>CM062808.1:324353807-326954844 GCA_031772625.1 Pinus tabuliformis | reverse complement strand
TTGCATATGACATCACCAACAACAATCGTGTTTGGGTAAGTGCAAGGCTCTTTAGAGAGCCCCTTTCATCTTCAAGCATTACTTGAATCATGGTAAGTACATCCCTGCATTCCTTAAGGGACAAATCTTCAAAGACCTTATTGTTAGGTTGTATTTGAAGGGATTCCAACCTTGAGAAGCCACTCACTCAACAACCCATCACATTTACATTACAATTTGTAATTAAGTATCATTTTTAGTCGTGTACTTTAGAGGACCTTAGTTATTGTCTCTCCTATAAAGTGTGCTTTCTTAATATGTCAAACATTTTTTTTATCAACATATTACATCAATTTTTCCAATGATACTAATCAATGGACTCAAAATATTACCTCCATGCCTTGGGTCATTTACTCAACTTCATAGATACTACTCCAATCAAGTGGTGTATGCCTAAGGATAGCGACAAAATTTAACCATGCAAAGTATGCCATTATAATTATATTGCTTTCCAATGAAGCTCAAATTTAGTCCATTACCTTAGCATTTATATTGATTCCTATCTCTTAATGGTGTCATTGAATAATGTTTACCATGTTCATGATTCATGTAAGTGTAGAAACAATTTACAAGTGATATTTTTGTTAAGGAATTTTTAATCCATTACATTCATACATATTTATATTGAGGCTCCACTATAAATCCTCACTTTAGCTCTTATTAATTAAACCCACCTCAAAATTGGTCACTACTAAATTGATATACTTGCATAGGAATCAACGACCTCCTCTCTTAAGTCTATCTAACTTGCCTCTAAGATGCCTAACAAATCTATGTCTAGTCTCTGTCATAGGTTACCTATGCATGGAGCCCTATAGTCTATCACCACTTGGAATATAGATTTATATGTGTCTAATACCTTTGTGATGTTATCCCTACATCATCATCATGGAAACCCTATCATTTCCCTATTACCTCTAACCAAGTAGAGTGCATTGCTATCACTCCTACTACTAGTCCTCATCCACTCAACCATACATCTACACACACAAATGGGTATCAATATGTATCCTATATGAATCAGTAGTTGAAGATGTAATACCCCTTGATTTACCCCCTAAATGGTCTTGTAAATGTATATACAATATTTAGGTTGGTGAACCATTATATGTTAATTTAGTTGGTGAGCCATGTTTTATTCGCCCTTGCATGCCTATGTGAGTATATATGTGTTAGCGTGGTGAGCCTGTTTACTAATTTGTTTTGAGGTTGGGGTACTTATGTGGTTAAGCTAGAGATTTAGTGTGTTAAATTTCCAATGAGTCTAGTAATTAAGTAAACATATCAGAATAATAAAGTGCACCACGACTTCAAACTAGGGGATGAAAAGAGTATGGGGGGATAAGTCTTCACAAAAAGGAAAAGATGAGGCAGTGGAACCAAGTTTATTAGGGGAATTTTGAGGTATAAAATGGGCCTCCTAAGAAAATTATAAAATAATAGTGGAAATAATAAAATAAGATTAGAATACATCATCAAATTTTAGAGGGAAAAAAGAAAAAACTATTTTTTCAACTTGTATTTTCAACTTATATCCTTATGGGTTTACTCAAATTTCGAGTGGAAAAACTTGTTGGATGAAAAATTTGATTCCTCATCCAACAAGTACCCATGTTGCATACTTTTGATTGACCCTACTACAGGAAAAATGAGAAATACATGAAAAACGTTATTGCAATCACATCTTTTCATGTATTTCTCATTTTCGTGTAGAAAGGTACATCGAAAGTATGCAACATGGGTGCTCCTTGATGAGGAATTAAATTTTTCATCCAATGAGTACTCCCACTCGAAATTTGAGTAGAACCTAAGGGAGTTAAGTTGAAAATACGAGTTGAAAAAGTAGTTTTATTATTCTATTATTTTTTAATCTTTCTACTTTTTACTCCGAAAATGGTGAATTGTCCCCAATGATTGACATAATCATCTTGAACCCTATTTTTTCTTATAAAGTTTATTTTCGTTGTACATTTTTCATAGGAGGCTCATTTTAGACCTCAAAATTTGCCTAGTATGGTTGTTAGGGCCAAATAATTATTGTTGTTATAGTATTCCTAAAGTAACTTTAAGAATAATATTAAAATATATTATTATCCCAAGCTGTAAATACAAGGTAAAGGGAGTGGAATGAGACCCACTCAACCTCCCTTTCCATTAAAGACTACTAGGGGATTATTGTTGATGAAGTTTTGAGGGGAACCAAAGGAGACCTATCTACCATAACTCATGGACCCTAGGTGGGTTTGTAGACTATTGTCGCTGCGACAACAATCCTCTAAATTTTTTTCCTAACTCAATTTTGGAGCCTATGTGAACTTTTGTTCCAAACTACGTAGTGTTGTCATGTTGTTTTATTTTCTATTCCTATGTTTTCTCTAAGTGTCGCATCCTCCTAAGTCAATGAGTTCTAAGTGTTGTCACCTTATGCTTAGAAGTGCTTGTGTCATCTTGTCTAAATATAGGTGAAGTCGTAGCTTTTTTGACTTAGTAACTAGCCTTATTCGTCATGCACACAAAAAAGATAATCAAACAAAAGCAAGAAAAAACACTTTTAAAGCAAAATTGCACTTCAAGATCACGATCAATTGATATCTTGTTGAACGCACTCCTTTAGGCTTAACAACTGCACCATCCTTTGAGCACACTCCTTCATGCTTCGCTAGTGCACCCTCACTTGAGCATGCTCCCTTGACACGAAGACATGCACCATTTCAAAACTCATGCATGCACTTTCTTGTTGCATGTGGGCGCACTCCTAGAAAATAGGAGCCCACTTCACTTCGCTTAACTAACTCATTTACTCATCGACAAATGGTGAACATGCATGGAATGGATTTTCATGTGATGCTTTATAATAAACCTGGATAATCATTCTTTCTCATAATCATTCTCATCTGGGTTGGGCGCACATCTTTGGATCAAGAAGCTCTTCGTCGATATTCATTCCAAGTAAGTTTCCTTTGATGTTTTTGTTGTCGATCTTTCTTTCCTTACTCGTGTTTCACTTCCTTTCATTTTATTTATTGGCGTTTCAATATTTTCTTGTTTCTATAAGTTTCAAATTGTTGTTGCGGGTGGTGACTCTTGATATTCTCTAACTCTTCATATTGTAGTCATGATTGTGAAAGAATATATAAAAGCTTGTAGATATTTCCTCTCAACGTTTTTAACATTCTATCTTGCTGTTGAACTTGTCCTTGAGCCATTTCAAGATAGAGCACACTTCTGGAAGTCAAAGCCTGACTATCTTATAAAATTGTGCCTAGAATGACAAGTTTTCTTCAAGAGCGCACTCCTTCATCACAAAGAACTACACCCTCCTTGAATGCATGAGTGCACCCTAAAGGATTGAGTGTTTTCCCCTTCGCCTCTCCAGTATGCTTCTTTACTCCCTCCTTATTCTCTTGAGTGCATGAGCATACCTTGAAGCCTGAAGGCCTGAAATCTGACCCCTTCGTCTCTTCGAAGTGCGCCCTTGCGCCCTCTTAGCCTCCTTGAGCACATGAGCACACCTTAAAGGCCTGAAATATTTTAGTTCATACTTCATCAATGTTCCCTATGCCCTTAATGATATCTCCCTCTTACTTAATGACCCTTGAACTTCTTTCGTGCTTTGATGGTGCACTCTCCTTATTTTTATGCAGATTTATTGCATGTACAAGTAGCTATGTCCCGTCGTTGATAGAATGATAATTTCAGCTACATTTTATGGCTTTATGAATATGATTTGTTAAGTTACCATTTATAATAGATAGAATATTTTGTAAAGATAATATTTGTCGCCATGAGTGTGCTTCCACATACAGGTGTTCAAGTTGCTGGTATTGTTATGCTTTCATCATTTATTGGAATGATACCTCCCGCTACACATGAAGTATCCTCCAAAGAAGCTTAAGAAGCAAGCACTGAAGAAGAAGTAGAAGTCACAAATCCTAGCATTCCCATATTTGTATATACACAATTCTTTATAGACAAGTCTATTCAGGTCACATGGAAAGACATCAAAGACACATTCATGCATAAACAATTTTGTAAAAACATGGAAGATTTAGCAGTATACATTAACATCAAGTGGTCCAAGTGTTGACGGTGTTGGACCCACCAAGTAAGAAGTCCAAACTATACCTCAAACCGTTTGGTGTAGGAGTCCCAACAGTGTGTAGTACGGTATCGCCTTGACCATGGTTGCACGTAGAGGTGAGTAAGATGTCTTTGTTGGTAGCAAGGGTGTGAACTTGCAGCAAGTCAAAGAAGGTGCATGAAAGGCTCTAACACATGGAAGGGGGAGTGAGTGTGCAACATAGAAACCTTTGATAACATGCAGCTTGAAAGGGGACACACGAGCAGTAAGACATCATGAGATGAAAAGAAGGATAGCCAACAATCCAAAGTGATGGGTTTTATCAGCAACACACTTCGATAAGATTCATACAAACACATACGGAATAGTCCATACATACATGCGAAATAACAACTACTTGCATCATTAAAGTAACCAAGATAGCTGAACTACAATAACAAGATATGCATGAAACATGTTGGCTCTGTTATATTAAAAAAGTGAAATATCCAATCATACATACAACCAAGACTTCCACTAGCCCCGATGACAGAACATTACAGTCATTGCCGCCTGCTCCTCCAAAGAGATGTATTAGCTCTGCATTGTGGATAAGCCAAGGCTCGTTACAATACACTCCAAGCTTTCTCTAAGTTACACCTTTAGGAAGATTGGCTCCCAAAAGCTTGTCCAATGAGTTATGAGGTTCTATAAATAGCAAAGGGTGGGGTGACCCTTAACATTCCCCTTTGTGACTCTTCACATATCCTCATGACTCTTCAACTACTACATGACTGTTACATTCTACTATCGACACTTAGTCTTTCGCTGTTACAACATGTTTACATTACAATCTGCACATGTAATCATGTGAGACAAAAATAGGCTTGAGTAAGACATGCAATACATCACTAAGACTCAAACAACTGTGGGAAGACTAACTCTTCAACATCCTCGTAATGATCGACGATGGCGAGCTAATGACAAGCTTGGTAGTATTTTATGGTGTCCAGTGTGCTCTATGGTGACATCCTTATGAAAGCGAACTCTTTCCTTCATTGCATCTAGGTACACTGATTTGGTACCTCTATCCAACTCGTTTAATAACATGCATATATTAGTCTTGAGTGCAACTGGACCAACAACATATTGTTGCATAGAGTCTGCGTTGATCTCCAAGTCTGCGCTGGTGGCTACGTGCATCAACTCATCAAAGTACATGTCCAACTCTAGTCGGACTTGGTTCTTTTAATTTTCCTCAGTGAGTGTGCTAATGGATGGGATCGTATGTGTGTGCACAATGACATTCGTTCTCCTGAACACCCATGCATGTGAAGACTGCAAACTGGTGATGAACTATGGGAGTTCCTCATAGTTCCAGATCTGACTCTGGATGCGTGGCATCAACTCTACCGCCTTTGGCTTCATCATCCTAGGCAAGTGAAATGGGGCTCCTTTGTACCTCATTGTCCATGTTTTCATGTGATGGACAGCAGTGTGTAGATCTGACAAGATGCATGCTCTCCTAGCAAAATGGTGCTACCAACCCTTGAGATGGACAACTGACTCATGCATGGTGACGAATCTGGAGCATAACTTCTACATGGTTGTCTCAAGAGATGACACTTCATCTAGTATCGCTCTCCTCAACTCTTCTCTAGCAGATGTTGTAACCTTTTCTCCTCCCTGCTTTGGCCGCTTGTAGTACCTTAGCCATGCACTTGTTCTTAGGTATCAAGAATCTAACACTCGAGCTGGTGGCTTCGACGTATGCTTTGGTAGCATTGACCAATGCAACTGTATGCTTGTGCACATTGGACATGATCACTCGTTCTTCAAATTGCACAAGAGATGCATGGAAATCCGAAGTAGGCACTCTGCGTGACTTCACAACTCTGTGTTGTGGCTTATTGAAAGATATTTTATGCATATTCACTTCCAAATTGTCTTCAAGGATTTTTGTGTCTCCTTGATTTCTTGGGACTTTCTCTTCTTCTGGATCTAGTGAAGCCAATGGGGTGACCTCCTGGTTATAAGGGATGAGGTCAATATCTTGATTTAACTCTCGTTGAACCATGTCTGTGTCCATCTTCTCTAGCATCTATTCAATCTCTTGAGAAAGGTCATGCTCCTACGACTGCTCACCCTATCTGCTTTGTGTCAAATGCTCGGATGAGTCTATAACCTGTATGGGCGCAATTTCATCAATTTGTGCGTGCTACAGCTCCTGTTGTACCTATTCTTGCCGCACTTCCTTCTCTCTTCTGTACACCTCTTGTTCTTCTCTGAGTTGTTGCTTCAATTCCTGCAACTCCTTTTCTGTTTCATCCATCCTCTGCTTCTTTCTTTGACTTTATGTGATTCTCCAGTCACATTGTCACCTCTTAGCCTCAATCTCCAAAGTTTCTTTCAACAGAAGTGGATCTTCTTTGAACTTTTAGCTTCACTCTACCTCTTCACTATCAACAACCATTATCTTGCCTTTGTTGCACACAGGTATTCTACCCTCTTCTGTTGTTGATGATGCTGCTCTCTGAGATGATGTTTCCTTCTACTTTACTAACCACTCTACAACTATGCTGACTGGTTCATTGAGCCTTGAGAAGTGATGATGCAGGAGCATGAGGCTTGAAGACAAAATACTTCGAATTTTATTCCCAAAATACAAAAAAAGCTTACAAGCAAAGTAGTGGGATCCTTTAGCTGTCAGTTTACAAAGCTTTCTAGATAGGATTTGAGCTAGAATTCAAGGATTTGAATTATCTTGTAATTAATTCAAGTATTTAGGTTTAGTTGAGATTCTTGAGGATAATATCATACAGATTATATATTATCTAGGATTAGGCAGATTTTATCCATTGATTTAGGATCTGATTGTTGTATGAGCAGGTATTTATGTAAGTTTTGAATTAGTAGAATGGGATTTTTGACAGATTTTGGCTGGATTTCAGTTGAGGAGGATTGGAATGTAAAATTTGGAATTTCTCTATATCTCTGTGAATACTGTGCATGAATGGTCAAATCTCAGAGGTTTTATTTCCTTCAAAATATTTCTGATTTTTGTATAATCTTGTGTTGTTGCATCTAAATCTTCACTCACTGTGTATTTAAATAATTTAGAGATAGAATAAACTTCGCATAGGTGCTAAGTCTGGCGAGGAAACCTGATAAATTTACGAGAAAATCAGGAAAAGATCTGAATCGTCTGATTGGACAGATCCAACATATATAATGGTCATTACGTGCCAACAAGCACAGACATTAATCAGAATAGAAGAGTCGTCTTCGTAGGCGTAAGAAGTATCTCGCGCAGTCTCAAAGCGATAAGTGGTATTTTGAAAATTCATGTGATTACCCTTAATGGTTGACATATAGCATGGGAAAACCACTTTTCTCACACGCTTTCAACTTGTTATGCATCATACAAGAATCCACGCGAGATTATGCATTAGCCGTTGGATCAAGTGGGATTGATTAATGGTGGGGATTGGCCAAACTACTTGGCGAGCGGGTAACGTGACAACCGTCAGATTGAGGAATGAGATCGATGATGGAGATTTAATGCGCTAAAGGTTTTTGGAGTGGCGAACGCGATAAGGTTATGAACTAGGTTTTAATTCCTTTTAGTTTTTCCATATATCGGGTAAATTAAAGAGTTCTACTATTTTAGCAGAATAGCTAAATTTGGAGGTTGATGACTGATACTCCAAAGAAAACCCGAGAAGAAGTTCCACCTGAACTTGAAGAAATCGCTTCTAGTTTTGAACGATTATCCTTAACACCTGCAACCAACCCACCATTAGTGATATCAAAGAAACTTATTGACACTGAACAGGATCTCAAAGATCAGAAAAAGAAATCCAACATAGCCTTTAAAGTTGGAGGAAGTCATGGTGGTGGTCAAAGAAGAGGAAGACCAGTTGCAAATGTTGAAGTGTTGGAAGCTATGCAACATATGCAATCTAGATTAGAAGCAGTGGAAATGGGAAATCAAAGACACACAGGTGTTGGAGATGTCAGTGAGCCTGAAGTTGAAGTTGTATAAGAAGAGGAACATGCAAAATTTACTCTTGAAATGAGATTCTTTAAATCAACGTTGGGATCCACATCTAAACCCAGACTTGAGGGTTCAATTTATACAGGAGGTTTAAACCTTGAGGAGTTGATAGATTAGATTAATGACATGGATAAATTCTTTGACTATGAAGAAATGGAAGAAGGAAAGAGAGTGAAATTTGTTGTCACAAAATTGAAAGGAAATGCAGCACTTTGGTGGGATGGAGTGCAGTCAGAAAGAAGGAGACTTAGTAAGCAGCCAATTAAAAAGTGGAACAGGATGGTGGCAAAGTTGTGAGGTAAGTTTTTCCAAGTGATTATCAACAGTCATTATTTAGACAGATGCAGAATATTAGATAGAGGTCTTTGATAGTGAAAGAATACAAAGAGGAATTTTACAAAGTGAGCATAAGAGCTGGACAAATTCAAGATACAGACGAGAAGGTTGCAAGATATATAGAAGATGAGATAAGTGTGTTGTCTCCTAAAACAGTAGAAGAGGCTTATCAAATGGTATTGAAGGCTGAAGGAAAACCCATGAGGAAGCAGTATGCTAGAAGTAGAGGTACTTTCGAAAGAAGAGGAAGTCAAGGTGGTAGAAGAAGATCTACAACACCTAGAGATAGAGCTAGCAGTAGCTTGAATCAACATACATCCATAGAAGGTGATGCAAGTGGCAGAAGGAGTTTTTTCAGAGGAAGAGGAGGTAGAGGCAGAGGAAGAGAAATAAGATGTTACAGATGTAACAAGCTAGGACATTGAGCCTATGAGTGCCTAGAAAATACAGGGACAAATCAGGGAAATGTAATTGTTTCTCAGACTGAAGATGAAGTAGCAAAGGTGCTAGAAGAAGAAATTGTACCAGAGAAAGGGGAATGTTTGGTAGTTAACAAAATTTTGTTAGAGCCAGCAAAGGAAGTTGTTGAACCAGCATAAAGAAAGACTTTGTTTAGGACTGTGTGCAAGGTTCAAGGAAAATGTTGTCAAATGTTATTGATAGTGGCAACACCAATAATTTGGTCTCTACAGAAGTGGTGGAAAAGTTGAAATTAAAGACAAATAAACATCCAACACCTTACAAGGTGTCATGGCTTCAAAAAGGACATCATTTGTTAGTGAATGAAAAGTGTGAATTTGAGTTGCAGTTGGGCAGATACAAAGACAAAATTCTGTGTGATGTGATGCCTATGGATGTGTGTCACATATTGTTGGGAAGACCTTGGCAGTATGACAGAGGAGCTATGCATGATGGGAAAAAGAACACATACAAATTTGGTAAAGATGGTATTAATCATACATTGTTGCCTATGGAAGAAGAGGATGCATCAAGAAAATCTGATCCAAAGACTCTATTGCTGAGTGGAAAAGAATACTTGCAGCAGATTGAAGAGAATGAGGTAAATTTTGCATTGATTTGCAAACCCAAGGTAATAATTACTTCCACTAAAACTTCTAATTTGCTAATTTAAATTCAAGAGATGATGGAAAATTATTCTGATATCATTGTATATGATTTTCCTAATGAGTTACCACCCATTAGAAAAATCAGTCATCATATAGATTTGATTCCAGGGGCAAATCTGCCAAATAAAGTAGCTTACAGGATGAATCCCACAGAGAATGAAGATATCAGAAGACAGGTTTAGGAATCATTAGATAAAATATTGGTTAGAGAGAGTTTGAGTCCTTGTGCAATGCCAACAGTGTTGAGTCCAAAGAAAGACAGAGGCTAGAGAATGTGCATTGATTCAAGAGAGATCAACAAAATAACAATTAGGTACATATTTCCTTTACCTAGAATTGAAGATTTGATGGATTGTTTAAGTGGAGCAAGATATTTTACAAAGTTGGATTTAAAAAGTGGGTATCATCAAATGAGGATTAGAGAAGGAGATGAATGGAAAATTTCTTTTTAAACAAATGAAGGACTGTATGAATGGATGGTAATGCCTTTTGGGTTATCAAACGCTCCTAGTACATTTATGAGGCTTATGAATGAAGTGCTGAAAGAATTTATTGGTAAATTTGTAATAGTGTATCTGGATGATATATTAGTTTATAACAGATCTAAAGAGGAACATATGAGACATCTGAGTTATGTCTTACATAAGCTGCAACAAGAAAAGTTACTGCTAAATTTAAAGAAATGTTCATTCATGAAGGAAGAGTTGGTATATTTGGGCTTTGTTGTTTCTGTTGATGGATTAAGGATGGATCTAGAGAACATAAAGGCAATCATAGAGTGGCCTTCACCGAAAAGTGTTTTTGAGGTAAGAAGTTTTCATGGTCTTGCTAGGTTTTATAGAAAATTCATAAGGAGTTTTAGTAAGATCAATGCTTCTATTATTGACACTATAAAGAAGGATAAACATCCATTTAAATGGACTATTGACGGAAAAAAGAACTTCCAATTTTTGAAAAGAAAGATCACTGAAAAACCTATTTTAATTTTGCCTGATTTTAATAAACCTTTTCAAGTGAAATATGATGTTAGTGGAGAAGCTATTGGCGTTGTTTTAAGTCGAGAGGAAAGAGCTGTAGCTTATTTCAGTGAAAAACTGAATGAATCGAAGAAGAAATGTTCTTCTTATGATAAGGAATTTTGTGTAGTTGTACAATCGTTGAAAAAGTGGAGACACTACTTGATGTCTAAAGGGTTTATACTTTATTCAAACAATCATGCATTACAGTACATTATGCAATAGCCAAAGCTTAGTCAAAAACATGCAAAATGGGTAGAATATCTTCAAAGTTTTAATTTTGTATTAAAACATATAAATGGCCAATCAAACAAAGTTGAAGATTCCTTAAGCAGAAAAAGTATCCTAGTTCAAGAAAGTCAAATTCAAGTGTTGGGTTTTGATTTTCTTAAAGAATTATATGAGAAAGATATAGATTTTAAAGAGGTATTTGAAGCGTGTAAAAATCTTGTTTTGTTAGATAGAAGTAAGTGGCTAGATTTTTTCTTGCAAGAAGGATTGTTGTTTAAAAGAAATTAGATGTGCATACCAACTTGTTGTATGAGGGAAAATTTAATCAAGGAGAAACATAATGGTGGAATTGGAGGACATTTTGGTGCAGACAAGACTTGTGAACAGTTGAATCGCTTTTATTTTTGGGCAAATATGAGATATGAAGTGGAGAAGTATGTAAAAAATTGTAAAGTTTTTCAGTATGCAAAGGGAAGGAGCCAAAACACAGGTTTGTATGTTCCATTACCTATTCCAGATAGACCTTGGGATATAGCAAGTATGGATTTTGTTTTGGGTTTACCAAAAACCCAAAGAGGAAATGATCCAATTTATGTTGTGGTTGACAAATTTTCTAAAATGGCACATTTTATTCCATGTTATAAAACCAATGATGCTACTCACGTTGCTAATCTATTTTTTAAGGAGATTTTAAGGTTGCATGGGTTACCTAAGAGCATTGTTTGAGACAAAGACACCAAATTTGTTGGTCATTTCTGGAGGACCTTGTGGAAGAAACTTGGTATTAAACTGAGTTTCAGTTCAGCTTATCATCCTCAGACTGATGGATAGACTGAAGTTGTAAACAGAAGCTTGGGTAATCTTCTGAAAAGTCTTGCAGGTGAACATCCAAAATAGTGGGATCAAATTTTGGGATAGGTTGAATATGCTTATAATGATTCTCCTAACAGGAGTACAGGACAAATTCCATTTGATATAATTTATGGAATGCACCCAAGAGGAGTGTCTGAATTAAGAGACTTTGGAAAATCTAAAAAGAGAAGTTCTAAAAGAGAAGTTCTAAAAGAGAAGATTTTGCTTCAGAAATTCAAGCAGTACATGAACAGGTAAAACAACAGTTACAGGGTAGAAACATAAAGTACAAGAGCATAGCAAACTTGAAGAAGAGAGAAGTTAATTTTGAGGTTGGAGATTTGGTTTTAGCACACCTAAGGAAGGAAAGATTTCCAAAAAGGGAGTATAACAAGTTAAAATTTAAGAAAATTGGACCATGCAAAGTCTTGAGGAAATTTTTTGCAAATGCATATGAAATTGAATTACCTCCTGACATTGGAATATCTCCAATTTTCAATGTTACTGATTTGTACAGGTATGAGAATAGAAATGATGATGATACAATAGAAGATAAAGAAGAACAAGAGGTCGATTGGGAAAAACAATTACCTACAGCAAAGGCATTGTAGCCAGAAAATATTTTAGATAATATATTGTTTAAAAAGACAAGAGGATAGGAGTATTTTCAGTATTTGATCAAGTGGAAAGATCAACCAATTGTTGATGCTACCTGGATGACAGATGCCATGCTACAGAAGTTGGGTAGTTCTCTCAGAAGAGCTCATGGACAAGATCCCATGAAGAATTTTGTCCTTAGGAGTCTGATGCAGAAGCATGAGGCTTGAAGACAAAAGACTTCAAATTTTCTTCCAAAAATACAAAAAAAAATTACAAGCAAAGGAGTTGGATCCTTTAGCTATCACTTTACAAATCTTTCTAGATAGGATTTTAGCTAGAATTCAGGGATTTGAATTATCTTGTAATTAATTCAAGTATTTAGGTTTAGTTGAGATTCCTGAGGAGAATATCATGCAGATTAGATATTATCTAGGATTAGGTATATTCAATCCATTGATTTAGGATCTGATTGTTGTATGAGTAGGTATTTATGTAAGTTTTGAATTAGTAGAATGGGATTTTTTATAGATTGTGGTTGGATTTTGGTTGAGGAGGATTGGAATGTAAAATTTGGAATTTCTCTGTATCTCTGTGAATACTGTGCATGAATGGTCAAATCTTGGAGGTTTTATTTCCTTCGAAATATTTCTGAGTTTTGTTGAGTTTTGTATAATCTTGTGTTGTCGCATCTAAATCTTCACTCAATGTGTATTTAAATAATTTAGAGACTGATTAAACTTGGAGGAGGTGCTAAGTCTGGTGAGGAAACCTAATAAATTCACGAGAAACCCAGGAAAATATCTGAATCATCCAATCAGATAGATCCAACAGGTCTAATGGTCATCGTGTGCCAACAAGCGTAAACGTTAATTAGAATAGAGTGGTCTTCGTAGGCATAAGAAGTATCTCGCGTGGTCTCAAAGCGGTAAGTGGTATTTTGCAAATTCACGCGATTACCCTTAATGGTTGACATGTAGCATGGGAAAACCACTTTTCTCGCACGCTCTCGACTCGTTATGCACCATGCAAGAATCCATGCGAGATTATGCGATAGTTGTTGGATCAAGCAGGATTGATCGACATTGGGGATCGGCCAAGATATTTGGCGAGTGGGTGACGCGACAACCATCGAATTGAGGAATGAGATCAATGGCAGAGATTTAATGCACTAAAGGTTTGTGGAGTGGCAGACGTGATAAGGTTATGAACTGGGGTTTTAATTCCTTTTGGTTTCGTGGAAAAATTAAAGTTTTTCCATATATCGGGTAAATTAAACAGTTCTGATATTTTAGTAGAATAGCTAAATTTGGAGGTCGATGACTAATACTCCAAAGAAAACCCGAGAATAAGTTCCACCCAAACTTGAAGAAATCGCTTCTAGTTTTAAACGATTATCCTTAACACCTGCAACCAGCCCACCAAGTGATAGCAGTATCTCCATGGTTCTTCCTCAGGCTAATGACAGGCCCCGTGGATCCAAGGATGTTGCACTCTCACACAGTGGTACTTCACTAAGAAATGTGGGTCATGCGGATTGAAACTTCTGGTGCCGAAGGTGAATCTTTTGAATTCCTTTGTCTTGGCCTTAGCATGCTTGAGATTTCAGATCTCATACAACCTAATCCGCAAAGAAAAATTGGGCCAAGATGCTTTATTCTTCTTGTGTAGTCTCACTGACAACCTTGTCAATATGTGATATGGCACTCTTGCATGACGAGCTTGTCCATGGAAAACTTCAGGAAAACATGCGAAGCCTTCTCTGCACTATACACCTGTATGAAGGTGTTAAGGGGTGAGGCATACCAATCTGTTATATCGATCAATGCCTCCATCACTACATGCGACATGCAAGGTGGATCCTGCTCAAATATCATCCTATGCATCGGGCTGACGAAGTGGTCTGATAATTGTATGATAACTCCACGAAGTTTGCATTCGGAGAAAAACCTGCAATAAGTGTGCACATAGGTTTCTGAAGGTGTCCATGCTCAACCCAAGCCTGGAAATTGCAGACGGGCACATAATGCATCCAGTATGTAAGAGGACATGTATATATTGGCTTGCTAACCCTTAGGCAGATGCCAGCCTTCTATTACCTGTTCTTTCAACTTGAGCACCAACATGTCAGATGAGTTGCAAGGTCTTCCTTCACTAGCAAGTTGATCCAACATTATCACCCAACTCTGTGGGAAGGTTTTTGTGCTCTCTTGGCCATATATGTGGCATACAAAGATGAACAGGAGTTGATATTCCTTCTGCAGTATCTTTGTCTTGTAAACCTAGCTGGGTGTTGTCCTAAACTTGGCTGGCTCTTTCACCCAGCTCTTCAAGATATCTCTTGAGTTTGCACTACTGCTGGATTTAGTGAAGGGTGTATCCATCGTGATCACTGGCCGTGGCAAGTGATACATCTCCTAAAATTCCTTCGCTCTAAGGGTAGCAATTTGTGTTCCAATAACACTACTCAACACCATTGACTCTGGATCAATACGTAAGACAATCCAGTGGATCATGTACGTGCATGGAAACGTGAGATACCTGCATGCAAACCGATACAAGCTAGACTTGTGAATGTTGACATAGACACTACAGTCTTCCATATTTTCCTCAAATGTGCTTGAAAGGTGTTGTTGATGTCCTACCATTTCATCTTGATATCCTTTTCTTTGAGAAACTTGGTGTCTTCATAGGTAGGTAAGCTCATAGACACTTGCTCAACTACACTTCTAGTTGTGCTCTCAACGGTGTCCTTTGACCCTGCTCTCTTGGAGGCGATTGTACCTATACTCCTAAGAGACAGATGAACACCCGTGACACTTGGAGATAGAGCAACACTCATGGCAAGAAATCTGTCAATTGAAAACCAAAACAATTTGAGGACTATCATGCAACATAACCAGGTGACTGACTGGGAATATTGCGTAATTTTCACCGGGAGGCTGGGAGACTGACTACCAAAACTACACAAAGCACAGTCTATACTATCAGTGGGATGATCGAGTGTTGAAATTGTGTAATGGGCAGTCCATCCTGGCCTGCTGAGGATTGAAACTGCACAGTTTCAGTAAGCAGTGACTACAAACCAACAATTGCATTTGCGCAATTTCGGGGGCTAGCAAGGCACTGCCTGTTATAATTGCACAGAGAAAGCCTAGAGGCTATTGCTGGGCCAACTTTGTGCAATTTTTGGGAGGAAGGTAGAGCCTTCACTCTCAGAAATGTGCATTGCCAGTCGGGAAAGGCTAGGTCTAGGCCAAGGCAACCTAGACCCACCGATGGGCGACTGAACACATGAAAAGTATGAACAGATGGAAAAGCTGAGTGAAAACAAGAGTGAATGATCATGCATGCAAACAGTGAGTGCAAGATTTAGAAAATGGGAAAAAAATCATGTGTGTGAAGCGAGTCGTCGCAACGATGACTGTTAGTGCAGAAACAATGTCATGCCTGCAAGAATAGTGAGATGCACTGAAAAACCTGAAACAATGCTTCTACAAGCTAACATGCATTAAAACTACAACACGTGTTCAACAAAACCAAGAAAGCAACACTCACACAAGCTAAAATACAAAAAGAGACAGAAAAGAAGCAAAAGACATGAAAAGTGGACTTACCTGGAAAAAGCTAAGTTGAGTGTGTTGAATGCTCCTAGATACAATGTGGGATGTGAGAGCTCCAAGATCGATGTGGGGAATGAGCTTTGAAGCGTCAAATAAATAAGTTTTGATAAGATCGAGGCTTATGATGCACATGCCACAAATCTAGGAAAAAGCGACACTTGGTGGGAGGTTTCTAAAATGGATTTTTCATGTAACCTCTAACTCCTAAAAATGGATCCCTAAAATCAAGGGATGTTTTTTTCTTTTTTTTTCTTTTTGCTTTTTCGGGAAAAGTATCCCATGCATGTAAATCAATATTGCTCAGTCCTAGAGGGAACTGATCAACCTGGGAGCACATGCGACAACCTGCAAGCTTGGGAATGACATTTGCGTAGTTTCTGGGTTGAGCAAGTCTAGTTGACCCGAATGCATTACGCAATTTCTGGACTGAAGCCCTGGTAGTCAGACAGAATTATGCAATTTTTTGAGGGGAAGCCCTGTATTGGGCTACATTACATAGTTTCTAGAGGGAAGGTTTCCTAGTTGTTCTACGCATTTCAGGAGAGCAGCTGGAAACCCAGATGGATTACACAATTTCCATAGGGAAGGCTACTTCCCCTCCAGAATTGTGCAATTTTCCAAGTGAACCTGACGACCAGAAACTGACCAAGTTCTGAAGTGTTAGCCTACAGGTGGGATGCAGCCAAGTTGAAAAGCACAAACTAATAAGCCACTGAAACTTAGATGAAGCATTTGTACTTGGATAGTGCAAGACATACTGCTAAGGATGTTGGTAGGAAGGCTCCAAAACAAAGCTAAGGAAAAATTTTGGAGGGTGGTTGTAGCCACTACAACACTTGGTGACACACTGGTAGAACTCCAGCTCTCTGAATGGACCTTGTTTCGTGAAAAGCAAGTCTAACTCCTCCGGAAGTATTGTTCGATTCTTAGATCATCATGGTTTCCACACTAGCTTGATTGAAAGATGTAGCACCTACAATGCTCTTGATTGGTCAGCACACATTCCAATCCAAGTCAACACAATTTTTTCAATTGGAGATGAGGGGTTTATTGGTGCACAAGCAATATGACATTCAATGTCTAAGTTTCATCTCTAGTGTTTCTCCACTACCAGCAGGCCTAGACAGTACCTCGACAAAGTCACGCATGAACACAAGCATCGCTATGCTACCAGTGAGCCTGGTCATTACCCTGACAAAGTTACTTGCATCACCTCTCTACGTAGGAAGCCTTTCTCTTCTTTCTCCTTATTCATTTTTCAAAAATTTAACATTTTCATTTTTTTCATTTTCGTGTTTTCAAGAAATGTGCATATCACTTATTTATTTCAGAGGTGGAAGAGGGATCCCGACTTATTGAGAGCAGAAGAGGTTGTTCCTTTAGAGACATATTTTGTATATACCTCTGACATACTTGTTAAGGTTTTCCCCCTCACCTTAATCTACTTGACTTGGTTGACAAGGGTTAACCCAAAAACGACTGACTAGAGTAGGTAATACTAGTTAGCATGTAAGCGTTGTGTTTTCACCACGGTTCACTTTGAAATGAACATATTTTCCACTGGTATATCATTGAATGAAGACAAAAAGTTCTACATAAAGAGATAGGACAACAGATAAGCAGGTATTGATAGTTGTACAAGTCCTCTTATAATTTACCCTGCTTGTTCTAAGAGTCATACACGGTTTCATGAGAAACTAACCTACGTGTGTAAACAAGTAAACATAACAAAACAAAACAAAGAACAGAAGCGAATTTGAAAGTAAAGAATATAAGCAAAGAAATCAAGCAAGAAAACAAACAATAAAGCAAGAAAGCAAACATGCGTGCAAGCAAACAAAACAAAAGAAAACACTACTCCTGCTCCTAAGCTAACAGTATATGGGTCTGATAATATGAAGTGATATTTCCAATGCAGCCACTGGCACATTGGTTAACCCATGTTGGTGAAGGCATGGTTCTTTAAGAGCACAGTCAGGCGAACCAACAAACTTGAAAGATATAACAATGAAGACAAACACACTTCAAGTTTAAATGCATCCATAGAAAAGAAAAAAGTGAAAGCGCATGACATGCACTTTGTGGAATTGCCATGGTGATGTGCTACAATGCATGTAGATGTTAAGCATATGCATTCTCCTGACTATGAAATGCAAGCAAACATGAGAAACATAGACAATTTGTGTCGTACAAGTGTGCTTTCTGTGTAAGATTCCTCCAATGCATGAGCGATGGGATCATGTGGTTCGAGTGGAGGAAGTGAAATCTGTGTGTTGGATTGATCTTCAACGCATACAGATGAGTGATGAGGAGCCTTGGGTGTTTCAACAATTTCTTGATCATAAGTGAAACTAACCTCAGGATAGCAAGGGCTTGACATAAACATCAACTTGAGCTGAAGTGCCTTGACAGCCTACGCGGTTTTGACTTCATTGATAGATAGATCATCATAAACAGGTGGTTTTGAAAGATCAACAATGATAGAATTAACATTGTGATCCAATACGGAGTAAATGGAACACGACGGCTATGATAAAAAAAATCAATAATTTCATCGACATCCTCATAATCATATAAATCAAACACAGGGGTAGACGAGAAGCAAGAATGTTCATCCTCTGCATTTCCAAAAAAAGCAGATGAAAAATTAAGTGGATTTTCAATGAATAATTTGTCCTCTCCGCTATCGAATGATGGACTGACATCGGATGTGTTTTGGGAATGATCAACTGTGGTTGCATCCATGGATGGATTTACACAAGGAAAATTAGAGATAGAAGAATCACCAAAGATGTTAGGAAAAGCGGAGGAGGTGTGGACAGAAGGAGATCATCCTTCGTCACGAGTTGATGTGCAGGTTCCTAGTCATACTCATCCTAAATGACAGTGCAGGTTGGTTGTGAAACACCAACTCCATCGATGGCTTTATCCTTATTCACAATAGGTGTAGAGTCAAGAACAAAAGAACACAAGACAATACAATCCAAAGGGTCGGCAAAACACAAAGACAGAGGCTGAGGTAACAAATTCATGTGACAACCCATGGAATTCCCAACCAATTCTATGTAGAAATTGAGAGTAGTGATGATGGGAGGATGTGACAGTTGAACAAACGTGTGTGCATGTTTTCCCACGTCACTCTGTGGTGGTGGAGCTATTTGATGAGGGGAAGGAGGAAATCCACTTATGACAGCAACTGTGTCCACCTGTGATTGCACAAATCCATTGTCAAAGTATGCTGAGCAGTGTTTGAACTTCAACTTCATTTTGGGATAGAATGATTTGTGAAGGAAATATTCAAATCTTTCCCAAAGATATTGGAATTTCATATGGTTTTTGGGAGCTTCAAACCGAGGTACATGGAAGTGCTGCCAAAAATCCATAGGTAATACATGCAAAGTCTTCCGTTGTTTTAACAGCTTTTTGTCAAGAGGCTCAGGATAAAAATTATGGAAAGTAGATTCAATTAGATCACATAACTGCTTAAATGATTGCATGCAATCGTGAGTCAGGTTGTGGCACCATCATTCCGGGGATTCCGAAGTGTGTGTGAAATCAGCAAGCTGACCTCAACTTCATCAAACTCCTCTACATCCTCTACGAATGCAAGGAATTCATGTAAGTGATCAAGCCAAGCTACTTCGTCTTCACCATAGTACGTGAATTCTGACAAGAGATCATAAAACTCCTTTGTGATGTTAAAGGGTTGTGTGTTAGATAGGCATAGTGGAGGGTGGACTCTAACGATATCCATGACAGATGTGCGAAGATTCAAAACAGGATTTGAGGACTCAACTTGTCATCTAACCCTCCTACTAGTGCCAGAAATGTTGATCGTGTTCGACCTGCCAACATGTCAGGGGATCTCCTTGGTAAGAAGTCCCAACTAGACCTCAAACCGTTTGGTGTAGGAGTTTCAGCAGTGGCTAGTATGGTATCGCCTTAACCGCGGTTATGGGTAGACGTGAGTAATATTCCTTGTTGGTAGCAATGATGTGAACTTACAGCAAGTCAAAGAAGGTGCATGAAAGGCTCCAACACACAAAAGGGGGAGTGAGTGCACCCCTTAGAAACCTGTGATGGCCGCAGCTTTAATGGATGCAGCCTTTCGGGGGTGCATGGGGTGTAGACGTTGGCGAACAGGCTTAGCACCTGGATACATAGGTATCTCATGCACCACTATGCTAGGATCAATGCCGGGAATTTCTTTATAGGACCAAGCAAAGACATCACGAAATTCTCGAAAAAGATCAGTATAGAGCTGAATTTCCTTCGGAGTACAAGTGACTCCGACATGGATATGCTCGAAAATCCCTGGTTTCACAGAGACGTCAATGGGTTGGGTCTGTGTGATGTTTCCAATATTTCCTTTAGAACACACTTGAAAGACTTGAATGGGTTTCTGAAGGGGTTGGGATGGGAGACAAGGAACAAACCGCTCGAGACAGGTAATCATTTCCCGGTGGGCAAGGAGAAACGAGGAACGATGGTGATGGTCAAACCAAAGGGGTTCCTCGAGAGACATGGTATCGATAATGGCTTCATCAGAAGGAAATATTTCCTTTAACGGATTCGAAGAAGCGTCATCTCCAAGCCAAGGGGAATGAGTGTACGAGTCGGGAGCCCTGCTTGAAGGAGCAGGTTCAGAAGGTGGAGCTAATGCAGAAACAATTTCGACGTAGTTGAGCTCGGCAGGACTCAACGGCATCTCATCGCCCTAAGATTCTACCTGATCAGTGGGGGGAAGAACCCACGGATCAGAGTGAACGGAAATCATATTGATAGGAGCGACGTTAGGAGGTGGGAGTGAAAACACACCCATCACGGTAGGATCTTTAAAAATTTCAACTCCCACACTCTCATATGGGATGGAGGTATTCTCCACAAAGGGCACGTTACCTTCGAAAGAGGAGGCGAAGAAGCACAGCTGGTCTACAGTGACAATCTTCACCTGATGAGGGAAATGAATAACCCGAAATAGAGATGAAGCCACGGATCACATGGCGTATGTCCAGCTACGTCTCAGAAGGAGGTTGTAGGTAAGATTAGCACCAACAACTTCAACTTCCACTTCGACCGTCTTCCCTTCCAAAATAATGGGCAAATGTTGGAGTATACCATAAGGGCGAGACTCTCTCCCATCAAAGGCTTCCAAGGTCATAGGAGACTAGCTCAGAGTCGGAGAACCAATAGCCTTCCAACAGGCAACAAACATGATGCAAGTTGAAGCACCTTCATCAATGACTGTATGATGAATTGTTTTCGAATTAATGATGACCTGAATGAGGAAGGAAATTTGGTGAGGCAGTATTGGTACATGGCTCTCTAGGTCAAAAGTAATCAGATCCGATTCAGCCGGGTCTATGCCACCAATGGCCGATAGCAAGGACTTCCTCTGAGAGGGGAATCTCTAGAGTACTTCTAAGGCAGACATAGCCGACGAAGCCTGGGATAAGTCCTCAACAATGTTGTAGTGTTGGGCAGCATGAGCATTAGGGTTGTAAGAAGATTTCCAAAGTACACCTTTCGTAGGGGGTCGGACCGGCGTCTTAGTGCTAGGTCTCTCGATATGGAGTGGACCAAAACTGGATGGAGGAGCACTAGAGGGGACCTCAGGCTCTTTCTCGGCAGGCGATGGATACTCTTTTTCCCGAGTACTGATGTGGATGGGAATCTTCCCAGCCATAAATACTTGAGAACCAAAGGGAGAAGAGGATTGGTATGGATCAACCACCATTTGCGTTTGCTATGAGGGAAAAGGCTCTTTCAGCACAGCAGGAGTCCCGGGAGCACCTTTCAACAAACGACTAACTTTAGACCACCTTAGGCAGTCTTTGGTATAGTGATCCTCGTCACAGATAAGACAAGGGTACTTGGGCTTGCATTTGGCGCCTTCCTTGGGTGGAGATTTAGGGAAATCCTGCTTAGGTTGATCTGCTTTATTCTTTCCTTTTCCCTTCTTCTTTCCTTTCGAGGCTTTGTCTACCGTGGTGGACTGAACATCGTTAGCCTCAGAAGTACTACCAGAATTGGATACAACCTAAGAAGTATTTTCATTCGAAGTATTCGACTTTTGCTTCCCAGGGTTCGCGGAAGTTTTCTTTGAAGGCGGATTAACGGAAGCGATGATACTGTCAACAGATGGCGTTGGCGGGGCTTTGGAAGTTCCGGGTCTTGGGGCATAAGGAAAATAATCATATAGTGTACCGAACTGGGAGTAAACCAAGTCAAGGTACTAAGCACGCATAATAACTTGCTCTTTAGTTACACATGCCCCTATATCAATGTCCTGTGCTATCAGACCGACGAATGAGGTCGTGAACCAGTCGGTAAGAAGCTGATCGGGAATCCAAAACTTAATCAAACAGTGACGCCGTCTCCATTCATGGATATGATCAGAGACATGCATAGCCATTGTCTATTTTAAGGATGTCAAGAGGTGGGTGCCCGTTTCATATCGAATCGGCAACTGAAAATGAGTTAAAAATTCCATAGCCAACGAGTTAAAATCCTGAAAATATCCGCGAGGTAACTCAATATACCATTTAGCAGCAAAGCCAGTGAGAGTCCTTTGAAAAAGGCAGAGCTGGATTGAATCATCAAGCCATGAATTCTATGAACACCATAGATGATAAGTCATGACGTGAGCCTGGGGATCTTCTCCAGCTTACCATCGAATTTGGGGCAATCACCAGGAATCTTAGTTGGAACCGAGGGCCAACACGGATTATGAAGAATAAGATCATTGGTCAGTTTGGACACATCCGATAATTCCAACGTTGCTAAAAAGGGTAATTGAGGGTTAAAGGACATCTGAGGCTCTGGGTAGGAAGTGGTACCAGAGTTCCAGCCAGCTGCCGGTTACCCCCATTGATTATGTCCAGATGGATTTGTCCTAGGAGGGTTTTGTCCATAGGGATTTTGTCCATAGGGGTTATAGGATGGCTGACCCTGGATTTTCCCCCCAGCATTCCATTGATTACCAACTTCGCCTGCAGGAGCAACATATGGTTGCTGGTAATTCTGATAAGAACTCACCTGCAGTTGTTGATAATTTTGATACGGGGCAAATTGAGTTTGCCCTTGGGATTGCTGGAAACCATAAGGCGGCTGGGCTCCAAACTGAGCCTGAGAGGTAGGCTGTGTTTGATAGGCCGGTTGGGATTGAAATCCAACCTGCATTTGAAGACCGGATTGGGCCTGGAGCCTAGCCTGGGGCTGAAAAACGGGTTGAGCTTGAGAAGTAACAATCATTTGAGTGCTCGGTTGAGTAGGCCTAGAAAGATGTCCTTGAGAGAATTGAGGCTGAGCCATCTGGCCAAAAGGTTGACCTAGTTGAGAATGAATTTGACCCATCTGCCCAGAAGGTTGAGCTTGTTGGGTGTTGGGCTGTCCTTGCAAAACTGAGGGTTTTCCTGATAGATCGGATGGCTGAGCAGACTAGACAGTTGGTTGACCTGATTGGATCTGAGGCTAACCGACTTGTCCAGATGGTTGACCATATTGGACAGTGGGTTGGCCTTGCTGAACGTAAGGTTGACCAACTTGCCTAGAATGGTAGCCTTACTGGACACCAGGTTGACCATGTTGCATGTAAGGTTGTCCCGGATTACCAGAAGGTTGCGCAAAATAAGTAAACGACAGACCACCAGAGGCCGAAGGTTATCCCTGGAAGGGTTGTCCTTGTGGGCCTCTAGGTTGGCCTGGATAAGACTGCCTGTAATACTGTTGACCATAAGAGGTTTGCATGTAAGACGGTTGGCCTTGATAAGGTGGTCCTTGAAGATGTGCAGGCGATATTTGGCCACCGCCATAACCAGTGGTGGTCCAAGCAACGGATAATGGGACCGTGACCTCAACTGCAGGCTGAGGTGGCAGAGGTCCACGGTAATAGATATGAGCCCCTCTAGAATCATAATAATGAAATGGATTTTGAGGATCGACATTCTGAAGAGCATGCAAATATTGATCGTATGCCCCCCTGCTGGAATAGAACCAAAAGAAGGTGGGGCACCTAGTGTAGGGTCAACGACTTCGGGTATGGATGTCGATGGGCCACTATTAGCTGACCCTGAAGAAGGTCCAACAACAGTGGTCACAACTGAGGATGCAGTAATGGAACCGAAGTCATAGGCACATTGTGAATAGTTGGGACGGAAGTGACAGGCACATTGTGAATTTGAGGAATAAAGGACTCTGAGGTTAGAGTGATGGTGTGCGACCACATAGAACTCGTAGGGGGAGTCCTAGAAGACATAACATCCCTCAACGCCTTATAGCATAAAGGCAACATAACACCAAGAGGGGTGATACGAAAAGGTGGAGTTTCCGTTGAGGTGGGAATTTCACCGCTCGTCGTAACGGATTCTTCACTTGTGACAGGGGATGTGTCCTCCATATCAGAAGAAGACATGGGGACTGAAACACTAGGAGGAGTACCAAGAATATCTTCTTCGGAAGGCTCCCAAACGGGGTTCCAATGAATCTCGTAAGTCTCGTCCTCTGGAGCACGAGAGTTAATCGGTTGGATACTCAAAATAACAGGGAGAGTATCACTCACAACCGGTACCTCAGGGGCAACAGAAGAAGGAGACCCTTGGTCACTTGGAACGGGAGACGGGATCGGTGATTCCGCCAGGATGATGACTTCAAAAGATCTTAGGCAAACTAATGAGAAAGGACCCTACTCAAGCTAATGCAAACAAGATCTAACCGGGTAAATGTGAATCGTGGCCGAATAAATTTGAAGACACAGGAACAAAACTTGACCTTTTCATCTTTAAAGAGTCGATAAAAGGACAAAATATGACTCTAGTCGCCTTCGAATATTTAATGATCCTGAAGTGACAAGTGCTTAGATGGACCTTTTCTTTTAGGGAGTCTGAAAAGGAATGAAAGTGACTACTCTGGAGAACTAGGCAAAAGGTTTACTAGACAAATCCGTAAAACTACATATACACCTTGGCAGTCATATGAAAACCAAGGACTTTCCGTATGGCAGTCAATCTTCTTGAATGTTGTGTTCGGTGCGTTACGGCTTGTAAGGCGGCAGACACGGCTTCTTATGGATAAAGGATGATAACCTAGTGGGGTCTCCTAGCATATACTCGATGGTACATGGGAGCATAATTCCGTGCTAGACAACTATTGAGTCACAGAAGGAGGAATCACCCAACCTTGAGAAGAAACAAAAGTGACTAGGTTTAATGACGCCGGAGCACGTCTCTAGCCTAGACTTCTAAATGTGTGCGTTATGTTCCAATGTGTTGTTAGATTTATTCAATTCATTTTAAAGCTGATCTTGGATTATGTTTCAGTGTTCAGGCCTTACCGTATGTATATAACAAAACCTAGGATGCAGCTAGAATGAATGAAATATCCTTTTTATTTCGATGAACACCTACCTATGGGAGGGTAGATAGATCATTCCCAAACCAAGAAAACCAAGGTAACAAAACAGTCACTCAATGCAAATAGACATCAATCACTAAAGTGCACGGATACTACTAATGAGAGATATAATCATTTGCTTTTCAATATGTAACTTGAAATGCAAATTCACTTTCACTTTTGCATGCTAAATGAAATGCAATTCTTTCGATTTCGATGTCTCTTAAATCTAAAAGAAACCAATAAGAAATAAACAAATGTGGAAAAGTGGTTGATCCAAACAATTGTAATCTATGTCCGGGTAGTGAAGATAAATCGAAAAAATGTTGAGATTGGTCCAATAACAATCACTAAACAATCAACCAAAATTAAGCAAAGGGAAAGCTCAATCAAACCAATAGCAAGCTGCAAACGAATCTCTGCAAACAAGCAACTAAGCCAAACCGATCCAAAAGACTTGAAACAATGACACTAGGTCACCAAAGCAAGAAAAACAAGATTCATTCAACAAAGCTCATAAGAGAGTGCTTCAACCTCTAAACAGTGCAAAACAAGTTATCAAACAAGTGAGAACAACAAGGGACTAGCAAGACTGATGGATTCAGGAGGCAGAATTGAAAAAATCAATTCTACAGTAATTAGCGCGGGTGATACACAAGCAACAAGCGCTGATATGAAGCACACCGCAACAGCAAAGCGATGTCAGCGCGGAAGTACACAACTTTTCCGCGATGGTCAAGCTTACAGAACCATCGCAACTGTTAAGCGTAATTACACGATGAACAGGATACTACAAAAGGGGTGACGTGAGTTAGATTAAAAGCCACGATGATGTTCAAAACAATAACAGGCGAACCAAAAACTCCCAAATCAAAGACAATCAATCTTTAATCAAATAAGGGAATTTCCCAGATCAGGCCAGGAAACTCAAAAGACTGGTAACTAATCCCCAAAACTTCAAAAGAGACCAAACAAAAATCAAGACAAGAGCAAACAAGAAAAGAACAAAGGCTCCCCAGCGGAGTCACCAATTTGTGATGTAGGAAAGTGTTCCCTCTACGGACAGAGGAAATCCCTCAAGCCCTAGAGTGGGTCTAGTCACAAACAAGGACAGATCAACAATAGCTTTCCTTAAACAGCCATAGTTGGAGGCCTACCTCAACCAGTGGTCGACGAAGTTCTGTTGCGTTGATCCAGCTTCCGCTTCCTTCTCCTAATGAGTAATCAACCTGAAACAATGCAAAGGAAATACAACAAAGCACGTAACCAGAATAACAATGATCTATTTACTCACAAAGTCAAGAAGTCATGAGCTATCCAATGCATACAAGACATAGGAAAACATCATTGATTGCATTAATTATGAAATAAGAGTAAGCTTACAACCAAAGTCTTGACTTCACAAGCCTTCTCAGAAGGATCCAGCCAACATGTTCCTCAAGCATTCACTCTTGAAGATGGATCCCCAATACACAAGTCTCTCTCACTCACAAGTTTTACCCAAGATCAAAGCCACTTCACAACCTTCCTCAAGCTATCAACAATCCCACACTTGTCACACTCACACCAGTTATCTATCAAACTCACAAATACTAACAGCACTATCAGCAACCATTCCAAAGACTAAGAACTCTAAAACTAGCAGCACATAGCAATGGTGAGAGTTTAAATAGGAGAAGGAGTCTCCATGAAAGGTGGGAAGATGAGCTTATCTACAAGGAAGGTAGCACAAATGACGCAACAGCCACGCCAGAGAAAGGAGGGCGACATAAACTAGGCCAACAACCAGGTCTGGAGTCATCTGGAAGGCCGACTGTTGGAACAAATTCACCCAATCTGGATCATTGTGGGCACATAACTGGTCTTCCGCACTGACATCGCTATTGAATAATGTAGCTAGTCAGGTCATCGTTGGATACTTCAAGAGATAATCGCGCTGGCACATAAAACCTGACCATCGCAGGAATCGGGTGTACTTCGGCGATGGCAGCGCTTCTGGACTTTTTTGGAGCGCCCTTCAGCGTGTTTATTTATCCAACAGACACGATGAGGCAGAAACCTTTGGAAAAGTGGGTCATTTGGCAAAATCAAAGAGAATTTGTCTAACATGAGCATGTACAACTTTGGACACATGAAATAGTAGGAAGACTGGAGTGAAGACAATGAAAAATTATAGTGTAACACCACCCAACTCTATACTTTAGAAACAACCATGGGAGGGGGACAACATGATGAAGATGATTTGATCAAACACATACTCCAAAATCCAACTCCCAGTACATTGTCCTTAGAAGTAGTAAAGGAAACCCAAAACAACCATCAAATTGATCTATGCTTAGCCGATTCCAACCCTATCTGTGTCAAAACCATAGAATTTAGCCTCGAGAGAACTTTGAAGATCAATCCATCTCTTTATGTTCTCCAAGAAGAAATGTTGTGCAACATGCTAAAGGAACACATGGATGTCTTTTCTTAGAGTTACCAAGAAATGAAGGGAGTGCACCCCTTGGTGTGTAATCACCATATTGATATCAAGGAAGGTTGCAAGCCAGTCTGATAACCCCAAAGGAGGATGAATCCAGCTCTTAAAGATATAGTCAAATATGAACTGCAAAAACTGCTAGATGTAGGATTCATTTACCCTATTTCAGATAGTGAATGGGTCTCTCCTTTGATGTTGGTTCCAAAGAAAAATGGTAAGTGGAGGATTTGTGTCAATTACAGGGAGATAAACAAAGCCACAAAGAAGGACTGCTTCCTTCTACCTTTCATCGACCAAGTGCTAGATGGCCGGCAGGAAAAAAAAAATTCTCTTTCCTAAATGGATTCTGTGGGTACAATCAAATCCACATCGGCCCAGAAAACAAGGATAAAACTACCTTCACTTGTCCGTGGGGTACTTTCGCCTATAGGGTCCTTCCTTTTGGCCTATGTAATGCTCCTACCACTTATTAGAGAGTATTCATGAGTATCTTTGCCAAGTTACTCCATCATGCAGTAGAAATATATATGGATGATTTCAAACTTTATGGAGGTGATTTCGAGGAGGCTCTGTCAAACTTAGGCAAAGTTCTACACAAGTGCATTGAAATGAACCTGTCTCTCAGTCCCGAGAAATGTGAATTCTTGATGACGATGGGGACTGTGCTAGGTCATTCAATATCTCAGTAAGGACTGCAGGTGGACCCAAAAAAAATAGTTATCATTCAAAGGGTCCCACCTCCACAAAAATAGAGAGATGTCAAAAGTTTCCTAGGGTTAGCTGGATACTACCAAAGTTCTATAAAAGACTTCAGCAAGTTGGCTTCTCCTTTATTTGGGTTATTGGCCAAGGACTCTAAGTTTGTATGGTCAAAAATATGCCAATAGACCCTGGACACCATGAAGGACAAGTTAACCACTACACCGATTCTCCGAGGCCCAAATTGGGCCCTTCCTTTTCATATTCATGTTGATTCCTCACACAAAGCCATAGGAACATCCCTAGCCTAGATAGACGAGAAATTGCCTTATGTCATTTACTTTATCAGTAAGAATTTTTCAAAGGCCGAACTGAAATAAATAGTAACCTAAAGGGAGCTCCTGCCTGTTGTGCATTCATTGAATAAATTTAGACATTATATTACAGGCTATCAAACATTTGTACATACTGACCATGCTGCAATCAAATATTTAATGAATAAACCTGATGTGAATACCCAGATTATTAGTTGGCTACTTTTATTACAACAGTTTGATCTAACTATTGTTGATAATCCTAGCAAGGAAAATGTTGTTGTAGACTTTTTGTCCAAATTAACTTTGTTTGTGGGTGAGGGGGGAATGGTTGATGATTAGTTACTAGACAATCACTTATTTTCCATCTCATTTCTCTCTCCATGGTTTGCTGACATAGCAAACTATTTGGTATCTACACAGTTCCCACCAAATTTGTCCTCTAAAGATAAAAGCAAGATTGTGAGGAAGAGCGCCCCCTTCACCTGGATTGGGGGCAACCTCTTCAAACTTGGCCCAGATAAAATTCTGAGAAGATGTGTAAGGGAGGAGGAAGTCTTTGACATTCTTCTGACCTGTCATGATGGGCCTTGTCGAGGTCACTTTGCAGCAAATAGGACAACATTTAAAATGTTACAAGCTGGGTATTATTGGCCCACTCTTCATCAGGATGTGAAAATATATACTAGTCAGTGTGATCGGTGCCAAAGGATGGGAAAGCGTACTCCAAGAGATGAAATGCCTATGCAACCTCAAGTGACTTTTGAGCCATTTTTCAAGTGTGGCATGGACTTCCTTGGACCTATTGACCCTCCTTCCAAGAAAAAACAATATATCATTGTGTGCACTGACTATCTGACTAAGTGGGATGAAACCAAGGAAATTAAGGAAGCAACAAGGGAGAAGCTGGTTGAGTTCTTAAGGGAGAATGTATTTTACAAATTTGGGTACCTTAGAGAACTGGTCACTGATAAAGGCAGCCAGTTTACCTCCAACATGATTGAAGACTTGCTCAACGAGCACAAGATCAAGCATAGGACCTCCACTCCCTATCACCCACAAGCTAATGGGCAAGTGGAGGTAACCAACAAAGTGTTGGAAGACATCTTGAACAAAGTGTTTAGCAGCAGCAGGAAAGATTGGGCAGATAGACTAGTTGAGGCCACCTTGGCCTATAATACCACTTGAAAGACCACCACTGGATTCACACCCTATGAGTTGGTCTATGGGAAAAAGGTCCCATTTTCCAATGAATTTGAGTATAACACATTGAGGATGGCAACCCAACTAGATTTAGATCTCAACAATGTACAAAAAGAGAGGTTGCTCCAATTGAATGGTTTAGATGAGTTCAGAATGTAGGCCCTCCTACACACAAAGGTAACTCAACTTTAGAGGAAGCTATGGCATGATAAGAACATCAAGGAAAAGAAATTTCAAGAAGGCGATTAGGATTTTTTATATGATTCTAGATATAAAGACTTTAATGGAAAGTTAAGGACAAGATGGTTAGGACCTTATGTTATAGAGAGATGTCATGATAATTGTTCAGTGCAGATCAGAACCATAGATGTAGAGGCCATCCTTTTACTTGTTAATGGGCATAGACTGAATATTTACAAGAGGCCATTGTCAAAGCAAGATTTCATTGATGGTATCAATAAAACAGTGATGGTGGTGGAGCAAGTTTCAACTCCTCCCTCATCAAATCACTGAGAAAAATAAGAAAATTAAGGACTCGGGTGAAAACCTTCATGAGGCACATGAGTCCCACTATTGTGCTGAAAACTTCTTGGGGCTGCCCAATGGTGTCAAAAAAAGAAAAATAAATAAATATAAAAGGATCTCTGGGTGAAAATATCTCTTAAGGCGCCGAGGGCAAGAAACTAGAATGAAAACCTCTTGGAGGTAGGCGAGTTTTTTTCAAAAAAAAATAAAATTCATGAAAAATTGTTTGCAGGTCAGCAGGAGGATGATTAGAGAGCAAAGGGGAATCAAAAAGGGACCTATTCCACTCATATTTTTGTTCCATGTCCATTATCCTTCATCATTCCACCATTCATTTCATATTCTTCACTCATTTGCCTCGGTTTTCAAGGGTACTATGTTTTGTATTGGATTCCCTATAAACCTACAGGATCCCCTGAAAACCTATAGGATGATCCTATAGAAATTATAGTGACTTCAAAATCCTAAAATGAGTAACCCTAGGGCAAGAAAATGACCTACCCATGTCAAAAAATAAAAACCCTACATCATAACTTCATTACCATACCTCTCTCCACCATGAACACCCCTGCATCCATCATAAAAAAAAATCAGTTTTAAAAAAAAAATCACAGTCTTTAAGAGAAAAAACAGAGGAAAATGAAACAGGGAACAAAAGGGAACAACACCTGAGTGTAATTCTCATTGTTCACACTCCTAGACCTACTCTCTATCCATGTCATCATCCTCAAAGTCCCAGCAGAAGAAATGATTAAAATTTTTGAGGGAGAAGCAGCTATAGGACATCCTATAGGAAATCCTGTAGCAGCCTATCCCACAGAATAAAAATCATGAGTAGAAGCAGGCTTCCAACATGAGATCCAAGGGCGGAAGAATCTCTAGAGAAGCAACAACACCATCATCTGCAACACTAGGTACCTACACATAAATGGAATCATTAGAAGGAAATAAAAAAGAGGAAGGAAAAATAACACGCAGCCAACACACAGCAAGCACCTCATGTCTTCAACAAACTGCATTAAGGTATTATCACCACAAGTAAGTATCTCGCTTCACTCTCTCATTTGCATAATATAGTCAAAATATGTAAATGTTATGAGCAAGTTGGTTTATAAGAGAAAGGTGGTCAGTTAACTTGCCCACCTTCTTTCAGTTGACAAAGACAAAAGAGTTGGTCCTCCCACACGTGGTAGCAGTCAAGTCAAAAAAATATGAGGAGGACGAAAGAAGTTAAGGTTACGGATGCCCGAAGTGGGAGTTGATTACGAGGAGAGGGGAATGATGAGGTGGTAGTGGGGACCAATGGTCCAAAAATAGAAAAATCGTACCTCGATTGCCAGCACACCACCTCACTCAACTTGACCATAGGATGAAATAATCGTTGATCCCCATGCACCCATGCATTCATCTCCTTGAGGCCCACTTTAGCAAAATCACTCTCGTACCCAAGCAACCTACAAAAGTGAAAAATTCCATCTTTCCCCTGCACATTACTTCGTACAGGATCACACAGGACGTCCTATAGGATTACACAGGAATCCTACAGGATACAGTTAGATAGTCTACAACATTGGATAAGAGTAGTATTAGAAGGGAAAACATAGGGGTTCACTACAACAAACACCCTGAGGAGTGAGGAGGTAGGCTCTTCATTTCCTTCCATTTTTCCAAGTGAATATAACAAAAAATTATCCTAGTTTGAATGAATTTGATAGTTGTGTAAGGGAATGGTCTCCTCAAGTATTTCAATCACATTTCCTCCTGCATTAAAATTTGTGTCAACCATCTCTTCTGCTCCAAATTCACCCGTCAAAATGGCAGGGGGGTTTAATATAAGGGAGCCCATTAACACTGTGAGGATTCACCAACACACTCCTATGTTAGAAATCTTCACGAGGCATAATTGGATGGGGTATTTTGAGAAATTGAGGGGGTATGATGATGAGGTGGCTCGAGATTTTTCTCTCTACCTCATTCCACTAACCAAAATCCATGCCATTTTTGTGGTGATAGGCCTCTCCATAGAGTTCACTGTTGAACTCATAAGTATAATTACCACACTTCCCCTAGGAGTGCCTTGGAGAAAGGAAGACAAGGGAGATAGCCAGACTGCCAAGAAGAAATTATTTTTAGAGGGAGAGGAGTCCATTGAGGACAAGAATGGAGCAAGGAGAACAAGCCTACCATACCCCTAGAATGAGGTAAGCTACCACCTTATAAAATACATATATGTGAAGGTAGGTATAGTGTGGTTTATGGTTATCACTTTACACTCCTTGAAGAATTGATATTTGGAGTAGAAACACCTCCTCACCACAGGCTTATCATACCACACTTCCTTCTTCAATCATTGATAGATACAAGCATAAAGGTGCAGGAAGGAAACCACCAACAGTTAGCCCACCATGAGTTAATTAGAATCATCATAGAAGATGCCCTCCAAAAACTCAGAATATCTATCCAATGGGCAATTTTCAGAGACATGCAGATAGACAAGGATATCAAATCCCTCACATATGATATTAGCCCTACTATCAATGAAAAGGCTGAAGAAGAGATAGAAACATATGGAGAAGAAGCAGAGAGGGATGAAGAGGAGATAGATGAGGATGAAGAGGAAGAGAAAGAGAAAGAAGGTGATGAAGAAATAGAGGAAGATGTCAAGGAGGAAACTGATAAACAAGATGAGGATATATAGGGAGAATAAGAGGGGAAAGGCATAAGTAAAAAGGGCAATGGAAAATAGGAGGCAAAAGACAAGGAGGAGTCACCTAGGGTGTCTCTAGAACCCACTGAGAGAGAGGCAGCAACTGCACTCACTGCCCTTAGCACCCCTATCAAAAAAAAAGTCAAAAGACAGAGGCAAACCGCTTTATACTTCAGAACAAGGAAAAGAACAAGGATAAGGCAAGGAAAACCCCAAACTCCAACCAAGGTTCCCATTGTTATTGAGGACTCACCTAAACAGGAGGAGAAGATGGATCCTCGTATAATAACTCAAGAAAAAGGATCCTCAGTAGAAACCTCCCCTAAGTCTCCTATCACCTATGTGAAAAGGCCTGTAACCAAGTCTACCTCATCCAAAGGAAAAGTCATCCTACAAGATACACAACAGGACCTACAGGAAGCAGAGGTAGTCCTACGAGAAACTCTGCTAAACCTACAGAAAACTCAAAAATTGGATGAGGAAAGAAGTAAGCAGCCAAAAACAAAGAGAGAGGACCAAGAGCTAGGGTAACCTAGTCCTCAACCTAACCTTGACTCCTACTACAGATATATTGAGGGGGGTAGTGTCATTCCACAAAAAATTGCCATTCCATTATTCTTTGAGCTTGGGAAAGAAAGAGTCAAAACTCATAGATGGATGCAGATTTCCAAGTCCAAGGTAGTGGAGGACATTTGTCACATGGAGGAGAAGATCAAAGAGATGGGAAGGGAACTAAGTAGCTTGAGGGACAAAGAGGCCATAATGAAAAATTAGTTGGAGGCGGAAAATTCATGGTTGAAAGGACAACTGCAAGAAAGAGAGAATCAATTGGCATCCATGGCCAGTCTATCTTTAGAAGAAATCCAATGCAGGATGTCAGCTAAGTCCCATGCACTATACCTTAAGGAACAATGGCTATAGTTCCAAATCAAGACCCTAGAACAGAGAGGCACCATGCCATTCTAGGATTATCGATAATTCATTGATCTCTGTGATCAAAGTACATTAGAGGATAGGGCTAATATGTTTGAGTTATACTTGCATAACATGGCTTTGACAGATATGAATGTATGGGACCCTAATGCAAAGCTAGGGGATTTACAAATGATGGCTTTGGCATCATGGATGAACCATGTGGAAGCAAGGGCTACAGAAATGAAGAGGATATTGGCAAGGGAACAAATAGATCCTCTTATGATTAGAGTTGAGCAGTCTAACACAATGGTTGTCATTAGCACACATAAGTTAAGTGCAAATGATCCTCAACTTGCACCCAAGTATCTTGCTACCCAAGTGCAAGCCATTACATATTTTGAGGACATGTTCAGATTGTTAGGGGATGACAGCATGCAAGCTTGCCTAAGGAGATGGAATGCATTTCCATACAGTTTGAAGATCAGAGAGTACCACTTGCCTCAAAGGATGAGAGAAGCATTGAACATGACACCCATGTACAAGCAATCCATCCAAAGGCTCAAAGTCAATTGGATTGGCTTGTGTTGGACACCTAATCCTTAATGGGTTAGTGTGGAAGCCGAATAGACCAAAGCAGTCCAAGAGACCTTGGGATGTGAAACCCAACGGTCACTACATGTACTATAAATGTAAACCATTTGTTAATAAAATTGTATTGCATGTTTTATCTTTCATATCTCTCTTGTTGTCCATGTGTGTTTAACATGGTATCAGAGCAGGCGATTGCTGGTCCTGCTCCAATTTGAGCCACTTGTTTTGTGGTCTCTATATATATGTCAGTTCTGCGTTACCTGACCTCTGCCTCTGCTTTATTCCCTTCTATTCTGCCATACCTACGTCTCTGCCACACCTGCGCTGCCCTGACATATTCTATCTATGGACTCTGAGCCTATTCAACTGAAGAGGGCGCAGAATCTCAAAAACTGTGCATAAACGTTTCTGTCCATAATGCGCTGCCCCCGCCTGTCCGTCAGTAGCATCACTGTTGAACGCTGCTCTTTTTATTATACCCTCTTTAACGGTCACTGTTGAACGCTGCTCTTTTCATTATACCCTCTAGCAGAAAACTGGCGATTCTGAGCTATTCGACGGTGAAAATTGAATATTTCGAGTCTTTTTGGGAAAGACTTGTCCCAGAAGCTATTGTGGAGCCGAATGAGGCTTTGAACAGTCTGAACGGGTCTTTGTGGTTGCTGGTTCGGTTAACCTTGTACAGCTGGAGATAACATGGTATTGAAAGGCATTTGGACGGCTTATTGATCAGTCTTGACAGTGGCATGAATTGCCAGACACAGCAAAGGTAATGCGTGTTGAAACCTTGTGAAGAACTATGGTTGATTGTAAGTTGGGTAAAGGATTCCATATAAATTTGGAGCATCGATTCTTTGTCGTGGCAATCGATACAAGTTTCGATCCTTCGCTGTGATGATTGATTGTATTTAACGCATATTTCAAAGTTGAATATTTAATCTGCTTTATGTCACCCATTGCACCAAGCTCTCTTTCAAAGCCACGCTGTTGATCAATGCTGCTTCTAGTAATTCTTTTTATGGCAAAAGCTGTATGTTCATCTATGACCAGTTTGTAGACTGTTCCATAACCACCAGTTCCAATAATGTCCTTATTGGTCAGATTCAGCGTCTTCTTTAACAAAATTTCAGAGGTAATGGAGCTCTTTCCTGATGAGTGGAACAGAACCATTTTACTACCTGTTTTGGTTTCTTGAGAAACGCGGTGTCTGGACCATCTCCTGTAGAGAAAATAAGCAAGAACAGTCTTCGAGATGATAAATGTGACCACACCAAGTGTAATAAACAATCCCAAAAGCTGACCTTTACTCGTATTTTTCATATGATCATCCAAAACCATGTCATAGGGCTTCACCTATTATCCACTGAATGAAACATGAAAACATGCTCCAAAAGGAAAATGCAGGATGGTATATATTCTGAAAGGTCCCAATGTCCTCAAAATTTGATGTGCCCATATACTTTCACAATAAATGGAAGGTAAGTCTTGCCATTAACCAGCTTCAAGATTCGCCACCCTTACTTGACGACGAGGCAATGCAGAGCTCCTGTTTGTGTTGTTCTGAATCTACGCATAATTCTTCATGAAAATCGAAACAATGTTATATATACAGCTGAATCGAACCAGGATAATTGCAAAATGCCAATATTAAGGTAATGTTGTCGCAGGTGTGAGATCTTCCTCGGAGAGTCGGATAGTGTAGGCCTACTCTGTCTGAAGGGAACCATTGTTGTATTGGGTTATATGAATGTGAATTCAAGGTGTCTGGTGGGTGTTTATTCTTGAACAGATTCGAGTTGAATCTGCTAATATATACATGATTGATATTGGGTCGAAAATACAGAGTTTTGTGCTGGTTGGGTCGATTAATAATGTCGAATGGAATATGGGCGCATTGTTTCATGGGTTCAAGTCATATATGCATGAATTGAGTCATTGGATTTGATTGAAGATTTCAGAAGTTCTAAATTTGCCATAAAAGAGGAAACTCTCATATACAGTGATTGATTGATTGTGAAATAGTTTTATAATTATAATCTGAAAGATAGCTTCTGCATATAAAAGGGAAAGTTTGAATTTGCCAGTAATTGCGATTTGGGTAAAGCGTGGAGTTCCTCCCATTCGGCGGAAAATGAAAACTGCTCTTCAGCAATAGAGAGCGACTTGTCTAGTTTGCAGAACAGTGAAATGGTTTGGTAGCGCTAGAGAAGGCATACAGATCAAAGGAAGAACTTGAATCTTTTGGGTATCCCGAATATTTTTGTTTTCGTAATTAAAAGGACTTCAATCTCTGATCAAGTATTTACATTGTCAGAGCCCTTAGGGTCTGATTTTGGTACTATAAAGGTCCATGAAATTGTTAAGAATTTAGACTGTAATTGTGATTGGTCTTCAAATGTAATTTCGGTACGCAGAAAGGCCTTCAATCCGCGATCAATGTGCATCATCACTGCTGGCTATCCTCAAATGTTGATGTGGGCATTTACAAGGCTTTTGATATTTGGTTAATCATGTTCAATAATCCCGGGGATAGAGCTTAAAATTTGCTTTAATTATTCAGAAAACCTTGAATCTAGTCAAGCCAGGAGAATATTGCTTCATGATAGCCCTCATTACTCTTGGTTTGATAGTCAGTTTTACGACACTTGTTTTTTGACAAGTTACTCGCTCTCTGATATGGCACAATCATAGTATATCGTTGTTGCATCAGTTTAATGGATGGTTCAGTTATATTTTTGAAACATAAAGCCAAGGCCTATCAATGCAGTTGTGAGATTGCGGAGAGCCTCTAAGAGATTCGTCGTTGCTGCATTTTTAATAATTTGTATCTTCTGAAAGACGACTAAGAAGTTCCCCAGTTCGTGTGACAACAAAGAATGCGATCTCTTGGTTAATAAGATGGCGAAATAAATCTTTTCTCAGTCAAGCAACAACACGCTCACTTGATGATGCAAACCACCATCCACGCAGTGCGGTAGCAAATGAACCAATTAAGATTATAAGAAGAATTTCCACAAGAGTGTTTTTGATGGTATTAAAAGCATCTGCTTTCTCTTCTTCCGTTCTCAAATCTCTGCTGACAATATCAATAATCTTGCCGCCATATTTTGGAACTAAAATATTTGTTGTGTATGCAATGAAAAGTGCCACAGTTGCAATAGTCTGCTCTTTAAGCCACCAGCGCTTGCCCTGTGTTTTTCTTTAATCTGCAGGATTTTCTTTGTGTAGCTTGAAGATATTTAGCAACTGATAGTTTTGCAGCAGTCAAGGGATTTCTTCAAAATATTAGAGGATTTGGGTAACTGTTGGCTAAATATAGAAGGACTCGGTGATATTTGTATACTTTTCATAGTTTCAAGATATCTCTGGTTGTTTTTTTCCCGTTAAGCTACAGGGCTTTCTTGTGTAACTTGAAGATATTTAGCAGCTGACATTTTTTCTGTGGGATTTTGGAGGTTTTTTAAGGTGTAGAAAAATGGCTAAGATTGAAAGAATATTAGAGTTATTGAGAAATCTAATTGTATCCACTGCTGACAGCGCAATCATAATCAATAAAGACATTATTGCTGACATTCAAAAATGTATTCAAAATGCACAAGAAAAGATAGAGTTTTTGCAGCTTGAGACAAAGCTAGAGCAGGAAGAATTACACAAGTGGAGTCATCATTTTGAACCTGTTTCTGTTTAGAAGATTGAAATAGACTCCCATAAATAGCAAGACAATAATGTTACTGCTCATTCAAATAAAGCAGCAGTTGTATATGCAGATGCAGAAACTCAGTCTGCACTTCCTAAGCCCATCATCAGACCTTGGGAACAGCTTGTCCACAACAAGCACAGAACTAGTCTTGGATATGACAAGGACTTGTCCTTTCATATTCCAGACTACGCCAAGCCCATTCAGTTTCAGAGTGCTGGATTTATTCATGACAGTTCACCTGCTCCTCATGACAGTTCACCTCCAGTTGTTCCAGATTCTACTCCTCTTCCACAGCAACAACAACAACAACAAATCGTGAAATGCCAACACTGTGACCGAGTTGGCCATTTGAAATATCACTATTTTGATCTTCATCCATGTAAGCATTGTCATAAAACCAGCCATTCTTCACACAGATGTTTCAGAAATAAATGTCCTGCAAGAACAAAGATTCATCTTGGATGGATCGCTTCTTGGCAATGGGCATCAACAGCCAAGAAGATATTCCAAACACATGTCAGAACCTATTCCAGAGTATTGAACAGTCTTGCGGTTGAGTCTCCATCATCTCACCTTGTATCTGACAGGGGGGTAAATGATGGTCATCTACAAGCTTCAAAGCCACATCAAGCGAGCCTGAGCCACAACCTGCCACACCAGTTTCAGAGTTGTAGCTAGAGACAAATATGCCCATGAACATGCCTTCAGTTGGCAATCTGGGACACTTCCTCTAGTAGAAGACTTCACAGTTTCAGAAGCATTCCAGGAACACAATTGAGAACACTTCCTCTAGCAGAAGACACCAGCTTCTTGCCAGATTTGGAAAAGTTCCAGGAATTGCATTAAGCATTCCAGAGTTGTTGGTCATCCTTTTAAACCATCACAGGTTGAGACTTCCCTTTTCAGGTTGAAGTTTTACCTTTAATGCGGGGTGAGACCTCCCTTTTATGGTTGAAGGTTTCCCTCTTTAAAACAATAGGATCACTTCCTCTAGCAGAAAACTTCAGTTTCTTGCCAGTTTTGGAAGAGTTCCGGGAACTGCACTAAGCGTTCCAGTGTTGGTGGTCATCCTTAAACCACCGCCCTTTATACCAACATTTCAGAGAGCACATTCAGCCTAGTGCTGCCATGCATATTTGCACATTTTGTATTACAGCTCTCTTCTTGGACTCATACATAACCCTTCGGATTAAGGGGGGGAATGTTTGACACCTAATCCTTAATGGGTTAGTGTCGAAGCCGAATAGACCAAAGCAGTCCAAGAGACCTTGGGATGTGAAACCCAATGGTCACTACATGTACTATAAATGTAAACCATTTGTTAATAAAATTGTATTGCATGTTTTATCTTTCATATCTCTCTTGCTGTCCATGTGTGTTTAACAGCTTGAGACTTAGTCCACCACTTCTCTTTGGGATGTTAGAAGGAAGGAAGGAAGAAGAAGAAAGAAAGCAGTGGGAGGAGGTAGAAAAGAAGGCAAGATTCTATCCACAAGAAGAGGAAACCACAACAAAAGCATGGGATGTCAGGGAGGCCACTAGAGCTATGAAAGACATGGATATTAATTAAGTTGCTCAGAGGATGAGCAACACTTTCAATAGAGGGGTGATGATGAGCCTCATCATTAGATAATTATATGGGACTTAATTCACCTCCTAGCTAGTCAAATCAACTCTTCTCACAATTTATTACATGTTTTGATTATATTTTGTTTAATGAGATGAGTTAAAGTGAGATATTATGCCTAGTGGACTAATATGCATTGAATGCAGGTTTGGAAGAGAAAATCAAGGAATTTCGGCAAGACTAAGGTTTGAAACTCAAAATGGGACAAGGGAGAGAGATTGTAGGAGGTAAATCCTCCTCATTTACTCCTCCCCATTCGAAGATTCCTCCATTAATCACACCAGCTTAGAGTGCAATCAACCAAGTCATGAAAATCAAAATGCAGATGAGCAAGTGATATACAACGAGTTAGTTCATCTTGATTTTGGGATCCGAGCCTCCCTAGATTTAAGGAATCCGTTGGGGACATCAGTTATATAAGTAGAGAGGCCTATAGCCTCTTTAGGATTCGAATTTTTGTGGTAAAAACACTAGTTATTTTCAAGCTCCAAACTTGTGGAAGACATTGATGTAATTTTCTATTTTGATAATGAAAATGAGATTTTTCTTGATCCAACACTGAGTTAACTCAGAGGGTTGAAGCTCTTGGGTTAGGGCCTAACACTAGAAACAAAGGCTCCTCTTCTTGTATCTGTAAGCTTGGATTAGTTTCATAAGATTCATGGTTAAATTGTCTTTAGAAGCAATTCATTGCAAGTAATATAGATTTGATTAGTTGTTTATTAGTTTGCTTCCATTTGTGCTTTACTTCAGTAGCAAGTTAGAAGGGATAAAAGGAGAACCACAAAGCTGTCAGTAGGTGTCTTGGCCTCACCTCTTCCCTCAGGGATCATGATTTGAGGAAAAGACCCTTATGCAGCCCCAAAAAGACATATTTCCATTTTCTCATAAGATTTAGAGTTTATTGTACTTGAATAAGAATTTGATCAATTTTGCAAGTGTAAGATTTAATTACCATCTCTTCCATCTTCAATCTTACAATAGATCTCATCCATGATTCCATTTTATTTAGCAATTTTCCTCATGCATGAAGTAGACAGCTAGTTCATTAAATTTTGCTTTTCTAGCTTGTTAGAATTCTTCTTGTTTACATGACTTTTTGGCAATTATAAATGTTTGATGCAGAGCAGGTGCTTCAGAAATATAAATATATCTCATAGTAGGCAACCACCTTCCAACTTCATCCATCCATAATCATTCCTTGCTTTCACCAAGATCTTCACCAATCTCATCATTTTACATAGAAATTCCTCCAAGCATGTTGAGCGAATCCAACCATCTCCTAACCTTGGTTTTGAGTTTTGAGTGATCCTAGGCATTTTCTCACTCCATTCCACCCATCCACCACCTTCTCTAAGCCTTCCATCACCTTCAACAACCATCATTTTTCTCTCGGCTATATCTTGTAGAAATACAGGGAATCCTGTAGGTTTCTAGTACATCATGTAGGTTTTCTTCTAGTGACCTGTTTTGAGGCCGAATTGAGGGAAAACCTCTAGGAACCCACACCAAGTCACCCAAGGGTCTCCCAAACCTTCCACCCATGTCCTAAACCTCCCAACCATCCACCAGCATCACTAAGCCACCTGCCACATCACCAAAAGAGATTAGGTTTTACACTTAATAAGAATAAAAAGAACAAAACAGATTTATTTAAGTCATTTACATGCATAGCAGTAATGTTTGATGTTTTGAAGTTCCATGCTTAGGACATTAGCATTTCATACATGTTAGCTTGGCATTATTGTAAAGCATAGTTTCTTAGCAATTAGTTAGGAAATGGTGTGTTTTATCATTGAGTTTCGGTCTCTTTCATTATTGCGGTAGATAAGTTTTCTGATAGAGTAGATTCCTCTTTCTTTCATTAGTTATCAAGCTTCTTCTGAATCCATAGAAGTGTGTCTTGAAAACCCTAGTGGTCTCTTGCCAGTTGAATAGTGACAAAAGGCAGAATCATCACTTTTACTTGTGTATACATCATTGTCACCTCCAAGTTTGTACAAACCCCGAGTTGATAAAGTAAAGTTGGTAGCTCTAGAGTTGCAGCATTCTTGCTGCAGTACTGGTGCTCATCAGTAGTAGAGTATTATTAATTTCTCCTTGTACTTGTTGAACATTCAGATGGATATATAACAATCTTGTTGTTGATTATTGTGCATCTAGTTGTGGTAGTTTAAATTGCAACACATCCTCATCCAGGAGGTTCTCTCAACCTGGGTATGTGTTGCATAATAGCTAGTTTATTTTACTGTACTTTTGTGTCATTTCTTTATTTCATTAATTTGATTCCTTCTTCATTTTATGTGTTCCAGTCTGATATGTGTGTGTTTAAATTAATTTTTTTTTCTTGTGTGTTTTGGTTCATTATTTGTTGTTGTATGATAAGAGTTCTTTAGTCTCATTTGATAAGTCCAAGTGAAACGACTGAATTTCTAGTTTTGGTGAGGTTCTCCAAGTGACCAACCATTCCAAAATTCTCTAACTTAGCATGTAATATCAAATTTGAAAGCAATACAAACAATTTATTTTACCAAAAAATAAACTACTTTGAAATAAATTTCAACTTTTGATTTGTAACTACTACTAAGAATATTTATATAATATTATATGAACGTTAAATCCCTATCATCCACTTAATAATTATTAATAATTGAATTAAAATTCTAAACCCTATTTCAAAATAAACACACAGTAATATAAATATTTAAAAAAAAAATTTAATATAAAAGATTTTATATTAATATTAATTTTTAATTTTTTACTACATTTCAATTTAATGTAAATAATATGTATCTCATTATAAAAGTTGTAAAATGAGTTGTAATTCAATTAATTAAAAGTTGTAAAATGAGTTGTAATACAATTAATTATGCAACAATGATCTTAATTGATATTTCGAAAAATATGTAGCAATCAACTTGATAACACTTCATCAAAAGCAATTTAAATAAAGTATATTTTGATTTTTGAAATATTAAAAATATGAAAAGTTATTAAATACAATCATTATAATTTTATTAAAAAATAATAATAAATTTATTTTGTAATTTTACATTAAAGATAAATAAATAAATTTTTTCATAAAGATAAAAGTGAGTTTTGAAATAATTATAAAAATTTTAATATAAAATATTTTTTTTGTGATCCATATTAAATTAAGAAAAAAAATGGGTAAAAATCACATTAGAAAATTTTTGCCGACGCATTAATCAATCCAGTGTCGTTCATCGCTAGGACAAGATGAAGATGGAGATCTAGGAAAAAGTTTAAATAGAGAACGATGTAGAAACCCCACTTTAGATAACGACTATAAAAATGGCTAATTTATAAATAATATTTTGTTTGTCAATAATAATTGGCTAATGTATATATAACATTAATTATTACTATATATATATATATATAACTAACATTAATTATTATTAATAGGTTAAAAACTTTGATTTATGTGATTCTTTTTCTATACACTTTTAACCTATTACTAATAAATAGTGTTATATATACACTGGCTGTTTATTATTGACAAAAAAATATTATTTATAAATTAACTGTTTTTATAGCCATTATCTAAACTGAGGTCTCTATATCATTCTCTATTTAAACTTTTTCCTAAATCTATCTCTTCATCTTGTCCTATCTCTTTTTTCTAAATCTATCTTTTCATCTTGTCTTAACCATAAACCACACTGAATGATTCAAACACATCAGAAAAATTCTTTAATATGATTTCTATCAAAAAAAAAATCATAATAATTATAATATTAACAATCATATCATGATTTCAAAAAATCATATTTTAAATTTTTAGTTTACACATGTCCAAAAGCATGTTAACAAAATCAATATATTTTAAACTCTCAATTATAATGGTTATCCATGAGTGACTTTCATTAGAAAAAAGAAATTATAACAAAATTTCAATTACGATAATAATTTTATATAAAAATATTCTAAAAAATTGAACTTATTTTTATTGTCTTATATGATAATGTAAATGTGGCTCAACCTCCAAGGTTCATTGAGGAAGACCACAAGATTTCTGCAACTTGTAGACCGCCCCACAGTGACCCCTGAGGGGATTGTGGAGGATGTGATGGTCTCCATTGATTCTTGAGAATACCCTGTAGATTTCCTAGTTCTCCAACCTAAAGTTAAGCTTACTGGTTACCCTCTCATCCTTGGGAGGCCCTAGTTAGCCACTGTCAATGCTTACATTAGTTTCAGAGCTGGAAATATGACCATCAAGAATGGGCATATGTCCAAGCAGTTAGTCCTATACCCTCCTTCTCAGCCATCTCTAGAACATGACTTACCTTTGTGCCTGGAAGACAAGGAGGAAGATTAAGTTTATTCCGCCCAACTCTATACTTTAGAAACAACCATGGGAGTGAGACAACATGATGAATATGATTTGATCGAACACATACCTCAAAGTCCAACTCCCAGTACATTGTCCTTAGAAGAAGTAGTAAAGGAAACCCAAAACAACCATCAAATTGATCTATGCTTAGCCGATTCCAACCCTATCCGTGTCAAAACCATAGAATTTAACCTCGAGAGAACTTTGAAGATCAATCCATCTCTTTCTATTCTCCAAGAAGAAAAGTTGTGCAACATGCTATAGGAACACCTGGATGCCTTTTCTTAGAGTTACCAAGAAATGAAGGGAGTGCACCCCTCGGTGTGTAATCACCATATTGATATCAAGGAAGGTTGCAATCCAGTCTGGTAACCCCAAAGGAGGATGAATCCAACTCTTAAAGATATACTCAAAGACGAACTGCAAAAACTGCTAGATGTAGGATTCATTTATCCTATTTCAGATAGTGAGTGGGTCTCTCCTTTGATGTTGGTTCCAAAGAAAAATGGTAAGTGGAGGATTTGTGTCGATTATAGGGAGACAAACAAAGCCACAAAGAAGGACCGCTTTCTTCTACCTTTCACCGGCCAACTGCTAGATCGCTGGCAGGAAAAAAAAAATTCTCTTTCCTAAATGGATTCAATGGGTACAATCAAATCCAGATCGGCCCAGAAAACAAGGATAAAACCACCTTCACTTGTCTGAGGGGTACTTTCGCCTGTAGGGTCCTTCCTTTTGGCCTATGTAATTCTCCTACCACTTATTATAGAGTCGTCATGAGTATCTTTGCCAAGTTACTCCATCATGCGGTAGAAATCTATATGGATGATTTCACACTTTATGGAGGTGATTTCAAGGAGGCTCTGTCAAACTTAGGCAAACTTCTGCACAAGTGCATTGAAATGAACCTGTCTCTCAGTCCCAAGAAATGTGAATTCTTGATGACTGTGGGGACTGTGCTAGGTCATTCAATATCTCAGTAAGGACTGCAGGTGAACCCAAACAAAATATCTATCATTCAAAGGGTCCCACCTCCATAAAAGTAGAGAGATGTCAGAAGTTTCCTAGGGTTAGCTAGATACTACCAAAGTTCTATAAAAGACTTCAGCAAGTTGGCTTCTCCTTTATTTGGGTTATTGGCCAAGGACTCTGAGTTTGTATGGTCAAAAAGATGTCAATAGACCCTGGACACCCTGAAGGACAAGTTAACCACTACACTGATTCTCCGAGGCCCAAATTGGGCCCTTCCTTTTCATATTCATGTTGATTCCTCACACAAAGCCATAGGAGTAGCCCTAGGCTAGATAGATGAGAAATTGCCCTATGTCATTTACTTTATCAGTAAGAATTTGTCAAAGGCCAAACTGGACTAAATAGTAACCTAAAAGGAGATCCTCACTGTTGTGCATTCATTGAATAATTTAGGCATTATATTACACGCTATCAAACATTTGTACATATTGACCATGCCGCAATCAAATATTTAATGATTAAACCTGATGTGAATGCCCAGATTATTAGTTGGTTACTTTTATTACAACAGTTTGATCTAACTATTGTTAATAAGCCTAGCAAGGAAAATGTTGTTGTAGAATTTTTGTCCAAATTAACTTTGTTTGTGGGTGAGGAGGGAATGGTTGATTATTAGTTACTAGACAAGCACTTATTTGCCATCTCATTTCTCTCTCCATGGTTTGCTGACATAGCAAACTATTTGGTATCTACACAGTTCCCACCAAATTTTTCCTCTAAAGATAAAAGCAAGATTGTGAGGAAGAGCGCCCCCTTCACCTGGATTGGGGGCAACCTCTTCAAACTTGGCCCAGATCAAATTCTGAGAAGATGTATCAGGGAGGAGGAAGTCTTTGACATTCTTCTGACCTGTCATGATGGGCCTTGTGGAGGTCACTTTGCAGCAAATAGGGAAACATTTAAAGTGTTACAAGCTGGGTATTATTCGCCCACTCTTCATCAGGATGTGAAAAGATATACTAGTTAGTGTGATCGGTGCCAAACGACGGGAAAGCCTACTCCAAGAGATGAAATGCCTATGGAACCTCAAGTGACTTTTTAAAAACAATAAAAAAAGTGTAAAAAAGGGAGGAGGTAGGGTTTGACCGCCCAACCTCCTCCCTACTAAACCAAATCTTAACCAACTCAACTAACCGCATTATTGAGAAATATGCCCACGATATTTTATTTAAACGCAGTTTGTCAATGCGCTCAGGGAGGAAGGAAGCGCACGCGGTTCGAGGCAGAATTTTGCAAGAGGGCCGAATTTTCACTTTGTTGGATTTTGACAAATTTTATATGGTTTCAGCACTTCTAGACGCCACAAACGCAATGGCGTTGTATGTGTCTCCATCAAAGTTCTACATTTTTCATCCATTTTTCAGTATGGAGGTGGAACCATGATTGCTGCAGGAACATGGAGCGGAGCCATGATCCTTGAAATTTTCTCGAGGAGGTAATTTTTCTCCATGTTGGAATATAGTCAAGTTTACAGTCGTTTTTCATAGTTTTCCGCAGGGATCGCAATGGCAAGGTCAGGTTCGCCTTTGGAGTTGCAAATTTCCAGTCCACCCATGGAGCAAAATCTTTGAGGAATCTAGGGGGAATCTAAAAGATTCCTTGAGCCCCAGATTCTCAACTTCTCATAATTCCAAAATTGGACAGTCGATTTTGCACTATTCGACATCACAAATCTGATGGTGCATTCAGATTTCTCATTCTCTCATTTTATTATTCAGCCACTTTTTTAAGTGGGATGCAAGTGTCAACATTCATGTGCAAGTAACCATTTCCATGCGATTCGATGTCGTGAGATTGATGGCACGAGCAACTTCAGCAATTTGACATCCACTTCTTCAGATGGCCCTTGGATGTGAGGTATATGCAGTGTGTTCATGTACTTCTTTTGCTATGCATTGTGTTGCACAGATCCCTATTTGATGTTGAATCGTCTATGTGATGTACTTTTTGTCATGATTTTTCATGTTATGTTTTGAGATCCCTTTGTTGTATGTTGATGGGATACTCATGTTGTCATCATGCATGTTTTGATTGAGATCCATTGTATGCCATGTTGATGGGATGCTCATCATGCATGAGTTTGTGTCATACTGATAGGAGTCTTTTGATTGAGAGTTCCTATAGTGGAACATCTTTTGGAGCCACTCCTGCGTGAGGGAATTTTCCTTGTATGATAGCGGCATCATCTCTTGTGTACATCATCACTATTGACAGCACTTAATGCAACAGCCTACACCATCTTGACACCGGGGCTTGGAGACGTAGTCCCTTCTGGACGAACTCTGTTATCAACAGCTTATGTTTTCATTTGTTGATGATTGACATGTTCCTCTTCTTTAAAACATGCACATGTATTCATTTATGTTCTTTTAAAAATGAAATTTAACACATCACAAAACTAAAAGGTCTTGGAAGGGTCCTTTGTCACACATGGACTTGGATCAGATGAGCTTCACCAAGCCATGCCTGTAGCTACATCAGAGAAGTTTTTATGGCGGATCTTACGAAGCCTAACCCTGCATAATCTGAAGGGTTTATGTCAACAATAGTGACATCAAGCCCCACAATATCAAAGAAAATACGAAAGAGCATGTTATACAAACATGAAAACCATAAATAAAATCACAATTAAAATCAAGAAAAATGAAATAACTCACAAAAATTGCACTTCACTAATGAAATTCTCATATGCACCACTCAAACTTTGTTAAAGAGTTGGGTATTCCGATATGTGATCAACAACTTGTTTAAATATAATATGAAATAATGTGAAGGAGATTCGACTCACAGATACCCTACTATCTCTTTCACCATTTCCCCATCATGGTTCCTACAGTGTGGCAATTCTATTATGCAAGATACCACAATTAAGGAAAAACAGATGATTGTGAGCACTGAAATAGAAAAGGCATTTTCCTCACAGGTACCTCATTGTCTATTTCCCTCTCAGAGTTCCTATGTTGTAGCAAGTTTATTAGGCAAGATATAAAAAAGATAACAAAGCTAATGGTGGCAAGTACCTTAACCAATTTCCTTACAACCTCAAACACAAGAATAGGCTGACTAGAATGTGCACCCATGACAAACAACCATACCCCCAAACATTGTACCCCTAGACTTTATATCAATTAATCGTTAATAGACCATTAAATTGGCGATGTCTCTTGACCTTATCAAACAATTAAAAAATTCTTATATACATTAAATCGTACAAACAAATCCATGGAAAAACAACCATACCCATATACACTGAGTTCATATAACCCCGGCCCACACCCTGCAAAATAACAAAAATCAGAGATTCCCACCAAAATTAGAAGATGGGTTCAGAATTCACTGAGAAAAAATAATAATTAAGGATCATAGGGGAAAAAGTGAGGAGAAATAATTACAGTAGAGAAAACTCGATCGTCCCAATTCCCAAATATCCACTTCTTGATGAGAAGCTTGTCTTGCAACATATTTTGAATGAAACTCGTGATGGCACCATCAAATAGAGAGAAAGAACTGCACACTTCTCAACTAATCCTAGCATTACTAAAATTTAAACCCTTCCATCTATTCTCATCCATGAGAATGTTGAATATATCGCAATACCAGTGATGGAACTTTTCTGTTAGACTAATGGTCTTTAAACCCTCCTTGACAACCATAGGGGGGGTCAGAAGGAGTCTGCTTTCCTTCCACGCCTTTCTCAGGGAGCTTGGGCTTCTATAATTTTTATTACCAATGGTTTCTATGGTTGCTTATGTGATCTTAGGAGAAAGTCCAATATAATATCCTATTGGGAGTACTCCCTGTAGGTTCAGAAAGTTGACATTGATTTTGTCTAAGGGGATGGTCATATGGGCATAAGAAATGTAGGGATTTGTTCGTGATGACGTAGAGGACAATTGTTGAAGACTGTGTCGACGATGAAAAATCTAAACAATGTTGCCACTAAAAACCTCACTATATATAATGTCTATCGACGTAGAAAGTAGTTGTATGACGAACTTAGTTGAACATCACTCCACAAAATCGTCAAACATGCCTCTCTCCAAGCCCCAAGTCAAACATAGTACATTCATGGGGGAATTGTGAAGTAATGATTTAAAACCAAATTATTTCAATCCACAACCTATGTCGCTAATAGTAAGTCATGGAGCAATTGTAAAGCAATGCTTTTAATTGCGATTGCACTGAGAGGTGTTTTCAATCCAATATGGAAGAGATGTTATAATGTCTTGTACTCCATGTCTTGTTAAGCATTTTGATTCGGTCAAATACATAAAATTAAAAATAAAATTGACATAAAATAGGCAATTTACCCTTAGTGAGTTTTGGGCACCTGATTTTCATAACCCATCATTTTGTTAATGATATTGTTAAGTAAGAACTTATATGTGTGTGTGTGTGTGTGTGTGTGTGTGTGTGTGTGTGTGTGTGTGTGTGTGTGTTACCAGCATAGATTTTTCAAATCTCTTGAGATGCAAACCTATTTTAGAGTGAAAAGAGATTGAATCACTCTAAACACTTGGTAGATCAAGAGTTAATATGAATCTAAGCTAGCATATTTTAAAAATTAATCCCTACTTTCTAAACCCCAAATATTTTCCCTTTATAGTTTGTGTTTATCACCCCATGTCATAACTATCATTGCTTCCAACTAAGGAACAATGAAGTTTTCAAAGAATGGTACATTCAATGTAACTAATTTACAAAAGCAAGGACACATCACATAATTAGAGGTTTATGTAGAAGATCTTGTGTTTCCATTTCTACATTTTTCCGCTATATTTATCACAATTTCATTTCAACCTGCAACTAAATGTAAGTCTTTGTCACTATTGATAGTGAATCTTTGCATAAGCTAAAGACAACAACACTAATTCATTTCCTTTATATAAGAAATTTGAATCATATCTCTTCTTTCCCATTTTAGAGAGTGTTATGCTTATATTTGACACCCAAAGCCAAGAAAGATGTAATGATTCAAAGTAAATACTTGTGTTAAATTCTTTTATCTCATAGATTAGTTTTTCTTGAAAAGGAAATAAAATCATATTTATTTCTAAGAAAAATACAATTGGCCACAATCAGATATAACCCATGACCACCCTTTTAAAGCTTTTAAAACATAGATCTTAAGAAAAACTACAAGTCTAGTTGAAGTTGGGAAAAATCCAAAAATTGTGCATGTTATGCATTCCATGTAGCTTTACTATAATCTCCTAAAAAAATCTATAAATAAAATAATTAAAGCCAAAGGAAGAGGATCTAACTGCAAGCTTCTTTATGTTGGAAAATTTAAGCAAAAGTTCTTGGTCGCAAGTATTGCTATTGTTTAGAGCCCATCATTAGCTTCCTAACAACTTGAGAGAGATTCAATTAAACATTAAATTGGTTTTCTCACTATAGTAAATTCCTATATAAAACTCATATTTTAAAAAACAATTTTTACACAAAACCAACTAGAAAAAATTATAATAATTTAAAAAAAAATACTTTTATTTTATAACTTTCTTAACTATTAAAAAGAATATTTAATTATAATAAAAAAAACTTACAACATTCAATATATTTAAATTCTTACTGTATAATGTTAAACAAATATTATTATTTATTTATAATTATATTCAATTATTTATTATTATTTTATTAAAAAATATAATATAATATAATATCACCAAATTAATAAAAAATAACTATATAAATATATATATATATATATATATATATATATATATAGATATATATATATATAATTTAAAAATTACTAATTACATTTTAATATATTATAATAAATTATTTTAAAATCCATCTAGTTTACATTACATTTAATGTGGATATTTTCAGAGTTATTCATATTGTTTGAATCTTTCAGATATAAATTGTGTAGTAGTTTTCCTTGTACGATGAATGGACGCTTCACCCATCATCAAGGAACAAAAAGCTAATAGAGGTAAATGTGTGAGCTAATCAAATCTATAAGTAATGAGAGTATTGAGATTGGAATAATGGTTACAAGGACGAAGAATAATAAATTAAAATTAATGTTCAATAGATGAAGGATATAAACTATTATTAAAAGAAATTGGTTAAAATCAATGGTCAAATAAAGACTAATTAAAATTAAAAATAAAATTGAAAATGCCAAAAGTTATAATAAATTAAGTGTAACAGCCCCATGTAACCATGCATGCAAATGGATGGAGTTAGAAAATTTGTACACAATTTACCCATGGATAACTATCCAAATTATTATTCCAAATTCCTCATTAACCATTAGATAGAATCTTCATCATTACATAGAGTATCTTTAGTAAAGGAATAGTAAACTACATAACCAATAATAGTCATTGTTTTAGCATATTAACATAAACTTTCTGATGTAACCTTGCATCAATTTTATGATTCCTTTAACTAGATTAGTTAATCACATACTTGATATTATAAATGTCAGATCATGCAAGGAATCAACATCATCAAACTGACACAATGAGAAATCACATCATTAGACACCAATTTACCCTATAAACCCCGTATGGTGAAAAGCAACAAACATTTAATTTTATTATTAAACGCTCATGAAGGTGTTCACCCCTTACTCAATGGCCTATAAGGGAGTCCATCCCTTAATCATTGTCATAAAATCTTACAAGGAAATATCATTTAAATACAAAATATCTAGCTAAAAGCTATTACAAACATCATGATATCATTTACCCACAAATCTTCAATCTTCATATCTTTTTGGCTTGGTTGTTCCTTTAGTGGACCATTCTGCAGCTCACACTCATCTACATGGACCATTAATTCTTTACCTACCACCATGTTAAACATAATCTATCCTTTGCACAAGTCACCATCCTTTCTTGCCATTGTTGTCGTCAACATACGTTGATATCATGATTACATAAAGTATTAATCAATCAATTCATAAATCCATACTAGTGATGCTTCACCATCTATTCATTTACATTCATGAAATGCAAGCAAAATATTGTGACATGCTTCCTTTAACAACACTTCATATGCACTAGTTATAAGAATGTAACCATCAAAGCATGTCTATAAAATAAATATCACATTAACTAATATTTCCTTTACACAAGCACACATTCTTGCAAGACAAATCACTATGGAACAAACAGAACACCTGTGGACATACTCAATCATCGGAAGTGATAGGAGTTGGATTATCTAGCCCCATCCCTGGTGGAGGGAGAGGGCAGAAAGGGAAGCTAACATGTTACTCCAGGTGGGCCATCCAAGCTTCTAACTTCTCCACTTTCTCCAAGATGCGAGTGTGTCCATGCCACACCACCACTACTCATTCCCGCAAATGACGCTAGAAGCATTAGATTTGGGTCAAAGTCGCCATCACTTCTCCATGCTCCTCCCTATGATTTTTCTCGTAGTTCTCTAGCTGCATTTTAATGGACTATCGTGATTGATCTATGGGTACATGAGGGGGTATGCCAATGCTCCTCTGTAGCAGTTGACATCCTCTGCGAGGGCCCATAGCACACACCCTTCCTTTCCTACTCGGACCAGCAAGCGTAGACTCCTTGACCTTACGACGACTCCTAAGCATAGTCTCTAGGGCTTTTCCTCTGTCATTGTTGCCCATACAAGAACTTCTTCTTAGTGCCATGGAGGAGATGTGTGGAGGAGGGCCTCATAACAATGCCACCCACACTAAGCCCCAAGTCACCAGCAAACTTGAAGAGATGTCTATTCTTCCCACATTCGCGGACCTTCCCTGCACTGTTGAAGGCACCACACCAATGTTATACAAAGTGTGTGTGCTCTTGCTCTAGAACCAAATGAATGGGTCAAGTTCAAACCACAATTAACACCCCTCGTCGAGGCCAACGACACCACCTGCACAATTCATACCACCAACTCCGAGTTCAGCGTCTAGGACTGGCACCACACCAGGGGAAAATAATGTAACCCACGAGTAGGTACCAGCCAAGTACTGACCACTAATTCACCAACTAAACTTATAGACACAAAAAAATAAGGAACCAAAGAGACTAGAACCGATTGAGTTGATGACCCTACCACTTCTGCTCTCGCACTATTTCCAATTCCACAATCACCCTAGGGGAAGGACATATGAACAACCCGCAATCTATGAAGACTACCATACCATAACCCAAAGTAGATAAAAGCAAATTTATTGGGTCGTTTTGGTTGTCACCAAAGGAAATGCAGGGGAGGGCGTGTAGTGGTGTTGCGCTCAACTCACTTTTGCAGACTCTAGTCACCCCATTCACCCACAAAATTACAGCTCTTCTCTTGTTCAAACCTCTAGTGGCTACTACAAAACAAGAGGGTATGCCATCGACATTGTCCTAGTGCTCCTTCCTTGTACTGCAAACACAAGATCCCCATACTAAGACCCATATGTTTCTCTATGAAGCACCTGACCACTTGTGAGTGCATAAATGCCTCTCTTCGTCGTTGGTTGCCTTCACACAAACCCCCTAGTGCGAATACTGCCAGAGAACTAATTACCTTCTCACACACATGATTAGTCTTGAGGGAGGCCCGACATGACTCCTAATGGCCTCGGTATATCCACCTCCATAAGGGTGCACAATTATACAAAATTAATCATATAATTTTATAAGTCAAATTCAAAACTTTTTTAATTATGTTTTATAAACTGAAAGTAAAAAAGTAAAGATAAATTTATGAATATATTAATGTGGTGTGTTGATGTGATTTTTTTTAACTTTATTTAGTAAGACTATAAAAATTTAAGTAAATGTAAATATTAAATTTCATGATAAATCCTCTTGGATTGCTAATTATATCCTCATATTATATTATAAACAACCTAATTTAAGATGAATCCGATGTATTATCAATATCCTTAACAAAAAAATAATATATATATATATATATATATATATATTATTAAAATTATTAAATTATATTTATTTTCAATTAATTAATCCCACATTTCAATATGGATAACTTATATAAAAATTAAACAATAATATTATTTAATTTCAATTTTTTTTTGGTCCTTTTTCCATATTACTACTACATCGTACTTATTTTATGGGCTTTTTGGTATCTCATATTCACTGTAATAGAGATTGGTTGCTACTATGTCGTACTTATTTTATAGGATGTTTGGTATTTCATATTCATAGTAATAGTAATAGAGATTGGGTTATGTTGGCATGTATTAATACAATTAGTAAAAGTATGTGTGGATTTGTCTCACTCATTTAATTTAAAAAGAACAAAGATTAATTTCATTTATTTCTAAAATGATGAGAATGATGATGATGATTAATGTTTATTAAAATCATATAGTCTATAAAATCTTAAGAAAAATCCAAGAGAAAGTGTTTTTCATCTTCAACCTTTTTAGTATTGCAAATGTATGTCATGAGAATTAGTCCTTATTTTAAGACAAAGATAATCTTGGTTTTAGAGATTAAGATTGGTTTCAACTTCTTTTTTCGTAACTCTTTTTTTAATAAATTATTAAATTATATTTACTTTTCATTAATAAATATGAATAAGTTCTATAAAAAAAAATTGGGATTGTTTCTCATCTTTAACCTTCTTAGTATGGCAAATGTGTATCATGAGAGTTAGTCCTTATTTTAATACAAATAAGATCATTTTGGTTTTAGAATTAGTCTTTAATTTAAATTAATAATATATAAAAATATAAAAAAATTAAAATAAATTTAAATTAAAATTTCAAAAAAAACAATTACATACCACACTTCAACAACACCAATCAAAATGACTTCATTATTGAAATCATTTAAATAGAAAATCAGATTCCTAGAGTGGAAATCTAGATTAAAATTTTACCAAAAACAATTACTTAACACACTTTAACAAACCCATCGTAATTATTGAAATTACACCAAAAGCAATTACATCACACACTTCAATATAACAGTCATATTCATTTGGGGCAAATCTAGATAAATAATTCATGGAAAGATCTAAATTTTAAAACCAGTGTAGAAAGAAAACACACTTTACAGAGTCACCACAAAACTATTTACATCGTTTCGTTGAAAAGAATATAACCGGAAAAATGCATAAAGAAATTCGATCTTTCTGGTGATATCTTGATTCTCACTTTCGCTTTATATCTTGATTTTTATATCTTGTAAAAATCAAGATATCACTTGCCACCGTTCCCCGTATAAAACGTGTAAGAAACGGAAACCAGACGGAAACCAGACGGAAACGCCGTTTTCTACGGTTATTTTAGCTAACGGGTGCATATATTTTATGGGAAATTTTTTACAGGTGGTAGTTCGCATTCTCAGCTTGTATTTTCACTCTTTATTGTAGATTTCAGTCATGTATTCATTCAATAATCTAGAGGCTTATGCCAAGTATATAGAAAGTTGATTATTTATGTACTATTGTCCCTTTTTTAGTTGATTTGTTTTCCTTTAACACATATACGATTAATTTTCTCTCTCCTCGTTTCTTAGAGTGCGAAACCTCCCAACTCCGTTTCTCGTACCGTTTTCGTTTCTCGTTTCGTTTCCCGTTTCTCGTTTCTGGTAACATAGCAGGAAGATAGAGGACTGTGTGTTGTAGGTTCTGGTAAGACATTTAGTTCAATTATCTGCTTTTGGACAACAGGATTGTTATTACTTGCTTGTCCAAGAACCCATGCAGCAATTGTGCGCAGTTCTTTCTCTTCTCTGTTAAGTTCTTTGACAAGTGCAGTGAGTCCTCCAAGTTTATTCAAATCATTTGCATTATCAATAGGTCCTACAAGCTCTAGAAGTTCAAGTAGAGCTCGATAATGGCCTTATGTCGAAAGTGAAGAATTATTGAATGAATTCTCTGGTAGCGGCTTTATGATTGAATGAATGTGTGTTCTTTTTATGATTTAGTGACAGGAAAAAGGGAGAGGAAAAGTGTGAAGGAGGGTTGTTATTATTAAGGAAATATTGAAGTTGTAAGTGGTGGTTTATTGTGAGTTTGCCCTCTCTAATATTTGAATATTGGTGATTGGAGAAAGCTTCTTATCATGGAAAATTTGTTGCTTGATAATTATATGAATGAATCCACCAAGCTTGATGGCGAAAATTATGTAAACTGGAAATTCAAGCTAATGACTATTTTAGAAGGTAATAATTTGTGGTCCATTGTAAGTGGGGATGAACCCAAACCCACTGTTGCAGGTTCTATCCCAGATTGGGAGAGAAGGGAGACAAAAGCAAAGGTGCTGCTGCGTATGTCCGTAAAGGACAACATCATTCGTCATATCAGAGACTGCAAGACATCAAAAGAAACATGGGATACATTGAAGGGTTTGTATGAAACAACAAATACAAACCGGATCTTGTTTTTGAAGACTAAGCTTTTATCCTTAAAAATGGAAGCAAATGAAAATATAAGCAATTTTATATCTCGTGTCAAAGATTTAAGTGATAAGTTAGGGGATATTGGTGAAAAGGTGTCTAATACTGACTTAGTCACCATCGTATTAAATGGCTTAGTGCAAGATTATCAAATTTTTGTTTCAAGTCTTGCAGCTAGAGAAAAACCCCCTTCATTTGATGAATTGACAGGAATTTCTACAAGAGGAGGAGAGGATGAAGAATTTTTTGGGCTCTAGCAGTTCAGATTTGGCATTGGTGGCCAAGGGCAAATATCCATACAGAGGCAAACCTTGGGACAAGAACAAAGGAGGCAAGTTTCAAGCAAAGCAAAGAGGTATGATACAGTCTAAATTTCCAAAGAAAAATGATGAGTGTTATTATTGTGGCAAACCTGGGCATCATTCTAAAGATTGCTATAAAAGGAAATATAATGAGACGAGGCAAAGAAACAGAAGGCATAATGGAAATTTTGTGGACAAAGATATCAATGATGGATTTAAAAATCTTAAATTGTTTGTTTCTGATGTTGCATTGTCTGTGGAAAATGATGATAAGAATGTTTGGTTCATTGATTCTGGTGCATCACTCCATAAGGAGTGGTTTGATGAATATCATGAAAATATTGATGGAACATATGTTTGCCTAGGAGATAACAGAGCACTTAAAGTTCAAGGTTATGGAGTAATAGGTGTGAATTTGTTTAATGGGCAAGAGAAACAGATTCATAATGTGATGTATGTCCCTGATATTAAAAAGAATTTAATTTTTGTTTCTACTATTACTGACCAAGATTTGAAGGTGGAATTTGTTAAATCACAGTGTGTAGTGAAAGACATTCAAGATAAATACAAGGTTATTGCCACAGGAACCAGAGTTGGAGGTTTGTATAAGTTGGATGTGACCAGGAAAAGTCATCAAGCATTAGCATCTACAGCAATATCAACAGAAGATTTATGGCATCAAAGGTATGGACATCTAAATCACAAAGATTTAATGCTACTGCAAAAGAACACTATGGTTGAAGGTCTCCTTGTCTTGAAAAATGATCATGTTGAATGTGAGGCATGTGTACTTGGCAAGCAACATAGGGAGGAATTTCCTATACATAAAGAAAAAAGGCAAAGGGAAATACTTGAATTAATTCATACTGATGTATGTGGACCTATGCAAACTAGAACTATTGGTGGAGCATGGTATTTTCTTATTTTTGTGGATGATAGATCTAGATATACATGGGTTTATTTCATAAGAAAGAAGAGTGATTTTTTTGAGTATTTTAAAGAATTTAAGAATATGGTATAAAAACAAACTGGTAATTATATCAAAATCTTGAGATCTGATCAAGGGGGAGAATTCAAATCAAGAGAATTTAATCAATATTGTAAAAGCAATGGGATTCAACAACAATTTACAGTGCCACATACACCTCAGCAAAATGGAGTTGCTGAGAGGAAAAACAGAACAGTAGTTGAATGTGCACGTAGTATGCTTCAAGGGAAAAATATCTCTAATGTTTTTTGGGCTGAAGCCATTAATACTGCTGTTTATTTGAAAAATAGAAGTCCAACCAAAAGTTTAGAGCTTAAAACACCTTTTGAAGCATTTTATGGGTACAAACCAAAAGTGAGTCATTTAAGAGTTTTTGGTTGCAAGGCATATGCTCATATTCCAAAAGATGAAAGAAGAAAACTTGATGCAAAGGCAATTAAGTGCATATTTATTGGCTATTGTGATAATCAGAAAGCATATAAGTTGTTTGATCCCAATACTCATAGATTGCTTGCAAGTAGGGATGTGGTGTTCATGAGAATGCAAATGAAGGTGATAAAATAAATAATAGTGTATGGCATAATATTGATGATTATGTCAAATTAGATACAAGTGTTGAACAAGAACAGGAACAAGCACAGGAACAGGTACAAGATCAAGTAGGATCAAGCATTCATGACACTCCAAAGAGAGGAGAGGAGACTCTGCAAAGCCAAAAGAAAGATGAAAGCAGTAAAACTCCAAGAAGGTCATCACGTCAAAGTCAGGTACCTGTAAGGTATAAAGATTATGCATTAATGTCTCAGGTTATGAATGTTGTAGAACCTTCAAGCTATGATGAAGCTAAAGAATATGAAGAATGGAGAAATGCAATGAATGAAGAATATAACTCTATAATGAAGAATGACACATGGGAATTAACAGAATTGCCTAAAAACAAAGTTCCTGTAGGATGCAAATGGCTTTATAAATTTAAATTTAATGCTGATGGAAGTATTGATAAACATAAAGCTAGATTGGTTGCCAAAGGATATTCACAAAAGGAGGGAATTGATTATGAAGATACTTTTGCACCTGTAGCTAAGATGAACACAATTAGAATTATGATTGCATTAGCTACAAAATATAATTGGAAAATGCACCAATTAGATGTCAAATCTGCATTTTTGAATGGTGAGTTAAAAGAAGAAGTTTATTTAGTTCAACCTGAAGGGTTTGTAAAACAGGGACAGGAGCATCTGGTTTGCAGGTTAAAGAAAGCTTTATATGGCTTGAATCAAGCACCAAGATCATGGTATGTGAAAATTGATTCTTTCTTTTATGAGAAAGGTTTTATAAGAAGCAAGAATGATCCTAATTTATACATCAAGGAAGATGAAGACAAGAATGTTGCTTTGATATCTGTATATGTTGATGATCTAATCATAACAGGAAATGCATGCAAGTTGATTGAAGAAATTAAAAATCAATTGTCACATGTATTTGAGATGAAGGATCTTGGTGAATTGCATTATTGTTTAGGTCTTGAAGTTTGGAGGGAGCCTGGTAAGACATTGATCACACAAAGCAAATATACAAGGGAAATACTTAAAAGATTCAATATGATTGAATGCAAGGCAACATCTACTCCTTTAGAACAGAATGTCAAATTGTGCAGTGATGATGGAACCAAAGAGGTGAATGGAACTATGTACCGTCAATTGGTGGGAAGTTTGAACTATCTCACCACTACCAGACCAGATATAGCATATTCTGTCAGCATACTTAGTCAGTTTATGACTAAGCCTTGTGAAAGCCATTGGAAAGCAGCAAAGAAAGTCCTTCGATATCTGAAAGGAACACTTAATTTTGGTATTATGTATACTGATGAATTTGATGTTGAATTGGCAGGTTATTCTGATTCTGACTGGGTTAAATTCGAAATGTGTAGAAATATGTTGTACATTGTAGAAAATCCAAATTTTGTAAGCCTAGCTGAGACTTAGACCAGCAGGCATGACAATTAAGAGTATAGTGTCTTGTTTATTGTATGTAGTTGAAATTAAGGGGGAGTGTTAGAAACCATGAATAATTCCAACTACCTGCCACTAAAATTCAACAGAAACAGTAAATGCTGAATCTAGAAAGCCGCTGTTATATTTAATGAAGTCGGCGGATACATTGACAATGGGGAAACTTCTCCAGCAAGCCACCGACTCTAATGATCTCCAGAAACTTCTGTAGCATGTATATATATCTGTTTGATCTGTGAATGAAGCAAGCGTTCAGATGTCTTGAATGTGTTTCTTGTTCTGTGTTTGTGCGTAGCTGCTCTCTCTCTATCATTTCCGATCTTCATTGGCTGTCTCTAACACTCTAATTTGTTTTTTCAACTTCAAAACTGTTGCCTCCAGATTCTTCTTATCAAGGTTAAGTCTTCTACACTCGTCTTCTTTCATAGAAGTTTCGGCATTGAATCTTTCCTCAGCTTCCTGCAATTCTTTGACTGCTCGAGAAATCGCAGCTTTGTATTCCTCATCCTTCTTTACAAGTTCTGCTTTCAAATCTTCCTCAGTCTCCTTCCATTCATCAGTCATTTTCCTTGCAGACACAATTTCTGATACGATCTGGGGTTTCAAAGACGCCGCCTCTGTCTTTAGCTCTCTATTCGTCTCGCTCAGTGACCCTTTCTCGCTAGCCATGAACTCAAGGTTCGTTTCTAGCTCTGCAAGCCTGCTCAACATTTTCTCCTTTTCTCCATTCCAAGTTTCCTGTGCCATTTGGCTAATTCTGGCGATGTCGGCTGTTTCCTTTTTGGCTGCTTCTAATTCTGAAGATCTCGCTTCAATTTGATTTTTCAACTGCAAAACAGTACCCTCCAGATTATTTTTATCAAGATTAACTGCTCTGCACTGCTCTTCTTTAGCAGAAATTTCGGTATTGAATCTTTCCTCAGCATCCTGCAATTGTTTGCGTGCTTCAGAAATCGCAACCTGGTAATCTTCGTCCTTCTTTCCAAGTTCTCTCAATTCTTTCTCACCCTTCTTGAATTTTTCATTCATTTTCCTTCCACATTCAATTTCTGATACCAATTGGGCCTTCAAAGATTCCGCTTCAGTCCTTAGTTCTCTGTTTATCACGCTCAGTTTGATTTTCTCGCTGGACATGAACTCAAGGTTAGTTTCTAGCTCTGCAAACCTGCTAAACATTTTCTCCTTCTCCAGATTCCAAGCATCCTCTGTTATTTGGCTACTTCTAGTGATCTGGGAAGTCTCTTTTTTGGCTGCTAAAATTTGGGATAAAAGCACTTCCTTTTCACATTTCGCATCTTTAGCGGTTGCCTCTAATTCTGCGGATATCGCTTGAATTCTATCTTCGAACTGCAAAACAGTAGCCTCGAGATTATTTTTATCAAGATTAATTGTTCTATATTCCTCTTCTTTCGCAGAAATTTCGGCATTCAATCGTGCCTCAGCTTCCTGCAATTGCCTGTACATTTGAGAAATCGCTGCTTGGAATTCAGCATCTTTCTTTGCAAGTTCTTTTCTCAATTCTTTCTCAACCTCCTTCGATTCTTCAGTCATTTTCCTTGTGGATTCAATTTCAGTGAGATTTGTGGACAAAACAGCTTTTTCTTCTCTTAAGACAGTAATTTCTTTCAGAAGGATTTGATTGAGGTCATTCAGCTTCGATACTTTATCATCTAATTCACGCGTGGAAGAGGGACCATTTGCAGCTTTGGTTTTTTCTTGCTCACATCTCTTCCTCCCGCCCTTCTTATTGCCTGCCATCTTGTTCACTGAGTGCACAAATTCTACTGTCACTCCCCTGTCAAATCGCCCTTTGCAGATTGAACTGTCACTTACCTGGCACAAATTTTGAAAAGCAGAACTAGCAATTCGCATCACTACGAACCAATCTAAAATTTGAAATTTAAATATAATTTGTTTGATCCCCCTTCGAAGAATAGCAGAACAATGAAAAATGTATGATATGCTCAAATAAATACCTCTTTGGCGAAAAAGAATGGCTTCTGCTCTTCAAGCCTCGACGACGACACAATCTGTCAAAAAGCCTCTCGCCCTTTGCGAATTTACTGTCAGTTACTGGCAAAATCGCCGTTTGCGGATTCAAGTCTCAGATGCCAAATCGCCTTTTGCAAATTTACTGCGCAGAAATGGAAGACAATCACTCCGAAAGCTATTACTTTCTCATTCATCACACGAACATTTGGCTTGTCTATATATAGTCAACCCGAAATTTTGATTAATCGTTTTAAGGTTAGAAAATGTATTAATTTTGTTTGGGTACGGAAGTGTCGACCCAATGCAACTACGTTATTCAAGCAGAGGCGGATTTGGGGGGTTTCAACCTTCAATCAAAAATTTTAATTGATGAGGACCCGGTCATTCACTTTTTAGACCCTATTGTTATGAAAATTGCGTAGAAAGAAATTCTCGATAATCTTTGGATGGGATTATTTGTTTTTTTTATAACAGATTTTTTAAAATTTGGATTATTTTTAGATTTGTGCTTATTATTCTTGCCTAGCAGTGATGTTAATCTTCTTTATATTGTTCCATTTTTTATGTTTAACTAGTGGGTTGAGATTTACTTGAATCTTCTTTAGTAGAAAAGTCTTAAACAAGGCTTCAAACCAACATGAGTCATTTGTAAGCTATGTTGCCAGGAAACGTGGGTGCGGGGACGGGGACGGGGACGAGGACAGCATTTTTGGAAACAGGGTGCGTGGGTTCGTCGGGTAATATAATAATATTAAATTTTAATAATTATATTTTATAAATTATAAATTTATAATTAATAATATATATGAAATTTGAATTTGTATATTTTTTCAACTTTAAACAAGAAAACTTTAATGATAATCATTTAAACATGCACATTGACATTGAAATGGTACCCGTGCAACACAGGAAATAATGGTTATCTTTGTGAAATTTTAGAGTTCTCCTTAGCTGGTATCCCAAGTGACATTGCTTCCTCGATTCTGGCCTAAATCCTTGACGATTATGACAATCTGACCGCACCTGGTAAGACGAGTAGCAAATTCCTCAATTGGAGGCAGCTTTGATTCCAAAAATGCAAAAAACCTTGAGATTTTGACTCTGATCCATGATTCCATGACACAAACTCAAGGGAAAAATAATAAAAATATCATAATCTCATAGACTCTAGAAGCATGCATGCTTTTCTATAGTAGAAAGATTCATATAATAGAAGGATGACAGGAAATCCCCTTCATGGTATATAGTTTTATGGTTGGTACAGGTGCAGTTTCATGGCTGAGTCAAAGGCCGCATGCAATGTCTTTTCCCTCCATTGAATGAGGGTATAGAGCAACAATTAGTGTAGCTTGTGAGGAGATAATTGTTGATCTGCAAATATCACAAGCTGATTCTACAACACTCCACTATGACAATCATGGTGTGCTTAATTGGCAAAGAACCCTATGTTTCATGATTGTAACAAACACGTGGAAGTGCATTGCCACTTCATTTGACTGATGACAGAGGACAAGCAAATTGAGCTGCAATATTGTGCAACCCAAGTCAATTCTTTAGGGCACCTTCAACTTCATTGCCTTTTATTGAAAATGTATTGTAGTAGTAAATTTTTGCATTGAAATGCCGATGTTAAAACTAATACGTGGTTTTCACCTAGAAATGTGGAATATAATAATCATATTGAAATTTCTTACTTAGCTTTTTATGGAAATTTCTTGCTCACCTTTTTATAGAAATTGTACTGTGGATTCCACTTTGTCAACCTTGTTATGTTTGTTGAAGAAAAAGAACTGGAGCAAGGTTTCCAAGTTATGCAAAGATTTTTTAGAGAAAGAGAACTGGAGCAGGTTTCAAATTTATTTATATGTGGTATACATAAAAAGAAGGAAATTTGTTGGGCTTATTCAGATACGATGATAAACCATCCACAGACAGGCTATTTTAAACACATACCCTGTTTATTTTTGATAGCTGTCTTGTTTAGACCTGCTTTCAATATTCTTAGTACACAGAAGTTAGAATTTGGAATTGTTCAAACTTTTACAAGTATTTTCTTAATCTGGTCAATGTCTTGGTCTTTCTTGTGTCTTGTTATATTGCAGCATGTGCTTGAGCATGGCAGACCACATGAGCGTTGTGCTGTAATCAAGAAACTAGCAGGACAAATAGTGAAAATGAGTCAACAAAAGTTTGCCTCAAATGACAACAAATCCAAAAATGGAAGGAATTCAATTTCAGTCTGAGTTGTCCTATACAACAAATATTATGCCTTCCCCACCAACAAAATGATCCTAAATTGATTGTCACAAGAAGTATTAATTTGGACTAAATCCAACAAACCTAGAGGACACACATATTATCATGAAACATGACATAGTGAAGCCATATTGAAGAACCCATTAATTTTTTAATGAAGAACCCAAAGAACCCGAAGAACCCAAGAACCCAACCTGAAGAACCTGAAGAACCCAAGAACCCAACCACCCGAAGAAACCAAGAACCCAAGAACCCGTCAAAGGCTAAGAACCCATTTTTTTTTGAAGAACCCGGTTCTTCATAGAAGAACCCGGTTCGTTTGGGTGCGTCTGAGAAGAACCCGTCCCCGAATCCGGGACTTGGGTGCGGGAACCCGGGACGGGTTCGAGAACCCTACCCCCGGGTGCGGGTACCCGTGCAACATAGTTTGTAATCTTTTAAGTAGAATATAAGAACCACAAGTAAGTTTCCATAGGATATTATTGAATATTCTTGGGCTTAAGAGCTTTGAGAAGTTCGTAAACTAATACACAACTCTTTTACAAGGATTCTTTTGTAATCCTTCAATTGGGATACATGCCCCATAAGTAAGTTTTATGCAATATAATTGGTTTTTAATGTTTAGGATTGGTGAGATGGTGAAACGAGGACCACATACCATAATTGAACCATCCCAATATCAAGCATCATGAAAATATTAGAAACTCCAACATGAGCCCTTGCTAAGGGGGCTTTAGCATATGAGTTGGATATGGGTCTTGGGGTTTTAACCATAGCCATGGCATGAAAATACTAACCTTATGCTTATAACATACCCATCTCCCTTAGTAAGCCATAACACCAAAAATATAGCTTTTATACCATTATATTAATATGTATATTATTTAAGATTCCAATTTTAACCATTAATAGGTAAAACTATAAATATGGTCATGGTCATTTAGTAATTAATGGTAGATGTATGATGTTTCTTCTTGAAATTACTGCAATGGAAAGCATGTTTGTTGAAAATCTCAAGAATGTGGAAATGTTTTAGGAAAAACTATGTTCCTATCAAAATTTCTTTAGCTCTTCCCAATCTTGATGGATGGACCATGCAAGTCCCTATGGAGCATTCCAAAACTATTTTAAACCATGTTTAGGAATCGTGCTTTCCATTAATATCACATTGTGAAAAACATGTGCAAAACATAACTGTAAATGCACACTTTAAGGGATCATTTTTATTATAGTTTGATATGGACACCATTAGAAGGCTATGCGCATCAAGGATGGCTCATGGATCCCAAAGAAAGGTTAAGGAATGAAAACAAATGCCTTTGGATTCTGTTGATTCTACCCATCCTAAAGAGAAATGAATGATTCCTCAAAGAAACAAATGATTTCTTTGTAGTGGTTCCTTGTAAATCTCCAACTAGGAGACATCCATCATGAGTAGGTTTTGTGAGTTGGAAATCGATGTCACAATTTAAACATGTTCTAGAGGGGAAATGAGGGCTTTAAGCCTAAAATCAATATTCTTAATCTCAAATTCCATAAACAACATCTAGAAACCATGACAAAATCCCTCAGTAGGTACTATTTGGAATTTGAATTCAATATGGATGCTATTACAAAGTCATCACCATCAAGGATGGGTCTTACGTCCTTGGCCATAGTTAAGAATGGGAAACAAGAGCCTTTAACCCTAAAACTTTATTCTTAGGATCAAAATCCAAGGAAGAGACCTTGAACCACCACATATGACCTATATACGATATCATTCACCTCCATGTGACATCATAACTAAATTATTTGTAACTAGGAATCGGTCTCTGTAAAAATTTCTCTTTTCCCACCCCGGTTTTCAGTTTCACCTTATTTCTCCCATATAGTTAAATGTCCTTTCCCATATCCATACATTTAACAACTGAAAAATAAATTTTTGCTGAAAACACAAATTCTGGAAATTTTACAGAATGCTGGAAAATGCAGAAATAAAAATCAGCAAGTACAAACAGCCATTTAACACATTTGAACACAGTTATTTTTGGTCAATGTGACCCTGGAAAAACCCCCTACAACTCTCAGGGAAAACCAGTTCGAGAGCTCTTTCTTATTTCTAAAAAATGCCTTTTTACAGTGAGAAATATTCAACAAAAATCAGCAAGCAAATCTTACAACTTATCTCGTTTTCCATGCCTCACAGCCAACTTGAAAATACTAGCAAACATCAAAACAGGACAGCGATAAATGCTATACGGCCTCCTCGATTTTTGTGCCCACTTTCAGCCTTAAATGTTGTTGTACGACCTACAATAAATACGTTGTATGGACCTCGATTTGCGTGCATAAAAACAACAATACACTGTACGGATTTCCTTAGAAAATGTGCCAACAAACTACTCCTCGATTTCTGTGCAAACTTCTCCTCGATTTCTGTGCAAACAACTGTACAGATTTCTAGAAAATCGTGCCAAAATCTGCCTTTCACTGTGTGCTAACTCAGCTGTACGGATTTGCTAAACTGCTGCCTTGGAATGTGTGCCAAGCTGCTGTCTCCTTCTCCTCCTTGTCCAAAAATCTCCCTTGCTCTCTTGCTCTCCTTCTCTCAATTTGCTCATGAAAGAATGAATGACCTTTTCCTCATTTTCCTCCTTTAATCTAACCCTAAGTGACTTTTGGGTGATCCCTAAATCCAATGGCTGAAATAGATTGAGATCTAGGGCTGAGATTAAATGCTCATTTAAATCTCACTTTCTATTTTTTAATTCACCCCACTTTAATAAAGACCCACTTAGTCATTTATTTCCAAAGTCACTTTTCCTTTCTAATTTTTCATTGACTTTAATAAAGTCACTTTAAAATTAGACTTTAGTAACTTTATCACTTAAAGTCACTTTTAAATTAGATTTGACTTTATAAAAATTATAAAGTCACTTTAAGAGAAAAATTAAATTCCTTTGGACACTTTTCCCTAGGCCAAAGATCAAAGCCTTAGGGAACCACCTGTCCTCCGGTACCAATTTCAACACTCCCTCTTACCGAGGAAGGTGTTCCTCACCACACCCATCTTGTCTCTGAAGTAGTCATGCTTGCCCCGTGGTAAGGCTTTGGTAAGAATATCTGCAACCTGCTCATCAGTGGGAATATACTCAAGCTTCACAGCGCCCTTCTGAACACAGTCTCTGATGAAATGATATTTGATCCCGATATGCTTTGACCTGTCATGAAATACTGGATTTTCCGTGATTTTAATGTAACTCTGATTATCACAGTAAATCACTGAAGGTCTCAATGGCTGACCAAATAAGCCAAACAACATCTTGCGAAGCCAGATGGCCTCACAACTAGCTAGACTGGCTGCCATATACTCTGCTTCCGCTGAACTCAATGCTACTGACTGCTGCTTCCGGTGAACCATGACACTACTGCTAAACCCAACCCAAAACAACGCCATGAAGTGCTCTTCCTATCAAAAGCACAACCTTCCCAATCAGAATCAGTATAACCTGCCAATCTCACTCCATCCCCCTGCCTGTAGTCCAGACCATAATCCACTGTCCCCTGCAAGTACCGCAAAATGTGTTTTGCAGCCACCTATTGAACCTTCCTAGGCTCACACATAAACTGACTCATCGTGTTGACTGCAAAACAAATATCTGGTCTAATGTTGACCAAATACATCAAGGAACCAATTAGCCGCTTGTACAATGTGGGATCCACCAACTCGAAATCCGAAGCATGAAGCTTCTTCCAATTGGTGATCATCAGTGTCGACATGGGCCTACAATCCTCCATGTGGAATCTGCCAAGGATGTCCACAATATACTTCCCCTGCCCCAGGAAGAAATGCCCCTCCTCCTGCCACACCTCCAAACCCAAAAAGTAATGCATCAAGCCGATGTCCTTCATCTCAAACTCCGCCGCAAGATCTCTCTTGCAGTGCTCTATGAGTCTCTTTGCACCTGTAATGACCAAGTCATCCACATACAACACCAGAATGAGAGGCTCCTCACCTATCACAATAAAGTAAAGGTTCGGATCTGCCTCACTCTTTGTGAAACACAACCCCTACAAGTATGCATCTATCCTGGAGTACCAAGCTCTGGGAGCTTGCTTCAAGCCATAAAGGGCCTTCTTCAGTCTGCACACATGGGACTCCTTCCCATGCACCTCAAAGCCCTGTGGCTGCTCAATGTACACCTCCTCCTGTATGAAGCCATTGAGGAATGCAATCTTCACATCCATCTGGTGGATCTTCCAACCCATCTCTGCTGCTATCGATATAATGGAGGGGATCGAAGTATATCAAGCCACGGGAGCGAAGGTCTCCTCATAATCAACTCCCTCTACCTGGGAGAACCCTCTAACCACAAGCCTCACTTTTAATTTCTCAATACTACATCTGCAGCACGCTTTACCTTGTAAATCCATATGGAAGTAACCACGGATTTGCCCTCAGGCCTCGGCACCACCTCCCAAACATCATTCTTCATGATAGAAGAATACTCCCCCTGCATGGCCTGTCTCCAGACCTGCTAGCTAGCTGCCTCCTCATAGATAGAAGGCTCAGAGTCAAGGATGCTGGTAGTCATTGCCATATAGCTACAAAACCTCTCAGGTGGTCTACTCTCTCTGACCGGCCTCTTAGGCTCAGCGACAGATGTGGCATCTCTCAAGGTGTCCTGAAGCCACTTGGGCTTCCTCTTCCCTGAGTGCACTTCTCCCATAGGAGAATGTAACTACTCCTCCCCATCATCATCAGGAGCCTGAACTCCTGACTGTCTATCTGTTGTCCTCCTGCCTGCACCTGAACCTATAGAAGTTGAGGTACCGTGTGAACTGTCCATCAGTGGACTCCCTAGTGAACTGCTCTGCATGTTGCCCGGAGCACCACCCCTCTGGCTCGGCGAGCCACTGCTCACTGATGGACCTAACATCCCCATAGATGTACCTCCTGATCCTCATGATCCCTGCCCACTGGATCCCTACGATTGACTCAATTGTTGTTGAGGGTTTGGTTGATCCAGATACTCTAACTCCCATGACCTCCTAAAGGCCCTGTCCTCCTCGAACTTCACATCCCGTCTGACAACAACTTTCCTCTGTGCAGGAATGTAAATCCGAAAGGCCTTTGAGGTCTCACTGTAGCCCACAAAGATACCCTTATCTGCAGTGGGCTCTAGTTTGGTCCTCTTCTCCTTGGGTATGTAGGATTATGTAATGCATCCAAAGATACGAAGATGACCAATATCAGGCTTCTTCCCAGAAAAAGCCTCCTCTGGAGTCATGTGCCCCAAGGCACGATGAAGACTCTTGTTCTACAAATAAACAGTTGTGTTGCAGGCCTCTGCCCACAAGAACAATGGCAACCCCTGATCATGTAACATGGCTTTGGCAGCCCCTACGATGGATCTGTTCTTCCTCTCTGCAACCCCGTTCTCCTGGGGGTTGTAAGGAACAGTGAACTCCCTCCTAATGCCTGCCTCCGCACAATAGTCAACAAACTCTCCAAGGGTGTACTCTCCTCCACTTTCCGACCTCAAGGACTTGATCTTCTGACCTATCTGTGTCTCCACAAGAGCTCTAAACTCCTGAAATCGCTTGAAGATCTCAAAACGAACTGCAAAGTCCTCAACCTCTGCTGAAGCTACCACGTTCTGGTTCTTCCCCTTCTTCTTCTTCTTCTCTAGACACACAACTGCAGAGTGTCCCATCTTTTGACAATTCCAACACTTCACCTTGGAATAGTCCTTCTGTGTGTCACCCTGTTTACCTTTACCTTTGCCTTTGCCCCCACCATTGCTTGTGGAAACCTGCTTCTTCCCTTTGCCTTTCTTGCCTCCTGCCGACAGTGCTACATCCTCATCCTGCTCAACTGGCTTGCCTACCCCAAGGTGACCTTTCCTGATCTCTGTCTGAATGCAATCATCCCAAAACCTCTCCCATGTGGGAAGGGTCTCACGTGCACAAACCCCATCAAAAAAGTTCATCCATGAACGGGGGAGGCCATTCACTGCAATCCGCACCAACTCAGTGGGTGGAATGTCCTCTCCAACTGCTGCCAACTCATCTCTCACATTAGTAATCTTGGTGAGATATCCAGCTGCATTATCACTACCCATCTTAATAGTCTTCAACTTCTCCTTCAGGACCATTTTCCGATTCTCATTAGTACTCTGGTAGAGATTGGACAATGTTGTCCACATCTCATGGGCATTTCTCTTTCCTCTCACATGAGGAATGCAATGGTCTTTGACTTTGTCTAGAATCAGTCGCTTACCCTTGTTGTTCTTTTTATTATACTCAGCCAACTGAATAGCATCAGTATGCACAACAACAGAGTTCTGTGTGGTATGCACCATGATGTCCCAGACTTCTGCCTCCTCAAAGATACTCTACATTCTCTCCTTCCAAACATTGTAATTTGTATGTCCATCCAGCCTATCCTCCACCCTCAATCCCAATGACATCCTGTTGTCCAAAAACTGAAAAATAGCACTGCTGTAGTAAAGACAAAACTGTTGTTTGTGAAAAATCAGTTTGCTGGAATTTTCTGAGTAAAAAATCAGCAGGCTGTAATTTTCCTCCTTGCTGTCCCAAACTGCACTTCAGCGCTCAAGCTCTGATACCATGTAAAAATTTCTCTTTTCCCACCCCGGTTTTCAGTTTCACCTTATTTCTCCCATATAGTTAAATGCCCTTTCCCATATCCATACATTCAACAACTGAAAAATAATTTTTTGCTGAAAACACAAATTCTGGAAATTTTACAGAATGCTGGAAAATGCAGAAATAAAAATCAGCAGGTACAAACAACCATTTAACACATTTGAACACAGTGATTTTTTGTCAATGTGACCCTGGAAAAACCCCCTACAACTCATGGGGAAAACCAGTTCGAGAGATCTTTCTTATTTCTGAAAAATGCCTTTTTACAGTGAGAAATATTCAGAAAAAATCAGCAAGCAAATTTTACAACTTATCTCGTTTTCGTGCCTCACAGCCAACTGGAAAATACTATCAAATAGCAAAATAGGACAACAATAAATGCTATACAGCCTCCTCTATTTTTGTGCCCACTTTCAGCCTTAAATGCCATTGTACGGCCTACAATAAATACGATGTACAAACCTCGATTTGTGTGTAGAAAAACAACAATACGCTGTATGGATTTCCTTGGAAAATATCCAGCAAACTGCTCCTCGATTTCTGTGCAAACTTCTCCTCGATTTCTGTGCAAACAGCTATATGGATTTCTAGAAAATCGTGCCAAAATCTGCCTTTCACTATGTGCTAACTCAGCTGTACAGATTTGCTAAACTGCTGTCTTGGAATGTGTGCCAAGCTGCTGTCTCCTTCTCCTCCATATCCAGAAATCTCCCTTGCTCTCTTGCTCTCCTTCTCTCAATCTGCTCATGAAAGAATGAATGACATTTTCCTCCTTTAATCTAATCCTAAGTGACTTTTGGGTGATCCCTAAATCCAATGGCTGAAATAGATTGAGATTTAGCGTTGAGATTAAATGCTCATTTAAATCTCACTTTCTATTTTTTAATTCACCCCACTTTAATAAAGACCCACTTAGTCATTTATTTCCAAAGTCACTTTTCCTTTCTAATTTTTCATTGACTTTAATAAAGTCACTTTAAAATTAGACTTTAGTAACTTTATCACTTAAAGTCACTTTTAAATTAGATTTGACTTTATAAAAATTATAAAGTCACTTTAGGAGAAAAATTAAATTCTTTTGGACACTTTTCCCTAGGCCAAAGATCAAAGCCTTAGGGAACCACCTGTCCTCCAGTAACAAATTTCAACAGTCTCAACGTGTAATCAAACTCAAGGGAGGATAATAAGGGCCTTTCTTTATTGGTGAAGCTTCTTATTCTTAAGCATTATAAACAACATCTTAAACCCATGAACCATATTAGGCTGCAGTTCCATGAATGTATCCCTGAATAACTACACGACATCCCCCTAGTGTATCTCTAGCCTACCAAAGGGATATGAGTGCCATGATTAAACCCAAACATAATCCCTAAATAAGAATGTGACTTGGGTCCACACTAAGGATGGTTCTTAGGACCATGATTGTTGTTATTTATCATTTGAGTAGGATGCAGATGACATGACAATGTTTTGCATAGCGGAAATGTGTCTCATGGCTTAAACATGGTTAAGGGGGTAAAAAGAGTTGACTAGGATGCAGATGACATGAATATGTTTTGCATAGCGGAAATGTGTCTCATGGCTTAAACATGGTTAAGGGGGTAAAAAGAGGCTTCATCCATAATTGAACCTTCCTCCGCTTAAATTCCATGGCAAAGGGAGGAAAATACATAGGCCACAACCCCTGAACATATCTTATTGATCTTGATTTCCATATTAAACCACACTCACAACCCTTAACACAACCATTCTTTGGGGATCTTTGGCATCTGAGTTGTATATGGATGTCATTAAGAGTTTTTAGACACTAAGTATCGGCCATGAAGTCTTAACAATATTATACGAAGGAAAACTAATGCCTTGAGTTATAATTGAATCTTCTCGAGTAGAAGAACCATGAACAAGTCCTCAAACCAACACATGAGTCCATTGTAAGACTTTGAGTAAAATATAGGAACCATGAGTAAGTTTCCTTAGGATATTATTAAATATTTCTTTGGATCAAGAACCCTAAGAAAATCCTTAATGTAACACACAACTAATTTCTAAGGCTTATTTGTAATCATTTAGTTGGGATAAATGCCCCATCAGTAAGTTTTTTGCAATATAAATAATTTTAGGTTTAGACATGGACAAAGGTTGAAATGAGGACTGCACACCATAATTGAATCATCTCAATATTGAGCATCATGAAAAAATTAGAAACCCCAACATAGACCCTCACTAGGGGGTCTTTTGCATATGAGTTGGATATAAGCATCAAGATGCCTTGTGCATTGTTGATGGGTCTTGGGATTTTAACCATGATCATGGCATGAAAATACCAACCTTATGCCTATAACATACCTAACTCCCTTGCTAAGCCATAATACTAAAAATATAGTATTTATACCATTATGCAAAGTTCACATTAACATGAAAAATGCAATACTTTGATATCCGTAAAAATAAATCTATGTAACATGATGAAAATAAGCATGCATCAAAAATAAGTTCACATTAACATGAAAAATTCAATACTCTAATATCCGTAAAAATAAATCTATGTAACATGATGAAAATAAGCATGCATCAAAAATAAAATTGAAATATGTGAATGAATATTATTAAAAAAACACATTGTGGAAAACCACAAAATGAAAAGAAAAAATTTAGCATTAAACTCAACAGAATGAATATGAGCACATATTTCATAAACAAATTTCACCATTGGATCTGTACCTGGGATGTTCCTCCCAAACAAAGACTCTATTGTTAAATTCCTCTCAATAGTAATCCATAATAAAGCTAGTGTTGTGAATCCACAAGGAAGTCTGGCTCTTATCCACTGAACAGTCCAATACCCAAATTACTAACTCCTATACCAATTCCAATTCGCTATCTTCCTTCCCCTTACCCTACACAACTCAAGGAATGATATATTCTTGTCTACAAAATAGTTAATCAACATATCTCACTTCTCTCCAAGTCTCTGACATAGGTTGTCCAGGAACCTCTTAGCTAGGGACTCCAAGAGTTCTGAGCAATGATTTGAGTGCTCACAATATCCTTCCCTAAAGATCGTGTGCTATTTATTAGCCTAAATATTACTCTTACTCTCTCATGCTAGCCTAGTTCTTAGGACAAAAACTAACACATCTACTGTTTATTTTCCATACCGAATATGGTTAGTGCTCTTTCTTAGCACCATAATATATCTTTCCACTACAATGTCTCTCTAAAAATTATGTCACTCTTTTCAACTCAAATTTCCTTTTGTTCCATTAATGCTTTTACATCACATTTCTCAATATTTAGTTATACATAGCCCATGTTGCCATAAATTGGTTATATATCTTTTCCCACCAACTTCTTACATGCATTCATTTCATTAGTGAAAGAAGTATTGCATGTGTAATAGCAAAATAACCTAGGCATGTGGAAATTTTCCCTTAATCCTTGCTTGACCTCCTCTCTTATGGCATCATATCCCTAAGACATTATTCTCCCTCTTATATTATAACCATCAATATATTTTTATTAAATAAATGTGTGTATAAATTACAAATTCTAGGCTCTATAGCCTTTATTTAGTATATTCTTTTTAGTTGAAGTCATATCGGCTCACTACCCTAAATCATATTGTCATAATTACAGTGTGGTTTATGGGAATTAAAACTTGGATATTACATCCCCTCACTATGTTACCAAGTTAACTCAAACTATGACTTCAAACTAGGACGATAGCCCTCAAAACTTATGTTTTTGCATAAAAAAATGAAATAAACCCCTAAATCAAAAAGTGGTATCACCAATAACACCCTTTGTTACAATTAAAATTACAACACTTTTCAATCAAGGCATTCAAAATCAATATTATTATTAAGGAAAACCTTAAAAATCAACATCTAAATAAAAAAATGGTTCAACAAAGAGCAATAGATTTTTTTTTAAGGTTAAAATTATAGCTCATTTGAAATTGTATCCTTAACAACTAGTACCATTGCAACTTGTTGAGTTTTTGTAGCTATGGTCGGTCCTCATAATTGATACTTTAACCCCTCCAAATATATCTAATACATGTTCTTCATGTCGGCTTCAAAAAGAGGGAATTTTGAATTTTCAAATATTGAGTTTTTGCCTTTAAATGTAACAACCCTCATGAAAATTCCATGTAATAAAGTTAATAAAGAAAAAAATAAGACCATAGGTAAGGGACACATATTCCAAGCTGAATGTTGGGCAAAGATATCCTAATGGGCATCACTGGATGTGTTTATGGCTAAAGGAAATTAGCAAAGGAAAAGGTTTTGGCACATTTATTTATGAAAATAAAGGAAATTAGGAGAAAAGTAAGGTGAAAGGTCATAGAGTGCGTGTGAGGAGGAAAATGAAGGAAAATAATGGAAACTGAAGAAAATAGAGGCCTCATTAATAAAAAGGCTTATGAGGATTAGTTGGTAACTTTTTGTCAGTTCAGTTTTGGAGCTCTCTCATTATTCTCTCTCTCTTGCTCACTCTTGGACACTTAGATTTTTCTTGGAGCACTCTAGCTTTGGAGAAAGGAAGGAAAAGAAAGCAAAGGGGAAGTAAGGAAGAGTAGGATCAAGCAACTTCAGCAGGAATACTTGTAGGTAACATATTGCATGTGTGATTTCCTAGTTGGTTTTGACATGCATGGCTTTGCATGTTGGTGTATGGTTCTCTTGTTGTCGGTGGCATGGTTTTCAAGCTAGCCTTGCCTTTTTTGGATGTCATAGTGTGTTGGGATGTTTATCTTAGTTTTGAACTTTGGAATTTCTGGATGGATTTTTAAATCCGGGGTGGAGGTGGTCTCAAGGTTCATTCCCAAAGGCCTAGGAATCCCTTGACCAGTTTTGGCGGGATACACGGTAAAGCCCGAGGGAGGAGTCTTAGTTTAGGGCCTAATGATCCGATGTGGATTGCAGTAAAGCCTAAGAGGTTGGTATCTCGGTTTAGGACCTAGTGATCCGGGATTGGATTGTGGTAAAGCTTGAGAGACAAGGAGACGAAAAATTCCTCAAGGATAGTGATGGATTCTGGATGGCATTCCAAGTTCGCTTCAGTTTTGTGATCCAAGCATCGGTTTTAGTGTGATCACATTTTGATGAGGGTGGAGGTGGTTTAACCTCTGGATTCCCTTGGTTGTTTTTTGGCTTGGATTATCCATGAGATCCCACATTCATGCTTGGAATATGACACGAGAGTGACTATTTGAAAGAAAGATTTGGTTCAGCCATGTCTACTGTCAGGTGATAAGTGGAAGTCCCGAACCTAGTAAGGTTTTCCTATGGTTAATAAAATCAAAGTTATGTTTCTTTTGTACTTGTTTATATGTGGGTTTAATGGTTGTTATCTCACTATTATTTCCATGATTTTATGTTGGTTATAAGCATAGTTAATTAACTGGTTCATGTCATAGTTACTTCATTTATTTACTTATAATGGTTAAATGATGGATGTAAGACCTAACTGATGTCATAACAGTTCAAGGGAGAAGGTGGTGATCCTTCTTGTCGTGTCTCATAAGAGTTTTTAGTCATTCATGTTCTGTCTTGTATCCTAGACTTGTAGATTGCCTTGATGTCAAGTGTTCGACATAATGTCCAGTTGGGGATGGTCAGGCCTAGTCCTAAAGTTGATTTTTGGTTTATGAGTGTTTTCATCATGTGTTTAATGGATTCTAAAAGTTACAACGATTTCTAACCTTTGGCCAAAATCTTGGGCTAAAAAAGTGCCTTAATTTCCACGAACACAGGCACAAGCCTGCTGGGAAAAGTCCCTGGATGCAGGTATGCAGGCTTGTGGGAGTGTCCAGAGGTCCCTAGACATTGGCATGCCCATAACATGAGAGCTTCGAGAGGTCAAGAGGTTTAAGAACTTAGTGGGACCCAAGGGCAGGATGCCTGAGTGGCTGGGTTACCTCTTGGGAGTGTTGTTGTTGATGTGGAAGGTATGGTTGATGTGTTTCTGTTGATTCCATTTCCTTAAGGTCACCAAGGAGGTTCAATCCTATCATAGTAGCCTCTCGTCACATGTTTACCCCAATTGGTTAGTTACCTGGGTAGATATGGGAGGAGGGTTGTTACAAATGGTCACACTTGTGACAAAACAGGTCAATATTTTATAGGCATAACCATTAGGAAAAATCCAAGTTTTTCTATGGAAGGAGCAAGTTTGAATTTTAGCCTTTCTAACTGTCCTTGACTGAATCTTCAGGAAGCATATTATATCATGTTGCGGATGGATTGACCAAGTTTGACTTGGGAATATTGGTGGCTAGTTTGACATTGTTTTGACTAGAAGGATTATATGTATTTCTTAATGAGATGAATACTTTCTATAAGAAAAAGGTTGTTGGGTTTTCCCCCAAGTGGGTAAAATTCTTATGTTTGTTGTTTGGATATATCTTTATGATCCTATTATCATTTTGTTTCTATTGTTGGGATCTTCTATGTAACTTTTTTATGACGAATGTGAATGCAAGAACAATTAATATAAGAAATCATAAGAAATAATTATCAGATTACAAGACCTTGAAAAATCAACATGGTATAAGAGCTTGGGTGAAACAACAGTCTTAAAAGAAGTCGGAATATTTCAAATTATCCTATAAGTCTTGTTTTTTCACTAGCCCTAGAAACCCTAATACTATTCTGGTCGAAAAAGGGATGAAAAATATTCCAAAAGAAACCTAGATCTTCCCTATTGACCATGCCCTACCTATGTGACTTGTGATCCATTTGTTTTTTATCTAAGATAAAGAAGAAAAGCATTGAAGGCCTAGTTTAATCTTAGATGGATCGAATGACCTCATGAAGGTCGAAGCATGCTTGCATTTGTATAGAGGGACGAAGCCCTTAATTTATAGGTTGAAAAGCCTCAATCCATTTTAGTAGGCTCAGAAGACCTCAGATCCTATTTGGTGGAAATGTGAAGTTGGGTTACACTTTTCTAAGAATTTACTGTGGAAAATTCATCATTGCACTTTTTTGGCCGAATTAGTCAATTATTATTATTATTATTATTCTTTTTTTTTTTTTTTTTTTTTGATTTTTAATTTTTAATTTTTTTTTTTTTTAATTTAAATTTAAATTTAAATTTTTATATTTATATTTATATTTTTTATTTTTTATTTTATTTTATTTTATTTTATTTTATTTTTAATTTTTTTAATTTAATTTAATTTAATTTTGTTATTTATTTATTTATTTTATTTATTATTTTTTATTTTATTATTATTATTTTTTTTTTCCTCAGCTGAAATATATTTTTTTCAACCAAATAATTAAAAGCTAATGTTGGACCGAAAATTTGAACATTAAAGTTAACGAAAGCCTGCAACAAATTGTTGGATGGTTGGGAGGAAATCCAGTTAGTTTCTTGGCCGAAATATTTTTTTAGCCAATTGTATTTTTTTGGTCGAAAAAGTTGTTCGGTCGAACATTTAGTTCGACGAAAAAATTCTTTATATATATTTGGGTCATAAGCCCATTTAATAGTTTTTCTGTGTTTTTATCCGCTTGAACATTGTCTACGTAGTGTTGTGTTTTTATCCGCTTGAACATTGTCTACGTAGTGTTGTGTTTTTCTCCGTTGAACGTTATATGTGCATTATTGACCATTGTATGTGCTCAACACTGGAGGAGTTCGACGCAATGTGAATAGCTCAGCCTTGATGTTTTTCATGTTATGTTAATATCTAGCAGGTCACGTTGATGTATGGTTTTCACTGCAACTTATTTAATTTTTTTTTTGTTTTGGAGGCCTGCTCGGCGCTAGAGGAGTTCGACGCACTGTGAATCAGTTAGGTCAGGTTGATGTTTACTAGGTTGATGCTTTGCAAGTTACGTTGATGTTTAGCAAGTCACGTTGATGTATAGTTTTCTTTGCAACTTGTTTAATTTTTTTTGTTTTCGCAAGTCTGCTCGGTGCTACAGAAGCTCAACGCTGGAGGATTTCGACATCAAGGAGTTCGATGTTAACTGGATGTAGGAATTTTGACTTCTTTCCCCATCTAATCAACTCATCATGATTGCCAAAATAAGTCTCTGTCAAAAATAGTCATCTTCTGTTAAAAAATGTTCATATTAATGCAACAGAAACTGTGCATATTAATATATATAATGTTTATATATCAATATTTTCATGAATATACATGATTTCTAGCTCAAGGGAGGGTAATAAGGGCCTTTCTTTATTGGTGAAGCTTCTTATTCTTAAGCATTATAAACAACATCTTAAACCCATCAACCATATTAGGCTACAGTTCCATGAATGTATCCCTGAATAACTACACGGCATCCCCCTAGTGTATCTCTAGCCTACTAAAGGGATATGAGTGCCATGATTAAGCCCAAACATAATCCCTAAACAAGAATGTGACTTGGGTCCACACTAAGAATGGTTCTTAGGACCATGATTGTTGTTATTTATCATTTGAGTAGGATGCAGATGACATGAAAATGTTTTGCATAGCGGAAATGTGTCTCATGGCTTAAACATGGTTAAGGGGGTAAAAAGAGTTGACTAGGATGCAGATGACATGAATATGTTTTGCATAGCGGAAATGTGTCTCATGGCTTAAACATGGTTAAGGGGGTAAAAAGAGGCTTCATCCATAATTGAACCTTCCTCCGCTTAAATTCCATGGTAAAGGGAGGAAAATACATAGGCCACAACCCTTGAACATATCTTATTGATCTTGATTCCATATTAAACCACACTCACAACCCATAACACAACCATTCTTTGGGGATCTTTGGTATTTGAGTTTGATATGGATGTCATTAAGAGTTTTTAGACACTAAGTATTGGCCATGAAGTCTTAACAATATTATACGAAGGAAAACTAATGCCTTGAGGTATAATTGAATCTTCTCGAGTAGAAGAACCATGGACAAGTCCTCAAACCAACACATGAGTCCATTGTAAGACTTTGAGTAAAATATAGGAACCATGAGTAAGTTTCCTTAGGATATTATTAAATATTTCTTTGGATCAAGAACCCTAAGCAAATCCTTAATGTAACACACAACTCATTTCTAAGGCTTATTTGTAATCCATTAGGTGGGATAAATGCCCCATCAGTAAGTTTTTTGCAATATAAATAATTTTAGGTTTAGACATGTACAAAGGTTGAAATGAGGACCACACACCATAATTGAATCATCTCAATATTGAGCATCATGAAAAAATTAGAAACCCCAACATAGACCCTCACTAGGGGGTCTTTTGCATATGAGTTGGATATAAGCATCAAGATGCCTTGTGCATTGTTGATGGGTCTTGGGATTTTAACCATGATCATCGCATGAAAATACCAACCTTATGCCTATAACATACCTAACTCCCTTGCTAAGCCATAATACTAAAAATATAGTATTTATACCATTATGCAAAGTTTGCATTAACATGAAAAATGCAATACTCTGATATCCGTAAAAATAAATCTATGTAACATGATGAAAATAAGCATGCATCAAAAAAAAAATTGAAATATGTGAATGAATATTATTAAAAAACACATTGTGGAAAACCACAAAATGAAAAGAAAAAATTTACCATTAAACTCAACAAAATGAATATGAGCACATATTTCATAAACAACTTTCATCGTTGGATCTGTACCTGGGATGTTCCTCCCAAACATAGACTCTATTGTTAAATTCCTCTCAATAGTAGTCCATAATAAAGCTAGTGTTATGAATCCACAAGGAAGTCTGGCTCTCATTGCTAGCCACTATCCACTCAACAGTTCAATACCCAAGTTACTAACTCCTATACCTATTCCAATTTGCTATCTTCCTTCCCCTTACCCTACACAACTCAAGGAATGATATATTCTTGTCTACAAAATAGTTAATCAACATATCTCACTTCTCTCCAAGTCTCTGACATAGGTTGCCCAGGAACCTCTTAGCTAGGGACTCCAAGAGTTTTGAGCATTGATTTGAGTGCTCACAATATCTTTCCCTCAAGATCGTGTGCTATTTATTAGCCTAAATATTACTCTTACTCTCTCATTCTAGCCTAGTTCTTAGGACAAAGACTAACACATCTACCGTTCATTTTCCATACACAATATGGTTAGTGCTCTTTCTTAGCACCATAATATATCTTTCCACTACAGTTTCTCTCTAAAAATTATGTCACTCTTTTCAACTCAAATTTCCTTTTGTTCCATTCATGCTTTTACATCACATTTCTCAAAATTTAATTATACATAGCCCATGTTGCCATAAATTGGTTATATATCTTTTCCCACCAACTTCTCACATGCATTCATTTCATTAGTGAAAGAAGGATTGCATGTGTAATAGCAAAGTGACCTAGGCATGTGGAAATTTTCCCTTAGTCCTTGCTTGACCTCCTCTCTTATGGGATCATATCCCTAAGACATTATTCTCCCTCTTATATTATAACCATCAATATATTTTTATTAAATCAATGTGTGTATAAATTACAAATTCTAGGCTCTATAGCCTTTATTTAGTATATTCTTTTTGGTTGAAGTCATATCGACTCACTACCCTAAATCATATTGTCATAATTACAGTGTGATTTATGGGAATTAAAAATTGGATATTACATCCCCTCACTATGTTACCAACTTAACTCGAACTATGACTTCAAACTAGGATGCTAGCCCTCAAAACCTATGTTTTTGCATCAAAAAAAATGAAATAAACCCCTAAATTAAAAAGTGGTACCACCAATAACACCCTCTGTTACAATTAAAATTACAACATTTTTCAATCAAGGCATTCAAAATCAATATTATTATTAAGGAAAACCTTAAAAATCAACATCTAAATAAAAAAATGGTTCAACAAAGAGCAATAAATTTCTTTTTAAGGTTAAAATTATAGCTCATTTGAAATCATATCCTTAACAACTAGTACCATTGCAACTTGTTGAGTTTTTGTAGCTATGGTCGGTCCTCATAATTGAGATTTTAGCCCCTCCAAATATATCTAATACATGTTCTTCGTGCCGGCTTCAAAAAGAGGGAATTTTGAATTTTCAAATATTGAGTTTTTGCCTTTAAATGTAACAACCCTCGTGAAAAATCCATGTAATAAAGTTAATAAAGAAAAAAATAAGACCATAGGTAAGGGACACGTATTCCAAGCTGAATGTTGGGCAAAGATATCCTAGTGGGCATCACTAGATGTGTTTATGGCTAAAGGAAATTAGCAAAGGCAAAGGTTTTGGCACATTTATTTATGAAAATAAAGGAAATTAGGAGAAAAGTAAGGTGAAAGGTCACAGGGTGCGTGTGAGGAGGAAAATGAAGGAAAATAACGGAAAGTGAAGAAAATAGAGGCCTCATTAATAAAAATGCTTATGAGGATTAGTTGGTAACTTTTTGTTAGTTCAGTTTTGGAGCTCTCTCATTATTCTCTCTCTCTCGCTCACTCTTGGACACTTAGATTTTTCTTGGAGCACTCTAGCTTTGGAGAAAGGAAGGAAAAGAAAGCAAAGGGGAAGTAAGGAAGAGTAGGATCAAGCAACTTCAGCAGGAATACTTGTAGGTAACATATTGCATGTGTGATTTCATAGTTGGTTTTGACACGCATGGCTTTGCATGTTAGTGTATGGTTCTCTTGCTATCGGTGGCATGGTTTTCAAGCTAGCCTTGCCTTTTATGGATGTCATAGTGTGTTGGGATGTTTATCTTAGTTTTGAGCTTTGGAATTTCCGGATGGATTTTTAAATCCGAGGTAGAGGTGGTCTCAAGGTTCATTCCAAAGGCCTAGGAATCCCTTGACCAATTTTGGCAGGATACACAGTAAAGCCCGAGGGAGGAGTCTCAGTTTAGTGCCTAATGATCCGATGTGGATTGCAGTAAAGCCTAAGAGGTTGGTATCTCAGTTTAGGACCTAGTGATCTGGGATTGGATTGCGGTAAAGCTTGAGAGACAAGGAGACGAAAAATTCCTCAAGGATAGTGATGGATTCTAGATGGCATTCCAAGTTCGGTTCAGTTTTGTGATCATAGTATCGGTTTTAGTGTGATCACATTTTGGTGAAGGTGGAGGTGGTTTAACCTCTGGATTCCCTTGGTTGTTTTTGGCTTGGTTTATCCATGAGATCCCACATTCATGCTTGGAATATGACACGAGAGTGACTATCTAAAAGAAAGATTTGGTTCAACCATGTCTACGGTTGGGTGATAAGTGGAAGTCCCGAACCTAGTAAGATTTTCCTATGGTTAATAAAAGAAAAGTTATGTTTCTTTTGTACTTGTTTATATGTGGATTTAATGGTTGTTATCTCACTATTATTTCCATGATTTTATGTTGGTTATAAGCATAGTTAATTGACTAGTTCATGTCATAGTTACTTCATTTATTTACTTATAGTGGTAAAATGATGGATGTAAGACGTAACAGATTTCATAACAGTTCAAGGAAGAAGGTGGTGATCCTTCTTGTCATGTCTCATAAGAGTTTTTAGTCATTCATGTTCTGTCTTGTATCCTAGACTTGTAGATTGCCTTGATGTCAAGTGTTCGACATAATGTCAGTCCCAATTGGGGATGGTCAGGCCTAGTCCTAAAGTTGATTTTTGGTTTATGAGTGTTTTCATCATGTGTTTAATGGATTCTAAAAGTTACAACGATTTCTAGCCTTTGGCCAAAATCTTGGGCTAAAAAAGTGCCTTAATTTCCACGAACACAGGCACAAGCCTACTGGGAAAAGTCCCTGGATGCAGGCATGCAGGCTTGTGGGAGTGTCTAGAGGTCCCTAGACATTGGCATGCCCATAACATGAGAGATTCGAGAGGTCAAGAGGTTTAAGAACTTAGTAGGACCTAAGGGTAGGATGCCTGAGTGGCTCGGTTACCTCCTGCGAGTGTTGTTGCTGATGTGGAAGGTATGGTTGATGTGTTTCTCTCGATTCCATTTCCTTAAGGTCACCAAGGAGGTTCAATCCTATCATAGTAGCCTCTCGTCACATGTTTACCCCAATTGGTTAGTTATTGGGTAGATATGGGAGGAGGGTTGTTACAAATGGTCACACCAATTCATCCTCCCAAGATCACTATATATGTGCCATTCAACTTCATCCTCTAGGCCAATTTGGATAACAGGAATAACAAAGTACCTTCTACAAAGGAGAAAAGGAAAAAGGAAGGACGAAGTTGTTTAGAAGAAGACCGGACTCTCTCTCTCTCTTTATTTGACCTCACACTTGTGACGAAACAGGTCGATATTTTATAGGCATAACCATTAGGAAAAATCCAAGTTTTTCTATGGAAGGAGCAGGTTTGAATTTTAGCCTTTCTAACTGGCCTTGACTGAATCTTTAGGAAGCATATTATATCATGTTGTGGATGGATTGACCAAGTTTGACTTGGGAATATTGGTGGCTCGTTTGACATTGTTTTGACTAGAGGTATTATATGTATTTCTTAATGAGATGAATACTTTCTATATAAAAAGGTTGTTGGGTTTTCCCCCCAAGTAGGTAAAATTCTTATGTTTGTTGTTTGGATATATCTTTATGATCCTATTAGCATTTTGTTTCTATTGTTGGGATCTTCTATGTAACTTTTTTATGATGAATGTGAATGCAAGAACAATTAATATAAGAAATCATAAGAAATAATTATCAAATTACAAGACCTTGAAAAATCAACATGGTATAAGAGCTTGGGTGAAACAACAGTCTTAAAAGAAGTCAGACTATTTCAAATTATCCTATAAGTCTTGTTTTTTCACTAGCCCTAGAAAGCCTAATACTATTTTGGTCGAAAAAGGGATGAAAAATATTCCAAAAGAAACCTAGATCTTCCCTATTGACCATGCCCTACCTATGTGACTTGTGATCCATTTGTTTTTTATCTAAGATAAAGAATAAAAGCATTGAAGGCCTAGTTTAATCTTAGATGGATCGAATGACCTCACAAAGGTCGAAGCATGCTTGCATTTATATAGAGGGACGAAGCCCTAAATTTGTAGGTTGGAAAGCCTCAATCCATTTTAGTAGGCTCAGAAGACCTCAGATCCTATTTGGTGGAAATGTGAAGTTGGGTTACACTTTTGTAAGAATTGACTATGGAAAATTCATCATTGCACTTTTTCGGCCAAATTAGTCACTTTTTTTTCAGTCGAAACATATTTTTTTCAACCAAATAATTAAAAGCTAATGTTGGACCGAAAATTTGAACATTAAAGTTAACAAAAGCCTACAACAGATTGTTGGATGGTTGGGGGGAAATCCAGTAAGTTAGTTTTTTGGCCGAAATATTTTTTCAGCCAATTGTATTTTTTTGGCCAAAAAAGTTGTTCGGTCGAACATTTAGTTCGCCGAAAAATTTCTTTATATATATATTTGGGTCGTAAGCCCATTTGAGAGTTTTGTTGTGTTTTTATCCGCTTGAACATTGTCTACATAGTGTTGTGTTTTCCTCCGTTGAACGTTATCTGTGCATTGTTGACCATTGTATGTGCTCAACACTGGAGGATTTTGACGCAATGTGAATAGCTCAGCCTTGATGTTTTTCATGTTATGTTAATATCTAGCAGGTTACGTTGATGTATGGTTTTCACTGCAACTTATTTAACTTTTTTTTGGTTTTGGAGGCCTGCCCGGTGGTGGAGGAGTTCGGCGCACTGTGAATGACTCAGGTCAGGTTGATGTTTACTAGGTTGATGCTTTGCAAGTTACGTTGATGTTTAGCAAGTCACATTGATGTATAGTTTTCTTTGCAACTTGTTTAATTTTTTTTTGTTTTTGCAAGTCTGCTCGGTGCTGGAGAAGCTCGACGCTGGAGGATTTCGACGTCAAGGAGTTCGATGTTAACTGGATGGAGGAATTTTGACATCTTTCCCCATCTAATCAACCCATCATGATTGCCAAAATAAGTCTCTTTCAAAAATAGTCATCTTCTGTTAAAACATGTTCATATTAATGCAACAAAAACTGTGCATATTAATATATATAATGTTTATATATCAATATTTTCATGAATATATATATATATATATATATATATATATATATATATATATATAACCTTATGTTTATGAAAACTCTAAACTGTTAAAAGTTGTTCATTAAGTTCATATTAATGCAGCAGAAATTGTTCATATTAATTCCGCAAAGAAACGGTTCATATTAATATATATTTTGTTCATATTAATATATATAATGCTTATATATTAATGTTTTCATAAACATAATTATATATAAACAACACAAGAACCATAAAAAATTGATAAACAAAACCCTACCAAAAACTCTAAATGTATTAAGGTTATGAAGAAAGGGGATGGACTGTAATACTTAGACATTATATTGATTACACAAATAATTCAAATAATAGAGAATTAGTTTTGAAAAACTGATCTATCTCCAATTGCAACATAATTTCTATAAAAAGTGTGCTCAAAGTAATCAAGCAATAATGGCAGTTGTTAGTATTTACAACCAAAAAAAATATGTATTAGACATATGAGCAAGTTATTGTACGAACATAAGATAAGATAAGACTTGCATTACACTCCATGAGAAACAAGAAATGTTAAGCGAGAGAAATCAAGAAAAGTTCAATTATAAAGTTCAATTGGTAAAGTTGCTTCCATTTTTTAAAATTGCTCTTACAAACTAGAATCAATTAGATTTTATATTCTAGTTTTTCTATATTTATAAAATAGCCTCAATTAGTTTTCCTTTCAATGTTAAAATTATAAATACATTATTTTAATAAAAAAATATTTTTATTTAAATTAGTGAAAAAGTCTTGGCATCAACTTTAATATGAGTGGAAGAACTCGTGATTTATCTTGAGCCTCTGAGTGGAAGAACTATATGTAGGTTGCATCATGCTACTCCAAATTATTATACATCATAAGATTTGTTTCTTATTGATTTCAACTCTATTGTCAATCCGATTCAATTTAATATTATATATATTCACCTCTTTTCCCCTATTTTAATATATTTATTTAAGTGATAAGTCATAATAACTCTGCAATTCACACGGTTTCCTTATTCACTTGTCCTATCCATGAATAACATCCAATATGTAGAAACTTTGGTTGTTTTAATCCATGGTTTTAGGCAAGCAAGCCAACGACCTTATCCATATCAAAACTGTAATGTTTTTTTATCTTAATATTGAAGATAAATATAAGAATTATGGATTCCGGTGTACATAGTGGCATGATCAAGAATCAGCCCTTATTGCCTCATAGAAAAGCATTGAATGACAGAAGATTAAAATTGTAATGTTTTGTTTTGTTTTTATTTTGTTTTTGTTTTTTTTGTTTTTTTGTTTTTTTGTTTTTTTTTTTTTTGTTTGTTTGTTGGTGTTTTTTGTTTGTTGGTTTTTTGTTTGTTTGTTTGCTTGTTGGTTTTTTTTTTTAGTTTGTTTGTTTGTTTTTTTTTTTTAATCTTAATATCGAGGATAAATATAGGATTTATGGATTTCAGTGTACTTAGTGGCATGATAAAAAATCGACCCTTATTGCCTCATAGAAAGACATTGAATGACTTCTATAGAAGATGAAAGCCCTTACAAATTAGTTTTTTATTGATTTGAATGTGGTCATAAACTTTTTAAATGTGGAAATTTATGCAACAAAATCATACATAACATGATGGAAAATATCCATTGATAGGTTAACCTTCGGTATAGTATAGCCCAAAATTGATAAACATGACAATATATATCTAATTTCAAGGATTGGTATTCTCTTGATAAGTAAAATATTCATTGAATAGTGAAGGAATCTCATTAGGCATGGAAGTACTATTAATTATTTGTCTTAGGGGTATGGAGAGTCACAGGAATAACTATTAGAGGATTTGAGGCCCTAGCTTGGGTTGAAAATCACATTAATTTTTTATAATTAAAAATATTTCTTCATCATCAAAAATCAATATAGTGTAGCATGTGTTTGAATGTTATTCTTGTGCATTCCAACATGAGAACATTTGTTAAGATGTTTTTCCAGTTGCATTCATTTGTAAATTGCCATTATTATTATACTGGGGCAGTTCATCACAATAGTTCCTGTAATATTCCATCATTCCATCACAATATATATTTATTTTTCATCATTCTCCCATAATCTAAGGCATTTGCAAAAAAAAAATATTATTCATTTTATTGAATTTGTTTTTTAAATGGATTGGAAAACCCATTAAACATGTTTTAAAAATGGACATTAAGAAGTTGCTTGTTATCCCAATCCAGGACAAGACATGATTACTTATGTGCTATACAATATTGCGATGAACAAAGTCTTCCAAATGAAAAAGAATGTACCTGGAAGGACAACAAACAATGAAGCATATTATATTGCACTGATAGAAGGTTTAGGAACAACTAGGGAGTATAGATCCAATGGAATTGTAGTCTTCACCAATCCTGGACTTGTATGCAACTAGATGAAAGGTGTGTACCAAGTCAAAAAGGAGTAGTTAAAACAACTACATGGAGAAGCAAAAAGCATTGCTAGTAAATTTCAATTATTTAGCATAAGACATTGTGCAAATGTTAATAGGATGACTAGTGATCTATTGTATGAGGTAATGCATGTTGACACCTAATCATCAGGATTCGGTGAATAAGTGTAACTGGTGTAAATAAATAATGGAAAATATGAAGAGTCACCGGGAGATGAAATGAACAGTCTCTCCCTCATGTATATAATAAAGACCAACCTGAATGAATATAACGAATTGATTATGAGGAGTTACTGCCTAGTCTGACATGGTATCAGAGCCAGCGCCATTTTTGGCTTCTATCTGCCATTGTAACTCCCTTCTGCCATTTTTTAGAAATCTGTCCTGCATTTCCTACCGTGCCATATTCTTCTTTGCCCTCTGCGTGATAATCTGGGTCTACCCTCTACGTGATAATCTGGGTAACACGGTATACTCATCATATACCTGCTCCTCATTGCAATTATCTCTCATCCAACATCCAACCTGTTGCTTTCATCAACTTCTCTTTTTGGGCTGCAATCTTTAATGGTCTAGTCACTCGATTTATGGAGGAAGCGAACAAGTAATGGTGTCAATATATATTATGCTGCATCATAATTGTTCATTCCCTTGCAACAATTTGAAAAGAATGCACTCCAGAATGTTTTGGTCTCTATACCGATGTGGGGGAATGAGATGATAGGGGAACCATTTACCAACCTTTGTTGCCTCTCTTCACTGTATTGCTCCCTTAAGTGTTGCCAGTGTACCATTTCCAGACCTTCGTTGTCAAACCTCACACTGCTCCCAACAATACGCATTCGTAATACGCAGACCTCCCCTCCTCTCTACTACCATACGCAAGTTTTTCATTACCTTGAAGAAGTTCTGGTATTACACTGCCTCCATATCCCCTTGACATCATGCCTATCTACTCTACTACCCACTGTAACCATTTCCAATGGAGCAGTCCTTGTACCAGAATCGAGACCTCGTTCTGGTGTATGATGCGCAGCAGCCAGGAAAACGTCCAAAGTGATGAGAGCGCTAGTGGATCTGTATACAATATATGCTTCCTGTGCATTAAACATTTTTGGAGACTGCATTAAACATTTTTTGAAGACTGTGTATACATTCTCTAAATGGTTTTAATTTGGTGCATTGGATTTTTTTGCATTGGCTCAAAAATATGTATGGTATCCATGGTGCATGTGTTGAGAAAGGACATCATTAAAAATCGGTTGAAATCTTTTATATGGTGAGCCATATGTGATCGATATATAATGGGCATATAATATATGAAGTGCACGTCAACTTTAGAAAATTTTCTATCAGTAGAAGTATTTTTTTTCTATCAGCAGAAGTATTTTTCTATCACCAGAAGTACTTTTCTATCAACAGAAGTATTTTTACAGCAATCAGAATTTACAATGCATTCAATCATATCCATTATGGGAATAGTTCTCACTAGCAAGGAGAACTATCCTGAGTGGTCCCGGATGATAAAACACACCCTCATTTTCAATGAGTTGTGGAAAGGAGTGTGTATTGGAGACGGAGACAAAGAGCTAGAACAACCTACCTCAGACGAAGAGTTCGCCATTTCGGAAAATAAGAACAGTAGAGCCTATGCATTAATTTCAGCATCTCTAAATGAAGAGGTGAGTCGCCATATTTTTCCATTTTCAATTGCTTTCGAAGCCTTACAAAATCTGAAAGAACTCCATGACTCACATTCTACACTTGAAGTTGTTCAACTCATGATTAAACTCTTCACTCTTGAATTACAAAGTAATGATCCTCTTGCTCTTGCATCCGAAGTAAAATCTATAATGCATGATATCAAAGCCACTAAGGTTGAATTAGATATTCCTCTTATCGCTTTTCTCAAGGCACTTTATCCTACTTACTCCAATTATCTTGAGTCATTGCAAGCAAATGGAAATATCAAAGATATTACCTTTGACACTCTTGTGAAAAAATTTGTTGAAAGAGAGAAAGCTTTTGGAAAGAAAATAGCCCCTAAATATTCTGTAGAGGTTGTGTGCTTGCTCATAAAGAAAAGAATCTTACCCAAGATTCTTCCAGAGGAAGAGGTGGTCGAAGAGGAAGAGGAAGATATTTCAGAGGCAGGGGGGACAAACACTCTCAAGGAGAAAAGGCAGATTTGCACTGCATACACTACAAAAGAAATGGATCACATTATGCTTCCACATGCAAGTTACCTTGGGACAAAATTGCGCAGCAAAGAAACCAACCCAAAGGAAAAACTAATGACACAGACAAAGGTAAAGTACCTGAATCTGCTCATTATGTTGTGGCACAATGTAATATTGGAGTAAATGAAGACTTATTTAATGCTTCACTTGCTTCTTGGAAAAATGATTGGTTGCTTGATTCAGGAGCAACTTGCCACATGACTCATAGAAAATATTTTTTTGAAGAATTTACTAACAATGTTGATGGAGCAGTATACTTTGCAGACCAATCAAAACTCAAGCCATCAGGGCTTGGCATAATCAGGCTCAAATTGCCTGGTCTTCCAGACTTTCTTCTGCATCATGTTCTATATTTCCCACAGCTAAAGAGAAACTTGTTGTCCTTGGTCCACATTCGCTAGCAAGGTCACTCCATTCATATGTTTGATGGAAAGCTTGAGGTGAGAAAAGCATCTGACCACTCACTTGTCATGAGGGGGATAGAAGAAGAAAGGCTTCTCAAGCTGCAGGGTACCTCTGCTTGTGCACAAAATTTCTCATACAACTCTCATTATGAAGAAGGTACACTTCCATCAAGTTTATTATGGCATGCTAGATTTGGACATTTGAACTATGACAGCCTTCGCTTGTTGAAGAAAAATGGTGTTGCTGGTTTGCCTACAATTCCTAGGAAACTTAAGCAATGTGATGCTTGTATTCTAGGAAAGCATAGCAAACAGTCTTTTCATGATTCACATTCAAAAGCACATAGAAAACTTGAAATCATTCATTCAGATTTATGTGGTCCAATGCTTGTTCCTTCTACAAATGGAAACAAATATATGATGAAATTTATTGATGACTACACCAGAATGTGTTGGGTTTATTTATTGAAGAACAAATCTGGTGCTTTTCAAACATTCAAGAACTTTCATAAATGGATTGAAAATGATGCACAATCTCATATTGGCTCTATTCACACTGATAATGAAAAATAATACAGTTCAAATGAATTTGAAAACTATCTTCGCCAACATGGGATCAAACATCAAACAACTGTGCCTTATAATCCCCAACAGAACAGTGTAGCTGAAACAATGAATAGGACAATCTTAAATATGGTGCACTCCATGATGTTTCTCAAAAATGTAAAATTGATGTTTTGGGCTGATGCAATTCTATGTGTTGTATATATAGAGAATAGATGTCCATCTAATACTATTAGAAACAAGACTCCCTATGAAATGTGGTATGGGCACATTCCTTCGGTAAAGCATCTCAAGGTCTTTGGTTCCACCTGTTATGCCTTGATACCAAAGGTACATAGAAACAAACTTGGTGCAAGAAGTCGTAAGTGTATCTTCCAGGGGTATTCAAATACCTCCAAAGCATACCGTCTCTATGATGGAGTCAACAAAAAGTTTGTTATATCTAGAGATGTAATCTTTCTTGAATCATCCAAAACTAACAATGTTGTTGAGCGACAACTTGATCGCTTGGATAGATTCGCAAATGCAAAATCATTTCAAGAATTTGATAATTAGATTCCACATCTTGAAGGGGGGATTCCTATACTAAATCAACTCGTGGAATCTTCTTCTGAAGAACTCTCTCCTCTGCATGAAACTCCAACAACGGATGATACTTTAAGTGATGTGATTGATAGAATTGGGAGACTCAATCTTGATTCAGTCCCAACTCAATCAACGGAGCATCCTGGACCATCTGAGAAAGGTCCCCCAAAGTGGTTGACAAAGACACTTGAAAGTGTTCATCCTGATGAGGTTGGAAAGACAGGAACTAGAAATTCAAACCAACAAAATGGAGGTGATGTAGATGACTCTGTTGCACCTATTGATATGGATGTTTCTTATGATTGTGAATTGAATTTATCTACATATTTCGAACCAACTTCCCTCAAAGAAGTTTTTGCTCATGATGAATGGAAAGAAACGATGCAAAAGGAGTATGATGCCCTGATAAAGAATGGCACTTGGAAGCTAGTTGATCCTCCATTAGGAACCAAACCAATTGGCTGCAAGTGGGTCTACAAGAACAAGTATAAAGCAGATGGCTCACTTGACAAGCACAAAGCCAGGCTTGTGGCAAAAGGTTTTGCACAGAAGGAAGGGGTAGATTATGAGGAGAATTTTGCCCCCACGGCAAAATGGGCTACCATCCAGACACTCTTTGCCCTAGCATCTCAGAACGATTGGAAAGTCCATCAAATGGATGTAAAAACTGCTTTCTTGAATGGAGATCTAAAAGAGAACGTTTTATGTCCCAGCGTGAAGGATTTGCTGTGAAAGGACATGAACATAAAGTATGCAAACTTGTGAAATCCTTGTATGGCCTCAAACAAGCACCGCGAGCCTGGTATGAAAAACTAATTGAGCATCTTCTGAAACTCAATTTCAAACATTATGATCTTGATGCTACAACTTTATTTGTCAAGAAAGTTGGCAAAATAGTTGTATATCTTGTGGTATATGTAGATGATATTTTGATGACAGGGAACAAAGAAAGCTACATTACATCCATAAAGAAGAAATTGAGGAAAGGTTTTGAAATGACTGATTTGGGCTATGTTCATTACTATCTTGGTATTGAAGTAACTCAACATCCGAAGTCCATATTTCTTTCTCAAAAGAAGTACATTGTAGATCTGTTAAACAGGTTTGGCATGACAAAATGGAATCCTCTTACTACTCCAATGGAACAAAACTTAAAGCTCACATCCATTGAAGGAAAAGAATTTGAGGATGCAACAAAGTATAGACAACTTGTAGGAAGTCTCAACTACCTAACTACTACCAGACCAGACATTTCATTTGCTCTTGGAATCCTCTCTAGGTTTATGCAAAAGCCTTGTGAAGGACATTGGTCTGTTGCAAAAAGAGTTCTAAGGTACTTGAAGGGAACTGAAGACTTTGGAATCAAGTATACATAGGTGGACGACTTCAGCTTGATTGGATACTCTGATTCAAACTTCGATGGAGACAAAGAAACTGGGGTATCTACTTCAGGTTATGCTATGAGTCTTGGATCAGGAGCTGTCTCTTGGAGATCACACAAACAATCAGTTCCAGCAGATTCCACAACAGAAGCAGAATATGTGGCAGCAGCTGAGGCAACAAAAGAAATTGTGTAGCTCAAGAAGATTCTTGAAGATTTGCAGGTAAAAAAAGTACAATCGACTCCACTCATGATTGACAATACCTCGGCAATAAAGTTGGCCAAGAACCCAAAGTTCCATGATTGAACGAAGCACTAAATATCATTTTATTCGACATCATGTTGAGGTCAAAACAATCCATCTCCACCATTGTTCCACTAATGAGCAAATTGCAGACATATTCACCAAAGCGCTTGGAAGAGAAAAGCTTGAACGATTCAAAATAATGCTTGGACTCACCAACATCCCTTTAGATTAAGGGGGGGAATGCTGACACCTAATGAATGAACATAACGAATTGATTCAGAGGAGTTACTACCTGGTTTGACAATGCCAATTCAAGATTTGTGTGTAAAAGATGAATTAGTGTCAAGAAAGTTTATTAGGCAAGATATAAAAATGATAACAAAGCTAATGGTGGCAAGTGCCTTAACCAATTTCCTTACAGCCTCAAACACAAGAATAGGCTAACTAGAATGTGCACCCATGACAAACAACCATACCCCCAAACATTGTACCCCTAGACTTTATATCAATTAATGGTTAATAGACCATTAAATTGGTGATGTATCTTGACCTTATCAAACAATTTAAAATTTCTTATATACATTAAATCCTACAAACAAATCCATGGAAAAACAACCTTACCCATATACACTGAGTTCATATAACACCCCCCCCCCCCACCCTGCAAAAAAAACAAAAATCAGAGATTCCCACCAAAATTAGAAGATGGGTTCAAAATTCACTGAGAAAACATAATAATTAAGGATCATAGGGGTAAAAGAGAGGAGAAATAATTACAGTAGAGAAAACCCAATCGTCCCAATTCCCAAATCTCCACTTCTTGATGAGAAGCTTGTCTTGCAGCATATTTTGAATGAAACTCGTGATGGCACCATCAAATAGAGAGAAAGAACTGCACACTTCTCAACTAATCCTAGCATTACTCTAATTAAAACCCTTCCATATATTCTCATCCATTAGAATGTCGAATATATCGCAAGACTAGTGATGGAACTTTTCTGTTAGACGAATGGTCTTTAAACCCTCCTTGACAACCATAGGGGGGACAAAAGGAGTCTACTTTCCTTCCACACCTTTCTCAGGGATCTTGGGCTTCTATAATTTTTCTTACAATGGGTTCTATGGTTGCTTATGTGATCTTAGGAGAAAGTCCAATATAATATCCTATTGGGAGTACTCCCTGTAGGTGCAGAAAGTTGACATTGATTTTGTCTAAGGGGATGGTCATATGGGCATAAGAAAGGTAGGGATTTGTTCATGATGACGTAGAGGACAATTGTTGAAGATTGTGTCAAGGATGAAAAATCTAAACAATGTTGCCACTAAAAACCTCACTATATATAATGTCTATCGACGTAGAAAGTAGTTGTATGACAAACTTGGTTGAACATCACTCCACAAAATCGTCAAACATGCCTCTTTCCAAGCCCCAAGTCAAACATAGTACATTCATGGGGGAATTGTGAAATAATGATTTAAAACCAAATTATTTCAATCCACAACCTATGTCACTAATAGTAAGTCATGGGGCAATTGTAAAGCAATGCTTTTTATTGCGATTGCATCGAGAGGTGTTTTCAATCCAATATGGAAGAGATGTTGTAATGTCTTGTACTCCCTGTCTTGTTAAGCATTTTGATTCGGTAAAATATGTAAAATTAAAAATAAAATTGACATAAAATTGGCAATTTACCCTTGGTGAGTTTTGGGCACCTGATTTTCATAACCCATGATTTTGTTAATGATATTGTTAAGTAAGAGCTTATATATATAGATGTGTGTGCGTGTGTGTGTGTGTTACCAACATAGATTTTTCAAATCTCTTGAGATGCAAACCTATTTTAGAGTGAATAGAGAATTAATCCCTCTAAACACTTGGTAGATCAAGAGTTAAGATGAATCTAAGCTAGTATATTTTAAAAATTAATTCCTACTTGCTAAACCCCAAATATTTTCCCTTTATAGTTTGTGTTTATCACCCCATGTCATAACTATCATTGCTTCCAACTAAGGAACAACGAAGTTGTCAAAGAATGGTACATTCAATGTAACTAATTTACAAAAGCAAGGACACATCACATAATTAGAGGTTTATGTAGAAGATCTTGTGTTTCCATTTCTACATTTTTTCCCTATATTTATCACAATTTCATTTCAACCTGCAACTAAATGTAAGTCTTTGTCACTATTGATAGTGAATCTTTGCATAAGCTAAAGACAACAACACTAATTCATTTCCTTTATATAAGGAATTAGAATCATATCTCTTCTTTCCCATTTTAGAGAGTGTTATGCTTATATTTGACACCCAAAGCCAAGAAAGATGTAATGAGTCAAAGTAAATACTTGTGTTAAATTTTTTTATCTCATAGATTAGTTTTTCTTGAAAAGGAAATAAAATCATATTTATTTCTAAGAAAAATACAATTGGCCACAATCATATATAGCCCATGACCACCCTTTTAAAGCTTTTAAAACATAGATCTTAAGAAAAATTACAAGTCTAGTTGAAGTTGGGAAAAATCCAAAAGTTGTGCATGTTATGCATTCCATGTAGCTTTGCTATAATCTCCTTAAAAAATCTATAAATAAAACAATTAAAGCCAAAGGAAGCGGATCTAACTGCAAGTTTCTTTATGTTGGAAAATTTAAGCAAAAGTTCTTGGTCGCAAGTATTGCTATTGTTTAGAGCCCATCATTAGCTTCCTAACAACTTGAGAGAGATTCAATTAAACATTAAATTGGTTTTCTCACTATAGTAAATTCCTATATAAGACTTATATTTTAAAAAACAATTCTTACACAAAACAAACTAGAAAAAAATTATAATATTTTTTTAAAAAATACTTTTATTTTATAACTTTCTTAACTATTAAAAAGAATATTTAATTATAATAAAAAAAACTTACAACATTCAATATATTTAAATTCTTATTGTATAATGTTAAAAAAATATTATTATTTATTTATAATTATATTCAATTATTTATTATTATTTTTATTAAAAAAATATAATATAATATAATATCACCAAATTAATAAAAAATAACTATTATCTATATATATATATATATATATATTTTAAAAATTATTAATTACATTTTAATATATTATAATAAATTATTTTAAAATCCATCTAGTTTACATTACTTTTAATGTGGATATTTTCAGAGTTATTCATATTGTTTGAATCTTTGAGATATAAATTGTTTAGTAGTTTGCCTTGTATGATGAATGGACGCTTCACCCATCATCAAGGAACAAAAAGCTAACAGAGGTAAGCATGTGAGCTAATCAAATCTATAAGTAATGAGAGTATTGAGATTGGAATAAGTAATGCGAGTATTGAGATTGGAATAATGGTTATAAGGATGAAGAATAATAAATTAAAATTAATGTTCAATAGATGAAGGATATAAATTATTATTAAAAGAAATTGGTTAAAATCAATGGTCAAATAAAGACTAATTAAAATTAAAAATAAAATTGAAAATACTAAAAGTTACAATAAATTAATTGTAACAACCCCACGTAACCACGCATGAAAATGGATGGAGAAAATTTGTACACAATTTACCCATGGATAACTATCCAAATTACTATTCCAAATTCCTCATTAACCATTAGATAGAATCTTCACCATTACATAGAATAGCTTTAGTAAAGGAATAGTAAACTACATAACCAATAATAGCCATTGTTTTAGCACATTAACATAAACTTTCTAATATAACCTTGCATCAATTTTATGATTCCTTTAACTAGATTAGTTAATCACATACTTGATATTTTAAATGTCAGATCACGCAAGGAATCAACATCATCAGACTGACACAACGAGAAATCACATCATTAGACACCAATTTACCCTATAAACCCCGTATGGTGAAAACCAATAAACATTTAATTTTATTATTAAACGCTCATGAAGGTGTTTACCCCTTACTCAATGGCCTATAAGGGAGTCCATCCCTTAATCATTGTCATAAAATCTTACAAGGAAATATCATTTAAATACAAAATATCTAGCTAAAAGCTATTACAATCATCATGATATCATTTACCCACAAATCTTCAATCTTCATATCTTTTTTGACTGGTTGTTCCTTTAGTGGACCATTCTGTAGCTCACACTCATCTACATGGACCATTAATTCTTTGCCTACCACCATGTTAAACATAATCTATCCTTTGCACAAGTCACCATCCTTTCCTGCCATTGTTGTCGTCAGCATACGTTGATATCATGATTACATAAAGTATTAATCAATCAATTCATAAATCCATACTAGTGATGCTTCACCATCTATTCATTTACATTCATGAAATGCAAGCAAAATATTGTGACATGCTTCCTTTAACAACACCTCATATGCACTAGTTATAAGAATGTAACCATCAAAGCATGTCTATAAAATAAATATCACATTAACTAATATGTCCTTTACACAAGCACACATTCTTGCAAGACAAATCACTGTGGAACAAACAGAACACCTGTGGACATACTCAATCATCAAAAGTGATAGGAGTTGGATTATCTAGCCCCATCTCTGGTGGAGGGAGAGAACAGAAAGGGAAGCTAACATGTTACTCTAGGTGGGCCATCCAGGCTTCTAACTTCTCCACTTTCTCCAAGATGCGAGTTTGTCCATGCCACACCACCACTACTCATTCCCGCAGATGACACTGGAAGCATTAGATTTGGGTCAGAGTTGCCATCACTTCTCCATGCTCCTCCCTACGATTTTTCTTGTAGTTCTCTAGCTGCATTGTAATGGACTGTCGTGATTGATCTATGGGTACATGAGGGGGTATGCCACTGCTCCTTTGTAGCAGTTGACATCCTCTGGGAGGACCCATAGCACACACCCGTCCTTTCCTACTTGGACCAGCAAGCGTAGACTCCTTAACCTTATGACGACTCCTAGGCGTAGTCTATGGGGCTTTTCCTCTGTCATTGTTTCCCATACAAGAACTCCTTCTTGGTGTCATGGAGGAGATGTGCGGAGGAGGGCCTCCTAACAATGCCACCCACACTGAGCCCCAAGTCACTAAAAAACTCAAAGAGATGCCTATTCTTCCCACATTCGCAGACCTCCCCTGCATTGCTAATTATATCCTCATATTATCTTATAGACAACCTAATTTAAGATGAACCCAATGTATTATCAATATTCTTAACAAAAAAAATATAATATATTAAATTATTAAGTTATATTTACTTTTCATTAATAAATATGAATAAGTTATATAAAAAGAATGGGGATTGTTTCTCATCTTTAACCCTCTTAATATTGCAAATGTGTGTCCTAAGAGTTAGTCCTTATTTTAAGACAAATAAGATCATTTTGGTTTTAAAGATTAAGATTGGTTTCAGCTTCCTTTTTCCTAACTCTTTTTTTCAACACATTATTAAATTATATTTACTTTTCATTAATAAATTATATAAAAAATAACAATAATATTATTCAATTTCAATTTCAATTTATTTCAATTTCAATTTATTCAAATAATTAATTTAAATATTATTTATCATTTTATTTATGTGAATAGATCTTTGAATTAGGTTTAAAATCCTGGGATAATATAATTTTGTAAATAAATTTGAATTATGTGAATAGATGTTTGGATTAGGTTTAAAATCTTGGAATAATATATTTTTTTAAATAAATTTGAATGTAAATTAGTAATAAATAAAAATATAAGAAAATTAAAATAAATTTGGATTAAAATTTCACAAAAACAATTACATAACACACTTCAATATAACAGTCAAATTCATTTTGGGCAAATCTAGATAATAACCGGAAAAAACACTTTACAGAGTCACCACAAAACTATTTACATCGTTGAAAAGAATATAACCGGAAAGATGCATAAAGAAATTCGATCTTTCTGGTGAAATCTTGATTCTCACTTTCGCTTCCGTTGCGGCTTGTTTGGCGTTTTGGTTTGCGACTTGTCTGGCTTTCTATTTTCACGCACACCATTTGTTTCATTCACATCCTTTGCTTTTGGCTTCTCATTCACATCGCTCGGTTCGGGCTTTTCCTGCACACCTATAGAGTTTGCAATATCAACGAACGCGTTCCTTCCTTCCTCTGCTATGGTTGAATCTTCAATTTTTTTGGTTGCCTCTTTCAGATTTCGAGCAACCAAATTCTTCTCATTCATGAGGCAATTAATCTTTCCTCGCAACGAGTTAATTGTCTTTGCCATTTCTTCGGTTTCCCTGAACAATTCAGAGTGTTTCTCTTCCTTCACTTCAAATTCCCTGATAGCCTCTGCAAGAACTGTTTCGAATTTCTGCACTGCGTTGACATGTGTTTCCTGCAACCCTGTTTTGCTCAACTTCTCCACCGTGTACTCCTCAACTGCATCAGACTGTTGTTTTACATTTTCATCTACCCGCTGACAAAGGCTACTAATTTCCTTTTCCATCGCTGGATTTTGTTGAAGTAAAGCCTCCAACCTCTCTGCATTGCTTACAGACATAGCTTTCAATACCTGCCTTTCATCTTCCATGCTAACCAGTTTATCATTATACTCATCCAACTGAGCCTTCAAACGCTCCGCTTCAGTCTTTAACTCTCTGTTCATCTCGCTCAGTGACTCTTTCTCGCTAGCCACCAACTTAAGCTTCGTTTGTAGCTCTGAAAGCCTGCTCAGCAGTATCTCCTTCTCAGCATTCCAATCTTCCTGTGCCATTTGGTAACTTCTACTGATCTCGGCAGTTTCTTTTCTGGCAACTTCCAGGGAAAAAAACACTTCCTTTTCCAATTTCCGATCTTCAATGGTTGTCTCTAATTCTGATGATATCACTTGAATCTGATTTTTCAACTTCAAAACAGTTCCCTCCAGATTCTTCTTATCAAGATCAAGTGTTCGACACTCCTCTTCTTTCGCAGAAATTTTGGTATTGAATCTTTCCTCAGCTCCCTGCCATTGTTTGACTGCTTGAGAAATCGCAGCTTGGCATTCCTCATCCTTCTTTGCAAGTTCTTTCCTCAATTCTTTCTCAGCCTCCTTCCATTCTTCAGTCAGTTTCCTTGCAGACTCAATTTCTGATACCAACTGGGCCTTCAAAGACTCCACGTCTTTCTCTTTATTTGTCTCGCTCAGTAACTCTTTCTTGCTAGCCACAGACTGAAGCTTTGCTTGTAGCTCTGCAAGCCTGCTCAGCAGGATCTCCTTCTCAGCATTCCAGTCTTCCTGTGCCATTTGGTAACTTCTGTTGATCTCGGCAGTCTCTTTTCTGGCAACTTCTAGCGATAAAAACACTTCCGTTTTCAACTTCAAAACTGTTGCCTCCAGATTCTTCTTATCAAGGTTAAGTCTTCTACACTCGTCTTCTTTCATAGAAGTTTCGGCATTGAATCTTTCCTCAGCTTCCTGCAATTCTTTGACTGCTCGAGAAATCGCAGCTTTGTATTCCTCATCCTTCTTTACAAGTTCTGCTTTCAAATCTTTCTGAGCCTCCTTCCATTCATCAGTCATTTTCCTTGCAGACTCAATTTCTGATACGATCTGGGGTTTCAAAGACTCCGCCTCTGTCTTTAGCTCTCTGTTCGTCTCGCTCAGTGACCCTTTCTCGCTAGCCATGAACTCAAGGTTCGTTTCTAGCTCTGCAAGCCTGCTCATTTTCTCATTTTCCCCATTCCAAGTTTCCTGTGCCATTTGGCTAATTCTAGCGATCTCGGCTGATTCCTTTTTGGCTGCTTCCAATTCTGAAGATCTCGCTTCAATTTGATTTTTCAACTGCAAAACAGTACCCTCCAGATTATTTTTATCAAGGTTAACTGCTCTGCACTGCTCTTCTTTAGCAGAAATTTCGGTATTGAATCTTTCCTCAGCATCCTGCAATTGTTTGCGTGCTTCAGAAATCGCAACCTGGTAATCTTCGTCCTTCTTTCCAAGTTCTCTCAATTCTTTCTCACGCTTTTTGAATTTTTCATTCATTTTCCTTCCACATTCAATTTCGGATACCAATTGGGCCTTCAAAGATTCCTCTTCAGTCCTTAGTTCTCTGTTTATCACGCTGAGTTTGATTTTCTCGCTGGACATGAACTCAAGGTTAGTTTCTAGCTCTGCAAACCTGCTAAACATTTTCTCCTTCTCCAGATTCCAAGCATCCTCTGCTATTTGGCTACTGCTAGTGATCTGGGAAGTCTCTTTTTTGGCTGCTAAAATTTGGGATAGAAGCACTTCCTTTTCACATTGCGCATCTTTAGCGGTTGCCTCTAATTCTGCGGATATCTCTTGAATTCTATCTTTCAACTGCAAAACAGTAGCCTCGAGATTCTTTTTATCAAGATTAATTGTTCTATATTCCTCTTCTTTCGCAGAAATTCGTGCCTCAGCTTCCTGCAATTGCCTGTACATTTGAGAAATCGCTGCTTGGAATTCAGCGTCTTTCTTTGCAAGTTCTTTTCTCAATTCTTTCTCAACCTCGTTCCATTCTTCAGTCATTTTCCTTGTGGATTCAATTTCAGTGAGATTTGTGGACAAAACAGCTTTTTCTTCTCTTAAGACAGTAATTTCTTTCAGAAGGATTTGATTGAGGTCGTTCAGCTTCGATACTTTATCATCTAATTCACGCGTGGAAGAGGGACCATTTGCAGCTTTGGTTTTTTCTTGCTCACATCTCTTCCTCCCGCCCTTCTTATTGCCTGCCATCTTGTTCACTGCGTGCACAAATTCTACTGTCACTCCCCTGTCAAATCGCCCTTTGCAGATTGAACTGTCACTTACCTGGCACAAATTTTGGAAAGCAGAACTAGCATTTCGCATCACTACGAACCAATCTAAAATTTGAAATATAAATATAATTTGTTTGATCCCCCTTCAAAGAATAGCAGAACAAAGAAAAATGTATGATATGCTCAAATATATACCTCTTTGGCGAAAAAGAATGGCTTCTGCTCTTCAAGCCTCGACGACGACACAACCTGTCAAAAAGCCTCTCGCCCTTTGCGAATTTACTGTCAGTTCCTGGCAAAATCGACGTTTGCGGATTCAAGTCTCAGTGCAAATTTACTGCGCAGAAATGGAAGACAATCACTCCGAAAGCTATTACTGTCTCATTCATCACACGAACATTTGGCTTGTCTATATATAGTCAACCCGAAATTGTTTTAAGGTTAGAAAATGTATTAATTTTGTCTGGTACGGAATTGTCGGCCCAATGCAAGCAAAGGCGGATTTGGGGGTTTCAACCTTTCAATCAAAAATTTTAATTGATGAGGACCCGGTAGAAAGAAATTCTTGATAATCTTTGAATGGGATTATTTGTTTTTTTATAACAGATTTTTTAAAATTTGGATTATTTTTAGATTTGTGCTTATTATTCTTGCCTAGCGGTCATGTGAATCTTCTTTATATTGTTCCACTTTTTATGATCAACTAGTGGGTTGAGATTTACTTGAATCTTTTTTAAGTATTAAACAATGCCTCAAACCAACACGAGTCATCTGTAAGCTTTTAAGTAGAGTATAAGAATCACAAGTAAGTTTCCATAGGATATTATTGAATATTCTTGGGCTTAAGAGCTTTAAGAAGTTCTTAAATTAACACACAACTCTTTTATAAGGATTCTTTTGTAATCCTTCAATTGGGATACATGCCCCATGAGTAAGTTTTATGCAATATAATTGGTTTTTAATGTTTAGGCTTGGTGAGATGGTGAAACGAGGACCACATACCATAATTGAACCATCCCAATATCAAGCAACTCCAACATGAGCCCTTGCTAAGGGGGCTTTAGCATATGAGTTGGATATCAACATCAAGATGCTTTGTGCACTATTGATGGGTCTTGGGGTTTTAACCATAGCCATGGCATGAAAATACTAACCTTATGCTTATAACATACCCATCTCCCTTAGTAAGCCATAACACCAAAAATATAGCTTTTATACCATTATATTAATATGTATATTATTTAAGATTCCAATTTTAACCATTAATAGGTAAAACTATAAATATGGTCATGGTCATTTAGTAATTAATGGTAGATGTATGAGGTTTCTTCTTGAAATTACTGCAAATGGAAAGCATGTTTGTTGAAAATCTCAAGAATGTGGAAATTTTTTAGGAAAAACTATGTTCCTATCAAAATTTCTTTAGCTCTTCCCAAATCTTGATGGATGGACCATGCAAGTCCCTATGGAGCATTCCAAAACTATTTTAAACCATGTTTAGGAATCGTGCTTTCCATTAATATCACATTGTGAACAACATGTGCAAAACATAAATGTAAATGCACACTTTAAGGGATCTTTTTTATTATAATTTGATATGGACAACATTAGAAGGCTATGTGCATCAAGGATGGCTCATGGAGCCCAAAGAAAGGCTAAGGAATGAAAACAAATGCCTTTGGATTCTGTTGATTCTACCCATCCTAAAGAGAAATGAATGATTCCTCAAAGAAACAAATGATTTCTTTGTAGTGGTTCCTTGTAAATCTCCAACTAGGAGACATCCATCATGAGTAGGTTTTGTGAGTTGGAAATCGATGTCACAATTTAAACATGTTCTAGAGGGGAAATGAGGGCTTTAAGCCTAAAATCAATATTCTTAATCTCAAATTCCATAAACAACATCTAGAAACCATGACAAAATCCCTCAGTAGGTACTATTTGGAATTTGAATTCAATATGGATGCTATTACAAAGTCATCACCATCAGGGATGGGTCTTACGTCCTTGGCCATAGTTAAGAATGGGAAACAAGAGCCTTTAGCCCTAAAACTTTATTCTTAGGATCAAAATCCAAGGAAGAGACCTTGAACCACCACATATGACCTATATACGATATCATTCACCTCCATGTGACACCATAACTAAATTATTTGTAACTAAGAATGGGTCTCTGTAAAAATTTCTCTTTTCCCACCCCGGTTTTCAGTTTCACCTTATTTCTCCCATATAGTTAAATGCCCTTTCCCATATCCATACATTTAACAACTGAAAAATAAACTTTTGCTTAAAACACAAATTCTGGAAATTTTACAGAATGCTGGAAAATGCAGAAATAAAAATCAGCAGGTACAAACAGCGATTTAACACATTTGAACACAGTGATTTTTGGTCAATGTGACCCTAGAAAAACCCCCTACAACTCTTGGGGAAAACCAGTTCGAGAGCTCTTTCTTATTTCTAAAAAATGCCTTTTTACAGTGAGAAATATTCAGCAAAAATCAGCAAGCAAATTTTACAACTTATCTCGTTTTCCGTGCCTCACAGCCAACTAGAAAATACTAGCAAACAACAAAACAGGACAGCAATAAATGCTATACAGCCTCCTCGATTTTTGTGCCCACTTTCATCCTTAAATGTTGTTGTACAACCTACAATAAATACACTGTATGGACCTCGATTTGCGTGCAAAAAAACAACAATACGTTGTACAGATTTCCTTGGAAAATGTGCCATCAAACTGCTCCTCGATTTTTGTGCAAACTTCTCCTCGATTTCTGTGCAAACAGCTATACGGATTTCTACAAAATCGTGCCAAAATCTGCCTTTCACTGTGTGCTAACTCAGCTGTACGGATTTGCTAAACTGTTGCCTTGGAATGTGTGCCAAACTACTGTCTCCTTCTCCTCCCTGTCCAGAAATCTCCCTTGCTCTCTTGCTCTCCTTCTCTCAATCTGCTCATGAAAGAATGAATGACATTTTCCTCATTTTCCTCCTTTAATCTAACCCTAAGTGACTTTTGGGTGATCCCTAAATCCAATGGCTAAAATTGATTGAGATCTGGGGCTGAGATTAAATGTTCATTTAAATCTCACTTTCTATTTTTTAATTCACCCCACTTTAATAAAGACCCACTTAGTCATTTATTTCCAAAGTCACTTTTACTTTCTAATTCTTCATTGACTTTAATAAAGTCACTTTAAAATTAGACTTTAGTAACTTTATCACTTAAAGTAACTTTTAAATTAGATTTGACTTTATAAAAATTATAAAGTCACTTTAGGAGAAAAATTAAATTCTTTTGGACACTTTTCCCTAGGCCAAAGATCAAAGCCTTAGGGAACCAGCTGTCCTCCGGTACCAAATTTCAACACTCCCTCTTACCGAGGAAGGTGTTCCTCACCACACCCATCTTATCTCTGAAGTCGTCATGCTTGCCCCGTGGTAAGGCTTTGGTAAGAATATCTGCAACCTGCTCATCAGTGGGAATATACTCAAGCTTCACAACGCCCTTCTGAACACAGTCTCTGATGAAATGATATTTGATCCCGATATGCTTTGACCTGTCATGAAATACTGGATTCTCCGTGAGTTTAATGCAACTCTGATTATCACAGTATATCACTGAAGGTCTCAACGGCTGACCAAATAAGCCAAACAACATCTTGCGAAGCCAGATGGCCTCACAACTAGCTAGACTGGCTGCCATATACTCTGCTTCCGCTGAACTCAATGCTACTGACTGCTGCTTCCGGCTGAACCATGACACTACTGCTGAACCCAACCCAAAACAGCGCCCTGAAGTGGTCTTCCTATCAAAAGCACAACCTGCCCAATCAGAATCAGTATAACCTGCCAATCTCACTCCATCCCCCTGCCTGTAGTTCAAACTACAATCCACTGTCCCCTGCAAGTACTGCAAAATGTGTTTTCCGGCCACCCAGTGAACCTTCCTAGACTCACACATAAACTGACTCATCGTGTTGACTGCAAAACAAATATCTGGTCTAGTGTTGACCAAATACATCAAGGAACCATTCAGCTGCTTGTACAATGTGGGATCCACCAGCTCGGAATCTGAAGCATGAAGCTTCTTCCAATTGGTGATCATCAGTGTCGACATGGGTCTACAATCCTCCATGTGGAATCTGCCAAGGATGTCCACAATATACTTCCCCTGCCCCAGGAAGAAATGCCCCTCCTCCTACCACACCTCCAAACCCAAAAAGTAATGCATCAAGCCGATGTCCTTCATCTCAAACTCCGCCGCAAGATCTCTCTTGCAGTGCTCTATGAGTCTCTTTGCACCTGTAATGACCAAGTCATCCACATACAGCACCAGAATGAGAGGCTCCTCACCTATCATAATAAAGTAAAGGTTCGGATCTGCCTCACTCTTTGTGAAACCCAACCCCTACAAGTATGCATCTATCCTAGAGTACCAAGCTCTGGGAGCTTGCTTCAGGCCATAAAGGGCCTTCTTCAGTTTGCACACATGGGACTCCTTCCCATGCACCTCAAAGCCCTGTGGCTGCTCAATGTACACCTCCTCATGTATGAAGCCATTGAGAAATGCAGTCTTCACATCCATCTGATGGATCTTCCAACCCATCTCTGTTGCTATCGATATAATGGAGCGGATTGAAGTATATCAAGCCACGGGAGTGAAGGTCTCCTCATAATCAACTCCCTCTACCTGGGAGAACCCTCTAGCCACAAACCTTGCTTTGAATTTCTCAATGCTACCATCTGCAGCACGCTTTACCTTGTAAGGCCATCTGGAAGTAACCACGGATTTGCCCTCAGGCCTCGGCACCACCTCCCAAACATCATTCTTCATGATAGAAGAATACTCCTCCTACATGGCCTCTCTCTAGACCTGCTGGCGAGCTGCCTCCTCATAGCTAGAAGGCTTAGAGTCAAGGATGCTGGTAGCCATTTCCATATAGCTACAAAACCTCTCAGGTGGTCTACTCTCTCTAACCGGCCTCTTAGGCTCAGCAACAGATGTGGCATCTCTCAAGGTGTCCTAAAGCCACTTGGGCTTCCTCTTCCCTGAGTGCACTTCTCCCATAGGAGAATGAAACTTCTCCTCCCCATCATCATCAGGAGCCTGAACTCCTGACTATCTATCTGTTGTCCTCCTGCCTGCACCTGAACCTATAGAAGCTGAGGTACCATGTGAACTGTCCATCAGTGGACTCCCTAGTGAACTGCTCTGTGAACTGCTTTTCATGCTGCCTGGAGCACCACCCCTCTGGCTCGGCGAGCCACTGCTCACTGACGGACCTAACATCCTCATAGATGTACCTCCTGATCCTCCTGATCCCTACCCACTAGATCCCTGCGACTGACTCAATTGCTGTTGAGGGTCTGGCTGATCCAGATACTCTAACTCCCATGACCTCCTAAAGGCCCTATCCTCCTCGAACTTCACATCCCGTCTGACAACAACTTTCCTCTGTGCATGAATGTAAATCCGAAAGGCCTTTGAGGTCTCATTGTAGCCCACAAAGATACCCTTCTCTGTGGTGGGCTCTAGTTTGGTCCTCTTCTCCTTGGGTATGTAGGAGTATGTAATGCATCCAAAGATACGAAGATGACCAATATCAGGCTTCTTCCCAAAAAAAGCCTCCTCTGGAGTCATGTGCCCCAAGGCACGATGCAGACTCCTGTTCTACAAATAAACAGTTGTGTTGCAGGCCTCTGCCCGCAAGAACAATGGCAACCCCTGATCATGTAACATGGCTTTGGCAGCCCCTACGATGGATCTGTTCTTCCTCTCCGCAACCCCGTTCTGCTGGGGGTTGTAAGGAACAATGAACTCCCTCCTAATGCCTGCCTCCGCACAATAGTCAACAAACTCTCCAAGGGTGTACTCTCCTCCATTGTCTGACCTCAGGGACTTGATCTTCCGACCTGTCTGTGTCTCCACAAGAGCTCTAAACTCCTGAAACCGCTTGAAGACCTCACTCTTGGTCTTCAAGAAATAAGTCCAGGTCCTCCTGGAGTGATCATCAATGAATAAAACATATTACTCATATCCACTCAAGGAAACATGAGACATCCGACCGCTCACATCAAAATGAATCAAATCAAGTATCCCAGTCGCTCTACTGTCACTGCTGGGAAAAGGGGATTTGGCAAACTTGCCCATTGCACATCCTCTACAAGTATCAAAGTGATCAATACTGAAATATGGCACACCTGTAGTGATCTCTCGTAAGGTCCTCAAGGCTCCATGATACATATGCCCCATCTTGCGGTGCCAAATCTCACACAGCTCAGAACTGCGAGCTCTGTTATCGGTACTACTGCTCAATGCCAAAAGGGACTGGAATGCAAACTTGTACACCTTTGCATGGCGTACACCTATCACTCTAGCTGAATCAGCTGGAGTGCCCCTGGGATACATCAACTCCTGTCCTCCCCTGAACAATACCTCATATCCTTTGTCCTCCAAAGATGAGACGGATATGAGGTTCTTCCTCATCCCTGGCAGATAAAGAACATCTGACACCTTCAAGGGAGGTTTGGACTCCCTTTGAAATGTCAGTGTCCCCACCCCGACTACTCTAACAACTCTGTCATCACCGAGTACTACCTCTATATCAGTGCCACTCTCTGAAAGCTCTGAGAAGTACTCATAGACTCCTATCATGTGATGTGAAGCCCCATTGTCCACATACCAAATACCCAAAGATGCTCCACTAATCGAGGGAAAAGCATGCTCCCTCTGAACCTGTGTGGCAGGTGATCCTACACTAGCGGACTCATACGCAGTGAACCCAAACTCCCGGTCAAAACGAACTGCAAAGTCCTCAACCTCTGCTGAAGCTGCCACGTTTTGGTTCTTCCCCTTCTTCTTCTTCTTCTCCGGACACACAACTGCACAGTTTCCCATCTTTTGACAATTCCAACACTTCACCTTAGAATAGTCCTTCTGTGTGTCACCCTGTTTACCTTTACCTTTGCCTTTGCCCCCACCATTGCTTGTGGAAGCCTGCTTCTTCCCTTTGCCTTTCTTGCCTCCTGCCGACAGTGATACATCCTCATCCTGCTCAACTGGCTTGGCTACCCCAAGCTGACCTTTCCTTATCTCTGTTTGAATGCAATCATCCCAAAACCTCTCCCATGTGGGAAGGGTCTCACGTGCACAAACCCCATCAGCAAAGTTCATCCATGAACGAGGAAGGCCATTCACTGCAATCCGCACCAACTCAGTGGGTGGAATGTCCTCTCCAACTACTGCCAACTCATCTCTCACATTAGTAATCTTGGTGAGATATCTAGCTGCACTATCATTACCCATCTTAATAGTCTTCAGCTTCTCCTTCAGGACCATTTTCCGGTTCTCATTGGTACTCGGGTAGAGATTGGACAATGCTGTCCACATCTCATGGGCATTTCTCTTTCTTCTCACATGAGGAATGCAATGGTCTTTGACTCCGTCTAGAATCAGTCTCTTACCCTTGTTGTTCTTTTTATTATACTCAGCCAACTGAGTAGCATCAGTAGGCATAACAACATGGTTCTGTGTGGTATGCACCATGATGTTCCAGACTTCTGCCTCCTCAAAGATACTCTGCATTCTCTCCTTCCAAACGTTGTAATTTGTATGCCCATCTAGCCTATCCTCCACCCTCAATCCCAATGACATCCTGCTGTCCTAAAACTGAAAAATAGCACTACTGTAGTAAAGATAAAACTGTTGTTTGTGAAAAATCAGCTTGCTGGAATTTTCTAAGTGAAAAATCAGCAGGCTGTAATTTTCCTCCTTGTTGTCCCAAACTACACTTCAACGCTCAAGCTCCGATACCATGTAAAAATTTCTCTTTTCCCACCCCGGTTTTCAGTTTCACCTTATTTCTCCCATATAGTTAAATGCCCTTTCCCATATCCATACATTCAACAACTGAAAAATAAACTTTTGCTGAAAACACAAATTCTGGAAATTTTACAGAATGCTGGAAAATGCAGAAATAAAAATCAGCAGGTACAAACAGGCATTTAACACATTTGAACACAATGATTTTTTGTCAATGTGACCCTGGAAAAACCCCCTACAACTCTTGGGGAAAACCAGTTCGAGAGCTCTTTCTTATTTCTGAAAAATGCCTTTTTACAGTGAGAAATATTCAGCAAAAATCAGCAAGCAAATTTTACAACTTATCTCGTTTTCCGTGCCTCATAGCCAACTGGAAAATACTAGAAAACAACAAAATAGGACAGAAATAAATGTTGTATGGCCTCCTCGATTTTCGTGCCCACTTTCAGCCTTAAATGCCGCTATACGGCCTACAATAAATACGATGTACAGACCTTGTAAGACTTTCAGTAAAATCACAGTGGAAACAACCCTTGGACTATGAGAATACAGCATTCAGATGCAGGGGATGTCAACAAACAGGTCATCTGTTCAATGCATGCAAAAGCCACAACAAGAGCAAGCCATAACAAAGGAAGCCAAAAGGATGGCAGAACATAGATGATGTCGTAAAGAAGAGAGCAGCGGAAAAGAAAGCCTCTTCGATAACAGAAGACGAAGAAACAGAAGCAGAAGAGGATGATATCACCATAGAGGAAGTTGAAACAGGGAACCAGAAGGAAAACATATCAGACAACAAGGATCCACAGTTTCATCCAAATCAGGCAGAGATCCACCAAAATCAGGCAGAGCTGACAAGCGTGGATCAAAGCATGGGAGGCATCAAACGGCATCATCACTCAGATACTTCAGACTCAGACAAAGAAACAGGCACTCAGAATACAGAAACACAGTTAGTCATTGCTTCGATCGAACCCACTCAAGGAGAGTGGCGCAAGGTCGAAAAGAAAAAGGGGAGAAAAACTTGAAGTACGGAATTCAGTTTTTCTACCTCTTTTCTTGTCTCTCTTCTTTTCTCTGTTCTTATTCTTTGTGCACGTTAGTCTTCTAACGTTGCGTGGGGTGTGAAATCACTCGAGCCCAGGTGGCAACTTACGGAATGCTTCACTGCATCTGCTAGTGTAACTTTTCATTAATTTATTAATAAAAGGTTACCGTTTTTTTCCTTGGAAAAAAAAAAGACTTTCAGTAAAATATAGGAACCATGAGTAAGTTTCCATAGGATATTATTAAATATTTCTTTGGATCAAAAACCCTAAGCAAATCCTTAATGTAACACACAACTCATTTCTAAGGCTTATTTGTAATATAAATAATTTTAGGTTTAGACATGGACAAAGGTTGAAATGAGGACTGCACACCATAATTGAATCATCTCAATATTGAGCATCATGAAAAAAGTAGAAACCCCAACATAGACCCTCACTAGGGGGTCTTTTGCATATGAGTTGGATATAAGCATCAAGATGCCTTGTGCATTGTTGATGGGTCTTGGGATTTTAACCATGATCATGGCATGAAAATAGAAACCTTATGCCTATAACATACCTAACTCCCTTGCTAAGCCATAATACTAAAAATATAGTATTTATACCATCATGCAAAGTTCACATTAACATGAAATATGCAATACTCTAATATCCGTAAAAATAAATCTATGTAACATGATGAAAATAAGCATGCATAAAAAATAAAATTGAAATATATGAATGAATATTATTAAAAAAACACATTGTGGAAAACCACAAAATGAAAAGAAAAAATTTAGCATTAAACTCAACAGAATGAATATGAGCACACATTTCATAAACAACTTTCACCATTGGATCTGTACCTGGGATGTTCCTCCCAAACATAGACTCTATTGTTAAATTCCTCTCAATAGTAGTCCATAATAAAGCTAGTGTTATGAATCCACAAGGAAGTTTGGCTCTCATTGCTAGCCACTATCCACTCAACAGTCCATAACCCAAATTACTAACTCCTATACCAATTCCAATTTGCTATCTTCCTTCCCCTTACCCTACACAACTCAAGGAATGATATATTCTTGTCTACAAAATAGTTAATCAACATATCTCACTTCTCTCCAAGTCTCCGACATAGGTTGTCCAGGAACCTCTTAGCTAGGGACTCCAAGAGTTTTGAGCAATGATTTGAGTGCTCACGATATCCTTCCCTAAAGATCGTGTGCTATTTATTAGCCTAAATATTACTCTTACTCTCTCATGCTAGCCTAGTTCTTAGGACAAAAACTAACACATCTACCGTTTATTTTCCATACCCAATATGGTTAGTGCTCTTTCTTAGCACCATAATATATCTTTCCACTACAATGTCTCTCTAAAAATTATGTCACTCTTTTCAACTCAAATTTCCTTTTGTTCCATTCATGCTTTTACATCACATTTCTCAATATTTAGTTATACATAGCCCATGTTGCCATAAATTGGTTATATATCTTTTCCCACCAACTTCTTACATGCATTCATTTCATTAGTGAAAGAAGGATTGCATGTGTAATAGCAAAATGACCTAGGCATGTGGAAATTTTCCCTTAATCCTTGCTTGACCTCCTCTCTTATGGGATCATATCCCTAAGACATTATTCTCCCTCTTATATTATAACCATCAATATATTTTTATTAAATCAATGTGTGTATAAATTACAAATTCTAGGCTCTATAGCCTTTATTTAGTATATTCTTTTTGGTTCAAGTCATATCGGCTCACTACCCTAAATCATATTGTCATAATTACAGTGTGATTTATGGGAATTAAAACTTGGATATTACATCCCCTCACTATGTTACCAAGTTAACTCAAACTATGACTTCAAACTAGGACGCTAGCCCTCAAAACCTATGTTTTTGCATCAAAAAAAATGAAATAAACCCCTAAATCAAAAAGTGGTACCACCAATAACACCCTTTGTTACAATTAATTACAACATTTTTCAATCAAGGCATTCAAAATCAATATTATTATTAAGGAAAACCTTAAAAATCAACATCTAAATAAAAAATGGTTCAACAAAGAGCAGTAGATTTTTTTTAAGGTTAAAATTATAGCTCATTTGAAATCCTATCCTTAACAACTAGTACCATTGCAACTTGTTGAGTTTTTGTAGTTATGATCGGTCCTCATAATTGATACTTTAGCCCCTCCAAATATATCTAATACATGTTCTTCATGTCGGCTTCAAAAAGAGGGAATTTTGAATTTTCAAATATTGAGTTTTTGCCTTTAAATGTAACAACCCTCGTGAAAATTCCATGTAATAAAGTTAATAAAGAAAAAAATAAGACCATAGGTAAGGGACACATATTCCAAGCTGAATGTTGGGAAAAGATATCCTAATGGGCATCACTGGATGTGTTTATGGCTAAAGGAAATTAGCAAAGGCAAAGGTTTTGGCACATTTATTTACGAAAATAAAGGAAATTAGGAGAAAAGTAAGGTGAAAGGTCACAGGGTGCGTGTGAGGAGGAAAATGAAGGAAAATAATGGAAAGTGAAGAAAATAGAGGCCTCATTAATAAAAAGGCTTATGAGGATTAGTTGGTAACTTTTTTTCAGTTCAATTTTGGAGCTCTCTTATTATTCTCTCTCTCTCGCTCACTCTTGGACACTTAGATTTTTCTTGGAGCACTCTAGCTTTGGAGAAAGGAAGGAAAAGAAAGCAAAGGGGAAGTAAGGAAGAGTAGGATCAAGCAACTTCAACAGGAATACTTGTAGGTAACATATTGCATGTGTGATTTCCTAGTTGGTTTTGATGTCATGCATGGCTTTGCATGTTGGTGTATGGTTCTCTTGCTGTCGGTGGCATGGTTTTCAAGCTAGCCTTGCCTTTTTTGGATGTCATAGTGTGTTGGGATGTTTATCTTAGTTTTGAACTTTGGAATTTCTGGATGGATTTTTAAATCCGGGGTGGAGGTGGTCTCAAGGTTCATTCCCAAAGGCCTAGGAATCCCTTGACCAATTTTGGCGGGATACACGGTAAAGCCCGAGGGAGGAGTCTCAGTTTAGGGCCTAATGATCCGATGTGGATTGCAGTAAAGCCTAAGAGGTTGGTATCTCAGTTTAGGACCTAGTGATCCGGGATTGGATTGCGGTAAAGCCTGAGAGACAAGGAGACGAAAAATTCCTCAAGGATAGTGATGGATTCTGGATGGCATTCCAAGTTCGGTTCAGTTTTGTGATCGGAGCATCTGTTTTAGTGTGATCACATTTTGGTGAGGGTGGAGGTGGTTTAACCTCTGGATTCCCTTGGTTGTTTTTTGGCTTGGTTTATCCATGAGATCCCACATTCATGCTTGGAATATGACACTAGAGTGATTATCTGAAAGAAAGATTTGGTTCAGCCATGTCTACGGTCAGGTGATAAGTGGAAGTCCCGAACCTAGTAAGATTTTCATATGGTTAATAAAAGCAAAGTTATGTTTCTTTTGTACTTGTTTATATGTGGATTTAATGGTTGTTATCTCACTATTATTTCCATGATTTTATGTTGGTTAAGAGCATAGTTAATTAACTAGTTCATGTCATAGTTACTTCATTTATTTACTTATAATGGTTAAATGATGGATGTAAGACCTAACTGATGTCATAACAGTTCAAGGGAGAAGGTGGTGATCCTTCTTTTCATGTCTCATAAGAGTTTTTAGTCATTCATGTTCTGTCTTGTATCCTAGACTTGTAGATTGCCTTGATGTCAAGTGTTCGACATAATGTCAGTCCCAGTTGGGGATGGTCAGGCCTAGTCCTAAAGTTGATTTTTGGTTTATGAGTGTTTTCATCATGTGTTTAATGGATTCTAAAATTTACAACGATTTCTAACCTTTGGCCAAAATCTTGGGCTAAAAAAGTGCCTTAATTTCCACGAACACAGGCACAGGCCTGGTGGGAAAAGTCCCTGGATGCAGGTATGCAGGCTTGTGGGAGTGTCCAGAGGTCCCTAGACATTGGCATGCCCATAACATGAGAGCTTCGAGAGGTCAAGAGGTTTAAGAACTTAGTGGGACCCAAGGGCAGGATGCCTGAGTGGCTGGGTTACCTCTTGGGAGTGTTGTTGTTGATGTGGAAGGTATGGTTGATGTGTTTCTGTCGATTCCATTTCCTTAAGGTCACCAAGGAGGTTCAATCCTATCATAGTAGCCTCTCGTCACATGTTTACCCAAATTGGTTAGTTACTTGGGTAGATATGGGAGGAGGGTTGGTACAAATGGTCACACTTGTGATGAAACATGTCGATATTTTATAGGCATAACCATTAGGAAAAATCCAAGTTTTTCTATGGAAGGAGCAGGTTTGAATTTTAGCCTTTCTAACTGTCCTTGACTGAATCTTTAGGAAGCATATTATATCATGTTGCGGATGGATTGACCAAGTTTGACTTGGGAAAATTGGTGGCTAGTTTGACATTGTTTTGACTAGAAGGATTATATGTATTTCTTAATGAGATGAATACTTTCTATAAGAAAAAGGTTGTTGGGTTTTCCCCCCAAGTGGGTAAAATTCTTATGTTTGTTGCTTGGATATATCTTTATGATCCTATTAGCATTTTGTTTCTATTGTTGGGATCTTCTATGTAACTTTTTTATGATGAATGTGAATGCAAGAACAATTAATATAAGAAATCATAAGAAATAATTATCAGATTACAAGACCTTGAAAAATCAACATGGTATAAGAGCTTGGGTGAAACAACAGTCTTAAAAGAAGTCAGACTATTTCAAATTATCCTATAAGTCTTGTTTTTTCACTAGCTCTAGAAACCCTAATACTATTCTAGTAAAAAAAGGGATGAAAAATATTCCAAAAGAAACCTAGATCTTCCCTATTGACCATGCCCTACCTATGTGACTTGTGATCCATTTGTTTTTTATCTAAGATAAAGAAGAAAAGCATTGAAGGCCTAGTTTAATCTTAGATGGATCGAATGACCTCATGAAGGTCGAAGCATGCTTGCATTTGTATAGAGGGACGAAGCCCTTAATTTATAGGTTGAAAATCCTCAATCCATTTTAGTAGGCTCAGAAGACCTCAAATCCTATTTGGTGGAAATGTGAAGTTGGGTTAAACTTTTGTAAGAATTTACTGCGGAAAATTCATCATTGCACTTTTTTGGCCGAATTAGTCAAATTTTATTTTTATTTTTTTATTTTATTTATTTATTTTTTAAATTTAATTTTAATTAATTTATTAATTTATTTTTATTTATTTATTTTTTTTGCAGTTGAAATATATTTTTTTCAACCAAATAATTAAAAGCTAATGTTGAACCGAAAATTTGAACATTAAAGTTAACGAAAGCCTGCAACAAATTGTTGGATGGTTGGGGGGAAATCCAGTAAATTAGTTTTTTGGCCGAAATATTTTTTCAGCCAATTGTATTTTTTTGGTCGAAAAAGTTGTTCGGTCGAACATTTAGTTTGCCGAAAAAAATCTATATATATATTTGGGTCATAAGCCCATTTCATAGTTTTTCTGTGTTTTTATCCGCTTGAACATTGTCTACGTAGTGTTGTGTTTTTCTCCGTTGAACGTTATATGCGCATTGTTGACCATTGTATGTGCTCAACACTGGAGGAGTTCGAAGCAATGTGAATAGCTCAGCCTTGATGTTTTTCATGTTATGTTAATATCTAGCAGGTCACGTTGATGTATGGTTTTCACTGCAACTTCTTTAATTTTTCTTTTGGTTTTGGAGGCCTACTCGGCGCTAGAGGAGTTCGACGCACTTTGAATGACTCAGGTCAGGTTGATGTTTACTAGGTTGATGCTTTGCAAGTTACGTTGATGTTTAGCAAATCATATTGATGTATAGTTTTCTTTGCAACTTGTTTAATTTTTTTTTGTTTTTGCAAGTCTGCTCGGTGCTAGAGAAGCTCGACACTGGAGGATTTCGACGTCAAGGAGTTCGATGTTAACTGGATGTAGGAATTTTGACTTCTTTCCCCATCTATTCAACCCATCATGATTGCCAAAATAAGTCTCTGTCAAAAATAGTCATCTTCTGTTAAAAAATGTTCATATTAATGCAACAGAAACTGTGCATATTAATATATATAATGTTTATATATCAATATTTTCATGAATATACATATATATAACCTTATGTTTATGAAAACTCTGAACTGTTAAAAGTTGTTCATTAAGTTCATATTAATGCAGCAGAAATTGTTCATATTAATTCCGCAGAGAAACGGTTCATATTAATTTATATAATGCTTGTATATTAATGTTTTCATAAACATAATTATATATAAACAAGAACCATAAAAAAATGATAAACAAAACCATACCGAAAACTCTAAATGTTTTAGGTTATGAAGAAAGGGGATGGACTGTAGTACTTAGACATTACATTGATTACACAAATAATTCAAATAATAGCGGATTAGTTTTGAAAAACTGATCTATCTCCAATTGCAACATAATTTCTATAAAAAGTGTGCTCGAACTAATCAAGCAATAATGGGAGTTGTTAGTATTTACAACCAGAAAAATATGTATCAGACATATGAGCAAGTTAATTACGAACATAGGATAAGATAAGACTTGCATTACACTCCATGAGAAACAAGAAATATTAAGCGAGAGAAATCAAGAAAAGTTCAATTATAAAGTTCAATTGGTAAAGTTGCTTCCATTTTTTTAAATTGCTCTTACAAACTAGAATTAATTAGATTTTATATTCTAGTTTTTCTATATTTATAAAATAGCCTCAATTAGTTTTCCTTTGAATGTTAAAATTATAAATACATCCTTTTAAGAAAAAAATATTTTTATTTAAATTAGTGAAAAGGTCTTGGCATCAACTTTAATATGAGTGGAAGAACTCGTGATTTATCTTGAGCCTCTGAGTGGAAGAACTATATGTAGGTTGCATCATGCTACTCCAAATTATTATAAATCATAAGATTTGTTTCTTATTGATTTCAACTCTATGGTCAATCTGATTCAATTTAATATTATATATATTCACCTCTTTTCCCCTATTTTAATATATTTATTTAAGTGATAAGCCATACTAACTCTCCAATTCACACGGTTTCCTTATTCACTTGTCCTATCCATGAACAACATCCAATATGTAGAAACCTTGGTTGTTTTAATCCATGCTTTTAGGAAAGCAAGCCAACGCGCTTATGCATATCAAAACTGTAATGTTTTTTTATCTTAATATTGAAGATAAATATAAGAATTATGGATTTCATTGTACAGAGTGGCATGATCAAGAATCAACCCTTATTGCCTCATAGAAAAGCATTGAATGACGAAAGATTAAAATTGTAATGTTTTTTGTTTTTTGTTTTTTTTTGTTTTTTTTGTTTTTTTTTGTTTTTGTTTTTTGTTTTTTTGTTTTTTTGTTTTTTGTTTTTTGTTTTTTTGTTTTTTGTTTTTTTGTTTTTTTGTTTTTTTTGTTTTTTTTTGTGTTTTTGTTTTTTTTTTGTTTTTTTTTTTGTTTTTTTGTTTGTTTGTTTGTTTGGTTTTGTTTTTTGTCTTTTTGTTTTTTTGTTTTTTTTTTTGTTTTGTTTTGTTTTGTTTTGTTTTGTTTTTTTTTTTTTTTTTTTTTAATCTTAATATCGAGGATAAATATAGGATTTATGGATTTCAGTGTACTTAGTGGCATGATAAAAAATCGACCCTTATTGCCTCATAGAAAGACATTGAATGACTTATATAGAAGATGAAAGCCCTTACAAATTAGTTGTTTATTAATTTGAATGTGGTCATAAACTTTTTAAATGTGGGAATTTATGCAACAAAATCATACATAACATGATGGAAAATATCCATTGATAGGTTAACCTTCGGTATAGTATAGCCCAAAATTGATAAACATGACAATATCTATCTAATTTCAAGGATTGGTATTCTCTTGATAAGTAAAATATTCATTGAATAGTGAAGGAATCTCATTAGGCATGGAGGTACTATTAATTATTTTAGTCTTAGGGGTATGGAGAGTCACAGGAATAACTATTAGAGGATTTGAGGCCATAGCTTGGGTTGAAAATCACATTAATTTTTTATAATTAAAAATATTTCTTCATCATCAAAAATAATATAGTGTAGCATGTGTTTGAATGTTATTCTTGTGCATTCCAACATGAGAACATTTGTTAAGATGTTTTTCTAGGTGCATTCATTTGTAAATTGCCATTATTATTATACTGGGGCAGTTCATCACAATAGATCTTGTAATATTCCATCATTCCATCACAATATATATTTATTTTTCATCATTCTCCCGTAATCTAAGGCATTTGCAAAAAAGAAATATATTATTCATTTTATTGAATTTGTTTTTTATAGGGATCATTGGAAAACCCATTAAACATGTTTAAAAAATGGACATTAAGAAGTTGCTTGTTATCCCAATCCGGGACAAGACATGATTACTTATGTGCTATACAATATTGCAATGAACAAAGTCTTCCAAATGAAAAAGAATGTACTTGGAATGTTAGGGTCCCACCCTAACCCCCTTATTTATGTAATGGGATCACGTCATAGTCAAGAGTCAATAAAGCCCATATTAATAATTGTAAGTGGTTAATCCACAATTAATGACGGAACCACAGTTAGTTGCAAATGGGCCGTAGTATTAGATAGATGGTACTAATAAAACCCACGGTATTGGCCCGTGGTATTGCATGTATGAGTCATATATAAAGGATAGAGAATCCCTGCGAGGAGCATTGTGTCTTATTTTGTAGTTGAGCTCTGCTCTATTGGAGTTTGCCCCCTCGAAGAGGCAAGTGAACATTACTCTCTGAATAATAAAATCATTGCTATTCTGTGTTCTGGGTATCTTTTCTTCGCATATTCTATATTTGGGTATCATTTTGCAGGTTAAGAGCATAACAAGTGGTATCAGAGCACTTTCTAGGGCCGGTGGGATCTCCATTTCTTAGAAAAAAAAAAATTTGGCTAGAGACGTGTTCCGGCGTCTTTAAACAACGGGATCTGTCGTTTCGGGGTGCTTATTGGTGATCTAGCCCATCAGAATCAGGACGACGAGCTGAGCACGGTGGTACCATTCACTTCTTAGTGAAAAAAATTTAGGCGGTCCCAATTTTAAAAAAATCCAGTTGGTGTATGGTAGAAACTAGAGCTCATGCGATGGCCAATGAAAGGATGGACAAACTTGAAGAATCAATGCACAACCTCCACATTCAGCTTACCGGACTATGTAGCATGGTCGAGAAAATAGTCCCGAAGGGCAAGGAGCAAGCCCACGAGGAGGAGTATAATGGCACTGAACACAATGAGGGTGAGTCTAGCCACTCTCCTCACGTCTGGCACACCCACCCACCACCCAGTTAGCGACCTCCCAAGTTGGATATGCATAAATTTGACGGTTCTCACCCGTCGGCATGGATAGCACAAATGGAACAGTATTTCAAACTAAATCACATCTTCAATGATGTGACTCAGCTTATGTTGGGGACCATGTACTTGGATAATGAAAGGTGGCAATGGTGGGAATGGCATCAGCGTTGCACTGGACCTTTTAGGACTTGGACCAAATTCACTAAAGCTCTTCAAGACCGCTTTGACCAGGAATCATCTTTTTTGGGTCGTCTTACTAAGCTCCGACAAACTAGTACAGTGGATGAATATATTACAGCTTTTGAATCCTTAGCCTTCCGCACTTGGGGTCTCTCAGATGTGTTCTACACGGAATGTTTTATCAGCGGTCTTAAAGAAGCTATCAAAGCCCAAGTCCTACTGCACCACCCTCCCACATGGACGAAGGCTTGCAAGGTAACTCGTAACGTGGAACGTGCATTAGCAGCCCAATACAGTCGCCCAAATTTCTCCGCTAAAGGTCGCCCCCCACAGGCTCACAACATGACTCAAACACTTAAGGTCCAAAAGGTGTCACCTGCGGAAATGGCCGAAAGAAGAAAGCAAGGCCTATGTTACTACTGTGATGAAAAATACTCCCCAGGTCATAAATGCAAGGAGCCCAAATTTTTTCAAATTGATGCCACTGACTACAGCTCAACAGAGGAAGATCCACCACTGGAGGAACAGGAGCCGCTAGAAGAAGACAACCAAGAGGACAATGTCTCTGACGAACCAGTTATTTCGTTGCATGCTTTGGCAGGGATTTCTTCCCCTCAAACTCTCAAAATCAGAGGTTTTATTAAACGTCGCCCAGTAGTAGTCTTGATTGATAGTGGAAGTACACATAATTTCATCCATCAAAAAGTCCCAGAAGTAGTGCATTGTTTTGTACGAGCAGTTTCTAACTTCCAAGTTCAAATTGCGGATGGAGGCATAATGAAATGCGAAGGCCACTGTGAAAATGTCAAGCTTCAAATGGGGGATTATCAATTGAAAACCCACATGTTTGCCATACACATGGGGGGTTGCAACATTGTCCTCGGCGCTGAATGGCTCCGCACTCTTGGGCCAATCACAATGGATTTCCAGGAGTTATATATGAGTTTTAAGCAGAACAACTACACACATACCCTCCGTGGACTCCAGGCGGGAGCCCCCTCTATCATCAGCTCACATAGGATGGAAAAATTGTTAAAAAAGGACTTGTAGCTCAATTTAATGCCATCTAGGCAGTTGAAACAAAGCCTCTGCCAATTCATCCTGAGATGCAACAGATTTTAAATAACCATCTGTCGGTCTTTGACAAGCCTCATGAGCTTCCACCCTCGCGAGGGGAACATGATCATAGCATCACCCTGGTTCCAGGGGCCCAACCCCCAAATGTGCGCCCATACAGATATCCGTTCACCCAAAAGAATGAAATAGAAAAAATCATCAAGGAACTTTTGGAAGCAGGTGTCATTCGTCCTAGCATTAGTCCTTATTCATCCCCAGTGGTCATGGTGCTCAAGAAAGATGGGGAGTGGCGGAAGTGTCCCGACTTCAGGGCCCTTAATAAGTTGACAATCAAAGATAAATTTCCCATCCCGGTGGTTGATGATTTGCTAGATGAACTCAATGGGGCTCAATTCTTCACTAAGTCAGATCTTCGCTCAGGCTACCACCAAATTCGCGTGAAGGAAGTCGACATCCCCAAGACTCCTTTCAGAACTCATGAAGGCCATTATGAATTCCTGGTCATGCCATTTGGTCTTTGTAATGCCCCCTCTACATTTTAGAGCCTTATGAACCACATTCTCAAACCATATCTCAGGAAATTTGTCCTTGTCTTCTTCGATGACATCCTCATCTATAGTTGCACTTGGACCGCACATCTTCAGCATGTAGATCTACTCTTGCAATTGCTCCGCAAGCATAAATTATTTGTCAAGATGTCAAAGTGTTCGTTTTGCATGGCAAAAGTAGAGTATTTGGGCCACATTGTGGGGTGTGAAGGTGTGAAGGTGGACCCCAAAAAGATCCAGGCAATGCAGGAATGGCCTCAACCTAAGACCTTGAAGAGCTTGAGAGGATTTTTTGGGTCTCACAGGCTATTATCGTAAAATTGTCCGCAACTATGGTCGCATAGCGAAGCCCCTCACCCAACTCCTAAAGAAAAATTCATTCTTCTGGAATGAGGAAGCACAATAGGCCTTTACAGCTCTAAAAAATGCCATGTGTTCCACTCCAGTCTTAGCACTACCTGACTTCACCAAATCTTTTGTCATTGAATGTGATGCTTCGGGTACAGGTATTGGGGCGGTCTTAATGCAGGAAGGGCAACTGTTGGCCTTCACAAGCCAACAACTCAGTGGGAGGAATCTGGGCCAATATACCTACGAGAAAGAAATGACGGCCATCTTACATGCAGTCGAGACCTGGCGACCTTACTTATTGGGGCGACGTTTCCAAATCCGCACAGATCATCACAGTCTTAAATATTTTTTGGAGCAATGCCTATCCTCCCCACAACAAAATAAATGGCTAGCCAAAATGCTGGGATATGATTATGAGATCATTTACAAGAAATGGAAAGACAATAGTGTAGCAGATGCATTATCTCGCCAATTTGAGGAGGAAAGTACTCTGCTAGCAATTTCCCTCCCCATTCCAGAATGGATTAAAGAGGCTCGCAGGGAATGGTTTTCACACCCCGGGCTCTCCCAACTCATTTCTCAATTGCAGGTAGATCCAAATTCCACCAAGGGCTGCTCATGGCAGGATGATATTCTTCGCTACAAGGACATAGTCGTAATATCACCAACATCCACCCTCAAAAGTCACATTTTGGCAGAATTGCACTCATCTCCCATTGCAGGACATTCGGGCTTTCAGAAGACGTATGCTCACACCAAAAGATCATTTTTTTGGACAGGCATGAAAAAGGACATCCTTACTTTCGTAGCAAAATGTGATGTCTGTCAACGCCACAAAGGGGAAACCGTCAACACACCAGGCACATTACAACCATTGCCCATTTCGGCATCAATTTGGACGGAGGTTTCTATGGATTTCATTACAGGTCTTCCAAAGTCAGGGAACAAGTCAGTCATCATGGTGGTTGTGGACCGACTGTTGAAGTATGCTCATTTCTGCGCCCTACCCCACCCGTTTACACCAACTTTGGTTGCTCAATCTTTCATGGATCAGATCTTCAAATTGCATGGCATGCCCACTTCTATTGTGTCCGACCGCGACCCGATCTTCACCAGTAATTTTTGGCAGGAACTCTTCAGAATACAAGGCACTCAACTCAAACTCAGTACTTCCTATCATCCGCAAACATATGGTCAAACCGAAGCCATCAACAAATGTATAGAAACCTACCTTAGGTGTTTCACTTCAGAAAAGAAACACCATTGGGTACAGTGGTTACCTCTGGTTGAATGGTGGTATGACACCAACTATCATGCCACCACCAAAATGACTCCCTATGAAGTAGTATATGGTCAACTCCTGCCTTCACCTACTTCGTATCTCAAGGGATGCTCAAAAGTACAAGCAGTGGATCAACTCCTACAACACCGCGCAACCATGCTCACCCATCTTCGAGAGAATCTTCATCAAGCTCATAACCGCATGAAGCAACAGGTAGACCATCATCGCTTAGAGCGCCAATTTCAAGAAGGGGATCAGGTCTATTTACGGCTACAACCATATAAGCAAACATCACTCAAGGACAAGGGGTGTCAGAAACTCTCTCCCAAATTCTACGAACCATATCAAGTACTTCAGCGCATTGGAGAAGTGGCCTACAAGTTGGCCTTGCTACCTACTACCAAAATCCATCCAGTTTTCCATGTCTCATGCCTCAAGAAAGTGATTGGGAACAATTGTAGAATTCAGACCAGTCTACCTGAATTGGACGAAGAAGGGTGCATCTGGCTTCAACCTGAACAGGTCCTAGACACACGAGACAAGCAACTGCGCGGCCGCATGATTAAGGAAGTCCTCGTCAAATGGAAAGACACCTCTCCGAAAGATGCAACGTGGGAACCAGCCACTATTCTTCAGCAGTTTCCGCAGCTTCAGCCTTGAGGACAAGGCTCATCTTAAGGGGGAGGGCATGTTAGGGTCCCACCCTAACCCCCTTATTTATGTAATGGGATCACGTCATAGTCAAGAGTCAATAAAGCCCATATTAATAATTGTAAGTGGTTAATCCACAATTAATGACAGAACCACAGTTAGTTGCAAATGGGCCGTAGTATTAGATAGATGGTATTAATAAAAACCCACGGTATTGGCCCGTGGTATTGCATGTATGAGTCATATATAAAGGATAGAGACTCCCTGCGAGGAGCATCGTGTCTTATTTTGTAGTCGAGCTCTGCTCTATTGGAGGTTGCCCCCTCAGAGAGGCAAGTGAACATTACTCTCTGAATAATAAAATCATTGCTATTCTGTGTTCTGGGTATCTTTTCTTCGCATATTTTGTATTTGGGTATCATTTTTCAGGTTAAGAGCATAACATGGAAGGACAACAAACAATGAAGCATATTATATTGCACTGATAGAAGGCTTAGGAACAACTAGGGAGTATAGATCCAATGGAATTGTAGTCTTCACCAATCCTGGACTTGTATGCAACTAGATGAAAGGTGTGTACCAAGTCAAAAATGAGAAGTTAAAACCACTGCATGGAGAAGCAAAAAGCATTGCTAGTAAATTTCAATTATTTAGCATAAGACATTGTGCAAATGTTAATAGGATGACTAGTGATCTATTGTATGAGGTAATGCATGCTGACACTTAATCATCAGGATTGGGTGAATAAGTGTAACTGGTGTAAATAAATAATGGAAAATATGAAGAGTCACTGGAGATGAAATGAACAGTCTCTCCCTCATGTATATAATAAAGACCAACCTGAATGAATATAACGAATTGATTCTGAGGAGTTATTTCCTGGTCTGACATGGTATCAGAGCCAGCGCCATTTTTGGCTTCTATCTGCCATTGTAACTCCCTTCTGCCATTTTTCATAAATTTGTCCTGCATTTCCTACAGTGTGCCATATTCTTCTTTGCCCTCTGCGTGATAATCTGGGTCTGCCCTCTGCATGATAATCTGGGTAATGCTTGGTATACCCATCAGATACCTTCTCCTCATTGCAATTATCTCTCGTCCAACATCCAGCCTGTTGTTTTCATGAACTTCTCTTTTTGGGCTGCAATCTTTAATCGTCTAGTCACTCGATTTATGGAGGAACCGAACAAGTAATGGCATTAATCTATATTACGTTGCATCATAATTGTTCATTCCCTTGCAACAATTTGAAAAGAATGCACTCCAAAATGTTTTCGTCTCTATGCCGATGTGGGGGAATGAGAAGATATGGGAACCATTTGCCAACCTTTGTTACCAAATATTCCCAGGATAATTTGGACTTGGGAATATGTGCAAAAGTTGATGCAGATGCGGAAAGGGAAAATATTGGTGCATGTTGCAGTGGGAGGTCCCCATGGGACAAATCATCTTGGGAGGTCAGAAAGAGTTGATTGGCATAGAGGGTTGACAATGGGTCCATATTTGAAATTTCATCCTAGAGGTTTGATCCTAGAAGAGTCAAGGGCAGTTGAAGTTTGATAGAGTCAGTATGATGTATATTCGAGACATGGTGAATTATGGTTGTCATTGAAGGCACATCCCGACAGGTTTATGATTCATCCACGAGCACAGAAGAAGTCCCATTGGGACATATCATCCTAGATCAACTGCCTCGGAAGAAAAATAAAAGGTGAAAATGAAGACTCTTGAGGATGATGAGGTTGCGAGAAACCGTGGCATATAGAGCAGAGTCAAAGACCACTGTTAAGAAGGCACGTGGAAAGGTGGGTTCCCACAAGAACATGTAATCTCATAATTGATTCCTTGGAAGGAAATAAAAGAGTGCATAGGAGATCTCTCTGCGATGACTCAACACCAAGAAATTATGGCATGTATAGTCGGAACCAACGAGTAATGAAAAGAGTGCAAGTGGAGAGTGGAAAACCTCTGGGACACGTAACCCTAGAGCATAGTTCTAGAAATAATTTTCAAAAGTGTGTCAGGAAATAAAGGTTGGGGGCTAAAGCTAAGACACCAAGACACATTTCGTTCAGGTGTTTTAGACCGAGGGCATGGAAGAAAATTAAAAAATAACTTAAGCCCTCAGGAATATGGTGCAATGGGCCCGACGGAGTGATATTTGGTAGTTAAAAAGTGTTTTGGGACTATATTTGAAGGTTTTATTCATAAATCACCCGAAATTGAAGCAGATCTACAGTCTTGTTTTATGTTAAAAGGATAAGCCCCTTTTGACTTCGAGCATGTGAATAGGTCCACAACTTGGAATTTGACGTTAAATGCCATATTAAGCCGAGGGTTAAAATCTTTATAAAGAAGTCATGAACAAGTTGGAAGCACAGGATAGCAACATAGAAAATTTGAAGGATAATTCAACAGTATCACTAGATTTTGTGGTGCACCAGATTTAGAAAGCTCTACCAAAGCCTAATAAAAATTCCAGAATAGCAAATTGAGTAGTTTTAACATAGTTTTTATTATAGAGACAGGTAAACCATGTTTGAAGACGTGAAGAGCACATTCAAAAGACATGTTTGAAGCAAGGAAAAGGAAAAAATAAAGATTCATACAAGCATAAAAGTAAAAGATGACTAAAGTTAAAAGAACTAAAAATATCAATCCAAATTCTTTAAAAGTAGAATTGAATTTGTAAGATTGTGAGTTGTGCTTATGTGTGATGGATTGGTGTTGTTGGTGTGGATGGTGGATTTATCAGTGATCATAGATTATTGAAGGTGTTTGTGGTGAGTGTTTGAGGAGATAAATCTATTTGTTTATATAAGGAATTAGCCTTCATGATTTGAGTTTGAAATTGGAATGAAAGATGAATCATTGAGGTCAAGTAATTTGTAGCTTACAGATCAGGGATTGTATCTCCTTCCAATAGTTTCTAGTAAATATTTATAGGTTGGAGCTCCTTTCAATGGTAGTTGATAAACTATGGGCTGTATCTCCTTTCAGTTGTAGTTGATAAATTAGAGAGTAGTAGCTTCCTTCTGGTTGTGGCCAGAGAACATTGTAACAAGAAATAGCAGATCACCTTTATGAAATAATTTGAAGAATCTTTGTGTACTATTTGTGATACTTACAATGATTTTTTCCATGCTCATTTGAATTAATTTCTTGGCTCATTTGACAACATATAAATTCCCTTCATAACACAACCATCTAGAGAAAGGATAGTTGTAAGTTACCATAAGTAACATTTTCAAAATTAAAAATTAAGAGAAAAGGAAAAATATTAGCCTCCTTTATTATTTATATAGATCAATCACTATAGAACTCATCTAGGCTTTAATGAATGTAAGATATCATTGGGCTTATTTAATACTTCCTTTCCGACCATGCGAAAGAGAAAGATCTAATGAATAAAATATATACTCCATGTAATTGTGAAAACCCATAAATAGCTAAGATTTGTAAATGGGTTACATAAAGCATTCAGGAAGAGTGGAAAAACGTAAAAAACCTAGAATTGGTCCCAAATTCATTATAGACAAAAAAAAAAAAAAAAATCATGCAAAACTTCGTAAATTCCATAGTTTCTCAAGCTTCCACTATGGCACCCCGATCTGGTTTTTCAGGGCTGTTTGCAACACGACTTTTGCATTCTTTTCATTAACAATGTTCTTCCTCACCTACTAGAAAGAACATTAGATAAACTGTCAACACACATTATAGAGAAAACTAGACCTCAAGACACACAAAAGAAAAGAATAATATTTGATGCCAATCGAAACCCAAACAAGGGTTCAATCACCATCTATCAGTTGCACATGAAATGCAATTTCCAATCATTTTTTCAATAGAAATGACGACTTTTTCCTTGGGGAAAAATTATGTCTATCAATTCAAATTCAAATTATACTAGTGGGTTAGCTCACCCCAACTAAGCCAAAATTCAAATTAATTCAATGGGTTAGCGCACCCTGATTAATCCCAAAATTCAAATTAACCGAGTGGGTTAAGCTCGACTGCTAAAGGCATAATCCCAAATTGAAAAGTCTAATTAGATTAATCTTTGCTAATGCTATTGGTGATCACTGTTATGCTCCATCGTTAAGGTAAAAGGGAATGAGCTCAAGGATGATGATCCAGGTGGCTCCAGAGACACACACAGGACAAAGAGGACTCAAGAAAGGTCAAAAGTCAAAATGGTTGGATTATGCTCAAATAGAGCCAGAGCATAGATCTCTGTAGGGATCGCAATGGCAAGGTCAGATTCACCTTTGGAGTTGTAGATTTCTAGTCCACCCATGGAGCAAAATCTTTGAGAAATCTAGGGGGAATCTAAAAGATTCCTTGAGCTCCAGATTCTCAACTTCTCATAATTCCAAAATTGGACAGTCGATTTTGCACTATTCGATGTCACAAATCTGCTGGTGCATTCAGATTTCTCATTCTCTCATTCTATTCTTCAGCCACTTTTTAAAGTGGGATGCAGGTGTCAACATTCATGTGCGAGTAGCCATTTCCATGCGATTCGATGTCGTGATATCGATGAGCAACTTCAGTAGTTTGACATCCGCTTCTTCAAATGGCCCTTGGATGTGAGGTATATGCAGTGTGTTCATGTACTTCTTTTGCTATGCATTGTGCTACATAGATCCCTATTTGATGTTGATGTGAGATCTTGTTTATTAATGTTTTCATGATTCCTGCTTAATGTGACGCGGAATCATTTATGTGATGTACTTATTTTCATGATTTGTCATGTTATGTTTTGAGATCCCTTTGTTGTATGTTGAAGGGATACTCATGTTGTCGTCATGCATGTTTTCATTGAGATCCCTTCTATGCCATGTTGGCGGGATGCTCATCGTGCATGAGTTTGTGTCATACTGATAGGAGTATTTTGACTGAGAGTTCCTATAGTGGAACATCTTTTGGAGCCACTCCTATGTGAGGGCATTTTCCTTGTATGATAGCGACATCATCTCTTGTGTACATCATCACTATTGACAACACTTAATAAAACGGCCTACACCATTTTGACACTAGGGCCCAGAGACGTAGTCCCTCTTGGACGAACTCTGTTATCAACAGCTTATGTTTTCATGTGTTGATAATTGACATGTTCCTCTTATTTACAGTGTCCACATGTATTCATTTATGTTCTTTTAAAAATTCAATTTAACACATCACGAAAGTAAAAGGTCTTGGATGGGTCCTTTGTCACACTTGGACCTGGATCAAGTGGTATCAGAGCAGTCTTTGCGTTGATGTTAATTGTAGCGTGAACAATGGAATGTGCAGCGACAGAGGATGAAAAGGAAATGTACAAGACCATGCTCAAAATTTCCAAAAGAGTGGAAATAATGTATGAAACTCTACAGAAAGAGACAGCGGAAAATGAGCGATTGCAGCGTCAGTTGCGAGCAACGGAAGAGGCCCTGGAAGAACTGAAGCACAACAACCAAAGTCTTCAAACAAAGAATGTTGAATTGAAGATGCGTCTGCATGAACAGAAACAGAAGAAACATAGTTTGCTACGACAGCTGCAAGCAAAGGACAAGGCCGTGGAAAAGTTTCAACGTGACCCATGTGAGGTAAAAAGTAGTTCTCCAAATTCATGTATGTTTCCTGATGGTGATTTCGCTGTTTTTGAAAATCATACCATAGGAATTGGCTCCAAATTGTTGAGGAAAATGGGGTATGAAGGAAAAGGCCTGGGTTTTAATGGCCAAGGCATCCTCAACCCCATCAAAGTAGAGGAATTACCGTGTTGAACAGGACTTGGGTATGTCATAAAGGAAGTTGGGGAATGCACCAAGACAGCTAGCAAACCACCAATAACAGATGATGAGAAGCCCTCATCAGTTCTTTCCAAATTGATAGAGGAGGTAAAAGATGTTGATTCCCTTTCGGTTTCATTTTCACATAGTATGATTTCTATTGGATATTTGGAGATCCCAATTACAGGGACAAACATGAGGCTCCTTACCAGGATGACGCACGAGGAGGAAGAAGAACTTGGCGTTAGTAACCAAGGCATAACTCAACCGTTGGAGGTTGTGCAAAGACCTTAATTTGCAGGCTTGAGATACACCAAGGAAGAATGCTCGAAGGTGTCATATTCTTCCGAGACATGGTCGAAATCGTTGAGGAAAGAGAATGACAGGAACACATCGCCATCATCCCATGGCAGTTTCCATGGAAAGGAAAGAGCTAAGGCAAGCTCTCATCGCCATACTTACACCATAAACAACAAGGAAAGGTATAACCAATTTCGATCTTCGAATGTTCATTTCGATTATGATCATGTTTTTAATGATGATCGCAAATCATGGAATCGAAAAACATGTACCTTTTGTGGATTACATAACCATACATTTTCTAAGTGTTGGAAAATAATGGCAACACACAAAAGGACGAGGCGTGAAAGACCCTCTCAACAACATGTAAAGAAACATGTTAAGCAGATCTGGAGGAAGAAAACCTATTGCAGTCATTGTGATAGAAGTGGCCATAAAAGAGCCACTTGTTGGAGGCTCCATCCAAAGCAGTGCCTTAAACACAAAGCATCGATGTATGAACCAAGTGAAGCAATTGTTCGACAAGAAAAACCACCACAAGGAGGTGACTCATTCACCTTGATAAGTGAAAAATGGTTTCTAGACATGTTGTCATTTTATGGTCGTGCTTTTGTAAATCATTTGTTGCATCTTAACATGTAAAAGTGATGATGTGTTTTCCATCACTCGTTCCGCAACAATGATGTCTGGTCTTATTTTGTGTTGCATGTTGAACTGTGAAAGTGATGTCGTGTTTCCATCACTTGTCAAAGAGACAATAGTGTTTGGCCTTATTATTGTAAATCATGTGTTGTAGTGATGATGTGGTTTCCATCACTTGTTGAAGCAACATTGGTATGTTGGCCTTGTTGCCGTAGCTGGCATATTGTGTCCATCTTGATGTAAACTTGACCACCGAGTATGTCTTATAAACTTGTGGAAAGTATGGGATGCTTGGGTTGTTAGTTGGTCATGAAAGTCAAGCATGTAATTGCAGGTGTTGAGGTTGCAGGTGTCGGCTCATCGCTTAAGGCTTCGAAGAACAAAGGTGAAGGGGATGGAAGCGAGACCTTTCAGGACGCTTGTGATGCAGACAAGGTACATAAAAGTTGCAGATTATTTTTCATGCTTTTGGAGGACCAAAAGCTCCTCAGTAGGGAGGATTGATCCAGGTGGCTCCAAAGACACACATAGGACAAAGAGGACTCAAGAAAGGTCAAAAATAAAAATGGTTGGATTATTCTCAAACTAGGACTAGAGCATAGATCTCATCATCCTAATCACGACGGTGCAAACGGTTCATCAATCCGAGTCCGGATGAGAAAGTTAGAAGCAGTCAAAGTTGAGTTGACTTTTTGCTGACTAGGCAGGCTTAAGGAGGCCACAATTTGGACAGAACCCGGCCACCGGATTGCGGGAGAAATTGTGGCCTAGTTAAAAAGACTCCTATGGCTAAAAACATAATTTCAAAAAAATGCATAATGTTGTTATTAAAACAAAAGAAAATATGAAAAAAGGGGGTGGGGGCCACCAACCCTGCCACCCCCCAATCCTTCATAACCGCATATATAAATATGGTGGAGGGGCGGGCCATGACCCCGAGCCCCCTTCCACGGAACCATCACAACACATTATGGGTGGTGGGCTGGCCCTTGGGGCACGGACCCAACCACCCCACTCCTTAAACATAGCCGTTACATGGAGGAGGGCCAGGCTTGGGGCACATACCCTCCACCTTTTCAAACCTCACCATTAACGTGATGTGAAATGACGGGAGAAGGTACGGGCGGGCCCGAGCCTAGCCACCCGAATATTGTTTTAAAAACAAAACAAAAAAATGTGTGAAAAAAGGAGGAGGCAGGGTTTGACCGCCCAACCTCCTCCCTACTAAACCGGATCTTAACCAACTCAACTAACCGCATTATTGAGAAACCTTCCCATGATATTTTATTTAAATGCATTTTTTCAGTGTGCTCAGGGAGGAAGGCAGTGCATGCGGTTCGAGGCAGAATTTTGCAAGAGGGCTGAATTTTCACTTTGTCAGATTTTGACAAATTTTATATGGTTTCAGCACTTCTCGACGCCATGAACTCAATGGTGTTGTCCGTGTCTCCATCAGAGTTCTGCGTTTTTCAGCCTTTTTTCAGTATGGAGGTGGAACCATGATTGCTGCAGGAACATGGAGCGGAACCATGATCCTTGAAATTTTCCCAAGGTAATTTTTCTCCATGTCGGAATATAGTCAAGTTTACTGTCGTTTTTCATGGTTTTCCATGGGGATCGCAATGGCAAGGTCAGAATCGCCTTTGGAGTTGCAGATTTCCAGTCCACCCATGGCGTAGAATCTTTGAGAAATCTAAGGGGAATCTAAAAGATTCCTTGAGCCCCAGATTCTCAACTTCTCAGAATTCCAAAATTGGACAATCAATTTTGCACTATTCGACGTCACAAATCTGATGGTGCATTCAGATTTCTTATTCTCTCATTCTATTATTCAGCCACTTTTTTAAGTGGGATGCAAGTGTCAGCATTCATGTGCGAGTAACCATTTCCATGCAATTCGATGTCGTGAGATCGATGGCACAAGCAACTTCAGCAGTTTGACATCTGCTTCTTCAAATGGCCCTTGGATGTGAGGTATATGCAGTGTGTTCATGCACTTCTTTTGCTATGCATTGTGTTGCACAGATCCCTATTTGATGTTCATATGAGAACTTGTTTATTATTTTTTTCATCATTCTTGCTTGATGTGACATGGGATCATCTATGTGATGTACTTTTTGTCATTATTTGTCATTTTATGTTTTGAGATCCCTTTGTTGTATGTTGATGGGATACTCATGTTGTCGTCATGCATGTTTTCATTGATATCCCTTATATGCCATGTTAGCAGGATGCTCATCATGCATGAGTTTGTGTCATACTAATAGGAGTATTTTGACTAAGAGTTCCTGTAGTGGAACATCTTTTGGAGCCACTCCCGCGTGAGGGCATTTTCCTTGTATGATAGCGACATCATCTCTCGTGTACATCATCACTATTGATAGCACTTAATGCAATGGCCTACACCATCTTGACACCAGGGCCCGGAGACGTAGTCCCTTCTGGATGAACTCTGTTATCAACAACTTATGTTTTCATGTGTTTATGATTGACATATTCCTCTTCTTTACAACATGCACATGTATTAATTATGTTCTTTCAAAAATGAAATTTAACACATCACGAAAGTAAAAGGTCTTGGAAGGGTCCTTTGTCACACATGGACCTAGATCAGATGAGCTTCACCAAGCCATGCCTGCAGCTACATCAGAGACGTTTTTATGGCGGATCTTATGAAGCCTAACCCTGCATAATTTGAAGGGTTTACGTCAACATTAATGACATCAAGCCCCACAATATCAAAGAAAATATGAAAGAACATGTTATACAAACATGAAAACCATAAATAAAATCACAATTAAAATCAAGAAAAATGAAATAACTCACAAAACTTGCACTTCATTAATGAAATTCTCATATGCACCACTCAAAATTTGTTAAAGAGTTGGGTATTCTGATATGTGATCAACAATTTGTTTAAATATAATATGAAACAATGTGAAGGAGATTCGACCCACAAATACCCTACCATCTCTTTCACCATTTCCTCATCATGGTTCCTACAGTGTGGCAATTCTATTGTGCAAGATACCACAATTAAGGAAAAACAGATGATTGTGAGCACTAAAATAGAAAAGGCATTGGCCTCATAGGTAACTCATTGTCTATTTCCCTCTCAGAGTTCCTATGCTATAGCAAGTTTATTAGGCAAGATATAAAAATGATAACAAAGCTAATGGTTGCAAGTACCTTAACCAATTTCCTGACAGCCTCAAACACAAGAATAGGCTGACTAGAATGTGCACCCATGACAAACAACCATACCCCCAAACATTGTACCCCTAGACTTTATATCAATTAATGGTTAATAGACCATTAAATTGGTGATGTCTCTTGACCTTATCAAACAATTAAAATTTTCTTAGATACATTAAATCATACAAACAAATCCATGGAAAAACAACCATACCCATATACACTGAGTTCATATAACACCCCGCCCCCCAAACCCTGCAAAAAAAACAAAAATCAGAGATTCCCACCAAAATTAGAAGATGGGTTCAAAATTCACCGAGAAAACATAATAATTAAGGATCATATGGGCAAAAGATAGGAGAAATAATTACAGTAGAGAAAACCCGATCGTACCAATTCCCAAATCTCCACTTCTTGATGAGAAGCTTGTCTTGCAGCATATTTTGAATGAAACTCGTGATGGCACCATCAAATAGAGAGAAAGAACTGCACACTTCTAAACTAATCCTAGCATTACTCTAGTTTAAATCCTTCCATCTATTCTCATCCATGAGAATGTCGAATATATCGCAAGATCAGTGATGTAACTTTTCTGTTACACGAATGGTCTTTAAACCCTCCTTGCAACCATAGGGGGGTCAGAAGGAGTCTGCTTTCCTTCCATGCCTTTCTCAGGGAGCTTGGGCTTCTATAATTTTTCTTGCCAATGGGTTCTATGGTTGCTTATGTGATCTTAGGAGAAAGTCCAATATAATATCCTATTGGGAGTACTCCCTGTAGGTGCAGAAAGTTGACATTGATTTTGTCTAAGGGGATGGTGATATGGGCATAAGAAAGGCAGGGATTTGTTCATGATGACGTAGAGGACAATTGTTGAAGATTGTGTCGAGGATGACAAATCTAAACAATTTTGCCAACTAAAAAGCTCACTATATATAATGTTTATCGACGTAGAAAGTAGTTGTATGACAAACTTGGTTGAACATCACTGCACAAAAGCGTCAAACATGCCTCTCTTCAAGCCCCAAGTCAAACATAGTACATTCATGGGGGAATTGTGAAGTAATGATTTAAAACCAAATTATTTCAATCCACAACCTATGTCGCTAATAGTAAGTCATGGGGCAATTGTAAAGCAATGCTTTTTATTGCGATTGCACAGAGCGGTGTTTTCAATCCAATATGGAAGAGATGTTGTAATGTCTTGTACTCCCTATCTTGTTAAGCATTTTGATTCTGTCAAATACATAAAATTAAAAATAAAATTGACATAAAATAGGCAATTTACCCTTGGTGAGTTTTGGGCACCTGATTTTCATAACCCATGATTTTGTTAACGATATTGTTAAGTAAGAACTTGTATATATAGATATATGTGTGAGTGTGTGTGTGTGTGTGTTACCAACATAGATTTTTCAAATCTCTTGAGATGCAAACCTATTTTAGAGTCAAAAGAGATTGAATCCCTCTAAACACTTGGTAGATCAAGAGTTAAGATGAATCTAAGCTAGTATATTTTAAAAATTAATCCCTACTTGCTAAACCCCAAATATTTTCCCTTTATAGTTTGTGTTTATCAGCCCATGTCATAACTATCATTGCTTCCAACTAAGGAACAATGAAGTTGTCAAAGAATGGTACATTCAATGTAACTAATTTAGAAAGCAAGGACACATCACATAATTAGAGGTTTATGTAGAAGATATTGTGTTTCCATTTCTACATTTTTTCCCTATATTTATCACAATTTCATTTCAACCTACAACTAAATGTAAGTCTTTGTCACTATTGATAGTGAATCTTTGCATAAGCTAAAGACAACAACACTAATTCATTTCCTTTATATAAGGAATTTGAATCATATCTCTTCTTTCCCATTTTAGAGTGTTATGCTTATATTTGACACCCAAAGCCAAGAAAGATGTAATGAGTCAAAGTACATACTTGTGTTAAATTTTTTTATCTCATAGATTAGTTTTTCTTGAAAAGGAAATAAAATCATATTTATTTCTAAGAAAAATACAATTGGCCACAATCAGATATAACCCATGACCACCCTTTTAAAGCTTTTAAAACATAGATCTTAAGAAAAACTACAAGTCTAGTTGAAGTTGGGAAAAATCCAAAAGTTGTGCATGTTATGCATTCCATATAGCTTTGCTATAATCTCCTAAAAAAATCTATAAATAAAACAATTAAAGCCAAAGGAAGAGGATCTAACTACAAGCTTCTTTATGTTGGAAAATTTAAGAAAAGGTTCTTGGTCGCAAGTATTGCTATTGTTGAGAGCCCATCATTAGCTTCCTAACAACTTGAGAGAGATTCAATAAATTGATTTTCTCACTACAGTAAATTCCTATATAAGACTTATATTTTAAAAAACAATTTTTACACAAAACAAACTAGAAAAAAATTATAATATTTAAAAAAAAAATACTTTTATTTTATAACTTTCTTAACTATTAAAAAGAATATTTAATTATAATAAAAAAAAACTTACAACATTCAATATATTTAAATTCTTACTGTATAATGTTAAAAAAATATTATTATTTATTTATAATTATATTCAATTATTTATTATTATTATTTCTTTTTTCCATAGAAAAATCCCTCCTTTTATTAATAAAAAGGATTACATACAATATGTAAAAAAAAAAAAACGCCAAGCCTGAAGCGCCAGCAAAAGGCGAGACTTAGCTAGCAAAAGTTCGAAGACAAAAATCCCGTCGCAGGAAAGAAGAAACCTCCCAAACCGCTCAAAGCATTTGAGCATATTTATTATTATTTTTATTAAAAAATATAATATAATATAATATCACCAAATTAATAAAAAATAACTATATATATATATATATATATATATAATTTAAAAATTATTAATTACATTTTAATATATTATAATAAATTATTTTAAAATCCATCTAGTTAACATTACTTTTAATGTGGACATTTTCAGAGTTATTCATATTGTTTGAATCTTTCAAATATAAATTGTGTAGTAGTTTGCCTTGTATGATGAATGGACGCTTCACCCATCATCAAGGAACAAAAAGCTAACAAAGGTAAGCATCTGAGCTAATCAAATCTATAAGTAATGAGAGTATTGAGATTGGAATAATGGTTACAAGGATGAAGAATAATAAATTAAAATTAATATTCATTAGATGAAGGATATAAATTATTATTAAAAGAAATTGGTTAAAATCAATGGTCAAATAACGCTAATTAAAATTAAAAATAAAATTGAAAATACTAAAAGTCATAATAAATTAATTGTAACAGCCCCACATAACCACGCATGAAAATGGATGGAGTTAGAAAATTTGTACACAATTTACCCATGGATAACTATCCAAATTACTATTCCAAATTCCTCATTAACCATTAGATAAAATCTTCATCATTACATAGAGTAACTTTAGTAAAGGAATAATAAACTACATAACCAATAATAGCCATTGTTTTAGCACATTAACCTAAACTTTCTGATGTAACTTTGCATCAATTTTATGATTCCTTTAACTAGATTAGTTAATCACATACTTGATATTATAAATGTAAGATCATGCAAGGAATCAACATCATCAAACTGAAACAACGAGAAATCACATCATTAGACACCAATTTACCCTATAAACCCCATATGGTAAAAACCAACAAACATTTAATTTTATTATTAAATGCTCATGAAAGTGTTCACCCCTTACTCAATGGCCTATAAGGGAGTCCATCCCTTAATCATTGTCATAAAATCTTACAAGGAAATATCATTTAAATACAAAATATCTAGCTAAAAGCTATTACAATCATCATGATATCATTTACCCACAAATCTTCAATCTTCATATCTTTTTGGCATGGTTGTTCCTTTAGTGGACCATTCTGTAGCTCACACTCATCTACATGGACCATTAATTCTTTACCTACCACCATGTTTAACATAATCTATCCTTTGCACAAGTCACCATCCTTTCCTGCCATTGTTGTCATCAGCATACATTGATATCATGATTACATAAAGTATTAATCAATCAATTCATAAATCCATACTAGTGATGCTTCACCATCTATTCATTTACATTCATGAAATGCAAGAAAAATATTGTGACTTGCTTCCTTTAACAACACTTCATATGCACTAGTTATAAGAATGTAACCATCAAAGCATGTCTATAAAATAAATATCACATTAATATTTCCTTTACACAAGCACACATTCTTGCAAGACAAATCACTATGGAACAAACAGAACACCTGTGGACATACTCAATCATCAGAAGTGATACGAGTTGGATTATCTAGTGCCATCCCTGGTGGAGGGAGAGGGTAGAAAGGGAAGCTAACATGTTACTCTAGGTGGGCCATCCAGGCTTCTAACTTCTCCACTTTCTCCAAGATGGGAGTCTGTCCATGCCACACCACCACTACTCATTCCCGCAGATGACACTGGAAGCATTAGATTTGGGTCAGAGTCGCCATCACTTCTCCATGCTCCTCCCTATGATTTTTCTCGTAGTTATCTAGCTGCATTTTAATGGATTGTCGTGATTGATCTATGGGTACATGAGGGGGTATGCCACTGCTCCTTTGTAGCAGTTGAAATCCTCTGCGAGGGCCCATAGCACACACCCTTCCTTTCCTATTCAGACCAGTAAGCGTAGACTCCTTGACCTTACGACGACTCCTAGGAGTAGTCTCTGGGTCTTTTCCTTTGTCATTGTTGCCCATACAAGAACTTATTCTTGGTGCCATGGAGGAGATGTGCGGAGGAGGGCCTCCTAACAATGCCACCCACACTAAGCCCCAAGTCACCAGCAAACTTGAAGAGATGTCTATTCGTCCCACATTTGTAGACCTCCCCTGCACTGTTGAAGGCACCACACCAATGTTATACAAAGTGTGTGTGCTCTTGCTCTAGAACTAAATGAATGGATCGAGTTCAAACCACAATTAAAACCCCTCATCGAGGCCAACGACACCACCTCCACAATTCATACCACCAACTCCAAGTTCAGCATCTAAGACTGACACCACACAAGGAGAAAATAATGTAACCCACGAGCAGGTACCAGCCAAGTACTGACCATTAATTCACCAACGAAACTTATAGACACAAAAAAAAGGAACTAAAGAGACTAAAACCGATTGAGTTGATGACCCTACCGCTTCTGCTCTTGCACTATTTCCAATTCCACAATCACCCTAGGGGAAGGACATATGAACAACCCGCAATCTATGAAGACTACCATACCATAACCAAAAGTAGATAAAAACAAATTTATTGGGTTGTTCTGGTTGTCACCAAAGGAAATGTAGGGGAAGGCGTGTAGTGGCATTGTGCTCAACTCACTTGTGCAGACTCCATTCACCCCATTCACCCACACAATTACAACTCTTCTCCTGTTCAAACCTCTAGTGGCTGCTACAAAACTAGAGGGTATGCACTCAACATCGTCCTAGTACTCCTTCCCTGTATTGCAAACACAAGATCCCTATACTAAGACACATATGTTGCCCTATGAAGCACCTGACCACATGTGAGTGCATAAATGCCTCTCTTCGTCGTTGGTTGCCTTCACACAAACCCCCTAGTGCGGATATTGCCAGACAACTAATTACCTTCTCGCACACATGATTAGTCTTGAGGGAGGCCCGACATGACTCCTAATGGCCTCGGTATATCCACCTCCATTAGGGTGCACGATTATACAAAATTAATCATATAATTTTATAAATAAAATTCAATTTATAACTTTTGTAATTATGTTTTATAAACTGAAAGTAAAAAAGTAAAGATACATTTATGAATATATTAATATGTGGTGTGTTGATGTGATTTTTTTTTTAAACATTATTTAGCAAAGTTATAAAAATGTGAAATAAATGTGAATATTAAGTTTCATGTTAAATCCTCTTGCATTGCTAATTATATCTGCATATTATATTATAGACAACCTAATTTAAGATGAACCCAATGTATTATCAATATCCTTAACAAAAAAATATAATATATTAATTTAAAATATACACTTTCGCTTCCGTTGCGGCTTGTTTGGTGTTTTGGTTTGCGACTTGTTTGGCTTTTCATTCACATCGCTCGTTTCGGGCTTTTCCTGCACACCTATACAGTTTGCAATATCAACGAATGCGCTCCTTCCTTCCTCTGCTAAGGTTGAATCTTCAATTCTTTTGGTTGCCTCTTTCAGATTTCGAGCAACCAAATTCTTCTCATTCATGAGGCAATTAATCTCTCCTCAAGGAGTAGGTTTTGTGAGTTGGAAATCGATGTCACAATTTAAACATGTTCTAGAGGGGAAATGAGGACTTTAAGCCTAAAATCAATATTCTTAATCTCAAATTCCATAAACAACATCTAGAAACCATGACAAATTCCCTCAGTAGGTACTATTTGGAATTTGAATTCAATATGGATGCTATTACAAAGTCATCACCATCAAGGATGGGTCTTACGTCCTTGGCCATAGTTAAGAATGGGAAACAAGAGACTTTAGCCCTAAAACTTTATTCTTAGGATCAAAATCCAAGGAAGAGACATTGAACCACCACATATGACCTATATACGATATCATTCACCTCCATGTGACATCATAACTAAATTATTTGTAACTAGGAATGGGTCTCAACGTGTAATCAAGCTCAAGGGAGGATAATAAGGGCCTTTCTTTATTGGTGAAGCTTCTTATTCTTAAGCATTATAAACAACATCTTAAACCCATCAACCATATTAGGTTACAGTTCCATGAATGTATCCCTGAATAACTACATGGCATCCCTCTAATGTATCTCTAGCCTACTAAAGGGATATGAGTGCCATGATTAAGCCTAAACATAATCCCTAAACAAGAATGTGACTTGGGTCCACACTAAGAATGGTTCTTAGCACCATGATTGTTGTTATTTATCATTTGATTAGGATGTAGATGACATGAATATGTTTTGCATAGCGGAAATGTGTCTCATGGCTTAAACATGGTTAAGGGGGTAAAAAGAGTTTACTAGGATGTAGATGACATGGATATGTTTTGCATAGCGGAAATGTGTCTCATGGCTTAAACATGGTTAAGGGGGTAAAAAGAGGCTTCATCCATAATTGAACCTTCCTCCGCTTAAATTCCATGGTAAAGGGAGGAAAATACATAGGCCACAACCCCTGAACATATCTTATTGATCTTGATTTCCGTATTAAACCACACTCACAACCCATAACACAACCATTCTTTGGGGATCTTTGGCATTTGAGTTTGATATGGATGTCATTAAGAGTTTTTAGGCACTAAGTATTGGCCATGAAGTCTTAACAATATTATACGAAGGAAAACTAATGCCTTGAGGTATAATTGAATCTTCTTGAGTAGAAGAACCATGAACAAGTCCTCAAACCAACACATGAGTCCATTGTAAGACTTTGAGTAAAATATTGGAACCATGAGTAAGTTTCCTTAGGATATTATTAAATATTTCTTTGGATCAAGAACCCTAAGCAAATCCTTAATGTAACACACAACTCATTTCTAAGGCTTATTTGTAATCCATTAGTTGGGATAAATGCCCCATCAATAAGCTTTTTGCAATATAAATAATTTTAGGTTTAGACATGGACAAAGGTTGAAATGAGGACCGCACACCATAATTGAATCATCTCAATATTGAGCATCACGAAAAATTTAGAAACCCCAACATAGACCCTCACAAGGGGGTCTTTTGCATATGAGTTGGATATAAGCATCAAGATGCCTTGTGCATTGTTGATGGGTCTTGGGATTTTAACCATGATCATGGCATGAATATACCAACCATATGCCTATAACATACCTAACTCCCTTGCTAAGCCATAATACTAAAAATATAGTATTTATACCATTATGCAAAGTTCGCATTAACATGAAAAATGCAATGCTCTGATATCCATAAAAATAAATCTACGTAACATGATCAAAATAAGCATGCATCAAAAATAAAATTGAAATATGTGAATGAATATTATTAAAAAAACACATTGTGGAAAACCACAAAATGAAAAGAAAAATTTAGCATTAAACTCAACAAAATGAATATGAGCACCTATTTCATAAACAACTTTCACCATTGGATCTATACCTGGGATGTTCCTCCCAAACATAGACTCTATTGTTAAATTCCTCTCAATAGTAGTCCATAATAAAGCTAGTGTTATGAATCCACAAGGAAGTCTGGCTCTCATTGCTAGCCACTATCCACTCAACAATCCAATACCCAAGTTACTAACTCCTATACCTATTCCAATTTGCTATCTTCCTTCCCCTTACCCTACACAACTCAAAGAATGATATATTCTTGTCTACAAAATAGTTAATCAACATATCTCACTTCTCTCCAAGTCTCTGACATAGGTTGTCCAGGAACCTCTTAGCTAGGGACTCCAAGACTTCTGAGCAATGATTTGTGTGCTCACAATATCCTTCCCTCAAGATCGTGTGCTATTTATTAGCCTAAATATTACTCTTACTCTCTCATGCTAGCCTAGTTCTTAGGACAAAAACTAACACATCTACCGTTTATTTTCCATACCCAATATGGTTAGTGCTCTTTCTTAGCACCATAATATATCTTTCCACTATAGTTTCTCTCTAAAAATTATGTCGCTCTTTTCAACTCAAATTTCCTTTTGTTCCATTCATGATTTTACATCACATTTCTGTAGGTTTTAACCCCGTACAGAAATTACCTGCATATGAATTCTAAATCGCAGAAAAATAAACAATGCGAGAGCATAACACATAAAACACATATACACAGAGATTTTCCCCTGGATCCCAAAACCTTTCATTATATTCCTTTCAATGTTACAATACATATTTATACATGCCGAAGCATCCAATCATGGACTGAAAACCATCGCGTCCAAAACCATGGACCGAAAACCATAGGTAGGTTCGCCCAACCTAATATAGGGTCCAAAAAGAAATTTTCCCGGGGCGCTGCCCCAGACCCCGTAGAGGGGGGCTACCCGCCCCCTTCAAACCTGCGCAATCGGCGCAACAAAGGGGGGGCTCTGCCCCCCCTCTAACCCCTCGGTTCACTACGTGGGTTAGTCGTGGAAAGAATATAACACAACCCAACAATCTCTCACTTGTTGTTTTCTTTCCATAGGGGGCCACAAGAGAGCTTAGTCATTTTTCCAGCCCTGAAATGCCCATTGTTTCTCTACACCAAGAGAACTTCTCAGAGCTCACAGATTTTTTCAATGCATCTGCAGTATTCTTCAAAGTGTCCACCTTTACCGGCAACACCTTTTTTGTCTTCTATCATATCCCTCACAAAGTGATACTGAACATCAAAGTGCTTTGTCTTTGAATGATAAGCAGGGTTCTTTGCCAAGAAAATTGCACTTTGTCTGTCACAGTCTATTCTTATAGCTCCCTGTACTAACCCCATACTTGAACACAATCTCTGCAACCAAACTGCTTCCTTGCTTGCATGAGTGGCTGCCATGTATTCTGCCTCTGTAGTTGATAGTGCCACTACAGATTGTTTCTTACTCATCCAACTGACTGCACCTCCAAATAGGTTAAACACATACCCACTTGTAGATATTCTCTGATCCAGATATCCAGCCCAGTCTACATCAACAAAGCCACGAATATCCAACACTCTGTCCAATCTTGGTCTTCCTTGGTAGCACAAACCATAATCACTAGTGCCATGCAAATACCTAAAAACCCGCTTCATTGCTGTCCAGTGCTCCTTCCCTGGTTTTGACATAAACCTGCTCAATACTCCCACTGCATGTGCAATGTCTAGTCTAGTACAGACCATTGCATACATCAGGCTACTGGCTGCACTCGCATATGGAACACGGGACATGTCCTCTTACTCTTCTTGTGTCTTGGGACACTGTTCAACAGATAACCTCACACCTACAGGAATAGGAACCTTCACCAATTTACTATCCTGCATATTAAACCTCTACAGTATTATCTCGACATACTTCCTCTGGTTTAACCAGAGCTTCCTCTTTGCCCTGTCTCTTTTCATGTCCATGCCCAAAATATAGTTTGCAGCACCAAGATCTTTCATGTCGAATTTGGAGGACAATTGGGTATTCAAGTCCTGGATAATTTCTTTGTCATTTCCAACCAGCAACATATCATCCACATACAAGACCAGATAAATAACACAGTCACCAATTAATTTAAAATACACACAGTGATCTTCTTTGCTTCTGGTGAAGCCAAGTCCCCGTATAAATGCATCAAATTTCTGATACCACATCCTTGGTGATTGTTTTAACCCATACAGAGACTTCTTTAACTTGCATACCAGTTCTTTCTTACCCTTCACCGCAAAGCCTTCAGGTTGCTTCATGTAGATTTCCTCTTCCAAATCCTCGTGAAGAAATGCTGTCTTCCATCTGTTCTACCTCAAAATCCAAAGCAGCAGCAACAGATAAAAGTAACCTAATAGAAGTTACCTTGGCAACAGGAGAAAAAATATCACCAAAATCAATTCCCGGCACCTGGGAATAACCTTTTGCTACCAACCGGGCTTTGTATTTCTCCACCTTCCCTTCTGCATTTGTCTTCTTTTTAAACACCCATTTGCTGCCAATGGGTTTCCTTCTAGCTGGCAACTCCACCAGATCCCAAGCCTCATTTTTGTGCAAAGATGCCATTTCATCAACCATGGCCTCTTTCCAGAGTTTTCCATCCTCTGAATCTACTGCTTCCTTCACAATTCTGGGATCATCATCAGTAACAGACAAAGAAAAATTTGAACAGAAAGCAGAAGGACTATACCTTTCTGGCTGCCTTCTTCCTCGAACTGATCTTCTCACAGCCATAGTTTGTGGCTCTTCATCTTCTGATTCCTCCTCTGCTGCAGAGTTTTATTCTTCCTCTTTTAGCTCAAACTCTATCTTCTCAGGTTCCTTTGGTTGGACTTCATGTTTAATAACATCTTTTACCTCTCTGAACACCACATCTCGGCTGTACACAACCTTCCGTGTGACTGGGTTCCAAAGCTTATAACCTTTTAAACCATCCTTATACCCAATAAAGATGCACTTTTCAGATTTACTATCCAACTTGGTTCGTTTCTCCTTTGGAACATGTACATATGCATCACATCCGAATACCCTCAGATGTGAAAGAGAGGGTTTCTTACCAGTCCATACTTCTTGTGGAGTCTTATCCTCCAACGTTGATGAAGGTGACCTGTTGACCAAGTAACATGCAGTATCCACCGCCTCTGCCCAGAATTCCTGTCCTAACTCGGCACCACTAAGCATGCTTCTTGCCCTTTCCATCAACGTCTTGTTCATTCTTTCTGCGACTCCATTTTGCTGAGGTGTATATGGAGTAGTCTTCTACCATGCTATACCACACTTCTTACAGAATTCTTCAAATTCCTTGCTGCAAAACTCTCCACCATTATCTGTCCTCAACACCTTTATCTTCTTCTCTGTCTGATTTTCCACCAGAGCCTTAAATTCTTTAAACCTGTCAAAGACTTCAGATTTCTTATTAAGGAAATATATCCATGTATTCCTTGAGAAGTCATCTATAAATGATACATAGTACACAGACTTACCTAGTGATGGAACTTTCATAGGTCCAAACACATCACTGTGCACAAGCTCTAATATATGTTTCGCCCTCTTAGCACCAGAGGGGAAACTCACTCGATTCTGCTTCCCATATACACAATTTTCACAGAAATCAAAATCCAGAGAGCTATTACTCATACCTTCTACCATACCTTTACCATGAAGTATTCGAAGGCCCTTCTCTCTAATATGTCCAAGCCTTTGATGCCACAACATGGTCTTCTCTCCAGAGACCACTAGATTTTCAGCTCCACTTTCAGGAACCATAGAACTATTGCACCCATCAACAACAGTGCTACCTTGCAACTTGTACAGAGTTCCAGTCCGAACTCCCCACATCAATACCAGTGCTCCCCGAACCATCTTGCAGGTATCCTTCTCGAACACTGTTTTTACACTGTTTTTGAACCTTAAATTTCATAATTTACATAATACTTCATAACATGACAATCACTAATTGAGCTACCTTCTAATATTTCATAATTTCATAATTTACATAATATTTCATAATTTGATAATTATTTTTTATGATTTCTTATATTAATTGTTCTTGCATTCACATTCATCATAAAAAAGTTACATAGAAGATCCCAACAATAGAAACAAAATGCTAATAGGATCATAAAGATATATCCAAACAACAAACATAAGAATTTTACCCACTTGGGGGGAAAACCCAACAACCTTTTTCTATAGAAAGTATTCATCTCATTAAGAAATATATATAATCCTTCTAGTCAAAACAATGTCAAACTAGCCACCAATATTCCCAAGTCAAACTTGGTCAATCCATCCACAACATGATATAATATGCTTCCTAAAGATTCAGTCAAGGCCAGTTAGAAAGGCTAAAATTCAAACCTACTCCTTCCATAGAAAAACTTGGATTTTTCCTAATGGTTATGCCTATAAAATATCGACCTGTTTCGTCACAAGTGTGAGGTCAAATAAAGAGAGAGAGAGCCCAGTCTTCTTCTAAACGTCTTCGTCCTTCCTTTTTCCTTTTGTCCTTTGTAGAAGATACTTTGTTATTCCTGTTATCCAAATTGGCCTAGAGGATGAAGTTGAATGACATATATATAGTGATCTTGGGAGGATGAATTGGTGTGACCATTTGTAACAACCCTCCTCCCATATCTACCCAAGTAACTAACCAATTGGGGTAAACATGTGACAAGAGGCTACTATGACATATATATATATATATATATATATATATATATATATATATATATATATATAGATATGTCATAATTTTAAAGTACATTACCTTCTTGTTTTTGTTGTAGCTTTTTATTTCCTTACCCATCTAGAAAACAAGTAACATGTTGTTTAAGTACAGATTGAGATCTACAAATAAAGAAATGTTGATCATATTAATGACCTAAACCTAGTTTTAATGTTTGACTTTGAAATTACAAAAATTCATTGATTTTATTAATTTAAAAAATATATAAAATTAACATTGAAAAATATGAAATTAATGCCACACATGAACTAAATATTATATATAATTGCGCAAATTTGTTTCAAATTTTAGATATGAAATAGATGTCTTAATGAAAAGATATGAATTATATTTTAAAGGAAATGTAAAATACCACATTTATAAAAACATTATTTTTTCTAATTTGTTCATTTTTCCATAAATATAAGTTATATAATCTAACAAATAATTTAGTTTCCTACATTTCATTTTTTATAGCAAATTCTAATAAGTTGTTCATGTTACTTCAAAAAATTACTCATATTTAATAGGTTGTCAATTTCTGAAATCCCCATTGCAACTAACATGTCATGAGAGGGAAGCAATAGCTTGCTCATCTATAAAATAACCATATATAAAAGAAGGAAACTTATAAAGCATCAAGTTAAATAGTGTCACCAAATATAGGCTACTCTTAAAGGCCAATATGAATCACATATCCACAATGTACTGAGCACTTTAATTTCCCTAATGGTATATATAAGATAAATCTTCTTAACCTCAAATAAATGAAATTTTAAAAGGAAATGTATTTTTAACAATGATATGGGGCACCCAAATATTAGAAAAATAATGAAAAAAACTTAGAAATGTATTGATAGTTAAGAAACGTTATGGGAAACACTCTAGCTACCATTTTTTGGATGAGGCCAATGCAACGTAAATGTGCATTGGGACCTTTCTTTGTCTCCTTACAGTGCCTAAGTCTCTCTCTAGCCTATAATCCTCTTAGTCTACCCACATGATCAAAATATCGATGCTCAAAACCTTATCAGGGCTCCAAAGTTACTTGGTGTTGCAACTCAAAACCCTTGGATGAGGGTTCAATCCAAATGGCCATTTAAAAATTTTGGTGACTAGGTGCTATTTTTGACGTTAACCTTGGTATCGATGATTATGATCACCTACGTAGATCGAAAATGTATATCAATTGTAGGGTGGTCTACACTCATGGCTTCATCCTTGGGATTCTAACATTATCTATTAAATGATCCAATGGTGAGGAAATGATTGGCTAAAATTATTATAAATATGTTTTCATTGATGGAAAAGGAAAAGAAGATGATGGAAAATTGATTGCAAAAGCATTGATGGGTACAACAAGATTAATAAAGGACAAGAGACTTTGGAATCATTTTCAGTACAATAAATAATCTCAAGTGCTCTTGGAAATTATTTAGATGGATAGAGATCTAAAATAACTTTCCAATGGCATGTTGAAGTTTTAAAAAGGCTTTTTGGATCAAAAGTTATCGCAAGTCAAATTTCAACACTTGAAAGAGGAGAAAAGTCAAAGAAGGGCATGATTCCAGTCAACAAGGTTCCAAGTCAGGTCTTGATATGCTTCAATCCCTAACCTAGTTGAACCTTCAGCCTCGTTGGAGGTCATGCCTTCGGGAGCTATTGCAGAAGGGTAGGAAGAAAAATAGCCCAACCCCAGCTAACTATTTAATAGTTTTGACCAATTTAAATTTATAAAGAAAATTCATTGAAAAAATGAGTTTCTGAGACCTAGTACAACTGTATGAGGTGGTCAAGTGGGTCAAATTTGGGTGACATGTGTCACCACTCAAGAGGCACCATGTGGCGATGATGACGTGACCATGACATCATCTCGACACGTCGTCCCAGAAGGGTTTCCCTGAAAGTTTTTAAAATGTGCAGAGAATCATCTAGGATGATTTAGAGTCGGGACACAGTGGAAAAAGAGGTGGATCACAGCTAGAATTTCATATCACCATGGAAGTTCAGTAATTGGTCCAAGCATGCAAGGAGTGGTCTCATATATACATGTCACCCCATAACGATGATCCCAGAGGTATAAAAGTTGTGTTCAATGGAACACCCCTAGGATAATTCAGACCTGGGAATATGTGCAGAAGTTGATGCAAATGTAGAAAGCGAAAATATTGGTGCATGTTGCAGTGGGAGGTCCCCATGGGACAAATCATCTTGGGTGATCAGAAAGAGTTGGTTGGCATAGAGGGTTGACAATGGGTCCATATTTGAAAATGCATCCTAGAGGTTTGATCCTGGAAGAGTCAGGGGAAATTGAAGTTTGATAGAGTCAGTATGACGTATAGTCAAGACATGGTGAATTGTGGTTGTCATTAAAAGCACATCCCGACAGGTTTATGATTCATCCACGAGCACAAAAGAAGTCCCACTGGGACCTGGGACATATCATCCTAGATCAACTGCCTTGGAAGAAAAATAAAAGGTGAAAATGAAGACTCTTGAGGATGATGAGGTTGCGAGAAACGTGGCATATAGAGCAGAGTTGAAGACCACTGTTAAGAAGGCACATGGAAAGGTGGGTTCCCACAAGAACATGTAATCTTAGAGATGATGCCTTGGAAGGAAATAAAAGAGTGCATAGGAGATCTCTCTGCGATGAATCAACACCAAGAACTTATGGCATGTATAGTCGAAACCAACGACCAATGAAAAGAGTGCAAGTGGAGAGTGGAAAACCTCTGGGACACGTAACCCTAGAGCATAGTTCTTGGAATAAGTTTCAAAAGTGCGTCAGGAAATAAAGGTCGAGGGCTAAAGCTAAGGCACCAAGACACATTTCGTTCAGGTGTTTTAGACTGAGGGCATGGAAGAAAATTAAAAAAGAACTTAAGCCCTTAGGGATATGGTGCAATGGGCCCGATAGAGTGATATTTGGTAGTTAAAAAATGTTTTGGGACTATATTTGAAGGTTTTATTCATAAATCATTCAGAATTGAAGCAGATCTACAGTCTTGTTTTATGTTAAAAGGATAAGCCCCTTTTGACTTCAAGCATGTGAACAGGTCGACAACTTGGAATTTAACATTAAATGCCATATTAAGCCGAGGGTTAAAAACTTTATAAAGAAGTCATGAACAAGTTGGAAGCACAGGATAGCGACATAGAAAATTTGAAGGATAATTCAGCAGTATAGCTAAATTTGGTGATGCACCAGATTTAGAAAGCTCTACCAAAGCCTGATAAAAATTCCAGAGTAACAAATTGAGTAGTTTTAACTTAGTTTTTCTTATAGAGACAGGTAAACTGTTAGGGTCCCACCCTAACCCCCTTATTTATGTAGTGGGATCGAGTCATAGTAAAGAGTCAATAAAGCCCATATTAATAATTGTAAGTGGTTAACCTGCAATTAATGACGGGACCACAGTTAGTTGCAAATGGGCCATGGTATTAGATAGATGGTATTGATCCATTGTATTGCATGTATGAGTCATATATAAAGGATAGAGACTCCCTGCGAGGGGCATCATGTCTTATTTTTGTATCGAGCTCTGCTCTATTGGAGGTTTCCTCCTCGAAGAGGCCAGTGAACATTGCTTTCTGAATAATAAAATATTTGCTATTGTCTCTCACTATTCTATGTTCTGGGTCTCTTTCTTCGCATATTCTGTATTTGGGTATCTTTTGCAGGTTAAGAGCATAACAATTGGTATCAGAGCACTTTCCGGGGCCGATGGGATCTCCATTTCTTAGAAATTTTATTTTTTTTTGGCTAGAGACGTGTTCCGGCGTCTTTAAACCACAGGATCTGTCATTGAGCGCATAAACCTGCGGATTTGGGGGGGCATGCACGCAGGAAATACAAGAGGCGGTCACGCTTGTTGGACTCCCTTGTAACCCCTGTGGGTACCTCTTTGAGTAGTAGCGCATTAGACAGAACTGTGTACGGACTGCCTTCCACGTACCTTCTGGGTATATCAGAAGCCCCTTAGCTCCTCTACAACCTCACCATAGATAAATCATCGGCCATCTTGCTGCTACAGTACACCGAGAATAGCACTCGGAGAGATTACTCGCTCATACGATAGGGTAGTCGGGTTGTACGGCTAAGGGTACGGTTGATCCTCCTTAGTTAGAGCCCTGAAACATTGGGCCAAGTACTACTGTCAGACCCTTATGTATATTGCGATCTGTAGCACCTGACACTCCTCGAGACCATAGTTCCCTTTTCTATCTGGGGATCACGCATCATCTCTGCCAGATCCGCTCGCGTAAAGGGGTGCAGTAGCAGCAAAAATCAGTCCCGCAGTTCCGAGTTAGCAGACCAACCATTCTGATCTATTAGATCCATCAGATCCGCAGCAGCAATCTGTTCCGCCACTCAGAGCTATCCGATCCGCCATTCAGATCTCTCAGATCCACCTAATTTGAGTAGTTGTGTGGGGTTCCTATACCGGGGCATGATTTTCGCAGGAGTTTTGGTAGCATTGACATTTTGAGGATTCGGCTACTGCAGTATTCCTAAGGAAGGATTAAAAATCCGTTAGGAGTTTTCAGAATCAGGACGACCAGCTGAGCACGGTGGTACCATTCAATTCTTAGTGAAAAAACGTTTTTGGGCGGGCCCACTTTTCAAGAACATCAGGTCAGTGCATGGTAGAAACTAGAGCTCAAGCTATGGCCAATGAGAGGATGGACAAACTTGAAGAATCCTTGCAATCCCTCCAAATTTAGCTTGACCGACTAACTAGCATAATCCCGAAGGGCAAGGAGGAAGCCCATGAGGAGGCATATATTGGCAATGGACACAGTGAGGGTGAGTCTAGCCACTCTCTTCACCTCGGGGGGCCCCACCAACAATCCCGTCCACGACCTCCCAAGTTGGATATGCATAATTTTGATGGTTCTCACCCAGCAGCATGGATAGCACAAATGGAGCAGTATTTCAATCTGAATAACGTCTTAGATAGTGAGACTCAGCTTATGGTGGGGAGCATGTACTTGGACAATGAAAGGTGGCAATGGTGGGAATGGAATCAACGTTGCAATGGACCTTTTATGACTTGGACCTCCTTCAAAAAAGCTCTTACAGAACGCTTTGACCAGGAATCTTCTTTTTTGGGTCGTCTTACTAATCTCTAACAAACTGGCACAATGGATGAATATATTACAGCCTTTGAAGCCTTAGCCTTCCGCACTAGGGGTCTCTCAGATGTGTTCTACACGGAATATTTTATCAGCGGTCTTAAAGAAGCCATAAAAGCCCACATCTTACTGCACCACCCTCCCACATGGACGGAGGCTTGTAAGGTAGCTCGTAACATGGAACGTGCATTAGCAGCCCAATACAGTCGCCCAAATTTCACCGCTAAGGGTCGCCCCCCACAGGCTCACAACACGACTCAAACACTTAAGGTTCAAAAGGTGTCACCTGCAGAAATGGCCGAAAGAAGAAAGCAAGGATTATGTTACTACTGTGATGAAAAATACTCCCCAGGTCATAAATTCAAGGAGCCCAAATTTTTTCAAATTGATGCCACTGATTATAGCTCATCGGAGGAAGATCCACCACTGGAGGAACATGAGGCGGTAGAAGAGGACAACCAAAAGGACAATGTCCCTGACGAACCAGTTATTTCGGTGCATGATTTGGCAGGGATTTCTTCACCTCAAACTCTCAAAATCAGAGTTTTTATTAAACATCGCCCAGTAGTAGTCTTGATTGATAGTGGAAGTACACATAATTTCATCCATCAAAAAGTCGCGGAAGTAGTGCATTGTTTTGTACGAGCGGTTTCTAACTTCCATGTCCAAATTGTGGATGGGAGCACAATGAAATGTGAAGGCCGCTGTGAAAATGTCAAACTTCAAATGGGGGATTATCAGTTGAAGACCCACATGTTTGCCATACACATGGGAGGGTGCGACATTGTCCTCGATGTTGAATGGCTTCGCACTCTTGGGCCAATCACAATGGATTTCTAGAAGTTATATATGAGTTTTAAGCAGAACAACTCCACACATACCCTCCGTGAACTCCAGGCGGGAGCTCCCTCTATCATCAGCTCTCATAGGATGGAAAAATTGCTAAAAAAGGGCCATCATGGAGTTTTAGCTCAATTTAATGCCATCCAGGCAGCCGAAACCAAGTCTCTGCCGATTGATCCTGAGATGCAACAGATTTTAAATAACCATCTGCCAGTCTTTGACAAGCCTCATGAGCTTCCACCCTTGAGAGGGGAACATGATCATAGCATCACCTTGGTTCCAGGGGCCCAACCCCCAAATGTGCGCCCATACAGATATCCGTTCACCCAAAAGAATGAAATAGAAAAAATAATCAAGGAACTTTTGGAAGCAGGTGTCATTTGTCCCAGCATTAGTCCTTATTCATCACCAGTAGTCATGGTGCTCAAGAAAGATGGGGAGTGGCGGATGTGTCCAGACTTTAGGGCCCTCAATAAGTTGACATTCAAAGATAAATTTCCCATCCCGGTGGTTGACGATTTTCTGGATGAACTCAATGGGGCTCAATTCTTCACTAAGCTGGATCTTCGCTCAAGCTACCACCAAATTCGCATGAAGGAAGTCGACATTCCAAAGACTGCTTTTCGAACTCATGAAGGCCATTATGAGTTCCTGGTCATGCCATTCGGTCTTTGTAATGCCCCATCTACTTTTCAGAGCCTTATGAACCACCTTCTCAAACCATATCTCAGGAAATTTGTCCTTGTCTTCTTCGATGACATCCTCATCTATAGTTGCACTTGGGTCGCACATCTTCAACATGTAGATCTACTCTTGCAACTGCTCCAAAAGCATAAATTATTTGTCAAGATGTCCAAGTGTTCATTTGGCATGGAAGAAGTTGAGTATTTGGACCACATTGTGGGGCGTGAAGGTGTCAAGGTGGACCCCAAAAAGATCCAGGCAATGCAGGATTGGCCTCAACCTAAGACCTTGAAGAGCTTGAGAGGATTTTTGGGTCTCAAGCTATTATCGCAAATTTGTCCGCAATTATGGTCGCATAGCGAAGCCCCTCACTCAAATCTTGAAGAAAAATTCATTCTTCTGGAATGAGGATGCGCAACAGGCATTTACAGCTCTCAAAAATGCCATGTGTTCCACTCCAGTCTTAGCATTACCTGACTTCACCAAATATTTTTTCATTGAATGTGATGCTTCGGGTACGGGTATTAGGGTGGTCTTAATGCAGGAAGGGTGACCTTTGGCCTTCACAAGCCAACAACTAAGTGGGAAGAATCTGGGCCAATCTATCTATGAGAAGGAAATGATGGCCATTTTACATGCAGTAGAGACCTGGCGACCTTACTTATTGGGGCGACGTTTCCAAATCCGCACAGACCATCACAGTCTTAAATATTTTTTGGAGCAACGCCTATCCTACCCACAACAAAATAAATGGCTCACCAAAATGTTGGGATATGATTATGAGATCATTTACAAGAAAGGGCAAGAAAATAGTGTAGCAGATGCATTATCTCGCCAATTTGAGGAGGGAAGTACCCTGCTAGCAATTTCCCTTCCCATTCCAGAATGGATTAAAGAAGCTCGCAGGGAATGGTTTTCACATCCCGGGCTCTCCCAACTCATTTCTCAATTGCAGGCGGATCCAAATTCCACCAAGGGCTACTCGTGGCAGGATGAGATTCTTCGCTACAGGGACAGAATCGTAATATCACCAACATCCACCCTCAAAAGTCGCATTTTGGCAGAATTGCACTCATCCCCCATTGCAGGACATTCAGGCTTTCAGAAGACGTATGCTCGCACCAGAAGATCATTTTTTTGGATAGGCATGAAAAAGTACATCCTCACTTTTGTAGCAGAATTCGATGTCTGTCAACGCCACAAAGGGGAGACTGTCAAAGCACCAGGCACATTACAACCATTGCCCATCCCGGCAGCAATATGGACGGAGGTTTCTATGGATTTCATTACAGGTCTTCCAAAGTCAGGAAACAAGTCAGTCATCATGGTGGTTGTGGACAAACTTTCGAAGTATGCTCATTTCTGCGCCCTACCCCACTCGTTTACACTGACTTTGGTCGCTCAATCTTTCATGGATCAGATCTTCAAATTGCATGGCATGCCCACTTCTATTGTGTCCGATCGCGACCCGATCTTCACTAGTAATTTTTGGCAGGAACTCTTCAGGCTACAAGGCACCCAACTAAAACTCAGTACTTCTTATCATCCACAAACGGATGGTCAAACGGAAGCCGTCAACAAATGTCTGGAAACCTACCTTAGGTGTTTCCCTTCAGAAAAGCAACATCTTTGGGTACAATGGTTACCTCTGGTTGAATGGTGGTATAACACCAACTATCATGCCACCACCAAAATGACTCCCTATGAAGAAGTATATGGTCAACTCCCTCCTTCCCTACTTCTTATATCAAGGGGGGGCTCAAAGGTACAAGCAGTGGATCAACTCCTACAAAACTGCGCAACCATGCTCGCCCATCTTAGAGAGAAACTTCATCAAGCTCAAAATCGCATGAAGCAACAGGTAGACCAACGTCGCTCAAAGCGCCAATTTCAAGAAGGGGATCAGGTCTTTTTGAGGCTGCAACCATATAAGCAAACATCACTCAAAGACAAGGGTTGTCAGAAACTATCTCCAAAATTCTACGGACCATATCAAGTACTTCAGTGCATTGGAGAAGTCGCCTACAAGCTGGCTTTGCCGCCTACTGCAAAAATCCATCCAGTTTTCCATGTCTCATGCCTCAAGAAAGTGATTGGGAACAATTGCAGAATTCAAACCAGTCTACCTGAATTGGATGAGGAAGGGTCAATCTGGCTCCAACCTGAATAGGTCCTAGACACACGAGAAAGGCATCTGCGTGGCCACATGATTAGGGAAGTTCTCGTCAAGTGGAAAGACACCTCTCTGGAAGATGCAACTTGGGAACCAACCACTATTCTTCAACAGTTTCCGCAGCTTCAGCCTTGAGGACAAGGCTATTCTTAAGGGGGAGGGCATGTTAGGGTCCTACCCTAACCCCCTTATTTATGTAGTGGGATCGAGTCATAGTAAAGAGTAAATAAAGCCCATATTAATAATTGTAAGTGGTTAACCTGCAATTAATGACGGGACCACAGTTAGTTGCAAATGGGCCATGGTATTAGATAGATGGTATTAATAAAACCCATGGTATTGCATGTATGAGTCATATATAAAGGATAGAGACTCCCTGCGAGGGGCATCGTGTCTTATTTTTGTATCGAGCTCTGCTCTATTGGAGGTTGCCCCCTCGAAGAGGCCAGTGAACATTTCTTTCTGAATAATAAAATATTTGCGGTTGTCTCTCACTATTCTATGTTTTGGGTCTCTTTCTTCGCATATTCTGTATTTGGGTATCTTTTGCAGGTTAAGAGCATAACATAAACCATGTTTGAAGACTTGAAGAGCACATTCAAAAGACATGTTTGAAGCAAGGCAAAGGAAAAAAAATAAAGATTCATGCAAGCATAAAAGTAAAAGATGACTAAAGTTAAAAAAAAACTAAAAAAATCAATCCAAATTCTTTAAAAGTAGAATTGAATTTGTAAGATTGTGAGTTGTGATTATGTGTGATAGATTGGTGTTGTTGGTGTGGATGGTGGATTTATCAATGATCATAGATTCCTGAAGGTGTTTGTGGTGAGTATTTGAGGAGATAAATCTATTTGTTTGTATAAGGAATCGGCCTTCATGATTTGAGTTTGAAATTGGAATGAAAGATGAATCATTGAGGTCAAGTAAATTGTAGCTTGCAAATCAGGGATTGTATCTCCTTCCAATAGTTTCTAGTAAATATTTATAGGTTGGAGCTCCTATCAGTGGTAGTTGATAAAGTAGGGGTTGTATCTCCTTTCAATTGTAGCTGATAAATCAGGGAGTAGTAGCTTCTTTCTGGTTGTGGCCAGAGAACATTGTAACAAGAAATCGCAGATCGCCTTTATGAAATAATTTGAAGAATATTTGTGTACTATTTGTGATACTTATGTTGATTTTTTCCATGCTCATTTGAATTAATTTCCTGGCTCATTTGACAACATATAAATTCCCTTCATAACACAACCATTTAGAGAAAGGATAGTTGTAAGTTACCATAAGTAACATTTTCAAAATTAAAAATTAAGAGAAAAGGAAAAATATTAGCCTCCGTTATTATTTATATAGATCAATCACTATAGAACTCATCTAGGCTTTAATGAATGTAAGATATCACTGGGCTTCTTTAATGCTTCCTTTCCGACCATGCGAAAGAGAAAGATCTAATGAGTAAAATATATACTCCATGTAATTGTGAAAACCCATAAATAGCCAAGATTTGTAAATGGGTTACATAAAGCATTCATGAAGAGTGGAAAAACTTAAAAAACCTAGAATTGGTCCCAAGTTTCATTACAGACAAACATAAAAATTAAAAGAGTTCATGCAAAACTCCGTAAATGCCATAGTTTCTCAAGCTTCCACTGTAGCACCCCGATCTGGTTTTTCAGGGTTGTTTGCAACATGACTTTTGCATTCTTTTCATTAATAATTTTCTTCCTCACCTACCAGAAAGAACATTAGATAAACTGTCAACACGCATTACAAAGAAAACTAGACCTCAAGACACACAAAAGAAAAGAATAATATTTGATGCCAATCGAAACCCAAACAAGGGTTCAATCACCATCTATCAGTTGCACATGAAATGCAATTTCCAATCAATTCTTCAATAGAAATGGTGACTTTTTCTTTGGGGAAAAATTGTGTCTATCAATTCAAATTCAAATTATACTAGTGGGCTAGCTCACCCTGATTAAGCCAAAATTCAAATTAATTCAATGGGTTGGTGCACCTGATTAATCCCAAAATTCAAATTAATCCAGTGGGTTAAGCTCGACTGCTAAAGGCATAATCCCAAATTGAAAAGTCTAATTAGATTAATCTTTGCTAATGATATTTATGATCACTATTGTGCTCCATCGTTAAGGTAAAAGGGGATGAGCTCAGGGATGATGATCCAGGTGGCTCGAGAGACACATACAAGACAAAGAGGACTCAGGAAAGGTAAAAAACCAAAATTGTTGGATTATAACCAAGGCCGGAGCATAGATCTCATCGTCCTGATCACAGTGGTGCAAACAGTTCATCAATCCGAGTCCGGATGAGAAGGTTAGAAGCAGTCAAAGTTGGGTTGACTTTTTGTTGACTGGGCAGGCTTAAGGAGGCCACAATTTGGACAGAAACCGGCCACCGGATTCCAGCCAATCTAAGCCAAATTCTGGGTGAAATTGTGGCCTAATTAAAAAGACTCCTACGACTAAAAACGGAATTTCAAAAAAATGCATAATATTGTTATTAAAATAAAAAAATATAAAAAAAAAAGGGGTGGAGGCCACCAACCCCGTCACCCCCCAAACTTCATAATCGCATATATAAATATGGTGGAGGGGCAGGCCATGACCCCCAACCCCCTACCACGGAACCGTCACAACACATTATGGGTGGTGGGCCAGCCCTTCGGGCACGGACCCAACCACCCCACTCCTTAAACATAGCCGTTACGTGGAGGAGGGCCGGCCTTGGGGCATGTACCCTCCACCTCATCAAACCTCACCATTAACATGAATTGAAATGACGGGAGAAGGTACGGGGGCGGGCCTAGCCACCTGAATATTGTTTAAAAAAAAAAATTGTGTAAAAAAGGAAGAGGCAAGGTTTGACCGCCCGATCTCCTCTCTACTAAATCGGATCTTAACCAATTCAGATAACCACATTATTGAGAAACCTTCCCAAAATATTTTATTTAAACGCAGTTTGTCAGTGCGCTTAGGGAGGAAGGCAATGCACGCAGTTCGAGGCAGAATTTTGCAGGAGGGCCGAATTTTCACTTTGTCATATTTTGACAAATTTTATATGGTTTCAGCACTTCTCGATTGCACGAACGCAATGGAACTATCCGTGTCTCCATCAGAGTTTTGCATTTTCAGCCATTTTTCAGTATGGAGGTGGAACCATGATTGTTGCAGGGACAAGGAGCGGAACCATGATCCTTGAAATTTTCCCGAGGAGGTAATTTTTCTCCATGTCGGAATATAGTCAAGTTTACAGTCATTTTTCATGGTTTTCCATAGGGATCGCAATGGCAAGGTCAAATTCACCTTTGGAGTTGTAAATTTTTAGCAATCTTTGAGGAATTTAGGGGGAATCTAAAAGATTCCTTGAGCCCCATATTCTCAACTTCTGAGAATTCCAAAATTGGACAGTCGATTTTGCACTATTCGACGTCACAAATCTGATGGTGCATTCATATTTCTCATTCTCTCATTCTGTTCTTCAGCCACTTTTTAAAGTGGGATGCAAGTGTCAGCATTCATGTGCAAGTAGCCATTTCCATGCAATTCGATGTCGTGAGATCGATGAGCAACTTTAGTAGTTTGACATCCGCTTCTTCAGATGACCCTTGGATGTGAGGTATATCCAGTGTGTTCATGCACTTCTTTTGATATGCATTGTGCTGCACAGATCCCTATTTGATGTTGATGTGAGATCTTGTTTATTACTGTTTTCATGATTCCTGCTTGATGTGACGTGGAATCGTCTATGTGATGTACTTATTGTCATGATTTGTCATGTTATGTTTTGAGATCCCTTTGTTGTATGTTGATGGGATACTCATGTTGTCGTCATGCATGTTTTCATTGAGATCCCTTCTATGCCATGTTGGCGGGATGCTCATCATGCATGAGTTTGTGTCATACTAATAGGAGTATTTTGACTGAGAGTTCATGTAGTGGAACATCTTTTGGAGCCACTCCTACGTGAGGGAATTTTCCTTGTATGATAGTGACATCATCTCTTGTGTACATCATCACTATTGGTAGCACTTAATGTAGCGGCCTACACCATCTTGACACTGGGGCCTGGAGACATAGTCCCTCCTGGACGAACTCCGTTATCAACAGCTTATGTTTTCATGTGTTGATGATTGACATATTCCTCGTCTTTACAACATGCACATGTATTCATTCATGTTCTTTTAAAAATGCAATTTAACACATCACGAGAGTAAAAGGTCTTGGAAGGGTCCTTTGTCACACCTGGACCTGGATCAAGTGGTATCAGAGCGGTCTTTACATTGATGTGAATTGCAACATGAACAATGGAACGTGCAATGACAGAGGATGAAAAAGCAATGTACAAGACCGTGCTCAAAATTTCCAAAAGAGTGGAAATAATGTATGAAACTCTACAAAAAGAGACAAAAGAAACTGAGTGATTGCAGCTTCAATTGTGAGCAATGGAAGAGGCCCTGGAAGAACTGAAGCACAAAAACCAAAGTCTTCAAACAGAGAACGTTGAATTGAATATGCGTCTACATGAAGAGAAAGAGAAGAAACATGGTTTGCTACGACAGCTGCAAGCAAAGGACGAGGCCGTGGAAAAGTTGCAGCGTGACCCATGTGAGGTAAAAAGTAGTTCTCCAAATTCATGTATGTTTTCTGATGATGATTTCGCTGTTTTTGAAAATCATACCACAGGAATTGGCTCCAAATTGTTGAGGAAAATGGGGTATGAAGGAAAAGGCTTGGGTGTTAATGGCCAAAGCATCGTCAACCCCATCAAAGTAGAGGAATTATCGTGTCGAATAGGACTTGCGTATGTCAGAAAGGAAGTTGGGGAATACGCCGAGATAGCTAGCAAACCACCAACAACAGATGATGAGAAGCCCTCATCAGTTCTTTCCAAATCGATAAAGGAGGTAAAAGATGTTGATCTCCTTCCGGTTTCATCTTCACATAGTATGATTTCTGTTGGAGACTTGGAGATCCCAATTACAGGGACAAACATGAGGCTCCTTACCAAGATGAGGCACGAGGAGGAAGAAGAACTTGGTGTTAATAACCAAGGCATAACTCAACCGTTGGAGGTTGTGCAGAGACCTCAATTTGCAGGCTTGAGATACACCGAGGGAGAATGCTCGAAGGTGTCATATTCTTCTGAGGCATCGTCAAAATCGTCGAGGAAAGAGAATGATGGAAACACATCCCCATCATCCCATGGCAGTTTCCATGGAAAGGAAAGAGTTAAGGCAAGTTCTCATCGCCATACTTACACCATAAACAACAAGGAAAGGTATAACTAGTTTCGATCTTCAAATGTTCATTTCGATTATGATCATGTTTTTAATGATGAACGCAAATCACGGAATTGAAAAACATGTACCTTTTGTGGATTACATAACCATACATTTTCTAAGTGTTGGAAAAGAATGGCAGCACACAAAAGACCAAGGCATGAAAGACCCTCTCAACAGCATGTAAAGAAACATGTTAAGCAGATCTGGAGGAAGAAAACCTATTGCAGCCATTGCGATAGAAGTGGCCATAAAAGAGCCACTTGTTGGAGGCTCCATCCAAAGCAATGCCTTAAAGATAAAGCATCGATGTATGAACCAGGTGAAGCAATTGTTTGTCAAGAAAAACCACCACAAGGAGCTGACCCATTCACCTTGATAAGTGAAAAATGGTTTCTAGACATGTTATCATTTTATGGTTGCGCTATTGTAAATCATTTGTTGCATTTTAACATGTAAAAGTGATGATGTGTTTTCCATCACTCGTTCTGCAACAATGATGTCTAGTCTTATTTTGTGTTGCATGTTGAATTGTGAAAGTGATGTCGTGTTTCCATCACTTATCAAAGAGACAATAGTGTTTGGCCTTATTGTTGTAAATCATGTGTTGTAGTGATGATGTGTTTTCCATCACTTGTTGAAGCAACAATGGTATGTTGGCCTTATTTCCGTAGCTGGGGTCTTGCGTCCATCTTGATGTAAACTTGACCACCGAGTATGTGTTATAAACTCATCGAAAGTATGGGATGCTTGGGTCATTATTTGGTCATGAAATTCAAGCATGTAATTTGTGAAACAATGTACTATAGGTTGCAGAGGTTGCAGGTTTCGACTCATCACTTAAGGCTCCGAAGAACAAAGGTGAAGGGGATGGAAGCGAGACCTTTCAGAATGCTTGTGATGTAGACAAGGTACAGAAAAGTTGCAGATTATTTTTCATGCTTTTGGAGGACCAAAAGCTCCTCAGTAGGGAGGATTGATCCAAGTGGCTCCAAAGACACACAGAGGACAAAGAGGACTCAGGAAAGGTCAAAAATCAAAATGGTTTGATTATTCTCAAACTAGGACTAGAGCATAGATCTCGTCGTCCTAATCATGACGGTGCAAACGGTTCATCAATCCAAGTTCGGATGAGAAAGTTAGAAGCAATCAAAGTTGAGTTGACTTTTTGATGACTAGGCAGGCTTAAGGAGGCCACAATTTGGACAGAACCCGGCCACCGGATTCCAGGAAAAATTGTGGCCTAGTTAAAAAGACTCCTATGGCTAAAAACAAAATTTCAAAAAAATGCATAATGTTGTTATTAAAACAAAAGAAAATATAAAAAGGGGGTGGGGGCCACCAACCCGCCACCCCCCATCCTTCATAACCGCATATATAAATATGGAGGGGCATGCCACGACCCCCAGCCCCCTCCCACAAAACCATCACAACACATTATGGGTGGTGGGCTGGCCCTTGGGGCATGGACCCAACCACCCCACTCCTTAAACATAGTCGTTACATGGAGGAGGGCCGACCTTGGGGCACAAACCCTCCACCTCATCAAACCTCACCATTAACGTGAAGTGAAATGACGGGAGAAGGTACGGGGGCTGGCCGCCCAAGGCGGGCCCAACAACCCGAACATTGTTTTAAAAACAAAAAAAAAAGTGTAAAAAAAGGAGGAGGCAGGGTTTGACCACCCAACCTCCTCCCTACTAAACCGAATCTTAACCAACTTAGCTAACTACATTATTGAGAAATCTTCCCACGATATTTTATTTAAACGCAGTTTGTCAGTGCGCTTAGGGAGGAAGGCAGTGCACACGATTTGAGGTAGAATTTTGCAAGAGGGTCGAATTTTCACTTTGTCGGATTTTGACAAATTTTATATGGTTTCAGCACTTCTCGACGCCACGAACGCAATGGTGTTGTCCATGTCTCCATCAGAGTTCTGCATTTTTCAGCCATTTTTCAGTATGGAGGTGGAACCATAATTGCTGCAGAAACATGGAGCGGAACCATGATCCTTGAAATTTTCCCGAGGAGGTAATTTTTCTCCATGTCAGAATATAGTCAAGTTTACAGTCATTTTTCATGGTTTTCCACAGGGATCGCAATGGCAAGGTCAGAATGGCATTGGAGTTATAGATTTCCAGTCCACCCATGGAGCAGAATCTTTGAGGAATCTAGGGGGAATCTAAAAGATTCCTTGAGCCTCAGATTCTCAACTTCTCAGAATTCCAAAATTGGACATTCGATTTTGCACTATTCGACGTCACAAATCAGATGGTGCATTCAGATTTCTCATTCTCTCATTCTATTATTCAACCACTTTTTAAAGTGGGATGCAGGTGTCAGCATTCATGTGCGAGTAACCATTTCCATGCGATTCGATGTCATGAGATCGATGGCACGCGCAACTTTAGCAGTTTGACATCTGCTTCTTCATATGGCCCTTGGATGTGAGGCATGTGCAGTGTGTTCATGTACTTCTTTTGCTATGCATTGTGATGCACAGATCCCTATTTGATGTTGATGTGAGAACTTGTTTATTACTGTTTTCATGATTCCTGCTTGATGTGACGCGGAATCGTCTATGTGATGTACTTGTTGTCATGATTTGTCATGATATGTTTTGGGATCCTTTTGTTGTATGTTGATGGGATACTCATGTTGTCGTCATGCATGTTTTCATTGAGATCCATTTTATGCCATGTTGGCAGGATGCTCATCATGCATGAGTTTGTGTCATACTGATAGGAGTCTTTTGACTGAGAGTTCATGTAGTGGAACATCTTTTGGAGCTACTCCTGCATGAGGGCATTTTCCTTGTATGATAGCAACATCATCTCTTGTGTACATCCTCACTATTGATAGCACTTAATGCAGCTACCTACACCATCTTGACACCGGGGCTCGGAGACGTAGTCCCTTCTAGACGAACTCTGTTTTCAACAGCTTATGTTTTAATGTGTTGATGATTGACATGTTCCTCTTCTTTACAACATGCACATGTATTCATTTATGTTCTTTTAAAAATGAAATTTAACACATCACGAAAGTAAAAGGTCTTGGAAGGGTCCTTTGTCACACATGGACCTGGATCAGATGAGCTTAACCAAGCCATGCTTATAGCTACATCAGAGAATTTTTTATGGCGGATCTTACGAAGCCTAACCCTGCATAATCTGAAGGATTTATGTCAACAATAGTGACATCAAGCCCCACAATATCAAATAAAATATGAAAGAACATGTTATACAAACATGAAAACCATAAATAAAATCACAATTAAAATCAATAAAAATGAAATAACTCACAAAAATTGCACTTCACTAATGAAATTCTCATATGCACCACTCAAACTTTGTTAAAGAGTTGGGTATTCCGATATGTGATCAACAACTTGTTTAAGTATAATATGAAACAATGTGAAGGAGATTCGATCCACAGATACCCTACTATCTATTTCACCATTTCCCCATCATGGTTCCTATAGTGTGGCAATTCTATTATGCAAGATACCACAATTAAGGAAAAACAAATGATTGTGAGCACTAAAATAGAAAAGGCATTGGCCTCACAGGTACCTCATTGTCTGTTTCCCTCTCAGAGTTCCTATGTTGTAGCAAGTTTATTAGGCAAGATATAAAAATGATAACAAAGCTAATGGTAGCAAGTACCTTAACCAATTTCCTTACAGCCTCAAACACAAGAATAGGCTGACTAGAATGTGCACCCATGACAAACAACCATACCCCCAAACATTGTACCCCTAGACTTTATATCAATTAATGGTTAATAGACCATTAAATTGGTGATGTCTCTTGACCTTATCAAACAATTAAAAAATTCTTATATATGTTAAATCCTACAAACAAATCCATGGAAAAACAACCATACCGATATACACTGAGTTCATATAACTCCCCCCCCCCCCCAACCCTGCAAAAAAAAACAAAATCAGAGATTCCCACCAAAATTAGAAGATGGGTTCAAAATTCACTGAAAAAACATAATAATTAAGGATCATATGGGAAAAAGAGAGGAGAAATAATTACAGTAGAGAAAACTCGATTGTCCCAATTCCCAAATCTCCACTTCTTGATGAGAAGCTTGTCTTGCAACATATTTTGAATGAAACTCATGATGGCACCATCAAATAGAGAGAAAGAACTGCACACTTCTCAACTAATCCTAGCATTACTCTAATTTAAACCCTTCCATCTATTCTCATCCATGAGAATGTCGAATATATCTCAAGACCAGTGATGCAACTTTTCTATTAGACGAATGGTATTTAAACTCTCCTTGACAACCATAGGGGGGTCAGAAGGATTCTGCTTTCCTTCCACGCCTTTCACAGGGAGCTTGGGCTTCTATAATTTTTCTTACCAATGGGTTCTATGGTTGCTTATGTGATCTTAGGAGAAAGTCCAATATAATATCCTATTGGGAGTACTCCCTGTAGGTGCAGAAAGTTGACATTGATTTTGTCTAAGCGGATGGTCATATGGGCATAAGAAAGGCAAGGATTTGTTCATGATGACGTAGAGGACAATTGTTGAAGATTGTGTCGAGGATGACAAAGCTAAACAATGTTGCCACTAAAAGCCTCACTATATATAATGTTTATCGACGTAGAAAGTAGTTCTATGACAAACTTGGTTGAACATCACTCCACAAAATCGTCAAACATTCCTCTCTCCAGCCCCAAGTCAAACATAGTACATTCATGGGGGAATTGTGAAGTAATGATTTAAAACCAAACTATTTCAATCCACAACCTATGTCGCTAATAGTAAGTCATGGGGCAATTGTAAAGCAATGCTTTTCATTGTGATTGCACCGAGAGGTGTTTTCAATCCAATTTGGAAGAGATGTTGTAATGTTTTGTACTCCCTGTCTTGTTACGCATTTTGATTTGGTCAAATACATAAAATTAAAAATAAAATTGACATAAAATAGGCAATTTACCCTTAGTGAGTTTTGGGAACCTGATTTTCATAACCCATGATTTTGTTAATGATATTGTTAAGTAAGAACTTATATATATAGATATTGTTAAGATGAATCTAAGCTAGTATATTTTAAAAATTAATCCCTAGTTGCTAAACCCCAAATATTTTCCCTTTATAGTTTGTGTTTATCATCCCATGTCATAACTATCATTGCTTCCAACTAAGGAACAACGAAGTTGTCAAAGAATGGTAGATTCAATGTAACTAATTTACAAAAGCAAGGACACATCACATAATTAGAGGTTTATGTAGAAGATCTTGTGTTTCCATTTCTACATTTTTTCCCTATATTTATCACAATTTCATTTCAACCTGCAACTAAATGTAAGTCTTTGTCACTATTGATAGTGAATCTTTGCATAAGCTAAAGACAACAACACTAATTCATTTCCTTTATATAAGGAATTTGAATCATATCTCTTCTTTCCCATTTTAGAGAGTGTTATGCTTATATTTGACACCCAAAAGCTAAGAAAGATGTAATGAGTCAAAGTAAATACTTGTGTTAATTTTTTTTTATCTCATAGATTAGTTTTTCTTGAAAAGGAAATAAAATCATATTTATTTCTAAGAAAAATACAATTGGCCACAATCAGATATAACCCATGACCACCCTTTTAAAACTTTTAAAACATAGATCTTAAGAAAAACTACAAGTCTAGTTGAAGTTGGGAAAAATCTCCTAAAAAAATCTATAAATAAAACAATTAAAGCCAAAGGAAGAGGATCTAATTGCAAGCTTCTTTATGTTGGAAAATTTAAGCAAAAGTTCTTGGTCGCAAGTATTGCTATTGTTTAGAGGCCATCATTAGCTTCCTAACAACTTGAGAGAGATTCAATTAAATATTAAATTAGTTTTCTCACTATAGTAAATTCCTATATAATAATTTAAAAAAAAAAGCTTTTATTTTATAACTTTCTTAACTATTAAAAAGAATATTTAATTATAATAAAAAAACCTTACAACATTCAATATATTTAAATCCTTTTAAATTCTTACGGTATAATGTTAAAAAAATATTATTATTTATTTATAATTATATTCTATTATTTATTATTGTTTTTATTAAAAAAATATAATATAATATAATATCACCAAATTAATAAAAAATAACACATATAGATATATATAATTTAAAAATTATTAATTACATTTAAATATATTATAATAAATTATTTTAAAATCTATCTAGTTTACATTATTTTTAATGTGGATATTTTCAGAGTTATTCATATTGTTTGAACCTTTCGGATATAAATTGTGTAGTAGTTTTCCTTGTACGATGAATGGACGCTTCACCCATCATCAAAGAACAAAAAGCTAACAGAGGTAAGTGTGTGAGCTAATCAAATCTATAAGTAATGAGAGTATTGAGATCGGAATAATGGTTACAAGGATGAAGAATAATAAATTAAAATTAATGTTCAATAGATGAAAGATATAAATTATTATTAAAAGAAATTGGTTAAAATCAATGGTCAAATAAAAACTAACTAAAATTAAAAATAAAATTGAAAATACTAAAAGTCCTAATAAATTAATTGTAATAGCCCCACATAACCACGCATGAAAATGGATAGAGTTAGAAAATTTGTACGCAATTTACCCATGGATACTGCCAGTGTAATAGGCTTTTAGGTATCTCATATTCACTGTAATAGAGATTGGTTACTACTATGTCATAATTATTTTATAGGATGTTTGGTATTTCATATTCATAGTAATAGAGATTGGGTTATGTTGGCATGTGTTAATATAATTAGTAAAAGTATCTTGTCAAGTATGTGTGGATTTGTTTCACTAGTTTAATTTAAAAAAATAAAGATTAATTTTATTTATTTCTATAAAATCTTAAGAAAAATCCAAGAGAGAGTGTTTTTCATCTTCAATCTTTTTAGTATTGCAAATGTGTGTCATGAGAATTAGTCTTTATTTTAATATATAAAGATAATCTTGGTTTTAGAGATTAAGATTGGTTTCAGCTTCTTTTTTCCTAACTCTTTTTTTAATAAATTGTTAAATTATATTTACTTTTCATTAATAAATATGAATAAGTTATATAAAAAAAATGGGGATTGTTTCTCATCTTTAACCCTCTTAGTATTGCAAATGTGTGTCATGAGAATTAGTCCTTATTTTAAGACAAATAAGATCAATTTGGTTTTAGAGATTAAGATTGGTTTCAACTTCTTTTTTCTTAGCTCCTTTTTTTTTAATATATTATTAAATTATATTTACTTTTCATTAATAAATATCAATAAATTATATAAAAAAATAACAATAATATTATTCAATTTCAATTTCAATTTATTCAAATAATTAATTGAAATATTATTTATCATTTTATTTATGTGAATAGATCTTTGAATTAGGTTTAAAATCCTCGGATAATATAATTTTGTAAATAAATTTGAATTATGTGAATAGATTTTTCAATTAGGTTTAAAATCTTGGAATAATATATTTTTGCAATTAGGTTTCAAATCTTGAAATAATATATATTTTTTAAAATAGATTTGAATTTAAATTAGTAATAAATAAAAATATAAGAAAATTAAAATAAATTTACATTAAAATTTCACCAAAAACAATTACTTAACACACTTTAACAACACCCACCGTAATTATTGAAATTACACCAAAAACAATTACATAACACACTTCAATATAACAGGCATTTGGGCAAATCTAGATAATTAATTCATGGAATGATCTAAATTTTAAAACCAGTGTAGAAAGAAAAAACACTTTACGGAGTCGCCACAAAACTATTTACATCGTTGGAAAGAATATAACCGGAAAGATGCATAAAGAAATTCGATCTTTCTGGTTCACATCGCTCGGTTCGGGCTTTTCCTTTGCTTTTGGCTTTTCATTCACATCGCTCGGTTCGGGCTTTTCCTGCACACCTATACAGTTTGCAATATCAACGAACGCGCTCCTTCCTTCCTCTGCTATGGTTGAATCTTCAATTTTTTTGGTTGCCTCTTTCAGATTTCGAGCAACCAAATTCTTCTCATTCATGAGGCAATTAATCTCTCCTCGCAACGAGTTAATTGTCTTTGCCATTTCTTCGGTTTCCCTGAACAATTCAGAGTGTTTCTCTTCCTTCACTTCAAATTCCCTGATAGCCTCTGCAAGAACTGTTTCGAATTTCTGCACTGCGTTGACATGTGTTTCCTGCAACCCTGCAATTATTTAGCTCAACTCCTCCACCGTGCACTCCTCAACTGCATCAGACTGTTGTTTTACATTTTCATCTACCCGCTGACGAAGGCTACTAATTTCCTTTTCCATCGCTGGATTTTCTTGAAGTAAAGCCTCCAACCTCTCTGCATTGCTTACAGACATAGCTTTCAATACCTGCCTTTCATCTTCCATGCTAACCAGTTTATGATTATACTCATCCAACTGGGCCTTCAAACGCTCCGCTTCAGTCTCTAACTCTCTGTTCATCTCGCTCAGTGACTCTTTCTCGCTAGCCACCAACTTAAGCTTCGTTTGTAGCTCTGAAAGCCTGCTCAGCAGTATCTCCTTCTCAGCATTCCAATCTTCCTGTGCCATTTGGTAACTTCTACTGATCTCGGCAGTTTCTTTTCTGGCAACTTCCAGGGAAAAAAACACTTCCTTTTCCAATTTCCGATCTTCAATGGTTGTCTCTAATTCTGATGATATCACTTGAATTTGATTTTTCAACTTCAAAACAGTTCCCTCCAGATTCTTCTTATCAAGATCAAGTGTTCGACACTCCTCTTCTTTCGCAGAAATTTCGGTATTGAATCTTTTCTCAGCTTCCTGCCATTGTTTGACTGCTTGAGAAATCGCAGCTTGGCATTCCTCCTCCTTTGCAAGTTCTTTCCTCAATTCTTTCTCAGCCTCCTTCCATTCTTCAGTCATTTTCCTTGCAGACTCAATTTCTGATACCAACTGGACCTTCAAAGACTCCACGTCTTTCTCTTTATTTGTCTCGCTCAGTAACCCTTTCTTGCTAGCCACAGACTGAAGCTTTGCTTGTAGCTCTGCAAGCCTGCTCAGCAGGATCTCCTTCTCAGCATTCCAGTCTTCCTGTGCCATTTGGAAACTTCTGTTGATCTCGGCAGTCTCTTTTCTGGCAACTTCTAGCGATAAAAACACTTCCGTTTCCAATTTCCGATCTTCATTGGCTGTCTCTAACCCTCTAATTTGCTTTTTCAACTTCAAAACTGTTGCCTCCAGATTCTTCTTATCAAGGTTAAGTCTTCTACACTCGTCTTCTTTCATAGAAGTTTCGGCATTGAATCTTTCCTCAGCGTCCTGCAATTCTTTGACTGCTCGAGAAATCGCAGCTTTGTATTCCACATCCTTCTTTACAAGTTCTGCTTTCAAATCTTTCTCAGCCTCCTTCCATTCATCAGTCATTTTCCTTGCAGACTCAATTTCTGATACGATCTGGGGTTTCAAAGGCTCCGCCTCTGTCTTTAGCTCTCTATTCGTCTCGCTCAGTGACCCTTTCTCGCTAGCCATGAACTCAAGGTTCGTTTCTAGCTCTGCAAGCCTGCTCAACATTTTCTCCTTTTCTCCATTCCAAGTTTCCTGTGCCATTTGGCTAATTCTAGCGATCTCGGCTGTTTCCTTTTTGGCTGCTTCTAATTCTGAAGATCTCGCTTCAATTTGATTTTTCAACTGCAAAACAGTACCCTCCAGATTATTTTTATCAAGGTTAACTGCTCTGCACTGCTCTTCTTTAGCAGAAATTTCGGTATTGAATCTTTCCTCAGCATCCTGCAATTTTTTGCGTGCTTCAGAAATCGCAACCTGGTAATCTTCGTCCTTCTTTCCAAGTTCTCTCAATTCTTTCTCACCCTTCTTGAATTTTTCATTCATTTTCCTTCCACATTCAATTTCTGATACCAATTGGGCCTTCAAAGATTCCGCTTCAGTCCTTAGTTCTCTGTTTATCACGCTCAGTTTGATTTTCTCGCTGGACATGAACTCAAGGTTAGTTTCTAGCTCTGCAAACCTGCTAAACATTTTCTCCTTCTCCAGATTCCAAGCATCCTCTGCTATTTGGCTACTGCTAGTGATCTGGGAAGTCTCTTTTTTGGCTGCTAAAATTTGGGATAGAAGCACTTCCTTTTCACATTGCGCATCTTTAGCGCTTGCCTCTAATTCTGCGGATATCTCTTGAATTCTATCTTTCAACTGCAAAACAGTAGCCTCGAGATTCTTTTTATCAAGATTAATTTTTCTATATTCCTCTTCTTTCGCAGAAATTTCGGCATTCAATCGTGCCTCAGCTTCCTGCAATTGCCTGTACATTTGAGAAATCGCTGCTTGGAATTCAGCATCTTTCTTTGCAAGTTCTTTTCTCAATTCTTTCTCAACCTCCTTCCATTCTTCAGTCATTTTCCTTGTGGATTCAATTTCAGTGAGATTTGTGGACAAAACAGCTTTTTCTTCTCTTAAGACAGTAATTTGTTTCAGAAGGATTTGATTGAGGTCGTTCAGCTTCGATACTTTATCATCTAATTCACGCGTGGAAGCGGGACCATTTGCAGCTTTGGTTTTTTCTTGCTCACATCTCTTCCTCCCGCCCTTCTTATTGCCTGCCATCTTGTTCACTGCGTGCACAAATTCTACTGTCACTCCCCTGTCAAATCGCCCTTTGCAGATTGAACTGTCACTTACCTGGCACAAATTTTGGAAAGCAGAACTAGCATTTCGCATCACTACAAACCAATCTAAAATTTGAAATTTAAATATAATTTGTTTGATCCCCCTTCAAAGAATAGCAGAACAAAGAAAAATGTATGATATGCTCAAATAAATACCTCTTTGGCGAAAAAGAATGGCTTCTGTTCTTCAAAAAGCCTCTCGCCCTTTGCTAATTTACAGTCAGTTCCTGGCAAAATCTCCGTTTGCGGATTCAAGTCTCAGATGCCGAATCGCCTTTTGCAAATTTACTGCGCAGAAATGGAAGACAATCACTCCGAAAGCTATTACTGTCTCATTCATCACACGAACATTTGGCTTGTCTATATATAGTCAACCCGAAATTTTTATTAATTGTTTTAAGGTTAGAAAATGTATTAATTTTGTCTGGTACGGAATTGTCGACCCAATGCAAGTACGTTATTCAAGCAAAGGCGGATTTGGGGGATTTCAACCTTTCAATCAAAAAATTTAATTGATGAGGACCCGGTAAGAATGAAATTCTTGATAATCTTTGAATGGGATTATTTGTTTTTTTATAACAGATTTTTTAAAATTTGGATTATTTTTAGATGTGTGCTTATTATTCTTGCCTAGCAGTCATGTTAATCTTCTTTATATTGTTCCATTTTTTATGGTCAACTAGTGGGTTGAGATTTACTTGAATTTTCTTGAGTAGAAAAGCCTTAAACAAGGCCTCAAATCAACACGAGTCATTTGTAAGTTTTTAAGTAGAATATAAGAACCACAAGTTTCCATATGATATGATTGAATATTCTTAGGCTTAAGAGCTTTAAGAAGTTCTTACACTAACACACAACTCTTTTATAAGGATTCTTTTGTAATCCTTCAATTGGGATACATTCCCCATGAGTAAGTTTTATGCAATATAACTGGTTTTTAATGTTTAGGCTTGGTGAGATGGTGAAACGAGGACCACATACCATAATTGAACCATCCCAATATCAAGCATCATGAAAATATTAGAAACTCCAACATGAGCCCTTGCTAAGGGGGCTTTAGCATATGAGTTGGATTTCAACATCAAGAAGCTTTGTGCACTATTGATGGGTCTTGGGGTTTTAACCATAGGCATGGCATGAAAATACTAACCTTATGCTTATAACATACCCATCTCCCTTAGTAAGCTATAACACCAAAAATATAGCTTTTATACCATTATATTAATATGTATATTATTTAAGATTCCAATTTTAACCATTAATAGGTAAAACTATAAATATGGTCATGGTCATTTAGTAATTAATGGTAGATGTATGAGGAATCTTCTTGAAATTACTGCAAATGGAAAGCATGTTTGTTGAAAATCTCAAGAATGTGCAAATGTTTTAGGAAAAGCTATGTTCCTATTAAAATTTCTTTAGCTCTTCCCAAATCTTGATGGATGGACCATGCAAGTCCCTATGGCGCATTCCAAAAATATTTTAAACCATGTTTAGGAATCGTGCTTTCCATTAATATCACATTGTGAACAACATGTGCAAACCATAACTGTAAATGCACACTTTAAGGGATCTTTTTTATTATAATTTGATATGGACACTATTAGAACGCTATGTGCATCAAGGATGGATCATGGAGCCCAAAGAAAGGTTAAGGAATGAAAACAAATGCCTTTGGATTCTGTTGATTCTACCCATCCTAAAGAGAAATGAATGATTCCTCAAAGAAACAAATGATTTCTTTGTAGTGGTTCCTTGTAAATCTCCAACTAGGAGACATCCATCATGAGTAGGTTTTGTGAGTTGGAAATCGATGTCACAATTTAAACATGTTCTAGAGGGGAAATGAGGGCTTTAAGCCTAAAATCAATATTCTTAATCTCAAATTCCATAAACAACATCTAGAAACCATGACAAAATCCGTCAGTAGGTACTATTTGGAATTTGAATTCAATATGGATGCTATTACAAAGTCATCAACATTAGGGATGGGTCTTATGTCCTTGGCCATAGTTAAGAATGGGAAACAAGAGCCTTTAGCCCTAAAACTTTATTCTTAGGATCAAAATCCAAGGAAGAGACCTTGAACCACCACATATGACCTATTTACGATATCATTCACCTCCATGCAACATCATAACTAAATATCATAACTAAATTATTTGTAACTAGGAATGGGTCTCAACGTGTAATCAAGCTCAAGGGAGGATAATAAGGGCCTTTCTTTATTGGTGAAGCTTCTTATTCTTATGCATTATAAACAACATCTTAAACCCATGAACCATATTAGGCTACAGTTCCATGAATGTATCCGTGAATAACTACACGGCATCCCCCTAGTGTATCTCTAGCCTACTAAAGGGATATGAGTGCCATGATTAAGCCCAAACATAATCCCTAAACAAGAATGTGACTTGGGTCCACTCTAAGAATGGTTCTTAGGACCATGATTGTTGTTATTTATCATTTGAGTAGGATGCAGATGACATGAATATGTTTTGCATAGTGGAAATGTGTCTCATGGCTTAAACATGGTTAAGGGGGTAAAAAGAGCTGACTAGGATGTAGATGCCATGAATATGTTTTGCATAGCGGAAATGTGTCTCATGCCTTAAACATGGTTAAGGGGGGTAAAAAGAGGCTTCATCCATAATTGAACCTTCCTTCGCTTAAATTCCATGGTAAAGGGAGGAAAATACATAGACCACAACCCCTGAACATATCTTATTGATCTTGATTTCCATATTAAACCACACTCACAACCCATAACACAACCATTATTTGGGGATCTTTGGCATCTGAGTTTGATATGGATGTCATTAAGAGTTTTTAGACGCTAAGTATTGGCCATGAAGTCTTAACAATATTATACGAAGGAAAACTAATGCCTTGAGGTATAATTGAATCTTTTCGAGTAGAAGAACCATGAACAAGTCCTCAAACAAACACATGAGTCCATTGTAAGACTTTGAGTAAAATATAAGAACCATGAGTAAGTTTCCTTAGGATATTATTAAATATTTCTTTGGATCAAGAACCCTAAGTAAATCCTTAATGTAACACAACCCATTTCTAAGGCTTATTTGTAATCCTTTAGTTGGGATAAATGCCCCATCAGTAAGTTTTTTGCAATTTAAATAATTTTAGGTTTAGACGTGGTCAAAGGTTGAAATGAGGACTGCACACCATAATTGAATCATCTCAATATTGAGCATCATGAAAAAATTAGAAACCCCAACATAGACCCTCACTAGGGGGTATTTTGCATATGAGTTGGATATAAGCATCAAGATGCCTTGTGCATTGTTGATGGGTCTTGGGATTTTAACCATGATCATGGCATGAAAATACCAACCTTATGCCTATAACATACCTAACTCCTTTGCTAAGCCATAATACTAAAAATATAGTATTTATACCATTATGAAAAGTTCACATTAACATGAAAAATGCAATACTCTGATATCCGTAAAAATAAATCTATGTAACATGATGAAAATAAGCATGCATCAAAAATAAAATTGAAATATGTGAATGAATATTATTAAAAAAACGCATTGTGGAAAACCACAAAATGAAAAGAAAAAATTTAGCATTAAACTCAACAGAATGAATATGAGCACATATTTCATAAACAACTTTCACCATTGGCTCTGTACTTGGGATGTTCCTCCCAAACATAGACTCTATTGTTAAATTCCTCTCAATAGTAGTCCATAATAAAGCTAGTGTTATGAATCCACAAGGAAGTCTGGCTCCCATTTTTAGCCACTATCCACTCAACAGTGCAATACCCAAATTACTAACTCCTATACCAATTCCAATTTGCTATCTTCCTTCCCCTTACCCTACACAACTCAAGGAATGATATATTCTTGTCTACAAAATAGTTAATCAACATATCTCACTTCTCTCCAAGTCTCTGACATAGGTTTTCCAAGAACCTCTTAGCTAGGGACTCCAAGAGTTCTGAGCAATGATTCGAGTGCTCACAATATCCTTCCCTCAAGATCGTGTGCTATTTATTAGCCTAAATATTACTCTTACTCTCTCATGCTAGCCTAGTTCTTAGGACAAAAACTAACACATCTACTGTTTATTTTCCATACCCAATATGGTTAGTGCTCTTTCTTAGCGCCATAATATATCTTTCCACTATAGTTTCTCTCTAAAAATTATGTCACTCTTTTCAACTCAAATTTCCTTTTGTTCCATTCATGCTTTTACACTCACATTTCTCAATATTTAGTTATACATAGCCCATGTTGCCATAAATTGGTTATATATCTTTTCCCACCAACTTCTTACATGCATTCATTTCATTAATGAAAGAAGGATTACATGTGTAATAGCAAAATGACCTAGGCATGTGGAAATTTTCCCTTAGTCCTTGCTTGACCTCCTCTCTTATGGGATCATATCCCTAAGACATTATTCTCCCTCTTATATTATAACCATCAATATATTTTTATTAAATCAATGTGTGTATAAATTACAAATTCTAGGCTCTATAGCCTTTATTTAGTATATTCTTTTTTGTTGAAGTCATATCAGCTCACTACCCTAAATCATATCGTCATAATTATAGTGTGATTTATGGGAATTAAAACTTGGATATTACATCCCCTCACTATGTTACCAACTTAACTCGAACTATGACTTCAAACTATGACACTAGCCCTCAAAACCTATGTTTTTACATCAAAAAAATGAAATAAACCCCTAAATCAAAAAGTGGTACCACCAATAACACTCTTTGTTACAATTAAAATTACAACACTTTTCAATCAAGGCATTCAAAATCAATATTATTATTAAGGAAAACCTTAAAAATCAACATCTAAATAAAAAAATGGTTCAACAAAGAGCAATCGATTTTTTTTTAAGGTTAAAATTATAGCTCATTTGAAATCGTATCCTTAACAACTAGTACCATTGCAACTTGTTGAGTTTTTGTAGCTATGGTCGGTCTTCATAATTGATATTTTAGCCACTCCAAATATATCTAATACATGTTCTTCATGTTGGCTTCAAAAAGAGGGAAACCCTCGTGAAAATTCCATGTAATAAAGTTAATAAAGAAAAAAATAAGACCATAGGTAAGGGACACGTATTCCAAGCTGAATGTTGGGCAAAGATATCCTAGTGGGCATCACTGGATGTGTTTATGGCTAAAGGAAATTAGCAAAGGCAAAGGTTTTGGCACATTTATTTATGAAAATAAAGGAAATTAGGAGAAAAGTAAGGTGAAAGGTCACAGGGTGCGTGTGAGGAGGAAAATGAAGGAAAATAATGGAAAATGAAGAAAATAGAGGCCTCATTAATAAAAAGGCTTATGAGGATCAGTTGGTAACTTTTTGTCAGTTCAGTTTTGGAGCTCTCTCATTATTCTCTCTCTCTCACTCTTGGACACTTAGAGTTTTCTTGGAGCACTCTAGCTTTGGAGAAAGGAAGGAAAAGAAAGCAAAGGGGAAGTAAGGAAGAGTAGGATCAAGCAACTTCGGCTGGAATACATGTAGGTAACATATTGCATGTGTGATTTCCTACTTGGTTTTGACATGCATGGCTTTGCATGTTGGTGTATGGTTCTCTTGTTGTCAGTGGCATGGTTTTCAAGCTAGCCTTGCCTTTTTTGGATGTCATAGTGTGTTGGGATGTTTATCTTAGTTTTGAACTTTGGAATTTCCGGATGGATTTTTAAATCCAAGGTGGAGGTGGTCTCAAGGTTCATTCCCAAAGGCCTGGAATCCCTTGACCAGTTTTGGCAGGATACATAGTAAAGCCCGAGGGAGGAGTCTCAGTTTAGGGCCTAGTGATCCAATGTGGATTGCAGTAAAGCCTAAGAGGTTGGTATCTCGGTTTAGGACCTAGTGATCCAGGATTGGATTGCGGTAAAGCCTGAGAGACAAGAAGACGAAAAATTCCTCAAGGATAGTGATGGATTCTAGATGGCATTCAAAGTTCAGTTCAGTTTTGTGATCGGAGCATCGGTTTTAGTGTGATCACATTTTGTTGAGGGTGGAGGTGGTTTAACCTCTGGATTCCCTTGGTTGTTTTTGGCTTGGTTTATCCATGAGATCCCACATTCATGCTTGGAATATGGCACAAGAGTGACTGGCTGAAAGAAAGATTTGGTTCAGCCATGTCTACGGTCGGGTGATAAGTGGAAGTCCCAAACCTAGTAAGATTTTCCTATGGTTAGTAAAAGCAAAGTTATGTTTCTTTTGTACTTGTTTATATGTGGATTTAATGGTTGTTATCTCACTATTATTTCCATAATTTTATGTTGGTTATAAGCATAGTTAATTGACTGGTTCATGTCATAATTACTTCATTTATTTGCTTATAATGGTTAAATGATGGATGCAAGACCTAACTGATGTCATAACAGTTCAAGGGAGAAGGTGGTGATCCTTCTTGTCATGTCTCATAAGAGTTTTTAGTCATTCATGTTCTGTCTTGTATCCTAGACTTGTAGATTGCCTTGATGTTAAGTGTTCGACATAATGTCAGTCCCAGTTGGGGATGGTCAGGCCTAGTCCTAAAGTTGATTTTTGGTTTGAGTGTTTTCATCATGTTTTTAATGGATTCTAAAAGTTACAACGATTTCTGGCCTTTGGCCAAAATTTTGGGCTAAAAAAGTGCCTTAATTTCCACGAACACAGGCACAGGTCTGCTGGGAAAAGTCCCTGGATGCAGGCATGGAGGCTTGTGGGAGTGTCCAGAGGTCCCTAGACATTGGCATGCCCATAACATGAGAGCTTTGAGAGGTAAAGAGGTTTAAGAACTTAGTGAGACCCAAGGGCGGAATGCCTGAGTGGCTGGGTTACCTCCTGGGAGTGTTGTCGCTAATGTGGAAGGTATGGTTGATGTGTTTCTGTCGATGCCATTTCCTTAAGGTCACCAAGGAGGTTCAATCCTATCATAGTAGCCTCTCGTCACATGTTTACCCCAATTGGTCAGTTACTTGGGTAGATATGGGAGGAGGGTTGTTACAAATGGTCACACCAATTCATCCTCCCAAGATCACTATATATATGCCATTCAACTTCATCCTCTAGGCCAATTTGGATAACAGGAATAACAAAGTACCTTCTACAAAGGAGAAAAGGAAAAAGGAAGGATGAAGTTGTCTAGAAGAAGACCAGGCTCTCTCTCTCTATTTGACCTCACACTTGTGACGAAACAGGTCAATATTTTATAGGCATAACCATTAGGAAAAATCCAAGTTTTTCTATGGAAGGAGCAGGTTTGAATTTTAGCCTTTCTAACTAGCCTTGACCGAATCTTCAAGAAGCATATTATATCATGTTGTGGATGGATTGACCAAGTTTGACTTGGGAATATTGGTAGCTAGTTTGACATTGTTTTGACTAGAAGGATTATATGTATTTCTTGATGAGATGAATACTTTCTATAAGAAAAAGGTTGTTGGGTTTTCCGCCCAAGTGGGTAAAATTCTTATGTTTGTTGTTTGGATATATCTTTATGATCCTATTAGCATTTTGTTCCTATTGTTGGGATCTTCTATGTAACTTTTTTATGATGAATGTGAATGCAAGAACAATTAATATAAGAAATCATAAGGAATAATTATCAGATTACAAGACCTTGAAAAATCAACATGGTATAAGAGCTTGGGTGAAACAACAGTCTTAAAAGAAGTCGGACTATTTCAAATTATCCTATAAGTCTTGTTTTTTCACTAGCCCTAGAAACCCTAATACTATTCTGGTTGAAAAAGGGATGAAAAATATTCCAAAAGAAACCTAGATCTTCCTTATTGACCATGCCCTACCTATGTGACTTGTGATCCATTTGTTTTTTATCTAAGATAAAGAAGAAAAGCATTGAAGGCCTAGTTTAATCTTAGATGGATCGAATGACCTCACGAAGGTAGAAGCATGCTTGCATTTGTATAGAGGGACGAAGCCCTTAATTTATAGGTTGAAAAGCCTTAATCCATTTTAGTAGGCTCAAAAGACCTCAGATCCTATTTGGTGGAAATGTGAAATTGGGTTACACTTTTGTAAGAATTGACTGCGGAAAATTCATCATTGCACTTTTCTAGTCGAATTAGTCACTTTTTTCAGTCGAAATATATTTTTTTCAGCTAAATAATTAAAAGCTAATGTTGGATCGAAAATTTGAACATTAAAGTTAACGAAAGCCTGCAACAGATCGTTGGATGGTTGGGGGGGAATCCAGTAAGTTAGTTTTTTGGACAAAATATTTTTTCAACCAATTGTTTTTTTTTGGCCCAAAAAGTTGTCTGGTTGAACACTTAGTTCGCCGAAAAAATTCTTTATATATTTGGGTTGTGAGCCCATTTCAGAGTTTTGTTGTGTTTTTATCCGCTTGAACGTTGTCTACATAGTGTTGTGTTTTTCTCCGTTGAACATTATCTATGCATTACTGACCATTATATGTGCTTAACACTGGAGGAGTTCGACGCAATGTGAATAGCTCAGCCTTGATGTTTTTCATGTTATGTTAATATCTAGCAGGTCACGTTGATGTATGGTTTTCACTGCAACTTTTTTTTTTTTTTTTGGTTTTGGAGGCCTGCTCAGTGCTGGAGGAGTTCGACGCCAAGGAGTTTGGTGCACTGTGAATGACTCAGGTCTGTTTGATGTTTACTAGGTTGATGCTTTGCAAGTTACGTTGATGTTTAGCAAGTCACATTGATTTATAGTTTTCTTTGCAACTTGTTTAGTTTTTTTTGTTTTTGCAAGTCTGCTCGATGTTAGAGAAGCTCGATGGTGGAGGATTTCGACGTCGAGGAGTTCGACATTAACTGGAAGGAGGAATTTTGACTTCTTTCCCCATCTAATCAACCCATCATGATTGCCAAAATAAGTCTCTGTCAAAAATAGTCATCTTCTGTTAAAAAATGTTCATATTAATGCAACAAAAACTGTGCATATTAATATATATAATGTTTATATAATGTTCATATTAATGCAACAAAAACTGTTAAAAGTTGTTCATTAAGTTCATATTGATGCAGCAGAAATTGTTCATATTAATTCCGTAGAGAAATGGTTTGTTGGACACGGATTGTCATTGACGTCAATATGGCAATATGCAAGGAGGCATATCAAAGCAAGAGGAGCCACACATATATATGCCAAAGAAGAATAGAGCGATGGGAGGCAACACATAGAGCTATCGGAGCAACAGAGGACGCAAACAACTGGAGGAGCCATATATATGTATATGTCAGATATATATGCCAATGAAGAGGAGTACACATAGCAAACGGAGGAAACACAGAAACAGAGTGATCAGAGAGCTTATACACATGCATTTAACAACTATTGGAACAGAAATTACATGTATGCATGCAACTGCACTATCGGGAGCCATCGGAGGAGCAATGGATGCATTTAACAGCACACAAGAGCCATTAGAGCCATAGAGGAAGCACACAAAGTTATCAGGAGCTATCGGAGGAGCAATGGACGCGTTCAACAGCAAACAAACATGAGCCGCCAGATACAGCACGACATGCAGATCCAACGGTTGTAGGCGATAAAGATGCACGCAGGATAACGAGAGGGATGTGGCCCGTCGGATTAGGGCATGGTAGATCCAACGGTGATCAGAAGCGGAAGTCGCGCGGAGGTTAACGGCCGGGGGGACAACCGGTTTCACAGTAAACGGTATCCCCCGCACTGCCCATGAGAGGATGGCGGTATCTGTATATGGTCGTGTGATCCAGTCATAATACGACGCGTGGCAGATGAAAACTGCCGCCCACGCAGGTTAAAGCGTATGCAGGTTGCGCGATCGGGGCTTGCGACTGTCATCCGATCGTGCAACGGATGGTCAGATGGCGAGGAATATGCACGATGTTTAATGTGCGGGAAAAAGGACTGTGACCATTGGATCGCGATGATCAACGACTGCGATTGCGAATGCGGCAGAGGCTTATATGGGCACGATTACATGGGTTTTTGGAATAAAATAGAAACAACGAGGCAAAAGGGTGTTTCTAGACTTTTATATCAGTTTTCTTAGATTTTGTTCCTTTGGTTTTCGGATCGCAATGGCAATGGTGGCTTCAACCATGATGAGATCGTCTGTTACGGCAGGATTGTTTCATGAAAATCATCGTCCTTCTGTGGCAGTTGATGCACAGATCTGATCGAAGATAAGCAGCACCGATGGCACAATCAGATTGCCTTTCGGAAGCTTTGGAAGCAATTTCTTCAGATCCACTGTAGAGTTTGGCCAGGGTTAAACCTTACAATGTAAGAGTGCTAGGACTTTGCAACCAGTTAGAGCGACTACAACAGAGGCCCCTCCTAGAGTTCAAAGATCCTCGGGAAAGGAGAGGACCAAGATATGAATAAATGGATTTGGTCGTACTGGGAAGCTGAAAGATCAAGTGAGTCAGAGGAAACGACAACGACAGAGGAGGAAGCCTAATAGTCGGTGTAAGCGGAAACGAATGGACAAAGGCATGGGAATGTATAAAACAGTAGAAACATAGAACTGTTGGGGTGGTTATGGTGGTGAAGAACCCGAGGGTGAGATAGTAGAAGCAGCGGAGGCTGTAGAGGCAGCAGAAGCAACGAAGGCTGTAGAGGCAGTAGAAGCAGCAGAGGCAGGAGAGTAGGAGTGAGGCAACCTCAACTGAATAGAGTGCAGCAGCATACCTGTTTATACCAAGTTTGGGTTGGAGCCCAAGAAAGTTAATTTGTTAATATGAAAGAAATGTAAATGAAAGCGCTAAGTGCTAGACTTAGGCTTAAGGGGCAAAAAGAGTTTATACAAGAAATATGGCTAATCCCTAAGTAAAATAGATTCTTAATTAGGTAATCGTTATGGAATGAAATGAGTGATTCAGTGATATTAAGTAGATCTCAATATCATTGGGGGAAATTAGTAAGTGACTGGGGAGAATCATGAAGGGAAATTAGTTATGAAATCTGCCTCGCTTGAGCTACTCCAAGAGAAATATTTGCCATGGCACTTGCGATAGAGGTAAAATTAACATTTTGAGAGACAAAATCAATCACAAGTTCCATTCTACAACACCAAAACTGCCTACCATGCCTACTTTGCCTAACATTTTTTCTTCTCTTTCTATGGGTGCACTTAGACTAGCAAACCCTTTTCAACATTTCTTTTCTTTACATGGTAAGCCTACCTAAGTCTGCACTTATTACTTCCAAGGGCTCAGATTAAATTGTTGAGCTCCTTTGCTTCTCTACCTATCTACTTATCTGCCAAGATTAAACAGTTTGGACAGATTTTATTCTCTATCTCTAAAACAGGGAATTCAAACATGAACTGGCCAAGATTAAGCTTTTTGGCCATTCATCAATTGTGGCAAAAGTTAACAAGCTGCACACAATGCTTTATTTGCAAAAATGAAATAGTAGTGGCATTTGGACTTGCACACTTTCCTGGTCTTTTTTATTGGGGTTCATTTCTTCTCATTTTTTCTTTTGACCACTTTATTCTTTTTCTTTCTTTTTTTTCACCCTTTGATTTTTCTTTTAGGGTATACCTTCTTTACATTTTTTACATTTTTTGATTTTTTGATAATATGGAAACCTTTACAGCAAGGAAAGGAAGAACATATTACAGAGCTCAACCAGTCAATCATGAAATATGACACCTATAACTATAGGAGTATAACAGAAAGTATCATCTAAGAGCACTACATTATCACCATCACCATCGTTGGAGGTTGTTATGGTTTTTCTGTGTTTTCTTCAAAGTCTGCTAACTCTTCAAGGGTGGCGAGAACCAACTCTTCAAGGATTGAAACCACTATCCCAGTGGGGGTGGTTTGGTTCCTCTTCGGAAAATATGAAAGAGTTTCTATTTCGAGTATCAATCCAATAGATCTTGCAAAATTTCGAGTGATGTGGTGGATGGCCCTGAGTTGTTTGTATGTGAGTTCATAAGGTTGTGTAGTCCCAGGCTGAGAAGAATTACTAACTTCAGGAATGTGCACAGGGGAGTTATTGCAAATGTTACTACCTTGACCAAAGGAAGTAAGATTGGGGTTGGTGGGGTTATCATTCATTAGAGTTTAGATGCCCTCCTTCTAGCGCCATAAATTTTGATGGTGTTGGACTTGCCAACATTCAGGGGATCTCCCCGATATGAAGTCCCAATTAGACCTCACACTGTTTGGTGTAGGAGTCCCATCCGTTATAAAGGCTCGGTTGCCGAATCCTTAAATCTTTTCCTTGGATCTAACTGTCAGTAAGAGAGGGGCGCAATGGTTCCTTCGAAAAGAAAGAAGGTGTGCCTGGTGAGTGTTCAATTGTAAATGTGTCAAAGTTATTCTACTATGGAGAGGAGAGGAAAGTAAGCCTCTAAGGGAGAGGTAGTAGTACCACCCAAGAAGAGACAAACATGAACCAGAAGGATACGTCTAACATCTAGTGGAATAGTCCACAGAGGATCTGACGGTTGTTACAGCCAACAAATGAAAGGGTCGATCTAATATCCTACGGAATAGTCCAAAAGGATGGGACAATAATAAAAACCATTACAACACATTCTCAATAAGATAAGTACTAAAACAAATGAAATATTTCAACTATATTAGCAGATGTGAAAGAAAACATGAAGTACAAACATCTGCAGAATAGTCTTACAAACATTCGAAATCCATGCATGAAGAACATGTTGGCCTTAAAGGCTTATGTTATTAAGTAAACGTTCGAAGACATATATATACAATGAACATCACTAGCTCCAATAGTGGATCATTAGAGCCACTCCTTTCTCCCCAAAATAACTAGCTTATCTCTCTAATGCTTTGCGGGAGGAGCCAAGGTGAAAAGTCATTTTCTTATACAATGAGGGAGTATATATAACCAAGGGGTGATGCTTCCCCTTCCTTGTGACTCTTTGACTACCCTCATGATTCTTTGAATTCTTATGAATTTTCAAATTTACATGACTCTTCATATTCCACACATGTCCTTTGGACTTTCAATTTACAATACATTTCTAAAACATATGTTACATCATTGGCCATAAGGTGTGGCATGTGACCACTCATGATATGACATGAGATGACACTGCTGACATGGACTGCATGATGATGTGGCAATGTCAAGCCACTGCTAATGCTGAGTGTTGAGTATTTGATTCTTCTTTTCACCTCCGTATGACTTGGTGCTAAGGAATCTACAATGATCTTAAGTCTTGAATTGCAATCACAAACTGATGTCCATTTTAATTTTCTTGATTGATCGTATTTTCTATTCAACAACAAGTGTGCCTTTCAGCATGCTTCCCTCATTCATCCCCTTCATCATCATCTTTCCATGGTATTATAGAATACTAGGATCTGCAATTTACTCATGACGAGACGACATCAGTCTAAAAACCCCCTAGTCTAAGGTATTGCATTATGATTCATTAACTATGCTGGAACCAAATGAGAGGCCAGGAGAGAGGGCTCAGTGACTGCACAACCGCATAGTTCAAGAAGCCAGGGGTGAGGATTGAACCCTGAGACTGCAAAATGCACAGTTGAGGAAGGACTAAGGGAAAAAGTTGCGCACTTCTGAGAGCCAGTGGGATAGGTTGAAGGAATGGGCACTAAAAGGACATATTGCACAGTTCCAGGAGACAAGAGAGGTTAGGCTGTTGTGCAAATGCGTAGTTCAAAGGCTCAGGGAATGATATTAAGGCTTGTGATTGCATAGTGTGAAACAAAAGGCCAGACTAGGAGGAAGAATTGCGCAATTCTAAAGGTCAAGATTGGAGCTTGAGCACAAAAATTGTGTAGTGCAACATTCCTAGGAGGCGGAAAATGTGCATTGCACAGTGCCAAGGGGTAAGGTCATAACTAGAGGAATGAAACTACGCAATGCACAATTCATGGAGGCTGGGTGAAGCCAAGTTGCTTAGTCGGGAAGCCTTCTCAGAAATGGCTAAGTGTAAGATCAGTTAAACTGATGTGAACAGTGATAAGACTTCGACTGTCATCTCACACTTAGAATACTTGACTACACAACAACAAATATCACCCATGATCCATGAATAAATCATTTCCCTCCATGTGACAACTTTACAACTAGTTACGACAAGTGTGACACTTAAGATAGACTTTAGGACGACTGTGACGACACTTGTGCGACAATGCTTAAAACTTTTTGAACGAGTGCAACAGATGTTCACATAGTTAGAACAACTAACATACACAAAGATAGACCCTTGAAACCATCATAACGGGCTTCTACACATTTTTTGACATCCAAGCATGCCAAAATACAAAATTTACCGTACTTGCAAAGTGGGGCAAAACACTTCAAGAAATCTTGTGAAATGGGTTTTGGTGTTTGTGATAACAATATGCAAGATCAAGGAAGCCTTCAAAATTGAGTGTAAGCCAAAATTTTGGAGAGTGTTGTAATAGCTACAACAGGAGACAAGGGGAGTCTTTTGGACACTCCTTATTTCCACTTCATTGATGTAGTGGCTCAACACTGAGTTCCTAGGCTTTGTCCTTTCACCTAGTGGTTGCTAATTTAATTTGATTTGGTACATGCACTGTTGAGATATCACTTCTATGGATCCGCGTGACTATCAAAGAAATATTTATGGTGATCCATGTAAAACTGTTGATGTGACTTAGCGTAGTTTGATTTTTTAAATGGAAATATTATGAAACTTTGGTTTTTGGTGCATTCACATACGTCATTCTTCAATATTGAGTGCCCTGGCTAGTGCAATTGAGTGCACAATTTTTTAGCGATAATAATGATGTTCCAAAAAGACACATCATGATTTTGAAGATATGGGGCATAAGAGAAATTGGTGTCCTCCTAGTTTCTTCTAGCTAAATTATCCATTATTTTTTGTTGAACTTCTTTATGCATCAAGATATTTACATGCCAAAGCTCATGCCTTGCATCCCCTTGGTTCATTTATGAGATTTGATCTTTGAGTGAGATATTGGGAGGCAAGGGGAGTCCTTTGGCCGCTTCTTAATTCCACTTCATTGATGTAATGACTCAAGACTAAGTTCCTTGAAATTTTCCTTTCACCGTGTGGTTGCCAATACATTGTCAAGACATATGCCATTCTTCAATATTGAGTGCCTTGGCCAGTGCAATTGAGTGCATAATTTTTTAGTGATAATAATTTTGGTCAAAGAAGATACGTCATGCTTTTGAAGATATGATGCATAAGAGAAATTTTTTTCCTCCCAGTTTCTTATAGCTAAATTACCCATTATTTTTTGTTGAACTTCTTTATGCACCGAGATATTTATAGGCCAAATCTCATTCCTTGCCTCCCCTTGGCTCATTTATGAGATTTGATCTTTGATTGAGCTAGTGGGAGAGAAGGGGAGTCCTTTGGATGCACCTTAATTCACTTAATTGATATAGTGGCTCAAGATTGAGTTCCTTGACATTGTCCTTTCACCTCGTGGTTGCCAATTTAAATTGATTTGGTCCACACACTATTGAGATGTCACTTCTATGGATCCGTGTGACTATCAAAGAAATATTTGTTGTGATCCATGTAAAACTGTTGAGGTGACTTAGCGTGGTTGGATTTTTTAAATGGAAACATAAGGAACCTTTGGTTTCTGTTGCATTTGCACATGTCATTCTTCAATATTGAGTGCACTAGCTAGTGAAATTGAGCGCATAATCTTTCAGTGATAACAACAATGGTCCAAGAACACACATCATGCTTTTGTATATATGGGGAATAAGAGAAATTAGTGTCATCCTGGTTTCTTCGAGCTAAATTATCCATTATTATTATTTTTACTTCTTTATGCACCAAGATATTTGTAGGCCAAAGCTCATGCCATGCCTCCCCTTGGCTCCTTTATGAGATTTGATCTTTGAGTAAGCTGGTGGGAGACCAAGGGATTACTTTAGACACTCCTTAAATCCACTTCATTGATGTAATGGTTCAATACTGAGTTCCTTGACATTGTCCTTTCACACAGTGGTTGCCAATTTAACTTGTTTTGGTTCGCAGATTGTTGAGATGTCACTTCTACGAATCCACGTGACTATTATTGTGGTGATCCATGTAAAACTATTGAGGTGACTTAGTGTGGTTTGATTATTTAAATGGAAACATTAGGAAACTTTTGTTTCTGGTGCATTTACATATGTCATTCTTCAATATGGAGTTCCCTTGCTAGTGCAATTGAGTGCACAATATTTTAGTGATAACATTGGTCCAAGAAGATACATCATGCTTTTGAAGATATGGGGCATAAGAGAAATTGGTGTCCTCTTGATTTCTTCCACCTAAATTATCCATTTTTTTAACTTCTTTATGCACCAAGATACTAAATCTTTGAAATCAACAACTTCAGGCATACATCTTGCATGTACAATTTTCAACATCCAAAATTGGTGACTATTCCTCACTTTTGAAGATAGTTAAAATACCACCTATAGTTTTGTGACCATTAAAGTGCTCTTTCTTTCACCCCAAGGAATTTATTATGTTTCCATAGTATGGTTGTCTTCATATGCTTGACATTTCTCTTCTTATGAGCCTAACCCTTGTTTATAACATAATATCTTGTTAATCAAGGATTGATGACAACACATGTACTAAATGTGCCTTACTGTTGCATACAACATTCCTGATATTAAATTGAATTGCCACTTGTATATCATAAGGCAAGGGAAGAGATTACAAACAATATGGTGAAGTAATAACAACATTAACGACAAACATACATGATATGATCAAATGGAAACTACAATGATCCTTGAAAAGGGCATCTTTTAGTGGATTTGAGGTGAGAAGAATGACAATGTGTGGATGATGATATGGATGAGTGATGTGGATAACACAAAGGTGAAGACACGTAAGACATATCCCCAAAATTCATAAAAATGTCTAAGTGTTTGAAACTGACTACGTTGATGTTGTATGTATTGTGGACCAATGGGAAACTTCATACTTACAAGATGGCACAAAGGAGGTCTATGATTAGCTTATATGAAATATGACTAAGTGTCAAAGTAGTGCAAAATGAGTGTTGTGGGACTTCAAGCATAAAATAAGTGTTGTGGAACTTTAAGCAAGCAAACCTCCAAGGAAAATTATCATTCAAGGAATTGAAAATTTAGAAGAAAAAAATGACTAAGTATGGATCATGAAAAAGAAAATAAAAAGGAAAGTTGAAAGAATATAGCCCCAAGAAGATTGATCAACTAAACTTGATAAAAATCCCCCATGGTATGATGAGACAAATAATAATTTTATTATTATTATGAAGTGTTATTAAATAACGCTTAATGTTTGTTACATTCATAACTAACTTAAAACTTATGACACCGTGTCTAGGTATCAATCCCGTACAAGAGGACATAGCATAATAAGTGAATCAAATTAAACAAAATTTTATGTCAACCATGTGCATAAAAACATGATGTATCATTTACAAGCACATATATCATCTAAGAGTAAGAGGAATAAGCTAATGTACCATGGCTAAGTCATCTTGCAAAAAATCATGAATGACATAAAGCTAGGTTTTCATGTATATGATGGAAGAACTAGAAAAACAAGTCTAAAACAAAAGATATGAGCAAGACAGTTCATGCAAGAAGAAATACCATATCCATGAGAGGGTGGTTGTGGAAGTGGTTTCCCTTGAGGGGACAGAAGAGAATTTATAGATTGTAGCAATGTTCATCCTTTTTGAAGCTCATGTATAACTCCAAAAAATATGTGGTAATAGGAAATAATGTTTTTAACAATTTCACCCAAAATGATACTGCATCATCCCTTCTTGATAGCAAACATGTGGGTTTTCGAGATATAATCACCCATTTGGACTTCCACGTTATATACTTGCCATTGCATTTCATAGATCCCCCATTAGCTATCCTCATTTCCAAGTTGTTAACGATCTAGATATAGCAATGGGTTTCTTCTACAATGTGATAATGAATGGAATTGTGGGTGTTATTTTTGTTTATTAAGATAATCACTTTCCTATGTTTGATATATCCAACCAAATTCATTTCCAAGAAGAGAAAAGGCATATCAAGGCATGCAGGGAGAATTGAAGTTCCTCACAAGGTTGTTGTAGACTAGGAATATCCTTCATATGGATGATTTCCTCCAAAGTCAACCTATTGGCTTCATTGTCAAAAATATCCTCAAAGATAGCAACAAATAATATTTGTTCCTTGCATTTATGCCTTGAGAAATGTTTGTCATCACAACGATAATTGAGACCTTTGCATTGACATTATATCATTTCTTTCCTAGTTAGTTTCTAGACCTTAAAGGGTGGAATGAGTTGATATGGTCATGGAACAAAGTTTGTGTATTTTCAAAAGGTATATAATACAACTTGTGTTTGAGAAGCTATTCGAAAGGCTTCCAACTAGGTAACAAGGATATTTATCTAGTGATTCATCACAACATGTGATTGTATTTCCTCCCTAAGACCACTAAAATTAACCAATCAAATTCCATGTTCTAGTTTCAAAGTATTTAAAAGCATCAACATATTCTTCCACTAATGTTTGTTTGACATAAATGGGTGCATAATGCCACAAAATTAAGACTTCTAGGAAATGTATCCACAATATGCTTTCTTATATCATTGCCACTATCGCCAATGTTCTTGATTTAGAAATAAAACGTATGCCAATGTTCCCCTATAGCATGGAGGAAGAAGCAATATTCAATATAGGAAACCCAATTTGTCAAATCATATGCATAAAACTTATCACAAGTCTCATATAAGATTCAACATGATACAAATAGTTTAGTGGTGCTTTAATATTATATGGTATTATATAATTTATATCATAATATATTATATAATTTTATTGTATTCTAATTTAAATATTATATATCTTATTATATAATTTAACTTATTATACTATTATCATGTTTTTAATTTTATTTTATTTTTAATTTGCGGAGATATGAAATAATTTATATAATACTTCATAACATGATAATTTCTAATTGAATTAGCTTCTGTGAGCTATAATATTTGTTTATTTATTTAACCCAGGGGATTTGAAAACTAGATCAATCAAGTACTCACGTGACACGAGGTTGATTCTAAAACTACCATTATACCTCTGGGAGCCTATGACATGTCCTATTTGTTGAAGAAAAGTGTAACTTGGTTTAGTATTTGTAAATGTAATGTTGATCTTTGTACTTGTCAAGAAAAAGAAATATTATTTTTGTAAATTACTCGAATGATTTTCTTGCTCATTCCACAGGTCTAGGAAAGTCAAATAATCAAAGTCATGTTAAAGAGCTCTTCTTGAACATGAATATGGGTCAACCTAGTGTCAAGTAGCCCTCCAAGATAAGCACCATCCTCCAAAGAAGAAGATTGCCAACAAAACTATGTGAAAGACATTCAAGTCGGTTTCAAAATATATATTAATGACAAGCCAACTCAAATAATAGACACAACACTTCACACTAACATGTCAACTAAATATGGGAGACTAACCATTCTTTATATGTGGTTAGGATTACCACAAACATAACAAAACCCAGATTATCTCTGAATTTCGTATAGGTGCAGGAAGTACAAGAGAGTTGCAGGAAGAATTTCGGATGACATTCTTGGAGGCCTATCCTCAAGCTCAGGAAATTCGATGGGTATAGTAGGGTGCATCACAGATATCTCTGCAATAATTACAGTGAGAAAACTACACTCATCTCCTCGGTGCTCACTGTCTAGGCCTATCTATACAGTGACCTTTGAAGCAACCTTACAATCTCAGCATTATTGTGATAAGGCAGTGATCTCATGTGGACACACTTTGTCTCGGTATATAGTTCAAAAGTAGTCATAATAGATGCAAGTACGATCTTAGTATAGCTACAATCATGACCTCAATGGAGAAGATCAATATTTCGGTAAAATTAAGTGCAGCTCTATATATATATATATATATATTTATTTATATATATTAGATCTCTTTGTTGAAATGAAGATCTCGATGAGTATACAACAATAAGGATCTCGGTGGTACACCAATGATAATCTCGATGTTGCAGCAGTGATGGAGATCTCGATGATGCAGTAATGATGGCCTCAATGGTACAACAATTCCTTTCACTAGATTAGTTAATCACATACTTGATATTATAAATGTCACATCATGCAAGGAATCAACATCATCAAACTAACACAATGAGCAATCACATCATTAGACACTGATATACCCTAGAAACCATGTAGGGTGAAAACCAACAAACATTTAATTTTATTATTAAATGCTTGTGAAGGCATTCACCCCTCACTCAATGGTCTATAATGAAATCCATCCCTTAACCATTGTCATAAAAACTTACAACGAAATATCTTTTAAATACAAAATATCTAACTAAAAGCTATTACAAAACTTACAACGAAATATCTTTTAAATACAAAATATCTAGCTAAAAGCGTGATATCATTTACGCACAAATCTTCAATCGTCATATCTTTGTGGCCTCGTTGTTTCTTCAGTGGACCATCCTAAAGCTCGCACTCATCTACATGGAACATTGAGTCTTTAACTAACGCCATCTTAAACATAATCTATCATTTGCACAATTCACCATGTTTTCCTACCATTGTTGTCGTTAGCATACATTGATATCATGATTACATAGAGTATTAATCAACCAATTCATAAATCTATACTAGTGATGCTTCACCATCTATTCATGTACATTCATGAAATGGAAGAAAAATATCACATGTTTCCTTCAACATCATTGCATATGCGCTAGTTATAAGCATGTAACCATCAAAGCATGTCTATAAAATAAATACCACATTAACTAATATTTCCTTTACACAAGCACATGTTTTTGCAAGAAAAATCGCTGCAAAACAAACAAAACACTTGTGGACATACTCAATCATTGGAAGTGATAAAAGATGGATTATCTGGCCCCGTCCCTGGTGGAGGGGGAGAGCGGAAAGGGAAGCTAACATGATGCTCCAAATGGGGCAACTAGGCTTCTAACTGCTCCACATTCTCCAATATGCGAGTGTGTCCATGCCACACCACCACTACTTGTTCCCATAGATGGCATTGGAAGTATTGGATTTGGGTCAAAGTTGCCATCATTTCTCCATGTGATTTTTCTCGTAGTTATCTAGCTACAATTTAATGGACTGTTGTGATTGAGCTAGGGCGACATGTGGGGGTATGCCACCCCTCCTATGTAGTGGTCGAAATCCTCTACGAGGTCCCAGAGCACACACCCTTCCTTTCTTGCTTGGACCAGCGGGCATAGGCTCCTTGACTCGACGATGACTCTTAGGCGTAGTCTCTAGGGATTTTCTTCTGTCATTGTTTCCCATATAATAACTTCTTCTCGGTGCCATGAAGGAGATGTGTGGAGGAAGGCCTCCAAACAATGCCACCCACATTGAGGCGCAAGTCACCACCAACCTCAAAGAGATGCCTATTATTCTCACATCTGTGGACCTCCCCTGCACCGTTGAAGGCACCGCACCAAGGTTATACAAAGTGCATGCGCTCTTGCTCCATAACCAAATGAATTTTTCCAAAAAGGCCGAAGTCGAAACAAGATTTTTCCACGAATGGGTCGAGTTCAAACCACAATTAACACCCCTTGTCGAGGCCAACCACACAACATCCACCCTAGGAGAAAATATTGTAACCCACAAGCAGGTTCTAGCCAAGCATTGACCACTAATTCAACAAAGAAACTTATAGACACAAAAAAATAAGGAACCGAGGAGACTAGATCTGATTGAGCTGAGGACCCTATCGCTTCTCCTCACGCACTATTTCCAATTCCACAATCACCCTGGGGGGCAGACATCCGAACAACCCACAAACTACGAAGACTACCATACCATAACCAAAACTAGATAAAAACAGAGTCACTGAGTCAATTTTGTTGTCAACAAAGGAAATGCAGGGGAGGGCGTGTAGTGGCATTGCACTCAACTCACTTCTACAGACTCTTGTCACCCTAATCACCCACAGAATTACAACACTTCTCTCATTCAAACTTCTAGTGGCTGCTACAGAACTAGATGGTATGCACTCAACATCGTCCTAACACTCCTTCCTTGTACTAAAAACACAAGATTTCCATAATGAGACCCATATGTTGCCTTATGCAGCACCTCAGCCACCTGTGAGTGCATAAATGCCTCTCTCTGTCATTGGTTACCTTCACATGAACCCTGTGGTGTGGGTACTGCCACATAGCTAATCGCTTCCTCGCACGCATGAATAGTCTTGAGGGAGGCCAGGCATGACTCCCGACGACCTCAATATATCTACCTCCATTAAGGTGCGCGATTATACAAATTTAATCATATATTTTTATAAGTTAAATTCAATTTATAACTTTTTTAATTATGTTTTATAAAATGAAAGTAAAAAAATAAAGATAAATCTATAAATATAGTAGTATGGGGTGTATTGATGTGATTTTTTCGAGAAGCTTTATTGGCAAGTCTATAAAATTGTGAAATAAATGTGAGTATCGGGTTTCATGTTCAAATCCCTAGTTGCTAATTGTATCCTTATATTATAGGCAGCCTAATTCAAGATGTCAAATCCCTAGTTGCTAATTGTATCCTTATATTATAGGCAGCCTAATTCAAGATTATAATGATAGTCGTTGAAATTAACCCAACCTATTACCAATGCCCCTAACAAAAAAAATATATAATTTATATTAATTTGAAAAATTATATAGATATAATCCCACATTTCAATATGGATGAGTTATATAAAAATTAGAAAATATTATTATTTAATTTCAATTTAGTTATTTATTTTTGTCAGTTTTCTCTTCATTCCTACTACATACTTACTTTATGGGTTTTTGGATATCTCATCTATATAGTAATAAAGATGGGTTATGTCAACAGGTGGTAACACAATTTGCAAAAAGCTTGTTGGCAAGTCTGTGTGTATCTAAGTGATCAGAAGTTCAATCTAATTCAGAAGTTCAATCTAATTCATTTGTTTCGAGAATGTGAATGACGATGATGATTAACGTCTACTAATATTAATATAATCTATAAATTAATATAGTCTATAAGACATTAAGAAAAATTCAAGAGAAAGCGTTTTTCATTTTCAACCCTCTTAGTATTGCAAAGGTGTGTTTGGGGGTTGGTCGTCTACTAATATTAATATAATCTATAAATTAATATAGTCTATAAGCGGTTAAGAAAAATCCAAGAGAAAGTATTTTTAATTTTCAACCCTCTTAGTATTGCAAATGTGTGTTTTGTTGATAGACCAACGCCATGTTTCACTTTGAAGATCATAAGAATTAGTTCTTATCGTGGCAATGTTGATTTTCTCATTAGCATTAGTGAAGACAGAAAAGTAATTTTGATTTTAGAAATTAAAATTTGTTACCTCTTACCATACTCTAACTTTTTTTTCCTAATTCTTTTTTTTAATAAATTATTAAATTATATTTACTTTGCAATATAGATAAGTTATATAAAAAATTAAGCACTAATATTATTCAAAATATGGATAAGTTATATAAAAAATTAAACAATAATATTATTCAAAGTCAATTTATTCAAATAAGTAATTCAAATATTATTTATCATTTTATTTATTTGAATAGAGGTTTGAATTAGGTTTATAATCTTGGGATAATATAATTTTGTAAATAAATTTGAATTTAAATTAATATTAAATTAAAATATAAGAAAATTAAAATAAATTATACAACCATATTTCAAAATAATAATTATATTTCAAATTTAAAAATAAATTAAAATATATTTAAAATTAAATTAGTGAAAATGATTAAAAATAAAATATGTATACTAATATATTTAAATTTGAATGGTTACCAAAGTAACAAATTATTGAAAATAAAATTAATTAGATAATAAGATAAATAAATGCCACACAGTACATTGCGGAGAACTGGATAAGAAAACTAAATTTTAAACGGTCAGGTGATTATGGTGGCATACGCAAAAGCTGCAGCATTTTTCAGGACCGCATCGAAACTGTTTACGTGGTTGCAAATGCAGCAATAAATTCAGTGTTTTTTAGAGAACTTCCTTCTCAATTCCACTTTCGTTGCAGATTCTTTTGCGTTTTCTTTTGATGCTTGCCATTGCCCTTTCTATTCTCCTGCATGCGTTCCATTGCAATCGCATCTTTTGGGTTCACCTTTTTATTGACATTGCTTGGATTTTGCTTTCCAGTCATATTGCTCGATTTTGGCTTTTCTTGAACATCCCTACTGTTGTTAACAATTTCAACTAACTCACTCTGTTCTTCTTGTGCTATAGTCCTATGCTGACTCTGCAAACATTCTTCTGTAAAATCATCATCTTTTTTGGTTGACTCTTTGGGATTTCGGGAAAGCAGTGAGTTAATTACCTTTGCTTGTTCTTCTTTTTCCTTGAACAATTCAGAGTGTTTCTCCTCCATCGCTTCAATTTTCTTGACAGCCTTTGCATGAAGTGATTCAAGTTCCCTGATCTGTTTGTCCTTTTCCTGCACTATGTTGGCATGTGTTTCCTGCCACTCTACAATTTTTTGGCACAACTGCTCCACCTGGTTGCTGAGTTTGTCATATTCAACTATCCTTTCTTCAACTATTTTATTCTTTGTCTCTATCAAAAACCTGATACTGTGAACCTCTTTATGTAGCATTTGATTCTCTTGTTTAAGAGAATTTTCTGCTACCTGGTACTGTTGAATTACATGAGAGTGTTGCTTGACATTTTCTTCCGTGCGCTTTCTAAGGCTACTAATTTCTTCTTCCATCGCTGCGTTTTGTTTAAGTAAAGCCTCCAACCTCTCTGCATTGCTTACGGACACAGCTTTCAACACCTGCCTTTCATCTTCCATGCTAACCAGTTTATCATTATACTCATCCAACCGGGCCATCAAAGACTCCGCCTCAGTCCCTAGCTTTCTGTTTGTCTGGCTCAGTGACTCTTTCTCGCTAGCCATTAACTCAAGGTTCGTTTGCAGATCTGCAAACCTGCTCAACAGGATATCCTTTTCAGCATTCCAAGCTTCCTGTGCCATTTGGCTACTTCTAATGATCTCGGCAGTCTCCTTTTTGGCTGTTGCAATCTTTGATAAAAGCACATCCTTTTCCAATTTCCGGCCTTCACAAGTTGCCTCTAATTCTGAAGATCTCGCTCGAATTTGATTTTCCAACTGCAAAATAGTATGCTCCAGATGCTTTTTAACAAGATTAACCGCTCCAGACTCCTCTTCTTTAGCAGAAATTTCTGTATTGAATCTTTCCTCAGCTTCCTGCAATTGTTTGCCTGCTCGAGAAATCGCAGCTTCGTATTGCTCATCTTTCTTTGCAAGTTCTTTTCTCAATTCTTGCTCAGCCTCCTTCCATTCTTTACTCATTTTCGTTGCAGACTCAATTTCTGATACTAATTGTGCCTTCAAAGACTCTGCTTCAGTGGCTAGCTCTCTATTTGTCTCCCTCAGTGACCCTTTCTCGCTAGCCATCAACTCAAGGTCCGTTTGTAGCTCTCCAAGCCTGCTCAACAGGATCTCCCTCTCAGCATTCCAAGCTTCCTGTGCCATTTGTTTACTTGCAGTGATCTCGTCAGTCTCTTTTCTAGCTGCTACAATCTGTGATAAAAGCACATCCTTTTCCAATTTCCGACCTTTACTGGTTGCCTCTAACTCTGAGCATTTCGCTTGAATTTGACTTTTCAACTGCAAAACAGTAGCCTGCAAATTCTTGTTATGAAGATTAACTGCTTCACATTTTTTTTCTTTCGCAGAAATTTCGGTATTAAATCTTTCCTCAGCTTCCTGAAATTGTTTGTTTGCTTGAGAAACTGCAGCTTGGTAATCCTTGTCCTTCTTTGCTAGTTCTTTTCTCAATTCTTTCTCAGCCTCCTTCCATTCTTCAGTCATTCTTTTTGCAGATTCAATTTCTGATACCAACTGGGCCTTCAAAGACTCCGCTTCAGTCCTTAGCTCTCTATTTGTCTGGCTGAGTGGCCCTTTCTGGCTAGCCATGAAATCAAGGTTCGTTTGTAGCTCCGCAAGCCTGCTCAACCTTTTCTCCCTCTCCACATTCCGCGCTTCCTGTGCCATTTGACTTCCTGTAGTGATCTCGGCCGTCTCCTTTTTGGCTTCTACAATCTGTGATGAAAGCGTATCCTTTTCCAATTTCGCACCTTTACCAGTTGCCTCTAATTGTGCAGATATTTCAGCATTGAATCTTTCCTCAGCTTCCTGCAATTGTTTGCCTGCTTGAGAAATCGTAGCTTGTAATTCCTTATCCTTTTTTGTAAGTTCTTTTCTCAATTCTTTCTCAGCCTCCTTCAAATTTTCAGTCATTTTCCTTCTAGATTCAATTTCTGATTCCATTGCAGTGAGATTTATGGACAAAATGCCTTTTTCTTCTCTTAAGCCTGTGATTTCTTTAACAAGGATTTGATTGAGGTCTTTCAACTTCGATACTTTATCATCTTTGCGAGCGGAAGAAGCACCATTTGCAAACGTTGCTTTTACTTGCTCAGATCTCTTCCGCCTGCCCTTCTTGTTGTTGCCTGTCATCTTGTTCACTGGCGAGACCCGCGGAAGTGCGGAAAAATATGTTATTGTTTTATAACCTACCACGAATTTTCGAAAGCAAAACGAGCACTTCGCATAATTTCAGTAAGGCACAAGAAGTAAACGTAACTCCGAAGGGCTGTGTTCCAACCAGAATAAAATTATTCAAACTCACTGTGCACTGTGAGCAAGAACACGAAGAAGAGGTATGATCGCTTAAAAGCTGTCCAAAATAAAGTAGGTCAACAGCACGAGCACCGCAATTCTTGAAAATAAAGTCCAGGCTTTCGCAATCAAACAAAATTCAAGTGCAGTTGAATACCTAGAAGCAGTTGAAATTCTCAATTTCTCAAAATTACAACACAAATAATAAAAAAATGTCCTGAAACTTAAAGATAACTGTCTGAACCCTCTTCATACAACAGTAAAACAAAGAAAAATGTATTGGAGAGTAGGATAAATATCAGTTTCTTGAAAATGATTGGCTTTTCTCCAAGCAGGTACGACAGATCCCGAAAAAAACAACAAAGCTAGACAAAATGTCTCCGAGTACCGTTTTCTACAGTCCTCCCCTACCGAATCTCCCTTTGCAAATACCACTGCAGGAGCTTCACGCTGAGAAGAAATGGAACACAACCAGTCAAAAAGTTACGGATATTTGCCTTGGCTGCCTCGCATATATATAATCTACCGACCCACAATTTTGATTAATGGTTGCTCGGTTTAAAAAGTGTATAAATTTTTTTGGAACTAGTGGACCACGCAAAGGTGAATTTAGGGGTTTTTAACCTTTTACTCTGTTAAAAAGATAGTTAAGGTCAAAAGTTTTAATCAAAGAGGTCGGAGGTGACATCCGAGGTCATTCATACACGGCACCGTGGTAATTGTGCATAAAATACTCTCTAATTTTTATTCAAGGGTAAATGTATAAAGTTAATTTTGAAAACATGTTTGGAAAAAATTTGAATGTTGATTATTTGTATGTATTTATTTAAATCTTTTTTAGTGAATTTTTGACTTCAAGTTATATATATGTTATTAAGAAATTTTTCGGAATATTGTTGAGCTTTTTTTTGGGTATTAACCAAGTTTACGTAGCCTTTGAATATTGATGGCATTCTCTAAAATTAAGGATAGGTCTCAAGTCCTTAATCATATTTAAGAGAGGGAAACAAGGGTCTCTAGGCATAAAACATGCTTCTTAGGCTCAATAGAAAGGCAAGAGGCCTCAGACCACTACTTATGACTTCTATATGTTATTATTCACCTCCACTTGGGATATGTTCACCATGAGTTGGTTAGTTGTGAACCAAGAATAGGTCTCAAGATCTAATCAAGGTCGAGGAATGACAATAAGGACTATTTTTCTTAAATTAGGCTTCTTAAGCTCAAGCACCATGAACAATATCTACAACCCATGAACCCTTCAGGTTATAGCGCCTTGAACCACCACATGGGATCCCTAAGTGCATTTTTAGGCTAATAGGCCTTCCTTTTGAATCAATTCAGTCGTCAACACTTCCATTCTCTTATTGACCTCTGTACATAGGTTTCCATTTGACATGTGTGCGCATCTGTACACAGAGAGATTTTCATTTCACATGTGTGCGCATCTATACACAGATTTCCATTTGACATATGTGCGCACCGCTGGACTTCCAGAAGAGTCAGTTTGAATTATGTATAGAATTTATGGTTTGATAATGCACTATGCTCCAGCTGTGATGCAAAACATTTCAAATCCGAGAACCGCGAAACTGAACTACAAGAAGGCTCCTCCTCCTTAACAATATCCCCCACATTCAACAGATTATTATCCGAGGCCGCGACTTAATATCCGAAAAATCCACTATATATTCAACTTTTAGCTTGTAGAGTTACTATGGAACTCTCATTGACTTCATGCTAACAAATTCAAAAGAATTGCTTTATGTAGAGTATTCCAAGCCAGAAGAAACCCAGGGTGCTTTGTCATTGAACAATATGGACGTTGGTGGGCAACGTTTAAATGTTGAGATGACAAAAGTAGTGCCTCCAAAGATGGTAACATCTGCTTCTAATGCAAGTAGAAATACTACTCAAACAGGCTCTTTGTTGGTGATGATGCAGCAAGTAGTTGCCATGCAGCAATTGCAGTTTCAGCAAGCATTGATGATGCAACAGGCATTGGCATCACAGCAGGCTGCCAGCAGGGCAGCAACAGTAAAATCTGCTACTGAGGCAGCTGCTCTCTGAGCTGCAGAAATAAGCAAAAGGCTCAAAGGAGAATTTGTTAACAAAGAGGAGAAGGAACCTAGGAAAACAAGAAGGCAGGTTTTTACTCTTATGTTTCTTTATTTTCACTTTGGTCTGCACTTGTGTTGTTTATCTTGTTCTTCTTAAAATAATTAGTAACTTCTTTTAACTTTTATTTGTTTTTCTTCACTTTGGCTTATGCTTCATGTTTTTTTCATTCCATTATTTATAAAATATATAGTAACTTATCTTGAATATCTGCTTTTTCAGGTCAAGGTCGAAATCAAGGTCCACTGTTAGACATCATCAATATATTTGTCATTTTTCATTAAATTGTCATGTTTGAAATATAGATCTTCTTCAACTATCTTCTGTAGCATTGCTTGTGAAAAACACAGAAAAGCAAGTGAAATATTTAGAAGTATTCAAGTGAAATGCAACAACCATGTTTCTAAATGTTTAGTTCACTCATCAGTGGTGGTCGAAATCAAGGTCCCCTGTTAGACATCATCAATATATTTGTCATTTTTCATTAATTGTCATGTCTGAAATATAGATCTTCTTCAACTATTTTCTGTAGCATTGCTTGTGAAAAACACACAAAAGCAAGTGAAATATTTAGAAGTATTCAAGTGAAATGCAACAACCATGTTTCTAAATGTTCAGTTCACTCATCAGTGGTTGTTTTTTTTTTTTAGTTGAAAAAGTTTCACTTGCTTTAGTCCATCTTTTATGCAACAAAGAAATTGCATTTTTATAAAGTTACTAGACTTTATTTGGCTTGGTACATGTTTTGGTTCACTAGGTTAAACTTGACTCAAAACTTGGCAAAGATTTGCCAATCAACCTAGAAATGACTCAGCATATAGAAAACTAGAAAAAATTTAGATTTTCATGAAAAATAACATTTTTTCTTTCAATTTAGAATTTATTAGCCCCCAGTTGAATCAAACTGGTCCAATGGGTAGGTCAAATGGGTCTTGGCCAGGTCATCCCAGTCAAACTTGGGTTTGGGTGGTTCGGAACTGACCTGACCTGGCTTGAGTGGTAGGTTGGGTAGCAGTGCCAGTTCCAAGTTGACCTGGCAGGGTTTGGTAACTATAAATCATGTATAAATATTTATCAGATAATGATAAAGTTTTAAACACAGCTTTAGTTACACTTTTAGAATTCAATCATTGTATAGTGCATGGAAAAAAGATTGTTTTTTCTATCTATAGTTTGCCTTAACACAACCTTATTGTTTTGTTCTGATGGCCCAATATCTACCAATTATTATGTTTATGCTTAAGTTCTCTTTATCAATGGAGTTACAGTGTGCAGGTTTGCTAAGTGTTTGATCTTCACTTTTTGTGTTTATTGTATCCTTTATTATACCCATTCATCTCAAAACCAGTGGTTGTTGGCTTGGTATCACTTATAACTATATACTCCAAACTGCCTTGTACATTTCCAGTACATACCCTATTCAGAAGAGCTTGATGAGGTTGCCATGATGTCTGAGCGACACGCTCTATTTGCATGCCTTTTACTCTCCAAAAAAATGCCTGGCATATGGTGATTAACTGAAAGGATTCAGTTCAACTTCTTTGTTAGGTGTTTGCAGGCAATGTAAGTTGAAGTCTTCATCAACATATCTAACTCAAGCAGATGCTCAAATGAACTCCAAGCTTTATGCCTTCTATATATTTCAAAATTATAAAACTTTATTGTGTTCAGTAGCACAGATCAATCTTACCTTCTATGGTTGGTGTTTTCAACTTTGCATGCATTCTTGTTGAATGTGACGTCTTAATAGAAAAAATTATCTTGTGTAGTTGTCTAGTTCAACTCCTGCTTGCATGCATGTGTGTATTCTGACCTTAAACATGCTTAAGCTAAGGCAGTGAGAAAATACACTCCAGTGGCTAGATTAAAACTATATTTTTCTTTTCTTGCACATGCTTAAGCTACATATTTTTCTGTTCGTACACAAGAGCATAGTATTTGCTTGCTTTATGCCTTATCTTCTTAAGTTTTTTATGAACTTCAAAAATGCAAATTGCAATGGAATCATTGCCAGCGGTTCTTTTGAACGGATTATTTGTCTGAGGCTCCACAATAACTTTTCTCCTATTACAATACATTTATAGTGGATGTTGAAGACAACCAGTTGCTATATCTACATACTATAAATATTTTGAAGATACTTTTACATGGTAACTTCATTTTGTATGCCTTTTCTTTCTGGTCCGAGCCTTCGTTGCTTGACTTTTCTTGTTTTGAAATTAGAGTTTTTTGTTGGAAGAACAATGATTATAAATAGGTGCACTAATGAGTATAAATATACAATGAAACCAGCTATTCATATGATCAAAACATTATGAAATTGTCTATTTGTCATTCCCAATATGGAAACTAACAAGAAAAATGTGTTTCCTGGTTAACGTGTTAGGATAAATGATCAATGGTTAATTGAAGCATGTCTGGGTAAGTCAAGACATTTTCTTATTAATACTTAATGTTGATTTTGGTATTCAAGATCGTTTATTGATCACAGTCACATTTTGAGATGCTGAAATCTCTTAAAGCACAAATACATCTTTGAGAATTTTCCTTGGTAGCTGAACGAACTGCTTGCAGGTTGCAATGTCAGTCATATATCCTAGCCTCCCAAGTGTTCATCTATCTTGACCATATTTACCAGTGGGGAGCCACTGTAAGCTACAAGCTTGTGGTATTGGCCGAGTTGGTTTAAGTAGGAAAACTACAAAGTTTCCACACAATTGAGTATATTTGTTGCTTCATATTTAGTATTTAGATTTCATGTCCCCCCCTTGGAACAGGTGGCTACCCAGGAACTCACTTCTTTCCAAAACAAAACAATTGTATAGCTGTGTAAGTGCAAAAGCTTTTTTTGATTGGTGTTATCCTAGAAGAAGAAATTTAGAAATGCTGATGCATATGCTTTAGTCAGATAACCCAGTGTGCTTGCTTGCATACTCATAAATATTTTGTTTAAGGTGAAGTCACCATAAGCATGTTGATGCATCAACTTGTGGCATCTTATTAGCTAATGAACTATTTATGTCAAGGCTACAAGGGTGCTAGAAAATCATCCTTATCTGTTTCTGTATGAGTGTCTCTGCCATCCTTTTTTGATTGAACCTTGTGCAAGGTATGAGCTTATGTAAGTGATTAAACTAGTTTTTGGTTGCAAAAATTCTACATTAGTCTTTAGAAAAATATAAGTATTAGGCTATTTTTGGGATTTAAGTCTCAACATTATTGCCTATTTAAGGGTGCTCCTAACTGAGCAGTAAACCCCTTTTTGTTAAATAGAAGGGTCTATGCTGATGCTCCATCTCTGCAGAAACCTTGTTTGTATAGGTATACTAGTCTAGAAATGATTACAATGAGGGGTTACCTTTACTCAATGAAGGTTCAGATGTTTCACTTCTAGCTTCCTCCTCAGGAGGCATGCATTTATGAATGGATATACATGAGTACTTTCCCAACTTGAAATGTTGGAGACTAAGCTTAAACTGATTTGAAATTCTTTCTTGCAATTATCTGGCACCAACATTTCTTTACTTCATCATTTTTTTTTTCTTAATTTGGTGTTCTCGAAATAGCTGGTTGCAGTGGCTAATTTATTCCTCTTATTATTTTTCTTGTATGCCAATTAAACAATTGTTTTATCCAATTGGCTAGTAGTGTACGTGACTCACACCTGGTCATTCAAGTGTTTTTTCCATGCAAACTAAACAATTGTTATGTTTATTTGAGAAGGAATAGAATAACTTTTAAATATCCTGAGCACAAGCATTGAATAACTTTTGAAAAATATGGTAATGTTACTGGGAAATATAATTAGTGTACCAAAACATTGAAAAGCAATTTAGGATGAAATTGCAAAAATGTTCGTCGTAACTTTCGAAAAATATCCTAGTGTTACTGGGAAATATTAGTACCAAAACATTGGAAAGCAATCTAGGATGAAATTACTAGAATGGAATTGCAAAGAAGTTCATTTCAATTAGACAACAACAAAGTTTCAGGGTGTGTGAACTTAGATAACAACAGAGTTTCAAGGTGTGTGAACTTTTATAATGAGCAACATTTCTAAAAACAAGTGTGAACTTTTATAATGAATAGCATTTCTAAAACCAGCCACTGCACTCTCTATAATATAAGCGTTTTTAAAGTTTTAAAATGATTTTTTTTTTTTTAAATTAGTAATTATGATATATATAATTGAAAATAAGTAAGCAGTAATTTTAAAATAAGTGTGAACTTTTATAATGAAAAGCATTTCTAAAAACAACCGCTGCAATCTCTATAATATAAGAGTTTTTAAAGTTTTAAAATGATTTTTTTAATTAGTAATTATGATATATATAATTGAAAATAAGTAAGCAGTGATTTTAATTATATCAATAATGATGATATATTATAATTTTGTGATGGAGGAGTTTGATGAGGACAAACTGCAATCAAGATATACATTTAAAAATAATTGTAAATAAATTTTAATTAATTAAAAAAATATTAATTAATAATATAATAATATAATCAAATCATTTTAATTAAATTTAAATAGTGATTTAATATTAAAATGATTTCAATGGTGGTTTCTAACCTTCTCTATTTTTAATATTTTGTTATTAGTATATAAATTAGTATTTTTTATTTTTATCCATATACATATACATATACATATACATATATATCTAGATATATACAACTTATTACATATAATAAACATTCATAAAACTAAAATATCATTTTTTACAATATCTATATAAAAATCAAATTTGTCAATACATATGGTATATGGCATACATATCTACAAATATTATCCTCGGAGCATTTTTCCAATTTTTATACCATTTTTCCAATTTAAAAAATCTATCGGCCTCTCTTTGCACCTTTTGGGGCAATTGCTAGTTTACCTACTAGTGATAATCCCACACTAACAATGGTTATCATAGGCCATGGTTGGTCCTTAGCATTCAAGTGAGATATGACCCACATGGTAGGGGGGTCAAGAATAGGCTTAAGACCTTACTAAACCTTCTGAAGCTTAAGTATCATAGTTAGTGAGGAAAACACCTAGGTCATAGGCCCTACCCATAGATTCTTAAGCTTGATTGCTATGATTGACACCTACAACCCATTACAAAAGGACACTCTAGGGTTTTTTTGAAATAACACATGCACTCTTTAGGGTGTCTTTGGCATCGAAGTTGGATATGAGTACTAATAAGAGATTTTATGTATTGAGGATTGATCATGAGGCATTAACAATGGTTTAGGAAGGAAAACTAATACCTTGGAATATCATTGAATCTTATCGAGCATAATGGCCATGAACAAGTCCAGGGACTAACACATGAATCCTCTGTAGGCCTTTAAGTGGGATATGGGCACCATGAGGAGGATGCCTAGGGATATTGTTAAAAATTCTCAAGATCGAAAGCCTTGAAAAAGTCTTTAAACTAACACATAAATCCTTTATAGGGTTTCTTTTGAAGTCTCCAAGTGGGATATAGGCATCATGAGTAGGTTTTGTGCACTAGAAATGGATTTTGAGATCTAAACATGGTGAATAGTTGAAACAAGGAGCTTATGCCATAATTGAAGCTTCTCGAGATTAAGTACTATGAACAAAACCTAGAAACTATGACATGAGCCCTCACTGGGGAGTCTTTGGCATATGAGTTAGATATATGCATCATTAGGATATAATTTGCATTGTAGATGGCTCTTGGGGTTTTAACTATGACCATAGTAAGGAAAAAATAACCTCAAACCCTTGATCATGATCAAAGGTGGGAAACAATAACCTTAAATCATATACATAACTTCTCATGTTGAAGCAACATGAATGTGTCCCAAAACCACAACACGAGAACCCTGTAGGGTTTCTTTGGCCTACTAAAGGATATGAGCATATTGAATCTATGTATTGAGCATTAGGGATGATTCTCAATGTATAAATGACCTCAAGGAACAAAAGTAAGACCCTCAATCCCCAAACAAACATTACTAGAATCAAACACCATGAAAAATGACATGGAACCATAACTCTCTAAGGACATTTAGCATTCACTTTGGATATGGATGCTAATGGATTTTTTTGCACACCATGGAGTGGTCATCATTCCCTAAGAGTCATTAAAGAATGAAAACAAGTGCCTTAGGTTCTTTTTCAATTTTATCAAGGTTCATTTCTTAAGTGGTCTTTAGTCTCTAAGTGGAATACAAGTGTTATGGGTAGTGTTACGACAAGAATTTATGTTCTAGAAATAGGTGTTGAGGAAATAAACATGGTCAAGAGGTAAAACATTGCTCTGATACCTTTTCTCAATGCACTTTATCCCTCTTACTCAAATTATCTTGAGTCATTGCAAGAAAATGGAAACCTCAAAAATATTACCTTTGACTCCCTTGTGAAAAAATTTGCTGAAAGAGAGAAAGCTTTTGGGAAGAAGACAGCTCCTCAATCTTCTGAAGAGGCTTTGTGCCTTGCACATAGAGAGAAGAATCTTGCTCAAGATTCTTCTAGAGGAAGAGGTGGTCGAAGAGGAAGAGGAAGAAATTTCAGGGGCAGGGGGGGCAAACACTCTCAAGGAAAAAAGTCAGATTTGCATTGCATATGCTGCAAAAGAGATGGATCACATTATGCATCCATATACAAGTTTCGTTGGGACAGAATTGAACAGGAACGAAACCAACCCAAAGGTAAAAATAATGAAAAAGAGAAAGGTAAAGCACCTGAATCCGCTCACTATGTTGTGGCACACTGTAATATTGGAGTAAATGAAGACTTATTTAATGCTTCACTTACTTCTTGGAAAAATGATTGGTTGCTTGATTCAAGAGAAACTTGTCACATGACTTTTAGAAGAGATTTTTTTGAAGAATTTATTGGCAATGTTGATGGAGCAGTATACTTTGCAGACAAATCAAAACTCAAGCCATTAGGGCTTGGCACAATCAGGCTTAAATTTCCTGGTCCTCCAGACTTTCTTCTGCATCATGTTCTATATCTCCCACAGCTAAGGAGAAACTTGTTGTCCTTGTTCCACATCCACTAGCAAGGATACTCCATTCAAGGTTGAGGTGAGAAAAGCATCAGACCACTCACTTGTCATGACAGGGATAGAAGAAGAAACACTTCTCAAGCTGCAGCGTACCTCTACTCGTGCACAAAATTTATCATACAATTCTCATTATGAAGAAGGTACAATTCCATCAAGTTTATTATGGCATGCTAGATTTGGACACTTGAACTATGACAACATCCACTTTTTGAAGAAAAATGGTGTTACTGGTTTGCCTACAATTCCTAGGAAACTTAAGCAATGTGATGCTTGCATTCTAGGAAAGCATATCAAATAGTCTTTTCATGATTCACATTCCAGAGCACATAGAAAACTTGAACTCGTTCATTCAAATTTATGTGGTCCAATGCCTATTCCTTTTGCAAATGGAAATAAATATATGATGACATTTATCGATGACTACACCAGAATGTATTGGGTTTATTTATTGAAGAACAAATCTAATGCTTTTTAAACATTCAATAACTTTCATACATTGATTGAAAATGGTGCACAATCTAAAATTGGCTCTATTCACACTGATAATGGAAAAGAATACACTTCAAATGAATTTGAAAACTATCTTTGTCAACATGGTATCAAACATCAAACAACTGTGCCTTATAGTCCCCAACAGAACGGAGTAGCTGAAAGAATGAATAGGAAAATTTTAAATATGGTGTGCTCCATGATGTTTTTAAAAAATGTAAAATGGATGTTTTGGGTTGATGCAGTTCTATATGTTGTATATGTAAAGAAAAGATGTCCATCTAATGCTATTAGAAACAAGACTTCTTATGAAATATGGTGTGGGCACATTCCTTTGGTAAAGCATCTCAATGTCTCTGGTTCCACATGTTATGCCTTGATACCAAAGGTACATAGGAACAAACTTGGTGCAAGAAGTCGTAAGTGTATCTTCCTGGAGTATTCAAACACCTCCAAAGCATACTGTCTCTATGATGAAGTCAATAAAAAGTTGTTTGTATCTACAAATGTAATCTTTTTTGAAACATCCAAAACTGACAATGTTGTTGAGTGACAACTTGATCGCTTGGATAGATTTGCAAATGCAAAAAAAATTCAAGAATTTGATAATCAGATTCCACATCTTGAAGGGGGGATTCCTATTCTAGATCAACCTGTGGAATCTTCTTCTGAAGCACTCTCTCCCCCGTATGAAACTCCAACAACGGATGATACTTTGAGTGATGTGATTGACATAATTGGGAGACTCAATCTTGATTCAGTCCCAACTCAATCAACTGAGTAGCCTGGACCATCTTAGAAAGGTCCCCTAAAGTGGCTAACAAAGACGCTTGAAAGTGTTCATCCTTATGAGGTTGGAAAGACAAGAACTAGAAATTTAACCTAACAAAATGGAGGTGATGTAGATGACTCTGATTCACCTGTTGATATGGATGTTTCTTATGATTGTGAATTGAATTTGTGTACAGATTTTGAACCAACTTCCTTCAAAGAAGTTGCTTCTCATGATGAGTGGAAAGAAGCAATGCAAAAGGAGTATGATGCCTTGATAAAGAATGGCACTTGGAAGCTGGTTGATCCTCCATTGGGAATCAAAACAATTGGTTGCAAGTGGGTCTACAAGAACAAGTATAAAGTTGATGGCTCACTTGACAAGCACAAAGCCAGGCTTGTGGCAAAAGTTTTTGCACAGAAGGAAGGGGTCGATTATGAGGAGAATTTTTCCCCCACAGCAAAATGGGCTACCATCCGGACACTCTTTGCCCTAGTAGCTCAAAACGGTTGGGAAGTCCATCAAATGGATGTAAAAAATTCTTTCTTGAATGGAGATCTAAAAGAAAATGTTTTTATGTCCCAACCTGATGGATTTTATATGAAAGAACATGAACATAAAGTATGCAAACTTGTGAAATCCTTGTACAGCCTCAAACAAGCACCGCAAGTCTGGTATGAAAAACTAACTGAGCATCTTCTAAAACTCAACTTCAAACATTATGATCTTGATGATGCAACTTTGTTTTTCAAGAAGGTTGGAAAAATGGTTGTATATCTTGTGGTATATGTAGATGATCTTTTGATGACAGGGAACAATGAGAGATACATTGCATCCATAAAGAATGAATTGAGGAAAGGTTTTGAAATGATTGATTTGGGCTATGTTCATTACTATCTTGGTATTGAAGTAACTCAACATCCAAAGGGCATATTCCTTTCTCAAAAGAAGTACATTGGATATTTGTTGAACAGGTTTGGCATGACTGAATGCAATCCTCTGACTACTCCAATGGAACAAAACTCAAAGCTCACATCCATTGAAGGAAAAGAATTTAAGGACGCAACAAGGTATAGACAGCTTGTAGGAAGTCTCAACTACCTGACTACTACCAGACTAGACATTTCGTTTGTTGTTGGAATCCTCTCCAAGTTTATGCAAAAGCCTTGTGAGGGAAATTGGTCTGCTGCAAAAAGAGTTCTAAAGTACTTGAAGGGAACTCAAGACTTTGGACTCAAGTATACACAGGTGGGCGGCTTCAGCTTTATTGGATACTCTGATTCAGACTTCGATGGAGACAAAGAAAATGGGGTAGCTACTTCGGGTTATGCTATGAGTCTTGGATCAAGAGATGTCTCCTCGAGATCATGCAAACAATCAGTTCCAGTAGATTCCACAACAGAGGTAGAATATGTGGCAACAACTGAGGCAACAAAAGAAATTATGTGGCTCAGGAAAATACTGGAAGATTTGCAGGTAAAACAAGTACAATCGACTCCACTCATGATTGACAATACCTCGGCAATAAAATTGGCCAAGAACCCAAAGTTCCATGATCAAATGAAGCACATCAATACAAAATATTATCTGATTCGACATCATGTTGAGGCCAAAACAATCCGTCTTTGCCATTGTTCCACTAATGAGCAGATTGCAAACATCTTCACCAAAGCGCTTGGAAGAGAAAAGCTTGAAAGATTCAGAACGATGCTTGGACTCACCAACATCCCTTTAGATTAAGGGGGGGGGGGGGGGATGATGACACCTAATCATAGGGATTAGGTGAACAATTGTAATTAGTGAAAATAAATAATAAAGGAAATGGAGAGTCATTGGGAGATGAAACTAAACAGTCACTCCCTCTTGTATATAATAATGAACAACCTAAATGAATAATACAATTTCATTGGAGGAGTTACCTCCTGGCCTGACAAATTTTATGCCCTAGTTGAACCTAACCAAACTCAAGCACTGTAAACAACACCTTACAAACAATGACATGGTACTTATTTAAGGATATTTTAGCATCTAAGTTGAATATGCTTATCATTATAAGGTCTTAGACATCATGGAGGGGTCTTGATTCATTGACCATATTCAACTGAGGTGAAAAAAATTCCTCCAACCCTAGCCCATGATTCTCAAGATAAGTGCCATGAATGAGTCCTTGAATTGCCATAGATGACCTATATATGGTATTAGTTACATCCAGTTGGGTTATGTGTGCCATGACTAGGTTATTGTGAACTAATAATCAATACTAAGGTCTAAAGAAGGGGTATGAGAAGAAAACAAGGTCCTTTTTCCATGAATGATACTTATTAGGCTCAATCACTGTGAAATACCCCTACAACCCATAAAACATGACCTCATTTGGGATATTTCAACTATGAGTGGCTTAAAAGGGACATTATGATGCTTTCAATAAGACTAGTGGTTATGTGGGTCTTAATAGTGGTCAAGGAAGGACACCAAGGGCCTTATTCATTTAAAAAATCTTATTAGGCTTGAGCATCATGGAAGTTTCATTATAATGCCATATAGGATTTTTATATGGGATATTTTTCCTCCAACTTAGATATGGTATTGATTTTTTTTTTTGGGGTAGTAGTGATGGGCATAAGCTCCCTAGACCATGGTAGAAAGGAAAACAAAGGCCTTAGTCAAGAAATTAACCTTCTAGTACTCAAGCATTATAAGCAAGGCCTCCAACGATAATGCATTCCCTCTTCATGGGTTTCTTTTCACCTTGGAGTGATACCTTTCCCTATCATTAGGTAGTTTTCCACAAAGGAGAAAGGAGATGGGTATAGGAGCTTTGGTTATTATTAAGGGAGAAAAATGGGTCATTTTCCCTTAAAAGAATGTTTTAGTAATATACATTTTCTTTCCAAGCATGTTAAGGTGAGGGAGTTTCAAGTGATTAATATACATTAAAAATGCACACGTACTTCTAAATTTTGTGATCTTGTAAAAATGGTGTGCACTTAAGTGGTGCATGCACTTTTAAAACATGCATGTGATTTTATAATGTGTGGATGCATTCATGCGAAATTTAAAAAAAGAAGAAGATGGGAATGTCCTTTTTTCCTTTTACATGTTGGATGAGATGGATGCTTTGGGTTTAGATTTGAAGTGATTGACCAATGGTTTAGACTTTATAAAAAAAACACACTCACTTTATTAATTCCTTCTATTATCTTTTTTTAGATGTGCTTTTAAAATATAGTCCAAATATTTGTCACCAATGAATGCTTGTGTGTGTTTGTGTGATAGCCCATTGGGGTAGCTCAATTGGTGATTGTCATGTTATGAAGTATTATGTAAATTATGAAATTTAAGGTTCAAATTCCCCATGGGTCAAATCAAATATATATATATATATATATATATATCATAATTTTGAAGTATATTACCTTCTTGTTTTTGTTGTAGCTTTTTATTTCCTTGCCCATCTAAAAAACAAGTAACATGTTGTTCAAGTACAGACTGAGATCTACAAATAAAGAAATGTTGATCATATTAATGACCTAAACCTAGTTTTAATGTTTGACTTTGAAATTACAAAAATTCATTGATTTTATTAATTTAAAAATATATAAAATTAACATTTAAAAATATGAAAATTAATGCCACACATGAACTAAATATTATATATAATTGCGCAAATTTGTTTCAAAATTTAGATATGAAATAGATGTCTTAATGAAAAGATATGAATTATATTTTAAAGGAAATGTAAAATACCACATTTATAAAAACATTATTTTTTCTAATTTGTTCATTTTTCCATAAATATAAGTTATATAATCTAATAAATAATTTAGTTTCCTATATTTCATTTTTTATAGCAAATTCTAATAAGTTGTGCATGTTACTTCAAATAATTACTCATATTTAATAGGTTGTTAATTTCTGAAATCCCCATTGCAACTAACATGTCATGAGAGGGAAGCAATAACTTGCTCCATCTATAAAATAACCATATATAAAAGAAGGAAACTTATAAAGCATCAAGTTAAATAGTGTCACCAAATATAGGCTACTCTTAAAGGCCAATATGAATCGCATATCCACAATGTACTGAGTACTTTAATTTCCCTAATGGTATATATAAGATAAATCTTCTTAACCTCAAATAGATAAAATTTTAAAAGGAATGTATTTCTAACAATGATATGGGGCACCCAAATATAGAAAAATAATGAAAAAATCTTGGAAATGCATTAATAGTTAAGAAATGTTATGGGAAACACTCTAGCTACCATTTTTTGGATGAGGCCAATGCAACGTAAATGTGCACTGGGACCTTTCTTTGTCTCCTTCCAGTGTCTAAGTCTCTCTCTAGCCTATAATCCTCTTAGTCTACCCACATGATCAAAATCTCGATGCTCAAAACCTTATCGGGGCTCCAAAGTTTCTTGGTGTTGCAACTCAAAACCCTTGGATGAGGGTTCAATCCAAATGGCCATTTAAAAAATTTTGTGACTAGGTGTTATTTTTGACGTTAACCTCGGTATCGACGATTATGATCACCTACGTAGATCTACAATGTATATCAATTGCAGGGTAGCCTACACTCATGGCTTCGTCCTTAGGGTTCTAACATTATCTATTAAATGATCCAATGGTGAGGAAACGATTGGCTAAAATTATTAGAAATATGTTGTCATTGATGGAAAAGGAAAAGAAGATGATGGAAAATTGATTGCAAAAGCATTGATGGGTGCAACAAGGTTAATAAAGGACAAGAGACTTTGGAATCATTTTCAGTACAATAGATAATCTCAAGTGCTCTTGGAAATTATTCATATGGATAGAGATCTGAAATAACTTTCCAATGGCATGTTGAAGTTTTAAAAAGGCTTCCTGGATCAAAAGTTATCGCAAGTCAAATTTCAACACTTGAAAGAGGAGACAAGTCAAAGAAGGGCATGATTCCAGTCAGCAAGGTTCCAAGTCAGGCCTTGATATGCTTCAATCCCTAACCTAGTCGAGCCTTCAGCCTCGTTGGAGGTCGTACCTTCAGGAGCTATTGCAGAAGGGCAGGAAGAAAAATAGCCCAACCCCAACTATCTATTTAATAGTTCTGACCAATTTAAATTTATAAAGAAAATTCATCGAAAAATTGAGTTTCTGAGACCCAATACAATTGTATGAGGTGGTCAAGTGGGTCAAATTCGGGTGACATGTATCACCACTCAGGAGGCACCATGTGGTGATGATGACGTGACCATGATGTCATCTCGACACGTCATCCTAGAAGGGGCTCCCCAGAAGTTTTTAAAAGGTGCAGAGAATCATCCAAGATGATTTAGAGTCAGGACACGGTGGAAAAAGAGGTGGATCACAACTAGAATGTCATATCACCATGGAAGTTTAGTAATTGGTCCAAGCATGCAAGGAGTGGTCTCATACAGACATGTCACCCCGTAACGATGATCTCAGTGGGTATAAAAGTTGTGTCCAATGGAACACCCCTATGATAATTCAGACCTGGGAATATGTGCAGAAGTTGATGCAGATGCAGAAAGCGAAAATATTGGTGCATGTTGCAGTGGGATGTCCCCATGGGACAAATCATCTTGGGAGATCAAAAAGAGTTGATTGGCATAGAGGATTGACAATGGGTCCATATTTGAAATTTCATCCTAAAGGTTTGATCCTGGAAGAGTCAGGGGCAGTTGAAGTTTGATAGAGTTAGTATAACGTGTAGTCGAGACATGGTGAATTTTGGTTGTCATTGAAAGCACATCCCGACAGGTTTATGATTCATCCATGAGCACAACAGAAGTCCCACTAGGACATATCATCCTAGATCAACTGCCTTGGAAGAAAAATAAAAGGTGAAAATAAAGACTCTTGAGGATGATGAGGTTGCGAGAAACCGTGGCATATAGAGCAAAGTCGAAGACCACTGTTAAGAAGGCACGTAGAAAGGTGGGTTCCCACAAGAACATGTAATCTCAGAGATGATGCCTTGGAAGGAAATAAAAGAGTGCATAGGAGATCTCTATGCGATGACTCAACACCAAGAAATTATGGCATGTATAGTCGGAACCAACGACCAATGAAAAGAGTGCAAGTGGAGAGTGGAAAACCTCTGAGACACGTAACCCTGGAGCATAGTTCTCGAAATAATTTTCAAAAGTGCGGTAGGAAATAAAGGTTGGGGGCTAAAGCTATGGCACCATGACACATTTCGTTCAGGTGTTTTAGACCGAGGGCATGGAAGAAAATTAAAAAAGAATTTAAGCCCTTAGGGATATGGTGCAATGGGCCCGACGGAGTGATATTTGGTAGTTAAAAAGTGTTTTGGGACTATATTTGAAGGTTTTATTCATAAATCGCTCGGAATTGAAGCAAATCTACAGTCTTGTTTTATGTTAAAATGATAAGCGCCTTTTGACTTCGAGCATGTGAACAAGTCGACAACTTGGAATTTGACGTTAAGTGCCATATTAAGCCGAGGGTTAAAAACTTTATAAAGAAGTCATGAACAAGTTGGAAGCACAGGATAGCGACATAGAAAATTTGAAGGATAATTCAGCGGTATAACTAAATTTGGCGATGCACCAAATTTAGAAAGCTCTACCAAACCCTGATAAAAATTCCAGAATAGCAAATTGAGTAGTTTTAACTTAGTTTTTCTTATAGAGATAGGTAAACCATGTTTGAAGACTTGAAGAGCACATTCAAAAGACATGTTTGAAGCAAGGCAAAGGAAAAAATAAAGATTCATGCAAGCATAAAAGTAAAAGATGACTAAAGTTAAAAGAACTAAAAATATCATTCCAAATTCTTTAAAAGTAGAATTGAATTTGTAAGATTGTGAGTTGTGATTATGTGTGATAGATTGGTGTTGTTGGTGTGGATGGTGGATTAATCAGTGATCATAGATTCTTGAAGGTGTTTGTGGTGAGTGTTTGAGGAGATAAATCTATTTTTTTATATAAGGAATCGGCCTTCATGATTTGAGTTTGAAATTGGAATGAAAGATGAATCATTGAGGTCAAGTAATTTGTAGCTTGAAGATCAAGGATTGTATCTCCTTCCAATAGTTTCTAGTAAATATTTATAGGTTGGAGCTCCTTTAAGTGGTAGTTGATAAACTAGGAGTTTTATCTCCTTTCAGTTGTAGCTGATAAATCAGGGAGTAGTAGCTTCCTTCTGGTTGTGGCCAAAGAACATTGTGACAAGAAATAGCAGATCACCTTTATGAAATAATTTGAAGAATATTTGTGTACAATTTGTGATACTTATGTTGATTTTTTCCATGCTCATTTGAATCAATTTCCTGCCTCATTTGAAAAAATATAAATTCCCTTCATAACACAACCATTTAGAGAAAGGATAATTGTAAGTTGCCATAAGTAACATTTTCAAAATTAAAAATTAAGAGAAAAGGAAAACTATTAGCCTCCTTTATTATTTATATAGATCAATCATTATAGAACTCATCTCGACTTTAATGAATGTAAGATATCATTGGGCTTCTTTAATACTTCCTTTCCGACCATGCGAAAGAGAGAGATCTAATGAGTAAAATATATACTCCATGTAATTGTGAAAACCCATAAATAGCTAAGATTTGTAAATGGGTTACATAAAGCATTCAAGAAGAGTGGAAAAACTTAAAAAACCTAGAGTTGGTCCCAAATTTCATTACAGACAAACATATAAAATAAAAGAGTTCATGCAAAACTTCGTAAATGCCATAGTTTCTCAAGCTTCCACTGTAGCACCCCGATCTGGTTTTTCAGGGTTGTTTGCAACATGACTTTTGCATTCTTTTCATTAACAATGTTCTTCCTCACCTACCAGAAATAACATTAGATAAACCGTCAACACACATTACAGAGAAAACTAGACCTCAAGACACACAAAAGAAAAGAATAATATTTGATGCCAATCGAAACCCAAACAAGGGTTCAATCACCATCTATCAGTTGCACATGAAATGCAATTTCCAATCAATTTTTCAATAGAAATGGCGACTTTTTCTTTAGGGAAAAATTGTGTCTATCAATTCAAATTCAAATTATATTAGTGGGTTAGCTCACCCGAATTAAGCCAAAATTCAAATTAATTCAATGGGTTAGCACACCCTGATTAATCCCAAAATTCAAATTAACCCAGTGGGTTAAGCTCGACTACTAAAGGCATAATCCCAAATTGAAAAGTCTAATTAGATTAATCTTTGCTAATGCTATTGGTGATCACTATTGTGCTCCATCGTTAAGGTAAAAGGGGATGAGCTCAGGGATGATGATCCAGGTGGCTCCAGAGACACACACAAGACAAAGAGGACTAAGGAAAGGTCAAAAACCAAAATGGTTGGATTATAACCAGGGCCAAAGCGTAGATCTCATCATCCTGATCATAGTGGTGCAAACGGTTCGTCAATCCGAGTCCAGATGAGAAAGTTAGAAGCAGTCAAAGTTGGGTTGACTTTTTGCTGACTGGGCAAGCTTAAGGAGGCCACAATTTGGACAGAACTCGGCCACCAGATTCTGTCCAATTTTAGCCAGATTCTGGGTGAAATTGTGGCCTATTTAAAAAGACTCCTATGGCTAAAAATGAAATTTCAAAAAAATGCATAATATTGTTATTAAAATTTTAAAAATATAAAAAAAAAAGGGTGGGGGCCACCAACCTCGCCACCCCCCAAACTTCATAACCGCATATATAAATATGGTGGAGGGGCCGGCCATGACCCCCAACCCCCTACCACGGAACCGTCACAACACATTATGGGTGGTGGGCCGGCCTTTGGGGCACGGACCCAACCACCCCACTCCTTAAACATAGTCGTTACATGGAGGAGGGCCGACCTTGGGGCATGGACCCTCCACCTCATCAAACCTCACCATTAATGTGAAGTGAAATGATGGGAGAAGGTATGGGGCCGGGTCGCCCAAGGTGGGCCTAGCCACTCGAATATTGTTTTAAAAACAAAAAAATCAAAAAAATTGTGTAAAAGAAGGAGGGGGCAGGGTTTGACCGCCCGACCTCCTCTCTACTAAATAGGATCTTAACCAATTCAACTAACCGCATTATTGAGAATTGTTCCCATGATATTTTATTTAAACGCAGTTTTTCAGTGCGCTCAGGGAGGAAGGCAATGCACACGGTTTGAGGGATGCAAGTGTACACATTCATGTGTGAGTAGCCATTTCCATGCGATTCGATGTTGTGAGATCGATGAGCAACTTCAACAGTTTGACATCTGCTTCTTCAAATGGCCCTTGGATGTGAGGTATATGCAATGTGTTCATGTAATTCTTTTGCTATGCATTGTGCTGCACAGATCCCTATTTGATGTTGATGTGAGATCTTGTTTATTACTGTTTTCATGATTCCTGCTTGATGTGACGCAGAATCGTCTATTGATGTACTTATTGTCATGATTTGTCATGTTATGTTTTGAGATCCCTTTGTTGTATGTTGATGGGATACTCGTTGTCGTCATGCATGTTTTCATTGAGATCCCTTCTATGCCATGTTGGCGGGATGCTCATCATGCATGAGTTTGTGTCATACTGATAGGAGTATTTTGATTGAGAGTTCCTGTAGTGGAACATCTTTTGGAGCCACTCCTGCGTGAGGGCATTTTCCTTGTATGATAGTGACATCATCTCTTGTGTACATCATCTCTTGTGTACATCATCACTATTGACAACACTTAATGTAGTGGCCTACACCATCTTGACACCGGGGCCCGGAGACGTAGTCCCTCCTGGACGAACTCCATTATCAACAGCTTATGTTTTCATGTGTTGATGATTGTCATGTTCCTCTTCTTTACAGCATGCACATGTATTCATTTATGTTGTTTTAAAAATGCAATTTAACACATCACGAAAGTAAAAGGTCTTGGAAGGGTCCTTTGTCACACCTAGACCTGGATCAAGTGGTATCAGAGCAATCTTTGCGTTGATGTGAATTGCAGCGTGAACAATGGAACGTGTAGCGACAGAGGATGAAAAAGCAATGTACGAGACCATGCTCAAAATTTCCAAAAGAGTGGAAATAATGTATGAAACTCTACAGAAAGAGACAGAGGAGAATGAGTGTTTGCAGCTTCAATTGTGAGCAACGGAAGAAGCCCTAGAAGAACTGAAGCACAATAACCAAAGTATTCAAACAGAGAACGTTGAATTGAAAATGCGTCTACATGAAGAGAAAGAGAAGAAACATAGTTTGCTACGATAGCTGCAAGAAAAGGACGAGGTCGTGGAAAATTTACAGCATGACCCATGTGAGGTAAAAAGTAGTTCTCCAAATTCATGTATGTTTCTTGATGATGATTTCGCTAGTTTTGAAAATCATACCACAGGAATTGGCTCCAAATTGTTGAGGAAAATGGGGTATGAAGGAAAAGGCCTGGGTGTTAATGCCCAAGGCATCGTCAACCCCATCAAAGTAGAGGAATTACTATGTCGAATAGGACTTGGGTATGTTAGAAAGGAAGTTGGGGAATGTGCCAAGACAGCTAGCAAACCACCAACAATAGATGATGAGAAGCCCTCATCAGTTCTTTCCAAATCGATAAAGGAGGTAAAAGATGTTGATTTCCTTTCAGTTTCGTCTTCACATAGTATGATTTCTATTGGAGATTTGGAGATCCCAATTACAGGGACAAATATGAGGCTCCTTACCAGGATGAGGCACGAGGAGGAAGAAGAACTTGGTGTTAATAACCAAGGCATAACTCAACCGTTGGAGGTTGTGCAGAGACCTCAATTTGCAGGCTTGAGATACACTAAGGGAGAATGCTCGAAGGTGTCATATTCTTTCGAGGCATCGTTGAAATCGTCAAGGAAAGAGAATGATGGGAACACATCCCCATCATCCCATGGCAGTTTCCATGGAAGGAAAGAGCTAAGGCAAGCTCTCATCGCCATACTTACACCAGAAACAACAAGGAAAGGTATAACTAGTTTCGATCTTCAAATGTTAATTTCAATTATGATCATGTTTTTAATGATGAACTCAAATCATGGAATCGAAAAACGTGTACCTTTTTTGGATTACATAACCATACATTTTCTAAGTGTTGGAAAAGAATGGCAGCACACAAAAGGACGAGGCGTGAAAGACCCTCTCAACAGCATGTAAAGAAACATGTTAAGCAGATCTAGAGGAAGAAAACCTATTGCAGCCATTGCGATAGAAGTGGCCATAAAAGAGCCACTTGTTGGAGGCTCCATCCAAAGCAACGCCTTAAAGATAAAACATCGATGTATGAACCAGGTGAAGCAATTGTTCGACAAGAAAAACCACCACAAGGAGGTGACCCTTTCACCTTGATAAGTGAAAAATGGTTTCTAGACATGTTGTCATTTTATGGTCGTGCTTTTGTAAATCATTTGTTGCATTTTAACATGTAAAAGTGATGATGTTTTTTCCATCACTCATTTCACAACAATGATGTCTGGTCTTATTTTGTGTTGCATGTTGAACTATGAAAGTGATGTCGTGTTTTGATCCCTTGTCAAAGAGACAATAGTGTTTGGCCTTATTGTTGCAAATCATGTGTTGTAGTGATGATGTGTTTTCCATCACTTGTTGAAGCAACAATGGTATGTTGGCCTTGTTGCCGTAGTTGGGGTCTTACGTCCATCTTGATGTAAATTTGACCACCAAGTATGTGTTATAAACTCGTGGAAAGTATGGGATGCTTGGGTCATTAGTTGGTCATGAAAGTCAAGCATGTAATTTGCGAAACAGGTTACAAAGGTTGTAGGTGTCGGCTCATCACTTAAGGCTTTGAAGAACAAAGGTGAAGGGGATGGAAACAAGACCTTTTAGGATGCTTTTGATGCAGACAAGGTACATAAAAGTTGCAGATTATTTTTCATGCTTTTGGACGACCAAAAGCTCCTCATTAGGGAGGAGTGATCCAGGTGGCTCCAAAGACACACAGAGGACAAAGAGGACTCAAGAAAGGTCAAAAATAAAAATGGTTGGATTATTCTCAAACTAGGACTAGAGCATAGATCTCATCGTCCTGATCACGACGGTGCAAACGGTTCATCAATCCGAGTCCGGATGAGAAAGTTAGAAGCATTCAAAGTTGAGTTGACTTTTTGCTAACTAGGTAGGCTTAAGGAGGCCACAATTTGGATAGAACACGACCATCAGATTCCTGGTGAAATTGTGGCCTAGTTAAAAAGACTCCTATGGCTAAAAACAAAATTTCAAAAAAATGCATACTGTTGTTATTAAAACAAAAGAAAATATAAAAAAAGGGGGTGGGGGCCACCAACCCCCCCAATCCTTCATAACCGCATATATAAATATGGTGGAGGGGCGGGCCACGACCCCTAGCCCCCTCCCACAGAACCATCACAACACATTATGGGTGGTGGGCTGGCCTTTGGGGCACGGACCCAACCACCCCACTCCTTAAACATAACCATTACATGGAGGAGGGCCGACCTTGGGGCACAGACCCTCCACCTCATCAAACCTCACCATTAAAGTGAAGTAAAATGACGGGAGAAGGTATTGGGGCGGGCCACCCAAGGCGAGCCCAGCCACCCGAATATTGTTTTAAAAACAAAACAAAAAGTGTAAAAAAAGGAGGCAGGGTTTGACCGCCCAACCTCCTCCCTACTAAATCGAATCTTGACCAACTCAGCTAACTTCATTATCGAGAAATATGCCCACGATATTTTATTTAAACGCAGTTTGTCAGTGCGCTCAGGGAGGAAGGCAGTGCATGCAGTTCGAGGTAGAATTTTGCAAGAGGGCCGAATTTTCACTTTGTCAGATTTTGACAAATTTTATATGGTTTCAGCACTTCTTGATGCCACGAACGCAATGGCGTTGTCCATGTATCCATCAGAGTTCTGCATTTTTCAGCCATTTTTCAGTATGGAGGTGGAACCATGATTGCTGCAGAAACATGGAGTGGAACCATGATCCTTGAAATTTTCCCGAGGAGGTAATTTTTCTCCATGTCGGAATATAGTCAAGTTTATAGTCATTTTTCATGGTTTTCCGTAGGGATCGCAATGGAAAGGTCAAATTAACCTTTGGAGTTGCAGATTTCCAGTCCACTCATGGAGCAAAATCTTTGAGGAATCTAGGGGGAATCTAAAAGATTCCTTGAGCCCCAGATTCTCAACTTCTCAGAATTCCAAAAATTGGACAGTCGATTTTGCATTATTCAACGTCACAAATCTGATGGTGCGTTCAGATTTCTCATTCTATTATTTAGCCACTTTTTAAAGTGGGATGTAGGTGTCAGCATTCATGTGCGAGTAACCATTTCCATGCGATTCGATGTCGTGAGATCGATGGCACAAGCAACTTCAGCAGTTTGACATCCATTTCTTTAGATGGCCCTTGATGTGAGGTATATGCAGTGTGTTCATGTACTTCTTTTTCTATGTATTGTGCTGCACAGATCCCTATTTGATGTTGATGTGAGAACTTGTTTATTTTTGTTTTCATGATTCCTGCTTGATGTGATGCGGAATCGTCTATGTGATGTACTTGTTGTCATGATTTGTCATGTTATGTTTTGAGATCCGTTTGTTGTATGTTGATGGGATACTCGTGTTGTCGTCATGCATGTTTTTCATTGAGATCCATTTTATGCCATGTTGATGGGATGCTCATCATGCATGAGATTGTGTCATACTGATAGGAGTCTTTTGATTGAGAGTTCCTGTAGTGGAACATATTTTGGAGCCACTCCTGCGTGAGGGAATTTTCCTTGTATGATAGCGACATCATCTCTTGTGTACATCATCACTATTGACAACACTTAATGCAACAGCCTACACCATCTTGACACTGGGGCCCGGAGATGTAGTCCCTTCTGGACGAACTCTGTTATCAACAGCTTATGTTTTCATGTGTTGATGATTGACATGTTCCTCTTCTTTACAACATGCACATGTATTCATTTATGTTCTTTTAAAAATGAAATTTAACACATCACGAAAGTAAAAGGTCTTGGAAGGATCCTTTGTCACACATGGACCTGGATCAGATGAGCTTCACCAAGCCATGCCTGTAGCTACGTCAGAGAAGTTTTTATCGCAGATCTGACGAAGCCTAATCCTGCATAATCTGAAGGGTTTATGTCAACAATAGTGACATCAAGGCCCACAATATCAAAGAAAATATGAAAGAACATGTTATACAAACATGAAAACCATAAATAAAATCACAATTAAAATCAAGAAAAATAAAATAACTCACAAAAATTGCACTTCACTAATGAAATTCTCATATGCACCACTCAAACTTTGTTAAAGAGTTGGGTATTACGATATGTGATCAACAACTTGTTTAAATATAATATGAAACAATCTGAAGGAGTTTCGACCCACAGATACCCTATTATCTCTTTCACCATTTCCCCATCATGGTTCCTACAGTGTGGCAATTCTATTATGCAAGATACCACAATTAAGGAAAAACAGATGATTGTGAGCACTAAAATAGAAAAGGCATTGGTCTCACAGGTACCTCATTGTCTATTTCCCTCTCAGAGTTCCTATGTTGTAGCAAGTTTATTAGGCAAGATATAAAAATGATAACAAAGCTAATGGTGGCAAGTACCTTAACCAATTTCCTTATAGCCTCAAACACAATAATAGGCTGACTAGAATGTGCACCCATGACAAACAACCATACCCCCAAACATTGTACCCCTAGACTTTATATCAATTAATAGTTAATAGACCATTAAATTGGTGATGTCTCTTGACCTTATCAAACAATTAAAAAATTCTTATATACATTAAATCCTACAAGAAAATCCATGGAAAAACAACCATACCCATATACACTGAGTTCATATAGCCCACCCCCTCCCCCACCCTGCAAAAAAAACAAAAATCAGAGATTCCCACCAAAATTAGAAGATGGGTTCAAAATTCACTGAGTAAACATAATAATTAAGGATCATAGGGGCAAAAGAGATGAGAAATAATTACAGTAGATAAAACCCGACCGTCCCAATTCCAAAATCTCCACTTCTTGATGAGAAGCTTGTCTTGCAACATATTTTGAATGAAACTCGTGATGGCACCATCAAATAGAGAGAAAGAACTTCACACTTCTCAACTAATCCTGGCATTACTCTAATTTAAACCCTTCCATCTATTCTAATCCATGAGAATGTCGAATATATCGCAAGACCAATGATGGAACTTTTCTGTTAGACGAATGGTCTTTAAACCCTCCTTGACAACCATAGGGGGGTCATAAGGAGTCTACTTTCCTTCCACGCCTTTCTTAGGGAGCTTGGGCTTCTATGATTTTTCTTACCAATGGGTTCTATGGTTGCTTATGTGATCTTAGGAGAAAGTCCAATATAATATCCTATTAGGAGTACTCCCTGTAGGTGCAGAAAGCTGACATTGATTTTGTCTGAGGGGATGGTCATATGGGCATAAGAAAGGCAGGGATTTGTTCATGATGACATAGAGGACAATTGTTGAAGATTGTGTCGAGGATGACAAATCTAAACAATGTTGCCACTAAAAACCTCACTATATATAATGTCTATCAACATAGAAAGTAGTTATATGACAAACTTGGTTGAACATCACTCCACAAAATCGTCAAACATGCCTCTCTCCAAGCCCCAAGTCAAACATAGTACATTCATGGGGGAATTGTGAAGTAATGATTTAAAACCAAATTATTTCAATCCACAACCTATGTCGCTAATAGTAAGTCATGGGGCAATTGTAAAGCAATGCTTTTTATTGCGATTGCACCGAGAGGTGTTTTCAATCCAATATGGAAGAGATGTTGTAATGTCTTGTACTCCCTGTCTTGTTAAGCATTTTTATTCGGTCAAATACATAAAATTAAAAATAAAATTGACATAAAATAGGTAATTTACCCTTGGTGAGTTTTGGGCACCTAATTTTCATAACCCATGATTTTGTTAATGATATTGTTAAGTAAGAACTTATATGTGTGTGTGTGTGTGTGTGTGTTACCAGCATAGATTTTTCAAATCTCTTGAGATGCAAACCTATTTTAGAGTGAAAAGAGATTGAATCCCTCTAAACACTTGGTAGATCAAGAGTTAAGATGAATCCAAGCTAGTATATTTTAAAAATTAATCCCTACTTGCTAAACCCCTATTTTCCCTTTATAGTTTGTGTTTATCACCCCATGTCATAACTATTGTTGCTTCCAACTAAGGAACAATGAAGTTGTCAAAGAATGGTACATTCAATGTAACTAATTTACAAAAGCAAGGACACATCACATAATTAGAGATTTATGTAGAAGATCTTGTGTTTCCATTTCTACATTTTTTCCCTATATTTATCACAATTTCATTTCAACCTGCAACTAAATGTAAGTCTTTGTCACTATTGATAGGGAATCTTTGCATAAGCTAAAGACAACAACACTAATTCATTTCCTTTATATAAGGAATTTGAATCATATCTCTTCTTTCCCCTTTTAGAGAGTGTTATGCTTATATTTGACTCCCAAAGCCAAGAAAGATGTAATGAGTCAAAGTAAATACTTGTGTTAATTTTTTTTATCTCATAGATTAGTTTTTCTTGAAAAGGAAATAAAATCATATCTATTTCTAAGAAAAATACAATTGGCCACAATCATATATAACCCATGACCACCCTTTTAAAGCTTTTAAAACATAGATCTTAAGAAAAACTACAAGTCTAGTTGAAGTTGGGAAAAATCCAAAAGTTGTGCATGTTATGCATTCCATGTAGCTTTGCTATAATCTCCTAAAAATATATATAAATAAAACAATTAAAGCCAAAGGAAGAGGATCTAACTGCAAGCTTCTTTATGTTGGAAAATTTAAGCAAAAGTTCTTGGTCGCAAGTATTGCTATTGTTTAGAGCCCATCATTAGCTTCCTAACAACTTGAGAGAGATTCAATTAAACATTAAATTGGTTTTCTCACTATAGTAAATTCCTATATAAGACTTATATTTTAAAAAACAATTTTTACACAAAACAAACTAGAAAAAAATTATAATAATTTTAAAAAAAATACTTTTATTTTATAACTTTCTTAACTATTAAAAAGAATATTTAATTAATGGAAAAACCTGTGAGCAATTTTGAAACCAACGTTTCGGACTAGCTAGGTGAGTCCATCATCAGGGTAATGAGATCTGCATTTTGAGAAAGAGAGAGTCAAGAAAATGAGAACCTATTAATAGAAGGATGGATAGATAACCTAGGTTTGGAGAGGTCGGCTAGATTTCAACACTTTATTAATAAATGGATAAATAAATTTTTAATTTTGATTTTTAAGTTTTAATTTAATTAATAATTTTAACCTATATTAAAAGTAATTTTTTAATAGTAGATTGATTTGATCTAATATTAAAAATAAGATTAATATAAACTAAATAAAATCAATTTAATAAATTAATTTAATTAATTAATTAAATAAACTGGTTTTACATTTAAAAGTATATTAATTAATTAATTAATTTTTAAATTTAGTTTAATTAATAAATTTAATTTTTTAATAAAATAAATTCACTTAAATTAATTTGGCCTAATTTAAAAATAAAATTAATATAAACTCAATGGATTAAATAAATTTTAATTTTGTTATAAATTTTAATCTAATTAATAAATTTAAAAGTAATTTTTGACCTAAATAAAAATAAATTAATATAAACTAAATTTAACGAAAGATTAATTTAATTAATTAATTAAATTAATTTTAAATTTGGTTTAATTAATCAATTTAAAACTATGTTGATTAATTCATTAATTAATTAATTTTAAATTAATTAATAATGATTTTTTTTTTTGAATAAAATTAATTCACTTAAATTAATTTGGCCTAAATTAAAATAAACTTAGATTGAACTAAATTTAAAATAAAATCAATTTAAATTAATTAATTAATTAATTAAATTAATTTTAAATTTAGTTAATTTTTTTTATTTTTATTTTTTAATTAATTAATTAATAGAATTTGGTTATTAATTTATGCAATTATAATTAAAATTATATATATATATATGTTAGTTGTAATTTATTTATTTATTTGAGCTGTAAATGCTGTATTAAGGGAGAATTTGTATAACTTAAAGTTACTTTATTTTGTTTAACAAGGGTTTCCATGTATTACTTAGTTTAAGACCATCATCCCTATTCATATTATTAGAGGATTTTTCAATTTCTATTGTCTCTTTAATTCTTCTTTTTAAATAGTGGTCTTCCTTGTGGATTAATTTAGCTTGTTCCATGCATATATAGTGTGAGGAGGAACAAGCATGCTCTGCAAGACCTGATTTATCAGACCTATTTCTAGTAATATCACTAATGTGCTCTTTTAATCTTACTCCAAAGGATCTTCCTGTTTCCCCTATGTAAACTGAACAGGGAATCGAATAAACGCCTTTGTGACATTTTGGGTCAATTGCATCTTTTGCAGATTCAAGCATGTTTTTTATGGTGTTAGGGGGGTGAAAGCCACCATAATGTTATGCTTAGCGAGAACTTTGGCAATTTTATCAGTGATTCCTTTGATATATGGACTCCAAAGGATCTTCCTGTTTCCCCTATGTAAACTGAACAGGGAATCGAATAAACGCCTTTGTGACATTTTGGGTCAATTGCATCTTTTGCAGATTCAAGCATGTTTTTTATGGTGTTAGGGGGGTGAAAGCCACCATAATGTTATGCTTAGCGAGAACTTTGGCAATTTTATCAGTGATTCCTTTGATATATGGACTCCAAAGGATCTTCCTGTTTCCCCTATGTAAACTGAACAGGGAATCGAATAAACACCTTTGTGACATTTTGGGTCAATTGCATCTTTTGCATATTCAAGCATGTTTTTTATGGTGTTAGGGGGGGTGAAAGCCACCATAATGTTATGCTTAGCGAGAACTTTGGCAATTTTATCAGTGATTCCTTTGATATATGGACTCAAAAGGATCTTCCTGTTTCCCCTATGTAAACTGAACAGGGAATCGAATAAACGCCTTTGTGACATTTTGGGTCAATTGCATCTTTTGCAGATTCAAGCATGTTTTTTATGGTGTTAGGGGGGGTGAAAGCCACCATAATGTTATGCTTAGCGAGAACTTTGGCAATTTTATCAGTGATTCCTTTGATATATGGACTCCAAAGGATCTTCCTGTTTCCCCTATGTAAACTGAACAGGGAATCGAATAAACGCCTTTGTGACATTTTGGGTCAATTGCATCTTTTGCAGATTCAAGCATGTTTTTTATGGTGTTAGGGGGGGTGAAAGCCACCATAATGTTATGCTTAGCGAGAACTTTGGCAATTTTATCAGTGATTCCTTTGATATATGGACTCCAAAGGATCTTCCTGTTTCCCCTATGTAAACTGAACAGGGAATCGAATAAACGCCTTTGTGACATTTTGGGTCAATTGCATCTTTTGCAGATTCAAGCATGTTTTTTATGGTGTTAGGGGGGGTGAAAGCCACCATAATGTTATGCTTAGCGAGAACTTTGGCAATTTTATCAGTGATTCCTTTGATATATGGACTCCAAAGGATCTTCCTGTTTCCCCTATGTAAACTGAACAGGGAATCGAATAAACGCCTTTGTGACATTTTGGGTCAATTGCATCTTTTGCAGATTCAAGCATGTTTTTTATGGTGTTAGGGGGGGTGAAAGCCACCATAATGTTATGCTTAGCGAGAACTTTGGCAATTTTATCAGTGATTCCTTTGATATATGGACTCCAAAGGATCTTCCTGTTTCCCCTATGTAAACTGAACAGGGAATCGAATAAACGCCTTTGTGACATTTTGGGTCAATTGCATCTTTTGCAGATTCAAGCATGTTTTTTATGGTGTTAGGGGGGGTGAAAGCCACCATAATGTTATGCTTAGCGAGAACTTTGGCAATTTTATCAGTGATTCCTTTGATATATGGACTCCAAAGGATCTTCCTGTTTCCCCTATGTAAACTGAACAGGGAATCGAATAAACGCCTTTGTGACATTTTGGGTCAATTGCATCTTTTGCAGATTCAAGCATGTTTTTTATGGTGTTAGGGGGGGTGAAAGCCACCATAATGTTATGCTTAGCGAGAACTTTGGCAATTTTATCAGTGATTCCTTTGATATATGGACTCCAAAGGATCTTCCTGTTTCCCCTATGTAAACTGAACAGGGAATCGAATAAACGCCTTTGTGACATTTTGGGTCAATTGCATCTTTTGCAGATTCAAGAATGTTTTTTATGGTGTTAGGGGGGGTGAAAGCCACCATAATGTTATGCTTAGCGAGAACTTTGGCAATTTTATCAGTGATTCCTTTGATATATGGACTCCAAAGGATCTTCCTGTTTCCCCTATGTAAACTGAACAGGGAATCGAATAAACGCCTTTGTGACATTTTGGGTCAATTGCATCTTTTGCAGATTCAAGCATGTTTTTTATGGTGTTAGGGGGGGTGAAAGACACCATAATGTTATGCTTAGCGAGAACTTTTGGCAATTTTATCAGTGATTCCTTTGATATACGGACTCCAAAGGATCTTCCTGTTTCCCCTATTAAAAAGAATATTTAATTATAATAAAAAAAACTTACAACATTCAATATATTTAAATTCTTACTGTATAATGTTAAAAAAATATTATTATTTATTTATAATTATATTCAATTATTTATTATTATTTTTATTAATATAATATAATATAATATAATATAATATCACTAAATTAATAAAAAATAACACACACACACACACACACATATATATATATATAATTTAAAAATTATTAATTACATTTTAATATATTATAATAAATTATTTTAAAATCCATCTAGTTTACATTACTTTTAATGTGGATATTTTCAGAGTTATTCATATTGTTTGAATCTTTCAGATATAAATTGTGTAGTAGTTTTCCTTGTACGATGAATGGACGCTTCACCCATCATCAAGGAACAAAAAGCTAACAGAGGTAACCGTGTGAGCTAATCAAATCTATAAGTAATGAGAGTATTGAGATTGGAATAATGGTTACAAGGATGAAGAATAATAAATTAAAATTAATGTTCAATAGATGAAGGATATCAATTATTATTAAAAGAAATTGGTTAAAATCAATGGTCAAATAAAGACTAATTAAAATTAAAAATAAAATTGAAAATACTAAAAGTTATAATAAATTAATTGAAACAGCCCCATGTAACCACGCATGAAAATGGATGGAGTTATAAAATTTGTACACAATTTACCTATGGATAACTATCCAAATTACTATTCCAAATTCCTCATTAACCATTAGATAGAATCTTCATCATTACATAGAGTAGCTTTAGTAAAGGAATAGTAAACTACATAACCAATAATAGTCATTGTTTTAGCATATTAACATAAACTTTTTGATGTAACCTTGCATCAATTTTATGATTCCCTTAACTAAATTAGTTAATCACATACTTGATATTATAAATGTCAAATCATGCAAGGAATCAACATCATCAAACTGACACAACGAAAAATCACATCACTAGACACCAATTTACCCTATAAACCTCGTATGGTGAAAACCCACAAACATTTAATTTTATTATTAAACACTCATGAAGGTGTTCACCCCTTACTCAATGGCCTATAAGGGAGTCGATCCCTTAATCATTGTCATAAAATCTTACAAGGAAATATCATTTAAATACAAAATATCTAGCTAAAAGCTATTACAATCATCATGATATCATTTACCCACAAATCTTCAATATTCATATTTTTTTGGCCTGGTTTTTCCTTTAGTGGACCATTCTTCAGCTCACAGTCATCTACATGGACCATTAATTCTTTACCTACCACCATGTTAAACATAATCTATCCTTTGCACAAGTCACTATCCTTTCCTGCCATTGTTGTCGTCAGCATACGTTGATATCATGATTACATAAAGTATTAATCAATCAATTCATAAATCCATCCTAATGATGCTTCACCATCTATTCATTTACATTCATGAAATGCAAGCAAAATATTGTGACATGCTTCCTTTAACAACACTTCATATGCACTAGTTATAAGAATGTAACCATCAAAGAATTTCTATAAAATAAATATCACATTAACTAATATTTCCTTTACACAAGCACACATTCTTGCAAGACAAATCACTATGGAACAAACAGAACACCTGTGGACATACTTAATCATCGGAAGTGATAGGAGTTGGATTATCTAGCCCCATCCCTGGTGGAGGGAGAGTGATGCAGGAGCATCTGGTTAACAGGGCGAGGACAAAAGAAAAAAGGTTGAATTGGTTTCTGAAAAGGACAGAAGACACAGTCATTGGATAGACAGTAGATCTGTCTTTGTTTTTTTTTTTTTTTTTACTTTACTCTTTAACTTGCCAACAAAAAAAAAAATATTGTTATGATTCTTAATTTTAATTAGGAACAGTAGTGACTAAGCAGAATTATTTTTTTTCCAAACAGCTAAATTACAGTTGTAAATGTATGTAAAACAGAATGTACTAACTAGTTATGGAAAAAGCCCGTATATGAAATAACTGATATAACCAAAAACACAACTAACAACAGTTACAAAACTGTTTGTATACAGTGTTATAAAATGGGTGAAACAAACCATTACAGGGGTTCGACTTTGTATGTAAAGATTCGAGTTAATAATAAGAAAACATTCTGTGCACTTATATATTCCTAACGTGTCCTCAAAAATTGTGTAATTGCGTGAGTATTTCATTATACAAGACTGTTGAACGTGTTGCTACAGGGCCCGAGCCCAGAAGAGGAAAAGGAAACCAGTTGAACGACAAGCAACAACAAAAGTCCATACAACTCATAACAGGTATGTGAGTAAAACAACCGAGACTTAGCTATTCATCAAAAATCAAATTCATATGAATACATTGCACAGTCGGCCAAACAAAACATTTCAGTAGAAGTCTTTTTCTTTACATACTGCCTGAAATAGAGGCCCAACTAAAACCACGGACAAGAGACATAAACCTCTACAATAAAACAAGAAACCAACTTTTCGCAAGACTCAGAATTATAACCCACATTGTGCCAGTGGCTAAAGAGGAGTCAAATACAGACAGAGAGCAGTCTAAGACCAGTAACCAGGTTCAACAAGTAAAGTCGAAACATCCCTAAAACAAGCTGCCAAACATCATAGAAAACTACCCGTGTTTGCTGAACCGCCGAAAGCTCAAACACCGGAACCCACGAATAGTCACACCTGCGAGGGCATGCAAAGAATGGTTAGACCAAGCAACAGTATTAACTGAATTAAAGAAAGTTTGAAAGGGGCAAGTGAACAGAAGGCAATGGCGCCCTACCTGTTCGGAGAACCATAGCTTCCAGCCGACCCCGAGAAGACCCTGCTCACAAAGGAGCCATTACATCAGATACAGGTAAAGAAGGGTACAAAAATTCCGGCATAGAACCCAAAAACTTACCGCATGAGCATGCAGAGTTTCCAACTGTGGACGCCGCCATCAAATTGCCAAGGACCATGAAGAGCAGCTGAACCAGTGTTGAAACAAATAGCAAACATTATACAACCACCGTGTAGCCTAAACCCTCTCTGGAAGCAAACAACAGCCACAGGGGCGGAAGTTTTCAACAGAGGAAAGTGGAAATCACTCACAGGATACAAACAGTGCATACAGAGACGGGAACCCTCTAAGGAAAAACGAAAACTCAAATCACAGTGGAGTTCGAAATGCAGGCCAAGAAATAGTGCCATTCAAACTTACCAAGTTATTCATAAACCGCCGGAGAAAAAGAGTCATATCGGACCAGACATCAACGACTAAAGTCGAGGGAATAACCAGGAGTCATAACCGACGAACCAAGCAAACAAGTTGCAGGTATCCGCATCCAGAGCAAACAAACCGCCGAGTTACAGAGCTTGCAGAGCGAAAGACCAAGCGAAATAACAAGAATGAGACAAGCGCGAAAGGGTAAAAACCCCAAACCCTGAACGGATTAGTGGGATCCCGAGGAGGGACAGGTGTTCAAAGGGCAGGTTATCAGGGTACAAACCCTCATAAAACGAAATCCATACGGCGCCGATTGCAAATCAACCCACACAAATATCCAACAGAGACACAATAATATTATATTCGCTACATTCGTTACACCTCAGCACGTCAACGGCGGGACCACGTGGGCTGGCCCCATCAAGTGGTATCAGAGCAGCTTTTTAAGGAAACAGGGAAAGATGGAAGTACAAAGACGAGGACGAGGAAGAGGTGCACGCAGAATAGCAGACGAGGGCTTGAGAGAACAGCTGAGAATCCTTACTGCTCGCTTGGAAGCAGTAGAGGCAGGAAGGCGAAGAGACCCGGAACTTGGAGATGACAGTGAAGACGAGGCAACAACTGTTACAGATGGGTCAGAGGAAGAAGCCCCAGAGTTAAAACTGTTGAGATCAGTATTGTTAGCCAGCAACAAACCCAAACCAGAGATTTCTAATTATGATGGCAGTCTGTCCGCTGATGTTTTATTGGATTGGGTGAGTGAGTTAGACAAGTATTTCGAAAATGAGGAGATTAGTGAGGATAAAAGAGTTAGATTTGCTGCGACTAAATTAAAAGGACACGCTGCCCTATGGTGGGATAGTGTCCAAGCGGACAAAAGACGGATGAACAAGTTGCCGATAAGAAAGTGGCCAAGGATGGTGGCAAAGTTGAAAGGCAGGTTTTTGCCTAAAGACTACCAGGTTGAACTTTATCGGCGAGTACAGAATTTAAGGCAGAAAGGTATGACTGTGAAGGAGTACACTGAGGAATTTTATCGAGTAAATTTACGTGCTGGTTATACAGATGATACTCCAGAAAAAACAGCGAGGTACGTGAATGGATTGAGGTTGGAAATATTGGACGAGATCAGTATTCTCTCTCCCCGAAATATTGAAGAAGCCTTCCAGAGTGTTGTAAAGGCTGAAGAGAAAATTAACAGGAAACAGAATAATAGGAGAGGGAGAGGGAATGGCAGAGGATGAGGACAGTCCTATGGCAGAGGGAGAACTGCCACTAATAGCGAAGAAGGCAGCAGTTCCAGAACTTCAGGGACAGCAGAGAAGGGAGAAAGCACTAGAGGAGGTCGACCATATCAGCGGGGAAGAGGAAATGGTCGCGGAAGAGGGACTAATGTCCAGTGCTACAGGTGCCATAAGTGGGGGCACAGATCCTTCGAATGCCCGGAAGCTGAACACGCTGGCCAGAGGGTGTTGGCATTATGATACATATGTTGTACTTGATGGCAACCCACTCATCTCAGATAATAAATTATCATGTAGAGAAAAGTTCACGCACTTTTATGCAGAGAAAAGTTTATTTCATGTAGGGAAAATTTCACGCACTTTTATGCAGAGAAAAGTTTATTTCATGTAGAGAAAAGTTCACGCACTTTTATGCAGAGAAAAGTTTATTTCATGTAGAGAAAAAGTTCACGCACTTTCATGCAAGGAAAAGCGCGTATATGTTGGAGAACTTACCTTTGGTACATGGTAGTTAGTCCTTGGTATTTGAACCTATGGTTTTGGACCATGGTATGCACTTTCATGCAAGGAAAAGCGCGTATATGTTGGAGAACTTACCTTTGGTCCATGGTAGTTAGTCCTTGGTATTTGAACCTATGAGGAAAAGTGCGTATATGTTGGAGAACTTACCTTTGGTCCATGGTAGTTAGTCCTTGGTATTTGAACCTATGGTTTTGGACCATGGTATGCACTTTCATGGAAGGAAAAGCACGTATATGTTGGAGAACTTACCTTTGGTCCATGGTAGTTAGTCCTTGGTATTTGAACCTATGGTTTTGGACCATGGTACCTCGTCAAAAGTGTTGATCTCACGCACTTTCATGGTTGGTTCATGGTATTAGTCCGACAGTTTTTGATCCTATGGTTTTGGCCCGTGGTATTGCATCCAAAAGTGTTGATCTCACGCACTTTCATGGTTGGTTCATGGTATTAGTCCAACATTTTTTTTGATCTTATGGTTTTGGACCGTGGTATTGAGAAAGGACTAAGGCTATAAAAGAGGAAGGAGATCATTTCGCAAGGCATCTTCTGAATTATCAAATATCTGATAAAGTGCTAGATCTAGAATATTGTGATTGGGTTATGGTGTAGATCTGGATCTGAATGAAGAAGGAACCTGAGCGTAAGGAGAAGGATAAGTTCTATTAATGGGTCAAAATCTTAAGGCTGGAATAGTGGTATCTCTATATGATTTTGATCTGTGATATGTGGCATACGCTTGATCTATAAATCTAATAATCTGGGTCTGAATTATTGATGCATGTTTTATTTTACACATGTTATGATCTGGGTATGTCTGATGTAACAACTGCAAAGTTATAAGGAAATATTTGCAGATCTGTATGCGGGTTGGCTTTGGTGAAGTCAGAGATTGATGATGCAAGTGTAGTTGATGGGTTTTTGATGTTCTTGGATCCAGTCTGAAAATTAATAAAAAGTGGTCCTTGAAAGAAAAGAAGTAGGGGGTTGTAGCTCCCTTCCAGGAGAGACTGGAAAACGAAAGAGAGAGTTGTAGCTCTCTGCAGGTTGTAGCCTGCGTACTAGTAAAGGACTGCACCAGTACAAAATCATTGTAAAAGGAGTTTCTTATTAAAAGAAGATAGAGACATATTGCAGCAGGTGGTTTTCACCCACATTGGGTTTCCACCTTATATTTGGTGTTCTTTTGTGTGACTATTTGCTTTTCTTGTTCCTGCTCATTATTTTATGGTTCTGACATACAAAGTAATGATCAATATTTGAAGAATTATTCAAAGTATAAATAAGGAAGATATATTGAAAAGAATTTGATAATACTGATTCACCCCCCCTCTCAGTATTATTTCCAACAGAGGGGAGCATTTGTTGCACAGCCTGAGGAAGCTGAAGCACAACCCCAGGAGATCGAAAACGTGGCGGAAACGGGGGAAGCTCTAATTTTGAATAAAGTACTGTTGAAACCAGCCAAAGAGGTGGCTGAACAGACCCAGCGAAAAGCGTTGTTTCGAACAGTTTGCAAATCACGGGGGAAGTGCTGTAAATTGATTATAGACAGCGGAAGTACAGACAATTTGGTTGCCACCGAAATGGTGGAAAAGCTGGGTTTGAAGCGGTTAAAACACCCCACACCTTACAAGGTGTCGTGGCTACAGAAAGGCCACCAGCTACTAGTTGATGAACAGTGCGAGGTAGAATTTCACATTGGCAAATATCACGACACGGTGGTCTGCGATATTATGCCTATGGACGTGTGCCATATACTGCTTGGGAGACCGTGGCAGTATGATCGAAAGGTGACACACGATGGGAAGACAAATTGTTATAAATTTGTGAAAGATGGGGTCAAACACACGCTTGTACCCATCAAAGAGGAGGACGCAGCAGAACCAAGCGGAACAAAAACATTATTAATTGGAGGAAAACAGTTTGTGAAGCAGATTGAGGAAAATGAGGTCAATTATGCAATTGTAAGGAGGACAAGACCGATGTTGCTGAATACAGAAAAATCAGAACTGCCTGTAGAAATTCAGGAGTTGTTGGAAGAATTCCAAGATATTGTAGTTGATGATCTACCAGATAAGTTGCCTCCCAAGAGGAGTATTAGCCATCATATTGATTTTATACCTGGAGCAAGCTTACCAAACAAGGCAGCGTATAGGATGAGTCCGAAAGACAATGAAGAAATTCGTAAACAAGTGCAGGAGTTGCTAGATAAGGGACTGATCAGAGAAAGTTTGAGCCCTTGTGCAATACCAACGATACTTGCACCTAAGAAGGGTGGAGAATGGCGAATGTGTACAGATTCGCGAGCTATTAATAAAATCACGATTCGATATAGATTTCCCTTACCCAGGATGGACGACATGATGGATTGTCTTAGCGGAGCAGCTTATTTTACAAAAATAGATCTGAAGAGTGGTTACCATCAGATCAGGATTAGGGAAGGAGATGAATGGAAAACAACCTTCAAGACTAATGAAGGGTTGTACGAATGGCTGGTCATGCCATTTGGATTGAGCAACGCTCCTAGTACCTTTATGAGACTGATGAATGAGATGTTAAAGGAATTTATTGGCAAGTTCGTGATAGTTTATCTTGATGACATTTTAATTTTCAGCAGAACAAAAAGAGAGCATCTTCAACATGTTCGAAAGGTGTTAGAGAAGTTACAGCAGAACAAACTGCTGATAAACTTAAAGAAATGCACTTTCCTGTAGAAGGAGCTGGTCTATTTGGGGTTTGTAGTTGCGGAAAATGAATTGAGAATGGACCCCGAGAAGATTGCAGCAATTATAAATTGGCCGTCACCGAAGAGCTTATTTGAGGTACGTAGTTTCCACGGGCTGGCAAGTTTTTATCGAAAGTTTATTAGGAATTTCAGTGGAATCTGCGCACCAATGTTAGAGACCATCAAAAAGGCCAGCCAGCCTTTTTGTTGGACCAAGATGGCAGAAGATAGTTTTCAGCTATTGAAGCGGAAGATTATGGAGAGGCCAATCTTGAGGCTGCCCGATTTCAATAAACTTTTTCAAGTTCGGTGTGACGCAAGTGGAACAGCTATTGGCGCTGTGCTCAGTCAGGAAGACAGACCAGTGGCATTTTTTAGTGAAAAACTAAATGAGAGCCGGCAGAAATATTCCTCATATGACAAGGAATTTTATGCAGTGGTCCAAGCTTTAAAACATTGGAGGCACTACCTACTGGGCAATGAGTTCGTCTTATTTTCTGATAATTCGGCATTACAATATGTAATGCAGCAGCACAAATTAAACCATAAGCACGCCAAATGGGTTGAATACTTGCAGAGTTTCACTTTCGTGTTAAAACATATAAGTGGGCAAGCCAAAAAAGTAGCGGATGCCTTGAGCAGGAGAGCTTTGCTCTTGCAGGAGAGTAGCATACAGGTATTGGGATTCGAACATTTGAAATACTTGTACCAAACGGACACAGATTTCAAGGAAGCTTTTGAAGCCTGCCAAAATCCCGTATTAAGGAATGCAAGCCCGTGGTTGGACTATAATTTGCAGGAAGGATTATTGTTCAGAGGTGGGCAGTTATGTATCCCGGACTGTTCAATGAGGGAGAATATTGTACGGGAAAAGCATAGTGGTGGTTTGGCGGGACATTTTGGCATCAACAAAACTTTGGAGCAACTCGGACATTTTTATTATTGGCCTAAAATGAGCAGGGATGTACAGAGATATGTAACCAGGTGTAAATTCTGCCAACTGTCGAAAGGACACAGTCAGAATACTGGACTTTACACACCACTACCTGTTCCAAGCAGGCCATGGGACTCAGTCAGCATTGACTTTGTCCTAGGACTGCCTAGAACGCAGCGGGGATATGATTCAGTAATGGTGGTGGTAGACAGATTTTCAAAAATGGCTCATTTTATTCCTTGCCGGAAAACTAGTGATGCCACGTATGTTGCACACCTGTTTTTCACGGAGGTTGTTAGATTACATGGCCTACCCAGAACTATCATTTCAGACAGGGATGTAAAATTCACAGGACACTTTTGGCGCACCCTGTGGAAGAAGTTGGGCACGCAACTAAATTTCAGCTCTGCATATCATCCGCAGACTGATGGACAAACAGAAGTAGTGAACATGAGTTTAGGGAATTTGTTACGAAGTTTGACTGGAGAAAATTCACGATTATGGGATCGAGCTCTCGCCCAGGCAGAATTTGCTTATAACGATTCGCCCAATCGTAGCACCGGACACAGCCCATTTCAGATCTTGTATGGCATGCATCCTCGAGGAATACATGAACTGCGAGATTTGGGGAAGCTGGAACGGAGAAGCGCGGATGGGGAAGACTTTGCTGAAGCAATGAGCGAACTTCATGAAAAAGTTAAAGTAAGGTTGCAGGACAACGTGCAGAAATACAAGCAGCAAGCCGATTCAAAGCGACGAGAGGTGCATTTTAATGTTGGAGATGAGGTCCTTGCGCATCTGCGCCGGGAACGGTTTCCTAAGGGCACATATAATAAGTTAAAATATAAGAAAATTGGTCCATGCAAGATCCTACGAAAATTTTCAGCCAACGCTTACGAAATTCAGCTGCCACCTGACATAGGCATATCACCTATCTTCAATGTGGCAGACCTGTTCCCGTATAATGCCCAAGCAGAGGATGATAGTGTGGTACAGCCAGAATGGGACACCCAATTTGGAGACGGTTCTTGGAAGAAACAATTGCCTTCGGCCCAGTCCCATGAAATTGAAGGAATCCTCAGCACCCAGGTAGCGAAGAAGACACGTAGGAAGGAATATCTACGTTACCTCGTCAAGTGGAGAGATCGTCCAATGGAGGACAGCTCATGGCTCGACGCGACGCAGATACAGAAGGCTGGTTATTCGGTGGAGGAACTCATGGAACGGAGCCATGAATTTCTTTTACCCCGGGAGCCTGATGCAGGAGCATCTGGTTAACAGGGCGAGGACAAAAGAAAAAAGGTTGAATTGGTTTCTGAAAAGGACAGAAGACACAGTCGTTGGATGGACAGTAGATCTGTCTTTGTTTTTTTTTTATTTACTTTACTCTTTAAATTGCCAACAAAAAAAAAAATACTGTTATGATTTTTAATTTTAATTAGGAACAGTAGTGACTAGGCAGAATTCTTTGTTTTCCAAACAGCTATATTACAGTTGTAAATGTATGTAAAACAGAATGTACTAACTAGTTATGGAAAAAGCCCGTATATGAAATAACTGATATAACCAACAACACAACTAACAGCAGTTACAAAACTGTTTGTATACAGTGTTATAAAATGGGTGAAACAAACCATTACAGGGGTTCGACTTTGTATGAAAAGATTCGAGTTAATAATAAGAAAACATTCTGTGCACTTATATATTCCTAACGTGTCCTCAGAAATTGTGTAATTGCGTGAGTATTTCATTATACAAGACTGCTGAACGTGTTGCTACAGGGCCCAAGCCCAGAAGAGGAAAAGGAAACCAGTTGAACGACAAGCAACAACAAAAGTCCATACAACTCATAACAGGTATGTGAGTAAAACAACCGAGACTTAGCTATTCATCAAAAATCAAATTCATATGAATACATTGCACAGTCGGCCAAACAAAACATTTTAAGTAGAAGTCTTTTTCTTTACATACTGCCCGAAATAGAGGCCCGAACTAAAACCACGGACAAGAGACATAAACCTCTACAATAAAACAAGAAACCGACTTTTCGCAAGACTCAGAATTATAACCCACATTGTGCCTGTGGCTAAAGAGGAGTCAAATACAGACAGAGAGCAGTCTAAGACCAGGTTCAACAAGTAAAGTCGAAACATCCCTAAAACAAGCTGCCAAACATCATAGAAAACTACCCGTGTTTGCTGAACCGCCGAAAGCTCAAACACCGGAACCCACGAACAGACACACCTGCGAGGGCATGCAAAGAATGGTTAGACCAAGCAACAGTATTAATTGAATTAAAGAAAGTTTGAAAGGGGCAAGTGAACAGAAGGCAATGGTGCCCTACCTGTTCGGAGAACCATAGCTTCCAGCCGACCCCGAGAAGACCCTGCTCACAAAGGAGCCACTACATCAGATACAGGTAAAGAAGGGTACAAAAATTCTGGCATAGAACCCAAAAACTTACCGCATGAGCACGCAGAGTTTCCAACTGTGGACGCCGCCATCGAATTGCCAAGGACCATGAAGAGCAGCTGAACCAGTGTTGAAACAAACAGCAAACATTATACAACCACCGTGTAGCCTAAACCCTCTCTGGAAGCAAACAACAGCCACAGGGGCGGAAGTTTTCAACAGAGGAAAGTGGAAATCACTCACACGATAGAAACAGTGCATACAGAAACAAGAACCCTCTAAGGAAAAACGAAAACTCAAATCACAGTGGAGTTCGAAATGCAGGCCAAGAAATAGTGCCATTCAAACTTACCAAGTTATTCATAAATCACTGGAGAAAAAGAGTCATATCGGACCAGACATCAACGACTGAAGCCGAGGGAATAACCAGGAGTCATAACCGACGAACCAAGCAAACAAGTTGTAGGTATCCGCATCCAGAGCAAACAAACCGCCGAGTTACAGAGCTTGCAGAGCGAAAGACCAAGCGAAATAACAAGAATGAGACAAGCGCGAAAGGGTAAAAACCCCAAACCCTGAACGGATTAGTGGGATCCCGAGGAGGGACAGGTGTTCAAAGGGCAGGTTATCAGGGTACAAACCCTCATAAAACGAAATCCATATGGCGCCGATTGAAAATCAACCCACACAAATATACAACAGAGACACAATAATATTATATTCGCTACATTCGTTGTTAGATGATCCAAAAATACTTTTTTATCATAGGTTATAAAATTAGAATAAAATAATTATTAATTTAAGATATTAAATTAATAATTATTATTCTAGAATGTTTAATTATTTAATGGAGACTTTTAGAATTAGCATATTGTTGTAACTAGATATGACTCTCCAAATGAGTCGTATCTTAGGATCTATTATAGGAGATTAGTTAGCTAGTTGGTTTGAATAGCATTTATTGTAAATGGACACTTGTTATTGAATAAGTGATCCATAATTAGAGGTAGTTAGGACATGGAGCTTATAAATAGCTCATTGCAAGAGTGTTTGTGTTGTTCGGGTGTAAGCTCTTGCAAATCAATTATGTAATTGTTTTTTTTCTGATTAATAAAATTACGTGTCTGAGGACACTTCTGCCATTATTGTGGTATCAGAGCTCCAGTAATGCTGCAGTGGATTTGAGGAGATTTCAGCTCAACAAAGTCCTGGAAAACTCCATTCAGTTGGTCAGCAGATAATTGGTATGAAATTTGTCAAAATTTTGTTCAAAAGAGAAGAGAAGAAAGTTTATTGATTTTAGATTTTAAAATTCGAAAATCAATTTTTTCTTCAATTATTATCAAAATCATTGTGTTGAATTTCTATTATTTTAGTGCCATATTGGATGGCCTGTTCTGTGTATACTCGCTGGTGCCTTCTCTACATAAATGCTGAGGAAATTTAACCACCGAATCGTATACGCCTGCATCATACATTGCCATTACTGTCCATCTTTGTGTTTTTCATCCTAAAGCTTAATACTGGAAGTTTATGCTATGAAGAACCGTGTCTCAATCCGTTGACAGAATTGATCTCCCGCTCAATGGATGAGTAGCAGCGCAGATGACAGCGCTAGGAGGACCGAGCCACTGTAGAGACATCCATGTTTATATCAGATGAAATGATGAATCCACCTGCTCCATATTCGCCATGCCCAGGCCGAACTTTCTGCGTCAAATTTCTAAAACAAAATAGGTGAAAAAGTGGAGATCGGCGGAGCACATCTCACGGAGTGACGGTGCATTTCGATACAAATCGTGCAGTATCTAAACCAATCTGGTATGACGTGTTACTGATGACATTCGTTTGGGCACACATTTCTTCTTCGGCGGAATTGAAGCAGAAGAAGAGCAACAGTTCAGCATACGTGTAGTTTGTTATGTTGATGAGGAGGGCCAGGGTACTGAAACTGTTGTGCCACCAAATGAGAGCTCAAATAAAGTTGATATTTCTATGGCAGAGGTTGTAGAACCTGCATCAGTCGATAAAGAAACAGCCCAGTTGAATCCGTAGGCTGTCATGACAACGCATGATCCCTGTTTTTTGAGAGTGCATAATTACGGGATTAGATGCCCCTTACTAAAACATTCCGTCATTCCTAAAGAATGCGTTCCTTTTTCTTAGTTATTTGAATTTCCAGATCCGCTCCTCTACGGTGCTTTTGCTCATTTATTGGATTCATGTTTTCTGTACTCTACTAATGATATTCCTTCATATTCTGATAACGATGACAGGCGATGCTATTGATTATTTTGTTTCCCTTTGAAACGCTTCATGGGAATCTGCTCTCGCATATGAATAGGACAAGGAATGTTACAAATTTCAACATTTTTAATAGAAGCGAAATAGAAAGGTTAAAGTTTATGGAGAATAGTATGGAAACTTTTGACACGCAGCTATGCATCATCCACTGCATCCTTAGCCACTCCCAGCGGCGTTGCGAGTTTATCAATCAATGAAGTCTGTCAGCATAAAGCTAAAGTGAAGCCTGCCACCTGCTAGCTTGATCATAAAGTTTTTTTTGTGTGTGGGGTAATTTGATGCATATTGTATTGTGGAGAGATCTAATGATTTGTAATTTTGGGAATTTATTTTAGTGAAAAATAAGGTGCAATAGCAATTTGTAATTTTTGGAGCAATAAGGAGTTTTATTTGTACTTTGTAAATTGGAGAGATAAGGTGTGTAATTAGGATCATTACATTGTAACTCAAAGTAATTTTACTTTGAGGGGGGGAAATTTTTTTACCAGATTGTGCAAAAGCACCATTGTAAAAAGTCAAATTTTGAAAGTTGCCCTGTAAAATTTGAGAAATTGACTAGAGCCAAGTGCAAAGCTCAGTCAATATTCTCCTGTTTTGACGACTATTCGAGGGTCAAGGCCAAGCCCTGATAGATCGTGTTTTTTGCGTGGTGTGTTGTGTTGACTATCTTGTCCTTTCTGTTCTGCTTCTTGGTGCGTCTCTTCATCGCTAAAAATGTCTAAGTTGATTAACTTATTTTCTGATTCCGACAAACTAGAAGGCACCAAATCTTATAAAACGTGGCATCGTCTTATTGAAAGCACACTTATTTACAATGAATTATGGCAAGGAATATGTGATGGAGATGTAAAGCCGAATAAACCCACAGATGCAGATCCACTCGCAAAATGGGAAATCAAGAATGCTAAAGCCTTAGCTCTTATTAAATCGTCTGTGAATGATGAAATGTATGTACATATAGAGAATGCCACAGATGCATGGACTGCCTTGAAAACTTTTAAAGACCTCTTTGATACTCAGCCAGAATCAAAGAAAGTTGATTTACAGTTAAAATTGTTGCAACAGAAATTAACTGAAGATGGTGATATTCTTGAATATCTCTCCAGACTTAAGAATATTAAGCAAGAAATTATTAATGCTGGTTTTCCCGCAATTGATGATAGCTTTATGGTCACAATTGTAATTGCTGGGCTTCCTTCTTCCTATACGCATTTTTTAGAAACTTTACAAGTAACTGGGAAATTAGAAAAACTAAAGTTTGATGAACTTTGTGAAATGTTAAGTCAGCATGATAAAACTTTTGGGAAGAAGAAGAAAGTTGGTGAAGATGTTTTTCTCACAGAAGCCAGCACAAGTAAATCTTCAGCAGATAGTTCTCGAGGAAGAGGCCGATGGAATCAGAATCAAGCCAATCGAGGTCGAAGCCAAAGTAGAGGCAACAATTTTAACAAAGGAGGAAGAAATAATTTTCAAGGTAGAGGAAACAACCAAGGAAGAGGCAATTTTCAAGCACAAGGATATAATAGTCAAGGTAGAGGACAATCTCCAAATAGAGGTCAAAGCAGAGGCAGAGGACAATCTTCAGGACGAGGAAGAGACTTAAGTCAAATTGTATGTCGAAGATGTAACAAAGTTTGCCATTATGCTAAAGATTGTCGAACTTCACTTAACAAAATTCCCAAGTTTCAGCAGCATTCAGCACAATTTGCAAATGATCAAGATGAAGACAGCTCAGAGTATGTGTTTACTTCCTCACCAGCATCACAAATTTCATCTCATCTTAGAAGTGACTATGAAGATGCCTGGATCTTGGATTCCGGGGCAACTCAGCACATGACTTGTCGACGTGATTTTTTCTGGAATTTTCAAGAATGCCAACTTAATTCAATTTTTCTTGCTGATGATACAAAACATACTCCTTATGGAAAAGGAGTAGTGAAAGTTTTTCTCCCTGACATTGGAGAAAAATTGATTTCCAATGTATGGTATGTACCTAGTTTCAAGAAAAATTTGCTCTCTTTAGTCACGATTCGACAAGCAGGACATCAGGTAATTATGGAAGATGGTTTAGTGAAGATTAATTCAGTGAAACAGAGCTTGAAAACAGTCATGACAGGTTATGAAGATGGAAAACTGTTACGGATGAAAGGGATAGTTATTCCAAGGCATTCTGATTTTGCAGGGGCAGTGACTACAGGTATTTCACCTATCAGACTATGGCATGTAAGATATGGGAATTTGAATTTTGAGAGTCTTTCAAAATTGCAGAAACACGGAATGGTTAAAGGCCTTCCCACATTCAAAAGGGAAAATGAAAAATGTGAAGCTTGCATTTATGGCAAACAAAACCGAGAAAGTTTTCCAACAAGTTCATGGCGAGCAAACAGGCGGCTACAACTAATTCATAGTGATTTTTGTGGTCCACTACAAACCTCATTTGGTGGTTGCAAGTATTTCTTTCTATTCATTGATGATTTCAGTAGAATGACTTGGGTTTACTTCTTGAAGAGCAAGTCAGAAGCATTTGATAAGTTTAAAATTTTTCGCCAACTTGTTGAAAATGAAGTCAAAGAAAAGATAGGTACTCTCAGGACGGATAATGGGGGAGAATTCACTTCAAATGAATTCAAAACTTATTGCAGTGAAAATGGCATAAGACGACATCTCACTAATGTTTACACTCCACAGCAAAATGGAGTAGTCGAAAGAATGAATCGCACTTTGTTAGGAATGGCAAGATCCATGTTAACCTTTAAGAGGTTAAGTCCAACATATTGGGCGGAAGCAATCCATACAGCTGTCTACTTAAGAAACAGATCTCCAACTGCTTCTTTAGACGGAATCACACCTTATGAAGCTTGGTTTGGTTTCAAACCTCGAGTTAAACATCTTAGAGTTTTTGGGTCAGTATGTTATGCCTTAGTTCCGAAAGAAAAACGAACTAAGCTTGACTCAAGAAGTTTAAAATGCACAATGATTGGCTATTCTAATGAGAAGAAAGGGTATCGACTTTTGACCAATGGAAAATTCATTGTGAGCAGGGATGTCATTTTTGATGAAACAGAGAGTAAGAGCGCTGAAGAAATTGAAAATATTCTTCACAAATTAGAAACTAAGGGAAGTAAAAGAAATGGAAAAATGCAAAGTCAACCAACTTCACCAAATTGGTACGCACTTGATTTTCCTTCCTCTGAAGATGAGTCATCCAGTCCATCTACATCAACAACATCATCCGGGTCTTCTAGCAGTTCATCCGCATCTCCAAGCAGTAGTAGTTCTTCAGACAGTGAGTCTCCACATTCTTCACCTAAACGACGTACATCAGTTTATATTAATCCTCTTTACAATGATGGGGACTTTACAGAAGCACAAACAAGTGAGCACCAACTTCCAAAATGGGCAGTTCAACTTTTGAAAGATGTAAAGCCTGATGAACAGAATAAAACTGGCACCAGAAGAGCACATAGAAGTGAAGGCAATTTTTCCTTGATAGCAAATGATTTTACTGAACCTTCCACATACAAAGAGGCAGTAAAACATAAAGAATGGCAACAGGCTATGGTTGAAGAATATCAAGCAGTAATTGATAACAACACTTGGAAACTTGTTGATTGTCCAGCAAATGTTAAACCCATCGGCTGTAAATGGGTTTACAGAATTAAGTATAATCAGAAGGGTGAACTTGACAAGTATAAAGCACGACTTGTCGCAAAAGGTTTTGCGCAGCAGGAAGGCAGTGATTATGAAGAAACTTTTGCTCCAATAGCTAAATGGAACACCATCCGATTAACACTTGCATTGGCCGCTCAAAAAGGATGGAAACTTCATCAAATGGATGTGAAAAGTGCTTTTCTCAATGGGGATTTACAGGAGGACGTGTATATGACCCAACCACCAGGTTTTGAAGTTGAAGGACAAGAACATAAAGTCTGCAAATTGATCAAGGCTTTATATGGGTTAAAACAAACTCCCCGAGCTTGGTATGCAAAGATGGATGATTACCTTAAGAAAGTTGGTTTTAATCGCAGTGAATCTGATGATACTTTGTATGTGCGACAACAGGGAAAATATTTGGTAATCCTTGTTATGTATGTAGATGATTTGATCATCACTGGCAATCATGATGATCATATTGCACAGGTAAAAAAGGAGTTACAAACAGGTTTTAAGATGACAGATTTGGGATTACTTCACTACTATCTTGGAGTTGAAGTCTTCCAACGTCCACATCATATTTTCATTTCTCAGAGTAAGTATGCAGCAGAGGTTCTTCAGCGATTTGGCATGCAAGATTGCAAGCCCGTTCTCACCCCCATGGAGCAAAACTTGAAACTTTCAAAATTTGAAGGGGGGGAAAAGGTGGACAGTACAACTTACAGACAGTTGATTGGCAGCTTGATTTATTTGACAAATACTCGTCCTGATCTATCTTATGCAGTCAGTATTCTTTCACGTTTTATGCAGGAACCACGAGACAGCCACTGGAATGTAGCCAAAAGAGTTCTTCGATATATCCAAGGAACAAAAGATTTTGGTCTTCTTTACACAAAGACTAAAAATTTTGTACTTGGTGGATATTCTGATGCCGACTTTGCTGGGAGTATTGATGATCGAGCATCAACATCAGGCTATTTAATGAATATGGGGTCAGTAGCAGTATCTTGGAGTTGTAAGAAACAAGATACAGTGGCCACTTCTTCAGCAGAAGCAGAGTACATTTCAGCATGGGAAGCAGCATGTGAAATTGTTTGGTTGCGCCGAATTTTGCAGGACTTGGGCATTTCTCAGGGAGAAGCTACATCATTGTTCATTGACAGCCAGTCAGCCATCAAACTTGCCAAGAACCCAGTTTTTCATTCAAAGACAAAGCATGTGGACACCAAGTATCATCATATCAGGTCGCTCATTGCCAAAGATGTTCTCAAACCAGTTTATTGTCCTTCCGAAGATCAGATCTCCGACATTTTCACCAAACCGCTTGGCAGAATAAAATTTACTAAGTTCAGGGATGAACTTGGTATCTGTTGTAATGTATCTTTGGATCATAGGGGGGAATGTTAGATGATCCAAAAATACTTTTTTATCATAGGTTATAAAATTAGAATAAAATAATTATTAATTTAAGATATTAAATTAATAATTATTATTCTAGAATGTTTAATTATTTAATGGAGACTTTTAGAATTAGCATATTGTTGTAACTAGATATGACTCTCCAAATGAGTCGTATCTTAGGATCTATTATAGGAGATTAGTTAGCTAGTTGGTTTGAATAGCATTTATTGTAAATGGACACTTGTTATTGAATAAGTGATCCATAATTAGAGGTAGTTAGGACATGGAGCTTATAAATAGCTCATTGCAAGAGTGTTTGTGTTGTTCGGGTGTAAGCTCTTGCAAATCAATTATGTAATTGTTTTTTTTCTGATTAATAAAATTACGTGTCTGAGGACACTTCTGCCATTATTCGTTACACCTCAGCACGTCAACGGCGGGACCACGTGGGCTGGCCCCATCAGAGAGGGTAGAAAGGGAAGCTAACATGTTACTCCAGGTGGGCCATCCAAGCTTCCAACTTCTCCACTTTCTCCAAGATGCGAGTGTGTCCATGCCACACCACCACTACTCATTCCCACGCATGACACTAGAAGCATTAGATTTAGGTCAGAGTTGCCATCACTTCTCCATGCTCCTCCCTATGATTTTTCTCGTAGTTCTCTAGCTGCATTTTAATGGACTGTCGTGATTGATCTATGGGTACATGAGGGGGTATGCCACTGCTCCTATGTAGCAGTTGACATCCTCTGCAAGGGCCCATAGCACACACCCTTCCTTTCCTACTCGGACCAGCAAGCATAGACTCCTTGACCTTACGATGACTCTTAGGCGTAGTCTCTGGGGCTTTTCCTCTGTCATTGTTGCCCATACAAGAATTTCTTCTTGGTGCCGTGGAGGAGATGTGCGGAGGAGGGTGTCATGCCCCTACACTTGCGGTAGTCTTCCAACCGCTTGTAGCGAGGTGCAGCACCACCGAACGCTTTCTTTTCAACAATACTAACATTCGTGGACTACACCTACTCCAACATTAACATACTTAGTTTGTGTTTCGCAACCAAGTAAAAGCATTATCCTTTATACTTTAATGAAGCCCATACTCATTCATTATCCATATGCAATTAACCGAGAACATCAACAATTGCAAACAAGTATAAAGGGAGGGGCAACTCCCTAAAAGTCTGCCCAACAATTTTATTAAGAATATCATATTTTTACAACAAGTGTGTCTTGGCTGAACCAAGTCTCACACTTAACCAATTTTTACAAAAGACAGGCCACCTGCCTTTTACAACTTGTTCTGCACCCTTGCACGAAGGGAGGTGCTCACCCGAGCCACCCAAGACCCTTTTCCAAGTCCTGCATAAAACCGTACACTAAAACCTCCTCAAACTGTGGCACACTTGCCAACCTTCCACCAAGATAACCTGCGCAATTTTCCAAGTCTAATGCGCATGAGATGCGTGCATCTCCTCACCCAAAACTACACACCTTCTTGTCTTATGCAAAGGCTTTATGAGAGAAGTCTTCGTTGACCAAATGAGCTCTCCTCACGTTCATTTATATGCATCTTCATGTGGGTTTACATGGCCCAGGGGTGTCAGCCCCTTGGCCGACCCCACAACTACGCCCACAAAGCTTCATTAACAAGTCGGTCATGCCCTCACGCAGCCTCCTTCCAAGTCGAGTATAAACCACGCTCTTCATTTCGTTATTTTTCCAAGTGTCGCATATTATGTCGCAGCTCGTCGCACAAACGTCGCATGTCTGCCCGCACACCATCGCACGCCCATTCAGCACGTGCCCGTCGTGCGCCCGCGCGCCCTCGTGCACGCCTTCGCCCGGCGCCCGTCGCACCCGCAACCGGAGGTCCTTACAGAGGGCCTCCTAACAATGCCACCCACACTAAGCCCCAAGTCACCAACAAACTCGAAGAGATGCCTATTCTTCCCACATTTTTGGACCTCCCCTGCACTGTTGAAGGCACCACACCAATGTTATACAAAGTGTGTGTGCTCTTGCTCTAGAACCAAATGAATGGTCGAGTTCAAACCACAATTAATACCCCTCGTCGAGGCCAACGACACCACCTCCACAATTCATACCACCAACTCCGAGTTCATCTAGGACTGGCACCACACCAGGAGAAAATAATGTAACCCACAAGCAGGTACTAGCCAAGTATTGACCACTAATTCACCAACGAAACTTATAGACACAAAAAATAAGGAACCAAAGAGACTAGAATCGATTGAGTTGATGACCCTACCGCTTTTGCTCTTGCACTATTTCCAATTCCACAATCACCCTAGGGGAAGGACATATGAACGACCCGCAATCTATGAAGACTACCATACCATAACCAAAAGTAGATAAAAACAAATTTATTGGGTCGTTTTGGTTGTCACCAAAGGAAATGCAAGGGAGGGCGTGTAGTGGCATTGCGCTCAACTCACTTTTGCAAACTCTAGTCACCCCATTCACCCACAAAATTACAACTCTTCTCCTGTTCAAACCTCTAGTGGTTGTTACAAAACTAGAGGGTATGCACTCGACATCATCCTAGTGCTCCTTCCCTGTATTGGAGACACAAGATCCCCATACTAAGACCCATATGTTGCCCTATGAAGCCCTGTGACTGCATAAATGCCTCTCTTCGTCGTTGGTTGCCTTCACACAAACCCCCTAGTACGAATACTGCCAGATAACTAATTACCTTCTCGCACACATGATTAGTCTTGAGGGAGGCCCATCATGACTCGTGATGGCCTCGATATATCCACCTCCATTAGGGTGCACGATTATCCAAAATTAATCATATAATTTTATAAGTCAAATTCAATTTATAACTTTTTTAATTATGTTTTATAACTTTTTTAATTATTTAATTTCAATTTTTTTGGATCATTTTTCCATATTACTACTAAGTCGTACTTATTTTATGGGCTTTTTAATATCTCATATTCACTGTAATAGAGATTGGTTACTACTATGTCGTACTTATTTTATAGGATGTTTCGTATTTCATATTAATAGTAATAGAGATTGGGTTATGTTGGCATGTATTAATATAATTAGTAAAAATATCTTGTCAAGTATGTTTGGATTTGTTTCACTAGTTTAATTTAAAAAAAACAAAGATTAATTTCATTTATTTCTAAAATGATATGAATGATGAGGATGATGATGATGATGATTAATGTTAATGTTAATTAAAATCAATATAGTCTATAAAATCTTAAGAAAAATCTAAGAGAGTGTTTTTCATCTTCAACATTTTTAGTATTGCAAATGTGTATCATGAGAATTAGTCCTTATTTTAAGAAAAAAGATAATCTTGGTTTTAGAGATTAAGATTGGTTTCAGCGTCTTTTTTCTTAACTCCTTTTTTAATACATTATTAAATTATATTTACTTTTCATTAATAAATATCAATAAATTATATAAAAAATTAACAATAATATTGTTCAATTTCAATTTCAATTTATTCAAATAATTAATTGAAATATTATTTATCATTTTATTTATGTGAATAGATCTTTGAATTAGGTTTGAAATCCTGAGATAACATAATTTTGTAAATAATTTGAATTATGTGAATAGATTTTTGAATTAGGTTTAAAATCTTGAGATAATATATTTTTTAAATAAATTTGAATTTGAATTAATAATCAATAAAATATAAGAAAATTAAAATAAATTTAGATTAAAATTTCACCAAAACAATTACATACCACACTTCAACAACACCAATCAAAATTATTGAAATCATTTAAATAAAAAATCAGATTCCTAAAGAACTAATCTAGATTAAAATTTCACCAAAAACAATTACCTAACACACTTTAACAACACCCATCATAATTATTGAAATTACAGCAAAAAGAATTACATAACACACTTCAATATAACCGTCATATTCATTTCGGGCAAATCTAGATAATTAATTGATGGAAAGATCTAAATTACAGAGTCACCAAAAAACTATTTACATCGTTGAAAAGAATATAACCGGAAAATGCATAAAGAAATTCGATCTTTCTCTGGTAAAATCTTGATTCTCACTTTCGCTTCCGTTGCGGTTTGTTTGGCGTTTTGGTTTGCGACTTGTTTGGCTTTTCATTCACATCGCTCGTTTCGGGCTTTTCCTGCACACCTATACAGTTTGCAATATCAACGAACGCGCTCCTTCCTTTCTCTGCTATGGTTGAATCTTCAATTTTTTTGGTTGCCTCTTTCAGATTTCGAGCAACCAAATTCTTCTCATTCATGAGGCAATTAATCTCTCCTCGCAACGAGTTAATTGTCTTTGCCATTTCTTCGGTTGCCCTGAACAATTCAGAGTGTTTCTCTTCCCTCACTTCAAATTCCCTGACAGCCTCTGCAAGAACTGCTTCGAATTTCTGCACTGCGTTGACATGTGTTTCCTGCAACTCTGCAATTATTTTGCTCAACTCCTCCACCGTGTACTCCTCAACTGCATCAGACTGTTGTTTTACATTTTCATCTACCCGCTGACGAAGGCTACTAATTTCCTTTTCCATCGCTGGATTTTGTTGAAGTAAAGCCTCCAACCTCTCTGCATTGCTTACAGACGTAGCGTTCAATACCTGCCTTTCCTCTTCCATGCTAACCAGTTTATCATTATACTCATCCAACTGGGCCTTCAAACGCTCGGCTTCAGTCTTTAACTCTCTGTTCATCTCGAACAGTGACCCTTTCTCGCTAGCCTCCAACTGAAACTTCGTTTGTAGCTCTGAAAGCCTGCTCAGCAGTATCTCCTTCTCAGCATTCCAATCTTCCTGTGCCATTTGGTAACTTCTACTGATCTCGGCAGTTTCTTTTCTGGCAACTTCCAGTGAAAAAAACAGTTCCTTCTCCAATTTCCGATCTTCAATGGTTCTCTCTAATTCTGATGATATCACTTGAATTTGATTTTTCAACTTCAAAACAGTTGCCTCCAGATTCTTCTTATCAAGATTAAGTGTTCTACACTACTCTTCTTTCGCAGAAATTTCGTTATTGAATCTTTCCTCAGCTCCCTGCAATTGTTTGACTGCTTGAGAAATCGCAGCTTGGCATTCCTCATCCTTCTTTGCAAGTTCTTTTCTCAATTCTTTCTCAGCCTCCTTCCATTCTTTAGTCAGTTTCCTTGCAGACTCAATTTCTGATACCAACTGGGCCTTCAAAGACTCCACGTCTTTCTCTTTATTTGTCTCGCTCAGTAACCCTTTCTTGCTAGCCACAGACTGAAGCTTTGCTTGTAGCTCTGCAAGCCTGCTCAGCAGGATCTCCTTCTCAGCATTCCAGTCTTCCTGTGCCATTTGGTAACTTCTGTTGATCTCGGCAGTCTCTTTTCTGGCAACTTCTAGCGATAAAAACACTTCCGTTTCCAATTTCCGATCTTCATTGGCTGTCTCTAACAGTCTAATTTGCTTTTTCAACTTCAAAACTGTTGCCTCAGATTCTTCTTATCAAGGTTAAGTCTTCTACACTCGTCTTCTTTCATAGAAGTTTCGGCATTGAATCTTTCCTCAGCTTCCTGCAATTCTTTGACTGCTCGAGAAATCGCAGCTTTGTATTCCTCATCCTTCTTTACAAGTTCTGCTTTCAAATCTTTCTCAGCCTTCTTCCATTCATCAATCATTTTCCTTGCAGACTCAATTTCTGATACGATCTGGGGTTTCAAAGACTCCGCCTCTGTCTTTAGCTCTCTATTCGTCTCGCTCAGTGATCCTTTCTCGCTAGCCATGAACTCAAGGTTCGTTTCTAGCTCTGCAAGCCTGCTCAACATTTTCTCCTTTTCTCCATTCCAAGTTTCCTGTGCCATTTGGCTAATTCTAGTGGTCTCGGCTGTTTCCTTTTTGGCTGCTTCTAATTCTGAAGATCTCGCTTCAATTTGATTTTTCAACTGCAAAACAGTACCCTCCAGATTATTTTTATCAAGTTTAACTGCTCTGCACTGCTCTTCTTTAGCAGAAATTTCGGTATTGAATCTTTCCTCAGCATCCTGCAATTGTTTGCGTGCTTCAGAAATCGCAACCTCGTAATCTTCGTCCTTCTTTCCAAGTTCTCTCAATTCTTTCTCACCCTTCTTGAATTTTTCTTCCATTTTCCTTCCACATTCAATTTCTGATACCAATTGGGCCTTCAAAGATTCCGCTTCAGTCCTTAGTTCTCTGTTTATCACGCTCAGTTTGATTTTCTCGCTGGACATGAACTCCAGGTTAGTTTCTAGCTCTGCAAACCTGCTAAACATTTTCTCCTTCTCCAGATTCCAAGCATCCTCTGCTATTTGGCTACTGCTAGTGATCTGGGAAGTCTCTTTTTTGGCTGCTAAAATTTGGGATAAAAGCACTTCCTTTTCACATTGCGCATCTTTAGCGGTTGCCTCTAATTCTGCGGATATCTCTTGAATTGTATCTTTCAACTGCAAAACAGTAGCCTCGAGATTCTTTTTATCAAGATTAATTGTTCTATATTCCTCTTCTTTCGCAGAATTTTCGGCATTCAATCGTGCCTCAGCTTCCTGCAGTTGCCTGTACATTTGGGAAATCGCTGCTTGGAATTCAGCATCTTTCTTTGCAAGTTCTTTTCTCAATTCTTTCTCAACCTCCTTCCATTCTTCAGTCATCTTCCTTGTGGATTCAATTTCAGTGAGAGTTGTGGACAAAACACATTATTATGAAAATTGCGCAGAAAGAAATTCTTGATAATCTTTGAATGGGATTATTTGTTTTTTTATAACAGATTTTTTAAAATTTGGATTATTTTTAGCTTTGTGCTTATTATTCTTGCCTAGCGATCATGTGAATCTTCTTTATATTGTTCTATTTTTTATGGTCAACTAGTGGGTTGAGATTTACTTGAATCTTTTTTAGTAGAAAAGCCTTAAACAATGCCTCAAATCAACACGAGTCATCTGTAAGCTTTTAAGTAGAGTATAAGAACCACAAGTAAGTTTCCATAGGATATTATTGAATATTCTTGGGCTCAAGAGCTTTAAGAAGTTCTTAAATTAACACACAACTCTTTTATAAGGATTCTTTTGTAATCCTTCAATTGGGATACATGCCCCATGAGTAAGTTTTATGCAATATAATTGGTTTTAATGTTTAGGCTTGGTGAGATGGTGAAACGAGGACCACATACCATAATTGAACCATCCCAATATCAAGCAACTCCAACATGAGCCCTTGCTAAGGGGGCTTTAGCATATGAGTTGGATATCAACATCAAGATGCTTTGTGCACTATTGATGGGTCTTGGGGTTTTAACAATAGCCATGGCATGAAAATACTAACCTTATGCTTATAACATACACATCTCCCTTAGTAAGCCATAACACCAAAAATATAGCTTTTATACCATTATATTAATATGTATATTATTTAAGATTCCAATTTTAACCATTAATAGGTAAAACTATAAATATGGTCATGGTCATTTAGTAATTAATGGTAGATGTATGTGGTTTCTTCTTGAAATTACTGCAAATGGAAAGCATGTTTGTTGAGAATCTCAAGAATGTGCAAATGTTTTAGGAAAAACTATGTTCCTATCAAAATTTCTTTAGCTCTTCCGAAATCTTGATGGATGGACCATGCAAGTCCCTACGGAGCATTCCAAAACTATTTTAAACCATGTTTAGGAATCGTGCTTTCCATTAATATCACATTGTGAACAACATGTGCAAACCATAACTGTAAATGCACACTTTAAGGGATCTTTTTTATTATAATTTGATATGGACACTATTAGAATGTTATGTGCATCAAGGATGGCTCATGGAGCCCAAAGAAAGGTTAAGGAATGAAAACAAATGCCTTTGGATTCTGTTGATTCTACCCATCCTAAAGAGAAATGAATGATTCCTCAAAGAAACAAATGATTTCTTTGTAGTGGTTCCTTGTAAATCTCCGACTAGAAGACATCCATCATGAGTAGGTTTTGTGAGTTGGAAATCGATGTCACAATTTAAACATGTTCTAGAGGGGAAATGAGGGCTTTAAGCCTAAAATCAATATTCTTAATCTCAAATTCCATAAACAACATCTAGAAACCATGACAAAATCCCTCAGTAGGTACTATTTGGAATTTGAATTCAATATGGATGCTATTACAAAGTCATCAACATTAGGGATGGGTCTTATGTCCTTGGCCATAGTTAAGAATGGGAAACAAGAGCCTTTAGCCCTAAAACTTTATTCTTAGGATCAAAATCCAAGGAAGAGACCTTGAACCACCACATATGACCTATATACGATATCATTCACCTCCATGCAACATCATAACTAAATTATTTGTAACTAGGAATGGGTCTCAACGTGTAATCAAGCTCAAGGGAGGATAATAAGGGCCTTTCTTTATTGGTGAAGCTTCTTATTCTTAAGCATTATAAACAACATCTTAAACCCATGAACCATATTAGGCTACAGTTCCATGAATGTATCCCTGAATAACTACACGGCATCCCCCTAGTGTATCTCTAGCCTACTAAAGGGATATGAGTGCCATGATTAAGCCCAAACATAATCCCTAAACAAGAATGTGACTTGGGTCCACACTAAGAATGGTTCTTAGGACCATGATTGTTGTTATTTATCATTTGAGTAGGATGCAGATGACATGAATATGTTTTGCATAGCGGAAATGTGTCTCATGGCTTAAACATGGTTAAGGGGGTAAAAAGAGTTGACTAGGATGCAGATGACATGAATATGTTTTGCATAGCGGAAATGTGTCTCATGGCTTAAACATGGTTAAGGGGGTAAAAAGAGGCTTCATCCATAATTGAACCTTCCTCTGCTTAAATTCCATGGTAAAGGGAGGAAAATACACAGGCCACAACCCCTGAACATATCTTATTGATCTTGATTTCCATATTAAACCACACTCACAACCCATAATACAACCATTCTTTGGGGATCTTTGGCATCTGAGTTTGATATGGATGTCATTAAGAGTTTTTAGACACTAAGTATTGGCCATGAAGTCTTAACAATATTATACGAAGGAAAACTAATGCCTTGAGTTAAAATTGAATCGTCTCGAGTAGAAGAACCATGAACAAGTCCTCAAACCAACACATGAGTCCATTGTAAGACTTTGAGTAAAATATAGGAACCATGAGTAAGTTTCCTTAGGATATTATTAAATATTTCTTTGGATCAAGAATCCTAAGCAAATCCTTAATGTAACACACAACTCATTTCTAAGGCTTATTTGTAATCCTTTAGTTGGGATAAATGCCCCATCAGTAAGTTTTTTGCAATATAAATAATTTTAGGTTTAGACATGTACAAAGGTTGAAATGAAGACCGCACACCATAATTGAATCATCTCAATATTGAACATCATGAAAAAATTAGAAACCCCAACATAGACCCTCACTAGGGGGTCTTTTGCATATGAGTTGGATATAAGCATCAAGATGCCTTGTGCATTGTTGATGGGTCTTGGGATTTTAACCATGATCATGGCATGAAAATACCAACCTTATGCCTATAACATACCTAACTCCCTTGCTAAGCCATAATACTAAAATATAGTTTTTATACCATTATGCAAAGTTCACATTAACATGAAAAATGCAATACTCTAATATCTGTAAAAATAAATCTATGTAACATGATGAAAATAAGCATGCATCAAAAATAAAATTGAAATATGTGAATGAATATTATTAAAAAAACACATTGTGGAAAACCACAAAATGAAAAGAAAAAATTTAGCATTAAACTCAACAGAATGAATATGAGCACATATTTCATAAACAACTTTCACCATTGGATCTGTACCTGGGATGTTCCTCCCAAACATAGACTCTATTGTTAAATTCCTCTCAATAGTAGTCCATAATAAAGCTAGTGTTATGAATCCACAAGGAAGTCTGGCTCTCATTGCTAGCCACTATCCACTCAACAATCCAATACCCAAATCACTAACTCCTATACCAATTCCAATTTGCTATCTTCCTTCCCCTTACCCTACACAACTCAAGGAATGATATATTCTTTCCTACAAAATAGTTAATCAACATATCTCACTTCTATCCAAGTCTCTGACATAGGTTGTCCAGGAACCTTTTAGCTAGGGACTCCAAGAGTTCTGAGCAATGATTTGAGTGCTCACAATATCCTTCCCTCAAGATCGTGTGCTATTTATTAGCCTAAATATTACTCTTACTCTCTCATGCTAGCCTAGTTCTTAGGACAAAAACTAACACTTCTACCATTTATTTTCCATACCCAATATGGTTAGTGCTCTTTCTTAGCACCATAATATATCTTTCCACTACAGTTTCTCTCTAAAAATTATGTCACTCTTTTCAACTCAAATTTCCTTTTGTTCCATTCATGATTTTACATCACATTTCTCAATATTTAGTTATACATAGCCCATGTTGCCATAAATTGGTTATATATCTTTTCCCACCAACTTCTTACATGCATTCATTTCATTAGTGAAAGAAGGATTGCATGTGTAATAGCAAAATGTCCTAGGCATGTGGAAATTTTCCCTTAGTCCTTGCTTGACATCCTCTCTTATGGGATCATATCCCTAAGACATTATTTTTCCTCTTATATTATAACCATCAATATATTTTTATTAAATCAATGTGTCTATAAATTACAAATTCTAGGCTCTATAGCCTTTATTTAGTATATTCTTTTTGGTTGAAGTCATATCGGCTCACTACCCTAAATCATATTGTCATAATTACAATGTGATTTATGGGAATTAAAAATTGGATATTACAACCCCTCACTATGTTACCAACTTAACTCGAACTATGACTTCAAACTAGGACGCTAGCCCTCAAAACCTATGTTTTTGCATAAAAAAAATGAAATAAACCCCTAAATCAAAAAGTGGTACCACCAATAACACCCTTTGTTACAATTAAAATTACAACATTTTTCAATCAAGGCATTCAAAATCAGTATTATTATTAAGGAAAACCTTAAAAATCAACATCTAAATAAAAAAAATGGTTCAACAAAGAGCAATAGATTTTTTTTTAAGGTTAAAATTATGGCTCATTTGAAATCGTATCCTTAACAACTAGTACCATTGCAACTTGTTGAGTTTTGTAGCTATGGTCGATCCTCATAATTGATATTTTAGCCCCTCCAAATATATCTAATACATGTTCTTCATGTCGGCTTCAAAAAGAGGGAATTTTGAATTTTCAAATATTGAGTTTTTGCCTTTAAATGTAATAACCCTCACGTAAATTCCATGTAATAAAGTTAATAAAGAAAACAATAAGACCACGGGTAAGGGACACATATTCCAAGCTGAATGTTGGGCAAAGATATCCTAGTGGGCATCACTGGATGTGTTTATGGGTAAAGGAAATTAGCAAAGGCAAAGGTTTTGGCACATTTATTTATGAAAATAAAGGAAATTAGGAGAAAAGTAAGGTGAAAGGTCACAGGGTGCATGTGAGGAGGAAAATGAAGGAAAATAATGGAAAGTGAAGAAAATAGAGGCCTCATTAATAAAAAGGGTTATGAGGATTAGTTGGTAACTTTTTGTCAGTTCAGTTTTGGAGCTCTCTCATTATTCTCTCTCTCTCGCTCACCCTTGGACACTTAGATTTTTCTTGGAGCACTCTAGCTTTGGAGAAAGGAAGGAAAAGAAAGCAAAGGGGAAGTAAGGAAGAGTAGGATCAAGAAACTTTAGCAGGAATACTTGTAGATAACATATTGCATGTGTGATTTCCTAGTTGGTTTTGACATGCATGGCTTTGCATGTTGGTGTATGGTTCTCTTGTTGTCGGTGGCATGGTTTTCAAGCTAGCCTTGCCTTTTTTGGATGTCATAGTGTGTTGGGATGTTTATCTTAGTTTTGAACTTTGGAATTTCTGGATGGATTTTTAAATCCAGGGTGGAGGTGGTCTCAAGGTTCATTCCCAAAGCCCTAGGAATCCCTTGACCAATTTTGGTGGGATACACGGTAAAGCCCGAGGGAGGAGTCTCAGTTTAGGGCCTAATGATACGTTGTGGATTGCAGTAAAGCCTAAGAGGTTGGTATCTCGGTTTAGGACCTAGTGATCTGGGATTGGATTGCGGTAAAGCCTGAGAGACAACGAGACGAAAAATTCCTCAAGGATGGCGATGAATTCTGGATGGCATTCCAAGTTTGATTCAGTTTTGTGATCGGAGCATCGGTTTTAGTGTGATCACATTTTGGTGAGGGTGGAGGTGGTTTAACCTCTGGATTCCCTTGGTTTTTTTTGGCTTGGTTTATCCATGAGATCCCACATTCATGCTTGGAATATGACACGAGAGTGACTATCTGAAAGAAAGATTTGGTTCAGCCATGTCTATGGGCAGGTGATAAGTGGAAGTCCCAAACCTGGTAAGATTTTCCTATGGTTAATAAAAGCAGAGTTATGTTTCTTTTGTACTTGTTTATATGTGGATTTAATAGTTGTTATCTCACTATTATTTCCATGATTTTATGTTGGTTACAAGCATAGTTAATTAACTAGTTCATGTCATAGTTACTTCATTTATTTACTTATAATGGTTAAATGATGGATGTAAGACCTAACTGATGTCATAACAGTTCAAGGGAGAAGGTGGTGATCCTTCTTGTCATGTCTCATAAGAGTTTTTAGTCATTCATGTTCTGTCTTGTACCTTAGACTTGTAGATTGCCTTGATGTCAAGTGTTCAACATAACGTCAGTCCCAGTTGGGGATGGTCGGGCCTAGTCCTAAAGTTGATTTTTGGTTTATGAGTGTTTTCATCATGTGTTTAATGGATTCTAAAATTTACAACTATTTATGGCCTTTGGCCGAAATCTTGGGCTAAAAATGTGCTTTAATTTCCACGAACACAGGCACAGGCCTGTTGGGAAAAGTCCCTGGATGCAGGCATGCAGGCTTGTGGGAGTGTCCAGAGGTCCCTAGACATTGGCATGCCCATAACATGAGAGCTTCGAGAGGTCAAGAGGTTTAAGAACTTAGTGGGACCCAAGGGCAGGATGCCTGAGTGACTGGGTTACCTCTTAGGAGTGTTGTTGATGTGGATGGTATGGTTGATGTGTTTCTGTCGATTCCATTTCCTTAAGGTCACCGAGGAGGTTCAATTCTATCATAGTAGCCTCTCGCCACATGTTTACCCCAATTGGTTAGTTACTTGGGTAGATATGGGAGGAGGGTTGTTACAAATGGTCACACCAATTCATCCTCCCAAGATCACTATATATATGCCATTCAACTTCATCCTCTAGGCCAATTTGGATAACAGGAATAAGAAAGTACCTTCTACAAAGGAGAAATGAAAAAGGAAGGATGAAGTTGTTTAGAAGAAGACTGGGCTCTCTCTCTCTATTTGACCTCACACTTGTGACGAAACAGGTCTATATTTTATAAGCATAACCATTAGGAAAAATCCAAGTTTTTCTATGGAAGGAGCAGGTTTGAATTTTAGCCTTTCTAATTGGCCATGACTGAATCTTCAGGAAGCATATTATATCATGTTACGGATGGATTATATGTATTTCTTAATGAGATGAATACTTTATATAAGAAAAAGGTTGTTGGGTTTTCCCCCCAAGTGGGTAAAATTATTATGTTTGTTGTTTGGATATATCTTTATGATCCTATTAGCATTCTGTTTCTATTGTTGGGATCTTCTATGTAACTTTTTTATGATGAATGTGAATGCAAGAACAATTAATATAAGAAATAATTATCAGATTACAAGACCTTGAAAAATCAACATGGTATAAGAGCTTGGGTGAAACAACAGTCTTAAAAGAAGTCGGACTATTTCAAATTATCCTATAAGTCTTGTTTTTTCACTAGCCCTAGGAACCCTAATACTATTCTGGTCGAAAAAGGGATGAAAAATATTCCAAAAGAAACCTAGATCTTCCCTGTTGACCATGCCCTACCTATGTGACTTGTGATCCATTTGTTTTTTATCTAAGATAAAGAAGAAAATCATTGAAGGCCTAGTTTAATCTTAGATGGATCAAATGATCTCACGAAGGTCGAAGCATGCTTGCATTTATATAGAGGGACGAAGCCCTTAATTTATAGGTTGAAAAGCCTCAATCCATTTTAGTAGGCTCAGAAGACCTTAGATCCTATTTGGTGGAAATGTGAAGTTGGGTTACACTTTTTTAAGAATTTACTTCGAAAAATTCATCATTGCACTTTTTTGGCTGAATTAGTCACCTTTTTTTTTTTTTCTCAGTCGAAATATTTTTTTTTCAACCAAATAATTAAAAGCTAATGTTGGATTGAAAATTTGAACATTAAAGTTAATGAAAGCTTGCAACAGATTGTTGGATGGTTGGGGTGAAATCCAGTAAGTTAGTTTTTTGGCCGAAATTTTTTTTAGCTAATTGTATTTTTTTGGTGGAAAAAGTTGTTCGGTCAAACATTTAGTTCGCCAAAAAAATTATTTATATATATTTGGGTCGTAAGCCCATTTAAGAGTTTTTTTTGTGTTTTTATCCGCTTGAACATTGTCTATGTAGTGTTGTGTTTTTCTCCGTTGAACGTTATCTGTGCATTGTTGACCATTGCATGTGCTCAACATTGGAGGAGTTCGACGCAATGTGAATAGCTCAGCCTTGATTTTTTTCATGTTATCTTAATATCTAGCAGGTCACATTGAGGTATGGTTTTCATTGCAACTTATTTAATTTTTTTTTTGGTTTTGGAGGCCTGCTCGGCGCTGGAGGAGTTCGGCGCACTGTGAATGACTCAGGTCAGATTGATGTTTACTAGGTTGATGCTTTGCAAGTTACGTTGATGTTTAGCAAGTCACATTGATGTATAGTTTTCTTTGCAACTTGCTTAATTCTTTTTGTTTTTGCAAGATTGCTCGGTGCTAGAGAAGCTCGACGCTAGAGGATTTCGACGTCGAGGAGTTCGATGTTAACTGGATGGAGGAATTTTGACTTCTTTCCCCATCTAATGAACCCATCATGATTGCCAAAATAAGTCTCTATCAAAAATAGTCATCGTCGTTACCTTGGAGTGATACCTTTCCCTATCATTAGGTAGTTTTCCACAAAGGAGAAAGGAGATGGGTATAGGAGCTTTGGTTATTATTAAGGGAGAAAAATGGGTCATTTTCCCTTAAAAGAATGTTTTAGTAATATACATTTTATGTCCAAGCATGTTAAGGTGAGGGAGTTTCAAGTGGTTAATATACATTAAAAATGCACACGTACTTCTAAATTTTGTGATCTTGTAAAAATGGTGTGCACTTAAGTGGTGCATGCACTTTTAAAACATGCATGTGATTTTATAATGCGTGGATGCATTCATCCAAAATTTAAAAAAAGAAGATGGGAATGTCCTTTTTTCCTTTTACATGTTGGATGAGATGGATGCTTTGGGTTTAGATTTGAAGTGATTGACCAATGGTTTAGACTTTATAAACAAAAACACACTCACTTTATTAATTCCAGTGCTTTTAAAATATAGTCCAAATATTTGTCACCAATGAACACTTGTGTGTGTTTGTGTGATAGCCCATTGGGGTAGCTCAATTGGTGATTGTCATGTTATGAAGTATTATGTAAATTATGAAATTTAAGGTTCAAATTCCCCATGGGTCAAATCAAGTATATATATATATATATATATATATATATCATAATTTTAAAGTACATTACCTTCTTGTTTTTGTTGTAGCTTTTTATTTACTTACCCATCTAGAAAACAAGTAACATGTTGTTTAAGTACAGATTGAGATCTACAAATAAAGAAATGTTGATCATATTAATGACCTAAACCTAGTTTTAATGTTTGACTTTGAAATTACAAAAATTCATTGATTTTATTAATTTAAAAAATATATAAAATTAACATTGAAAAATATGAAAATTAATGCCACACATGAACTAAATATTATATATAATTGCGCAAATTTGTTTCAAAATTTAGATATGAAATAGATGTCTTAATGCAAAGATATGAATTATATTTTAAAGGAAATGTAAAATACCACATTTATAAAAACATTATTTTTTCTAATTTGTTCATTTTTCCATAAATATAAGTTATATAATCTAAGAAATAGTTTAGTTTCCTACATTTCATTTTTTATAGCAAATTCTAATAAGTTGTTCATGTTACTTCAAATAATTACTCATATTTAATAGGTTGTCAATTTCTGAAATCCCCATTGCAACTAACATTTCATGAGAGGGAAGCAATAGCTTGCTCCATCTATAAAATAACCATATATAAAAGAAGGAAACTTATAAAGCATCAAGTTAAATAGTGTCACCAAATATAGGCTACTCTTAAAGGCCAATATGAATCACATATCCACAATTTACTGAGTACTTTAATTTCCCTAATGGTATATATAAGATAAATCTTCTTAACCTCAAATAAATGAAATTTTAAAAGGAAATGTATTTTTAACAATGATATGGGGCACCCAAATATTAGAAAAATAATGAAAAAATCTTGGAAATGCATTGATAGTTAAGAAACGTTATGGGAAACACTCTAGCTACCATTTTTTGGATGAGGCCAATGCAATGTAAATGTGCACTGGGTCCTTTATTTGTCTCCTTACAGTGCCTACGTCTCTATCTAGCCTATAATCCTCTTAGTCTACCCACATGATCAAAATCTCGATGCTCAAAACCTTATCAGGGCTCCAAAGTTACTTGGTGTTGCAACTCAAAACCCTTGGATGAGGGTTCAATCCAAATGGCCATTTAAAACTTTTGGTGACTATGTGCTATTTTTGATGTTAACCTCGGTATCGACGATTATGATCACCTATGTAGATCGACAATGTATATCAATTGCAGAGTGGTCTACACTCATGGCTTCATCCTTGGAGTTCTAACATTATCTATTAAATGATCCAATGGTGAGGAAATGATTGGCTAAAATTATTAGAAATATGTTTTCATTGATGGAAAAGGAAAAGAAGATGATGGAAAATTGATTGCAAAAGCATTGATGGGTGCAACAAGATTAATAAAGGACAAGAGACTTTGGAATCACTTTCAGTACAATAAATAATCTCAAGTGTTCTTGGAAATTATTCAGATGGATAGAGATCTGAAATAAATTTCCAATGGCATGTTGAAGTTTTAAAAAGGCTTCCTGGATCAAAATTTATCGCAAGTCAAATTTCAACACTTGAAAGAGGAGAAAAGTCAAAGAAGGGCATGATTCTAGTCAACAAGGTTCCAAGTCAGGCCTTGATATGCTTCAATCCCTAACCTAGTCGAGCCTTCAGCCTCGTTGGAGGTCATGCCTTCGGGAGCTATTGCAGAAGGGCAGGAAGAAAAATAGCCCAACCCCAACTATCTATTTAATAATTCTGACCTATTTAAATTTATAAAGAAAATTCATCGAAAAATTGAGTTTCTGAGACCCAGTAAAACTATATGAGGTGGTCAAGTGGGTCAAATTTGGGTGACATGTGTCACCACTCAGGAGCCACCATGTGGCGATGATGGCATGACCATGATGTCATCTCGACACGTCGTCCCAGAAGGGGTTCCCCGGAAGTTCTTAAAAGGTGCAGAGAATCATCCAGGATGATTTAGAGTTGGGATACGGTGGAAAAAGAGGTGGATCACAGCTAGAATGTCATATCACCATGGAAGTTCAGTAATTGGTCCAAGCATGAAAGGAGTGGTCTCATATAGACATGTCACCCCGTAATGATGATCCCAGAGGTATAAAAGTTGTGTCCAATGGAACACCCCTAGGATAATTCGAACCTGGGAATATGTGCAGAAGTTGATGCAAATGCAGAAAGTGAAAATATTGGTGCATGTTGCAGTGGGAGGTCCCCATGGGACAAATCATCTTGGGAGATCAGAAAGAGTTGATTGGCATAGAGGGTTGACAATGGGTCCATATTTGAAATTTCATCCTAGAGGTTTGATCTTGGAAGAGTCAGGGGCAGTTGAATTTTGATAGAGTCAGTATGACGTATAGTCAAGACATGGTGAATTGTGGTTGTCATTGAAAGCACATCCCAACAGGTTTATGATTCATCCACGAGCACAGCAGAAGTCCCACTGGGACATACCATCCTATATCAACTGCCTTGGAAGAAAAATAGAAGGTGAAAATGAAGACTCTTGAGGATGATGAGGTTGCGAGAAACTGTGGCATATAGAGCAGAGTCGAAGACCACTGTTAAGAAGGCACATGGAAAGGTGGGTTCCCACAAGAACATGTAATCTCAAAGATGATGCCTTGGAAGGAAATAAAAGAGTGCATAGGAGATCTCTCTGTGATGACTCAACACCCAGAAATTATGGCATGTATAGGCAGAACCAACGACCAATGAAAAGAGTGCAAGTGGAGAGTGGAAAACCTCTGAGACACGTAGCCCTCGAAATAATTTTCAAAAGTGCGTCAGGAAATAAAGGTCGAGGGCTAAAGCTAAGGCACCAAGACACATTTCATTCAGGTGTTTTAGACTAAGGGCATGGAAGAAAATTAAAAATAACTTAAGCCCTTAGGGATATGGTGCAATGGGCCCGACAAAGTGATATTTGGTAGTTAAAAAGTGTTTTGGGACTATATTTGAAGGTTTTATTCATAAGTCATTTAGAATTGAAGCAGATCTACAGTCTTGTTTTATGTTAAAAGGATAAGCCCCCTTTGACTTTGAGCATGTGAACGGTCGACAACTTGGAATTTGACGTTAAATGCCATATTAAGCCGAGGGATAAAAACTTTATAAAGAAGTCATGAACAAGTTGGAAGCACAGGATAGCGACATAGAAAATTTGAAGGATAATTTAGCAATATAGCTAAATTTGGTGATGCACCAGATTTAGAAAGCTCTACCAAAGCCTAATAAAAATTCCAGAATAGCTAATTGAGTAGTTTTAACTTAGTTTTTCTTATAGAGACAGGTAAACCATGTTTGAAGACTTGAAAAGCACATTCAAAAGACATGTTTGAAGCAAGGAAAAGGAAAAAAATAAAGATTCATGCAAGCATAAAAGTAAAAGATGACTAAAGTTAAAAGAACTAAAAATATAAATCCAAATTCTTTAAAAGTAGAATTGAATTTGTAAGATTGTGAGTTGTGATTATGTGTGATAGATTGGTGTTGTTGGTGTGGATGGTGGATTTATCAGTGATCATAGATTCCTGAAGGTGTTTGTGGTGAGTATTTGAGGAGATAAATCTATTTGTTTATATAAGGAATCAGCCTTCATAATTTGAGTTTGAAATTGGAATGAAAGATGAATCATTGAGGTCAAGTAATTTGTAGCTTGCAGATCAGGGATTGTATCTCCTTCCAATAGTTTCTAGTAAATATTTATAGGTTGGAGCTCCTTTCAGTGGTAGTTGATAAACTAGGGGTTGTATCTCCTTTCAATTGTAGCTGATAAATCAGGGAGTAGTAGCTTCCTTCTGGTTGTGGCCAGAGAACATTGTAACAAGAAATAGCAAATCGCCTTTATGAAATAATGTGAAGAATCTTTTTGTACTATTGTGATACTTATGTTGATTTTTTCCATGCTCATTTGAATTAATTTCCTGGCTCATTTGACAACATATAAATTCCCTTCATAACACAACCATTTAGAGAAAGGATAGTTGTAAGTTACCATAAGTAACATTTTCAAAATTAGAAATTAAGAGAAAAGGAAAATTATTAGCCTCCTTTACTATTTATATAGATCAATCACTATAGAACTCATCTAGGCTTTAATGAATGTAAGATATCATTGGGCTTCTTTATACTTCCTTTCCGACCATGCGAAAGAGAAAGATCTAATGAGTAAAATATATACTCCATGTAATTGTGAAAACCCATAAATAGCCAAGATTTGTAAATGGGTTACATAAAGCATTCAGGAAGAGTGGAAAAACTTAAAAAACCTAGAATTGGTCCCAAGTTTCATTACAGACAAACATAAAAAATAAAAGAGTTCATGCAAAACTTCGTAAATGCCATAGTTTCTCAAGCTTCCACTGTAGCACCCCGATCTGGTTTTTCAAGGTTGTTTGCAACACAACTTTTGCATTCTTTTCATTAACAATGTTCTTCCTCACCTACCAGAAAGAACATTAGATAAACCATCAACACACATTACAAAGAAAACTAGACCTCAAGACACACAAAAGAAAAGAATAATATTTGATGCCAACGAAACCCAAACAAGGGTTCAATCACCATCTATCAGTTGCACATGAAATGCAATTTCCAATCAATTTTTCAATAGAAATGGCAACTTTTTCTTTGGGCAAAAATTGTGTCCATCAATTCAAATTCAAATTATACTAGTGGGCTAACTCACCTCGATTAAGCCAAAATTCAAATTAATTCAATGGGTTGGCGCACCCTGATTAATCCAAAAATTCAAATTAATCCAGTGAGTTAAACTCGACTGCTAAAGGCATAATCCCAAATTGAAAAGTCTAATTAGATTAATCTTTGCTAATGCTATTGATGATCACTATTGTGCTCCATCGTTAAGGTAAAAGGGGATGAGCTCAGGTATGATGATCCAGGTGGCTCCAGAGACACACACAGGACAAAGAGGACTTAGGAAAGGTCAAAAACCAAAATTGCTTGATTATAATCAAGGCCAGAGCATAGATCTTGTCGGCTTGATTGCAGTGGTGCAAACAGTTCATCAATCCGAGTCCGGATGAGAAAGTTAGAAGCAGTCAAAGTTGGGTTGACTTTTTGCTGACTGGACAGGCTTAAGGAGGCCACAATTTGGACAGAACCCGGCCACTAGATTCCAACCAATCTGAACCAGATTCTGGGTGAAATTGTGGCCTAATTAAAAGACTCCTACGGCTAAAAACAGAATTTTAAAAAAATGCATAATATTGTTATTAAAATAATATATATATATATATAAAAAGGGGGGGGGCCACCAACCCCGCCACCCCCAAAACTTCATAATCGCATATATAAATATGGTGGAGGGGCATGCCATGACCTCCAACCCCCTACCATGGAACCGTCACAACACATTATGGGTGGTGGGCTGGCCCTTGGGGCACGGACCCAACCACCCCACTCCTTAATGTGAAGTGAAATGACAGGAGAAGGTACAGGGGTGGGCCGCCCAAGGCAGGCCTATCCACCCGAATATTGTTTTGAAAACAAAAACAAAAAAATTGTGTAAAAAAAGGAAGAGGCAGGGTTTGACCACCCGATCTCCTCTCTACTAAATCGGCCCTTAACCAATTCAGCTAACCGCATTATTGAGAAATATTCCCACGATATTTTATTTAAACACAGTTTTTTAGTGCGCTCTGGGAGGAAGGCAATGCGTGCGGTTCGAGGAAGTATTTTGCAGGAGGGCTGAATTTTCACTTTGTCATATTTTGACAAATTTTATATGGTTTCAGCACTTCTCGACGCCACGAACGCAATGGAACTGTCCATGTCTCCATTAGAGTTTTGCATTTTCAGCCATTTTTCAGTATGGAGGTGGAACCATGATTGCTGCAGGGACAGGGAGGGGAACCATGATCCTTGAAATTTTCCCGAGGAGGTAATTTTTCTCCATGTTGGAATATAGTCAAGTTTACAATCATTTTTCATGGTTTTCCGTAGGGATCGCAATGGCAAGGTCAAATTCACCTTTGGAGTTGTAGATTTTCAGTCCACCCATGGAGCAGAACCTTCAAGGAATTTAGGGGGAATCTAAAAGATTCCTTGAGCCCCAAATTCTCAACTTCTCAGAATTCCAAAATTGGACAGTCGATTTTGCACTATTCGACGTCACAAATCTGATGGAGCATTCGGATTTCTCATTCTCCCATTCTATTCTTCAACCACTTTTTAAAGTGGGATGCATATGTTAGCATTCATGTGTGAGCAACCATTTCCATGTGATTCGATGTCGTGAGATCGATGAGCAACTTCAACAGTTTGACATCCGCTTCTTCATATGACCCTTGTATGTGAGGTATATGCAGTGCGTTCATGTACTTCTTTTGCTATGCATTGTGCTGCACAGATCCCTATTTGATTTTGATGTGAGATCTTGTTTATTACTGTTTTCATGATTCCTGCTTCATGTGATGTGGAATCGTCTATGTGATGTACTTATTGTCATGATTTGTCATGTTATGTTTTGAGATCCCTTTGTTGTATGTTGATGGGATACTCATGTCGTCGTCATGCATGTTTTCATTGAGATCCTTTCTATGCCATGTTGGCGGGATGCTCATCATGCATGAGTTTGTGTCATACTGATAGGAGTATTTTGACTGAGAGTTCTTGTAGTGGAACATATTTTGGAGCCACTATTACGTGAGGGCATTTTTCTTGTATGATAGTGATATCATCTCTTGTGTACATCATCACTATTGACAGCACTTAATGCAGCGGCCTACACCATCTTGACACTGGGGCCCGGAGACATGGTCCCTCCTAGACGAACTCTGTTATCAACAACTTATGTTTTCATTTGTTGATGATTGACATGTTCCTCTTCTTTACATCATGCACATGTATTCATTTATGTTCTTTTAAAAATTCAATTTAACACATCACGAAAGTAAAAGGTCTTGGAAGGGTCCTCTGTCACACCTAGACCTGGATCAAGTGGTATCAAAGCGATCTTTGCGTTGATGTGAATTGTAGCATGAACAATGGAACGTGCAACGACAAAGGATGAAAAAGCAATGTACGAGACCGTGCTCAAAGTTTCTAAAAGAGTGGAAATAATGTATGAAACTCTACAAAAAGAGACAAAGGAAAATTTCAACTTCAATTACGAGCAATGGAAGAGGCCCTGGAAGAACTGAAGCACAACAACCAAAGTCTTCAAATAGAGAACGTTGAATTGAAGATGCGTCTACATGAAGAGAAAGAGAAGAAACATGGTTTGCTATGACAGTTGCAAGCAAAGGACGAGGTCGTGGAAAAGTTGCAGCGTGACCCATGTGAGGTAAAAAGTAGTTCTCCAAATTCATGTATGTTTCCTGATGATGATTTCGTTGTTTTTGAAAATCATACCACAGGAATTGGCTCCAAATTGTTGAGGAAAATGGGGTATGAAGGAAAAGGCTTGGGTGTTAATGGCCAAGGCATCGTCAACCCCATCAAAGTAGAGGAATTATCGTGTCGAACAAGACTTGGGTATGTCAGAAAGGAAGTTGGGGAATGCGCCGAGACAGCTAGCAAACCACCAACAACAGATGATGAGAAGCCCTCATCAGTTCTTTCCAAATCGATAAAGGAGGTAAAAGATGTTGATTTCCTTTTGGTTTTGTCTTCACATAGTATGATTTCTGTTGGAGATTTGGAGATCCCAATTACAGGGACAAACATGAGGCTCCTTACCAAGATGAGGCACGAGGAGGAAGAAGAACTTGGTGTTAATAACCAAGGCATAACTCAACCATTGGAGGTTGTGCAGAGACCTCAATTTGCAGGCTTGAGATACACCGAGGGAGAATGCTCGAAGGTGTCATATTCTTTCGAGGAATCGTTGAAATCGTCGAGGAAAGAGAATGATGGGAACACATCCCCATCATCCCATGGCAGTTTCCATGGAAAGGAAAGAGCTAAGGCAAGCTCTCATCGCCATACTTACACTAGAAACAACAAGGAAAGGTATAACAAGTTTCGATCTTCAAATGTTCATTTCAATTATGATCATGTTTTTAATGATGAACGCAAATCATGGAATCGAAAAACATGTACCTTTTGTGGATTACATAACCATACATTTTCTAAGCGTTGGAAAAGAATGGCAGCAAACAAAAGAACGAGGCGTGAAAGACCCTCTCAACAGCATGTAAAGAAACATGTTAAGCAGATCTGGAGGAAGAAAACCTATTGCAGCCATTGCGATAAAAGTGGCCATAAAATAGCCACTTGTTGGAGGCTCCATCCAAAGCAGCGCCTTAAAGATAAATCATCAATGTATGAACCAGGTGAAGCAATTGTTCGACAAGAAAAACCACCACAAGGAGGTGACCCGTTCACCTTGATAAGTGAAAAATGGTTTCTAGAAATGTTGTCGTTTTATGGTCGTGCTTTTGTAAATCATTTGTTGCATTTTAACATGTAAAAGTGATGATGTGTTTTCCATCACTCGTTCCGCAACAATGATGTCTAGTCTTATTTTGTGTTGCATGTTGAACTGTGAAAGTGATGTCGTGTTTCCATCACTTGTCAAAGAGACAATAGTGTTTGGCCTTATTGTTGTAAATCATGTGTTGTAGTGATGATGTGTTTTCCATCACTTGTTGAAGCAACAATGGTATGTTGGCCTTGTTTCCGTAGCTGGGGTCTTGTGTCTATCTTGATGTAAACTTGACCACCGAGTATGTGTTATAAACTCGTGGAGAGTATGGGATGCTTGGGTCATTAGTTGGTCATGAAATTCAAGTATGTAATTTGTGAAACAATGTACTACAGGTTGCAGAGGTTGTAGGTTTTGGCTCATCGCTTAAGGCTCCGAAGAACAAAGGTGAAGGGGATGGAAGCGAGACCTTTCAAGATGCTTGTGATGCAGACAAGGTACAGAAAAGTTGCAGATTATTTTTCATGCTTTTGGAGGACCAAAAGCTCCTCAGTAGGGAGGATTGATCCAGGTGGCTCCAAAGACACACATAGGACAAAGAGGACTCAGGAAAGGTCAAAAATCAAAATGGTTTGATTATTCTCAAACCAAGACTAGAGCATAGATCTCATCGTCCTAATCATGACGGTGCAAACGGTTCATCAATCCGAGTCCGATGAAAAAGTTAGAAGCAGTCAAAGTTGAGATGACTTTTTGCTGACTAGGCAGGCTTAAGGAGGCCACAATTTGGACAGAACCCGCCACCGGATTCCAAGCAAAATTGTGGCCTAGTTAAAAAGACTCCTATGGCTAAAAACATAATTTCAAAAAAATGCATAATGTTGTTATTAAAACAAAAGAAAATATAAAAAAAGGGGGTGAGGGCCACTAACCCGCCACCCCCCCATCCTTCATAACCATATATATAAATATGGTGGAGGGGCATGCCATGACCCCCAGCCCCCTCCCACAGAACCATCACAACACATTATGGGTGGTGGGCTGGCCCTTGGGGCACGGACCCAACCACCCCACTCCTTAAACATAGTCGTTACATGGAGGAGGGCCGACCTTGGGGCACAAACCCTCCACCTCATCAAACCTCACCATTAACGTGAAGTGAAATGATGGGAGAAGGTACGGGAGCGGGCCGCCCAAGGCAGGCCCACCCACCCGAATATTGTTTTAAAAACAAACAAAAAAATGTGTAAAAAAAGGAGGAGTCAGGGTTTGACTGCCTAACCTCCTCCCTACTAAACCGGTTCTTAACCAACTCAGCTAACCACATTATTGAGAAATATGCCCACGATATTTTATTTAAACGCAGTTTGTCAGTGCGCTCAGGGAGGAAGGCAGTGCACACGATTTGAGGCATAATTTTGCAAGAGGGCCGAATTTTCACTTTGTCGAATTTTGACAAATTTTATATGGTTTTAGCACTTCTCGATGCCATGAACGCAATGGCGTTGTTCATGTATCCATCAGAGTTCTGTATTTTTCAGCCATTTTTCAGTATGGAGGTGGAACCATGATTGCTGCATGAACATGGAGCGAAACCATGATCCTTGAATTTTCCCGAGGAGGTAATTTTTCTCCATGTCGGAATATAGTCAAGTTTACACTCAATTTTCATGATTTTCCGCAGGGATCACAATGGCAAGGTAAGATTCGCATTTGGAGTTGCAGATTTCCAGTCCACCCATGGAGCAGAATCTTTGAGGAATCTTTGAGCCCCAGATTCTCAACTTCTCAGAATTCCAAAATTGGACAGTTGATTTTGCACTATTCGACGTCGCAAATCTGATGGTGCATTCAGATTTCTCATTCTCTCATTCTATTATTCAGCCACTTTTTTAAGTGGGATGCAGGTGTCAGCATTCATGTGCGAGTAACCATTTCCATGCAATTCGATGTCGTGAGATCAATGTCACGAGCAACTTTAGTAGTTTGACATCTACTTCTTCATATGGCCCTTGGATGTGAGGTATATGCAGTGTATTCATGTACTTCTTTTGCTATGCATTGTGCTACACAGATCCCTATTTGATGTTGATGTGAGAACTTGTTTATTGTTGTTTTCATGATTCCTGCTTGATGTGACGCGGAATCGTCTATGTGATGTACTTGTTGTCATGATTTGTCATGATATGTTTTGGTATCCTTTTGTTGTATGTTGATGGGATACTCATGTTGTCGTCATGCATGTTTTCATTGAGATCCATTTTATGCCATGTTGGCGGGATGCTCATCATGCATGAGTTTGTTTCATAGTGATAGGAGTCTTTTGACTGAGAGTTCATGTAGTGGAACATCTTTTGGAGCTACTCCTGCGTGAGGGCATTTTCCTTGTATGATAGTGGCATAATCTCTTATGTACATCCTCACTATTGACAACGCTTAATGCAGAAGCCTACACCATCTTGACACCGGGGCCCGGAGACATAGTCCCTTCTGGACGAACTCTATTATCAATAGCTTATGTTTTCATGTGTTGATGATTGAGATGTTGCTCTTCTTTACAACATGCACATGTATTCATTTATGTTCTTTTAAAAATGAAATTTAACACATCACGAAAGTAAAAGGTCTTGGAAGGGTCCTTTGTCACACATGGACCTGGATCAGATGAGCTTCACCAAGCCATGCCTGTAGCTACATCAGAGAATTTTTTATGGCGGATCTTACGAAGCCTAACCCTGCATAATCTGAAGGGTTTATGTCAACAATAGTGACATCAAGCCCCACAATATCAAAGAAAATATGAAGGAACATGTTATACAAACATGAAAACCATAAATAAAATCACAATTAAAATCAAGAAAAATGAAATAACTCACGAAAATTTCACTTCACTAATGAAATTCTCATATCCACCACTCAAACTTTGTTAAAGAGTTGGGTATTCCGATATGTGATCAACAACTTGTTTAAATATAATATGAAACAATGTGAAGGAGATTTGACCCACAGATACCCTACTATCTATTTCACCATTTCCCCATCATGGTTCCTACAGTGTGGCAATTCTATTATGCAAGATACCACTATTAAGGAAAAACAGATGATTGTGAGCACTAAAATAGAAAAGGCATTGGCTTCACAAGTACCTCATTGTCTGTTTCCCTCTTAGATTTCCTATGTTGTAGCAAGTTTATTAGGCAAGATATAAAAATGATAACAAAGCTAATGGTGGCAAGTACCTTAACCAATTTCCTTACAGCCTCAAACAAAAGAATAGGCTGACTAGAATGTGCACCCATGACAAACAACCATACCCCCAAACATTGTACCCCTAGACTTTATATCAATTAATGGTTAATAGACCATTAAATTGGTGATGTCTCTTGACCTTATCAAACAATTAAAAAATTCTTATATACATTAAATCCTACAAACAAATCCATGCAAAAACAACCATACCCATATACATTGAGTTCATATAAACCCCCCCCCCCCAAAACCTTCAAAAAAAACAAAAATCAGAGATTCCCACCAAAATTAGAAGATGGGTTCAAAATTCACTGAGAAAACATAATAATTAAGGATCATAGGGGCAAAAGAGAGGAGAAATAATTACATTAGAAAAAGCTCGATCGTCCCAATTCCCAAATCTCCACTTCTTGATGAGAAGCTTGTCTTGTAGCATATTTTGAATGAAACTCATGATGGCACCATCAAATAGAGAGAAAGAAATGCACACTTCTCAACTACTCCTAGCATTACTCTAATTTAAACCCTTCCATCTATTCTCATCCATGAGAATGTCGAATATATCGCAAGACCAGTGATGGAACTTTTTTATTAGACGAATGGTCTCTAAACCCTCCTTGACAACCATAAGGGGGTCAGAAGGAGTCTGTTTCCCTTCCACGCATTTCTCAGGGAGCTTGGGCTTCTATAATTTCTCTTACCAATGGGTTCTATGGTTGCTTATGTGATCTTAGGAGAGAGTCCAATATAATATCCTATTGGGAGTACTCCCTGTAGGTGCAGAAAGTTGACATTGGTTTTGTCTAAGGGGATGGTCATATGGGCATAAGAAAAGCAGGGATTTATTCATGATGACGTAGCGGACAATTATTGAAGATTGTGTCGAGGATGACAAATCTAAACAATGTTGCCACTAAAAACCTCATTATATATAATGTCTATCGACGTAGAAAGTAGTTGTATGACAAACTTGGTTGAACATCACTCCACAAAATCATCAAACATGCCTCTCTCCAAGCCCCAAGTCAAACATAGTACATTCATGGGGGAATTGTGAAGTAATGATTTAAAACCAAACTATTTAAATCCACAACCTATGTCGCTAATAGTGAGTCATGGGGCAATTGTAAAGCAATGCTTTTGATTGTGATTGCACCGAGGTGTTTTCAATCTAATGATGTTGTAATGTCTTGTACTCCCTGTCTTGTTAAGCATTTTGATTTGGTCAAATACATAAAATTAAAAATAAAATTGACATAAAATAGGCAATTTACCCTTGGTGAGTTTTGGGCACCTGATTTTCATAACCCATGATTTTGTTAATGATATTGTTAAGTAAGAACTTGTATATATAGATATATGTGCGTGTGTGTGTTACCAACATAGATTTTTCAAATGCCTTGAGATTGAAACCTATTTTAGAGTGAAAAGTGATTGAATCCCTCTAAACACTTGGTAGATCAAGAGTTAAGATGAATCTAAGCTAGTATATTTTAAAAATTAATCCCTACTTGCTAAACCCCAAATATTTTCCCGTTATAGTTTGTGTTTATCACCCCATGTCATAACTATCATTGCTTCCAACTAAGGAACAACGAAGTTGTCAAAGAATGGTACATTCAATGTAACTAAGTTACAAAAGCAAGGACACATCACATAATTAGAGGTTTATGTAGAAGATCTTGTGTTTCCATTTCTACATTTTTTCCCTATATTTATCACAATTTCATTTCAACCTGCAACTAAATGTACGTCTTTGTCACTATTGATAGTGAATCTTTGCATAAGCTAAAGACAACAACACTAATTCATTTCCTTTATATAAGGAATTTGAATCATATCTCTTATTTCCCATTTTAGAGAGTGTTATGCTTATATTTGACACCCAACAGCCAAGAAAGATGTAATGAGTCAAAGTAAATACTTGTGTTAATTTTTTTTATCTCATAGATTAGTTTTTCTTGAAAAGGAAATAAAATCATATTTATTTCTAAGAAAAATACAATTGGCCACAATCAGATATAACCCATGACCACCCTTTTAAAGCTTTTAAAACATCGATTTTAAGAAAAACTACAAGTCTAGTTGAAGTTGGAAAAAATCCAAAAGTTGTGCATGTTATGCATTCCATTTAGCTTTGCTATAATCTCCTTAAAAAATCTATAAATAAAACAATTAAAGCCAAAGGAAGAGGATCTAACTGCAAGCTTCTTTATGCTGGAAAATTTAAGCAAAAGTTCTTGGTCGCAAGTATTGCTATTGTTTAGAGCCCGTCATTAGCTTCCTAACAACTTGAGAGAGCCGCTGACGAAGGCTACTAATTTCCTTTTCCATCGCTAGATTTTGTTGAAGTAAAGCCTCCAACCTCTCTGCATTGCTTACAGACATAGCTTTCAATACCTGCCTTTCATCTTCCATGCTAACCAGTTTATGATTATACTCATCCGACTGGGCCTTCAAACGCTCCGCTTCAGTCTTTAACTCTCTGTTCATCTCGCTCAGCGACTCTTTCTCGCTAGCCACCAACTCAAGCTTCGTTTGTAGCTCTGAAAGCCTGCTCAGCAGTATCTCCTTCTCAGCATTCCAATCTTCCTGTGCCATTTGGTAACTTCTACTGATCTCGGCAGTTTCTTTTCTGGCAACTTCCAGGGAAAAAAACACTTCCTTTTCCAATTTCCGATCTTCAATGGTTGTCTCTAATTCTGATGATATCACTTGAATCTGATTTTTCAACTTCAAAACAGTTCCCTCCTCTTCTTTCGCAGAAATTTTGGTATTGAATCTTTCCTCAGCGTCCTGCCATTTTTTGACTGCTTGAGAAATCGCAGCTTGGCATTCCTCATCCTTTTTTGCAAGTTCTTTCCTCAATTCTTTCTCAGCCTCCTTCAATTCTTCAGTCAGTTTCCTTGCAGACTCAATTTCTGATACCAACTGGGTATTCAAAGACTCCACGTCTTTCTCTTTATTTGTCTCGCTCAGTAACCCTTTCTTGCTAGCCACAGACTGAAGCTTTGCTTGTAGCTCTGCAAGCCTGCTCAGCAGGATCTCCTTCTCAGCATTCCAGTCTTCCTGTGCCATTTGGTAACTTCTGTTGATCTCGACAGTCTCTTTTCTGGCAACTTCTAGCGATAAAAACACTTCCGTTTGCAATTTCCGATCTTCATTGGCTGTCTCTAACACTCTAATTCGGTTTTTCAACTTCAAAACTGTTGCCTCCAGATTCTTCTTATCAAGGTTAAGTCTTCTACACTCGTCTTCTTTCATAGAAGTTTCGGCATTGAATCTTTCCTCAGCTTCCTGCAATTCTTTGACTGCTCGAGAAATCGCAGCTTTGTATTCCTCATCCTTCTTTACAAGTTCTGCTTTCAAATCTTTCTCAGCCTCCTTCCATTCATCAGTCATTTTCCTTGCAGACTCAATTTCTGATACGATCTGGGGTTTCAAAGACTCCGCCTCTGTCTTTAGCTCTCTGTTCGTCTCGCTCAGTGACCCTTTCTCGCTAGCCATGAACTCAAGGTTCGTTTCTAGCTCTGCAAGCCTGCTCAACATTTTCTCCTTTTCCCCATTCCAAGTTTCCTGTGCCATTTGGCTAATTCTAGCGATCTCGGCTGTTTCCTTTTTGACTGCTTCTAATTCTGAAGATCTCGCTTCAATTTGATTTTTCAGCTGCAAAACAGTACCCTCCAGATTATTTTTATCAAGGTTAACTGCTCTGCACTGCTCTTCTTTAGCAGAAATTTCGATATTGAATCTTTCCTCAGCATCCTGCAATTGTTTGCGTGCTTCAGAAATCGCAACCTGGTAATCTTCGTCCTTCTTTCCAAGTTCTCTCAATTCTTTCTCACCCTTCTTGAATTTTTCATTCATTTTCCTTCCACATTCAATTTCTGATACCAATTGGGCCTTCAAAGATTCCGCTTCAGTCCTTAGTTCTCTGTTTATCACGCTCAGTTTGATTTTCTCGCTGGACATGAACTCAAGGTTAGTTTCTAGCTCTGCAAACCTGCTAAACATTTTCTCCTTCTCCAGATTCCAAGCATCCTCTGCTATTTGGCTACTGCTAGTGATCTGGGAAGTCTCTTTTTTGGCTGCTAAAATTTGGGATAAAAGCACTTCCTTTTCACATTGCGCATCTTTAGCGGTTGCCTCTAATTCTGCGGATATCTCTTGAATTCTATCTTTCAACTGCAAAACAGTAGCCTCGAGATTCTGTTTATCAAGATTAATTGTTCTATATTACTCTTCTTTCGCAGAAATTTCAGCATTCAATCGTGCCTCAGCTTCCTGCAATTGCCTGTACATTTGAGAAATCGCTGCTTGGAATTCAGCATCTTTCTTTGCAAGTTCTTTTCTCAATTCTTTCTCAACCTCCTTCGATTCGTCAGTCATTTTCCTTGTGGATTCAATTTCAGTGAGATTTGTGGACAAAACAGCTTTTTCTTCTCTTAAGACAGTAATTTCTTTCAGAAGGATTTGATTGAGGTCGTTCAGCTTCGATACTTTATCATCTAATTCACGCGTGGAAGAGGGACCATTTGCAGCGTTGGTTTTTTCTTGCTCACATCTCTTCCTCCCGCCCTTCTTATTGCCTGCCATCTTGTTCACTGCGTGCACAAATTCTACTGTCACTCCCCTGTCAAATCGCCCTTTGCAGATTGAACTGTCACTTACCTGGCACAAATTTTGGAAAGCAGAACCAATCTAAAATTTGAAATTTAAATAAAATTTGTTTGAAATTTAAATAAAATTTAAATAAATGGGATTATTTGTTTTTTTTAACAGATGTTTTAAAATTTGGACTATTTTTAGATTTGTGCTTATTATTCTTGCCTAGCGGTCATGTTAATCTTCTTTATATTGTTCCATTTTTTATGGTCAACTAGTGGATTGAGATTTACTTGAATCTTCTTGAGTAGAAAAGCCTTAAACAAGGCCTCAAACCAACACGAGTCATTTGTAAGCTTTTAAGTAGAGTATAAGAACCACAAGTAAGTTTCCATAGGATATTATTGAATATTCTTGGGCTTGAGAGCTTTAAGAAGTTCTTAAACTAACACACAACTCTTTTTAAGGATTTTTTTTGTAATCCTTGAATTGGGATACATGCCCCATGAGTAAGTTTTATGCAATATAATTGGTTTTTAATGTTTAGGCTTGGTGAGATGGTGAAACGAGGACCACATGCCATAATTGAACCATCTCAATATCAAGCATCATGAAAATATTAGAAACTCCAACATGAGCCCTTGCTAAGGGGGCTTTAGCATATGAGTTGGATATCAACATCAAGATGCTTTGTGCACTATTGATGGGTCTTGGGGTTTTAACCATAGCCATGGCATGAAAATACTAACCTTATGCTTATAACATACCCATCTCCCTTAGTAAGCCATAACACCAAAAATATAGCTTTTATACCATTATATTAATATGTATATTATTTAAGATTCCAATTTTACCATTAATAGGTAAAACTATAAATCTGGTCATGGTCATTTAGTAATTAATGGTAGATGTATGAGGTTTCTTCTTGAAATTACTACAAATGGAAAGCAAGTTTGTTGAAAATCTCAAGAATGTGCAAATGTTTCAGGAAAAACTATGTTCCTATCAAAATTTCTTTAGCTCTTCCCAAATCTTAATGGATGGACCATGCAAGTCCCTATGGAGCATTCCAAAACTATTTTAAACCATGTTTACGAATCGTGCTTTCCATTAATATCACATTGTGAACAACATGTGCAAACCATAACTGTAAATGCACACTTCAAGGGATCTTTTTTATTATAATTTGATATGGACACCATTAGAAGGCTATGTGCATCAAGGATGGCTCATGGAGCCCAGAGAAAGGTTAACGAATGAAAACAAATGCCTTTGGATTCAGTTGATTCTACCCATCCTAAAGAGAAATGAATGATTCCTCAAAGAAACAAATGATTTCTTCGTAGTGGTTCCTTGTAAATCTCCAACTAGGAGACATCCATCACGAGTAGGTTTTGTGAGTTGGAAATCGATGTCACAATTTAAACATGTTCTAGAGGGGAAATGAGGGCTTTAAGCCTAAAATCAATATTCTTAATCTCAAATTCCATAAACAACATCTAGAAACCATGACAAAATCCCTCAGTAAGTACTATTTGGAATTTGAATTCAATATGGATGCTATTACAAAGTCATCAACATCAGGGATGGGTCTGATGTCCTTGGCCATAGTTAAGAATGGGAAACAAGAGCCTTTAGCCCTAAAACTTTATTCTTAGGATCAAAATCCAAGGAAGAGACCTTGAACCACCACATATGACCTATATACGATATCATGCACCTCCATGCGACATCATAACTAAATTATTTTTAACTAGGAATGGGTCTCAACGTGTAATCAAGCTCAAGGGAGGATAATAAGGGCCTTTCTTTATTGGTGAAGCAGCTTATTCTTAAGCATTATAAACAACATCTTAAACCCATGAACCATATTAGGCTACAGTTCCATGAATATATCCCTGAATAACTACACGGCATCCCCCTAGTGTATCTCTAGCCTACTAAAGGGATATGAGTGCCATGATTAAGCCCAAACATAATCCCTAAACAAGAATGTGACTTGGGTCCACACTAAGAATGGTTCTTAGGACCATGATTGTTGTTATTTATCATTTGAGTAGGATGCAGATGACATGAATATGTTTTGCATAGTGGAAATGTGTCTCATGGCTTAAACATGGTTAAGGGGGTAAAAAGAGTTGACTAGGATGTAGATGCCATGAATACGTTTTGCATATCGGAAATGTGTCTCATGGATTAAACATGGTTAAGGGGGGTAAAAAGAGGCTTCATCCATAATTGAACCTTCCTTCGCTTAAATTCCATGGTAAAGGGAGGAAAATACATAGACCACAACCCCTGAACATATCTTATTGATCTTGATTGCCATATTAAACCACACTCACAACCCATAACACAACCATTCTTTGGGGATCTTTGGCATCTGAGTTTGATATGGATGTCATTAAGAGTTTTTAGACACTAAGTATTGGCCATGAAGTCTTAACAATATTATACGAAGGAAAACTAATGCCTTGAGGTGTAATTGAATCTTTTCGAGTAGAAGAACCATGAACAAGTCCTCAAACCAACACATGAGTCCATTGTAAGACTTTGAGTAAAATATAGGAACCATGAGTAAGTTTCCTTAGGATATTATTAAATATTTCTTTGGATCAAGAACCCTAAGTAAATCCTTAATGTAACACACAACTCATTTCTAAGGCTTATTTGTAATCCTTTAGTTGAGATAAATGCCCCATCAGTAAGTTTTTTGCAATATAAATAATTTTAGGTTTAGACATGGTCAAAGGTTGAAATGAGGACTGCACACCATAATTGAATCATCTCAATATTGAGCATCATGAAAAAATTAGAAACCCCAACATGGACCCTCACTAGGGGGTCTTTTGCATATGAGTTGGATATAAGCATCAAGATGCCTTGTGCATTGTTGATGGGTCTTGGGATTTTAAGCATGATCATGGCATGAAAATACCAACCTTATGCCTATAACATACCTAACTCCTTTGCTAAGCCATAATACTAAAAATATAATATTTATACCATTATGCAAATTTCACATTAACATGAAAAATGCAATACTCTGATATCCGTAAAAATAAATCTATGTAACATGATGAAAATAAGCATGCATCAAAAATAAAATTGAAATATGTGAATGAATATTATTAAAAAAACACATTGTGGAAAACCACAAAATGAAAAGAAAAAAATTAGCATTAAACTCAACAGAATGAATATGAGCACATATTTCATAAACAACTTTCACCATTGGCTCTATACCTGGGATGTTCCTCCCAAACATAGACTCTATTGTTAAATTCCTCTCAATAGTAGTCCATAATAAAGCTAGTGTTATGAATCCACAAGGAAGTCTGGCTCCCATTTTTAGCCACTATCCACTCAACAATCCAATACCCAAATTACTAACTCCTATACCAATTCCAATTTGCTATCTTCCTTCCCCTTACCCTACACAACTCAAGGAATGATATATTCTTGTCTACAAAATAGTTAATCAACATATCTCACTTCTCTCCAAGTCTCTGACATAGGTTGTCCAAGAACCTCTTAGCTAGGGACTCCAAGAGTTGTGAGCAATGATTGGAGTGCTCACAATATCCTTCCCTCAAGATCGTGTGCTATTTATTAGCCTAAATATTACTCTTACTCTCTCATGCTAGCCTAGTTCTTAGGACAAAAACTAACACATCTACTGTTTATTTTCCATACCCAATATGGTTAGTGCTCTTTCTTAGCGCCATAATATATCTTTCCACTATAGTTTCTCTCTAAAAATTATGTCACTCTTTTCAACTCAAATTTCCTTTTGTTCCATTCATGCTTTTACACTCACATTTCTCAATATTTAGTTATACATAGCTCATGTTGCCATAAATTGGTTATATATCTTTTCCCACCAACTTCTTACATGCATTCATTTCATTAATGAAAGAAGGATTACATGTGTAATAGCAAAATGACCTAGGCATGTGGAAATTTTTCCTTAGTCCTTGCTTGACCTCCTCTCTTATGGGATCATATCCCTAAGACATTATTCTCCCTCTTATATTATAACCATCAATATATTTTTATTAAATCAATGTGTGTATAAATTACAAATTCTAGGCTCTATAGCCTTTATTTAGTATATTCTTTTTTGTTGAAGTCATATCAGCTCACTACCCTAAATCATATCGTCATAATTACAGTGTGATTTATGGGAATTAAAACTTGGATATTACATCCCCTCACTATGTTACCAACTTAACTCGAACTATGACTTCAAACTGTGACACTAGCCCTCAAAACCTATGTTTTTACATCAAAAAAATGAAATAAACCCCTAAATCAAAAAGTGGTACCACCAATAACACCCTTTGTTACAATTAAAATTACAACATTTTTCAATCAAGGCATTCAAAATCAATATTATTATTAAGGAAAACCTTAAAAATCAACATCTAAATAAAAAAATGGTTCAACAAAGAGCAATAGATTTTTTTTTTAAGGTTAAAATTATAGCTCATTTGAAATCGTATCCTTAACAACTAGTACCATTGCAACTTGTTGAGTTTTTGTAGCTATGGTCGGTCTTCAAAATTGATATTTTAGCCACTCCAAATATATCTAATACATGTTCTTCATGTTGGCTTCAAAAAGAGGGAAACCCTCGTGAAAATTCCATGTAATAAAGTTAATAAAGAAAAAAATAAGACCATAGATAAGGGACACGTATTCCAAGCTGAATGTTGGGCAAAGATATCCTAGTGGGCATCACTGGATGTGTTTATGGCTAAAGGAAATTAGCAAAGGCAAAGGTTTTGGCACATTTAAAATTAGGAGAAAAGTAAGGTGAAAGGTCACAGGGAGCGTGTGAGGAGGAAAATGAAGGAAAATAATGGAAAGTGAAGAAAATAGAGGCCTCATTAATAAAAAGGCTTATGAGGATGAGTTGGTAAATTTTTGTCAGTTCAGTTTTGGAGCTCTCTCATTATTCTCTCTCTCTCTCTCACTCTTGGACACTTAGAGTTTTCTTGGAGCACTCTAGCTTTGGAGAAAAGAAGGAAAAGAAAGCAAAGGGGAAGTAAGGAAGAGTAGGATCAAGCAACTTCGGCTGGAATACTTGTAGGTAACATATTGCATGTGTGATTTCCTACTTGGTTTTGACATGCATGGCTTTGCATGTTGGTGTATGGTTCTCTTGCTGTCGATGGCATGGTTTTCAAGCTAGCCTTGCCTTTTTTGGATGTCATAGTGTGTTGGGATGTTTATCTTAGTTTTGAACTTTGGAATTTCCGGATGGATTTTAAATCCGAAGTGGAGGTGGTCTCAAGGTTCATTCCTAAAGGCCTAGGAATCCCTTGACCAGTTTTGGCAGGATACATAGTAAAGCCCGAGGGAGGAGTCTCAGTTTAGGGCCTAGTGATCAGATGTGGATTGCAGTAAAGCCTAAGAGGTTGGTATCTCGGTTTAGGACCTAGTGATCCAGGATTGGATTGCGGTAAAGCCTGAGAGACAAGGAGACGAAAAATTCCTCAAGGATAATGATGGATTCTGGATGGCATTCCAAGTTTAGTTCAGTTTTGTGATCGGAGCATCGGTTTTAGTGTGATCACATTTTTTTGAGGGTGGAGGTGGTTTAACCTCTGGATTCCCTTGGTTGTTTTTGGCTTGGTTTATCCACGAGATCCCACATTCATGCTTGGAATATGGCACAAGAGTGACTGGCTGAAAGAAAGATTTGGTTCAGCCATGTCTACGCTCGGATGATAAGTGGAAGTCCCGAACCTAGTAATATTTTCCTATTATTAATAAAAGCAAAGTTATGTTTCTTTTGTACTTGTTTATATGTGGATTTAATGGTTGTTATCTCACTATTATTTCTATAATTTTATGTTGGTTATAAGCATAGTTAATTGACTGGTTCATGTCATAGATACTTCATTTATTTGCTTATAATGGTTAAATGATGGATGCAATACCTAATTGATGTCATAACAGTTCAAGGGAGAAGGTGGTGATCCTTCTTGTCATGTCTCATAAGAGTTTTTAGTCATTCATGTTCTGTCTTGTATCCTAGACTTGTAGATTGCCTTGATGTCAAGTGTTCGACATAATGTCAGTCCCAGTTGGGGATGGTCAGGCCTAGTCCTAAAGTTGATTTTTGGTTTGAATGTTTTCATCATGTTTTTAATGGATTCTAAAAGTTACAACGATTTCTAGCCTTTGGCCAAAATTTTGGGCTAAAAAAGTGCCTTAATTTCCACGAACACAGCACAGGTCTGCTGGGAAAAGTCCCTGGATGCAGGCATGGAGGCTTGTGGGAGTGTCCAGAGGTCCCTAGACATTGGCATGCCCATAACATGAGAGCTTCGAGAGGTCAAGAGGTTTAAGAACTTAGTGGGACCCAAGGGCAGAATGCCTGAGTGGCTGGGTTACCTCCTGGGAGTGTTGTTGCTGATGTGGAAGGTATGGCTGATGTGTTTCTGTCGATTCCATTTCCTTAAGGTCACCAAGGAGGTTCAATCCTATCATAGTAGCCTCTCGTCACATGTTTACCCCAATTGGTCAGTTACTTGGGTAGATATGGGAGGAGGGTTGTTACAAATGGTCACACCAATTCATCCCCCCAAGATCACTATATATATGCCATTCAACTTCATCCTCTAGGTCAATTTGGATAGCAGGAATAAAAAAGTACCTTCTACAAAGGAGAAAAGGAAAAAGGAAGGATGAAGTTGTTTAGAAGAAGACCAGGCTCTCTCTCTCTATTTGACCTCACACTTGTGACGAAACAGGTCGATATTTTATAGGCATAACCATTAGGAAAAATCCAAGTTTTTCTATGGAAGGAGCAGGTTTGAATTTTAGCCTTTCTAACTGGCCTTGACTGAATCTTCAGGAAGCATATTATATCATGTTGTGGATGGATTGACCAAGTTTGACTTGGGAATATTGGTAGTTAGTTTGACATTGTTTTGACTAGAAGGATTATATGTATTTCTTGATGAGATGAATACTTTCTATAAGAAAAAGGTTGTTGGGTTTTCCGCCCAAGTGGGTAAAATTCTTATGTTTGTTGTTTGGATATATCTTTATGATCCTATTAGCATTTTGTTCCTATTGTTGGGATCTTCTATGTAACTTTTTTATGATGAATGTGAATGCAAGAACAATTAATATAAGAAATCATAAGCAATAATTATCAGATTACAAGACCTTGAAAAATCAACATGGTATAAGAGCTTGGGTGAAACAACAGTCTTAAAAGAAGTTGGACTATTTCAAATTATCCTATAAGTCTTGTTTTTTCACTAGCCCTAGAAACCCTAATACTATTCTGTTTGAAAAAGGGATGAAAAATATTCCAAAAGAAACCTAGATCTTCCTTATTGACCATGCCCTACCTATGTGACTTGTGATCCATTTGCTTTTTATCTAAGATAAAGAAGAAAAGCATTGAAGGCCTAGTTTAATCTTAGATGGATCGAATGACCTCATGAAGGTAGAAGCATGCTTGCATTTGAATAGAGGGACGAAGCCCTTAATTTATAGGTTGAAAAGCCTTAATCCATTTTAGTAGGCTCAAAAGACCTCAGATCCTATTTGGTGGAAATGTGAAATTGGGTTACACTTTTGTAAGAATTGACTGCGGAAAATTCATCATTGCACTTTTTTAGCCGAATTAGTCACTTTTTTCAGTCGAAATATTTTTTTTTCAGCCAAATAATTAAAAGCTAATGTTGGATCGAAAATTTGAACATTAAAGTTAATGAAAGCCTGCAACAAATTGTTGGATGGTTGGGGGGGAATCCAGTAAGTTAGTTTTTTGACCAACATATTTTTTCAGCCAATTGTTTTTTTTTGGCCGAAAAAGCTGTTCGGTTGAACATTTAGTTCGCCGAAAAAATTCTTTATATATTTGGGTTGTGAGCCCATTTCAGAGTTTTGTTGTGTTTTTATCCGCTTGAACGTTGTCTACATAGTGTTGTGTTTTTCTCTGTTGAATGTTATCTATGCATTGCTGACCATTGTATGTGCTTGACACTGGAGGAGTTCGACGCAATGTGAATAGCTCAGCCTTGAATTTTTTCATGTTATGTTAATATCTAGCAGGTCACGTTGATGTATGGTTTTCACTGCAACTTTTTTTTTTTTTGGAGGCCTGCTCGGTGCTGGAGGAGTTCGGTGCACTGTGAATGACTCAGGTCAGTTTGATGTTTACTAGGTTGATGCTTTGCAAGTTACGTTGATGTTTAGCAAGTCACATTGGTTTATAGTTTTCTTTGCAACTTGTTTAATTTTTTTTGTTTTTGCAAGTCTGCTCGATGCTAGAGAAGCTCGACGCTGGAGGATTTCGACGTCGAGGAGTTTGACATTAACTGGATGGAGGAATTTTGACTTCTTTCCCCATCTAATCAACCCATCATGATTGCCAAAATAAGTCTCTGTCAAAAATAGTCATCTTCTGTTAAAAAATGTTCATATTAATGCAACATAAACTGTGCATATTAATATATATAATGTTGATATATCAATATTTTCATGAATATATATATATATATATATAGATATATATATATATATATATATATATATATATATAGATATATATATATATATATATATATATATATATATATATATATATATATATATATAACCTTTTGTTTATGGAAACTCTGAACTGTTAAAAGTTGTTCATTAAGTTCATATTAATGCAGCAGAAATTGTTCATATTAATTCCGAAGAGAAATGGTTTGTTGGACACGGATTGTCATTGACGTCAATATGGAAATATGCAAGGAGGCATATCAAAGCAAGAGGAGCCACACATATATATGCCAAAGAAGAATAGAGCCATGGGAGGCAACACATAGAGCTATTGGAGCAACAGAGGACACAAACAACTTGAGGAGCCATATATATGTATATGTCAGATATATATGCCAATGAAGAGGAGTACACAGAGCAAACGAAGGAAACACAGAAACAGAGTGATCAGAGAGCTTATACACATGCATGTAATAACTATTGGAGCAGAAATTACATGTATGCATGCAACTGCACTATCGGGAGCCATCAGAGGAGTAATGGATGCATTTAACATCACACAAGAGCCATCAGAGCCATACAGGAAGCACACAGAGTTATCAGGAGCTATGGGAGGAGCATTGGACGCGTTCAACAGCAAACAAACATGAGCCGTCAGATACAGAACAACGGGCAGATCCAGTGGTCGTAGGCGATAAAGATGCACGCAGGATACCGAGAGGGATGTGGGCCGTCGGATCAGGGCGTGGTGGATCTAACGGTGATCAGGAGCAAAAGTCGCGCAGAGGTTAACGGCCGGGGGGACAAGCAGTTTCACAGTAAACGGTATCCCCCGCACCGCGCACGATAGGATGGCAGTATTTGTATATGGTCGTGAGATCCAGTCACAATGCGACGCGTGGCGGATGAAAACTGCCGCCCCCGCAGGTTAACGCGTATGCAGGTTGCGCGATCGGGGCTTGCGACTGTCGTCCGATCGTGCGACGGACGGTCATATGGCGAGGAATATGCACGATGTTTAACGTACTGGAAAAAGTACTGTGACCGTTGGATCGCGATGATCAACAGCTACGATTGCAAATGCGATAGAGGCTTATATGGGCACGATTACATGGGTTTTTGGAATAAAATAGAAACAGCGGGGCAAAAGGGTGTTTCTAGACTTTTATATCAGTTTTCTTAGATTTTGTTCCTTTGGTTTTCGGATCGCAATGGCAATGGCGGCTTCCACCATGATGAGATCGTCTGTTACGGCAGGATTGTTTCATGAAAATCATCATCCTTCTATGGTAGTTGATGCACAGATCTGATCGAAGATAACCAGCACCGATGGCAAAGTCAGATTGCCTTTCGGAGGCTTTGGAAGCAATTTCTTCAGATCCACTGTAGAGTTTGGCCAGGGTTCAACCTTACAATGTTAGAGTGTTAGGACTTTGCAACTAGTTAGAGCGACTGCAACAGAGGCCCCTCCTAGAGTTCAAAGATCCTCGGGAAAGGAGAGGACCAAGACATGAATAAATGGATTTGGTCGTATTGGGAAGCTGAAAGATCAAGTGAGTTAGAGGAAACGACAACGACAGAGGAGGAAGTCTAATAGTCGGTGTAAGCGGAAACGAATGGACAAAGGCATGGGAATGTATAAAACAGTAGAAACAGAGAACTGTTGGGGTGGTTATGGTGGTGAAGAACCCGAGGGTGAGATAGTAGAAGCAGCGGAGACTGTAGAGGCAACAAAAGCAACGAAGGCTGTAGAGGTAGTAGAAGCAGCAGAGGCAGGAGAGTAGGAGTGAGACAACCTCAACTGAATAGAGTGCAGCATCATACCTATTTATACCAAGGTTGGGTTGGAGCCCAAGAAAGTTAATTTGTTAATATGAAAGAAATGTAAATGAAAGCGCTAAGTGATAGACTTAGGCTTAAGGGGCAAAAAGAGTTTATACAAGAAATATGGCTAATCCCTAAGTAAAACAGATTCTTACTTAGGTAATCGTTATGGAATGAAATGAGTGATTCAGTTATATTAAGTAGATCTCAATATCATTGGGAGAAATTAGTAAGTGATTGGGGAGAATCATGAAGGGAAATTAGTTATGAAATCTGCCTCGCTTGAGCTACTCCAAGAGAAATATTTGCCATGGCACTTGTGATAGAGGTAAAATTAACACTTCGAGAGACAAAATCAATCACAAGTTCCATTCTGCAACACCAAAACTGCCTACCCTGCCTACTTTGCCTAACATTTTTTCTTCTCTTTCTATGGGTGCACTTAGACTGGCAAACCCTTTTCAACTTTTCTTTTCTTTACATGGTAAGCCTACCTAAGTCTGCACTTATTACTTCCAAGGGCTCAAATTAAACTGTTGAGCTCCTTTGCTTCTCTACCTATCTACTTATCTGCCAAGATTAAACAGTTTGGACAGATTTTATTCTCTATCTCTAAAACAGGGAATTCAAACATGAACTGGCCAAGATTAAGCTTTTTGGCCATTCATCAATTGTGGCAAAAGATAACAAGCTGTAAACAATGCTTTATTTGCAAAAATGAAATAGTAGTGGCATTTGGACTTTCACACTTTCCTGGTCTTTTTTATTGGGGTTCATTTCTTCTCAATTTTTTCTTTTGACCACTTTATTCTTTTTCTTTCTTTTTTTTCACCCTTTGATTTTTCTTTTAGGGTATACCTTCTTTACATTTTTTACATTTTTTGATTTTTTGATAATATGGAAACCTTTACAGCAAGGAAAGGAAGAACATACTACAGAGCTCAACCAGTCAATCATGAAATATGACACCTATAACTATAGGAGTATAACAGAAAGTATCATCTAAGAGTACTACATTATCACCATCACCATCGTTGGAGGTTGTTATGGTCTTTCTTTGTTTTCTTCAAAGTTTGTTAACTCTTCAAGGGTGGTGAGAACCAACTCTTCAAGGATTGAAACCACTATCCTAGTGGGGGTGGTTTGGTTCATCTTCGGAAAATATGAAAGAGTTTCTATTTCGAGTATCAATCCAATAGCTCTTGCAAAATTTCGAGTGATGGGGCGGATGGCCCTGAGTTGTTTGTATGTGAGTTCATAAGGTTGTGTAGTCCTAGGCTGAGAAGAATTACCAACTTCAGGAATGTGCACAGGGGAGTTATTGCGAATGTTACTACCTTGACCAAAGGAAGTAAGATTAGGGTTGGTGGGGTTATCATTCATTAGAGTTTAGATGCCCTCCTTCTAGCGCCATAAATTTTGACGATGTTGGACTTGCCAACATTCAGGGGATCTCCCTGATATGAAGTCCCAATTAGACCTCACACTGTTTGGTGTAGGAGTCATATCCGTTATAAAGGCCCGGTTGCCGAATCCTTAAATCGTTTCCTTGGATCTAACTGTCAGTAAGAGAGGGGCGCAATGGTTCCTTCGAAAAGAAAGAAGGTGTGCCTGGTGAGTGTTCAATTGTAAATGTGTCAAAGTTATTCTACTATGGAGAGGAGAGGAAAGTAAGCCTCTAAGAGAGAGGTAGTAGTACCACCCAAGAAGAGACAAACATGAACCAGAAGGATACGTCTAACATCTAGTGGAATAGTCCACAAAGGATCTGACGGTTGTTACAGCCAACAAATGAAAGGGTTGATCTAATATCCTACGGAATAGTCCAAAAGGATGGGACAATAATAAAAACCATTACAACGCATTCTCAATAAGATAAGTACTAAAACAAACGAAATATTTCAACTATATTAGCACATGTGAAAGAAAACATGAAGTACAAACATCTGCAGAATAGTCTACAAACATTCATAATCCATGCATGAAGAACATGTTGGCCTTAAAGGCTTATGTTATTAAGTAAACCTTCGAAGACATATATATACAATGAACATCACTAGCTCTAATACTGGATCATTAGAGCCACTCCTTTCTCCCCAAAATAACTAGCTTATCTCTCTAATGCTTTGCGGGAGGAGCCAAGGTGAAAAGTCATTTTCTCATACAATGAGGGAGTATATATAACCAAGGGGTGATGCTTCCCCTTCCTTGTGACTCTTTGAATACCCTCATGATTGTTTGAATTCTTATGAATTTTCAACTTTGCATGACTCTTCATATTCCACACATGTCCTTTGGACTTTCACTTTACAATACATTTCTAAAACATATGTTACGTCATTGGCCATAAGGTGTGGCATGTGACCACTCATGATATGACATGAGATGACACTGCTGACATGGACTGCATGATGATGTGGCAATGTCAAGCCACTTCTAATGCTGAGTGTTGAGTGTTTGATTCTTCTTTTCACCTCCGTATGACTTGGTGCTAAGGAATCTTCAATGATCTTAAGTCTTGAATTGCGATCGCAAACTGATGTCCATTTTGCTTTTCTTGATTGATCATCTTTTCTATTCAACAACAAGTGTGCCTTTCAGCATGCTTCCCTCATTCATCCCCTTCATCATCATCTTTCCATGGTATGATAGAATACTAGGATCTGCAATTTACTCATGACGAGACGACATCAGTCTAAAAACCCCCTAGTCTAAGGTATTGCCTTTTGCTTCATTAACTGTGCTGGAACCAAGTGAGAGGCCAGGAGAGAGGGCTCAGTGACTGCACAACCGCATAGTTCAAGAAGCTAGGGGTGAGGATTGAGCCCTGAGAATGCAAAATGCACAGTTGAGGAAGGACTAAGGAAAAAAGTTGCGCACTTCTGAGAGCCAGTGGGATAGGTTGAGGGAATGGGCACTAAAAGGACATACTGCACAGTTCCAGGAGACAAGAGAGGTTAGGCTACTATGAAAATGCGTAGTTCAAAGGCTCAGGGAATGATATTAAGGCTTGTGATTGCATAGTGTGCAACAAAAGGCCAGACTGGGAGGAAGAATTGCGCAATTCTAAAGGTCAGGATTGGAGCTTGAGCACAGAAATTGTGTAGTGCAACATTCCTTGGAGGCGGTAAATGTGCATTGCACAGTGCCAAGGGGTAAGGTCACAACTAGAGGAATGAAACTACGCAATGCACAATTCATGGAGGCTGGGTGAATCCAAGTTTCTTAGTCGGGAAGCCTTCTCAGAAATGGCTAAGTGTAAGATCAGTTAAACTGATGTGAACAGTGATAAGACTTCGACTGTCATCTCACACTTAGAATACTTGACTACACAACAACAAATATCACCCATGATCCATGAATAAATCATTTCCCTCCATGTGACAACTTTACAACTAGTTACGTCAAGTGCGACACTTAAGATAGACTTTGGGACGACTATGACGACACTTGTGCGACAATGCTTAAAACTTTTTGAATGAGTGCAATAGATGTTTAAATAGTTAGAACAACTAACATACACAAAGATAGACCCTTGAAACCATCATAACAGGCTTCTACACATTTTGTGACATCCAAGCATGCCAAAATACAAAATTTACCCTACTTGCAAAGTGGGGCAAAACACTTCAAGAAATCTTGTGAAATGGGTTTTAGTGTTTGTGACAACAATATGCAAGACCAAGGAAGCCTTCAAAATTGAGTGTAAGCCAAAATTTTGGAGAGTGTTGTAATAGCTACAACAGGAGACAAGGGGAGTCTTTTGGACACTCCTTATTTCCACTTCATTGATGTAGTGGCTCAACACTGAGTTCCTAGACTTTGTCCTTTCACCTAGTGGTTGCTAATTTAATTTGATTTGGTACATGCACTGTTGAGATATCACTTCTATGGATCCGTGTGACTATCAAAGAAATATTTATGGTGATCCATGTAAAACTGTTGATGTGACTTAGCGTAGTTTGATTTTTTTAAATGGAAATATTATGAAACTTTGGTTTTTGGTGCATTCACATATGTCATTCTTCAATATTGAGTGCCCTAGCTAGTGCAATTGAGTGCACAATTTTTTAGCGATAATAATGATGTTCCAAAAAGACACATCATGATTTTGAAGATATGGGGCATAAGATAAATTTGTGTCCTCCTAGTTTCTTCTAGCTAAATTATCCATTATTTTTTGTTGAACTTCTTTATGCATCAAGATATTTACATGCCAAAGCTCATGCCTTGTGTCCCCTTGGCTCATTTATGAGATTTGATCTTTGAGTGAGATATTGGGAGGCAAGGGGAGTCCTTTGGCCACTTCTTAATTCCACTTCATTGATGTAATGACTCAAGACTAAGTTCCTTGAAATTTTCCTTTCACCATGTGGTTTCCAATACATTGTCAAGACATATGCCATTCTTCAATATTGAGTGCCTTGGCCAGTGAAATTGAGTGCATAATTTTTTGGTGATAATAATGTTGGTCAAAGAAGATACGTCATGCTTTTGAAGATATGATGCATAAGAGAAAATTTTTTCCTCCTGGTTTCTTATAGCTAAATTACCCATTATTTTTTGTTGAACTTCTTTATGCACCGAGATATTTATAGGCCAAAGCTCATGCCTTGCCTCCCCTTGGCTCATTTATGAGATTTGATCTTTGAGTGAGCTAGTGGGAGAGAAGGGGAGTCCTTTGGATGCACCTTAATTCACTTAATTGATATAGTGGCTCAAGACTGAGTTCCTTGACATTGTCCTTTCACCTGGTGGTTGCCAATTTAAATTGATTTGATCCACACACTATTGAGATGTCACTTTTATGGATCCGTGTGACTATCAAAGAAATATTTGTTGTGATCCATGTAAAACTATTGAGGTGACTTAGTGTGGTTGGGTTTTTTAAATGGAAACATAAGGAACCTTTGGTTTCTGTTGCATTTGCACATGTCATTCTTCAATATTGAGTGCACTAGCTAGTGAAATTGAGCGCATAATCTTTTAGTGATAACAACGATGGTCCAAGAACACACATCATGCTTTTGAATATATGGGGAATAAGAGAAATTAGTGTCATCCCAGTTTATTCGAGCTAAATTATCCATTATTATTATTTTTAGTTCTTTATGCACCAAGATATTTATAGGCCAAAGCTCATGCCATGCCTCCCCTTGGCTCCTTTATGAGATTTGATCTTTGAGTAAGCTAGTGGGAGACCAAGGGATTACTTTAGACACTCCTTAAATCCACTTCATTGATGTAATGGTTCAATACTGAGTTCCTTGACGTTGTCCTTTCACACAGTGGTTGCCAATTTAACTTGTTTTGGTTCGCAGATTGTTGAGATGTCACTTCTACGGATCCATGTGACTATTATTGTGGTGATCCATGTAAAACTGTTGAGGTGACTTAGTGCGGTTTGATTGTTTAAATGGAAACATTAGGAAACTTTGGTTTCTGGTGCATTTACATATGTCATTCTTCAATATGGAGTTCCCTTGCTAGTGCAATTGAGTGCACAACATTGTAGTGATAACATTGGTCCAAGAAGATACATCATGCTTTTGAAGATATGGGGCATAAGAGAAATTCGTGTCCTCTTGATTTCTTCCACCTAAATTATCCATTTTTTTTTAACTTCTTTATGCACCAAGATTCTAAATCTTTGAAATCAACAACTTCAAGCATACATCTTGCATGTACAATTTTCAACATCCAAAATTGGTGACTATTCCTCACTTTTGAAGATAGTTCAAATACCACCTATAGTTTTGTGACCATTAAAGTGCTCTTTCTTTCACCCCAAGGAATTTATTATGTTTCCATAGTATGGTTGTCTTCATATGCTCGACATCTCTCTTATTATGAGCCTAACCCTTGTTAATCAAGGATTGATGACAACACATGTACTAAATGTGCCTTACTGTTTCATACAACATTCCTTATATTAAATTGAATTGCCACTTGTATATCATAAGGCAAGGGAAGATATTACAAACAATATGGTGAGGTAATAACAACATTAACGACAAATATACATGATATGATCAAATGGAAACTACAATGATCCTTGAAAAGGGCATCTTTTAGTGGATTTGAGGTGAGAAGAATGACAATGTGTGGATGATGATATGGATGAGTGATGTGGATAACACAAAGGTGAAGTCATGTAAGACATATCCCCAAAATTCATAAAAATGTCTAAGTGTTTGAAACTGACTTCATTGATGTTGTATGTATTGTGGACCAATGGGAAACTTCATACTTACAAGATGACACAAAGGAGGTCTATGATTAGCTTATATGAAATATGACTAAGTGTCAAAGTAGTGCAAAATGAGTGTTGTGGGACTTCAAGCATAAAATAAGTGTTGTGGAGTTTTAGGCAAGCAAACCTCCAAGGAAAATTATCATTCAAGGAATTGAAAATTTAGAAGAAAAAAATGACTAAGTATGGATCATGAAAAAGAAAAGAAAAAGGAAAGTTGAAAGAATATAGCCCCAAGGAGATTGATCAACTAAACTTGATAAAAATCCCCCATGGTATGATGAGACAAATAATAATTTTATTATTATTATGAAGTGTTATTAAATAACGCTTAATGTTTGTCACATTCATAACTAACTTAAAAGTTATGACACCGTGTCTAGGTATCAATCCCGTACAAGAGGACATAGCATAATAAGTGAAGCAAATTAAACAAAATTTTATGTCAACCATGTGCATAAAAACATGATGTATCATTTGTAAGTACATATATCATCTAAGAGTAAGAGGAATAAGCTAATGTACCATGGCTTAGTCATCTTGCAAAAAATCATGAATCACATAAAGCTAGGTTGTCATGTATATGATGGAAGAACTAGAAAAACAAGTCTAAAACAAAAGATATGAGCAGGAAAGTTCATGCAAGAAGAAACACCATATCCATGAGAGGGTGGTTGTGGAAGTGGTTTCCCTTAAGGGGACAATAGAGAATTTATAGATTGTAGCAATGTTCATCCTTTTTGAAGCTCATGTATAACTCCAAAAAATATGTGGTAATAGGAAATAATGTTTTTAACAATTTCACCCAAAATGATACTACATCATCCCTTCTTGATAGCAAACATGTGGGTTTTCGAGATATAATCACCCATTTGGACTTCCACATTATATACTTGCCATTGCATTTCATAGATCCCCCATTGGCTATCCTCATTTCCAAGTTGTTAACGATCTAGATATAGCAATGGGTTTCTTCTACAATGTGATAATGAATGGAATTGTGGGTGTTATTGTTGTTTATTAAGATAATCACTTTCCTATACTTGATGTATCCAACCAAATTCATTTTCAAGAAGAGAAAAGGCATATCAAGGCATGCAGGGAGAATTGAAGTTCCTCACAAGGTTGTTGTAGACTAGGAATATCCTTCATATGGATGATTTCCTCCAAAATCAACCTATTGGCTTCGTTGTCAAAAATATCCTCAAAGATGGCAACAAATAATATTTGTTCCTTGCATTTATGCCTTGAGAAATGTTTGTCATCACAACGATAATTGAGACCTTTGCATTGACATTATATCATTTCTTTCCTAGTTAGTTTCTAGACCTTAAAGGGAGGAATGAGTTGATATGGTAATGGAACAAAGTTTGTGTATTTTCAAAAGGTATATAATACAACTTGTGTTTGAGAAGCTATTTGAAAGGCTTCCAACTAGGTAACAAGGATATTTATCTAGTGATTCATCACAACATGTGATTGTATTTCCTTCCTGAGACCACTAAAATTAATCAATCAAATTCCCTATTCTAGTTTCAAAGTATTTAAAAGCATCAACATATTCTTCCACTAATGTTTGTTTAACTTAAATGGGTGCATAATGCCACAAAATTAAGACTGCTAGGAAATGTATCCACAATATGCTTTCTTATATCATTGCCACTATCGCCAATGTTCTTGATTTAGAAATAAAACGTATGTCAATGTTCCCCTATAGCATGGAGGAAGAAGCAATATTCAATATAGGAAACCCAATTTGTCAAATCATATGCATAAAACTTATCACAAGTCTCATATAAGATTCAACGTGATACAAATAGTTTAGTGGTGCTTTAATATTATATGATATTATATAATTTATATCATAATATATTATATAATTTTATTGTATTATAATTTAAATATTATATATCTTATTATATAATTCAACTTATTATACTATTATCATATTTTTATTTTTATTTTTATTTTAATTTGCGAAGATATGAAATAATTTATATAATACTTCATAACATGATAATTTCTAATTGAATTAGCTTCTGTGAGCTATAATATTTGTTTATTTATTTAACCCAGGGGATTTGAAAACTAGATCAATCAAGTACTCACGTGACACGAGGTTGATTCTAAAACTACCATTATACCTCTAGGAGCCTATGACATGTCATATTTGTTGAAGAAAAGTGTAACTAGGTTCAGTATTTGTAAATGTAAATTACTCGAATGAGTTTCTTGCTCATTTCATAGGTCTAGGAGAGTCAAAGAATCTTGAACATGAATATGGGTCAACCTAGTGTCAAGTAGCCCTCTAAGACAAGCACCATCCTCCAAAGAAGAAGATTGCCAACAAAACGATGTGAAAGACATTCAAGTCGGTTTCAAAATATATATTAATGACAAGCCGACTCAAATAATAGACACAACACTTCACACTAACATGTCAGCTAAATATGGGAGACTAACCATTCTTTATATGTGGTTAGGGTTACCACAAACATAACAAAACCCAGATTCTCTCTGAATTTCGTATAGGTGTAGGAAGTACGAGAGAGTTGCAGGAAGAATTTCGGATGACATTCTTGGAGGCCTATCCTCAAGCTCAGGAAATTCGATGGGCATAGTAGGGTGTATCACAGATATCTCTGCAATAATTACAGTGAGAAAACTACACTCATCTCCTCGGTGCTCACTGTCTAAGCCTATCTATACAGTGACCTTTGAAGCAACCTTACAATCTCAGCATTATTGTGATAAGGAAGTGATCTCATGAGGACACACTTTGTCTCGGTATATAGTTCAAAAGTAGTCATAATAGATGCAAGTACGATCTTAGTATAGCTACAGTCATGACCTCAATGGAGAAGATCAGTATCTCGGTAAAACTAAGTGCAACTCTCCTATATATATATATATATATATATATATATATATATATATATTAGATCTCTTTGTTGAAATGAAGATCTCGATGAGTATACAACAATAAGGATCTCGGTGGTACACCAATGATAATCTTGATGTTGCAGCAGTGATGGAGATCTCGATGATGCAGTAATGATGGCCTCAATGGTACAACAATTCCTTTAACTAGATTAGTTAATCACATACTTGATATTATAAATGTCACATCGTGCAAGGAATCAACATCATCAAACTAACACAATCAACAATCACATCATTAGACACTGATATACCCTAGAAACCATGTAGGGTGAAAACCGACAAATATTTAATTTTATTATTAAATGCTTGTGAAGGCATTCACCCCTCACTCAATGGTCTATAATGAAATCCATCCCTTAACCATTGTCATAAAAACTTACAACGAAATATCTTTTAAATACAAAATATCTAGCTAAAAGCTATTACAATCATCGTGATATCATTTACGCACAAATCTTCAATCGTCATATCTTTGTGGCCTCGTTGTTTCTTCAGTGGACCATCCTAAAGATCGCACTCATCTACATGGACCATTAAGTCTTTAACTAACACCATGTTAAACATAATCTATCATTTGCACAATTCACCATGTTTTCCTACCATTGTTGTCGTTAACATACATTGATATCATGATTACATAGAGTATTAATCAACCAATTCATAAATCTATACTAGTGTTGCTTCACCATCTATTCATGTACATTCATGAAATGGAAGAAAAATATCACATGTTTCCTTCAACAACATTGCATATGCGCTAGTTATAAGCATGTAACCATCAAAGCATGTCTATAAAATAAATATCACATTAACTAATATTTCGTTTACACAAGCACATGTTTTTGCAAGAAAAATCACTACAAAACAAACAAAACACTTGTGGACATACTCAATCATTGGAAGTGATAAAAGATGGATTATATGGCCCCATCCCTTGTGGAGGGGGAGAGCGGAAAGGGAAGCTAACATGTTGCTCCAGGTGGGGCAACCAGGCTTCTAACTGCTCCACATTCTCCAATATGCAAGTGTGTCCATGCCACACCACCACTACTCGTTCCAGTAGATGGCATTGGAAGTATTGGATTTGGGTCAAAGCTACCATCATTTCTCCATGTGATTTTTCTCGTAGTTATCTAGCTACAATTTAATGGACTGTTGCAATTAAGCTAGGGTGACATGTGGGGGTATGCCACCCCTCCTATGTAGTGGTCGACATCCTCTACGAGGGCCCAAAGCACACACCCTTCCTTTCTTGTTTGGACCAGCGGGCATAGGCTCCTTGACTCGACGATGACTCTTAGTCGTAGTCTCTAGGGATTTTCCTCTGTCATTGTTGCCCATATAATAACTTCTTCTCGGTGCCATGAAGGAGATGTGTGGAGGAAGGCCTCCAAACAATGCCACCCACATTGAGGCGCAAGTCACCACCAATCTCAAAGAGATGCCTATTATTCTCACATCTATGGACCTCCCCTGCACCGTTGAAGGCACCGCACCAAGGTTATACAAAGTGCATGCGCTCTTGCTCCATAACCAAATGAATTTTTCCAAAAAGGCCGAAGTTGAAACAAGATTTTTCCACGAATGGGTCGAGTTCAAACCACAATTAACACCCCTTGTCGAGGCCAACCACACCACATCCACCCTAGGAGAAAATATTGTAACCCACAAGCAGGTTCTAGCCAAGTATTGACCACTAATTCAACAAAGAAACTTATAGACACAAAAAAATAAGGAACCGAGGAGACTAGATCCAATTGAGCTAAAGACCCTATCGCTTCTCCTCACGCACTATTTCCAATTCCATAATCACCCTGGGGGGCAGACATCAAAACAACCCACAAACTACGAAGACTACCATACCATAACCAAAACTAGATACAAACAGAGTTACTGAGTCAATTTTGTTGTCAACAAAGGAAATGCAGGGGAGGGCGTGTAGTGGCATTGCACTCAACTCACTTCTACAGACTCTTGTCACCCTAATCACCCATAGAATTACAACACTTCTCTCATTCAAACTTCTAGTGGCTGCTACAGAACTAGATGGTATGCACTCAACATCGTCCTAACACTCCTTCCTTGTACTAAAAACACAAGATTTCCATAATGAGACCCATATGTTGCCTTATGCAGCACCTCATCCACCTGTGAGTGCATAAATGCCTCTCTCTGTCATTGGTTACCTTCACATGAACCCCGTGGTGTGGGTACTGCCACACAGCTAATCGCTTTCTCGCATGCATGGACAGTCTTGAGGGAGGCCAGGCATGACTCCCGACGACCTCAATATATCTACCTCCATCAAGGTGCGCAATTATACAAATTTAATCATATAATTTTATAAGTTAAATTCAATTTATAACTTTTTTAATTATGTTTTATAAAATGAAAGTAAAAAAATAAAGATAAATCTATAAATATAGTAATATGGGGTGTATTGATGTGATTTTTTTTCGAGAAGCTTTATTGGCAAGTCTATAAAATTGTGAAATAAATGTGAGTATTGAGTTTCATGTTCAAATCCCTAGTTGCTAATTGTATCCTTATATTATAGGCAGCCTAATTCAAGATTATAATGATAGTCGTTGAAATTAACCCAACCTATTACCAATGCCCCTAACAAAAAAATATATAATTTATATTAATTTGAAAAATTATATATATATAATCCCACATTTCAATATGGATGAGTTATATAAAAATTAGAAAATATTATTATTTAATTTCAATTTAGTTATTTATTTTTGTCATTTTTCTCTTCATTCCTACTACATACTTACTTTATGGGTTTTTGGATATCGCATCTATATAGTAATAAAGATGGGTTATGTCAACAGGTGGTAATACAATTTGCAAAAAGCTTGTTGGCAAGTGTGTGTATCTAAGTGATCAGAAGTTCAATCTAATTCATTTCTTTCCAGAATGTGAATGACGATGATTATGATTAACGTCTACTAATATTAATATAATCTATAAATTAATATAGTCTATAAGACATTAAGAAAAATTCAAGAGAAAGCGTTTTTCATTTTCAACCCTCTTAATATTGCAAAGGTGTGTTTTGGGGGTTGGTCGTCTACTAATATTAATATAATCTATAAATTAATATAGTCTATAAGCGGTTAAGAAAAATCCAAGAGAGTATTTTTAATTTTCAACCCTCTTAGTATTGCAAATGTGTGTTTTGGTGATAGACCAACGCCATGTTTCACTTTGAAGGTCATAAGAATTAGTTTTTATCCTGGCAATGTTGATTTTCTCATTAGTATTGGTGAAGACAGAAAAATAATTTTGGTTTTAGAGATTGAGATTTGTTACCTCTTACCATACTCTAGCTTTTTTTCCCTCTAATTCTTTTTTTTTTAATAAATTATTAAATTATATTTACTTTCCAATATAGATAAGTTATAATAAAAATTAAACAATAATATTATTCAAAATATGGATAAGTTATATAAAAAATTAAACAATAATATTATTCAAAGTCAATTTATTCAAACAAGTAATTCAAATATTATTTATCATTTTATTTATTTGAATAGATGTTTGAATTAGGTTTATAATCTTGGGATAATATAATTTTGTAAATAAATTTGAATTTAAATTAATATTAAATAAAAATATAAGAAAAATAAAATAAATTATACAACCATATTTTCAAATTAATAATTATATTTCAAATTTAAAAATAAATTAAAATATATTTAAAATTAAATTAGTGAAAATGATAAAAAATAAAATATGTCTACTAATATATTTAAATTTGAATGGTTGCAGAATATTTTACTAAAGTAACAAATTATTGAAAATAAAATTAATTAGATAATAAGATAAATAAATGCCACACAGTACATTGCGGAGAACTGGATAAGAAAACTAAATTTTAAACGGTCGGGTGATTATGGTGGCATAAGCAAAAGCTGCAGCATTTTCCAGGACCGCATAACTGTTTACGTGGTTGCAAATGCAGCAATAACTTCAGTTTTTTTAGAGAACTTCCTTCTCAATTCCACTTTCGTTGCAGATTCTTTTGCGTTTTCTTTTGATGCTTGCCAGTGCCCTTTCTATTCTCCTGCATGCGTTCCATTGCAATCGCATCTTTTGGGTTCAGCTTTTTATTGACATTGCTTGGATTTTGCTTTACAGTCATATTGCTTGATTTTGGCTTTTCTTGAACATCCCTACTGTTGTTAACAATTTCAACTAACTCACTCTGTTCTTCTTGTGCTATAGTCGTATGCTGACTCTGCAAACATTCTTCTGTAAAATCATCATCTTTTTTGGTTGACTCTTTGGGATTTCGGGAAAGCAGTGAGTTAATTACCTTTGCTTGTTGTTTTTCCTTGAACAATTCAGAGTGTTTCTCCTCCATAGCTTCAATTTTCTTGACAGCCTCTGCATGAAGTGATTCAAGTTCCCTGATCTGTTTGTCCTTTTCCTGCACTATGTTGGCATGTGTTTCCTGCCACTCTACAATTTTTTGGCACAACTGCTCCACCTGGTTGCTGAGTTTCTCATATTCAACTATCCTTTCTTCAACTATTTTATTCTTTGTCTCAATCAAAAACCTGATACTGTGAACCTCTTTATGTAGCATTTGATTCTCTTGTTTAAGAGAATTTTCTGCTACCTGGTACTGTTGAATTACATGAGAGTGTTGCTTGACATTTTCTTCCGTGCGCTTTCTAAGGCTACCAATTTCTTCTTCCATCGCTGCGTTTTGTTTAAGTAAAGCCTCCAACCTCTCTGCATTGCTTACGGACACAGCTTTCAACACCTGCCTTTCATCTTCCATGCTAACCAGTTTATCATTATACTCATCCAACCGGGCCATCAAAGACTCCGCCTCAGTCCCTAGCTTTCTGTTTGTCTGGCTCAGTGACTCTTTCTCGCTAGCCACTAACTCAAGGTTCGTTTGCAGATCTGCAAACCTGCTCAACAGGATCTCCTTTTCAGCATTCCAAGCTTCCTGTGCCATTTGGCTACTTCTAATGATCTCGGCAGTCTCCTTTTTGGCTGTTGCAATCTTTGATAAAAGCACATCCTTTTCCAATTTCCGGCCTTCACAAGTTGCCTCTAATTCTGAAGATCTCGCTCGAATTTGATTTTCCAACTGCAAAACAGTATGCTCCAGATGCTTTTTAACAAGATTAACCGCTCCAGACTCCTCTTCTTTAGCAGAAATTTCTGTATTGAATCTTTCCTCAGCTTCCTGCAATTGTTTGCCTGCCCGAGAAATCGCAGCTTCGTATTGCTCATCTTTCTTTGCAAGTTCTTTTCTCAATTCTTGCTCAGCCTCCTTCCATACTTTACTCATTTTCGTTGCAGACTCAATTTCTGATACTAATTGTGCCTTCAAAGACTCTGCTTCAGTGGCTAGCTCTATATTTGTCTCCCCCAGTGACCCTTTCTCGCTAGCCATCAACTCAAGGTCCGTTTGTAACTCTCCAAGCCTGCTCAACAGGATCTCCTTCTCAGCATTCCAAGCTTCCTGTGCCATTTGTTTACTTGTGATCTCGTCAGTCTTTTTTCTAGCTGCTACAATCTGTGATAAAAGCACATCCTTTTCCAATTTCCGACCTTTACTGGTTGCCTCTAACTCTGAGCATTTCGCTTGAATTTGACTTTTCAACTGCAAAACAGTAGCCTCCAGATTCTTGTTATGAAGATTAACTGCTTCACATTTTTTTTCTTTCGCAGAAATTTCGGTATTAAATCGTTCCTCAGCTTCCTGAAATTGTTTGTTTGCTTGAGAAACTGCAGCTTGGTAATCCTTGTCCTTCTTTGCTAGTTCTTTTCTCAATTCTTTCTCAGCCCCCTTCCATTCTTCAGTCATTCTTTTTGCAGATTCAATTTCTGATACCAACTGGGCCTTCAAAGACTCCGCTTCAGTCCTTAGCTCTCTATTTGTCTGGCTGAGTGGCCCTTTCTGGCTAGCCATGAAATCAAGGTTCGTTTGTAGCTCCGCAAGGCTCAACCTTTTCTCCCTCTCCACATTCCGCGCTTCCTGTGCCATTTGACTTCCTGTAGTGATCTCGGCCGTCTCCTTTTTGGCTTCTACAATCTGTGATGAAAGCGTATCCTTTTCCAATTTCGCACCTTTACCAGTTGCCTCTAATTGTGCAGATATTTCGGCATTGAATCTTTCCTCAGCTTCCTGCAATTGTTTGCCTGCTTGAGAAATCGTAGCTTGTAATTCCTTATCCTTTTTTGTAAGTTCTTTTCTCAATTCTTTCTCAGCCTCCTTCAAATTTTCAGTCATTTTCCTTCTAGATTCAATTTCTGATTCCATTGCAGTGAGATTTATGGACAAAATGCCTTTTTCTTCTCTTAAGCCTGTGATTTCTTTAACAAGGATTTGATTGAGGTCTTTCAACTTCGATACTTTATCATCTTTGCGAGCGGAAGAAGCACCATTTGCAAACGTTGCTTTTACTTGCTCAGATCTCTTCCGCCTGCCCTTCTTGTTGTTGCCTGTCATCTTGTTCACTGGCGAGACCCCGGAAGTGCGGAAAATATGTTATTGTTTTATAACCTACCACGAATTTTCGAAAGCAAAACGAGCACTTCGCATAATTTCAGTAAGGCACAAGAAGTAAACGTAACTCCGAAGGGCTGTGTTCCAACCAGAATAAAATTATTCAAACTCACTGTGCACTGTGAGCAAGAACACGAAGAAGAGGTATGATCGCTTAAAAGCTGTCCAAAATAAAGTAAGTCAACAGCACGAGCACCGCAATTCTTGAAAATAAAGTCCAGGCTTTCGCAATCAAACAAAATTCAAGTGCAGTTGAATACCTAGAAGCAGTTGAAATTCTCAATTTCTCAAAATTACAACACAAATAATAAAAAAATGTCCTGAAACTTAAAGATAACTGTCTGAACCCTCTTCATACAACAGTAAAACAAAGAAAAATGTATTGGAGAGTAGGATAAATATCAGTTTCTTGAAAATGATTGGCTTTTCTCCAAGCAGGTATGACAGATCCTGACAAAAACAACAAAGCTAGACAAAATGTCTCCAAGTACTGTTTTCTACAGTCCTCCCCTACCAAATCTCCCTTCGCAAATACCACTGCAGGAGCTTCACGCTGAGAAGAAATGGAATACAACCCGTCAAAAAGTTACACGGATATTTGCCTTGGCTGCCTCGCATATATATAATCTACCGACCCACAATTTTGATTAATGGTTGCTCGGTTTAAAAAGGGTATAATTTTGTTTGGAACTAGAGCCGTGGACCCAATGCAAGTATGTGGTTCACGCAAAGGTGAATTTAGGGGTTTTTAACCTTTTACTCTGTTAAAAAGATAGTTAAGGTCAAAAGTTTTAGTCAAAGAGGTCGGAGGTGACATCCGAGGTCATTCATACACTACACCATGGTAATTGTGCATAAAATACTCTCTAATTTTTATTTAAGGGTAAATGTATAAAGTTAATTTTGAAAACATGTTGGGAAAAAATCTGAATGTTGATAATTTGCATGTATTTATTTAAATTTTTGACTTCAAGTTTTATATATATGTATATATGTTATTAAGAAGTTTTTCGGAATATTGTTGAGTTTTTTTGGGTATTAACCAAGTTTATGTAGCTTTTGGCATCCAACTTGAATATTGATGGCATTCTCTAAAATTAAGGATAGGTCTCAAGTCCTTAACCATATTTAAGGGAGGGAAACAAGGGTCTCTAGGCATAAAACATGCTTCTTAGGCTCAATGCAAGGCAAGAGGCCTCAAACCACTACTTATGACTTCTATATGTTATTATTCACCTCCACTTGGGATATGTTCACCATGAATTGGTTAGTTGTGAACCAAGAATAGGTCTCAAGATCTAATCAAGGTCGAGGAATGACAATAAGGACTATTTTTCTTAAATTAAGCTTCTTAAGCTCAAGCACCATGAACAATATCTACAACCCATGAACCCTTTAGGTTATAGCGCCTTGAACCACCACATGGGATCCCTAAATGCATTTTTAGGCCGATAGGCCTTCCTTTTGAATCAATTTAGTCGTCAACACTTTCATTCTCTTATTGACATCTGTACATAGGTTTACATTTGACATGTGTGCGCATCTGTACACAGAGAGATTTTCATTTCACATGTGTGCGCATCTGTACACAGATTTCCATTTGACATATGTGCGCACCGCCGGATTTCCAGAAGAGTCAGTTTGAATTATGTATAGAATTTATGGTTTGATAATGCGTTGTGCTCCAGCTGAGATGCAAAATGTTTCAAATCTGAGAACCGCAAAACTGAACTACGAGAAGGCTCCTCCTCCTTAACAATATCCCCCACATTGTACAGATTATTATCCGAGGTCACGACTTAGTATCCAGAAAATCCACTATATATTTAACTTTTAGCTTGCAGAGTTACTATGGAACTCTCATTGACTTCATGCTAACAAATTCAAAAGAATTGCTTTATGTAGAGTATTCCAAGCCAAAAGAAACCGAGGGTGCTTTATCATTTAACAATATGGACGTTGGTGGGCAATGTTTAAATGTTGAGATGACAAAAGTAGTGCCTCCAAAGATGGTAACATCTGCTTCTAATGCAAGTAGAAATACTACTCAAACAGGCTCTTTGCCGGTGATGATGCAGCAAGCAGTTGCCATGCAGCAATTGCAGTTTCAGCAAGCATTGATGATGCAACAGGCATTGGCATCACAGCAGGCTGCCAGCAGGGCAGCAACAGTAAAATCTGCTACTGAGGCAGCTGCTCTCCGAGCTGCAGAAATAAGCAAAAGGCTCAAAGGAGAATTTGTTAACAAAGAGGAGAAGGAACCTAGGAAAACGAGAAGGTAGGTTTTTACTCTTATGTTTCTTTATTTTCACCTTGGTCTGCACTTGTGTTGTTTATCATGTTCTTCTTAAAATATTTAGTAACTTCTTTTAACTTTTATTTGTTTTTCTTCACTTTGGCTTATGCTTCATGTTTTGTTCATGACATTATTTATAAAATATATAGTAACTTATTTTGGATATCTGTTTTTTTAGGTCAAGGTTGAAATCAAGGTCCCCTGTTAGACATCATCAATATATTTGTCATTTTTCATTAAATTGTTATGTCTGAAATATTGATCTTCTTCAACTGTCTTCTGTAGCATTGCTTGTGAAAAACACACAAAAGCAAGTGAAATATTTAGAAGTATTCAAGTGAAATGCAACAATCATGTTTCAAAATGTTCAGTTCACTCATCAGTGGTGTTTGTTTGTTTTGTTTTTGTTTTGTTTTGTTTTGTTTTTTTTTTTTTTTTTTTGTTTTTTTTTTTGTTTGTTTGTTTTTTTTTTTTTAGTTGAAAAGTTTCACTTGCTTTATTCCATCTTTTATGCAACAAAGAACTAGCATTTTTATAAAGTTACTAGACTTTATTTGGCTTGGGACATGTTTTGGTTCACTAGTTAAACTTGACTCAAAACTCGGCAAAGATTTGCCAATCAACCTGGAAATGACTCGGCATATAGAAAACTAGAAAAATTATAGATTTTCATGAAAAATAACTTTTTTGCTTTCAATTTAGAATTTATTAGCCCCCAGTTGAATCAAACTGGTCCAATGGGTAGGTCAAATGGGTCTTGGCCAAGTCATCCCAGTCAAACTTGGGTTTGGGTGGTTCGGAACTGACCTGACCTGGTTTGGGTGGTAGGTTGGGTAGAAGTGCCAGTTCCAAGTTGACCTGGCAGGGTCTGGTAACTATAAATCATGTATAAAGATTTATCAGATAATGTTAAAGTTTTAAACACAACTTTAGTTACACTTTTAGAATTCAATCATTGTATAGTGCATGGAAAAACAATTGTTTTTCTATCTGTAGTTTGCCTTAACACAACCTTATTGTTTTTTTCTGGTGGCGCAATATCTACCAGTTATTATTTTTATGCTTAAGTTCTCTTTATCAATGGAGTTACAATGTGTAGGTTTGCTAAATGTTTGATCTTCACTTTTTGTGTTTATTGTATCCTTTATTATACCCATTCATCTCAAAACCAATGGTTGTTGGCTTGGTATCACTTATAACTATATACTCCAAACTGCCTTGTACATTTCCAGTACATACCCTATTCAGAAGAGCTTGTGAGGCTGCCATGATGTCTAAGCGACAAGCTCTATTTGCATGCCTTTTACTCTCCAAAAAAATGCCTGGCATATGGTGATTAACTGAAAGGATTCAATTCAACTTCTTTGTTAGGTGTTTGCATGCAAAGTAAGTTGAAGTCTTCATCAACAAATCTAACTCAAGCAGATGCTTAAATGAACTCCAAGCTTTATGCCTTCTATATATTTCAAAATTATAAAACCTTATTGTGTTCAGTAGCACAGATCAATCTTACCTTCTATGGTTGGTGTTTGCAACTTTGCATGCATTCATGTTGAATGTGACATCTTAATAGAAAAAAATATCTTCTGCAATTGTCCATTTCAACTCCTTCTGCTTGCATGCATGTGTGTATTCTGACCTTAAACATGCTTAACCTAAGGTAGTGAGAAAATACACTCCAGTGGTTAGATTAGAACTATATTTTTCTTTTCTTGCACATGCTTAAGCTACATATTTTTCTTTTCTTACACAAGAGCATACTATTTGCTTGCTTTATGCCTTATCTTCTTAAGTTTTTTATGAACTTTGAAAATGCAAATTGCAATGGAATCATTGCCAGCGGTTCTTTTGAACAGATTGTTTGTCTGAGGCTCCACAATAACTTTTCTGCTATTACAATACATTCATAGTGGATGTTGAAGACAACCAGTTGTTATATCTACATACTATAAATATTTTGAAGATACTTTTACATGGTAACTTCATTTTGTATGCCTTTTCTTTCTGGTCTAAGCCTTCGTTGCTAGACTTTTCTTGTTTTGAAATTAGAGTTTTTTGTTGGAAGAACAATGATTATAAATAGGTGCACTGATGAGTATAAATATACAATGAAACCAGCTATTCATATGATCAAAACATTCTGAAATGGTCTATTTGTCATTCCCAATATAGCAACTAACAAGAAAAATGTGCTGCCTGGTTAACGTGTTAGGATAAATGATCAATGGTTAATTGAAGCATGTCTGGGTAAGTCAATACATTTTCTTATTAATACTTAATGCTGATTTTGGTATTCAAGATCGTTTATTGATCACAGTCACATTTTGAGATGTTGAAATCTCTTAAAGCACAAATACATCTTTGAGCATTTTCCTTGGCAGCTGAATGAACTGCTTGTAGGCTGCAATGTCAATCATATATTCTACCCTCCCAAGAGTTCATCTATCTTGACCATCTTTACCAGTGGGGAGCCACTGTAAGCTACAAGCTTGTGGTATTGGCCGAGTTGGTTTAAGTAGGAAAACTACAAAGTTTCCACACAATTGAGTATATTTGTTGCTGCATATTTAGTATTTAGATTTCATGTCCCCCCCTGGAGCAGGTGGCTACCCAGGGACTCACTTCTTTCCAAAACAAAACAGTTGTATAGTTTTGTAAGTGAAAAAGCTTTTTCTGATTGGTGCTATCCCAGAAGAAGAAATTTAGAAATGCTGATGCATATGCTTTAGTCAGATAACCCAGTGTGCTTGCTTGCATACTCATAAATATTTTGTTTAAGGTGAAGTCACCATAAGCAAGTTGATGCATCAACTTGTGGCATCTTATTAGCTAATGAACTATTTATGTCAAGGCTACAAGGCTGCTAGAAAATCATCCTTATCTGTTTTTGTATGAGTGTCTCTGCCATCCTTTTTTTTATTGAACCTTGTGCAAGATATGAGCTGATGTAAGTGACTAAACTAGTTTGTGGTTGCAAAAATTCTACATTAGTCTTTAGAAAAATATAAGTATTAGGCTATTTTTGGGATTTAAGTCTCAACAGTCTTGCCTATTTAAGGGTGCTCTTGACTGAGCAGTAAACCCCTTTTTGTTAAATAGAAGGGTCTATGCTGATGCATCATCTCTGCAGAAACCTTGTTTGCATGGGTATACTAGTTTGGAAATGATTACAATGAGGGGTTACCTTTACTCAATGAAGGTTCAGATGTTTCACTTCTAGCTTCCTCCTCAGGAGGCATGCATTTATGGATGGATATACATGAGTACTTTGCCAACTTGAAATGCTGGAGACTAAGCTTAAACTGATTTGAGATTCTTTCTTGCAATTATCCGACACCAACATTTCTTTACTTCATCATTTTTTTTTCTTAATTTGGTGTTCTCACAGTAGCTAGTTGTAGTGGCTAATTTATTCCTCTTATTATTTTTCTTGTATGCTAATTAAACAATTGCTTTATCCAATTGGCAGGTAGTGTACGTGACTCACACCTGGTCATTCAAGTGTTTTTTCCATGCAAACTAAACAATTGTTCTGTTTATTTGAGAAGGAATAGAATAGCTTTTAAATATCCTGAGCACAAGCATTGAATAACTTTTGAAAAATATGGTAATGTTACTAGGAAATATACTTAGTGTACCAAAACATTGAAAAGCAATCTAGGATGAAATTGCAAAAATGAGCTTTCAAAAAATATCCTAATGTTACTAGGAAATATTAGTATCAAAACATTGGAAAGCAATCTAGGATGAAATTACTAGAATGGAATTGCAAAGAAGTTCGTTTCAATTAGACAACAACAGAGTTTCAGGGTGTGTGAACTTAGATAACAACGGAGTTTCAAGGTGTGTGAACTTTTATAATGAACAACATTTCTAAAAACAAGTGTGAACTTTTATAATGAATAGCATTTCTAAAAACAGCCACTGCAATCTCTATAATATAAGAGTTTTTAAAGTTTTAAAATGATTTTTTTTTTAATTAGTAATTATGATATATATAATTGAAAATAAGTAAGCAGTGATTTTAAAACAAGTGTGAACTTTTATAATGAATAACATTTCTAAAAACAACCATTGCAATCTCTATAATATAAGAGTTTTTAAAGTTTTAAAATGATTTTTTTTTTTAATTAGTAATTATGATATATATAATTGAAAATAAGCAGTAATTTTAATTATATCAATAATGATGATATATTATAATTTGTGATGGAGTAGTTTAATGAGGACAAATTGCAATCAAGATATACATTTAAAAATAATTGTAAATAAATTTTAATTAATTAAAAAATATTAATTAATAATATAATAATATAATCGAATCATTTAATTAAATTTAAATAGTGATTTAATATTAAAATGATTTAAATTGTGGTTTCTAACCTTCTCTATTTTTAATATTTTGTTATAAGTATATAAATTAGTATTTTTTAGTTTTATCCATATATATATATATATATATATATATATATACATATACATATATACATATACATATATACATATACATATATACATATATATACACACACACACACACATATATATATATATATATATATATATAGATATATACAACTTATTACATATAATAAACATTCATAAAACTAAAATATCATTTTTTACAATATCTATATAAAATTTAAATTTTCCAACACATATGGTACATGGCATACATATCTACAAATATTATCCTCAGACCATTTTTCCAATTTTTATACCATTTTTCCAATTTAAAAAATCTATCGCCCTCTCTTTGCACCTTTTGGGGCAATTGCTAGTTTACCTACTAGTGATAATCCCACACTAACAATGGTTATCATAGGCCATGGTTGGTCTTTAGAATTCAAGTGATATATGACCCACATGGTAGGGGGGTCAAGAATAGGCTTAAGACCTTACTAAACCTTCTCAAGCTTAAGTATCATAGTTAGTGAGGAAAACACTTAGGTCATAGACCCTACCCATAGATTCTTAAGCTTGATTGCTTGAATGACACCTACAACCCATTACAAAAGGACTCTCTAGGGTTTTTTTGAAATAACATATGCACTCTTTAGGGTGTCTTTGGTATCGAAGTTGGATATGACTACTAATAAGAGATTTTATGTATTGAGGATTAATCATGAGGCATTAACAATGGTTTAGGAAGGAAAACTAATACCTTGGAATATTATTGAATCTTCTTGAGCATAATGGCCATGAACAAGTCCAAGGACTAACACATGAATCCTCTGTAGGCCTTTAAGTGGGATATGGGCACCATGAAGAGGATGCCTAGGGATATTGTTAAAAATTCTCAAGATCGAAAGCCTTGAAAAAGTCTTTAAACTAACACATAAATCCTTTATAGGGTTTCTTTTGAAGTCTCCAACTGGGATATAGGCATCATGAGTGGGTTTTGTGCACTAGAAATGGATTTTGAGATCTAAACATGGTGAATAGTTGAAACAAGGAGCTTATGCCATAATTGAAGCTTCTCGAGATTAAGTACTATGAACAAAACCTAGAAACTATGACATGAGCCCTCACTGGGGAGTCTTTGGCATATGAGTTAGATATATGCATCATTGAGGTGTAATGTGCATTGTAGATGGCTCTTGGGGTTTTAACCATGACCATAGTAGGGAAAAAATAACCTCAAACCCTTGATCGTGATCAAAGGTGGGAAACAATAACCTTAAATCATATGCATAACTTCTCATGTTGAAGCAACATGAATGTGTCCCAAAACCACAATACGAGAACCCTGTAGGGTTTCTTTGGCCTACTAAAGGATATGAGCATATTGAATCTATGTATTGAGCATTAGGGATGATTCTCAATGCATAAATGACCTCAAGGAACAAAAGTAAGACCCTCAATCCCCAAACAAACATTACCTGAATCAAACACCATGAAAAATGACATGGAACCATAACTCTCTAAGGACATTTAGCATTCACTTTGGATATGGAGGCTAATGGATTTTTTTTCACACCATGGAGTGGTCATCATTCCCTAAGAGTCATTAAAGAATGAAAACAAGTGCCTTAGGTTCTTTTTTAATTTTATCAAGGTTCATTTCTTAAGTGGTCTTTAGTCTCTAAGTGGAATATAAGTGTTATGGGTAGTGTTACGACTAGAATTTATGTTCTAGAAATAGGTGTTGAGAAATAAACATGGTCAAGTGGTAAAACATTGCTTTGATACCTTTTCTCAATGCACTTTATCCTGCTTACTCAAGTTATCTTGAGTCATTGCAAGAAAATGGAAACCTCAAAGATATTACCTTTGACTCCCTTGTGAAAAAATTTGTTGAAAGAGAGAAAGCTTTTGGGAAGAAGACAACTCCTCAGTCTTTTGAAGAGGTTGTGTGTCTTGCACATAGAGAGAAGAATCTTGCTCAAGATTCTTCCATAAGAAGAGGTGGTCGAAGAGGAAGAGGAAGAAATTTCAGAGGCAGGGGGAGCAGACACTCTTAAGGAAAAAAGTCAGATTTGCATTGCATACACTGCAAAAGAGATGGATCAAATGATGCATCCATATGCAAGTTGCCTTGGGATAGAATTGAGCAGGAAAGAAACCAACCCAAAGGTAAAAATAATGAAAAAGAGAAAGGTAAAGCACCTGAATCCGCTCACTATGTTGTGGCACACTGTAATATTGGAGTAAATGAAGACTTATTTAATGCTTCACTTACTTCTTGGAAAAATGATTGGTTGCTTGATTCAGGAGCAACTTGTCACATTAATTTCAAAAGAGATTTTTTTGAAGAATTTATTGAAAATGTTGATGGAGCAGTATACTTTGCAGACAAGTCAAAACTCAAGCCATTAGGGCTTGGCACAATCAGGCTTAAATTTCCTGGTCTTCCAGACTTTTTTCTGCATCATGTTTTATATCTCCCACAGATGAGGAGAAACTTGTTGTCCTTGGTCCACATCCACCAACAAGGACACTCCATTCATATGTTTGATGGCAAGGTTGAGGTGAGAAAAGCATCAGACCACTCACTTGTCATGATGGGGATAGAAGAAGAAACACTTCTCAAGCTGCAGGGTACCTCTGCTCATGCACAAAATTTCTGATACAATTCTCATTATGAAGAAGGTACATTTCCATCAAGTTTATTATGGCATGCCAGATTTGGACACTTGAACTATGACAACATCCACTTGTTGAAGAAAAATGGTGTTACTGGTTTGCCTACAATTCCTAGGAAACTTAAGTAATCTGATGCTTGCATTCTAGGAAAGCATAGCAAACAGTCTTTTCATGATTCACATTCCAGAGCACATAGAAAACTTGAACTCATTCATTCATATTTATGTGGTCCAATGCCTATTCCTTCTGCAAATGGAAATAAATATATGATGAAATTTATTGATGACTACACCAGAATGTATTGGGTTTCTTTATTGAATAACAAATCTAATGCTTTTTATGTTGGCATTATGGCACAGGGTTGGCACTATGGCACAGGTGTTGTCCTTGATGGCAACTCACTCAAAAAGGCAAATCACAGTTCAGGCTCTCAGAATGAAAGAAAATGAGGTATACGCAGGTTCATCTTGACAAAGTCACGTATACACGCGGGTCTACCGATCAGAAGGCGCGTATACATATGCATGCACTTTCATGCAAAGAAAAGTGCGTACATGTGGGAAATCTTATGGTTGGTCCATGGTATTTAGTCCGACATATTTGAACCTATGGTTTTTGATCCTTGGTATTGCTTTCTAAGTATTAAACCCAGGTATTGGGTCCCTAGTATTGGATCTCTATGGTTTTGGACCATGGTTTGAGTAAGGCCTAGACTATAAAAAGGGAAGGAGATCATTTGGCAAGGGATCAACTTATGCATTGAATATCTGAAGAGGAGCAAGATCTGGAAGATTGGTGATTGGTTGGTGAGACATAGCTAAACCTGAATCAAGGAGGAACCTAAACATTACAAGATGGTTAAGTTCTATTGACGGGTCAAGATATCAAGGCTTGAATAGTAGTATCATTGTGTGATTTTGATTTGTTATATTTGGCGCATGATTAGATCTATAAAACTGATAATCTGGGTATAACTAACATCTAAGGATAAATTATCTTTTATAGATCTGTACGCAGGTTCGGCACGGCAGAGGCACGTATACACGCAGGTTAAACAAGTGAAGCCTGCATATATGCTGGTTGGTTTTGGCATAGCTGCGTATGTACGCAGGTTTCTATTGGTGAAGTAGCGTACGTCTCTTGAAATATGTTTTAGCTACCTCTGTTTATTGCTGCAGTGTTCTAGGTTCAGAATTGGTGTCTGGTTACTGGTACTGTTTTTCTGGTTACAACATTCTGAGAAGTTATTGGTTGATTCAGTATTTTGTGCAAAGAAGATTGGTTGTTGCAGATCTATTAGATGTTTGATTGATATTCATGGATCTAGTCTGAAAATTTATGAAACGTGGTCCCTGGAAGAAAAGAGAAGGTAGAAGCCTTCTGTAGGTCAGCACCTACGTACTAGTACCTCAGCTAGTACAAGAGCTAAGGGGGTTGTAGCTCCCTTCCAGGAGAAACTGGAGAACGAGAGAAGGTTGTAGCCTTCTGTAGGTTGAAGCCTGCGTACTAGTATAAGTTTGCACCAGTACAGAAACATTGTAAAAATAAGTTTCTAATTGAAAGAAGATAGAGACGCATTGCAGCAGGTGGTTTTCACCCACATTGGGTTTCCACCTTATATCTGGTGTTCTTATGTGTGATTGCCTGTTCTGTTTTATTGTTCCTGGTTACTGTTCATATGTTTTGATGCATAGATTAATGATTAACATCTGAAGAATGATCTAACTTACAAGTCTGCTCATATACGCATCTTTCCTTAACTGAAGTTGCATACATATGCGGTATTTGCTAACCGAAGTAGCGTATGCAAATTTAATTGTGAAATGAAAAATAATTGATCTGATAATACTGATTCACCCCCCCCTCTCAGTATTATTTCCAACAATTGGTATCAGAGCAGGTCCTTCTGAAGAAGCTTGATTGCTTGAAGGAAGATCTATCATCATGAGCAACTACGAAAGAAAAGCATCAATCAGGGCACCGATTTTTGATGGAAGCAACTTCGTCTATTGGAAGGTAAGAATCACTGCTTATCTTCAATCTCTTGGTACAAAAGTTTGGGATATTGTGGAAACAGGATACACTTTTCCATCAGCAACTCCTACAGATACGGCTGGTAAGAAGCAGTATGAAACAAATGCAAAGGCTGTCAATACTCTATTAGGGAGCCTATCTCAATCAGAATTTGTCAAGGTTATGCAGCTCAAAACTGCAAAAGAAATATGGGACAAGATCATTCTGAGCTATGAAGGAGATGAACAGGTAAAACGAGCAAAACTACAAACTATCATAATTCAATGTGAAAATCTCAGAATGTACAATGACGAAAGTGTGGCTAACTATTTCCTACGTATAGATGAGATTGTCAATTGTATGAAAAAATTGGGTGAAGAAATAAAGAAGTTGTTTTGGTTGAAAAAGTTCTAAGATCTTTGTCTTCTAAGTTTGAATCAAAAGTTTTCGCCATAGAAGAAAAACAGAATCTAAAGAGCCTTACCATGTCATGTAGCTACACGAAATCCTAACTGCTTATGAAATGAGAAAAGGGGGACCATTAGACAAGAGAGAAGCCGCATTCAAAGCCTCAGGAAAAGGTGATGACTCAGGACATATGTCGGAAGAAGAGGAAGAACCAAATTTTGTCAAGAACCTTCAATGGGGTTCTGGAAGATTCAGAGGTAAGCTACCTTTCAAATGTTTTGCTTGTGGAAGAGTCAGTCACTATGCTGCAAAGTGTCCTCATAAAGATAAGATCGATAAAGGAAAGGAACCAGTTAAATGGAACAGAAAACAGAATGTAAGTAAGAAGAGCTATTATACACATGAAGACAGTGATGGACTTTCAAATAGCGATGAAGATGAACAAGGTAATGATTATAGACTTTTGATGGCTTTTGAAGATGATGATTTCTTGGATGCTATAGATGAAGAAAGTCTTTATGAAGAAATTTTTAAACTCAAAATTTGCTTAGAAGAGAAAAATATGATTATAGATACTTTGACATCCCAACTTGCTGAAATGGAGAAACACAATGAAAAGTTGGAATGTGAAATTGTGGGACTTAGAAAGGACATTGAGAAAACGAAAGCTCTTAATCTTATATTTGCTAAAGGATATGAAACCTTAGTTGAGATTATCAAAGTGCAGCGTTCTCCTCTAATCAAGACAGGTCTTGGGTACACCAAAGAAACATCTCAAGCACAGAAGCCATCTACCTCCAAAAGTTATCTTGAGGCTGCAAGGAGAAGTGAACAGGTTGACAATCAACAGCAAAGGCCCAATGGAGATCACCAGGTAAATCAGGGACAATTTACTTCAAGAATGAACATAAATCACCAAGTAAATCGAGGGCAATCTACTTCAAGGATGAACAAAAGCTACAACCAACCACAGGTAAATCATTCTCAATTTACCTCAAGAATGAATGGTTATTACAATGGAAGGTTTGATGATCGCAGGAATTTCTTCAATGGCCAATGCTTCTCTTGCCATAACTTTGGACATAAAGCAGCTCAATGTGTGGCCTACAAGACCATCATGACCAGAGAAGCACAAAAGCAAAGGAATGTGACTGGAATAATGAAAAGAACCTACAACAACTTTTCTGCTCTTGAAAATGAAATAGATTGTTCTATTTGTAACAACTTCGGTCATGAAGATTCTGAATGCAGGAGTAGGTTTCGACAAACAACTCAGAAGGAGCAAGCTTCATTAAGTCCCAAAACATGGAGAAAGAAAGAACCGCTACCAGAAAGATGTGGGATATCCTTATATGGGGAAGGACAGGAAAATCAATGGTACATCGACAGTGGATGCTCAAAACATATGCCAGGTGATAAAGATAAACTTCAATCATATAGTGCCTTAGAAAAGGAAAAGAAGGTCTCATTTGGAAATGACACCCCTGCACTCATAAAAGGTAAAGGTTCTGTTCTTTTGAAAGAAAAGGTCAAGGCTGGAAATGTTATGTATGTTGATGGCTTAAAGATAATTTATTAAGTGTCAGTCAAATGTGTGATCAAGGAAATGAAGTAATATTTCGATCAAATGGATGGATTGTTCATGAGCTTGATACAAGAGAAACAATGATCAAAGGCATAAGAACTCCAAATAATTTATATATACTCAAAGGAGGACAACAACAATGTTATCTAAGCAAGAATGATGAACATTGGCTATGGCACAGAAGATTTGGGCATCTAAGCTTCTCACAGATAAGGAAAGCATGCAAGCATCAGGCAGTTCGTGATCTACCTGACATCAGAATTCCAGACAATACAATATGCAAATCATGTCAATTTGGTAAGCAAACCAGAACTAATTTCCCTGAGAAGGAAGGATCAGCTAGCAGGCCACTTAAACTTATTCATACTGATGTATGTGGTCCATCTAGGAAAAGGTCACCTCGAGGAGAAGAATACTTTATATTGTTCATTGACGACTTTTCCAGGATGTGTTGGATAGGACTTATGAAGCATAAATATGAAGCTTTCGAAAAGTTCAAATCATTCAAAGCCTTGGTGGAAAACGAATCAGATTACAGGATCAAATGCCTCAGGTCTGGTAGAGGAGGGGAATTTACCTCGAATGAGTTTTTCTATTTTTGTGAAGAACATGGAATAAGGAGGGAATTCTCTACTGCAAGGACTCCTCAGCAAAATGGAGTAGTGGAAAGGATGAACAGAATGGTTCAACAAATGGCTCGTGCTATGCTTGATGAGTTTGGAACTCCCGCAACCTTCTGGGGTGAAGCTGCATTTGCAGCAGTTACTATTCTCAACAAGACAAACGTCAGGGTAAACAGCACTCAGACTCCTCACGAACTATGTTATGGTAAGACTCCCACAGTAACATACTTCAAAATTTTTGGGAGAAAATGCTACATCAAAAATACTGATGAAAATCTTGGCAATTTTGAGCCTAGAGAAGATGAAGGCATTCTCCTTGGTTACTCTCCCCACAGCAAAGCATACAAGTGTTACAATAAAAGGCTTGGAAAAATTATTGAAAGTATTGATGTAGTGGTTGATGAAGAAGGAAGCACTCCTAGGCAGGTAAGATCTGAATATTTTGAAGATGAGGACTATCCATCAACATCAAATCGGATTCATGATGAAGAAGAAACCCATGAGGCACCAGAAGAACAGATAAGGATAGAAGAAAAGACTCCATCCAGGTACGTTCAGAAGAATCATCCAGAATCTCAAATTTTGGGGCAAAACAAGGCAGGTGTACAGACAAGAAGGAACATTTTAGAAGCTTCAAGCTATCTAGCATTGCTCTCCTCCACTGAACCACAAAATGTAAGAGAGGCATGCAAAGTTGAATGCTCGGTAAAAGCCATGGAGGAAGAAATTGAGCAGATCGAAAAGAATAACACTTGGGAGTTGGTTTCTAGACCAAAAGATAAGAATGTCATAGGAACAAAATGGATATTCAAAAATAAGCTGAATGAAAATGGAGATGTGATTAGAAACAAGGCCAGACTTGTTTGCAAAGGGTATGCTCAATAGGAAGGCATTGACTTTGAAGAAACTTTTGCACCAGTTGCCAGACTAGAGGCCATAAGGATGTTCCTTGCTCTTTCTAGCTTTCAGAAGTTCAAAGTATTTCAAATGGACGTGAAGTCTGCTTTTCTAAATGGAGACTTGGATGAAGAAGTTTATATTGAGAAACCAGATGGGTTTATCCTTGGAAATGATCCATGCAGACTCAAAAAGGCTCTCTATGGCCTTAAACAGGGGCTTGGTATTATCGCTTGGATAAATACCTTCGTCAACAAGGTTTTATAAAAGGATCAACTGATAGCAATCTTTATATAAAAATTGACAATGATAAGTTGCTAATACTTGTTGTGTATGTTGATGATATCATCTTTGGTAGCAATGAAGAAGACATGAGTCAATATTTTGCCTTAGTAATGCAGAAAGAGTTTGAAATGTCTATGCTTGGTGAGCCCACATATTTTCTTGGTTTACAAGTCCAACAAAACAAAGATGGCATCTTTCTATCACAAACCAAGTATCTCAAGCAGATCTTGAAGAAATATGGGATGGAGGATTCGAAACCAGTATGTACCCCTATGGTGACAGGATGCAGCCTCAGCGCAAATGATGAATCGGCAGCAGTACATCAACCAACCTATAGATCCATGATTGGTAGTCTACTCTATCTAACAGGTACCCGACTAGACATTATGCATGCAGTGGGAATAGTTGGAAGGTTTCAGGCAAATCCAAAGGAAACTCATCTTCAGGCAGTTAAGAGAATTTTCAAGTATCTTCAAGGAACTCAAAACTATGGCTTATGGTATCCTAGAGGTACAGATCTCACACTTCATGCATATACAGATGCGGATTGGGCAGGAAGCGTGGATGACAGAAAAAGCACTAGTGGTGGTGCATTCTTCATGGGTCCTAAATTAGTATCTTGGTTCAGCAAGAAACAAAGTTATATTGCTTTATCTACAGCGGAAGTAGAATATGTAGCTGCTGCATCTTGCTACACACAACTCCTTTGGATGATGCAAACATTGCAAGATCTTCAAATCACTTGTACTCCACCTATATCCATTTTTTGTGATAATACAAGTGCAATCAGTATCTCAAAGAATCCTGTCATGCATTCAAAGACTAAGCACATACCGATCAAGTATCATTTTCTCCGGGAACAAGTGCTGGAACAAAAGGTCAAATTGGAGTATGTTCCCTCTAAGGAACAAGTTGCTAATATTCTCACCAAACCACTGCCTAGGGAGACATTTGAATACCTCAGACAGAAGCTGGGGGTAGTTGATGCATCATCTTGTTGTTGAATCCTGTCTGTTTCAGAGAAAAATGGTTGTACGTGAGTTGAATGAGGAGGATCCGCGTACATACGCCGGTTTATTAAGATACAGTCGCGTATATGTTGGTTTGAAGAAAAAGCAGTGGGGCCAGGCTCAAGATGAAAAGAGGCTGATATGGGTCTGACAGAGACCATCTGGCACAGGTTCAGGGGGAGCATATATTCTTCTAATAATGCATTGTTGGCATTATCTTGGTTCAAATTCAGTTGGTTTGATTTCAGGTGGAACAGGTGAAGAAGGAGAACATGGGTGCTGGTCTGAATAATGATTGACAAATGCTGCTGATGTTTGTTGTTGATATCTGTCAGAGTCTTGCTGTAGATATTTTGTCTCTATGTCTTATATTTCTTTTATCAAGGTCATGTAATGGCCTATGTTGGTTTCCCCACTATGCCTGGGATGAATGATGTAATGTACTTATTTGTCATCTGGTTGGGTGGATGAGTCAATCCTGGTATATCCCCACTTGGTTGGGAGATGGATGTATGTATGAGTCTTTGGTGATAGGAAGGTCAGTTATAATGTATAAAGTCATGTTTTTTGTAGATCATCTTCTTGCAGACCTTGCCTACAGTCAGGGGGAGCTTGGACAGCATAGCAGAGCAGAGGATTCAGCATGTATTTAGGGGGAGCACATCCCTTTTCCCTTGATGTCAAAGGGGGAGAATGTTTTTGAGTGACTTGGGGTTGCCATCAAGTCCAAAGGGGGAGATTGTTGGAATTATGGCACAGGTTTGGCACTATGGCACAGGTGTTGTCCTTGATGGCAACTCACTCAAAAAGGCAGATCACAGTTCAGGCTCTCAGAATGAAAGAAAATGAGGTATACGCAGGTTCATCTTGACAAAGTCACGTATACACGTGGGTCTACCGATCAGAAGGCGTGTATACGTATGCATGCACTTTCATGCAAAGAAAAGTGCGTACATGTGGGAAATCTTATGGTTGGTCCATGGTATTTAGTCCGACATATTCGAACCTATGGTTTTTGATCCTTGGTATTGCTTTCTAAGTATTAAACCCAGGTATTGGGTCCCTAGTATTGGATCTCTATGGTTTTGGACCATGGTTTGAGTAAGGCCTAGACTATAAAAAGGGAAGGAGATCATTTGGCAAGGGATCAACTTATGCATTGAATATCTGAAGAGGAGAAAGATTTGGAAGATTGGTGATTGGTTGGTGAGACATAGCTAAACCTGAATCAAGGAGGAACCTAAACATTACAAGATGGTTAAGTTCTATTGATGGGTCAAGATCTCAAGGCTTGAATAGTAGTATCATTGTGTGATTTTGATCTGTTATATTTGGCGCATGATTAGATCTATAAAACTGATAATCTGGGTATAACTGACGTCTAAGGATAAATTATCTTTTATAGATCTGTACGCAGGTTCGGCACGGCAGAGGCGCGTATACACGCAGGTTAAGCAAGTGAAGACTGCGTATATGCTGGTTGGTTTTGGCATAGCTGTGTATGTACGTAGGTTTCTATTGGTGAAGTAGCGTACGTCTCTTGAAATATGTTTTAGCTGCCTCTGTTTATTGCTGCAGTGTTCTAGGTTCAGAATTGGTGTCTGGTTACTGACATTGTTTTTCTGGTTACAACATTCTGAGAAATTATTGGTTGATTCAGTATTTTGTGCAAAGAAGATTGGTTGTTGCAGATCTATTAGATGTTTGATTGATATTCATGGATCCAGTCTAAAAATTTATGAAACGTCGTCCCTGGAAGAAAAGAGAAGGTAGAAGCCTTCTGTAGGTCAGCACCTACGTACTAGTACCTCAGCTAGTACAAGAGCTAAGGGGGTTGTAGCTCCCTTCCAGGAGAAACTGGAGAACGAGAGAAGGTTGTAGCCTTCTGCAGGTTGAAGCCTGCGTACTGGTATAAGTCTGCACCAGTACAAAAACATTGTAAAAAAGAAGTTTCTAATTAAAAGAAGATAGAGACGCATTGTAGCAGGTGGTTTTCACCCACATTTCCACCTTATATCTGGTGTTCTTATGTGTGATTGCCTGTTCTATTTTACTGTTCCTGGTTACTGTTCATATGTTTTGATGCATAGATTAATGATTAACATCTGAAGAATGATCTAACTTACAAGTCTACTCATATACACGTGTTTCCTTAACTGAAGTTGCATACATACGCGGTATTTGCTAACCGAAGTAGCGTATACAAATTTAATTGCGAAATGAAAAATAATTGATCTGATAATACTGATTCACCCGCCACCCCCCCCCCCCTCTCAGTATTATTTCCAACATTTTAAACATTCAAGAACTTTCATACATTGATTGAAAATGATGCACAATCTCAAATTGGCTCTATTCGCACTGATAATGGAAAAGAATACACTTCAAATGAATTTGAAAACTATCTTCATCAACATGGTATCAAGCATCAAACGACTGTGCCTTATAATCCCCAACAGAATGAAGTAGCTGAAAGAATGAATAGGACAATTTTAAATATGGTGAGCTCTATGATGTTTTTCAAAAATGTAAAATGGATGTTTTTGGTTAATGCAGTTCTATTTGTTGTATATGTAAAGAATAGATGTCCATCTAATGCTATTAGAAACAAGACTCCTTATGAAATGTGGTATGGGCACATTCCTTCGGTAAAGCATCTCAGGGTCTTTGGTTCCACATGTTATGCTTTGATACCAAAGGTACATAGAAACAAACTTGGTGCAAGAAGTCGTAAGTGTATCTTCCTGGGGTATTCAAACACCTCCAAAGCATACCATCTCTGTGATGAAGTCAATAAAAAGTTTGTTGTATCTACAAATGTAATCTTTCTTGAATCATCCAAAACTGACAATGTTGTTGAGCGGAAACTTGATCGCTTGGATAGATTCACAAATGCAAAACATTTCAAGAATTTGATAGTCAGATTCGACATGTTGAAGGGGGGATTTCTATACTAGATCAACCTGTGGCATCTTCTTCTGAAGCACTCTCTCCCCCGTATGAAACTCCAACAACAGATGATACTTTGAGTGATGTGATTGACAGAATTGGGAGACTCAATCTTGATTCAATCCCAACTCAATCAACTGAGCAGCCTGAACCATCTCAGAAAGTTCCCCCAGAGTGGTTAACAAAGACAATTGAAAGTGTTCATCCTGATGAGGTTGGAAAGATAGGAACTATAAATTTAACCTGACAAAATGGAGGTGATGTAGATGACTCTGATTCACCTATTGATATGGATGTTTCTTATGATTGTGAATTGAATTTGTGTACAGGTTTTGAACCAACTTCCTTCAAAGAAGTTGCTTCTCATGATGAGTGGAAAGAAGCAATGCAAAAGGAGTATGATGCCTTGATAAAGAATGGCACTTGGAAGCTAGTTGATCCTCCATTGGGAACCAAAACAATTGGCTGCAAGTGGGTCTACAAGAACAAGTATAAAGTTGATGGCTCACTTGACAAGCACAAAGCCAGGATTGTGGCAAAAGGTTTTGCACAGAAGGAAGGGGTCTATTATGAAGATAATTTTGCCCCCACAACAAAATGGGCTACTGTTCGGACACTCTTTGCCCTGGTAGCTCAGAACGGTTGGAAAGTCCATCAAATGGATGTAAAAACTGCTTTCTTGAATGGAGATCTAAAAGAAAATGTTTTATGTCCCAACTTGACGAATTTGCTATGAAAGAACATGAACATAAAGTATGCAAACTTGTGAAATCCTTGTACAGCCTCAAATAAGCAGCGCGAGCCTGGTATGAAAAACTAACTGAGCATCTTCTAAAACTCAATTTCAAACATTATGATCTTGATGATGCAACTTTGTTTGTCAAGAAGGTTGGAAAAACAGTTGTATATCTTGTGGTATATGTAGATGATGTTTTGATGACAGGGAATAATGAGAGCTACATTACATCCATAAAGAGTGAATTGAGGAAAGGTTTTGAAATGATTGATTTGGGCTATGTTCATTACTATCTTGGTATTGAAGTAACTCAACATCCGAAGGCCATATTCCTTTCTCAAAAGAAGTACATTGGAGATTTGTTGAACAGGTTTGGCATGATTGAATGCAATCCTCTGACTAATCCAATGGAACAAAACTCAAAGCTCACATCCATTGAAGGAAAAGAATTTGAGGACGCAACAAAGTATAGACAGCTTATATGAAGTCTCAACTACCTAACTACTACCAGACCAGACATTTCTTTTGCTATTGGAATCCTCTCCAGGTTTATGCAAAAGCCTTGTGAGGGACATTGGTCTACTGTAAAAGGAGTTCTAAAGTACTTGAAGGGAACTCAAGACTTTGGACTCAAGTATACATAGGTGGGCGGCTTTAGCTTTATTGGATACTCTGATTCAAGCTTCGATGGAGACAAAGAAACTGGGGTATCTACTTCGGGTTATGCTATGAGTCTTGGATCAAAAGTTGTCTCCTCAAGATCATACAAATAATCAGTTCCAGTAGATTCCACAACGGAGGTAGAATATGTGGCAGCAGCTGAGGCAACAAAAGAAATTATGTAGCTCAGGAAAATACTGGAAGATTTGCAAGTAAAACAAGTACAATCGTCTCCACTCATGATTGACAATACCTCGGCAATAAAGTTGGCCAAGAACCCAAAGTTCCATGATCGAACGAGGCACATCAATACAAAATATCATCTAATTCGACATCATGTCGAGGCCAAAACAATTCGTCTTTGCCATTGTTCCACTAATGAGTAGATTGCAAACATCTTCACCAAAGTGCTAGGAAGAGAAAAGCTTGAAAGATTTAGAATGATGCTTGGACTCACCAACATCCCTTCAGATTAAGGGGGGAATGTTGACACCTAATCATAGGGATTGGGTGAAAAATTGTAATTAGTGCAAATAAATAATAGAGGAAATGGAGAGTCATCGGGAGATGAAACTGAACAGTGACTCCCTCTTGTATATAATAATGAACAACCTAAATGAATAATACAATTATTTGAGGAGTTACCTCCTAGCTTGACAGATTTTATGCCCTAGTTGAACCTAACCAAACTCAAGCACTGTAAACAACACCTTACAAACAATGACATGGTACTTCTTTAAGGATATTTTAGCATCTAAGTTGAATATGATTATCATTATAAGGTCTTAGACATCATGGAGGGGTCTTGATTCATTGACCATATTCAACCGAGGTGAAAAAAATTCCTCCATCCCTAGCCTATGATTCTCAAGATAAGTGCCATGAATGAGTCCTTGAATCACCATAGATGATCTATATATGGTATTAGTTACATCCAGTTGGGATATGTGTGCGATGACTAGGTTATTGTGAACTAATAATCAATACTAAGGTCTAAAGAAGGGGTGTGAGAAGAAAACAAGGTCCTTTTTCCATGAATGATACTTATTAGGCTCAATCACTATGAAATACCCCTACAACCCATAAAACATGACCTCATTTGGGATATTTCAGGTATGAATGGTTTAAAAGGGACATTATGATGCTTCCAATAAGACTAGTGGTTATGTGGGTCTTAATAGTGGTCAAGGAAGGATAACAAGGGCCTTATGCATTTAACAAATCTTATTAGGCTTGAGCATCATGGAAGTTTCATTATAATGCCATATAGGACTTTTATATGGGATATTTTTCCTTCAACTTAGATATGGTATTGATTATTATTTTTTGGGTAGTAGTGATGGGCATAAGCTCCCTAGACCATGGTAGAAAGGAAAAGAAAGGCCTTAGACAAGAAATTAACCTTCTAGTACTCAAGCATTATAAGCAAGGCCCCCAACGATAATGCATTCCCTCTCCATGGGTTTCTTTTCACCTTGGAGTGATACCTTTCCCGATCATTAGGTAGTTTTCCACAAAGGAGAAAGGAGATGGGTATAGGAGCTTTGGTTATTATTAAGGGAGAAAAATGGGTCATTTTCCCTTAAAAGAATGTTTTAGTAATATACATTTTCTTTCCAAGCATGTTAAGGTGAGGGAGTTTCAAGTGGTTAATATACATTAAAAATGCACACGTACTTCTAAATTTTGTGATCTTGTAAAAATGGTGTGCACTTAAGTGGTGCATGCACTTTTAAAACATGTATGTGATTTTATAATGTGTGGATGCATTCATGCGCAATTTAAAAAAAGAAGAAGATGGGAATGTCCTTTTTTCCTTTTACATGTTGGATGAGATGGTTGCTTTGGGTTTAGATTTGAAGTGATTGACCAATGGTTTAGACTTTATAAACAAAAACACATTCACTTTATTAATTCCTTCTATTATCTTTTTTTAGATGTGCTTTTAAAATATAGTCCAAATATTTGTCACCAATGAACACTTGTGTGTGTTTGTGTGATAGCCCATTGGGGTAGCTCAATTGGTGATTGTCATGTTATGAAGTACTATGTAAATTATGAAATTTAAGGTTCAAATTCCCCATGGGTCAAATAAAGTACACACACACACATATATATGTCATAATTTTAAAGTACATTACCTTCTTGTTTTTGTTGTAGCTTTTTATTTCCTTACCCATCTAGAGAACAAGTAACATGTTGTTTAAGTATAGATTGAGATCTACAAATAAAGAAATGTTGATCATATTAATGACCTAAACCTAGTTTTAATGTTTGACTTTGAAATTACAAAAATTCATTGATTTTATTAATTTAAAAAATATATAAAATTAACATTGAAAAATTTGAAAATTAATGCCACACACGAACTAAATATTATATATAATTGTGCAAATTTGTTTCAAAATTTAGATATGAAATAGATGTCTTAATGAAAAGATATGAATTATATTTTAAAGGAAATGTAAAATACGACATTTATAAAAACATTATTTTTTCTAATTTGTTCATTTTTCCATAAATATAAGTTATATAATCTAACAAATAATTTAGTTTCCTACATTTCATTTTTTATAGCAAATTCTAATAAGTTGTGCATGTTACTTCAAATAATTACTCATATTTAATAGGTTGTCAATTTCTGAAATCCCCATTGCAATTAACATGTCATGAGAGGGAAGCAATAGCACGCTCCATCTGTAAAATAACAATTAACATGTCATGAGAGGGAAGCAATAGCTTGCTCCATCTATAAAATAACCATATATAAAAGAAGGAAACTTATAAAGCATGAAGTTAAATAGTGTCACCAAATATAGGCTACTCTTAAAGGCCAATATGAATCACATATCCACAATGTACTGAGTACTTTAATTTCCCTAATGGTATATATAAGATAAATCTTCTTAACCTCAAATAAATGAAATTTTAAAAGGAAATGTATTTTTAACAATGATATGGGAAAACCAAATATTAGAAAAATAATGAAAAAATCTTGGAAATGCATTGATATTTATTTTATTTTTTTGAGGAAAAACCTGTGAACAGTTTTGAAACCAACGTTTCGGACTAGCTTGGTGAGTCCATCATCAGGGCAATGAGATTTGTTTTTGAGAAGAGAGAGCGTGAAAATTATGGAGCTTATTAATAGTTATTTGAAAAATATTGATGTTGTCTTCATTAATAATCGGCTTATAAATGGTAAATTAATTAATACTTATTTAATTTATTTATTTAGATAAGTATTTATTATATATTATTATTATTTATTTATTTAGTTATAATTTTATTATATTATTGTTTATTTATATATATAATTTATTATTTAGATTTCAATTAAAATAAATCTATTATTTATTATTATTATTATTATTTATTTATTAATTTATTTTTATTTATTTATTATAAATAAATAAAAATAAATTAATAAATACCTATTTAGATAGGTATTTATTATATTTATTATATATTATTATTATTTATTTATTTAGTTATAATTTTATTATATTATTGTTTATTTATATATATATATATAATTTATTATTTAAATTTCAAATAAAATAAATCTATTATTATTATTATTATTATTATTATTATTATTATTATTATTATTATTATTATTTATTAATTAGTTTTATTTATTTATTATAAATAAATAAAAATAAATTTATTTAGATAGGTATTTATTATATTTATTATATATTATTATTATTTATTTATTTAGTTATAATTTTATTATATTACTGTTTGTTTATATATATAATTTATTATTTAAATTTCAAATAAAATAAATCTATTATTTATTATTATTATTATTTATTTATTTTTATTTTATTATTATTATTATTATTATTATTAATAAAAAACGTTATGGGAAACACTCTAGCTACCATTTTTTGGATGAGGCCAATGCAACGTAAATGTGCACCGGGATCTTTCTTTGTCTCCTTGCATTGCCTAAGTCTCTCTCTAGCCTACAATCCTCTTAGTCTACCCACATGATCAAAATCTCGATGTTGAAAACCTTATCAAGGCTCCAAAGTTGCTTGGTGTCGCAACTCAAAACCCTTGGATGAGAGTTCAATCCAAATGGCCATTTAAAAATTTTGGTGACTAGGTGCTATTTTTGACGTTAACCTCGGTATCGACGATTATGATCACCTACATAGATCGAAAATGTATATCAATTGCAAGGTGGTCTACACTCATGGCTTTGTCCTTGGGGTTCTAGCATTATCTGTTAAATGATCCAATGGTGAGAAAATGATTGGCTAAAATTATTAGAAATATGTTGTCATTAATGGAAAAGGAAAAGAAGATGATGGAAAATTGATTGCAAAAGCATTGATGGGTGCAACAAGATTAATAAAGGACAAGAGACTTTGGAATCATTTTCAGTGCAATAGATAATCTCAAGTGCTCTTGGAAATTATTAAGATGGATAGAGATCTGAAATAACTTTCCAATGGCATGTTGAAGTTTTAAAAAGGCTTCCTGGATTAAAATTTATCACAAGTCAAATTTCAACACTTGAAAGAGGAGAAAAGTCAAAGAAGGGCATGATTCCAGTCAACAAGGTTCCAAGTCAGGCCTTGATATGCTTTAATCCTTAACCTAGTCGAGCCTTCAGCCTCGTTGGAGGTCGTGCCTTAGGGGGCAATTGCAGAAGGGCAGGAAGAAAAACAGCCCAACCCCAACTATCTATCTAATAATTCGGACCAATTTAAATTTATAAAGAAAATTCATCAAAAAATTGAGTTTCTGAGACCCAGTACAACTGTATGAGGTGGTTAAGCGGGTCAAATTTGGGTGACATGTGTCATCACTCAAGAGGCACCATGTGGCGATGATGACGTGACCATGATGTCATCTCGACACTCATCCCAGAAGGGGTTCCCCGGAAGTTTTTAAAAGGTTCAGAGAATCATCCATGATGATTTAGAGTCGGCACACGGTGGAAAAAGAGGTGGATCACAGCTAGAATGTCATATCACCCTGGAAGTTCAGTAATTGGTCCAAGCATGCAAGGAGTGGTCTCATACAGACATTTCACCACGTAACGATGATCCCATAGGTATAAAAGTTGTGTCCAATGGAACGCCCCTAGGATAATTCAGACCTGGGAATATGTGCAGAAGTTGATGCAGATGTGGAAAGGGAAAATATTGGTGCATGTTGCAGTGGGAGGTCCCCATGGGACAAATCATCTTGGGAGGTCAGAAAGAGTTGATTGGCACAGAGGGTTGACAATGGGTTAATATTTGAAATTTCATCCTAGAGGTTTGATCCTAGAAGAGTAAGGGGCAATTGAAGTTTGATAGAGTCAGTATGACGTATATTCGAGACATGGTGAATTGTGGTTGTCATTGAAGGCACATCCCGAGAGGTTTATGATTCATCCACGAGCACAACAGAAGTCCCATTGGGACATATCATCCTAGATCAACTGCCTTGGAAGAAAAATAAAAGGTGAAAATGAAGACTCTTGAGGATGATGAGGTTGCGAGAAACCGTGGCATATAGAGCAGAGTCAAAGACCATTGTTAAGAAGGCACGTGGAAAGGTGGGTTCCCACAAGAACATGTAATCTCAGAGACGATGCCTTGGAAGGAAATAAAAGAGTGCATAGGAGATATCTCTGCGATGACTCAACACCAAGAAATTATGGCATGTATAGTCGGAACCAATGACCAATGAAAAGAGTGCAAGTGGAGAGTGGAAAACCTCTGGGACACGTAACCCTGGAGCATAGTTCTCGAAATAATTTTCAAAAGTGCGTCAAGAAATAAAGGTTGGGGGCTAAAGCTAAGGCACCAAGACACATTTCGTTCAGGTGTTTTAGACCGAGGGCATGGAAGAAAATTAAAAAAGAACTTAAGCCCTCAAGGATATGGTGCAATGGGCCCAACGGAGTGATATTTGGTAGTTAAAAAGTGTTTTGGGAATATATTTGAAGGTTTTATTCATAAATCGCTCGGAATTGAAGCAGATCTACAGTCTTGTTTTATGTTAAAAGGATAAGCCCCTTTTGACTTCGAGCATGTGAACAGGTCGATAACTTGGAATTTGACGCTAAATGCCATATTAAGCAGAGGGTTAAAAACTTTATAAAGAAGTCATGAACAAATTGGAAGCACAGGATAGCGACATAGAAAATTTGAAGGATAATTCAGCAGTATACCTAGATTTGGTGGTGCACCAGATTTAGAAAGCTCTACCAAAGCCTAATAAAAATTATAGAATAGCAAATTGAGTAGTTTTAACTTAGTTTTTCTTATAGAGACAGGTAAACCATGTTTGAAGACTTGAAGAGCACATTCAAAAGACATGTTCGAAGCAAGGCAAAAGAAAAAATAAAGATTCATGCAAGCATAAAAGTAAAAGATGACTAAAGTTAAAAGAACTAAAAATATTAGTCCAAATTCTTTAAAAGTAGAATTGAATTTGTAAGATTGTGAGTTGTGATTATGTGTGATGGATTGGTGTTGTTGGTGTGGATGGTGGATTTATCAGTGATCATAGATTCTTGAAGGTGTTTGTGGTGAGTGTTTGAGGAGATAAATCTATTTGTTTATATAAGGAATTAGCCTTCATGATTTGAATTTGAAATTGGAATGAAAGATGAATCATTGAGGTCAAGTAATTTGTAGCTTACAGATCAGGGATTGTATCTCCTTCTAATAGTTTCTAGTAAATATTTATAGGTTGGAGCTCCTTTCAGTGGTAGTTGATAAACTAGGGGTTGTATCTCCTTTCAATTGTAGCTGATAAATCAGGGAGTAGTAGCTTCCTTCTGGTTGTGGCCAGAGAACATTGTAACAAGAAATAGCAGATCGCCTTTTTGAAATAATTTGAAGAATCTTTGTGTACTATTTGTGACACTTATATTGATTTTTTCCATGCTCATTTGAATTAATTTCTTGGCTCATTTGACAACATATAATTCCCTTCATAACACAACCATTTAGAGAAAGGATGGTTGTAAGTTATCATAAGTAACATTTTCAAAATTAAAAATTAAGAGAAAAGGAAAAATATTAGCCTCCTTTATTATTTATATAGATCAATCACTATAGAACTCCTCTAGGCTTTAATGAATGTAAGATATCATTGGGCTTCTTTAATACTTCCTTTCTAACCATGCGAAAGAGAAAGACCTAATGAGTAAAATATATACTCCATGTAATTGTGAAAACCCATAAATAGCTAAGATTTGTAAATGGGTTACATAAAGCATTCAGGAAGTGTGGAAAAACGTAAAAAACCTAGAATTGGTCCCAAATTTCATTATAGACAAACATAAAAAATAAAATAGTTCATGCAAAACTCCGTAAATTCCATAGTTTCTCAAGCTTCCACTGTGGCACCTCGATCTGGTTTTTCAGGGCTGTTTGCAACATGACTTTTGCATTCTTTTCATTAACAATGTTCTTCCTCACTTACTAGAAAGAACATTAGATAAACTGTCAACACACATTACAGAGAAAACTAGACCTCAAGACACACAAAATAAAAGAATAATATTTGATGCCAATCGAAACCCAAACAAGGGTTCAATCACCATCTATCAGTTGCACATGAAATGCAATTTCCAATCAATTTTTCAATAGAAATGGCGACTTTTTCTTTGGGAAAAAATTATGTCTATCAATTCAAATTCAAATTATACTAGTGGGTTAGCTCACCCCGCTTAAGCCAAAATTCAAATTAATTCAATGGGTTAGCGCACCTTGATTAATCCCAAAATTCAAATTAACCCAGTGGGCTAAGCTCAACTGCTAAAGGCATCATCCCAAATTGAAAAGTCTAATTAGATTAATCTTTGCTAATGCTATTGGTGATCACTATTATGCTCCATCATTAAGGTAAAAGGGTATGAGCTCAAGGATGATGATCTAGGTGGCTCCAGAGACACACACATGACAAAGAGGACTCAAGAAAGGTCAAAAACCAAAATGGTTGGATTATGCTCAAATAGGGCCAAAGCATAGATCTCATCATCTTGATCGCATTGGTGCAAACGGTTCGTTAATCTGAGTCCGGATGAGAAAGTTAGAAGCAGTCAAAGTTGGGTTGACTTTTTGCTGACTGGGCAGGCTTAAGGAGGCCACAATTTGGACAGAACCTGGCCACCGGATTTCGACCAATCTGAGCCGAACTCTAGGCAAAATTGTGGCTTAATTAAAAAGACTCCCAAGCTAAAAATGGAATTTCAAAAAAATGCATAATATTGTTATTAAAACAAAAAACAAATTATAAAAAAAGGGGTGGGGGCCACCAACCCCGCCACCCCCAAACTTCATAACCGCATATATAAATATGGTGGAGGGGCGGGCCATGACCCCCAGCCCCCTACCACAGAACCATCACAACACATTATGGGTGGTAGGCCGGCCCTTGGGGCACGGACCCAACCACCCCACTCCTTAAACATAGTCATTACATGGAGGAGGGCCGGCCTTGGGGCATGGACCATCCACCTCATCAAACCTCACCATTAACGTGAAGTGAAATGACGGGAGAAGGTACGGGTGCGGGCCACCCAAGGTGGGCCTAGCCACCCGAATATTCTTTAAAAAAAAAAAAATTGTGTAAAAAAAGGGGGAGGCATGGTTTGACCACCCAACCTCCTCTTTACTAAATCGGATCTTAAACAATTCAGCTAACCGCATTATTGAGAAATCTTCCCATGATATTTTATTTAAACACAGTTTGTCAATGTGCTCAGGGAGGAAGGCAATGCGGGATATTTTATTTAAACACAATTTGTCAATGTGCTCAGGGAGGAAGGCAATGCACACGGCTCGAGGTAGAATTTTGTAGGAGGGCCAAATTTTCACTTTGTCATATTTTGACAAATTTTATATGGTTTCAACACTTCTCGACGCCACAAATGTAATGGTACTGTCCATGTCTCCATCAAAGTTTTGCATTTTTCAGCCATTTTTCAGTATGGAGGTGGAACCATGATTGCTGCAGGGATAGGGAGCGAAACCATGATCCTTGAAATTTTCCCGAGGAGTTAATTTTTCTTCATGTCGGAATATAGTCAAGTTTACAGTCAATTTTCATGGTTTTCCGCAGGGATCGCAATGGCAAGGTCAGATTCACCTTTGGATTTGTAGATTTCCAGTCCACCTATGGAGCAAAATCTTTGAGGAATCTAGGGGGAATCTAAAAGATTCCTTGAGCTCCAGATTCTCAACTTCTCAGAATTCCAAAATTGGATAGTCGATTTTGCACTATTCGATGTCACAAATCTGATGGTGCATTCAGATTTCTCATTCTCTCATTCTATTCTTCAGCCACTTTTTAAAGTGGGACGCAGGTGTCAGCATTCATGTGCGAGTAGCCATTTCCATGCGATTCAATGTCATGACATCGATGAGCAACTTCAGCAGTTTGACATCCGCTTCTTCAAATGGCCCTTGGATGTGAGGTCTATGCAGTGTGTTCATGTACTTATTTTGCTATGCATTGTGCTGCACTGATCCCTATTTGATGTTGATGCGTGATCTTGTTTATTACTGTTTTCATGATCCCTACTTGATGTGACGCGGAATCATTTATGTGATGTACTTATTGTCATGATTTGTCATGTTATGTTTTGAGATCCCTTTTTTGTATGTTGATGGGATACTCATGTTGTCGTCATGCATGTTTTCATTGAGATCCCTTCTATGCCATGTTGGCGGGATGCTCATCATGCATGAGTTTGTGTCATACTGATAGGAGTATTTTGACTGAGAGTTCCTATAGTGGAACATCTTTTGGAGCCAGTCTTGTGTGAGGGCATTTTCCTTGTATGATAGCGATATCATCTCTTGTGTACATCATCACTATTAACAACACTTAATGCAGTGGCCTACACCATTTTGACACTAGGGCCCAGAGACGTAGTCCCTCTTGGACGAACTTCGTTATCAACAGCTTATGTTTTCATGTGTTGATAATTGACATGTTCCTCTTCTTTACATCATGCACATGTATTCATTTATGTTCTTTTAAAAATGCAATTTAACACATCACGAAAGTAAAAGGTCTTGGATGGGTCCTTTGTCACACCTGGACCTAGATCAAGTGGTATCAGAGTAGTCTTTGCGTTGATGTTAATTGTAGCGTGAACAATGGAACGTGCAGCGATAAAGGATGAAAAAGCAATGTACAAGACCATGCTCAAAATTTCCAAAAGAGTGGAAATAATGTATGAAACTCTACAGAAAGAGACAGAGGAAAATGAGCGATTGCAGCGTCAGTTGCAAGCAACGGAAGAGGCCCTGGAAGAACTTAAGCACAACAACCAAAGTCTTTAAACAAAGAATGCTGAATTGAAGATGCGTCTACATGAAGAGAAACAAAAGAAACATAGTTTGCTACGACAGCTGCAAGCAAAGGACGAGGCCATGGAAAAGTTTCAATGTGACCCATGTGAGGTAAAAAGTAGTTCTCCAAATTCATGTATGTTTCCTGATGATGATTTCATTGTTTTTGAAAATCATACCACAGGAATTGGCTCCAAATTGTTGAGGAAAATGGGGTATGAAGGAAAAGGCCTAGGTTTTAATGGCCAAGGCATCGTCAACCCCATCAAAGTAGAGGAATTACCGTGTTGAACAGGACTTGGGTATGTTAGAAAGGAAGTTGGGGAATGCGCCGAGATAGCTAGCAAACCACCAATAACAGATGATGAGAAACCCTCATCAGTTCTTTCCAAATTGATAGAGGAGGTAAAAGATGTTGATTCCCTTTCGGTTTCATTTTCACATAGTATGATTTCTATTGGAGATTTGGAGATCCCAGTTACAGGGACAAACATGAGACTCCTTACCACGATGAGGCACGAGGAGGAAGAAGAACTTGGCGTTAATAACCAAGGCATAACTCAACCGTTGGAGGTTGTGCAGAGACCTCAATTTGTAGGCTTGAGATACACCAAGGGAGAATGCTCGAAGGTGTCATATTCTTCCGAGACATCGTCGAAATTGTCGAGGAAAGAGAATGATGGGAACACATCCCCATCATCCCATGGCAGTTTCCATGGAAAGGAAAGAGCTAAGGCAAGCTCTCATCGCCATACTTACACCAGAAACAACAAGGAAAGGTATAACCAATTTCGATCTTCAAATGTTCATTTCGATTATGATCATATTTTAATGATGATCGCAAATCATGGAATTGAAAAACATGTACCTTTTGTGGATTACATAACCATACATTTTCTAAGTGTTGGAAAAGAATGACAGCACACAAAAGGATGAGGCGTGAAAGACCCTTTCAACAGCATGTAAAGAAACATGTTAAGCAGATCTGGAGGAAGAAAACCTATTGTAATCATCGCGATAGAAGTGGCCATAATAGAGCCACTTGTTGGAGGCTCCATCCAAAGCAGCGCCTTAAAGACAAAGCATCGGTGTATGAACCAGGTGAAGAAATTGTTCGACAAGAAAAACCACCACAAGGAGGTGACCCATTCACCTTGATAAGTGAAAAATGGTTTCTAGACATGTTGTCGTTTTATGGTCGTGCTTTTGTAAATCATTTGTTGCATTTTAACATGTAAAAGTGATGATGTGTTTTCCATCACTCGTTTCACGACAATGATGTCTGGTCTTATTTTGTGTTGCATGTTGAACTGTGAAAGTGATGCCATGTTTCCATCACTTGTCAAAGAGACAATAGTGTTTGGCCTTATTATTGTAAATCATGTGTTGTAGTGATGATGTGGTTTCCATCACTTGTTGAAGCAACATTGATATGTTGGCCTTGTTTCCGTAGTTGGCATCTTGTGTCCATCTTGATGTAAACTTGACCACCAAGTATGTGTTATAAACTCGTGGAAAGTATGGGATGCTTGGGTTGTTAGTTGGTCATGAAAGTCAAGCATGTAATTTGCGAAACAATGTACTACAGGTTGCAGAGGTTGCAAGTGTCGGCTCATTGCTTAAGTCTCCGAAGAACAAAGGTGAAGGGGATGGAAGCGAGACCTTTCAGGACGATTGTGATGCAGACAAGGTACATAAAAGTTGCAGATTATTTTTCATGCTTTTGGAGGACCAAAAGCTCCTCAGTAGGAAGGATTGATCCAGGTGGTTCCAAAGGCACACATAGTACAAAGAGGACTCAGGAAAGGTCAAAAATAAAAATGGTTGGATTATTCTCAAACTAGGACTAGAGCATAGATCTCGTTGTCCTCATCACGACGGTGCAAACGGTTCATTAATCCGAGTCCGGATGAGAAGGTTAGAAGTAGTCAAAGTTGAGTTGACTTTTTGCTAACTAGGCAGGCTTAAGGAGGCCACAATTTGGACAGAACCCGGCCACTGGATTCCGAGAAAAATTGTGGCCTAGTTAAAAAGACTCCTATGGCTAAAAACAGAACTTCAAAAAATGCATAATGTTGTTATTAAAACAAAAGAAAATATAAAAAAAGGGGGTGGGGGCCACCAACCCTGCCACCCCCCCATCCTTCATAACTGCATATATAAATATGGTGGAGGGGCGGGCCACGACCCCCAGCCCCCTCCCACGGAACCATCACAACACATTATGGGTGGTGCGCTAGCCCTTGAGGTGCGGACCCAACCACCCCACTCCTTAAACATAGTCGTTACATGGAGGAGGGCCAACCTTGGGGCACAGACCCTCCACCTCATCAAACGTCACCATTAACATGATGTGAAATGACGGGAGAAGGTACAGGGGCGGGCCTGGGCCCAGCCACCCGAATATTTTTTTAAAAACAAAAAAAAATGTGTAAAAAAAGGAGGAGGCAGGGTTTGACCGCCCAACCTCCTCCCTACTAAACCGGATCTTAACCAACTCAGCTAACCGAATTATTGAGAAACCTTCCCATGATATTTTATTTAAATGCATTTTTTCAGTGCGCTCAGGGAGGAAGGCAGTGCATGTGATTCGAGGCAAAATTTTGCAAGAGGGCTGAATTTTCACTTTGTCAGATTTTGACAAATTCTATACGGTTTCAGCACTTCTCGACGCCACGAACGCAATGGTGTTGTCCGTGTCTCCATCATAGTTCTGCATTTTTCATCCATTTTTCAGTATGGAGGTGGAACCATGATTGCTGCAGGAACATGGAGCGGAACCATGATCCTTGAAATTTTCCTGAGGAGGTAATTTTTTGTTAGAAAATTATATATTACGGAGCAATGGAACACATAAAATATTGCAGAAATATAAACACAGAAAACACACAAAACAAGAGAGACACAGATATACGTGGTTCACCCAGTTTGGGCTACGTCCACCCCGAACAGCCATTCCTTCCTTTCTATTATCCAGCAAAATGAAGAGATACAACCTACAGCAAAACCGCTGTAATATCCTCTGTTTTCTCTCACAGTCTCACCTCTATGTTTCTCGCTCACCGAATACACATCTATGTCACAGCCTCAAATACAATGCCCTCATATAAAGAGAGGGGCTGCCTTCTAGGGCAAAAAACCCTAAACTAAACATAAGTTCTACCGTCAGATCATCCGCCTAATGAACGGCCCAGATTGACTAGAAATTACTATACTTTTACAAGGCAATTTTACAGCTGTTTTTAGCTTCGGGGGCGCTGCCCCCGAAACCCCCCGCCAGGGGGGGCTCCATAAAGTCGCTGCCGCCCCCCCTGGACCCCCCACGGCAGTGATCATTTTACGGGTGGCATTGCCGCCCCATTTTGAACTGGGGTCCAAAATGCCGGTACTATAGAAGATAATCAGGCTCCACACCCAACATTTTTCTCCATGTCGGAATATAGTCAAGTTTACAGTCGTTTTTCATGGTTTTCCGTGGGGATCGCAATGGCAAGGTCAGATTCGCCTTTGGAGTTGTATATTTCCAGTCCACCTATGGATCAAAATCTTTGAGAAATCTAGGGGGAATCTAAAAGATTCCTTGAGCCCCAGATTCTCAACTTCTCAGAATTCCAAAATTGGACAGTCAATTTTGCACTATTCGATGTCACAAATCTGATGGTGCATTCATATTTCTCAATTCTCTCATTCTATTATTCAACCACTTTTTTAAGTGGGATGCAGGTGTCAGCATTCATGTGCGAGTAACCATTTCCATGCAATTCGATGTCATGAGATCGATGGCACGAGCAACTTCAACAATTTGACATCCACTTCTTCAGATGGCCCTTGGATGTGAGGTATATGCAGTGCGTTCATGTACTTCTTTTGCTATGCATTGTGCTGCACAGATCCCTATTTGATGTTGATGTGAGAACTTGTTTATTATTGTTTTCATGATTCTTGCTTGCTGTGACGTGGGATCATCTATGTGATGTACTTGTTGTCATGATTTGTCATGTTATGTTTTGAGATCCCTTTGTTGTATGTTGATGGGATACTCATGTTGTCGTCATGCATGTTTTCATTGAGATCCCCTATATGCCATGTTAGCGGGATGCTCATCATGCATGAGTTTATGTCATACTGATAGGAGTATTTTGACTAAGAGTTCCTGTAGTGGAACATCTTTTGGAGCCACTCCCGCATGAGGGCATTTTCCTTGTATGATAGTGACATCATCTCTTGTGTACATCATCACTATTGATAACACTTAATGCAGCAGCCTACACCATCTTGACACCAGGGTCCGGAGACGTAGTCCCTCCTGGACGAACTCTGTTATCAACAGCTTATGTTTTCATGTGTTGATGATTGACATATTCCTCTTCTTTACAGAATGCACATGTATTCATTTATGTTCTTTTAAAAATGAAATTTAACACATCACGAAAGTAAAAGGTCTTGGAAGGGTCCTTTGTCACACATGGACCTAGATCAGATGAGCTTCACCAAGCCATGCCTGCAGCTACATCAGAGACGTTTTTATGGCGGATCTTACGAAGCCTAACCCTGCATAATTTGAAGGGTTTACGTCAACAATAGTGACATTAAGCCCCACAATATCAAAGAAAATATGAAAGAACATGTTATACAAACATGAAAACCATAAATAAAATCACAATTAAAATCAAGAAAAATGAAATAACTCGGAGGAAAGAATTATAGAAATGTTAAGGGAAGAGCGAGCGATGGTGGGTCTTCGAGCACCTAGGGTTTCAGAACGAACATGCAATACCGCTACCGTCCCCAGAGATCAGCCAAGCCCCGGATCTGCTTGGCGTCTGGTTGCTGGGATCTCAAAATTCGAGTCATTGTTTTGGTTCTCTCCCGATTTCACTGTTGGAAAGGATACACATGGATCGGATCAAAGACTTCAACAGCAGAAGGAAATATCTCCCTTCATGGAGCAGGCCGACATTCTCATGGTGGATCTGGGTTTTTTTCCTCAAAACCCTGGGTGCTTCGCTTCAACACACAGATCTGGGTATCTGAGCTACCATGCGTGGGTGATACAGACCGACAAAGCAGAGACGTCTGCGCAAGGGAAAGAGATGCGGCTGACGTCTCCTCTGCACCCACCCGGTATGCTAAGGGATTATGGAAGCGGTGGTTTTCGTTTTGCGAGCACTGATGCCGGCCTTGGGGCCAAGCTAGTAAAACGATGGGTAGCTGCGAGCTCCCCAGCGAGGATTATGCCCTGGCCAGGAAGTATTGCCTGCGCTGATGGAAAAAACATCTAGCAGTCCACTCCTCGACTTGATGGAGCTGAGCAACCTCTTCTGCATCCCGTTTCGGTCAAGATTCCTGTGGGCGACAGACATATTCTTGTGGAGACAGGTCTCATTGGTAGACAAGCTAGCGGGCCTGTTACAGTCACAGATGGGGAGACTATCGGAGGAAACTCGCATCTTTTCAACAGAGTGTTAGCAGATCGCGATGTGTAAATGGGAGAGCGTCCCAACAGGAGCCCAGATCTAGAAGACTGCTCACCAAATTGGGCAAAACATTGCAGATCAGGGGTAGATCTATCCGATCTGGCCAGATCCAGGCAGAAGATAGGTGGAAATCCACCAAACCCAGAAATCAAATCCGTAAAACTGGACTTGGACAAGGTAGACTCAGCGGATCTGAAGCAAATTTTTATCAGATCAACAGAAGGCAGACACATTTGTGTGCAGATCTGGAAGTGGATGAGCGTATTGGAGTTAAAAAAAGAGATCCAGGACAAACTGGGAATTCCAGTTGCATCACAAAATCTATTGTTTTCAGGACTCTGCTTACAGGATCAACACACACTCCAGCACTATAGGATTGCAAAGGACTCAACCATCATACTCAATCTGCGATTGCGAGGTGGATCCAAGGGAGCCTCCTCAAAAGCTACAGGTACCTATCGCGATGCAGCCAAAGGGAAAGAACCTCTAAAGGGGAAAGAATCTACAGCTTCTAATGTACCCCCATGGCAGTATATCGTGGATCAATCACCAGAGAGCCCCTCTATTTCCATGGACTTACCAGAGGTAAATTACATATTCTCAGATCTACAAAAAAATGTTGTTATTTGTAGTTTTAACGGCTTTTGGCCTAGAACTGATGCATTATACCAATGGATCCACACGGTTTGGACAAAAAACTGCCAAATACACCTATGCTCTAAGGGTTTCTTCATAGTAATTTTCCACTTAGAAGAAGAAAAGGAAAAAATCCTCAATCAAGGGCCATGGTTCTGGGGCAGTGCTGGACTTTTTGTTACCCCATGGTTCCCGAAGTTTGATGCCAACGCTATGGTGGTATCAAGGATGCCAGTATGGGTTAGGCTACATAACCTCCCGTTACATTTCTGGCATGCCAAGGCCTTAACAGCTATTGGGAATACCCTCGGGAAAATGTTAAAGATTGACGCTACAAGACATATAAAGGGAATCTTTACTTTTGCTAGAATATGTGTCGAGGTAGATCTCAGCCAAGGATTACCTGAAAGTATAATTCTGAACTTTAACAATTCACAGTGGAAACAATCTTTGGACTATGAGAATACAACTTTCAGATGCAGGGGATGTCAACAAACATGTCATCTGTACAATGCATGTAAAAGTCTTAACAAAAGCAAGCCACAACAAAGGAAGCCCAAAGGATGGCATAATATAGATGAGGTCGTAAAGAAGAGAGATTCTGAAAAGAAAGCCCCTCCGATAACAGAAGACGAAGAATCAGAAGCTGAGGAGGATGATACCATCATAGAGGAAGCTGAAACAGGGAATCAGAAGGAAACCACACCAGACAACAAGGCTCCACAGCTTCACCCAAATCAGGCAGAGAAGATAAACGATGACCAGAACATGGGAGGGATAAAGCGGCACCACCAATCAGACACATCAGATTCAGACAAGGAATCAGGCTCACAAAAAGGAGAAACACAGTTAGTCATAGCCTCGATCGAGCCCACCCAAGGAGAGTGGCGCAAGGTCGAAAAGAAAAAAGGAAGAAAAACCTGAAGCGTGAGCCTTACTCACATATGTAACTCAGTTTTTCTTGCCTTCACTACTTTCCCTCTCTCTCTCTCTATTCTTTTCTCATCATTTTTGCACGTTAGTTATGTAACGTTGCGTCGGGTGCCATGGCACTTGAGCCCATTGGGCAGCTTATGGAAATCCATCATGCATCTGCAATTGTAACTTTTCATTTTTTAAATAAAAGGTTACAGATTTTTCCACTGGAAAAAAAAGAAAAATGAAATAACTTACAAAAATTGCACTTCACTAATGAAATTCTCATATACACCACTGAAACTTTGTTAAAGAGGTGGGTATTCTGATATGTGATCAACAATTTGTTTAAATATAATATGAAACAATGTGAAGGAGATTCGACCCACAAATACCCTAATATCTCTTTCACCATTTCCTCATCATGGTTCCTACAATGTGGCAATTCTATTATGCAAGATACCACAATTAAGGAAAAAAAGATGATTGTGAGCACTAAAATAGAAAAGGCATTGGCCTCATAGGTAACTCATTGTCTGTTTCCATCTTAGAGTTCCTATGTTTTAGCAAGTTTATTAGGAAAGATATAAAAATGATAACAAAGCTAATGGTGGCAAGTACCTTAACCAATTTCCTTACAGCCTCAAACACAAGAATAGGCTGACTAGAATGTGTACCCATGACAAACAACCATACCCCCAAACATTGTACCCCTAGACTTTATATCAATTAATGGTTAATAGACCATTAAATTGGTGATGTCTCTTGACCTTATCAAACAATTAAAAATTTCTTATATACATTAACTCCTACAAACAAATCCATGGAAAAACAACCATACCCATATACATTGAGTTCATATAACACCCTCCCCCTGCCCTCCCCCCCCCGACCCTACAAAAAAAAAAAAACAGAGATTCCCACCAAAATTAGAAGATGGGTTCAAAATTCACTGAGAAAACATAATAATTAAGGATCATAGGGGCAAAAGATAGGAGAAATAATTATAATAGAGAAAACCCGATCGTCCCAATTCCCAAATCTCCACTTCTTGATGAGAAGCTTGACTTGCAGCATATTTTGAATGAAACTCGTGATGGAACCATCAAATAGAGAGAAAGAACTACACACTTCTCAACTAATCCTAGCATTACTCTAATTTAAACCCTTCCATCTATTCTCATCCATGAGAATGTCGAATATATCGCAAGACCAGTGATGTAACTTTTCTGTTAGACGAATGGTCTTTAAACCCTCCTTGACAACCATAGGGGGGTCAGAAGGAGTCTGCTTTCCTTCCACGCCTTTCTCGGGGAGCTTGGGCTTCTATAATTTTTCTTACCAATGGGTTCTATGGTTGCTTATGTGATCTTAGGAGAAAGTCCAATATAATATCCTATTGGGAGTACTCCCTGTAGGTGCAGAAAGTTAACATTGATTTTGTCTAAGGGGATGGTCATATGAGCATAAGAAAGGCAGGGATTTGTTCATGACGACGTATAGGACAATTGTTGAAGATTGTGTTGAGGATGACAAATCTAAACAATGTTGCCACTAAAAACCTCACTATATATAATGTCTATCGACGTAGAAAGTAGTTGTATGACAAACTTGGTTGAACATCACTCCACAAAATCATCAAACATGCCTGTCTCCAAGCCCCAAGTCAAACATAGTACATTCATGGGGGAATTGTGAAGTAATGATTTAAAACCAAATTATTTCAATCCACAACCTATGTCGCTAATAGTAAGTCATGGGGCAATTGTAAAGCAATGCTTTTTATTGTGATTGCACTGAGAGGTGTTTTCAATCCAATATGGAAGAGATGTTGTAATGTCTTGTACTCCCTATCTTGTTAAGCATTTTGATTTGGTCAAATACATAAAATTAAAAATAAAGTTGACATAAAATAGGCAATTTACCCTTGGTGAGTTTTGGGCACCTGATTTTCATAACCCATGATTTTTGTTAATGATATTGTTAAGTAAGAACTTATATATATAGATATGTGTGTGTGTGTGTTACCAGCATAGATTTTTCAAATCTCTTGAGATGCAAACCTATTTTAGAGTGAAAAGAGAGTGAATCCCTCTAAACACTTGGTAGATCAAGAGTTAAGATGAATCTAAGCTAGTATATTTTAAAAATTAATCCCTACTTGCTAAACCCCAAATATTTTCCCTTTATAGTTTGTGTTTATCACCCCATGTCATAACTATCATTGCTTCCAACTAAGGAACAATGAAGTTGTCAAAGAATGGTACATTCAATGTAACTAATTTACAAAAGCAACGACACATCACATAATTAGAGGTTTATGTAGAAGATCTTGTGTTTCCATTTCTACATTTTTTCCCTATATTTATCACAATTTCATTTCAACCTGCAACTAAATGTAAGTCTTTGTCACTATTGATAGTGAATCTTTGCATAGGCTAAAGACAACAACACTAATTCATTTCCTTTATACAAGGAATTTGAATCATATCTCTTCTTTCCCATTTTAGAGAGTGTTATGCTTATATTTGACACCCAAAGCCAAGAAAGATGTATTGAGTCAAAGTAAATACTTGTGTTAATTTTTTTTATCTCATAGATTAGTTTTTCTTGAAAAGGAAATAAAATCATATATATTTCTAAGAAAAATACAGTTGGCCACAATCAGATATAACCCATGACCACCCTTTTAAAGCTTTTAAAACATAGATCTTAAGAAAAACTACAAGTCTAGTTGAAGTTGGAAAAATCCAAAAGTTGTGCATGTTATGCATTCCATGTAGCTTTGCTATAATCTGCTAAAAAAATCTATAAATAAAACAATTAAAGCCAAAGGAAGAGGATCTAACTACAAGCTTCTTTATGTTGGAAAATTTAAGAAAAAATTCTTGGTCGCAAGTATTGCTATTGTTGAGAGCCCATCATTAGCTTCCTAACAACTTGAGAGAGATTCAATTAAACATTAAATTGGTTTTCTCACTATAGTAAATTCCTATATAAGACTTATATTTTAAAAAACAATTTTTACACAAAACAAACTAGAAAAAAATTATAATATTTAAAAAATAATAATTTTATTTTATAACTTTCTTAACTATTAAAAAGAATACTTAATTATAATAAAAAAAAAACTTATAAAAACAATTTTTACACAAAACAAACTAGAAAAAAATTATAATATTTAAAAAAAAATACTTTTATTTTATAACTTTCTTAACTATTAAAAAGAATATTTAATTATAATAAAAAAAACTTACAACATTCCATATATTTAAATTCTTATGGTATAATGTTAAAAAAATAATATTATTTATTTATAATTATATTCAATTATTTATTATTATTTTTATAAAAAAAATATAATATAATATAATATCACCAAATTAATAAAAAATAACTATTATATATATATATATATATATATATATATATATATTTATTTTTTTTCACTTGGAAAAAATCGTAATTTCCATTGATTTTGAAAATTACATTTTGTAGATGCCAAAGCATTGCAGAGACAAGGCTATGAAGCCTAACAAAAAATGGTTGACACAAGTGTCAAGTACAAAGAAGAAAAAAAACTGATGAAAAAAACCATGCTTGGAGCACTGAGATGCTTGATAGGGGGAAGATCAAGTTTTCCTCCCCTTTTTCTTCTCTACCTTGCGCCATTCGCCTTGAGCCGGATGCATGGGAACGAGTTGAAATGGGTTTTCCTCATCGGGTCGAGGGTTTTCCTTGTCAGAGTCCGAGGTGTCCGATTTATGCTGCCTTTTGGTTCCACTGAGTTCCATTGTGTCGGAAGCCTTTTCCGGTTGCGATTCCATGGGCACTTGTGGAGATTTTTCCTGCGGTTCTGCTTGGCTGTTCTCATTTGGGATGGGCAATTCCTCCTCACCTTCTTCCTCTTCCTCAGGGTCTGGTGGGGGAAAGTCCACCCTTTTTTTTTCCCGGATTTCCTCCTTCTTTGGCTGTCTTTTTTGAATTCTGGGCAAGCATTTTGTAGGTGCCCTGTCTGCCGGCATATTCTGCATCGGAATGTTGTATTTTCATAATCTATTGTTTGCATCCAGCTGTGATCTTTATGCTTCAGTACTATGCGATCCGGTAATCCTTTGCTGAGATCAACTTCCACACAGATTCGTGCGAAAGTGTAGATTCCATCTTCCACTCGCTGAGTATCCATTTTAATATATCTGCCAAAAGAGTTTCTGATGCATGCGAGTGTCTTTTGGTCCCAAAAATGTGCAGGGAGGTTATGTAGTCGAACCCACACTGGCACCCTGGAGACGATGTAGGTGTTTGCATCAAAATCTGGGGTCCAAGGTGCAATGAAGAGTTCTGAAGATCCCCAAAACCACGGTTTGTCCTGAATAACTAGGGCCCTGACCTCTTCTGATGGAAGTTTGACTATAAAAAAGCCTTTGGAGCAGAGCATGACATCACAATTAAGAGACCATTTTGTGAAAATCCAGTGAAAAAGGTCCATGGGTTTTGGCCAGAAACCGTTGAAACGACAGATGAGGGCTTGTCTTTCGTAAATGTTACGTACCTCCTCTGCTTCTGCTGTATCTATTGTTAGTTCAGGTGTATAGTTCAGTTGCTCCACGATATATGCACTGGGTTCTGTTCTGGCCTGCTGTGGGGCTGTAGAAGAAGATTTTCCCCCTTGTAGAATATGCTTGTAAGATGTTCCTTCGCTTTTGTGCTGCTGGTGTGGATCTGGGCTGTATTTTGCTTTAGATCCATTGCCCCCTTCTGATTGTTTTCGTGGTCCACTGGCTACTGCACCTCCCCGTAGCCTCATGTTGACAATAATATTAGATCCTGGCTTGATGTTGTAGTAGACAATTGCTCTGTGATCTTGTAATGATCTGCCTTCAGAGAGCAGATGTTGATATCCTTCCGGGAGGCCAATGTGATTGGCGATGTTTTTCTTCAGATTTGAGACTCTGTCTGAAGCTTGAACCCAGATTAGGGTTGATTTCCCAAAAGGGGGTTTTATAATGATTTGGAAACGTGGATCTGGTGAGGTTTCCGCCACAGAGACTGTGGGAGCTATTCTCCTCTGTTTTGTATTCAGGCGATCCTCATGCCATATAGCCCCTTCTAAGATCTGGGGAATCAGATCGGTGTAGATTGCCTGTGCAGGACCCAGCACCGCTACCGAAACAGGTTTCTTGAATGCGCAGTGTAACGATTGGCTGAAATTTTGTGCATCCCAGTTCGAATGGCCTTTCGCTGGCCAGAGTTCCAGGGCACTTGGATCTTGACGTTTCCTTTGTTTGTTGGGTAGATCAAGTCTAGATCTGGAATGTTTGTATCTGTTCACAGCAGGAGGGAGTAGATCCGCTTCATGCAACCAGCCTTTGTTGTTTTCAGAGCTGGATCCAGTGGAAAAACCTGCAGATACAAAACCCTGAAGGTTCCGGGCATAATCCAGAGTTCTGTGTTTTGATTCCATGCTGCTTGGGATGTCTTTCCCAACTTCTCGTTGTTCGTGGTGAAGGGTTGCAGGGGCGGCCATGGCATTAGTCTCTGATCCGTCGTCCAGATCCGCCATCTTGATGAGCCCCTCAAGCCTGGAGTCGTGCTTGATATTTATCCTGTGGAACTCGATTCGGCCATACCAGGGGTGACCAGTCTCCAAGAGATGCTGGATCTTGTCGCTGTAAACATCAATGGCGAGCACTGTGTGATCCGTCTCGTGCATCAGCTTTTCGCACAGATGCGAACCGATGAAACCTCCCGCCCCGATCATGCAGATCGTCATCGGCAAGATCTCACCTCCATCAAGATCAGTCCGCACCGCCATTGCTCAGTAACAAGGTTCGGCTCTCCTTTGACTTCCTCAATTATTATATAACTATTATATATATATATATATATATATATATATATATATATATATATATATATATATATATATATATATATATATATATATATATAGATATAATTAATTTAAAAATTATTAATTACATTTTAATATATTATAATAAATTATTTTAAAATCCATCTAGTTTACATTACTTTTAATGTGGACATTTTCAGAGTTATTCATATTGTTTGAATCTTTCAAATATAAATTGTGTAGTAGTTTGTCTTGTATGATGAATGGATGCTTCACCCATCATCAAGGAACAAAAAGCTAACAAAGGTAAGCGTCTGAGCTAATCAAATCTATAAGTAATGAGAGTATTGAGATTGGAATAATGGTTACAAGGATGAAGAATAATAAATTAAAATTAATGTTCAATAGATGAAGGATATAAATTATTATTAAAAGAAATTGGTTAAAATCAATGGTCAAATAAAGACTAATTAAAATTAATAATAAAATTGAAAATACTAAAAGTTATAATAAAATAATTGTAACAGCCCCATATAACCACACATGAAAATGGATGGAGTTAGAAAATTTGTACACAATTTACCCATGGATAACTATCCAAATTACTATTCCAAATTCCTCATTAACCATTAGATAGAATCTTCATCATTACATAGAGTAGCTTTAGTAAAGGAATAGTAAACTACATAACCAATAATAATCATTGTTTTAGCACATTAACATAAACTTTCTGATGTAACCTTGCATCGATTTTATGATTCCTTTAACTAGATTAGTTAATCACATACTTGATATTATAAATGTCAGATCATGCAAGGAATCAACATCATCAAACTGAAACAACGAGAAATCACATCATTAGACACCAATTTACCCTATAAACCCCATATGGTAAAAACCAAAAAACATTTAATTTTATTATTAAACGCTCATGAAGGTGTTCACCCCTTACTCAATGGCCTATAAGGGAGTCCATCCCTTAATCATTGTCATAAAATCTTACAAGGAAATATCATTTAAATACAAAATATCTAGCTAAAAGCTATTACAATCATCATGATATCATTTACCCACAAATCTTCAATCTTTATATCTTTGTGGCCTGGTTGTTCCTTTAGTGGACCATCCTGCAGCTCACACTCATCTACATGGACCATTAATTCTTTACCTACCACCATGTTAAACATAATCTATCCTTTGCACAAGTCACCATCCTTTCCTGCCATTGTTTTCATCAGCATACATTGATATCATGATTACATAAAGTATTAATCAACCAATTCATAAATCCATACTAGTGATGCTTCACCATCTATTCATTTACATTCATGAAATACAAGCAAAATATTGTGACTTGCTTCCTTTAACAACACTTCATATGCACTAGTTATAAGAATGTAACCATCAAAGCACGTCTATAAAATAAATATCACATTAACTAATATTTCCTTTACACAAGCACACATTCTTGCAAGACAAATCACTATGGAACAAACAGAACACCTGTGGACATACTCAATCATCGGAAGTGATAGGAGTTGGATTATCTAGCGCCATCCCTGGTGGAGGGAGAGGGCAGAAAGGGAAGCTAACATGTTACTCTAGGTGGGCTATCCAGGCTTCTAACTTCTCCACTTTCTCCAAGATGGGAGTCTGTCCATGCCACACCACCACTACTCATTCCCGCAGATGACACTGGAAGCATTAGATTTGGGTCAGAGTCACCATCACTTCTCCATGCTCCTCCCTATCATTTTTCTCGTAGTTCTCTAGCTGCATTTTAATGGACTGTCGTGATTGATCTATGGGTACATGAGGGGGTATGCCACTGCTCCTTTGTAGCAGTTGACATCCTCTGTGAGGGCCCATAGCACACACCCTTCCTTTCCTACTCAGACCAGCAAGCGTAGACTCCTTGACCTTACAACGACTCCTAGGCGTAGTCTTTGGGGCTTTTCCTCTGTCATTGTTTCCCATACAAGAACTTCTTCTTAGTGCCATGGAGGAGATGTGCGGAGGAGGGCCTCCTAACAATGCCACCCACACTAAGCCCCAAGTCACCAGCAAACTCGAAGAGATGCCTATTCTTCCCACGTGTGCAGACCTCCCCTGCACTGTTGAAGGCACCACACCAATGTTATACAAAGTGTGTGTGCTCTTGCTCTAGAACCAAATGAATGGGTCGAGTTCAAACCACAATTAACACCCCTCGTCGAGGCCAACGACACCACCTCCACAATTCATACCACCAACTCCGAGTTCAGCGTCTAAGACTGGCACCACACAAGGAGAAAATAATGTAACCCACGAGCAGGTACCAACCAAGTATTGACCACTAATTCACCAACGAAACTTATAGACACAAAAAATAAGGAACTAAAGAGACTAAAATCGATTGAGTTGATGACCCTACCGCTTTTTATCTTGCACTATTTCCAATTCCACAATCACCCTAGGGGAAGGACATATGAACAACCCGCAATCTATGAAGACTACCATACCATAACCAAAAGTAGATAAAAACAAATTTATTGGGTCGTTCTGGTTGTCACCAAAGGAAATGCAGGGGAGGGCATGTAGTGGCATTGTGCTCAACTCACTTTTGCAGACTCCAGTCACTCCATTCACCCACAAAATTACAACTCTTGTCCTGTTCAAACCTCTAGTGGCTGCTACAAAACTAGAGGGTATGCACTCGACATCGTCCTAGTGCTCCTTCCCTATACTGCAAACATAAGACCCCCATACTAAGACACATATGTTGCCCTATGAAGCACCTGACGACATGTGAGTGCATAAATTCCTCTCTTCGTCGTTGGTTTCCTTCACACAAACCCCCTAGTGCGGATACTGCCAGACAACTAATTACCTTCTCGCACACATGATTAGTCTTGAGGGAGGCCCGACATGACTCCTGATGGCCTCAATATATCCACCTCCATTAGGGTGCACGATTATACAAAATTAATCATATAATTTTATAAGTCAAATTCAATTTATAACTTTTTTAATTATGTTTTAAAAACTAAAAGTAAAAAAGTAAAGATACATTTATGAATATATTAATATGAATATATTAGAAAGTCTATAAAAATGTGAAGTAAATGTGAATATTAAGTTTCATGTTAAATCCTCTTGCATTGCTAATTATATCCTCATATTATATTATAGACAACCTAATTATAGACAACTTGAGCCAGAGGAGTTCTAGGATGGGTGACCTCCTGGGAAGTCCTGGTTACCGGGTGCAAGCCCCGGAAGTGATGATTGATGCTGTGATTCGTTCTCCACATTTCACTAGTTTTAATCCCACTTCTTCACCCCTGTGAGCATCACCCGATGCAATGAGTGCTAAGTGAACTATTCAAAAATCATGAGAAATTAGTCACTTTATGACTACCTCTCATGGAAATGGTCATACTTTGAATGACTTACTTAACGCAGTTGAATCCCAAAAATGATATCTTATATATATATATAATTAATTAATTAAAATTATTAAATTATATTTATTTTCAATTAATTAATCCCACATTTCAATACTTATATAAAAATTAAACAATAATATTATTTAATTTCAATTTTTTTGGGTCATTTTTCCATATTACTACTAAATCCTACTTATTTTATTGGCTTTTTGGTATCTCATATTCACTATGATAGAGATTGGTTACTACTATGTAGTACTTATTTTATAGGAGGTTTGGTATTTCATATTCATAGTAATAGAGATTGGGTTATGTTGGCATGTATTAATACAATTAGGAAAAGTATCTTGTCAAGTATGTGTGGATTTGTTTCACTAGTTTAATTTAAAAAGGACAAAGATTAATTTCATTTATTTCTAAAATGATGTGAATGATGATGATTAATGTTTATTAAAATCATATAGTCTATAAAATCTTAAGAAAAATCCAAGAGAAAGTGTTTTTCATCTTCAACCTTTTTAGTATTGCAAATGTATGTCATGAGAATTAGTCCTTATTTTAAGACAAAAAGATAATCTTGGTTTTAGAAATTAAGATTGGTTTCAACTTCTTTTTTCCTAACTCTTTTTTTAATAAATTATTAACTTTTCATTAATAAATATGAATAAGTTATATAAAAAAAATGGGAATTGTTTCTCATCTTTAACTCTCTTAGTATTGCAAATGTGTCATGAGAATTAGTCCTTATTTTAAGACAAATAAAATCATTTTGGTTTTAGAGATTAAAATTGGTTTTAGCTTCTTTTTCTTAATCTTTTTTTTAATACATTATTAAATTATATTTACTTTTCCTTAATAAATATCAATAAATTATATAAAAAATAACAATAATATTATTCAATTTATTCAAATATTATTTATCATTTTATTTATTTGAATAGATCTTTGAATTAGGTTTAAAATCCTGGGATAATATAATTTTGTAAATAAATTTGAATGATGTAAATAGATCTTTGAATTATGTAAATAGATCTTTGAATTAGGTTTAAAATCTTGGGATAATATATTTTTTGTGTATAAATTTGAATTTAAATTAGTAATAAATAAAAATATAAGAAAATTAAAATAAATTAAAATTAAAATTTCACAAAACAATTACATAACACACTTCAATATTACAGTCATATTCATTTTGGGCAAATCTAGATAATTAATTCACGGAAACATCTAAATTTTAAAACCAGTGTAGAAAGAAAAAACACTTTACTGAGTCACCACAAAACTATTTACATCGTTGAAAAAAATATAACCGGAAAAATGCATAAAGAAATTCGATCTTTCTGGTGAAATCTTGATTCTCACTTTCGCTTCCGTTGCGGCTGGTTTGGCGTTTTGGTTTGCGACTTGTCTGGCTTTCTATTTTCATGCACACAATTTGTTTCATTCACATCCTTTGCTTTTGGCTTTTCATTCACATCGCTCGGTTCGGGCTTTTCCTGCACACCTATACAGTTTGCAATATCAACGAACGCGCTCCTTCCTTCCTCTGCTATGGTTGAATCTTCAATTTTTTTGGTTGCCTCTTTCAGATTTCGAGCAACCAAATTCTTCTCATTCATGAGGCGTTTTCGTCTGCGACTTGTTTGGCGTTTTCATTTGATAACTGCCATGGGGCTTTCTATTTTCATTCACGTCCTTTGCTTTTGGCTTTTCATTCACATCGCTCAGTTGGGGGTTTTCCTGCACACCTATACAGTTTGCAATATCAACGAACGCGCTCCTTCCTTCCTCTGCTACGGTTGAATCTTCAATTATTTTGGTTGCCTTTTTCAAATTTCGAGCAACCAAATTCTTCTCATTCATGAGGCAATTAATCTCTCCTCGCAACGAGTTAATTGTCTTCGCCATTTCTTCGGTTTCCCTGAACAATTCAGAGTGTTTCTCTTCCTTCACTTCAAATTCCCTTACAGCCTCTGCAAGAACTGCTTCGAATTTCTGCACTGCGTTGACATGTGTTTCCTGCAACTCTACAATTCTTTTGCTCAACTCCTCCACCGTGTACTCCTCAACTGCATCAGACTGTTGTTTTACATTTTCATCTACCCGCTGACGAAGGCTACTAATTTCCTTTTCCATCGCTGGATTTTGTTGAAGTAAAGCCTCCAACCTCTCTGCATTGCTTACAGACATAGCTTTCAAGACCTGCCTTTCATCTTCCATGCTAACCAGTTTATCATTATACTCATCCAACTGGGCCTTCAAACGCTCCGCTTCAGTCTTTAACTCTCTGTTCATCTCGCTCAGTGACTCTTTCTCGCTAGCCACCAACTCAAGCTTCGTTTGTAGCTCTGAAAGCCTGCTCAGCAGTATCTCCTTCTCAACATTCCAATCTTCCTGTGCCATTTGGTAACTTCTACTGATCTCGGCAGTTTCTTTTCTGGCAACTTCCAGTGAAAAAAACACTTCCTTTTCCAATTTCCGATCTTCAATGGTTGTCTCTAATTCTGATGATATCACTTGAATTTGATTTTTCAACTTCAAAACAGTTGCCTCCAGATTCTTCTTATCAAGATCAAGTGTTCGACACTCCTCTTCTTTCGCAGAAATTTCGGTATTGAATCTTTCCTCAGCTTCCTGTCATTGTTTGACTGCTTGAGAAATCGCAGCTTGGCATTCCTCCTCCTTCTTTGCAAGTTCTTTCCTCAATTCTTTCTCAGCCTCCTTCCATTCTTCAGTAATTTTCCTTGCAGACTCAATTTCTGATACCAACTGGACCTTCAAAGACTCCACGTCTTTCTCTTTATTTGTCTCGCTCAGTAACCCTTTCTTGCTAGCCACAGACTGAAGCTTTGCTTGTAGCTCTGCAAGCCTGCTCAGCAGGATCTCCTTCTCAGCATTCCAGTCTTCCTGTGCCATTTGGAAACTTCTGTTGATCTTGGCAGTCTCTTTTCTGGCAACTTCTAGTGATAAAAACACTTCCGTTTCCAATTTCCGATCTTCATTGGCTGTCTCTAACCCTCTAATTTGCTTTTGCAACTTCAAAACTGTTGCCTCCAGATTCTTCTTATCAAGGTTAAGTCTTCTACACTCGTCTTCTTTCATAGAAGTTTCGGCATTGAATCTTTCCTCAGCGTCCTGCAATTCTTTGACTGCTCGAGAAATCGCAGCTTTGTATTCCACATCCTTCTTTACAAGTTCTGCTTTCAAATCTTTCTCAGCCTCCTTCCATTCATCAGTCATTTTCCTTGCAGACTCAATTTCTGATACGATCTGGGGTTTCAAAGACTCCGCCTCTGTCTTTAGCTCTCTATTCGTCTCGCTCAGTGACCCTTTCTCGCTAGCCATGAACTCAAGGTTCGTTTCTAGCTCTGCAAGCCTGCTCAACATTTTCTCCTTTTCTCCATTCCAAGTTTCCTGTGCCATTTGGCTAATTCTAGCGGTCTCGGCTGTTTCTTTTTTGGCTGCTTCTAATTCTGAAGATCTCGCTTCAATTTGATTTTTCAACTGCAAAACAGTACCCTCCAGATTATTTTTATCAACGTTAACAGTACCCTCCAGATTATTTTTATCAACGTTAACTGCTCTGCACTGCTCTTCTTTAGCAGAAATTTCGGTATTGAATCTTTCCTCAGCATCCTGCAATTGTTTGCGTGCTTCAGAAATCGCAACCTGGTAATCTTCGTCCTTCTTTCCAAGTTCTCTCAATTCTTTCTCACGCTTTTTGAATTTTTCATTCATTTTCCTTCCACATTCAATTTCGGATACCAATTGGGCCTTCAAAGATTCCGCTTCAGTCCTTAGTTCTCTGTTTATCACGCTCAGTTTGATTTTCTCGCTGGACATGAACTCAAGGTTAGTTTCTAGCTCTGCAAACCTGCTAAACATTTTCTCCTTCTCCAGATTCCAACCATCCTCTGCTATTTGGCTACTGCTAGTGATCTGGGAAGTCTCTTTTTTGGCTGCTAAAATTTGGGATAGAAGCACTTCCTTTTCACATTGCGCATCTTTAGCGGTTGCCTCTATTTCTGCGGATATCTCTTGAATTCTATCTTTCAACTGCAAAACAGTAGCCTCGAGATTCTTTTTATCAAGATTAATTTTTCTATATTCCTCTTCTTTCGCAGAAATTTCGGCATTCAATCGTGCCTCAGCTTCCTGCAATTGCCTGTACATTTGAGAAATCGCTGCTTGGAATTCAGCATCTTTCTTTGCAAGTTCTTTTCTTAATTCTTTCTCAACCTCCTTCCATTTTTCAGTCATTTTCCTTGTGGATTCAATTTCAGTGAGATTCGTGGACAAAACAGCTTTTTCTTCTCTTAAGACAGTAATTTCTTTCAGAAGGATTTGATTGAGGTCGTTCAGCTTCGAACCTCTAATTCACGCGTGGAAGAGTCTCTGACATAGGTTGTCCAGGAACCTCTTAGCTAGGGACTCCAAGAGTTCTGAGCAATGATTTGAGTGCTCACAATATCCTTCCCTCAAGATCGTGTGCTATTTATTAGCCTAAATATTAGTCTTACTCTCTCATGCTAGCCTAGTTCTTAGGACAAAAACTAACACATCTACCATTTATTTTCCATACCCAATATGGTTAGTGCTCTTTCTTAGCACCATAATATATCTTTCCACTACAATTTCTCTCTAAAAATTATGTTACTCTTTTCAACTCAAATTTCCTTTTGTTCTATTCATGCTTTTACATCACATTTCTCAATATTTAGTTATACATAGCCCATGTTGCCATAAATTGGTTATATATCTTTTCCCACCAACTTCTTACATGCATTCATTTCATTAGTGAAAGAAGGATTGCTGTTTTTTTGTATCTTTCAACTCGAAAAATTAGCAGCAGAAGTGCACTTTAACAATTGTAAAAAAATTTCGCTCCCGAGACCTAGCTGCCCCTGCAGCTGGTTGCGGCCGCCGGCCAGTCTCAGCTCACAGGCCCTCCCCTGCGCGCTTGGCGTTCTGAGACGGGTTCCCTTAGTTTCTGCCTGCCAGACCTTCGGCTGACCTCACAACATACCCTTGCTAAGACCTTCATGGAGCCCCCCCCACCCCCCCCCCCCCCGCCTCGCCCCCCCGTCCCCCCCATACCCTTCCTCTGGAGATCGCGGCGTTCAAAGCCATGGTAGCCGCTAGCTCGAAACGCCCTCTCTCAGCTAGTCAGCAAAAATTTGTCAAGAAGCTTGATTCCATCCCAACGGTTGCCCTACCTGAAGAAGAAATTTGCAAAGCTGCCTTGAATCTAGCTGAGAAAGGGTTGATAGGCCAGTTCACGGGTCTCTGGCCTTCCCCCAAGACAGTGGAGAACTGGACCCAAAGAAATTGGGCTCCCTTGATCAAAGAAGGGGTCAAAAGTTATTCCGTAGGCAAAGGATTCTATGTGTTCGTCTTCGAGAGCTCGGATGACAGAAGCCTAATCTTCAGAAATGGCCCTTATTTTATGGGACAACAGGCGTTGTATCTAAATAAATGGTCTCCGGATTTCGACCCCTCTCAGGACGTGCCATCAGCTGTTCCAGTATGGGTGCGACTTCCCCATCTGCCCTTACACTGCTGGAACCAAAAAACTCTGCAGATCATAGGCAATGCGTTAGGAAAGTATATAGATCAAGCAGTAAGGAAAGATCAGTACTCATGCGCCCGAATCTGCGTAGAAGTGGACCTTGAGGAGGGTTTGCCCGAAGCAATAAAGCTCTCGGTGGCCGGGTGGACTCATGTGCAGGAACTGGATTACGAACAACTTCCATTCAAGTGCAGATATTGTCATGAACATGGGCACTTTGCAAAGAACTGCAAGAAAAAGATCGAGGAACAGGCAGCAAAAACAAGTGAGGACCAGTGGACTGTAGTTCAAAAAACCACTCGGCAAAAAAAAGGAAATGGTAAAGGCAGCTTGCCAGAAGCTCCAAGCGGTTCCAAGCCTAACCAAGATAAGGAAGCAACTCAGAAAGGAGTAGAAAATACTCAGGCTAACCCATCTAACTCGACTTAGGAAAATCCAGAGCATGTAGCAGATCGATCCCCCATCAAAGAGGGGGAGGAAATCCCACAGGTTGAGACTGCGCAACAAAGCCCCTCCAACCCCTCATATGCTGATGTAACAAGCAAAAAACTAGAAGAAAGCTCAGGTTCTTCAGAAGACGAAACCTTTGAGCGACCTACTAAAAAAGCAGGAAGGAAATCTCGCAAAGAGCTAAGGGAAGAGGAGGCCGAGCGACTCAAAGTCCAAGGAAGCCAGGCCACCATAGAAATGACCATGGGAAGAAACATTAGACCAAGGCCTTCCAAGGGAGGCCACACCCCTTTCCTTAAGTAAATGATGAAACTTGTCTCTTGGAATTGCAGAGGGCTGGGGAACGCTTCCAAAGACGAAGCAGTCATGGACCTCCTGAAAATAGAGCCTACAGATATCCTCATGCCCCAAGAGACGAAGATAGAAGGGGGAACTCTTCTAGATATCAGCAAAACAAAATGGAAGAAAAGAGCAGGCAAAGCAGTTAGTTCAAGGGGATCCTCTGGAGGGCTGGCAACTCTCTGGACCGAAGACCTATTTCAGCTAAAAAAGTCCCATGAAACCCAACACTAGATCTTTACGGAGCTGTTACATTGTACAAGTAAGTTGACCATCTCGTTGTTTAATCTATATGTTCCTGTTACATATTCTGAAAAACGAGATTGCTGGAAATCCCTTTCAGCTTATCTTGAACAGCATAATCCAGATAACATTATCATAGCAGGCGATCTCAATATCGTTCTGAAAACAAAGGAGAAAAGGGGAGGATCAAACAACAGAGATCCAATGCTGGCTTTCGTCGAAGAGCTCACACAACAATGGGACTTACTTGATTTTGCCCCAGTGCGAGGACTATATACTTGGTCCAGCAACAGATCTGGGCCAGATCATATAGCTGCCCGATTGGATCGATTCTTGGTTCAAAGTTCGTTTATGTTGAACAAAAGGATAATAAAAACCAAAATCTTGCCCAAGCTCTCCTCAGATCACAAACCGATTCAACTCCTCTTAGAAGATGAAGAAAATCTGGGGCCCCTCCCTTTTTGATTTAATCCTCTATGGATTGAGAGAGAAGGTTTCATAGACATTGTGAAAGAAGCGTGGGCCAAACCTATTTCTGGATCCTCAAGTTTTTTTTGGGAGCAAAAGCTCAAGGCTACAAAGTATGCGTTGAAGGACTGGATAAGGAAACCAGTCCACAACCCAACCAATACAAGAAAGGAGGCAGTCCACATGTTGGAGAACGTGCAAGATAACATGGAACGCAAAGAGATTACAACAGAGTTGCTGGAGCAAGAAACAAAGGCTCAATGCTCTACCTTTCAAGCCTTAAGAAAAGAAGAAGAATACTGGAGAATCAAATCCAGAAGTCTGTGGCTAAAAGCAGGGGATCAGAACACCTCCTACTTCCACAGACAGTATAGAGCACGGCTGTCCAGGAATCATATCTCAGAAATAAAAACAGCAGAAGGCGAAGTCAGACAGGGATTCAACCAAGTTAAAGATGCTGCAGACAGCCATTTCAGGAAATTATATAGTGAGGAACCATAGGACAGCGAGGAGGAAATTACAGGTTTCCTACATAATATTCCCCAACTGATCAATCCTGAAGATAATGACATTCTCATCAGTGACTTCACTGAGGAAGAAATAATCAAAGTCATCTGGACCATGGAACCTGATAAAGCCCCTGGCCCAGACGGCTTTACTATACACTTCTATAAAGTATGCTGGAACATCATCAAAACTGATCTCCTAAAAATGATTAAAGGCTTCATGAGAAAAGCAAAGATTGGAGGAAGCACCAACTCCACTTATTTAGCCTTAATACCCAAAGAATCTAATCCGGAATCTTTTACAAGATTCAGGCCTATATCGTTATGCAATGCATCATATAAGATCTTGGCTAAACTTCTTGCAAATAGGATCAAGACCCTATTAAAAAGATTGATCTCCAGCCCCCAGGGAGGATTTGTGGAAGGTAGGCACATTCTTGATAATGTCATTCAGGTACAGGAGACAATCCACTCCAGCAAACAGAGAAATGAGAAAGGTATGGTGATAAAGTTAGATATGGCAAATGCATTTGACAAAGTAAATCGCTCCTTCCTCCTTAAAGTTCTCAGTGCCTTTGGTTTCTCTCCTTAGTTTGCCCAGCTTATACAATCCTGTATTGAAAATCCTTGGATTGCCCCTCTAGTCAATGGACGCCCTTCCAATTTCTTTCAAGCATAGAGAGGCATCAGGCAGGGCTGCCCTCTCTCCCCCTTCCTGTACATTCTAATGGCTGATTCTTTTAGTACGAAACTTTCTTCTGAAAGAGCGGTTGGCACTCTCCTTGGTCTCAAACCCTCCCCTGGCGTAGTTCCCTTGAACCATGCTCTTTTCGCAGATTATTCTCTTCTAATTGGAGGCGCATCTTCCATAATCGCCAAAGGTTTTGATACAGTTCTCAAGAGTTATTTCAAGGTCTCAAGAGCGCTGGTCAACAAAAACAAGAGTGAAATTTACACCTGGAATATAGATAATCAAGAGCTAACTGGAATTACAAATGCCTTGGGGTTCAGAGGCCACACCCAATGGGATCGATTCAAATATCTAGGGCTACCGATCACAAATGGTCTGAACAGAAGGTCACTCTAGACAGACATTATTTGCAAAATAAAATCAAAAATAGCATCATGGGGCAGCTTTTGGCTATCTAAAGGAGGCAAAGTCATTTTAATAAAAGCTCTATTATCAGCGTTGCCAGTCTATCAGGGAGCATTCTTACTAGCCCCCAAAAATGTCATGGAGCAGATCTCCAAGCTCTTAAGAGACTTCTTGTGGCAAGGTGGGAAAGGAAACGAAAGGAAGATGCACCTAGTCAATTGGGATTTGATTAAAAGGCCAATAACAGAAGGAGGCCTTCAGATCCGTGACCCATCTCTAGTTAACCTTGCGCTCGGAGGCAAACTCTTATGGAAACTGGTTAACGATCCCAAGCATCCGACCAACGACATCCTGTTGTCTAAATACGCCCAGAACTCGTCACTCAGCAACCTACAATCCGAGCCTCCTGTCAACAGTACGCATGTTTGGGCTCTCTGTTGCAAAAGCAGCTCCTTTTTCAAAAAATCGCTCTACAAAATACCAGGTAATGGCAAGAGAACTAATCTATGGAAGGATCAGATTATGGGAGGCGATCCACTGGAACAGAGTGATGAAATAAAATATATCAGAGTATGGATGATTGACGTTGGCATTAATAGGCTGTGGGATATCTCAGTTTGGGACCATCAAGGAGAGTGGGCCGGGTGGAACCTCCACGACGCACCTGGCTGGCTATCCGCACAGAGAAACCATCTGATTGAGCTTCTGGAAGAGTCGAAGCCAGAGAATCGACACATAAAAGATTGCTGGGCATGGGGACAGGTAGGCGTATACACCACAGCAGCCGGATACAAGGCCCTTCAGGATTCAAGGGAGCTCTCTCATTATTTTCTCTCTCTCGCTCACTCTTGGACACTTAGATTTTTCTTGGAGCACTCTAGCTTTGGAGAAAGGAAGGAAAAGAAAGCAAAGGGGAAGTAAGGAAGAGTAGGATCAAGCAACTTCAGCAGGAATACTTGTAGGTAACATATTGCATGTGTGATTTCCTAGTTGTTTTTGACATGCATGGCTTTGCATGTTGGTGTATGGTTCTCTTGATGTCGGTGGCATGGTTTTCAAGCTAGCCTTGCCTTTTTTGGATGTCATAGTGTGTTGGGATGTTTATCTTAGTTTTGAACTTTGGAATTTCTGGATGGATTTTTAAATCCGGGGTGGAGGTGGTCTCAAGGTTCATTCCCAAAGGCCTAGGAATCCCTTGACCAGTTTTGGCGGGATACACGGTAAAGCCCGAGGGAGGAGTCTCAGTTTAGGGCCTAATGATCCGATGTGGATTGCAGTAAAGCCTAAGAGGTTGGTATCTCAGTTTAGGACCTAGTGATCTGGGATTGGATTGCGGTAAAGCCTGAGAGACAAGGAGACGAAAAATTCCTCAAGGATAGTGATGGATTCTGGATGGCATTCCAAGTTCGGTTCAGTTTTGTGATCGAAGCATCGGTTTTAGTGTGATCACATTTTGGTGAGGGTGGAGGTGGTTTAACCTATGGATTCCCTTGGTTGTTTTTTGTCTTGGTTTATCCATGAGATCCCACATTCATGCTTGGAATATGACACGAGAGTGACTATCTGAAAGAAAGATTTGGTTCAGCCATGTCTACGGTCATGTGATAAGTGGAAGTCCCGAACCTAGTAAGATTTTCCTATGGTTAATAAAAGCAAAGTTATGTTTCTTTTGTACTTGTTTATATGTGTATTTAATGGTTGTTATCTCACTATTATTTCCAGGATTTTATGTTGGTTATAAGCATAGTTAATTGACTGGTTCATGTCATAGTTACTTCATTTATTTACTTATAATGGTTAAATGATGGATGTAAGACCTAACTGATGTCATAACAATTCAAGGGAGAAGGTGGTGATCCTTCTTGTCATGTCTCGTAAGAGTTTTAAGTCATTCATGTTCTATCTTGTATCCTAGACTTGTAGATTGCCTTGATGTCAAGTGTTCGACATAATGTCAGTCCCAATTGGGGATGGTCAGGCCTAGTCCTAAAATTGATTTTTGGTTTATGAGTGTTTTCATCATCTGTTTAATGGATTCTAAAAGTTACAACGATTTCTAACCTTTGGCCAAAATCTTGGGCTAAAAAAGTGCCTTAATTTCCACACACAGGCACAGGCCTGCTGGGAAAAGTCCCTGAATGCACGTATGCAGGCTTGTGGGAGTGTCCAGAGGTCCCTAGACATTGGCATGCCCATAACATGAGAGCTTCGGGAGGTCAAGAGGTTTAAGAACTTAGTGGGACCCAAGGGCAGGATGCCTGAGTGGCTGGGTTACCTCTTGGGAGTGTTGTTGTTGATGTGGAAGGTATGGTTGATGTGTTTCTGTCGATTCCATTTCCTTAAGGTCACCAAGGAGGTTCAATCCTATCATAGTAGCCTCTCGTCACATGTTTACCCCAATTGGTTAGTTACTTGGGTAGATATGGGAGGAGGGTTGTTACAAATGGTTACACTTGTGACGAAACAGGTCGATATTTTATAGGCATAACCATTAGGAAAAATCCAAGTTTTTCTATCGAAGGAGCAGGTTTGAATTTTAGCCTTTCTAACTGTCCTTGACTGAATCTTCAGGAAGCATATTATATCATGATGCGGATGGATTGACCAAGTTTGACTTGGGAATATTGGTGGCTAGTTTGACATTGTTTTGACTAGAAGGATTATATGTATTTCTTAATGAGATGAATACTTTCTATAAGAAAAAGGTTGTTGGGTTTTCCCCCCAAGTGGGTAAAATTCTTATGTTTGTTGTTTGGATATATCTTTATGATCTTATTAGCATTTTGTTTCTATTGTTGGGATCTTCTATGTAACTTTTTTATGATGAATGTGAATGCAAAAACAATTAATATAAGAAATCATAAGAAATAATTATCAGATTACAAGACCTTGAAAAATCAACATGGTATAAGAGCTTGGGTGAAACAACAGTCTTAAAAGAAGTCGGACTATTTCAAATTATCCTATAAGTCTTGTTTTTTCACTAGCCCTAGAAACCCTAATACTATTCTGGTTGAAAAAGGGATGAAAAATATTCCAAAAGAAACCTAGATCTTCCCTATTGACCATGCCCTACCTATGTGACTTGTGATCCATTTGTTTTTTATCTAAGATAAAGAAGAAAAGCATTGAAGGCCTAGTTTAATCTTAGATGGATCGAATGACCTCATGAAGGTCGAAGCATGCTTGCATTTGTATAGAGGGACGAAACCCTTAATTTATAGGTTGAAAAGCCTCAATCCATTTTAGTAGGCTCAGAAGACCTCAGATCCTATTTGGTGGAAATGTGAAGTTGGGTTACACTTTTGTAAGAATTTACTGCGGAAAATTCATCATTGCACTTTTTTGGCCAAATTAGTCAAATTTTATTTTTATTTTTTTATTTTATTTATTTTATTTTTTATTTTTTTATTTTTTTATTTTTATTTTTTTATATTTATATTTATATTTTTTTATATTTTTTATATTTATATATATATATATATATATATATATATATATTTTTTTTTTTTTTTTTAAATTTTAAATTTTATTTATTTATTTATTTATTTTGTTTTTTATTTTTTTTTAATTAATTAATTAATTAATTAATTTATTTTTCTTCAGTTGAAATATATTTTTTTCAACCAAATAATTAAAAGCTAATGTTGGATCGAAAATTTGAACATTAAAGTTAACGAACGCCTGCAAAAAATTGTTGGATGGTTGGGGGGAAATCCAGTAAGTTAGTTTTTTGGCCGAAATATTTTTTCAGCCAATTGTATTTTTTTGGTCGAAAAAGTTGTTCGGTCGAACATTTAGTTCGCCGAAAAAATTCTTTATATATATAATTGGGTCATAAGCCCATTTCATAGTTTTTCTGTGTTTTTATCCACTTGAACATTGTCTACGTAGTGTTGTGTTTTTCTCCGTTGAACGTTATATGTGCATTGTTGACCATCGTATGTGCTCAACACTAGAGGAGTTCGACACAATGTGAATAGCTCAGCCTTGATGTTTTTCATGTTATGTTAATATCTAACAGGTCACGTTGATGTATGGTTTTCACTGCAACTTATTTAATTTTTTTTTTCGGTTTTGGAGGCCTGCTCGGCGCTAGAGGAGTTCGACGCACTGTGAATGACTCAGGTTAGGTTGATGTTTACTAGGTTGATGCTTTGCAAGTTACATTGATGTTTAGCAAGTCACATTGATGTATAGTTTTCTTTGCAGCTTGTTTAATTTTTTTTGTTTTTGCAAGTCTGCTCGGTGCTAGAGAAGCTCGACGATGGAGGATTTCGACATCAAGGAGTTCGATGTTAACTGGATGTAGGAATTTTGACTTCTTTCCCCATCTAATCAACCCATAATGATTGCCAAAATAAGTCTCTATCAAAAATAGTCATCTTCTGTTAAAAAATGTTCATATTAATGCAACAGAAATTGTGCATATTAATATATATAATGTTTATATATCAATATTTTCATGAATATACATATATATAACCTTATGTTTATGAAAACTCTGAACTGTTAAAAGTTGTTCATTAAGTTCATATTAATGCAGCAGAAATTGTTCATATTAATTCCACATAGAAACGGTTCATATTAATATATATAATGCTTATATATTAATGTTTTCATAAACATAATTATATATAAACAAGAACCATAAAAAATTGATAAACAAAACCCTACCGAAAACTCTAAATGTATTAAGGTTATGAAGAAAGGGGATGGACCGTAGTACTTAGACATTACATTCATTACACAAATAATTCAAATAATAGCAGATTAGTTTTGAAAAACTGATCTATCTCCATTTGCAACATAATTTCTATAAAAAGTGTGCTCGAACTAATCAAGCAATAATGGCAGTTGTTAGTATTTACAACCAAAAAAATATGTATCAGACATATGAGCAAGTTAATGTACGAACATAGGATAAGATAAGACTTGCATTACACTCCATGAGAAACAAGAAATGTTAAGCGAGAGAAATCAAGAAAAGTTCAATTATAAAGTTCAATTGGTAAAGTTGCTTCCATTTTTTAAAATTGCTCTTACAAACTAGAATGAATTAGATTTTATATTCTAGTTTTTCTATATTTATAAAGTAGCCTCAATTAGTTTTCCTTTCAATGTTAAAATTATAAATACATTCTTTTAAGAAAAAAATATTTTTATTTAAATTAGTGAAAAAGTCTTGGCATCAACTTTAATATGAGTGGAAGAACTCGTGATTTATCTTGAGCCTCTGAGTGGAAGAACTATATGTAGGTTGCATCATGCTACTCCAAATTATTATAAATCATAAGATTTGTTTCATATTGATTTCAACTCTATCGTCAATCCGATTCAATTTAATATTATATATATTCACCTCTTTTCCCCTATTTTAATATATTTATTTAAGTGATAAGCCATAATAACTCTCCAATTCACACGGTTTCCTTATTCACTTGTCCTATCCATGAATAACATCCAATATGTAGAAACCTTGGCTGTTTTAATCCATGCTTTTAGGAAAGCAAGACAACGCCCTTATGCATATCAAAACTGTAATGTTTTTTTTATCTTAATATTGAAAATAAATATAAGAATTATGGATTTCGTTGTACATAGTGGCATGATCAAGAATCAACCCTTATTGCCTCATAGAAAAGCATTGAATGACGGAAGATTAAAATTGTATTGTTTTTTTTTTTAATCTTAATATCGAGGATAAATATAGGATTTATGGATTTCAGTGTACTTAGTGGCATGATAAAAAATCGACCCTTATTGTTATCCCAATCCGGGACAAGACATGATTACTTATGTGCTATACAATATTGCGATGAACAAAGTCTTCCAAATGAAAAATAATGTACCTGGAAGGACAAAAAACAATGAAGCATATTATATTGCACTGATAGAAGGCTTAGGAACAACTAGGGAGTATAGATCACCAATCCTGGACTTGTATGCAACTAGATGAAAGGTGTGTACCAAGTCAAAAGGGAGAAGTTAAAACCACTGCATGGAGAAGCAAAAAGCATTGCTAGTAAATTTCAATTATTTAGCATAAGACATTGTGCAAATGTTAATAGGATGACTAGTGATCTATTGTATGAGGTAATGCATGCTGACACCTAATCATCAGGATTGGGTGAATAATTGTAAATGGTGTAAATAAATAATGGAAAATATGAAGAGTCACCTGGAGATGACATAAACCGTCTCTCCCTCATGTATATAATAAAGACCAACCTGAATGAATATAATGAATTGATTCTAAGGAGTTATTGCCTGGTCTGACATGGTATCAGATCCAACGCCATTTTTGGCTTCTATATACGATTGTAACTCCCTTCTGCCATTTTTCAGAAATTTGTCCTGCATTTCCTATAGTGTGCCATATTCTTCTTTGCCCTCTGCGTGATAATCTAGGTCTGCCCTCTGCATGATAATCTGGGTAACGCTTGGTATACCCATCAGATACCTGCTCCTCATTGCAATTATCTCTCGTCCAACATCCAGCCTGTTGTTTTCATGAACTTCTCTTTTTGGGCTGCAATCTTTAATGGTCTAGTCACTCGAATTATGGAGGAAGCGAACAAGTAATGGCGTTAATCTATATTACGCTGCATCATAATTGTTCATTCCCTTGCAACAATTTGAAAAGAATGCACTCCAGAATGTTTTTGTCTCTATCCCGATGTGGGGGAATGAGAAGATATGGGAACCATTTGCCAACCTTTGTTGCCAAATATTCCGAGGATAATTTGGACCTGGGAATATGTGCAAAAGTTGATGCAGATGCGGAAAGGGAAAATATTGGTGCATGTTGCAATGGGAGGTCCCCATGGGACAAATCATCTTGGGAGGTCAGTGTTAGGATATTCCGACACATAGGATATAGTTAAGTTCAACTTGGTCTAGTATAGAGTTAGGTTAGAGTTAGGTAAAGTGTGTTTCTTTACCGTTGTACATTTTGTAACTTACAATCCGACGGTCACGATATGTAGTGATCCGACGGTTCACTCTCACCTCGGTATTACCGACACTTGATCCGTGGCTTGACACCCGATTGGTCCATGAGTTCTATTTAAAGCGCATGGAGGGTCATTGTTCGGGTAATCCGTGCATGAGAGAAGCTTATGTAAATTTTCATTCTTTGATTAATAAATTGCCTGTAGTACCCACGTTGGGACAGGCCGTGGACTGTTTCCCTCCTTGCACTTTGAGGGTTTTAACCACGTCAAAAATATTGGTGTATTGATTTGAGATCTGGTTGTGAGTGGTGTCCTTTTGGTATTCTTTCTGTGGAACTTACCCTGTAAATTCCTACATGGTATCGGAGCTATTTGAGGGCCGCGTCCGTTGGTGATCCAAATCTGAAGCCGGTAGAACTGCATGCGGCTGTCGTTTCCTAGATCTGCTGTTTCTGACTGCTTTCGGGCCGAGAGGACTGCTCTGTTGCGTTCGGAGCATCTGTTACAGTGAGGAACCCCTTTCGTTTCACGCGAAAAGGTTTCCGGTAGCCCTAGCTGCGTCATTTTTTCAGATCGGGAGGTATACAGTGTTTTTTCTTTTTGCAGTTTACTGTTGTTTTCTCTCTGCTTATTTCGGTTTCGGTTTATTTAGCTTTTTTTTAACCGGATCTATACCTTTCATTTCTACGTATGCTCTTTGCCCTGCGACTCTGTGCGATCTGGGCAAATCAGAAACAGAAAGGAAGGATTTTTCTCATGCGTATGCTCTTTTCCCTGCACCTTAGTGTGATCTCGGAAAATCAGAAACATTGAGAAAAATATTTAGTTTTTCGGCTAAAGCTAACCTTGATTTTTTTTTTAAATTTCTAGTGTTTTGGCTAAAGCTAACTTCGAGCCGCAAGGTTCGTTTTTCTTTGCATATTCGTATTGTGTTTTGTGTTTTGTAGGGAAAAAGAGCTTTCTCAAGGCAAGCACGCAAACCAAGCCCCCCCCCCTCTCTCTCTCTCTCTCAAATTTTTTGTATAGATCAATTGGTTCAAAGCTATTTTAAGAGAGTAGAGGTCTTGGGTTCAAGTCTCCATTTTGTGGGGGCGGATTTTTTCATTCCCGCACATTCGCGCACTTTGCCGACAACGTCAACAATTTTTTTTCAAAAAGCCATAACTTCTTCATCCGGAAGCCTTTCTCAGAGCCGTTTTTTTTAAAACCGCCTAATTTTTCGAGATCTATCCATTGGAACACTTACTTTCAGCATCTTCAGCTTCAGTTTTTTTAAAAAAATGGGAAGTCCATGCCAAGTCATTCTTGACAGCACTAACTACTTCCAATGGGTAGCCTACATGGAAGATTTACTTAGAAGTAAAGGTCTCTTCAGAATAGCCACAGACCAAGAGAAGAAACCAAAAGATGAAGACAAGGTGGAAAAATGGGAAAATAGACAAGATCAAGCACGTGGTTTGATAGGGATGTCTATTTCTCCTGATCTTAGATTCCACATTGCAGGACTTGAGACTCCTCATGAAGCATTAGAAAAACTTGCTAAAGTTTTTGGGATTAAAAATGAAATTAGAGCCCATCAACTTGAAAATGAGCTGTTTACTTTGGATCCTAATAATTTTTCTTGCATTGAAGATTTCTTGTCCAAATTCAAGACCCTTAGATATCTCTTGGAAGGTGTTAAAGTTAAGAAAGAAGATGGTAACCTTATTTATTCCATCCTTACTAAGTTGGGACCAGCCTACTCTGTATTTGTTTCCACTTTCCATTCTACAAGGGAAGCTTTCATTTGTCAAGGACAAGACTACAAGGCCCCTTCCTTTGACTCCTTTTGTGATTCCTTAATAAGAGAACAAGAAAAACTCTTACACCTTGGTCTTCTTAATCTTGGAAACTCTTCCACGAAAGCGTTAGCCGCCCAGCAGCAACCAAATTCAAAGAATCCTAAGAAGTCATATCCTCAAAAGAATGGTCCTAAACCATCTCAGCCTCAAAATGAAAGATCATTTCAGCAAAATGATAAGACCAATAAAAACAAATGGAAGAAGACTGATAGACATTGTAACTTTTGTAATCGAGATGGCCACTTAGAATCTAAATGCTTTAAGAAGATGGAAGCCTTGGAAGCCGCAATGAAGAAACATACCATCCATGTGGAGCCTACTTCAACTTCAACTTCCGGAATGGCACTTTCTGCATGTCATTGTCAATCATCTCAGTCTGGTTATGCATTAAATGTATCTTCTTCTTCTTCTCATTCTCATGAGTGGCTCATTGATTCTGGAGCCTCTTGTCACATGGCCAAAAACCAAGCCATGTTTTCTTCTTTAAATGATTGTAACACCAAAAATATATATATTGGTGATGATAGATCTCTTAATGTTGTAGGGACTGGAACTGTTCATCTAGACAATGGTCAGTTTAATGATGTATTATGTGTTCCAACCTTATCCTGCAACCTTCTATCTGTCTATCAGATAACTCATTCAGGTGAAGGTAAAATTGTTGAATTTTCACCTCATGATGTTGTAATCAAGGATCTAAAAGATCCTAAACAGATTCTAGCTACTGGTCTTGCTGATGATTCCAAAAGGTTGTATAAGTTTCACAACTTTGGGTCATCCAATCTTCCCTCAGTATTTGTTGCTCATAATGATGAAGTGAGCAAACTTTGGCATGAGTGATTTGGTCACTTAAACTATCGCTCCCTTCAGCATCTATGTAAAGAAAATATGGTGACAGGTCTTCCTATGGTATCTTGCAGAGATGGTGTTTGTTCCGGATGTGTACTCGGAAAACATCATCGGGACAGTTTTGACAAACGTGCCTCTTGGCACGCCTCAGCCCCTTTACAGCTTGTGCACGGTGATTTATGTGGTCCTCTTCCTGTTGCTTCATTCTCTGGCTGCAAGTACTTCTTAACTTTCATTGATGATTTCTCCAGATGTACTTGGGTATACTTCTTAAAACTCAAGAGCGAAGTATTTAACACTTTTTTGGCCTTCAAAGCCTTTGTTGAAAAACAATCTGGACATCAAATTCTTAAGCTAAGAACTGATAATGGTGGAGAATATGTTAAAAACACATTCATCAACTTTTGCACCGAAATTGGAATTCAAATGCAACATACTGTTCCATACACTCCACAAAAAAATGGTGTAGCTGAAAGGAAAAATCACACCTTAAAGGAAATGGCTAATTGTATGCTGCAATCTAAAGGACCCAGTCTTAGTTTTTGGGCCGAAGCAATTAATTGTGAAAATTATATAATCAATCGCACTCCTACTAAGGTTCTAGAAAATATCGCTCTAGAAGAAGCTTGGAGTTCCATTAAACCAGATGTAAGTCACTTTTGTGTGTTTGGAAGTGAAGCATGGGCCCATATTCCACATGAAAAGCATAAAGCTTTAGAACCTAAGAGTGAGAAATGTACTTTTTTTGGATATTCTGAAGATGTAAAAGGTTATAGACTTATTCCATTTAAGTCCAAAAATGTTATCATTAGAAGAGATGTAAAATTTGATGAAAATAAATCGGCCTGCGAGCCTAGTCCGGCGGATGTGCCACCTCTTCCTATCTCTTCTACTTTTGAAAACATTTTTTCTTCAGATGATGAAAGCGAGGATGATAATCCTCCCCCACCTTCTCAGGATCCTCAACTTCCAAGATGGGTCCGTGCTACTCGGGATGCAGTAGGTGATCTTGCCGGTGATCCTACAGATCAACGACGTACACGTTCTCAGTTTGAAAGAGTCTCTTCTTTACTGGCTCAAGCTCCAGTAAATCATGATCCTGACACTTTCGCAGAAGCTTCAGGCCATCCACATTGGGAAGCAGCTATGAATGAAGAATATCATTCATTGATGACAAATGATACATGGAATCTTGTTCCTCTACCAACGGGACGCAAACTTGTTAGATGTAAATGGGTTTACAGAACCAAGTATGGACCAGATGGGAAAGTTGATAAACATAAAGCTCGTCTCGTTGCTAAGGGCTTTTCACAGGTTGAAGGCATTGACTACAATGAAACCTTCTCCCCTGTTGCCAAAATGAACTCTATCCGCCTTGTTCTTTCCCTTGCTGCCTCTTTAAAATGGGAAGTCCATCAGATGGATGTTAAATCTGCCTTCTTGCATGGGGACTTGCAGGAAGAAATCTATATGGAACAACCCATTGGCTTCATACAAACAGACTCTAGCCTTGTTTGTCGACTTAAGAAATCCCTTTATGGCCTCAAGCAAGCTCCTCGGGCTTGGTATGCCAAAATGGATAGCTTTCTTTTAGAATCTGGCTTTTCTAGGTGTCATTCTGACAATACTGTCTACACCAAGAAAGTGGGCAACTCTCTTATCATCCTTGTTCTTTATGTTGATGATCTTATTCTTACTGGTAGTGATCCCAACCTTATAAACCATGTGAAATCCAGCCTTAAAAAGAAATTTGAAATGACAGACTTAGGACACTTACACTATTTTCTCGGTCTTCAAGTCTTGCAATCCCAGGAGAGTATTTTCCTTTCCCAGTCCAAGTATGCTTGTGATATTCTTCGTCATTTTCACATGGAAGACTGTAGGCCAGCCCCTTCTCCGTTTCAGTCTGGAGTCAAACTTTCAGTCTCTTTTACTTCTCCTGAAGTTGATGCTACCTTATACCGTCAACTTGTCGGAAAAATCTTGTATTTAACTCATACTCGTCCTGATCTTTCCTTTGCTGTTGGCCTTGTTGCTCGTTTTATGAAAAACCCCCGTGAAAGTCATTGGAAAGCAGCTAAAAGAATACTTCGTTATGTTCGAGGTACAGTACAGTTTGGGATTCATTACAGTGCCAAAGCAGCTCCTCTGTTAGTTGGTTTCACTGATTCTGATTGGGCTGGTGACCCTAATGATCGGAAGTCTACTGCCGGTTATGTCTTCACTCTTGGTTCAGGACCTATTACATGGGCTTGTAAGAAACAGGCTGCCATTTCTCTTTCGTCAGCAGAAGCAGAGTATCGTGGTGTCGCGGAAGCTAGTAAGGAAGCCTTGTGGCTTCGTTAGATCCTATCAGAGTTTGGCTTTGAGCAGCAGCATCCAACCACACTTTGGTGTGATAATCAAAGTTCCATTCAGCTATGCAAAGATCCAGTCCAGCATCAGCGCAGCAAACACATTGAACTACACATGCACTTCATCAGAAAGCTCATTCATGACCATGTTCTTGAAGTGCAATATTGTCCAACAAATGATCAGGTTGCAGACATCTTCACAAAGGCTCTCACAGAGGCGAAGCTCACTAAACTTCGATATATGCTTGGAGTTCAGGAAGTTTTCACTAAGGGGGGATAGGCTCTAGTGCCTCCTTCCTTCTCCTATTGTGTCATATTTGTAAATCCTTCAATCCTATCCCAAGTTGTTCTTAAGGGGGGATGTTAGGATATTCTGACACATAGGATATAGTTAAGTTCAACTTGGTCTAGTATAGAGTTAGGTTAGAGTTAGGTAAAGTGTGTTTCTTTACCGTTGTACATTTTGTAACTTACAATCCGACGGTCACGATATGCAGTGATCCGACGGTTCACTCTCACCTCGGTATTACCGACACTTGATCCGTGGCTTGACACCCAATTGGTCCATGAGTTCTATTTAAAGCGCATGGAGGGTCATTGTTCGGGTAATCCGTGCATGAGAGAAGCTTATGTAAATTTTCATTCTTTGATTAATAAATTGCTTGTAGTACCCACGTTGGGATAGGCCGTGGACTGTTTCCCTCCTTGCACTTTGAGGGTTTTAACCACGTCAAAAATACTGGTGTATTGATTTGAGATCTGGTTGTGAGCGGTGTCCTTTTGGTATTCTTTCTGTGGAACTTACCCTGTAAATTCCTACAGTCAGAAAGAGTTGATTGGCAACAATGTAAACTTTGAAACGGGAACTGATACTGTTACCCGTTTCGTAGAGGTAGCAAAAAAATGACCCGATTTTCAAAAGTGGTGATGCAGAATACACATGTTTTTTTTTAGAACATGGTTTTTGGAACTTTAATTTTTTTTCATGTTCAGATGAAATCAAGTTTTAGAATGGTAGTGATTTTCATGCTGATTTTAAAAAGTGAGTATTCTGCATCACACCCTTTTTTTAAAAGACCTATTTTTTGACTTTTAATTTTCTAGTGTGTGGAATGTAAAAAATTATTTTCTAAATTTGATAGTTTTTGAAGTCGTCATTTTATTCATATTTTCTTGTTCTCTATCTTTTTTTTTTAGGGGGGTTTTTATTGTTTTGCATTTTTAAATTAGAAAGTCGATAGTTTGAATTTTAGATAATCTACATATTTATACATCCTTAATTAATTTTTCAATCCACATGAAATAATTGTTTCTAAAAAACAACATTTTTTAACAATGGACATAAAAATAACCATTTTTAACATAAATATAACAAAAAAACTAAACGTTTTGATAATTTTTTGCTAGAATTAACATGTCAAAATCACAATTTTTATACAAAAATATTAACTAAAAATGGTCAAATAATAGTTTTTTTTATGAATTTCATGTCAAAAAAATAATAATAACAACTTTTTTTTTCAAAAAATAATAATTAACTTAAAAATCAATGCGAAAATCACAGTTGTGCTCTCTCTTTCTTTCACATACCTTCCCCCACCCCCCACCCTTACCTACACTAACCCTACCAATGAATATATTAAAATAAACACCCTCCTTTTGAATATGAGATATTTAAATGATTAAGTTTCTAAAATGAAAAAGAGAAGACATTTATTTATTTATTAATTCATGCATGATTTTAATTGTTTACATTTAAGTGGTTACTTTTTTTTTTTTAATTTGTGAATATCAAATTCAATATTAATCACATAAGAATACAAAATAAACTTATATGTAATAATTTATTTAACAACAATTAAATAAAAGAAATTATAATCTATTTAAATTCTAATTAAAATATAACTAACTATATACAAAGGGTTTATATGAAGAAATAAAATAAAACAAAAACTGTATTTACATAACACCCTTAATGCATATAAATGATTATATAATAAAATTAATCAAAGAAGAAAAGGTGGTCGCATTAATGCATAAGAATTACATTTTCTATATATATTTAAATAAAAAATTCCATTGTTTGATTACGATAATGAAAATAAAATTTAAAAAGTTAAACAACAATACAACAAACATGAGTTTAAATTATAACTCAAAACAAACGAAAGATAAGGAACTAAAACCTAACATAAATATCATAATTGAATATAAGGTTGGGTTTTAGTAATGAATCACACACAAAATATTATATATAAGTCAATAAAGTTAAAATGCATGACAACGAACTCGATGTGCACGTAATATACATTTGATCTCTTTCTATTATTACATTTTCATTGGAAAACGTTGGGTTATAATTTCCTGCGTGTGCAGTGCATGTTGAATCTTGATATATGCAATACAAGATATAAGAAAAAACAAATTTGAGACTTGTACAGGAAATGACACAAGGAGTGGGATGGCTAGGAAAATTTAAGACAGAAAAATAAACCGAGATCGGAACCAAGACTCCGAAGGATTGCTTCGGAATTTCTCAATACAAAGTTCTACAGGACAATGGCATGTGCAAGAATGGAAAAGAACAAGTTACAGTTAGTTTAAATCGAACGACAACTCGAAGGAGATTCGTCTCCTACAAGACCATCACTCATCAATACCGGTAAATGATATGAATCATGGAAATCTTACAAAAAAAAAAAGAAATTATTCCTTCACCATTGTTGGTTCTTGCAACTCTGTCTCACGTCTATGGGAAAGCTTGAAGGTGATCCCTGCAATCAACAATTATCATAAGTTGCTTGCAAATGTCAATGCACAAGAAAAGGAAAGAAAACAGTTAAAAAGGGAGTCTCTTTGCTCGCAAGACGCTCACTCAACACTGAACAGTCGGGAAGCATTTCGGTGTTGGAAGTGGGAATTTGTTTACTAAGCAGTCGCTTCTCTTCTCGTGAGGAAATATGAATGACTCCGACCCTTATTAGGAAGGCCCGAATAGACGGTTACAAAAACTGAGCAGTTACAATGTCCATATATTTTTTAAAAATTTATTTGCTTCATCTAGCAATGCACAGAGACTTGTTGCTTTAAATATTCACGTTCATTTCAGACTTGTGACTGCATTTCAGAAATTTCTTCATTTTGGGTGATCGTGGGCGCAGCGCCACCCCCGGGCCGCCCCGCCCCGCCCCGCCCGACCAGCGGTGGGTCGATTCCCGGAATCGACCCGCCGCTGGTCGGGCGGGGCGGGGCGGCCTGGGGGTGGCGCTGCGCCCACGATCACCCAAAATGAAGAAATTTCTGAAATGCAGTCATAGATGACATAGGATAACGATATAATAATAATAAAAATATCATAATACCATAAACTCAAGGGAAAAATAATAAAAATATCATAATCTCATAGACTCTAGAAGCATGCATGCTTTTCTATAGTAGAAAGATTCATATAATAGAAGGATGACAGGAAATCCCCTTCATGGTATATAGTTTTATGGTTGGTACAGGTGCAGTTTCATGGCTGAGTCAAAGGCCGCATGCAATGTCTTTTCCCTCCATTGAATGAGGGTATAGAGCGACAATTAGTGTAGCTTGTGAGGAGATAATTGTTGATCTGCAAATATCACAAGTTGATTCTACAACACTCCACTATGACAATCATGGTGTACTTAATTGGCAAAGAACCCTATGTTTCATGAGTGTAACAAACACGTGGAAGTGCATTTCCACTTCATTTGACTGATGACATAGGACAAGCAAATTGAGCTGCAATATTGTGCAACCGAAGTCAATTCTTTAGGGCATCTTCAACTTCATTGCCTTTTATTGAAAATGTATTGTAGTAGTAAATTTTTTCATTGAAATGCCGATGTTAAAACTAATACGTGGTTTTCACCTAGAAATGTGGAATATAATAATCATATTGAAATTTCTTACTTAGCTTTTTATGGAAATTTCTTGCTCACCTTTTTATAGAAATTGTACTGTGGATTCCACTTTGTCAACCTTCTTTTGTTTGTTGAAGAAAAAGAACTGGAGCAAGGTTTCCAAGTTATGCAAAGATTTTTTAGAGAAAGAGAACTGGAGCAGGTTTCAAATTTATTTATATGTGGTATACATAAAAGGAAGGAAATTTGTTGGGCTTATTCAGATACGATGATAAACCATCCACAGACAGGCTATTTTAAACACATACCCTGTTTATTTTTTATAGCTGTCTTGTTTAGACCTGCTTTCAATATTCTTAGTACACAGAAGTTAGAATTTGGAATTGTTCAAACTTTTACAAGTATTTTCTTAATCTGGTCAGTGTCTTGGTCTTTCTTGTGTCTTGTTATATTGCAGCATGTGCTTGAGCATGGCAGACCACATGAGCGTTGTGCTGTAATCAAGAAACTAGCAAGACAAATAGTGAAAATGAGTCAACAAAAGTTTGCCTCAAATGACAACAAATCCAAAAATGGAAGGAAGTCAATTTCAGTCTGAGTTGTCCTATACAACAAATATCATGCCTTCCCCACCAACAAAATGATCCTAAATTGATTGTCACAAGAAGTATTAATTTGGACTAAATCCAACAAACCTAGAGGACACACATATTATCATGAAACATGACATAGTGAAGCCATATTGAAGAACCCATTAATTTTTTAATGAAGAACCCGAAGAAACCAAGAACCCAACCTGAAGAACCCGAAGAACCCGAAGAACCCAAGAACCCAAGCACCCAAAGAACCTGAAGAACCGAAGAACCCAAGCACCCGAAGAACCCAAGAACCCGTCAAAGGCTAAGAACCCAATTTTTTTTTGAAGAACCCGGTTCGTTTGGGTGCGTCTGAGAAGAACCCGTCCCTGAATCCGGGACTTGGGTGCGGGAACCTGGGACGGGTTCGAGAACCCTACCCCCGGGTGCGGGTACCCGTGCAACACAGTTTGTAAGCTTTTAAGTAGAATATAAGAACCACAAGTAAGTTTCCATAGGATATTATTGAATATTCTTGGGCTTAAGAGCTTTGAGATTACAAGGATTCTTTTGTAATCCTTCAATTGGGATACATGCCCCATAAGTAAGTTTTATGCAATATAATTGGTTTTTAATGTTTAGGATTGGTGAGATGGTGAAACGAGGACCACATACCATAATTGAACCATCCCAATATCAAGCATCATGAAAATATTAGAAACTCCAACATGAGCCCTTGCTAAGGGGGCTTTAGCATATGAGTTGGATATCAACATCAAGATGTTTTGTGCACTATTTATGGGTCTTGGGGTTTTAACCATAGCCATGGCATGAAAATACTAACCTTATGCTTATAACATACCCATCTCCCTTAGTAAGCCATAACACCAAAAATATAGCTTTTATACCATTATGTAAATATGTATATTATTTAAGATTCCAATTTTACCATTAATAGGTAAAACTATAAATATGGTCATGATAATTTAGTAATTAATGGTAGGTGTATAAGGTTTCTTCTTGAAATTATTGCGAAGGGAAAGCATGTTTGTTGAAAATCTCAAGGATGTGGAAATGTTTTGAGGAAAAACTATGTTCCTATCAAAATTTCTTTAGCTCTTCCCAATCTTGATGGATGGACCATGCAAGTCCCTATGGAGCATTCCAAAACTATTTTAAGCCATGTTTAGGAATCGTGCTTTCCATTAATATCACATTGTGAAAAACATGTGCAAAACATAACTGTAAATGCACACTTTAAGGGATCATTTTTATTATAGTTTGATATGGACACCATTAGAAGGCTATGTGCATCAAGGATGGCTCATGGAGCCAAAGAAAGGTTAAGGAATGAAAACAAATGCCTTTGGATTCTGTTGATTCTACCCATCCTAAAGAGAAATGAATGAGTCCTCAAAGAAACATATGAGTTCTTTGTAGTGGTTCCTTGCAAATTTCGACTAGGAGACATGCACCATGAGTAGGTTTTGTTAAATGGAAATGGATGTCACGATTTAAACATGTTTTAGAGGGGAAATGAGGGCTTTAAGCCTAAAATCAATATTCTTAATCTCAAATTCCATAAACAACATCTAGAAACCATGACAAAATCCCTCAGTAGGTACTATTTGGAATTTGAATTCAATATGGATGCTATTACAAAGTCATCACCATCAAGGATGGGTCTTATGTCCTTGGCCATAGTTAAGAATGGGAAACAAGAGCCTTTAGCCCTAAAACTTTATTCTTAGGATCAAAATCCAAGGAAGAGACCTTGAACCACCACATATGACCTATATACGATATCATTCACCTCCATGTGACATCATAACTAAATTATTTGTAACTAGGAATCGGTCTCTGTAAAAATTTCTCTTTTCCCACCTCGGTTTTCAGTTTCACCTTATTTCTCCCATATAGTTAAATGTCCTTTCCCATATCCATACGTTTAACAACTGAAAAATAAATTTTTGCTGAAAACACAAATTCTGGAAATTTTACAGAATGCTGGAAAATGCAGAAATAAAAATCAGCAAGTACAAACAACCATTTAACACATTTGAACACAGTGATTTTTGGTCAATGTGACCCTGGAAAAACCCCCTACAACTCTCAGGGAAAACCAGTTCGAGAGCTCTTTCTTATTTCTAAAAAATGCCTTTTTACAGTGAGAAATATTCAACAAAAATCAGCAAGCAAATCTTACAACTTATCTCGTTTTCCATGCCTCACAGCCAACTTGAAAATACTAGCAAACATCAAAACAGGACAGCGATAAATGCTATACGGCCTCCTCGATTTTTGTGCCCACTTTCAGCCTTAAATGTTGTTGTACGGCCTACAATAAATACATTGTATGGACCTCGATTTGCGTGCATAAAAACAACAATACACTGTACAGATTTCCTTAGAAAATGTGCCAGCAAACTACTCCTCGATTTCTATGCAAACAACTGTACGGATTTCTAGAAAATCGTGCCAAAATCTGCCTTTCACTGTGTGCTAACTCAGCTGTACAGATTTGCTAAACTGCTGCCTTGGAATTTGTGCCAAGTTGTTGTCTCCTTCTCCTCCTTATCCAGAAATCTCCCTTGCTCTCTTGCTCTCCTTCTCTCAATCTGCTCATGAAAGAATGAATGACCTTTTCCTCCTTTTCCTCCTTTAATCTAACCCTAAGTGACTTTTGGGTGATCCCTAAATCCAATGGCTGAAATAGATTGAGATCTAGGGCTGAGATTAAATGCTCATTTAAATCTCACTTTCTATTTTTTAATTCACCCCACTTTAATAAAGACCCACTTAGTCATTTATTTCCAAAGTCACTTTTCCTTTCTAATTTTTCATTGACTTTAATAAAGTCACTTTAAAATTAGACTTTAGTAACTTTATCACTTAAAGTCACTTTTAAATTAGATTTGACTTTATAAAAATTATAAAGTCACTTTAGGAGAAAAATTAAATTCTTTTGGACACTTTTCCCTAGGCCAAAGATCAAAGCCTTAGGGAACCACCTGTCCTCCGGTACCAAATTTCAACACTCCCTCTTACCGAGGAAGGTGTTCCTCACCACACCCATCTTGTCTCTGAAGTAGTCATGCTTGCCCCGTGGTAAGGCTTTGGTAAGAATATCTGCAACCTGCTCATCAGTGGGAATATACTCAAGCTTCACAGCGCCCTTCTGAACACAGTCTCTGATGAAATGATATTTGATCCCGATATGCTTTGACCTGTCATGAAATATTGGATTTTCCGTGATTTTAATGTAACTCTGATTATCACATTAAATCACTGAAGGTCTCAATGGCTGACCAAATAAGCCAAACAACATCTTGCGAAGCCAGATGGCCTCACAACTAGCTAGACTGGCTGCCATATACTCTGCTTCCGCTGAACTCAATGCTACTGACTGCTGCTTCCGGTGAACCATGACACTACTGCTAAACCCAACCCAAAACAACGCCATGAAGTGCTCTTCCTATCAAAAGCACAACCTTCCCAATCAGAATCAGTATAACCTGCCAATCTCACTCCATCCCCCTGCCTGTAGTCCAGACCATAATCCACTGTCCCCTGCAAGTACCGCAAAATGTGTTTTGCAGCCACCCATTGAACCTTCCTAGGCTCACACATAAACTGACTCATCGTGTTGACTGCAAAACAAATATCTGGTCTAATGTTGAGCAAATACATCAAGGAACCAATCAGCCGCTTGTACAATGTGGGATCCACCAACTCGAAATCCGAAGCATGAAGCTTCTTCCAATTGGTGATCATCAGTGTCGACATGGGCCTACAATCCTCCATGTGGAATCTGCCAAGGATGTCAACAATATACTTCCCCTGCCCCAGGAAGAAATGCCCCTCCTCCTGCCACACCTCCAAACCCAAAAAGTAATGCATCAAGCCGATGTCCTTCATCTCAAACTCCGCCGCAAGATCTCTCTTGCAGTGCTCTATGAGTCTCTTTGCACCTGTAATGACCAAGTCATCCACATACAACACCAGAATGAGAGGCTCCTCACCTATCACAATAAAGTAAAGGTTCGGATCTGCCTCACTCTTTGTGAAACACAACCCCTACAAGTATGCATCTATCCTGGAGTACCAATCTCTGGGAGCTTGCTTCAAGCCATAAAGGGCCTTCTTCAGTCTGCACACATGGGACTCCTTCCCATGCACCTCAAAGCCCTGTGGCTGCTCAATGTACACCTCCTCCTGTATGAAGCCATTGAGGAATGCAGTCTTCACATCCATCTGGTGGATCTTCCAACCCATCTCTGCTGCTATCGATATAATGGAGGAGATCGAAGTATATCAAGCCACGGGAGCGAAGGTCTCCTCATAATCAACTCCCTCTACCTGGGAGAACCCTCTAGCCACAAGCCTCACTTTGAATTTCTCAATACTACCATCTGCAGCACGCTTTACCTTGTAAAGCCATATGGAAGTAACCACGGATTTGCCCTCAGGCCTCGGCACCACCTCCCAAACATCATTCTTCATGGTAGAAGAATACTCCCCCTGCATGGCCTCTCTCCAGACCTGCTGGCTAGCTGCCTCCTCATAGATAGAAGGCTCAGAGTCAAGGATGCTGGTAGCCATTGCCATATAGCTACAAAACCTCTTAGGTGGTCTACTCTCTCTGACCGGCCTCTTAGGCTCAGCGACAGATGTGGCATCTCTCAAGGTGTCCTGAAGCCACTTGGGCTTCCTCTTCCCTGAGTGCACTTCTCCCATAGGAGAATGTAACTACTCCTCCCCATCATCATCAGGAGCCTGAACTCCTCACTGTCTATCTACTGTCCTCCTGCCTGCACCTGAACCTATAGAAGTTGAGGTACCGTGTGAACTGTCCATCAGTGGACTCCCTAGTGAACTGCTCTGCATGTTGCCCGGAGCACCACCCCTCTGGCTCGGCGAGCCACTGCTCACTGACGGACCTAACATCCCCATAGATGTACCTCCTGATCCTCATGATCCCTGCCCACTGGATCCCTACGATTGACTCAATTGTTGTTGAGGGTCTGTTTGATCCAGATACTCTAACTCCCATGACCTCCTAAAGGCCCTGTCCTCCTCGAACTTCACATCCCGTCTGACAACAACTTTCCTCTGTGCAGGAATGTAAATCCGAAAGGCCTTTGAGGTCTCACTGTAGCCCACAAAGATACCCTTCTCTGCGGTGGGCTCTAGTTTGGTACTCTTCTCCTTGGGTATGTAGGATTATGTAATGCATCCAAAGATACGAAGATGACCAATATCAGGCTTCTTCCTAGAAAAAGCCTCCTCTGGAGTCATGTTCCCCAAGGCACGATGCAGACTCCTGTTCTACAAATAAACAGTTGTGTTGCAGGCCTCTGCTCACAAGAACAATGGCAACCCCTGATCATGTAACATGGCTTTGGCAGCCCCTACGATGGATCTGTTCTTCCTCTCCGCAACCCCGTTCTGCTGGGGGTTGTAAGGAACAGTGAACTCCCTCCTAATGCCTGCCTCCGCACAATAGTCAAAAAACTCTCCAAGGGTGTACTCTCCTCCACTGTCTGACCTCAAGGACTTGATCTTCCGACCTATCTGTGTCTCCACAAGAGCTCTAAACTCCTGAAACGGCTTGAAGACCTCACTCTTGGTCTTCAAGAAATAAATCCAGGTCCTCCTAGAGTGATCATCAATGAATAAAACATAGTACTCATATCCACTCAAGGAAACATGAGACATCCGACCACTCACATCGGAATGAATCAAATCAAGTATCCCAGTCGTTCTGCTGTCACTGCTGGGAAAAGGGGATTTGGAAAACTTGTCCATCGCACATCCTCTGCAAGTATCAAAGTGATCAGTACTGAAATCTGGCACACCTGTAGTGATCTCCCGTAAGGTCCTCAAGGCTCCATGATACATATGCCGCATCCTGCAGTGACAAATCTCACACAGCTCAGAACTGCTAGCTCTGTTATCGGTACTACTGCTCAATGCCAAAAGGGACTGGAATGCAAACTTGTACACCTTTGCATGGCATACACCTATCACTCTAGCTGAATCAGCTGGAGTGCCCCTGGGATACATCAACACCTGTCCTCCCCTGAATAGTACCTCATATCCTCTGTCCTCCAAAGCTGAGACGGATATGAGGTTCTTCCTCATCCCTAACACATAAAGAACATCTGACACCTTCAAGGGAGGTTTGGACTCCCTCTGAAATGTTAGTGTCCCCACCCCGACTGCTCTAACAACTCTGTCATCATTGAGTACTACCTCTATATCAGTGCCACTCTCTGAAAGCTCTGAGAAGTACTCATGGACTCCTGTCATGTGACGTGAAGCCCCACTGTCCACATACCAGATACCCAAAGATGCTCCACTAATCGAGGGAAAAGCATGCTCCCTCTAAACCTGTGTGGCAGGTGATCCTGCACTAAAGGACTCATACGAAGTGAACCCAAACTCCCGGTCAAAACGAACTGCAAAGTCCTCAACCTCTACTGAAGCTACCACGTTCTGGTTCTTCCCCTTCTTCTTCTTCTTCTCTGGACACACAACTGCAGAGTGTCCCATCTTTTGACAATTCCAACACTTCACCTTGGAATAGTCCTTCTGTGTGTCACCCTGTTTACCTTTACCTTTGCCTTTGCCCCCACCATTGCTTGTGGAAACCTGCTTCTTCCCTTTGCCTTTCTTGCCTCCTGCCGACAGTGCTACATCCTCATCCTGCTCAACTGGCTTGCCTACCCCAAGGTGACCTTTCCTGATCTCTGTCTGAATGCAATCATCCCAAAACCTCTCCCATGTGGGAAGGGTCTCACGTGCACAAACCCTATCAACAAAGTTCATCCATGAACGGGGGAGGCCATTCACTGCAATCCGCACCAACTCAGTGGGTGGAATGTCCTCTCCAACTGTTGCCAACTCATCTCTCACATTAGTAATCTTGGTGAGATATCCAGCTGCACTATCACTACCCATCTTAATAGTCTTCAACTTCTCCTTCAGGACCATTTTCCGATTCTCATTAGTACTCTGGTAGAGATTGGACAATGTTGTCCACATCTCATGGGCATTTCTCTTTCCTCTCACATGAGGAATGCAATGGTCTTTGACTTTGTCTAGAATCAGTCGCTTACCCTTGTTGTTCTTTTTATTATACTCAGCCAACTGAATAGCATCAGTATGCACAACAACAGGGTTCTATGTGGTATGCACCATGATGTCCCAGACTTCTGCCTCCTCAAAGATACTCTGCATTCTCTCCTTCCAAACATTGTAATTTGTATGCCCATCCAGCCTATCCTCCACCCTCAATCCCAATGACATCCTGTTGTCCAAAAACTGAAAAATAGCACTGCTGTAGTAAAGACAAAACTATTGTTTGTGAAAAATCAGTTTGCTGGAATTTTCTGAGTAAAAAATCAGCAGGCTGTAATTTTCCTCCTTGCTGTCCCAAACTGCACTTCAGCGCTCAAGCTCTAATACCATGTAAAAATTTCTCTTTTCCCACCCCGATTTTCAGTTTCACCTTATTTCTCCCATATAGTTAAATGCCCTTTCCCATATCCATACATTCAACAACTGAAAAAATAATTTTTTGCTGAAAACACAAATTCTGGAAATTTTACAAAATGCTGGAAAATGCAGAAATAAAAATCAGCAGGTACAAACAGCCATTTAACACATTTGAACACAGTGATTTTTTGTCAATGTGACCCTGGAAAAACCCCCTACAACTCTTGGGGAACACCAGTTCGAGAGCTCTTTCTTATTTCTGAAAAATGCCTTTTTACAGTGAGAAATATTCACCAAAAATTAGAAAGCAAATTTTACAACTTATCTCGTTTTTCGTGCCTCACAGCCAACTGGAAAATACTATCAAATAGCAAAATAGGACAACAATAAATGCTATACGGCCTCCTCTATTTTTGTGCCCACTTTCAGCTTTAAATTCCATTGTACGGCCTACAATAAATACGATGTACAAACCTCGATTTGCGTGTAGAAAAACAACAATACGTTGTACGAATTTCCTTGGAAAATATCCAGCAAACTGCTCCTCGATTTCTATGCAAACAGCTGTATGGATTTCTAGAAAATCGTGCCAAAATCTGCCTTTCACTATGTGCTAACTCAGCTGTACAGATTTGCTAAACTGCTGCCTTGGAATGTGTGCCAAGCTGTTGTCTCCTTCTCCTCCCTATCCAGAAATCTCCCTTGCTCTCTTGCTCTCCTTCTCTCAATCTGCTCATGAAAGAATGAATGACATTTTCCTCCTTTTATCTAATCCTAAGTGACTTTTGGGTGATCCCTAAATCCAATGGCTGAAATAGATTGAGATTTAGGGTTGAGATTAAATTCTCATTTAAATCTCACTTTCTATTTTTTAATTCACCCCACTTTAATAAATACCCACTTAGTCATTTATTTCCAAAGTCACTTTTCCTTTCTAATTTTTCATTGACTTTAATAAAGTCACTTTAAAATTAGACTTTAGTAACTTTATAACTTAAAGTCACTTTTAAATTAGATTTGACTTTATAAAAATTATAAAGTCACTTTAGGAGAAAAATTAAATTCTTTTGGACACTTTTCCCTAGGCCAAAGATCAAAGTCTTAGGGAACCACTTGTCCTCCAGTAACAAATTTCAACAGTCTCAACGTGTAATCAAGCTCAAGGGAGGATAATAAGGGCCTTTCTTTATTGGTGAAGCTTCTTATTCTTAAGCATTATAAACAACATCTTAAACCCATGAACCATATTAGGCTACAGTTCCATGAATGTATCCCTGAATAACTACACGACATCCCCCTAGTATATCTCTAGCCTACCAAAGGGATATGAGTGCCATGATTAAACCCAAACATAATCCCTAAATAAGCATGTGACTTGGGTCCACACTAAGGATGGTTCTTAGGACCATGATTGTTGTTATTTATCATTTGAGTAGGATGCAGATGACATAAATATGTTTTGCATAGCGGAAATGTGTCTCATGGCTTAAACATGGTTAAGGGGGTAAAAAGAGTTGACTAGGATGGAGATGACATGAATATGTTTTGCATAGCGGAAATGTGTCTCATGGCTTAAACATGGTTAAGGGGGTAAAAAGAGGCTTCATCCATAATTGAACCTTCCTCCGCTTAAATTCCATGGCAAAGGGAGGAAAATACATAGGCCACAACCCCTGAACATATCTTATTGATCTTGATTTCCATATTAAACCACACTCACAACCCATAACACAACCATTCTTTGGGGATCTTTGGCATCTGAGTTGTATATGGATGTCATTAAGAGTTTTTAGACACTAAGTATTGGCCATGAAGTCTTAACAATATTATACGAAGGAAAACTAATGCCTTGAGTTATAATTGAATCTTCTCGAGTAGAAGAACCATGAACAAGTCCTCAAACCAACACATGAGTCCATTGTAAGACTTTGAGTAAAATATAGGAACCATGAGTAAGTTTCCTTAGGATATTATTAAATATTTCTTTGGATCAAGAACCCTAAGAAAATCCTTAATGTAACACACAACTCATTTCTAAGGCTTATTTGAAATCATTTAGTTGGGATAAATGCCCCATCAGTAAGTTTTTTGCAATATAAATAATTTTAGGTTTAGACATGGACAAAGGTTGAAATGAGGACTGCACACCATAATTGAATCATCTCAATATTGAGCATCATGAAAAAATTAGAAACCCCAACATAGACCCTCACTAGGGGGTCTTTTGCATATGAGTTGGATATAAGCATCAAGATGCCTTGTGCATTGTTGATGGGTCTTGGGATTTTAACCATGATCATGGCATGAAAATACCAACCTTATGCCTATAACATACCTAACTCCCTTGCTAAGCCATAATACTAAAAATATAGTATTTATACCATTATGCAAAGTTCACATTAACATGAAAAATGCAATACTCTGATATCCGTAAAAATAAATCTATGTAACATGATGAAAATAAGCATGCATCAAAAATAAGTTCACATTAACATGAAAAATTCAATACTCTGATATCCATAAAAATAAATCTATGTAACATGATGAAAATAAGCATGCATCAAAAATAAAATTGAAATATGTGAATGAATATTATTAAAAAAACACATTGTGGAAAACCACAAAATGAAAAGAAAAAATTTAGCATTAAACTCAACAGAATGAATATGAGCACATATTTCATAAACAACTTTCACCATTGGATCTGTACCTGGGATGTTCCTCCCAAACAAAGACTCTATTGTTAAATTCCTCTCAATAGTAATCCATAATAAAGCTAGTGTTATGAATCCACAAGGAAGTCTGGCTCTCATTGCTAGCCACTATCCACTGAACAGTCCAATACCCAAATTACTAACTCCTATACCAATTCCAATTTGCTATCTTCCTTCCCCTTACCCTACACAACTCAAGGAATGATATATTCTTGTCTACAAAATAGTTAATCAACATATCTCACTTCTCTCCAAGTCTCTGACATAGGTTGTCCATGAACCTCTTAGCTAGGGACTCCAAGAGTTCTGAGCAATGATTTGAGTGCTCACAATATCCTTCCCTAAAGATCATGTGCTATTTATTAGCCTAAATATTACTCTTACTCTCTCATGCTAGCCTAGTTCTTAGGACAAAAACTAACACATCTACCGTTTATTTTCCATACCGAATATGGTTAGTGCTCTTTCTTAGCACCATAATATATCTTTCCACTACAATGTCTCTCTAAAAATTATGTCACTCTTTTCAACTCAAATTTCCTTTTGTTCCATTAATGCTTTTACATCACATTTCTCAATATTTAGTTATACATAGCCCATGTTGCCATAAATTGGTTATATATCTTTTCCCACCAACTTCTTACATGCATTCATTTCATTAGTGAAAGAAGTATTGCATGTGTAATAGCAAAATGACCTAGGCATGTGGAAATTTTCCCATAATCCTTGCTTGACCTCCTCTCTTATGGCATCATATCCCTAAGACATTATTCTCCCTCTTATATTATAACCATCAATATATTTTTATTAAATAAATGTGTGTATAAATTACAAATTCTAGGCTCTATAGCCTTTATTTAGTATATTCTTTTTAGTTGAAGTCATATCGGCTCACTACCCTAAATCATATTGTCATAATTATAGTGTGGTTTATGGGAATTAAAACTTGGATATTACATCCCCTCACTATGTTACCAAGTTAACTCAAACTATGACTTCAAACTAGGACGATAGCCCTCAAAACCTATGTTTTTGCATAAAAAAATGAAATAAACCCCTAAATCAAAAAGTGGTACCACCAATAACGCCCTTTGTTACAATTAAAATTACAACACTTTTCAATCAAGGCATTCAAAATCAATATTATTATTAAGGAAAACCTTAAAAATCAACATCTAAATAAAAAAATGGTTCAACAAAGAGCAATAGATTTTTTTTAAGGTTAAAATTATAGCTCATTTGAAATCGTATCCTTAACAACTAGTACCATTGCAACTTGTTGAGTTTTTGTAGCTATGGTCGGTCCTCATAATTGATACTTTAACCCCTCCAAATATATCTAATACATGTTCTTCATGTCGGCTTCAAAAAGAGGGAATTTTGAATTTTCAAATATTGAGTTTTTGCCTTTAAATGTAACAACCCTCATGAAAATTCCATGTAATAAAGTTAATAAAGAAAAAAATAAGACCATAGGCAAGGGACACATATTCCAAGCTGAATGTTGGGCAAAGATATCCTAATGGGCATCACTGGATGTGTTTATGGCTAAAGGAAATTAGCAAAGGCAAAGGTTTTGGCACATTTATTTATGAAAATAAAGGAAATTAGGAGAAAAGTAAGGTGAAAGGTCATAGAGTGCGTGTGAGGAGGAAAATGAAGGAAAATAATGGAAACTGAAGAAAATAGAGGCCTCATTAATAAAAAGTCTTATGAGGATTAGTTGGTAACTTTTTGTCAGTTCAGTTTTGGAGCTCTCTCATTATTCTCTCTCTCTTGCTCACTCTTGGACACTTAGATTTTTCTTGGAGCACTCTAGCTTTGGAGAAAGGAAGGAAAAGAAAGCAAAGGGGAAGTAAGGAAGAGTAGGATCAAGCAACTTCAGCAGGAATACTTGTAGGTAACATATTGCATGTGTGATTTCCTAGTTGGTTTTGACATGCATGGCTTTGCATGTTGGTGTATGGTTCTCTTGCTGTCGGTGGCATGGTTTTCAAGCTAGCCTTGCCTTTTTTGGATGTCATAGTGTGTTGGGATGTTTATCTTAGTTTTGAACTTTGGAATTTCTGGATGGATTTTTAAATCCGGGGTGGAGGTGGTCTCAAGGTTCATTCCCAAAGGCCTAGGAATCCCTTGACCAATTTTGGCGGGATACACGGTAAAGCCCAAGGGAGGAGTCTTAGTTTAGGGCCTAATGATCCGATGTGGATTGCAGTAAAGCCTAAGAGGTTGGTATCTTGGTTTAGGACCTAGTGATCCGGGATTGGATTGTGGTAAAGCTTGAGAGACAAGGAGACGAAAAATTCCTCAAGGATAGTGATGGATTCTGGATGGCATTCCAAGTTCGCTTCAGTTTTGTGATCCAAGCATCGGTTTTAGTGTGATCACATTTTGATGAGGGTGGAGGTGGTTTAACCTCTAGATTCCCTTGGTTGTTTTTTGGCTTGGATTATCCATGATATCCCACATTCATGCTTGGAATATGACACGAGAGTGACTATTTGAAAGAAAGATTTGGTTCAACCATGTCTACTGTCAGGTGATAAGTGGAAGTCCCGAACCTAGTAAGGTTTTCCTATGGTTAATAAAATCAAAGTTATGTTTCTTTTGTACTTGTTTATATGTGGGTTTAATGGTTGTTATCTCACTATTATTTCCATGATTTTATGTTGGTTATAAGCATAGTTAATTAACTAGTTCATGTCATAGTTACTTCATTTATTTACTTATAATGGTTAAATGATGGATGTAAGACCTAACTGATGTCATAATAGTTCAAGGGAGAAGGTGGTGATCCTTCTTGTCATGTCTCATAAGAGTTTTTAGTCATTCATGTTCTGTCTTGTATCCTAGACTTGTAGATTGCCTTGATGTCAAGTGTTCGACATAATGTCCAGTTGGGGATGGTCAGGCCTAGTCCTAAAGTTGATTTTTGGTTTATGAGTGTTTTCATCATGTGTTTAATGGATTCTAAAAGTTACAACGATTTCTAACCTTTGGCCAAAATCTTGGGCTAAAAAAGTGCCTTAATTTCCACGAACACAGGCACAAGCCTGCTGGGAAAAGTCCCTGCATGCAGGTATGTAGGCTTGTGGGAGTGTCCAGAGGTCCCTAGACATTGGCATGCCCATAACATGAGAGCTTCGAGAGGTCAAGAGGTTTAAGAACTTAGTGGGACCCAAGGGCAGGATGCCTGAGTCGTTGGGTTACCTCTTGGGAGTGTTGTTGTTGATGTGGAAGGTATGGTTGATGTGTTTTTGTCGATTCCATTTCCTTAAGGTCACCGAGGAGGTTCAATCCTATCATAGTAGCCTCTCGTCACATGTTTACCCCAATTGGTTAGTTACCTGGGTAGATATGGGAGGAGGGTTGTTACAAATGGTCACACTTGTGACAAAACAGGTCAATATTTTATAGGCATAACCATTAGGAAAAATCCAAGTTTTTCTATGGAAGGAGCAAGTTTGAATTTTAGCCTTTCTAACTGTCCTTGACTGAATCTTCAGGAAGCATATTATATCATGTTGCGGATGGATTGACCAAGTTTGACTTGGGAATATTGGTGGCTAGTTTGACATTGTTTTGACTAGAAGGATTATATGTATTTCTTAATGAGATGAATACTTTCTATAAGAAAAAGGTTGTTGGGTTTTCCCCCCAAGTGGGTAAAATTCTTATGTTTGTTGTTTGGATATATCTTTATGATCCTATTATCATTTTGTTTCTATTGTTGGGATCTTCTATGTAACTTTTTTATGATGAATGTGAATGCAAGAACAATTAATATAAGAAATCATAAGAAATAATTATCAGATTACAAGACCTTGAAAAATCAACATGGTATAAGAGCTTGGGTGAAACAACAGTCTTAAAAGAAGTTGGAATATTTCAAATTATCCTATAAGTCTTGTTTTTTCACTAGCCCTAGAAACCCTAATACTATTCTGGTCGAAAAAGGGATGAAAAATATTCCAAAAGAAACCTAGATCTTCCCTATTGACCATGCCCTACCTATGTGACTTGTGATCCATTTGTTTTTTATCTAAGATAAAGAAGAAAAGCATTGAAGGCCTAGTTTAATCTTAGATGGATCGAATGACCTCATGAAGGTCGAAGCATGCTTGCATTTGTATAGAGGGACGAAGCCCTTAATTTATAGGTTGAAAAGCCTCAATCCATTTTAGTAGGCTCAGAAGACCTCAGATCCTATTTGGTGGAAATGTGAAGTTGGGTTACACTTTTCTAAGAATTTACTGTGGAAAATTCATCATTGCACTTTTTTGGCCGAATTAGTCATTTTTTTTTTTTTTTTTATAATTTTAATTTTTTTATATTTATATTTATATTTTTTATTTTTTATTTTATTTTATTTTTGAATTTTTAATTTTTTTAATTTAATTTAATTTAATTTTGTTATTTATTTTATTTATTATTTTTATTTATTATTTATTATTTTATTATTATTATTATTATTATTTTCCTCAGCTGAAATATATTTTTTTCAACCAAATAATTAAAAGCTAATGTTGGACCGAAAATTTGAACATTAAAGTTAATGAAAGCCTGCAACAAATTGTTGGATGGTTGGGGGGAAATCCAGTAAGTTAGTTTCTTGGCCGAAATATTTTTTTAGCCAATTGTATTTTTTTGGTCGAAAAAGTTGTTCGGTCGAACATTTAGTTCGCCGAAAAAATTCTTTATATATATTTGGGTCATAAGCCCATTTCATAGTTTTTCTGTGTTTTTATCCGCTTGAACATTGTCTACGTAGTGTTGTGTTTTTCTCCGTTGAACGTTATATGCACATTATTGACCATTGTATGTGCTCAACACTGGAGGAGTTCGACGCAATGTGAATAGCTCAGCCTTGATGTTTTTCATGTTATGTTAATATCTAGCAGGTCACGTTGATGTATGGTTTTCACTGCAACTTATTTAATTTTTTTTTTTTGTTTTGGAGGCCTGCTCGGCGCTAGAGGAGTTCGACGCACTGTGAATCAGTTAGGTCAGGTTGATGTTTACTAGGTTGATGCTTTGCAAGTTACGTTGATGTTTAGCAAGTCACGTTGATGTATAGTTTTCTTTGCAACTTGTTTAATTTTTTTTGTTTTCGCAAGTCTGCTCGGTGCTAGAGAAGCTCAACGTTGGAGGATTTCGACATCAAGGAGTTCGATGTTAACTGGATGTAGGAATTTTGACTTCTTTCCCCATCTAATCAACTCATCATGATTGCCAAAATAAGTCTCTATCAAAAATAGTCATCTTCTGTTAAAAAATGTTCATATTAATGCAACAGAAACTGTGCATATTAATATATATAATGTTTATATATCAATATTTTCATGAATATACATGATTTCAAGCTCAAGGGAGGGTAATAAGGGCCTTTCTTTATTGGTGAAGCTTCTTATTCTTAAGAATTATAAACAACATCTTAAACCCATCAACCATATTAGGCTACAGTTCCATGAATGTATCCCTGAATAACTACACGGCATCCCCCTAGTGTATCTCTAGCCTACTAAAGGGATATGAGTGCCATGATTAAGCCCAAACATAATCCCTAAACAAGAATGTGACTTGGGTCCACACTAAGAATGGTTCTTAGGACCATGATTGTTGTTATTTATCATTTGAGTAGGATGCAGATGACATGAATATGTTTTGCATAGCGGAAATGTGTCTCATGGCTTAAACATGGTTAAGGGGGTAAAAAGAGTTGACTAGGATGCATATGACATGAATATGTTTTGCATAGCGGAAATGTGTCTCATGGCTTAAACATGGTTAAGTGGGTAAAAAGAGGCTTCATCCATAATTGAACCTTCCTCCGCTTAAATTCCATGGTAAAGGGAGGAAAATACATAGGCCACAACCCTTGAACATATCTTATTGATCTTGATTCCATATTAAACCACACTCACAACCCATAACACAACCATTCTTTGGGGATCTTTGGTATTTGAGTTTGATATGGATGTCATTAAGAGTTTTTAGACACTAAGTATTGGCCATGAAGTCTTAACAATATTATACGAAGGAAAACTAATGCCTTGAGCTATAATTGAATCTTCTCGAGTAGAAGAACCATGGACAAGTCCTCAAACCAACACATGAGTCCATTGTAAGACTTTGAGTAAAATATAGGAACCATGAGTAAGTTTCCTTAGGATATTATTAAATATTTCTTTGGATCAAGAACCCTAAGCAAATCCTTAATGTAACACACAACTCATTTCTAAGGCTTATTTGTAATCCATTAGGTGGGATAAATGCCCCATCAGTAAGTTTTTTGCAATATAAATAATTTTAGGTTTAGACATGTACAAAGGTTGAAATGAGGACCACACACCATAATTGAATCATCTCAATATTGAGCATCATGAAAAAATTAGAAACCCCAACATAGACCCTCACTAGGGGGTCTTTTGCATATGAGTTGGATATAAGCATCAAGATGCCTTGTGCATTGTTGATGGGTCTTGGGATTTTAACCATGATCATCGCATGAAAATACCAACCTTATGCCTATAACATACCTAACTCCCTTTTCTTTACCATTAAACACTATAAATACTATAGTGGCTCGGTTACCTCCTGCGAGTGTTGTTGCTGATGTGGAAGGTATGGTTGATGTGTTTCTGTCGATTCCATTTCCTTAAGGTCACCAAGGAGGTTCAATCCTATCATAGTAGCCTCTCGTCACTTGTTTACCCCAATTGGTTAGTTACTTGGGTAGATATGGGAGGAGGGTTGTTAAAAATGGTCACACCGATTCATCCTCCCAAGATCACTATATATATGCCATTCAACTTCATCCTCTAGGCCAATTTGGATAACAGGAATAACAAAGTACCTTCTACAAAGGAGAAAAGGAAAAAGGAAGGGCGAAGTTGTTTAGAAGAAGACCGGACTCTCTCTCTCTCTTTATTTGACCTCACACTTGTGACGAAACAGGTCGATATTTTATAGGCATAACCATTAGGAAAAATCCAAGTTTTTCTATGGAAGGAGCAGGTTTGAATTTTAGTCTTTCTAACTGGCCTTGACTAAATCTTTAGGAAGCATATTATATCATGTTGTGGATGGATTGACCAAGTTTGACTTGGGAATATTGGTGGCTCGTTTGACATTGTTTTGACTAGAGGGATTATATGTATTTCTTAATGAGATGAATACTTTCTATATAAAAAGGTTGTTGGGTTTTCCCCCAAGTAGGTAAAATTCTTATGTTTGTTGTTTGGATATATCTTTATGATCCTATTAGCATTTTGTTTCTATTGTTGGGATCTTCTATGTAACTTTTTTATGATGAATGTGAATGCAAGAAAAATTAATATAAGAAATCATAAGAAATAATTATCAAATTACAAGACCTTGAAAAATCAACATGGTATAAGAGCTTGGGTGAAACAACAGTCTTAAAAGAAGTCAGACTATTTCAAATTATCCTATAAGTCTTGTTTTTTCACTAGCCCTAGAAACCCTAATACTATTTTGGTCGAAAAAGGGATGAAAAATATTCCAAAAGAAACCTAGATCTTCCCTATTGACCATGCCCTACCTATGTGACTTGTGATCCATTTGTTTTTTATCTAAGATAAAGAAGAAAAGCATTGAAGGCCTAGTTTAATCTTAGATGGATCGAATGACCTCACAAAGGTCGAAGCATGCTTGCATTTGTATAGAGGGACGAAGCCCTAAATTTGTAGGTTGGAAAGCCTCAATCCATTTTAGTAGGCTCAGAAGACCTCAGATCCTATTTGGTGGAAATGTGAAGTTGGGTTACACTTTTGTAAGAATTGACTATGGAAAATTCATCATTGCACTTTTTCGGCCGAATTAGTCACTTTTTTTTCAGTCGAAACATATTTTTTTCAACCAAATAATTAAAAGCTAATGTTGGACCGAAAATTTGAACATTAAAGTTAACAAAAGCCTACAACAGATTGTTGGATGGTTGGGGGGAAATCCAGTAAGTTAGTTTTTTGGCCGAAATATTTTTTCAGCCAATTGTATTTTTTTGGCCAAAAAAGTTGTTCGATCGAACATTTAGTTCGCCAAAAAATTTCTTTATATATATATATTTGGGTCGTAAGCCCATTTGAGAGTTTTGTTGTGTTTTTATCCGCTTGAACATTGTCTACATAGTGTTGTGTTTTCCTCCGTTGAACGTTATCTGTGCATTGTTGACCATTGTATGTGCTCAACACTGGAGGATTTTGACGCAACGTGAATAGCTCAGCCTTGATGTTTTTCATGTTATGTTAATATCTAGCAGGTTACGTTGATGTATGGTTTTCACTGCAACTTATTTAACTTTTTTTTGGTTTTGGAGGCCTGCTCGGCGCTGGAGGAGTTCGGCGCACTGTGAATGACTCAGGTCAGGTTGATGTTTACTAGGTTGATGCTTTGCAAGTTACGTTGATGTTTAGCAAGTCACATTGATGTATAGTTTTCTTTGCAACTTGTTTGTTTTTTTTTTGTTTTTGCAAGTATGCTCGGTGCTGGAGAAGCTCGACGCTGGAGGATTTCGACGTCAAGGAGTTCGATGTTAACTGGATGGAGGAATTTTGACATCTTTCCCCATCTAATCAACCCATCATGATTGCCAAAATAAGTCTCTGTCAAAAATAGTCATCTTCTGTTAAAACATGTTCATATTAATGCAACAAAAATTGTGCATATTAATATATATAATGTTTATATATCAATATTTTCATGAATATATATATATATATATATATATATAACCTTATGTTTATGAAAACTCTAAACTGTTAAAAGTTGTTCATTAAGTTCATATTAATGCAGCAAAAATTGTTCATATTAATTCCGCAAAGAAACGGTTCATATTAATATATATTTTGTTCATATTAATATATATAATGCTTATATATTAATGTTTTCATAAACATAATTATATATAAACAACACAAGAACCATAAAAAATTGATAAACAAAACCCTACCAAAAACTCTAAATGTATTAAGGTTATGAAGAAAGGGGATGGACTGTAATACTTAGACATTATATTGATTACACAAATAATTCAAATAATAGCGAATTAGTTTTGAAAAACTGATCTATCTCCAATTGCAACATAATTTCTATAAAAAGTGTGCTCGAAGTAATCAAGCAATAATGGCAGTTGTTAGTATTTACAACCAAAAAAATATGTATCAGACATATGAGCAAGTTATTGTACGAACATAAGATAAGATAAGACTTGCATTACACTCCATGAGAAACAAGAAATGTTAAGCGAGAGAAATCAAGAAAAGTTCAATTATAAAGTTCAATTGGTAAAGTTGCTTCCATTTTTTAAAATTGCTCTTACAAACTAGAATGAATTAGATTTTATATTCTAGTTTTTCTATATTTATGAAATAGCCTCAATTAGTTTTCCTTTCAATGTTAAAATTATAAATACATTATTTTAATAAAAAATATTTTTATTTAAATTAGTGAAAAAGTCTTGGCATCAACTTTAATATGAGTGGAAGAACTCGTGATTTATCTTGAGCCTCTGAGTGGAAGAACTATATGTAGGTTGCATCATGCTACTCCAAATTATTATAAATCATAAGATTTGTTTCTTATTGATTTCAACTCTATTGTCAATCCGATTCAATTTAATATTATATATATTCACCTCTTTTCCCCTATTTTAATATATTTATTTAAGTGATAAGTCATAATAACTCTGCAATTCACACGGTTTCCTTATTCACTTGTCCTATCCATGAATAACATCCAATATGTAGAAACTTTGGTTGTTTTAATCCATGGTTTTAGGCAAGCAAGCCAACGACCTTATCCATATCAAAACTGTAATGTTTTTTTATCTTAATATTGAAGATAAATATAAGAATTATGGATTCTGGTGTACATAGTGGCATGATCAAGAATCAGCCCTTATTGCCTCATAGAAAAGCATTGAATGACATAAGATTAAAATTGTAATGTTTTGTTTTGTTTTTTTTTTGTTTTTTTTTTTGTTTTTTTTTGTTTTGTTTTGTTTTTTTTTTTTTTGTTTGTTTGTTTGTTGGTGTTTTTTGTTTATTTGTTGGTTTTTTGTTTGTTTGTTTGCTTGTTGGTTTTTTTTTTTAGTTTGTTTGTTTTTTTTTTTTTTTTAATCTTAATATCGAGGATAAATATAGGATTTATGGATTTCAGTGTACTTAGTGGCATGATAAAAAATCGACCCTTATTGCCTCATAGAAAGATATTGAATGACTTCTATAGAAGATGAAAGCCCTTACAAATTAGTTGTTTATTGATTTGAATGTGGTCATAAACTTTTTAAATGTGGAAATTTATGCAACAAAATCATACATAACATGATGGAAAATATCCATTGATAGGTTAACCTTCGGTATAGTATAGCCCAAAATTGATAAACATGACAATATATATCTAATTTCAAGGATTGGTATTCTCTTGATAAGTAAAATATTCATTGAATAGTGAAGGAATCTCATTAGGCATGGAAGTACTATTAATTATTTGTCTTAGGGGTATGGAGAGTCATAGGAATAACTATTAGAGGATTTGAGGCCCTAGCTTGGGTTGAAAATCACATTAATTTTTTATAATTAAAAATATTTCTTCATCATCAAAAATCAATATAGTGTAGCATGTGTTTGAATGTTATTCTTGTGCATTCCAACATGAGAACATTTGTTAAGATGTTTTTCCAGTTGCATTGATTTGTAAATTGCCATTATTATTATACTGGGGCAGTTCATCACAATAGATCCTGTAATATTCCATCATTCCATCACAATATATATTTATTTTTCATCATTCTCCCATAATCTAAGGCATTTGCAAAAAAAAAATATATTATTCATTTTATTGAATTTGTTTTTTAAAGGGATTAGAAAACCCATTAAACATGTTTTAAAAATGGACATTAAGAAGTTGCTTGTTATCCCAATCCAGGACAAGACATGATTACTTATGTGCTATACAATATTGCGATGAACAAAGTCTTCCAAATGAAAAAGAATGTACCTAGAAGGACAACAAACAATGAAGCATATTATATTGCACTGATAGAAGGTTTAGGAACAACTAGGGAGTATAGATCCAATGGAATTGTAGTCTTCACCAATCTTGGACTTGTATGCAACTAGATGAAAGGTGTGTACCAAGTCAAAAAGGAGTAGTTAAAACAACTACATGGAGAAGCAAAAAGCATTGCTAGTAAATTTCAATTATTTAGCATAAGACATTGTGCAAATGTTAATAGGATGACTAGTGATCTATTGTATGAGGTAATGCATGTTGACACCTAATCATCAGGATTGGGTGAATAAGTGTAACTGGTGTAAATAAATAATGGAAAATATGAAGAGTCACCGGGAGATGAAATGAACAGTCTCTCCCTCATGTATATAATAAAGACCAACCTGAATGAATATAACGAATTGATTCTGAGGAGTTACTGCCTGGTCTGACATGGTATCAGAGCCAGCGCCATTTTTGGCTTCTATCTGCCATTGTAACTCCCTTCTGCCATTTTTTAGAAATCTGTCCTGCATTTCCTACCGTGCCATATTCTTCTTTGCCCTCTGCGTGATAATCTGGGTCTGCCCTCTAGGTGATAATCTGGGTAACACGGTATACTCATCATATACCTGCTCCTCATTGCAATTATCTCTCATCCAACATCCAACCTGTTGTTTTCATCAACTTCTCTTTTTGGGCTGCAATCTTTAATGGTCTAGTCACTCGATTTATGGAGGAAGCGAACAAGTAATGGTGTCAATATATATTATGCTGCATCATAATTGTTCATTCCCTTGCAACAATTTGAAAAGAATGCACTCCAGAATGTTTTGGTCTCTATACCGATGTGGGGGAATGAGATGATAGGGGAACCATTTGACAACCTTTGTTGCCTCTCTTCACTGTATTGCTCCCTTAAGTGCTGCCAGTGTACCATTGCCAAACCTTCGTTGTCAAACCTCACACTGCTCCCAACAATACGCATTCGTAATACGCAGACCTCCCCTCCTCTCTACTACCATACGCAAGTTTTTCATTACCTTGAAGAATTTCTGGTATTACACTGCCTCCATATCCCCTTGACATCATGCCTATCTACTCTACTACGCACTGTAACCATTGCCAATGGAGCAGTCCTTGTACCAGAATCGAGACCTCGTTCTGGTGTATGATGCGCAGCAGCCAGGAAAACGTCCAAAGCGATGGGAGCGCTAGTGGATCTGTATACAATATATGCTTCTTGTGCATTAAACATTTTTGGAGACTGCATTAAACATTTTTTGAAGACTGTGTATACATGCTCTAAATGGTTTTAATTTGGTGCATTGGATTTTTTTGCATTGGCTCAAAAATATGTATGGTATCCATGGTGCATGTGTTGAGAAAAGACATCATTAAAAATCGGTTGAAATCTTTTATATGGTGAGCCATATGTGATCGATATATAATGGGCATATATTATATGAAGTGCACGTCAACTTTAGAAAATTTTCTATCAGTAGAAGTATTTTTTTTCTATCAGCAGAAGTATTTTTCTATCACCAGAAGTATTTTTCTATCAACAGAAGTATTTTTACAGCAATCAGACTTTACAATGCATTCAATCATATCCATTATGGGAATAGTTCTCACTGGCAAGGAGAACTATCCTGAGTGGTCCCGGATGATAAAACACACCCTCATTTTCAATGAGTTGTGGAAAGGAGTGTGTATTGGAGACGGAGACAAAGAGCTAGAACAACCTACCTCAGACGAAGAGTTCGCCATTTCGGAAAATAAGAACAGTAGAGCCTATGCATTAATTTCAGCATCTATAAATGAAGAGGTGAGTCGCCATATTTTTCCATTTTCAATTGCTTTCGAAGCCTTACAAAAGCTGAAAGAACTCCATGACTCACATTCTACACTTGAAGTTGTTCAACTCATGATTAAACTCTTCACTCTTGAATTACAAAGTAATGATCCTCTTGCTCTTGCATCCGAAGTAAAATCTATAATGCATGATATCAAAGCCACTAAGGTTGAATTAGATATTCCTCTTATCGCTTTTCTCAAGGCACTTTATCCTACTTACTCCAATTATCTTGAGTCATTGCAAGCAAATGGAAATATCAAAGATATTACCTTTGACACTCTTGTGAAAAAATTTGTTGAAAGAGAGAAAGCTTTTGGAAAGAAAATAGCCCCTAAATATTCTGAAGAGGTTGTGTGCCTTGCTCATAAAGAAAAGAATCTTACCCAAGATTCTTCCAGAGGAAGAGGTGGTCGAAGAGGAAGAGGAAGATATTTCAGAGGCAGGGGGGCCAAACACTCTCAAGGAGAAAAGGCAGATTTGCACTGCATACACTACAAAAGAAATGGATCACATTATGCTTCCACATGCAAGTTACCTTGGGACAAAATTGCGCAGCAAAGAAACCAACCCAAAGGAAAAACTAATGACACAGACAAAGGTAAAGTACCTGAATCTGCTCATTATGTTGTGGCACAATGTAATATTGGAGTAAATGAAGACTTATTTAATGCTTCACTTGCTTCTTGGAAAAATGATTGGTTGCTTGATTCAGGAGCAACTTGCCACATGACTCATAGAAAATATTTTTTTGAAGAATTTACTAAAAATGTTGATGGAGCAGTATACTTTGCATACCAATCAAAACTCAAGCCATCAGGGCTTGGCATAATCAGGCTCAAATTGCCTGGTCTTCCAGACTTTCTTCTACATCATGTTCTATATTTCCCACAGCTAAAGAGAAACTTGTTGTCCTTGGTCCACATTCGCTAGCAAGGTCACTCCATTCATATGTTTGATGGCAAGCTTGAGGTGAGAAAAGCAGCTGACCACTCACTTGTCATGAGGGGGATAGAAGAAGAAAGGCTTCTCAAGCTGCAGGGTACCTCTGCTTGTGCATAAAATTTCTCATACAACTCTCATTATGAAGAAGGTACACTTCCATCAAGTTTATTATGGCATGCTAGATTTGGACATTTGAACTATGACAGCCTTCGCTTGTTGAAGAAAGATGGTGTTGCTGGTTTGCCTACAATTCCTAGGAAACTTAAGCAATGTGATGATTGTATTCTAGGAAAGCATAGCAAACAGTCTTTTCATGATTCACATTCAAAAGCACATAGAAAACTTGAAATCATTCATTCAGATTTATGTGGTCCAATGCTTGTTCCTTCTACAAATGGAAACAAATATATGATGACATTTATTGATGACTACACCATAATGTGTTGGGTTTATTTATTGAAGAACAAATCTGATGCTTTTCAAACATTCAAGAACTTTCATAAATGGATTGAAAATTATGCACAATCTCATATTGGCTCTATTCACACTGATAATGAAAAATAATACAGTTCAAATGAATTTGAAAACTATCTTCGCCAACATGGGATCAAACATCAAACAACTGTGCCTTATAATCCCCAACAGAACGGTGTAGCTGAAATAATGAATAGGACAATCTTAAATATGGTGCACTCCATGATGTTTCTCAAAAATGTAAAATTGATGTTTTGGGCTGATGCAATTCTATGTGTTGTATATATAGAGAATAGATGTCCATCTAATACTATTAGAAACAAGACTCCCTATGAAATGTGGTATGGGCACATTCCTTCGGTAAAGCATCTCAAGGTCTTTGGTTCCACCTGTTATGCCTTGATACCAAAGGTACATAGAAACAAACTTGGTGCAAGAAGTCGTAAGTGTATCTTCCTGGGGTATTCAAATACCTCCAAAGCATACCGTCTCTATGATGGAGTCAACAAAAAGTTTGTTATATCTAGAGATGTAATCTTTCTTGAATCATCCAAAACTAACAATGTTGTTGAGCGACAACTTGATCGCTTGGATAGATTCGCAAATGCAAAATCATTTCAAGAATTTGATAATTAGATTCCACATCTTGAAGGGGGGATTCCTATACTAAATCAACTCGTGGAATCTTCTTCTGAAGAACTCTCTCCTCTGCATGAAACTCCAACAACGGATGATACTTTAAGTGATGTGATTGATAGAATTGGGAGACTCAATCTTGATTCAGTCCCAACTCAATCAACGGAGCATCCTGGACCATCTGAGAAAGGTCCCCCAAAGTGGTTGACAAAGACACTTGAAAGTGTTCATCCTGATGAGGTTGGAAAGACAGGAACTAGAAATTCAAACCAACAAAATGGAGGTGATGTAGATGACTCTGTTGCACCTATTGATATGGATGTTTCTTATGATTGTGAATTGAATTTATCTACATATTTCGAACCAAATTCCCTCAAAGAAGTTGTTGCTCATGATGAATGGAAAGAAGCGATGCAAAAGGAGTATGATGCCCTGATAAAGAATGGCACTTGGAAGCTAGTTGATCCTCCATTAGGAACCAAACCAATTGGCTGCAAGTGGGTCTACAAGAACAAGTATAAAGCAGATGGCTCACTTGACAAGCACAAAGCCAGGCTTGTGGCAAAAGGTTTTGCACAAAAGGAAGGGGTAGATTATGAGGAGAATTTTTCCCCCACAGCAAAATGGGCTACCATCCGGACACTCTTTGCCCTAGCATCTCAGAACGATTGGAAAGTCCATCAAATGGATGTAAAAACTGCTTTCTTGAATGGAGATCTAAAAGAGAACGTTTTATGTCCCAGCGTGAAGGATTTGCTGTGAAAGGACATGAACATAAAGTATGCAAACTTGTGAAATCCTTGTATGGCCTCAAACAAGCACCGTGAGCCTGGTATGAAAAACTAATTGAGCATCTTCTGAAACTCAATTTCAAACATTATGATCTTGATGCTACAACTTTATTTGTCAAGAAAGTTGGCAAAATAGTTGTATATCTTGTGGTATATGTAGATGATATTTTGATGACAGGGAACAAAGAAAGCTACATTACATCCATAAAGAAGAAATTGAGGAAAGGTTTTGAAATGACTGATTTGGGCTATGTTCATTACTATCTTGGTATTGAAGTAACTCAACATCCGAAGTCCATATTTCTTTCTCAAAAGAAGTACATTGTAGATCTGTTAAACAGGTTTGGCATGACAAAATGGAATCCTCTTACTACTCCAATTGAAGAAAACTTAAAGCTCACATCCATTGAAGGAAAAGAATTTGAGGATGCAACAAAGTATAGACAACTTGTAGGAAGTCTCAACTACCTAACTACTACCAGACAAGACATTTCATTTGCTCTTGGAATCCTCTCCAGGTTTATGCAAAAGCCTTGTGAAGGACATTGGTCTGTTGCAAAAAGAGTTCTAAGGTACTTGAAGGGAACTGAAGACTTTGGAATCAAGTATACATAGGTGGACGACTTCAGCTTGATTGGATACTCTGATTCAAACTTCGATGGAGACAAAGAAACTGGGGTATCTACTTCAGGTTATGCTATGAGTCTTGGATCAGGAGCTGTCTCTTGGAGATCACACAAATAATCAGTTCCAGCAGATTCCACAACAGAAGCAGAATATGTGGCAGCAGCTGAGGCAACAAAAGAAATTGTGTAGCTCAAGAAGATTCTTGAAGATTTGCAGGTAAAAAAAGTACAATCGACTCCACTCATGATTGACAATACCTCGGCAATAAAGTTGGCCAAGAACCCAAAGTTCCATGATTGAACGAAGCACTAAATATCATTTGATTCGACAACATGTTGAGGTCAAAACAATCCATCTCCACCATTGTTCCACTAATGAGCAAATTGCAGACATCTTCACCAAAGCGCTTGGAAGAGAAAAGCTTGAACGATTCAAAATAATGCTTGGACTCACCAACATCCCTTCAGATTAAGGGGGGGAATGCTGACACCTAATCATCAGGATTGGGTGAATAAGTGTAACTGATGTAAATAAATAATGGAAAATATGAAGAGTCACCAGGAGATGAAATGAACAGTGTCTCCCTCGTGTATATAATAAAGACCAACCTGAATGAACATAACGAATTGATTCAGAGGAGTTACTACCTGGTTTGACAATGCCAATTCAAGATTTGTGTGTAAAAGATGAATTAGTGTCAAGAAAGTTTATTAGGCAAGATATAAAAATGATAACAAAGCTAATGGTGGCAAGTGCCTTAACCAATTTCCTTACAGCCTCAAACACAAGAATAGGTTGACTAGAATGTGCACCCATGACAAACAACCATACCCCCAAACATTGTACCCCTAGACTTTATATCAATTAATGGTTAATAGACCATTAAATTGGTGATGTATCTTGACCTTATCAAACAATTTAAAATTTCTTATATACATTAAATCCTACAAACAAATCCATGGAAAAACAACCATACCCATATACACTGAGTTCATATAACACCCCCCCCACCCTGCAAAAAAAACAAAAATCAGAGATTCCCACCAAAATTAGAAGATGGGTTCAAAATTCACTGAGAAAACATAATAATTAAGGATCATAGGGCAAAAATCAGAGATTCCCACCAAAATTAGAAGATGGGTTCAAAATTCACTGAGAAAACATAATAATTAAGGATCATAGGGGTAAAAGAGAGGAGAAATAATTACAGTAGAGAAAACCCAATCGTCCCAATTTCCAAATCTCCACTTCTTGATGAGAAGCTTGTCTTGCAGCATATTTTGAATGAAACTCGTGATGGCACCATCAAATAGAGAGAAAGAACTGCACACTTCTCAACTAATCCTAGCATTACTCTAATTAAAACCCTTCCATATATTCTCATCCATTAGAATGTCGAATATATCGCAAGACTAGTGATGGAACTTTTATGTTAGACGAATGGTCTTTAAACCCTCCTTGACAACCATAGGGGGGACAAAAGGAGTCTACTTTCCTTCCATGCCTTTCTCAGGGAGCTTGGGCTTCTATAATTTTTCTTACAATGGGTTCTATGGTTGCTTATGTGATCTTAGGAGAAAGTCCAATATAATATCCTATTGGGAGTACTCCCCGTAGGTGCAGAAAGTTGACATTGATTTTGTCTAAGGGGATGGTCATATGGGCATAAGAAAGGTAGGGATTTGTTCATGATGACGTAGAGGACAATTGTTGAAGATTGTGTCAAGGATGAAAAATCTAAACAATGTTGCCACTAAAAACCTCACTATATATAATGTATATCGACGTAGAAAGTAGTTGTATGACAAACTTGGTTGAACATCACTCCACAAAATCGTCAAACATGCCTCTTTCCAAGCCCCAAGTCAAACATAGTACATTCATGGGGGAATTGTGAAATAATGATTTAAAACCAAATTATTTCAATCCACAACCTATGTCACTAATAGTAAGTCATGGGGCAATTGTAAAGCAATGCTTTTTATTGCGATTGCATCGAGAGGTGTTTTCAATCCCATATGGAAGAGATGTTGTAATGTCTTGTACTCCCTGTCTTGTTAAGCATTTTGATTCGGTAAAATATGTAAAATTAAAAATAAAATTGACATAAAATTGGCAATTTACCCTTGGTGAGTTTTGGGCACCTGATTTTCATAACCCATGATTTTGTTAATGATATTGTTAAGTAAGAGCTTATATATATAGATGTGTGTGCGTGTGTGTGTGTTACCAACATAGATTTTTCAAATCTCTTGAGATGCAAACCTATTTTAGAGTGAATAGAGAATTAATCCCTCTAAACACTTGGTAGATCAAGAGTTAAGATGAATCTAAGCTAGTATATTTTAAAAATTAATCCCTACTTGCTAAACCCCAAATATTTTCCCTTTATAGTTTGTGTTTATCACCCCATGTCATAACTATCATTGCTTCCAACTAAGGAACAACAAAGTTTTCAAAGAATGGTACATTCAATGTAACTAATTTACAAAAGCAAGGACACATCACATAATTAGAGGTTTATGGAGAAGATCTTGTGTTTCCATTTCTACATTTTTTCCCTATATTTATCACAATTTCATTTCAACCTGTAACTAAATGTAAGTCTTTGTCACTATTGATAGTGAATCTTTGCATAAGCTAAAGACAACAACACTAATTCATTTCCTTTATATAAGGAATTAGAATCATATCTCTTCTTTCCCATTTTAGAGAGTGTTATGCTTATATTTGACACCCAAAGCCAAGAAAGATGTAATGAGTCAAAGTAAATACTTGTGTTAAATTTTTTTATCTCATAGATTAGTTTTTCTTGAAAAGGAAATAAAATCATATTTATTTCTAAGAAAAATACAATTGGCCACAATCATATATAGCCCATGACCACCCTTTTAAAGCTTTTAAGACATAGATCTTAAGAAAAACTACAAGTCTAGTTGAAGTTGGGAAAAAACCAAAAGTTTTGCATGTTATGCATTCCATGTAGCTTTGCTATAATCTCCTTAAAAAATCTATAAATAAAACAATTAAAGCCAAAGGAAGCGGATCTAACTGCAAGTTTCTTTATGTTGGAAAATTTAAGCAAAAGTTCTTGGTCGCAAGTATTGCTATTGTTTAGAGCCCATCATTAGCTTCCTAACAACTTGAGAGAGATTCAATTAAACATTAAATTGGTTTTCTCACTATAGTAAATTCCTATATAAGACTTATATTTTAAAAAACAATTTTTACACAAAACAAACTAGAAAAAAATTATAATATTTTTTAAAAAAATACTTTTATTTTATAACTTTCTTAACTATTAAAAATAATATTTAATTATAATAAAAAAAACTTACAACATTCAATATATTTAAATTCTTATTGTATAATGTTAAAAAAATATTATTATTTATTTATAATTATATTCAATTATTTATTATTATTTTTATTAAAAAAATATAATATAATATAATATCACCAAATTAATAAAAAATAAATATTATATATATATATATATATATATATATATATATATATATATATATATATATATTTTAAAAATTATTAATTACATTTTAATATATTATAATAAATTATTTTAAAATCCATCTAGTTTACCTTACTTTTAATGTGGATATTTTCAAAGTTATTCATATTGTTTGAATCTTTGAGATATAAGTTGTGTGGTAGTTTGCCTTGTATGATGAATGGACGCTTCACCCATCATCAAGGAACAAAAAACTAACAGAGGTAAGCATGTGAGCTAATCAAATCTATAAGTAATGAGAGTATTGAGATTGGAATAAGTAATGCGAGTATTGAGATTGGAATAATGGTTATAAGGATGAAGAATAATAAATTAAAATTAATGTTCAATAGATGAAGGATATAAATTATTATTAAAAGAAATTGGTTAAAATCAATGGTCAAATAAAGACTAATTAAAATTAAAAATAAAATTGAAAATACTAAAAGTTACAATAAATTAATTGTAACAACCCCACGTAACCACCCATGAAAATGGATGGAGAAAATTTGTACACAATTTACCCATGGATAACTATCCAAATTACTATTCCAAATTCCTCATTAACCATTAGATAGAATCTTCACCATTACATAGAATAGCTTTAGTAAAGGAATAGTAAACTACATAACCAATAATAGCCATTGTTTTAGCACATTAACATAAACTTTCTAATATAACCTTGCATCAATTTTATGATTCCTTTAACTAGATTAGTTAATCACATACTTGATATTATAAATGTCAGATCACGCAAGGAATCAACATCATCAGACTGACACAACGAGAAATCACATCATTAGACACCAATTTACCCTATAAACCCCGTATGGTGAAAACCAATAAACATTTAATTTTATTATTAAACGCTCATGAGGGTGTTCACCCCTCACTCAATGGCTTATAAGGGAGTCCATCCCTTAACCATTGTCATAAAATCTTACAAGGAAATATCATTTAAATACAAAATATCTAGCTAAAAGCTATTACAATCATCATGATATCATTTACCCACAAATCTTCAATCTTTATATCTTTGTGGCCTGGTTGTTCCTTTAGTGGACCATCCTGTAGCTCACACTCATCTACATGGACCATTAATTCTTTACCTACCACCATGTTAAACATAATCTATCCTTTGCACAAGTCACCATCCTTTCCTGCCATTGTTGTCGTCAGCATACGTTGATATCATGATTACATAAAGTATTAATCAACCAATTCATAAATCTATACTAGTGATGCTTCACCATCTATTCATTTACATTCATGAAATGCAAGCAAAATATTGTGACATGCTTCCTTTAACAACACTTCATATGCACTAGTTATAAGAATGTAACCATCAAAGCATGTCTATAAAATAAATATCACATTAACTAATATGTCCTTTACACAAGCACGCATTCTTGCAAGACAAATCACTGTGGAACAAACAGAACACCTGTGGACATACTCAATCATCAAAAGTGATAGGAGTTGGATTATCTAGCCCCATCTCTGGTGGAGGGAGAGAACAGAAAGGGAAGCTAACCTGTTACTCTAGGTGGGCCATCCAGGCTTCTAACTTCTCCACTTTCTCCAAGATGCGAGTTTGTCCATGCCACACCACCACTACTCATTCCCGCAGATGACACTGGAAGCATTAGATTTGGGTCAGAGTTGCCATCACTTCTCCATGCTCCTCCCTACGATTTTTCTTGTTGTTCTCTAGCTGCATTGTAATGGACTGTCGTGATTGATCTATGGGTACATGAGGGGGTATGCCACTGCTCCTTTGTAGCAGTTGACATCCTCTGGGAGGACCCATAGCACACACCCGTCCTTTCCTACTTGAACCAGCAAGCGTAGACTCCTTAACCTTACGACGACTCCTAGGCGTAGTCTATGGGGCTTTTCCTCTGTCATTGTTTCCCATACAAGAACTCCTTCTTGGTGTCATGGAGGAGATGTGCGGAGGAGGGCCTCCTAACAATGCCACCCACACTGAGCCCCAAGTCACTAGCAAACTCAAAGAGATGCCTATTCTTCCCACATTCGCAGACCTCCCCTGCACTGTTGAAGGCACCACACCAATGTTATACAAAGTGTGTGTGCTCTTGCTCTAGAACCAAATGAATGGGTCGAATTCAAACCACAATTAACACCCCTCGTCGAGGCCAACGACGCCACCTCCACAATTCATACCACCAACTTCGAGTTCAGCATCTAAGACTAGCACCACACAAGGAGAAAATAATGTAACCCATGAGTAGGTACCAGCCAAGTACTGACCACTAATTCACCAACGAAACTTATAGACACAAAAAAATAAGGAACCAAAGAGACTAGAACCGATTGAGTTGATGACCCTACTGCTTCTGCTCTCACACTATTTCCAATTCCACAATCACCTTAGGGGAAGGACATATGAACAACCTGCAGTCTATGAAGACTACCATACCATAACCAAAAGTAGATAAAAACAAATTTATTTAGTCATTCTGGTTGTCACCAAAGGAAATGTAGGGGAGGGCGTGTAGTGGTGTTGTTCTCAACTCACTTTTGCAGACTCCAGTCACCCCATTCACCCACAAAATTACAACTCTTCTCATGTTCAAACCTCTAGTGGCTGCTACAAAACTATAGGGTATGCACTCGACATCATCCTAGTGCTCCTTCCTTGTACTGCAAACACAAGATCCCCATACTAAGACCCATATGTTGCCCTATGAAGCCCCTGACCACTTGTGAGTGCATAAATGCCTCTCTTCGTCGTTGGTTGCCTTCACACAAACCCCCTAGTGCGAATACTGCCAGACAACTAATTACCTTCTCGCACACATGATTAGTCTTGAGGGAGGCCCGACATGACTCCTGATGGCCTCAGTATATAAGTCAAATTCTTTATAACTTTTTTAATTATGTTTTATAAACTGAAAGTAAAAAAGTAAAGATAAATTTATGAATATATTAATATGTGGTGTGTTGATGTGATTTTTTTAACTTTATTTAGTAAGTCTATAAATATGTGAAGTAAATGTAAATATTAAGTTATGTTAAATCCTCTTGCATTGCTAATTATATCCTCATATTATCTTATAGACAACCTAATTTAAGATGAACCCAATGTATTATCAATATTCTTAACAAAAAAAAAATAATATATTAAATTATTAAGTTATATTTACTTTTCATTAATAAATATGAATAAGTTATATAAAAAGAATGGGGATTGTTTCTCATCTTTAACCCTCTTAATATTGCAAATGTGTGTCCTAAGAATTAGTCCTTATTTTAAGACAAATAAGATCATTTTGGTTTTAGAGATTAAGATTGGTTTCAACTTCCTTTTTCCTAACTCCTTTTTTCAATACATTATTAAATTATATTTACTTTTCATTAATAAATTATATAAAAAATAACAATAATATTATTCAATTTCAATTTCAATTTATTCAAATAATTAATTTGAAATATTATTTATCATTTTATTTATGTGAATAGATCTTTGAATTAGGTTTAAAATCCTGAAATAATATAATTTTGTAAATAAATTTAAATTATGTGAATACATCTTTGAATTAGGTTTAAAATCTTGGGATAATATATATCTTTTTTAATAAATTTGAATTTAAATTAATAATAAATAAAAATATAAGAAAATTAAAATAAATTTAAATTAAAACTTCACAAAAACAATTACATACACACTTCAACAACACCCATCAAAATTATTAAAATCATTTAAATAGAAAATCAGATTCCTAAAGTACAAATCTAGATTAAAATTTCACCAAAAACAATTACTTAACACACTTTAACAACACCCATCGTAATTATTGAAATTACACCAAAAACAGTCAATATAACAGTCATATTCATTTTGGGCAAATCTAGATAATTAATTCATGGAAAGATTTAAATTCTAAAACCAGTGTAGAAAGAAAAAACACTTTACAGAGTCACCACAAAACTATTTACATCGTTGAAAAGAATATAACCGGAAAGATGCATAAAGAAATTCGATCTGTCTGGTGAAATCTTGATTCTCACTTTCGCTTCCGTTGCGGCTGGTTTGGCGTTTTGGTTTGCGACTTGTCTGGCTTTCTATTTTCATGCACACCATTTGTTTCATTCACATCCTTTGCTTTTGGCTTCTCATTCACATCGCTCGGTTCGGGCTTTTCTTCCTTCCTCGCAACGAGTTAATTGTCTTTGTCATTTCTTCGGTTTCCCTGAACAATTCAGAGGGTTTCTCTTCCTTCACTTCATCAGACTGTTGTTTTACATTTTCATCTACCCGCTGACGAAGGCTACTAATTTCCTTTTCCATCGCTGGATTTTGTTGAAGTAAAGCCTCCAACGTCTCTGCATTGCTTACAGACATAGCTTTCAATACCTGCCTTTCATCTTCCATGCTAACCAGTTTATCATTATACTCATCCAACTGAGCCTTCAAACGCTCCGCTTCAGTCTTTAACTCTCTGTTCATCTCGCTCAGTGACTCTTTCTCGCTAGCCACCAACTTAAGCTTCGTTTGTAGCTCTGAAAGCCTGCTCAGCAGCATCTCCTTCTCAGCATTCCAATCTTCCTGTGCCATTTGGTAACTTCTACTGATCTCGGCAGTTTCTTTTCTGGCAACTTCCAGGGAAACAAACACTTCCTTTTCCAATTTCCGATCTTCAATGGTTGTCTCTAATTCTGATGATATCACTTGAATTTGATTTTTCAACTTCAAAACAGTTCCCTCCAGATTCTTCTTATCAAGATCAAGTGTTCGACACTCCTCTTCTTTCGCAGAAATTTTGGTATTGAATCTTTCCTCAGCTTCGTGCCATTGTTTGACTGCTTGAGAAATCGCAGCTTGGCATTCCTCCTCCTTCTTTGCAAGTTCTTTCCTCAATTCTTTCTCAGCCTCCTTCCATTCTTCAGTCATTTTCCTTGCAGACTCAAATTCTGATACCAACTGGACCTTCAAAGACTCCACGTCTTTCTCTTTATTTGTCTCGTTCAGTAACCCTTTCTTGCTAGCCACAGACTGAAGCTTTGCTTGTAGCTCTGCAAGCCTGCTCAGCAGGATCTCCTTCTCAGCATTCCAGTCTTCCTGTGCCATTTGGAAACTTCTGTTGATCTCGGCAGTCTCTTCATTGGCTATCTCTAACCCTCTAATTTGCTTTTTCAACTTCAAAACTGTTGCCTCCAGATTCTTCTTATCAAGGTTAAGTCTTCTACACTCGTCTTCTTTTATAGAAGTTTCGGCATTGAATCTTTCCTCAGCGTCCTGCAATTCTTTGACTGCTCGAGAAATCGCAGTTTTGTATTCCACATCCTTCTTTACAAGTTCTGCTTTCAAATCTTTCTCAGCCTCCTTCCATTCATCAGTCATTTTCCTTGCAGACTCAATTTCTGATACGATCTGGGGTTTCAAAGACTCCGCCTCTGTCTTTAGCTCTCTATTCGTCTCGCTCAGTGACCCTTTCTCGCTAGCCATGAACTCAAGGTTCGTTTCTAGCTCTGCAAGCCTGCTCAACATTTTCTCCTTTTCTCCATTCCAAGTTTCCTGTGCCATTTGGCTAATTCTAGCGATCTCGGCTGTTTCCTTTTTGGCTGCTTCTAATTCTGAAGATCTCGCTTCAATTTGATTTTTCAACTGCAAAACAGTACCCTCCAGATTATTTTTATCAAGGTTAACTGCTCTGCACTGCTCTTCTTTAGCAGAAATTTCGGTATTGAATCTTTCCTCAGCATCCTGCAATTGTTTGCGTGCTTCAGAAATCGCAACCTGGTAATCTTCGTCCTTCTTTCCAAGTTCTCTCAATTCTTTCTCACCCTTCTTGAATTTTTCTTCCATTTTCCTTCCACATTCAATTTCTGATACCAATTGGGCCTTCAAAGATTCCGCTTCAGTCCTTAGTTCTCTGTTTATCACGCTCAGTTTGATTTTCTCGCTGGACATGAACTCAAGGTTAGTTTCTAGCTCTGCAAACCTGCTAAACATTTTCTCCTTCTCCAGATTCCAAGCATCCTCTGCTATTTGGCTACTGCTAGTGATCTGGGAAGTCTCTTTTTTGGCTGCTAAAATTTGGGATAAAAGCACTTCCTTTTCACATTTCGCATCTTTAGCGGTTGCCTCTAATTCTGCGGATATCTCTTGAATTCTATCTTTCAACTGCAAAACAGTAGCCTCGAGATTCTTTTTAACAAGATTAATTGTTCTATATTCCTCTTCTTTCGCAGAAATTTCGGCATTCAATCGTGCCTCAGCTTCCTGCAATTGCCTGTACATTCGAGAAATCACTGCTTGGAATTCAGCATCTTTCTTTGCAAGTTCTTTTCTCAATTCTTTCTCAACCTCCTTCCATTCGTCAGTCATTTTCCTTGTGGATTCAATTTCAGTGAGATTTGTGGACAAAAGAGCTTTTTCTTCTCTTAAGACAGTAATTTCTTTCAGAAGGATTTGATTGAGGTCGTTCAGCTTCGATACTTTATCATCTAATTCACGCGTGGAAGAGGGACCATTTGCAGCTTTGGTTTTTTCTTGCTCACATCTCTTCCTCCCGCCCTTCTTATTGCCTGCCATCTTGTTCACTGCGTGCACAAGTTCTACTGTCACTACCCTGTCAAATCGCCCTTTGCAGATTGAACTGTCACTTACCTGGCACAAATTTTGGAAAGCAGAACTAGCATTTCGCATCACTACAAACCAATCTAAAATTTGAAATTTAAATATAATTTGTTTGATCCCCCTTCAAAGAATAGCAGAACAAAGAAAAATGTATGATATGCTCAAATAAATACCTCTTTGGCGAAGAATGGCTTCTGTTCTTCAAGCCTAGGACGACACAACCTGTCAAGTCTCAGATGCCAAATCGCCTTTTGCAAATTTGGAAGAAAATCACTCCGAAAGCTATTACTGTCTCATTCATCACACGAACATTTGGCTTGTTTATATATAGTCAACCCGAAATTTTGATTAATTGTTTTAAGGTTAGAAAATGTATTAATTTTGTCTGGTACGGAATTGTCGGCCAATGCAAGTACGTTATTCAAGCAAAGGCGGATTTGGGGGGTTTCAACCTTTCAATCAAAAAATTTAATTGATGAGGACCCGGCCATTCACTTTTTAGACCCTATTGTTATGAAAATTGCGTAGAAAGAAATTCTTGATAATCTTTGAAGAAATAGTTTATCATGCGATTTTTTGAAAGTTTTTCCTGCAGGTTTTTCCGGTCGAAATCCGACAGGAATTTATTGGAATCGCAAGTTTGATAGCTAGTTTCTGCACAATGAAAGCGTCGCAGGGGTTTTCGAGGGTGATGAATCCAAATATGCACTTAAAAAACCATTTTAACCGCAACAAATCAAGATTTAACCTCAATTTCTTCCGCCAGATTCCGTCACCAGAATCTCCAAAAAGTCGCATTATAGACAACTCCTAATCTTTGAATGGGATTATTTGTTTTTTAATAAGGGAATTTTTAAAATTTGGATTATTTTTAGATTTGTGCTTATTATTCTTGCTTAGCGGTCATGGTAATCTTCTTTATATTGTTCTATTTTTTATGGTTAACTAGTGGGTTGCGATTTACTTGAATCTTCTTGAGTAGAAAAGCCTTAAACAAGGCCTCAAACCAACATGAGTCATTTGTAAGCTTTTAAGTAGAATATAAGAACCACAAGTAAGTTTCCATAGGATATTATTGAATATTCTTGGGCTTAAGAGCTTTGAGAAGTTCTTAAACTAACACACAACTCTTTTATAAGGATTCTTTTGTAATCCTTCAATTGGGATACATGCCCATGAGTAAGTTTTATGCAATATAATTGGTTTTTAATGTTTAGGTTTGGTGAGATGGTGAAACGAGGACCACATACCATAATTGAACCATCCCAATATCAAGCATCATGAAAATATTAGAAACTCCAACATGAGCCCTTGCTAAGGGGGCTTTAGCATATGAGTTGAATATCAACATCAAGATGCTTTGTGCACTATTGATGGGTCTTGGGGTTTTAACCATAGCCATGGCATGAAAATACTAACCTTATGCTTATAACATACCCATCTCCCTTAGTAAGCCATAACACCAAAAATATACCTTTTATACCATTATATTAATGTGTATATTATTTAAGATTCCAATTTTAACCATTAATAGGTAAAACTATAAATATGGTCATGGTCATTTAGTAATTAATGGTAGATGTATGAGGTTTCTTCTTGAAATTACTGCAAATGGAAAGCATGTTTGTTGAAAATCTCAAGAATGTGGAATTTTTTTAGGAAAAACTATGTTCCTATCAAAATTTCTTTAGCTCTTCCCAAATCTTGATGGATGGACCATGCAAGTCCCTATTTAGCATTCCAAAACTATTTTAAACCATGTTTAGGAATCGTGCTTTCCATTAATATCACATTGTGAACAACATGTGCAAAACATAACTGTAAATGCACACTTTAAGGGATCTTTTTTATTATAATTTGATATGGACAACATTAGAAGGCTATGTGCATCAAGGATGGCTCATGGAGCCCAAAGAAAGGTTAAGGAATGAAAACAAATGCCTTTGGATTCTGTTGATTCTACCCATCCTAAAGAGAAATGAATGATTCCTCAAAGAAACAAATGATTTCTTTGTAGTGGTTCCTTGTAAATCTCCAACTAGGAGACATCCATCATGAGTAGGTTTTGTGAGTTGGAAATCGATGTCACAATTTAAACATGTTCTAGAGGGGAAATGAGGGCTTTAAGCCTAAAATCAATATTCTTAATCTCAAATTCCATAAACAACATCTAGAAACCATGACAAAATCCCTCAGTAGGTACTATTTGGAATTTGAATTCAATATGGATGCTATTACAAAGTCATCACCATCAGGGATGGGTCTTACGTCCTTGGCCATAGTTAAGAATGGGAAACAAGAGCCTTTAGCCCTAAAACTTTATTCTTAGGATCAAAATCCAAGGAAGAGACCTTGAACCACCACATATGACCTATATACGATATCATTCACCTCCATGTGACATCATAACTAAATTATTTGTAACTAGGAATGGGTCTCTGTAAAAATTTCTCTTTTCCCACCCCGGTTTTCAGTTTCACCTTATTTTTCCCATATAGTTAAATGCCCTTTCCCATATCCATACATTTAACAACTGAAAAATAAATTTTTGCTTAAAACACAAATTCTGGAAATTTTACATAATGCTGGAAAATGCAGAAATAAAAATCAGCAGGTACAAACAACGATTTAACACATTTGAACACAATGATTTTTGGTCAATGTGACCCTAGAAAAACCCCCTACAACTCTTGGGGAAAACCAGTTCGAGAGCTCTTTCTTATTTCTAAAAAATGCCTTTTTACAGTGAGAAATATTCAGCAAAAATCAGCAAGCAAATTTTACAACTTATCTCGTTTTCCGTGCCTCACAGCCAACTGGAAACTACTAGCAAACAGCAAAACAGGACAGCAATAAATGCTATACAGCCTCCTCGATTTTTGTGCCCACTTTTAGCCTTAAATGTTGTTGTACAACCTACAATAAATACATTGTACGGACCTCGATTTGCGTGCAAAAAAACAACAATACACTGTACATATTTCCTTGGAAAATGTGCCATCAAACTTCTCCTCGATTTCTGGGCAAACAGCTGTACAGATTTCTAGAAAATCGTGCCAAAATCTGCCTTTCACTTTGTGCTAACTCAGCTGTACAAATTTGCTAAACTGCTGCCTTGGAATGTGTGCCAAGCTAATGTCTCCTTCTCCTCCCTGTCCAGAAATCTCCCTTGCTCTCTTGCTCTCCTTCTCTCAATCTGCTCATGAAAGAATGAATGACATTTTCCTCCTTTTCCTCCTTTAATCTAACCCTAAGTGACTTTTGGGTGATCCCTAAATTCATTGGCTAAAACAGATTGAGATCTGGGGCTGAGATTAAATGCTCATTTAAATCTCACTTTCTATTTTTTAATTCACCCCACTTTAATAAAGACCCACTTAGTCATTTATTTCCAAAGTCACTTTTACTTTCTAATTTTTCATTGACTTTAATAAAGTCACTTTAAAATTAGACTTTAGTAACTTTATCACTTAAAGTCACTTTTAAATTAGATTTGACTTTATAAAAATTATAAAGTCACTTTAGGAGAAAAATTAAATTCTTTTGGACACTTTTCCCTAGGCCAAAGATCAAAGCCTTAGGGAACCAGCTGTCCTCCGGTACCAAATTTCAACACTCCCTCTTACCGAGGAAGGTGTTCCTCACCACACCCATCTTGTCTCTGAAGTAGTCATGCTTGCCCCGTGGTAAGGTTTTGGTAAGAATATCTGCAACCTGCTCATCAGTGGGAATATACTCAAGCTTCACAACGCCCTTCTGAACACAGTCTTTGATGAAATGATATTTGATCCCGATATGCTTTGACCTGTCATGAAATACTGGATTCCCCGTGAGTTTAATGCAACTCTGATTATCACAGTAAATCACTGAAGGTCTCAACGGCTGACCAAATAAGCCAAACAACATCTTGCGAAGCCAGATGGCCTCACAACTAGCTAGACTGGCTGCCATATACTCTGCTTCCGCTGAACTCAATGCTACTGACTGCTGCTTCCGGCTGAACCATGACACTACTGCTGAACCCAACCCAAAACAACGCCCTGAAGTGCTCTTCCTATCAAAAGCACAACCTGCCCAATCAAAATCAGTATAACCTGCCAATCTCACTCCATCCCCCTGCCTGTAGTCCAAACCACAATCCACTGTCCCCTGCAAGTACTGCAAAATGTGTTTTGCAGCCACCCAGTGAACCTTCCTAGGCTCACACATAAACTGACTCATCGTGTTGACTGCAAAACAAATATCTGGTCTAGTGTTGACCAAATACATCAAGGAACCAATCAGCTGCTTGTACAATGTGGGATCCACCAGCTCGGAATCTGAAGCATGAAGCTTCTTCCAATTGGTGATCATCAGTGCCGACATGGGTCTACAATCCTCCATGTGGAATCTACCAAGGATGTCCACAATATACTTCCCCTGCCCCAGGAAGAAATGCCCCTCCTCCTACCACACCTCCAAATCCAAAAAGTAATGCATCAAGCTGATGTCCTTCATCTCAAACTCCGCCGCAAGATCTCTCTTGCAGTGCTCTATGAGTCTCTCTGCACCTGTAATGACCAAGTCATCCACATACAGCACCAGAATGAGAGGCTCCTCACCTATCATAATAAAGTAAAGGTTCGGATCTGCCTCACTCTTTGTGAAACCCAACCCCTACAAGTATGCATCTATCCTGGAGTACCAAGCTCTGGGAGCTTGCTTCAGGCCATAAAGGGCCTTCTTCAGTCTGCACACATGGGACTCCTTCCCATGCACCTCAAAGCCCTGTGGCTGCTCAATGTACACCTCCTCCTGTATGAAGCCATTGAGAAATGCAGTCTTCACATCCATCTGGTGGATCTTCCAACCCATCTCTGCTGCTATCGATATAATGGAGCGGATTGAAGTATATCAAGCCACGGGAGTGAAGGTCTCCTCATAATCAACTCCCTCTACCTGGGAGAACCCTCTAGCCACAAACCTCGCTTTGAATTTCTCAATGCTACCATCTGCAGCACGCTTTACCTTGTAAAGCCATCTGGAAGTAACCACGGATTTGCCCTCAGGCCTCGACACCACCTCCCAAACATCATTCTTCATGATAGAAGAATACTCCTCCTACATGGCCTCTCTCTAGACCTGCTGGCTAGCTGCCTCCTCATAGCTAGAAGGCTTAGAGTCAAGGATGCTGGTAGCCATTGCCATATAGCTACAAAACCTCTCAGGTGGTCTACTCTCTTTGACCGGCCTCTTAGGCTCAGCGACAGATGTGGCATCTCTCAAGGTGTCCTGAAGCCACTTGGGCTTCCTCTTCCCTGAGTGCACTTCTCCCATAGGAGAATGAAACTCCTCCTCCCCATCATCATCAGGAGCCTGAACTCCTGACTGTCTGTCTGCTGTCCTCCTGCTTGCACCTGAACCTATAGAAGCTGAGGTACCATGTGAACTGTCCATCAGTGGACTCCCTAGTGAACTGCTTTTCATGCTGCCTGGAGCACCACCCCTTTGGCTTGGCAAGCCACTGCTCACTGATGGACCTAACATCCTCATAGATGTACCTCCCTATCCTCCTGATCCCTGCCCACTGGATCCCTGCGACTGACTCAATTGCTGTTGAGGGTCTGGCTGATCCAGATACTCTAACTCCCATGACCTCCTAAAGGCCCTGTCCTCCTCGAACTTCACATCCCGTCTGACAACAACTTTCCTCTGTGCAGGAATGTAAATCCGAAAGGCCTTTGAGGTCTCATTGTAGCCCACAAAGATACCCTTCTCTGTGGTGGGCTCTAGTTTGGTCCTCTTCTCCTTGGGTATGTAGGAGTATGTAATGCATCCAAAGATACGAAGATGACCAATATCAGGCTTCTTCCCAAAAAAAGCCTCCTCTGGAGTCATGTGCCCCAAGGCACGATGCGGACTCCTGTTCTACAAATAAACAGTTGTGTTGCAGGCCTCTGCCCACAAGAACAATGGCAACCCCTGATCATGTAACATGGCTTTGGCAGCCCCTACGATGGATCTGTTCTTCCTCTCCGCAACCCCGTTCTGCTGGGGGTTGTAAGGAACAATGAACTCCCTCCTAATGCCTGCCTCCGCACAATAGTCAACAAACTCTCCAAGGGTGTACTCTCCTCCATTGTCTGACCTCAGGGACTTGATCTTCCGACCTGTCTGTGTCTCCACAAGAGCTCTAAACTCCTGAAACCGCTTGAAGACCTCACTCTTGGTCTTCAAGAAATAAGTCCAGGTCCTCCTAGAGTGATCATCAATGAATAAAACATATTACTCATAACCACTCAAGGAAACATGAGACATCCGATCGCTCACATTGGAATGAATCAAATCAAGTATCCCAGTCGCTCTACTGTCACTGCTGGGAAAAGGGGATTTGGCAAACTTGCCCATTGCACATCCTCTGTGAGTATCAAAGTGATCAGTACTGAAATCTGGCACACCTGTAGTGATCTCCTGTAAGTTCCTCAAGGCTCCATGATACATATGCCCCATCTTGCGGTGCCAAATCTCACACAGCTCAGAACTGCTAGCTCTGTTATCGGTACTACTGCTCAATGCCAAAAGGGACTGGAATGCAAACTTGTACACCTTTTCATGGCGTACACCTATCACTCTAGCTGAATCAGCTGGAGTGCCCCTGGGATACATCAACACCTTTCCTCCCCTGAACAGTACCTCATATCCTTTGTCCTCCAAAGCTGAGACGGATATGAGGTTCTTCCTCATCCCTGGCACATAAAGAACATCTGACACCTTCAAGGGAGGTTTGAACTCCCTTTGAAATGTCAGTGTCCCCACCCCGACTGCTCTAACAACTCTGTCATCACTGAGTACTACCTCTATATCAGTGCCACTCTCTGAAAGCTCTGAGAAGTACTCACAGACTCCTGTCATGTGACGTGAAGCCCCACTGTCCACATACCAGATACCCAAAGATGCTCCACTAATCGAGGGAAAAGCATGCTCCCTCTGAACCTGTGTGGCAGGTGATCCTGCACTAGAGGACTCATACGCAGTGAACCCAAACTCCCGGTCAAAACGAACTGCAAAGTCCTCAACCTCTGCTGAAGCTGCCACGTTTTGGTTCTTCCCCTTCTTCTTCTTCTTCTCCGGACACACAACTGCATAGTGTCCCATCTTTTGACAATTCCAACACTTCACCTTGGAATAGTCCTTCTGTGTGTCACCCTGTTTACCTTTACTTTTGCCTTTGCCCCCACCATTGCTTGTGGAAGCATGCTTCTTCCCTTTGCCTTTCTTGCCTCCTGCCGACAGTGATACATCCTCATCCTGCTCAACTGGCTTGGCTACCCCAAGCTGACCTTTCCTTATCTCTGTCTGAATGCAATCATCCCAAAACCTCTCCCATGTGGGAAGGGTCTCACGTGCACAAACCCCATCAGCAAAGTTCATCCATGAACGAGGAAGGCCATTCACTGCAATCCGCACCAACTCAGTGGGTGGAATGTCCTCTCCAACTGCTGCCAACTCATCTCTCACATTAGTAATCTTGGTGAGATATCTAGCTGCACTATCATTACCCATCTTAATAGTCTTCAGCTTCTCCTTCAGGACCATTTTCCGGTTCTCATTGGTACTCTGGTAGAGATTGGACAATGCTGTCCACATCTCATGGGCATTTCTCTTTCCTCTCACATGAGGAATGCAATGGTCTTTGACTCCGTCTAGAATTAGTCTCTTACCCTTGTTGTTCTTTTTATTATACTCAGCCAACTGAGTAGCATCAGTAGGCATAACAACACGGTTCTGTGTGGTATGCACCATGATGTCCCTGACTTCTGCCTCCTCAAAGATACTCTGCATTCTCTCCTTCCAAACGTTGTAATTTGTATGCCCATCTAGCCTATCCTCCACCCTCAATCCCAATGACATCCTGCTGTCCTAAAACTGAAAAATAGCACTGCTGTAGTAAAGATAAAACTGTTGTTTGTGAAAAATCAGCTTGCTGGAATTTTCTGAGTGAAAAATCAGCAGGCTGTAATTTTCCTCCTTGTTGTCCCAAACTGCACTTCAGCGCTCAAGCTCCGATACCATGTAAAAATTTCTCTTTTCCCACCCTGGTTTTCAGTTTCACCTTATTTCTCCCATATAATTAAATGCCCTTTCCCATATCCATACATTCAACAACTGAAATATAAACTTTTGCTGAAAACACAAATTTTGGAAATTTTACAGAATGCTGGAAAATGCAGAAATAAAAATCAGCAGGTACAAACAGCCATTTAACACATTTGAACACAATGATTTTTTGTCAATGTGACCTTGGAAAAACCCCCTACAACTCTTGGGGAAAACAATTCGAGAACTCTTTCTTATTTCTGAAAAATGCCTTTTTACAGTGAGAAATATTCTACAAAAATCAGCAAGCAAATTTTACAACTTATCTCGTTTTCCGTGCCTCATAGCCAACTGGAAAATACTAGAAAAACACCAAAATAGGACAGCAATAAATGCTGTACGGCCTCCTCGATTTTCGTGCCCACTTTCAGCCTTAAATGTCGCTATATGGCCTACAATAAATACGATGTACAAACCTCGATTTGCATGCAGAAAAACAACAATACGCTGTATGGATTTCCTTGGAAAATGTCCAGCAAACTGCTCCTTGATTTCTGTGCAAACTTCTCCTTGATTTCTGTGCAAACAGCTGTACGGATTTCTAGAAAATCGTGCCAAAATCTGCCTTTCACTATGTGCTAACTCAGCTGTACGGATTTGCTAAATTGTTGCCTTGGAATGTGTGCCAAGCTGCTGTCTCCTTCTCCTCCCTATCTAGAAATCTCCCTTGCTCTCTTGCTCTCCTTCTCTCAATCTGCTCATGAAAGAATGAATGACATTTTCCTCATTTTCCTCCTTTAATTTAACCCTAAGTGACTTTTGGGTGATCCCTAAATCTAATGGCTGAAATAGATTGAGACTTAGGGTTGAGATTAAATGCTCATTTAAATCTCACTTTCTATTTTTTAATTCACCCCACTTTAATAAAGACCCACTTAGTGATTTATTTCCAAAGTCACTTTTCCTTTCTAATTTTTCATTGACTTTAATAAAGTCACTTTAAAATTAGTCTTTAGTAACTTTATTACTTAAAGTCACTTTTAAATTAGATTTGACTTTATAAAAATTATAAAGTCACTTTAGGAGAAAAATTAAATTCTTTTGGACACTTTTCCCTAGGCCAAAGATCAAAGCCTTAGGGAACCACCTGTCCTCCAGTACCAAATTTCAACAGTCTCAACGTGTAATCAAGCTCAAGGGAGGATAATAAGGGCCTTTCTTTATTGGTGAAGCTTCTTATTCTTAGGCATTATAAACAACATCTTAAACCCATGAACCATATTAGGCTACAGTTCCATGAATGTATCCCTGAATAACTACACGACATCCCCCTAGTGTATCTCTAGCCTACCAAAGGGATATGAGTGCCATGATTAAACCCAAACATAATCCCTAAATAAGCATGTGACTTGGGTCCACACTAAGGATGGTTCTTAGGACCATGATTGTTGTTATTTATCATTTGAGTAGGATGCAGATGACATGAATATGTTTTGCATAGCGGAAATGTGTCTCATGGCTTAAACATGGTTAAGGGGGTAAAAAGAGTTGACTAGGATGGAGATGACATGAATATGTTTTGCATAGCGTAAATGTGTCTCATGGCTTAAACATGGTTAAGGGGGTAAAAAGAGGCTTCATCCATAATTGAACCTTCCTCCGCTTAAATTCCATGGTAAAGGGAGGAAAATACATAGGCCACAACCCCTGAACATATCTTATTGATCTTGATTTCCATATTAAACCACACTCACAACCTATAACACAACCATTCTTTGGGGATCTTTGGCATCTGAGTTGTATATGGATGTCATTAAGAGTTTTTAGACACTAAGTATTGGCCATGAAGTCTTAACAATATTATACGAAGGAAAACTAATGCCTTGAGTTATAATTGAATCTTCTCGAGTAGAAGAACCATGAACAAGTCCTCAAACCAACACATGAGTCCATTGTAAGACTTTCAGTAAAATATAGGAACCATGAGTAAGTTTCCTTAGGATATTATTAAATATTTCTTTGGATCAAGAACCCTAAGCAAATCCTTAATGTAACACACAACTCATTTCTAAGGCTTATTTGTAATCATTTAGTTGGGTTAAATGCCCCATCAGTAAGTTTTTTGCAATATAAATAATTTTAGGTTTAGACATGGACAAAGGTTGAAATGAGGACTGCACACCATAATTGAATCATCTCAATATTGAGCATCATGAAAAAATTAGAAACCCCAACATAGACCCTCACTAGGGGGTCTTTTGCATATGAGTTGGATATAAGCATCAAGATGCCTTGTGCATTGTTGATGGGTCTTGGGATTTTAACCATGATCATGGCATGAAAATACCAACCTTATGCCTATAACATACCTAACTCCCTTGCTAAGCCATAATACTAAAAATATAGTATTTATACCATCATGCAAAGTTCACATTAACATGAAAAATGCAATACTCTAATATCCGTAAAAATAAATCTATGTAACATGATGAAAATAAGCATGCATAAAAAATAAAATTGAAATATGTGAATGAATATTATTAAAAAAACACATTGTGGAAAACCACAAAATGAAAAGAAAAAATTTAGCATTAAACTCAACAGAATGAATATGAGCACATATTTCATAAACAACTTTCACCATTGGATCTGTACCTGGGATGTTCCTCCCAAACATAGACTCTATTGTTAAATTCCTCTCAATAGTAGTCCATAATAAAGCTAGTGTTATGAATCCACAAGGAAGTCTGGCTCTCATTGCTAGCCACTATCCACTCAACAGTCCAATACCCAAATTACTAACTCCTATACCAATTCCAATTTGCTATCTTCCTTCCCCTTACCCTACACAACTCAAGGAATGATATATTCTTGTCTAAAAAATAGTTAATCAACATATCTCACTTCTCTCCAAGTCTCCGACATAGGTTGTCCAGGAACCTCTTAGCTAGGGACTCCAAGAGTTTTGAGCAATGATTTGAGTGCTCACGATATCCTTCCCTAAAGATCGTGTGTTATTTATTAGCCTAAATATTACTCTTACTCTCTCATGCTAGCCTAGTTCTTAGGACAAAAACTAACACATCTACCGTTTATTTTCCATACCCAATATGGTTAGTGCTCTTTCTTAGCACCATAATATATCTTTCCACTACAGTGTCTCTCTAAAAATTATGTCACTCTTTTCAACTCAAATTTCCTTTTGTTCCATTCATGCTTTTACATCACATTTCTCAATATTTAGTTATACATAGCCCATGTTGCCATAAATTGGTTATATATCTTTTCCCACCAACTTCTTACATGCATTCATTTCATTAGTGAAAGAAGGATTGCATGTGTAATAGCAAAATGACCTAGGCATGTGGAAATTTTCCCTTAATCCTTGCTTGACCTCCTCTCTTATGGGATCATATCCGTAAGACATTATTCTCCCTCTTATATTATAACCATCAATATATTTTTATTAAATCAATGTGTGTATAAATTACAAATTCTAGGCTCTATAGCCTTTATTTAGTATATTCTTTTTGGTTGAAGTCATATCGGCTCACTACCCTAAATCATATTGTCATAATTACAATGTGATTTATGGGAATTAAAACTTGGATATTACATCCCCTCACTATGTTACCAAGTTAACTCAAACTATGACTTCAAACTAGGACGCTAGCCCTCAAAACCTATGTTTTTGCATCAAAAAAATGAAATAAACCCCTAAATCAAAAAGTGGTACCACCAATAACACCCTTTGTTACAATTAAAATTACAACATTTTTCAATCAAGGCATTCAAAATCAATATTATTATTAAGGAAAACCTTAAAAATCAACATCTAAATAAAAAATGGTTCAACAAAGAGCAGTAGATTTTTTTTAAGGTTAAAATTATAGCTCATTTGAAATCGTATCCTTAACAACTAGTACCATTGCAACTTGTTGAGTTTTTGTAGCTATGATCGGTCCTCATAATTGATACTTTAGCCCCTCCAAATATATCTAATACATGTTCTTCATGTCGGCTTCAAAAAGAGGGAATTTTGAATTTTCAAATATTGAGTTTTTGCCTTTAAATGTAACAACCCTCGTGAAAATTCCATGTAATAAAGTTAATAAAGAAAAAAATAAGACCATAGGTAAGGGACACATATTCCAAGCTGAATGTTGGGCAAAGATATCCTAATGGGCATCACTGGATGTGTTTATAGCTAAAGGAAATTAGCAAAGGCAAAGGTTTTGGCATATTTATTTATGAAAATAAAGGAAATTAGGAGAAAAGTAAGGTGAAAGGTCACAGGGTGCGTGTGAGGAGGAAAATGAAGGAAAATAATGGAAAGTGAAGAAAATAGAGGCCTCATTAATAAAAAGGCTTATGAGGATTAGTTGGTAAGTTTTTGTCAGTTCAGTTTTGGAGCTCTCTCATTATTCTCTCTCTCTCGCTCACTCTTGGACACTTAGATTTTTCTTGGAGCACTCTAGCTTTGGAGAAAGGAAGGAAAAGAAAGCAAAGGGGAAGTAAGGAAGAGTAGGATCAAGCAACTTCAGCAGGAATACTTGTAGGTAACATATTGCATGTGTGATTTCCTAGTTGGTTTTGACATGCATGGCTTTGCATGTTGGTGTATGGTTCTCTTGCTGTCGGTGGCATGGTTTTCAAGCTAGCCTTGCCTTTTTTGGATGTCATAGTGTGTTGGGATGTTTATCTTAGTTTTGAACTTTGGAATTTCTGGATGGATTTTTAAATCCGGGGTGGAGGTGGTCTCAAGGTTCATTCCCAAAGGCCTAGGAATCCCTTGACCAATTTTGGCGGGATACACGGTAAAGCCCGAGGGAGGAGTCTCAGTTTAGGGCCTAATGATCCGATGTGGATTGCAGTAAAGCCTAAGAGGTTGGTATCTTGGTTTAGGACCTAGTGATCCGGGATTGGATTGTGGTAAAGCCTGAGAGACAAGGAGACGAAAATTTCCTCAAGGATAGTGATGGATTCTGGATGGCATTCCAAGTTCGGTTCAGTTTTGTGATCGGAGCATCGGTTTTAGTGTGATCACATTTTGGTGAGGGTGGAGGTGGTTTAACCTCTGGATTCCCTTGGTTTTTTTTTGGCTTGGTTTATCCATGAGATCCCACATTCATGCTTGGAATATGACACGAGAGTGACTATCTGAAAGAAAGATTTGGTTCAGCCATGTCTACGGTCAGGTGATAAGTGGAAGTCCCGAACCTAGTAAGATTTTCCTATGGTTAATAAAAGCAAAGTTATGTTTCTTTTGTACTTGTTTATATGTGGATTTAATGGTTGTTATCTCACTATTATTTCCATGATTTTATGTTGGTTAGAAGCATAGTTAATTAACTGGTTCATGTCATAGTTACTTCATTTATTTACTTATAATGGTTAAATGATGGATGTAAGACCTAACTGATGTCATAATAGTTCAAGGGAGAAGGTGGTGATCCTTCTTGTCATGTCTCATAAGAGTTTTTAGTCATTCATGTTCTGTCTTGTATCCTAGACTTGTAGATTGCCTTGATGTCAAGTGTTCAACATAATGTCAGTCCCAGTTGGGGATGGTCAGGCCTAGTCCTAAAGTTGATTTTTGGTTTATGAGTGTTTTCATCATGTGTTTAATGGATTCTAAAATTTACAATGATTTCTAACCTTTGGCCAAAATCTTGGGCTAAAAAAGTGCCTTAATTTCCACGAACACAGGTACAGGCTTGCTGGGAAAAGTCCCTGGATGCATATATGCAGGCTTGTGGGAGTGTCCAGAGGTCCCTAGACATTGGCATGCCCATAACATGAGAGCTTCGAGAGGTCAAGAGGTTTAAGAACTTAGTGGGACCCAAGGGCAGGATGCCTGAGTGGCTGGGTTACCTCTTGGGAGTGTTGTTGTTGATGTGGAAGGTATGGTTGATGTGTTTCTGTCGATTCCATTTCCTTAAGGTCACCAAGGAGGTTCAATCCTATCATAGTAGCCTCTCGTCACATGTTTACCCAAATTGGTTAGTTACTTGGGTAGATATGGGAGGAGGGTTGTTACAAATGGTCACACTTGTGTCGAAACAGGTCGATATTTTATAGGCATAACCATTAGGAAAAATCCAAGTTTTTCTATGGAAGGAGCAGGTTTGAATTTTAGCCTTTCTAACTGTCCTTGACTGAATCTTTAGGAAGCATATTATATCATGTTGCGGATGGATTGACCAAGTTTGACTTGGTAAAATTGGTGGCTAGTTTGACATTGTTTTGACTAGAAGGATTATATGTATTTCTTAATGAGATGAATATTTTCTATAAGAAAAAGGTTGTTGGGTTTTCCCCCCAAGTGGGTAAAATTCTTATGTTTGTTGCTTGGATATATCTTTATGATCCTATTAGCATTTTGTTTCTATTGTTGGGATCTTCTATGTAACTTTTTTATGATGAATGTGAATGCAAGAACAATTAATATAAGAAATCATAAGAAATAATTATCAGATTACAAGACCTTGAAAAATCAACATGGTATAAGAGCTTGGGTGAAACAACAGTCTTAAAAGAAGTCAGACTATTTCAAATTATCCTATAAGTCTTGTTTTTTCACTAGCCCTAGAAACCCTAATACTATTCTGGTAAAAAAAGGGATGAAAAATATTCCAAAAGAAACCTAGATCTTCCCTATTGACCAGGCCCTACCTATGTGACTTGTGATCCATTTGTTTTTTATCTAAGATAAAGAAGAAAAGCATTGAAGGCCTAGTTTAATCTTAGATGGATCGAATGACCTCATGAAGGTCGAAGCATGCTTGCATTTGTATAGAGGGACGAAGCCCTTAATTTATAGGTTGAAAATCCTCAATCCATTTTAGTAGGCTCAGAAGACCTCAGATCCTATTTGGTGGAAATGTGAAGTTGGGTTAAACTTTTGTAAGAATTTACTGCGAAAAATTCATCATTGCACTTTTTTCACCGAATTAGTCAAATTTTATTTTTATTTTATTTATTTATTATTATTATTTTTAATTTTAATTTTAATTTATTTATTTATTTATTTATTTTATTTTTTTGCAATTTAAATATATTTTTTTCAACCAAATAATTAAAAGCTAATGTTGGACCGAAAATTTGAACATTAAAGTTAACGAAAGCCTGCAACAAATTGTTGGATGTTTGGGGGGAAATCCAGTAAATTAGTTTTTTGGCCGAAATATTTTTTCAGCCAATTGTATTTTTTTGGTCGAAAAAGTTGTTCGGTCGAACATTTAGTTCGCCGAAAAAATTCTTTATATATATTTGGGTCATAAGCCCATTTCATAGTTTTTCTGTGTTTTTATCCGCTTGAACATTGTCTACGTAGTGTTGTGTTTTTCTCCGTTGAACGTTATATGCGCATTGTTGACCATTGTATGTGCTCAACACTGGAGGAGTTCGAAGCAATGTGAATAGCTCAGCCTTGATGTTTTTCATGTTATGTTAATATCTAGCAGGTCACGTTGATGTATGGTTTTCACTGCAACTTCTTTAATTTCTTTTTGGTTTTGGAGGCCTGCTCGGCGCTAGAGGAGTTCAACGCACTGTGAATGACTCAGGTCAGGTTGATGTTTACTAGGTTGATGCTTTGCAAGTTACGTTGATGTTTAGCAAGTCACATTGATGTATAGTTTTCTTTGCAACTTGTTTAATTTTTTTTGTTTTTGCAAGTCTGCTCGGTGCTAGAGAAGCTCGACACTGGAGGATTTCGACGTCAAGGAGTTCGATGTTAACTGGATGTAGGAATTTTGACTTCTTTCCCCATCTATTCAACCCATCATGATTTCCAAAATAAGTCTCTGTCAAAAATAGTCATCTTCTGTTAAAAAATGTTCATATTAATGCAACAGAAACTGTGCATATTAATATATATATATATATATATATATATATATAATGTTTATATATCAATATTTTCATGAATATACATATATATAACCTTATGTTTATGAAAACTCTGGACTGTTAAAAGTTGTTCATTAAGTTCATATTAATGCAGCAGAAATTGTTCATATTAATTCCGCAGAGAAACGGTTCATATTAATATATATAATGCTTATATATTAATGTTTTCATAAACATAATTATATATAAACAAGAACCATAAAAAAATGATAAACAAAACCCTACCGAAAACTCTAAATGTATTAAGGTTATGAAGAAAGGGGATGGACTGTAGTACTTAGACATTACATTGATTACACAAATAATTCAAATAATAGCGGATTAGTTTTGAAAAACTGATCTATCTCCAATTGCAACATAATTTCTATAAAAAGTGTGCTCGAACTAATCAAGCAATAATGGCAATTGTTAGTATTTACAACCAAAAAAATATGTATCAAACATATGAGCAAGTTAATTACGAACATAGGATAAGATAATACTTGCATTACACTCCATGAGAAACAAGAAATATTAAGCGAGAGAAATCAAGAAAAGTTCAATTATAAAGTTCAATTGGTAAAGTTGCTTCCATTTTTTTAAATTGCTCTTACAAACTAGAATTAATTAGATTTTATATTCTAGTTTTTCTATATTTATAAAATAGCCTCAATTAGTTTTCCTTTCAATGTTAAAATTATAAATACATCCTTTTAAGAAAAAAATATTTTTATTTAAATTAGTGAAAAAGTCTTGGCATCAACTTTAATATGAGTGGAAGAACTCATGATTTATCTTGAGCCTCTGAGTGGAAGAACTATATGTAGGTTGCATCATGCTACTCCAAATTATTATAAATCATAAGATTTGTTTCTTATGATTCAATTTAATATTAATATATATTCACCTCTTTTCCCCTATTTTAATATATTTATTTAAGTGATAAGCCATAATAACTCTCCAATTCACACAGTTTCCTTATTCACTTGTCCTATCCATGAATAACATCCAATATGTAGAAACCTTGGTTGTTTTAATCCATGCTTTTAGGAAAGCAAGCCAACGCCCTTATGCATATCAAAACTGTAATGTTTTTTTTTTTTTTATCTTAATATTGAAGATAAATATAAGAATTATGGATTTCATTGTACAGAGTGGCATGATCAAGAATCAACCCTTATTTCCTCATAGAAAAGCATTGAATGACGGAAGATTAAAATTGTAATGTTTTTTGTTTTTTGTTTTTTGTTTTTTTTTTTTTGTTTTTTGTTTTTTGTTTTTTTTGTTTGTTTGTTTGGTTTTGTCTTTTTGTCTTCTTTTTTTTTGCATTTTTGTTTTCTGTTTTGTTTTTTTTTTTTAATCTTAATATCGAGGATAAATATAGGATTTATGGATTTCAGTGTACTTAGTGGCATGATAAAAAATCGACCCTTATTGCCTCATAGAAAGACATTGAATGACTTATATAGAAGATGAAAGCCCTTACAAATTAGTTGTTTATTGATTTGAATGTGGTCATAAACATTTTAAATGTGGATATTTATGCAACAAAATCATACATAACATGATGGAAAATATCCATTGATAGGTTAACCTTTGGTATAGTATAGCCCAAAATTGATAAACATGACAATATCTATCTAATTTCAAGGATTGGTATTCTCTTGATAAGTAAAATATTCATTGAATAGTGAAGGAATCTCATTAGGCATGGAAGTACTATTAATTATTTTAGTCTTAGGGGTATGGAGAGTCACAGGAATAACTATTAGAGGATTTGAGGCCATAGCTTGGGTTGAAAATCACATTAATTTTTTATAATTAAAAATATTTCTTCATCATCAAAAATAATATAGTGTAGCATGTGTTTGAATGTTATTCTTGTGCATTCCAACATGAGAACATTTGTTAAGATATTTTTCTAGGTGCATTCATTTGTAAATTGCCATTATTATTATACAGGGGCAGTTCATCACAATAGATCCTGTAATATTCCATCATTCCATCACAATATATATTTATTTTTCATGATTCTCCCATAATCTAAGGCATTTGCAAAAAAGAAATATATTATTCATTTTATTGAATTTGTTTTTTCTAGGGATCATTGGAAAACCCATTAAACATGTTTAAAAAATGGACATTAAGAAGTTGCTTGTTATTCCAATCCGGGACAAGACATGATTACTTATGTGCTATACAATATTGCAATGAACAAAGTCTTCCAAATGAAAAAGAATGTACTTGGAATGTTAGGGTCCCACCCTAACCCCCTTATTTATGTAATGGGATCACGTCATAGTCAAGAGTCAATAAAGCCCATATTAATAATTGTAAGTGGTTAATCCACAATTAATGACGGAACCACAGTTAGTTGCAAATGGGCCGTAGTATTAGATAGATGGTATTAATAAAACCCACGGTATTGGACCGTGGTATTGCATGTATGAGTCATATATAAAGGATAGAGACTCCCTGCGAGGAGCATTGTGTCTTATTTTGTAGTCGAGCTCTGCTCTATTGGAGTTTGCCCCCTCGAAGAGGCAAGTGAACATTACTCTCTGAATAATAAAATCATTGCTATTCTGTGTTCTGGTTATCTTTTCTTCGCATATTCTATATTTGGGTATCATTTTGCAGGTTAAGAGCATAACAAGTGGTATCAGAGCACTTTCCAGGGCCGGTGGGATCTCCATTTCTTAGCAAAAAATTTTTTTGGCTAGAGACGTGTTCCGGCGTCTTTAAACCACGGGATCTGTCGTTTCGGGGTGCTTATTGGTGATCTAGCCCATCAGAATCAGGACGACGAGCTGAGCATGGTGGTACCATTCACTTCTTAGTGAAAATTTTTTAGGCGGTCCCAATTTTAAAAAAATCCGGTTGGTGTATGGTAGAAACTAGAGCTCAAGCGATGGCCAATGAAAGGATGGACAAACTTGAAGAATCAATGCTCAACCTCCACATTCAGCTTACCAGACTATGTAGCATGATCGAGAAAATAGTCCCGAAGGGCAAGGAGCAAGCCCACGAGGAGGAGTATAATGGCACTGAACACAATGAGGGTGAGTCTAGCCACTCTCCACAATGAGGACGAAGATCCACCACTGGAGGAATAGGAGCCGCTAGAAGAAGACAACCAAAAGGACAATGTCTCTGACGAACCAGTTATTTCGTTGCATGCTTTGGCAGGGATTTCTTCCCCTCAAACTCTCAAAATCAGAGGTTTTATTAAACATCGCCCAGTAGTAGTCTTGACTGATAGTGGAAGTACACATAATTTCATCCATCAAAAAGTCGCAAAAGCAGTGCATTGTTTTGTACGAGCAGTTTCTAACTTCCAAGTTCAAATTGCGGATGGAGGCACAATGAAATGTGAAGGCCGCTGTGAAAATGTCAAACTTCAAATGGGGGATTATCAGTTGAAAACCCACATGTTTGCCATACACATGGGGGGTTTCGACATTGTCCTCGACGCTGAATGGCTCCGCACTCTTGGGCCAATCACAATGGATTTCCAGGAGTTATATATGAGTTTTAAGCAGAACAACTACACACATACCCTCCGTGGACTCCAGGCGGGAGCCCCCTCTATCATCAGCTCGCATAGGATGGAAAAATTGTTAAAAAAGGGCAATCATGGAGTTGTAGCTCAATTTAATGCCATCTAGGCAGTTGAAACAAAGCCTCTACTAATTCATCCTGAGATGCAACAGATTTTAAATAACCATCTGTCGGTCTTTGACAAGCCTCATGAGCTTCCACCCTCGCGAGGGGAACATGATCATAGCATCACCCTGGTTCCAGGTGCCCAACCCCCAAATGTGCGCCCATACAGATATCTGTTCACCCAAAAGAATGAAATAGAAAAAATCATCAAGGAACTTTTGGAAGCAGGTGTCATTCGTCCCAGCATTAGTCCTTATTCATCCCCAGTGGTCATGGTGCTCAAGAAAGATGGGGAGTGGCAGAAGTGTCCCGACTTCAGGGCCCTTAATAAGTTGACAGTCAAAGATAAATTTCCCATCTCGGTGGTTGATGATTTGCTAGATGAACTCAATGGGGCTCAATTCTTCACTAAGCTGGATCTTCGCTCAGGCTACCACCAAATTCGCATGAAGGAAGTCGACATCCCCAAGATTCCTTTCAGAACTCATGAAGGCCATTATGAATTCCTGGTCATGCCATTTGGTCTTTGTAATGCCCCCTCTACTTTTTAGAGCCTTATGAACCACATTCTCAAACCATATCTCAGGAAATTTGTCCTTGTCTTCTTCGATGACATCCTCATCTATAGTTGCACTTGGGCCACACATCTTCAGCATGTAGATCTACTCTTGCAACTGCTCCGCAAGCATAAATTATTTTTCAAGATGTCAAAGTGTTCGTTTGGCATGGAAGAAGTAGAGCATTTGGGCCACATTGTGGGGCGTGAAGGTGTCAAGGTGGACCCCAAAAAGATCCAGGCAATGCAAGAATGGCCTCAACCTAAGACCTTGAAGAGCTTGAGAGGATTTTTGGGTCTCACAGGCTATTATCGTAAATTTGTCCACAACTATGGTCGCATAGCGAAGCCCCTCACCCAACTCCTAAAGAAAAATTCATTCTTCTGGAATGAGGAAGCACAATAGGCCTTTACAGCTCTAAAAAATGCCATGTGTTCCACTCCAGTCTTAGCACTACCTGACTTCACCAAATCTTTTGTCATTGAATGTGATGCTTCGGGTACAGGTATTGGGGCGGTCTTAATGCAGGAAGGGCGACTGTTGGCCTTCACAAGACAACAACTCAGTGGGAGGAATCTGGGCCAATCTACCTACGAGAAGGAAATGATGGCCATCTTACATGCAGTCGAGACCTGGCGACCTTACTTATTGGGGCGACGTTTCCAAATCCGCACAGATCATCACAGTCTTAAATATTTTTTGGAGCAACGCCTATCCTCCCCACAACAAAATAAATGGCTAGCCAAAATGCTAGGATATGATTATGAGATCATTTACAAGAAAGGGAAAGACAATAGTGTAGCAGATGCATTATCTCGCCAATTTGAGGAGGAAAGTACTCTGCTAGCAATTTCCCTCCCCATTCCAGAATGGATTAAAGAGGCTCGTAGGGAATGGTTTTCACACCCCGGGCTCTCCCAACTCATTTCTCAATTGCAGGTAGATCCAAATTCCACCAAGGGCTACTCATGGCAGGATGATATTCTTCGCTACAAGGACAGAGTCGTAATATCACCAACATCCACCCTCAAAAGTCGCATTTTGGCAGAATTGCACTCATCTCCCATTGCAGGACATTCGGGCTTTCAGAAGACGTATGCTCGCACCAAAAGATCATTTTTTTGGACAGGCATGAAAAATGACATCCTTACTTTCGTAGCAAAATGTGATGTCTGTCAACGCCACAAAGGGGAAACCGTCAACACACCAGGCACATTACAACCATTGCCCATTTTGGCATCAATTTGGACGGAGGTTTCTATGGATTTCATTACAGGTCTTCCAAAGTTAGGGAACAAGTCAGTCATCATGGTGGTTGTGGACCGACTGTTGAAGTATGCTCATTTCTGCGCCCTACCCCACCCGTTTACACCAACTTTGGTTGCTCAATCTTTCATGGATCAGATCTTCAAATTGCATGGCATGCCCACTTCTATTGTGTCCGACCGCGACCCGATCTTCACCAGTAATTTTTGGTAGGAACTCTTCAGAATACAAGGCACTCAACTCAAACTCAGTACTTCCTATCATCTGCAAACAGATGGTCAAACCGAAGTCGTCAACAGATGTATAGAAACCTACCTTAGGTGTTTCAATTCAGAAAAGCAACACCATTGGGTACAGTGGTTACCTCTGGTTGAATGGTGGTATAACACCAACTATCATGCCACCACCAAAATGACTCCCTATGAAGTAGTATATGGTCAACTCCCGCCTTCACCTACTTCGGATCTCAAGGGATGCTCAAAAGTACAAGCAGTGGATCAACTCCTACAACACCGCGCAACCATGCTCTCCCATCTTCGAGAGAATCTTCATCAAGCTCAGAACCGCATGAAGCAACAGGTAGACCAGCATTGCTCAGAGCGCCAATTTCAAGAAGGGGATCAGGTCTATTTACGGCTACAACCATATAAGCAAACATCACTCAAGGACAAGGGGTGTCAGAAACTCTCTCCCAAATTCTACGAACCATATCAAGTACTTCAGCGCATTAGAGAAGTGGCCTACAAGTTGGCCTTGCCACTTACTGCCAAAATCCATCCAGTTTTCCATGTCTCATGCCTCAAGAAAGTGATTGGGAACAATTGTAGAATTCAGACCAGTCTACCTGAATTGGATGAAGAGGGGTGCATCTGGCTTCAACCCGAACAGGTCCTAGAAACACGAGACAAGCAACTGCCCGGCCGCATGATTAAGGAAGTCCTCGTCAAATGGAAAGACACCTCTCCGGAAGATGCAACTTGGGAACCAACCTCTATTCTTCAGCAGTTTCCGCAGCTTCAGCCTTGAGGACAAGGCTCATCTTAAGGGGGAGGGCATGTTAGGGTCCCACCCTAACCCCCTTATTTATGTAATGGGATCACGTCACAGTCAAGAGTCAATAAAGCCCATATTAATAATTGTAATTGGTTAATCCACAATTAATGACGGAACCACAGTTAGTTGCAAATGGGTCGTAGTATTAGATAGATGGTATTAATAAAACCCACGGTATTGGCCCGTGGTATTGCATGTATGAGTCATATATAAAGGATAGAGACTCCCCGCGAGGAGCATCGTGTCTTATTTTGTAGTCGAGCTCTGCTCTATTGGAGGTTGCCCCCTCGAAGAGGCAAGTGAACATTACTCTCTGAATAATAAAATCATTGCTATTCTGTGTTCTGGGTATCTTTTCTTCGCATATTCTGTATTTGGGTATCATTTTGCAGGTTAAGAGCATAACATGGAAGGACAACAAACAATGAAGCATATTATATTGCACTGATAGAAGGCTTAGGAACAACTAGGGAGTATAGATCCAATGGAATTGTAGTCTTCACCAATCCCGGACTTGTATGCAACTAGATGAAAGGTGTGTACCAAGTCAAAAAGGAGAAGTTAAAACCACTGCATGGAGAAGCAAAAAGCATTGCTAGTAAATTTCAATTATTTAGCATAAGACATTGTGCAAATGTTAATAGGATGACTAGTGATCTATTGTATGAGGTAATGCATGCTGACACCTAATCATCAGGATTGGGTGAATAAGTGTAACTGGTGTAAATAAATAATGGAAAATATGAAGAGTCACTGGAGATGAAATGAACAGTCTCTCCCTCATGTATATAATAAAGACCAACCTGAATGAATATAACGAATTGATTCTGAGGAGTTATTGCCTGGTCTGACATGGTATCAGAGCCAGCGCCATTTTTGGCTTCTATCTGCCATTGTAACTCCCTTCTGCCATTTTTCAGAAATATGTCCTGCATTTCCTACAGTGTGACATATTCTTCTTTTCCCTCTGCGTGATAATCTGGGTCTGCCCTCTGCATGATAATCTGATTAATGCTTGGTATACCCATCAGATACCTGCTCCTCATTGCAATTATCTCTCGTCCAACATCCAGCCTGTTGTTTTCATGAACTTCTCTTTTTGGGCTGCAATCTTTAATGGTCTAGTCACTCGATTTATGGAGGAAGCGAACAAGTAATGGCGTTAATCTATATTACGCTGCATCATAATTGTTCATTCCCTTGCAATAATTTGAAAAGAATGCACTCCAAAATGTTTTCGTCTCTATGCCAATGTGGGGGAATGAGAAGATATGGGAACCATTTGCCAACCTTCGTTGCCAAATATTCCCAAGATAATTTGGACCTGGGAATATGTGCAAAAGTTGATGCAGATGCGGAAAGGGAAAATATTGGTGCATGTTGCAGTGGGAGGTCCCCATGGGACAAATCATCTTGGGAGGTCAAAAAGAGTTGATTGGCATAGAGGGTTGACAATGGGTCCATATTTGAAATTTCATCCTAGAGGTTTGATCCTGGAAGAGTCAAGGGCAGTTGAAGTTTGATAGAGTCAGTATGACGTATATTCGAGACATGGTGAATTATGGTTGTCATTGAAGGCACATCCCGACAGGTTTATGATTCATCCACGAGCACAGAAGAAGTCCCATTGGGACATATCATCCTAGATCAACTGCCTCGGAAGAAAAATAAAAGGTGAAAATGAAGACTCTTGAGGATGATGAGGTTGCGAGAAACTGTGGCATATAGAGCAGAGTCAAAGACCACTGTTAAGAAGGCACGTGGAAAGGTGGGTTCCCACAAGAACATGTAATCTCAGAATTGATGCCTTGGAAGGAAATAAAAGAGTGCATAGGAGATCTCTATGCGATGACTCAACACCAAGAAATTATGGCATGTATAGTAGGAACTAACGAGTAATGAAAAGAGTGCAAGTGGAGAGTGGAAAACCTCTGGGACACGTAACCCTAGAGCATAGTTCTAGAAATAATTTTCAAAAGTGTGTCAGGAAATAAAGGTTGGGGGCTAAAGCTAAGACACCAAGACACATTTCGTTCAAGTGTTTTAGACCGAGGGCATGGAAGAAAATTAAAAAAGAACTTAAGCCCTCAGGGATATGGTGCAATGGGCCCGACGGAGTGATATTTGGTAGTTAAAAAGTGTTTTGGGACTATATTTGAAGGTTTTATTCATAAATCACTCGAAATTGAAGCAGATCTACAGTCTTGTTGTATGTTAAAAGGATAAGCCCCTTTTGACTTCGAGCATGTGAACAGGTCCACAACTTGGAATTTGACGTTAAATGCCATATTAAGCCGAGGGTTAAAAGCTTTATAAAGAAGTCATGAACAAGTTGGAAGCACAGGATAGCGACATAGAAAATTTGAAGGATAATTCAACAGTATCACTAGATTTGGTGGTGCACCAGATTTAGAAAGCTCTACCAAAGCCTAATAAAAATTCCAGAATAGCAAATTAAGTAGTTTTAACATAGTTTTTCTTATAGAGACAGGTAAACCATGTTTGAAGACGTGAAGAGCACATTCAAAAGACATGTTTGAAGCAAGGCAAAGGAAAAAATAAAGATTCATACAAGCATAAAAGTAAAAGATGACTAAAGTTAAAAGAACTAAAAATATAAGTCCAAATTCTTTAAAAGTAGAATTGAATTTGTAAGATTGTGAGTTGTGATTATGTGTGATGGATTGGTGTTGTTGGTGTGGATGGTGGATTTATCAGTGATCATAGATTATTGAAGGTGTTTGTGGTGAGTGTTTGAGGAGATAAATCTATTTGTTTATATAAGGAATTAGCCTTCATGATTTGAGTTTGAAATTGGAATGAAAGATGAATCATTGAGGTCAAGTAATTTGTAGCTTACAGATCAGGGATTGTATCTCCTTCCAATAGTTTCTAGTAAATATTTATAGGTTGGAGCTCCTTTCAGTGGTATTTGATAAACTAGGGGCTGTATCTCCTTTCAGTTGTAGTTGATAAATTAGAGAGTAGTAGCTTCCTTCTGGTTGTGGCTAGAGAACATTGTAACAAGAAATAGCAGATCACCTTTATGAAATAATTTGAATAATCTTTCTGTACTATTTGTGATACTTACAATGATTTTTTCCATGCTCATTTGAATTAATTTCTTGGCTCATTTGACAACATATAATTTCCCTTCATAACACAACCATCTAGAGAAAGGATAGTTGTAAGTTACCATAAGTAACATTTTCAAAATTAAAAATTAAGAGAAAAGGAAAAATATTAGCCTCCTTTATTATTTATATAGATCAATCACTATAGAACTCATCTAGGCTTTAAAGAATGTAAGATATCATTGGGCTTCTTTAATACTTCCTTTCCGACCATGCGAAAGAGAAAGATCTAATGAATAAAATATATACTCCATGTAATTGTGAAAACCCATAAATAGCTAAGATTTGTAAATGGGTTACATAAAGCATTCAGGAAGAGTGGAAAAACGTAAAAAACCTAGAATTGTTCCCAAATTCATTATAGACAAAAAAAAAAAATTCATGCAAAACTCCGTAAATTCCATAGTTTCTCAAGCTTCCACTATGGCACCCCGATCTGGTTTTTCAGGGCGGTTTGCAACACGACTTTTGCATTCTTTTCATTAACAATGTTCTTCCTCACCTACTAGAAAGAACATTAGATAAACCGTCAACACACATTACAGAGAAAACTAGACCTCAAGACACACAAAATAAAAGAATAATATTTGATGCCAATCGAAACCCAAACAAGGGTTCAATCACCATCTATCAGTTGCACATGAAATGCAATTTCCAATCATATTTTCAATAGAAATGACGACTTTTTCCTTGGGGAAAAATTATTTCTATCAATTCAAATTCAAATTATACTAGTGGGTTAGCTCACCCCAACTAAGCCAAAATTCAAATTAATTCAATGGGTTAGTGCACCCTGATTAATCCCAAAATTCAAATTAACCGAGTGGGTTAAGCTCGACTGCTAAAGGCATAATCCCAAATTGAAAAGTCTAATTAGATTAATCTTTGCTAATGCTATTGGTGATCACTATTATGCTCCATCATTAAGGTAAAAGGGAATGAGCTCAAGGATGATGATCCAGGTGGTTCCAGAGATACACATAGGACAAAGAGGACTCAGGAAAGGTCAAAAGTCAAAATGGTTGGATTATGCTCAAATAGAGCCAGATCATAGATCTCGTCATCCCGATCGCATTGGTGCAAACAGTTCATCAATCTGAGTCCGGATGAGAAAGTTAGAAGTAGTCAAAGTAGGGTTGACTTTTTGCTGACTAGGTAGGCTTAAGGAGGCCACAATTTGGACCGAACCTGGCCACCGGATTTCGACCAATCTAAGCTGGAGTCTAGGTGAAATTGTGGCTCAATTAAAAAGACTACCATGGCTAAAAACGGAATTTCAAAAAAATGCATAATATTGTTATTAAAACAAAAAAATTTATTAAAAAAAGGGGTGGGGGCCACCAACCCCACCACCCCCAAACTTCATAACCGCATATATAAATATGGTGGAGGGGCGGGCCATGACCCCCAGCCCCCTACCACGAAACCGCCACAACACATTATGTGTGGTAGGCCGGCCCTTGGGGCACGGACCCAACCACCCCACTCCTTAAACATAACCATTACATGGAGGAGGGTCGGCCTTGGGGCATGGACCATCCACCTCATCAAACCTCACCACTAACGTGAAGTGAAATGACAGGAGAAGGTATGGGGACGGGCCACCCAAGGTGGGCCTAGCCACCCGAATATTGTTTAAAAAAAAAAAAATGTGTAAAAAAAGGAGGAGGCAGGGTTTGACCACCCGACCTCCTCTCTACTAAATCGGATCTTAACCAATTCAGCTAACCGCATTATTGAGAAATCTTCCCATGATATTTTATTTAAACGTAGTTTGTCAGTGTGCTCAGGGAGGAAGGCAATGCACGCGGTTCGAGGCAGAATTTTGCAAGAGGGCCGAATTTTCACTTTGTCATATTTTGACAAATTTTATATGGTTTCAGCACTTCTCGACGCCACGAATGTAATGGTACTGTCCGTGTCTCCATCAAAGTTTTGCATTTTTCGACAATTTTTCAGTATGGAGGTGGAACCATGATTGCTGCAGGGATAGGGAGCGAAACCATGATCCTTGAAATTTTCCCGAGGAGGTAATTTTTCTCCATGTCGGAATATAGTCAAGTTTATAGTTATTTTTCATGGTTTTTTGCAGGGATCGCAATGGCAAGGTCAGATTCACCTTTGGAGTTGTAGATTTCTAGTCCACCCATGGAGCAAAATCTTCGAGAAATCTAGGGGGAATCTAAAAGATTCCTTGAGCTCCAGATTCTCAACTTCTCAGAATTCCAAAATTGGACAGTCGATTTTGCACTATTCGATGTCACAAATCTGATGGTGCATTCAGATTTATCATTCTCTCATTCTATTCTTCAACCACTTTTTAAAGTGGGATGCAGGTGTCAGCATTCATGTGCGAGTAGCCATTTCCATGCGATTCGATGTCGTGAGATCGATGAGCAACTTCAGCAGTTTGACATCCGCTTCTTCAAATGGCCCTTGGATGTGAGGTATATGCAGTGTGTTCATGTACTTCTTTTGCTATGCATTGTGCTACATAGATCCCTATTTGATGTTGATGTGAGATCTTGTTTATTACTGTTTTCATGATTCCTGCTTAATGTGACGCAGAATCATTTATGTGATGTACTTATTGTCATGATTTGTCATGTTATGTTTTGAGATCCCTTTGTTGTATGTTGAAGGGATACTCATGTTTTCGTCATGCATGTTTTCATTGAGATCCCTTCTATGCCATGTTGGCGGGATGCTCATCGTGCATGAGTTTGTGTCAAACTGATAGGAGTATTTTGACTGAGAGTTCCTATAGTGGAACATCTTTTGGAGCCACTCCTTTGTGAGGGCATTTTACTTGTATGATAGCAACATCATCTCTTGTGTACATCATCACTATTGACAACACTTAATGCAGCGACCTACACCATTTTGACACTGGGGCCTAGAGACGTAGTCCCTCTTAGACGAACTCTGTTATCAACAGTTTATGTTTTCATGTGTTGATAATTGACATGTTCCTCTTCTTTACAGCGTGCACATGTATTCATTTATGTTCTTTTAAAAATGAAATTTAACACATCACGAAAGTAAAAGGTCTTGGATGGATCCTTTGTCACACCTGGACCTGGATCAAGTGGTATCAGAGCAGTCTTTGCGTTGATGTTAATTGTAGGGTGAACAATGGAATGTGAAGCGACAGAGGATGAAAAGGCAATGTACAAGACCATGCTCAAAATTTCCAAAAGAGTGGAAATAATGTATGAAACTCTACAGAAAGAGACATCAGAAAATGAGCGATTGCAGCGTCAGTTGCGAGCAACGGAAGAGGCCCTGGAAGAACTGAAGCACAACAACCAAAGTCTTCAAACAAAGAATGGTGAATTGAAGATGCGGTTGCATGAAGAGAAAGAGAAGAAACATAGTTTGCTACGACAGCTGCAAGCAAAGGACAAGGTCGTGGAAAAGTTTCAACGTGACCCATGTGAGGTAAAAAGTAGTTCTCCAAATTCATGTATGTTTCCTGATGGTGATTTCGCTGTTTTTTAAAATCATACCACAGGAATTGGCTCCAAATTGTTGAGGAAAATGGGGTATGAAGGAAAAGGCCTGGGTTTTAATGGCCAAGGCATCGTCAACCCCATCAAAGTAGAGGAATTACCGTGTTGAACAGGACTTGGGTATGTCAGAAAGGAAGTTGGGGAATGCACCAAGACAGCTAGCAAACCACCAATAACAGATGATGAGAAGCCCTCATCAGTTCTTTCCAAATTGATAGAGGAGGTAAAAGATGTTGATTCCCTTTCGGTTTCATTTTCACATAGTATGATTTCTATTGGATATTTGGAGATCCCAATTACAGGGACAAACATGAGGCTCCTTACCAGGATGAGGCACGAGGAGGAAGAAGAACTTGGCGTTAGTAACCAAGGCATAACTCAATCGTTAGAGGTTGTGCAAAGACCTTAATTTGCAGGCTTGAGATACACCAAGGGAGAATGCTCGAAGGTGTCATATTCTTCCGAGACATCGTCGAAATCGTTGAGGAAAGAGAATGATGGGAACACATCCCCATCATCCCATGGCAGTTTCCATGGAAAGGAAAGAGCTAAGGCAAGCTCTCATCGCCATACTTACACCATAAACAACAAGCAAAGGTATAACCAATTTCGATCTTCAAATGTTCATTTCGATTATGATCATGTTTTTAATGATGATCGCAAATCATGGAATCGAAAAACATGTACCTTTTGTGGATTACATAACCATACATTTTCTAAGTGTTGGAAAAGAATGGCAACACACAAAAGGACGAGGCGTGAAAGACCCTCTCAACAACATGTAAAGAAACATGTTAAGCAGATTTGGAGGAAGAAAACATATTGCAGTCATTGTGATAGAAGTGGCCATAAAAGAGCCACTTGTTGGAGGCTCCATCCAAAGCAGTGCCTTAAAGACAAAGCATCGATGTATGAACCAAGTGAAGCAATTGTTCGACAAGAAAAACCACCACAAGGAGGTGACCCATTCACCTTGATAAGTGAAAAATGGTTTCTAGACATGTTGTCGTTTTATGGTCGTGCTTTTGTAAATCATTTGTTGCATTTTAACATGTAAAAGTGATGATGTGTTTTCCATCACTCGTTCCGCAACAATGATGTCTGGTCTTATTTTGTGTTGCATGTTGAACTGTGAAAGTGATGCCGTGTTTCCATCACTTGTCAAAGAGAAAATAGTGTTTGGCCTTATTGTTGTAAATCATGTGTTGTAGTGATGATGTGGTTTCCATCACTTGTTGAAGCAACATTGGTATGTTGGCCTTGTTGCCGTAGCTGGCATCTTGTGTCCATCTTGATGTAAACTTGACCACCGAGTATGTCTTATAAACTTGTGGAAAGTATGGGATGCTTGGGTTGTTAGTTGGTCATGAAATTCAAGCATGTAATTGCAGGTGTTGAGGTTGCAGGTGTCGGCTCATCGCTTAAGGCTTCGAAGAACAAAGGTGAAGGGGATGGAAGCGAGACCTTTCAGGACGCTTGTGATGCAAACAAGGTACATAAAAATTGCAGATTATTTTTCATGCTTTTGGAGGACCAAAAGCTCATCAGTAGGGAGGATTGATCCAGGTGGCTCCAAAGACACGCATAGGACAAAGAGGACTCAAGAAAGGTCAAAAATAAAAATGGTTGGGTTATTCTCAAACTAGGACTAGAGCATAGATTTCGTCATCCTAATCACGACGGTGCAAACGGTTCATCAATCCGAGTCCAGATGAGAAAGTTAGAAGCAGTAAAAGTTGAGTTGAATTTTTGCTGACTAAGCAGGCTTAAGGAGGCCACAATTTGGACAGAACCCGGCCACCGGATTGCGAGAGAAATTGTGGCCTAGTTAAAAAGACTCCTATGGCTAAAAACATAATTTCAAAAAAATGCATAATGTTGTTATTAAAACAAAAGAAAATATGAAAAAAGGGGGTGGGGGCCACCAACCTTGCCACCCCCCCATCCTTCATAACCACATATATAAATATGGGGGAGGGGCGGGCCACGACCCCGAGCCCCCTCCCACGGAACCATCACAACACATTATGGGTGGTGGGCTGGCCCTTGGGGCACGAACCCAACCACCCCACTCCTTAAACATAGCCGTTACATGGAGGAGGGCCAGGCTTGGGGCACAGACCCTCCACCTTTTCAAACCTCACCATTAACGTGATGTGAAATGACAGGAGAAGGTACGGGGGCGGGCCCGAGCCCAGCCACCCGAATATTGTTTTAAAAACAAAACAAAAAAATGTGTAAAAAAAGGAGGAGGCAGGGTTTGACTGCCTAACCTCCTCCCTACTAAACCGAATCTTAACCAACTCAAATAACCGAATTATTGAGAAACCTTCCCATGATATTTTATTTAAATGCATTTTTTCAGTTTGCTCAGGGAGGAAGGCAGTGCATGCGGTTCGAGGCAATATTTTGCAAGAGGGCTGAATTTTCACTTTGTCAGATTTTGACAAATTTTATATGGTTTCAACACTTCTCGACGCCATGAACTCAATGGTGTTGTCCATGTCTCCATCAGAGTTCTGCGTTTTTCAGCCTTCTTTCAGTATGGAGGTGGAACCATGATTGCTGCAGGAACATGGGGCGGAACCATGATCCTTGAAATTTTCCCGAGGTAATTTTTCTCCATGTCAGAATATAGTAAAGTTTACAGTCGTTTTTCATGGGGATCGCAATGGCAAGGTAAGATTCGCCTTTGGAGTTGCAGATTTCCAGTCCACCCATGGCGCAAAATCTTTGAGAAATCTAGGGGGAATCTAAAAGATTCCTTGAGCCCCAAATTCTCAACTTCTCAGAATTCCAAAATTGGACAGTCAATTTTGCACTATTCGACGTCACAAATCTGATGGTGCATTCAGATTTCTTATTCTCTCATTCTATTATTCAGCCACTTTTTTAAGTGGGATGCAAGTGTCAGCATGTGCGAGTAACCATTTCCATGAAATTCGATGTCGTGAGATCGATGGCACAAGCAACTTCAGCAGTTTGACATCCGCTTCTTCAAATGGCCCTTGGATGTGAGGTATATGCAGTGTGTTCATGCACTTCTTTTGCTATGCATTGTGCTGCACAGATCCCTATTTGATGTTCATGTGAGAACTTGTTTATTATTGTTTTCATGATTCTTGCTTGATGTGACGTGGGATCATCTATGTGATGTACTTGTTGTCATTATTTGTCATGTTATGTTTTGAGATCCCTTTGTTGTATGTTGATGGGATACTCATGTTGTCGTCATGCATGTTTTCATTGATATCCCTTATATGCCATGTTAGCAGGATGCTCATCATGCATGAGTTTGTGTCATACTAATAGGAGTATTTTGACTAAGAGTTCCTGTAGTGGAAAATCTTTTGGAGCCACTCCCGCGTGAGGGCATTTTCCTTGTATGATAGCGACATCATCTCTCATGTACATCATCACTATTGATAGCACTTAATGCAATGGCCTACACCATCTTGACACCAGGGCCCGAAGACGTAGTCCCTTCTGGATGAACTATGTTATCAACAACTTATGTTTTCATGTGTTGATGATTGACATATTTCTCTTCTTTACAACATGCACATGTATTCATTTATGTTCTTTCAAAAATGAAATTTAACACATCACGAAAGTAAAAGGTCTTGGAAGTGTCCTTTGTCACACATGGACCTAGATCAGATGAGCTTCACCAAGCCATGCCTGCAGCTACATCAGAGACGTTTTTATGGCGGATCTTATGAAGCCTAACCCTGCATAATTTTAAGGGTTTACGTCAACATTAGTGACATCAAGCCCCACAATATCAAAGAAAATATGAAAGAACATGTTATACAAACATGAAAACCATAAATAAAATCACAATTAAAATCAAGAAAAATGAAATAACTCACAAAAATTGCACTTCATTAATGAAATTCTCATATGCACCACTCAAACTTTGTTAAAGAGTTGGGTATTCCGATATGTGATCAACAATTTGTTTAAATATAATATGAAACAATGTGAAGGAGATTCGACCCACAAATACCCTACCATATCTTTCACCATTTCCTCATCATGGTTCCTACAATGTGGCAATTCTATTATGCAAGATACCACAATTAAGGAAAAACAGATGATTGTGAGCACTAAAATAGAAAAGGCATTGGCCTCATAGGTAACTCATTGTCTATTTCCCTCTCAGAGTTCCTATGTTGTAGCAAGTTTATTAGGCAAGCTATAAAAATGATAACAAAGCTAATGGTGGCAAGTACCTTAACCAATTTCCTGACAGCCTCAAACACAAGAATAGGCTGACTAGAATGTGCACCCATGACAAACAACCATACCCCCAAACATTGTACCCCTAGACTTTATATCAATTAATGGTTAATAGACCATTAAATTGGTGATGTCTCTTGACCTTATCAAACAATTAAAAATTTCTTATATACATTAAATCCTACAAACAAATCCATGGAAAAACAACCATACCCATATACACTGAGTTCATATAACACCCCCCGCCCCCCAAACCCTGCAAAAAAAACAAAAATCAGAGATTCCCGCCAAAATTAGAAGATGGGTTCAAAATTCACTGAGAAAGCATAATAATTAAGGATCATAGGGGCAAAATATAGGAGAAATAATTACAGTAGAGAAAACCCGATCGTCTCAATTCCCAAATCTCCACTTCTTGATGAGAAGCTTGTCTTGCAACATATTTTGAATGAAACTCGTGATGGCACCATCAAATAGAGAGAAAGAACTGCACACTTCTCAACTAATCCTAGCATTACTCTAATTTAAATCCTTCCATCTATTCTCATCCATGAGAATGTCGAATATATCGCAAGACCAGTGATGTAACTTTTCTGTTAGACGAATGGTCTTTAAACCCTCCTTGCAACCATAGGGGGGTCAGAAGGAGTCTGCTTTCCTTCCACGCCTTTCTCAGGGAGCTTGGGCTTCTATAATTTTTCTTACCAATGGGTTCTATGGTTGCTTATGTGATCTTAGGAGAAAGTCCAATATAATATCCTATTGGGAGTACTCCCTGTAGGTGCAGAAAGTTGACATTGATTTTGTCTAAGGGGATGGTCATATGGGCATAAGAAAGGCAGGGATTTGTTCATGATGACGTAGAGGACAATTGTTGAAGATTGTGTCGAGGATGACAAATCTAAACAATTTTGCCACTAAAAACCTCACTATATATATTGTCTATCGACGTAGAAAGTAGTTGTATGACAAACTTGGTTGAACATCAGTGCACAAAATCGTCAAACATGCCTCTCTTCAAGCCCCAAGTCAAACATAGTACATTCATGGGGGAATTGTGAAGTAATGATTTAAAACCAAATTATTTCAATCCACAACCTATGTCGCTAATAGTAAGTCATAGGGCAATTGTAAAGCAATGCTTTTTATTGCGAATGCACGGAGCGGTGTTTTCAATCCAATATGGAAGATATGTTGTAATGTCTTGTACTCCCTATCTTGTTAAGCATTTTGATTCTGTCAAATACATAAAATTAAAAATAAAATTGACATAAAATAGGCAATTTACCCTTGGTGAGTTTTGGGCACCTGATTTTCATAACCCATGATTTTGTTAATGATATTGTTAAGTAAGAACTTGTATATATAGATATATGTGTGAGTGTGTGTGTGTGTGTTACCAGCATAGATTTTTCAAATCTCTTGAGATGTAAACCTATTTTAGAGTGAAAAGAGATTGAATCCCTCTAAACACTTGGTAGATCAAGAGTTAAGATGAATCTAAGCTAGTATATTTTAAAAATTAATCCCTACTTGCTAAACCCCAAATATTTTCCCTTTATAGTTTGTGTTTATCACCTCATGTCATAACTATCATTGCTTCCAACTAAGGAACAACGAAGTTGTCAAAGAATGGTACATTCAATGTAACTAATTTACGAAAGCAAGGACGCATCACATAATTAGAGGTTTATGTAGAAGATATTGTGTTTCCATTTCTACATTTTTTCCCTATATTTATCACAATTTCATTTCAACCTACAACTAAATGTAAGTCTTTGTCACTATTGATAGTGAATCTTTGCATAAGCTAAAGACAACAACACTAATTCATTTCCTTTATAGAAGGAATTTGAATCATATCTCTTATTTCCCATTTTAGAGAGTGTTATGCTTATATTTGACACCCAAAGCCAAGAAAGATGTAATGAGTCAAAGTACATACTTGTGTTAAATTTTTTTATCTCATAGATTAGTTTTTCTTGAAAAGGAAATAAACTCATATTTATTTCTAAGAAAAATACAATTGGCCACAATCAGATATAACCCATGACCACCCTTTTAAAGCTTTTAAGACATAGATCTTAAGAAAAACTACAAGTCTAGTTGAAGTTGGGAAAAATCCAAAAGTTGTGCATGTTATGCATTCCATATAGCTTTGCTATAATCTCCTAAAAAAATCTATAAATAAAGCAATTAAAGCCAAAGGAAGAGGATCTAACTACAAGCTTCTTTATGTTGGAAAATTTAAGAAAAGGTTCCTGGTCGCAAGTATTGCTATTGTTGAGAGCCCATCATTAGCTTCCTAACAACTTGAGAGAGATTCAATAAATTGATTTTCTCACTATAGTAAATTCCTATATAAGACTTATATTTTAAAAAACAATTTTTACACAAAACAAACTAGAAAAAAATTATAATATTTAAAAAAAAATACTTTTATTTTATAACTTTCTTAACTATTAAAAAGAATATTTAATTATAATAAAAAAAAACTTACAACATTCAATATATTTAAATTCTTACTGTATAATGTTAAAAAAATATTATTATTTATTTATAATTATATTCAATCATTTATTATTATTTTTATTAAAAAATATAATATAATATAATATCACCAAATTAATAAAAAATAACTACTCTCTCTCTCTCTCTCTCTCTCTCTCTCTATATATATATATATATATATATAATTTAAAAATTATTAATTACATTTTAATATATTATAATAAATTATTTTAAAATCCATCTAGTTAACATTACTTTTAATGTGGGCATTTTCAGAGTTATTCATATTGTTTGAATCTTTCAAATATAAATTGTGTAGTAGTTTGCCTTGTATGATGAATGGACGCTTCACCCATCATCAAGGAACAAAAAGCTAACAAAGGTAAGCATCTGAGCTAATCAAATCTATAAGTAATGAGAGTATTGAGATTGGAATAATGGTTACAAGGATGAAGAATAATAAATTAAAATTAATATTCAATAGATGAAGGATATAAATTATTATTAAAAGAAATTGGTTAAAATCAATGGTCAAATAAAGAGTAATTAAAATTAAAAAGAAAATTGAAAATACTAAAAGTCATAATAAATTAATTGTAACAGCCCCACATAACCACGCATGAAAATGGATGGAGTTAGAAAATTTGTACACAATTTACCCATGGATAACTATCCAAATTACTATTCCAAATTCCTCATTAACCATTAGATAGAATCTTCATCATTACATAGAGTAGCTTTAGTAAAGGAATAGTAAACTACATAACCAATAATAGCCATTGTTTTAGCACATTAACATAAACTTTCTGATGTAACCTTGCATCAATTTTATGATTCCTTTAACTAGATTAGTTAATCACATACTTGATATTATAAATGTAAGATCATGCAAGGAATCAACATCATCAAACTGAAACAATGAGAAATCACATCATTAGACACCAATTTACCCTATAAACCCCATATGGTAAAAACTAACAAACATTTAATTTTATTATTAAACGCTCATGAAAGTGTTCACCCCTTACTCAATGGCCTATAAGGGAGTCCATCCCTTAATCATTGTCATAAAATCTTACAAGGAAATATCATTTAAATACAAAATATCTAGCTAAAAGCTATTACAATCATCATGATATCATTTACCCACAAATCTTCAATCTTCATATCTTTTTGGCCTGGTTGTTCCTTTAGTGGACCATTCTGTAGCTCACACTAATCTACATGGACCATTAATTCTTTACCTACCACCATGTTTAACATAATCTATCCTTTGCACAAGTCACCATCCTTTCCTGCCATTGTTGTCATCAGCATACATTGATATCATGATTACATAAAGTATTAATCAATCAATTCATAAATCCATACTAGTGATGCTTCACCATCTATTCATTTGCATTCATGAAATGCAAGCAAAATATTGTGACTTGCTTCCTTTAACAACACTTCATATGCACTAGTTATAAGAATGTAACCATCAAATCATGTCTATAAAATAAATATCACATTAATATTTCCTTTACACAAGCACACATTCTTGCAAGACAAATCACTATGGAACAAACAGAACACATGTGGACATACTCAATCATCGGAAGTGATAGGAGTTGGATTATCTAGCATCGTCCCTGGTGGAGGGAGAGGGTAGAAAGGGAAGCTAACATGTTACTCTAGGTGGGCCATCCAGGCTTCTAACTTCTCCACTTTCTCCAAGATGGGAGTCTGTCCATGCCACACCACCGCTACTCATTCCCGCAGATGACACTGGAAGCATTAGATTTGGGTCAGAGTCGCCATCACTTCTCCATTCTCCTCCCTATGATTTTTCTCGTAGTTATCTAGCTGCATTTTAATGGACTGTCGTGATTGATCTATGGGTACATGAGGGGGTATGCCACTGCTCCTTTGTAGCAGTTGACATCCTCTGCGGGGGCCCATAGCACACACCCTTCCTTTCCTATTCAGACTAGTAAGCGTAGACTCCTTGACCTTACGACGACTCCTAGGCGTAGTCTCTGGGGCTTTTTCTGTCATTGTTGCCCATACAAGAACTTCTTCTTGGTGCCATGGAGGAGATGTGCGGAGGAGTGCCTCCTAACAATGCCACCCACACTAAGCCCCAAGTCACCAGCAAACTTGAAGAGATGCCTATTCTTCCCACATTTGCAGACCTCCCCTGCACAAAAAAAAGGAACTAAAGAGACTAAAACCGATTGAGTTGATGACCCTACCGCTTCTGCTCTTGCACTATTTCCAATTCCACAATCACCCTAGGGGAAGGACATATGAACAACCCGCAACCTATGAAGACTACCATACCATAACCAAAAGTAGATAAAAACAAATTTATTGGGTTGTTCTGGTTGTCACCAAAGGAAATGTAGGGGAGGGCGTGTAGTGGCGTTGTGCTCAAATCACTTTTGCAGACTCTAGTCACCCCATTCACCCACAAAATTACAACTCTTCTCCTGTTCAAACCTCTAGTGGCTGCTACAAAACTAGAGGGTATGCCATCGACATTGTCCTAGTGCTCCTTCCTTGTACTGCAAACACAAGATCCCCATACTAAGACCCATATGTTTCTCTATGAAGCACCTGACCACTTGTGAGTGCATAAATGCCTCTCTTCGTCATTGGTTGCCTTCACACAAACCCCCTAGTGCGGATACTGCCAGACAACTAATTACCTTCCCGCACACATGATTAGTCTTGAGGGAGGCCCGACATGACTCCTAATGGCCTCGGTATATCCACCTCCATTAAGGTGCACGATTATACAAAATTAATCATATAATTTTATAAGTCAAATTCAATTTATAACTTTTTTAATTATGTTTTATAAACTGAAAGTAAAAAAGTAAAGATACATTTATGAATATATTAATATGTGGTGCGTTGATGTGATTTTGTTTTTAAACTTTATTTAGCAAGCCTATAAAAATGTGAATATTAAGTTTCATGTTAAATCCTCTTGCATTGCTAATTATGTCCACATATTATATTATAGACAACCTAATTTAAGATGAACCCAATGTATTATCAATATCCTTAACAAAAAAATATAATATATTAATTTAAAATATACATATATATTATTAAAATCATTAAATTATATTTATTTTCAATTAATTAATCCCACATTTCAATATGGATAACTTATATAAAAATTAAACAATAATATTATTTAATTTCAATTTTTTTTGGGTCATTTTTCCCTATTACTACTAAGTGGTACTTTATTGGCTTTTTGGTATCTCATATTCGGAACAAAGATTAATTTCATTTGTTTCTAAAATGATGTGAATGATGAGGATGATGATGATGATTAATGTTTATTAAAATCATATAGTCTATAAAATCTTAAGAAAAATTCAAGAGAAAGTGTTTTTCTTCAACCTTTTTAGTATTGCAAATGTATGTCATGAGAATTAGTCCTTATTTTAAGACAAAAAGATAATCTTGGTTTCAACTTCTTTTTTCCTAACTCTTTTTTTAATAAATTATTAAATTATATTTACTTTTCATTAATAAATATGAATAAGTTATATAAAAAAATGGGGATTGTTTCTCATCTTTAACCCTCTTTGTATTGCAAATTTGGTTTTAGAGATTAAGATTGGTTTCAGCTTCTTTTTTCTTACTCCTTTTTTTTAATACATTATTAAATTATATTTACTTTTCATTAATAAATATCAATAAATTATATAAAAAAATAACAATAATATTATTCAATTTCAATTTATTCAAATAATTAATTGAAATATTATTTATCATTTTATTCATGTGAATAGATCTTTGAATTAGGTTTAAAATCCTGAGATAATATAATTTTGTAAATAAATTTGAATTATGTGAATAGATCTTTGAATTAAGTTTAGAATCTTGACCTAATATATTTTTTTAAATAAATTTAAATTTAAATTAATAATAAATTAAAATATAAGAAAATTAAATAAATTAAAATTAAAATTTCACCAAAAACAATTAATGCCACACTTCAACAACACCAATCAAAATTATTGAAATCATTTAAATAGAAAATCAGATTCCTATAGATTAAAATTTCACCAAAACAATTACTTCACACACTTTAACAACACCCATCGTAATTATTGAAATTACACCAAAAACAATTACATAACACACTTCAATATAACAGTCATATTCATTTTGGGCAATTCTAGATAATTAATTCATGGAAAGATCTAAACTCTAAAACTCTAAAACCAGTGTAGAAAGAAAAAACACTTTACAGAGTCACCACAAAACTATTTACATCGTTGAAAAGAATATAACCGGAAAGATGCATAAAGAAATTCGATCTGTCTGGTGAAATCTTGATTCTCACTTTCGCTTCCGTTGCGGCTGGTTTGGCGTTTTGGTTTGCGACTTGTCTGGCTTTCTATTTTCATGCACACCATTTGTTTCATTCACATCCTTTGCTTTTCGCTTTTCATTCACATCGCTCGGTTCGGGCTTTTCCTGCACACCTATACAGTTTGCAATATCAACGAACGCGCTCCTTCCTTCCTCTGCAATGGTTGAATCTTCAATTTTTTTGGTTGCCTCTTTCACATTTCGAGCAATCAAATTCTTCTCATTCATGAGGCAATTAATCTCTCCTCGCAACGAGTTAATTGTCTTCACCATTTCTTCGTTTTCCCTGAACAATTCAAAGTGTTTCTCTTCCTTCACTTCAAATTCCCTTACAGCCTCTGCATGAACTGCTTCGAATTTCTGCACTGCGTTGACATGTGTTTCCTGCAACTCTGCAATTATTTTGCTCAACTCCTCCACCGTGTACTCCTCAACTGCATTAGACTGCTGTTTTACATTTTCATCTACCCGCTGACGAAGGCTACTAATTTCCTTTTCCATCGCTGGATTTTGTTGAAGTAAAGCCTCCAACCTCTCTGCATTGCTTACAGACATAGCTTTCAATACCTGCCTTTCATCTTCCATGCTAACCAGTTTATCATTATACCCATCCAACTGGGCCTTCAAACACTCCGCTTCAGTCTTCAACTCTCTGTTCATCTCGCTCAGTGACTCTTTCTCGCTAGCCACCAACTCAAGCTTCGTTTTTAGCTCTGAAAGCCTGCTCAGCAGTATCTCCTTCTCAGCATTCCAATCTTCCTGTGCCATTTGGTAACTTCTACTGATCTCGGCAGTTTCTTTTCTGGCAACTTCCAGGGAAAAAAACACTTCCTTTTCCAATTTCCGATCTTCAATGGTTGTCTCTAATTCTGATGATATCACTTGAATCTGATTTTTCAACTTCAAAACAGTTCCCTCCAGATTCTTCTTATCAAGATCAAGTGTTCGACACTCCCCTTCTTTCGCAGAAATTTCGGTATTGAATCTTGCCTCAGCTTCCTGCCATTGTTTGACTGCTTCAGAAATCGCAGCTTGGCATTCCTCATCCTTCTTTGCAAGTTCTTTCCTCAATTCTTTCTCAGCCTCCTTCCATTCTTCAGTCAGTTTCCTTGCAGACTCAATTTCTGATACCAACTGGGCCTTCAAAGACTCCACGTCTTTCTCTTTATTTGTCTCGCTCAGTAACCCTTTCTTGCTAGCCACAGACTGAAGCTTTGCTTGTAGCTCTGCAAGCCTGCTCAGCAGGATCTCCTTCTCAGCATTCCAGTCTTCCTGTGCCATTTGGTAACTTCTGTTGATCTCGGCAGTCTCTTTTCTGGCAACTTCTAGCGATAAAAACACTTCCGTTTCCAATTTCCGATCTTCATTGGCTGTCTCTAACACTCTAATTTGCTTTTTCAACTTCAAAACTGTTGCCTCCAGATTCTTCTTATCAAGGTTAAGTCTTCTACACTCGTCTTCTTTCATAGAAGTTTCGGCATTGAATCTTTCCTCAGCTTCCTGCAATTCTTTGACTGCTCGAGAAATCGCAGCTTTGTATTCCTCATCCTTCTTTACAAGTTCTGCTTTCAAATCTTTCTCAGCCTTCTTCCATTCATCAATCATTTTCCTTGCAGACTCAATTTCTGATACAATCTGGGATTTCAAAGACTCCGCCTCTGTCTTTAGCTCTCTATTCGTCTCGCTCAGTGACCCTTTCTCGCTAGCCATGAACTCAAGGTTCGTTTCTAGCTCTGCAAGCCTGCTCAACATCTTCTCCTTTTCTCCATTCCAAGTTTCCTGTGCCATTTGGCTAATTCTAGCGGTCTCGGCTGTTTCCTTTTTGGCTGCTTCTAATTCTGAAGATCTCGCTTCAATTTGATTTTTCAACTGCAAAACAGTACCCTCCAGATTATTTTTATCAAGTTTAACTGCTCTGCACTGCTCTTCTTTAGCAGAAATTTCGGTATTGAATCTTTCCTCAGCATCCTGCAATTGTTTGCGTGCTTCAGAAATCGCAACCTGGTAATCTTCGTCCTTCTTTCCAAGTTCTCTCAATTCTTTCTCACCCTTCTTGAATTTTTCTTCCATTTTCCTTCCACATTCAATTTCTGATACCAATTGGGCCTTCAAAGATTCCGCTTCAGTCCTTAGTTCTCTGTTTATCACGCTCAGTTTGATTTTCTCGCTGGACATGAACTCAAGGTTAGTTTCTAGCTCTGCAAAACTGCTAAACATTTTCTCCTTCTCCAGATTCCAAGCATCCTCTGCTATTTGGCTACTGCTAGTGATCTGGGAAGTCTCTTTTTTGGCTGCTAAAATTTGGGATAAAAGCACTTCCTTTTCACATTGCGCATCTTTAGCGGTTGCCTCTAATTCTGCGGATATCTCTTGAATTCTATCTTTCCACTGCAAAACAGTAGCCTCGAGATTCTTTTTATCAAGATTAATTTTTCTATATTCCTCTTCTTTCGCAGAAATTTCGGCATTCAATCGTGCCTCAGCTTCCTGCAATTGCCTGTACATTTGAGAAATCGCTGCTTGGAATTCAGCATCTTTCTTTGCAAGTTCTTTTCTTAATTCTTTCTCAACCTCCTTCCATTCTTCAGTCATTTTCCTTGTGGATTCAATTTCAGTGAGATTTGTGGACAAAACAGCTTTTTCTTCTCTTAAGACAGTAATTTCTTTCAGAAGGATTTGATTGAGGTCGTTCAGCTTCGATACTTTATCATCTAATTCACGCGTGGAAGAGGGACCATTTGCAGCTTTGGTTTTTTCTTGCTCACATCTCTTCCTCCCGCCCTTCTTATTGCCTGCCATCTTGTTCACTGCGTGCACAAATTCTACTGTCACTCCCCTGTCAAATCGCCCTTTGCAGATTGAACTGTGACTTACCTGGCACAGATTTTGGAAAGCATTTCGCATCACTACGAACCAATCTAAAATTTGAAATATAAATATAATTTGTTTGATCCCCCTTTCAGAACAAAGAAAAATGTATGATATGCTCAAATATATACCTCTTTGGCGAAAAAGAATGGCTTCTGCTCTTCAAGCCTCGACGACGACACAATCTGTCAAAAAGCCTCTCGCCCTTTGCGAATTTACTGTCAGTTCCTGGCAAAATCGCCGTTTGCGGATTCAAGTCTCAGATGCCAAATCGCCTTTTGCAAATTTACTGCGCAGAAATGGAAGACAATCACTCCGAAAGCTATTACTGTCTCATTCATCACACGAACATTTGGCTTGTCTATATATAGTCAACCCGAAATTGTTTTAAGGTTAGAAAATGTATTAATTTTGTCTGGTACGGCATTGTCGGCCCAATGCAAGTACGTTATTCACGCAAAGGCGGATTTGGGGGGTTTCAACCTTTCAATCAAAAATTTTAATTGATGAGGACCCGGTCATTCACTTTTTAGACCCTATTGTTATGAAAATTGCGTAGAAATAAATTCTTGATAATCTTTGAATGGGATTATTTGTTTTTTATAACAGATTTTTTAAAATTTGGATTATTTTTAGATTTGTGCTTATTATTCTTGCCTAGCGGTCATGTTAATCTTCTTTATATTGTTCCATTTTTTATGGTCAATTAGTGGGTTGAGATTTACTTGAATCTTTTTTAGTAGAAAAGCCTTAAACAATGCCTCAAACCAACACGAGTCATCTGTAAGCTTTTAAGTAGAGTATAAGAACCACAAGTAAGTTTCCATAGGATATTATTGAATACTCTTGGGCTTAAGAGCTTTAAGAAGTTCTTAAATTAACACACAACTCTTTTATAAGGATTCTTTTGTAATCCTTCAATTGGGATACATGTCCCATGAGTAAGTTTTATGCAATATAATTGGTTTTTAATGTTTAGGCTTGGTGAGATGGTGAAACGAGGACCACATACCATAATTGAACCATCCCAATATCAAGCATCATGAAAGTATTAGAAACTCCAACATGAGCCCTTGGTAAGGGGGCTTTAGCATATGAGTTGGATATCAACATCAAGATGCTTTGTGCACTATTGATGGGTCTTCGGGTTTTAACCATAGCCATGGCATGAAAATACTAACCTTATGCTTATAACATACCCATCTCCCTTAGTAAGCCATAACGCCAAAAATATAGCTTTTATACCATTATATTAATATGTATATTATTTAAGATTCCAATTTTAACCATTAATAGGTAAAACTATAAATATGGTCATGGTCATTTAGTAATTAATGGTAGATGTATGTGGTTTCTTCTTGAAATTACCACAAATGGAAAGCATGTTTGTTGAAAATCTCAAGAATGTGCAAATGTTTTAGGAAAAACTATGTTCCTATCAAAATTTCTTTAGCTCTTCCCAAATCTTGATGGATGGACCATGCAAGTCCCTATGGAGCATTCCAAAACTATTTTAAACCATGTTTAGGAATCATGCTTTCCATAATATCACATTGTGAACAACATGTGCAAACCATAACTGTAAATGCACACTTTAAGGGATATTTTTTATTATAATTTGATATGGACACCATTAGAAGGTTATGTGCATCAAGGATGGCTCATGGAGCCCAGAGAAAGGTTAAGGAATGAAAACAAATGCCTTTGGATTTTGTTGATTCTACCCATCCTAAAGAGAAATGAATGATTCCTCAAAGAAACAAATGATTTCTTTGTAGTGGTTCCTTGTAAATATCCAATTATGAGACATCCATCATGAGTAGGTTTTGTGAGTTGGAAATCGATGTCACAATTTAAACATGTTCTAGAGGGGAAATGAGGGCTTTAAGCCTAAAATCAATATTCTTAATCTCAAATTCCATAAACAATATCTAGAAACCATGACAAAATCCCTCAGTAGGTACTATTTGGAATTTGAATTCAATATGGATGCTATTACAAAGTCATCACCATCAGGGATGGGTCTTACGTCCTTGGCCATAGTTAAGAATGGGAAACAAGAGCCTTTAGCCCTAAAACATTATTCTTAGGATCAAAATCCAAGGAAGAGACCTTGAACCACCACATATGACCTATATACGATATCATTCACCTCCATGTGACATCATAACTAAATTATTTGTAACTAGGAATGGCTCTCAACATGTAATCAAGCTCAAGGGAGGATAATAAGGGTCTTTCTTTATTGGTGAAGCTTCTTATTCTTAAGCATTATAAACAACATCTTAAACCCATGAACCATATTAGGCTACACTTCCATGAATGTATCCCTGAATAACTACATGGCATCCCCCTAATGTATCTCTAGCCTACTAAAGGGATATGAGTGTCATGATTAAGCCCAAACATAATCCCTAAACAAGAATGTGACTTGGGTCCACACTAAGAATGGTTCTTAGGACATGAATATGAGTAGGATGCAGATGACATGAATATGTTTTGCATAGCGGAAATGTGTCTCATGGCTTAAACATGGTTAAGGGGGTAAAAAGAGTTGACTAGGATGCAGATGACATGAATATGTTTTGCATAGCAGAAATGTGTCTCATGGCTTAAACATGGTTAAGGGGGTAAAAAGAGGCTTCATCCATAATTGAACCTTCCTCCACTTAAATTCCATGGTAAAGGGAGGAAAATACATAGGCCACAACCCCTGAACATATCTTATTGATCTTGATTTCCATATTAAACCACACTCACAACCCATAACACAACCATTCTTTGGGGATCTTTGGCATCTGAGTTTGATATGGATGTAATTAAGAGTTTTTAGACTCTAAGTATTGGCCATGAAGTCTTAACAATATTATACGAAAGAAAACTAATGCCTTGAGGTATAACTGAATCTTCTTGAGTAGAAGAACCATGAACAAGTCCTCAAACCAACACATGAGTCCATTGTAAGACTTTGAGTAAAATATAGGAACCATGAGTAAGTTTCCTTAGGATATTATGAAATATTTCTTTGGATCAAGAACCCTAAGCAAATCCTTAATGTAACACACAACTCATTTCTAAGGCTTATTTGTAATCCTTTAGTTGGGATAAATGCCCCATCAGTAAGTTTTTTGCAATATAAATAATTTTAGGTTTAGACATGGTCAAAGGTTGAAATGAGGACCGCACACCATAATTGAATCATCTCAATATTGAGCATCATGAAAAAATTAGAAACTCCAACATAGACCCTCACTAGGGGGTCTTTTGCATATGAGTTGGATATAAGCATCAAGATGCCTTGCGCATTGTTAATGGTCTTGGGATTTTAACCATGATCATGGCATGAAAATACCAACCTTATGCCTATAACATACCTAACTCCCTTGCTAAGCCATAATACTAAAAATAGTATTTATAGCATTATGCAAAGTTCACATTAACATGAAAAATGCAATACTCTGCTATCTGTAACAATAAATGTATGTAACATGATGAAAATAAGCATGCATTGAAAATAAAATGAAATATGTGAATGAATATTATTAAAAAAAACACATTGTGGAAAACCACAAAATGAAAAGAAAAAATTTAGCATTAAACTCAACAGAATGAATATGAGCACATATTTCATAAACAACTTTCACCATTGGCTCTGTACCTGGGATGTTCCTCCGAAACATAGACTCTATTGTTAAATTCCTCTCAATAGTAGTCCATAATAAAGCTAGTGTTATGAATCCATAAGGAACTCTGGCTCTCATTCCTAGCCACTATCCACTCAACGGTCCAATACCCAAATTACTAACTCCTATACCAATTCCAATTGCTATCTTCCTTCCCCTTACCCTACACAACTCAAGGAATGATATATTCTTGTCTACAAAATAGTTAATCAACATATCTCACTTCTCTCCAAGTCTCTGACATAGGTTGTCCAGGAACCTCTTAGCTAGGGACTCCAAGAGTTCTGAGCAATGATTGGAGTGCTCACAATATCCTTCCCTCAAGATCGTGTGCTATTTATTAGCATAAATATTACTCTTACTCTCTCATGCTAGCCTAGTTCTTAGGACAAAAACTAACACATCTACCATTTATTTTCCATACCCAATATGGTTAGTGCTCTTTCTTAGCACCATAATATATCTTTCCACTACAGTTTCTCTCTAAAAATTATGTCACTCTTTTCAACTCAAATTTCCTTTTGTTCCATTCATGCTTTTACACTCACATTTCTCAATATTTAGTTATACATAGCCCATGTTGCCATAAATTGGTTATATATCTTTTCCCACCAACTTCTTACATGCATTCATTTCATTAGTGAAAGAAGGATTGCATGTGTAATAGCAAAATGACCTAGGCATGTGGAAATTTTCCCTTAGTCCTTGCTTGACCCCCTCTCTTATGGGATCATATCCCTAAGACATTATTCTCCCTCTTATATTATAACCATCAATGTATTTTTATTAAATCAATGTGTGTATAAATTACAAATTCTAGGCTCTATAGCCTTTATTTAGTATATTCTTTTTGGTTGAAGTCATATCGGCTCACTACCCTAAATCATATCGTCATAATTACAGTGTGATTTATGGAATTGAAACTTAGATATTACATCCCCTCACTATGTTACCAACTTAACTCGAACTATGACTTCAAACTAGGACGCTAGCCCTCAAAACCCATGTTTTTGCATAAAAAAAATGAAACAAACCCCTAAATCAAAAAGTGGTACCACGAATAACACCCTTTGTTACAATTAAAATTACAACATTTTTCAATCAAGGCATTCAAAATCAATATTATTAGTAAGGAAAACCTTAAAAATCAACATCTAAATAAAGGAAATTAGGAGAAAAGTAAGGTGAAAGGTCACAGGGTGCGTGTGAGGAGGAAAATGAAGAAAATAGAGGCCTCATTAATAAAAAGGCTTATGAGGATTAGTTGGTAACTTTTTTCAGTTCAGTTTTGGAGCTCTCTCATTATTCTCTCTCTCTCTCACTCTTGGATACTTAGAGTTTTCTTGGAGCACTCTAGCTTTGGAGAAAGGAAGGAAAAGAAAGCAAAGGGAAGTAAGGAAGAGTAGGATCAAGCAACTTCAACAGTAATACTTGTAGGTAACATATTGCATGTGTGATTTCCTATTTGGTTTTGACATGCATGGCTTTGCATGTTGGTGTATGGTTCTCTTGTTGTCGGTGGCATGGTTTTCAAGCTAGCCTTGCCCTTTTTGGATGTCATAGTGTGTTGGGATGTTTATCTTAGTTTTGAACTTTGGAATTTCTAGATGGATTTTTAAATTCGGGGTGGAGGTGGTCTCAAGGTTCATTCCCAAAGGCCTAGGAATCCCTTGACCAATTTTGGCGGGATACACGGTAAAGCCCGAGGGAGGAGTCTCAGTTTAGGGCCTAATGATTCGATGTGGATTGCAGTAAAGCCTAAGAGGTTGGTATCTCAGTTTAGGACCTAGTGATCTAGGATTGGATTGCGATAAAGCCTGAGAGACAAGGAGACGAAAAATTCCTCAAGGATAGTGATGGATTCTGGATGGCATTCCAAGTTTGGTTCAGTTTTGTGATTGAAGCATCGGTTTTAGTGTGATCACATTTTGGTGAGGGTGGAGGTGGTTTAACCTCTAGATTCCCTTGGTTGTTTTTGGCTTGGTTTATCCATGAGATCCCACATTCATGCTTGGAATATGGCACGAGAGTGACTGGCTGAAAGAAAGATTTGGTTTAGCCATGTCTACGGTCGGGTGATAAGTGGAAGTCCCGAACCTAGTAAGATTTTCCTATGGTTAATAAAAGCAAAGTTATGTTTCTTTTGTACTTGTTTATATGTGGATTTAATGGTTGTTATCTCACTATTATTTCCATGATTTTATGTTGGTTATAAGCATAGTTAATTGACTCGTTCATGTCATAGTTACTTCATTTATTTGCTTATAATGGTTAAATGATGGATGTAAGACCTAACTGATGTCATAACAGTTCAAGGGAGAAGGTGGTGATCCTTCTTGTCATGTCTCATAAGAGTTTTTAGTCATTCATGTTCTGTCTTGTATCCTAGACTTGTAGATTGCCTTGATGTCAAGTTTGACATAATGTCAGTCCCAATTGGGGATGGTCAGGCCTAGTCATAAAGTTGATTTTTGGTTTATGAGTGTTTTCATCATGTGTTTAATGGATTCTAAAAGTTGCAACGATTTCTGGCCTTTGGCCAAAATCCTGGGCTAAAAAAGTGCCTTAATTTCCACGAACACAGGCACATGACTGCTGGGAAAAGTCCCTAGATGCAGGCATGAAGGCTTGTGGGAGTGTCCAGAGGTCCCTAGACATTGGCATGCCCATAACATGAGAGCTTCGAGAGGTCAAGAGGTTTAAGAACTTAGTGGGACCCAAGGGCAGGATACCTGAGTGGCTGGGTTACCTCCTGGGAGTGTTGTTGCTGATGTGGAAGTTATGGTTGATGTGTTTCTGTCGATTCCATTTCCTTAAGGTCACCAAGGAGGTTCAATCCTATCATAGTAGCCTCTCATCACATGTTTACCCCAATTGGTCAATTACTTGGGTAGATATGGGAGGAGGGTTGTTACAAATGGTCACACCAATTCATCCTCCCAAGATCACTATATATATTCCATTCAACCTCATCCTCTAGGCCAATTTGGATAACATGAATAACAAAGTACCTTCTACAAAGGAGAAAAGGAAAAAGGAAGGATGAAGTTGTTTAGAAGAAGACCGGGTTCTCTCTCTCTATTTAACCTCACACTTGTGATGAAATAGGTCGATATTTTATAGGCATAACCATTAGGAAAAATCCAAGTTTTTCTATGGAAGGAGCCGATTTGAATTTTAGCCTTTCTAACTGGCCCTGACTGAATCTTCAAGAAGCATATTATATCATGTTGTGGATGGATTGACCAAGTTTGACTTAGCAATATTGGTGGCTAGTTTGACATTGTTTTGACTAGAAGGATTATATGTATTTCTTGATGAGATGAATACTTTCTATAAGAAAAAGGTTGTTGGGTTTTCCCCACAAGTGGGTAAAATTCTTATGTTTGTTGTTTGGATATATCTTTATGATCCTATTACCATTTTGTTTCTATTGTTGGGATCTTCTATGTAACTTTTTTATGATGAATGTGAATGTAAGAACAATTAATATAAGAAATCATAAGAAATAATTATCAAATTACAAGACCTTGAAAAATCAACATGGTATAAGAGCTTGGGTGAAACAACAGTCTTAAAAGAAGTTGGACTATTTCAAATTATCCTATAATCTTGTTTTTTCACTAGCCCTAGAAACCCTAATACTATTCTGGTCAGAAAAGGGATGAAAAATATTCCAAAAGAAACCTAAGTCTTCCCCATTGACCATGCCCTACCTATGTGACTTGTGATCCATTTGTTTTTTATCTAAGATAAAGAAGAAAAACATTGAAGGCCTAGTTTAATATTAGATGGATCGAATTACCTCACGAAGGTCGAAGCATGCTTGCATTTGTATAGAGGGACGGAGCCCTTAATTTATAGGTTGAAAAGCCTCAATCCATTTTAGTAGGATCAGAGGACCTCAAATCCTATTTGGTGGAAATGTGAAGTTGGGTTACACTTTTGTAAGAATTGACTGTGGAAAATTCATCATTGCACTTTTTCCACTGAATTAGTCACTTTTTTCAGTCTAAATATATTTTTTTTCAGCCAAATAATTAAAAGCTAATGTTGGACCGAAAATTTGAACATTAAAGTTAACGAAAGCCTGCAACATATTGTTGGATGGTTGGGGGGAACTCCAGTAAGTTAGTTTTTTGGCCGAAATATTTTTTCAGCCAATTGTATTTTTTTCACCGAAAAAGTTGTTCAGTCGAACATTTAGTTTGCCAAAAAAATTCTTTATATATATTTGGGTTGTGAGCCCATTTCAGAGTTTTATTGTGTTTTTATCTGCTTGAACGTTGTCTACGTAGTGTTGTGTTTTTCTCTGTTGAACGTTATCTGCACATTACTGACCATTGTATGTGCTCAACACTGGAGGAGTTAGACGCAATGTGAATAGCTTAGCCTTGATGTTTTTCATGTTATGTTAATATCTAGTAGGTCACGTTGATGTATGGTTTTCACTACAACTTATTTAATTATTTTTTTTGGTTTTGGAGGCCTGCTCGGTGCTGGAGGAGTTCGAAGCCAAGGAGTTCGGCGCACTGTGAATGACTCAGGTTAGGTTGATGTTTACAAGGTTGATTCTTTGCAAGTTACGTTGATGTTTAGCAAGTCACATTGATGTATAGTTTTCTTTGCAACTTGCTTAATTTTTTTTGTTTTTGCAAGTCTGCTTAGTGCTAGAGAAGCTCAACGCTGGAGGATTTCGACGTCGAGGAGTTCAATGTTAACTGGATGGAGGAATTTTGACTTCTTTCCCCATCTAATCAACCCATCATGATTACCATAATAAGTCTCTGTCAAAAATAGTTATCTTCTGCTAAAAAATGTTCTTATTAATGCAACAGAAACTGTGCATATTAATATATATAATGTTTATATATCAATATTTTCATGAATATATATATATATATATATATATATATATATATATATATATATATATATATAACCTTATGTTTATGAAAACTCTAAACTGTTAAAAGTTGTTCATTAAGTTCATATTAATGTAGTAGAAATTGTTCATATTAATTCCGCAGAGAAATGGTTCATATTAATATATATTATGTTCATATTAATATATATAATGCTTATATATTAATGTTTTCATAAACATAATTATATATAAACAAGAATCGTAAAAAAATTGATAAATAAAACCCTACCAGAAACTCTAAATGTATTAAGGTTATGAAGAAAGGGGATGGGCTGTACTACTTAGGCATTACATTGATTACACAAATAATTCAAATAATAGCGAATTAGTTGTGAAAAACTGATCTATCTCCAATTACAACATAATTTCTATAAAAAGTGTGCTCGAACTAATCAAGCAATAATGGCAGTTGTTAGTATTTACAACCAAAAAAATATGTATCAGACATATGAGCAAGTTAATGTACAAACATAGGATAAGATAAGACTTGCATTACACTCCATGAGAAACAAGAAATGTTAAGCGAGAGAAATCAAGAAAAGTTCAGTTATAAAGTTCAATTGGTAAAGTTGCTTCCATTTTTTTTAATTGCTCTTACAAACTAGAATCAATTAGATTTTATATTCTAGTTTTTCTATATTTATAAAATAGCCTCAATTAGTTTTCCTTTCAATGTTAAAATTACAAATACATTCTTTTAAGGAAAAATACTTTTATTTAAATTAGTGCAAAATTCTTGGCATCAACTTTAATATGAGTGGAAGAACTCGTGATTTATCTTGAGCCTCTGAGTGGAAGAACTATATGTAGGTTTCATCATGCTACTCCAAATTATTATAAATCATAAGATTTGTTTCTTATTGATTTCATCTCTATTGTCAATCCGATTCAATTTAATATTATATATATTCACCTCTTTTCCCCTATTTTAATATATTTATTTAAGTGATAAGCCATAATAAATCTCCAATTCACACGGTTTCCTTATTCACTTGTCTTATCCATGAATAACATGATTCCAATATGTAGAAACCTTGGTTGTTTTAATCCATGGTTTTAGGCAAGCAAGCCAATGACCTTATCCATATCAAAACTGCAATGTTTTTTATCTTAATATTGAATATAAATATAAGAATTATGGATTTCGATGTACATAGTGGCATGATCAGGAATCAACCCTTATTGCCTCATAGAAAAGCATTGAATGACAGAAGATTAAAATTGTAATGGTTTTTTTTTTTTTTTTTAATCGAGGATAAATATAGGATTTATGGATTTCAGTGTACTTAGTGGCATGACAAAAAATCGACCCTTATTGCCTCATAGAAAGACATTGAATGACTTATATAAAAGATGAAAGCCCTTACAAATTAGTTGTTTATTGATTTGAATGTCGTCATAAACTTTTTAAATGTGGAAATTTTATGCAACAAAATCATACATAACATGATGGAAAATATCCATTGATAGGTTAACCTTCGGTATAGTATAGCCAAAAATTGATAAACATGACAATATATATCTAATTTCAAGGATTCGTATTCTCTTGATAAGTAAAATATTCATTGAATAGTGAAGGAATCTCATTAGGCATGGAAGTACTATTAATTATTTTAGTCTTAGGGGTATGGAGAGTCACAGGAATAACTATTAGAGGATTTGAGGCCCTAGCTTGGGTTGAAAATCACATTAATTTTTTATAATTAAAAATATTTCTTCATCATCAAAAATCAATATAGTGTAGCATGTGTTTGAATGTTATTCTTGTGCATTCCAACATGAGAACATTTGTTAAGATGTTTTCCCAGTTGCATTGATTTGTAAATTGCCATTATTATTATACTGGGGCAGTTCATCACAATAGATCCTGTAATATTCCATCATTCCATCACAATATATATTTATTTTTCATCATTCTCCCATAATCTAAGGCATTTGCAAAAAAAAAAATATTATTCATTTTATTGAATTTGTTTTTTACAGGGATTGGAAAACCCATTAAACATGTTTTAAAAATGGACATTAAGAAGTTGCTTGTTATCCCAATCCAGGACAAGACATGATTACTTATGTGCTATACAATATTGCGATGAACAAAGTCTTCCAAATGAAAAAGAATGTACCTGGAAGGACAACAAACAATGAAGCATATTATATTGCACTGATAGAAGGTTTAGGAACAACTAGGGAGTATAGATCCAATGGAATTGTAGTCTTCACCAATCTTGGACTTGTATGCAACTAGATGAAAGGTGTGTACCAAGTCAAAAAGGAGTAGTTAAAACAACTACATGGAGAAGCAAAAAGCATTGCTAGTAAATTTCAATTATTTAGCATAAGACATTGTGCAAATGTTAATAGGATGACTAGTGATCTATTGTATGAGGTAATGCATGTTGACACCTAATCATCAGGATTGGGTGAATAAGTGTAACTGGTGTAAATAAATAATGGAAAATATGAAGAGTCACCGGGAGATGAAATGAAAAGTCTCTCCCTCATGTATATAATAAAGACCAACTTGAATGAATATAATGAATTGATTCTGAGGAGTTACTTCCTGGTTTGACATGGTATCAGAGCCAACGCCATTTTTGGTTTATATCTGCCATTGTAACTCCCTTCTGCCATTTTTTAGAAATCTGTCCTCCATTTCCTACAGTGTGCCATATTCTTCTTTGCCCTCTGCGTTATAATCTGGGTAACGCTTGGTATACCCATCGGATACCTGCTCCTCATTGCAATTATCTCTCATCCAACCTACAGCCTGTTGTTTTCATGAACTTCTGTTTTTGGGCTGCAATATTTAATGGTCTAGTCACTCGATTTATGGAGGAAGCGAACAAGTAATGGCGTCAATCTATATTACGCTGCATCATAATTGTTCATTCCCTTGCAACAATTTGAAAAGAATGCACTCCAGAATGTTTTGGCCTCTATGCCGATGTGGGGGAATGAAAAGATAGGGGAACCATTTGCCAACCTTCGTTGCCTCTCTTCACTGTATTTCTCCCTTAAGTGCTGCTAGCGTTCCATTGCCAAACCTCCATTGTTAAACCTCACGTTGCTCCCAACAATACGCATTGGTAATACGCAGACCTCCCCTCCTCTCTACTACCATACACAAGTTTTTCATTACCTTGAAGAAGTTTTGGTATTACACTGCCTCCATATCCCCTCGACATCACGCCTATCTGCTCTACTACGCACTGTAACCATTGCCAATGGAGCAGTCCTTGTACCAAAACCAAGACCTTGTTCTGGTGTATGATGCGCAGCAGCTAGGAAAACGTCTAAAGCGGTGGGAGCGTTAGTGGATCTGTATACAATATATGCTTCCTGTGCATTAAACATTTTTGGAGACTGCATTAAACATTTTTTGAAGACTGTGTATACATGCTCTAAATGCTTTTTATTTGGTGCATTGGATTTTTTTGCATTGGCTAAAAAATATGTATGGTATCCATGGTTCATGTGTTGAGAAAAGACATCATTAAAAATCGGTTGAAATCTTTTATATGTTGAGCCATATGTGATCGATATATAATGGGCATATAATATATGAAGTGCACGTCAACTTTAGAAAATTTTCTATCAGCAAAAGTATTATTTTTTTCTATCAGCAGAAGTATTTTTCTATTGGCAGAAGTATTTTTACAGCAATTAGACTTTACAATGCATTCAATCATATCCATTGTGGGAATAGTTCTCACTGGCAAGGAGAACTATCCTGAGTGGTCCTGGATGATAAAACACACCCTCATTTTCAATGAGTTGTGGAAAGGAGTGTGTATTGGAGACGGAGACAAAGAGCCAGAACAACCTACCTCAGACAAAGAGTTCGCCATTTGGGAAAATAAGAACAACAAATCCTGTGCATTAATCGTAGCATCTGTAAATGAAGAGGTGAGTCGCCATATTTCGCCATTTTCAATTGCTTTCGAAGCCTTACAAAAGCTGAAAAAACTCTATGACTCACATTCTACACTTGAAGTTGTTCAACTCATGATTAAACTCTTCACTTTTGAATTACAAAATAATGATCCTCTTGCTCTTGCATCCGAAGTAAAATCTATAATGCATGATATAAAATCCACTAAGGTTGAATTAGATATTCCTCTTATCGCTTTTCTCGAGGCACTTTATCCTACTTACTCCAATTATCTTGAGTCATTGCAAGCAAATGGAAATATCAAAGATATTACCTTTGACTCTCTTGTGAAAAAATTTGCTAAAAGAGAGAAATCTTTTGGAAAGAAAATATCCCCCGAATCTTCTAAAGAGGCTATGTGCCTTGCTCATAAAGAAAAGAATCTTGCCCAAGATTCTTTTAGAGGAAGAGGTGGTCGAAGAGGAAGAGGAAGATATTTCAGAGGTAGGGGGCCAGACACTCTCAAGGAGAAAAGATAGATTTGCACTACATACGCTGCAAAAGGAATGGATCACATGATGCCTCCACATGCAAGTTACCTTGGGAAAAAATTGTGCAGCAAAGAAACCAACCCAAAGGTAAAACTAATGACACAGACAAAGGTAAAGTACCTGAATCCGCTCATTATGTTGTGGCACAATGTAATATTGGAGTAAATGAAGACTTATTTAATGCTTCACTTGCTTCTTGGAAAAATGATTGGTTGCTTGATTCAGGAGCAACTTGCCACATGACTCATAGAAATATTTTTTTGAAGAATTTACTGACAATGTTGATGGAGCAATATATTTTGCAGACCAATCAAAACTCAAGCCATCAAGGCTTGGCATAATCAGGCTCAAATTGTCTGGTCTTCCAAACTTTCTTCTGCATCATGTTCTATATCTCCCACAGCTAAAGAGAAACTTGTTGTCCTTGGTCCACATCTGCCAGCAAGGTCACTCCATTCATACGTTTGATGGCAAGCTTGAGGTGAGAAAAGCATCTGACCAATCACTTGTCATGAGGGGGATAGAAGAAGAAAGGCTTCTCAAGCTGCATGGTACCTCTACTCGTGCATAACATTTCTCATACAACTCTCATTATGAAGAAGGTACACTTCAATCAAGTTATTATGGAATGCTAGATTTGAACATTTGAACTATGACAGCCTTCGCTTGTTGAAGAAAAATGGTGTTGCTGGTTTGCCTACAATTCCTAGGAAACTTAAGCAATGTGATGATTGTATTATGGGAAAGCATAGCAAACAATATTTTCATGATTCACATTCAAGAGCACATAGAAAACTTGAACTCATTCATTCAGATTTATGTGATCCAATGCTTGTTCCTTCTGCAAATGGAAACAAATATATGATGACATTTATTGATGACTACACCAGAATGTGTTGGATTTATTTATTGAAGAACAAATCTGATGCTTTTCAAACATTCAAGAACTTTCATAAATGGATTGAAAATGATGCACAATCTCATATTGGTTCTATTCACACTGATAATGGAAAATAATACACTTCAAATGAATTTGAAAACTATCTTCGCCAACATGGGATCAAACATCAAACAATTGTGCCTTATAATCCCCAACAGAACGGTGTAGCTGAAAGAATGAATAGGACAATGTTAAATATGGTGCACTCCATAATGTTTCTCAAAAATGTAAAATTGATGTTTTGGGCTGATGTAGTTCTATGTGTTGTATATATAAAAAATAGATGTGTCCATCTAATACTATTAGAAACAAAGACTCCCTATGAAATGTGGTATGGGCACATTCCTTCAGTAAAGCATCTCAGGGTCTTTGGTTCCACCTGTTATGCCTTGATACCAAAGGTACATAGAAACAAACTTGGTGCAAGAAGTCGTAAGTGTATCTTCCTAGGGTATTCAAATACCTCCAAAGCATACCGTCTCTATGATCAAGTCAATAAAAAGTTTGTTGTATCTAGAGATGTAATATTTCTTGAATAATCCAAAACTGGCAATGTTGTTGAGCGGCAACTTGATTGCTTGGATAGATTCGCAAATGCAAAATCATTTCAAGAATTTGATAATCAGATTCCACATCTTGAAGGGGGGATTCCTATACTAAATCAACTCATGGAATCTTCTTCTGAAGAACTCTCTCCTCCACATGAAACTCCAACAACGGATGATACTTTAAGTGATGTGATTGATAGAATTGGGAGACTCAATCTTGATTCAGTCCCAACTCAATCAATGAAGCAGCCTAGACCATCTGAGAAAGGTCCCCCAAAGTGGCTGACAAAGACACTTGAAAGTGTTCATCATGATGAGGTTGGAATGACAGGAACTAGAAATTCAAACTAGCAAAATGGAGGTGATGTAGATGACTCTGTTTCACCTATTGATATGGATGTTTCTTATGATTGTGAATTGAATTTGTTTACATATTTCAAACCAACTTCCTTCAAATAAGATGCTTCTCATGATGAATGGAAAGAAGCAATGCAAAAGGAGTATGATGCCCTGATAAAGAATGGCACTTGGAAGTTGGTTGATCCTCCATTAGGAACCAAACCAATTGATTGCAAGTGGGTCTACAAGAAAAAGTATATATTAGATGGCTCACTTGACAAGCACAAAGCCAGGCTTGTGGCAAAAGGTTTTGCACAGAGGGAAGGGGTCGATTATGAGGAGAATTTTGCCCCCACAGCAAAATGGGCTACCATCCGAACACTCTTTGCCCTAGCAGCTCAGAACGGTTGGAAAGTCCATCAAATAGATGTAAAAATTGCTTTCTTGAATGGAGATCTAAAAGAGAATGTTTTTGTGTCCCAACCTGAAGGATTTACTGTGAAAGGACATGAACATAAAGTATGCAAACTTGTGAAATCATTGTATGGCCTCAAACAAGCACCGCGAGCCTAGTATGAAAAACTAACTGAGCGTCTTCTGAAACTCAATTTAAAACATTATGATCTTGATGATGCAACTTTATTTGTCAAGAAAGTTGGCAAAACAGTTGTATATCTTGTGGTATATGTAGATGATATTTTGATGACAGGGAACAAAGAAAGCTACATTGCATCCATAAAGAAGGAATTGAGGAAAGGTTTTGAAATGACTGATTTGGGCTATGTTCATTACTATCTTGGTATTGAAGTAACTCAACATCTGAAGTCCATATTTCTTTCTCAAAACAAGTACATTGGAGATCTGTTGAACAGGTTTGGCATGATAGAATGCAATCCTCTTACTACTCCAATGGAACAAAACTTAAAGCTCACATCCAATGAAGGAAAAGAATTTGAGGATGCAAGAAAGTGAAGACTTTGGAATCAAGTATACATAGGTGGACGACTTCAACTTGATTGGATACTTTGATTCAGACTTCGATGGAGACAAAGAAACTGGGGTATCTACTTCAAGTTATGCTATGAGTCTTGGATCAGGAGCTATCTCCTGGAGATCATGCAAGCAATCAGTTCCAGCAGATTCCACAACAGAAGCAGAATATGTGGCAGCAGCTGAGGCAACAAAAGAAATTGTGTGACTCAGGAAAATTCTTGAATATTTGCAGGTAAAACAAGTACAATCGACTCCACTCATGATTGAAAATACCTCGGCAATAAAGTTGGCCAAGAACCCAAAGTTCCATGATTGAACGAAGCACATCAATACTAAATATCATCTGATTTGACATCATGTTGAGGCCAAAACAATCCATCTCCACCATTGTTCCACCAATGAGCAAATTGTATACATCTTCACCAAAGCTCTTGGAAGAGAAAAGCTTGAACGATTCAGAATAATTCTTAGACTCACCAACATCCCTTCAGATTAAGGGGGGGAATGCTAACACCTAATCATCAGGATTAGGTGAATAAGTGTAACTGATGTAAATAAATAATGGAAGATATGAAGAGCCACCAAGAGATGAAATGAACAGTCTCTCCCTCATGTATATAATAAAGACCAACCTGAATGAATATAATGAATTGATTCAGAGGAGTTACTACCTGGTCTAACAATGCCAATTCAAGATTTGTGTGTAAAAGATGAATTGGTGTCAAGAAGCTCTCCATCCAAATTTATTGATGGACATTGTAAGATATCTTTGATATGTGTATGTTTTTAATGACCATGTGTTTCTTTCAATACTATACTAAGTGTGTCCCCACTATGTAAGCACAACTTGGTGAATTTGACATGTTTTAGAAAAAAATGTATTTAATTATTAAAATGTGCACTTCAGCATTTGTGTTTTTAGTCTTGAGTATATTTGAAATGAAGAATTTACATCAAATTTTTTTGAAGAAACCCTTGGATAGTTACATTTATTTGTCTTAACAATTTTTTGAATTCTTGATCTTTTTAAATAACAATTTTAAAGATTTATAAATGCATAAGGTAACTTGGGTTTTTTTAAAGATTATATATATATATATATATATATATCCATGAATATGGATCGAGGTTTTTGATCATCACATGAGCAGTTACCACTTGATTCTTTGAGGGGTAAACGAGATATAGCATCAATTGAGTCTCATGCATTGACTAGAGGGCGAATTTCTATGCATGATGATGAGATTGGTCATGGATTGAGGAGATTATCAGATGAATCAAGGAAGGATCATCATTTGTTACATCATGATGGTGGTATATATATATCTGTGTGTATGTGTGTGTGTGTGTGCAAGTTCTTAAATGATATTTGTAGAATCATATGTAAATACATATTGAATTGATTTTTTTTCAATTTAGCTTTATTAATTTATAATAAATTCCATCTTTTTTAGCATCATATCTCACTAGGTCGAAGAGAGTACCAGATCAATCAATGGAGGACCATCATTCACATCATCGTGGTATGGTATATATATGTTTATGTGCATTTTATTAAATGATAAATAGATAGAATCATATGTACATGTACATATATTAAATATATTTTTGTCAATTTAACTTAGCTGATTTATTATAATTTTTTTTTTTTGAAACATCTCTCACTATGTCGTCATGTGAGGGTGGTCAACAAGCTCAATAAACTCATGTACTTGGGTGTGAAGGTGCTCAACCATCTCTGGGTGTTCATGAATCTCAATCGGATCATCATGATCCTCATCAATTTGGTAACTTATATAATAATAAAAAATGTAAAATAAAAATTGTACATGTAAATGAATTGTATGTACATATACGTGTACATGTCTATCTTACATGTGTATAAATACATTCACATGTTTTTATATTTATGTAATTAAATATTGAAGCAGGGGGTGAAAATGTTGATCAAAGTAAATATTCAAGAAGAAGACCATACACCAACTACCACCTATCCATATGATATTCTTGATGAGCTTCCTTGAGAAAAAAATGTCCAACAATGTATGTTACAGAGGTGGATAGCTCATTATTCAAAATTAGAGAAATATCTTGCGAGTTTGGAGCTCCCTGCAAAGAGTTGACAAAGATTAGAAATAGTTGTGCACTCTCTAAGTTCATTTCTTGATATTTACAAGAACCTTGGACCAACAACTGATTGCTTTATAGATATGATGAGGTGTAGAAAGGAAACAGTGATGGGTCCTGATAAATGGGCCGAAGTAGGTAGAAGGGTTACAAAAGCACATGCAAAATCTATGTTTAATTTCAAATAAGTTATGAAAAGAAAGATGCTCAAGGTGAAATATTTCAAGCACCCTGATATAGCCCACCATTTGTATGATAGGTTCCTTGCAGCATATGGAAAGTTTCCATGGAATGATAAGGTTCCACATTATTTTGCAAAATTATTTTATGAAGAATTATTTTTGGATATGAAACCTAATTATGCTGACCTTCCATCTGAATTTTATGGTACTGGGAAAGGTTGGAGATATGAACGTAAGGGTGCATTAAGGGATGCTGAATTGGCTCGTCCTCCACCACCTTTGGTACCTAAACCTCCCCATTTGGTAACTTTGCGGTCGGATATGGATGCCACTTATCAAATTGGTCGAGAAGCAAGGGATGCCATTATAGACAACATACATACTGGATTGACTGGAATTGATGTTAATCTAAATTGACAAAGAGCATGAGCTAGTGCACATGCTAATTTTGTATATAAATTAGATAAGGAGATAGATAATATGAATATTGAAGAGATTAAAGCATATGAAAATGGTTTTCGAGATGGTTGGCAAGACCTAATTGGTCATGAGGAAGAGGGCATGGGATCGATATGTTTTAATGTTTAGGGTGGATATTTTAATGTAATGTAATGTATGTGTTAATGTTTGTTTTATTTGTCAAGTTGTTTGTGATCCTCCAGGATTGATCTGTGGGTTGAGAAATCACGACCCAAGGGAATATAAGTCAAAGTCACCCGAGGATTGCGCTCGGACTAGGCCACACCATCCCTAAGCTGACTAGATTTTAGCATGTCTCCTCCTCCTAACACGACGCAACAACCTTCGTGAGGTTTTGATCTTAGGTCCCCTTGCTAACGAGGCCCACCCTCAACCAGTTGTGTTAGTGGGACTTGGCAATGTATGTGTTAATGTTGATTCACATACATTTTGTGCTTTTTTTCAGATATAATCTAACACAAATGTATCATATGTTCACCATTTGCAGTTAAGTCGTTTGTTGAATGAAAATTTAAATAATATCACGGTCCCAGTTTCAGGTTCCAATCAAGATATGTTGAGAGATGTTAGTTTTTTTAAGAGTTCATGTTTATACTATTATTTTACTTTTATTATATCGATATTGTGAAGACATATTTGTAAAAGAAATAATTACATATATAATTAAATGTTAACATATTTTGATTCCATTTGGCATTCTCTACACAGTGCCACTCTGTTCCTCCCTATTTGGAGATGCTTCAAATATTTGCTTGTTAGAAATATTGAATATTTCACTTTTGTTTTTATATAAATTGTAGCAAGTTTCATTAAAAAATGAGATCTCTATCCTAGAGTTTTAAAATTTTTGAATCTTAAATTTGTGGAGACAGTTTCCCTTCTCTAGGGACATTAGTGATAGAGTCAAATAATTATTTGACAACTTTTTATTATATTTACTTTTATGTTGATATAAATTTTGGACATATTTTAAATAGAACTCTCTGTTATACATGATGCATGATTTGATGCATTTTAAATAGAACTCTTTATTTTGCATGATGCATTAAGTTTGCTGTTTAAATGTTTTACATTTAAGTTCATTAATATGAAGCAGTGCAAGTAAATTTGCATTTAATTGGTACATTTTGAATGATAATTCTTATAATGTTAGGAAATGATTCCTAGATTTTGTTCAAAATTATTTTGTCAAATTGTTTAATGAATAGTAAAATTGCAAATTACGAAACATGGTACATTTTGCATTCATGAATTTTACTATGCATTCAATACAAATATACTATAAAATTGAATTATAAAACATACATTCTAAATTTTAATTTCCTATACCAAATTGCATATTTCTTTTTTCATGAAATTTGAGAAAGCTTAGATATTGAAAATTAAAAAGAATTTAACCGCATATTTCTTTTTTCATGAAATTTGAGAAAGCTTAGATATTGAAAATTAAAAAGAATTTAACCGCAAAAATGCATAAAGAAATTCAATCTTTCTGGTGAGATCTTAATTCTCACTTTCGCTTCCGTTGCGACTTGTGTGGCGTCTTCGTCTGCGACTTGTTTGGCGTTTTCATTTGATAACTGCCATGGGGCTTTCTATTTTCATTCACGTCCTTTGCTTTTGGCTTTTCATTCACATCGCTCAGTTGGGGCTTTTCCTGCACACCTATACAGTTTGCAATATCAACGAACGCGCTCCTTCCTTCCTCTGCTACGGTTGAATCTTCAATTATTTTGGTTGCCTCTTTCAGATTTCGAGCAACCCAATTCTTCTCATTCACGAGGTAATCATTCTCTCCTCGCAACGAGTTAATTGTCTTCGCCATTTCTTCGTTTTCCCTGAACAATTCACAGTGTTTCTCTTCCTTCACTTCAAATTCCCTGCAAGCCTCTGCAAGAACTGTTTCGTATTTCTGCACTGCGTTGACATGTGTTTCCTGCAACTCCACCGTTTCCTCAACTTCAAAACAGTTGCCTCCAGATTCTTTTTATCAAGATTAAGTGTTCTACACTCCTCTTCTTTCGCAGAAATTTCGGTATTGAATCTTTCCTCAGCTCCCTGCAATTGTTTGACTGCTTGAGAAATCGCAGCGTGGCATTCCTCATCCTTCTTTGCAAGTTCCTTTCTCAATTCTTTCTCAGCCTCCTTCCATTCTTCAGTCATTTTCCTTGCAGACTCAATTTCTGATACCAACTGGGCCTTCAAAGACTCCACTTCCTTCTCCCTATTTGTCTCGCTCAGTGACCCTTCCTCGCTAGCCTCAGACTGAAGCTTTGCTTGTAGCTCTGCAAGCCTGCTCAGCAGGATCTCCTTCTCAGCATTCCACTCTTCCTGTGCCATTTGGTAACTTCTGTTAATCTCTGCAGTCTCTTTTCTGGCAACTTCTAGCGATAAAAACACGTCCGTTTCCAATTTCCGATCTTCATTGGCCGTCTCTAACACTCGAATTTGGTTTTTCAACTTCAAAACAGTTGCCTCCAAATTCTTCTTATCAAGATTAAGTGTTCTACACTCCTCTTCTTTCGCAGAAATTTCGGTATTGAATCTTTCCTCAGTTCCATGCAATTGATTGACTGCTTGAAAAATCGCAGTTTGGCATTCCTCATCCTTCTTTGCAAGTTCTTTTCTCAATTCTTTCTCAGCCTCCTTCCATTCTTCAGTCATTTGCCTTGCAGACTCAATTTCTGATACCAACTGGGCCTTCAAAGACTCCACTTCCTTCTCTCTATTTGTCTCGCTCAGTGACCCTTTCTCGCTAGCCACAGACTGAAGCTTTGCTTGTAGCTCTGCAAGTCTGCTCAGCAGGATCTCCTTCTCAGCATTCCACTCTTCCTGTGCCATTTGGAAACTTCTGTTGATCTCGGCAGTCTCTTTTCTGGCAACTTCTAGCGATAAAAACACTTCCGTTTCCAATTTCCGATCTTCATTGGCCATCTCTAACACTCTAATTTGCTTTTTCAACTTCAAAACTGTTGCCTCCAGATTCTTCTTATCACGGTTAAGTCTTCTACACTCGTCTTCTTTCATAGAAGTTTCGGCATTGAATCTTTCCTCAGCTTCCTGCAATTATTTGACTGCTCGAGAAATCGCAACTTTGTATTCCTCATCCTTCTTTACAAGTTCTGCTGTCAATTCTTTCTCAGCCTCCTTCCATTCATCAGTCATTTTCCTTGCAGACACAATTTCTGATACCAACTGAGCCTTCAAAGACTCTGCCTCTGTCTTTAGCTCTCTATTTGTCTCGCTCAGTGACCCTTTCTCGCTAGCCATGAACTCAAGGTTCGTCTCTAGCTCTGCAAGCCTGCTCTGCATTTTCTCCTTTTCCGCATTCCAAGTTTCCTGTGCCATTTGGCTAATTCTAGTGATCTCGGCTGTCTCCTTTTTGGCTGCTCCGATCTGTGATAAAAGCACATCCTTTTCCAATTTCCGACCTTTATTGGTTGCCTCTAATTCTGAAGATCTCGCTTCAATTTCATTTTTCAACTGCAAAACAGTAGCCTTCAGATTTGTTGTATCAAGGTTAACTGCTCTGCACTCCTCTTCTTTAGCAGAAATTTCGGTATTCAATCTTTCCTCAGCATCCTGCAATTGTTTGCGTGCTTCAATTTCTGAAAGCTCTTACTGTCTCATGCATCACATGAACATTTGGCTTGTGTATATATAGTCAACCCGAAATTTTGATTAATCGTTTAAAGGTTAGAAAATGTATTAATCTTAAGCAAAGGCGGAATTAGGGGGTTTCAACCTTTCAATAAATAAAACGATGAAAGGAGAAAAAAATTAATTGATACGGACCCAGGTCATTCACTTCTTAGACACTATCGTTTTTACTATCGTTATGATAATTGCGTAGAAAGAAATTCATGATAATCTTTATCTATTGCGTAGAAAGAAATTCATGATAATCTTTATCTCAAGTTTTATGGTTGAGCATAAAATATATTAATTAATAATATTTGAATGGGATTATTTGTTCTTATAAGGGATTTTTTAAAATTTGGACCATTTTTTTTATTGCCCGGGGTCATGCTCTTCTCTATATTGTTCCAGTGTTTAGGGTCAACTTTATCCACATATAAAAGCCATCTAATGCAAAACTAGATCTACTTAATCGTATCTTAATAGAAAAGCCATGAACAAGTTATCAAACCAACACGTGAGTCATTTGTAAGCCTCTAAGTACGATATAAGAACCGCAAGTAAGTTTTCATGGGATATTATTGAATATTCTTAGGCTCAAGAGATTTAAGAAGTTCTTAAACTAACCCACAACTCCTTTGTAAGGGTTTTTTCGTAATCTTTCAATTGTGATACATGTCTCATGAATTAGTTTTATGCAATATAATTGATTTTTAAGGTTTATGGTCAAATGGTGAAATGAGGACCACACACCATAATTGAACATGAGCCTTTGTTAAGGGGTTTTTAGCCTATGAGTTGGATATCAGCGTCAAGATGCTTTGTGCACTATTGATGGGTCTTGGGGTTTTAACCATAACCATGGCATGAAAATACCGACCTTGTGCCTAGAACATACCCATCTCCTTTGGTAAGCCATAACGCTAAAAATATAGCTTTTATACCATTATATTAATATGTATATTATTTAAGATTTCAACTTTTACCATTAATAGGTCAAACTATAAATATGGTCATGGTCATTTAGTAACTAGTTGTAGGTGTATGTGGGTTCTTCTTGAAATTGCGGCAAATGGAAAACATGTTTGTTGAAGATCTCAATAATGTGCAAATGTTGTACGAAAAACTATGTTCTTATCAAAATTTCTTTAGTTCTTCCCAAATCTTGATGGATGGACCATGCAAGCCCCTATGGTGAATTCCAAAATGATTTTAAACCATGCTTAGAAATTGTGTTTGCCATTAATATCACATCATGAAAAACATGTGCAAACCATAACTGTAAATGCACACTTCTTTTTTATTATAGTTTGATATGGACACCATTAGAAGGTTATGTGCATCAAGCATGGCTCATGGATCCAAAAGAAAAGTTGAGGAATGAAAACAAATGCCTTTGGATTATGTTCATTCTACCCATCCTCAAAAGAAATTAATGAGTCCTCAAAGAAATAGTTGATTTCTTTGTAGTGGTTCCTTATAAACCTCCAACAAGGAGACATCCATCATGAGTAGGTTTAGTGAGTTGGAAATCGATGCCACAATTTAAACATGTTCTAGAGGGGAAATAAGGGCTTGAAGCCTAAAATTGATTCAACCTCCACTGTTGATTTCATTCCATCAGATCAAAAGTTGTCACGTCGTATCGCCACTTTGATCCGGATTTAAACAGGAACGCAACAAATTACAAATACATCAGTCTTTTCAGTTTCCTAAATTGTAGCACAGTTTACTATTTTTAGCAGTTTTTCAGGTCCTGAACTTCCGGAGCCGTTTTGAGGCCCTAAACGACGTTTTTTGGGAATCTGGGGCAACATGGGTCCATAGACCCATGTTGCCTCCCAAAGTGGTATTACTCGGATAGATCTTTCTAACGAGCTATCGTACGCGTCAAACGGAGATCGTATGCCAAAGTTACGACCCCGGGAAATTGATGTACCAATTTACCCAAACGGGGCCCACAATTTGGCGTTTCATCTTCTAGGGTTAGGTTTCGGGATGTGAAGGGTTTTCCATTGTTTCTCAACAATAAATAGGCCTTCGAGCCTCATTGTAACACAGTTCGGAACAGTTCAGAGGCATGTAGCCACCACATCTCTTCTCAGAGATAAGCTACCATCGCCCTAGCTGGTTTATTCCCATTTCTGGTTGTAAGCATATTTCAGTATTTTCCATTAATGAAATGAAGTATTATTTCCGCTGCATCTTTGTGTGTATGGTTATCTCTGTAATTTGTTGCGTTCCTGTTTAAATCCGGATCACACTTAACCCCATTCATCCGCCAAAACTCAAATCACTTAACTCGCGTTGATAAACTTCTTGGGTCCGCTCAGGCCCAAGCCTTATCGGCTTCAATCTCCACTGTTGATCTCACCCTTCAATTCGACGGTTGATGGTTCACCCGATCAACCAACCTAATCGGTGATCCTCCACCATTGATCAAGGTACTTTTGATCCAACGGTCAACAACAATACCGGACGGGAATCTTGCGCAACGTTTAACCACCCTTACGAAGCCGATAAGGAATATAAATCCTTGATGTATAAATTTTTGGGTCCGATTTTGAAATTAAAGTTCGATCACTTTATGACTCGATATCCATTGGATATAAGAGGCCATCAAATCTATGGTTTGCGGAACTTCAACTAGCACATGGATTAAAACGGCCTTAACCCCCGCAGTTGACTATGATCTAAGAGGTTGAATATGAGATCGACGGCTAGGAGCGAGTGTGGGACTTCAGCCACGATCAAGAAAATCCGTACTCTCCTACCCCCGCAGTTGTTGATCACCATCGATCTAACAGATCTGTCGATCTGACGATCCAGATCTATTCCTCCGCCATTAATATCTGTCGATCTAAACAATCCGACGCTCCTGTGCACATTTACTTCCTTCCTTCATGCCTTTACGTGATTTCGGTTCCTTCAGGGTTTCTGGTCTTTGATTACTCTGCAACACAACTCCCTATTGATTTAACTCTGCGTATTCTTAGACACTGTCACTCCTGAAATTCACATTGATCCTTCAATCGAATTCAATGATCCGACACGATCCTTCATCCTCACTTCTTCTTTGTTTTCTGCCCGAACTCCACTTGCATACATATACTATGCAGAACCTCTAATCCACACACAATTTATCATTCAATTACTCAAACCACACCCTTCCACAATTTAGGAATTGAATCTCTGTCTATATATATATATATATATATATATATATATATATATATATAAACAAATGATTACATAATGAGACTCTCTGTCTCTCTGGCCTGATTTTCTAATCAATGGTCTCTATTTTCCTACTTTCCGTAGGCTTACAATCAAACCTATCTGACTCTTGACCTGATTGACTAACCAACTAACCCCTGACTATGCCTTTTAGGCTTACATTTATACAAAAGGATTCTACAACCACTTCCTGGCTTAGATCCATAACCTTCTCAACAAATTCCTATAATCTCTTCCTTATCTCTAAAGATCCTCTGTAATCCACAAAATCATGAACTAATTCCTAATCTAAGTTTTATAATTAATTCTCAATTCTCTCAACTATCCTGATTCTCTCATATTTTCCTACATTTGAGAACATTTACAAATATGCCTCACTATACTTAATTAAATCCCTATTCTAGCTTCTCTCATTAAAATCACCCAAAACCTTAATAATTACATTAATTCAAAACATAGGAAACCAACTTCCTTGGAAACACAAGACCCTCTATGTCTACTAAAATACAATGATATTGTTGAGCTGAATGCTCTTGCATCATTTTCCCACCAACTTCTTACATGTATTCATTGCATATTTTGATTAGTGAAAGAAGGATTGTATGTGTAATAGCAAAATGACCTAGGCATGTGGAAATTTTCCCTTGGTCCTTGCTTGGCCCCCTCTCTTATCGAATCATATCAAAAGACATTATTTTCCCTCTTGCACTATAATCATCAATGTATTTTTATTAAATCAATTTGTGTATAAATTACAATGCTAGGCTCCATAGCCTTTATTTAGTATATTCTTTTTGGTTGAAGTCATATCGACTCACTACCCTAAATCATATTGTCATAATTACAATGAAATTTATGGGAATTAAAACTTGGATATTACATCCCCTCACTATGTTACCAACTTAACTATAACTATGACCTAAAACTAGGACTCTATCCTTCAAAACCTATGTTTTTGCATCAAAAAAATGAAATAAACCCCTAAATCAAAAAGTGGTACCACCAATAGTACCCTTTGTTACAATTCAAACTATAAACTATAACATTTTTCAATCAAGGCATAACATTTTTCAATCAAGGCATTAAAAACAAATATCATTATTAAGGAAAACATTAAAAATCAACACCTAAATTAAAAAATGGTTCAACAAAGAGCAATAGATTTTTTTAAGGTTAAAATTATAGCTCATTTGAAATATTATCCTTAACAACTAGTACCATTGCAACTTGTTAAATTTTTGTAGCTATGGTCGGTCTTCATAATTGATATTTTAGCCCTCCAAATATATGCAATACATGTTCTTCATGTCGACTTCAAAAAAAGGGAATTTTGAATTTTCAAATATTGAGTTTTTGCCTCTAAATGTAAGTTCAGCTTCAAGTCAATCTTAGTGAAGGGTCACATCAATTCAACCTCCCAAAATCACTATATATATGCCATTCGACTTCATCCTTCAGGCCAATTTGGATCACAGGCATAACAAAGTACCTTCTACAAAGGAGAAAAGGAAAAAGGAGGGTCAAAGTTGATTAGACACTGACTGAGCTCTCTCTCTCTCTATTTGATCTCACATGTGTGACAAAACAGGTTGAGATTTTCATTAGGGAAATTTTGAGATCTAAAATGGGCCTCCTAAAAAATTGTACAACCAAAATAAACTTTATAAGAACCAATATGATTCAAGATGATGATGTCAACCATAGGGGATGATTCACCATTTTTGGAGTAAAAAGTAAAAGAATAATAAAATAATAAAACTACTTTTTCAACTCGTATTTTCAACTTATCTTTCTAAGATTTTACTCAAATTTTGAGCAGGAGTACTCATTGGATGCAAATATAATTCCTCATCCAAGGAGTACCCATGTTGCATACTTTTGATGGACCCTACTACACGAAAAATGAGAAATACATGAAAAAACGTGATTGCAATAACATTCTTTCATGTATTTCTCATTTTTCATGTAGTAGGGTCCATCAAAAGTATGAAACATGGGTACTCCTTGGATGAGGTATCAAATTATGCATCCAATGAATGTTTCTATTCATAATTTGAGTAAACCCATATGGAGATAAGTTGAAAATATGAGTTGAAAAAATAGTTTTTTCTTCGTTCCCTCTAAAATTTGATGATGTAATATAATATTATTTTATTATTTCCACTATTATTTTATAATTTCCTTAGGATACCCATTTTAGACCTCAAAAATCCCCTAATGCTAGGCATCTTCATTAGGAACAATCCAAGTTTTTCTATGGAAGGAGCAGGTTTGAATTTTAGCCTTTCTAACTGGCCTTGACTAGATATTAAAGCAACATAATATATCATGTTCTGTATGGATTGACCAAGTTTGACTTGGGAATATTGTTGGCCAGTTTAATATTGTTTTTACTCAAAGGATTAGATGTATTTTTTGATGAAATGAATAATTTCTATAAGAAAAAGGTTGTTGGGTTCCCCCCCAAGTTGGTAAAATTCTCGTTTTTCCTATTTGGCTATCTCTTTAAGATCCTACTGGCATTTTGTTTTTATTGTTGGGATATTATGTATAATTTCTTTATGATGAATTTGAATGCAAGAACAATTAATATAAAAAATCATAAAAAAGAATTATCAGATTAGAATACCTTAAAAAATCACCATGGTATCATAGCTTGGGTGAAACAATGGTCTTAAAAGAAGCCATACTATTTAAAATTATCCTCTAAGGCTTGTTTTGTCACTAGTACTAGAAACCCTAATACTATTCTGGTTGAAAAAGGGACGAAAAATATTCCAAAAGAAGCCTAGATCTGCCCTATTGACCATGTCCTACCTATGTGACCTATGATCCATCTATTTTGTATCTAAGCTGAATAAGAAAAGCGTTGAAGCCCTATTTTAATCTCATATGAACCGAATGGCCTTACAAATGTCGAAGCATGCTTGTATTTGTGGAGAGGGTTGAAGCCCTTAATTTATAGGTTGAAAATCCTTAGTCCATTTTAGTAGGCTGAGAAGGCTTCAGATCCCATTACAAAGGGATGAGGAGGCCTCTTAACCTATTACAGTAGGCTGAGAAATCTTAGGAGGGCCAAGGAGCCTAAGGACTAGGCCCAAAATCCTAGTAGAATCTAAAAGGGAGTCTCAATTCTAACATAGAAAGGTTGAGGAGTCTTGGGAAGTAGCTAGAAGAAGTTTGGATTATTTCTATCTAAAGTAAAGCCAGCCAAAATTGACTTTTGTTTATGAGGATTGTGGAAGGCACTAAGAGAAGAGATTGGATTGATGCTTTAGTAATAGTGGCAAGTTTGAAGTGCTTCTTATACATCATGTTCGACATCAACAAGGCTTACTATCTAATCCATAGTTTGAAATGTTGGATAATATAACTAGTTTCGGTCTTTATAATGACCTTTGAAAACATGATATTATATATTTTGTATGTAAAAATAAAAATAAAAATGAATCTTTATTTGTAAAAGGCATGGGTTTCGTGCTCAATTTTAGTTAAAAACATGTTCTTCATGCTTGAACTAGGACTTTCTAGGTTAAAGAAGAATTTTTGTCATGTATTATAGTCCCATTTGGACTCATTGTAACAAAAGAAAATAATTGTTTTTAAGTAAAGAAAGAAAAATTATCCTCCAAGACCAAGTCAACCTAAAACAAGGACAAGTCGGCTCAAAGGTCGGTTATTTAAACTCACATAAAGGTTATAAATAAGAAGGCATTTGACTCATTTAGAGTACTCACAACAAGTTCAATATGAAATTGAAGAAGAAAGAAAAGGAAGTGTGAAGGGCAAGAAACCAAGAAGAATCACCTAGCGAAGGAAGGAAGGACGAAGGAGGTATTAAATATTTCCACACTTGAAAAATATACGGTTTTTGTTTGTGCAAGTCCTAAAATTCTAGGTTGAAGGTGTAGATCTGAAGTGAATGTTGAGACCTATTCGAGGTAGACTTGAAGAAGGTTCAATCTTCATTGGCATTGGAAAAGTTCATATTGCTTAAAGGAGAACTTGTTGAGGGATTGACTTGGTGCTTGAGAGGAACTTTTGGCTTTGGTCTTGGGTCTTGGAAGTCTCATTTTGAATTGATTCTATAAGAAGAGAAGCATTCATTCTAGGTTTGTAGGTTTTAACCCTATACAGAAACTATCTGCACACGAATTGTAAAAACAAAAAATAAACAATGACGAGAATATAAAACAAATACATAGATATTTTCCCCTGGATCCCAAAACCGAGACTACCAGATTGATATATATATATATATATACACACACACACACACACACACACATGTTGAAGCATTCATAAACCCCAATCCATTAACCCTGGATTAGAACATAATCATAGTTCCCTTGACCAGATTTACAAAATACCATAGGCAGAAAATCATCATGCCCAAAACCATGTGCAAAACCCATGCACAAAACCATAGGTAGGTCCACCCACCTAATATAGGGTCAAAAAAAAAAATCTTTGGCTGCTGCGACTGAGGGGTGGTTGTCACCACCGCACCCGTGCGACTAGTCATGAAAGAATATAACACACACCTAAAATTTTCCCCTTGGAGGGGTTTTTCCCTATATTAGAGCCCATATCTTGTGTACTTTGTCTCTTTGTGATATTCACTTTTTTGGTAATTACTTAATGAACAAGAAATAAAGAAGTAACAAAAGGCAAACTAACATCACAAGTAATAATCAAGTAAGGAAAGCCAAACATAATATACAAGTTTATCAATTTGCAACACGATATCAGAGCTAAGATGCAAGAAGGAAATTGAAGATCACATCTTAGTTGGCACTCTCTTCTCAATGACAAGGCTTATGAATAAGGGTTTCAGGTTCCTTGGGAACCTACTGCAAGCTCGAAATTTTCTGTTGGGATAGGGTCCCCAGGGTTAGTTTAACCAAATTTGTAGAAGTTTTTGTAAAGAATGTAAAGTCTCCATGAAATGTGGATGCAAAGTGCACAATTAAGTAGGAACCAAAGGGGCTTTAACCCCTTGTTTGGGTAAGTGATAGGTCAGTCTTAAGACTCACCCATAGGTCGCAGGCCATGGTATTGTATTGAATATATATATATATATATATATATATATATATATTAGTCATAGCTAGTAAAAAATGTAGTAGACAAGTCAAGATAAAGATTGTTTTGGGCAGTGCTAAGGCAAGAAAGCTTTGTTTCCTGTACTTAGGCGAAAGGGAAGGCTCATGCAGCTGAGTGCGCAAGAGGCCTTGGTAAGTCTGCAGCTGAGTGCGCGAAACCCTATAGCTGAGTGCACAGGGTAAAAGAAGTTTGTAAACTGAACGTTGAGCTTATTAAAGACTGATTTTGGGACAATTATCTGGCTTATGAGTATTATTCTCATTTATGTTTGTGTTATATTTTATCACTCCATGATATGTTTTTTATGGAATAATGTGTAAGTGTTGCGCGAACCTACCGAAGCTTTAATATTTATGCATGAACTAAGCAGTTATCTGTTTTCACAAAGACAAATTTTGAATCTATTATGATTTCTGTTGAATTGGGCAGATCCGCGTGAAGGCAAGTCTAGGGTTACTAATTGGTGTGCGAAAGTGGACAGTTTTCTTCTTACATGTCTATAAAGTCTAATCGCAGACCTTCGTGAAGGTCTAGAAGCCGTTTCCTTAGAGTTTTAGTAGCAGGTCATAGAAGGATACAAATCTATGCAAAGGCATATCTGAGCTACAAAGGCTTAAGATCACTTATCACACGGTCTCTAGATGTAGAAACTTGGTTCTAGCATCCCTCAATACTTCTTCGGGTGAGACTGCAGTCTGCGCTATGCAGGTTGTTGCCAAAAGGGCCAACAATTTGGGTTTTTTTGGTTGGTGCGAACAACTCTGAACCTAGGTCTGGCCCCCTTAAGGCAACATTCTCTGCCTCAACATTCGAGAATCTATATATTTCATATAAGTAAGAACTTGGATTATTTATACCATTTTCTATTCAAGATTTTGATATAAGGGTGATTTGACCTAATTTTTATTATTCTCTAGAATATTTATAGATGATAATTGTTCAGTACATTTTGGTTCTTTGATATCTTAAACCTGAATCATTGTTCAAAGAAATTTTTTTAGAGCTTTGAACATGTCAATGAAATAATTGAGTGTGTATTTTCTATCATGTGGTTAAGATTTAAAAATATTGAATCATATTTAAGCATTTCGTTGCATTTTACAATTCTACTATTTTCAAGCATTTGGTTGTATACTATGATGAAATCTACAATTCTACCATTTTTAATTTGAAAGTTGCTAACTTTTGCCATGGTTGGGTACTGCATTCATTCTAATAACAATTAAATGTAGGAATATGGTTAAATAAAAAATATTCTCCATGTCATTGTTATAATTGGAATCACCAAAATTGGTATTGATAATTCATATTATGTCGACACTCCAAAAATCTTTGCATTTGTCTAATGTACACATTGGTTGTGACAATGAGGAGCTGTAGAATTTTTCTCCAACCCGAGGTGTAATTTTCTTAATAGTGTTAATTATTTTTCAGTGAATCATAATAATAGTAAGAATGTAGTTTAACTATTTATTTTTTTTCTCTCCTTTTTTTTAGTTTTTCAAGTGGAGATTTCTATTATTTTCTTATTTTAAATATATTTTGAAATACAAAAATCAATTTATTTTTGAAATTTTTCTGAAGAGTTCAAGCTAGTTTAGAATTTACATTTACCATCTTTACAAATTCTATTCAAAGTTTGAATTATATATATATATATCAAGTCAATGAGGAAAAAAATCCAATATCCATTAAATTTTGAAATAAAATAGTTATTATGATAGGAAAATTAACCTTTCTCTCAATAGAAATCGTTACATCATCTATACTCATGTTTATTTTGAAATAGAGCTTGCTAAGTGTTAATTTAATCATCAATAATTACTAGGTTGATGGTATGGATTTAACATAATCTTCTTAGTAATATTCATAAATAAAAAATTGAGATTCTACAAAATAGTTATGTTCTTTTGATGTTTTTAATTAAATTGATTAATTAAAAAATATTCTACAAATAAGTGTCATATGAAATGATAAACTTAACAAGTAAATACGCTGCATTGCAATACTATGTGTCAATACCATGGTTTATTGATACCACATACCCAAAAATCCATAGCTCATATTAATATGGCACATATTAATATGACATTTGTTAATTAATCAATATAATTATTGGGGAAAATTTCAACTTTTAGTTCATTTACATTATTAAAACAGTATTCGTAAAAGTTAAATTACTATCACGAACCTAATAATTAATAATTACTCATAATTCCAAAATAACCACTCATAATATACAATAATATTTATTATAAAATAACATAAAACTAAACCAAACAAAAAAGCAGAGATAAACCATTCAAAGTATAGTCGTGGGAAACAATTTAAAAAAATAGACATTAGTAAGTGTTGGAAAAGAAGATTTAAACTAGTGTTACAACTTTCCTCATCAAGAAACAATCGGAAGGACACTTGTGGAAAAGAAATGTGACAAACTTGGCATGAAGGTGGCCAGTACCCATGAATATTGAAAACAAAGATTTGAACCAAAAGGCTTATAATTGTCGTTACCTTTTTCCTTCCCATGTGATGGGAGAAAAACTAACAACGTCAAAGATTTGTTGGAATCTGGAGGATTGGGATTTCTCCATCATTGACAGTATATATAGTTGAATATTTTACATTCATATCTTTAATATCTGTGGAAATAATTGAAAATAGAGGAATCTTCAACGAACTCTGAACTTACGTTCAATTGATTTGCATGGGAAGAGGCTAATTCCCAATATCATCATATTGTTTTCCTTGCCATAACATGGGAACATGCCCCAGGGGAAGTGGCGTCCATCAATACCTATTTGAATGTACTTTTTGGGACGAACAACGTCGTGGTAATTGAGGGTTGCTCGGCTCCACGAACCCGTCAATCACTTACTTGAAAATTGAAACCCTAGCTAATTAAATATTCTCTTGCAAGCAAAATTTCATGACTCGCAGTTTATTCAGAAATCTACATACTCCCGGTAAAGCCTTCTCGTATATGTGCAAGTTAATATTCATATTTATTTTCATTTGTCAACGGTTTCTACATGGTATGAGAAAGTGATTGAAATTTGAATGTATAATGTATTTAGTATTGTTATTTGTGCTTGTTTTCTTTTGCCAGATATTCATATAATAATGAGGATTAGTTGCAATGGTTACCAAGTCTTGTGCAAGGGTTGCAACGAATTTTGTCTTCTCAAGCCCTCCCTTCACTAGATAAGGACAAGGAAGTCGCAATAGAACACCACTAATTTCTTAGCCAAGTTTTATAGATGTGTTGGTCTGACGAATCTCATAACCAGAGGCCCCTGAGAAATTGAGGCCTGGTAAAGTAACGTTTGCACGAATTTATCTTAAATGTAAACCTGGGTAATTTTTCATGATTTGAATACACTAGATCCAAAAATACCTATCTAACATGGAGTTTAAGATTGTAGAGGTATAATTGCTCGAGATTGAAAAATCCGTTTAAATTGGGACCTAATTTATAGTGCCATAGCTATGTTTACAAAAAAATTTTAATGTTGGTTTCACTTGTAGCTCTATATTGTGTATTTGTGTTTTGCATATAATGATACATCATCTAATTTAGTGCCCATCTCTTAATTTCATATGCATCTCTAGAATTTTGAAATGCATAGAAAACCATGGGCCTGTGAGAATGATTATGTTCAATTCGCTCCCTACATTATATAGCTTGGGTATATTTTTGTGTCACAATTTTTATAAATCTCACCAATTTATTTTTTAGAAAAAATAGAGAGAGAGCAGAGCGCGATTAAACACACAACACCAAACACACACTATATTATTCTTGATCACATAAAGCAATTACATATATAAGACTTAGATCACTAACTTCGACAAATTATGACTCAGACATGACACAACTCCAACTCATAACTTTGGAATCAACAACTTCTAGATTGACTCCTCATAACTCATAATGACAACTATACATGACATGAAAGAATTGCTTCCAACACCCTCCCTTAATGCTTACATGGAAAACATTAAACACACATATTACAACAATAAATAAATATTTCTCAAATTTGTTTTATATGGCCATCATTAGCACTCATATCTACTCTGAAATATCACAGTTTCCACTCTTTTCTTCACCACACTTTTGAGCTTCCCACTTGATCCATTTAAGACATATCCGCTTCAGACCATCATTGACGTGCTTTGCATAATTGACTCTTCTCAAACTCCCAGAGTGAAACGGGTTAGTCTCGATACTAAACCATCCTATGGAACTACTATCATCTTTGAATCCACGACCCTTCGCAACCTTCATCAGTTATCTAAGATAGCATTATGGGTACAAAATGTCTTCAACAGAAAATTCTACAACTTGACCTTGTATAAAATAACCTGTACTGACACTCTCGAAGCATGATGGGTCACACCAGCTTGACCTTATGAAGAACTACTAGTGACTAATGCTCCCGGAGCATGACATGTCACATTAGTATGTTGAATAATTGGCCTATTCTTTGTGGTTCTGCATCATTTGCATTTTGCACAACATATTTGCACAATAACACACATCAAATCACACTACAAACATGGACATTACTACAAATGTCCACTTTTCAAGACTCTGACGAGATTATAGATTGTGAATGCAAGGAGACAGAGGGATCTGGCAATGCGTGAAGGAGTTATTGATCCAGATTCGTCTCTTTTGATGGTAGTGGCTTGCAATCCCATGTGCTAGGGAAAATCAAGAGAACATTGGCCTTTCGTCAACAGAGATTCCACGATCACTCCTACAAAATGTTGATCAACACAACAACATTAAATTTGAGCTCCTTTTCACAATGATCATGATTGTGGAAATCATAAATTGTGCACTATCAGGAAATCTCTCTTTGTAATCATGAACCTCATGGAGTCTCCTCCATTCTTGAGATCCTTCTTGTATTGAATCGTTTGTTGTTGTAGACTTTAAATCATTTGTCTTAATAGCCTTTTCATTGACATCACTCTTCTCTTCTTCTTTATTCTGATCCTTTGGTGGAAACTGGTATAATTATGTTTCCTGATCAAAATTTAAAATGTAGGCATGATTACACCCTCCAAACAATCTTTCCCAAAGTGTATCAATTATATAGAACACTTCATTTTCAACCTTAAAAAGGAAAAACTGGTCATTCTAGCTTACTATCCATCAATAAATTCTCTTTTCTTGATTTCCCACACACCAACAATTGTATGCCTTCAACATTGAGGCTGAAGAAAAATGATAGTATTTTCCAACCATGATCATCAAATCGTCCATCCTTGAAGTAACGAGGTTGCAGATTGAGCAGGCAGAAGGGAATTCTTACAGAGGCCTCTCTTAGTACTCAGCTAATTCTTCGTTGATTATAGTTATACCACAGAGGAACATCGAAAAAGTATTTACAAAAACATACAAATATGACAAATCCCTCACAAAACAAAAATTTATTCTACTAAAATAAAAAATGAAGGTAATCCACTCTCCCAACTTAGTATACTTAGAGAATCCACTATTATAACTCTCAAATCTTCCTAGCCCTTCCTTGACAAAGTGAGGCCAGAATAGTATCTTATACCATGTTAGAAAAAAATATAGACAGAGAAGAGAGAATGATTAAACACACAAGACCAAACACACATTGTATTATTATTTATCACATAAATCAATTACATATATAAGACTTAGATCACTGACTCTGATAAATTATGACTCAGACATGACACAAGTCCAACTCGTAAGTTAGGAATCAACATCTTCTAGATTGACTCTTCATAGCTCATAATGACAACTATGCATGACATGGAAGCATTACTTCCGACATATTAAGGATACAAACAGGAGATATCAAGAAACATCGTTAAATTGCAAAACAACGTTTAATTTTTAAGTGTTATTCATTATACCTCTTCCTTCGAATAAGTTCCCTCTCATTCATTTGCAAATCGAAGAGAAATAGATGTGACAATCCATAAAAGTAGTTTGATTGGTGGGTGGTGCAGATATATCCAAGTCTCTTTTATTCGATGCTTGTGGTAGGATGGTTAATCCAATATATGGATCACTTAGCTTTTTTCTTTCCGAGAATTGGACAAAATGTCAGGCGGTAGTAGAAAATATCCTATGGGGATTGTTCCCTGCTTCTACGAAAGGAAATTTCGCACCCTAAATCCTAGATTTATGTTGTTGATGAAAGCGATGGCCTACTGTGAGCAGCACAAAGCAGTGAAGGGTAGAGGCAGAAGTAGATTCAAGGTCTTCAACCGTGAAAAACATAAGCATAAGGATTGGGAAAGTGCATCGATTCACTATCATTATGGTTCAATAAGTAGATCTAATGACCAAGACGATGTAAAAGAGATGTTTGGACTTTACTTACTAAGGTAAGTTAAGCTCTAACTCCTTTATCAACCCGAGAAAGTACACTTAGAGGCACTTATCTAATGTATATAGATCTAGAAGGATTTAGGGTTCTAATGATAGCCTAGTGAAATGAAATTAACAATGCTCTCTTACCAAAGGTCCTTCCTTGTCTTTTCAAGAACTTAAGAATCAATTTAGATGAAAACAAATCTAATGAAATTCTGATTGCCTAGGTAACAAAAATAGAGTATTAATTCCTTTGTTAGGGGTTCTACAATTCCTTTACAAGAATTTGGTTCTATAGAGTCGCTTTAAAAACAATTTCTAAGACTTAGCTATTCAAAGCAATATTCAAGACGAGTAGTTCTAGAAATCAAATAGTAAGTGATTCTTTACAAGATTCATTCAGCTAATTACTAATTGAGTTCTACATTCCAAATCATGAATTATGAATTAACTCTAAAATAAAAATCATGAGATAACAAGCATGTTTGTTAATCCTTAAGATGAATATTGGTTGAGTCCTTTTACAAGGCTCTTTCACAACAAATACAAATCTTTCAATTAACAACTTTTAATGGCATAAACTTGCAGCACATAAATGAAATAACAAACTCTAAATATCAGATTTATCAATGCAATTTAGAAAGAAAACTAAATAAGGAGTGTACCAGCTCCATAGTGGGGGCCCTTCCACACTTTGCAAGCACACTGTAAGCTAACTCAAGTGAAGAAGATTATTGGATCTGAAAGCATAGGCTGAACTCAATGTTGTAGCTCTGAATTTAAATTCGAAAATCAAAAGTCACACATAGGTTGTTCCAAGTTTCTCATAAATAAAAAACTAACTATCTAGTTCTCCCTTTGAGCTATTTATCACAAATTTCCATAACAAAAAGAAACTATTCATCCTCCCCAATATCCTAATGAAATCTTATCAGTTACATCAAAGGAGGTCGAAATTGGTTCAAATCCTCCATTTAGTCAAAAATATCAAAGAAAATAGAAATTATGTTCACAAAATCTGGAAATTCTGCTGAAGTGGCTGGGTTTGACCAGCGTTGACCGGACACCTATTTTCTTCAAATTTGAAAGTGGATAGGTAATCCACCATCTATGTACATTTAGCTTCACGCCCACAATCTTCGAATTCACCAATCTATTACGCAACATGTCAAACCATGGAGAAATTACGGGAAGTTACAACATCTTGTAATTTTCTGGAAAATGTAATTTTTAACCCAATAATTTCAAGATAAAAATAATGATAATGACATTATATCATTTAGTTTCTAAGGGTTATGGACTAAATATGAAGGTTAGATGGTCAACAATGATGAACAAAAGAGGATTTTTAAGTGAAATGGACAACCATAATTTGATACCAACAAGATACATTATAGGGTTTAGGAAATGGTAACTTTAATGGGGAGTACATAGAGATATATTTGATGTCTCTATTCGGGTAGCAAAAGGATGAATTCCTTGCTACTCAACCACAGATAGAATGTCATTGCAATCTACTTTGGAGTGTCAAATCTAGTCAACTTGAAACCCCTGCATCTACCTGCAATGTCGTGGACCTAGAACTTATGCTTGGTTCTCAAAGGTCCATGACCTGAGGAGGTAAGTCTAGAGCTTAAGTCTAGACAAACAACCATTGGATTGAGGCCCATTGGGATCACTTCATGGGGGAGACTTATCTCCCATAAAAATTATGCTTCCTAGTGCGGGAATACTCGGCTCTTCTACACATTATTGTATCTATGAAATAGGAGTGAAACTATTATACACTGGGAGAACTAGCATCTGACAGACTTCTAAAGCCAAACCTGTTTACGATGAAATCATAAATGATGATTTGTAAAACAAGTGAAAAATGGTTCCATGCCAAAAATTTGCATTTCTGCTCAAAAAAACAATCAAGCTATGATTTTGTAAATCTTGCAAAATGTTTGAATAATAAATAAATTTGATATACATTAGAAGCAGTATATATTCCATTTTTTTCAATACTTTTAAAATATGAGCAAATGGGAGAAAGAGAACAATGGTCTTTAGAACAATTTTCCATATTTCCTTCTGTAGCATACCATGGCAAATTAGAGGTAGAAAACTTAGATGTTGGGTGTATTTAGCAGTTGCAGCATAAGCTACCCTTTTGGTAGAATAAGGTCCACCTATCCCCTAGAGAGTATAGCAAGAATAAGGTCCACATATTCCCTAGAGAGTATATATCAATAAATTCCTATTTGTTTTTTCATTTCTTGTTGTGCATAGAACCCTCTTTTACTACATCTCTTCCTTGCTACCTAGATGAGCATAGTTTTGATTGTTGGACTATATGTTGTAGTTGTATTTGTGGGCAAAGTATGGTGAGATCGAGTCTTGCCAATGATGCCTTGGGATTCGTAGAGGGATGCACCTTGAGCGATGGGTGGGATAATGCTTGTTGAATCGAAAGCCAATCTTAATGTATACCTTCCTTATCCCCCTTATTAAACAATGCAACTATAAACTCTTTTCTTTCTTCCCCTCAAATTTATATTCTCAGTTAGAAGACATAATACAAATATATGACGTGCATTACCTACGAGTATGTTGCTTTAAGCTTGCTCAACACCTTGTGAGCCTCGAAGTCTTGGGCCAGCAAAGGATCCAACTCCTAAAAGGTTGATGATTTGGAAAATGTTATAACAAAAGGTTATTCCTAGTGGTTGACATAAATCATTTCAATCTTTGTGTGTGGGTATATGAATATTGCAATCTGAAGCTGGATGAAGGAGAAGAAAATAAGTACTACCCCATTGGTTAACCAAAAGAGACATTGGTTGGAGCTTGGTTGCATCCACCATGTTTTTGACTTACCAGCATATACACATTAAGTTATGCTATGTTGTTTTCAACATACAATCTTGATTTGAAATAGAATCCTTGCACACTAGGTTGTGCCCATCAAGAAAGTGGGTGGGTGATATGAGAGAGAGGTTCTTTTGACCCAACATATCAATTTTTGGTACTATTGTGAAAGTGCATGGAGTTTAATCCTATACTTATAATAGGTTTATTCTAAGTCTTACTTAATTCAATAACATATAACGTGAACCCTTGGTGAAATAACTCTCAAAAGTTGTCAAACAAATAAAAATAATATGCATGAGTTGTTATATATAATGAACAGTATTTCATCTTCAATGATTACAATTCCTCTTCACTAAATTTCTATTTTTAAGGTCAAACCACTCACCACCAAACAATATCATTATCGTTGACGCCCTTACACCTTTATAACCCAATAGATGCCATCCATAATCTTGAGTTATCGATGGATCTTACATGATTATCACTAGCAATTGCACCACATGTTGCAAAGGAAATGCCATGAAGAAAAGACCTTCACAAATCAATGGATGCCATCCATAGTCTTGAGTTATCGATTGTTATCACTAGCAATTGCACCACATTTGCAAATAAGAAATATACCGCTCATTTCACTCAATCACAAAATGGAAGCATGGAGAGGAGGAATAGGATAATTATGGAGATAGAAAGGTGAATGTCCCACAAGTAAAAATACCATATCAATACTTTGTAGGAGAAGCAAATATTGTGGCCTACATTCATAACAAATTTCCATGTAAAGAAAGAAGTAATTTCCTTGTAAATTTCATAAGAAAAAGAAGGTAATTTTGATGGAAAAAACAGAGGAGTCCTAAACTTTAGTGAAAGCCTAAACTTTATTGGCTATTAGATGTCCTCGCTACAAAGATAATTGTGATTAATAGAGATGATGTAGATGAGAAAATACCATTCTTTGCTAATTCGGAAGGCCAACAAGAGATACCAAAGAGGTCCATATATATATATATATATATATATATATATATATATATATATATATATATATATAATGAACAATTAACAATGTCACAGGATAGTTAATTTAAGTTGACTAAGACTTAACTTGCTCTCAACAATGAGTTCTCAAAAATTTGAATGTGTTGAACGATTGGTGGAGTTTGTTGTTAACAATGATATCATTGGTTATGCTATAAATTATCGTTTCATTGATCGATTTTTTTACATACAATCCAAATATTTCTCCAAATTATGTTGTAGCAAAATTTGCTTTGCCTTTATATGCCAAACTGGAAGTAGAGCATGCAAGATGGCTATGTCGTTTGATTGTTGCACTCACAGGAGTTGTGCATTTGTAATAAATTTATCATAATATTTATTTTCCAAGAAAGAGAAAATATCTCTTCATGCTTATTAGTTGAATGCTGACCCATAGTTAAATTGACTAAAAAAATTTAGTTTAAAAAGGGTTAGCAGCATAGAACCATTGAAAATCACAAGTGGAATTTACTTCTTGTTTGTTACAATAACACTTATTACAAGTCAATAGTTTTATTCACTCACTCTTTTTTCTCCACTAATCGGCTATATATGGAACTAAACAGTTCTTGCAAACAAAGAGGATCAGGCTTATCCATACCATCAATTTGCACATAATACTATATTCCATGTGAGTTATAGCAAGATAACCATAATGTCAAATACCCTTTCACTCACATTTATTTATTGGAAAGAAGAAAACATTTTCATTCAATCATGTCATAATAGAAAATACATAAGTATTTTTTATTGTTTTTACATATTTGTTTTGCAGAGAGAATAGTTGTACCACTTTATATATATATATATATATATATATATATATATATATATATATATATATATATATATATATATTATATATATAGATATATATACATTTTCATTCAATCATGTCATAATAGAAAATACATGAGTCTTTTTTATTGTTTTATACATATTTGTTTTGCAGAGAGAATTGTCGTACCACTTATATATATATATATATATATATAACAACTTTATTCAACAACCCTACTCATAATTATTGAAATCATTTAAATAGACAATCAAATTCCTAAAATACAAATTTAGATTGAAATTTCATATATATATATATATATATATATATATATATATATATATAGCACATTTCAATAACACACACACACACATATATATAACAACTTTATTCAACAACACCAATTATAATTATCGAAGTTATTTAAATAGAAATCATATTCTTATCATAATTATTGAAATCATTTAAATAGAAAATCAGATTCCTAGAATACAATTCTAGATTAAAAACAATTATATAACACACTTCAACAACACCAATCATAATTATTGAAATACCAAAAACAATTAGATAACACACTTTTTGTTTTTTTCTAAATTTGACTAATTCTATTAATGTAACAAAATAGTACAAGGAGGCACTGGCCTCCGCAGAGCACGTCCAAAATATGCCATGTTTAACAACAACAACTGAAAGAGACTGCCCTTACTGGGGAATTATAAAAGTTTGCTGCCCACGCAGGGGTAACAGCCTATAGTACCAGAGTTTCTTGAACAATTAACAAAATTAACAACATTGCATAATAAAAAACACCCGAATAGAGCTGGGAACCCAGAACCTGAAAAGACCTTGACTAGCTAGGTGTCGTTAGGCGGAGGAGGTTCTTCCACTATCAAACACCTGTACGCCTCCATGTCTTCTTCTGCATCCTATTTATCTCTCGGATTTTCTTCCATGTTCTTGAAGCGGCCTGGATTGGTGCATTCCTGAGCTACCTCTGTGCGTCCCTGAGCTGCTTTGTTGCTTTTGTGCGTCCTTGAGCTGCTTCCAGGGGCTTTTCTCTTGCTGGTGGTGTTCCGCGCCTGAGTATTGCGGGTTGGGTCTTCAGATTTTTGTGGCTCCTCTCTAAATGCCACCGAGATAGTCACTATTATGCAGGGACGTTCCAACGTGCATCAAAATTGAAATTGAGTCGAATGGTTAGGATGCAAGGATGAAATAGAGAAAGTAGGAGGCTGGGGAGAAACATCAACAGGCCAAGGACCTGCAGTCTAAGCTCGCCCCCGACCACTGCGAGTGGTTGGGTAGCGTTGTTGGGCAATTTATTGGGCTTAAATTGCTGCATAAATTATCGACCAGGGAAACTCGTAAGCTTGTGATGATGCCAACACAATATATGCAGGAGTAGGCAACTAACTCTATGTCTAACTAAATGGTTTATGATTCAATACAATATGCAAGGGAAGAGGCTCATAACTAAGGAGGTCCTGGTTGTCCTTCCCTACAGTATCATAGAGAAATCATTGATTACATGAAACTAAAAACTTAAAATGAAAACAAGAGAATGAACTTAGTTATAGCTGACTTTAATTTAGTAATAGTTTTTTTTATTAGGTTTTAACAAATAAAATTTTGTTGTTTTTTATTTAAGAATAATATACAAAATTTCACTTAAATAATAAATAAAAAATCTATGTTTTTAATTTATTGTTTAATGAAACATCTAAAAAAATTATGTTTTATGGAAATGTCATGCTTTATGGATGTACAATTGTCTCTCGGCAAAAACAAGCGGACGAGGACGAGAAAGAGCAGAGCCAAAGAATGAGTGGGCAATTGGAGCAGAAGGAGCAGAAATCAGTGGTTCAGAGCTGAGATTCAAGACCGAAGAACCAGTCCGAAGGCAACATAAAAGATTCTGCGAGAAGTGTGCACCATCCACCATCTCAATGTAGCACAGAATTTGGCAGCGTCTCCCTGTTGTCATGCGCGAGCTCGGCTCTGCAGCAGCAGGGAGACAATTGCAGTTCAGAGGAGGCGGAGCAGGGGGATGACGGTCTGAAGAGGCCATCTTAAAACCCGAATTGATGAAGCCTCGGCCCACACAGTGCATTAATATGCCATTAATTTCGGCAGTGACCTTCTGGGTGGAAGCGTCGGTGACCAGGTGGCCTCGCTGTTATAGACATATTTGGGCACTGTAACCCTAATCACATATGTCCATAAACCAAGGGCTTCTAAGTCCCTAAAAGTGTTGTTTCATACCCTAAAGGAGCAAGGTCAGCTGATTACATCATCTCCCAGAAGTTTTCCATGAAAAACCACTCAGAACTAGTCAAAGCAGGACCATACATACTGCTCAGTGCAAAGGGTGCGATGCATCTCACCTGCCACATGCAAAAAGTGTGATGCATACTGGAAAGCCCTTCTGTAGGGTGCGATGAGTGAGAGCAGACAAATGGCACAAGCAGTTTGCTAGGTGGAGACCCTGAGAATCTTCTAGAAGCTGCTCATTTGACACTTGCCTCCCTAAATTCACCCAAGGATGAGTAAGAGATCATGAAATCTCCAAATGGAACCAAGAACTATCAGACAGATGGCACTAATCAAAATCCCAGAAGCTGACTCACCCCCCTACAAATATCTATAAATGGATCCCTCATCCTAGAGATCCAGGGGTTGGAATTTGGTAATTTGCAAAGAGGTGCTGCTGGTTTCTCTTTGAAGACATTGTTGGGTGATCTTGATTTGCGTGAGGTGAAGAGGGCTTTCAAGCTGGGAGGATGGCACTGGGTCAAACCAAGTGGTTGTAATCCTCTCTTCTACTACTTTTACTAATAAAGTTATTTGAGTTTTCCTCCATATTCTTGTGTATCTCTGAATATTGTGTTGATATATGCATTTGTATGGTCAATATATATATGATCCTATATTGTTTATAGTGAAAGATCTCTATGCTTTGATGGTATTATGCTGCTGTGAATCTACAGGTGCTCTTTGAAGTGGGACAAGTAAGGAAGCAGTGGCGAGATTCTGTCAAAGGGGAAAGGAAACAAGCAAGGAGCCAAGCGGAAGACAGAGGTTGGTACTCTGCTTCTTTCTCATCTCTCTCTCGTAAAGGAAAAACATGTGACTTTAATCTGTTTGTTTCTAAGATAGCTACCCGTCTTATTGGGACTAGTAGGTCTGAATAGACACTAGATTCCCGATAACACTTGCCACTTGCCAACCCATGGTCACTGCATCGTACCAGCGTGTTTAAACACTCGCATTCGGGATTAGATAACACACTTCAATATAACAATCATATTCATTTTAGGAAAATCTAGATAATTAATGCAGAAAAAGTTTTAAATTTTAAAATTAGTGTAAAACACGAGTAAGACTGCTACAAATGGATTCCGAACACCAAAACTCTAAAATCAAGAGATCTTACAGATTCACCACAAAACTATTTACATCGTTGAAAATAATATAACCAGAAAAATGCATAAAGAAATTCAATCTTTCCACAAAACTATTTACATCGTTGAAAAGAATATAACCGAAAAAATGCATAAAGAAATTCAATCTTTCTGGTGAAATCTTGATTCTCACTTTCGCTTCCGTTTCGACTTGTTTGGCATTTTGGTTTGCAACTTTTTTGGCTTTCTATTTTCATGCACACCATTTGTTTCATTCACATCCTTTTCTTTTGGATTTTCATTCACATCGCTCAGTTTGTGCTTTTCCTGCACACCTACACAGTTTGCAATATCAATGAACGCGCCCCTTCCTTCCTCTACTACGGTTGAATCTTCAAATTTTTTGGTTGCCTCTTTCAGATTTTGAGCAACCAAATTCTTCTCATTCATGAGGCAATTAATCTCTCCTCGCAACAAGTTAATTGTCTTTGCCATTTCTTCGTTTTCCCTGAACAATTCAGAGTGTTTCTCTTCCTTCACTTCAAACTCCCTGATAGCCTCTGAAGAAACATTTCGAATTTCTGCAGTGCGTTGACACGTGTTTCTTGCAACTCTACAATTCTTTTTCTCAACTCCTCCACGATGTACTCCTCAATTGCATCAGACTGTTGTTTCACATTTTCATCCCCTCGCTAACAAAGGCTACTAATATCATTTTCCATCGCTGGATTTTCTTGAAGTAAAGCCTCCAACCTCTTTGCATTGCTTACAGACATAGCTTTCAACACCTGCCTTTCATCTTCCATGCTAATCAGTTTATCATTATACTCATCCAAATAGGCCTTCAAACACTCCGCTTCAGTCTTTAGCTCTCTTTCATCTCGCTTAGAAACCCTTTCTCGCTAGCCACCAAGTCAAGCTTCGTTTGTAGCTCGGAAATCCTGCTCAGCAGTATCTCCTTCCCAACATTCCAATCTTCCTGTGCCATTTGGTAACTTCTACTGATCTTGGCAGTTTATTTTCTGGTACTTCTAGTGAATAAAACACTTCCTTTTCCAATTTTTGATCTTCATTGGTCGTCTCTAATTCTGATGATATCACCTGAATTTGATTCTTTAATTTCAAAACAGCAGCCTCCAGATTCTTCTTATCAAGATTAAGTGTTCTACACTCCTCTTCTTTCGCATAATTTTTGGTATTGAATCTTTCCTCAGCTTCCTGCAATTGTTTGACAGCTTGGGAAAGTAGCTTGGCATTCCTCATCCTTATTTTCAAGTTCTTTTCTCAATTCTTTCTCAGCCTCCTTCCATTCTTCAGTGATTTTCCTTGCAGACTCAATTTCTTATACCAACTGGGCCTTCAAAGACTCCACTTCCTTCTCTCTATTTGTCTTTCTCAGTGACCCTTTCTCGCTAGCCACTGACTGGAGCTTTGCTTGTAGCTCTGCAAGCCTGCTCAACAGGATCTCCTTCTCAGCGTTCCACTCTTCCTATGCCATTTGGTAATTTCTGTTGATCTCAACAATCTCTTTTCTGGCAACTTCTAGCGATAAAAACACTTCCGTTTGCAATTTCTGATCTTCATTAGCCGTTTCTAATTCTAACAATATCACTCGAATTTTATTTTTCAACTACAAAATTGTTGCCTCCAGATTCTTCTTATCAAGGTTAAGTCTTCTACACTCGTCTTCTTTCATACAAGTTTCACCACTGAATCTTTCCTCAGCTTCCTACAATTGTTTGACAGCTTGGGAAATCGCAGCTTGGGATTCCTCATCCTTCTTTGCAAGTTCTTTTCTCAATTCTTTCTCAGCCTCTTTCCATGCTTCAATCATTTTCCTTGCAGACTCAATTTCTAATACCAACTAGTCCTTCAAAGACTCTGTTGTAACATGTATCTTTTTGTTTCATTCAAAAAATCACTTGAAAAACATTTTGAAAAAAATATAAGGCAAGAGGGAGATGTAATAAATTGTATATCGGAATCAAAACAAAAAAGAAACAAATATATGAGATTCACAAAAGAAACAAGTATTAAAGGGGTTAAAGCCGGACCCGAAATACTATAAGCTGTGTTTTATAAATTTCGGTGGGTCTGTAATGATATGTATGATTGGTTCTGTTGATAGTGTCGATTGTGATTTGCGATTGCGGGCCGGACTTGAAACATATATATATATATATATATATATATATATATATATATATAGATATATATATTACGTTGTAAATTTCCGGCGGGTTTGAAAGAACACAGTGCGCTTATTTTATATGTATAAGATCCCGCTGATTACGATCCGTGATAAGGGTAGGACCCGATAGTTGATATATAATGTGTTTAATAGCTCCGGCGGGTTTGCGATCATCGCATAACACTTTATATATATGTATATGGCATGTTGATTGTGATTTGCAACGAGCCAGATCCAATAGTTTATATATATTACGTTATATAAGTCCGATGGGTCTGCAAGGTGTACGAAAAGGCAGATTTCAAGCTACAAGCAGGTTTTCAGACGGAGCAAAAATGGTAAATGGTTTTTATTGGAGCTCACCCAATCCCACTTATCATTCGACATATAGCAGCCGGGTGGAGAGAGAAAACCGCCCATTTCGGGTGGGTATTCTCTGAGCTTATGTCCGACCCGAAATTTTTACAGGCCGTCTGATATGAAAAGCGCAGATCTATGGTGGGGATATATCGGTGGACAGGTATGCCTCGATAATTGTGCAAACTGTATTAAAAGCAGAAAAAGCATGCCTTATGGTATACTTTCATTATAAAAGGTATATAATAGAAATAACACAAATATGAAGGATTTTTGCATAAGTCCAACATTACGTTAATACACCACTGGAAAGGGCTGATTGCGATTTGCGATTGGAAGTCAACGGAGCGCTGAATGGGTGGATTTGACAAGGTTATAAAACAATATTAACTCTTTTGAGTTCCATATTAATCAAAGGTACGCATTAATTTCGCTATGTAAAGTGGAAAATCAGGGTTAGAGCCGAAGCTGAAAAAGAAGGCAATCGGGTATGTTTCTTTGCATTTTGGCTAATCATAATGCCCATGTAATCCCAAGATTACACGAACGAAACGCATTTCATTACGGCAAAAACAAATTAAGCATCATTAGGGAATTTATAGATGAATTCGGCAACGGATTAACAAAGCAAGCCAACAATTATCGTCCCCTTCTGAATTCAGTTATGTTCCTGTTATTTCATGTTCTTTGAGGTGTATTTTACCCTCTGTAAAATTCTATAATAGTTTTTACTTCATATAGTTAGATAAGCAGTTAAATAATTTGGGCAGTTTTAGAAACCAATAATTGTTCCATAATGTATAAAAAGAAGAAAATTTACAAAGAAAGGGTTGGAATTTTGGAGAACCCGGAGAGACTAGGCCAATGTGTTCCTGATATAATTGTTGATTAATGAAAGAATCAGAAGTTTCCATGAATTGTTGGGTATAATTTTGTAATCCTCTCTGTTATGCGTCATATTATGTTTTCTTCTTTCAAGTATAGTAATGACGCTGCAGGTCTTTATTTGCTTACGTAGATAAAGTTAAAATTCCTTAAAAGAGCGCTCCTATACTTGAAATTTCCACCTTCATTTCCAAGTTATAGATAATAGTTTCTGCGAAAGACCAACATATTATCTTTAACTTCTCCAAGTGTCACAGATAGTAGTTTCTGTGTTAAGCAGCATATTGTCTATGATTCAGTTCTCATTTTCATATTGCTTCCAAGTAACAGATAATAGTTTCTGTGAAAGATTAGCGTATTATCTTTAACTTTTCAGCTTTTCCTTCAAGCTTTCTTCATTCATCATTTATATCTAGCAAAAAATGCCATTCTAAGATGTTTTGGTCATACATGTATTAAGGGTTAAAGACCAAGTCCTCCAGGTCCTTCATTTAAAGACACAACATATATCTAATTGATAAATAAGTGACAATAAACAATATTTATTAATGTCTTAAGAATAATTTCCACACACCCAGGAAATTGGTTTCTTAAGGTACAACATTAATTGGCATCGTTGCCGGACCCCATACAAGATCAGACACTTCACAACAGAAGGTTCAAGCTCTTTTAGATTCTGAAAGGCTAGTTTCTAAGAGGGTTGGAAGGTCTAAGATTCCAATTGCACCAATTCCTATATTGTTTGCATCAGACAACAATTCACCTAAACATTCATCTGATAAAGAGTCATCTTTTTCATCATCTTTATTTTAGGAACCTAACTATCAAGAGCAATCTTTAGAATCTGTTACTTTTCATTTATCTGCTTATCATAGTCCTAGAAGGTCATACTCAGTGAACACCCAGGTGTGTATGTACCTTGAGAGACAATGATGAAGGTGTTTATAAATCATTGGTCTCGTTAGCATTGTAGCTCATGGTCTCATAGAGAGATGGAGTTGTTAGTCAAGGCCTTGCACTGTGACAATGTTGGTTGATATGATGCTATACAAATGGGATTACTAATCCAATTCTTCTTATGAGAAATTATTCAAATTGAGAATGACCAAATATCATTGTAAATACCTCCTTGGTTAAGAGGGAGTGTTGAAGAAAAGTGTAACTAGGTTCGGAGTTTGTAAATGTAATTTTGATCTTTGTACTTGTCAAGCAAAATAAATATAATTTTTGTAAATTATTCAAATGAGTTTCTTTCTCATTCCATAGGTCTAGGAAATTCAAAGAATCAAAGTCATGTTAAAGAGCTCTTCTTGAGCATGAATATGTGTCAACCTAGTGTCAAGTATCCCTCTAAGACAAGCACCATCCTCCAAAGAAGAAGACTGCTAGCAAAACGATGTGAAAGACAGTTAAGTCGACTTCAAAATATATATTAATGACAAGTCGGCTCAAATAATAGACACAACATTTCACACTGACACGTCGGCTAAATATGGGAGACTAACCACTATTTATATGCGGTTAGGGTTACCATAGACAGAACAGAACTCAGATTCTCTCTGAATTTCGTATAGGTGCAGGAAGTACATGACAGTTGCAGGAAGAATTTCGGATGACATTCTCAGAGGCCTATCCTCAAGATTAGGAACTTCAATGGATATAGTAGGGTGCATCACGGATATCTATGCAATAATTACAATGAGAAAACTACAATCCTCATCTCCTCGGTGCTCATTGTCTAGGCCTATCTATATAGTGACCTTTGAATCAACCTTACAATCTTGGCATTATTGTGATAAGGCAGTGATCTCATGAAGACACGCGTTGTCTCACTATATAGTCTAGATGTTAAAATTGGAAACTAGGGCCAAACTCCATGTGGGTCACATCTTATTTATGGTAGATGATATTTTTCTTGGATCCCTCTCATCAAGAGGTGTAGGATTGATCTAGAGATCATCCAATTCCGATAAGTATTCATGGAGTTATGAATTTATTTGTGTTATAAGACAATTCATCAAGGTCGACCAGCAACCAAATAAACCCCACATGTGCTCAACGTTTTAGTATAAAAGGAGATGAATTGAGAGTCATTTCACACACATTTCTTTCTTGATTTCTCTCCACACACTTTGGGTTTTAGTGGAAGAGAAATCTAGGAGAGGAAGCCCTAATGGAGATCAGATCTCAACCATGGAAGGAAACTCTACGCTGCCCTAACACTGACCTAAAGAAGCCCTAAACGCAGTTCTAAAGAAGCCCTAAACGCACTTCTAAGGAAGCCCTAGCCGCAGTCCTAAGGATGCCCTAGACACAATCCAATCAAGTGCAACGCATTGCTTGGAGATCAGCTCGTTTGAAAGGAGAAGTTTGTTTTGGGCAGAGATAGTATAGTGTGGCAGATGAAACAACAGATGGAGTTCTCCATAGTTGAGAGGGAGTGTTAAAATTGGCAACTAGGCCCAGACTCCATGTGGGTCATCCTATTTATGGCAGCTGATATTTTTCTTGGATCCCTCTCATCGAGAGGTGCAGGATTGATCTAAAGATTATCCGATTCCGATAAGTATTCATGGAGTTATGAATTTATTTGTGTTATAAGACAATTTGTCAAGGTCGGCCAGCAACCAAATAAACCCCACATGTGCTCAACGTTTTAGTATAAAAGTAGATGACATGAGAGTCATTTCACACACACTTCTCTCTTGATTTCCCTCCACTCACTTTGGGTTTTAGTGGAAGGAAAATCTAGGAGAGGAAGCCCTAATGGAGATCAGATCTCAGCCATGGAAGGAACCTCTACGCTGCCCTAACACTAACCCAAAGAAGCCCTAAACGCAGTTCTAAAGAAGCCCTAAACGTAGTTCTAAGGAAGCCCTATCCGCAATCCTAAGGATGCCCTAGTCGAAGGATGCCCTTAACGCAATCCAATCAAGTGCAACACATACCTTGGAGAGCAGCTCATTAGAAAGGAGAAGAAGTTTGTTTTGGGCCACAACAAAGGAGGCAAGGCCAACGAAGAATTCAAGGACTATTTGAAGGTTTTTTCAAGGGTTCGAAGTGCTAGAGAAGGGTCCGAGTTCCCTTGTTGTCATGCTGGGGCCATAAGGATTTTTTTAGGGTCGTTTGGAAGAGTGCAGACCCTTGGAAAGGTTGTCACAGTTAAGAAGAGGTTTGATGTAGCAATTTGCAGCAAAAGAAAGTAGGCCGAAGTTGTTGATGAGGGTTAGACTACCCAGAAATTGCAGCGTAGGGTCTCCCCCCTCTTAGTAGGGCAGCCGCAGTAAAGGACACTTCTAGGAGGATTGAAGGGTTGTTAGGGACTATGTTTGAGTACCCTAACCAATCCAAGATTGCAGCAGTCAAAAAACCCTAGAACAATGATTTGAAGCATGCATTTTAGGTACAGTAGCTACAACAATACAATTGGGACAACAGTGGCAAGTATGGAACTGCAAGGGACAACAACATGGTGCTGCAAGGGACAACATCATGGTAAATAGGACAACAATGACATTGTGCAGCAATAACACAATAGGACAGCAACAACAATAAGCACATGGTGGCAATCATGGTGCTGCAAGCACATTGGGACAGCTAGGCTATGATGCTTGGTTGAGCATGGTAAATGGGACAGCAAGGACAGTGCTTGGTGGAGCATGGTAAATGGGACATCAAGCAATTATGGATGAAACTACATATCTAGATGCAACATGGTGTTAGAGATAGTAGTATAGTATTGCATAATGATCAAGTGCAACTCGATGATGGGAGCATGTGATGAAGAGCAGCTTGATGACAATGGTGCAGCATGATGATACTTTGCAGTATACATTGAGCACAGTGATGGGTATAGTCATGACTAGTGAAGCATGATGAGATGCAACATAGTGATGATGAGTGCAACATGGTGCAGCACAGTGAGGTGCAGCATGAGGAGCAACACAATGATAGGTGCAACAAGGCGATGGAGTCACCTTGGAGAATTAGTTGAAGTAGCTTTTCTTCAACTGAGTTCAACTACCTCATGTATCATCTTCTTAGGGATGATCTATGCTCTTATTGATCTGAATTTGAAACTACTTGTAAATTGTTTGCAAGGTATTCAATTCAGAAATATACATGTTTAAAAGATGTCCATGTCTTGCAGAAAAGAAACAAATGAAAATTTCAGCTGTTCATGACCCATTTAAGTATAGCAGATTTATTTCCTTTTACTGTTTAACACACTAAAACGAATTTGTTCTACAAAATAAATCAACCACAGATGCAAAAGAAGTTGATGAAGCAGTTCACCCCTCCTGGGCTACGTCTGCTGGGTCCAAGGCTCCCAAATGGGCCTGTCCTTGTTTTAATTTAATGCTAAAATTGAATATAAAGTTGAATAGAAGCATCTACAGGTGGAATAGATGGTAAAAACAGATTCAGAACACTTGAATCCTTCAGGATTGACTACTGGTTCACCTCCAATGGATACCTGCAACCCTATACAGTCTTCACAATACTGGGCCCTAGTGGCTCCTAGAACTTTCACGGCTCCAAAACCTCTGCAAATGACCTCAGATGGCTGTAAGACCTGCACCAATGGCTTCAGAAGGTCGAAAATACCCAAAATATAAAAAAAAATCATCCAAAACCGCCTTTCCTAGCCAAAGTTATGGCCCATTAAAGTTTTCCTCCAGTTATGCCTAGAAACACTCCAGCTAACTTTAGTTGGAGTCCAGTTAACTCCGCCAATTATGGCGGGTCCGCCAAATTCGCCACCTCCGCCAAAAATCTCCGCCAAATCCTGACTGTTAGTTAACTGCCCGCATGTGACTGCAATCTCGGCGGGTGGTTTGCATTGGATTTCGTGCCCGGTGGTTAAGGGTCTCGGCCCACGGTTTTGGGCATAAGGTCACATGGTATGCGGGGGCTGGCCCTTATACTACAAGGTTCTTTTACCCTTTGATCCACAATGCAAACAAGATCTGCTCCCGTGGTGCGTTGGTAAGGCGTGGCGTTTGCTTCCGGCAGGTCGTGGGTTCAAACCACGCTCGACCCAACTTTTAAATATATGCGCCCACATATGCTGACGTCATCCTGGGCCACGTGGCGGCCTCCGGGCCTGCCACGTGGCAGCCTGTGATTGGTTGCCGAAAAGGAATATTCCCTGGAATATTCCAAGGAATATTCTGTGGAATATTCTTTTTTATTTTTTTTTTGAAAAATTCAAATTTTCAATGTTATTGAGAAATTCTTCTTTTTGCCATAACTTTCTCATACGGCGACCGTTTTTCAAACCGTTCGTGGCGCCGGAATCAGGAGGACGAGAACTTTCCAGTCGTTTAACTTTGAACTAGTTCTGAGCATTTTAAATTTTGAGCATTTTACGACACTTAGGACATGAGCACCTGATCACGCCTCCCCATTGGGAAGCTTTTGGACCCCAAAAGCCTTCAACTACCTGTTAAATAGGTGAGGGTAAAGCTCCCTCACTCTATCCACCTCCATCCACTTTGCCTTGTTTGGTTTGCTGCCTTTGAAACCAACCCGAACATAATCTACACTGCCCCTCCTTGAAGTGCGTGTCCTTCTGTCAAGGATTGTATCTTCTTTCAGCTCATCTAAGAATTATGGCGAGAAATCTTCTATAGATGGCAGTTGAACAACACTTTCATGATCAACAATCAAAGGAGGTTCACACAAACGTAAGTTCTCCACATTGACAACAGAATACATTTGCATGTAGGAAGGAAAATCTAATTGAAAAGCATTATTTCCAACCTTCTTGAGGATTTTTAATGGACCATAACGAATAGGCTTCAGCTTTTTACCTTCTTCTTACATCCTTTCCTTACTAATATACAGCCATACCTCATCCCCTTCTTGAAACTTGTGATCGACTCTATGCTTGTCGTGTCTTTCCTTGTACTTGCCTTGACTCTTCTCAAGTTGTTCTTGAATTTGCTGAATTATTTCAGTGAATGAACGACCTTTGTCAATATCACTATGTCCCTCAATGGTAACATCTTTATCAAGAATGAAATCAAGAGGTGACTTTGTCAACTAACCAAAACAAGCTTCAAACAGTGAGGTGTTTGTGAAAGAGTGCTTGGCACGATTGTAAGCATCATGTATGTAGTGCAAATGTTCATCCCATAGCTTGGGATGCTTGCTGCAATATCCTCTCAAGAGGTGCACAATGGTTCTGTTCACAACTTCTGTTTGTCCATCTGTTTGTGGATGGAAAGCAATACTTTTCTTCAACTTTGTGTCCATCATCTCCCATAGGTTGGACCGAAAATTCCCCACAAATCTGGAATCCCTGTCACTAATAATGGAAGTAGGCAAACCAAAGTGAATCCATACATGATGAAAAAATAATTCAGCAGTTTGTTCAGCAGTTATAGTTTTCTTACAAGGCATAAGTATACACATTTTGCTGAAACGATCAACTACTACATATAAATAATCATGTTGCTTTCTAGATTTTGTCAAACCTCCTACAAAATCCATAGAGATGCTCTCCCATGGTCTAGAAGGTACCGGCAAAGGAGTATACAAACCAAGCTTCCTATTACTAGGCTTGCTTGTAGCACATAATGAGCATCCTCTTATGAACCTTGAAACAGAATCTACCATGCGAGGCCAATAGCAATACCTCTGTAGATGTGCAACTGTTTTGCTTACCCCAAAATGGCCAACAATAAGAGAAGAATGAGCTTCTCTTATGACATTTATTCTCTCCCCCTGTGGTATACACAACTTGCCCAAATGAAACAACAAATTGTTATGCATGTGATAGTCATTTTACTCTACATGATTCCCTTTACTTAAGTTAGCATACACATCTTTAAAGTCATCATCAAATGCATATTGTTCTATGTAACTATCATGTACAATGGAATCATTCTTAAGTAAAGTAACATCACCAATAATAGGCCTTGAAAGCATATCAACAATCTTATTCAAAGTACCTTTCTTGTACCTTATTACCAAATGGCACTGTTGCAAGAAGCCCATCCATCTGAAGTGTCGTGACTGTTGTAACTTGCTTTGTGATTGCAAGTACTGTAAGGGCTGATGGTCGGTATGTATAACAGTTTCTTTGCCCATCAAATAGTGTTTCCACTTTTTGACGCTTTGTACCAACGCATACAACTCCTTATCATATGTAGGATAATTTACAACATCACCATTAAAAGTTTCAGAATGAAAAGCAATAGGCTTACCATGATGTAGAAGAACTGCACCCATGGCATAATCACTAGCATCGGTTTGTATCTCAAATCGCTGTCTCAAATCTGGTAATGCAAGGACCGGAGTTGAGCTAATCTTCTCTTTCAAAGATTCGAAAGATTTTTGTTGCTTGCCTCCCCATTGGAAAGCATGCTTCACACTTGTCACTGCATGCATAGGAGTTGCTATAGAAAAGAAGTTAGAGATGAACTTCCTCCAATATTGAGCTGCACCCAAAAAACTTCTTACCTCTGTTATGGATTTGGGAGTAGGCCAATTCACAATAGCCTCTATTTTAGCAGGATCTATTCTCAAAGCACCTCCTCCTACTATGTGTCCCAAATAAACCAAAGAAGTCTTTCCAAATTGATTCTTCTTCAAAACATCAAGTACTTTCCTAACATGCACGACATGATCTTCTCTAGACTTGCTAAAAATTAAGATGTCATCTAAGTATACAATAACGAAATCATCAAGAAAAGGACGCAAGACATCATCCATTACCCACATGAAAGTTGCAGGTGCATTGCACAAACCAAACAACATCACAAGCCACTCAAAGAGTCCTTGTTTGGTTTTAAAGGCTGTCTTCCAAATGTCACTTTCTTCAATTCTTACTTGATGATATCCACTGCGCAAGTCTAGCTTAGTGAAATATCGAGCATCTTTCAGCTGATCTAGCAAATCATCTATCCTTGGGAGTGGGTAACGATTATTTACCGTTATCTTGTTCAAGGCCCTGAAATCAACACATATATGCCAAGTGCCATCTTTCTTTGGAATCAATACAATCAGTGACCCACATGGCGAAGTACTTGGCCTTATGAAACCCTTGTCCAACAAGTCCTTAATTTGCTTCTTTATTTCAGCATTCTCCATAATAGACATGCGGTACATGCCTATGTTTGGAAGAGGACAATCTGGATGCAAATGGATTTCATGCTAAATCTCCCTCTTAGGAGGCAAGCCTGTTGGCTCCTGAAACATCTCATGATATGCATCAACTACATCATACAGTTCTGACTTAAGTTTTGGATCACAATTGTCATATGACTCATGATTCACATCAACCTTGGGCTTAATCATAAGAAGAACAAAATTCTTACTTGAATTGACCAGCCTTTTTACCTGTCCTGCATTCACCATCGCTATATTTGTCTTCTTGCGATGAGCTCTAACAATGAACTCCTTGCCATATTTGAAAAGATGATTTTTGTTTTCATGGCGATGAAAGATAGATTTCCTGTCAAACAAGTAAGGACTTCCCAAAACAATTCCTGTTATATCAAAAGGTACCACATCAAGTTCAACTGTGTCAATAAAATGTGCAGTAATTGCAAAGCGCAATGTGCACTTTCTTGAAACTTGTAAATTTGCATCCTTGCAAATCCATCCAAGTGGATATGGCTTCGGATGTGGAATGGTCTCAAGTTTAAGCTGCTTGACCAAGTCCTCTGATATAAGGTTTGCTTGTGACCCACTATCAAAAAGTGTGTCAATTTTAGTATGTTTTGAAATCACCCTCACATGAAACAGTTCAATTCTTTCTTCCTCATTAGGAGCTTGTACATGGCAGTTTGAGGTGCTAGTGCTGGCTTGAGTTTCAATTTCTTTTTCCTTCAAGTTTTTCAAACCCATGGCTGCAATTTTGGTTTCATCACCTGAATCATCCCCTAAATCCTGTGGTGTAGATGTAGTAGCAACAGTTTTCTGTTTCCCTTTGGATTTGTTAAATTGAGGTCTTTTTTCAGGATATAATTTCCAACAGTTTTTCTCCTCATGGCCTGGTTTAGAACAATGTTTACAGATCACATTCTCACTCTCCTGTTTGATAGATGCATTCTTTTTTCCCTTTCCCTTGGAGGTTTTCTCTTTGTTTTTCCCATTGGGGGGCTTGTTTCTACCCTCTTCAAATGTGTTTTTCCCCTTGCCTCTAAATGGGTAGCTTGGACACAAACCTCGTCCAGGCTAGTAGGGTTAAACATCAAGATGGTGTGTCTAAGGTAGCTATGCAAGCCACCAATGTATTTCAGCAAGGTTTCCTGGGTCTGTAAATCTACCCCTAACAAGAGAGCTATTCTCTTGAATTCTTGGGTGTAGTCTTGGACACTTTGACCCTTAAGTTGTCTGAAATTTTGCCAATTCATAATGGCTTTTTGCATGTGAGCAAGAGAATAAAACTGTTTTTTAATGGCTAACAGAAATTCAGGCCATGTTAAGGTAACCTTACCAAATTTCTTGATCTCCTCTTTAGTCTTGGCCTCCCACCAGACCAATGCTGCTCCATCCATTCTCAAAGAATCCAACTGAATCTTGGTGGCATCATCATGCATATTCTGGATCCTCAAGTAAACTTCCAACTGCCTAATCCAGTTGTCAAGTTTTTCTGCATTCACTTCAACATTAAACATAGGTAATTCAAATTTTACATCAAGCTTCAAAAAAGGACTTTTTCCAGAGGATCTATGCTTATGCACAGAAGAAGAAGACGAGGATGAAGAGGAAGAAGGTGACGATGGGGGTGGTGGATCACCATTACCTCCATGTCCTTTCTTGGAATGATAATCATCCTTCTTACCTCCTGAAGAGCCCTCTCCTTCCTGTGGATGTTTGGACCCTTCTCCAGCCAATTTCTCATTTCTTTCTTGGTACAATATCCTCACCATTTCAGTGATGTCCAAGAAAGCCTTTCTGAAGACTCTTTCTTCTTCTTTTGGATCCATGTCTGCAGGAATTTCTCCTTCATGTGCAGACATTCTTGAAGCTTCTGCTGAGACTCTTGAGGGTGAAATTGAAGGTGGAGGTGATGGCTCTCTGGCCTTCCTTGACTGAGGATTCTCTCGTTCTCTAGTCAACTGTCCTTCTCCTCTTTTAAGTTTCAACCTGGTAAGCATCAATACTTGCAAGACAGTTAGAAGATCTTTGCACAAAACAATCAAAAGACAACTATACCAGAGATTGACTGAAAGAGCATTTATCTACTTTGCAATTGTATAACAAGAGCATTTCGAAGGCTTCCTGGCTCGTTTCAGGCTCTGTCTATAGCTTATCTAACTGCTTTTGATACAAAGAAGCAACAACATAGCTCTGATACCAACTTGATCTGAATTTGAAACTACTTGTAAATTGTTTACAAGGTATTCAATTAAAAAATATACATGTTTAAAAAATGTCCATGTCTTGCAGAAAAGAAACAAATGAAATTTTCAGTTGTTCATGACCCATTTAAGTATAGCAGATTTATTTCCTTTTACTGTTTAACACACTAAAACGAATTTGTTCTACAAAATAAATCAACCACAGATGCAAAAGAAGTTGATGAAGCAGTTCACCCCTCTTGGGCTACGTCTGTTGGGTCCAAGGCTCCCAAATGGGCTTGTCCTTGTTTTAATTAAATGCTCAAATTGAATATACAGCTGAATAGAAGCATCTATAGGTGGAATAGATTGTAAAAACGGATTCAGAACACTTGATTCCTTCAGGATTGACTACTGGTTCACTTCCAATGGATACCTGCAACCCTATACAGTCTTCACAATACTGGGCCCTAGTGGTTCCTAGAACTTTCACGGCTCCAAAACCTCTGCAAATGACCTCAGATGGTTGTAAGACCTGCACCAATGGCTTCAGAAGGTCGAAAATACCAAAAAAAAAAAAAAAAAAAAAAAATCGTCCAAAATCGCCTTTCGTAGCCAAAGTTATGGCCCATTAAAGTTTTCCTCCAGTTATGCCTAGAAACACTCCAGCTAACTTTAGTTGGAGTCCAGTTAACTCTGCCAATTATGGTTGGTCTGCCAAATTCGCCACCTCTGCCAAAAATCTCCCCCAAATCCTTACTGTTAGTTAACTGCCCGCATGTGACTGCAATCTCGGCGGGTGGTTTGCATTGGATTTCGTGCTCGGTGGTTAAGGGTCTCGGCCCACGGTTTTGGGCATAAGGTCACATGGTATGCGGGGGCTGGCCCCCTTCGGGCCCCGCCCAACCTTACTACAAGGTTCTTTTACCCTTTGATCCGCAATGCAAACAAGATCTGCTCCCGTGGTGTGTTGGTAAGGCATGGCGTTTGCTTTCGGCAGGTCGTGGGTTCAAACCACACTCGGCCCAACTTTTAAATATATCCGCCCACATATGCTGACGTCATCTTGGGCCACGTGGCAGCCTCCAAGCCTGCCACGTGGCAGCCTATGATTGGTTGCCGAAAAAGAATATTCCTTGGAATATTCCCTAAAATATTTGAAAGAATATTCTGTGGAATATTCTTTTTTGATTTTTTTTAAAAAAATTCAAATTTTCAATGTTATTGAGAAATTCTTCTTTTTGCCATAACTTTCTCATACGACAACCGTTTTTCGAACCGTTCGCGGCGCCGGAATCAGGAGGACGAGCACTTTCCATTCGTTCAACTTTGAACCAGTTCTGAGCATTTTAAATTTTGAGCATTTTACGACACTTAGGACATGAACACCTGATCACTTATTTAGATAAGTCAAAGTGTTGATATCTGTTGTAAATGTACTATCTCTCTCTCTCTCTTCTGAACTATTGAAGAACATATAAGGAGAATTGATCAAGGGTTTCCCCACATTGGGGTTTGTCCCTGGCTAGCGACACATCTTGTGTCCTCTTGTCTTGGTTTGTCTTTTGCGATTTTTGTTTATGTTCTATCTACAATTTACTATTATGCTAATGTGATTGCTAATCTGGAAAAGATATTGAGCTAACTATGAAAATTGAAATAAATTGCTCTAAGCATAGAACATACCTAAAATTAACATGGTATCAGAAATGAGGTGAAGACAAAGCCCAAGTAAGAGTGAAAGAGAAATCATCGACAACGGTTGGGAAAGGGCAAAAGGCTCAATGGATTTCTCATCCCTCTTCAAATTCACCAAGGGTGAAGTTGAAGCAGAGAACATTATCATAAAGATCACTTCAATGGGAAGTCTAGATCTAAGGATGGAAGGAAAGACAAATGCATTGTTTGTAATAAGTTCAACCATTATGTGAAGGAGTGTCCAATGGTAGGGACACATCACTTGATGATGATAACAATCATTCCAGGGACATCTTCAATGATCAGAGGAATGACAAGTATTGCAGGTCATCAAGTAAATAACCGACTCTTTAAAGAAAGCAAGGAACCCCAGGTATGAAGAATAAAATGTTGATTATGATAAGATAAAGAAGCATTATCTTATACTGGCCCTTTCCTTCAAACTCTTTGGGAATCTGGCTTATTGATTGTAGTGCTTCAAGGCACTTCATCAGATAGAAGGGTGCTCTCTCTAATTTGGTAGAGATGGAAACAATCGTGGGATTATACTTGGATTCGATGCCACCTATCCCGGAAAGGGTGTAGGGAATGTTACCCCTCAATTGAATGAGGGTAACTTGATACATTTACGAGAATCTCTTTATGTACCTGATCACAAGAAGAACCTGGTGTCCATTTTGGCAATGGAAGTCAATTGTTTCAAGGTGGAATTCATTGATGGAAAGGTACGTGTTTGAAAATAGAATTTTCAAAGATGCTTTTATTTTTGAGTTCAGGGTTGGCAGTTTGTATCAAGTTGCGGGATGGTCCATTGGGGACCATGTGAGTTGTCACATCTCATCTATAACACCGGAGGTCTACTTATTATGGGGTCCTACTCGATGTGAGTCAGATGGTGACAGGGATCCCTGAATTCAAAAGGAGCATGAAGGTACATGTTTGAGATGTACCGCAGAAAAAATATTACAAGGGGACCATTCCCCTCATGTAGCAGGTCCATGGGTTTGGAACAACTCGAGGGGTTTGAGATTCATGATCGGGAATCTCATGTATGCAGGTGGAAGAAAGCCCTCAATGGCTTGGAGCAAAATGCCCTGGGCTTAGTATGAGAGGATTGATAGCTGTCTGATGAAGCTGAGATTCACTAGGAGTGAAGCCGATCCAAACCATTGCTTGAAGGTTGTGGATAATAGACCTCTCATACTGACACCTTCTGAGGATGACCTCTTTTTGACAAGTGCTGACCCTCTCAGTTACAAATGTAAGAGGGAGTTGGATTCCAGATTTAGAATGATGAACTACAAGCCCGTGACTTCTTCGATGGAGCTTAACTTTTAGAAGTTATGTGGTAGTGACGTCGGACCAGATTTGGGAAATGCCTCTATAAACTCATTCGCATTGATGTTCTTGGTGAACTTCCATTTGGATATATGTTTTGCAGTTAGCATGATGAGCTCATATATGGTTGAGCCTCACTGGATTGGTGCCAAGAATCTTCTGAGATATCTTCAGGGCACAATCTCTCATGGACTGAGATACATTGCCAGAAATGTGAAGCTACATGATTATTCTAATGCTGATTAGGCAGGTAGTGTGGAGGATCACAAGAGCACTTCTGAGTGCCGGTTCTCTTTGGGTTCTTCTCGATATCCTGGATGAGTAGGAAGCAGAAGATGGTTGCTTTGAGCACCACTGAGACCGAATACATAGCTACGAGTATGACCTCGTGTGAAGCTACCTGATTGTGGAAGCTCTTGAGTGAGTTGTTTGTACACATGATGGATACCACCGTGATCTTTTGTGTCAACTAAGGGGGGATTCGATTGTTGAGGAATCCTATATTCTATGATTGCTCCAGCATATAGACATCAAATGCTACCTTATCTAGGAGATGGTACATCGATGAGCGAGAAGGCTCCATCGCACTGGGATTGCTGTGCAAGTCACAGACATTTTGTTAAAGCCCCGAGGAAAGGTCAAATTTGTGACTTTCCGAGAACAACTTGGAGTCGTTGAGAGACCCTCTTATGAGGGTCCTACATGATGCATGCATTGAGCTTTGGGAGCTCCGGGGGGCTTGGGGTACTTCTTGGAGCAATAAGCGACTATAAGGCGACTCACCCTCCCCTAATGGTGCGTTGTGTATAGGGTGAATGGTTCAGCCTTCCCTGTGATACCCCGTGGTGACATATGGACATGATGAGTGGTTCTTGTGTCGAGGCATCTTACCCATGCAGTCTGGGACTCATGGGAAGTACCTCTCATCTGGCCAATGAGCAGGGAAATAGGGTTAGGGACGATATTAGTACTGTCGATGGACACATTGTTGTATCTACCATACTCCCTATGCTAGGATGACCTCCACTGATTTGGGATCAATGAAACTGATCTGGGATCAGTATGAGTGGTTTGAGACACTCTCTTTTGATATTGAGCTAGAATCATTTGGAACTGACTTTGGGTCAGTAAGAGTGATATGACTCACTCTCTTGGAACTGATCTGGGATCAGTAAGAGTGGTATGACACACACTCTTCATATGGAACTGACATTGGGTCAGTAGAGAATGGTATGAGACATTCTCGATCAATTCTTCTTCTTCATGGTTCAACAAAGCAGTGCAAGGCAGTGATGGCAGAGATAGTACAGTCTGGCAGATGAATCAACAGATGGAGTTCTCCATAGTTGAGAGGGAGTGTTAAAATTGGCAACTAGGGCCAAACTCCATGTGGGTCATCTTATTTATGGCAGCTGATATTTTTCTTGGATCCCTCTCATCGAGAGGTGTAGGATTGATCTAAAGATCATCCGATTCCGATAATTATTCATGGAGTTATGAATTTATTTGTGTTATAAGACAATTTGTCAAGGTCGGCCAACAACCATATAAACTCCACATGTGCTCAACGTTTTAGTATAGAAGGAGATGACTTGAGAGTCATTTCACACACACTTCCCTCTTGATTTCTCTCCACTCGCTTTTGGTTTTAGTGGAAGGGAAATCTAGGAGAGGAAGCCCTAATGGAGATCAGATCTCATCCATGGAAGGAACCTCTATGCTGCCCTAACACTAACCTAAAGAAGCCCTAAATGCAGTTCTAAAGAAGCCATAAACACATTTCTAAGGAAGCCCTAGCCACAACCATAAGGATGCCCTATTCGCAGTCCTAAGGATGCCCTTGACGCAATCCAATTAAGTGCAACACATACCTTGGAGAGCAGCTCGTTGGAAAGGAGAAGAAGTTTGTTTGGGGCCGCAACAAAGGAGGCAAGACCAACGAAGAATTTAGGCGTTATTTTAAGGGTTTTTTCAGGGGTCCGAAGTGCTAGAGAAGGGACTAAGTTCCCTTGTTGTCATGCTGCAGCCATAAGAATTGTTTTACAGTCGTTCAGAGGAGTGCAGACTCTTGGAAGGGTTGTCACAGTTAAGAAGAAGCTTGATGTAGCAAGCTGCAACAAAAGAAGGTAGGTCGAAGTTGTTGATGAGGGCTAGATTGCCCAGAAATTGCAGCGTAGTGTCTCCTCCCCTCTTAGAAGGGCAGTTGCAGTAAAGGAGGACACTTCTGGGCAGATTGGAGGGTTGTTAGGGACTATGTTTAAGTACCCTAACCAGTCCAAGATTGCAGCAGTCAAAGGACCCTAAAGCAGTGAGCTGAAGCATGCATTTTAGGAACAACAATTACAACAATACAACTGGGATAGCAGCAATACAATTAGGATAGCAGTGGCTAGTATGGAGCTGCAAGGGACAATAGCATGGTGTTGCAAGGGATAACATCATAGTAAATAGGACAACAATGACATTGTGCAATGATAACGCAATGGGACAACAACAAAAACAAGCACATGGTGGCAAGCATGGTGTTGCAAACACATTAGGACAGCTAGGCTATGATGCTTGGTGGAGCATGGTAAATGGGATAGCAAGGACAGTGCTTGGTGGAGCATGGTACATGGGACAACAAGCAATTATGGATGCATCTACATATCTAGATGCGGCAGTTGGATGTAGCATGGTGTTAGAGACAGCAGTATAGTGTTGCATAATGATTGAGTGCAGCCCAGTGATGGGAGCATGTGATGAAGAGCAACGACAGTGGTGCAGCGTGATGATACTTTGCAGTATACATTGAGCACACTGATGGGTACAGTCATGACTAGTGAAGCATGATGAGATGCAACATAGTGATGATGGGTGCTACATGGTGCAACATAGTGAGATGCAGCATGAGGAGCATCACAATGATAGGTGCAGCATGACGATGGAGTCACCTTAGAGAATTAGTTGAAGCAGCATGTCTTCAACTGAGTTCAACTACCTCATGTATCATCTTCTTAGAGATGATCTATTCTCTTATTTAGATAAGTCAAAGTGTTGACTTATGTTGTAAATGTATTCTCTCTCTCTCTCTACTGAACTATTGAAGAACATATAAGAAGAATTAATCAAGGGTTTCCCCACATTGGGGTTTGTCCCTGGCTAGCGCCACATCTTGTGTCCTCTTGTCTTGGCTTGTCTTTTGTGGTTTGTGTTTATGTTCTATCTGTAATTTACTATTATGCTAATGTGATTGCTAATCTGGAAAAGATATTGAGCTAACTCTGAAAATTGAAATAAATTTCTCTAAGCATTGAACATACCTAAAATTAACCCCAGACGTAGTTATAACTATAGTCATGACCTCAATGGAGAAGATCAGTATTTCGGTAAATCTAAGTGCATCTCTCATATATATATATATATATATATATATATATATTTCAGATCTCTTTGTTGAAATGAATATCTTGATGAGTATATAGCAGTAAGGATCTCGATTATTTCGATCTTGCAACAGTGATGGAGATCTCGATGATGCAATAGTGATGGCCTCAATGGTACAACAATGATGATGATCTCAACAGTGACAAAGAAGAGGATTGGTGTCTTGGTCTTGAAGTGGCTAGGTAGGTCAAGGTTCATGGTCTTGGTATTCGTCAATTGGAATCTCTATAAGAATAATTTTGTGCGGGTTTTCCTCTCCAAGAGGGAGAGCTTTTGGCTCTAGAAGAAAGCCAAACATCTTGTGTTCTTGTCTCTTTGTCTTGATAGTTATTTGATGAACTAAAGAAGACACTCCAATAGTAAGTGAAGATTGGAATAAGAAGAATAAGTTTAAACACCTCACAAATAGTTAGCATGCTAAGAAGAATCTATTAACTCTAACTGCCCTAGCTTCTTCAACGCTCTTTATAGACCAGGTCATGATTAGGGGATTAGACCTTGGATCTCTCAATTGAACTGTCCCTCTAAAACCTTATTTATAATTTAAATTTTATATTGTTATATAATTTTAAGTTATTAGAAGGCACTAATTAAGGAAACCATTTTTTTTAATTCATTTTTAATCACATTTTTTCTTTGAGAGTGTTTTTTAAAGATAAATTTATAATTTAACTTAACAATAGTTATATAGATTGTAGTGCAAAAGATGTGTCACAAAAAAATTCCTCCACAAAATGAGTCATTCGTAATATTTTAGACCTCGAAATTCTTCTCACGCTAACCTAACCTATGACATTTTTAACTCCTACAAAAATATTTACTCTTACATAATTATATTACTCTATCAACATAATTCTCAACTTCATTGTATTCAAGTTATGTAGGAATTTCACTACCCATGTTACACAAGCTAATGTTTAAAAGTTCCTAAGATCAAAGGAACGTAAGGCACTATAACTCTTAGATACATTGAAGGACTCCAAGAATAGTACTTAGTTGGTCTTTCATGATGCTCAATGAAGAGGATAAACCCTACCCTTTAAATATGCTTCCCGATTGCATGATATGGCAGTCATCTCCAATTGTTTTGCTCAATGTGCTAGTTGGAAGTATTATGTAAGAATTGTTTCTAAGTCTGTATAGGTAGACTTCCAATATACCCAAGTCTACATGGAATATCAAATATATATTCAAATTTTATCAAATGCAATGCTACTTATCAAAGACCAACATAGATGTACAGGGTGTCCAACAATGTGACCCGACTTGTATTCCTATGTATATGCTTTCCTATGAAATTTTACATGCTAAACAATAGATCATTATACTTAAAGACATCATAACACATCTCTAGCCTAAAAACATTCATAAAATCTTGAGTGCATGTCAGCGCACGAAAGTGCTATGATACCACTTGTGATGTATCTCAATACCTAACTTAGAGAATTCAAAGCAATATTGGTAGAAATGCAATTGCAACTCAGAAAAAATAAGAAAACATTTATTGATAGCATTAATAGAAAGGAATGTTCACATACCTATTCAAGAGAGCAACTACAATTGACCAGCAAGAAAAAAATTGACAAGAAAATATTTGAAAATGGAAATTTATCTGAAAGTTTAGAAACCTTGTTGTAACTTACTAAATCCTAATATGCAAATTTAAAATATTCATTGATATTGTTATAAAAATATTCAAATTTTAATGATTTTACATAATCTATATAATATTTGGACGATTTTCAAGATAAAATTGTTTTATATTATAAAATTTGGACAAAATCAGTTTAGACAAAATTGAAATTAGTGAATTTTTTTTAAAAAAGACATGGAAAACCAGCTCACTTGCAAACATTAGCCCTAAATTTCTCTATTGAGCAAAGCTCCAATACAATATTAATCACTTAATATTTAATCACATAATTTATTTCTTTACTAATAATTTATATCTATCCCAAACCATCACTTACTGGACATTCGTTAATGAGATTGCATAAATTGCTTAGTGAATATTTTATGAACATCGATTATTTATACACTAACAAACATGCGGACCTTAATAAAAATAGCCGATATACATTTAAGTAACAACTTATTCTGTTGACTTGACTTGGTGTGGCGGTGAAAACCTCACAAAATTTAATAAAATTAATAAAAGCTCATGTTTGCTTGAACTTCTTGTGCTTATGAGAAAAAATTGTGTTCATGAAGCTAATATACTTGGCTAAAGGAACATATAGTGGGTTATTTCAAAAGGTTTACATGTATGCAAATCGATTAAATGAATTACCATGAGCGGAATAAAACATAGATGCAACAAACTTTGATATGGTAAAACTTCCACCTTTATAGTATCAACATTCCAGGAGCTTAGTCATTTTTTTATACTTGCATCTGCGATTAAAACAACAAAGCAAAACGATCTTCATATAGCCAGGCATGGTAGCATCTATGGTCCAAGAAACTGTGAGATATTAATTTGGTGGTCGTTAGAACATACTATCAGTGGGTTAAAAAGAGCTTTTAGAAAGTTGCACGGTTAGGCATGTCAAACACACATGGGCAGCCAGAAAGATATGAAAGATAAAACATGCAATTCGATTTTTTATTAACAGAAGATATACATTTATAGTACATTATGTGACTCTTGGGTTTCAGATCCCAAGGTCTCTTAGACTGCTTTGTCTTTTCGGCTTCCACACCAACCATTTAGGATTAGGTGTCCAACATTCCCCCCCTTAATCTGAAGGGTTATGTATGAGTCCAAGAAGAGAGTTGTAATACAAAATGTGCAAAAAATGCATGGCAGCACTAGGCTAAATGTGCTCTATGAAATGTTGGTATAAAGGGCAGTGGTTTAAGGATGACCACCAACACTGGAACGCTTAGTGCAGTTCCCGGAACTCTTCCAAAACTGGCAAGAAACTGAAGTTTTTTGCTAGAGGAAGTGATCCTATTGTTTTGAAGAGGGAAATCTTCAACCATAAAAGGGAGGTCTCACCTGTGATGGTTTAAGGATGACCAACAACTCTGGAATGCTTAATGCAATTCCTGGAACTCTTCCAAAACTGGCAAGAAGCTGGAGTCTTCTGCTAGAGGAAGTGTTCTCAATTGTGTTCCTGGAATGCTTCCGAAACTGGCAAGAAGCTGAAGTCTTCTGCTAGAGGAAGTGTCCCAAATTGCCAACTGAAGGCATGTTCAGGGGCATCTTTGTCGCTGGCTACAACTCTGAAACTGGTGTGGCAGGTTGTGGCTCAGGCTCGCTTGATGTGACTTTGAAGCTTGTAGATGACCATCATTTCCCCCCCTGTCAGATACAAGGTGAGAAGATGGAGAAAGCTCAACTGCAAGACTGTTCAATACTCTGGAACAAGTTTTGACATGTGTTTGGAATATCTTCTTGGCTGTTGATGCCCATTGCCAAGAAGCGATCCATCCAAGATGAATCTTTGTTCTTGCAGGACGTTTATTTCTGAAGCATCTGTGTGAGGAATGACTAGTTTTATGACAGTGCTTACATGGATGAAGATCAAAACAATGATCTTTCAAATGGCCAACTCGGTCACAGTGTTGGCATTTTATGATCTGTTGTTGTTGTTGTTGTTGCTGTTGCTGTTGTGGAAGAGGGGCAGAGTCTGGAACAACTGAAGCTGAACTGTCATGAGGAGCAGGTGAACTGTCATAAATGAATCCAACACTCTGAAACTGAATGGGCTTGGTGTAGTCTGGAATATGAAAGGACAAGTCCTTGTCATATCCAAGACCAGTTTTGTGCTTGTTGTGGACAAGCTGTTCCCAAGGTCTGATGATGGGCTTGGGAAGTGCAGACTGAACTTCTGCCTCTGCATGTAACCTTGCTGCTTTATCTGAATGAACTGTAACATTATTGACTTGCTGTTTATGGGAGTCTGTTTCATTGTTCTGAACAGAAACAGGTTCAGAATGATGACTCCACTGTTGTAATTCTTCCTGCTGCAGTTGTGATTCAAGCTGCAAAAACTCTATCTTTTCTTGTGCATATTGCAGACATGTTTGAATGTCTGAAAGAGAGGCTTTGTTAATTTTGACTGTGCTGTTAGCAGTGGACATGATTAGAGTTCTCAATAACTCTAATATTCTTTCAAGCTTAGCCATTTTTCTACACCTTAAAAATCCTCCAAAATCCCACAGAAAAATGTCAGCTGCTAAATATCTTCAAGTTACACAAGAAAGCCCTGTAGCTTAAAGGGAAAAACCAACCAGAGATATCTTGAAACTATGAAAATTATACAAATATCACCGAGTCCTTCTATATTTAGCCAACAATTACCCAAAATCCTCTAATATTTTGAAGAAATCCCTTGACGGCTGCAAAAACTATCAGCTGCTAAACATCTTCAAGCTACACAAAGAAAATCCTGCAGATTAAAGAAAAAACGCAGGGCAAGCGCTGGAGGCTTAATGCGCAGACTATTGCAACTGTGGCACTTTTTATTGCATCCACAACAAATATTTTAGTTCCAAAATATGGCGGCAGGATTATTGATATTGTCAACAGAGATTTGAGAACGGAAGAAGAGAAAGCAGATGCTTTTAATACCATCAAAAACACTCTTGTGGAAATTCTTCTTATAATCTTAATTGGTTCATTTGCTACTGCACTGCTTGGATGGTGGTTTGCATCATCAAGTGAACGTGTTGTTGCTCGATTGAGAAAAGATTTATTTCGACATCTTTTTAACCAAGAGATCGCATTCTTTGATGTCACACGAACTGGGGAACTTCTTAGTCGTCTTTCAGAAGATACAAATTATTAAGAATGCAGCAACGACGAATCTCTCAGAGGCTCTCCGCAATCTCACAACTGCATTGATTATGTTTCAAAAAATATAACTGAACCATCCATTAAACTGCTGCAACAACGATATACTATGATTGTGCCATATCAGAGAGCGAGTAACTTGTCAAAAAACAAGACATGGACAGCAAAGACAATATCTGCGCCGAGTGCCAGGCGTTGCAAAAGTACAATCATGGAGGAAGCAGAACCCATAATTCGACAGTTATCATTGTTGATTTTTCAAGCTAAGGAGCTTCACTATGACAGTGCTACTATGATCATGAAATTGAAGGTTCAGATACAAGCGCTGGAAGATCGTGCAAATGCTGCAACTATACAAAGTACAACATTTGGACAATCGGCTGCAGAAGCTGTGCCCAAGGGTCTTTACTGTTTTGGCACAAAGGAATGGTCCAAAAATCATAAACTACAAAAATACATGGATCAGCAGAATCATTCACCTAAACTCGCAGATAATAAATTATATCACTTTTGTGTGTTTTCCGATAATGTGATTGCTACATCTGTAGTTGTGAACACCACAGTTCAGAATGCCGATGATTTCACAGCAGTGGACGTCGCCCTGCGGGAACAGCTCCACCCATAAATACGCCGCTCTTACTCAAATTCCATGTGTAGAAGATTGCAATGAGATCTGCTACAAGGATCCTGTTATAAAGGACCATCCATGGAGTGCTTATATTGATCATTCTCCAGGGCAGGATGATAACTCTGCGGAATATTACAATGCATGCATCACAGGCTGTGCTTATAAGTTAAATATTCCCATGGAAGAATTGAATGCTTTCCACCGAAACAGATCACCAAAGCCTGAGAATGTGAAGAAGACGCTTCATCAAACAACGAATACGAGAAGCAGATTTATCAAATAGCTTCAGCATTGCAGATAGAACCTTCCTTTAAAATGTAGCTGCTCAGCTTCAGTGCCTTTTTCGATTTGAAAATGCTGGCTGGAAAAGTGGAGACCCATAAGGTTGGTCGAACGGCTGATTTGCTGACACTGACGATTCACTTCCATAATTTATTCTATGGAAACCGCCAGAGTTGGATACCATTCTGCCTTCATACCCGTCAAATTCGCCGTCAGGTGAGGAGGGAGTTACATTAAACAGAGGTCCATTATTGTTATGGGCGGCCTTGCAAGTAAGCGTGGCCCCATCAACCGTCTTCGTGGGTTCCTCGAGCGCTCCGACTTGTAAATAAAAAAGGCAAAACCCTTGGATTTTCCCGTCACCTTGTCTAACCTTAACGACCCTTCTTCAATCTCCCCGTTTGGCAGGTTCCTCGATGTCTGTCAGAATTAAGATTCTTGGCGTTACACAAGAGCTGCGCATTGAATTGTAACCTAATCACCAACACAAAATCCTTGAAAAATGTTACGTTTCAACGTTGGAATGTAACGTATTCTATGCAATATATATGTTAAACACACGGTCATGCTCTGTTTTCAATTCATAACCGCCACCACGTGGACCGCAACATTTAATCACACACAGTCATGCTCTGTTTTCAATTCATAACCGCCACCACGTGGACCGCAACATTTAATCACACACAGTCATGCTCTGTCTTCAATGTTTAATTTAGGCAGCGTTTACCACGATTCTCAGCAGAGTTACTGGAGTTTTGACTAGCGTTCAACAATATAGCGTTCTTTGGAATACGATTTGTAGCGATAGGTGCAATGAGCCACTTTAGTGGTTAGCACTCTAGATATAGCTTATATATTTCCATGGAAAAAACACAACTCAGTCAGAAAAACAATGTCAAACCATGCCATACCGTGTCTATAAGCCATTTAGTGTGTGCGACACCAGGTATTTCAATGCAAAGAGCAACGTACATATAGTACTCAAGGCAACGTTACGACAACAGACTACCATGTAGACAATATGGTAAATTCAGGTGTATACATTATGGTAGGGATTGCAAAAATGGTGTTGCATTGATAGAATGTTAAGGCAGGTGTAGACAGACTATCAGCGTATCAATGAAACCTCTACTTTCGACAAAGAGAAGACGTTCGAATTTGCAGGTCGAGACAAAAGTTTCTGCTCTTAAGGAGAGAATGAAACAATGTCTAAGTAAAATATAATATCGAATGTGTATCCTATTCGAACTTGTAGTATTCAAATTCGAGTGAGTTGAGCGCTTGGTAACAATTGTAACAGATAGGGTCCAGGCTTGATAAGTCTGAAGAGACAAACAAAGATGCCGAGGTGTTACAGCTAGGGTAGGTAGGTGACAGAGACGTTAGGAATAGTGTCAGACCCGATTTCAGTGAGAGAGAAGCGATAATGTTTAGTGTAACCAGACAGGTAGTGCTGGCAGAGCGCTCAGGGAGGCATGACCGACAGTAGAGAAAAGCCACAGAATTGCGCTGAGTAACATTATAAACATAGAGTAACTTTATTTCTATAGCTGACTGGCCAAATAAAGAAGCAAACAAATCTTGGAAAGAATGCAGCGCTGACAATATCTGAAAATGCCTAAGCCTAACTTGGCTCCGATACCATGTCAAACACACATGGGCAGCCAGAAAGATATGAAAGATAAAACATGCAATTCGATTTTTTATTAACATAAGATATACATTTATAGTACATTATGTGACTCTTGGGTTTCAGATCCCAAGGTCTCTTAGACTGCTTTGTCTTTTCGGCTTCCACACTAACCATTTAGGATTAGGTGTCCAACAAGGCAGCAGGCCATTTTCTTGCCAACATGCGAAGTCTTGTTTATTAGTATATTGCTCTTACAAATTAGAAAAGTTCTTTATCCCTGGTTAACCAAAAGAATGCCAGAATTCTACTAGAACCTTATCTTGATTCATTTTTTTGAAAAATGCTGCCAATTTTGATAACTTAAGCAATCTGAAAAGCCTGCCACCCAACTCATTTCCCCGTCCACAAATAAAAGATTGCTCGTCAAAGAGAGTGATCGGTATATTTAGAAACGCCAAAATATTTAGCAGAAAGCAAAAACACAGTGCAACATCAGACGAAAATGTTATATGAAGTTAGAAATGCATAAATGCACTATACAGTGCCACGGAAATCACATTTTGCATTTAAGAAACTGGAAATCAACATAAGATTGTGAGATAAAATTACATGCAAGTTTGATCAGATTAGCATCTATCACGTATTTTGCTAGAACATATTCAGGACCAACTATTGTGACCCTGACAAATATTGGATTGAGAACATTTCCAAGTCCCTAAAACCAGGTGTTCCCTGAAATATTTTACTCTATTGACTACAATGGTTTACCAAGGGAGAAAACTTCCGCATGACCGTAATATGGTACACCTCTCATCTCCTTAACCAGAAATCAAAGGAATTCATTAACCCAAAAATTGCAATAACCAGAAATCAAAGGAATTCATTAACCCAAAAATTGCAATAGAAACCACTGATATGCCCTCCTTTTAAATGAAATTCCAGGAAACGACACTATTAAACATAGATCAGATTCAACAACAAAAATATTTGCTTCATGGCTGCCATAAGAGGACTTAAATTTTTTCCATCAAACTATCGCCCTCAAATTGAGAAAATGGGCGTCTCAGGCCATCATACACTGCTCTTACAATAGAAGGATGCACATCCCCAGTGAAAACTTCAGCATCCAACTTCTCTATATGAGGCCAAATCTGCAATTTAAGACTCTAATCAGCTGTGAGACACCAGACTAATCAGCTCAAATCTGCATAATTTAACAAGCTGCTGGATTGTTTACCTCTGTTGCATACTGCCTTGTCAATGCCCGAACCTGGCCCAGAGTGACCCGACACCATTCCTGTTCTTCTTCTGCATGCAATCCATTACTCTTGGCAAACCTGTCTCGCATGACATAAAGGTGAAACGGAAAATCAGACAAAATTGAAATTGTACAAAGAAAGCATCTAGACAGAAAGATTTTAGTTTCTCGCAGTAGTCACCTTTGATTCCTGCGTTCATCATCATCGTCAGCATCCATTGCTGAAGGCTCTTTATCTACAGCCATGGAATCTCCTTGATCAGGTCCAGGACCATCAATTGGTTTCTCGATAAGATCATCCAAGAGATGTTTCATGAGCACATCCGTAAAGTTTTTATAGAGAGCAAAGAGCAATGCCTGCATTCAGCTTGAATAGCATGAATCAATTTGGTCCATTATCGCAGCTAACTGGGAAATAAAAGGTGCACAGAATCTGTTAGAATAACATAAGTAACATGCCACCTTAAACAATTTCTGACAGATTTGGAATTGCTTGTCGTCAGACAACATGGGTATTCTTCAACCTCCTTAGAGACTCTCAAAGGCTGTTTATCTGAAGATCATATTTTTGTGCCTTATCTTAGATCCAAGCAAATTAAAGAGGATTCAACCAAGAGGCCAGAAACTATATTTGAGGAAAAAAACACCCATGCCAGCATAATGCACTGTGCAATATTGAGGATAATACGAACCAAGCAATTTTAGTAACAGAGACCGATGAACTTACGAAACAAAGTTGGTGTTCAGTATGTGGTGGAGTGGGGTAGAACAAACTAACTTTTTTGCAGTTCTGTTCCCAAACAAATTTTTGTGTTAAGAATCATAGATTCTCTAGAATGTAATCATCTACTGAGGCAGAGGAATTACCCGGATGGCCAAAAGTGGCTGGAATCCGGGCAAAAAAATTTCAAAAATCTTGTAAAGGCAGTGTTTGAATCGTGTTTTTGATGGCGGAAATGGATTCAGCACCATCAAAAACATCTAGGACACCTAAAATTTTGAAGTTTAACAACTATAACTTGGATTTACAAAAATCCTTGCCGGATTTTCTCTAAATATGACTGGAATTTCCATAATTTTCCAAGCAATTCCTCCGGCTAGTTAGACTACTGGCTAGTTAGACTACGGCCTCTAGAATTCATAACAATGGACATTTTACAGCTATAAACCATCAAATGCACGTAACATGAAACAAACAAGGACGTGATCAAATACCAATACATTCATACAAAAAATAAACATAAGTAAGAAATAAACTTCAATTAAAGGAAGAATAAATTAGAAATTTGCTTAAATCAGGCACAAAATTAGTTGTTGGTCCCAGTGTTATCAGAACCGGACCAAACTGATCTGAGCCGGCCAGTCCAACCGGTTGGAGGGCAAAACCATTTCAGACTGGCCTCCTGAACAGGTCAGTTGGGTAAAGTTGCGTACAACACAGTACAACACAGCACGTGGGGCCTGTTTTGCTTTTCTTTTTCTTTTTTCCTTTTTTAAATTTTCTCTTAGCTGGCTATTGGTCCAGAGTAGGTGCCTAATATTCACTATTCAAGCCCATGGCCCTACTATTGCTATGCATTTCATGGTAATGTTAAAAATTTAATAAAAAGATGAAAATGAAAGATAGAGGAAAAAATGTTCTCTTCTATTTTTCATTTTCATCATTTTACTTAAATCTTTAACATTACCATGACATGAATCGGTATGTTTGAGGGTGGTTCCGAACTCACTGGATTTTATATGGAGAAAGTAGAAACTTAGATCCTGCTCAAAATCCAACATCCTTAACAGTTTTTCAGGATCCTGAGATCCTGAAATCCTGAGATCCTGAGATTTCCATTGGATTTTGTCATGTATGAAATTAAGGAACTAGTATTTAATCAAGAGCACCAAGCCCTCTATGTAACTTGATGTTAGTGGCATTGGTTGTCAAACTCCTCTATCATGATCCTACTAAAAATGTACCCATCACTCAAACAAAATCTTGAATTAACATGCTAAGCATTTTCTATCTTAATTTAATTCTTAGAGGGTGATACTAATAACGAAGATCTCGATATAAGCAAAGATTTTGATATGCATGTATTTGTTGTAGCATGGTTTTTTTTTGGATGCTAGAGGCCATCTAGGGCCTGTTTTTTGATGTAATTTTGGTTCATAGATGGATTGCACTCTGTTATTTTGATTATGTGCATCCTTACATGTTATATAAATGAGAACTTTTGCTTAATTTAAATGGTTTGGATTCATATGGATGCACATGGATACACATGTCTTTCTTTAAAATTTGAATATTTTATGTGTTTTTGGTTGACTGGTTTTTGGTCCAGTTTATTTACTGGTTCCCGGTCCAGGGGGTCTACTGGGTTGATAACCTGTCCGGTTCTGATAACATTGGTTGGCCAACAGCACTTTTTTGCATATTTTCAGAGGTTCATCTGTCAAGACACTACCAAACTATGCTGTTGTTTTGATTGCTTTATTTTCTGTCAAATATAGAAGAAAATGATACTGTACAATGCAACATAAGGATAACAGGTGGTACAGTTAGTTGAAGTCCATTGAATCAAACTCAGCTGGGGGATGAATTTGAAAGTACCAAAATACCAAGTAATACACATTTTTTGAATAAAAAGGAATTTTTTATTTAAATTAAAAACATCTATTCTTGTGCAATGCAGAGTATCAAAAGATGTCAAACATATCACGTGTACAATGAGTCCAAAAACGATCCAAAATGGGAGCTAAATTCTGGATGCATATATAACTAAGTAAGAACTATCTCCTCTACCTTTGGCTGCCTCAGTTCAATGATATTTATGTCGAAAGGGAGACAAACAATAGCCTCCTCAACCAGCCAATCCGATGTAGGGTCTACAACGTCCAAGTCAACCACTATACGATCCATTCTTCTTGTTCATCATGATTCTAGCTAGGATGCCCTAGATGCTTCACTGTGTTGTCCTCAAGTCCTCTTGGTCACTTTTTGGTTGCATTTATTGAAGGTGTAATGTATGTATCGAGATATGGTAATATGGAGTACCTAGGAAGGTAGACAAGGGGATAATGAATATAATGTGACTATAATAATGGAATAGGCCCACTTAGTAGTTGATGACTAACAAATAGGTTCACTATGTAGCTAAAAGAAAATAATATACTAATAAGCAGTAGTTGGCATAGACCCTTATGAATACTCAATAGTTAGACATGGTGGATACATTGCTTTATAGTAAGCAAGGCTTGTGGAGTGATTCCTTTCATAAAGAGTATTTGATGGTATTACCTTACCTTAAGGGTTCTTCTCTATATATCATATTGTCTATGGTATAAATGTTTTGGGTATTTTACTATTTTCTAAAGACGAGTTTAATTCTAAATTTTTACAGTTTATTCTCTCGTATATCTATTGAAGTTTGCTGCAAGTGGTAGCAGAGCATTTTCTTGGGCACGAACTGGGAGAATTTTTTTCCCTGCAGATTTTTGAAGGAAAAGAAGAAGACAGCAAAATTCAGGTCAATTTCTGAAACTTTCCGTCTATAATTTGAAGAAGCCAATGGTAGATTTGAGATCCCCTAAAAAAAACACCGGATTTCAAAAAAATAATCATCCAAATCATAGTCCACGAAGTGGAGTTATCACTGATTTAAAATTATCATTTTCTAGGGTTTTTTTCCAATCACAGCCACTCGGTTTGTAGATTGGGTATCGTTTCCCAAAACACACAAATTCCAATCAAACAAATACCAAAAGATCCAAAGTGACCATGAAATTTCCTAATTGTGGTCATAACATCCAATCTGAAAACATTGCAAGAGCTCTGATCATTTAATATTAGTCACCTCAAACCCTAGCTACGTAAAGGAGATCCATTGAAAAGTATAGTATTTATTGAAAAAACTTATTTCTATCTTTGGGTTGTAATAAGGAAGATGTTTTTTATAAGAAAAAATGATGGTCCTATTATTGAAGAATACACAAAGAGATAAAGCCATTGACAAAGTTTTGGAAACATTGTTTCCCTCTTATAATTTAAGAGGAGATGTGACTATCTAATGGAATTAACTTAACCATAACAAGATGAAGGCACTTTCAGATAGAAAATATGAAGTAATTTTTACAGGTAGTATTAAGTTGGAAAGAAGGATAAAGAAAGTAGTTGCATGGATGTATTCAATAGGAAAAATATTATTATTTCTATAAACCCTAGTAGCATGAATAAGCTCATCAAATTTATCTTTGCTGAAAGATCGCAAGTTCCCACAAGAAATATTCAAAGCACACAAGTTGACAATGAAAATGTTCAAATTTTTAAAGATTTGAAGATTATTATGGATAAATATGAGTTGCATTTAGATTTTCATGTTACAGATATAGTTTATGTGTATACTGTTTTGGAATACCAATGGATGAACTCAATTAGTATGGTTAATATTAATGTGCAAATAAAGTTTTTGAAGCTTTGGTACAACAAAAAGAAAATTTTATTGTATATATTTCTCATATTAAACAGGGAGGGCCAAAGGGTTCACATCAAGAATTCCTTGCATGGAAGCTAATTGCAATACCAACTAACACATCAGACGAAGAGTCTAAGGTTGAAGAAGAAAAGCCCCAAAAAGGGCATAAAAAGGAAGAAGAAGCTAAGAAGCTAAGTCACTTAAAAGAACCACATGTTGAAGAGTCAAAGAAGCAAGAATTGATAGCTAACATTCTTATTTATGGACACCCACAAAACCCATAGAAACAACAATCATCAAGTCAAAGGCATGAGTGTCAACAAATGTACCATGGATCAACATGGAACTAGAAAGGAAACCAATACAGAGGTACATGGAGCACTAAAAGCAAAGCATAGAGATATCAAAGCTGCACAACGAAGACATGGATCCCAACAAGAAATTAGAATCAAGATTGAGGATGAAAGGCCACACATATATTAATTTTAAATGAATTATAAGATAAAATAGTAAGAAATCAACATCAATAAACATAAAAAAAGCTATCACAAACTTGGAAACTGCAAGGATAAATTACAAGCTTGAGTTGTGACATGAAGTTATGAGTTTTGATCTATGGACTTGGTCAATGGCTATGAGGTTTGCCAAACCTCAAAAAAATTTAAGGTTCGTTAAAATTCGAACCACAAGGTTAAAGTTCGACGAACCTTGTGACATAGACTCCTAGTCTCCTCCTGGATGAAATCATTCCACATCCTCCTCCAATCAAGAAAATGTTCTCTAGCCACAATCCCATCTATGAATCCATCCCACATTTTGGAAAAACCATCTAGTGTTGTCTTCACCAACTGGTCCTCAAGGATAGCCTCTCCCACTGTAGCCAACTCATCTCTCACCTGTGTGATCTTGGTGCGGTATCAGGTCACTGTGTCAGTCTTAGTCATCTTGGTGTTTCTAAGCTTCTGCCACAACACCATCTTCCTGTTCTCATTGAAACTTTGGTGTAGTGTGACTATGGACTCCCACATCTTGTAGGTGAACTTCTTCCTGGTCACATGAGGGAGTAGGTGGTCTTTGATGGCATCGAGAATGAATCTCCTTACCTTTACATTCTGCTTGTTGAAGTATACCAACCGAGCTGCGTTAGTGGGAGGTCATGCTATATTTCCACAATGTCCCACATCTCCACTTCCTCTAGCACCATCATTCTCTCCTTCCAGGCACCAAAATTCTGAACCCCACTCAATCTGTCCTCCACCCTCAAACTAGTCGCCATGACCTCACAACCAACACAAAATCTCAGATCTCTGAAGACTGCAAACTGCTCCCTCTCAACCGCTATTCTATGGGCATCTGAAGGCAATTTAGGTTCACTGTTTTGGCATAAGGTTGCTTGCTGGTTTTTCTTATCAGTTGAAGGTGTCACTGTAGGTTCATAGGCTCTGATACCATGTAGAAATTTCCTAAGTTCTGTAGCCCTCATAGTTTCAAGGTTTTTGCATATTGTTTAATGCCCTCAACCCCAAACTGTTAGCTGATAAAAAATTAATGCAAATTAATTTGAAACATTCACAGGCTATTCTACTTCCATTTTACTTTTAGTTGATATAAAAATTTATGCAAGCATTTAACACACAGGAGACAAGTGTTTTTGGTCAACTAGACCCTAGAAAAACCCACACGGGGAAAATCAGTCTTCAAAGAGGATTAATTAGCTTCTCAGGAAAATTATCACTGTCACTAATAACAACAATTTTTGTACTTATCTCTCCCCTAGAAAGAGTGCCTTCCTTCTCATAGAATTTTGGGCCATAGACTGTCCTCGCTGTTTAGAAATTCTCAGACCTTTGTACCATGTTCACAACTTAGAAATTCGTTCCTGGAGTTGACTGTTCTTTTCTAGAAATTCATGCCACAACTTCTTGTTGATTGCCTTGAATTCTATACAATATGAAGCTTCTCTCTACCACAAAACTCACTAAACCAGACCTCTGTTTATACCTAAAATAGTGTGCAGAAATGCTCTGGATTCCTCCTCGACTTTCGTGCCCTTCCCTTGAGCTTCAACTCAGGCCTGCTACAGAAAGTATTCTCAGCTGTAAATCTCTTCTTCTCCTTCAGCGTCCTTCTCCTCTTCCTCCTTGCTCTTCTTCTCCAAAATTCTCATGGGAAGAATGATAAGCTTCTCTTGCCTTTTCTCCCTTTTTGTCTCTCATTAGATAGAAGAACCCTAACCCTATTGATCAAGCGCTGCAATTAGATCTCAGCCCATGAGATCAATGGTGGAGATCATTTTCCTAACTTGAACCCCTCTCTCATGTGGACCCCCTCATTTAATGAAATCCTAGTCACTTCAATACATTTTGTACCTTTTAACTTTTTGCCCTCATAAAGTCAACTTAAAAATAGAAAGTAATTTTAATATTAAAAGGTACTTTATTACTTTTCCTCATAATGTCACTTTAAGACATGAAATGACATCAATATAAAGTACCTAGTACATGTACCACATAACGTGATTTTTCCACCATGACTTTAATATAACCCATAAAGTCACATGCCAAAAGAGGTAATTAAAGTGTCTTCCTATGCAAAAAGACTAATGTACTAGGAAACACCTCCTTGGTACCCTTACTATTTTTAACAAAGGCTACCTCCTCCATTGCCTCTTCCTCTAACCAATCAAGTGTCGATTCCATGATAGGCATCTTGGCCTCAACCTTCCATGTAGCAGTGGTGTGAATCCCATCCAATGAGATGACCCTCACGTCAAGTGCCTTTTGAAATTGCCTCACCCACAATCGGAGATTGTAGTTGTTAAGTTTAGGTATGTTCTATGCTTAGATCAATTTATTTCAGTTTTCATAGTTAGCTCACATCAACATTAAAATAAATTGCAGATAGATCATAGAACATAAAACATAAATCACATGAGACAAGCCAAGACAAGAGGACACAAGATATGGCGCTAGCCAGGGACAAACCCCATTGTGGGGAAACCCTTGATCAATTCTTCTTATATGTTCTTCAATAGTTCAACAGAGAGAGAGAGATAGTACATTTACAACAGAAGACAACACTTTGACTTATCTAGATAAAAGCATAGATCATCTCTAAGAAGATGATACATGAGATCAGTTGAAGACATGTTGCTTCAACTGATTCTCCAAGGTGACTCCACCTATCATTGTGTTGCATGTTGCACCATGCTGCACCGATCATCACAATGTTGGACCTTATGACCATGCAGTACACATCATACTGCTGCAGCTTATGCTGCATTGTTGTCCCATTGTTTAGCACTGTTGTACCTTGTGCCACTGCTGCACCATGCTGTCACCCATGTGCTTGCTGCACCATTGCTGCTTCGTGTACTTGCTGCACCAAGTACCATACTATTGTCCCATGCATCTTGGCAGCACTATGTCACCTTGCCGTCCCATGCATCTTGGCAGCATTATGTCATCTTGCTGTCCCATGCATCTTGGCAGCATTATGTCTTGCTGTCCCATGCATCTTGGAAGCATTATGTCACCTTGCTGTCCCATGCATCTTGGCAGCATTATGTCTTGCTGTCCCATGCATATTGGCAGCATTATGTCACCTTGCTGTCCCATGCATCTTGGCAGCATTATGTCTTGCTGTCCCATGCACCATATTATTATGTACAGCCACCAATTTGGCTCCCACAGACTGCCCAACAATCTGGTCCAAACTGATCCTCAACACCTACAAGAAATGTCATAGACAACATACCTTAGCTCATTGCTTTGAGGTCTGATTTGTTTGCTGCAATTGAGGTCTGGTCAGGGCAAATCACAGTGTCTTTGCCAGCTTCTTTTCTGCCCAGATTTGCTCCAAGGTGGTGTGGTTGCCCTTCTTTGTGGGGTTGAGACCCTTCACAATAATCCTGGGTGGTTCTAGCCTTTACAAGGTCCACGGCCTGCCCTCACAGCAACCTTCCATAAATTTGCAGCAAACTAGTTAAGAGTTTGCCCGTCCTCTAAACAGTTGATGCGGCTGCCCTTCCTTGCAAAAATTCGGTGACCTGAGATGGCCTAAGACAGCCCTTCAAACCTTCGCTGGAATGTTGCCTTAGCTGTGGCTAAAACAAAGAATGTTTAGGGTGGTTGAACAGCGTTTAGGGCAGCTTTGATCTGGACAGCATATAGCCTTGTGTCCACCATAAAAGTTGCCCTCCATGTAAGCTACCACATCAAGACATAGAGCCTTCTCTTCATTGCCTGCATCTAGATGTAGGGCATGCCTTCTCTATGACCGCGTTGAGCTAGGGCATCCTCTCCTTAGGGATGCGTAGATTCTTAGGATCTCTTCCTCCCACCAAAAACTCAAAGACAAATGGAGAGGAAGAGACACAAGAAGTGTGTGTGAGAAATGACTCTCAAGTCATCTCCTTTTATACTAAAACGTTAAGCACATGTGGGGTTTATTTGGTTGCTGGCCGACCTTGACGAATTGTCTTATAACACAAATAAATTCATAGCTTCATGAAATTGAATACTTATCAGAATTGGATGATCTTTAGATCAATCCTACACCTCATGATGAGAAGGATCCAGGAAAAATATCAGCTGCTATAAATAAGATGACCCTCATGGAGTTTGGCCCTAGTTGCCAATTTTAACACTCCCTCTCAACTAGGGAGAACTCCATCCACTGATCCATATGTCCAACTGTACTATCTTTGCCATCAGTGCCCTGCACTGCCCTGCACTGCTCTGCTCCGCTCTGCCCTGCCTTGCTCTGCTTAGCTTTCTTCTGCTCTCCTCTGTTGAGCTTTGCTCTGCTTTGTTGAACCATGAAGAAAAAGAATTGATCAAGAATGTCTCATACCATTCTCTATTGACCCGAAGTCAGTTTTATTGATCCCAAATCAATATCACAAGAGAGTGTCTTAAACCACTCATATTGATCCTAGATCAATGGAGGTCATCCTAGCATATAGAGTGTGATAGATACAACGATGCGTCCATCGATAGTACTACTATGGTTCCTAACCCCATTTCCCTACTCATTGATGAGATGAGAGGTACTTCCCATGAGTCCCAGATTGCATGAGTAGGTCGCCTCGACAAGAGAACTAATCATCCTGGCCCACAGGAGAACTAATCATCCTGTCCCATAGTCACCACGAGGTGTCATAGGGGAAGATTGAACCTTTCACCCTATACATAGCGCATCCCGAGGAGAGGGTGAGTCACCCTGTGGTTGCATGTCGCTCCAAGAAGTACCCTGCACCCCCCTGGAGCTCCCAGAGCTCAATCATACATCATGCAGGACCCTTATAAGAAGGTCTCTCAACGACTCCAAGTCGTTCGGGAAAGTCACAAATTTGACCTTTCCCCGGGGCTTTGACAGAATGTCTGCGACCTGTACATCAGTCTCAATGCGATGGAGCCTCCTTGCTCATCGACATACCATATCCCAGATAAGGTAGTATCTGATGTCTATATGCTGGAGCAATTATAGAATACGAGATTCCTCAACAATCGAATCCCCTCCTAGTTGACACAGAGGATTACGGTGGTATCCATCATGTGTACAAATAACTCACTGAAGAGCTTCCACAACCAGGCAGCTTCACATGAGATCATACTCGTAGCTATGTATTTGGTCTCAGCGGTGCTTATAGAAACCAACTTCTGCTTCCTGCTTATCCATGATATCGAAGGAAAATCCAAAGAGAACCAGCACTCAGAAGTGCTCTTGCGATCCTCCACATTGCCTTCCCAGTCATCATTCGAATAATCATGCAGCGTCACATTTCTGGCAGTGTATCTCAATTCATGATAGATTGTGCCCCGAAGATAACTTAGAAGATTCTTAACACCAATCTAGTGAGGCTCAACTATATATGAGCTCATCATGCTAATTGGAAAACATATGTCCGGATGGAAGTTCACCAAGAACATCAACTCGAATGAGTTTATGAAACTCATAAGCATTTCCCAAATCTGGTCCGACATCACTACCATATAACTTCTGAAAGTTAAGATCCTCGAAGTAGTCACAGGCTTGCAGTTTATCATTCCACATCCGGAATCCAACTCCCTCTTACTTTTGCAAATGAGAGGGTCTGCACCTGTCAGAAATAGGTCGTCCTCATAAGGAGTCGGTATGAGAGGTCTATCATCCACAACCTTCGAGTAATGGTTTGGATTGGTTTCAACCCTAGTGAATCTCAACTTCATTAGACAGCGAGCAATCCTCTCATACTACGCCCGGGGTGTTTTGCTTCAAGCCATAGAGGGCTTTCTTCCACACGTATACATGAGATTCTCGATCATGAATCTCAAACTCCTCGGGTTGTTCCAAATCTGTGGACCTGTTGCATGAGGGGAATGGTCCCCTTTTAAGATTTTCCTTCGGTACATCTCAGACATGTACCTTCATGCTCTTCTTGATTTCAGGCATCCCTGTCACCATCTAACTCACATTAGGTAGGGCCCCATAGGTAACCTCCGGTGTTATAGATGCGATATGTCAATTGGCATGATCCCCAATGGACCATCCTGCAACTTGATACAAATTGCCAACCTTGAACCCATGAGAAAAAGCATTTTCGAAAATTCTATTTTTAAACACGTACCTATCCATCGATGAAAGCCACCCTGAAACCTTTGACTTCCATTTCCGAGATGGACACCAGGTTCTTCTTGCGATTAGGTACATAAAAGAGATTCTTGTAAATGAATAGAGTTACCCTCATTCAATTGAGGGGTAACATTCCCTACACCCTTTCCGGGATAGGTGGCATCGACTCCAAGTATAATCCCACGGTTGTTTCCGTCTCTACCAAATTCAAGAGAGCACCCTTCTATCCGATGAGGTGCCTTGAAGCACTACGATCAATAAGACAGATTCCCAAAGAATCTGGAGGAGAGGGCCAATACAAGATAATGCTTCTTTATCTTATCAGAAACAACATTTGATTCTTCATACCTGGGGTTCCTTGCTTTCTCTAAAGAGTCAGTCATTTCCTTGATGACCTGAATTACGTGTCATTCCTTTGATCATTGAAGATGTACTGGAATGATTGTTATCATCACCAAGTGATGTGTCCCTACCTCAGACACTCCTTCGCATAATGGTCGAACTTATTACAACCAACGCATCTGCCTTTCCTTCCACCCTCAGATCTGGACTTCCCATTGAAGTGATCTTTAGGTAGGCCATTAGAAACTTCCGTTGTGCCATTCTGACAATATTCTCTGCTTCGACTTCACCCTTGGTGAATTTGAAGAGGGATGAGGAATCCATTAATCCTTTTGTCCTTTCCCAACTGTCTTCGGTGATTGCTCTTTCACTCTTGCTTGGGCATTGTCTTCACCTTAGCTCTGATACCATGTTAAGTTTAGGTATGTTCTATGCTTAGGGAAATTTATTTCAATTTTCATAGTGAGCTCACATCAGCGTTAAAGTAAATTGCAGATAGAACATAAACATAAATCGCAGGAGACAAGCCAAGACAAGAGGACACAAGATGTGACGCTAGCTAGGGACAACCCCCAATGTGGGGAAACCCTTGATCAATTCTTTTTATATGTTCTTCAATAGTTCAGCAGAGAGAGAGAGATAGTACATTTACAACAGAAGTCAACACTTTGACTTATCTAGATAAGAACATAGATCATCTCTAAGAAGATGATACATGAGATCAGTTGAAGACATGCTGCTTCAACTGATTCTCCAAGGTGACTCCTTCACCTATCAATGTGTTGCATGCCGCACCATGTTGCACCCATCATCACAATGTTGGACCTTATTACCATGCTGTACATGTGGGGTTTATTTGGTTGTTGGCTGACCTTGACGAATTGTCTTATAACATAAATAAATTCATAACTTCATGAATACTTATCGGAATCGAATGATCTTTAGATCGATCCTACACCTCTCGATGAGAGGGATCTAGAAAAAATATCAGCTGACATAAATAAGATGACCCACATGGAGATTGGCCCTAGTTTCCAATTTTAACAATAGTAGACGTAGACCATAGCGTTAAGGCATTGGGACTCCAACTTGTGTGAGATCATAAATTACAAATTAATTTATAAAAATAATAAATTATAATTTTTCATGAAGTCAAAAAATTAATGAGAAAATTTTTAATCTGTTGCGCTTCTTAGTGTGTATTTTTTCAAATACACTCCAATTGTGCTCACATCTGGAGGAGCTACATGTTTGGCTGAGCACTCGAATGCAAAGCTTTTGAAGATTGTGTACTCTTCCACCATAACTTGCCACCATGCATCTACAACGAATAAGAGAAACATAAGAAAATAATTGAAAGTTGAAGCAAAGTATGAAGAGGCAATGAAATTTGAAACAAACTACAGCTTACCCAAAATTTTGGTCTTCCTATCCCGGATAGCCATGTCAAAGCTAAATGTGCCACCTACCATCTTGTATATCTCCATTTCTTTAGATATTTTTGCATGCTCTACTGGAGATGGCATTGTAGAAAAATATGCATTGATGTAGCCCAACCTAGTTTTAGGGTTTTGCATGGTTTAATGCCCAAACCCATCATAAAACATATGATTGATATATATTACCATTTAGTCTTCCAATTGATATAAGAAATAAACAAGCAAGCACAAGCATAAATTTTTGCACACTTGTACACAGTTGTTTTTGGTCAACTGACCCAAGAAAAACACACAAGGGGAAAACCAATTCTAAAGGAGGATTTTATTTGTTTTTAAGGAGATTTGTACAACAAGAATTTAGACTAATCTCTTCCCTTAAAGGATGTGTCTCTGAAGTTCTCCTTCTAGCTGAGCTCTAAACTAATATCGTCAACGCAAATTCAGTTCTCCTCAGGGAAAATTTTGGGCCTCCTGATAGTTCCTTGTGCACAAGAAATTAAGTCACTTGACAATCACAATATTCCCTGAAACTCGGGCTTGATTTGCAACATATATGCATAGGATTTTACTGGTTGCTACCTCCCATGAATGTGATATGATATGCTCTCTAAATAAAACCCTAAAAACTCGTCCGTAGACTTTTTAAGTAGACCCGATATTCTCACTGAAAAACACAAATATATGTTAGGTTGTCTAACAAAAATATTGGTTTCTTGTACACTAGACCAGACAAGTAAATAACCCGTCCAGACATGGAGATAAATTTGATCTATGTGCTACAGTGGTTGCATGCTTGAACTTCAACCTCTCCTCAAGGCTTTAACTTAGCCTCCTACCACTCAAACTTGGCCTCCTACCTTCTTGTATGTTCCTCCTTTCCCTGCAAACAAACTCTGCCTCCTCCTTGAAACTCGAGCTTGCTTATCCTTGGTGCAAGTTGTTATTTTTGTAGCACTAGGGGTGTTCTAGTGTCGAAACTTTGTGTAGAGACTAAAACACAAGAGCTCTCCATAACCCAAAAATCGTTTCTAGAAATTCCACTTAGAAGTGTTTCAATTAGATTATTAGCCTATTTTTTAATATTTCCTAAGTCTAAACTTAGGAAATTTGGTTAATTAATCAGAATTAGTTGCAATAAGTCGTGAATCATCTAGAAACTCACACAGATCAACTAAGAAATAATCTAGGTCGTAGATGGAGAACATGCTAGTGGAGACACAGAGATCGAGTTCCTTGGGCAGTTCAATTTTCCAGAGGCAGCTGTCGAAAGAGTTCGAGCCACAAGGAAGTAGAGACAGGGAGGGGTAGGGATAGTGAAGACAGAGGAAGATTTCCAGATCCGATGAGTGCATTTGCAGAGAGGCCGAAATTTCTCCAAGAAGTTGCGTAGAGGCTTCAGAGGGTAGTTCGATTTGCTGAAGGAAGAAGTCGTTTTCAATTCTAGAGGTCGGGCAAAGGTTCCAGAGGGTCGGAGAAGTGTTTTCCCAGACAATAGTAGGCAAGACAGCTTGATTTTCAGTTGTTCCGGGCAAAGCGAGTGCGGGCTGAGCATGTAGTAGATTGCATCAGGGTGACCCAAAAGTTGCATAGGGCTAGGTGAACGACTTGATTTTCAATGGCAGTCAACTGTCGGGATTGCTCAAAGTGAGGGTAATTTCCCTCAAGATATTTTTGCCAGTATTTTCTCTGCAGGATAGTCAGTGTTCAACATCCAGATTGTACTCAGATAAATTCACTGCTGCTTAATAATATAAAACCCTCAATTGTTGCACCGGCTTTCCCAAGTTGGGTTTTTCCGGGGACTTTTGTCCAAAAATAATTGTCAAATTTTATGTGCGCTAACATTTCTCAGTTTCCAGCGCTAATATTTTCCGTTGTATTTTTGTGAAGATTGTAGTGTGTTTAATTTGTTGTTGCCATAGCAATAAACTGCTAATTTAATTAACAATTAGAAGAAATAATACTAGTTGTTGCAATAGGATTTTAGACTTGAAATTTTCACATGTTATGAGAGCGTGATTGATCAAATAGGGAAGCTCATAAGCGAAAGCAAAAATTCATTGTTCAGAGAGAGCCTAAGCCAAACAGATCGAATTGCTAGGAAGATCGATTTTTCAGCGCAGGTTGGCAGAAAAATTCAGTTTGCCAGATTCAATGATTCTAGCAGGCAAAGGGAGCAGCAGCTCAGATTTTTGGTGAGCAGATTTCTTGTCTGAGCACAAAGGTTTTTGCAGCAGTTTGTTAGAGCAAAATCTGTGTCGGGTGGAAGACAAGTGCGCACACAAAGAAAATTTCTCTCAGAGGGTTTATAGTTTAGAAATCTGAATTTCTAGTTGTAGTCGACAGTAGCTACAAGCAGAGTTTCTCACTCAAGAAGGGAGTGTGAAGATGAGATTCAGTAGCCGAGTAGGTGAAAGAGGGAGATCCCTGTTTATTTTCTCCAATTTTGAGTTTCCAGATTTTGCGGCTCTTCAGGGATGACCATACGAGATTGTTAGAGGAGGTCATGTGAGTTAACCAGAACGTAGATCTGGGCAACAATTCGACTTCTCATTGTCGGAAACAAGTGTCAGAGGAAGTGCAAATTGTCTAGTGCAAGTTTCAAAGAAAGGAAGGGTCCCAGCCAAGGACTAGGCTTGAAAGGAGATAGTGGGGCACCAGATCTAGGAGTATGAAACTCCAACATGTCAGATGGACAGGGTCCAGCACAGCTGCAAAAAGGAGATCAGTACCAGATTGTTGCAGTGGGACCATCACCTTTGCTGCAAGATCCCATAGTATCATAATAACAGGTCTAGTGTCAACAGATGCAATTTGTCATTAGGCAATTGTAAATCTAGTTGCAGTCAATACCCGGGAGACAGTTGCAGTGACATAGGCAGTGCGAATTGCCCAATCGCAGTATGCAGGTGCAATTCCAGCGAAAAGATTCCCAGTGCAGAGCTACACAATCCAGTTTCCAGTACAGGAGAACAATGCGAGTCGTCAGGAGGGAGCAAAGAGATTTCCCATAGGGAGATCGAGACTCAGAGGAACTCTAGTTTCAGAGGGAGCAACCCTATGGAAGGTAGTACTTCAAGATCTGGGGAGATCAAACTCATCATTGCAGTAGTTGCAGCAATAGTGCGGAAGCATCAACAGAGCAGTAGCATCAGCAGCATGAGTAGATTTGATTTAGCCATGGTTGCAGCTATACCTATAGGAGAGAGGTGGGGCGACATGGAATTGTAGTCCCAGAGCTGCAGAGATTGGGCAAGGTCCATTGAGGTGTCCTCCTCATGGATCATTACTTGGCTACGGGGGCCCACAGTGTTCAGTAGCAAGATGGATCAATGTCATTGATGCAGTCAGATTCCCGAGTGTCAGTTATAGACTAGTAGCAATCAGGTGTTGAGAAGCGCAATGCAGTGTTGTCAACAAAGCAAGAGGCTTAGTAGCAGAGTCAACAACATCACAAATTCTTCAGTGGACAATGCAGTAGCTAGTAGCAGTCAGGACTCATGAGACAGATGCAACAGACAATTGATTTAGTATTTTGGATGCTTTTGTGGCAGGAGTTGCAGTTGCAACAGACAGTTGATTTAGTATTTTGGATGCTTCTGTGGCAGGAGTTGCAGTTGCAGAAACAACAAATGAGAGGGAGTTGTAGTGTAGATGCAAAGTTGGCAGCAATATGGCAATATCAGCAGTAGCACAAATGCAACATCAGAGTTTCACAGTGGTTGGTAGATATTGGTCAGACATCAACAGCATGACAAAGGGGTGATACAAAGATAGGGTGTTGTAGCAGCAGTGGTGCAACACTAGAACACCTTCCTCGCTAAGTGGGAGTGTTATTTTTGTAGTATCGAAGGTGTTCTAGTCTTGATTCTTTGTGGAGAGGCTAAAACACGTGAACTCTCCATAACCTAGAATTCGTTTATGGAAATTGCACCTAGAAGTGTCTTTAGCCTATTTTTTAATATTTCATAAGTCTAAACTTATGAAATTTGATTAATTAATCAAAATTATTTGAGATAAGGTGTGAATCGTCTAAAAACTCACACAGATTGATTGGGAAATAATTTGGGCCCTTGATTAAGTTTTAATCTTGGCCATTGGAGGTCCAACAAAAGATTATAAGAAGAAGTTGATGGGTAGATGGAGAGCATGCTAGTGGAGACACAGACATCAATTTCCTTGGGTAGTTCGATTTTCTAGAGGCAGCAAACGGAAGAGTTTGAGACAGGAGAAAGCAAAGATAGAGAGGGGCAAGGACAGTGAAGTCGAAGGAAGATTTTCAGATCCAGTGGGTGCATTTGCAGAGAGGCCAAAATTTCTCCAGGAAGTTGCGCAAAAGCTTCAAAGGGCAGTGCGATTTGCTTAAGGAAGAAGACACTTTCAGTTCCAGAGGTCGAGTAGAGATTCCAAAGGGTCAAAGAAGCATTTACCTAGTCAGTAGTAGGCAAGATGACTTGTTTTTCAACTGTTTCAAGCAAATCGAGTATGGGTAGCACGATTGCAACCTGAGCATGTAGAAAATTGCGCCAGGGTGACACAGAAGTTGCGCAGGGCTAGGTGGACGACTTGATTTTCAGTGGCAGTCAAGTGTCAAGATTGCTTGGAGTGAGGGTAACTTCCTTCAATATATTTTCACCAGTATTTTCCCTGTAAGATAGCTAGTATTCAACATCCAGATTGTACTCAGATAAATTCATTGTTGCTTAATAATATAAAACCTTCAATTGTTGCACTGGTTTTCCCAAGTTCGGTTTTGCTAGTGACTTTTGTCCAAAAATAGTTGTGTCAAATTTTATGTGTGTGCTGGTATTTCTTAGTTTCCAACAATGTTATTTTCTGCAGTATTTTTGTGAATATTGCAGTGTGTTTATTTCGTTGTTATCGTAGCAATAAACTGCTAATTTAATTAACAGTTAGAATAAATATACCAATTGCTACAACAGGATTTCATACTCAAAATTTTCACACAAGTGCATTCTCTTCCTTACCCATTTTCCAACTCGAGCTCCTCCTCTGCTCCTTCTCACTGGGAATGTACAACTCTCCCTCAAGCTGTCCTTGCAGCACAACCTCTTACGCTCTCCCTTGCTCTACTCAAGTCCTTGTGAGAAGAATAAAAAATGAAAATAATCATTTTCCTTTGGTCTTTCTTTTGTCAGAGAAACCTAACCCTAGAGATCTAATGGTTGAGATTAAATATCATCTCATTAGATCAAGCGTAGAGATTATTTCCCTCTCTTGATCCCTTCTCCTATTCTCTCCCTCACTTAATGAACCTCCTAGTAATTTTTAATGCTTTATTACCATGGTCACGTTTTCTCTCATAAAGTGACTTTTAAAATATAAGTCACTTAAATAACATAAGTTTTACTTAGTAAGTTAGTACTATTCACATAAAGTTACCTGTAATACACATATAACTTTAATAAATTAAAGTACCTAGTACTTCTTCTCATAAAAAAGCACTTTAGCCCCTTGACATTAATAAAACACATAATGTCACTTAGACAAAATATCATTTATGTGTCCCCTAGGGCAAAAGGATATATGACTAGGAAACACTTCCTTGGTTCAATTCTTCTCAAAATGCACCATCTTTTGAACACAAGTAAAGAATCCACCCATGATTTCAGCGTTAAATCTGAAACCAGAGGAGTAAGAAAATGTGGGGTTCAAGTAGATCCCTGCAACATCAAAGGGACAATCAATTGTATATTCCATCGCTCATCCACCACTCTCCATATCAGTTGTTATTTCTCAAACCCCTCATTCGGGATTCCCCTTATCCTCATAATAGCTACAAATGAATTATTTGGCCTTATCCATGGCTTCATACAAGTAGCCCCTTGCAGGCTTGTCTCCATCAGCTAATCGAAGAACCATTAGCAAAGGTTCAATATTGGTACATACCTCCTACACTCCTACCCAAAAGCTTTTTTGGTATGAAACCAACTTACATATGGCCTCTCCCTTTAGTTTATAGCTAAATGATAAAGCACACCACTCCTTTGAAAGAAACATTCTCTTCACATCCCACATAGAATTCAAGAGAGAACGAAGAGATATGAAGCTAGTGGCAAACCATGTAACGACAAGGCACACTAACTCCTTATTATTGGTGAATCTTCTCCTCAAATGAATCATAGATGCATGATTAAATTACTTTTGTTATGTTTTTTGATGATTCAACAATATCCCTAACATCAGGAATTTTTCCTGTCCTCTAACATCAATTCAATATAGTGTAGCGCAACGTGTCCAAAGCAAGTTAGGATGCCTCTCCATAAGCATTTTCTCAGCAACAACATAATTTGCAGCATTCTTTGTTATGACCTAGACAACATGTTGTGGACCTATCTATTGAATGAACAGGTCCAACAAACCACATAATAATCATGGAACTTTGATATGTGCAAATGCATCAACAGATTTCATAAACATTGTCCCCTTGAGACAATTAACCAAGAAGTTGATAAGGGTTCTACCCTTTCGACCAATCCAACCATCTGACATCACAGTGCATCCCATGTGTTCCCATGATGCCCCGAATTCCTCCAATCTTGTAGTGCAATCAACCTTTTCAATTTGAAAAAGAGGCCCTCTCAAGTCATCACAAGAGGGACTTTGTACCCCGGGCCAACAATAGCAATACAATCAAACATACGCTGGTAAAATAAATTGTTCCTGGCAATGTTGAAGGGAATGTCACTCCATAGAAAATACCTACCCACCAGCGTTTCAACTTCTTCCTTTTTTTAAGAGTTGACCTGATAGATGGTTGTGACCTTCCACAGATCTTGGTGCAATGACCTCCTTCAAACTTGCTGGCTTGTCTGCTCCCTCTGTGATTTGCACTTTTCTATGTTGCCAACAAATGCTTAATCTTGTGAATCCATCTTGAAGTCATTATTGACTTTCCACAGATCTTGGTACAGTGACCTCCTTCAAACTTGTTGGCCCGTCTGCTCCCTCTGAACTAGGAGGCCCTCTAGATATCGATACAATTTCTTCATTTTGAACAGGAATCACTCTTGTGCTACTCCTCTTCAAACTGCGGCCTAACCAAGGGAACTTCAGTCTTTCTCTTAATGATCAAGATCATGTCTATCAATTTCTTCATTTCGAACATGAATCACTCACAACCCACTGCAACTTCAGGCTGCAAGTGCCTTACAACATCAGGCAAGTTCAATGACATGTGATGACTTGTGAAATGGGCCCTCGGGTTTCACCATGGGTTAGGTGGGGTTCCTGACAAGACTCCAAGACGACTTGGTAGATTGGTGACCTTGAGACTAGTGGGTAGTTAGTTCCTCTATTTGATGTTGATGCGGTGATGCCTTCCACATGGTTCTTGTATAGAACATGAGGTGGATGGATTCATCAACATAGTTAAGGTCATTAAACCTTTTCTTGGGATAGAGAATTTTTTATTCAACAAAAGAACATTTGGAAAAGTCATTATGAATACCTCCCTAGCTAGGAGGGACTGTTAAATTTTGTAGCTATAGTCGGTCTTCATAATCAAGTTATAGCCCTCAAAATATACAAGAAATGATAAATATATATATGTTGATTCAAGTCGTCTCGAGTGAAGGGACAAACCCACTCGGCTCATTCAACATCTATATATTGGCATTCGTCCTCTCCATTTGGGCATCCAATTTGAATCACTTTTGTTCACATGTGGAGTTTTTCTGAGGCATAATAAGGATAAATATGAGACTTCATGAAGGATGAATCTGAGGCATTATGAGGGACAGATCTAAAGCATGATGCGAGAGCTCTTTTAGGAAATAGGCCAAAATTTCTGGGCAATTTTTTGTGGGATATTTGACCCAGTTTTACCTGGGTTTGGTTACTAGTCAGTTTGACTTTTTTTGTCTGGAAAATTCAGATTGTATCTCTTGTTAAATTGGACAATTTCTCTATGAAAAGGTTACTCAGTTTTTCCTTGGTTAGGGTTTTCCTAGGATAAATTGTGTCTCTTGTATTTGGTTGTCTCTTTGTGTTTCTATTGTCATTATTGTTTTTTGTTGAAGATTTTCTATCTATAATTGCTTAATAAAGAATGTGACTCAAGAGAGAATAATGAAGAAAATTATTGGAAGTAATTATCAATCTAGAAAATCTTGAAAAATCAACAGCTACTACCTCCTTCTCTTTTGTGGACTTGCACCACTAGGGAGGCTTCCCTTTTAGTAGGTCACCTAGATAGATATGCTAATTTCAAGGATAAGGTGACAAGGCAAGCTATTGGTGGACAACTCTTCTTAAGTACAAGGCTCAACAATCATGATAAGACAATTCACATCTCCCCATGTGCCTAGTTAGGGCCCAATGTGATCTAGGGCTTGAGCAATAGTAAGCCAAAGGACACACCTACAATCACAAGGCCAAGAAAAGGCTTCCAAGCAATGATTTCCTTCAATCTATGGAACAAAAGCCTTCAACAAGCCCCAAGTTGAAGCCTAGAGAAATCTAGGGTTTCCTAGGGCAAGATCCACCTAGGGAAACACAATTTTTCTTTGAAATGGATGGATTAGCCACTAAAAGGGGTTGACTTTGAGGCAACCAACACTCCTCCCAATGTTGAATCCCTCCACTAGCAAACAACTTCAACTGTAGGCCAATCTCGTGCCCTAGCCCTAGCTAGCGACTTATCCTTAAGAGGCCAAAATCAAGTTAAGTGGAATTTTGTGGATGATCAACATAGTGACCAAGGCTAGTGCCTAATCCCTTGGATGATTAAGTCTCTGGGAGTGTAAGATATGGCTAAATCTTGTTGAGGAGTAAAGGAATAATGAAGCCTTAGGTTCCAAAACCCTAGCTATCACTTTTGTGAGGGAGAAAAATCAATTGGGAGAGCTAGAAAGATTTGCTAATGGGATTTCCATTCACATTCTATGAGTGAGTAATGCATAAAATGTTATCATCTAGATTCCATACAATTATTTTCAAGAATAACTAGCTTAATGGAAACCCTAAATAATTAACCATGCCATACATTAGACACAAAAATAAAGATTTATCAAATCCAAGGTACACTTACAAGATATAATGCATGAACAAGCCTTTATTTCTCCAAAAGGACATCTCCAAGACCAAAGAAATAGCTCAAAATAACAAAGTACACCATAGAGTCAGAACTCCACAAAAAAACAAGGTGGTCGAAAATCTCCAAGAGGGTCGAAATTAAGTCACAAGTGATGATGATCCAATACAATGAGCCTATCCTCTATTTATATGAGGATTAGGACTAATAATTAGCCTAACAAAGCCCCTAAAACAAGTTTGATGCTAAAATGTCCTTGGGTTACAAGCCAACCCACTAGGTTTATCAAAATATGCCCTAATTTGCCCACATGTCTGAGTCGTAAATACTCTCATGCTAACATCATCAACAATAAATGCTCCAAATGCCATGTCCAAGGGTGATGAGGTGTCCTAGAAGTTGTAGATGCTTGTGAAATCCATGATTTGACGGTTGACCCCCAAATTCACCTCATTACCTTCTTTAAGGTCCCAAGATCTAGTAGGGGTGCCATAAAGTGGTCTCCATTGGTCTCCAACTGTTAAAAGAGGCCTCTTTTTTTGCAGTGTTAGGGCCTCCTCTGGTGCAACAAGCCCTCCCTAGTCTCTCAACGTAAGACCATGCGTGTCTCGGCTCTAAATCAACTCCTACCCATCAAGTTGTGTCAAGGCTAGCCTGGTACCATGCTGGGTCTAGTTGTGTTGTCTTGAAGAATCCTCAAATCTAGGTCAAATTCAACAACAATCCTGAATGTTGGAGGTGCTTTGGGACGTGTGTCAATTGTGCCAATGTACTCCTCTTAAGGGCTTGGGTACCTATGGAGTAGGTGCCCAAGGCCTGGGTTGTTGAACCCACTTGACAAGAACAAAATGAATTTTAGTGAACCAAACTTGAATGTCAATGGCAATTCAATACTTCAAATAAGGATCCCTTTCCAAAATCAGGACCCTGATCTCGCAAAGGTGTTTTCTCCCTAGGTAGGGGTGGCCAAAGGTCAACCCTATTAGGTGCTTCTAACCCCTAGTCCACCTTGCATGGATAGGTGTTAGTGAATAATAATGATGGTAATGGAGTGCATAAGGTTCCATGTCCAAGTGCCATGTTCAAAAGGGACCAATTGATGGGTGTCTCCCAACCCTAAATGTATAGATGTCAGGAGGGAGCATTCGTGGATGGATGAGTTACTAGCTCGGCCTTTGTTTTTCCACCCCTCTTGTGTGCCTTCTACTTTTTCTTGATTTTTTCCTTATATTACTGCTTATAGCTCAAGGGTTACAATTTTCATTGTATGATGTAGCAGCTTTATTACCCTTTTAAGATGAGTCATTTTATCGCTCATCAAGGTTGGGAAATGCAAGGGTTCCTTCCTTTGATGTAATGGAATAATGTGTGCTCAGGAACAAGGTGATGACCATATGATTGAGGTAGAGCTCATGCTAGGCTTTTACCCATGTGTTGATCTCTATGCCCTTGGCCATCTTTTGCATTTTGACTTATTCTTTTCTTTTATTGTGGCCATGATTTGCTCTTTCCTTTTCTTTTAGCTTCATCAACCTCCCACAACAAAATTTCCAAGCCCTAGTCAAGGTATGTGAATATGTGAATGTCAAATCCCCAAGAACCAATGATATGTTGTACTCGAAGATTAGAGGTGAGATATGGGCTTGTAATGTGAGGTGGAAGGTGTTAATTATAACATATGGGAAGACGAAACTATGCTATCTCAATCATGGCTTTCCAGGTAATCCCACTCCTATATCCCAAAGGTCCTTGAGGGAAGTCCCACTAGACGAGGATCAAAGATTAATCCCCCAACTAAGGTGAGAGAACAAGAATGCGATCAAGATTTGTCAATCTTCTCGATCACCCCATATTCCATACTAAATTCCAAAATAAAAACAAGTACAAGCACCTAATTGCAAAATGATCAGAGTACCTTTTGAGTGGCAACCCACCTTCATCCAAGTACTAATGTCGAATGGGTGAGAAGCACATGGTTGATGCAAGTGGCTAAGATATATGTCATATCATCAACTAATGGTGGCTGGTAGGCATTGTTGGTAGTCTCGCTGACCAGTTGGTTGTCAAACATAGGAGAAATATTTTCTCCTATGGGGGTTACCCATTTTGGTGGATAACAGGGCCAAAAATCATCTTAGGGGCGTAGTAACGAAAACAGCAAAAAAAAATTTAAAAAAGGGTGGCCGAGAGTGGGTTGTCAGATGCACCAAGTCGCCAGCTAGGATTGACATCCCCGTGTGCAATCATATCAGGTGCTAGAATGTGCGATGGAAGGATTTGCCAAAAAAATGGGGTTCATGAATTGGCGTTGGGTCCAAGGAGGTGATGGATGCAAAGTAGCCCCAAGGCATCAACAAGGGAAAATCGTTCAAGTTTCAAGCACAGGAGGATGCTAGCATAGAGCAACAACCTATTGGGCTTGAAGGAAGAAGCATACATAGAGCAAACAGTCATAGAGCAAATTGGGGACAAGGAAAAAGCATTGGAGTTGTTGAGGGTCGCAGTGTAAGAAATCCAACAAAAGAGTCATCTAGTTGGCAAGGTAGCTCATGGAATAGTTAGTTAGATAGTATGCAAAGAAAGACAACAAAGTCGTCATTGAGTTTCCCAGTGACTTGCCTGGGGGAATGAATTAGTTGATTGGCAGGATTAGTCACTAGACACAATGAAAGTTGACCATCATAGGAGTGTGCTAGTGCAAGAAGACTATTAGCAAAAGAGGATTCGAGGATAGATCAGGCCTACGCACAGTCGGCAATCAAACTTAGAGTAGTTTTTGTCAACAACCATCGAACAACGACAAGGCGTCAACTTGGAGTAGGGGTCTACAGACAATGACATTGCTAAGGAGACGTGCATTGCGAGCAAGGCCTAAAAACCGACCATGGGCTAGGTTAACAGGGCTGAATTCCCAGTCAACAAATCATTCATTGAGAGTTGCATTGTATAAGAGACATGAGCACAATGTGATAGGGTTGCAAGAGTTTTATTATGGGTTGTAGAGCTGGACCCCAACGACCATGGTCAAACCCGACCATGGAATGACTAAGCTATACTGCTTATGAGTTGAGAAGTCAAGCGATTGGGGGCAAGAAAGTGTCGTGCTACAGTAAGGTCCCACAGGCAAAGTTGTATTAGGTTGTAGAGTTAGTCACAACATGTTGCGGAGTTCATTGCAACAAGTAGCAAAGTTCATCACAACAAGTTACAGAGGTCACTTATGTCAAGGACATACACAGGGCACTAACAAACAATTGAGCCAGTGACTAAAGCAACAATAGGCCAACGCAGACAAGAACAATGCGCACAAGAGCAAGTTGAACTCTATTGGTTTTGGCACTAGAAGAAGAGAGCTAGACTGGACTAGGGAGTTCGAGGAGATGAAGCCAACAAAACTTTAATGTCCACAAGTACGCTAAGTTGAGATTGAACAGGGTTCATGTGGCAAAGTGATGTTGAGAGGGAGCTTGAGCACATATGTAGACAAGTGTGGTTAGGGCCCACAAGAATTTGACAAATCCATGCGCCCTACAGGAGAAAGTTGTAATGACCACTAGTCATATATGCAGCGGAAATATTAAAATACTTCGTGGACAAATACATCCATCGCAGGATAGTAAGTATAAATTGTATATTATCGAAAGAATTGATGTAGGATGATACAAATGAGAATGAGGGTACTTTCTACATAGCCAAGTAAGTACCCTTTTACTAATGGTTATGTCCTTAGGAACATACCTTTTCATTAATTGCTAACTAATTAATCATTAATCTTATTTGTTGTCTTTTACATTATTTGTGTTTATATAAATTTAGTTTGTTACATTGTCTTCCCCTTCAAAACGTTTTGTCCTCAAAGCTTACTGATGACAGATTGGATCCCTTATGTCGTTTGGATATGATACTCTGAGCAATAGACAAAATTGTCATACTGAAAACGGATCGAACCATCCTAGATTAATCTTTTGGGGAATCTTTGGAGCTGTGTGGTGAATAGTTATTGTATGATTGGATTGAGCTCACTTCAGTATTCTTCAAAACATAAGTTTGTTGTTTATGTTCTACGTGATATAGACTTGTAGATTGATTAAGGTGTCTACTCTTGTGATTCTGATGTAAATAAGGATTTTTTCTTGTTTGAACTTCCTTTAATGTTTTTATGGCAGTTTCTTGATTTCCTTCAAGCATTGTTGTTTTTGACTTGACTATTGAATCCTCATTTGGGGTGTTCGTCATTTGAACTGCAACCTTTAAGTACGTCTTTGCTTCAGTAAGATTTGGATTTGCCCAAACTGTGAGATTAGTGGGATCGATGTTTGTTTCTTCAGCTTGGGCTGCTACCTTTGGAGATTTTGGTGCTTCCTTTGCGACAAGTTCTTCGTATCTATTCTTCAATAATTTCTTATCAGTCTTAAGTTTTTTAATCTAGTTAAGGAGATTTTGGTTATGTTTTTTTAAAGGTAGAAGTTCTTTTTTTGAATCGTTGATCTTGTTGTTATTATCCTTCTCTTGATCTTTTAATTTTTTAATATGTTCTAATAATTTTTTGTTAAGGTTTTTTAAACATAAATTCTCCTCTTCTTTCTTTGATAGATTTTCGTTGAATTTTTTGTCAAAGCTTTATTTTTCTTGTTCTAACTTGTGCTTCTTAATTTACACTTTTTGACTTATGCAAGAAGTTTTTCATTGTGGTTCCTTAGATGCAAAATTTCTTCGTTGCATTCTGTTGACTTTGCATGAAACTGATCTGCGAGATCTTTATATTTCTTCTTTGAGGCTTTTCTCTTTTGTTGAAGTTTCGTGATCTCTTCCTTTAATAGTTTTATTTTCATTTGCTCATTGTCTTGATGTTCTTCTGTATTAAATAGTCTTCCGCATATTGGACACCTTAGATCACAATTTTTTTGAACATATGTATATCCAATTACGTTTAAACTTTAAGACAAGATGGACATTTACTCCAAAATAGTGATTCTTGTGTGGAACTCATTTTCACTTCTTTCTTGATCATTTTTTAATTATGCTTGCTAATCTTAGGAGTTAATGTTAATCCTTTCTCTTCTTCCTCTTTTTTTTAATATTAATTAAACTATATAGTTAAATTATTTACTATTAATTAATTATATAATTAAAAGTATACGATTAATTAATAATTATATAGTTAATTAACATATAATTAAAGTGTAGCATAGCCTTTGTTAGTTTTTTTTTTTACACTATCAAATTAGTAATAAAATATGTCACTTAAATTTATAATTTGTAAGCACAAGTGTTTTTTCCTAAGATGATGTGCCCACTCTCTAATGCTTATGACCCTCTTCATGACAATCGTTACCACTAATAAGCTAATACAGTTGAACGTACATTAACATAAATTTGTGAAGTCATGTTTCACGAATCCTTTCAATATTCTTTGGATGACATTACACTGCAGAAATTATATTGTCAACAACTGTGCTTGGATTAGAGCACATGTGAATTTTATGACAACTTAGATGTATGCGATGCGTTGGTGGATGCTGATATTTTTATCTGAATTTCCCTCGATGTAGCAGCGTTTCATAGACATGATTGCAGAGGCGGAGCGCGGTTGTTAGGATAGCATTGTCAATGAGGAACGGGTGAAGTGGGGCAATTAATGCAGCGTCAGTTGGTGGCAAGAAGCCGGGTAGCAAGGGTGGATGATGCCAACGGAAGGCCGAACAACAGTGGCGACTACAGCGTCAGCAATGGAGGATTGTCAGGCTTGCCTGTGGTAAAGGAAGCAACGGACAGGGATACGAGTAGCGACGCCGGGATTGTGGGTGGCCGTTGTTATGATGGCAGTGGCAGCAGCGACTGCGACTTTGTTCAGGACGAGCGGTGCTCAATGTCTGTGTTGCGCCTTAGATGAAAGTGAAAGAGATTAGTGCCTGCGCAGGATGCGTTCGCGAACTAGCAGCGATGGCTTCAGACAGTGCATGTGGCTTCAACGAATGTGTGGTCGTGGTTGCGGCTCAGGTGAAAGCAAAAGAGATCAGAGAGAACAATGACTCAGCGAGGATGTGTCGTCTAGCATAGAAATAAATGGCAGCTTGGTGTGTACGGAAAATGGCATTCAATTTTGGAAGCGAGTTGTGAGCCTGCTTCTTTTTATTAATTAAATTTTTATTTTTTTATTTTTTTTAATAATAATTTTTTTATGAATTGAATATTTTTTTTAATATATCTATTTGACTTCCTCTTTCTTTTTTTTCTTTCTTTTATATATATAATTTCTTTTAATTTCTTTTTAACCTTTTGTTTTTTTTTCTTTTAATGCTTTTTTTTCCATAATTTGTTTTTTCTTCTATATATTTATATAACCTCTTTTTTTCTCTTATGATTTTTGTTTCTATAATTTTTTTTTCTCTTTTTTATTTTTTACATGGTCAAGGTCCTGCTGGCGAATCCGGTAGAATAGAGAACCTCCAATTGTGCTTGAATTCTTTGACGACAACAAGGTTGACGAACGGTTGATGGCTAAAAGTCGAGATCAGACGTGGCTCTGATACCAATGTAACGACCACTAGTCGTATATGCAGCGGAAATATTAAAATACTTCGTAGACAAATACATCCATCGTAGGATAGTAAATGTAAATTGTATATTATATAAAGAATTGATGTAGGATGATACAAATGAGAATGAGGGTCCTGTATATATAGCCAGGTAAGTACCCTTTCACTAACAGTTATATCCTTAGGGACATACTTTTTCATTAATTTCTATCTAATTAATCATTAATCTTATTTGTTGTCTTTTACATTATTTGTGTTTATTTTTATATAAATTTAGGTTGTTACAAAAGCAATCAGGCATATAGGTGAAGGATTTGACCAATCGATAGACCAGTCGTAGAGGGAGCAACACGGTCCAGTGCAGGTGGTACCACAAAGCAGAGTAAAGGATCATGCTGTAGGAAGTTTGCCACATTGGGCATGATCGAATAGATAATGGATGCAGCGGCTGACAAGAAGTCACTGGCTAGGGAATCTACTGCGACAAGCATGAGTTGTTAATGTCGATAGAGCATGGTATGAAGGACAATACTAGCAGGGTTTAACAATAGGTTTAGAATAGATCAACCATCAGAGGGAGAGAAAGAGAGGGAGACAGTACTAGTTGAGGGTGTGGTAGTAGATTTCGTAGATGTCTCAAAGGATCGAAAGATCCACAAGTGAGATCCATGAGGTTCTATAAACCAGCATGATTCTTGAGGGTGTTAGAAGGGCTTAGAATAGGGAAAAGCAAAGCAGTGATAGAAAGCAGAGAGCATGTATCTCCAAAAGTTGACCAGCTCAGAGGGAGTCAACATTCAAGTTCAAGAGGCAAGGAGTAGTCGAAAGATTCCTCCAAATCTGTCAAGAAGGTCTCTTGGTACAAGAAGACTGTACAAGATGTTCAGGAGAAAGAGGCTTCTAGGAACTAGGGCAAGCACAACAAGGCTGAGGATGTTTCCAAACTAAATGGCAAGGAAGGATTCTAGTTCAGAGAGAGCAACATGTAAGCGAATGTATTTCCAAGATCATAGTCAATTCTTGATCCAGGTGGATCTTTAGATACAATGGCATGGAAAATCTCAGAACAAAGTCAACATAGGACCAAAATGTAGATCTCGTCATCCTGATTCCAACGGCGCAAACGGTACTTCAATCTGAGTCCAGATGATGAAGTTATCACGAAAGGAAGATTGCTTTGTTCCTTAAGAAAATGAGGATTTTCCTTTAAAAATGGGTTTTAAGCCTTAAAAGCAAAATTGAAATTGGAGGATTCATGGAGGCGGACTTAAGAAAGGCGCAGTGGAACCCCCAATAGTTGATCTTCGATTAAATCGGATCGACGACCGGAGGGTAATCGGGTCAGAGGACGGTCTTATATATATGTATCGGCGCACGTAGAGCGATCGGCGATAAAACATTTGGCGATCGACAATCCCCAAGTAACAGGACTATTGCACCCCCCTGATATGCCGATTGCACTCCCGGGCTCAGACCCGATAAGAATCATAGATCCAATTCAATGATTTTTGAAGTCCGGGATTTGCAAATTTTGGTCGAATTTTAGTGTTTTTCAAGATTTTTGGGTATTGTTCGTTTCAACGATAAAGAGGCCATTTTAAGGGGCGGTTGTGCCTACCGATCCTTCCACGCCACTGGCCTCTATTGTGAACTAGACATCCCAGATTTAAATGGGATTCTGTCCAAAAACCCATTATAAAAACACGATAGATGGAAAGAACATGGGGGGCATTTGGTAGCACGCTATTTCGATTGGCAGGAGGCCGAGACTGCATTTTGTCTGTTTTGGGACAAGTTTCAGATGTTTTCAGCACCACAGACGCTTTGATGCTGCCCACTTCTCCATTTAAGGCATCCATCTCACAGCCATCTTTCAGATTGGAGGTATAAGCCTCTTGTATACAGTTGATGATTGTAATTCTCTTCTTTCATGCCATTTAATATAAAGGCCTCCCCATTGTTGAGTTGGGCCCGGAGACATAGTTTGACTTGGACAACATTCGTTATCAAGCTTTGGTGTCTTCCTTTTATGCCTTTTATGTGTTAACTTCTTCTTTTCCTATGTGCACATTAAATTTCGGTGTTAAGCTGCAATTTTGCATGTGATTCTTTTCATACATCTATAAGCGAAAGTATCCTGGATCAAGTGGTATCAGAGCAGGGCTTTTTAGATGTGAATTGCATGTTTGCATGCTAACAAGAAATAGGCTTCAAAGAGGCCAAGGGGAACTAGAACCTTTTGATCCAAAGGCAGGGCGTGCACCTCAAAGAAGAAACATGGCTGAAGATGAAGCTCATATTGAAGAGGAGCATAATTTCAAAAAGACTTTCTATTCAATGGCAGAGAATATCAGTCAGCTGGTTTTAAGGCTGGAGAAAGCAGAAGAGAGAAACCCAGAAGGACAAGGTTCAGCACATGGGAATGGTGGAGAAGAACCCCCTCCTTCTCCTTCTGGGAGTGAAGGTTCTTCCTCCTCTCACCACCATAATTGTAGAAATTCAAAGGATGCATCTAAGAAACCCTTCTTTAAATTAGATGTTAAATTTGATCTTCCTATGTTTAATGGTGAAAGTAACACAGAAAAGCTTAATAATTGGATTAGGCAAATTGAGGTCTACTGCAGGATTCAGCAGATTGTGGAGGATGAGGCAAAGATCCAGCTGGCCTCACTATGGCTGAGCAGTACCGCTCTCGTTTGGTGAGAGAGCAAATTGCAGAGCAGTAAGAATGTGGGTAAGCTCCTTTCCTCATGGCTTGATTTCACTTCTACGTTAAAGGAACAGTTTTATCCCCTAGGATACAAGCAAAAATCCTTGTTGAATTGGTAGTATTTAAGGCAAGGCAAAGGGCAGGATGTTCAAAGTTTTACAGAAGAATTTAGGAAGCAAGCACTAAATCTGAGTATAGCACTTGATACACCTGAGGTTGTGACGAAGTATATCGGCTCATTGCATAGCTATATTAGGCATTCATTGTTGTTGTTTGAACCAACAACTATTGACGTAGCTAGTGTGGAGGCCATTCATATTGAGAACAGGGGTAAGAATGAAAGAGCTGATCAATCTAGAAAGCCACCGTTCAAACCTCCCAATGGCAAATCCAAAGCGAAATGGAAAGGGAATGAGAAGAAAACAACAGCAACCAAAGAAGGAGAGCGGCCTTATTGCAATCATTGTAAGAAAGAAGGCCACGATGACAATCATTGTTTGAAGCAGCACCCAGAAAAGCGTCCAAAGAAGTATGGAGGAAAAGGGAAGCAGAAGACAGTGGCAGCGGCCCAGCAAGACCTTGGATCGAATTCAGGAGATGAAGCGTTGATCACAGCAGTAGGAACAAAAGGTACTCTTACACCTCCTGTTAATTCTAAATCGCATGAAGGCACCAATTCTGTAGATGAGTCCATTTCGAATGACTGAAAAAGAATTGAATTATTTCATATCAGAGTTGTAGTAAATCATACCAAAGTTGAAACTCTGTTTGATACTGGGTCCCAAGCAAACTTAATTGCAGAATCCTTGGTAAAGAAGCTTGGCTTAGAGACAAAACCACACCTAAAACCTTACCCACTAGGACGGATACATGATAAAGCGAAATTGAATGTAACCCAACAGTGCAAGGTCAAATTTGTGATTGCGTCTAAGCTAGTAGACGAAGTAGAGTTGGATGTAATACCATTGGATATCTGTGGCATGGTGTTAGGAAGCCCATACCTGTATGATAGAAAGGCAATCTTTTTCTGTCATGAAAACAAATATCAAATCACTAAGGATGGGATAGAATATATAGTGAGGGCTCATCAAAATAAAATTAATGCCAGCCTTGTAAGCGCTGGACAAATGAAAACACTGGGGATTTCCAGTAAAGGATGCATGCTTATGGTTGCAAGGGAGAAAGAGGCTAAAATTTGTTGATGCGTTCCACGGTTGCGATCGGGAGCATAAACAGGAATCAATTGAATTGATTTCTAATTATGACGAGTTGTTTCAGGAACCGAAAGGATTACCACCGAAGAGGGAAATCCAACATGAAATCCATCTATAGCATGATGCCCCTCTGTCAAATATTGGCATGTACAGGATGTCGGTGATTGAAATGGAAAAATCAAGAGACAAGTGCAAGAATTGCTAGATTAAGGCGTCATCAAGCCGAGCACCTCTCCGTGTGGTTCGCCGATTGTTTTAGCGCCAAAGAAAGATGGCACTTGGAGGATGTGTGTGGATTACCGCGCGCTCAACAAGATAACGATGAAAAATCGCTATCCCCTTCCACGCATAGATGATTTGTTAGACCAATTAAAGAGTGTTGTTTATATCACAAAGTTGGATTTGCGCAGTGGCTATCACTAGGTTAGAATTGCGGAGCAAGATGTGTGGAAAACCGCTTTCAAAACCAAGCAGGGGTTGTTCGAATGGATGGTAATGCCATTCGGGCTTTGCAATGCTCCAGCCACCATTATGCGGGTTATGAAGATGTATTTCAGCCTTTCATTGATGATTTTGTTCTTGTATATTTAGATGATATACTTGTCTTTAGTAAGAGTTGGTCTGAACACGTGTGTCATGTAAAGAAAGTGCTTGATGTGCTGAAAAGGAAAAAACTCTTTGTAAAATTGTCAAAGTGTGAGTTCGGGAAAACCTCTTTGGGTTACCTAGGTCATATTGTTGGTCATGGTCAGTTAAAAATTGATCCCTCTAAAGTTGAAGCAATTGTAAATTGGCCTAAGCCTATTAGTGTAACCGAGGTCCATAGCTTTTTAGGTGCAGTGCAGTATTGGAGGAGATTTATTGCTAATTTCTCTGTTATTGCAGCACCTTTACACACCTTGACAAGTGTGAAGCAGGTCTTCCAATGGGGAGGAAGACAACAGAAGTCCTTCGAAACATTGAAGGAAAAGATCAGCACCGCGCCAGTCTTAGCCTTACCCGATCTCCAACAACCATTTGAGATCGAAACTGATGCTAGCAGTTATGCCATGGGAGTTGTACTAACGCAGCGAAAGAAGCTGATTTGTTACCATTCTGAGAAGTTTTCTCAAGCTGTGATAAACTATCCCACCTATGACAAGGAACTTTATGCCTTGGTGCAGAGTGTGAAAAAGTGGAAACACTACCTGATCGGCAAGGAAACCATCATTCATACAGATCATCAGCCCTTGCAGTACCTTCAGTCACAAACCAAGTTGCAGCAATCTCGTCATTTCAGGTGGATGGGCTTTCTTCAACAGTTTCATCTGGTAATAAAGTATAAGAAGGGCACTAGCAATAAAGTGGTCGATATGCTATCTCGCCCTCCTATTTCTGCTTCTGTTATTTTGCATAATGCTTCGTTATCTTTTGAGAGTTATGCTGAACAATATGCTAACGATGATGACTTTAAGGAGGTTTATGCAAAACTAACCCATGGTTCACAGGTGGACTATCACTTACAGGGGAAATTGTTGTATCACCTTGGTAAATTATGTATTCCCACAGGGGAAAGAGTACATGTAATTCGAGAGGCCCACACCTCTCTTGTGTCTGGACACTTTGGTGTCGAAAAGACTTTATGTCATGTACAAAGATTTTGTTTTTGGCCTCATATGAAAAACATTGTGACTCGCTATGTAAAGGGTTGTGTGATGTGTTCTGTTTCAAAGCCCTCTAATAGAAAACTTGGGCTCTACACACCACTCCCTATTCTGAGTCGTCCTTGGGAAAGTGTGTCAATGGACTTTGTAGGAGGTTTACCTTTGTCTAGGAAGGGTCACGACTATTTGTATGTCGTTATTGACCGTTTTAGCAAGATGTGTATTCTTATGCCTTGTAAAAAGCAGATTACTGCAGAGCAGACTGCTTCTCTTTTCTTTCAGCATGTTTGGGTCCACTTTGGATTGCCCACATCAATCGTGTCAGATCGGGATTCTTTTCTTGGAGAGTTTTGGACCAGCTTGTGGAGGATGATGGACACCAAATTGAAAAGAAGCAAGACATTTCACCCGCAGACTGACGGACAGACAGAAGTTGTAAATCGTACCGTGGTACACTTATTACAAGGCTAATGTGGGAAACATCCCAAGTAGTGGGATGAACATCTCCCATATGTACATCATTCCTACAACCAAGCAATGCATTCATCTACGCAGCGTTCACCATTCATGACATGTTTTGGTAACCTACCAAAGGACCCTTTTGATATGGTCTTTGGAAGGGAAGATGGCTCCAGTGGACGTAATGATAGGGACAAAGCTCAGCAGTTCATTCAATGAATCCAATTGATTCACCAAGCAGTGCAAGAGTAGTTGGAGAAAAGTCAAGCCCATTACAAGGCTCGACATGATAAACACCGAGTCGACCATCAATTCCAAGTGGGCGACAAAGTGTGGTTCCACATCAACAAAGACAGGATGAAGGGAGAAGGAAAGAAGTTGCGACCAATCCGGTATGGACCATTCACCATTTTGGAGAAGATTGGGAACAATGCCTTTCGTCTTGACTTGCCGGTATATATGCAAATGTACTCAGTAGTGAATGTGGAGAACCTAAAGCTGTATGAACCACCTTTGATCATGGACACTGATGAGGTGGGCACAGTTCCTACAGTCGATGATTTTGCACCAGAATATCTCAATGAGTTGCCTGAAGACATCATCCTCGACAGAAGAACCAGGACTTCACGGCGAGGAGATGTAGAATACCTTCGAGTTGGTTTCAAGGGAATGCACCCCAGCAAGGCCAGATGGCTAGAGAAAGAGAAAGTGAGGGAACAATTCCCTCACTTGCCAATTGACTAATGAAAAGCTTTTGGCGGTCCAAAAGCTCCTCAATGGGGAGGATTGATCCAGGTGGATCTTTAGATACAATGGCATGGAAAAGCTCAGAAATCAAAGTGCTCAGAATGAAGTCAACACAGGACCAGAGCGTAGATCTTGTCATCCTGATTCCAATGGCGCAAACGGTACTTCAATCTGAGTCCAGATGATGAAGTTATTACGAAAGGAAGATTGCTTTGTTCTTTAAGAAAATGAGGATTTTCCTTTAAAAATGGGTTTTAAGCCTTAAAGGCAAAATCGCAATAGGAGGATTCATGGAGGCGGACTTTAGAAAGGCACAGAGGAACCCCCGATTGCCAATCTCCGATTAAATCGGATCGACGACAGGAGGGCAATTAGGTCGGAGGAAGGTCTTATATATATGTATCAACGCAAGCAGAGCGATCGACAATCCCCAAGTAACAGGACTATTACACCCCCTGATATGTTGATTGCACTCTCGGGCTCAGACCCAATAAGAATCATAGGTCCGATTTAATGATTTTTGAAGTCCGAGGCTTGCAGATTTTGGTTGAATTTTAGTGTTTTTTGGGATTTTTGGGTATTATTCATTTCAACGATAAAGAGGCCATTCTAAGGGGTGGTTGTGCCTACCGATCCTTCCACGCCACCGACCTCTATTGTGAACCAGACAGCCCCGATTTAAATGGGATACTGTCCAAAACCCCATTATAAAAACACGATAGATGAAAAGAGCACGGGGGGCATTTGGCAACACGTTGTTTCGATTGGCAAGAGGCCGAGAGTGCATTTTGTCTGTTTTGGGACAAGTTTAAGATGTTTTCAGCCCCTTTCAGTGCCACGGACGCTTTGATGCTGCCCACTTCTCCATCTAAGGCATCCATCTCATAGCCATCTTTCAGATTGGAGGTATAAGCCTCTTGTATACAGTTGATGATTGTAATTCTCTTCTTTCATGCCATTTAATATAAAGGCCTCCCCATTGTTGAGCTGGGCCCGAAGACGTAGTCCGACTTGGATGAACTCCATTATCAAGCTTTGGTGTCTTCTTTTTGTGCCTTTTATGTGTTAACTTCTTCTTTTCCTGTGTGCACATTAAATTTCATTGTTAAGCTACAATTTTGCATGTGATTCTTTTCATACATCTATATGAGAAAGTATCTTGGATCAATTCTAAGGGGCAAAAGTATTGCCCTTGCTAAGAGGGAGTGTTGATGTTGGTAGCTCGAGCAGGTACTTCTACATAGGCATAAGTGTTTAGGTGTGTAGATCGATCCCAAAGTCTTCTTAAACACTTGCTCTAGTGTGAGGATGTTGCATTTGTAACTTAGACTAAGTTAGACTTATGAAAAACACATAATTGTTATGTCGACTTATTGAGCTAAATTAAACTAAGGAAAGGTAAATTATTTACTTTGTAATTGTGTTTTAATCTTAGCCTTTGATCTTAAGTGAGGTACAGTGTTGCGGGGGAGCGCCCCCCCCCCCTCGCTCCCGCTCCCGATCCGCGCTCCGGGCGGGAGCGACTCGGGAGCGGGTCGGGAGCGCGCTCCCTAAAAAAAATTTCGCTCCCTGCCTTTTCGGGAGCGTTTTCGGGAGCGTTTTGCCTTTTTTTGCATTTTTTTTTTGTAGTAATGTTCGAAATGCAATTTTTTTTGAAAGAAACAAATAGTTTTTGAGTGGGGCAACTTAATGATCAAGTCTAGGCCCTAGTATTGATATGCTATTCATGGTAATGTTAAATTCTTAAAGTAAAAGTGACATTTTCTTTAATTTTCATTTTCATCCTTTTACTTAAATTTTTAACATTACCATGAAATGACTCAGGATGTTTGAGAGTGGTTTCGTCCTCATTGGATTTCATATGGAGAAAGTAGAATTTTAGATTTCATTCAAAATCCAGCAGACTTATCAGTTTTTCAGGATTTCAGGATTGGGGGATTGCAATGTTTCCATTGAATTTTGTCATGTATTAGGGTATGGAACTCATATTTAATCAAGAGTACCAATCCCTCTATGTACCTTGATGTTAGTGACATTGGTTGTCGAACTCCTCTATCATGACCCTTCTAAAAATGTACGCATCACTCAAACAAAATCTTGACTTGACATGCTATGCTTTTTCTATCTTATGTTAATGCTTAGAGGGTGCTATTAATGACAAAGATCCCTATACAGATACAAAGGTAATGACAAAGATACCTCTGGATATTAATGCTTGGAGGGTGATATTAATGACAAAGATCCTGATTTTGCAACAAGACTAAAAAATTAGACATTTCTCGTGGTGGCAAGAGGCCCAAGCATAAGAAATAGATAATAGATTTACTTCTCTTTTCTAGTTTCTAGTAGCTTTTATAACTATTGACTCTTTCATATTTATTATGATATTTTTTTAAACAATATATGACAGTTTAAGTTTGAAGTTGGCAATTATAACTCATTAGTAATGAATTATGAATATGATGCTTCATGAAAGTTGAAAGTTGTTTCATTTCATTTCATTTTATAACATTTCATTTCATGTTAGATATTATTTGTTGTAATGGTTACACTTAGCTTACAAGTACAACTTTGGTGATCAATGATGGTAAATGTTATATATTGAATTTTGAAAGCTTGAAACTTTAAGATTGATGAATCATGAGACTCAATATGTTGTATGTTACTATGTTACTAACTTGCGGACGTGGTTGATGAAGATTATAACTTCTAGATGATTGTTGTTATATGGTTCAATCTATGCTTTTTTATGTTTTTTATATCTAATTCATCATTCTACATGTTTTTGTTGACATATATGTATCAAAAATTAAAAAATATAAAAATATATATATTTTTAAAAAATCGCTCCGGGATTCGCTCCCAAACCGGGAGCTTCTGAAAATGGTCGCTCCCGCTCCCGTTTTCGCTCCCGCTCCCCGCTCCCGCTCCCGCTCCCAAGTAACATTGGTGAGGTAAGATTTAATCTCTACCGTCAATCACTTTGGAGATTAGGGTTAGTGATTTAGCTCAATGTAAAGTTATAAAGGCAAGGCTAAGGAAATGGAGAAGACACGCCATAATACAACACATTATCGAGAGAGGAATCAAAATTAGTGTTTTGTAACTTGTGTCTAAGGAAGGGGGTAGTAAGGAGATCCATAGCAACCAAGGAGGGCTTGATCAGTTGGATCAAATCCAATTGTTTCATGTACTTCTGCAATTGGGGCCATTTTCCCAGGAAGGAAACCCAAGAAAGCTCTGAAGAATTTAATGAAGAAATGTGATTGGGTAGAATCTATTGTGTCATTTTTTCCATGATTGAGATTGGTATATTTTGCTTCCACTGAATTTTTTGTGTTAATGAACCTAGTTGTGCAATTAATTAGTAGATCATTAATCTGCTAGGAATTAAGTGACAAGTGCTAGGTTTCAGCGATTCTAACAAGTTGCCTACAAATGCCTCTCATATCATGTGTAGTTCACTCATTTGATATGGTGTACGACACACATGAGATAAATTTATTTGTTTCTTCAATTAAGTGTTAACACCCAATGTATTTGACATGACAATAACAATCTTCGATTGAATTAGGTAATGAATCATGATGCTTGGAAGTTATGAAATTTACCTTGTTTCACCTTAGTGATCGTCATCAATCTACTAGTCAAGTGTTGCCACTCCTAGATAGAAGGATACTACTAGGGAACTTTTTAAGAACAAAGTGTCGATGTTTGTTACCATACATAACATATTCCATCTATCCCTTCTCATTGTCCTTTCTTTTGCATTAGTTGTTACATGTCTCCCAAAAAGGTCCATACTTCCTAATCCCATGAGAAAAAAGAGCTTGGATGCTTAAGGTTGATGCAACTTTATTAAAAAGAAAAGAACAAGGTATAAATTTCAAAATGCAAAAGGAAATGAAGGGATATCAACGATAAGTCAAAATCCAAACTAAACCTACAACTCTACCCCCTTGCTATGAGCCCATTGCCCCAGGTCCTATGCAGTGAAATGCATATTTGAAAAATGATTAAGTTAAATTCTCCCAAACCGCTACGCACCAAAATGCGTATACAAGGAAGGGGAGCTTTGTGAAATGGAGTAAGAAAAGAGAATACAAGAAAAAAACCAAAAATGGGGTAGTAGTAAGACATAGTGCCAATGAGAGGGTAACTCAATGTATAAACACTCCCTCTACAAAGGCGCTCATGTGGATGAATATCTTATGTAACCTTGCACGTTAATAACACCATCCATGAAGTAAACCCCAAACCATATCGTATTGCATTACACTTACTCCTTTATGGGTTTCTCACAAATTTCTCCTCCTTTTGGTATTGGCACACCTAATAGGCATTAATGATTATCCTTCCATATGTAAACTTGGTAAATTGCATAAATTCATGAGCTCACATGAAATTTGAAGATGATACCTAATGTGATCTACCTAACAACTTCTACATTGGACATGACTCTCTGTGTTGCATTGACTTATGTACATGCTTTGAATGGTCACATTTGGACACTTGGGGCCACACTTTGGATGATATATCTTGCATAGACATGGATGAGAGAATGATCCTTGGATCTATTGGAGGTCATTGATAAATCTTCTTCCACACTTGACTGAGGTTGTTCCATGCTTTTTTTAGAATGTTGAGCCCTATGATGATTTGGCTATTAGAATATATCTCTATATCTCTATTTAGTAATGCTCAGTCTTTTAGATGTTTCTATTCTTATTCTTTTAGCAGTTTCTTAGATGAAACTGTTTGTTCGATATTCTACATAGAAACCTGATGTTTCTATTCTTGTAAATATCTTTGTATTATCATTGAGCTGTTTGCTCCATGTGAATTAATTCATCGAACATTCTTTTATGGTATCAGAGCAAGGTTAAGAGATTCTTCTTGAAACAGTAATTCTATCTGCATCGCAATCTCTTGAGTCCTTTCTAAGGTCGAGCCCTCTGTAAGCCAGGCAGCCTTCACTGAGTCTTAGCCTCGGCTTTGCTCGCTGTGATAAAAGCTTACAGTCGTCCATCTCGATACAGAAATGAATTCTTCCCTTGCATGATCTTTTTATTAAGAAAATAACTTTGGGGCGGTGACTGTTTTCATGGGAGCGGAATCCGGCTATCTTCGTCTTCGCCTGGCGGCTACTCGACCACAAAGTGGAATTCCTCAGCAATCGTGATCCAGGTGTTTTCCCTCAAAACTCATTCTTGAAAGTCAGAGTCGTGGTTTGAAAATTCGATCTGCAGGCAAAATCGTGGTTTCAAATCCCGTGTTTTTTATTTCAAACTCTGTCTAAAATCCCGTAGATGAAAATGCTATCCGCTATGCTATGAGATAAGAGGAGGATATCACTACAGGCGTCTTGATAATTGAAACCCGTGGCTAATATATATTTTTTTTAAAAACCCGTGGATATATTCTGTCGACCCGTGAATATATATTTACAAACTGTGGTTCATTCCGTGGATAGATTTGAAACCCGTGGTCATGATATTTCAATCCCGTGGATAGATATTTGAAACCTGTGGTCAATATATATTTCTTTTGAGACGCGTGGATATATTCTGCCGACCCGTGAATATATATTTGCAAACTGTGGCTCATTCCGTGGATACATTTGAAACCTGTTATTCTCAAATGCTGTCAATGCTGTAATTCGCGTGGATATACGCGTGTGCTATGACCTGTGCAAACGCCGTTATATTGCTATGACCTGTGAAACCCGTGCTTTTTAAACTGATACGTAACCTGTTGTAATACGTCAAAACGTATCCTGTCATCCGCGTGTGATAAAAATACGTGGTTCATTGTAAACGCTGAGACGGCACCATAACCCGTGTTTATAAAACACATATCCGTGGTTATATATTCACCTGTGGGTTTGTCATAGCTGAGACGGAACGTGCATAGCTCACGTGGTTCTTTTCTCAAAAACATATGACCTGTAGCTGAGATGTTGTGTGGGCCATTTTGAAACCTGAGACGTGTATATATATATATATATATATCCGTGGTGTTTGCTGACAGTGGGTTACCATTCAGCAGAAGTGTGAATCTGAGACAGCATATGTGGGTCCAATTTTTTTTTCTCATCATTTATATTAGCTGTATTTGTGGTTCTGGTTGCCGGCAGTGGGTTATCAATCAGCGGAATTTTTTTTTGTGATCCTGGAAGTCTTCATTACAAACTCAGACCTGTGACATCTGCATACTCTTATGGTAGACCTGCATTTTCTTGTGGAAAACTGTATTCTCAGAACTATATGAGCAGTATTACTATTGTTTTAGACAGCTGACAGTCTGTTCTTTAAATCTTCACCAGCATAAGCAGTCATCTACATTGTCCTTGTGTGTCTTATTTGTTCTCTTTGTGAAAATGGCCACTCTTACCAATCTGATGTTAGAAGGAAATCAACGGTTTAATGGCAGCAACTATAACATTTGGAAACAAAGACTGCTGACCATTTTTGAGTACAGGCGTCTTGATCAAATCATTTTGGGCACAGAGCTTCGTCCAGGTACAGCCGGGACCGATCAAGATAAATTTGATGATCGAAATCGAGAGGCTGTTATGCTTCTCAAGCTCTCTGTTGCTGATGATCAGTTACCACAAATCCCTTCTGGCAAGACCGCTGCTGAAATCTGGCAACAGTTGAAAGAATTGCATGAGACATCTGATAAAAGCAGAGCTTTTTTTCTCAAAAATCAGTTGTTCTCCATCATGATGGATGAACATATGTCTTTACAGGAACATCTCAACAAAATTAAAGACATTCGAGATCAGCTCGACGCCATTGGTCGGACCATGGAGGAAGAAGATATGGTAGTCATTACCCTGAAGAGCCTACCAAAATCTTATGAACACTTCATTGAAACACTCAACATTACAACCACAAATGTTGATCTGAAGTTTTCAGATTTATGTACCAAACTTCTGCAGCAAGATAGGTGGAAACAGCAGTTTGGTAGTGGTACTGCATCAGTGCCCTTGGAGAATGCATTTGCTGCAAAATATCAGTCCTCTCAGTCTTTTCAGCAGAGAGGATCATCTCAGTCTTTTGATCCTAATAGGAAGAAAAGTGTACAGTGTAATTACTGTCACAAGTTCGGTCACATGAAGAAAGACTGCAGGCAGAGGATTGCTGCTGAACAAAAGAAACAGGGAGCGTCACATCAGACAGCGAATGTTGCAGAACATTCCGAGCAGACAGATTCGGCCTTTTATGCCTTTAAGGCTAAAAGGTCTTCAGAACATGTTCCTTCCTCTGCATGGTACATTGATTCTGGTGCATCACGCCACTTCTCTCACAGGCGTGACTGGTTTATTGACTTTTCACTTTTCAGTGATTCAGTTGTATTTGGTGGAGGTGAAAAGTACACTGTTGCTGGCAGGGGTACAGTTCAAATTCAGTCTGGTGGACGCACGCTCATATTTCTAAATGTATACTATGTTCCTGGTATGGAGATTAATCTGCTCTCTGTCAGTCAGATTATGAGGAATTCTCCTCAGCTTGATGTTGTGTTCAGTGCACACAAGTGTTCCATCATTGACAGGGAGACCAGTCTGACAGTTGCTACTGGCCTCGAGGACCATGGCCTATACAGGCTACTTGACACCGGTGACTTTCCAGAAGTGGCACTAGCAGCTCGTGTCTCTCCCATCAGTACTCTATGGCATCAGCGATATGGGCATCTCAATATGCAGTATCTCTCTCAGCTCTCTCGGGAGGGACTTGTGTCAGGATTACCTGATATTCAGACTCAGCAGCTGGGAGTATGCAGCGCCTGTCAAGCGGGAAAGCAACATCGGTCGTCATTCAAAAATGGCGAATCTTGGTGCGCATCCCAGGTACTTCAGTTACTTCATGCTGATATTTGTGGTCCTATGAATACAGCTTCTATAACTGCTTGCAAATACTTTTTACTTATTGTAGATGACTTCAGTCGAAAGATGTGGGTGTATTTTTTAAAAAATAAATCTGATGCTCTTAGTACCTTTCAGAAGTTTAAAACTTTAGTTGAAAAAGAATCTGGTTGTAATATCATGACCCTTAGGACCGACAATGGGGGGGAATTTTGTTCCTCAGCTTTTGCCAACTTCTGTGATATTCATGGCATCAAACGTCAATTCACCACACCTTACACTCCCCAGCAGAACAGTGTTGTCGAGCGTCGCAATCGCACGGTTGTTGAAATGGCTCGTTCCATGTTACAACACCGGAGTGTTCCAAACAAATTCTGGGCTGAAGCAGTATTTACTGCTGTTTACCTTCTTAACCGATCCCCTACTCAGGCTGTTAAAGGGAAGACTCCTGAAGAAGTGTGGTCTGGTCGTAAGCCTAAGATCAGTCATCTCAAAGTTTTTGGCTCAGTTGCATATGTTTGGGTTCCATCTGCTAAGCGATCTAAGTTGGATTCCAAAAGTCAGAAACTAATGATGACAGGTTACAGTGATCATCACAAGGCTTATAGGCTGATAGATATAGCCACTGGTCGACTTAGCTTCAGTCGAGATGTAGTATTTGATGAAGACAGAGGATTCTTTCAGTCTTCTTCTTCTGAGCAGCGTTCTGAGGATCCGCCTCACAGTGTTCTTCTTCCAGTCAGTCCATCCGATGGGAGGGATGATGTAGAATCCAGATTTGATACTACTCTATCTGAGCTTCCTCCAGAAGCTAATCCCCCTCTTGCTATCCCTATTGATCTTGAGCCTGCCTCTCTTCCTCCTGATATTGGTCCCTCTAATCCTGATATTGGTTCTTCTTCTCTTCGGCCAAAATGGTGGGCTAAAACCATAGGTGATCTCCGGGATAATGAGCTCCTTGAAGGTAGAACTTCTAGGCATAAGAACAGACAACAGTCTACAGTCAATTTTGCTCTTATGGCTAACCTTCACAGTACTTTTGAGCCTCAAACATACTCAGAAGCTAAGGGTATATCTGAGTGGGAAAAGGCTATGAAAGCAGAATTTCAGAGTCTTCAGAAAAATCACACATGGACTCTTTCTGATCTTCCTGCAGACAAAAAACCCATAGGCTGCAAATGGGTGTATAAAGTCAAATACAAAGCTGATGGAACCTTAGACAAGTATAAAGCTCGGCTTGTGGCTCGAGGATTTTCGCAGCAGGAAGGCATCGACTATGAGGAGACTTTTGCTCCTACAGCCAAGATGAGTACTATCAGGCTTGTGCTTGCCCTAGCAGCTCAGTTCAATTGGAAAGTTCATCAGATGGATGTAAAAAGTGCTTTCCTAAATGGTGATCTCCAAGAAGAAGTCTACATGACGCAGCCTCCAGGATTCAAGGTTGCTGGTCAAGAACAGAAAGTGTGTCGGTTAGTTAAAGCCATCTATGGATTGAAACAAGCTCCTCGGGCTTGGTACATAAAAATTGATCAGTATCTGACAAATCAAGGTTTTCAGAGGAGTCCATCTGATGCAAACCTGTATATCAAGCATACTGATGATGATATCTTGTTTGTAGTTGTCTATGTGGATGATCTTATCATTACTGGCAGCTCTGCACATTTGATCCATGGGATCAAACAAGATCTATGCAGAACTTTTGAGATGACAGACTTGGGACTTCTTCATTACTGTCTGGGGGTTGAAGTATGGCAGACTGAAAATCAGATCTTTCTTTCTTAGTCCAAGTATGCCAAAAATCTTGTGGAAAGGTTCAGAATGCAGGATTGCAAACCGGCCACGACTCCTATGGAACCAGGGCTCAAACTTTCAGCACAGTCATCCTCTCCTCTTGTGGATGAAACTTTATTCAGGCAATTAGTGGGCAGTCTCATCTATCTTACTGCTACCAGACCTGACATCAGTTTTGCAGTAAGCTACATTTCTCGCTTTATGTCAGCTCCTAAAGTTGATCATTGGATAGCAGCAAAGCGGGTGCTACGATATGTGCGTGGTACTTCTGATTATGGCCTCTTATATACTCACAGCTCCACTTCTACTCTCAGTGGCTACACTGACTCTGACTGGGCCGGTTCGGTTGATGACCGTAAATCTACAGCTGGGTATGTGTTTAGTCTAGGATCTGGAGCTGTTACTTGGACTAGTAAGAAGCAACAGGTTGTGGCTCTCTCCTCAACAGAAGCAGAGTATCGGGGAGCAGTTAAGGCAGCCTGTGAGGCAGTTTGGCTTCGTCGTATGCTTGCAGATATGCATGTTTTTCAGACAGGGCCTACTTCTTTGTTTTGTGATAATCAGGGAGTGCTCAAACTTGCCAAGAATCCTGTCTTTCATGAACGAACAAAGCATGTGGAAACTCACTGCCACTACATTCGACAGTTGGTTGAAGACGGCTCAGTTCAGTTGCACTATGTTCCCACCACAGAGCAGCCCGCCGATATCTTTACCAAGCCTCTTGGTCCTGATAAATTTGTAAAATTTCGCGGGTCTATTGGTGTTGTAAATAGATTGAGCATTAAGGGAGGGTATTAGAATATATCTCTATATCACTATTTAGTAATGCTCAGTCTTTTAGATGTTTCTATTCTTATTCTTTTAGCAGTTTCTTAGATGAAACTATTTGTTCGATATTCTACATAGAAACCTGATGTTTCTATTCTTGTAAATATCTTTGTATTATCATTGAGCTGTTTGCTCCATGTGAATTAATTCATCGAACATTCTTTTATTGGCACCCATGTTGAGACATCCTAACATCCACTACAGATGATGTGGCACCCTTATGATGAGACATGACACCATTTATGGTGATTGGACACCTTTTCAGGCATGACTTGACTCTTGATGTTGAAACTTTGTAACCCTTGGAGGCAATCTTTTACCTTTTGAGCCCCTACACTTGATCTTAGGGTGAGCCATCTACTTATTGAGGTCATTTGTGCCACATGTGGCTTCTAGAATGCATTTATGATATACAACTTTATTTTAGGGTATTGTTAAGGAATTAATGGGGATCTTAGCCTTTAGTGACCTATCCACTCTTTTATCATGGATATTTTATGTGTTGCTTCCTTATCTTTAGGGTTTGCAAGCGAGAAAGGAATTATTTTATGTGTTTGAGGCTTCTATTGTATGAGGATGCTTGGTCTCTCATATAAATAAGAGCAACACCCCTCACTAGTAAATCATTGCTAATTGTAGAGAACTATTATTATTTGTCTAGTTTTACTTGAATTCTTAGCTATGGATGGATAATAAAGCACCTATTTGAGGAGATTTTCTTGTCGAAGACTTTGAAACTTCTATATTTTATCATGGCTGGGGTTTATGGATGCAAACGATTTCTTGCGTAAGTGGTCTCTAGACATTGTTGTACTTTTGTTTATGAAAGATTGTTAAGTGTAATTGTACCTCTCTAGTCATGGTAGTGCATTCTCTTCACATTGTTCTTGGACAAATCCCTCCTTTTTAACCCTAGGAAGATTTCTAGTGGAGAATCTTCTCTTGAATTGATATTGAATCTTGTAAGGTACTAGATAGATTTTGTAAGATTTGTAGTGGACAACCCTAGATATCACCCTAGATATACTTACATCCTCTCAAAAGAGCCCTCAGTTGACCACATTTGCACCGAAAGATATAGTAGGCACTAGTCTTGTCCCTTTAGTCAATAATAAAACCTAAAATTCAACTTCTCTTTTATGTTTTAGACTTAGGTTAGGGTTTTACAACAGCTTTACATGAGTTTTCAGCAATAAATAAGCTAGACATATTTGTAATTGTGCATCTATTTGAGGAAAAATTAATCTTGTTACCGTATTTTTGTCTTGCTGATTTCGTTTACAGCCTTATTAGAGCTAGATGTCATGATACTTTAGGATGTTATATACAATTTAATGTTCATATTTAGCTAGCTTGATAAATCCTAGCTTAACTCATTGATTTAGCCCTATTTTTTGCTTGGCGATTACTTGTTTCAAGGGATGAATCTATTGTTGTTGTTATAGCTCCTTTTACTGCTTTAACTTATCACCTTTAATGCAAGTTTTGCAATAGCCAATAGTTTTTCTCTTCTTTTGTAGTGTTTGGGGACGTCCTTGTACCAAATGTTAACTTATTAAACCTTGTAAATTCCCTAAATCCTCATCCATTCAAATCTGGAAATTGCATTGAGTAACCACATTGACCTTACCTTGATTATTATATTCTATTGGTGGTGAATGAAATAGCTACATAGATGTCCTTAGACTTGATCGTGTCTTGCCTTACGAACCCTAGAGGCTACTAGGGAATCCTCCCTCAAGTGGATCCATCCTTCACCAAAATGCGGGAGGTTGTGGCCTAGGTGACAGTGCTAACACTTTCATGTTCCACTATTCATAGCATTTTCTGACAGCAGCTTCAATCCCTACAACAGGGTTATTACACAAACACAAACACACATTTCATACAGCCTTACTCTACTTCACCTATCCTCCACACCTACTAAAATCAGCTCCCACAAGACCTCATTTTCCTGGCCACTCCATTAGGGAGTCACACCCAGTCCTGCTTTGCTACAATGTGAAAAATCACAAACACACACAGATTGAAGCAATACAAGATCAGAGATACACAAACTCTTCAATATTTCCCTTATTCAGAAATACACATGTTTAGCATTGAGTAACCACATTGACTTTACCTTGATTATTATATTCTATTGGTGGTGAATGAAATAGCTACATAGATGTCCTTGGAATTTATTGTGTCTTGCCTTACGAACCCTAAAGGCTACTAGGGAATCCTCCCTCAAGTCGATCCATCCTTCACCAAAACGTGGGAGGTTGTGGCCTAGGTGACAGTGCTAACACTTTAATGTTCCATTATTCATAGCATTTTCTGACAGCAGCTTCAATCCCTACAACAGGGTTATTACACAAACACAAACACACATTTCATACAGCCTTACTCTACTTCACCTATCCTCTACACCTACTAAAATCAACTCTCACAAGACCTCATTTTCCTGGCCACTCCATTAGGGAGTCACACCCAGTCCAGCTTTGCTACAATGTGAAAAATCACAAACACGCAGAGATTAAGCAATACAACATCAGAGATACACAAACTCTTCAATATTTCCCTTATTCAGAAATACACATGTTTATACACAAACGTGGTAGAATCCTACTAAGAGACTCCAAATATCTACACTAACAAACTACCCTATTCTTGCTCTTAAATCTACACTAACAAACTACCCAATACTTCCTCTTAAACCTACACTAACAAGCTAGCCTATAATTGCTATTCTTGAATACACATAGAGATGAGCTGTCTACAATCTAAAATGGATTCATAAATATTAGCTATTACATTTATGTATTGGACGGTTATTAGCCTTTTTCTGACGGGTTGGTTCCTTGGTTCCAGAAAAACTGGTCGACGGATGCCCCTTGCTAGCTTTTGTGTCAGGGGTTTTAAGTTTCTTACTCATTTATTCCTATAAACCCAGAGATAAGGGAGATCTTGCCAATGGACCAAACATCAAGCTCCAAATGTAAACTCTATACCAGAGTTGCAAACATCCCGATTTTATCCCAAATTTGCAATTTTTGGGCCTAACCGATGTTTGTCGATTTTTACCAATATTTTGGTTTTATCTTAATTTTGCTGATGTTTGCTGACTTTTACCAATATTTTCGCAATTTTTACAATCTTTTGGTTTTCTGGACCCTTGCCGATTTTCTCCCGATGCCAATGTTTGCAACATTTCTCTATATAATGTACTTGATGACATTGACGTTAGGGGTTAATAGATACATGACCAAACAAAATTAGAGGTTAAGGTTAGTGGTTAGCAAATTAAACCGCCATAACCAACCTCAAGTGCTATATAGTAATGTAATGAGGGATGAAGAACTTGAGAGAGTCGTGTATGTAATGTGGGTAACCTAGCCACATTCCCAACATGTAATCGCTACATCATCATTTATATAACTGACATTTATTATTCCCACAGAACATATTTGTGATGTTGTGTCATATATGCGCCCAGAAAATTCCTACAGATTTTAAGAGGTGACCCAGAGTTCTGGGGCAAAACTAATCTTATTTTGAAAATTTACTTTCCAAAGTCCCTGGAATGTTGTTTATCACAGCCAAAATAGAGTAGGTGAGAGTTGAGACTGCCTCATCTTCCCATATATTAGTGGGAGCAAGAACTTTAGGTGGTTTCCGGTGATTTGTTTGCCAATTTTGTCTTCTTAGATATCAGTGGGGAAACAGAAGCGATATTGACTTATGAGAAAGATTGTGTAGAAGTGGACCTGAGCAAAGGGATGCCAAAGAACATAAGTTTGAATGTTGAAGATCATTAAGGGACCTATGTTCTCAATCATGAAAACAACCATTTCAATGCCGAGGGTATTTTGAAGTAAGGCACTTAGCTGCAACTTTTCTTTTGATGTTAAAGGGATAAGGACGACCATCTTCTCCATCTAAAAGTTGCCTAGGATGGATTCCAAGCAGTAGGGAGAAAAAGAGGGAAAAAGCTAGACTCTCAAATTATTGGAAGGACCATTATGCCTTGGCAAAATAGCAGATAACCTAGAAAATGTTAACGAAACCTTAGGCTGTCATTCTGACTTAAGGCTAGTCTTGATCAGTGCAAACAAATCCCTCTTGTTAAATCCAAGGTGGTCAGTTCAGGACTGTTTTAAGCATAAACCAGCCTAGGCCAATTGTACAAACCAGCTCAACCAATCAGGACCAGTGTTGTTAAAATCGCGATAAAATCGCGATTTTATCGGAAAATCGCGATTTTTTCCTCTGCCCGATCAAATCGCGATTTTTATTCGTAAAAATCGCCACTTTTTTTTATACCGATTTTTATCGAAAAAATCGCGATTTTTTCAAAAAATCACGATTTTTAAGAAAAAAATCGTGGGGGCTTGGGACAGCGTAGTTTTATAACTTTTTTTGGGTTTTTTCATGCATTTTTTTTGAAAGAAACAAATAATTTTTGAGTGGGGCAACTTAATGATCAAGTCTATGCCCTAGTATGGATATGCTATTCATGGTAATGTTAAATTCTTAAAGTAAAAGTGACATTCTCCTTAATCTTCATTTTCATCCTTTTACTTAAATTTTTAACATTACCATGAAATGACTCAAGATGTTTGAGAGTGGTTCCAGTCTCATTGGATTTCATATGGAGAAAGTAGAATTTTAGATTTCATTTAAAATCCAGCAGACTTATCAGTTTTTCAGGATTTTAGGATTGGGAGATTGTAATGTTTCGAGGTGACACCATCCGCCCAGCCTACCCCTGCCACCAGTAGAGGACGTGGTCTACCTCCTATAGCTCCTACTTCTAGTTCTTCAGCTTCTAGAGCACGTCAGACTCCACTGCCATTTCCACCAGCACAGGCACCAGCTTCTACATCTAGAGGGAAAGAGAAAGCTGTGCCATTTTCTCGCAAGAGGGGCAGAGGAAATCAATAGGATTAGACTTTCATTTTATTGTATATGACATTATGACATGATGAGATACATTATCATATTTTTTGTTGATATTTTGAGGCTGAGTTGGACTTGGGACTCAGGACTTACTATTCAGGACATGATTCAATGTTATGTGTGATTTTAGAGCTAGAAATGATATTAAACATCTTATATATTAGTTTTTTTATCATATTTATGTGTCAATGTATTTATTTTATGTTGTAGATGGTTTAGATATTAAAAAAATTGAAAAAAAATGAATATTTTTGTGCCAAACGATTTTTTCCCGCTTTTTTCCGATTTTTTTCCCGATTTTAACGATTTTTTCCGCTTTTTTCCCGGCGCCGATTAAATCCCGATCGCGATGTGTGCAACACTGATCAGGACTGCTCTAAGCCTGAACTGACAAAACAGCCTAGACCAATTGTACGAACCAGCTCAGCCATCTGGACAGTTCTAAGTCTGAACTGACCTATTGACGACAGAGCCAGCTCAAACAGTCAGTCACAACTCAATCAGTCTGGAAAAAAATACGAACAATAAAGATTCAAATGAAACAAAAAAAATTCTAGAACAACTTAAAACCCTAAAGTCTATTATATAAGCAACCCCATCTCTCTAACTCAAACACAACATAGTGGGCATATGAAGGACTCAAGCTGTACCATTCACCGGTGCCTGGAGCAAATCTGGAGTTGATTCAGCAGTGAGTTGGGGCAGATTTCAGAGGGGATTTGTTTGAATCTGTTGTCCATTTATTTGCTACAAGATTGAAGAATATTTGTTGGCAAAACTTTTGTACACATTCAAAGGTATGCTCACACATTTAATTTGTCAATTTCTTGTTTAAAAATTATGATGGCATCTTTCTTAAAATGCAATAATTGTGAGAAGAAACCAAAAGGCAGGGTATACACAGGGTGAAATGACACTTTGGGTATACTGAAGCCCGGAGGGCAAGCCAAACACTGCTCATGTAAACTCGATGATTTATTAGTTCAAACGGCAGCATCTATTTAAGTCATGAAGCGCACCATTACGATGATTCAGAGGATTAGGCAGAGATGCTGTTGGTCACAAGATGATCTGGACACTTTATGATATCAACGAATCCTGATTCGTGACTTATGACATAGTAGCTTGTGCAGTCACTTGATTATAGTATGATGATCTTTAGACACTAGAGGCCATTTAGAACCTCGTATTCTCTGTTGGAATGAACTTTAATTCAGGGAAAAATTTGGAGCCTAAATTTTGCAGATTGCCTAATTTTCCATGCTTTAAAAAAAAAATTCAATTTCCAGTTTTTCTAAAAATGATTCACCCAAATTTTATTTGATAAGGCTATTTTACCTTAAAAATCAACAAAATTTTATAAAGACTATGAAAAACCACTAGAAATTTGAATTTTTTACAAAAATATGGCTAAACATTTTACAGTTTGCATATTAGGGACTAAGAAAGATTCGCAAAGGTTTTTACACTTTAAGATAGATTTTCATACCAAGTTATCCATTTTGGCATACCAAGCTCGAGGAGCTTGCTTGAGACCATAAAGGGATTTCTTAAGCCGACATACAAGGCTGGAGTCTGTTTGTATAAAGCCAATAGGTTGTTCCATATAGATTTCTTCATGCAAGTCCCCATGCAAGAAGGCGGATTTAACATCCATTTGATGGACTTCCCATTTGAACGAGGCAACAAGGGAAAGAACAAGGCGGATAGAGTTCATTTTGGCAACAGGGGAGAAAGTTTCAGTGTAGTCAATGTCTTCAACCTGTGAAAAACCTTGAGCAACAAGACGAGCTTTATGTTTATCAAATTTCCCATCTGGTCCATACTTGGTTCTGTAAACCCATTTGCATCTAACAAGTTTTCGTCCCTTTGGTAGAGAAACAAGATCCCATGTATCATTTGCCAATAATGAATGATATTCTTCATTCATAGCTGCTTCCCAATCTGGATGGCCTGAAGCTTCTGCAAAGGTGTCAGGATCATAATTTACTGGAGCTTGAGCCAGTAAAGAAGAGGCTCTGTCAAACTGAGAACGTGTGTGTCGCTGATCTGTAGGATCACCAGCAAGATCACCTGCTGCATCTCGAGTAGCACGAACCCATTTTGGAAGCTGAGGAGCTGAAGGAGGATCCTGAGATGGTCGGGGAGGATTGTCATCCTCACTTTCATCATCTGAAGAAGAAATGTTTTCAAAAGTAGAAGAGATAGGGAGAGGTGGAACATCCGCCGGACTAGGCTCGCAGGCCGATATATTTTCATCAAATTTTACATCTTTTCTAATGATAACATTTTTGGACTTAAATGGAATAAGTCTATAGCCTTTGACATCTTCAGAATATCCAACAAAAGTACATTTTTCACTCTTAGGTTCTAAAGCTTTATGCTTTTCATCTGGATTATGGGCCCATGCTTCACTTCCAAAAACACGAAAGTGACTTACATCTGGTTTGATTGAGCTCCATGCTTTTTCTGGAGTGATATTCTTTAAAGCCTTAGTAGGAGTGCAATTTATTATGTAATTTGCACAGTTAATTGCTTCTACCCAAAAACTAAGACCAAGTCCTTTAGATTGTAGCATACAATTAGCCATTTCCTTTAAGGTGCGATTCTTCCTTTCAACTACACCATTTTGTTGTGGAGTATATGGAACAGTATGTTGCATTTGAATTCCATTCTCAGTGAAAAAGTTGATGAATGTGTTTTTAACATATTCTCCACCATTATCAGATCTTAGCTTAAGAATTTGATGTCCAGATTTTTTTTCAACAAAGGCCTTGAAGGCCAAAAATGTGTTAAATACTACACTCTTGAGTTTTAAGAAGTATACCCAAGTGCGTCTGGAGAAATCATCAATGAAAGTTAAGAAATACTTGCAGCCAGAGAATGAAACAACTGGAAGTGGACCACATAAATCACTATGCACAAGCTGTAAAGGGGCTGAGGCGTGCCAAGAGGCACGTTTTTCAAAACTGTCCCGATGATGTTTTCCGAGTACACATCCGGAACAAACACCATCTCTGCAAGATACCATAGGAAGACCTGTCACCATATTTTCTTTACATAGATGCTGAAGGGAGCGATAATTTAAGTGACCAAATCGCTCATGCCAAAGTTTGCTCACTTCATCGTTATGAGCAACAAATACTGAAGGAAGATTTGATGACCCAAAGTTGTGAAACTTATACAACCTTGTAGAATCATCAGCAATGCCAGTAGCTAAAATCTGTTTAGGATCTTTTAGATCCTTGATTACAACATCATGAGGTGAAAATTCAACGATTTTACCTTCACTTGAGTGAGTTATCTGATATACAGATAGAAGGTTGCAGGATAAGGTTGGAACACATAATACATCATTAAACTGACCATTGTCTAGATGAACAGTTCCAGTCCCTACAACACTAAGAGATCTATCATCACCAACATATATATTTTTGGTGTTACAATCATTTAAAGAAGAAAACATGGCTTTGTTTTTGGCCATGTGATAAGAAGCTCCAGAATCAATGAGCCACTCATGAGAATGAGAAGAAGAAGATACATTTAGTGCATAGCCAGACCGAGATGCTTGACAACCACATCCAGAAAGTGCCATTCCTGAAGATGAAGTTGAAGTTGAAGATTGCTCCAAATGGATGTTATGTTTCTTCATCGCTGCTTCCAAGGCTTCCATCTTCTTAAAGCATTTGGATTCTAAGTGGCCATCTCGATTACAAAAGTTGCAATGTCTATCAGTCTTCTTCCATTTGTTTTTATTTGTCTTATCATTTTGTTGAAATAATTTTTCATTTTGAGGCTGAGATTGCTTAGGACCCTTGTTTGGTTTAGGACCATTCTTTTTAGGATATGACTTCTTAGGATTCTTTGAATTTGGTTGCTGCTGGGCGGCTAACGCTTTCTTGGAAGAGTTTCCAAGATTAAGAAGACCAAGGTGTAAGAGTTTTTCTTGTTTTCTTATTAAAGAATCACAAAAAGAGTCAAAGGAAGGGGACTTGTATTCTGTTCCTTGAGAAATGAAGGCTTCTCTTGTAGAATGGAAGGTGGAAACAAACACAGAGTAGGCTGGTCCCAACTTAGTAAGAATGGAGTAGATAAGGTTAGTATCTTCTTTCTTAACCTTAACACCTTCCAAGAGATATCTAAGGGTCTTGAATTTGGACAAGAAATCTTCAATGCAAGAAAAGTTATTAGGGTCCAATGTAAGCAACTCATTTTCAAGTTGATGGGATCTAAGTTCATTTTTAATCCCAAAAACTTTATTGATTTGTTTCATTGCTTCATCAGGAGTATCAAGTTCTGCAATATGGAATCTAAGATCTGGAGAAATAGACATCCCTATCAATCCACGTGCTTGATCTTGCCTATTTTCCCATTTAACAGCCTTATCTTCATCCTTCGGTTTTTTTTCTTGGCCTGAGGCTATTCTGTAGAGACCTTTACTTCTAAGTAAATCCTCAATGTAGGACAACCATTGGAAGTAGTTGGTGTTGTCAAGGGTAACTTGGTATTGACTTTCCATTTCAACGGAAACTGAAGCTAAAGATGCTGAAACTAAGTGTTCCAATGGATAGATCTCGAAAAATTAGGCCGTTTCAAAAAAAAATGGTTCTGAAAACGGTTTCCGGATGAAGAAGTTATGGCTTTTTGAAAAAAAATTGATGAAGTCGTCGACGAAGTGCGGGAATGTGCGGAAATGAAAAAATCCGCCCCCAAAAAATGGAGACTTGAACCCAAGACCTCTACTCTCTTAAAATAGCTTTGAACCAATTGAGCTATACAAAAAATTTGAGAGAGAGAGAGAGGGGGAGGGGGTGATGCTTTGGGTTGCGTGCTTGCTTTGAGAAAGCTCTTTTTCCCTACAAAACAAAAAACACAAAACCCAACACGGACATGCAAAGAAAACGAACCTTACGGCTCGAAGTTAGCTTTAGCCGAAAAACTAAATATTTTCAAAAATGAACCTTGCGGCTCAAAGTTAGCTTTAGCCGGAAACTAAATATTTTCCTCAATGTTTCTGATTTTCCGAGATCACACTAAGGCGCAAGGAAAAGAGCATACGCATGAGAAAAATCCTTCCTTTCTGTTTCTGATTTTCCCAGATCGCATAAAGTCGCAGAGCAAAGAGCATACGCAGAAATGAAAGGTATAGATCCAGTAATAAAAAAGGCTAAATAAACCGAAACCGAAATAAACAGAGAGAAAATAACTGTAAACTGCAAATAAGCACTGTATACCTCTAGATCTTAAAAATGACGCAGCTAGGGCTACCGGAAACCTTTTCGCGTGAAACGAAAGGGGTTCCTCACTAGAACAGATTCTCCCAACACAATAGAGCAGTCCTCTCAGCCCGAAAGTAGTCAGAAACAGTAGATCTGGGAAACAACAGTCGGATGCAATTCTACTGGCTTCAGATTTGGATCACCAACGAACGCGGCCCTCAAATAGCTCTGATACCATGTAGAAATTTACAGGGTAAGTTCCTCAGACAGAACACCAAAGGACACCGCTCACAACCAGATCGCAGATCAATACACCAGTATTTTTGACGTGGTTAAAACACTCAAAGAGGGAAACAGTCCACGGCCTGAGCCAACGCAGCCACTTCAGGCAATTTATTAATAAAAAAATGAAAATTTACATAAGCTTCTCTCATAGACGGATTACCCTACAAATGACCCTCCATGCACTTTAAATAGAAATCATGGACCAATCGGGTGTCAAGCCACGGATCAAGTGTCGGTAATACCAAGGAGAGAATGAACCGTCGGATCACTACATATCGTGACCGTCGGATTGTAAGTTACAAAATGTACAAGGTAAAGAAACACACTATACCTAACTCTATACTAGACCAAGTTGTCCTTAACTATTTCATATGTATCAGAATATCCTAACAATTTTCCCTTTTTGGTGTCTAATGGTTTGAATATATATATATATATATATATATATATTAAAATCTGAATATTTTAAGTAGTTTTTATTTTGCCAGTTTTTACACCGATTCCCCACTCAGTTCCAGTTTAGACTTTTAGGCTAAAACAGTTCCAGTCCAATTCAGGTTCTGACCACTTTGGTCTTGATCCTATTTCATGTTATTTCTTCCACCTCCAAGTATCATCGAGGTGGCTGAGTGCACTTCTTATTTATTCTCTCTGTCATCACTAGTAGAAAAGTGAGCCTCAGTACAGTTAATCTCAATTTGGCATAAAAGGGTGAGAACTAATCAATATATAGTTTTATAAAGTCCAGACTCCTCACAGTACATTGTCAGTTGTATATGAGTTCAGTAAATGATTGCATTTTGTAACATCTTTTCACCCCCATCGTGGATATGTGATGTATGCAACAATCTCAGGAGTTTTACAGTACAAATAAGTACTTTCTCTCAACAAAGCAACATAAGGATAACAGGCAGGAAAGCAAGAAAATGCTTCTAACATAGCTACCATATCTAAGACAGAACAGTGTTTTCGCTTTTGAGAATATGGACAACAAGCTGGCTTTTTGTAAACGTTCCTTTCATTAATGTAATAAATATAGCTTGAATTAATTACAAATATAGTTACCTACATGACAACAAGGTTCAGATCATCAACAGTGGTAGTTTCATGCAAATGCAGGTTTCCAAATATATAGCTAATAACAAAATACCTCATTTTCCTGCAATGCCCGCGATAGAAGTGCATCTTTTGCTTCTAAAGACTCTTGTGCAGAGCTCTCCTCTTCCTTGAGTTTTTCTGCTTGTGCTTTCAGCCGTTTTACTTTATCCGTTGCTTCACTTTGCAGTTCTTCAGTGTCTACCTCTTCTGCAAAAGCCTCTGCAGACTCCAAGTCAGCTTGGACCTTGGTGGAGGATTCAATAGCCTTTTGAACAGACTTCTCAGCAGATGCAACTCCTTTTCTCAAGTCTGAAACGCGATTGTAGGTTTTGCTGAGAGCATTTCTTAAAACCTGTTCAAACAAAGCATGAAGGCATTTATGTTCGAGAAACTAAATAACAAGCCTTCAATGTAAGGCATATATCGACAAGGGGTAACCATATGCCCAGTACAGTGTTTACTGGAAAAATATAATGTGATATCGAAAGATGTATAGATCTAGGATAACAAAAGAAATAAAAGCTCAAAAGCAAAGAGAGAGGGTGGGTACCTCCCAGAGTCGGTCTGAAGTGTGGAATTGTTCAATGTTGGCAGGAGAGAACACCCACCTCACAATAGCAATATTAGAGATAATACGATATCCCATCATGCGATCAATTGCAATAGCAGTCATTTGGGCACTATTTTGCCACAGTTTAGCAACCTCTGATATGACTAAGATTTGATTTGATTCATCAGAAGCCAATTTACTCAGTACATACCCATATCTCTCTAGGACAGTGACTAGATGAGTGAAGCTTTTAGATCCAATATGAAGAAGAGTTTGAACAACCACTTCGATAGCAACCTTGTGGCCATGTACTAATATAATCTTCTCCTCTACCCAAGGATAAATTTCACGAGCCAACTTTTTTTCCTTTACCATACCACTTAACTCTGCAGACAAGGCAAATTCTCCTTCATACTGTTCCCCTTGACTTTCTCCACTGTATTTGAAACAAATTCCTCCTTTGGGTGGGAGAAGTTCTTCTAGCTCAGGAGCATTATCTAAACTCTGCATGAAATAAACACAATCAAGCATGATGTGCTACATAAATGGTAATTTAATACAGATTTCCTACAGCATATACTAAAGCTAGTAAATAACGCAAATTCATTAAAAGAATTTTTAAAAAAAGCACCTTGATAACAAAAAACAACGAACAAAAATCTGAAGATTTAAATTGAGGAAAAAAACCCATTGAGTATGCCATGTTATAATATAACTGTAGATACCAATGTGAAAACTAAGCACTACTACTTTCATATTGCAAGTATAACCCTTCCTCGATGAAAACATGAATATTCCAGTATTACCACTATACCTATATGCAAGTTCATTTAACAGATAAAACACTAAAAACAGTTTATAACAAACCAAGAGAACAAATAATCTTACAAACAAATCATGAGAACAAATTTAATCCCAGATAATTTGGTTCACAATTAACCGTTGACGTGTTTCAGTGGAATGGATCTCTGAAGTTAGTACTTATTGAACACAACCATGCAAGCAGTGAATCCAAATAATCAGAGTAATATACCTCCTTAATTTTGTCCCAATACGATAATCTAACTTCCTTTTCAAGCACTTCCTGTGCAAAGACACGCTGTGGTGACCATTTTGGAAGATCCAAAACATGCGCCCATTCTTTCCAAGGCCAAATAAACTGGAAATTTGATCTGAAAACACAATTAAAAGTATAGAAGATGAAACATTTTACTTCTGACTCCCTTTCTAAAAACTATTTGATGCTTATTGCCAAAGAACTAAACGTTTGTTAAAAAACCTTATTCCTTAATTAGATGACTAGATTCAAGGAAAGAAAAGATACATCAAAAAATGTTGTATGAAACATTCAAAAATATGTTTAAGGATGTTTCATGTGTCTTTCAGCCTAGTATCCAGCAAAATATTAAATGTAGTACATATAAAGTTTAAACTCCCTAGTTTCCACAGATTTCAGATCTGTCAAACTCACAAGTGATGTGCAAACCAATGGACAAAGCGAGTCCGGCACTCCATATCTAATTCACCAACTCTATCAAAAAGTGTACGCACAGCTCCAGCCACTACTGCAGGGAAAGCTCCAGGAAGGGCCTGAACTAACAAAAAGCCCAAGGGTATTAATAATGCTAGTCGAAGTTATAAAGGTTGCAACTCCCAATAAAAACATTCTATATACCAATAATAAGAGGGTCCCGACATGTACAAAGATAACAAAAATAATTTTGATTCGAAAATTGCACAAAGATAACTAGTACTAATTTGATTCAAAGAATGTACAAAGGTATCCATTAGATCACCTTGCAAAGATCAATAATGACGACAGTGTAATAAATGATTTTGAAAGGCGGTCGAGGAAGCAAAAAAATCTGCAAATAAAAAACCATAGTAAGTCTTCATTAGTTTTTCAATGGAATGAGGAAAACAGCACTGGTACACTCTTTGAATTTCAAATGCCAGTGTTAGAGACATAAAACACAGTTATATCATTAAAATAATGCACCTAAAAATTTAAAATTCTGTTATTTAAATGATTGGCCATGTCAACCTTTAACAAAAGTGCATATTACCTCTTAGTTGATATGCAATAATTCCATATACCATCATGTAAAGGTTAATTTTTCAATACCAGGTCTGATTTAATATTCCCGGCAATTTATTTTATACCCAGAAACTAAATTCTCCCCAATAAATAATTTTTTCTGAAAACTGTGAATAAAAAATACACTGTCATTTAACTTAAATAATGTGCGGTAGAAAATTTAATAGAAAATCAGTCACAAAACATAGTAGAAATTGCCCAACAAATTCTCCTCTACTTTTATATTTCTCAGGAAATTAGGACTTCCCTAATAGGAAAATGACCCTCAGAGAATGTACAGAAAATACAGCACAATAGAACGTTGATTTTTTGCTCCCCTGGAAATAACTTCGCATTCCCTGTAAGTTCGACCTCCTCTTCCTCAACCTGTATGGCCCCTTGTGAACCTAGCTGGAAAAACTCAGCTCCTCAAAAAATTTCGCCTCTCACTCCACAAACTCAGCAACTCTGCATTCTTCTCTAGAAATTTCCTTGTTGCACGCCCTCTTTTCTCTCCAGTCTTGATTTTCTCACTCCCTTGAGAAAATGGCTCTTCCAAGCATTTCTTGTGTCTTCACTTCTCACTTACGCTTCTTTTATATTTTCATTAAGCCAAATCCCTAGCCCTATTCTACTAAGTGATGAGTGGCTAAGGTTGGACACTAAGCCTCGCTTGAGATTAATGGTAGAGATTGGATCTAATTCACTAAAATGAATTAAATTCATTTTTCATTAGAAACCTTAGCTTAATAGCCAATATTTATTAATTAATTAATTAATGTGTCTTTCCTAAGTTAAACTTGGGAAAGAAATCATAAGAGTCACTTGCTTAACATAAGCAAGTACCTTCAAGAGGAATGTCGGATGGTGATAGGTGCCTGACCAGTGCATATCGCATATCATCATATATTGATCATTGTAGGACTGTTGGCTGGCTGACTATTTAAAGGAGAACTTTTTCTCCTATGAGGTGTTATGAATAAAATATATATAAAAAATAATATACAGATAAATAATAATGATAATTGTAATAATGATTAATTAATTAGTGATTAGTATAGAAGAGGCATGTCTCTAAGGGCATGACCATTTGTGAAGAGGTACCTGCCTAGGCATATAAGCATGCCCTCACCCTCAATTGCAATCATCTCACTTGTATTCAAATATTCTTATATAATATATTATCTGTTCCATGATGGACATTTCTATACTGGGTATTCTGAGTATTCCACTGCGTATACGAACTTACTTTGTTACATTGGTATCAAAGCATTCAACTGAGTATATGAACTTTGTTCATTACATTGGTATCAGAGCATTCCTCTAAGTATACGAGCTTTGTTCATTACATTGGTATCAGAGCATTCCTCTGAGTATACGAACTTTGTTCATTACATGGGGTTACAAATTTTTCTCCTATAAGTGCCCTATGTATGGGGCATCAACGAAGATCTTGTTCACCGCCACACTAGATATTCGTGGCACCAAGTGGAAGAAGAATTGCACACCTTTGCGTTGCTTGGCTCACTTGTTGAATCCAAAGTACTACAACGATCAATGGCTCAATGGTTGGCCTTCCCAAAAATTCCCTCCTCACATGGACATAGGGATTTCACAAGGAAGGGAAGGAAGCAATTAGAAACATATATCGGGACAAAGAATCCCTTGATGAGGTGGAGGGCCTTGTAGATTTTTTCACTAGTACTAGACAAAGGCTATGATGTGTTCAAAGTTCAAACATAGAGAGGGATTGAGAAGCCCTATGCTTGGTGGGGAACTCACAAGGAAACATTCACTATTTTATGGTTGTTGGACATGAGGCTCCTCTCTTAGGTCACTTCATCCTCTTGTTGCGAGAAGAATTGGGGCATAAATGGGAATTTGCAAACTTTGAAGGAAAGCAAGCTAGCACAATCTAGAGCAAGGACAATGGTGTATGTGCACTCCAACCTCCATCATATATATAAGACGAGGGATTATTGGTTGAACGGGAAGACAAAGATGTGTGATGTATTGATGATATGTGTTTGGACAATAGTGTTGAGTTGGAATTAGCCAACTTGGATCTTAATCAACCAGTTCTAAATCTTGTCACCTTTGTTGACTGTCATCATCTATACTAGTAGATAGAAATCATGAATTGGACATAGAGGTAGAGGATGGAGAAGAGAGGTACAATGGTGGTTATCTTGATGACTCTAACATGAAGGTAAACAATTATGAACTATAAGATTCTTCCAACTATGGTTCTTGTATCTAGATTCTACCCTATTTTGTATTTGCTATTGGCATTCCTACCCAGCATATCAATGTCTATGTAATATATTTTGCTATGGCTGAAATAAAAAAATGCAAGGAGAAAACTACATTTTATAGCTGCACTTTCATGTGACATTGGTGGTCTGCTATATCTCCCAATTTAAACAAGCTCAAACAGAAACACTAGACGACAGCAAAGAGACTACTAGGATATGTAAAAGGCACATTCGGATTTAACATTCTATATGGCAAATGAAAGGAGCCTCAGTTTTATGCCTAGGGAGTCTGAGATTGGGCAAGATTCATGAATGACAGAAAGCCTACCACAGGTTATGTGTTCATTTTTGACACGGGTAGTTTCTTGTATCAGCAAGAATCAACATGCAGTTTCATTTGTTGGACATTAATAAAATTATCTTATCTTATCTTATCTTAAAGCAAATGTAGAAATGGCATGTGAACTAGTTTTCCTTGGAAGAATGCTTGCAGTTTTGCAAGTCAATCAGGATAAGCCAATGGTACCATTTTGTGATAACAAAGGTGTTCTCACAGTAGCAAAGAATCTCATCATCCATTAGGGACGCAACATATTGATTCTTATTGGTATTTAATTCAACTTGTAGAAGATGGATAAATAGAGTTGAAATAATGTCCAGCTTAGGACGACGATGCCGATTTTCTCACCAAGTCCCACTTGACCTACAGAAATTGGTACAACTTGGAGAAAAACTTGGTGTAGTTTCTAAAATGACCATTAAGGGAAGATGTTCGAGTTATTTAGTTCACTATGGTCACTTTGACTCGAGACAAAGGAATATTAATAGAGTCAATATACTCATGCATTCAAAATACTAAACCACAATGTGTGTGCTAGCATGGGGATGTCATTCATAACACCTGGGATACTTGGCTGCATGGGGGCAAAGATGCATAATATTATATCTAAAAAATAAATGAGAAGCTCAAAGCCTAAAACATATATTATCATTTACCAAAATAACTAAATTCATAAGATCCCAATTTCATCACTATCAAGAGAAGAAATACTATATTATATATGATATTAATAATTATCAATTAGGCTTATGTACCGAAATCCTAAAATACACATAATCAGTAAAGCATTTGGAAAACCAAAAGATATGACATCATGATTCAAAAAATGTGATGCCAAATGTATCCACCTTGACCTTCCACCAATGTCTTTCAGCCTCTTTGAATCCGTAGTTGTTGTCCAGTCCCTTCTTCAACATGAAACTGATCAGGAACCAATTTTTGCTTCATTGTTTGAGTGCTTAACTCCAACCCAACCTTGTAAACCTTCATTATATCATTTTAGCACCAAGTGCCAAGTGCCAAAAGTACTAGACTAGCGTTATCCCGAGACATTATACTATCGTACACTAGTCCAAAAACCATGTGAAACACCAAGCTTTTGAAACCACTAGCACCCAGGCGCTAAACATAATGGAGTGTGCAGGACCATGCAGAGTACCCAAGCGCTACCATATCAACATATCGGTGTTACGAGGGATTTCTTTTCTAAACCTATGCTTCGTTATATTGACATTATAACCACAAGAGGGTAAAACCCTAGACATATCTCTGGTCAACTATATATCATACAAGACTTTTAATAGAATTCCGATATGGTACTGAAAGCTAGGCTTATTTCGGGGTACTAGCTTTTCAAAAAATTGCACAAAAGTCTAATATGCAATTGTTCTAAGAAGATTAATGACAATGACTTTTTTGATATGTTGTTCCCAAGGTTTCGTTAGTTGACAGCAATGAAAATCATGCATTGGCTATTGCCCAAAAAACTATTACAAAGGAAAAAGTCACCAAACCACCGAGATTGAGGCAGAATTGTGCACTCGAACCATGTTATCAGAAGACCAAGCTCCTATAAATGGGGTAGCAAATGACGATCGAAAGTCTGTCCAAGTATTCCATCAATTGATGGTTGTTGCATGGTATATCAAAAATTCACTCGAATGCAATACAAAGCAAAATGGGGTGCAACATATAGAGGCCAAGGTGAAACCCTAACATAGGATGATTAGGCTCTAATAGACTAGCAGCAACTGTCGGTAATATCTTCAATACAGTACTCCATTAGTAAATAGAAACTCCACTAAATCTCGAGAAAAACACGAATTTATATGTTATAGGGTTTTCCCAATGTGAAGAACTCAAAGGACTTTGCTTACCAATGGATGGTTTCCGTGTAAAACCCAAATTTGGATTGCATGATATATGTTATTCTAATAGGAAAATAAAACCAAAAACTAGACTCTAAAGCTAGAACCTCGAATGGTTAACACTATCGCTAACACAGTTTTTGTTGGGAATGAAAGGCCTCAATCCTTGGGGCAAAGCAGTTAATTAGTAGAGAAATATGAATCCAAAGTCACATAAGAGAATTCAATTACTCAATGAAATTCATATGAATGAAAGCACACAAGTTTCCCTTCAACAAGACAATACAACCAGACACTGTCATTTATGCATTAATATAGAGGATAAAGGTCCACGCCCCCCCCCCCAAGGTGGAGAGTATGCTCCCCACATTTCCAACTCTCGAGGCGAGGGGACACCAGGGGAAACGTTTCGCCATGACCCTCTTTCGGGGAAGCTTAGGGAGATGCAAGGGGAAACATTTCCCAAATGTGGGGGGTGGGTTTCCCTAACAGGGGCACTCGTGGGTGTCCTCCATGAGTGGGGAATTCTGATATTCAACTCTATGGCCTGTTACCCACCAAAATGGGTAACCCCATAGGAGAAAACTTTTCTCTTATTCTAGATAGCCAATCAATCAGCCATGCAGCAAGCCAGTCCTAGCAGCCACCACTAGCTAATGATATGGCATATATCTTTGCCACTTGAATCAACCATTTTCTTCTCACCCATCTGGCATCAGCACATGGACGAAGGTGGGCCTCCACTCAAAAGGTACTTTGTTCATTTTGCAATCAGGTGCTTTTACTTGTTAGTTTTTGGGCATTCAAAATGGATTATGGGGTGAACTGGAAGAATGATGGGCTTTGACAGTGATCATGTTCTCTCACCGTAAATGGGAGCTTAACCTTTGATCCTAGTTCACTAGGACCTCCCTTAATTGTTGAATGAGTAAGGAAGGGCACTACTTGGGAAGCCTTGATTGAGATAATGTATTTCCATCTACCCCTATGTCATACTTAACACTCTCCATCTCACATTATAAGCCCTTATTTCACCTCCATTCTTCGAGTTCAACCTGTCATGAGTTCGTTGGGATTTGGCACCCATATGTCCATATCCCTTGGTAGAGCCTGGATACACTACCCCAAGAGGTCAATGCAGCTAAAAGAAATAGAAAGAGCATATCATGGCCACAATAAAATATTATATTGCAAAAGATGGTTGATGACATAAAGATTAGCACATGGGAAAAAGCTTAGCATGGGCTCTACCTCACTCTTATGGCCATCACCTAGTTCCTAAGCACATGTTGCTCCATTACATCAAAGGAAGGAACCATTGCATGCCTCAACCCCAATGAGCAATGAACTAACTCATCATTAAGGGGTAATACAACTGCTATATTATTCAAAGCAAGCTCTAACCCTTGAGCTATGAGGAGCAATACAAAGAAAGTTCAAGACTAAATAAAAGATGCACAAGAGTGGAAAAACAAATGTTGAGATGGTAACTCATGCATCCATGAATGCTCCCTCCTCACATCTATACACGCAGGATGTGGACGCTCCCATAAGCCAGTCCCTTTGACCATGACACTTGGGCATGAAGTCTTATCCCCTCTGTAATCATCATAAATATTTACTAAGATCTACCGTTTGGAGGGTGGACTAAGAAAATGTTACTTCCCCTTAGGGGCCAGAAACACCTAATAGGATTGACCTTTGGCCACTCCTACCTAGGTAGAAAACAACATTACGAGTTCAGGGTCCTAATTTTGGAAGGGAATCCTCATTTGAAGTATTAAATAACCCTTGACATTCAATTTTAGTTCACTTAGACGCAATAATGATCTAGGTCCCTCATCACTGGTTGCTTTCACTAGAATATGTGTTGTGATTGTCAAGTGGTTCAACATCTCATGTCCTAGGCACTTTCTCCACATGTACCTAGGCCATTAGAGAAGTATATTTGCACAAACAAGTGAAGCATTGAGACTTTTGAGCCTCCTAGCCGCAACATTGACACATCTTCTAAGGCACCTCCTGCACCCAGGATGCACCGCTTTTGATGATTCTTCAGGACAACACACCTAGACCCAACATGCCACCAAGTTGGCCTAGACACCAATTGATGCATGATAGTTGATTAAGGGCCCAGATGAGGATGGTCTCACCTTAAGAGACTACGGAGGGCTAGTTGCACCTAAGAATCCCTCAACATTGTAGCAGAGGAGACCACTTTGAGCAGTTGGAGACCCATGGAGAGCACTTTGTGGTACCCCAGCTACATATTTGGCCCCATGTTAGAAATCCACACACCCTCGGTCTAGATTGTCTTAACTAGAATCATAAACACACTAGCAGTTCCTAACTTTAAAATGACTTGCACAGTGGAAATATAACAACGATGAGATCAATATAGTACACAAGAATTTATGGCTCAAAACCTATTTCTTATTAGTCCTTCAGTAAGGAAACTTTATGGTTCTTCTACCAAGGATCATGACCCTTTACAATCCTAGTAAAATACCCAAAATCAAGTCTATCCTTTGACCAATACAACCTAGGGCAGAGGCCTAGTCCATTAGGCTCTCATATGCCCAAAAGAAATTTACAACAATTAATTCATTTGTTGCACATACCTAGGCAAATCCCTTTATAACACTGTCCTCCTTGGTTGTTGTTGCCCTTTGCAACTTATGCCATTGTCCTTCTTGGTTGCTTACTTATGTCCACTTTAGGAGCCCTAAATAGCCACCAATCCCTACAAGGTTGTGGCCTTTCTTGACTACCTGCAACCCCTATGGCCCTCTTGCAGTTGTCTGCGGCGTTGTTGTGGCTACTTGTGGCCTACCTGCAGCCTGTCCTATTAGTTGTGGCTAGTACTTCTCTCATCCCTGTTCCATAGATTAGACCTCGCTACCTCAAATGCTTTAGCTCCTTGCTAGCTGACAGACTGTGATTCTTCCTTGGTTCTCCACGGGTGATATTCTTCACACTTAAAATCTCTAGCCTATCCTTTGGGTGGTATATATGCTTGTCCAAGGGGTGTAAATGTTATAGGATATTCTGACACATAGGAAATAGTTAAGTATATCTTGGTCTAGTGTATAGTTAGGTAAAATTTGTTTCTTTAGTATGTATTTTTTGTAACTTACAATCCGACGGTCACGATATGTTCTAGACATGAAGTGATCTGATAGTTCATTCTCTCCTCGATATTACCGACCAGTGTTGCATGAAGCGCCCCCCCCCCCCCCCCGGTTCCAAGCCCCGAAGCGCGTCCCGTACGGAAGCGCCTAGGAAGCTTCGTCGGAAGCGTCGCTTTGGCTTTTTTAGCCTCTTCCTGGAATTTCTGAAGCGCTGGACAGAAGCGCCGCTTCCATGCCTCTGAAGTGTGCTTCATACGACGCTTCGGAGGAGGAAGCGCACGCTTCCGTACGCTTCGAGCAAGCAGGCCGTGCGCAAGGGAAAAAGACACTTTTTTTTTATTTATTTTTTTAAGTTATGTTAACTTAGCACTAAGGGGGTGGGTTAGGGTGAGGTTAGAGTGAGGTTAAGGTGAGGAATGAAAAGAATAAAGCCCCCATTCATTCCTCATTTTCTCACTTTATGAGAGTTGGAGAAGAGAAGAGAGGAGAGGAGAAGAGAAGAGAGGAAAGGAGAGGAGAAGAGAGGAGAGCTTGGAGGAGTGAAGAAGGAGTGAAGAAGGAGGAGGAGCTTGGAGCAACAACTCGGAGGACTTCATCTACAAGAGCTAAAGAGGTAAGTTCAAACCCCAAACTCCCTTATTTTTTGACAATTTTTTTGTATTTTTCTCCTCCCTCTCCTACTCTTTCCCATTGTTTCTACTTGCTCCTTTATTTATAGGTTGTCCACCACCTATATCCATATTCCAAGATGGTGTTCTTTTGGCTTCTATGTATCATTCCACTCTTGGTTTTAATGATGGCAAAGGTGAATAGGAATAGAAGGGAAGAAACAAAAGAGGACAGTGATGATGGTCCCAATATGAGTGACCCAATGTATGATGAGGAGGATGGGTTTGAAGAGGAAGGGGATGAACCTGAAGGGGACACTGAAACACAAGATGGGAAAGCTACATCAACACCCTTGTGGAACTATGTGACCTAACTTGATGGGGAAAAGGGTGGTGGATCTTACAAATTTGTGTGCCCTCATGGTTGTCATGGAGGAAAACCATATTGTGGTTCATATACCCGTTTGAGGAGGCATCTTTGTGGGGTGCTGCATAGTGATGAAAAAAAGGGTCCTGTGGGGGTACAAATTTGCCCAAACATTTCAACTGAAGAAAGAAGAAAATACATCCAAATAGAGATGGTTGCACAACAAAAAAACAAGAAACAAAAAACTCATTCTGAATCAAGTGCAACCTCTAAATTTGGTAGTTGCTCATGTCCTCATGGTACTTCTGCAAGCTCTGGAGGTAGAAGAACAATAGGGGATTTCCTTAATGTTGCTGGGAGGGATGATGTGGATGGAAAGATAGTCCATTTTCTTTGTGCTTGTGGTGTACCATTCAATGTGCTTCACTCTCCCTATTGGCATGAAATGGTAAAGGCCATCAATGAAGCCCCAAAAGGATACAAGGCCCCCAACTATGAGAAAGCTAGAACAATGTTATTAGAAAGAGAAAAAGCTAAGGTTCAAAGAGCTTTGACACGTTTTACAAATGAGTGGGTAGATTCTGGGGTATCCATTGTATCAGATGGGTGGACAAATATTAGAAACCAACATTTGATAAATGTTCTTGGTGTTTCTTCTAGTGGTGCAGTATTTATTGCATGTCATGACTCCTCCTCCATCATTGCATCTGCACAAAACATTGCAGATCTCCTATTGAAATCAATCAAAGATGTTGGTCCGAATAATGTGGTTCAAGTGATTCAGATAATGCAGCAAATTGTAAGGCAACAGGAAAAATTATTGAGCGTACTCATCCACACATCTTTTGGTATGGGTGCCTGGTTCACACATTGAACCTTTTGATGCATGATATTGTGAAACCCAAAGAATGTGGGTGGATTGTTGAGGTTTACAGGAGACGGAAGCAGCTCATTAAATTCATCATAGGGCATACAAGGGTAAACTACTTCTATGGCACTTACTCCAAGTTGCAGTTGCTTAAAATTGCAAAGACAAGATTTGCTAGTTATTACCTCACCTTTAGGTGGCTAGTGAAGGTGAGACAAGCTTTAACTAATCTGGTGTGTGTTGACTCATGGGATGAAATTAACACTGACAGAGATGGTGCTAATGCAGTCAAGGACACTGTTCTTGACAGTTACTTTTTGGGACAGGTTAAATATGTTTTGCAATTCACCAAACCAATTTATTACATGATCAAGTTTGCAAATTCAGATCGACCAGTAATTGGGGAGGTGTATGAGCAAATGGATAGCATGTTGGGGCAGATTAAAGACATTGTTGAGCCTAGATATACCACCTTGTACAATTATATTCGTGTAGAGGTGGAAAACCGATGGGAAATGCTAAATGTTCCATTGCATGCATTAGCATATGTTCTGACACCTAAATACTATCATCCATCATGGCTTTCAACACCAGCACCTGGGGGGGGAAGCAAGAGAAAACCACACCAAGATCAAGAGGTTCACAAAAAATATATGGCTGCATTGAGTAAATTAATCCCTGATGAGGAGGAGGTTGCATCGGTATGGAGACAGGTGAGCAACTATATGCTCAACACTAGTCCATTTGGGAGCATGTATGCAATTAAAGATCGAGAGACTTTTTCTGCTCTTGAGTGGTGGAACATGCATGGAGGGGGTACTCCACTTCTACAGAGTTTGGCATTGCGGGTGCTATCACAGGTGGTAAACACTTCTTCTGCAGAGAGGTGTTGGAGCTCTTATTCTTTCATCCACAGTGTTAAAAGGAATAGGTTGAATTTAGATCGGGCAAAGAGCTTGGTTTATGTTCATTACAACTTGCGATTGTTGTCCCATTACTGTGAAGATGCAAAGTCTAATAAAGACTTGTTGATTTGGAACAAGAATCCAGAGGAGTCCAATTTGGAGGATGGAGTGTTGCAATTAAAGCAATTAGAGGATGCTCTTATCCAGGTATGTCCATTGTGGTATGAATTTTCCAATTTTCCCTTATAAAGCATTTATCTAATTCATGTTTTTAATTTTTTTGTTAACTAGTGTTTTTTTTTTTGCATGAATTTTTTGAGCAATTCCAGGACGATGATGACCGTGTTGATATGCCACCCCCACCCCCATCTGGTCCCTTGGTTCCTAGGTTCCATGGTTCAACACCAACAACAGGGGGTTCTTCTTCATCAGTTTCAATGCCATGACTTCCACAGGCACCATCTTCTTCATTGCCACCACGTGGAGGCCCGCCACCACGTTCTATTCGTGGTGGAAGGAGGAGAGATTAGTAGATATATTCACAATCTACTACTTTTTGTCATAGATTACTCATTAGACTTGTAAACTTGTGAATTTGAATTTTGAACCTTTTTGGCTTAGCGGTGACCAAGTGACATATTTTGTAAACGTTATTATTTGAATTTTGGACTTGACAAATGTTGACAGTTGCTCACTTGCTAGATAAATCATAATATGCTCTATGTTTTATGTTTTATAATATGCTTAAATGTTTTATGTTTTATAATATGCTTAAAAACTTGATGTATGTTTGTAATAGCTAGAATATAGATGATTGTTGTACATACTAGTAACTACAATGGAATCATGGATGCCATATCTATCTTGATTTATGCAAAAATATGCATGTTTTCATGTCTTCTACAATTAATTTGGTATTTAGGATGTTTGTTTTGAGTATAAATGCAAAAAAATATAAATATATATATAGCAGACGCTTCCGCGGACGCTTCGCTTCCTAAATTTTTGGAAAATGACGCTTTGGCGTCCCCGCTTCCAAAAAACGCTCCCGCTTCGTGCAACATTGTTACCGACACTTGATCTGTGGCTTAACACCCGATTGGTCCATGATCTCTATTTAAAAAGCATGGAGGGTCATTTGTAAGGGGATCGTTCATGAGAGAAGCTTATGCAAATTTTCTTTCTTTTATATTAATAAATTGTCTGAAGTGGTTGCGTTGGCTCAGGCTGTGGATTGTTTCCCTCTTTAAGGGTTTTAACCACGTCAAGAATACTAGTGTACTGATATGTGATCTGTTTGTGAGCAATGTCCTTTGGTGCTCTATCTGAGGAACTTACCCTGTAAATTCCTACATGGTATCGTAGCTATTTGAGGGCCGCATCCATTGGTGATCCAAATCCGAAGCCGATACAACTGCATCCGACTATCGTTTCCTAGATCTACTATTTCTTACTGCTTTCGGGCCGAGAGGACTGCTCTATTGTGTTAGGAGCATTTGTTCCAGTGAGGAACACCTTTTGTTTCACGCGAAAAGGTTTCTGGTAGCCCTAGCTACGTTATTTTTAAGATCTAAAGGTATACAGTCTTTATTTGCAGTTTTAGTTATTTATCTTTCTGTTTATTTCAGTTTATTTATCTCTCTATTTTTTATTACCAGATCCATGCCTTTCATTTCTACATGTGCTCTTTGCCCCGCGACTCTGTGTGATTTGGGCAAATCGAAACAGAAAGGGAGAATTTTTCTCATGTGTATGCTCTTTTCCACCTTGCCTTAGTGTGATCTCGGAAAATCAGAAACATCGAGGAAAATATTTAGTTTCCGGCAAAATCTAACTTCAAGCCGTAAGGTTTGGTTTTTTTTTGCATGTCAGTTTTGGGTTGTGTGATTTTTTGTTTTGTATACAAAATGGCTTTCTCAAGTAAGCACACACTCCGAAGCTTCAATGACTTGAAAAAAAAAAAATCACCCCTTCCTCTTTTCCAAAAATTACTAACCTTTTAAACTAGCTCATTTGGTCCAAAGTTACTTTATGAGAATAGAGGTCTTGAGTTCAAGTCTTTCTTTTTCTTGAGTTACTTTTTTAAAAAGCACATGTAACTTATGTTTTAAAATTACTTTATGTAAAACTGTTCTCACCCATTATAAAAAAGTGAGTCGCTTATAATTCTAAAGTCCCTTTATCTTTTATTTAAGTTACAATTTAGTAGGTAGCTCATAAAGTACCATTGTAAAAGTGATTTTCACTTATTTATAAAAGTGGATCACATAAAAAAAAAATTAAAAGTGTGCTAATGAGATTAAGTTTGGAGGGGGGATTTTTCTTCTAAATATAACATTATCATTCACGTACTTCGTCGGCATCTTCAACAACTTTTCTTCAAAAAGCCATAACTTCTTCATCTGGAAGCCATTTTTCTTAATCGGCCTAATTTTTCGAGATTTTTCCATTGGAACACTTAGTTTCAACATCTACAGCTTCAGTTTCTCTTAAAATGAAAAGTCCATGCCAAGTTATTTTTTACAGCACCAACTACTTCCAATGGTTGTCCTACATGGAGGATTTACTTAGAAGTAAAGCTCTTTATAGAATAGCCTCAGGCCAAGAGTCAACCTAAAGATAAAGATAAGCAAGCCAAATGGGAAAATAGGGAAGATCAAGCACGTGGGTTGATAGGGATGTTTCTTTTTCCAGACCTCAGATTCCATATCGCAGAACTTGATACCCATGATGAAGCAATGGAACAGCTCAATAAAGTTTTTGGAATTAAAAATGAAACTAGAGCCCATCAACTCAAAAATGAGTTGTTTACGTTAGACCCCGATAATTTTTCTTCCATTGAAGATTTTTTGTCCAAGTTCAAGACCCTTAGACTTCTCTTGGAAGGTGTTAAGTTTAAGAAAGAAGATGGTAGCCTTATCTATTCCATTCTTACTAAGTTGGGACCAGCCTACTCTATGTTTGTTTCCAGCTTCCATTCTACAAGAGAAGCCTTTATTTCTCAAGGACAAGACTATAAGTCCCCCTCTTTTGATGCCTTTTGTGATTCTTTAATAAGAGAACAACAAAAACTCTTACATCTTGGTCTTCTTAATATTGGAAACTATTCTAAGAAAGCCTTAGCAGCCCAACAGCATCCAAATTCAAAGAATCCTAAGAAGCAGCATCCTAAAAAGAATGGTCCTAAACCAAACAAAGGTCCTAAGCAATTTCAGTCTCAAAATGAAAAATCAAATCAACAAAATGATAAGGCAAATAAAAACAAAGGGAAGAAGACTGATAGTCATTGCAACTTTTGTAACCATGATGGCCACTTAAAATCCAAATGCTTTAAAAAGATGGAAGCCTTGGAAGCAGCGATGAAGAAGCATAACCTCCATTTGGAGCACTCTTCAACTTCAACTTCATCTTCAAGAATAGCACTTTCTGCATGTAGTTGTCAAGCATCTCGATCTGGTTACGCACTAAATGTATATTCTTCTTCTCATTCTCATGAGTGGCTCATTGATTCTGGAGCTTCTTATAACATGGCCAACAACAAAGCCATGTTTTCTTCTTTAAATGATTGTAATACCAAAAATATATATGTTGGTGATGATAGATATCTGTGTTGTAGTGACTGGAACTATTCATCTAGACAATAGTCAATTTAATGATGTATTATGTGTTCCTACCATATCCTGCAAACTTCAATCTGTATATCAGATAACCCATTCAGGTGAAGGTAAAACCGTTGAATTTTCACCTCATGATGTTGTGATTAAGGACCTAAGAGATCCTAGACAGATTCTAACTACTGGCATTGCTAATGATTCTACAAGGTTGTATAAGTTTAACAACTTTGGGTCATCAACTCTTCCCTCGGTATTTGTTGCTCATAATGATGAAGTGAGCAAACCTTGGCATGAGAAATTTGGTCACTTAAACTATTGCTCCCTTCAAAATCTATGTAAGGAAAATATGGTGACAAGTCTTCCTATGGCATCTTGCAAAGATGATACTTGTTCTGGATGTGTACTAGGAAAACAAAATCGGGATAGTTTTGAAAAACATGCCACTTGGCACCCTCAACCCCCTTACAGCTTTGCACAGTGATTTATGTGGTCCACTTCCAGTTGTTTCATTCTCTGGCTAGAAGTACTTCTTAACTTTTGGGTATACTTCTTAAAACTCAAGAGTGAAGTATTTAACATGTTCTTGGCCTTTAAAGCCTCTGTTGAGAAACAATCTGGACATCAAATTCTTAAGCTAAGATCTGATAATGGCAGAGAATATGTTAACAACAAATTCATCAACTTTTGCACTGAGCATGGAATTCAAATGCAACATATTGTTCCATATACTCCACAACAAAATGATGTAGCTGAAAGGAAGAATCACACCTTAAAGGAAATGGCTAATTGTATGCTTCAATCTAAAGGGCTTAGTCTTAATTTTTGGGCAGAAGCAATTAACTATGCAAATTACATAGTAAATCGCACTCCTACTTAGGTTTTAAAGAATATCACTTCAGAAGAAGCATGGAGCTTAATTAAACCAGATGTAAGTCACTTTCGTGTTTTTGAAAGTGAAGCACGGGCCCATATTCCCGATAAGAAACATAATCCTTAGAACCTAAGAGTGAAAAAAGTATTTTTGGTGGATATTTTGAAGATGTCAAAGGATATAGACTTCTTCCACCTAAATCCAAAAATGTTATCATTAGAAGAGATGTAAAGTTTGCTGAAAATATATTGGCCTACGAGCCTAGTTCGACAGATGTGCCACCTCTCTCTATCCCTTCTACTTCTGAAAATATTTCTTCTTCAGATGACGACAACAAGGATGACAATCCTCCCCCACCTTCTCAGGATCCTCCTTCAGCGCCTCAGCTTCCAAAATGGGTCCGTGCTACTCGGGATGTAGCAGGTGCTCTTGCAGGTGATCCTATAGATCAACGACATACACATTCTCAATTCGATAGAGCCTCTTCTTTACTGGCTCAAGCTTCAGTGAATTATGATCCTGCACCTTTGTAGAAGCTTTGGGCCATCCAGATTGGGACACAGCTATGAATGAAGAATATCGTTCATTATTAGCAAATGATACATGGGATCTTGTTCCTCTTCCAACGGGGTAGAAACTTGTTAGATGTGAATGGGTTTACAGAACCAAGTTTGGACTAGATGGAAAAGTTGATAAACATAAAGCTCGTCTTGTTGCTGAGGGTTTTTCACAAGTTGAAGGCATTAACTATACTGAAAGTCTGAAACCTTCTCCCCTGTTGCCAAAATGAACTATATCCACCTTGTTCTTTCCCTTGCTGCCTCTTCCAAATGGGAAGTCCATCAGATGGATGTTAAATCCACCTTCTTACATGGGGACTTTCATGAAGAAATGTATATGGAACAACCTCTTGGCTTTATACAAACAAATTCCATCCTTGTAAGTGTTGATTGGGGTAGCATCGGATGTGCTCTAGCCATGAAAATTGGTGGAGACGCTAAAGCACATCAGATCTCCAAGACTCGGAAATGGTTTGGGGAAATTCCACCCAGTTAGAGAGATATTAAAATAATCAATATTTTTAATGGAGTTCCAAAGTCTAAACTTAGGAAAATTAAAATATTAATGGGTATTAATATAAAGTTGGGTGAGAATATTCTAAAAGACATGGATCAAGCCAAATTTAATCTTAGTCATTGATTAGAGATTTAATCTCAGTCGTTGAAGACTCAACAGAAAAAGTATAAGAGGAGTCTTGAGGGTCAGTTGGAGATACACCAATATTGATCTGTCAGTTCGATTTTCTGGAGTGAGGTTTGCTGAGAAAAAGTGTACAAGTGATCTGAGTTGCAGCGAGGAGTAGTGAGTGCATAGCAGAGATAGTGTCGAAAGACCAACACGGAGGCAGAGGAGACTATGCAGAGCCATCAGGAGCCACGCAGAGGGCCAGAGTGATTGCGCAGAAGCTAGCAGGGCCTACGTGGGTGATGCAGAGGGCCAGAGAGCCAGCGTAGAGCAGCAGAAGGCTGACGCATGGGGCTTCTGAGTGACACAAAGGCCAAGAGGGCTGACGCAGAGCTTCAGAGAAGCATCAGAGAGATTTTTGTGTAGCAGACTTGCTGAATATCTACTTCCGAAGAGAGGTATTACTGCCAAACTGATTTCTCTGTTGGGTGAGCCAGTTTGGCACCCTATGTACTCAAGAAAGCTACTTAATAATAAAACCCCCAGATCTACTACACCAGTTTTCCGAAGTTGGGTTTTTCCAGGGATGCTTGTCCAAAAATAACGGTGTCCCTTGTGTGTTTGTTTGTTCTTTCAGTTGATGATCTGTAGATGGTTGAGACTGCATTTATGTTTATTTTCAGTATTTATATGGTTAAATAACTTGTTAAAGGAATAAACAAGTAAGTGAAATAAACCAGATAGTGCAAGAAGAATTCTAACGAGTTAAACTTAGAAATTTCAACATGGTATCAGAGTGTTGCAAATCACAAGAGCGCTGAAGGCACCAGCGGAAATCAGAAAATTTGCAACAGAAACAGTTGTCCCGAGTGACGCAGAGGGCTTGCGTCATCATTTCAAGATAGAGAGAGGGCCAGCGTAGAAGAAATTAGAGTTAGAAGAGGCTCATGAAGAGCCGCGTCTTCCTACTCAACCAGGTAGGAGTGACTCAGTTGGCCAGAGGAGCAATTCAGCCTTGCCGGGATTGCGTAGAGCTAAGAGGCTCAATTTCTTCAGCTGCTAAGGCCTAGGGAGCTGTCGGCAGATTGTGGATTGTGAAGTTGGTGGGGTGGTCTTGTTGTCGAAGCAGAAAAGTACGTAACAGGACAGAACCAAGGTAGAGGGAGTCACTACTTAGGCATATTTCTAGCTAAGAAACCCAGATCAATGTTGCAGGAGCAAAGGGGATCGAAGAGGAGCGGTTCGACAATTGGCAGGAGGATTTCCAGAGGGAAATCACGACTGAAAGGGAGTCGAGGAGAGGATTTCCAGGAGAGAAATAGAGACTTAGAGAGAGTCTAAGAAAGAACTTCCAGGAGGGAAATCGAGACTCAGCGGGAATCAAAGAGAAGAGCAGAGATGGCAATGAACGGACTGAGGGATTATGACAGGTTGGACGGAGCATCCAACTTTGTCATCTGGAAGAACAGGATCTTGTCTGTTTTGGATAGACATCGCATCAAGGCCTTCGCCTTGAGAACCGTGGCTATCACAGTCGACCCAGCTGATAACGAAAGGTATGAGGATGCAATGGCCAAGGCATAGTGCATAATCCTTGATGGGGTAAAGGATCATGTAGTTCAACATATTTCCGAGAAGAACATGGCAAAGGAGATGTGGGATACCTTGACGACATTTTATCAAGGCATTTACGTGCAGAGGAAGATGCTATTGGAGAATCAGTTGTGGTCATATTAGATGCAGAAAGGGGAGCAGGTAGATCTATACCTCAGCATGTTGCAGGAGATTCGGGACCAACTGACTTCCATAAGGGCCACACCGGATCAAGAGTTCATGGTGAGGACCGCCCTGAACGGAGTCTCCAAGGAGTGGGAGACATTCGTCCAAATCATTTCAGGTAGAGAAACTCTTCTAGGATGGGAAGAGATGTGGGTAGCTCTTCGCCAAGAAGAGATCAGACAGTTGACCAAGGTGGGAAGTAGCAGCAAAGGAGATCAGTTGGAGATACACCAGATTGATCAGTCAGTTCGATTTTCTAAAGCGGGATTTGCTGAGAGAAATTGAACAAGTGATCTGAGTTCCAGCGAGGGGCAGTGAATGCATAGCAGAGAGGCAGAGATAGTGCCAAAAGACCAGCACAGAGGTAGAGGAGGCTATGCAGAGCCAACAGGAGCCATGCAGAGGAACAGAGTGACTGCGCAGAGGCTAGCAGGGCCTGCATGGGTGACGCAGAGGGCCAAAGAGCCAGTGCAGAGCAGTAGAAGGCTGACGCAGAGGCCAGGAGGGCTGACACAGAGCTTGAGAGAAGCATCAAAGAGATTTTCATGGAGTAGACTTGCTGAATATCTACTTCCAAAGAGAGGTATTACTGCTAGATTGATTTCTCTGTTGGGTGAGTCAATTTGGCACCCTAGTTGTACTCAAGAAAGCTACTTAATAATAAAACCCTCAAATTTGTTGCACAGGTTTTCCCAAGTTGGGTTTTTCCGGGAACGATTGTCCAAAAATAACGTTATCCCTTGTGTGTTTGTCTATTCTCTCAATTGATGATCTGTAGATGGTTGAGACTGCATTTGTGCTTATTTTCAGTATTTATATGGTTAAATAACTTGTTAAAGGAATAAACAAGTAGGTGAAATAAACTAGATAGTGCAGGAACAAGTTCTAACGAGTTAAACTTAAAAATTTCAACAGTATGTCAGCTTTAGAAATCCCTTTATGGTCTCAAGCTAGCCCCTTGGGATTGGTATGCCAAAATGGATAGCTTTCTTTTAGATACTAACTTTTCTAAGTGTCATCCTGACAATACTGTCTACACCAAGAAAATGGGTAAGTCTCTTATCATTCTTGTTCTTTATGTTGATGGTGTTATCCTTACTAGTAGTGATCACAACCTTATAAACCATGTGAAGTCTAGCCTTAAAAAGCAGTTTGAAATGGCAAACTTCGGACACTTGCATTATTTTCTTGGTCTTCAAGTCTTGCAATGCAAGGAAGGTATTTCCGTTTCCCAGTGCAAGTATGCCTGTGATCTTCTACACCACTTTCACATGGAAGACTGTAAACCAGCCCCTTCTCCCTTTCAGTTTGGAGCCAAACTTTCAGTCACTTGTACTTCCCCTGAAGTTGATGCTACCTTATATCATCAACTTGTAGGAAAACTTTTGTATATGACCCATACCCTTCTTGAGCTTTCCTATGTTGTTGGCCTTATTGCTCGGTTTATGCAAAACCCACATGAAAGTCATTGGAAAGAAGCTAAAAGAATACTTCGGTATGTTTGAGGTAAAGTTTAGTTTGGGATTCATTACAGTGCAGAAGCACCTCCTCTATTGGTTGGTTTCACTGATTTCGATTGGGCTGGTGACCCTGATGATTGGAAGTCTACTACAGGTTATGTCTTCACTCTTGGTTCTGGACCTATTACATGGGCTTGCGAGAAACAAAGTATCATTTCTCTTTCTTCAGCAGAAGTAGAGTATCGTGGCATCGTAGAAGCTAGTAAGGAATCCCTGTGGCTTCGTCAGATCCTATCAAAGTTTGGCTTTCAGCAGCAGCATCTGACTACACTTTGGTGTGATAATCAAAGTGCCATTCAACTATGCAAAGATCCAGTCCAACATTAGCGCAACAAACACATTGAACTACACATGCACTTCATCAGAAAGCTCATTCATGACCATGTTCTTGAAGTACAATATAGTTCAACCAATGATCAAGTTGCAAACATCTTTACAAAGGCTCTCACAGAGAAGAAGTTTACTAAACTTTGGTTTAAGGTTGGAGTTCAGGAAGTTGTCACTAAGGGGGGATAGGCTCTAATGCCTCCTTCCTTCTCCTATTGTGTCATATTTGTACATCCTTCAATCCTATCCCAAGTTGTTCTTAAGGGGGGATGTTAGGATATTCCGACACATAGGAAATAGTTAAGTATAACTTGGTCTAGTGTATAATTAGGTAAAGTGTGTTTCTTTAGTATGTACTTTTTGTAACTTACAATTTGATGGTCACGATATGTTTTAGACATGAAATGATGCGACGGTTCATTCTCTCATCGGTATTACCAACACTTGATCTTCGGCTTAACACCCGATTGGTCCATGATCTCTATTTAAAGAGAATGGAGGGTCATTTGTAAGGGGGTTGTTCATGAGAGAAGCTTATATAAATTATCTTTCTTTTACATTAATAAATTGCCTGAAGTGGTCGCGTTGGCTTAGGCCGTGGACTCTTTCCCTCTTTAATTCTCCACGCTACCATCTGCAGCATACTTGATCTTGTAGATCCATCAAGAACTTGCAACTGACCTATCCTCAGGTCTCGGTACCACCTCCCAAACATCATCCGTCATGATAGAGCTATACTCTTCTACCATGGCATCTACCCATACTTGATGTTGTGCATCTTCCTAAAAGTTGAAAGGTTTTGCAACCTAAGCCACCAATGCTTGGTACCTATCAAGTTGTCTACGTTGTCTTTTGCTCGTCCTATGAGTTCCAATGAACTCCTCTGCATCTCTCAATGTTTGACGAACCTCTCTGCTGGCTCGACCACTAGTCATGGGAGGTTCTACTAGCTCCTCCTCATCCTGTCTATGCTGCTCCATCTGCTAAGAACTCCCCATATTTCTTGCACCTGAGGAAATATTGGTACTGGTCAAAGTACTTGATCCTTGTGATTGTCCTCTCGTCAGTCCCTCTGGCTTCCCCTGCGGTTGCCCCTATTGTTGGACTAAAGGAGCATTTGCTCATTGATTCTAATCACCTGCAGGCATCTCACAAAATCTCCTGAAAGCTCGGTCCTCCATGAACTTTACGTCTCACCTTACTACACTCTTCCTATTGCTGGGAATGTAGATTTTGTATGCCTATGAGGTTTCATTATACCCAATGAGGAACCCCTTCTTTACAATCTGATCCAATTTGGTCCTTTTATCATCTGGCATGTGGCAATAAGCAATGCTACCAAAAATTTTGAGGTGGCTAACTTTTGGCTTCTTCCCTGTGAAGACTCCTGGTGTTTTCTTCCCCAATGCTCTATGAGGAGTCCTATTCTAAAAATACACTACCGTGTTACATGCTTCTACCCATAGAAATCTAGGTAAATCCTGATCATATAACATAGCCTTTGCAGCTCCAACAATGGTTCTATTTTTCTGCTCCGCTACACCATTATGTTGTGGACTATATGGAGTTGTCCATTCTCTCTTGATGCCTTAGTTTGCGCAGAAATTTGTGAAGTCTTTATCAGTATATTCTCCACCATTAACTGAGCAAAGCACCTTGAACTTCTTCGCTGTCACATTCTCCACAAGAGCTTTAAACTCTCTAAAACGACCGAAGACCTCATCCTTGGTCTTCAAAAAGTAGATCCAGGTTTTCCTAGAAAGATCACCAATAAAGGTGACAAAGTATTCAGCATCGCTAGGGGGTGGGGGTGAGTGAAATAGAGGGGTTGGGGGTGTTTAAATAGTTTTGGGGGGTGCTAGAGTAGCGTTAGAAACTAGGAAAAAAATAAAATAAAAAATAAAAACGTTTTTTAATGCCCAAGTCGTGCAACCGCAGGCCTTGTGAACTGGTGGAACCGGTCTCCGAACCGGTCCGGAACAGTTCGGTGACAAAATCGGTCAGTTTCGTACCCAACCGGTCTTTTCTAGTTCAGCGGGTTGGTTTGAACCAATTTTGCCCCAAACCAGTCGAACCGGCTGGATTCGCCGGAACCAGTTCAGTTCCAATAACATTGGGAAAACCCCAACAACCTTTTCAACAGAGAAATCATGAATTCAACAAAGATACATCTTAGTCAATAACTAGGCCAAACATTTTCCATGGTCCATCCTAGTCAAGTCAATCTAGCCCAAGAAACATGCTTTGTTATTGCCTTAGAAACATTGCTTCACTGGCCCTTATAGATGACACTTTGTTGGCTCAAAATATGTCCTTCATTGGCCTCATAGATGACCTTCTTTGTTCCCTCAAATTAGGCCCCTCGCTGACCTCATAGATGACAGAAATGACCTTCGCTTGTTGCCTCAAATTAGGCCCTTCACTGACCTCATAGATGACAAAAATGACCTTTGCTTGTTGCCTCAAAATAGGCCCTTCGCTTGCCGCCATGCCTCAAAACTTTGATTTCCTTAGACTTCTTTGCCTCACAAGATGTGAGCTTTCTTGGATAAAGATGGTGTTTTTTTATAGGTTTTCTTGAAGTCGAATGGGTGTGATTTTATTGGAGCTGATCTGAACTTCTAAGTAGCCGACTTGAACAATTTAGGTGGCTGACTTCACTAGGAGGAGGTCGACTTCAACCTTTTGGAGTCTAAAATTTATTTCTTACAAATTCAAATTTTATCTTCTGATTCAAGCATGAATAACATGCATGTAAATACATCAAGGACTCAATTATACATTATGAAGACCGAACTTAGTTAAAAATATTAAAATAAGGGTTGATCGCCAAAGGCCGGATCGGAGAACAAGGCTCTGATACCAATGTAACAAACAAAGTTCGTACTTACACAAGTTAAATACTCCAAAACACTTGGAATTCGAGGACGTCCATTGAGGATACAAGTATATATAAAATGTATGATTGAAGAATACAATTTGGTTACAATTGGGGGTCTCGTATATATACCTAGGTTGGTACCCCTTCATGAACGGTCATGTCTTTTGAGACATGACTTCTCATAATTAACTGCACTTATTTAATCATATTTACTATATTATTTTATATATTGTTATGTTCATAACATTCACTTTGAGGAGATGCTCCTACATCAAAACTTAAGGTTATGAAAGTCCTGTCATGATGAAGACACGAGAATATTGTTGCTACTTTGAACAATCCTAGTTGTAAAGAAATTATGTTGTTTGACAATGAAGAATGTTCACAATGATTATCTTAAAATAGTCTGCCAAGTATTTTGAACATAGGGATGTGGGAATAGCGGACACACAAGGTGGCATTCAAGGGGATGGGGGGGAGCCAAGGCGTATATGTGTGACTGTGTGAAATACATTGATCCATACATCATAAATGATTGAATGAAATAGAAAATAGTAAAGCATTGTATACATTGATTTAAATTCATCATTAGATAATCTACATTGATTTAAATTCATCATTATATAATCTACATTGATTTAAAGTCATCATTGATTATTCTAAAACTTGATTAGTACTAAAAGAAATAGCAGATGCTAAACTCTACAAACTAGAATAGTAAATTGAAATTACTCAAACACAAAAATAGTAAAGATTGATGAGTCAAAGACTCAATCTAAGGTCATCAGTATCTAAAGTCCAGAATCAAAATTTACAACTAAAAATTAACAATGGACAAAGAACCAACGTTATCAGAACTAGACCGATCATCAAATCGGTCCACCCCAAAACTAGGAACCGTAAAAAACTGGACCAAAAAATTGATCGGCTAGAAAATACATTGATATAGACATTTTTGAAAGAATACATAATTATTCATGTGCATCCATATAAATCCAAGCCATTATACACAAATATGCAAAGTTTCTCATATATATAGCAAGTGTGCATATAACCAAAAATAGCACCAAGTACAATCCATATTTGAACCAAAAATACATCAACAAAGAGGCTCTACATGGCCTCTACAATCCAAAAGAAAATCATGCTACAAGAAATGCCTACATATAATGAAAATCATTTCATATATTGGGATCGTCATCATTAATATCACCCTCTAAGCATTAACATAATATAGAAATACCTTAGCATGTTAAATCTAGATTTCATTAGGGTGATGGGTATATTTTTTCTAGGGTCATGACAGATGAGTTCAACAATCAATACTACCAACATTGAGGTACATAGAAGCCTTGATTCTCTTGATTAAATATTAGTTCCATACCTTCATACATGACAAAATTCAGTGGAAATATTACAACCCTCCCCAATCCTAAAATCCGAAAAACCATTAAGTCTACTGCATTTTGAGTGGGATCTAAAATTCTATTTTCTCCATATGAAATCTAATGAAGTCACAACAACTCTCAAACATCCTGCATCAATCAATGGTTCATTTTCATCGTCTTACTTTAAGAATTTAACATTACAATTAATTACATAGCGTTAGTTGGGCCCTATGGTTGAATATCAGGATTCCCCACTAATAAATTATTTCTTTTCAACAAAATTTGTGGGAAGCAAGGGGCCAGCCCTTTTTGAGGTAAGTCACCCACAAGCACCTTGTTACCCACCACTAGTTGGTGACCCCTATAGGAGAAATTTTAACCTAAATTTGTCTTCAGCTAGCAGCCAGTAGCCCCTTGCAGCCACCAAATAGTTCGATGTGCCACCATTCTCCGCCACATGAGCTAGCTATTACGTGCCCTCACCCATCTATAATGACTGTATATTGAAGGTGGGCCTTCCAACCCCGGAGGTATGACTTTTCATGATGTAATTGGGTGTTTATGCTTGCTTTTCTTAGGCACGTTTGGACATGGATTATTGGGGGGATTCGACATAAAGAATGGGCTTGGACTGCACCCTTGTTCCCTTCTCTCGACCTGGGGGTTAATCTTGTATCCTAGTCCTGTGGGATCTCCTCTATTAGCTACTAGCTTTAGGAGTGGCACTACATGGTAAACCCTAATTTTGGTTGCGTGGTCCCGCTTCCCGACACCTTATACCTCACTCTCCTCTGCTCATTTTAACCCCTTTTCACACATTTCCCATCTGGGTCCACATTTGTTCATTGGGTCCACAAGGTGTTAGCCTCTCCTTCCCCTTGTTCACACCTTAGGTTTTGGGTGGAACGATGCCCCGGAGGTTGATGCAGCTAAAGAGAAAGTTAAAAGCATAATTTGGCCACTTACAATAGGAAATTTACAACAAAATGTAAAATATGGTCGAAACATAAAAATTTAGCACATGGGAAAATGTTAAGCATGAGCTCTACCCCCTATCATCATGGCCATCACCCTGTTCCTTAGGGCCCCTATGAGTGCCCCCTGAATCATTAAGGAACCCATGATTGTCCCAAACCCTGGTGAGCGATAAATTGCCCTACTTTAAGGGGGTAATCACTACTACATCATACACATCATGCTCTCATCCCCTGAAGCCTCGAGCAGTAAAAGAAAGAAAAATCAATAAAAGGCAAAAGGAATATGAAGAAGGGTGGAAAAACAAAGGTTAGGGTAACTCATGTACCATGATTGCTCCCTCCTAGATTTGTATACCCATGGTGTGGGCTCCCCTCATTGTAGTTTCCCTTGTACCATGGCATGTGGCTTAAAGCCATCCTTATTGCCCCACTATGTTCTATCATCACTTCACATGACACCTGCAATTTGTTGGATGTACCATGGACTTGCCACTCCCTTAGAATTTGAAACCAGCTAATAGGGTCCTTTATTAACCTCTCTGGTTGAGCAAGGAAACACCTGTACATTTTGAAGCCCATTTGGAAGGACATGCCACTACGAAGTGTCCATTTTTGCCCCTAATTAGCAACCAAACATATTTACTCAACTACAATAATGATTGGTTGTACTGGAAGGTGAGGAGACGCATTGGATCTTATACAAGATTGCAGGTGGGTCTTCACCTTGGACTTAGTCTTCCTATACAAGATCTAACCCTCCTAGAGGATCATAATGGCACTTGTAGGGTGAGCGTTGAGAGCCATGGGCCTCCACCATCGCAAAGCATCAACTGCTACACCATGGGATTCTTCAGCACCACGCATTGTTTGTTCGTGCCCCATCCATACAGAGATGATGATGCACTTGGATTGTTGATTTGGGGTAGCATCAGATGTGCTCTAGCCATGAAAATTGGTGGAGAGGCTAAAGCACATGAGATCTCCAAGACCTAGAAATAGTTTGGACAGATTCTACCCGGTTTGGGAGATATTAAAATAATTAATATTTTTAATGGAGTTCTTAAGTCTAAACATAGGAAAAATAAAATATTAATGGGTATTAATATAAAACTGAGTTAGAAGGTTCCAAAAGTCACGGATCAAGCCAAATCTAATCTTATCCATTGATTAGAGATTTAATCTCAGTCGTTGAAGGACCAACAAGAAAAGTATAAGAGGAGGCTTGAGGGTCAGTTGGAGAATACACTAAAGTGAACAGTATTCATTTTTCTAGAGTGGAGTTGCTAAGCAAAAGTGAATCAGTGATCAGCAACGAGGGGCAGTGAGTATTGGGCAGAGAGGCAGAGACAGTACCAAGAGACCAGCGCAGAAGCAAAGAACGAGAGCAATAGCTAGAGCAAGCCACGCAAAGCCCAGCAGAGACAGCGCAGAGCTCAAAGGGACTACGTCATCCACGCAAAAGGCAGAGGGAGTGACGTAGAGGGTCCCAGAGGCTGTGCAGTGCCTCAAAGGGCTGACGCAGAGGGTCCTAGGGCTGACACAGTGCAGCAGGAGACTGACGCAGAGGCCAGAAGATACAATGCTGAGCTTCAAAGTCGTCGGAGAGGGTTTCGTGGGACAAGTTTTTTGAATACTTGTTTCCAAATAGAGAGCTATTGTTGTCGTGTATTTTTTCTCTGTCGGGTGAGCCAGTTAGGCACACAGTTGTACTCAAGGAAATACCGCATAATAATAAACCCTCAAAATAGCTGCACCGGTTTTCCCGCATTGGGTTTTTCCAGGGACATTTGTCCAAAAATAACGGTGTCACTCGTGTGTTTGTTTTCTTTCATTTGATGATCTGTAGATATTGTGACTGTATTGTGTTTATTTCGGTATTTAAATGCTTTAAATAACTTGTTCAGAATTTACAAGTAGAAGAAATAAACTAGTAGAATACAGATTAACTTTCTAACAAATAGACTTAGAAAATTCAACATGTATCAGAGCATGGTTGTAGATCACAGGAAAGCTGAAGGCATCCGCTGAGCAGAGCATTTGCAACAGATTCAGTTGTCCCAAGTGACAGAGTTGATCCTTGCAGAAAGCGACAGAGGAAGGGTTGACGTAGAGGGACTGCGTCATCAGTCCGAGCCTAAGAGAGGCCAGCGCAGAGGCTAAGGAGGACAAAAACAGGCTCACGCAGAGCCCAGAAGGGCTGACGTAGTTGGTTGAGGGAGTTGTTTTGCAAGTAACGCGATTGTGCAGAACCAAGAGGCTCAATCCTTCAGTTGTTGGGGAGAAGGAAACTATGGGCAGTTTGAGGGAGCGAAGCTGGTGGGGTACTATGGTCAAAACAATACCTAACAGGGCAAAACCAAGGTAGAGAGAGTTGCTACCGAGGCGGATTTCTAGCCAAGGAATCCGGATAAGTGTTGCAGTTGCACATACAATCGGAGAGGAGCAACTTGATGGTTGGCAGAAGGATTTCCAGGATGGAAATCAAGACTCAGCGGGAGTCCAGAAGAGAACTTCCAAACAAAAAGTAGAGAGACTCAAAGGAGTCGAACCGAGAACTTCCAAACGGGAAGTAGAGAGACTCAGCAGGAGTTGATCGGAGAACTTCTAGGCAGGAAGTAGAGAGACTCAGAGGAGTTGACAGAGAAGAGCAGAGAGATGGTCGTGAATGGGCTGAGGGATCTGGATAGGTTAGACGGAGCATCCAACTTTGTGGTCTAGAAGGCCAGGATCCTGTCCATTCTAGACAGACATCGCATCAAGGGCTTCGCCTTGAGAGTAATGGTTATCCCAGTTGACCTGGTAACTAATGAGAGGTACGAGGAGGCAATAGCGAACGAAAAATGCATCATCCTTCATGGGGTCAAGGATCATGTGGTCCAACATATTGCCGAGAAGGAAACGGCAAAGGAGATGTGGGACACCTTGAAGACATTGTACCAGCGGACTTTCGTGCAGGGGATGATCTTACTTGAAAATCAGCTAAGGTCATACCAAATGCAGAAGGGAGAGCAGATAGATCTCTTCCTCGATCAGTTGAAGGAGATCTCGGACCGACTTCCATAGGGGCCACGATGGATCAGGAGTTGATGGTGAGGACCGCACTAAACACAATCTCCGAGAAGTGGGAGACATTTTTCCAAAGCATACTGGGCAGGGCGAGTCTTCCAGATTGGGAAGAATTGTGGGCGGCTCTTCGCCAAGAAGAGATCAGATAGCTGACCAAGACGAGAAGTAGTAGCAAAGGAATCTGGATCAAGAAGGAAGAGGAATAGGATGCAGCACTGGCATCTGCGAGAAAGCAGGAGAAGAGGAAGAAGAAGGACCTCTCCAAGGTCAAGTGCTTCCACTATGGGGAACGGGGTCACTATGCGAACCAGTGTCCAAGGAAGAAGAAGAAGGGAGAGGCTTCTGACTCGAAGGCAATGCCAGCAAAGGCGGAGAAAGAAGTCGAGGAGGATGACGATTGTGCCATGAGTTCTCACGTGCCACTAGAGAAGAAGTGGGGAGACATCGAGCTGTAATCAAGAGGACTCCAGGCGATGAGGGGCATGATCCTTGAGGTACCCAACCTCTTGGATTATACCTTGCTACGGGAGCCCCGAAGAGGAGTAGCAGGACTGGCGGAAGTCGGTAGAGACGAATGCGGATGAAGTGGCGGAGAGTGCTACAGTGCTAGAGTCCCCACGCGGCGCGAGGCTAGCAGGTTGCAATAGTGCAAGAGGCACGAGAGTGTTGCACCAGTGCAGGATGGAACAAAGAGGTGTGCAACGATGCGAGATGCAGGGACTTGAGTCTCAAACTTCTCTGTTGGTTTAGTGACTTCTAACTTTCTAACGGATCGACTTAGAAAATTCAACATGGACCACGTTGCCCAACCAGCCACACATCTGCACCTAACACTTGGTAGTTGATCTAGAGCCCAAATGAGGTTTTGTCTCATCCAAAGAGACATGGGAGGGCATGTGTCATCTTCTAGCCAACATCGATGGAGCATCGATAGGATTTTGAGCTATTTTGAGACCCATTGGGAGCCCACAAAGCCCAAGTTGGGGTTTGGAGGTGTTTTGCAACATTTGGAGGGCATCCCCCTCTTGACCATCATTTTTGAGGCCCTCACCCTCATTCTCAGCACATGAGGCCTCAACGCTAGCCTTGGAGAGAACTTTGCATTAATTACATGGACTATAATAATTAATGTAAAGCTATCTTGGTTCGCTTGTAACCAAGGTTTTGTTACCTTGTTTAAGCACATTAGGGGCTTCTTCACTACAAAATTCAAACTCATTAGGAGTGTATATATAAGAGAGAGTCTCTCTCATTTTGTATCATCACACTTGGAATTTTCAGCCCTCTCATTAGAGATTTTCAGCTTGCAATTTTGTGGAGAGATTTGGATCATTCTAATGCATTTTGATGTTTGGAAAAACTCTTGTCTTTCTTGGAGCTTCTCTTTGGCAAATTGATGGATGAATATAATCTTCATTGTCTTGTAAGTCCCTTTTTAATGCTATATTTCTGAAATAGCGAATGTCTAACCCATCGAATTTTTGTCTTATGGTTATTATTGTGCCCTTATTCATGCAAAATTGTTTAAGGCCTCGATACTATTGGAAATTTTTGCATGTTACTCGTAAGATGATAAATGAACAAATGTTCCTAGAGGATAATTTGCATCCGAAGTATAAAAGTCTAAAGGTCTTGTGTAGTTGCATCCATAGATAGTGAAGTTGCTTCTTTAGGCCTCCTTGATTGGCAAAGTTACCAAAACAAGGTCATTTTTTACTCCAATCCTCCCAATTGCTAGGCATTGGTCCTAGATCCTTGGTGATCACATTAACACAACGAAACATCATTATTTTCACCTCTTTTCTTTCTATTTTCTTTGTCTTTTAAGGATAAGGAGGTTTTCTCGGGCCTGGTGCAAAATTTTAGGGAGGAATTTTGAGATTCCATCTAGACAAATGTCTTCATTTATGTCTCCTCTAGGCATCCTCCAGCTTTGAACGAATTCCAACGGCGCAATTTCAAATAAGTTGATGCCCTAGCTATCAGACCAAGTGGGAACCCTAGAAGCTAATCCTTCAACTTAGGGATTTCTTGAAGGTTTACGCTTGACTACTTATTGAAGTATATCATACGAAATATTTTCTCTTAACTATCTTGACCTTGGAGGAACTCTTACCTTGTCAAACTTCTCAACCTGAGGTCTCTTTTTCAAGGTGTTTTTCGTGGAAAGTCTTACTAGCTTCTCCCAAAGCTCACGCTTTAATTGAACCTCTCCATTGAATAAACCATCCTTGCCTCACTTTGAACCCTATTATAGACATATTAATCACAAGTGAGCGATACTGGAACTCTTCCCGTCAGTGAAAATCTGAGAAGAAAAGGGGGCATAGGCTGTGGTGACAGTGGGCCTTTGTCCAAAATTGTTGTTGTGCCTTCCAGCGTTAGCCTACAAACCATGGTATTAAAAACTGGAACCGGTTACCAGACCGGTCCACCTAATAAACTGGGTTTCTAACCAGGACTGGTTAGATCTCAATGAACCGGTTTTAATGAAAAAAACTATTTTTAAGATTTAAAACCACGATTCCAAACTAATAAACACAAAATATGAAAAGTTTATCATATATATATATACCATGTAAAAGTGAATATATCAAAATGGCACCAAGTGCAATACATATCAGCAACAAAATATATAATCAATGAGGCTCTAAATGGCCTCTATAATCCAAAAACAAAGCCTACAAGCTATGAGGCCACTAGCCTACTACAAGTCTACATATATGATATTAGTGATCAACATTATCACTTGAAAGTTGAAACTTCTCATCATGATCAAACTCAATTGGTTGAGTCTCGACTCCCAAACTTTGTAACAGCTTGAGTCACAAACTTCTGTTGGTTCAGTGACTTGAGTCTCAAACTTCTTTGTTGGTTCAGTGACTCGAGTCTCAAACTTCTGAAGTTATTCTTCCCTGGCCCCTAATATGCCTTGTTACTTCATTTGGTGCTCCACATGGCTTTACTTGGTCTCCTATCCCAGCCAAGTGTTGCTTGAACCTGTTAATACCCTGTTGATACCCCCTCCTTCAATAGATTTTTGGCAATATTTGCAAATCATTTTGTCATCAATCATATGACAATGAGCCCATGCAGTATCCTTTGCTTTTGGAGGCATGGTGGCTACTACTTACCTCAAACTCTTTGTTGTTCCACTACTCTAGCAAAAACTCAACACACTCCAAGCTCACAATGAAGCCCACAAAAATTCTAAATAAGGTGTGTGAGGTAAATGAGAGGGGATACCTCCTTTTATTGGCTTAGAGGGGTTGTTTTTGGAGGGAAACAACCCTTATTTTCCCTCAAACCACCTCACAAGCATCCAAGAATGCCTCTGGTGGGTCCGTGATTGGCCTGGCAATGAATTGGCCGGTTTCTGACGGAATCAGTCAATATATGGTAAAATCAGTCGGTTCCGTCACAAACCGGCCAGTTTATGCCAATCTATCAAAAAAAGGGTAAATGCAGCTATTAACCACGGTTTTTGACCGGTTCAGTTGGTTTGGCCAATCAACTGGCCGGTTTGACTAGTTTCCGGTTTAGACCGGCCGGTTTTTAAAACTATGCTACAAACTAGCCCTGTTAGTTTGTGCAGCAACACACCCCTTTTGGGGAACATTGGGCAAACATTTTCCCCCAAGTTTCCCCACATTTCCCCAAAAGGGGGACGTGGTAAACGTTTTCCCAGCCATCACCCCATCCAGAGAGCACGGGAAATGTGGGGAGCACGTCGCACCCTCTCCAACCCTAGGTGACATGTCCCTGTGGAACATTGTTATTTTCATAGAGTGTTCAGATGTATGGGGCAGGGACTGCCAAACAAAACCTTTGTATGTTTACAGAGATGTACCTTAGGTGAGTCACACGGATGCTAGGTGGACATTGTCTACACACCTCACTCCTCCGCATTCCTGGTCTAGGTGCCTTGCAGCAGAGAATCAAAACCTGCTTCACATGATATCTCTGATAGAATAGTGACATGTCTGGTATTATTTTCCAATAGCAGCATCTGCACATGTATATTCAACACAAAGGACCTTAAAGTGTCTTACCAAAGACACATGATGATAGATAGTCTGCACATATTGATTGATCCCGGCTCACACCACGAAAGAAGAAGTATATAATATGTGTATTTAAAATTTGTGTCAGTATTCTTTGCAGATTAATGTTACAGTTGGTGCTTATTACATATGCTGGGAGGGGAAGCCTACAAGTCTCTGCTTTGTCCCAGTAATGTATAATTTGATGAAGTATCTCTTCTGAGCATGAATGAAACATCCAATTTATTTTATATTAAGAAAAATAAAATAAAAAATACAACAGAAGATAACCAAACTCATGAGCAATTCAGTAAAACGGAAAAGAGGAATCCTTACATACAAAACAAAGACTTAATCATACAGGCATCTATGAGTGCAATTAAACATGCTTGATTTGACAGGCATCTCAAAGTCATCACAGCATTCTGTATCTATGCAGCTCTACCGTAGAAGTACTAATGATGACTTCCCCAGCATTATTTCAACCAATTTTGTTCAAATTTTTCAAAGAAAATATCAATGTCGCTAAGCATATTACCTGGGAGATTATTGTTTCAGCCATAAGATATTCATACCGAAATGAGACTGGTAAGCCAACCATGTATATAGGACATTCCTTCCGGCTGCATAAGATTTTCAAAATTACAATAAATGATTTACCCTCCATTGTGAGCGAAATAATTTACATTGAAGCGGATAGTGTACTCATCTGAATATTTTGATGCTATAATTTCAAAATTAGTAAAGACAACAGAAACTATGGAACCATCATATTCCCACAATGTGATTTTGATTACTTCAAACATGGAATGCTTGCTTTCATACAAAAAGGAATTCATTCAAATTCCCTTGAAACATTTAAAGAATTGTCAAATTCAATAGTAATTGTAACCATAATCATATTGCTTTCTCTTTGGCATTGGCTTAATCCAGAAATTAAGCTATCTCGATGCATCATTGTAGAAGTTTTGCTTTCAACAAAACCAAAGGAGCTCTCCAGCTCTCAGAAAGTTTCATAAAGACTCTTCCCATCAATAATTCAATAGATTTAGAGGAAAATATGGACACTATGCCATGAGGTAAAATCAATTTAGCTAGCTCTGATAATGGCCTGTCCAAAGACCCCGAATAATGTTGTCCCATTGACCTACCTTTAGTCATTTGTTGGGCATTAATAGAATTATCTTATCTTATTTCTCGAACCATCATCCTCCTTAAGAACTGGTGTTTCATGTGTAACAATGAAATTGATTCGGCTGTGTCTAGTAGTATGATGGAGTATTTTTCATTCTAGTCAACTAGGTAATATTCAATATACACCGAAAAGTTGACTAGTCTTACACTGAACAAGCACCCTCTAAACAAATTGTTCCTAAAAATTTAGGCCTGTACCAAGAGAATTCCAAGGACATGGGATTTCAAGGAATACGCGCAGTCTGGTTTCTAAAGGAACATTGCACTTCCCCTTCAATGTCTGTAACCATTTTTTTAGTTTTTGGCCATAATAAGGCATCCAGAGTCTCCTTTCTTATGTTTAGCACCATTTTTTTGATCCAAGAGACTTACAGACAACAAATGTCAAAAAGAAGTTCCCCTGAGCCTTTTGTCTTTTTTACCTGGTGAACTTTTAAGCTTCACAAGCTAGCCTGATTCTATTTCCAGTTTCTGATGCTGGCTAAAACAGACTGGAAATGCTAACATTACACATCATGGCAAAGCCTTCTGCAGTTGAGTTGTATGGTACAAGTAAAGCCTTCTTTGATACCTTGTGTTATACCGTAACATAACCGTGCAGCTTCTTTAGTTGAATTTTGTAGTTTTTATAGGGTGCTCCATATCTGGGTTTCCTCCCATCTTCCAGGCTCAATCGTCCTCTCCTTGATCTGAAAATTCCCATTTTATTTATGTTTAAGTTTTACCCTTTTACTTGAACTTCTAACATTACCATTAATTATTTTAACATCTTTGCCAGTGGTTCTTGTTGCCACAAAATCTAGCAGGCCTAGTCCAAAGCCTCACTAAGCAGATCCAGACCTCAGAGTAACAAGAGACCAGCTACTATTGTCACCTCAGCAGTCTTACTCCAGCTATTTAGTGGTATTCAACCACAAGGGAGGCTTCTCTAAAAGGATCACGTAAAGGATATTCAATACGAATGGCTCAAGGTGATGGATGAGATCTAACAATTGAGATACAGCACCAGCAAAGCCTAGATGGATTACGTAATCTTTACAAGAGTTTAGGCACTCTATCATTAGTTATAAGTTAGGATTTTACACATTTTCAATGGAAGGCATGCGATGTCATATAACAACTGGAAGAAGAGTTCTTACAATGATAGATCAATAGAGGATTAATATTTTCAATTAGATATTAATGACATAGGGTTTACAATGGAGTTCACCACTAAAACATGCATAAAACAGCAAAACAATGATGATGTCAGCCCTAGAAATAGGGTTTAAAATCCAAGGAATGCTAGATTTTGCATTTAGACAATTATTGAAGGCTGTGTCACCTGACACAAGGACACGGGACACGCAGGACATGAAGATTCAAGTGTCCAACACGAGCATGTTGACCCCCCGGAACAGGAGATCCTGACACAGGGACATGGTACACACAGGACACAAAGATTCGAGTCTCCGACACGTGCACATTGACCCTCCGAAACAAGACATATATATATATATATATATATATATATATATATATATATATACATCTTAAAGATTAGATATTTCTTACACAAATTCTCATTCCTAATTCAAACATAGATCTAGATTCTACATTGTAAATTTAAAATCTGTAAGTTTTACAAAGTAACATTATGCATACAAATACAATTTTGACAGATTCATCAATGATCCAATAGGAGAAAGACAAGAAACTTCAAAGTGTAGTTTTCTCATAAAGTCATCAAAATCAAAATGTGTTACATAGGTAATAGGCTAGTAGTAACGCCAATGGAAAATAGAAATAGAAAATACAAAACAACTTCAACGTAGTAGGTAGCTCATCAATCATCAATCATCATCAACATCAAAATTTGTCATGGTCACCACTGCTCTCCACTGTTGCATCCTCCTCCTCTGTATTCAATGCAATCTTTGCATCTATTGGTGTGGAGGGTGACCCCTCGAAAGTATCACCATCATCAAAAGTGACAGGCTTTAGCACTGTGTCATTAAGATCCAAGTTGGCCAATTCCAACTCAACATTGTTGTCCAAACCCATATCATCAAGAAAGATATCCCACATCTTTGTCTTTCCCTTCAGCTACTCATCCCTCTACTTGTAAATAAGATGAAGGTTGGTGTGCACATACACCATTGTCTCTGCCCTGGACTACTCAAGCCTACTCTTCTTGACACTATACAAATTCCCATATGTGCTCCAATTCCTCTCTCAACAAGAGGATGAAGTCGCATGATAGAGGAGCCTCATGGCTTACTGTTATAGAGCAAGGCTTGTTGCCTCATGAGTTGCCCACCAAGAATAGGGCTTCTTAGCCCCCACTTGTCTCTAATAACATCGTGATCAAGCTTGAAAATCGCCAAGTGCCAGTGGAAAACTCTACAAAGGCATCCTCCACCTCATCAAGGGATGCTCTATCCAGAAATATCCACCTCAATGCATCCTTCCTCCCCTGTGAAATTTCACCATCCATGTGAGGGAATCTACGGGAAGGTCCACCATTCAACCACTCATGGTTGTAGTATTTTGGGTTCAATGAGTAAGCCAAACAATGCAAAGGTGTGCAATTCTTGTCCCATCTGCTGACAAGAATATCTTGTATGGTGGTGAAGAAGACCTCTTATGATGTCTCATACGTAGGGCACTCACTCTATAAAATAATGGTCCTTTCTACCCACCATTTTGTGGGTAATATCCCTAGGAGAAAAATTCTTTCTCCAAGACAGTCCTCAGTCGGCAGCCAATAGCCCCTTGCAACCATCAGCTAGCTCATTGTGCCATTTTCTCCATCACCTAAGCCAGCCATGTCGTCCATCGCCCATCTGCCATGATCGCATGTTTGAAGGTGGGCCTCCCGAATCTAAAGGTATGCCTTGTCATTTTGAAATTGAGTATTGTAGTTTTCTTATCATGGACACTTCTAGGCATGGATTAATGGGGGGATTCGACAAAAAGAATGGGCTAGGTTTGTGTTTCGGTCCCCTAGACCCCCTTCTAGGAATTAACCTAGGATTCTAGTTCTGTGGGATTTGTTTTCCTGACCATTTCCTTTCACGGATGGTATTTCACGGGAAAACCCAATTTTGGATGTGTGGTATCGCTCCCTTATCTGCTTATATTACCCTCTTTCCACTCATTATTACTCCATTCATCATTTTTCCCTCCTAGCTCCACATTCCTCCATTGGGTCCACATAGCGTCAGCTTGCCCCTTCGCCTTGCCCACACCTTGGGTCATGGCCTAGAATGAAGCCCTGAAGTTGATGCAACTGAAAAGAAAGTTAAAGCATATATGACCACATTCAACAGGAAATGTACCACAAAATGCAAAAGATGGTCGAGACAAAAACATTTTTTCACATGGGCAAAATCCAATAAATGATCTCTACCCCATTACCATGGCTATCACCATGGTTCCTACAGGTTCTATGTGCCTTCTCCATCATACAGGAACCCATGATTGTCACAACCCCTGGTGGGTGATGAACCGCCCCAACTTAAAAAGAGGATTCCACTACTATATCTTTCACATCATGCTCTAACCCCTTGAGCCCTGAGCAATTAATCAAAGAGAATCATAAAAGGAAAAAAGCATATAAAGAAGGGTGAAAAACCAAGGCCAAGGCACCTAATGTACCACGATTGCTCCCTCCTACACATTATAAACACAAAAGTGGGAGCTTCCCTTTTATTAGCTACCCTTGTACCATAGCGTGTGACCCACGGTTGCCCTTTCTCATCCCCTACTCAATTCACCTATTTGCCACATGCCACCACCTTTTGACGGATGTACCTTGACTATATTATCCCCTTTAGAGGTAGAAACCACCTAAAAGGGTGCTTGGTTAACCCATTTGGAGTTTAGGAGACATTGGCACATCCCGAAGCCCATTATGGAAGGGCAGGCCATTATGAAGTCCCCACCTATGGTCCATGATTAGATAAGCTCATTTACTCAATTTCTCTAATGACTTGTTGTACTGGAAGGCTATGGGACGCATTGGATCTCATGCAAGATTGCAGATGGTTTCCATTTGGAGTTTTGTCTCCCTATACGTGGTCCTAATCCTCCAGAAGGTTACATTGGCACATGTAGGGTAGGCATTGAGAGCCATGGGCCTCCACAGCAGCAGATTTCACTCCATGGATCCCCACAACCATTCAGAGATTGCTCTTGGTTCACTTATTGGACGAGGGGGATGCACTTGATCCATCATGCCCGGCTAGCCCCAGACCTACACCTCACACTTCGCAGATGATCCAGGACTTCCACGATGATGTGACATCACCTACACCATCATCCTAGCCCCTGAGGGCGACCTACATGGATCTGTGATTTGTTTGGAGACCCATGACGACACTTGTGTGGCCCCAGATGTCATTTGGAGCACCACAGGTTATTACAAGGGGCCACTCCCTTGTCCACTGTTTTTTAGGGTCTTTCTCTTCATTATGGCACCCATGGACCCCATTAGGCCTCTTAGAGGGCCCTACGACATGCATAGATTATTATTTGACCTCTTGAGAGGCTTATTTTTTCATTCATGAGCTAGTTTGGTGGGCTTGTCACCAAAAGTTGTATTACTAGCACATTATTTTATTTTTGGGGCTTATGTAGGCTGAGGCTAATTCTAACTCCTTAGATGTGTATAAATACAGGTGAGCTGAGATCATTTCTCATCATCACTTTGGATTGGATTTCTCTCTTCTTGAGAGAATTTGTGCACTTTTTTCTATTGGATGAATCAGAGCATTTATGGATGAATTTTGATGTATGTTTATTGGTCTATCTTCTCTTGGAACTTCTCTATTGTCATTTGTGAATGGTTGGATATACTCTATTGCATGTAAGTACGAAATTTTGATGTTATTCTTGTTACTTTCGTCACACATGTTGAACGGGATTTTCATTGTTTTAAGGCTAATTGTCGCATGCAAATTATTGCTTAATATTGTGGGATTGTCTCTATTATCACGTTCTCTCCATGTATTGTCCCATGTAGTATGAGTGAAATCTCCTCGGGGTGAATCTAACCTTGATTAGTCATTCCTCTTGTACATTTGAAATATAAAAGCTGCAAGATTTCTTTCACTTGACCTAGAGGGGTTTGTGAAGTAATTTTGAGGCCTCCTTGACTAGAAACCAAGAAATCTTACACATAATCAACATAGACTCCATTATCCCAAGGATCGAGGCAATGATCTACTAAGGGTGGTCACGAAAACACTTTCACCTTCTCCCAAGACTAGCCACATTGGGGTGCCTAAGGCATCAATTTACCGATAAGATAACCACTACAAAAATATGATCTCATGGGGTCTCCTGCACTAGCCCTTCCTCTAGCCCTCCTCCAAATTTGAAGACATTCTGACGGTGAAGTTGGGAGAAAAGCCAAGCCTTAGCTCCAAGACCAAAACTTGCCCTGCCATCCCCAAGGCTAGTACTGCCCAGGGTCAAAGTAACATCATTGAGTTAAATACTTTCTTTGATCCTTCCCACCCTGTCCAGGACAAGAAAATCATTGATTATTTCACACTTTCCTCGTACCCTAGACGAGGTCCAGTTGGCCCGTGTGTTCACGCTCCTTCAAAGGACCATTCTTCAAGAACCATCCGGGATACCAATTCTAACAAGGATTTAAGGTACGGGGAACTCCTTTCAAAGTCTATTCCCATACACCTAACCCCCAAAATCCCCTTCCTTCCCTTAGAAGCATATAGTACCTTGCTTACAAAGCAAGCTAGCTCCAACTTTCGAAACCTTCTAGGAAAGGGTTTGGGTCACTCATATTCACTGACTTATCATTCATTAGTGACTCCATACATATTAGGTCTCCTCCCATCAGTGAAAATCTGTAAATAGAAGGGAGCCTTAGCTGAGGTGACAATGGGCTAAGACTCCATTTGTTGCCCTTGGCCTAGCATTTTCCCTTTGGGGATTCCCTCTAGGTCCCCTGCTAGTTTGAGCGGTAACAGTCCTCATGGACTCAATCATGGAATACCATCCCTCATAAACCTCTCCTAGGATGGGTTTATCTGTATTTGCAAATCGTAGCAAAGTAATGATACGATCCATGATCTTAAGAGTGAGACCTACCCTTTCCCACCAAGCATCATCTAACACTATGTCCTTGACTCCTTTTGAGGTTGTTTGATCTATCTTTCTCCAAAAAGGCCAAAACTTTGAAATAACTATGGCCCCAAGAGCAGTCTTGACCTCCCTCAACCTCTTCAACATGATAAATGAAGAGGCAAACTTTGAATCTGCAATCTTCAACGACGATAGATGGGTGCAATCCAGAACACGCTCCAGGACACGTTGGACACGAGAATCCCACGTTTTAGGACACACTAGACACGAGAATCGGACACATGTCCTAGAGAATCATGTATGATTCATGGCATTTGGGACACAGGGGGGGGGAGGACGAATCTGATTTCCAAGACTTAAGGCAAATCCTATTAAAGCAAAAAGACACATCAGAGGAAAAATCATTTTTAAGCAATATTTTACATAAACCTTGTTGTCGCCCAAATTGTACAGTTGAATGCGACAACGACTCAAGGCAGAGGTTGTCACTCTGATCCCTGCCCTCTCCATTCTTGTTGTCTCCCAACAGCAGGCTATGGAGGGCAGTCCCTATAAAATGTGTGGATGAAAGACTTGTCGGGAACCGACTATTCCAGGAGACACAACTGAATGGCCTAGCAACATGGTTAATGATTATTTCGCAAGTTTAATTAATAGTACGATTTGATTAGATTATTTGAGAGACCAATGCCTTGTGGAGTCAAAATTACTTGCCTACTATAAATGGGTTACCGAGTTACCGGATAAATAGTTCATGCTTAGGATGCACACTCCTATATGAAATGCGACACCTAGATCTATGTGAAGTGCAAAGTCTTGGTTAATTTTACGTTAAATGCCTACGCATATGAGCCCTTTCTCTCAGTTGTTTTGAAACTAGTCTCTAGTGTAGGTTGTGGAGAGAAGCTTAGGGAAAGACAGCAAAGGCTATATTCACGATACCTTCCCTGGAATTCTAACCACTCAATGTTAGAATTCTCTCAATTGTTTTTCTTTAACAAGATTGTTAGGTGTATTAGGGTGTTTCAAGAATGACGAGAGCAATTTAAGTGAAACATTTTAGAGAGAAACTTAAAGACAATCTTAAATGAAGCAAGACAACTTGATGTAGCACAATTAGTAATTTTCAATAAACCAATGTTCCTCGAAAAAGCAATGCTCTAAATGATATAATGACAAATAGCCATGACCCTATACAAACAGGGGGATCCACTTGTCAACACATGACAAAGATCTTGCACATCCAAGGCTCATCACTTCTTGGGGGGATCCACTTGTAAACACATGACAAGGATCTCGCTCATTCAAGGCTCATCACTACTTGGGGGGCATCCACTTGTCAAGACATGACAAGGATCTCGCTCATCCAAGGCTCATCAATGCTTGCGTGGATCCACTTGTGAACACATTAATGGATCTCGCACATCTAAGGCTTATCATCCATGACCACCCTCTCTAGGAAGGGTCACATCTGTTAGTCCAAGTTGCTCTCTAAAAACCAAGAACTTTCCTTTCGACCAAGGCTTGGTAAGAATGTCGGTGATCTGGTCATCAGTCGCTATATGATGAAGTCTTACTGCTCCTCTTTGCACCATATCCCGGATATAGTGATATTTGATCTCAATGTGTTTGGACTTGTCATGGAAAATGGGATTTTCAGCAAGTCGAATCACATTCTTATTGTCACACTAAATTATTGTAGTGTCCAATACTTGCTCAAACAACTCTCCAAAAAACTTCCTTAGCCATACTCACAATGGATCCACTAAATGAACCTATGACATATCATCTGTGTTCATGGCATACTAAACAATACCCCAAATTTGACTATATATTGGAAAATACTTCTAAATATCGCATTATTTAACCCCCCTACCAATACGAATCCAATAGACCTTCCCAATTAAAAAAACCCATACTTTCACTAGATATTGTAGGTGTCCATTTTTCATTAACATTTTATATACCCCTTTAAATTTTTTCATTAACTTTAAGCTCCATTTCTTATATCTGCCAATATAAAAACTCTTTACCCCCTATTATATGCTCAATATATTATGTCATTTTTTCTTCAATATATATCCCCCAATATGAATGCACGTGGTATGGTATTGCTCCCCAAATGAAGCTCGCATGGCCATACTACCTCACAGCTAGTCATGCTAACAGTAATGTATTCTGCTTCAGCCATGCTGAGGGCAACAGACTTTTGCATTTTGTTCATCGAAGATATCATGGTAGATCCTAAGCTAAAGCAACACCATGATGTACTCTTTCTGTCAGTAGAGTTACTAGCCCAATCAGCGTCAGAGTATCCATGTAGCCTTACATCTTCGACAAGATATCTCAATCTGAGACTGATGGTCCCATGCAGGTACCTCGACACATGCTTTGTAGAAACCCAGTGTGCATGAGCAGGCTTAATCATGTATTGACTCAAAGTATTGACTGCAAAGCATATATTTGGTCTAGGGTTCACTAAGAACATCAGTGCCCCAATCACTTGATGGTACTCAGAAGGATTATCCAAATCAAGTCCTGCAACTTTACCACAAAACTTCTTGAAATTTATTTCCATTGGAGTGTTCATGGACTTACACTCAGTCATGACAAACCTTTCTAGTAGTTCGACAAGATATTTTCCATGAGAAAGGAAAATATCACCAGATTTATGCCATACCTCCAGGCCCAAAAAGTAGTGCATCAAACCAAGATCTTTCATTTCAAATTCATAAGCTAATTCCCTCTTACATTAGAGAATAAGAGGTTCACTACTGGTCATAAATAAATCATCAACAAACAATACCAAAATCAAAGGCATACCTTGGACTGTCTTAAAGTAAAGATTTGGATCTGCATTGCTTCTAGTAAAACCAAGCTTAATCTGGATCTCCACTGCATTTCTTCAGCCTACACACGCATTTTTGGATCATGTACTTCAAAGCCTTATGATTGCTCCACAAATACTTCTTCTTTAAGGAAGTCATGCAAAAAAGCAATATTTACATCCATTTGGTGAAGAGACCATCCTTGGCTAGCAACTAGAGCTACAAAAGATTGGATGGTGGTGTAACGGGCAACAAGTGCAAAAATTTTGTCATGGTTTATTCCCTCTTTCCAAGAGAAATCTCTAGCCACAAATCTAGCTTTATATTTTTCAGTACTGCCATCAACGCCATGTTTAATTTTATACAACCATTTAGAAGATTCAGCAGATTTACCTTGGGTTCATGCAACCACTTCCCATACATCATTATGAATGACGGATTCATATTCTTCAGCCATTGCATCTTTCCACACTTGGGCTATTACAACTTCTTCAAAAGTGCACGGTTCAGCTTGAATAATGTTGCTCGTGGCTACAACATATCCTCGGAACCGGCACGATTTCTTGCTTTCTCTGAAAGTTCCTCAGGGGGCAGCATGTTTATCAGCATCTTAAAGAGTGCCACAAAGCCATAAAGGTCTCTTTTTAGAAGAGGGATCACATGGAGGAGAATCCAAAGGATCCATGGGCTATGTGGGTTCATCAGCAAGATCAGTTTTAGCTTCAGGATCTTCATGTAATTCAAATACATCTTCACTATCAACATTAGCAGGAGGAAGAGGAGTGTCTCTTGCTTTATCAAGAGCTGCATCTTCATCAAATGTTACATCCCTGCTAAATTCTATATTTCTTTGACCAGTTACGTGTATTCTATAAGCTTTAGAATTCTCACAATAACCAACAAACATACCTTTCTTACCTGAAGCTTCCAACTTGTTCCTTTTCTCGTTTGGGGCATGGAAGTAGGCAAGACAACCAAATATCCTCAGGTGCCCAACTTCGGGCTTCTCGCCAATGAAAATTTCTTCAAGAGTCTTGTTCTTTAGGGTACGGTGGGATCTGTTTTGAACATAGACAGTTGTGTTCACAGCTTCTCCACATAGAAACTTTGGAAATTTATTATCATGCAACATAGCATTGATTGCTTCCATGATAGTCCTATTCTTTCTCTCGAACACACCATTTTGCTTTGGGTTATATGGTACAGTGGTCTCTTTTTTTATTGCAGTTTCTTTGCAGAAGTCAATGATATCACTGGAAGTGAACTCTCCTCCAATGTCCGATCTGAAAATTTTGATTCACTTTCCAATTTGTTTTTCTACTAGAGCTTTGTAATCTTTGAACATGTTAAAACCTTGACTTCTATTTTTCACAAAATAAATCCATGTTTTCCAAGAAAAATCATCTACAAAGATAATATAAGACAAGTAACAACCAAGAGACGTTATAGGCATTGGTCTACATAAATCAGAATGTATAAGATGCAATACCTAATTGGTTCTACTTTTGCTTGAAGGGAATGGTCCCTTCACTTGCTTTCCTCTTGAGCATCCTTGGCAAAGGCCATTATGATCAGATCTGATTTCCGGCACTCCGGAAACAATTTTTCTCGCATGAGGTAATTCTTTGCAATGCAAGTGAGCAAACCTTCGATTCCAAAGTTCACTTTGATGATTGATGTCATGGATTGGTGCATGAAAAGGTCTTCCATTGATTTTGTATAAACCTTCACATCTAGATCCTAGAGTGAGGGTATCTCTCAAGTTGGATCTCGATGGCCAAGTGAGAACTTTACCGTTTATGAAAGCAACTTTCATTCCTTTTGCTTCTAAAGCTTATATGGACACAAGATTCTTCTTTAAACCTAGTACATATAAAACTTCTTGAAGAGTCAAACTTTTACCTTGACCAAATGGAAAGAAACAGAACCAGATCCCTTTATGGGATATGTAGAGTTATCTCGAAGAGTGATCTTCAAATTTGTCTCCCTCTCAACCAGATTATAGAGTACTTCTTTGTAACCAATAAAGTGCCTTGAAGCACCACTATCAACCAACCATCACAAGAATCTGCAGGAGATGAACTAGAAAGAGCAGAAACAAGAAAGTACTATGATTGAGTCACAGCTGTATTATTATCATACTTTTGGTTCCTTGAGGAACGATTGTTTCCTCTACGAGCAGAAGGAGCTTCTCTTCTTCTTTTGTAATCAGATTTGTTTGAGCGATTGTTGGAGTTGGATTTTGATGCTATTTTGTTTTCTGAACAGTGACGAGCATAATGGCCATGCTAGCGACAATTGTAGCAGTGGACTTTTGATATGTCTATGGTCCATTGAGAGGCGTTGTCGGGAGCAGACTTTCTTGAATAGTGCATTCCTCTTCTTCCTTTCTTCTCTTTAACTTGTACAGCAAAGGCAATAGGTTCTCCCTCCTCATGCTTGGGAATTCTCCCTCTAGAAATCATTCTGGCTTCTTCTTGGCTGCACTTTCCCAAGAGCTCATCAAATTTAGAAAACTTGTCATTATTATTGGTCGTAGTAATAAAAGTTTCCCAAGAAGAAGGAAGCTCTCCAAGCAAAATCAGCACCAGTTCTTTATCGGTAACAAATTCACCAGAAGTTGACAGTGAATCTTTGATTTCTGATATCCTCATGAAGTATGTTTGAAAAGTTTATCCTTTGTTCATCTTAACATCCTTGAGTTACCTATGAAATGATTGAGTCTCGTAATTGAGAGACTTGAATTTCTTTTAAATAATAATATAATAATATCATAAAGACAATAATAGTAGTGATAATAATAATATTGATGACTAAGTTAAAAATTAAACAATTGACATTGATTAAGGACAAATTAAGTGAATTTCCATCATGTATATATGATTACGAATTGATTGAACGTGATTTACTATTTTTGAAAAGTCATGGTTACAAAGATAGACATGACTTTCGATTTTTAGAAAGTCACTTTAGAAAGCTCAGAAATGAAATTCTATTTAAGGAAATTCATCCCATAGCTGTCAATTTTCAACACTAGAAACTAGGGTGATGGCCATAATGGTAACGGGTAGAGCTCATGTTTGACTTTTTTGCACTTGCTAAATTTTATTGTCCCAGTCATCTTTTGCATTTTGTGGTACATTCCCTTTTGTATGTGGCCATATTATGCTTTTATCATTTTTTAAGCTGCATCAACCTCCAAGGCATTATTCTAGGCCCAACCTAGACATGTTGACAAGGGGAAGGGAGTACCAGAGCCTTGTGGACCCAGTGATCATGTCGACCCAAAGAGGAAAAATGATGAAATAAGGCATGTAATGTGCAGAGGAGAGTGAAAAATGTGGAATAGGAAAACGGGACCATGATACCAAAATCAGTGTTTCCCAAGTAGTGTCCATCCTAAAGCTATAAGCCAATAGGGGGGATCCCACGAGACTAGGGTTGAGGATTAACCCCCAATTAAGGTAAGGGAATAAGACTATAGTCAAAACCTCTCCTCCTTCCAAGTCACCCAATAATCCATACCCAAGTGTGCCCTATAAAAACAAGTGTAAGCATCCAACTACACAATCAAAGACATACCTTTGGGATTGCATGGCCCATCTTCAAACATACACTCTCAACAGATGGGTGAGGGGATATACGATTGGCTCAGGGAGGGAAGATCAACTGGCACAATATCATCTACACTGGTTGTTGTCAAGGGTTGCTGGTTGTTGGCTGAAGATAAATCTAGAAGAAAAATTCTCTTATGGGGTCACCCACTATTGGTGGGTAATTATACCTTTGAAGAAATCTTGATTACAATGGAAAAGAGGCCAAGCCCCTCTTCAAGATCAAAGTCATTTGTAAATCTGATATTATAGCAGTACAAAGATATTGCAAGAAGCTATTGTCAAGAAATTCTTAGAGAATTGATGTCATATGTGCTACTATGGAAGAATCCAATATGTTATAGATCTTAAGGTTGATGTCTCCTCTGAATGAGGAAAGTTTCCAGGGAAAAAGAGGCAAAACCCATCTTTAGATCTAAGAATCAAAATGTCTTGACATTGAGCTTGATGTGTTTAGGATACTTGGGCTGAAAGGATATAATGATCAAATATAATTGATCAATGGATATATGGATGATACGCTTAGACCTAGATGATAAAATATATTAAAATGAAGTCGTTGCTACAATGAGTTTGGGAAACCAAATTTGGAATGATCAAGAATCATCATGAAGGACATTGGGAGTTTAGGTAGACTATGAGTCTTGGCTATGAAGTATTAGACATTTGGATATCTTGGGCTTGTAAACCCTACCAAGCAACTAGACTTGGATAAGAAAGACCTAGTGTTTATGTACAAAACCCTAGGGTTGGATGTTTCCACTGAAAGAAGAAACCTTAGCTGCTGCAAGGAAGGAGTGACATCGTGATGATAATGTGGACGAGGTTGATTTGCAAGAAGGCTAAGATCAAGAGGGAGTTGATATGTTCTCAAAAGATAAGCATTTTGTATCTTTCTTGATTATTACCATTATTGTTATTTGTACTATTAGTCTATTGTCGTTGCATATCTTGCCTGGTTGTATTTGTTCTTCCATGGCCTCCTAGTGACGACCGCAGGAACATAATGAAGGCTACCAAGTTGTGGCAGTAGAAGAAAAGAATGGAAGAACAAAGTAAATCTTGTGACAAGAAGACTCATGTTGAGAGATATTGCACTCAGAGAGAGTAGACAAATCGACCAGATGGAAGTATGCTTTGAAAAGAAGTTAGATGAAGATGGCTAGAAGTACAAAGCAAGGGATCACCTCAATAAGAGGGAGAAGGCTATGAAGTCAGGCACCTCGTGCACAATACTCTCGAATTGATGGCTATCTAGTTTTATAAAGAGTGATGTTAATCCATTTTTGAAGATGAGCACGTGATTTTCATGATCTATTTCTAACTAGGGTTGAGGATCTCCTTTTCCATTGTAAGAGGGAGTTGACCTAAATTTGAAATCAAGGATCTAGGTCTAATGCACTATGAGAAGCTTGATCAAGTCTTTGTTAAGCTCCTTTATAAAATTTGGGATCAGGACTGCAAGTCCTTGGACACTCCCATGGTGACAAAATAGTTGCTCCTACTATGTATCATCAACTGATTGCCTCATTGAACTATCTGAGACCTGATATTTTCTATCCTATGAACACTTTAAATCAGTTCATAGTTGAGCCTCAACATGTGCATTAGATTGCAACTATATGGATTTACAGATTCTGATTGGGATGGAATTGGATGCACTAAAGATAGCAAGAGCACTTCTGGATATCCTAGGTTCTGTTATGATATTTTGGATTAATCACTTTCTTGCACAGTTGACGCTGAGTATATAGTTGATTGATCAGCCTGTTGTTGTTTGTTGGATTGTTTGATCAGGTGCTAGAATTGACCGTGATATATTGTGACAATCAAAGTTTTGTGAAGCTTTCAGAAAATCCATTTTTTCCATGATAGGTCGAAGCACATTGAGATCAATCATCACTTTATCTGGGATGTTGTACAAAGAAGAGTTGTGAGACTCATATACATTTCTACTATTGAGCAAGTTGTTGATGTCCTAACAAAGCCACTATCCAGGATAAAGTTTACTTCTATGAGAAGCCTGGAATGGTTGAGAATTCTTCTTAAAGAGAAAGCATTGATTGTATAGCATCATGAGAATGACAATCTTCCTTGGGCTTGGATAAGAAACCTCTATCGTTGAGAAGATTGGTTTTGAGGCTTGCAGAGCTCCCTTGGGTCATTATGTTTGATTGAGAGACCATCTGTTTGGAGAGAGTAACTCTTTTGACATTGAGATCAACATTCCTCCCTTAGGTCATGGACTGAGACATTATATAGTTGAGGAGTTTCATATCGAAATAGGGATTTCTCCCTTGGGTCATGGACCAAGAGACCTTGTTTATGGTTAGGGAGATGGACCTTGTTACCCACCACCTGTGGGTAGTATATACAGGAGAAAATTTTCTCCTAGATGGTCCTCAACCAGCAACCAGTAGCCCCTTGCAGCCCCCAGTTAGCTCGATGTGCCATTTTTCTCCGCCATCTGAGCCATCCATGTGGTCCCTCACCCATCTATTATGAATGTATGTTTGAAGGTGGGCCTCCCGATCCCAAAGGTATGGTTTTTCATTGGTATAGTTGAGTAGTATTCCTTACTTACCATGGCCACTTTTGGGCATGGATTGGAGGGCGAGTTCGACAAAAAGAGTGGGTTAGGTTTGTATTCTTGTCTCCATTTCCTGATTTCATGGCTACCCTTGTATCATAGACCAGCGGGATCTCCTTTACTGGCCATTAGCTTTAGGGTTGGCACTACATGGGAAATCACGATTTTGGTCATGTGCTCTCGCTCCCCGACACCACCTACATTACTCCCTATCCACTCATTTCAGCCCCACTCATCTCTTTTCCTGACCGGGTCCACATGTGTCCATTGCGTCCACATAGGGTTATCCTCCCCCTCCCCTTGTCCACGCCTTTGGTCGAGCCTGAAATGATACCCTGGAGCTTGATGCAGCTAAAAAGAAAATAAAAGGCATATTTTTGCCACTCTCAACAGGAAATGTACCACAAAATGCAAAAGATGGTCGGGACATACAAATTTAGCATGTGGGCAACAGCCAAGCATGAGCTCTACCCCTTTATCTACGGCCATCACCCTGGTTCCTATGGGGCCTATATGAGACCCTTTCATCGCTAAGGAACCTAATTTCCCCAACCCCAAGTGGGCAATGAATTGCCCCACCTCATGGAATATTCGCTGCTACATATTACACATCATGCTCTCCATCCCCTGAAGCCTCGAGTAGTTAAGAAGGAAAATCAATCAATGGCAAAAGGCATATGAAAAAGGGTGACAAAGGCTGAGGTAACTCATGTACCACGATTTGCACCCTCCTACATTCATATACCTAGGTGTGGGCTTCCCTTGTTATAGCTACATAATGCACTTTGTCATGTGGAAAAACAAAGGCTGAGGTAACTCATGTACCACGATTTGCACCCTCCTACACTCATATACCCAAGTGTGGGCTTCCCTTGTTATAGCTACGCAATGCACTTTGGCATGTGGACTGGATGATTCCCTTGATCCCCACTCCATTCCATCATTGTATCATTTTCCACCTACCTCTTAAAGGATATACTATGGACATGTCATCCCCTTTAGAGGTTGAACCACCTAATACGATCTTGGGTTAACCCCCTTTTGAGCTTAGTGACACTTGTACTTTGCCAAAGCCCACTATGGAATGGCATGCCACCATGAAGTGCCCCATTGATCCCATAACTTGTAAGCATTATGACTTGATTATTCTAATGATTTATTGTATTGGCGAGAAAGGGGACGCATTGGATCTTATGCACGATTGCAAGTGGGTCTTCATTTAGGGATTAGTCTCCCTATACCGAGTCTTAGCCCTCCGGAGGGCCACAGTGGCACTTGTAGAGTGTGTGTTGAGAGCCATTGGCCTCCACCATAGTAGATATTACTTCATGGATCCTTAGAAACGTTCATTGATTGCTCATGTTCCTCCTACGGATGAGGATCATGCACCTAGTCCACCATGCATAACAAGCTCCACGGTTGCACCATACACTTGGCAAATGTTCCAGGATGCCTCCCGATGTGAATGGAGGGTTTATCTCATCACTCCAACCCTTACAGATGGTTTATAGGCATATTTTATCCATTTGGAGACCCATGAGGTTGTCCTTGTGCCCCCACACCCACTTGGGAGCACCACAGGTTCTTGATTGGATAGCAAGGGCCCAACCCCTTGTCCATTATTTTCAAGTCCTTTTCTTCATCATGGACCCCTTGGACTTCATCAGGCCTCCTCAAAGGCCCAATGACATCACTTTGTTGATCATTCGACCCTCTTGAGAGGCTTATCTTTACATTATTGAGCTATTTGGATTGGACCATTCTCTCTTGTGAAATTTTCATTATTCTTTTTGGAGGACGAAATTGGATGGATGGATGAATTTTAATGTTTGGATCTCTTCATTTTATTCTTGGAGCTTCTATATTAGCATATGATGATGATTGGATATACTTGTTCTCACATGTAAGTGTTCTTTTAATGCTATTTTGCCTTTTTCTTATGTCACATGCATGTTGCTGGGGAATTTCGCTATACTACGCTGAAATTTGCTGCTTTTTTTGTGTGAAATGGTGAAAATTTGTCTTTTGTTAGTGTTGCATCATGTCATGGACCATGTTTGAATAAGTGAATGTTCCTAGAGATATCTGGTTAAAATTTTATCTCAATAAATTATCACATATTGCATATAGAAGTATAAGGACCTTGAAGCCATTGGCCTCCACCATAGCAGTTATTACTTCATGGATCCTCAGCAGCGTTCATTGATTGCTCATGTTCCTCCTTTGGATGAGGATGATGCACCTAGTCCACCATGCCTAACAGGCTCCACAGTTGCACCATACACTTGGCAGATGTTTCAAGATGCCTCCTGATGCGAATGGAGGGTTTATATCATCGCTCCAGCCCTTACAGATGGTTTACAGGCATATTTTATCCATTTGGAGACCCATGAGGTTGTCCTTGTGCCCCCACACCCACTTGGGAGCACCACATGTTCTTGATTGGATAACAAGGGGCCAACCCCTTGGCCATTATTTTGGAGTCCTTTTCTTCATCATGGAACCGCTTAGACTTCATCAGGCCTCCTCAAAGGCCCAACGACATCACTTTGTTGATCATTCGATTCTCTTGAGAGACTTAACTTTACATTATTGAGCTATTTGGAGGGCTTGTCACCAAAGGTTTTGTTATTATCCACATTATTTTATTTTAAGGGCTAAATTGGGCCTAATTAGCAAAATCAAATTCATTAGGAAGTGTATAAATAGAAGTGTGATGGAATCATTTGAGCATCATCACTTGGATTGGATCATTCTCTCTTGTGAAATTTTCGTTATTCTTTTTGGAAGACGAAATTGGATGGATGGATAAATTTTGATGTTTGGATCTCTTCATTTTATTCTTGGAGCTTCTATATTGGCATATGATGATGATTGGATATACTTGTTCTCACATGTAAGAGTTCTTTTAATGCTATTTTGTCTTTTTCTTATGTCACATGCATGTTGCTGAGGAATTTCGCAATATTAGGCTGAAATTTGTTGCTTTTCTTGTGTGAAATGGTGGAAATTTGTCCTTTTAGCATTACATCATGTCATGGACCATGTTTGAATAAGTGAATGTTCCTAGAGATATTTTATTAAAATTGTATCTCAATAAGTTATCACATATCGCATATCGAAGTATAACGGCCTTGAAACAATTGTCTCATGCCCTAATTGTCATGCGAAATTCTTTTAGAGGCCTCCATGACCAAGTGAAATCACTCCAAGCATTGGAATCATCTTGACTCCATTTCTCCATAAGGATTAGGCATTGGTCCTCCATAGGTGATCACCAAAAAGCATAATCTTTGTCACCTCTCCCTCTTTCTTCTAGGCCTAACCTCCATAAGGGTCCTAGGGCATCACATTTCGCAGAAGTTACCCATCAAAAAAATTCAATCTCCTAGCCTCTACTGTGTTGTTGTGTCTCCTAGGAGCCCTCCAAATTTGAAGCCATTCCAACAATGGGATCTCGAGATACTTCAAGCCCTAGCTCTAAGATTTTTTTTCCCTTTGATTCCCTTGGCTAGTAACCTCATTAGGATTATTGTATTAATATTGTTGAATATTCTTCCTCTGATATTCTTCTTCCCCTCAATTAGGTCAAGCATAACCTTGATTGATCAACCCCACCCCCTTAACCTAATTTTGGGTCCACTTGGTCCTGTGTGGTCCCACAACCTTTTGAAGATAATTTCACAAAGGCCACTTGGAATCCAAGTTTAAGGATCTCTCAGACTAGGTCCCTCCTTACAAGTCCTATTTACAAAACCCTAGCCCTTGAAATCCCCTTGGCCTTTCTTAGAGAGATTTACACCTTGCTTCTCAAGCAAGCAAGCCATAAGATTGAGTCTCTCTTGTAAATAGGCCCTTAGGAATCACTCTTCACCCCTTCATTGACTTATTCATCTAGTGATTCCCTTCATACCGGCTCTCCTCCCATCGATGAAAGTCCGTAAAGAGTAGGGAGCTTTAGCTGAGGTCACAGTGGGCTTTTTGCCCCATTGTTTCCCTTGACCTAGTAGTTGTCCCTTTAGGATCCCCTCTTAGGACCCCTGCTAGTTTGAGCAATAACAGACCCCACGTGTGAAAATTCCGAAATCTAGAATCCTACCGCAGCAACTGATTAAGTTTCTTCTATCTCTTAAAAGAACTGAACAAATTATTTACTCCATCCTATGGTAAATATCGAACCTAATACACGGCAACCTTCACAAATACAATACTACGGAAGAAAACATAATGTTGGAAGAATAGATGCACACACACACGAATACACAGTTATTTTTGGAACAATGTCCCCGAAAAACCCAACATGGGAAAACAGGTGCAGAAGCTGAGGGTTTTATTATTATGCAGTAGTAAATATGAGTACAAAACTATCGATGCTCAAATCTAGCAATCCATAGTAACAGAGAAATGACGAACAAAAAGTCTAATGAGAAAAATCTCACTGCCACTGGCAATCCGACACTGACCTTGGCTCAAGATGATCTGCTCTCTGCTACTTCTGCGCAGTCCCTGCATCAGCCTACACAGTGTTGTGTCCCACAAATCAGACCAGCGTCTCTCTCGCTAACTGATCAGCTGTTGTCTAGAATATCGATTCTCTTGGCTTTAGGCTTCCACTCCGGCTTCTGGCACTGAATCACTGCTTCTCCCCAGCAAAGTATAGATTCCCCTCTGAAGCACTGCGCTGCCTCTCTATGGCACTCACTGCCTCTCTACAATCCACTTCACCGGACTGGAAAATCTCCCTCCAGCCTTACTATCCATGCCCCTCTCTCACTGCTTCGAGCTCACTAGCTCTCTCTCCAACAACTAATGCTACTACTTTGGAGTTCGATCTGCCAATAAATTCAAACTACTAGTGGCTCAAGGTGTGTTCTCCAACCACCATTGAATTTATTCTTATAATCTCTCGTTGAGACATCAACGACCAAGATTAAAACATAATCGATGGCTAAGATTAACTAGAACTTCATCCATGTTCTTCTAGAAGATTCTCACCATGACTTAATTAATACCATTTAATTGATCAGATTTCCTAAGTTTAGACTTAGGAACTATTAAAAAAGGATTAATTATTTTAATTAAGTCGTCTCTAGGTGGAATTTCTAGAAACAATTTCTGGGTTTTGGAGAATACATGTATTCTAGTCTCTCCACCAAATTCTGCGGCTAGAACACATCTCATGCTACAAAAACTAACACTCCCTCTTAGCGAGGAATGTGTTATAGTGCTACAGCCCACTGAAGCAACACCCTATCTCTACATCACCTCATGTTATGTGGTTGATGTCTGGCTGCTGTTGCCCACCAACTACTGTGCAACTCTGATATATGCTGCATTTGTGTTGTTGTTGAACTGCTACCAACACTGCATCTACACTGCAACACCCTCTCCATCTACTGCTACTGCAACTACAACATCTACAATTGAAAAGCATCCAAAATACTGAATCAACTATTATTAGTACGATGCATCTATCACTCGAGTCCTCACTGCTGCTAGACTCTGCGTTGTCATTGAAGCCTTTGCGTTGTTGCTGACTTTGCTCTGTGCCAACTGCACTGTTGCCAACTCTACACTGTGCTACCCAGTATCTCACTGTTACTAGCCACTGCATCTGTCACTCTGGCATCTTACTGCACCATCTACCACTGATCTATCCTACTACTGCTCGTTATGGGCTCCCGTAGCAAGGTATTGATTCATGAGGTGGACCTCCTCAAGAATCTTGCCCATCTTGTAGCTCTTTAGGGATACAAAACCAAATCACCCCACCTCACACCTCGAGGTATATCAGTAATCATGGCAAACTCTTCCTCCAATCTGGAGGACAGCATGTTGATCTCTGCGGATGCAACGTGTTGACCCCGCTTCTCCTCTTTGTCCTTCTTTCTAAGATGACATTAAGTGTTGTAGTGGACAAGCTCACCACATCTAAAGCATTTCACCTTGGAAATGTCCTTCTTCCTCCTAAGTCGCTCTTGCTGCCCCTTTGATGTGAGGGCCACATTCTCATATTCCTTCACTTGCGTCATCCCACTGCTACTGCTAGTGCCATTGATGGTGCTCTTCACCAAATCTCGCCTCATCTCCTGTTGTAGATCAGCCCACATTCGATCCTGATCTGGGAACTTTTCTCTGCCCAGAATACTCTGGCCGAAGACCTACCATTCTTCGGAAACGTTGTTTAGGCTAGGGCGCTGACCCTATTGCAAACAGCTGGTCTTGGATATCATGAACCCTGTGAGGAAGGGGTCTATGCACTCCCCTTTCTGCATCCTTGTGCATCTCAGCTTCTCCTCAAGATACATCTTCCATTGCTCGAAAGATCCCTCATATAGCGTAGCAAGTGCCTCCCACATCTACCCAGCAGTATCTTTGCCAACTATGTGAGACACCACGTGATCTCGAACCGCATCGAGAATCAACCTCTTTACTTTCACCATATCCTTCTTGTAAGCCTTCAGCGGATCTGCATCTATGGGTAAAGCTATCATGCTATCGATGTAAGTTTTGAGATCGTATTCATCTAGAAGACAGTAAATTCTTGCCTTCCAGATCACATAGTTGGAGGCTCCCTCCAACCAATCCTAATCTCTTTTCCATGTTGATGCCAACTCTTGAAAAAATTCGAATTCCTCTTCTTCTCCTCTACGCAGCTGCTGATGGCTCTACGCACTCCCTGCTAGAATGGAAAAATATGCTCACAACTACTGTTACTCGGCTAGGAAAAATTGAACTTCTGGCCTAGAAGTTCCCTGACAAAATAATTCCCTCAGTGTGTGCTCTTCCTTCCTCCTGACGCTATTTTGCACTAGCAAACTGCTACAAAATAACTGCATCCCAACTAAAGATTTGTTCTGCAAGGAAGATACCATTGCTCCCTCTGCTTTTGGTACTCTTAGATCTGGAAAATCTAATTTCTATGTCGACTCTCTCAGAGAAATAGACCTTTCCTCAAAAACTCGACCCTCTTGGCCAAAGAACTACACTGCCTCTGGGGGTTTCGAACTGTTGCCTACATAGAGCTTCGCAATTCCTCTTTCCTTCTACTACTGAGCTCTTCGGCTTAATTATTTACTGCATCCTACGGTAAATATCGGAACTAATATACTGCAACCTTCACAAATACAATACTACGGAAGAAAAAATAATGTTGGAAGAATAGATGCACACACACACAAATACACAGTTATTTTTGCACAAATGTCCCTAGAAAAACCCAACTTGGGAAAATCGGTGCAGCAACTGAGGGTTTTATTATTATGTAGTAGCAAATATAAAAACAAAACTATGGATGCACAAATCTAGCAATCCATACAAAGAAATCACTGACAGAAAGTCTAGTGAGAAAATCTCACTCCCACTGGCGATCCGACACTGACCTTGGTTCAAGATGAGTTGCTCTCTGCTGCCTCTGCACAGTCCCTGCATCATCCTACGCAGTGTTGCGTCTGACAGCTCGAACCAGCATCTCTCTCACTAGTTGATCAGTTGTTGTCCGGAAGATCGATTCTCCCAGCCTCTGGGCTGCCACAACGGCTTCTGGCATTGAATCACCGCTTCTCCGTAGCAAAATACGGACCCCCCTCTAAAGCTCTACATTGCCTCTCTCTAGCACTCACTACCTCTCTGCAATGCACTTCACCGAACTAGAAAATCTCCCTCCAGCCTTACTATCCTTGCCCCTCTCTTACTGCTTCAAACTTACTAGCTCTCTCTCTGGCAACTCAACATTATTGCTCTAGAGTTTGATCTGCGAGTAAATTCAAATTGTTAGTGGCTCAAGGTGTGTTCTCCAACCCCCATCGATTTTTTTCTTGGAATCTCTCGTTGAAACATCAACGACCAAGACTAAAACCTAATCGATGGCTAAGATTAACTAGAACTCGATCCATGTCTTCTTCTAGAAGATTCTCACCATGACTTAATTAATACCCTTTAATTAATCAGATTTCCAAAGCTTAGACTTAGGAACCATTAAAAAAAGATTAATTATTTTAATTAAGCAGTCTCTAGGTGGAATTTCCAAAAATAATTTCTAGGTATTGGAGGATACATGTATTCTAGCATCTCCACGAAATTTCGTGGCTAGAACACATTCGATGCTACAAAAGCTAACACTTTGTATTCTCTTAGGTCATTGGGTTTGACCAAGAGACCATTGGTATGGCCAGATAGTTTGATCCTAATTACTCCATTGGGTCATTGTGCTTCACTGAGAGACTAGTGAACTTGGTCGTGGAGATTGATGTTGAGTTTTCTCTTTTGGGTCATCGGGTTTGACTGAGAGTTCAGTGGGATGGTCGAAGAGATTGGGTTTGATTACTCTCTCGGATCATTGTGCTTGAATAAGAAACTATTTCGTTTGGTTAGAGAGTTTGGCCTCATGAACATATTGATTGATCCCATCAAAGGTTGCGGGGGAGCGGCTCCCTCACTCGAACCCGCTCTCTAAGCGCGCTCCCAAAATCACTCCCACAGGGAGCTAACCCGAGAGTGAAATTTTCGCTCCCTAGTCTTTTTTGCAAAATAAAAAAATTGCAGTAACATTCCAAATGCAATTTTTTTTCAAAGAAAGAAATAATTTTTGAGTGGGGCAGCCTAATGATCAAGCCTATCGCCCTAGCCTTGATATGTGATTCATGGTAATGTTAAATTCTTAAAGTAAAAGTGACATTCTCCTTGATCTTCATTCTCATCACTTACATTCTCCTTGATCTTCATTTTCATCACTTTTAGTCACTTTTACTTAAATTTTTAACATTACCATGAAATGACTCAGGATGTTTCAGAGTGGTTCCGACCTCAATGGATTTCATATGGAGAAAGCAGAATTTTAGATCTCATTCAAAATCCAACAAACTTATCAGTTTTTCAAGATTTCAAGATTGGGGGGATTGCAATGTTTCCATTGGATTTTGTCATGTATTAGCGTATGGAACTCGCATCTAATCAAGAGCACCAATCTCTCTATGTACCTTGATGTTAGTGAGATTGGTTGTCGAACTCCTCTATCATGACCCTGTTAAAAATGTATCCATCACTCAAACAAAATCTTGACTTGACATGCTATGTTTTTTCTATCTTATGTTAATACTTAGAGGGTGACATTAATGACAAAGATCCCTATACAAACCCAAAGATAATGACAAAGACACCTTTGGACATTAATGCTTAGAGGGTGAAATTAATGACAAAGATCTTGATTGTCCAACAAGACTAAAAAAATAGACATTTCTTGTGGTGGCAAGAGGCCCAAGCATTAGCAATAGATAATAGATTTACTTGTCTTTTCTAGTTTCTAGTAGATTTTATAACTATTGACTCTTTCATATTTATTATGATATTTTTTGTAAACAATATATGACAATTTAAGTTTGAAGTTTGAAGTTAGCAATTATAACTCATTGGTAATGAATTATGAATATGATGCTTCGTGAAAGTTGAAATTTGTTTCATTTTAAAACATTGAATTTCATGTTAGATATTCTTCTTGTAATGGTTACACTTAGCTTACAAGTACAACATTGGTACTCAGTGATAATAAATGTTATATATTGAATTTTGAAAGCTTGAAACTTTAATATTGATGAATCATGAGACTCAATAAGTTGTATATTACTAACTTATGGATGTGGTTGATGAAGATAATAACTTCTATAGGATTAATGTTATATGGTTCAATCTATGTTTTTTGCCTTTTATATCTAATTCATCATTCTACATGCTTTTGTTGACATATATGCATCAAAATATAAAAAAACTATATATTATATAAAAATTCGCACCCAAACCGGAAGCTTCTGAAAATGTCGCTCCCGCTCCCGCTCCCAAGTAACCTTGATCCCATTGTTAGTTGGGTTCTGACCTTGTTACCATTGGTATTGGCTTGTGGGGTGAACTTAATGCTATCAACCATTCTGCATGAAGAAATTTTTTTCGTCATTTGTGAAGAAATTTGTTTCATCATTAGTACATTTGTTGGAGTCAATGAAAAGTAGCCCGTAGCTAAGAGAAAGTGTCGAGAAATTACAGTTGTGGTGGGTATTTTCATCAACAAAATGAAAGGAGAAAATTATTGGCTTTCGGTTGTTCAAGTTGGTCTTAGATTGATAGGTCGGCCCCACCTCATGAAGCGGCTTGACCCTTGGTCAAAACCCTCCTATTGGACACGTATATATTGGGAATTCAACCCTGCTCATTTGGCATTGCAACAACTCATCAATTCAGACATGTTCTTGAAGATTTATGCTCACACGTGTGAAAGAGGAAGAAGGATGTTTTGACCGAGTTGACTTTATATTCCCTGCATTGACCAACTTTGACTCGGACCCTTCCCCTGTTGTTTGGCCAAGTTATTGATTGAATTTGCAGGCCGAATATTCTCTGATTTTTTGCTATTCCGTTGACTAAGTTTTGAACCCATTTCTCGATGTTGTCTGAGGTTTGACTACAGGTCAAACCCTGTAGTTTGAGTGAGATTCTCTGTGGAATTGCAGTACCGAATTTCAGCCCTTTGACCAGCTGCAAGATGAAATTCATCCCTTTGACCAATGAGCTAAATGTTGACTTTGTCTCTCCTTTGACTTGATTTGACCGGGCATTGATTGTGGCCAATAGTTTGACATTTTGACTGGAAGAATAAGATGTACAAATTGATTGAATTGAACAATTTCTCATAAGGAAAGATTACCGGGATTTCCCCCTTGTGGGGTTTTATCCCAAGAAAATTTTGGTCTCGTGTATCATTGTTTGATTGTGATCTTTGCTACTCTACTGAATTTAAATGGTTGAAAATTTCTTAAGCATAATTGTTTGATGATTTGAATGCTCTAAGAAGTTAACTTGTATCATTGGAAGTAGTTATCTGAAGGAAAATTGTTTTAGTCTATCTTGCAATTAGAAAATCAACAAAAAGGTGCAATATCTTTCATGCAATCTAGATTCTTTATGGTTGTGAAATTTGTTTTGCAAAAGTCTATCAAAGGTGTAACAACCTATCTATAAAATATAGAGAACACAAGAATAATAGCAGGCATACGATGCATGCATGTGATAGCTACATATGCATGTGTCACATACACCGCACTAGTATTTATATACTAAATTAACTATAAGTATTAAATATCATGACACTTCTTCATATAGAAGTTCTATTCACCCATCAACACCCTATTTCTCAATGTATCATAATTAATGGGTAGATACTAAATTTAAAATATATGATGTAAACATAACTATAAAAGGGTAAATGTTAAAAATTAAGCTAAATCTTAAAAAAATGGTTATATAATTATATATTTTAGATTATTAATAAAATTATAATAATAATATAATAAATTAATAAAAGTAAGGTACTTAGTATAACCTTATGATTTTTATATTAAAAGAAATATATTTTATTAATAAAGAAATATAATTAATTAAATTATAAATGAAATATATATGTACGTGACCATAAGAGAGATATAGAGGATACGTGACAAGGAAGGTGTCACGGAAAGGATAAGCAGTGGGCTGGTGGTGGAAGAGCGGCCACCGCCAAGAAACCAGATAAAAACCACTGAGCAGAATTTTAGAAGGGAGCCGGGAGGAAGGAAAAGAACAGAGGAAAGGGAAACTGAAGGAAGAAGGACATCATAAACTGAAATTATCCACAGGAAGAGCGCGGATTGTTATGAGGTTTCTGGGCACGGGGGAACAGTCTGCTTCAACTAAGAAGCTTACTGGACTGAGGAGCGAGGTTCTGCTCAGTTTGGCTGTGTGGATTTGGTCTTTTGGTAACCGAAGCAGAGTAGCTGGAGACATCAGCATCCGCAAGTGCACAGGTAAGTACCTTCATAAATTCTGTTAGTTAATTTGTAATATTTCAAGAAATTAATTACAGGGTCAGGATAAAAACCCCTTTACTGTATTTACATCTGTTTTAGGGTCCTTACAAAAGGAACTTTATTTATGCATCCTTTGACCGTAAGTCTCTCATATAGAGAAGCTGCTAGGGTTTCTAAGAGAAGAATTTTTTTCTTCCACCCTCTTCATCCAAATCCCTCTATTATAGGCCTTGCCCTAATTGACTCCATTGCTTAATTGAGAGAAGAAAATAGTCTAGTTGTGATGATCATCCTTACATTTCTATTTCTTTTCTTAATTTTTGGTGGCTGCAGTTAGTGTTTGGTCTAACTTTGCATGTTATGTTAAATTTTCATCTATATGTCATTATTCTATTGATAAAAATTGCATTGAATTAGTTAAAAAGAAAAAATCTAGCATTTATAGCATATTTATCCCCAAATTAGGATTGACATATAGGTTTAGTTTGCTGTGTTATGCATCTTAAACCATTAAAAACTCCAAAAATTTCCTTTCTCCTGGCTTTCCTCTTGATAGCCTTTAATACTTTGGGCTATTTCTTGGCCACTACATGCTTTTGCATGCTGTAAAATTTCATATACATAAAACCCTAGTTTATAGCAGGCCTCTTCTTCTCTATTGGAATTGGTGGAAAGTGTGCTTGATTGCTTGTATCTCTTATCATGCCTATTAATCACTTGCCAGAATCTTCCTCCATAACCATTAAACATTATGTCACCCTTCAGCCCTCGTTTGTTGAAGATCTTGTTTGCTGATATCTTTAGGGAAACCTCCCTCATGGGATAACATCCACCACTAAAGAGCTGGAGAGAAGCCTCTGAGGTGGCAGTGATGGCTGATCTCCTTCTTGCCATAAGGTTTAGGTTTCCTAGTGAGGCTTGCAAGATTTTTCTGTAACAATCTCTAAAAGACTTGGAAATAGTTTCATTTTCAATGCTAATGCAACAAATTTCCTATCTGACGCTGTATACCTCACCTAAGACAATTCTATTTATCATTATAATTCTGCATTAGTGTACACAATCTACGAAAAGACAAAGCAACCAACCCAGCTTTAAATATTATATCCATGGATCTCTTTCAGATAGATAACGCAAGGAAGTTTACAAACCAGCCATTCATGTATAGCAGCACATCAAGCAAATATTCCTCAACCACAAAACGATCTATTGGCTGCAATTCCTGTCAATTTAAAAGACATTAAAAAAACAGAATCTTAGATTCTATTTAATTAAAAAAAATATTGGTAAGAGCAACCATAACTGTAAAACATAAGATAACATACAATAATTTCATTAATGTACAACAAATGACCAGAAAAGTCAGTGAAATGGACTTCTCGATACAAATGTATCAGTAGAAGAGCTCCTCCAAACATTTTTCTATGTTATCCTTTGCATATCAAGCACCATGGTATACAATTATTCTTTTTTTCAAGTACACAGTCATTATCATTTTATATCTTAATCTGAATGTGAGCATGCTTCTCATCATTTGCAAATATCAGAAATGATGTCACCAAGCACTACTTTCCCTATGAAAAATTTTTATACAACAGAAAAAAACAACCATTATGCTAGCACCCCCTTTTAACCCTCTTTATCTTTTGGCCATCAATACTTGCTGTACTACATTGTCCCATTGACCCATTCTGCTGTCTTGGGGACATTAATCTATATTTCATTTAATTTCTAGCCATTCTAACTCATTAAGTGGCATTGTTTTGCATTTAGCAGCATTGTTTTACCCCCAGTGTATATTCATTTGACTCTCACAAATATTTTCTTTATTATAAAACCTTTAGTGATCAGTGTTTATTTTGCCTCCAATGAAAATTCATAATTAATTCTACAAATATTTGCAAAGAAACTAAAAACCCAAAAATGGAAAAAAAAATTATGGTACAAAACTCAGTTCTGTTTTACACAGCAAACAAAGCAGTAGGAAGTTCACACCAACAGTATCCATTGGTTCTGTACCATAAAACAAATAAAAATAATAATAAATAAAATAAAACAATGCCACTAATACTATAATAGAAAAGGCCCTTGACATTGCTGACATTGTATACCTCCTCTGTTTTTGACAGTGGAAATAACTGCAACCTTCGAATTCTCTGTGGATATTTCAATTCAGCCTCCTGTCTCTGTCTACCCACTGTTACATCAGAAATTGTTGAAGGTGCAACAGGTTGTTCAGGACATGTCACTGGTCCAAAGTCATAACTCTTTCCTGTTACTAGCCGAGCCTCAAATGCAAGGTGTGGTCGTGGAACTGTGTAAAAACAACAGTTTAAACATGAGATATTTAATACGAGACAAAAGACCTAAACCAATGATCCTATCAGACTAGAAGTGTGAGGGAATCATGATTGTATGATCACCATCCCTACATCTGAGTCAAAGGTAGCTATATATAGTATTTACCATGAACTACTAAAATACTAATCACAAATAGCTTCAGAGATTAAAATTAAAATTAATATCGGCACACACACTACATGGAAAGCAATTGTAATATAAAGTAGATACACATCATACATGGCATATGAATTGCATCAACAGAAATGCAATCAATATCAACCAGGTTTAACAACTAGTGCTTGTGTAACAAAGCATATAATTATTGCAATATCAGATACTTAAAATACAGATACAATAAATATCAGAATGATACGAGTACACAGAGAGAGGATCCACAGGACTATACAGATGAGGTAGAGGGATAGCTCAGGGTAATGGTGTCAAACCATGGATCAATCCAGAGTTCTTGAGGGGCACAAAAGGTATCTGGGAAAGCTCAAAGGATTGGTGGATACAGAAAGGTCGCCAGTCAAGGAAAATAGTGGTGACAACCAGGTGTATGCACGGAGGAATCTATCTAGGGATCAGTCTCCTTCCAAAAAAATTTCCTCTAGATTGCAACGATATGAATTGATTTCTAAGGTATTTAGTTATTTCATTGAAAGCAAGCTTGAACGTGTTGCTGATCCACATCCCAAAGGTCGAGAAAAGTGGCTGCAATTGCCCTCATATGGGTTGGAGGAATTGGGTCTGTTGAAAGCAGATCTAGTTGTCAGTCTAAATGTGGATACCACTCAAATCATAGAGACAAGTGGTGAAAGGCACATTCTTGGCTCCTTTGAGAAGATGTCGCAGCAAGAGGGATTTCATCCAATCTTGATTTCAAATGCTGCTTGTCAACAAAAGTTCAAGGAATGAGATTATTTTTCGTACAACATATGATGGATGAAAAATCCTTTAACCGGAAGTGCCTCCTGAATTGGAAAGTCAAGGGTGTTTTGTTGAACTCATAATCAGGCTCCACATATGTTTTCTTTATGTTACTTCTAATGCCACAATGCAACACATTTTGCAGTAGTAACCAGAATATTGCAGGGTCGCTTGCTTATGTGCAATCTTGGCACACAAAAATTAACCCAGAGTATCAAGGGCATGCTTACTATCTTCTCTAGTTAGAGTTTCCTGCATTACTAGAAAACTTATGACCATTCATAGTCTTGTGTGCCAATAGGATTAGCAAGGTGCTCATCCTAGATGGACAACATAATTCCTTTCAAGCCAAGCTAAGGGTTTGTATTGAAGCAGATTTGAGAAAACGCTCCCTCCATTCAATTCCATCTTGACATCAAATGGTATTTGAGTTCAAGTACCTTAATCATCCAAATGCTTGCTTTACGGTTTACCTATCAGGGCACAAGATCACCACATACAGGATTCCCCCATCATAAGCATAATCCAAATACCTCAGATGACACAAGGGTTGCCCCTTCAATAAGCCTTATAATGAAGGAATTGATTCATCAGTAGCCTCAAGGAAAACTCACAACTATTGGGGTTTTAGTCAAAAGTCTTCTCAAGGCACTAGGGGCTCGATTCTACAAATAGTTCAAGAACCCATCCATAGCAAGAATGATGTTAGAAGCCAGAGTCAAAGTACTTTCCCCTTGACTTTTACAACAACAAGTGGTTAGCTTCAAAGTATGGGTGCAGATGTTGGATGGCAGGTAAAATTTTAACAAACAGAAGGAAACCTCCTCTCTTGTTCATTTGGACAAGCTTGGAAAACAGGTGAGTCCCACACTATGACTGAAGTCCCTCAAGGAAGATGTCGATTTCTCACTAGACAAGAGGGCCTCTTCTTTGGGGAATGTATTGATGGGCAACCATTTAAATAGACTCAACAAACCCTCTCTTCCTTCAATGAAGCTTTACCTTCTATCTTTAAATTTCAGAGGGATGACAATCCAAGTTGTAAGCAATTTGTTCATGGAGAGTTACAGACAACTAGGTAGAATTTGGCCCTTTTGCAAGAAATCAAATCTACAAGACTTGAGTTTTGCAATTGTATGAATTATTGTTGGAAAGGTATTTTCTAGAATATGAATCATGCACAAGGTCATTAGGGAGTGGTTCTTTCACTTCCTCATAATTGCAAAGTCTTATTGTTGACCATGGATGTGATCCTGAAAATTAATCTGTTTGCATTACCATCTTGGCTCAAAATGGATGCTAGGGTAGTCTATGCCCCAAATATTTAATACCAGAAGGAGTCTTCTTTAGGATTGGATGGCTTCAATGCGAAGGTGATCAAGGTGGTGTATTTGATACTCTGATTAGCGGTGTAGAGAAGAAAGCTTAGGTGGGGTGTAAGTCAATGCTACATCTCTCTGGCCACACCTGGGTAAAAAAAGGGTTTGATTATGGATGATACACCTAGTCCACTTTCTGACAAGGGAAATATAGAGTTCAGTCAAGACTAAATCAAGTATATGTCCCTAGATATGACATCTCATTTCCAAGTTGATAACACCTTGTTGATGTATTGACAAAGATTACCAAATCAAATCACCATCCAATTCAAGGTATCAACTCCATGGGGCAAGCAACCAATTCAACGCCCTCTTTCTCGCTTAAACACAATGTACTGCACTTGAAGCCACTTGATAACTATGATGTCATCCATTGCCTATGGAATTGCATCACTCCAAACTATTAGTGATAGAGGTTGGCTTCTTTGGTGGGAAGCTACCATTTGTTATATTAGCAAATTCAAAAGAGTGTGGGCTTCGAATTATGGCTTGCAAGCATCATCGTTGTAGAAAGTTAGGTAGAGGCTAAAGAAACTAAGTATCTTCCTAAAGGACAATCTACATAACACTACTCTTTGAGAAGATGCAACTCATTTCAAGTTGGTTGTACAAAAAGAGTACATGCCAAAGGAGCTAGGATTTACTCTTGCTTGTAATGGATTCACAAAGTGGTTGAAGGCTTCAAATTCTTCGTTGCCATCTAGAAGAATAAGGTGGTAGTCGATAAGGTGCTTGGCCTACACAAACTTGATGGTTCTCTCAAAGAGGACCTTACTATGATTAAAGGCATGCTTGGATTGCATTTTCAGAATATTTTTTAAATTTATGCTCTGAAGGATTTGATTATGGTTGATGTGAATTATTTCTACTAAGTGATCCCTCATAAAGTCTTTGTTGGGGAAGAATACATGTTGACAGTGACCTTTTAAATGAAGAACTCTTTATTTTTCCCTTAGTTTGATGTGTAATAGGAAATCCATAGGTGATGGTTTGCCTTGTGAGTCTTAGAAGGCAATGTGGGACTTAACAGGGCATGATTTTGTTGTTTGGTATCTAACACCTTCTCTTTAGGGTGTTTTACAAAATCCTTTAACAAAGGGTGGATTTAGTTGGTTCCCAAGAATGCTTCAAGAGACTCCATAAGGGTATGGAGACCCAATACTTTGCTAACGGTGGCCTACAAGATCCAATACAAGATTATAGCTCTATGCATTCACAATGTTAACAAGAAGATTGCTAAAAGAGAAGAAACAACCTTTGTGGAAGGGTGGTTTATCTTGGACATTGTGATCTTAACATGGGAGGTCGTGGAGTGGGCAAGGGACTTTGATCAACAAGCCATCTTCTCGAAAATTTATTTTGACGATGCTTATGGTCAAATTTCCCTGCGTTCATCACTAAGATGTTGACCTATCTTGGACTTGGCCCTTGGTGTAGAAGGATAGTGAACATGATTTTCTATAGTGCCTCATTTTTTGTATCAAAAAAAGCTCTTTGTCGAATCGTGTTTTGCTTCATTAGTCCATTCAACAAGAGTCTCCTCTGGCCCCTTATCTTTATGTGCTAATAGCAAATGCTCTAGGCTACCTACTAGAAGATAGAAGATGATCACTTATAGTGCCACAAAGTAGGATATCTCTTAGATGGTTAAGGGATGGTTAATAACCATTTTCCAAATGATTCACTCCTTTCTTGCAGACAAATCAAGGTTTATTTGATGGAGTTATGAATTATTCAATTGTGCTTTGTGAGGCCCTCTAGGCAATAGTAAATGATCACAAAATGTACTATTGATTGGCTAGTTTGGACAACACCTAACTAGATACCTCCATCTTGAACATTAATCCACCTAATTGTTACTATGTGATATCTTAGTCAATTTGGATTTGATGGATGAATAGTAGCGACCGACACACAGATTGCAGATGGAGTTCTCCCTAGATGAGATCCAAATTCACCTACAGCGCAGTTTTGAGGAGGGAGTCTGATGGTCAACACTGGTCAAACCTCTGATCTGCAGTTGCAGCCCTAAATTCTGCACCTTCCTTCCACACGTGTGATAGAAGAGTCTCTTTCTGTGCAATAGGAGAAGAGCCTCTTTTCTGCACTGGAGAGAGAGAGAGATGTGATGAGCTGAGTGAGTCCAAATGAGGAAAAGACCTCCAGTATTTATACACAACTATTGATGATTGAATAGATGCAACTGTTGGGCTTCTGAGCCTACATGAGTTGCTGGTCGGCTTGATAATTATTCCATAATCAAAATAAATTCATATCTCCATAAATACTTATCGGAATCGGATAATCTTTAGATCAATCCTACACCTCTCAACAAGAGGAATCTAATAAAAATATTATCAGCCATGAATAAGATGACCCACATGGAGTTTGGCCCTAGTTGCCAATTTTAACACTCCCTCTCAACTAGGGAGAACTCCATCTGCAATCTGTTTGTCGGTCGCTACTATTCATCCATCAAATGCACTGCGCTGTACAGCTTGACCCTTGCTCTGCTCTACTCTATCCTGCCTGCTCTGATCTGTTTTGTTTTGCCTTGTTCTGATCTGCACTGCGCTGCTCTGTTCTTCTCTGCTCTGCTTTGTTCGAATTATGAAGAAGAAGAAATGATCGAGGATGTAACATACTGACTCAAAGTCAGTCTCAGAGTGTGTACCACTAGTCTCAGACCAATCTCAACCGACCCGAAGTCAGCGTCATAGTGGGTACAACTCCTACCACTGGTCCTAGACCAGTATCATCCTCCACTAACTTCAAAGTCAATCTCAGAGTGTGTACCACTGGTCCCAGACCAATCTCAACCGACCCGAAGTCAATGTCATAGTGGGTACAACTCCTACCACTCGTCCCAGACCAATATCATCGATCCCATATCAAGGAAGGTTATCCTAGCATAAGGAGTACGGTAGATACAGCGATGCATCCATCGGTACTACTATGGTCCCTATCCTCATTTCCCTGCTCATTGATCAGATGAGAGGTACTTCCCATGAGTCCCAGGCTGCATGGGTAGGATGCCTCGACAGGAGAACTAATCAATCATGTCCTCACAGAAGAACTAATCATCCTGCTACATAGTCGCCATGGGGTGTTATAGGGAAAGTTTTGATTCTTTTACCCTGTGATCATATGTTGCTCCAAGAAGTACCCCGCACCCCCCCACCCCCCAGAGCTACAAGAGCTCCATACATCATACAGGACCCTCATCAGAGGGTTTTTGAACAACACCAAGTCGGTCTCAAAAAGTCAAAAATTTGACCTTTCCTAGGGGCTTTGTCAAAATGTCAGCGACCTGTTCATCTGTATCGATATGTTGGAGCCTCATAGCTCCCCGCTGCACCATATCTCAAGTACTTGATATCGATATGCTTGGAACAATCATGAAATACAGGATTCTCTGACAAACGAAACCCACTCTGATTGTCACATAGGATCACGGTGGTATCCAGTGTAAATCCAAACAACTCACTGAAGAGCTTCCGCAACCAGACTGCCTCACAGGAGGCCATGCTAGCAGCAATATACTCTACCTCGGCGGTGCTCAAAGCCACCAACTTCTGCTTCCTGCTCATCCAAGATATCAAAGTAGATCCCAAGGAGAAACAGCGCCCAGAAGTGCTCTTACGATCCACCACACTGCCTGCCCAATCAGCATGTATCCAAGTAGTCTCACATCTCCGGCAGTGTATCTTAGCCCATATGTAATTGTGCCACGAAGATATCTTAACAGATTCTTGGCACCAATCACATGTATGTGATAAGGTTCAACCATATGTTGACTTAATGTGTTGACTACAAAGCATATATCTGGAGGGGAGTTCACTAAGAACATTAATGCTCTGACGAGTTGCTGATACTCGGTAGCATTTCGTAAAACAAGTCCAGCAACACTACCGCTAACTTCTTGAAGTCAAGCTCATCGGGGTAGTTACAGGCTTGCAATCTAGCATACCGAATCTTTCTAATACCTTCACCACATATTTTCCTTGAGATAGGAAAATATCCCTTGGCTTCCTTCGAGTTGCTCCACGTAGACCTCTTCTTTGATTGTACCATGCAAGAACGTGGTCTTGACATCCAACTGATGTAGGTTCCATCCTTGTGAAGCCGCAAGGTCTATGATCGAGCAGATGGTGGTATATTTGGCAACAGGTGCAAATATTTCATCATAGTCTATGCCTTCCTTCTGGGAGAAGCCACAAGTGACAAAACAAGCCTTATATTTTTCCGTACTTCCATCTGCTACATGCTTTATCTTGTAAAGCCATTTAGAAGTGACAACTGTCGTGTCCTGGGGTCTGGGAACTACTTCCCAGACATCATTCTTCATAATAGACTCATATTCTTTGGTCATAGCATCCTTCCATACTTGATGCTTGACGGCATTTGAGAAAGATGAAGGATCATTTTGTATGATTACGCTCATGATGGTCAGGTATCCCTGATACCTGTTGGGTTTCTTACTTTCACGGAAGGTTCCTCAGGGTGCAGTGTGTCCTTCAGCATCATCGAGTAGCCCCCTAAGCCAAGAGGGCCTCTTCCTAGAAGAGGAGGGCTCAGGTGGATCAATACGATCCATGGGTTCTTCCACATCAGGGATTGTTTCATCATCCTTTTCTTTCGGTTCCCTAGTGTCGGCTTCTTGAGAGCTCCTCAAAGTCGGAAGATTTTCCACCTTACTGAGGGCCATATCTTTGTCAAAGGTGACATCATGACTAATCACGACTTACCTTTGACTGACTACATAGATTCTATAGCCCTTAGTATTTTCACCATAGCCCACGAAGATTCCTTTCTTTCCAGATGCACACAATTTATTCCTTTTCTCTTTCGGCACATGAAAATATACAGGGCTTCCAAAAATTCTAAAATGAGATACGTCAGGTTTCTTACCGGTGAACATTTCTTCAGGAGTCTTGGAACCCAATACTTGATGAGGGCATCGGTTTACATATACGGCAGTGTTTGCAGCTTCGACCCATAGAAACTTCAGAAGTCTTTGATCATGGAGAATGGCATGGACAGCCTCCACAATCGTACGGTTCTTCCCTTCCGCCACACCATTCTGTTCAGGAGTACATGGTGTAGTAGTCTCCCTCTTGATGCCAGCCTCTTTACAAAAGTCATGAAACTCGTTAGATTCATATTCAGTCCCATTATCAGTCCTTAAAATCTTGATCTTCTTTTTAGTTTGATTCTCGATCAGGGCTTTGAAGTGTCGAAACCAAGAGAACACTTCATCCTTCTTTTTCAAGAAGTATATCCAAGTCTTTCAAGAATAGTCATCTGTAAAAGTATTTTGATCATCGTCTCGGTGTGAGTACTTTCTATCAGGGCACTCCCTCGCATAGTGACCTGCTTTATCGCAAATGTAACATCGTCCTTTTCTTCCACCCTTAGGTCCAGCCTTTCTTTTTTTATTTACTCCCGGAATTATTTATTTTCTTAGCATGAGAAGAAAAGGCAGCAAGAGGACCTTTAGGCATGGGCATTTCTTGTTCTTCTACCCTAGTTTCTTCTTGAATGTATCTAGCCATTAATTCCTCGAAACCAGGAATTACATTATTGTTCAAAAGAGTAGTCCCGAACACGTACCATTCGGATGGTAATCCTCTAAGAATCGTGAGTGCCATTTCCCTATCAGTAATAGTCTCCGCAATAGATAGGAGATCGTTCCTGATCTCGGTGATTCTTAAGAAGTATGCTTGCATACTCTCATCTTTGCCCTTCTTAATTTCCTTCAGCTTATTTCTAAGAAACAAAACTTGATTTGCATCATTAAGTTTAAATAAACTCACTAGTCTATCATAGATTTCCTTGGAGGTGTTCAGGTCGGAGATGTAGGCCACCAAGCGCTTGTCAATGGAGTCCCGGATGATCTTCCTTGTTTTGATTTCACCGGTTTTCCATTTGTTACTGGCAGTGGCGGGTGCATTTGATGGAGGCTCAACAATATTGCCTCTCACATGGTCCAACACTCCTTGATCTTCTAAGGTTAGATCAATTGACATCTTCAATCCGTGATAGTCAGCTTTCTCACAGAGCTTGTCTTCGGCAGGGAAGAGTGTTGAGGACCCCATAGTTCTTTTAGGATAGCCTTGCCAATCTTCTCTTCGGTGATTGCTCTTGTTCTTGCTCGGGCTTTGTCTTCACCTCAGCTCCGATACCATGTTAAGTTATGGTATGTTCTATGCTTATAGCAGTTTACTTATCTTTCTTATTATTATCCACATATTAGCAATCACATGTACATAAAGTAAAGTGCAAATAGAACATTAAACGATCAATAGAAAACAAGCCAAGACAAGAGACACAAGATGTAGCGGCTAGCCAGGGACAAACCCCAATGTGGGGAAACCCTTTGATCTTCAATAATTCAGTAGAGAGAAATAGTACATAAATCTGATTTACATAAGCAACAGAAAACCCTAAATCAGCCAAACTAGGGCAGGCAATATCTTGCAAACCGATCATCAGATCGGCTTGATTCCTTCACCAAAAAATGCGGCCTTCAGAGGAGATCCAAATTCACCGACAGCGCAATTCTAAGGAGGGAGTCTGATGGTCAACGCTGATCAAACTTCTGATCTGCAGTTGCAGCCCTAAATTCTACACCTTCCTTCCACACGTGTGAGAGAAGAGTCTCTTTCTGCGCAGTATGAGAAGAGCCTATTTTCCGCGCAGGAGAGAGACAGAGATGTGATGAGTTGAGTGAGTCCAAATAAGGAAAAGACCTCCTGTATTTATACACAAATGTTGATGATTGAATAGATGCGACTGTTGGGCTTCTGAGCCTACATGAGTTGCTGGTCGGCTTGATTATTATTCCATAGTCAAAATAAATTCATATCTCCATAAATACTTATCGGAATCAGATGATCTTTAAATCAATCCTACACCTCTCGATGAGTGGAATCTAATAAAAATATTATCAGCCATGAATAAGATGACCCACATGGAGTTTGGCCCTAGTTGCCAATTTTAACACTCCCTCTCAACTAGGCAGAACTCCATCGGTCGCTACTATTCATCCATTAAATGCACTGCCCCTTTCGTGTGGGCCCCTCTCTAATTTGCAAGTGGGATTGGTGTCTCGAACAATTAGAGTGTCAGCTCCTCTTCTAGCAAGGTAAGGACCTATCGTTTCTCAAGAAATTCAATGTTGTATAAAGTATTCTTCAATCCCCTCTCAATTTCTCATGTGTCATGCCAATTTCCTACTAGAACTTAATTTCAATAATTGGAGAAGATGCTACAATCATATTTGTGGTCCAAGTATGGTGAGGCTCAAGGTTTGCCAGCCATGGCTTGCGATGTTTGTGTACCATGCCCATGGATAAGGGAGGTCTGGGTTTGAAAAATTGTTAATTTTTGGTATGTTTTATGCTTAAAAGCAATTTACTTCAATTTCTTAGTTAGCCCAATATCAATGTTCAATTTAGCAATCACATTAGCATGATAGTAAAATGCAAATAGGATATAAACATAAGCAGTAGAAGACAAGCCAAGACAAGAGGACACAAGATGTGGCACCAGCCAAGGACAAACCCCAATGTGGGGAAACCCTTGATCAAACCTTCTTTAGTCTTCAATAGCTCAGCAGAGAAATAGAGATAGAGTACAATGATTTAAAGTCAATACTAACTTGCCAAATAGGAGATCAGACATCATAGATCTTAACCATGAGGATGACTCAATGAAATTACAATTCTGGCATCAAGGGCTAAAGATTTCTATGCAGCAGATGATAGTCCTAAAACTGCTCCACCAATCACCTAGAGTACAGTGGCTTTCCTTCCACAAGACCATCCTTCACTTGTTGCATTACTGGTTAGGGCATCATGGTATGCAGCAGCCTGCACCAGCCCTAAAACATGCACCCAAACAACCTTCTAACACTGCGGCTTGGTCCCTCCTCTTTGTTGTTGTCCTACGTAGGAGTATAGGGCTAACACCAGCCCCTATACTCACCCAACAACCCACTGTTTAGGGCTCTATCTCCTTGCAATCCTTCCTGTTCAATCTGCTGCCCAAAACAGAGGTGAATCCTTCCACAAATGCTCTTCCAAACAGCCCAGAAGTAGTCTCCTTAATGCGGCCTTAATGCTGGTTCATTTCTCCTTGAATACAGTCATGAGAATGACCCTAAAGTGCTTCCCTTCCTTGTTGAAGTAGCCTTAACTTGCAACCCTAAAACAGAGATCCTTTTTCTTGCCTTAAGGCTCCTGCTCTTGTTGCGGGTAGGGTTCCTTTTGTTGCGGCTTAGGGTCTCCTTTAGCTGCGTCTTAGTGTCTCCTTTAATTGCATCTTAGGGTCTCCTTTAGCTGCGTCTAAGAGCTCCTTTTGACTAAGAATAAGAGCCTCTTTGGACAGCGGATTAGGGCATCACTTGACTGCAGTTTAAGGGCTCTTTTTTCTGCGAATTGGGGCTCTCTTTTGACCGCGTCTTAGGTCTCTCTCTTGCAGTGGCTAAGCCTTCTTTTGACCGCGTTTAGGGCTGCCTTTTACTGCGGCTAGAGCTCCTTCAATACTGCGGCTAGGTCTCCCTTCATGACTACAGCTAGGGCTCCTTTGTGACTGCATCTATGTCTCCTTCAAGACCTCTCATTCCACCAAACACAAATGGGTGGAGAGATATCATAAGAGGTGTGTGACAAATGACTTGAGGCCTCCTCTATTTAAATGCAACGTTAAGGTTGAGCTGGGGGTTATTTGGTTGCTCGCCAACATTGACAAATTGTCAAATAATATAAATAAATTCATATCTCCATAAATACATGTAGGAATAGGATGATCTTTAGATCAATCCTACACCTCTCGAAGAGAGGAATCCAAGAAAAATATCAATTTCCATAAATAAGATGACCCACATGGAGTCTGGCCCTGGTTGCCAATTTTAACAAATATATGGCAACTCGAAGGTGCAATCTTGCAACCAAATGGTCAGTTCATAGTTCGTAGGGATCATCTCCATGGGAGATTTTATTGAGACATAGATTACTAGCTCCTCATCACATTGGTAGTATTCTAAGGACCATTGAATCTAACTAATATTATTTCATCGCCTTGATATAAAACACAATTACCTTCAGGTTTATTTGGTTTGCTTGGAAGAAAATGACAAGGTTGGTCCAATGGTAGATGGCTAGTAGTCAAGCACAATGAGATTTGGCCATACAAGATATTTGGAGCTAGAGGATTCAAGACACTTGCATTGATGGTATTACTAAGTTTTAGGTGCAATGGCTAAGCAAGAAGGGTATCTTTCTTAGGAGGGACTTGTCAATGCAGACGCTTTCTCTTAGTAAGATTGCAAACATTATCACATGGGTATACCCTATTCTCCACAAATTAGACCATAATTATGGAGATTTTCAACCTCATGCCGTATGAGGATATGTTCAAAATGAACATTGATGTCATGTGGCCAAGATGGCATGATTGATAATGGTTTTATGGGCACATCAACCATCAACAGTGGGTGACCCCATAGGAGAATTTTTCTCCTAGATTTGTCTTGAACCGACAGCCCTTGACCGCCACCAGTGTAGTTGATATTGTGCCAATTGGTCTCCGCTCCCTGAGCTAGTCATATGTCCCCGCGCCCATATGTCGAGATCGTATGTTTGAAGGTGGGCCTTCTAATTTTAAAGGTATGTCTTTTATTGTGCAATCAAGTGCTTATGCTCATTTTTCTTGGGCACACTTGGGTTTGGATTACTTGGTAACTTGGAAGGCAAACAGGTATGGGTGATCAATCCTCAACTCTAGTCCCATGGGATCTCCCCTATGGGCTTACAGCATCAGGATGGGCACTACTTGCGAAACCCCGATTTTGGTAGTGTGGTCTCGTTTTGTCGTTCCACATGTTTCACTCCCCTTCGCACATTACATGCTCTATTTCATCAATTTCTTTCTCTGGGTCCACATGACCACAAGGTCCACAACGCTTTGGTACTCCCCCCTCCCTTTGTCTACATGTCTGGCTTGAGCCCAAAATGATGCCCCGGAGGTTGATGCAGCAAAAATAAAATAGATAAAAGCATATCTTGGCAACATACACAAGGAAATAATACCACAAAATGCAAAAGATGGTTGAGACAATAAAATTCAGCTTGTGGACAAAAGCCAAACATGAGTTATACCTCTTATCATTATGGCCATCACACTAGTTCTTAGGTACAATATCAGTGCCTCCTGCATCATTAAGGAACCCATGAATGTCCAAACCCCTGGTGGTCGATGAACTGCCCCACCTTAAGGGGGTAATCATTGTTATATCATACACATCATGTTCTCATCCCCTATAACCTCAAGCAATAAAATGAAAGGAAATCCATAAAAGGAAAAAGGCAAATTAAGAAGGTTAGTGTAACTCATGTACAATGATTGCTCCCTCCTACACTTGTACACCTAAATATGTGGACATCCCTCATCATTACCACCCTTTAGCACATGGCATTTGGCCTTGAAACCTCTGTATCCCAATCCAAATCATCATATCCAAATGACACTTACCATGTGAAGGACATACCTTGGACATGTCCTACCCTTTAGGGGTTGGGAAAATTTAATATGGTTGTTTATTAACCACTCCTACCTAGGGAGGTAACACCATTACATGCTCAAAGCCCCAAATTTCGAAGGGAACCCCATTATGAAGTCTCAATTGTGCCCTTGACTAACAAGATTGATTCAATTAGATGCACTAATGAATTATTGTACTTCAAGGTAGTGAGACGCATTAGATCTTATACAGGAATGGCAGGTGGTTTCACTATGGGTTGGGCAACTTAACTAGGGCCCAAGCCCACCAAAGGATCATATTGACGCCTATAAGGGATGTGTTGAGAGTCTTGGGACTTTGTCATGTGATATAGCATTGTCTCATCTTATGGGCACCCTCAGCACCTTCAGCAACTTGTCCATTGCCACACATTATACGTGAAATAATGGACTTGGACCAGCAATGACCCTAGTCAACTTAAGAGTATATACAGGTTTTGGCATCTAATCCCAAGCACAGAGGAGGTTTGTCTCATCTTTGAGACATGGGAGGGAAAGCACCATATTCCATGCTCTCATTGGAGCAGTTTATAGACTTATTTTTCATCAGGAGACCCACTAGACCATTACTTGTGCCCCAGAGCCACTTTGGACCACCACATGATAATTTGCATAGAGTTTAAGGGGCCAACCCATTGTTCATCATTCACGGAGCCTTCACCCTCATTAAGGAACGTTAAGGACTCAACGAGGTCCTCCAACATCCCTTCTACATGATTTCATCATTTTAGCTCACTTTTGGATGGCTTCTTCATCACTTTATGAGCTACTTGGTGGGCTTGCCACCAAGGACATTTTATTTGCACATTATTTTATTAATGTTGGGGTATTAGGCTAATTCGAACTATTAGAGGATCGATCATATAAATAGATGAGACTCTCATTTGTGAGAGCATCATCATCACTTCTTGGATTCTTTCTCTTGTACGAACCTCGCACTTCTTCTTGGATGTCTATTGGAGATCTATTGATGCATTTTGATATATTTGGGAGGTGAAATTTTCATTCTATCTTGTAGCTACTTCTTGTTCTATGGTTGGATATATGTTCTAAATGTAGGTAGAACATAAACTTCAGGATCATATGAAGACATCCAAGCACAAATATGAGACACTGATAGTTAGGTCCAATGACTAGGGAAAAACCCACTAGGGCAAAACCCAAATGATTCTTCCTCTATTAGGTTTCTTCAATCGTTCAACAGAATACAAAGAGAGGGAGAATGAGAATGAATAAAGTCACTAATGTGTGATCAACTTGCAGGGGAAGTGTTTTTTCTCTTTACTTGAAGATCTCCTCCGCTTAATCAGATCTTGTCTTTCACACTTGCTTCAGCTCTTCCCTTGCTCTTACTCTTCACTTGCTCTCACACTTCTCTTGCACACAATCAACACTAGCTCTCATTTTTCACAATGAACATGCTACATCAACTCTCACTTGCTCTTGCTTAAATAGATGAGAAAGGAGAGGAGTTACAAAATGAATTAAAGCCTTGAGCAAATAATAGCATAATCAAATTCTATGAGGGAGGAGTTACTTGAGGAGAAATGTAATTGATCCCAAGAATAAAGAGAGAGGTACACATGTCTTGAGGAGTTACGATTTGAATTAAGGAGAGAGAGCTACACTTACACATGAGACAATATTTCGTGACAGTTACAAATCGAATTTAATGAGGGAGTTACAAGTGCATTTAATGAGGAGTTACACTTTTGCCATACATTGAATTAGTGAAGGAGAGTTACATTCTCTTAATTGTGGAATTTACTATTTTATTCCAAGAGAGAGATTCAATTTGCCACATTAGAGATTCTCAATTTAATTTACTTATTTCATGAGAGAATTCGATTTTATTAATCCATTAAAGGTGAATGACATTAGATTATTTCGTAAATAATAGTATCATAATAATAATAATAGTAAAGATAAAAGTATTAATTCTTGACTTGTATAGTCATGATTGAGTTGATTTTAAAATGGATTCCACATGTCGAGATCGTCCTTGATCATTTAAACATGCTTTTCTATTTTTGGAAAGTCACTTCCAAATTGAAATGTGACTTACTATTTTTAGAAACTCAAATTAGAATTGTTAGAACTGAAATTTTATTATAGGTGGTTCAAACAGAACAGAAAGATATAATTTCTTCTAGGAAAAATCCATCCTTGAGCTATCAAATTTTGACATGATAGGCCAATCTTTGAATGGCCATATCTTCCGATCCGAGAGTCAAATTGAATCATATTTTATATTCTTCTTAAGGGCTCAACAAGATGATCGCAACTATGATATCCATTTTAAGTTTTGAAGAAGCTCTAAAAGATTCAAAAATTTAGAACCCATTTCCATAACAGGATATTGGAGGTTGGGACAGCATAGTAATTGCCTCCTTCTACCCTTAGTAGGCTCTAGGGATAGTAAGGAGAATGTTACAGGATCAAAGAACATAGGACAAACATTATCAATTATCACATTTCAACCTTCACTTTGGTTGAACACTCAAATCTAAACATCGCATATGTTTCAAAAAAACAAAACACATTTTAAATTATTGAACACATTTCAAAAAATGTTCTAGAGAAGATCTTGAAATGGAAAAACATCCTAATAATCTTAATAGGGATGATGACTTGAAAATTGGTGAAGCATGGAAACCAAACCTAGTCTCAAATAAACCAAAATAATAAACATTCTTACAACACATTTTTTTCTGACTCATAGTATAGTACATAGTTGTGAACTTACAAGACACTCATATTATTATTGGCCTACTCAACACTCGAGAACATATTGCACATAGCACTTAATTCACCAATATTTCTTGCAAATCATCCATATATAACCAAACATTTATATTAAACTAGTGCACTATTTAGAAAAAAGAAAATCAATTTAACTTAAAATGAACATCACATATATCACAAACATTAAGAATAAGGTAATGCACAATAATGCAAAGAAGATTGCCATGTCACTGCTACATGTCATCTTAGGTGTCACAGCCACTAAAAATAGACTTACTAGGTGATCCCAAATGCTAGAAAAAGTCTAGTAGTGAAAGAGAAGTGGTCAAATGTTGCCCTAAAAATGTATGGAAGAAGGTCAAATGATGTCCTACGTGAATTCCTAATCAGCTTCTATGTATGCGGGTACCACAACAATGAGACCCCCTTGTTTCTGAGACAAGAGACCCAACCTCCACGTAGTGATTCGACTACTAAAGTCCATGGAAGTGTACATACTCTACCCAGCCCACCCCACCCCCCGAATCCCCCAGTCTCCCCCCTCCCCAATGGATTTGAAGTTGACCTCTTACGAGGAAGCACATGTTCTTGACCACTAGGGCCACTCAACCACCCCAAACTATATGGTGAATGAGTGTAGTTAGATGGAGAGATAGAATGTCTACAATTTATCTTGTAGTCGTATGAAATAGTTATATATCATTGTTGATTAGAGGAGGACATGCACATGAAAATAACTTGCCTTGAATTCATATGATTGATGGCATGCCTTGTATTCATATAAGAGAAAAAAAAAGGTCAAAGATAAGGAAAAATACATGGGTTGAGAAAAACTCAATACGTTAAGTAAATGACAACTTACCACTGTCAATTTTCCATCCATTATCAGATAGTGATTGTATGCGCTTCCATAAATCTTCTAAAAAGTCCTATATATCACATGGCCAAAACAAACTCATTTAAATAGACAAAGACCAAGAAGGCATCACAAAGAACATGCTAAAACAAAGCATCATTCAAATATTATAGTAAAAACATTTGCAACATTTGTACGAATATTTTATTCTCAATATTATACAATATGGCCCATCTTGTATTGCAATAACAAAACATGCTCACTCTAAATGGCAATAGTGAAAGTAATCAAGTTTGTTGATGAAGATGTAGTGTTCTTCATGTAGACACTACTGTTGTTATTAAGGCATCTACCAAATAGACAAATCCTCAACAAATTATCTTCTAGCTTCGAAGACGGTTGACTACTGTAAATCCAACAAGAATTTTGATAGTTCAACTAGCATATCCATTTTGTATTGTTAGCACTTAAAACCAACTAGGCATATGGTATGATCCCAAGGAGAACATATATGAGGTTAAATGTATACGATATGACAACAAGGAAGCTATATATGAGGTTAATTGTACATATAAGGGTAGATGTATATGTAATAGTGGTTGGCCTGATAATAAAGGGGTCATCTGTGCAATGTTGAATAATTATATAGAGATATCATGCAATCAATACTAACGCGATGTGATTTGGCTATATGAATGTAATGGGCTATTTAAGGAGGTTCTCCTATTCTTTATGCAGTTATCGTGTAACTCATCTCTCTTATCAATCTCGGAGTTATCTTCCATGCTCACATTGGTGTACATGATGTGTACGTTTAGCTTCTGATGATATTATAAGGATTGAGGCATTGCTTAAAATATTTTTAGAAATCAGAAGCACACACTATGTACACCAAATGTGAGCATGGAGTACAACTCTAAGATAGATAAGAGAGATGAGTTACACAACAACTACTTATATAACAAGATAAACTTCCCCCAATACCCCAATACATTTATACATCCAAACCACATGTCCTCTATAACAACTACATTATCTCTATACACACCTATTCACCACGGTCCACGGCACATGTGGTCCTTTTATTACTAAGCTGGCCACTATTACATATACATTTATGTATCGCATGTACATATAACCCCATATATGGCCCCATTGAACCCCATATATGCCTCCTTCGGAATCATACCAGAATCAGATCACTGTTAACACAATCAAATTCCTCTCCACGTTAGGCCGGTGAATGGAAACCACGGGAGAGACTCGTTGAATGCTCTCAAATAAAAATATGGCCTTTAACCTGCCAGGAACTGCTCAGATCTGCAAAGAGAACCTTACTGGAAATTACATTAATTCAGTTAAAATAAGTGAACAGCAAGCATAAAGTACAGATTTACACCTAAAATAATCTATAGACATTGTTTTCCGTGTAAAATGGATATTTTGTAGCTTCAGATCAGCAAGTTCAAAATAATTAATACTGGTGTAAAATGTATAACACGTAATATTAATTATTTATAAATGGACCAGTGCTCAAATCCCAAGGTTGTTGTAATAAAAATTTCAGATTCACACATAAAGCTTAAAAATCTATGAAACAGATCCAGAAGAACGTCAAGAAAATAAGGAGAAAAGCTAAGATTTTGAGATTTCCATAGCTGAAACACAAGATGCACTTCTGTGCAAAATATGTCGGGGAGCTGAGGGACAGCCTCATTGTCAGAACAAACTACACACGTTGGATGCATGGACTCAAGATTCCTATCAGTCAATTTTGGGCTCGTTCACATCAGCTTTGGATGGAATTCAATCACAAAATCCCACGTGTGGCAAGGTTTACCTAGTCTACTACTTATAGGAGACTAAGACAAAGGATCATTTAATTTTTCAATGACCCATATATTACAAGATCTATCATCTGTATCAATTCCTATTCGCGGAATCCTAGTACTCCCTCTCCTCCTCCTTCAGATACTTGGAACAGCAGTGCTTTGTAGAAAAATTTTGGATCTGCATCCCACCCTTGTTTCAATGGTTTTGCATTTGGTTTAATGCCCACAGCCCTCTATTTGTTAGCTGATATATAAAACTTCAATGCAAATTTTGTTGAAACATAACAAGACTACTCTACTAGTTTTACTTTTCACCTGATAAGAAAATTAACCAAAAGCATGCACAAATTTTTACACAGAAATCTTTGATCAACTAGACCCTGGAAAAACCCCACAATGGAGAATTTATATTGCTAATCTCAGAGAATAATTACAGCATTAGAAAAACATATTCAAGGACTTATCTCTCCTTTAGGAACCTGTGCCTGCTTGTAGAAATTCGGGCCACTGTACAGTTAGTTTCAGCTTTCTCTGCTCAAACTTCACTACACAGAAATGAGAGCCACAGGTCTGCCACTTCAGCCCTAAGTTCCAGCACATGAAAACACTAATAAATCCTTGAATCTTGAGCCACAGCACTGAAATTTCTGTCTCCCTAAATTTCAGGACTTAACCTCCTTAAAATATGCACCCCAAAATTCTCATTGTCTGCTACAGGTGCCTCGAACTGTGTGCAGAAATAAACTTGCTTCCCAGAATTTCGTGCACCCTGTTGACTATTGAAGCACACGTGAAGACTCCATGCCCAAGGATATGTCAGACAATTCTTGCACTTACATAGTTCCAGACATCATCAGAGCTTCTAAGCTCTTTCTTCTCTATTGTACTCAAATTAGGCAAGCCCTGTGGGGATATTGTAAAGTGATGCTAGCATGATGAAATAGAGTCATGTAACAGGCCTAGGTAGCTTTCAACCTTGTTATCAAGTGAGTTCATCTAGGGAGATTATTTTAACTTGGTTAATTATTTGTGTTTTTCAATGCTTAATAATTAATTGATTTTTTTTCTCAGTTAGAACCCCAAAGCTGGAGCGTGGCTTGATAGCGAAGCCATAAGTGAGTCCTAACATCTAGAATCAATGTATATTACCATGTTAAACCACTCATAAAATTTTGCAGAATCTGATTAGGTCTAGGTACCGCTTTCTAAATTATTAAAATTTCCCGCGGGATGGGATTTTTAATAAATTGTCTATGTAAATTCTAATAAGTGATGTCTAAAGAAGTTGTAAGGGGGTATGAGTAGTCAAATTTGGACCTCTCTACACCTAAACTTTCTACTAAGACACACTTTGAGGGGAAAAAATTAATTATAAACCCTCAAACCCCACCTTTCCTAAGTCTAGGGGAAAATGTGGCAATAAATAACCCAGAAAATAAATAAATGGAAAAAAATAAAAATCCCCACATGCCAATTGAGGTGGAAATGAGTCAGAAAATAAAGTTAAGTTAAAAGACGAGTCAAAGGCCAAGTGTGAGGATGATTTGGCACAAGGATTAAGCACATGGGAAATTGTTTGGTGGGCGAAGCTTGAGGTACACACATCCTTTGGGCAGCGCGATTTTCCCAGGAGGGAGAATCAACACACTATAGAAGATTGGCAAAATTATTTGGTTGAGAACTTTAAGGAGTATGTCTCCACCAAATTTCATCTCATCTTCCACTTGTATGCACAGCTCTTCCTCCATCACCACGCACTTCACTTCAACAATCTATGCACAACAAAGAAGCAGCCAATGCATAGCAGTTTGAAGAGAGATGCACAGCAATGGCAGAGGTGTCAAAGAGCAGCAGTTTGGCTTGAGAAATTTATGGAAATCGCTCCCCTCTTCACTCACATACATCCAGAGATGGCAGCAGAAAGAGAAAATTCGATTTTGGCACATGGGCAGAAGAGGAATATGCTGCCCACCTCCCAGATTCGGTCTCTACACTTGGATGAAAGCTCACACTTGGCAAATTCGAATTTTGCTTGTGATTTCTACCACGTTCCACTTGGCATTGGGGTTTCCATTGGGATTTTCTCCCATGTTTCTATTTAAATGAGTCATTAGCTCCTATTCTCTCATGAAAAAACAAGCTCTTGTGCTTGGGGAAATTACCGTACCTTGTACACTTGCATTTTTATGAAAAACCAAGACTTAGGGGTTCATATGTGGTCTCTTGGATCCACTTTCATGGTATGATTTATGTTTATGTGCTTATGTTATACTTGCTCTAATGTTTATTTGTTATTTTACATAAGCTACATAGATTTGCTAGTGTTGAGCTATCTTTCACTAGTATTTGGATTAGAGAGTTATTCTAGAATTGGACATTTTAGTTAATTTTTGGTTAAATTGCTAAGATTTCATTTTCATTATATTATCCAATCCCAAATGGAACTAACAAATCGTTTTGAGCTTGTGTAGAATCTTTTTGCAGATCATATCTTAAGTGTGAGGGGGCTTCCTAGTTTGGATTATCCCATTCTTGAGGATAAAGTGGAAAGTTGATAGCTCAAGCCTCGTGGTTCTAACTCCCGTTCAAGAGCAGTTCTTGAAGTTAGGGAGAATAGTTTATACAAGCTAAAGGGAAGGCCTATAGACCAAGGGAAGAAGCAGGTTCTTGAGACTCAGAGGAAGTCGAGTTAGAGAGGGAGTTTGCAAACTCGGAAGGAGAATCTACAACCCCAGAAAAGCGCATTGTTAGAGAGAAGAAAATAGACTTCCATAGCTAACAAGGAGAAACCATTGAATGCAGTAAAGGTCTATGACGTGAAGATGAAGCGAGAAGCTTCTAGTGGCAGGGACAATTCCAAGAAGAGGGTTGTTCGTTCTGCATATTATGCTTCCATGATCATGAATGGAAAGAAATCATGACAGGAAATTATTGGTCAGTGCGGGAAGATCAGTTATGTTGAAAATTGGCAGCTCAGGGATGAATTTATAAAAATAGAATTTCTAAAAATACAAAGTCTCAAGTATGACTTTCCAAAAATAGTAAATCACCTTGCATCAATTGGTTATCAAGCATTGTTGATGGAAAATCCCTTTTGCTCATCAATCAATCTTAATAGTTCAATTTCGACTTAATCATCATCATCATTATTATTATTATTATCAAAAAGAAATTCAAGTCTCTCAATCATGAGATTCAATCATGTCATATGTAACTCCCTTCAATTAATGCATATGTTACTCTCTCTCTCTTAATGGATTCATTCCTCTCTCTTTAATGATCTTATGCACCTCTTGCACTCTCTTACACACTTTAATGACTTGTCATAAAAAATTCCTCTTACACCTCTTTAATTCGTAAGTTACACTTCTCTCTTAAATACATAAGTTACACTCCTCTCCTTTATGGCATAAGTTACAATCCTATTTTGCCATATGTCATTCCTCAAAGCATGTGCATTGCTCCTCCTTTACGTCAATAATTCATTGTCCCTCCTATATATGTGTATCTAATATCATCTCACCTCACTTACTTGTGCATTGTGAATTTGAACTTGAGAGAGAGTTGGAAAGACTTGAAGGAGATTGTAAGAGAGAAAGACTTGAAGAGAAAGAGTAGATCTTGGAGAGCCAAAGTGATTCAGTGTTTGCATCAGTTACTGCGATCAGAGATATTCTTTAGATTTGAGTGAACTTCTTCATTCTCTGCAACGAACAAAGTTTGACCTCCCAGTTAAATACTCCAGAAGGCTTGAAATATAAAGATCTCCATTGAGATACCAGAATATATATTAAAATGTATGATTAAGAATGACGTTACAAATGAGAGTGAGGGGTTTGCTTATATACTAGGCAGGTGTCTCTTCATGGAAAGTCATGTCCCATTTGGACATGTCTCTTCAACATTAATTACTAATCAGCTAATTATTATTACAATTATCATCATTATTTATATTTAATATATTTTATTCATAACATTGCCTTCCTCTTCAAAGAGCTTTGTCCTCAAAGCTTGCTGATGAAAAGGCTTGATCTTTTTTGTGGCAAATTTCTTCTCGTTTAGGAACTGTCATAGTCGTTGATACAAGTTGATATGATTCTCAAAGTCATAAATAAAAATGTCGCACTGAGAAGCAATCGAACTATCCTAAATTAATCTCCTACGAAATCTTGTGGTGACTAGAAACTTGTGATGAATTGTTATTACATGAGTGGATTGCACTGAAATTAGTATTCTTCGGAGCATCAGTTTGTTGTTTCTATTCTAAATACGTAGCTTGATTGAGTTGTCTACTCTCGTGATTCGAATGTCGATAAGGAATTCTAGTGATTTGATTTCTTCTATCTTGTTTCTGTCATTTTCTTGATTTATTTGAAGCACCTGATCTTCACTTGAATCTTTTGTTGTTGAAACTGCAACTTTTGAGTACATCTTTACTTCAACTAGTTTGTCATCTTCTTGAGTTGTAATATTGACTGGATTGGTATTTGTTGTTTTATCGTCAACTTGAATTTCTACATTTGATGCTTCCTTCTCGATAAGTTGTTGTACCTTGTTTTCTAATGACTTCTTGTCTTTCTTAAGCTTCTTAATTTGCATCAATAATTTTTCACTATGGTCTTTAAGCCGAGAAACTTCTTCATTTTTGTCAGTGGTGATCTTGTCAATTTGTCTTTGCATATTTTGTAATACTTTTTTTCCTTTTTGAAATATCTTGTATGTCTTCTGGTGCTACTGAATTTGGTTTCAATGTAACATCCTCGAGTGTTATTTTCTTCTTCCGAAAGGAAAATTTTAAAAACTTTTTTTCGTATTTAAGATAAAGGATCCTATTCCATTCAAGGTGAACCCAAAATAATGTCACAATGATTGGTCCATAGGGTTTGAACTGAGAATTGCGATATAAATGTATAATCCTCAATGTTTAACTATAGATTGGTTATGTAATATATTTTGTTGCCAAACCAGTCTAATTTTTTTATTATATTTGACTCCAGAATCACTAATTGGTTTAAGATTTTTCGTGTTATATAATTTTTATCTTTGCTCAAGTTAATATTTCTGACTTGAACTATTGAAATCGTACCCTTTTTCCAGTTGTGTGAAATTATTTTTTGTTATGCTAATTGTTGAGTGTGTTTGCTCATTGTACTTTGTATCTTTGTGAACAATTGATTTCTAATAGAAGAAGAATCTGGTTGGGTTTTCCCCTTGTGAGTTTTTCCCTGGTTATTGACCTAACTTCTCTGTGTCTCATTGAGTTCTCGGTTGTCTTTCATTGTGTATATCGTTTATATGGTTTATGTTCTATCTATAATTACTTAACTTATTTTGCGGCGTAAAGAAGTTCTGGATTGTAACAGCATAGAACATTAAAATTTCAACATGGTATCAGATCTTTGGTGAAGACAAGCTCCATTTGTAGCTCTCTTTCTGTTGGAATATCTCTTTCTGTCTTGCTCCATTTGTAGCTCTCTTTCTACTGAAATATATCTTGTTGTCTGCTCCATTGGCAGCTCGTTTTCTACTAAAATACCTCTTGTTGTCTGCTCCATTTGCAGCGCTTTTTTTCTGAAATATCTCTTGTTGTTCCTTCTACTTGTTGCTCATTTTCTGATGAAATATTTCTTCTTTTAATGCTGAAATTTAGAGTTGAAATTTTACTGCTAAATTTTATAGCATAAATCCACTACTGAAATTTTATTGCTGAAATTTACTAATGAAATTTTATTGTTGAAATTTTACTGCTGAAATTTTGTCGCTGAAATTTTACTGCTACCATTCTTCCAAGATTTCAAGGAACTCAAGATATGATAGTAATTTTGTAGATAGTAATTAAGGTGTTGCATGTGTTTAATAGTTGTGGTTTTGGTACTCGTTAATGCATGCGAAAACGGGGAGCGGGAGCAACATTTTTAGAAGCTCCCGGTCCAGGAGCGAATCGAGGAGTGACTTTTGATATAATATATATTTTTTTTATATTTTGATGCATATATCTCAACAAAAGCATGTAGAATAATGAATTAGATATAAAAAGTGTCATGTCCCTTCCTAAATTATTTTGGAGCAGTGTTAATTTCTACATTTTGGGGCCAATTTTGGAGGTGATGGGGGCACATTCGATTTTATTAGGAGGTTAGACTTGGGAGAAGTTATTTCGATGTGGTTAAATATACGTGGGGGCCACCCATACTAAGGGAATACGCATTCCCTAGTTCGATTTGTATGGAGGGGAAATCGATGGTTAGGTGAGGGACCACGATGGAGGGAAAATGTAGGGAAACGTGCTCCAAGAAATATATATAAGGAAGGCAACTCTCCTCGTTTCGATATATTATCTTTTCACATATTGAACTGAATACTAGTTGCTCGAGCTGCTTAGCCAGGTTACTGTGTTGTTTAGCACACAAGTGTCTCTGAGCAGAGATCTCAACCCTTGCTTCGGTGGACTTCGAGTGCCAACCCTACGAGGGAGTTCTTCATCATCTCAGTTCATAGTAGCAGCAAGGAGACGAGTTACAGTAGCTGTAAGTCAAGTACCAGCAGCAGGGGGACTTACAGTAGCCCGACAATTGCGCAGTCACAGTGTGAGGCACCCCAGGAAGTTGGGGAGACATGAGCATCCTCTCATCATTTTGAGGAGTATAGAGGGCAACTACAGACAAGAGGGCCATCCTACATGCATCTCTCATTTCATCACACGCAGGATTGCGTCATCTCCTCCACGATTGCGCAGTCATTGGAGTGAGACTCTTTGGGGGAGCACCATCTGCAGGAGTTTGGAGCTGGGGTGCTTGGATATCATTTGGAGGGCCATTTGAGGAAGATCGTTGGAGTTGGGAGAGCAGAGATTGACAAGATCAGTCACAGCAACAGAATTCGAAATTGTAGAAGGGCCAAGCTGTGAAGGGTCAAATTTTTAAGGTTGGAACCAAGGGAAACCCTTTCTGGGTTTTTCTGGGTTTGGGGCAAGGATCACACTCCTTGAATTTTTTGGGCAGATCTAAGGGACCAAATAGGGGTCCCAACTCAGCCAGCAGCTAGAGGAGTTAAGAGGAATTTGGGCCAAAATTTTGCGGTCAACATTTGGCCAATTCCTTCGTGGGTTATTCTCGGTATTTGGTGGAGAGGCCGAGGTTAATTTCCTGTAATTTTTTTAGCACCGGAGGTGAGATTTCCAGCAGCATCTTTGCAGCAGACAACACAGTTTCACAAAGGCAGTGCAGGGCATCATTGCAAGAGTTATTTGTGCCATCTAGGCTTGACATATTACCACCTGGGCTTGATCATGCTTGCCATTGAGGCAAGCCCAGGTGCACCACTTCCATATTATTGTATCTTTCTCTGACATTATAATAAAATGGCTCATTTGTTGGTTAATCCTGGACTTTTTATGGGTGTGCACTTAATGTTTCAATTTTATGGTGTTGTTTTTATTGTTTTTTTTGCATAGCACTATGTTTCCTAGTTTGGAACATTACAAAAAGCATAAAAACATAAATTGAACCATATAACATCAACCATCTAGAAGTTATAATCTTCATCAACCACGTCCACAAATTAGTAACATACAACATATTGAGTCTCATGATTCATCAATCTTAAAGTTTCCAGCTTTCAAAATTCAATATATAACATTTATTATCATTGATCAACAAAGTTGTACTTGTAAGCTAAGTGTAACCATTACAACAAAGAATATCTAACATGAAATGAAATGTTATAAAATGAAATGAAATGAAACAATTTTACCAATGAGTTATAATTGCCAACTTCAAAATTCAAAGTTAAATTGTCATATATTGTTTACAAAAAATATCATAATAAATATGAAAGAGTCAACAATTATAAAAACTACTAGAAACTAGAAAAGACAAGTAAATCTATTATCTACAGCTTCCTCTTGCCATGAGAAATGTCTAATTTCTGAGCAAATCGTGGTGGTCTTCTAGGAGTCTCCTCCCACATAATCGCATGACCAGAACCAGAAGGCACATGCCCTCCACGTGAGGATGTACATGGAGGCAACGCAACAAAGGAACAATAGTTGGAACTCGAGCACTGGCACTGCCTCATCTAATTGTTGGTGTATTTTTCGTTGTGCAAGTTCCTTTAAAGTTAGGAATTTCATTGTATTTATGTTTAACTATCAAAACATAGACCAGAGTCGGGGCACATGGATTTCTAACATGGTATCAGAGCACTTTAAAGGGAAATTGCATAAGAGATTACATAGGTGATAGCTCTACGAGGAAGTTCAAGTGACTGTTGGCAGGTAGCAGCAGTGTTGAAGAGTTGTTGCAGATTTGACAGCTAAGTAAGGACCTAACAGACACAGATAAGGTGGTCTCCAAGTTGACGATTGAGGATAGGTTTGATGGATATCCAACTACTATTCGTGGAAGGAAAGAATCAAGCTAGTGTTGTTGATGAATGATCTATGGGAGTATGCCACCACCAACATCGCTATGTCAACCGACGAGACAAAAGGGTTTAAAGTTATATTCTGGGATGCGAAGATAATTCTTAGACCTAATGGATCTAACTCTAACCCTAGGGTGGTTCTTGGAGTTAGGGAGAGTGGTTTGTATAGGTTTAAGGGGAAGCCTATTGAGAAACGAAAGAAGAAGGTTCCAGAGACTAAGTGGCAGTCAAGTTTCAGAAGGAGTTCATAGATTGAGAGGAACAGTCAACAACCCCAAAAGACTGTGCCTTCAAATGGAAGAAAGGAATCTTCCAAACCAACCAGAAGGCACCATGGTCTAGCTTAAAGGCCATGAAGGATAACAAGAAGCAAGAGGCTTCTAGTAGCAAGGCAACTTCCACGATGGATTCATCTCTTACACTAGGTTTTGCATTAGTGATGGAAGAAGAAGCTTATGAATGTGTTCTAGTATGGGAAACATAGACACTTCTAGGGAATGGATGTACCTCCCTCACTAAGAGGGAGTGTTGAAATTTGGTAGCATGGAGAGGTACTCTCACATGCCCTTGGTGCTAAATAAGTGAGAGAAAACATAGATAGAACTGATTGTATGCGTGTATGAGCTAAGTGATAAGGGTTTGTACCCATAGACCCAGAGGTTGTGAAAATTGGCAAGCCACTTGTTAAGTTGTTAGGGATCGTGGATGGGGAAAATTAGCCATGGACTATTTCTATGAGGCTATGGATCAGGCAAAGGAGCAGATATGGACAACCTACAAGGATAATGTAGCTCACTATGGGCCTATTTCGGATATCATTGTAACAGAGGGAACAATCAACTTCGTCATCCTATACACACAACCGGGTATTTCCTGAACCCAAAGTAACATTATAAAGCTCGGCTAGGAGATGTGCACGCTAGGGAGGTCAGACATGGGTCGTATGATTGCTTGGAGCACATGGTCCCTAATCATTCCCACTAGTTGGAAATACATAAACAGCATACTCTTTTCAGTATGGCAGTAGGTACCTTCATTAAAAACATGGCAAAGATGGCAAGAGATGTGGATCAACCAGGTAAGCAATTCTAATTTGTTTTTCTTTTAAAGTTCAATTTTTTACAATTCAAATTGTAAATACTTGTAAATAAGTAATGAAATGAACTAGCCAATATCATTTTCTTTGCAGGACATTAATGGGAGTCATTTGGCAGTCAATGTCCTCAATTGCAAAAGTTTGCAGTTAGAGTCCTTAGCCAAACTTGCAGTGCTTTTGGTTGTGAGCGCAATTGGCATGTATTTTAGCGCATACACACGAAGAAGAGAAAAAGTTTGGATCAAAGCCTATTAAATGATTTTATCTTCGCGTAATACAACCTACAACTAAGGCACAACCAATTGATGAATAGAAGACCTGATCTAGATCCCACTGGGTTGGATGATATTGATCCAACGTTAGAATGGGTAGAGGAGCCTCAACCAGCTGAGGTTGATTTTCATATTGACATGGAGTTAGGGGGGTTGATCCCAATGCAAATCTAGTAGTGCCATTAGAACCAGAACCAGTAGCCCAATCAAGCGAAGCAAAACAACCAATGTAATGCACTGGTCGTGCAACCCGACCAACACGTGCTTCCATTAGGTCTAGTTTTATTGCTATTGGTGCTACTACTAAGGTTGCAGATGAGCCTGAGGCGTCCTCGGACTCTTATCCAAATGATCTTTATGTTGTTTTTGTTGATGATCCCATGTCTAGTAGTGGTGATGAGTTTGAACATGAGGAGGAGTGATCATGTTCATCACAAATATGTAGACTTGTAGTCTTGTAGTAGGTCAATGGCCCAATAGCTTGTAGCAATGTTTTTGGACTTTATAGGTCATTTAGAGCCTCATTGATTATGTATTTTGTTGATGATATGTATTGCACTCGATTCCATTTTGATATATTCACCTTTACATGGTGGTATATCAATGACTGAACTTTGCATATTTTTCCTCTACGGGTTTGGAATCATGGTTTTAAATCTTAAAAATGGTTTTTTCATTAAAAATTACTTATTTCATGTATGTTTTTAAAGACCAGATCATTGAGATCTAACCAGTCCCGATTTCACCAATTCCGATTTGAAACTTGGTTTGATAGGTGGACCAGTCCGGTCACCAATTCTGGTTTTGAATACCATGGCTAGCACACCATGCCTTGATGCCAACTCTTGCCCTAGATGATGCCACGTCATCCTTACGTGCCCTAGTAGGGTGACGCAAGACCTTTTATGGATGACATCATCATGGAGGAGATGCCTTTTAGAGATGTACCCATACACTTGCATGATTTCTTGGAGTAAGGAGCACTCAATAGACCATTTCATCACTTGCTTGATGGAGATTGATCATTCTTGGAGAATGACATCATGGTGAAGAGTCTTAATCCCCACATGTGTGGCTTATTTTGGCATTTTATTCTATTTTAGAGCTATCTCAGGCTCAGCTTATGAGCTTTGACCTAGTTGAATTATCAAGTACACTTTTCTAGGCTTTTACCTGTAAATTAATGAAAAGTGGCTTGGTTACCCTGATATAAATAGAGGTGAGTCATTTTCATTCATACGTCATATTCATCACACTTCTCTTCTCTAAGACGTGCACTAGTTATTTGTCTTCCTCTACTTAGACACAATGTGATTTTTATGGAATGAATTGTCTTGTGTTGTTGATTTTTACATAAGGAGACTTCTTTGGGATTGATGAAGTGATTCTTGTGGAATGGTGTAAGTTTCTAATAATTTTCTTCCATTTTGGATGTTATATCATGTGAATTATAGCTTTCTATGTTCGTTATATTAAAAATTGGCATATCTTTCCTATGGAATCTTAATTTCTCAAGATATCTAAAATTTGTTTGCAACAAGGACTTTGATATATGCATCTCTTGAACTTAAAATCTCCCATGTAAGGAAGTTGTTAGCATTTCAAAGTAGACCTCTTCATTTTCTCACCCTCTTTGTCAAGGCCCTCTTCAAAGATCTTGGCCTAAATGACTCCATTGCCCAAATAGATCAAGGCACTAGTCTTGGAGATTTTGATCAGAACCCTAATTTCTCTCTCTCTCTCTCTTTTTTTGGTAACTAGTGTTGAGGTAAGGTTAAATTTGCTTTTTCAGCAATTCTATATTCATGTGTTATTCCCCTAGTAAAGGGATTTCATTTAATAAACTTGAAAAGGGAAAAATCTAGCATTGACTGCATGTTGAAAATATAAACTAAGGTTGACATCATCTTTATATATCGTTGTTTTATGCATGTTTCAGCCATAAAAACTATATTGTTTTCTCTCAACCTCATCTACCTCCTTAATAACCTTGCTCATTTATTGATCCATGCATGATAGGCTATCTTCTTGAGTTGCTATATGCCATCATGTGCCCTAAATATGTATATCTTACAAACCCTAACTTAAAACAGCTCTCAGGTAAATTACATAGGTATTAAGGAAATGTACTTGAGCTTTGGGCAACTCGTCTTAGCCTTTCTAGGCTCAAATCATAGGACCTTTTATCACCATTAAGCCCTCTTTAGTTGAATATATTTTTGGTGATCTTTATAGGAAAGCCTCCCATGTGGGTTAAATTCACCATTAAATAGTTGGCGAGAAGACACTGAGGTGATAGTGGTGGTCAATCTCTTGTTGCCATATGACCTAAGCTGCTTAGTGAGGCTTTGCACTAGGCCTGCTAGATTTTGTAGTAACAATCTCTAATGTTTAAAAAAGATACCAACTTGTATTAAAAACCATCATTGCCATTTGGATGGGAAATTTCCACAATACAATCAACAACAAGCACCTACAAGAGTGCTAAGGGCTACTCTAAAAGGGTAACATAATTCAAGCTAACTAACACATGAGGCATGCACAAAAGAGAGGGATCGTATAGTCAGAAGGAAGAAAGAAAAAAAGCAATGGCTCTAACTCAATATCCACTCATACTGATCCCAGATCAATGGAGGTCATCCTAAAATAGGGAGTACAGTAGATACATCAACGCGTCCATTGATAGTACTACTATGGTCCCTAACCCCATTTCCCTGCTCATTGATCAGATGAGAGGTACTTCCCATTAGTCCCAAACTGCATGGGTAGGATGCCTCAACAGGAGAACTAATCATCTTTTCCACAGGAGAACGAATCATTCTGCCCCACGGTTGCCACGAGAGAACTAATCATCCCGGCCCATAGGATAACTAATCATCCTATTTCATAGCTTCCACGGGAGAACTAATCATCCCGGCCCACAGGAGAATTAATCATCCTGTTCCACAATTGCCACGGGAGAACTAATCATCCCGGCCCACAAGAGAACTAATCATCGTGTTCCACAGTTGCCATGGGAGAACTAATCATCCTGACCCACAGGAGAAATAATCATCCTGTTCCACAGTCGCCATGGGGTATCACAAGGGAAGGTTGAACCTATCATCTTGTAAATAGCGCACTACCAGGGGAGGGTGAGTCGCCCTGTCGTCGTATGTTGCCCCAGTAAGTACCCCAAGCCCCCCAGAGCTCCCAGAGCTCAATGCATGCAACATGCAGGACCCTTATAAGAAGGTCTCTCAACGACTCCAAGTCGTTCAAGAAAGTCATAGATTTGACCTTTCCTTGGGGCTTTGACAAAATGTCTGCGACCCGTACATCAGTCTCAATGCGATGGAGCCTCCTCGCTCATCGATTTACCATATCCCAGATAAGGCAGTATCTGATGTCTATCTGCTAGAGCAATCATCGAATACGGGATTCCTCAATAATCGAATCCTCCCTCTGGTTGTCACAGAGAATCACAGTGGTATTCATCATGTGTACAAACAGCTCACTTAAGAGCTTCTGCAACCATGCAGCTTTGCACGAGATCATACTCGTAGCTATGTATCTGGTCTCGGTGGTGCTTATAGCAACCGACTTCTGCTTCCTGCTCATCCATGATATCGAAGCAAAAACCAAAGAGAAACAGCACTGAGAAATGCTCTAGTGATCCTCCACACTGCCTGCCCAGTCAGCATTCGAATAATCATGCAGTTTCATATTTCCGACTGTGTATCTCAATCCATGAGAGATTGTGCCCCGAAGATATCTCAGAAGATTCTTGGCACCAATCTAGTGAGGCCCAACCAAATATAAGCTCACCATGCTAACTGCAAAACATATGTTCGGACGGAAGTTCACCAAGGACATCAACGCGAATGAGTTTAAGAAACTCAGAGGCATTTCCCAAATCCGGTCCAACATGTTTTACCAGCCATTCCAAAATCCAAGCAACCATCGACCAGCGGTCGTAAATCTTTTTCACGAAATGTATATACCCATCCATCACAAGAAACCACTATATCTATTCCGTCAGACCAGTTGTATATTCCTGAAGAAAAGCCATTTCTTGCTATTAATAAGATGTTTAGAACATATGTATCTAATTTCTCCCCTGTAGAAGAATTTCAGTATGCAAACCATAGATATGTCAAAGGTGGAAAATGGCCACCAAAAACTAAGTTTTGTACTTCTTCTTCTCAATCCAAACAGCCACCCACCAGAGCTGATTGTGCACCATTACTTGAACATAATTCTCAAAATCCTAATGATCTTGACCAGATCTATCAAATAGGAAATTACCTGACTACTTGGTGTGCACACGCCGAAGATGTCCTTGATGATTTGGGTCGACAATCAGACTTGATAAATGCTAATCTTAGGCTACTCTATGAAGAACAACAGTCTGAGAAAGCTGATAAAGAAAAACGAGAAAGAAGAAAACAGAAGAAAAAAGCCAAAGAAATTCCAAAGTTCACCATTGATATGAGCACTCCCAATTATTGGGATAAAGAGGAAGAAGCTGAAGATACAGAAGAAGCATTCACTGCCACTAGTGCAGAAGAGTCAACTTCCAAACTTTCTAGTAAGTTGACTAGTGTAAAAAAGGAGGCCTATAAAGTTGATAAACAATTTTCTTCAAAGAAAGAAATTATGAGTCTAGATCAGGCAGCCTCTAAATTTCCTTCCTTTATCTTACCCTCTCTCAAGAACCAGAACAAAGCTCATGCCTTGAAAGAAGTCTCAAAATACTTGCGCATTGAAGAAGATTTGTACGCTGCAAATTCCAGTGGGTATATTCTTGATTTAGATAATTCATCCAATCCCGAAGAATCAATCAGGATATGGATTGGTGCTCTGTATCAAATGCAGGTCACCACAAAATTAGATAATTTTTCTATCATGGTCCTAGCAGAAAAAAGAATGGCCAGAATTGTATATGATTGGTGGATAGGACCCTCAGATGAAGAAAGACGAGCAGTCATGGAAGCAGGACTGGCTACTCTAGAACTTTTATTGAAAACTCAATTTGTACCTGAGCCAGTAGATGAGAAAAAACAGCTCCTTACAGATCTAAGCCGTATGGAATTAAAGGATCTAAAATATCTTGACCAATTTGGTAAAGATTTCATGGAAAAGGTCTTTAAGGAAAATCTTTCCAATGACATTGCTCAAAAAATTGCATTTTTGTCCAAGCTTCCCGATAATCTAGGAGATCTAATCATGAAAGATCTCGACGTCCAGAACAAAAGAATAGATCAAATCTATTGGGTTGATCTTCTCTTTAGATGTACAGAAAAGGTTAAATATCTGTGCTAGCAAAAGAAAGCGCATGATATTACACCTAGTTCAGAGGTCTGCAAAACAATGCTACCCTGGACACCCTTCAAAAAGAAGAAGAAATCAAAGAGATATGGAAAATTCAGACCCAAAAGAGTCTCCAACCCCATGAAGCCTTTCAGAAAATTTAAATTTCTGAAAAAGGGAAAGAATCCAAGAAACAACAACTGTTGTTTCATCTGTAAGTAAGAAGGCCACTTTGCACGAAAATGTCCTAATAATTCCTCTTCGAAATGAAGATGGAAAGGAAGAATAAATGCTTTGTGCATATGCATCAGGTGAATTCTCTCCTAGCCAAAAGAATTATTATATTGCTAAAAAAGAAAATTTAGCAATCTTTAATGGAATACAGAAATTTGAATTATATCTGGCACTGGTGAAGTTTCTTATAAGGACTGACTCTATGAACTTCAAATATTTCTTATCTACCAAAATTTCAAGGCAACTTGCTAGAGGAAGATTACTCTCATGGCAAATTTGGTTTCAGCAATTTGACTTTGATGTTGAATGGATACCTGGCAACTCTAATTTTTAGCAGATTCTTTAACTAGAGATATGAATAAAGCTTTTGTCACAATTCCGGGAAGCTTTTTTATAATACCAGGAAAAGGACCCCAAGATGATAATTTTGGCACTTTTGTAGATAGATTCGGACTCCTTGAAAGTCATGCAAATCATTTGACAGAAGAAATCAAGAAAGTTGTAGGTCTGCGATTAAGGAGAAATCAGTGGATTTGACGATGCCAAGCATGGCAGTCTAAAAATGTTGGCATATCTTTGGGACTAGACGCTGATTTGGTAAAAATATATCATTTTCCCAACACGCAAGTGAAGATATATGAAGCGAACAAAAACAATTTCTTAGTATTTAGAATAAAGAACCTAGAGTTTTCATCCATGGTGATCCCAAAACAATGTCACTATCGTTAAAAGATAGGGTTTGCACGGTGAATTGTGAGGTAAAAGTATAATCTCCAATATTTAGGTGTAAATTGCTTATATCGTATTGTTTGCCAAAAAAATTTGTTTCAACTATATTTGATTCAGGAATCACCAATTGATTAGCACATTTAGGACTAACATAATTACTTCTTTCAGTAGGACTGATAGAGATTATGATGTCTCTTCCTGCGAGTGATCCTTTGATGTTAAATAGTGTGCGAACACATGTACTATGGGTTTCAGGAAACCTTTCATTACTAGTCTCCATTTTTTCCTTGATGTTTTTACGTAAACAATATGTCAACTGGAGTTATTTTTATTATAAAATATCACTTATTTCTCCTATATATATTTTTCAAATATTCTCCTCCTCTTCTTCTTTTTTTGGTTTGCTCTTTTAATAAAAAATTTATATAATAAAAATTTATATATATTATAAAATTATAATTATATAGAATTTATATATACTTTATAATTATATAAAATTTATATATACTGTTTCGAGACCCACTTTTCCTTTTATATGTAACTATATAAGGCTTATATAGTATCCTTTTTTATAATTATAATAATATTTTTTTCTCGGAAAATTTGGATGAGACGTGACTCTTGTTACGGTCACAATCTTTAGATTTGAACGATTAAAATTATTTAGATCACACTTTTTTTTCTCCAATGTTATCAAAACATCGTTTACTTTTAAAATACCATGGGCTATTACCATGGGTTGTTTTTAAAACCTCCTGTAAAAAGTAATATTTACCTTTCGCGTAAGAGCTTTTGTATTCTTGTTTCTTTAACTTTTAAAATACCATGGGTTGTTTTTAAAACCTCCGTTAAAATGTTCTCCACGTAAAAAATAAAATGTATTCCTCTTGTTTTTTGTTTTTCTTTTTTTTCCTTTAACTTTTTTAAAATACCATGGGCAATTACCATGGGTTGTTTTTAAAACCACGGGCTTCTCCACGTAAAAAGCTTTAAATATACCTGGTATGAGATTTTGTATCTGTTTTGTTTTTTTCTTTTTTTACTTTTTTTTCCTTCTTCTTTTTTTAATTTATTTACTTATATTTTTTTTGGTTAATTTTTTTTTTAATGGCCAAAGGCCTAAAAAATGGAGAATCTCCCAATATATAGTGAAACGCTTCAATTATGGCAACTAGGTTGATGATAGGTGTGTCAACAAGGTTGATGATAGGTTGATAGCCAAAGGCCTGGTGATCAGCCAAACGTGGCTCCGATACCAAATGAAGCGAACAAAGTTCCTTCTATAATTTAATTATTCCAGAAAACTAGAAATATAAAGATATCCATGAGGATACAAATACTATATATTAAATATGAATAAGAATGATAATGATAATGATTTACAATGAGAACAAGAGGTTTGCTTATATATCACGCAAGCGTCTCTTCATGAAGAGTCATGTCCTATTAGACATGCCTCTTCAACCTAATTATTAGCTTAACTTAACTATTATTTATGATTATTATCTTTTACATTATATTTATATTATTTATATATTTTATTCGTTACAATATATTTTAAAAGCCTATCAGATATGCGGCCTTCTCAATTCATTGAAAATATGATTTGGATATTAAAAGTATTAAATTATTATCAGTGGATTGGAGGAGTGGATTTTGTATTAAGTATATATACAGGAGCCCAAATGCTAGATTTAGCAACCATTCCAATCAAAGTAGACTTGGAAAAATATCTTTTGTCGCTAAGGATGCCTGATATTTTTGAAGAACTAGAAGCATCCTTTTTACAGAGAAATGATGAAAACTACGCCCCTAATGATACTTTCCCTCAATATGAAATTTTTGAAAATTTTGTTGATTGGGAGATCAAGGGAGGATTTTGTAGAAAAATCCATCTACTAGGACATCCAGGTGCGTTTAGAGAACTCTACAATACCTAAGGACTTTCTCATCTCCTTGGGATTATCAGAGTTTACAACTTAGAGAAGATATTTCTCCAAATCCTTTTTCGCAAGTTTTCTGTCATGAGATAACAGGAGAAATTAAGACCAGTAATAATATTGAAAGAATTAAACAACTGGCTCTTTGGTTCAAAGATTTTGGGATGTTGAAGCTAATCGAGAAACAACAGGTGTTGCAGCAATTGGATGAACTTCAAGGCGAACCAAAAGTTTTACGCTTTATGATTAATCAAATAGCGTTAATTACAATCAGTATTATTTCAGGAAACTGGAATAATAATGTCGTTCATCTTATCAGTTTATTGCTGTCAAACAAAATTTGTACTTCAATGATTTTCGAAATGGGATGGCAATCAAAAGCATTAATTAATGAAAATTGCAGATTATGGGTGCAACATGCAATTGAAACTTCCACTAATATGTTCCAGATCTTCAAGTGGGAGCTTCTAGATGGCATTGAGTTGGCAATTCAGCCTTCTCCATCGTTCCGAAAAGTTTTTAAAGATTCCTTTCTAGACATTGATATCAGTCCCTTATCATTTCTAAACAAGTGGGAAAAACAAGAGGTGATGTTTACCCCACAACAACCGAATCTTCACAAAATAAAAGTAAATCAGGATCAAGGACAAACATCAAAAGCATCTCCAGATAACAACAAAACAATACCAGCAGATGCTAAAGGAAAAAGTAAAGTTGAGGAATCTACTTTTGGACAGCTATCCAGACGCACAGGATCCGCATGATTTCAGTTGGGACAAAGAATATTCAAAGTTGATGGAATACAACTATCTCATGAGTCTTGAAAAGAAAGCATTCGAACGATAGTTGTCCTCTGATGATAATGATGATGATTACGATTCTGACCAAAGTCCGAAAGGATATTGGTAGAATCTTTGTACAAAAGAATCTAGACTTAGCTAGCAATGTGATAATGTGATCACATGTTGTAGCTAATGAAATTATTGTACCGGAAAGATTGAGTAGACACCGTCGGTGAAAGAAAATACCGACAGGACCCTCAATTATTTCCTCTTTATGTCATGTCTTAGATAGATATAGATTCTCTTAGGAGGTTATAAAAGAAAGATCAATGCAAAGAAGCGGTAGAGTCGAACGGAGTGCTTCTTGATCTTGATCTTGTATTGTAATCTTTCAAGCTTTGTAATCTTGTTTTTGAATTAATATCGAAGCCTATTGGGCCGCCTGTCTGAGGACAGTTTCTGTAGTCCAAAAGAACCTGGAACTGTAAGGCGAAGGCGTTTGAAGACCCGTGGAGAGAGGTCATAGTGCGCACACATGTTCGGTTGAGGAAAGAAACCCGTGTTTCAGATTTGTTGTTCAAGAATCTCTGAATTAATTTTGAAGTAAGTCTTACTCTGCTTGAGTTCTTATATTTTGGTATCAGAGCCCCGTTCAGGTCCGAAGTCTATAAACTACAGACAGAGTCTAAAGCCAACCAGGAAGCCTTCGAAAATCATTTGTTATACAATTGTTGATTAGATAAAAGCTGCTTTAGTCAATCTCTGGTCTAGTTTATATTTGAGTCATGGCCAATTTCTTAAGATCATTCTCTAATATAGATAGACGAACTATTTCTGAAGTCGATTCTCGGTCCATTGAAAGTGATACTATTGAACATGAGAAAGTAGAGGATCCTGAAAATTGGAACCCACCAGTCTTAAGTTCGAAAGAAATTTATCCGGTTCCATCTCTGTTCAGTCTATCAAGAAAAAATTGGCTTAAGGAAGTTGAATTGAAGATTAAGATTTCTAGTCCGTCTGTACAGATAGTTGGTTTGAGTTTATTTTCTGATGATGAAATCAAAAAATTTAAAAAATATGTCCAAGAGAAAAAGTTTGCTTATTTGCATTTTGGAGGGATAAGGATAGGACTAGCCCCACTATTTCACCATGGTCTTAATACTCCATGCATATCTGAAGTTTTTTATACCTGGCACCAGAACTATGACCATGCCCATATTGGAACCATATTAGGAATCTGTCTTCAGGTTGTCAGTATGGGACCATTTACCTAGACTACTTGATCAGTCTATTAGATGTTCATTTAAAAGACTGTTGGAAATTATTAGTCGGTGTCCAAAGTTTAGAAATGGTTGAAGATAGTGAATATCTTTTTGTGTTAGTCCAAACATCTTTTCAACTCACAAACACTATACATCTGAAGTTAAAGCAACCACCGTTAAAAGATTGTGTAGCTGTAGGAGTCAGTAACGCTCAAGTTGAAGGCGTCCCTTATGACAAAGCAGCCCTTCCAAGTGATTGGTATATTTAGTACAAATCTCTAGCATCAACAGACACTCCAAGACACAAAACAAGAAGAATGTATGTAAGTGATGGTCGTGTTCGAATATTACCTGATAGATCATCCATACCTAGACCCATTTTCATTCTTCCTTTTCTCAAAAAGAACAGCTGCCCAAAAATTATCAGAAGCATCACTCCCATATAACTTTTGAAAGTTAAGATCCTCGAGGTAGCCATAGGCTTGCAGTTTATCATTCCACATCCGGAATCCAACTCCCTCTTACTTTTGCAAATGAGAGGGTTTGCACCTGTCAAAAATAGGTCGTCCTCATAAGGTGTCGGTATGAGAGGTCTATCATCCACAACCTTCGGGTAATGGTTTGGATCGGTTTCACTCCTAGTGAATCTCAGCTTCATCAGACAGCAATCAATCCTCTCATACTACGCCCGAGGTGTTTTGCTTCAAGCCACAGAGGGCTTTCTTCCACCTATATACATGAGATTCCTGATCATGAATCTCAAACTCCTCGAGTTGTTCCAAGCCTGTGGACCTGCCGCATGAGGGGAATGGTCCCCTTATAAGATTTTCCTTCGGTACATCTCAAACATGTACCTTCATGCTCTTCTTGAATTCAGGGATCCCTATCACCATCTGACTCACATCGCGTAGAGCCCCATAGGTAGACCTCTGGTGTTATAGATGCGATATGTCAATTGACATGATCCCCAATGGACCATCCTAAAACTTGATACAAATTTCCAACCCTGAACCCATGAGAAAAAGCATCTTTGAAAATTCTATTTTTTAACACGTACCTTTCCATCGATGAATGCCACCTTGAAACCTTTGACTTCCATTTCCGAGATGGACACCAGGTTCTTCTTGCAATTAGGTACATAAAAGAGATTCTTGTAAATGAATAGAGTTACCCTCATTCAATTAAGGGGTAACATTCCCTACACCCTTTCTGGGATAGGTGGCATTGACTCCAAGTATAATCCCACGGTTGTTTCCTTCTCTACGAAATTCGAGAGAGCACCTTTCTATCCGATGAGGTGCCTTGAAGCACTACGATCAATAAGCCAGATTCCCAAAGAATCTAAAGGAGAGGACCAATAAAAGATAACGCTTCTTTATCTTATCAGAAACAACATTTGATTCTTCATACCTAGGGTTCCTTGCTTTCTCTGAAGAGTCAGTCGTTTCCTTGATGACCTGCATTACCTGTCATTCCTCTGACCATTGAAGATGTCCCTGGAATGATTGTTATCATCATCAAGTGATGTATCCCTACCTCATACACTCCTTCGCATAATGGCCGAACTTATTTCAACCAAGGCATCTACCTTTCCTCTTTAAGTAGGCCATCAGAAACTTTTGTTGCACCATTCTGATAATATTCTCTGCTTCAACTTCACCCTTGGTGAATTTGAAGAGGGATGAGGAATCCATTGATCCTTTTTTTTTTCCAACTATCTTCGGTGATTGCTCTTTCACTCTTGCTTGGGCATTGCCTTCACCTTAGCTCTGATACCATGTTAATTTTAGGTATGTTCTATGCTTAGAGCAATTTATTTCAATTTTCACAGTTAGTTCAATACCTTTTCCAGGTTAGCAATCACATCAGCATTAAAGTAAATTGCAAATAGAACATAAACATAAATCACAGAAGACAAGCCAAGACAAGAGGACACAAGATGTGGCGCTAGCCAGGGACAAAGCCTAATGTGGGGAACCCTTGATCAATTCTTCTTATATGTTCTTCAATAGTTCAGCAGAGAGAGAGATAGTACGTTTACAATAGAAGTCAACACTTTGACTTATCTAGATAAGAGCATAGATCATCTCTAAGAAGATGATACATGAGATCAGTTGAAGACATGCTGCTTCAACTGATTCTCTAAGGTGACTCCTTCACCTATCGTTGTGTTGCATTTCGTCATCATGCTGCACCTCACCACGCTGCACCATGCTGCACCCATCATCACTATGTTGCATCTCATCACGCTTCATTAATCATGACTGTACCCATCACTGTATTACATTATGTGCCATTGCTGCACCATGTTGCCATACTGACCTATGTGTTGTCTGCATCTTGCTTGCTTGTTGTCCCTAGCTTGCTTGTTGTCCCTAGCATACTTGTTGTACTTAGCATGCTTGTTATTGCATGCTAGTTGTCCCTTGCATGCTAGCTGTAACATTGCATGTTTGGTGTATTTGTTGCTAAGTACCATACAATTGTCCCAATGTTAGTTAGTGATCCTTGCATGTTGGTCACCTTCGGAGACAGATGCTCTAGCAATTCCAGGCAGTTCCGGCTATTCTGGCTGTTCCCAGTTGTTCCTGGAAGTCCCCGGCAGTTCCCGGTAGTTCCGACAGTTCCGGCTGTTCCCGGCTTCTACCCTCTGCGTCAACTTTCCTGCCTGTTCCGGCAGTTCCTGGCAGTTTCGGCAATTCCGGCTATTCCGGGCAGTTTCGGCAATTCCGGCTATTTCCGGCAATTCCGGCTATTCCCGGCAGTTCTGGCAGTCCCGTCTTTTGGTTATTCCCAACAGTTCCCGGCAATTCCGGCTATTCCTAACAATTCAGACTTTTCCCAGCAATTCCAGCAACTCTGGTTGTTCCCGACAGTTCCGGCAGTTCCAACTATTCCAAGTAGTTCCAACAGTTTCGGCTATTCCCGACAGCTCCAACAGTTCCGGCTTTTGCCCTCTGGATTAGGACAGCGTTATCCCTTAGGATCTCTCCTCCTAGTAAAACCCAAAGACAAGTAGAAAGGAAGAGATCCCAAGTGTGTTGAAATGACTTGAAGGCCACCTCTATTTATACTAAAACGTTCAGCACAAGTGGGGTATATTTGGTTGTTGGCCAACCTGGACAAATTGTCCCATAACACAAATAAATTCATATCTCCATGAATACTTATTGGAATCGGATGATCTTTAGATCAACCTACACCTCTCAATGAGAGGGATCCAAGAAAAATATCAGCTTCCATTAATAAGATGACCTACATGGAGTTTGGCCCTAGTTGCCAATTTTAACAACCTTGGTTGTCTTTTATTTTCTGCATATGGTTTATATGGTGCATGTTCTATCAAAAATTGCTTAACTAATATTGTAGAAGAAAGAAGTTTTGGAATAAGTAATTGTTATAGCATAGAACTCCAAAATTTCAACATTTCGATGGAGAACATATTGATCTGATCACGGGTTCCCATGTGTTCCCCCCAATCATGTAACTTTCAATGATTCTCCTTACAATGGGGCATGTGGCCTCCTCATGAAATTTGTCACATGGCCTACAATATGGGAGAACTTGATCCACCATGTTGAATTTGTTGTTCAACTGAGAACAACAAATTGCAACAAGTGCTCAAGATATGGTAAGCTCAAGGGAGATTGCAAAAAGTAACAAATCACCCCTCCCCAGAAAATAATGCCCTTGGGAATTACACAAAATCAATTAGATATCAAATATAAACTCAATGGAAAACAATCATAAAATAAAGAACAAAATCAATGATACATTTTACCTCATCCACAAAGCATAGCATCACAAGACTAACAATTATCCCCCAAAGACTTTCCTTTATTAATCAATAGAAATTTGAGTATAGTAACATCAAGCATCAAGCTTCCAACCATGAGCAAATGGGAGCTCAAATGGTTGATTTTAACAAAAAATGGAGAGAATCCGAATGAAGGAGCCTAATGACAAGTTGATAGATGGTGGATATACCAAGACCAAGTTGATTTCCATGAGCGAAAGCAAATGCCAAGTGTGTGATCGAATTTTGGTAGGTGGAAAGCGTGCTCCTTGTTCATTTTCCACAACCTTGGGTCTAGGTTAGAGTCCTAAAATCATTGACACTACCAAACCAAGAATCTCAACCATAAACTACTTTGCACAGCGGAAATATAGAGCAGTAAATCACATATGCACAATATACACAGTTTTAAACAAAATTGTACAATCAGCAATTTTCGTTATATTAAACCAAATCTGAATAATACAACAGTCTATGGGATACAAGCAATGACAAACGTCGTTGCAGCTTCTATGTCGTATCTCATCTTGTCGGTCCTTCGCTTTTGTATTGCTCACTAGTAGTGCCTTAGTCCATCAAGGCATCTACACATCGAGACTCTGAAAGGGTTGCCTCCTATCACTGCTGCAAGTCACGTCTGCGACAATGAACATGGGCTCATCAAACTGCTCTTTGGGTAGGCCTAATTCCGGAGCTCTAATCCGCCAATCTAGCAGTCACTTTAGTCCATCAAAGTGTTGCTCGTTAGGCTGCAAATTTCACCCAATCACGCACCAACAATGTCCTTCTTGTCTGCTGCTCTAGGGCTACTCTGGGTAGCCAACTTGCTGCCCTCCAACAAGCTCTATGACACCCAATCTCGTCACTGTTGAATCTTCTCCTAGTATGGTGCTTCACCACCTCGAAAAATCATTCACTTGGCTTCAACGGGCTGCTCAAAACATGATCCAAACACGGCCAACTACCTTGACCCAATACACCTCCAAAACACTATTGCTTACACCTTGCCACACAGTTGTAATATTGCACCATTGGTTAGGGCACACCAGGCTGCCCTCAACCTTCACGCAACTCAACGAAACAGCCTCCAAAGACTGCGGTTCATCCTAGAAGTGAACCTCCATGCATATGTTGCCTTATAGGGCTGCTATCCTTCCTGAACGCAGCTCCTAAAGGCCTCCAACTGTTGGCTATGGCTTACGGCCTAGCCCAGTAGTGGACTGTAACCTTAGTCCCCTCAAACAGTGCCCCAATCAACCTTTAAACAACAGTCCCTTGCTCCTATTTTTGCGGCCTCTTCTGCCCTACAAACCGAGCCCAAGAATAGCCCTAATCATGCCCAAACAGTCTTAGAATAAGCCACGTTGTCACCTACAACAATGTGGCTTTATCACAAAATTACCCACGCTGTCCTTTTAGCTTCCTTGTTGCAATCTTGACTGCCCGTCTTCCCTGCACTAAATCTGCACTTGAAACAAACCCAAACGGATCTGTCTTGCCCATAAACATACCTCAGAAATATGTTGTCCCTACAGCGCCTTTCACGTTGTCTAGGGCAGATTCCTTCATGTTGTTCCAAGCCTTCTTCTCAACGCAAATTTCAGAGCTCTTCTTGAGATGTATTGCCACTTCTTGGATGGTTAAATGACCTCAATTCAACCTTAATTTATAGACATTAAGGCTCCATGAATTTGCTTGAAGTGACACATATATTGGCTCATTTTTACACCAAACGTACATGACTTGGTAACCAATAATTACCTAGTCAACTTCAAAAATTTATTTCTCTCTAATGACAACTCAGATTCGAACGATTGTCGATGTGTTGGAATCGTATCATCGAGCACTATCATCCTCGTCCATCACATGTCGTGCTTCCATCATTGTTTTGTCCCAAATCTCAATGGGTGACAAACCCCCACACTTGGGTTCCAAGCCCACAAGCTGCCATTGTGGTGCTTTGCCCTCCAAACCCTAAACACTAGGGCTTGGAGTACCTCCCAAGCTACACAAATAAACACTCCGTCTTAGCGAGGGAGGTACTTCCAAGACTATGAAGTATCTCATCATCATCATCACTACTTACAACACTTGCCCATCCCTTGGCGCTCACAATCGCAACAATCCCTGTACGGTGAACTATGCCCTCCTCGAAAGTGTCGTTGTCACTACTGGAAGCAACCTACTTCTTCTTCTTATCTTGTAATGTCTTCCACTCTTTCCATGGTTCCTTCTTGGCAGTTGTAGGAGCACCCTTGCTCACCATTGACCACGCGCTCTTCTTGGGTTATAGAGTCTCCCTCTGAATCCGCAATCTCCCTCTTGAACTAGACTCCCTCTGATTCTCTGCAACCTAGACCTTCTTGGGAAAGTGTACCTTCTTCTCGGGAACCTGTGCCTTCTCCTCTGAAGCCTGCATCTGCACCTGCACCTGCTCTTGCTTCTCTGGAACTTGTACCTGCTTCTTTCCATGATCCACAAGCTTGGTCGTCAACCTGTAGAGACCATGCTCTCTAACTCCGAGTACAATCCCATTGGACTTAGAGCCTCTAAGCCTGAGTCTTGCCTTCCCATCTTAGAACAAGACCTCAAACCTTTCCTCTCAATCATCGAGACGAAAATCACGCTATATCTGAGTCCTACTACATACAATACGTCCTAAACCCGCATCATACGTCCTGTCCCCATCCTGAATGGAACAACACCAGATCCTCGGATCTCCAACTGACTCTTGTTGCCCAACACCATGTGCAACATTGCATCCCATCTAGCTAGAGTCTCAAAAACCTCCTATGACCATGTCATATGCTTCGTCGCACCACTGTCCATGTACCATCATCGATCCTCAGTGATAGTACTCTACGAGAAATGAGAAATCATAGCAAAGTCCTGCTTTTCCAATCTCCAAGAGAGATCGTCCATCTCTGTTGAAGTGGCAACACCGGAAACCTACTTTCCTTTCTTCTTTTCATCATTTCCCTTCTTCTTCATCGGACATCTCAACGAAAAAGACCCATCTCGCCACAGTTGAAACACTTGACTTTACTCAAGTCCTTCTTTTGTTTACAGAGAATTCATGATGCAAATGCCATGTCATCATCTGAAGCCTTCTGCTGAAGATCCTCGTCTCGCAACTCTTCCTGAATGAAGTCATCCCACAGCCAATCCCCGTGTGGCAGCTTCTCCCTAGCAACGATTCCTTTGATAAAGGGCTTCCATTCCTTGGTGAACCCTTTCAAGGGAATCCTTACCGTATCTCCATCTGAGACAGTCACGCTGATGGCATCAAGCTCATCTTTGACCTGAGACAATCTCATCAGATATGAGGTCACGCATTCACCTTTTAACATCATGGTGGACTTCAACTTATCCTCCAATACCAATATCTGGTTCTCGTTCTTATTCTGAAACAAATTCTGATGAGACACCCACATCTCATGTGCGTTGCTCTACCTGGACAAATGAGGTATTAGGGCATCCCTCATAACATCTAGGATGATCAATCTCGCCCTCGCATCCAAATCTTCCCATATTTCCAGCTCCTTAGGGTCGGTTAGCTTCTTGATCTCTTTCTCGTCAAAATCCCAAATCATGTAGACTTGCAAAATCAACTTGGTCCTTTCCTTCCATGGACTATAGTTGGACAACCCCTCCAACCTGTCCTCATATCGGATGTCTGTCTGGAACTTCGACATTGTAGTGAACACTTCACTCACAATGTGACTAACTCCTTCTCACGTTGTACTTCGTTGCGCACAACTCTGATTTACTTACTTCCAAAGAAGATAAGACACCCTCTAATACCATGTTGATTTTCCACGACCTTGGGTCTACGTTAGAGTCTTAAAATAACTGACGTTACCAAACCAAGAATCTCAACCATAAACTACTTTGCACAGCGGAAATATAAAGCTAATAAATCATATATGCACAATATACACAATTTTAAACAAAATTTTACAATCACAAATCTTCGTTATATTAAACCAAATCTGAATAATACAACAGTCTATGGTATACAAGATACAATGACAAACGTCATTGCAGCTTCTATGTCGTATCTCGTCCTGTCGGTCCTCTGCTTTTGTATTGCTCACTAGTAGTGCCTTAGTCCATCAAGCCATCGAGACGCTAAGAGGGTTGCCTCCTAAAATTGCTACAAGTCACGTCTGCTACAATGAACAGGAGCTCATCAAAAATGCTCTCTGGGTAGGCCTAATTCCCGAGCTCCAATCTGAAAATCTAGCAGTCACACTAATCCATCAAAGTGTTGCTCTTTAGGCTGCAAACTTCACCCAATCACGCACCAACAACGTCCTTCTTGTCTACTACTCTAGGGCTATTTTGGGTTGCCAACTTGTTGCCTTCCAACCAGCTCTATGAGTCTATGACACCTAATCTCGTCACTGTTGAATCTGCTCCTAGTATGATGCTTCGCCACCTTGGAAGGTCATACACGTGGCTTCAGCAAGCTACTCAGAACATGATCCAAACACGATCAAATACCTTGACCCAATACACCTCCAAAACATTGTTGTTTACGCCTTGTTGCACTGTTGTAATACTGCACTTTGTCCTCACCACGTTACCCTCAACCTTCACGCAGCTCAACAAAACAGCCTCCAAATACTGTGGTTCATCCTAGAAGAGACCCTCCATGCATATGCTGCCTTATAGGGTTGTTATCCTCCTTAAACGCAGCTCCTAAAGGCCTCCAACTGTTCTCTATGGCCTGCGGCCTAGCCCAACAGTGGACTGTAATCTTAGTCCCCTCAAACAGTACCCCAATCAGCCTTTAAACAACAGTCCCTTGCTCCTATTTTCTTCGGCCTCTTCTTCCTTGCAAACCGAGCTCAAGAACAGCCCTATTCATGCCCAAACAGTTCTAGAATAAGCCATGTTGTCACCTATAGCAATGCAGCCTTATCAGAGAATTACACATGCTATCTAGGCCTCCTCACGCTGTCCTTTTGGCTTCCTTGTTGCGATCTTGACTGCCCGTTTTCCGTGCACTAAATTTGCACTTAAAACAAGCCCAAACTAATCTGTCTAGCCCACGATTATACCTCAGAAATACATTTTCCATACAGCTCCTTTCACATTGTCTAAGGCAGACTCCATGCTATTCCAAGCCTTCTTCTCCACGCAAATTTTAGAGCTCTTCTTGAGATGTATTGCCACTTCTTGGATGCTTAAATGACCTCAATTCAACCTTAATTTATAGACATTAAGGCTCCACGAATTGTCTTGAAGTGACACATTTATTGGCTCACTTTTACACCAAGCTTACATGACTTGGTAACCAATAATTACCTAGTCAACTTCAAAAATTCATTTCTCTCTAAGACAACTAGAATTCGGACGATTCTCAATGCATTGGAATCGTATCATCGAGCACTATCATCCTCATCCATCACATGTCATGCTTCCATCATCGTTTTGTCCCAAATCTTGATGGGTGCAAAAACCCCACACTTGGCTTCAAAACCCACAAGCTACCCTTGTTGTGCTTTGCCCTCCGAACCCTGAACCCTAGGGCTTGGAGCACCTCTTGTTGTTGCACAAAGTGTCTAGGCACCGCAACAACGCTCAGAGTAAGGGTTGTCACTCTAATCCTTACTCACTCAGTTTAGACTCTCTCCTAGACAAGTCAACGGGAGTAGTCCCTAGGGTGAATGAATGAGGATAGCATGTGAAACACGAACTCTAGGAGACTTAAAGATGGACAACTTGATGAAATTAGAAGTAATTTTGGTCAACTAAGATGAATAGATTAAGATAAGACACAACCAAAAGATAAAAATAATTATAGACCAGTGTGTTTATATTTAATTAACCAGAGACTAAACAGAAACAAGATATCCTAAGCAATTTATAAATGTGGCAAAATTGACGATCACGATGATTAAATGTAAATGACCAAGACTACAATATACTTTAGCAATTAAATCCCATGAAGAATTATGAAAATTAAATGTTAAGCAATTATTCTATATTAAAAATTATTTTCTTCAATAACCCAGATCTAAAATTAATTATCTTTCTCCTATTGCCAATATAATTTTCAAAACACTAATCGCACTTGACAATAGAGAAATCACTACCACGAAAGGACACCAAGGAACTTTAGATTAACAATTTAATTATTCCTTAGGTAATTAATTTAATGTGGCAAATGAAAAAATTAAATTTTTAAATGTGACAAAAGTAAAACAAATCAAAAAGGGTTAATAAATTGAAATTTTAATGGGCCATAGGCCACATTAAAATTTAATGTGAAAGCGCAAATCCTCTTTTGATTTAATTCTTTTAGGAATTTTAAAGTCACATAAATGAAATTTTTTTAAGTTTTAGATTTTTTAATTTTTTTAGATTTTTAAATGTTTTTTAAATGTTTTTCTTTTTTATGGAATCAAAATAATGAAAAATCAAAAAAACCAAAAAATCAAAACACAAAGGCAAAAAAAAAATAAAAAAGGTAAACCAATCAAAATAGTCATAAAATAAATTTTAACTACTGCAAATAATACAAATCAAAATATTAAAAAATGAATAAAAAGAATCAAAACAAAATGAAATCAAAAGGAAAAATAAAATAAATCTAATGCAACCTAAACCAGAAGTAGATTTTTTAGTGTTTTTTAAATTTTTTAAAACAAAATCAAGATAATAAAAAATAACAAAAAATAAAATCAAATTAAAACAAAAAAGTATAAAAAATAAAATTGAATTAAACGTGAAACTAAAACCTACCCTAAAACAAAAAGAACAAACAAAAAAAAGGAAGTTTGAAACTAACCCGCATACATACAAATGAAATAAAAAAGAAAAAAAAGGAAAATTGATTTGTTTTTGTTGTGCATGTCGAGAATGAGGTGGAGAGGAGGAAGAGTTGCGATGGATGGTAGAGCTGACAGCAGGGGAGAAAACACTGCTTGAAGATCACGCAGGTCTTGGCAATGGGAGATGGGAGGACGCAGCGCGCAGAAAAGGACACGAAGGAGCAAAGGAAAGTCGGCGTCAAGGGTGCGACAGTGGCAGGAGAGCAAGAGTTGCGAATGGCAGCGTGCAAGTCGACGGAGGGGAAGATATGGCTATGAGGTAGGGTTTTGCAGGCGAATAAGGAGGAAATGGAAGTCGTGGAGAGGGATAAGGCAGCAGAGGGAAACGACGTTGTTTAGGCAAAGCAAAGGATATGGCAGCAATGGAACAAGACCGTGTGCAGGAAAATGGGGGTTGTGGGCAATGTTGAGGGATCTGTGATGGGTTTTGCAGGCGGCAGGAAGCCACGAAGAAAATGCAAGCAAAGAAAAGACTACGGGAATGTTGTAGCGGAAGGGTTTAAAAAAAAAATCGAAATTTTGCAGTGAACCCAAAAACCCAGGCAACAAATCAAAGAAACCAATCAACAAAGAAATGGTAGCCCAGAAACTCTTTAAAACATTTCCATAAATTTTGATTAAAATGTTGAATCCTTTGCTTCAGATTTATCCCTGAAACCCTTATAAAAATTTCTAGATTTAAAAAATTTCGAACTGTTGGACTGTAAAAATATGAATAATATCCCTGGAAAATTATGTTTGATAAACCCCAAAGATCCAAATCTTACCCTCCAGAGCCTAGATCTGGACTCTACACAGATTTCTTCCTCAGATCGTAGTTGCACGACAACAAGAAAACACCCAAACGATATATACAATGATAAAAACTAAAGCCCAAAAAAACCCACGTTAGAAAATAATTACAAAATTTAGAAGTTACAGGCTCTAATCAGCCAGATCTATCATTATGCCGCACAAAATTAAATTTTTTAAATTTTAAGGAGGTGCTAACTCGAAACCCTTCGTGCATCACCAACAAAAAATCTTATGATAAGCCCGGGATTAATTTTACTGGGCTCCTCAGAAAACACGGATCAGGAGTTGACTGGTCCAACTAAAAACTTCCCTAACGCCCGAGAATCTAAAATCAATATTTCCCTGCAAAACTCAATCCAGCCATTAAAAATAGAGCAAGAAAATAATAATAAAACTCAAACAAATAGAGATCCTTGCTATTACATTCAAAATTTAGATTATTATTCAAACCCCAACAACTGAGCAAGATACTTGTACTCAAATCGCTCTTTAGAAGCTATCATCAATGGCTTTAGAAAAATTTATGCGTGAAAACAACACATCTTACAGTATTCCCATGAAGAGTAACACCAGCAAAACTTAACCTCAAAGTCTTTCTTTATTATCCAGAAAAAAAGATTACACAAGAGTTTTTTGCTAAGCACACGACTCAAAGGTCGGATAGATCGACTAACAAATGAGTTCCTATTCTAAGATAAATCCTCCAACGGCTAGTTCCAGTGACCCTCGTCAAAGCAATCTCGACCATTGATGAAGATTAAAATTTCTTTTAATCTCAGCGGTCGAAATATTTAATTCTTGAGGAAATTCGAATTTTTTAATTAAATGTATTTTAATTAACTCAAAAATTAAATTTTTGAGTTGATTTCCCCAAAAATTTGACTTTGAGTTAACCCCGAAGGATCAAAGGTTTAAAATTTAACAAAATAATTAATTTACCTTAGTCTTGGGACCTTTTAAAATTTTATTTTAAGGACTCACGAATTTTGCCTTTGGAGAATTTAAATTTACCTAGGACCTAGAAATAATTAAATTTGAAGCTTAGGATTTTAATTAATTTTTGGCCAGAAAAATTAATTAATTAACCTAAGGGGATAAATTACTTTTCCAACCCTCAAGACACTTTACATCATGATTTTCATATTTTTTACATCATAAGGGGGGAAACCTATTTGTAATAGACCCTCACAGACCACCCATTTCTGCGACACAAATATAATCCAACAAACCAAGCAATTTGTAATAAAATAACGTAACCAAATAGTTAGGATTATTCCCAAATCACTTTTACATAAACTCGATCTAAAACACTAGGACTCGCCTAAGATCCTAGCGACAAAATCCATTCCAGCTTTGGGGTAAGACTGGAGGAAAACTCTGTCTACCGTCCGAGAATGAATCAGCGAGACAAAAAACCTCCCAAAATGGAGATCGTCACTAGAAAAGTAGGTGTACCTAGGTCGTTACATACATGACACAGATCTACTGAGATTATTTATATTATACACATGCAAAAAGGGTTTACATAACATCTTAGAAGTCAAGTTGATGATGATAGTTGTACGGCACAAACACATCGATCAGGCGCTATCCCTTTTGCGAAAAAGGGGGTGTACTGTTATGGGTCGTTGACACGTCGTGGTCAACAACTCCCAAGCTACACAAATCAACATCTTACTAGAAATGTGTGTTCATTTATGCTCCTATGTGTGGAAATCGAATGGGAAAGAGGAGAGACACTCCCCTTGAATCCTCCATCAACAGACAACGCCTTGACACCTATCACAAGTGCCAACCAACTGCCCCATCAAGATTGTGTATAGTCTGCCAAGTATACCAGCGTGTGGCTTCCGATGTACTATGTGTAGTTGTCTCTATGTCTCCATGTAGGCTGAAAGGGAGAGTTGGTGCCAGGCGTTGCATGTAGTGGAGACAATACTCCATCTAATATTCTAACAAATCTTCAATCTAATGTGTTGAATCTTTTAAGAGATTCGAGTTGCCATGTTGGCAAAATAAATCAAGGAAATAACTCAACCTCATGGAGCTGCAAAAACTCAAGTGCTTATGTGTTTCCAAATCACCATGCAACTTGTCCTTTGACTCTCTTTGTCTTGACTTGACTTTCCACAACATTTCCACTTCATTTTGTCATGTGTAAATATATATTATTTCTTCACTTATTAATCTTTAAGCAATTTATTTCCAATTTTCCCACTAGATTTAGGAAAAGTGGGTTTTGAGTGGCTAGAAGTAATTCTTTACCCCTCAAAGTGTGTCTTAGAAGAATGTTGAGGTGGAGGTGGCAAGGATGAATTTTGAGTACTCATACACCTTCAACATCTTCTGGCATCACTCATTTTACATAAAAATTAATTAAAAAATTTCGTCCTGCAGGAAATTTTTAATTATTAAAAATTCTTATCTAGACTTAATCAAATTCCGCAAAATTTCAAAGATGACCTAGCATGGTAATATACATCGACCATAGACTCTAAGATGGAGTAGGGGCTCAATCTTCAAGTCATCACCCCGACTTAAGAGGTATAAAAGAGTTTAAAACTCAACCAATTTTATGTCGCCGAAAAGCGAAAATAATTAGTTAAGTGAAAAAATAAAACTCTAGGGTGTACTCACTTGTTGATCAAGTCCCAAGTCTCTTGACCTTGTTACATAGCTTTATTCGTCATGATAGAGACATTTTTAAAACTCCCCGCAGGGTTGTCAAACTTGATGACAGAAGAAAAAAGAGGAGAGAAAGGGGTTGGAATGCCCTGCTTACTTTTGAACTTCTGAAAAATTTTGATGTACATTGTGAATCTTGGGCAATGGAGTCTCTATATCTTCAAGTGCAACTCAGCGGTCAACAGTGTCCTAGCATGTGGAAGATTGCCTCTCTAGATGATAAACTTTGTAGAGTGATTTTATAAAGTATCGTTTGTATTTAACAATTAAAAGTGACTTTATTATAAAGTTGAGTCACATAAGTCATTTAAGTGATCTCAATGAGAAATTAACTCTCAATTGTTGATCTTGAGATGACAAGATTTAATCTTGGCAATTGAGATGTAGGGCTAGTGTTTTAGTCATTAATAAGCTATAAAAGAAGATTTGACAAAAAGGTGATGAAACCATACAAAGGCACTACCCTTACGAGCAGTGTGCTAGGTTGCACAGGGGCCAGAGGAAAGGGAACAAGTTGAAGTTAGGGAGTAGCAGCGAGGCTACTAAAAATGTTTGTATCTTTCATATGATGGGCCATTATCCCTAGTACGAGAGCCCAAGTTCTAAATAGAACAAGTTTGATGGTTTCTCCTCTTTCTGGGTTTTCTACGGTATATCGTGTGTCTAATGAGTGATGATAAGTTATGTGTGTTTTCATTGTGTATTTTTCATTAAGAACTTAGTCATCCATAAATTAATAAATCATGTAAGGGTTGTCTAAGATTTATTGTTAAGTGCTAGGTTGAAGGAAACTTAATATGGAATTAGAGCAGTGAGGTTCTCCACAAAGAAAATCAGTTGAGCACAAGTAGTGTGTGTTAGATCGACGAAGGAAGAGTGGAGAGTTTCAGCAGATTCCAGTGATTCAGGATCAAAAATGAAATTGAGTGAGAGCCAAGCTCTTATAGCCCCAATGCAGTCATAGCATTCACATGTGCACACAAGAGAGAGGAGTTGTGCTCACACGTGTGGGCAGTTTAGCTAACCTATGCAGGGATTTTTGTAGAACTAGTACACATGAAGTGGGATCAATTCATCTTGGAAGATTGATCAATTGTTCTTGTGTTAAAAGGGAAGTTTCTCGCTTGTTGCAATTCTCAGAAGAAAATCCTTTTCTAAAGAAGAATAATAAAAGATACACAACATTGAAGGTTTTTCCCAAAGTTGGGTTTTCCTAGATATATCTTGTGTTCTATGTGTTGATGTGTTTATCTTCTGATTTATTTTTCCACTGTGCATATTAAATTAGAAAACTCAGTGTATTTGTGATTTAAGCTTCCATAATATCAATTGTTTAAGTATCAGGGCTTTTACACTTAGAAATTACCACTCAGTTTACTAGGTTTTAAGGAAATCTAACATGGTATCAGAGCAGTGACATTTTGCACAAAGAAAATCGAGTTTGGAACAAGGAGACGGAGTTTTTGTGAGCTAAGCAAGTAAGGTGGATGTGATTCCAGAGGAGATCGAGTGTAGGCGCACAGGAAGCAGTGACTACAAAAGGCAATGGTGCACTAAGCCATCAGTTGGTCACACAAGGACGCACCACTAGCAACCGTCGAAAAAAAAATTAGAGGAACCCCAGGTTGTGTGGGTCATTCGATGGTCGGGTAGTTGGACTGGCCACTGTCACGAAAGACCCAGTTGCAGGAATTGTGGGTCGATGAACGCACAAGACAGTGACCGACAATTGTAGTTGTTTGCGCTATTGGCAGGGTTGTCAGACGCTAGAAATTTAAAAAAAAAAAGAGGTTGAGTGGCCCTAGGTGGATAATGGCCCTACTAGCCGCCGAGGCAGCCACTGGGCCGATCGACCGACCAGCCGCAACAACAGTTCCAAATAATATGGACGTCGAGAGATATTGTGGGGAGAATAGACATTGGGCCATGATCCTTTAGTCGCCAAGCTGACGAGTAAACCCTTGACAAGATTTGTAGGCCACCCAACCAGTCGCGTATAGACAAGTCCTGCACCACTGAAATAGCAAGAGGTTCACAGAACAACAGGAGGGTCGGACTGTTGACTACAAATTGCAGCACCGCCATAGATAGTCCAACGTAGCCACAGCCAATGGCCAACAGGAGGTCAGATCAACCAGCAAATGATAGCTTCGTGGTTGACTGAGGACACTGAAACTATGCGCAACAAGTTCTTGCACAACCAGAGCTCAGACCAATCAGTTGGTCGGGAGTTCCAAAGGAATTGGCCAACGGTAATGCCACCAGAGGGCAACCACCAAGCTTGTTCCAGACACTAAACGCACAAATCCGAGTGTGAGGACCGCAGCTAGGGAACCTCGTGAGAGTCTACGCGAAGCACATACTTTTTGTCACCGGTGGCCTGAGAAGATGTGACAGAACCGGGTTGGCACAGCCATCAGCCATACTTAAAAAATGGTGGGTTGGCTAACAGCCGACACAAGTAAATTGTCTTCAGGGACAAACATCCATCGCACAAGCCATACCCGTGACAACTTCCAGACGCATGTCGGGGGGCCAACGAGTCAACAAATTCAACCAAAACAAGTTTGCAGGGTTGGCAACGGATAACAAGGTTTCGATGCACGGGTGGTCTCATTCATAAAGCGAATTCACGAGTTCAAGTGCAGACATGTGGATTGTGGCAGGGATCATAACAATTCAAACTATGAGATTTAATGGACAACAAGAGTCATCAGGCAAGGGCTCTTCCGTGTCAGGCATGGGCCGACAGTTGTTGGCAAAGCTGGTCGCAGCCAACAGCACGTATGAAGGACAGTATATGTGACTTTACTATAATGATCAATGATTAAAATTTAGTAGTGAATTTACTATAATGATTAATGATTAAAATTTAAAAGTGACTTTACTATAAAGTTGAGTCACTTAAGTGATTTAAGTGATCTACCTTTTGTAATTAATGATTAAAAGTAACATTATTATAAAGTCGAGTCACTTAAATGATTTAAGTGATCTCAATGAGAGATTAAGTCTCAATTGTTGATCTTTAGATGGCAAGATTTATTCTTTACCATTGAGATATAGGGTTAGGGTTTTAGTCATTAATAAGTTATAAAAGGAGATCTGAGGGAGAGGAGAAGAAACCATACAATGGCACTAGCCTCACGAGGAGGAGTGTGATACTCTAGTGTGCCAGGTCGGGCAAGGGCTTGAGGAAAGGGAGCAAGGGACAATTAAGGAGTAGGAGCGAGGGTGTGCTCAAACACTGTGTATCTTTCCTCTGATGGGCCCTTATCCCTGATATGAGAGCCAAAGTTCTTAATAGAACAAGTTTGTTGGTTTTTTCCCTTTTTGGGTTTCCCAGGGTACATCGTGTGTACAATGTGTGATGGTGAATTTTGTGTTTTTGCTATACATTTTTCGTTAAGAACTTGGTCGTGCATGAATTGATAAATCGGGTAAGGGTTTGTCGGAGACTTACTTCCTGTGCAAGGTTCAAGGAAACATAACATTCTATAAATAATATTAATGTTATAATTTAGTTAATTTTTATAATTCTTTAATTTTAACAGCATGAGATGTATCATGAAGTATGTGTTTTGACGTTTATAATGATGTTTATCAACATTTACCAGCCATTTGATTTATATGGCTGTGCTAGTTATATTAGATTTAATTTCACAATGCTGCACTAACAATTACAAATACAACTTAACCAGCTATAGATCCAGAAACAGCATCAAACAGGTAGTCATCATATTCCAGTACATATCTCATATTTTGTCCCATGTGTTCTACTAAACCACCACTATCTAACACCTAGAGTTATTGCTTCCAGATTCCCCCAGTAAAGCAATATACGATTATCTACTACTATGAAAAGCTGCATTCATGATACTAAGAAACATGAAGAAAAAAAGGGAGGATAAAACTTGAGTTGAGACAATTCAATGTTCACCGAAGTTATCCACAAAAATATTTATATGCCAACAAATTACTGCCTCCCTTTTAATATTCACTTTTTCAACTAACTTGCAGAAGCAAAGATACAGCACATCAAATGAGAAGCTCCATAGAAACGGCACATACCAATCCTACATCTGTGTTATCCTCTCTCTGCTCATTTGTATCGAAAGTAAAATAGGCAGGCTCCACAATGTGCTTCCTAATACTTAAATATGCTTCAATTCCAGCCATTATTCTATCAAGCTCCTCTGGCACACGCTGCAATCATATCATATGTAGAGGTTAAAAGAATATAAGTTCCTTTGCACTGCTATTGAAATCATGAGACTTCAATCATTGAAAAAATACAAAGGCACTAACAAGATATATTTCATTACATCTATCACAATCAGGAAACGACATTAAAACAGGAAAGACATTCCGCAATGCAACTTATCTTTGCTGGAATGAGCTTCCTTCCAGTAAAATAAAATATTATATGAATCCAACCTTTATTTTTTGGGGGTGAAACTTCCTACATAAAATCCACAAAACACAGTCTACAAGTCAAATAATCAGCATGCATAACCTCATAATCAGAACTTTCTCCATGACAATATTCACAATGTTTGCTGCCTTTGGCAACACTGTTAGGAAGATAACCCACGACCATACATACTAGTGAGAAAGGCTCCCACACGGCTGTACGGAGTGTTGACAAGCTATGGTGTATGGCCATGGCTGAATCCAAGCCACTAGAGGGAGGTTTGTTCTATCCCCTGGTGGGATCACATGTAGGGATGCCAAGGGGAGATTACCAACAAGGAACTCAACAAATGATGCCAGGGTTTATGGAATGAGGAGCTGACCTACGGAACAGTCTCTAGAATTTCTACCTCTTGATTGCAGTGATAATACTGGCTCAGTTAGGGCCCTAGTTCATTCTCTAAAGGCGGAGGCTGCAGATCCCAATCACAAAATTCGAGAAGACTCGCAACCATTTCCCTCAACTGGATTGTCAGTTTCAAATGGTTCAAAGGCAAATCTTATGGTCAGATTGAGAGGAGATATATAGACCCAAATGGTAGATGGTTAGGCAGCAGGTCCTCCAGGAACCATTTCATGAAACTAAGTATATTGTTCATTCTTCAGAGATGTTGGTGGTGTTGAATTTACTGAAGCTACCTCACGAATCCTTCTGCTTCAAAACTGTTATGCATCTTCTGACAGAGATGCCCTCCCCTCCTTGTGTATCCTCTATTGCAGATGCAAGTGGTCCAAAACCAGATGCTAAGTTCATCTACTCACCTTGGAGTGATGGGGATTTTCATTTTTTTCCTAGTCAATAACAAGAGTACTCTGGACGGAGACAAAACTAGGGGCATCATGATGCGATCTTGTTCTTGTTACACCATATGCTTGATATATGATTCATCCATCCAATAAAACATAAAACTAAGATAAAAGAAGTTAACCTACTAGATTTATATGCATTCATCCAAGCTTCACCGTAACCATCCATTAAAAAAGATCAAAATCCACATCATGTCCCCAAGAACATCACCCAACACATCCATCCATAGCCAAATTATAAAACAGAAAAATCAAAAAAATTTCAGACTTGCTAAGTGTTTTCTTGCCCAAATCCAACGATGAGAAAATGAGAGGTAGTGCTCCTCTATTTATAGAGTAGCTCAACTTCCCTTACAACAAAATATCAGTTTTTAAGCTAAGAATCCCCTATTCTGGCCAATGGAGGGGCAAAATGCCCTCCTCAACAATTAAATCATCTAAAGACTAAAATAATACAATCTAGGGGCATTCATGCCACGTGTATGAATTTTGAGAGGAAGAAGCCCACAAACATGACCCATCTCCGAAAATGAGGTGAAACTGAGGGGCTTTTGGCACACAATCAAGTCTCCAAAAGTCGTTCCACAATTTAGTTTGTAACAAGTAATCTCCAAGCATAGGAAATTGGACTTCAAAGCAACAACCCAGCCTCTAAAACCCCCAATGGTATCTCTCTATGTGCTAACGAAAACCCTATTTCTCCAAGTATAGGATCAGCTCTCTTCAAAGATGACTTTACCCCCAAATGTAGGTCGACCCTGTAATTCACCTTAAGTTTATAACTTTATTACAAATCTTCAAAGTTTAAGCTTGGGTCAGCAACATTTTAATGTTGAATATACATATAGGTTGGCTTCAACCCTTTTCCAGCTTTGCACCCATATTCATATCTATGCACACGCGCACACACACACACACCTTATTCAACATTTAATCTGCTAGCAACTAGGTCACTCTTTACCTTACCTGAGCTGCTTTGCAACAGAGTGTCCAGTACAGTTCTATTTGCTCCTTTAGTTATCTTAAGATAATAAGATGTACAATCAACAGCACTGCATTTTGATAACTTTGGCAAGGAAAGTAGTTTGCATGCATTTCTGATAGTGGAAAACATAAAACCCCTTCGTAAAACAAACACATTATTGTTATATGCATATATGCACAATCGGTTTACGAGAAGTATCTCGGCTTCCAGCATTGCACCCTATAAGCAGCTTAGGTATGGTACAAAGACTCAGTTGTAACATATATATATACACACACACACTGCGCACACACACCAACCTTATTCAACATTTAATCTGCTGGAAACTAGGTCATTCTGTACCTTACCTAAGCTGCTTTGTAACAGACTGTCAAGAACAGTTCTATTTCCTCCTTTAGTTATCTTACAATATCATTAACAGCACTGCATTTTGGTAACAGAGTGGCATGGACAGTACTTCGCTTGCCTTTCTGATAGTGGACAACATAAAAGCCCCTTGCAAAACACCCATATTCTTGTTATATACATAAGCAATATCAGGTTATGAGAAGTCTCTCAGCCTCCTGTGTCACCAATAGCATAGTTTAACCAAAGCTTCAACTTATGCATTTTCAGGTTCCTCTGCCCCTTGACAAACGGTGCTGCTGTTACAGACTGTCTGACAATTGCTTTTATTTTCTCAGATTGGCTGGAATATATTGCAGTGGTGCCGAATTTCATTGATGCACAATTCAAGTCCCATTGTTCTCATCCATCAATGTTTCAATATGCAGTTTACTTTCCACAAATGTTACCAACCATCACCAGGATAGCATAAATCCTTCGCAGCTAACAGAAAGCATCAAGGTTTCATTTTGTCCCTGTTGTTACATCACTTCATGACTGTAAGGCTACCAATTATGGTTCTCTTATATCAATATCCTTAATACATCACTAGCACCATTGTCCAAAACAAAAAGGTTCATCAACAATTTCATAACATAGATGTAGTTGAGCATAAAACAGGTGAAGATGCTCAAAATACAAATATCAGCTGGAAACCTAGGGCTCTGAGTAAGGATCTCATATGCTCCACACATGATGGTTTTAAGGTCATGTAACCACTTTAGGTTTTGGTTCTTTACAGCAATATGTCCACCACATTCCCTCCATATTGTGATCAATATAATGGTGATCACTAGACTTGCCATTTTCTGCAGTATTAGTATACTCCATATTGGAAAGATTCATGTCCATGATATAATGCTCATGACAGTTCAACTGCCCACCTTTGACGTTGAAAATGCAAAACATGAGGTGGCCCTGAATTAAATCCTCACCCGATACCCCAACTGTCAACTGCTGTGGTAAATGGCAGAATGACATCAGTCTTGTGAAGAGGATGACAAGTCTATCCTAGCCTTCTTTGATTACCCACATTTTTCCTTGATCAAAATTGTGGGCATTCACACTCATACACAAACCATAAAATTTGCCTTAAATTCACTTGATATTCTGTAATGTCCCCGACCACTTAGGAAGCTCATAACAGAGTCCGCTAGCCTAATGTGGTTCCCAGATGCTAAAGTGGGGTCATATTTAAAAAGGGGGACTTAATTTGCCTAAGGAAACATTATAAAAGTCTAAAGGGTGAAAAGGGGACATTTCCTAGGCAAGTCAAAAGTCACTTTAACTTTACAAAATGAAATATTATAGAGTGACTTTATAAAAGTTAAAATGGTAAAATGGTAGCAAAATGTAGGAATTTACAGGGTAAGTTCTTCAAACAGAATACCAAAGGACACCGCTCACAAATAGATCACAGATCAATACACTAGTATTCTTGACGTGGTTAAAACCCTCAAAGAGGGAAACAGTCCACGTCTTGAGCCAACCCGGCCACTTCAGGCAATTTATTAATAAAAGAATGAAAATTTACATAAGCTTCTCTCATGAACCATTACCCTACAAATGACCCTCCATGCTCTTTAAATAGAGATCATGGACCAATCGGGTGTTAAGCCACGGATCAAGTGTCGGTAATAACGAGGAGAGAATGAACCATCAGATCACTACATATCGTGACCGTTGGATTGTAAGTTACAAAAGTACATCATAAAGAAACACACATTACCTAACTCTACACTAGACCAAGTTATAGTTAACTATTTCCTTTGTGTCGGAATATCCTAACATCCCCCCTTAAAAACAACTTGGGATAGGATTGAAGAATGTACAAATATGACACAATAGGTGAAGGAAGGAGGCATTAGAGCCTATCCCCCCTTAGTGACAACTTATTGAATTCCAACCATAAATCGAAGTTTAGTAAACTTCGCCTTTGTGAGAGCCTTTTTAAAGATGTTTGCAACTTGATCATCTGTTGAACAATATTGCACTTCAAGAACATGGTCGTGAATGAGCTTTCTAATGAAGTGCATGTGCAGTTCAATGTGTTTGTTGCGTTGATGTTGGACTGGATCTTTGCATAGTTGAATGGCACTTTGATTATCACACCAAAGTTTAGTCGGATGCTGCTACTGGAAGCCAAACTCTGACAAGATCTGACGAAGCCACAGGGCTTCTCATAACATGTAGGAATTTACAGGGTAAGTTCCTCAGACAAAACACCAAAGGACACCGCTCACAAACAGATCACAGATCAATACACCAATATTGTTGACGTGGTTAAAACCCTCAAAGAGGGAAACAGTCCACGGCTGAGCCAACGCGGCCACTTTAGGCAATTTATTAATAAAAGAATGAAAATTTACATAAGCTTCTCTCATGATCCGTTACGCTACAAATGACCCTCCATGCTCTTTAAATAGAGATCATGGACCAATCGGGTGTTAAGCCACGGATCAATTGTCAGTAATACCGAGGAGAGAATGAACCATCAGATCACTACATATCGTGATCGTCGGATTGTAAGTTACAAAAGTACATAGTAAAGAAACACACTTTACCTAACTCTACACTAGACGAAGTTATACTTAACTATTTCCTATGTGTCGGAATATCCTAACACAAAATTGGCCATAAGTTTATAAAAGAAAGAAAATAAGGAAACTCTCCTCATTCGTGCATTTTGAGTTTTGGAGAAAAGAGCCCTTGGAGAGTTTTCTTGAGGAGAAGCTTAGGGTTCGGAAACTTTAGCTGCCATCGCTGATTTCAGTGTTGAGACTAGACACTCTAGTCAGTTCGAGTGAAACCACTCAGATTTTACCATTGGGATACAAAGGAAATGAAGGTTTTCTAGAGATTTAAGCTAGAAGAGGTGTTATCAGTTGAATCTATGATTTATTATTCTTCATTTAACATCTTTCATGTTTAAGAAGTGTTGGAAGAGCCAAAGATTCAAGCCCAAGTCCAAAGCTAAGCCACTGTTGAAAGAGTGAACGGTTTTCCCTTCCTTTTGCCACTCGAAACTCTCTCTATGACTGGAAAAGTTTAGCCATAAAGGAATCGAACTGCTTCATATTCAAAGGGACTAGTTTCTTATTTTGAGCAGGGTTTACAATGGTAGGAAGGTCGAGATTTATTGCAGACAAGAGACAAGTTTCCATAGACTGTGGCGGACTGAGTTCGTGGTACCAAGGAGGTATATTATCACTGGTTCAAGGACGAGTTTGTCATTGGCGTGACAAGGTTCCGATCCCTATCCAAAAAGAAGAACAAATCTGCCTCTGGTGACAGATTACCATACGTCACTTTGTGGGCCAAACCTGAGACTGGTGTTGAGCATATTCATTGTCAATGTCAAGTTTTAAAGCTGGGTCGAACTGAATATTTGTGCAATCGATAGCAATCCCAAACTGCTCAAACCAGTATTCATCATGTGGCTAGTGTCATCATGGCGTGCCCTTGACAGCAATCCAACACAGCTCAAACTAGTCTCATCGTGCAACTAGTGTCCTTTCTTCACCAATGGGTTGACCCAATCGAAGTTCAAATAGTGCTACTACTAACAAGTCATTGCTAGATTCTATCTCCAGTGTTGAGCTAACTTGCTAAATCACGAGTTAGGCTTGAAGCAAGGGACCCCTCATCCTATTGTAGATTTGGGTTTCATAATTCAATTTTCTCCTCGATAGGGGTTTCAAACCAGGATTTCGTAACTCATTTTTCAAATTGTGTAGTATGTCAAACATAATGTCGAATTTTCCCAAAATTTTAACTATCAAACTTTTGGGTGTTGATTTTATAGCATCAGAAGGTCTTCTACAATGGTTGGGTGTCTTAGCATGTAAAAGATATTTGATTGCCTCTTTAGGTGTGAAGCGAACAAAGTACCTTCTTCAGATTAATTACTCCAGAACACTTGGAATGTGAAGATATCCATTGAGGATACAAATATTATATATTAAATGTATGAAGAATGATGATACAATGAGAGTGAGAAGTCTGCATATATACTATGCAGGTGCCTCTTCATGGAGAGTCATGTCTCATTTAGACATGACTCTTCAACCTAATTACTAATTAACTAGTCATTATTAAATATTATTATTTACATTATTTCCTATATATTTATTCATAACATTGCCTTCCTCCTCAAAAAGCTTTGTCCTCAAAGCTTGTCGATGAAAAAGGCTTGATCTCTTTTTCAATTTCAAATGTCTTCTCATTTCAGAACAGTCATCTTCGTCAATACAAGTTGATATGATCTTCTAAGTGACAAACAAAATTGTCACACTAAGAAGGGATCAAACCATCCTAGATTAATCTTCTATGGAATATTCTGATCACTGGAATTTTGTAACGACTTGTCATCATAGGACTAGATTGAGGTTACATCACTATTCTCTGGAACATCAGTTTGTTGTTTTTGTTCTGAATGGTCCCGATACGTAGCTTGGTTGAGTTGTCTACTCTCATGATTCGGATGTCGATAGGGAACCTTTTTGGTTTGACTTTCCCTTATTAGGTGTGTGGAAATTTTTTTATTTCCTTATGGTACTACGGTTTTTGAGTTAGGTACATAATCTTCGTTTGGAATTTTCATCATCTGGATTGTAACATGTGAATGTCTTTTTCCTTCCACTAATTGATCCTCTTCCTGAATTCTGTTATTCACTGTTTCGGTATTAATTCCCTTATCTTCAACCTGGATTGTTACGTCTGGAGACTTCAATACTTCTTGAGTAAGTTGCTCTAACTTGTCTTTATGTGGAGTCTTATCATATTTAAGCTTCTTTATTTGTGTAAGGAGGTTTTGGTTATGATTCCTTAGACATAAAACCTCTTTGATTTCTGATTCATCAACCTTATTTTCAATGTTTTGACTTTTAAGTTTTTCATCTTGTAGATCTTTGATTTGTTCTAATAAATTTTTATTAAGGCTCTTTAAACGTGAAGTTTCAACTTTCAACTTCTTGTTCTGATAAGTGCTTCTTGAGTTATTTCTTTGTGACCTTAGTCTTCTTCACTTGTGCAAGTAATTTTTCAACGTGGTCCTTGAGGCGAGATATTTCTTCATTTTTTTCCATTACTTCCTTGTAATGCATATCCACAAGATTTTTATGTTCGTGTTGTAATGCTTCCTTGTTTTGCTAAAGTTTGGCTATTTGGCCTTTCTCTTGATTTTCTAGCTGCAATTTCTTGGTACACTGGATTACATGGTTTTGTGGGAGTGATGTTGGGCTTTCAACTTGCAATGTGGATTCCATTTTCTTCATTTCCTTATTAAAATCAGCCTCTATTCGCTTAAATATTGTCATTAATTGTCCTATATCTCTTGTCTTTTTGCATCACTTAGAGTTTCTACTAAGGTAAAAGTTTTGTAACCTTTTGTACAGACGACATTTTGATTTCTAAATGATTCCTGACAATTAGGATATCCTTTTGAACAAAAAGGACATATTGAAAAGAAACCCATATTTTTTCCTTCAAAACCTTCAAAACCTTATTATTCCTTCGGACTTTAGTATTAATCCTTAATGAATTCTCCTTTTATGTTTTTTGACTTGGAATTTCCCTTCGCTCTTCTTACTTCAACTTTATTTTTGCTTCAAAACATCTTCGTTCAATAATCCTCTTTACTCTATATTTTTCCTTTTTATAATGTATCTTCTTACAAATAAAAACTTTTTTATTATTATTACTCCTTTTTAATTTCAAGAAATTCCCTTTATGAATCTTCTCCTTTCCTCTTTTAATACCTTATACCCTTTTTTTCTTTTTTCTTTTTTTTAACAAAATAGCCTAGATAATTTTTTTTCCTTTTTTTTTAACTTCCTTGTACCTTTTAATAAAGCTTTTTTCACTTTGTATTTTAATTTCTTTCTCGAATTTCCCAGGTAAAAGATATATTGTTGTACAAAAAAGGTTTTAATTTAGTGTAATTTTTAATTTTATTTTTTTCTCCCAATTGTGGTTAACTTACTATAAGATTGGTCACACTTCCCAATAGGGTGAATAGGCATGGGTCATGTCTTTTTTATCCTTGAACAACGATTGGATTTTCCTTTCGTAGACATAGCAATGGAAAGGAGGAAAAAAAATTGTCGGGTAAATTAACGAGTGAATTTATTAGTTTGTCGGGGCACAATTTCAGTTGTATGGTGGTTGTGACAGAGTAGAGGTTAGAGAGTGTCTGTGTTTGATGGTGGTCGCGTGAACAAGGAATGTGAACAACAACTCTGGTGGAGGCGGTTGTTGTTGCAGTGGCTAGGAGGGAGTCTGTGGAGCTGGAACAACAACACATCAGTGTGCCAAGGTCAGCGAAACGACAATGATTGTGTACGTCGCAGGTTAGCAAGGAAACTGGCGTAGTCAGAGCAGTGTGTGGAGTGGTCCGGAAAGTTATAGACGAGTGGCGGTGGATATGCAACCTAGTGATGGTGCGGTGATGGTGTCGTTCTATCAACTCGGCTCGTGGTGTCAGCTACCACAGGGGGCGACTCTATATTGGATGGTGGTTGCCTTCAAGAGGTTCTTTCTGCTTTTTTTTGTTTAAACTCGATTTCATGGAAAAATTTAGGGGCTAATATTCGTAGGTGGGCTAATTTTCCATGCTTTTTCCCAAAAAAAGATTCGCCAATTTCCATTTTTTCTAAAATGATTCGCCCAAATTTTATAGTACACCATTATTTTACCTTAAAAATTGCCAAAATATTATATCTAATACTATAAAATCATTGGAAATCTAAATATTTCTACAAAAGTATCACCAAAAATTTTACAATTTGCATATTAGGGACTAGTAAGATTCGCTAAGGTTTCTAAAATTTAAGATAAACTTCCATCCTTAAAATTTTCCTTGCTCGATTTTGTATTCTTTTTCTCATTATTTTTTTATAATTTCTTTGATTTTTTTTTATAAAAATAATTATATATATATAGATATATATTACTTTTTTATAATATATATGTTCTTGTTTTTTTTTATCTTTTTTCTATATTTCTTTTTCAATTTTTTTCTAAATATTTATCTTGATTATTTTTTTTGTTTTTTTTATATATGATTTTTTTTAACTTTTGTATCTAGTTTTTTCCTTTTCTATAATTTTAATTTTTTATTTTTACTTTTATTTTTTAATGGCCAAGGGCCTCTGACGAATCAACGACGGAGAAACTCCCAGAAGTGTAGCGAAACGCTTCAACGGAAACGACGTTGACGAATTTTGTTGGTCAAAGACCTGGATCAAAGAACGAGCTCGGTGCAGCAATTAAGCGACCAAAGGATCGAACTGCTCTGATACCGAATCAAGCAAACAAAGTTCCTTCTTCATATTAATTACTCTAGAAAACTTGGAAGATGAAGATATCCATTGAGGATACAAATATTATACATTAAATGTATGAAGAATGATGATGCAATGAGAGTGAGAAATCTGCTTATATACTATGTTGGTGCCTCTTCATGGAGAGTCATGTCTCATTTAGACATGACTCTTCAACCTAATTATTAAATTAACTAGTCATTATTAATTATTATTATTTAGATTATTTCCTATATATTTTTTCATAACAAGGTGTTTGCTTGGTGGGGTAATTGACCTTACGATTTTTTTTCTAAGGCTAACTTGGGAAAAGTACAATAATTAATTTTAATTTTAATTAATTATTTGGATTATTAGGCCAAAGTTCTAAGGATAAATAAAAAAATTATTTAAGTGACTTACATATAATCTCAACCATTGATATCAATTGTTTAATCCAAGCCACTGATCACTTAGGAGATTAGGGTTAAGGACTTTGTCGTAATGAAATTATAAAATAAGCCTAAAGGTGAGGTGAAGACACACACAAGTGGAGAAAGCGATTTTCTCTAGGGAAAGAGGCTCAACTAAGGTTGAAGAGAAGTGAGGAGAAGTGCAGTAGCAAAATTCAAGAGAAATTCAAGGAGGCCGAGTTTTCGAAAGACGGAGGCCGAGTTGTTGAAGAAGAAGGCAAAATTGTGGAGGAGGTTAAATTATCCACGGAGGTCAATTTCTCTAGTGCATTGAGGCCACACAAGACAGTGAGAAAGGGAGGTTGATTTTCTAGTGAGAGAGGTTAACTCTCTAGAGATGATTTGCTTCAAGTTGTTTGATTTCCAGAAGCCAAATTCTTTGAGCCCGATTTTCCCAGTGGTGCCAAGTTTCCAGGTGTCCAACAACTATATTTTTCTAGTGTTGGGTTAAAATTACTATTGTGGTGTGATTGTTCTCTTCATTGCATTTTGAAAGTTATTATACCAAAGCATTTATTTTTCGGCGAATTCAAAGATAAATATTTTCTGGGATTTTAAATAAATTGTTGAAGCAAAATAAATCAGATCTGGTATGAGAAAAATTAACATTGTCAAACTTCAAGGTCACTGAACTCGAACATTAACACGAACCATGTGACTCAATTTCTAAGGATAATAATGAAATTATTTAAGTGACTCAGAAATGATCTCAACCACTGATCTCTTAGATCTTCTAAAAGGGAGATTAGGGTTAGGGATTGGGGCTTGATAATGATTATAAATTAAGCATAAGGGAGAGGTGAAGGCACACAATGAGAGAACACAATTTTTTCTTTTCTTCTTTAGAGCAAGTGGCTCAGTTGACCATTGCATAGAGGAGGAAGAGTGTAGGTGGATTCAAGAGCGTTTCTATGAGGCTGAATTGCTAAAACGAGGAGGTTGAATTGTTGGAGAGGCTGATTTGCTGGTGAGAGGTGGGACGAAATTCTCCAGGCCAAATTTCTTCAATGGCTACTTTCTAGTGGTCTGAAATTCCTAGGGCTGAGTTACAGGTTCTAGTCAATGCATGTTTCCTTGTAATTTCTCTGTGGGTCGAAACCCTGATTTTCCTGAGATTAGTTAATGAAGAAGAATTGTTGTGGGTGTTTATCTTTTGTATTGTGTCATTGATCTCTCTTTGATTTTGTTTCCACTGCATATAAATTTCTAGATGTTAAATTTGATTTTGTTTCCAATTTTGTTTGGTGATTCCAAGTCATTTGTCAACTCTTTTCTCAATGGTATCTGGCATTGTTTGAGAATCATGGCTCTATCTGTTCTCTAGAAACTTTGGTGCAAATATGTTTTTGAGAATGAAGTTTGCCTTTTGTCATATGTGGAGGGAGGAGATACCTACGCAACTCCTTGCACAAAAATTTTTGTTGATCAAGGATACCAAACTGTTAGAGCCTATTTGGATTTTATTTCTGTTCAGGTTGCTCAAGGAAGAGGATGTAAGTATCATTGTATATACCCTTCCAATTTCTATTTTCTCGTGATGTGTTGTGTGTGTAAGAAGTATTTTAAATCTTAAAAAAAATGTTTGGTGCTCAAAGGACTGACTAGCTGTCCAAATCATGTTATATGTGCAGTCACATCTCAACACAATAATTTTAGTTTGGAAGGTCTATAATAAATTTAGATTTGTCGTTGATCTCCATTCAATAAACTATGAATTTTTGTAAAACTTGCAGAAGAAAGAATAAACAAGATGTGAACATACAAGTCGACTATTAATAATCGTAAGCCAAAAAACAAGCAGCTACCATTTTTACTCACTCCAGGTGAACAGTTTAACAAACTACAAAAAGAGAGGATAATGCAGAAATTCTTTGGGTAAAACTAGTCTTCAAAAATTTTGAACTAAAAATATATATTTGATATAAATACCTCCAATAGCTCTAAGCCACCCCATGGAAGAGAAGCTAAAATGCAGAAAATATAGAAATCAGCACGTGCTTGCCAAGCAGGGTTTCCTCCCTCTTCATCAACAGTTGTAGCTGCTGAGGACAATAGCGTTTCAAACACCTCTATCAGAGCTCCAGGAAGAATGACATTGCTGCACATCTAATAGAAGACATCCACAGATAATCAAAATTATGCATGAGCATAAATAGCAACTAGAAAGATATAGAGAAATGCATGGCTGGAGTACATCCATATGAAAAGCATAACTCAAAATAAACAAATTCATATGAAAAAACTGACTCAAAATTAACAAACTCATAAACTGAAAATTCCTGACAATAAAGTAGCAACATTGCATGAATGGCTCTATAAAAAAATTATTGTTCGCCATGCATATAACCGGCACACACTTCAAGAAGTAAGAACAAACTTAAACTTGTAGAACATAAGATTAGTTGCCTTCTCCAATCATTCTAAACAAAAACAAAATAACAAATGTTACATAACAATGGTGCACACAGATTAGCACCATTATGAACAGATTTCAAAAGATCTAAATGGTTTCCTGGTTTATTCAATATTACAGATGACATTTACCTTAAAAGTAAATATGTAAGCACACTTTCTTGGAGTCTCCCCAAAAAACATCACAAGTTTGCAGACAACCTCATCATCTCCTCTTACAAACATTTAATAAACATTCTTACACTCCTTTGATGTATATTTTCTTTCATGTAATGTAAGCTGTATATACAATGTAAAACAGAAAGGGTGTGATCTTCATCTCATATTATATTATTAATAGTAGTTTAACATTAGTGGTAACAGTGACCCAACCCCAAGCATAGGGTCAATCGGATGAACCATCCGCTCAACTTGTGTTGCGAACATCTCGATAACATTCTGATTTTATCTCAAAATCACGATTTTTTGGCCTAGCCGATGTTTGCTGATTTTTAAAAATATTTTTATGGTATCTTCACTTAGCCGATGTTTGCTGATTTTTTACCAATATTTTCCCAATTTTTATGATTTTTTGGTTTTAAGGACCCTTGTCGATTTTATCCCGATGTTCGCAACATTGCGCTCAAGGCATGTTGCCAATGGGAGGGAAATAGGCTACAAGTTCAAATCTAGTCGAGGCACTCAAGATTACAAATTGTGGTCTGCCCAAAGTTGAGCCATCCTCCATCTGAATATTTTGAGGAAGAGGAGGAACCCCATGAGACTTTCCTTTAAAACAACAATTACACGAAGTCAAGATTGCACATTAACGTTGCCATGTGTCTATGTTCTCATTGTTGAGAATCATGTCTCTATGTTGTCTATCTTTCCTGCTATACCACATCTTATATGATGTCCTTCCATGTTATGAGAGGAATTATATGATCCCTCAAACCATCAAAGATTATACCCATCGCATTCAAATCCTTCAAATTGTGCTCAGTTGCTTTCGCAGGGTGAGAAGGAACCCGGATCTCTATGTTTGCAAAATGCCACAAAACATTCATTTTCAAAACAATAGTGATCCACTCCTGCCATGGACTAAAATTAATGGCCCCATCCAACCTGTATTCATATCTCAAGCTAATTGATGCCAATTCAAAAATATACTTGGCCACAAAACCCTAGCTGCAAAATAAATATAATGTTGCTATAAAAAGGAATAACTTGTTGTCGTAAAACCCTTGTGATCTCAGATCCCTCCCTGAGAGTTTTTGTAGCTCTGATACCATGTTAAATTTCCAATATCAGTCGAGATTTATTTATACCTCGACAATTTTATTCGCAGAAAATTATTAAATAAAATTTTGAATAGTTGTGAAAATAAAATCACTAGTATTTAAGACCACGGGGTCTTGGATAAACGGTGATCGGGTGCTCTGTTAAGGCGCTCCTTGATGTCAAGTCACCGGTTCAATTCCCCGCCCCAATCAGGGTGATATATTGGACACGATGAAGATGTTGACCTTCCAGGCTTACAAAAAAAAGATCACTGGTATTTAACTTTTGAAATAAAATATTTGCAACAACAAAAAAATAACTCATATAGATCATAACATCACAACAACAAGTATACACCCATCACAATTTTCCTTCATTAAAATCCATGGGAAAATATGGTCCTAGACCCATAATGACCATTGAAGATCACTTGAAGACTCCATGACCAAGGATATGTCAGAGGCTTCACGTACCATCAGAGTTCATATATCATCAAAGTTTTTTTCTTTTTCTTCTCATCTTCTTCTATATTGTAATCAAATTCCGCAAGCCCTATGGGGATGTTGTAAAGTGATGTTAGTATGACGAATTGAGTCATGTAACAAGCCTATGTAACTTGGGACATTGTCATCAAGTGATTTTACTCTGGGAGGCTTATTTTACTTCGTTAATTATTGGTACTTTCTAGCACTTAATAATTAGAGTTTTTTCTGCCAAGCAATAATACCAAAGCTGGAGTGCGGCCTCATGGAAAAGCCTCGGGTGAGTCCTAATGTCTAGAGTCATTGTATATTACCATACTAGATCACTCATAAAATTTTATGGAATTTGATTAGGTCTAGGGATCAGTATTTTAATTTTTAAAATTTCCAACAAGACGGAAATTTTAATAAATTATAATTATAAAATGTAATAACTTAATAAGTGATGTCTAGAGAAGTTGTACGGGGTATGTGTGTTCAAAATTACACCTCTCACCCTCAACTTTTTACTAAGACACACAAGGGGTAAAAAATAAGTTCTAGACCCTCAAAACCCACTTTTCATAAGTTTACTGGAAAACATGGCAATAAATTAGCGTAGCAATTAAATAAACGAAAAAAAAAAAAAAAATATCCACACATGCCAAAATGATGTGGAAATGAGGTGGAAATTCATCTAAAGGTCAAAGTCAAGTTAGAAAGTGATGTGGACTCCACCTAAGCGACAAATCAAGAGAATCGATTTTCTTGTGGAGTTGACCACGAGTTCTCCAGACAAATCGCATTTTTTGAGATAGGTCGAGTTAAGGAGGATGAATCACCATTTTGGTGGGCTTTGACTTGAGTTACACTAGAGAGGAGTGGAGAGTAGTCTCCTACCACTCCACTCCCACATCCACTTGTCCCTCCTCTCATACTTCAAGCAACCGCTTCTTGGAATGCGTGGAGCCATCAAGGATTGTGTGGGTCTTTCTTGGAGTTCGATTTGCATGAGGTGTGGCTTTGTGATCATCTATGATAACACTTCGATTGAGGCTCTCTCATTGGGATTTGCTCCCATTTCTCTATTTAACTAAGCTTTGGGCTCTCACTTTGTATATTGGTAATGAGTTATTGGGCTTAAGGAGACTCTGTTGTATCATGTACTTGCTTTTAATTAATAAGAAATACTTTGGGGTATTACATTGATGTTGTTCTCTTTCTCTCTTTGAGGTAACATTGTTTTGATTTATGTGCTTCATTTTTCTATGCAATTTGGATTATGTTAGCTATCATCTTGCCATTCATTTTGGATTAATATATGCAAGTTATCTTGTGTTTATTTTTTATTTAAAGAAATATTCTAGGAGTGAAAAGCACTAGGTGATTTTAGGAGGAATCTCTAGTTCTCTCACCCATTGTACTTCTCTAATTCCTTTATGAATGCTAATATCTATTTCCAAGTGTGTAGAAAACTCTTTTGAAGTCTTGTCAAGGATTACTTGGGTATGGGAGAAATCTCCAATAGATTAACTCACTCTCAAGCTCAAGGATTGAAGGACCCAATCAATTTTGTCTCAAGGATCTCATCAAACGAAGTGCAAAAGGGGAGTTTCCTTTCCTCTTGTCTACTAAGATCACATAACTTGATCTAGTTCTTGTACACTAATTGTAAATTATTTTTTCTTTCTTGCATGCTCCCTCCACTCTTTTTACAAATCTGTTTTTCAGCCTCTTTGAGTGGAATTATAAATCCATTTTGGTGGCAAGTTTGAAGGAGGAGCTCTTGAAAACTACTAACATCTTTCTTACTGAACCTTTGGCATCATAGTGGAGGCATTTGGGCAAGGCCTAGAGCTCATTTTGGACAAATTTTAAGGAGGTCATGGGCTGTTGTGAAGGCTGAATTCTTTTCTTCAAGGCCAAGGGTTGGAGGAGGCCTAGCCTCTCTTCCTTTGCATTCATTGTAATTTTCAAGTGGCTGATTTGTAATTGCCAAAACAGTCCTTTAATTTTCAGATTTGAAGGCTTTCTTTTGTGCCTCATTTGCATCAATCTAATTTATCAAGGAGGAAGTCTAGTGTTCAAGCTTCTAAGCTATTATTGTAAAGACTCTCCTTGAGTTTGGTTGAGGCCTTTGAAGGGTTCTCATCTCTTGTAATCAAATTAATAAAAGGCTGATTTTTTGGCTGGGAGCTTGGGAATTGTTCCCATGGGAAACCTTCTTCCCCATTTAGAGGGAGGATCTTTGTTTGTGGGTGAAATAATCTCTTTAGTTTAGTTTCTCTAAATTCTCTTTTGCTAATTTCACTCATGCATGATCAGTTCTCTAAGATAACACTCATTTCCTTGAGTACTTGTATTGTGCAATCCATTTACAATACATGCAATGTCTATTTTTTGAACAAGCAAGTGCTTCATATGTATTTGGCAAACTTAGACTATTTTCACTTATCCACCAACTTGGTTCTATAAGTTTCTTGAATACATTGCTTCAATACATTTGTCAACTCATGTTTATGTGGCATTTTGGTTATTGATGATTATCTCTTGAAGCATTCCTTTTGGCCATTTCACTTCAAGCAAATTTATTTTACTTGCCAGCGATATATTCAAAACTTGTGGAGCTGCATTGAGCTAATTGTTCCACTCTTCATTTTCCATTGAAAGATATTGGAAACATTTGCTTGAACAATATCTCTCATTGTATCAATATTTTTTCTTGGGAAACACAAATATTCATACAAGCATCTCCATTAGGCATTCTTAGTATTAATTTGCATATTTAATTAACTTACCTTTAAGCATAAGCTCAGTTGAAAGACTCTAGGACCACCTTTGCCACCCAATTTGGAAAACATAGACCCTCTTTTGTGGTTAAGATGGTGACCTTGCAGTCATCAAAGCCACAGTCTCTGCAGCGACGAGGGCACCAAGTGGTTAGATTTCTGGAGGAGGTATCGTTAATATAGTCTTTGCTATTTTTCTCTGGGCTTCTCTCCACAACTCATGCTTGAGACTAGTTTCAAAACAGTTGAGGAAAGGATCATCTAGGTAGGCATTTAACTTGAAATTAACAAAGATAATTGCAATCCACACTATATAGGTTGCACATCATTTCAATCTAGACATCTTGGAGCACTTTAAATTTACTTCCAATTTTACTGGTCTCATGTACTTGTCATGATGAATGGTCTCATTATTACTTGATGTTGTATCTCTTGTTCTTTGAGCATTTCCTTTAACAAGTGCAATCTCTAAGAAGTTATCTTGAGTTTATTGAATCTCATTTGCAAGCATTATCTTTCAAGTAGCATTTTCTCTATTTTGCAAGTAGTGTGGATCTTTACATTTGCAATCTTTACTTTACTTGCAATTTAGCTATTTCATGTACTTGTTATTTGGCTCATGATTATTGGATGTCATTATCTTTTGTTACTTGAGCACTTTTTTACAAGTACTATTTCCTTTATAGTTGCAAGTGATATTTTTATGCTCATCTTGGTCTAACAATTTGATGTTTTGCAGGATTATCTATCATTGTGTCTTGAAATTTTATTTTGAGCAAGCATTTGTCATTTACTTTGAATCATTGGTCATATTTTGGATATATCATTGATTGTTGCTCCTAAGTTGCATTGAAATGTATACAGGAACAGATACGGAAACGGGGTTTGAAACGGATACATCAAATTTCCAAAAAATCCGGATATGATACGACATATATATATATATATATATATATATATATATGACAATAAAACTTTCATATTATCATTCATCTTTTAGAATCGTGATTCCATATTTAAAAATACATAATCATCATCTTGAATTCCACATAAACAAATCATCATCACCAATTCAGCTTAAACATTGTCATCATCATTAGAGATTATTATAACATTCAACATATCATCAAGTTTCTGTTTCCAATTTCAATCATCAACATCATCACCAAATTTAATAATGCTAAACGCACACTACATAGTGCCATTGCTAGGACGATATTATTTTATGTTCATAGTGCCATTGCTAGGACTATATTATTATTTTAATGAGAAGGGTGGTTCATCTCTCATATAAATAGGAGAAGACTTCTCATTTGTAAATCATTGTTTCGTGTGGACAAACATCAGTACGTGTCTACTATTTCTCTATTCTAAAAGGCTATGAATGGATAGTGAGAGCGATTTCTTGAGGAGATAGTCTTGTGGATGACTTTGCTTCTTTATGGATGCTCATAGTTAGGGCTTTGAAGATTAAAATATTTCTTGTGGTTTTGTTTATAAATGAATATTAGTGTAATTATACTTCTCTAATGGTAGTGGTGCATTCTCTTTATTTCCGTTAGAACAAATCCTTATTTTCAAATCTCTTGGAAGCATAGTAGTAGAGTATCCTCGTTTGAATCATCTTGAAATTATTAGTACAATACTAGGTGATTGTCTAGAATTTGTAGTGCCCAACCTAAATATTACCCTAGAGTTACTTGAATCTCTTAAAGGGAGTCCTTAATTGATGCCATATGTCCCAAAAAATATAATAGGCACTAGTCTTCTCACTTTAATCAAAAATAACATGTAAATTCTTATTTTATTTTGTGTTTCTATTGATTTTCTAGTGCTAATTAGACAAGCACAATTTTTTTGAAACTGATAACTCCTTTCAATGATATATGATATTACTTTACCACATTCTAGACTATCATTAAGCAATTACACTTAAGAAAATTCAATTGTAAATGCCATAGAAATAGTAAAGATCACGGTAGAAAAGCCATGCACAATAGACATCAAAAGTTTTCCCTAGGAAACCCAAACTCGAGAGAAAACCCAATAATCTTTTCTAAGAGAAATTCGATCATCCTGAGTCAAACGGGGCAAAATTTGGCCTCATGCAACTACCTAGAAACTTGATCAAACTACCCAGAAACTTGATCAAACTACCTAGAAACTCGATCAAACTCTGCCCAAAAAAATCTTGATCAACACAAATCAAATAGACCTCACAAAAACTCGATCAAAGTTGGTCAACATTGGTCAAACTAAAGAAGTCTTCTTATTTATCTCGCACGTGTGAACAGAAGATTAGAAGATGTGTTGATGATCTGGATTTTTTAAATGTTGGAGGTCGCCTTGTATTTAAAATGGTTAGAAGAGGTGGGTTTTGACCAAGGGTCACACCCATTCACAAGGTGGGGTCAACTTGTGCACTCTAAAATTAAATTAAATTTCCTTTCTTAGCCAAATTGTGTAGTTGGGGAATACTTACCGCAACTACCCAAAAATCAATGCTCCCTCTTAACTAGGGAGGTATTCACCTTGACTTCCTCAAATGTCCACTTTGCTGAAAAATTTCTCCATCCCAAGAAAAGATTGAATGAGTCTGCTATGTTAATGTATCCATCCACTTCATGTTCTATTCTAGAACCATGTGGAAAGCATCCTGCATCAGCATCATGCAAAGGATCTAGTCACCCACTAGCCAAATACCCTTTGGCAATATGGTCAGGTACCCCCTGACTGGGGTAAAACAAAACTAGTCTTGGGTCACCAACTAACCAAGTCATCACTTGGAACAAGGTCAATTTTCCCTAACCAATGGTGAAACCTTGGGCCAATTTACCATTCCCGCCATGTCGTCACATGGCACTTGAATGGTAAAAATACTTGCCTGAAGTTATTGGGCAATCTACCCACTAGCCAAGTAACCCTTGGCAATATGGTCAGAACCATCTAGTCGGGGGAGCACTCTGGGCCCTGGTGCTATCAAGGCCATTCTCCCTAATTACATCACATGGCACCCAATCAATACCCTTGACCTACGGAGAATGTCTACCCTAATGCTACAACATCAACACTCCCTCTCAACAAGGGAGGCATTCTCAACCACTCCAAGCTTGTCCCTGAAGTAGACAAACTTCATCCGAGATAGAGGCTTTGTGAGAATGTCAGTAACCAACTTGTTTGTACAAATGTATTGGAGCCTCACAGCTCCCTTATATACCATGTCTCTGATGTAGTGGTACTTGATTTCAATGTGCTTTGACCTATCATGGAAATTTGGATCTTTTGAAAGCTTCAAACAATCCATTGAGACAATATATCACGGTTGTCTCGAACAACTGAAAAAACAATTATGTGAGCAGCTTCCGAAGCCATACTGCGTCACAATTCACCAAACTAGCTGTAATATACTCATCCTCTACAACATTAAGTGCAACAGATGTCTACTTTCTACTCATCCAATATATCATAGCAGAACCCACACTAAAGCAACACCTTGATGAGCTCCTCATGTCTTCGACACTTCATGTCCAATCGAAATGTGTATCCCTGCAATTGTACTTCACCGTTTGAGATATATCTCAAAACCATAACTGACAATACCATGCAAATAACCCAACAGATGCTTTGCCGCAATCCAATGTACATGCCTTAGTTCCACCATGAATTGGCTCAAAGTGTTCACTACAAAGAAATATCAAGTCTGGTATTAACCAGATACATCAAGGATCCAATCAATCGTCGATACATAGAGGGTGTTCGAAATACTGGGGGGGTGAATCAGTATTTCTTTTGTTTTTTTAATTGTTCTAGTGATTGCCAAAAGCATATATAGATATGTATATGTATACACAGAACACAGAAATCAACAGTTGGAATTAATGCTTTTATTAAAACACAACACAGTGGAATGAAATAAATTCAATATAAGTATATATCAGGTTGTGATTAGTTTCCAAGCTCCAACTTGGACTTTAGTGAGGCTCCAACCTCCAGAGCACCAACTCTGTTTTGCAGTGGTTTTGCACTTAGGAGCACCTACTCCCAAGGACTTCAGTCCTGTTCAGTTCTGAGGCTCCAACCTCTTGGTCTCCAACCCATCCTTGGTATAAACTGGTATGCTGCCAATCTTTGTTCAGCTAAAATTCTCCTTCACTCCTACTCTCCTGCCTCTGTTGCCTCTGCTGCTTCTGCTACCTCACACTCTGGTTCTTCACCACACCAATAGCGCCAACAGTTCTCTGTTTTTACTATTATATACATTCCCATGCCTCTGTCCATTCTTTTCTGCTTACACTGCCTCTTAGGCTTCCTCCTCAGTCGCTGCAGCTTCCTCTGCGTTGTGCAAGTTCACTAACTTTCTGGGGATACGTAGATTCATTAGACTGGTCCAAACGATCCACGAAGAACACATCCTTTCGGTTTACCGTAACAGTGCTCCTTTTGGCAATGATTACAACATACACAGAGTTCTTTCAATTAAACGAAGATGTTTTGTCCCGATCTCAATCATAATTGCCATGATTCACCCCTTTTCACTGACGTTCAGCCTTCTAAATTGTCAGAATAGCCATCGTAAGCCTTTCGGCTTAAAACACCCCGCGCAAGCCAGAAATTCCATTACACAGAGAATATGAGAAAAAACAATCAAACAAACTAAAAGGCAAACTTCAAGAAATATTACAATCGCACATATTCCTATATCGAATTCGCACTTAAATCGCAATCAACGATTCATGACTCTCAGGGGTCCTTTATATATCGGACCCATCACTCCGCCGATGGTCGACGGTCGATCCCCCACTTCTCCGATGGACCAGATGCGATATGGTATTAAACCACTGTTAATATGCCCGTCAGGTCCATAGCCTATCGCAGTCGGCGCTTCCAATGTGGCAAGGCTTTACGGCTTGCGATATGCGACGGATGTGATCATAGATTAAGTCATGTTTGTAATGTGCGGCGGGTCTGCGTGGATATGCATCGCAGTCGGGGTTACCCCTGGTCGAGGTCCGATGTGATATCGCTATCGGCAATCGCAATGGACCGCTTGACATATTGTAGCTCCCACTTGCGAAGTGCCGATGCGATACTCACTATCGGTGATCGAAAGTCGCACAGGGTCAGGGCTTGACATTAACGTAGACCCCTCATAGCGATGCGATGTGCTAGACCCGATACAACTCAATACTCCCATGTATAGAGTTTCAAGTCCGCAATCCGCCTCCGATAGTGTATTTGCCCTAGAGCCAAGTCTTCCACCTGTATCTTCATGCATATAATTCTTTCGTGCCCCGATAGCGCCCGATAATATAAATGCACCCATTTCTCCTCTGATGGCTCTGTCTGCTTCCTTATAGCTCTGCTTGTTCCTCAGTTGTTGTGATGGCTATCTGCATCCTCTGCTAGCTCTGTTTGCTCCTATACTTTGGCATATATGTATGGTATATATATGGCTCCTCTGTAGCTCCGATAGCTCTATTCTGGCATATATGGTCCTCGAACACTATTTAGAAGCATGCACATATATATATATATATATATATTAGAAGCATGCACATATATATATATATATATATGAGTTCTGCTCCTCTTGGCTCCTTTTGCTCCTCGAATATTTCCATATTGACATCAATGACAATCTATGTCCAACAATCTCCCCCTTCGTTATTGATGGAAATATTCTATATATCTGAGTTCTGCTCCTCTTGGCTCCTTTTCCTCCTCGAATATTGCGATATTGACATCAATGACAATCTGTGTCCAACAGAGGGATCGGCCAAATCTAAGTCAAAGTCTCTCAGCTTCTTCAGATTGGTCACCATGGGAGTGGCCATGGACTTGCAGTCCATCATCCCAAAAATATTTGAAGGATCGTAATAATATATTTCCCTTCACCAAGGAAGATTCCACACGACTTCTACCAAACTTCTAATCCGAAGTAGTAATGCATCAAACCTAGATCCTTCATATCGAACTTAGAGGTCAACTCCCTCATACACTTATCAATGAGATCTCTTGCTTCTATCAGAAACAAGTCATCAACATATAACAACAAGATCACAAGCTCACCTTTAACAACCTTGTAGTAAAGGTTGGGATCAGCATCACTCTTGGTGAAACCAAGACTCATCAGGTATCCATCAATCTGAGAATACCAAGCCCGAGGTGCCTACTTGAGTATGTACAATGCCTTCTTCAGTCTGCAGACATGAGACTCCCTCACATGTACCTCAAAGCCCCGAGGTTGTTCTATGTACACTTCTTCCTCCATCACTCCATTGAGGAAAGTGGTCGTCACATCCATCCGATGCAATTTCCAACCCATAATAGAAGCAATAAAAATAATAGTTATAATAGAAGTGTACCTCGCAAGTAGAGCATATGTCCCTTCATAGTCCTCTCCCTCTTTTGGGAGAACTCTCTTGCCACGAATCTTAATTTGTACTTCTTTATCTTGCCATCTACAACATGTTTGATCTTCTATATTTACTTGGAAGTCACCACTGACTTCCCTTCAGGTCTCGACACAATTTCCCACACAACATTCTTCATGATGGACCAATATTCCTCCATCATGGAAACCTTCCAAACTTGCTGGCCTACTACCTCCTAATAGTTCGATGGCTCGGAATTAATAATGTGACCTATCAATGTTGCATATCCTAAGTAGTTCTTAGGACGTTTGCTTTCCTTGAAAGTCCCATAAAAAGTTGCATGCCCCTCTGCATCCTACAATGTACTTTGAAGCCATGCCAACCTCTTCTTAGATTTTGGAACAATGACTCTAAGTGGGTCCACTGGCTCAATGGGCCCTGTTGCTACACAAACTAGCAAGACTAGTAAATAGGCTAAAGCTAGAGGACACAACAACACCCTGGTACAAAGGCCCACTATCACCACTGCCTATGTCCCCTTCTCTTCTCGGAGTTTCACCAACGGGAGGATTCCTAATATCCCTCACTTATGATAGGTGTTATTAGGATAGGTATTAAGTGTGGCAGGGTGGCTTATTCAATTGAAAGGTTCAATGAGCTTTGGGAGAAGCTAGGAGGACTTTCCAAGAAAAACCATTTGAAAGAAAGACTACCCATTGCCTAGGGTTGAATAGAAGTTCATCCAAGGTCCAGGTAGATGAGAGAAAAGGTTATGACTGATATACTTCAACAAGTACTAAAGCTCAAGCCTTCAAGAATCCCCAAGTTGAAGGATAGCACCTAGGGTTCCCACTTGGTGTGATAGCTAGGGAATCAATTATATTGAGATTTCACCATGAGAATTGCCTCAAATAAGGAGAGCAAGAGGAAACACCAGCGCAGAAGACTGTCCAAATGGTTTTGCAAAATCTCTTCCCTATTGAATTTCGGACGAAGCCCTAGGTAGGCTTCCTTACCCTTAAGAGGATGAGAAAAGAGGTGAAGGAGAGGTGAAAGAAGAATGTTTTTTCAAGTATAATGTGAACCCAAGGATCTCACACCCAGTGCCTGCCTATTGGGAGAAATGGAATCAAGATAAACCAAGCAATGGCAACTCGCTCTTCAAGGAGACCTAGAAGAAATTTCGCTACCCTTGCTGGAAGCAACAACAAAACAACATCTAGATTTTTATACTTTGATGACACTTGTTGTGGAGTATCAAGGATGCAAATGCAATCAACCCTCTAGGAACATTCATTCATTCATTGTCCAATGAGTAACACATGCAAAAAGTTACAATAGTTCTCACTGCTTCAAATAATTCGCATTAATTAGGGCACATTATTCACCATAAGAAAACATTCCATGCAGTAGAAACTCACCAAATCAAAAATATAACATCAAATAGAACTTATAACACAAAGAAGAACATATCCCTCCACAACATTGCCAAATAGAAGCTCCAAGAATGATAGAGAAATAATATAAACATCAGAGTTCATTAATAACATCCAATTTCATCCTCTAACTGCACGTCCGAATTATTTTTGAGAGAGATCAAAGAATCAAAGGGTGATGATGAGAGTGAGGCTAGGCCTCCTCTATTTATACATAATCTAAGAGTTCAAAAATTAAAACATGGAGCCCCTCTGATGCCAAAAATGTCTAGTAACCCACCCATGGTTATAAGCCAAACATAATAGCTCATAAAATAAGTCAAATTAGCCTTATTAGGGCCACAGTAGGCTGACATGGAGGTCTAGAAGGGAAGCGTTGAGGCCTCGTGCTATAAATGAGATTGAGGAGCCAAAAAATAATGAATAAGAGGGGGATGCCCTCCAAATGTTGCAAAACGTCTCCAAACCCCAATTTGGGCTTTGTGAGCTCCAAATGGGTCTCATGGGTCTCCAAATGGCTCAAGATGAAGTCGATTCTCCATCAATGAGGGCTAGAAGATGACACATGCCCTCCCATGTCTCCCTAGGAAAGACAAAACCTCCTCAAGGCCCTGGATCAACTGCCAAGTGTCAAGAACAATGTGTAGCCCGTTGGACAACTAAGTCCAAGTTCATCATCAACTTTGTATAAATGGAGCACGAACAAGCAATGTGGTGGTGTTGAAGAAGCCCCTGGTGTGGCAATCAATGCTCTGCATGGTTGGAGGCTCATAGCTCTCAAAGCCCACCCTACAAGTACCAGAATGACCCTTTGCAGACCTTGTATTCCGTATAGGGAGGCCAAGTCCAAGATGAAAACCCATCTGTAATCCTGTATAAGATCCAATGTGTCTCTTCACCTTCCAATACAATAATTCATTAGTGCAATTGAGTAAGTAGGCTTGCTAATTTGGGGTAGAAATAGACACTCCATAGTGGCATGCCCTTCCAAATGGGCTTTGAACATGTACAAATGTTACCTTCCTTGACAAGAGAGGTTAATGAAAGACCATATTAGGTGGTTTCAACCTTGAAGGGAATGATAGATCCAAGTACATCCATCAAATGGCAGGTGTCATGTGAAATAGAGATGGAACGAAGTGGGGGTAAGAGGGAAGGCTCCAAGCCATATGCCATAGTACAAGGGTAGCTACGATGAAGGAAGCCCACACCTCAGGAGTATGAATGTAGGAGGGAGTAATCGCGGTACATGAGTTACCTGGCTTTTGTTTTTCCACCCTTCTTCATATGCCTTTGGCCTTTATTTGATTTTTCTTCATTTTACCGCTTAGGGCGGGCTGAGACCATGATGTGTAAGATGTAGCAATGGTTACCCCCTTAATGTGGGGCAGTTCATTGCCCACAAGGGGTTGGGACAAGCATGGGTTCCTCAATGATGCTAGAGGCACTCATAGAGGCCCTAGGAACCAAGGTGATGGCAATAATGATAGGGGGTAGAGCTAATGTTTAGCTTTTGCCCACGTGCTAAATTTTATTATCTCGGCCATCTTTTGCATTTTGTGGTATATTTCCTGTTGTATGTGGTCAAATTATGCTTGTATCTTTCTTTTTAGCTGCACCAACCTCCGGGACATCGTTTTAGACCTGACCAATGGAGTGGACAAGGGGAGGGGGAGGCTAACACCTTATCGACCCAATGGACAAATGTGGACCCAGATGGGGAAAATGTGAAAATGGATTGGAATGAGCAAAGGGCAGTGAGATATATGGTATCGGGAAGCGGGACCACGCAACCAAAATCAAGGTTTCCCAAGTAGTGCCACTACTAAAGCTGGTAGCCAATATGGGAGATCCCACAGGACAAGGATATAAGATTAACCCCCAACTTCCAAGTTGAGGTAAGGGAACAAGAGTAGAGTTAAAACTCGTTCTTTCTGCCAAATCTCCCCATTAATCAATGCCCAAATGTGCCCTATAAAAGCAAGCATAAACAACCAATAACATAATGAAAAATCATAGCTTCGGCGTTGGATGGCCCACCAACAAACATACGATCATAACAAGTGAGCGAGGGCACACAATGGCTAGCTTAGGTGGTGGAGAATAGTAGCACAATGAACTATTGGGTGGTTGTAAGGGGTTGTTGGCTGTCAGCTAAAGACAAATCTTGGAGAAATTTTCTCCTACAGGGTTGACCCACAGATGGTGGGTAACAAGCCCTTAAGGGCTCTTCCAGATGATCTAAAGGATGTTCCACATGTGCAAAAGGACCTGAATCCACATCCTTGGGATCCTCCTACTCACCATCAATATCCATGTGAGATACTTCGAATATCCAGTAGGTTGCATTCTCATCAAAGGTAATGTCTCGATTGATCTCAACATGTCTTTGTCCTAGAACATATATCCTGTAAGTCTTTGATGTCTCACTATATCCAACAAACATTCCCATCTTCCCAAAAGGCTCCAGCTTCGTCCTCTTTTCCTTGGGTACATGAATGTAGACTAGACAACCAAAGATCCTCAAATTCCTGACCTTCAGTTTCTCACCTGTGAAAGCCTCTTCAAGAGTCTTATTCCCCAAAATCCGATGAGGACTTTTGTTCTAAACATAAATTGTCATTTTGGATGCCTTTCCCCATAACAATTTGGGTAAATACTGATCATGGGTCATTGCCTTGGTAGCCTCAACAATGGACGTGTTTTTCCATTCGACAACCCCATTTTGTTGAGGGTTGTAAGGGACTATCAACTCCCTCTTAATCCCTGCTTCCTTGCAGAAGGAAAAGAGGTCCTTGGAAGTATACTCTCTTCCATTATCTGACCTCAGACCCTCGATCTTCTTCACTGTCAAGTTATCTACTTGAGTTTTGGACTCTTGGAACCTGCTAAAGACCTCATCCTTGGTCTTTATGAGGTCAAGCCATGTTTTCCAGGAGAAATCATCAATGAATATTACATAGTACAAAAAACCGCCCAAGGATAATACTATCATTGGTCTACATACATCTGAATGTATTAGAACCGAGATCCCCATGGACCTACTGTCACTGCTTGAAAAAGATTCCCTAATATCTTGCCAAGTGCACAACCCTTGCAAACTCCTCCATGCTCTACCTGGAGCTCTGGAAAACCTGTAACCATATTCTTTAATGTGACCAAAGCATTGTAGTGTATACGAGCAAATGTTCGATGCCATAACTCACATAGATTCGTGTTATCATGTACGAATGCTTGAGTTGATCATCCCATGAGTTTGTACAAGCCTCCCTCTCAAACACTGATCACCTTCGCAGAATCTATGCTAGAGCCCTTATTCCATGCAAGGACTTGTGCATCAACAAATGCAACTCTATACCAACTCTATACCCTTTCTCTTCCAAGGATGACATAGAGATCAAGTTCTTTTTCAAACCTGGTACATACAACACATCATTTATATGAATATTTCCACTTGACTCTAACTAGAAAGATGTTGACCTAACTCCTTTGACTACATACTTGGTATTATCACCAAGTTCCGCATTTTGTGTTCACTTCCTCTCTACCAATTCTGTGAGACTGTCTCGATTACCTGTCATATGTCTGTAGGCACCAATGTCAACTAACCAAATGTCACTATGATTTGCAATAGTGCCTGTAAGAGCAGAAAAGAAAAAGTATTATGTACCATATGTGCTTTCTTTCCTGGATCTCTTCTAATTTCATCATCATCAACATTTGCTGCAAAATCATGTTGCTTTCCCTTTCTCTTCCTATCATTCTTCCCTTCGAGACACTTGTTTTTATACTAACCAAACTTGTGACAACAAAAACACTAAATCTTTGACATATCCTTCATCTTCTTATCCTGAACGGGACCGCGTTTCCTACCTGTATTTCTTTTATGAAATTTTCCAAAATTTCTTCTCCCTTTACCATTCTTCATATGAGCTACAAATGCTTGGGACTCGCCATCTTGAGGTCTCTAAATCTCCCCCTTTGATACTAGCCTAGACTCCTCTTGGGTATTATTTCCCACTAGTGGGCAACCCCATTGGAGAAATTTTCTCCTAGATTTTTCTTCAGCCAAGAACCAACGGCCCATGACAACGACTGGTGTAGCCAATATATCATGTCAGTTGATCTCCGCTCCATAAGCCAGTCATATGTCCCCTCGCCCATTTATTGCGAGAGTGTGTTTGAAGGTGGGCTTTCCAATCATAAAGGTATGTTTTCATTGTGCAATCAGGTGCTTATGCTTGTATTTTTTCCTTGGGCACTTTGGGTATGGATTATTTGGGGACTTGGAAGAAGGAAGGGTTTTGACTATAGTTTTGTTCCCTCACCTTAAATGGGGGGTTAATCCTCAATCCTAGTCATGTGGGATCTCCCCTATTGGATTATAGATTTAGGAAGGGCACTACATGGGAAACCCCGATTTTGGTAGTGCTATCTTGTTTTCCCGTTTCACATTTTTCACCTCCCTTCGCACGTTACAAGCCTTATTTCATCATCTTCTCTCGAGGTCCACATGACCAGTAAGTCCACAAGGCTCTGGTACATCCCCTCCCCTTCTCCACAAGTTTGGGTCAGGCCTAGAAACGTTGCCCCAAAGGTTCAGGCAGCTAAAAACGAGTGTAAAGGCATATCATGGCCACATACAAAAGAAAATAATGTCACAAAATGCAAAAGGTGGTCGAGACTTTATATTAGCGTGTGAGCAAAAGCCAAACATGAGCTCTACCCCTTCATTATGGCCATCACCTTGGTTCCTAGGGCTCCATGAGTGCCCCCACATCATTTAGAAACCCATGCACGTACCAACCCCCGGTTGGCATTGAATTGTCAAACCTTAAGGGGGTAATCACCACTTATATCATACACAGCATGATCTCAACTCTTGGAGCACCGACCAGTATAATAAAGAAAAATCAAGAAGAGGAAAAAGGCAAATGAAAGAGGGTGGAAAAACAAACGCTGAGGTAACTCATGTATCCATGATTGCTCCCTTCTACATCTAGATTCTATACACCTAAGTATGTGGACATCCCTCATCATTAACACCCTTGAAACCATGGCATTTGGCCTTGAAAACCCTGCGTCCTTATTCCACCTCATCATTATTCACACGACCCCGACCCCAATCACTTGAAGCATGTACCTTGGACCTATCTTTCCCTTTTAGGGTTGTGAACAACTAATAGGTTTGTTTATTAGGCACTCCTACCTAGGGAGGTCACACTATTACATGCTAAAGGCCCCAAATTTGGAAGGGAAGCCCACTATGAAGTCTCATTTGTGCCTTGGATTAACAAGTTTGGTTCACTTGGATGCACTAATGAATTATTGTCCCTGATGGTGAGGAGATTCATTGGATCATATATGAAATTGGAAGGTGGTTTCATCATGGGTTGGACAACTTAACTGGGACCCAAGCTCACCAGAGGATCATATTCACATTTGTAGGGGATGCGTTGAGCCATGGCACTCCATCATGTGTATTAGCATCATTCCATGTCATGGGCACCTACAATAGCTTGCTCACTTGCCCACATTATTTGCGAGATGATGCACTTGGACCAGCATGACCCAGTCAGCTTAGCATGATCAGGGCGGTTGATCCAAGGCCTAGAGGAGGTTTATCTCATCCTTGAGACATGGGAGGGAAGGCACCATTATCAGGGCCCTCATTTGGAGCATTGTACAGGGTTATTTTTCATTTGGAGACCCATGAGACCAACAGATGTGCCCCAAGCCCACTTGGGGAACCACATGATGACTTGTATTGAGATTAAGGGGTCATCCCTATGTTGCCACGAAACATGGGTTCAGGGACAGGTACGAGGATGGGTGCAGGGATGGTTGTGTCACTTTTTGAAATAGGGTACGTGGGTCCATCGAGGGAATATTATAATTTTATATATTATATATTTTATAAATTATAATATATGCATACGTAAATTATAATCCTTTTAAAATACACATACATTTCGTTATTAAGTTGGAACACAATGTTGTTAAGGTCTATAATAAAGTTTATGACAAGGACAACATATTCATGATAGAAAAGATGGTTTAATTCCTATCAGTCGAAGATGGACGACATATTTATGATAGAAAAGATGGTTTAATTCCCAATTCTTGTAGTTGATCCTGGATTTTAGATATCCTCATAAAGTATGAGGCTATTCCATCTTCCTTAGACATCTTTAGCTTGTCGAATTCCTGTCTTAATGAGATGACTTCTCCAGCAGTGCTTACGAAATACAACTCTACCAATTTGTCATAGATTTCTTTTGAAGTTTTGAATTTAGATGCATATGGGATGAGGGGATCCTTGATATATTCTATGAGAATCCTTTGAGCCCTGACTTCCCCTTTCATATACTTTGCAAGTTCTTGAGCATCTTCTTCTCCTGGTTTGTTGATAGTTCCTTTGACATAACCCATGACCTCATTTTCAATGAGATTTAGATCTGTCATTTTCTACCATGCAAGATAGTTTGAAGCCCCAACCAATTTGTTGCTCTCCTTGCAAAAAGACATTTTGACAGATTCTGATAAGGTCATATACTTACGTGATAGGATGCTCCTTTCTCCTTACTTCCTCCTTGATGTTGATGATGATATAGAGAATAGAAAATTTCTCTTTGTTGAAGATAGTTTTCTTCAATAATGATCCTTGATCTCACAGAGAGGGAGATCCCTTTTGATGGTGAAGTCATGTTGATGAAGATCAGTGACGACTTCTTATTTCAACAAGAGAGAGTCTTGATGACACTGTCTTTTGATCTAGCTTCCTTTGGATGAATAGTCTTTTAACTTGATTCATAGATCTCTTCAACGCTTCTTGTCTTGATGATGATCCCAATACTTCTTTGTAGACTTCCTTGATCTAGGGTTATGATGGTTCCTGTTATCACTCCAGTAAACTCTCCTAGGTTGTAGCTCGAAGATGCCTGGTAACATATAATCTTCAATATTGTTCTCTGAACTATTGGAATAAATGATGGTTTGGATCAAGTTAGATAACCATTTCAGCTCTATTCTCACTCAAGACATGCATGAACACTCTCACCAATACAAGGCTTTAGACCACTAATGCTCAATAATATATAGATTCAATGGATAGATGGAGAATACTGACTGTACCAACAGATTGCATACATAAACATAAATGAATGGCTAGCTATAGGCAACAAAAGAGAATACTAACTGTACCGGCAGATGCATATATGACCACATATGAATGGCTAGCTACAGGAAGTAAAGAAGCTTGCAAATCTAATTCATCAAAGCAAAGATAAGATGACAGTTATCTAGCCTTAGACACAAAAGAAAACATGAACAAACTATTCAAGTGCAAGCATAGAACAGCAAAGAGAATGGACATTGAACATATAATAGCAAAAGAAGCTTATATTGCTAGAATGAAGATGAGAAGTTTGAAGGAATAGAAGAGGAACAATCTCCAGAAGTTGAACCTCTATTACATCTTACTCTCAGCTATTTATAGCCAGTTTACAATGCTCCTGAGCTCTAAGAGGCTCGGAGTCTTTATCTGTCTTATCTGCATTGTTAACTGATTTGATATCCTCTAGGCAAGCATGGGATCGGAGTTTTCTGCTTCTGACAGCAGAGTAACCACTTTCAGATATTTTTGGTAGCTTGTTGCACTGTCTGGGAGTTCTCCCATGCCAGAGATGCCCCACAATCATCCTGTTTGTTCTGGCTGTGTTATGCTGTGGTTCCATGATCGTTTCTGGTTGATTTGGCAGTGTTGCGTTGTCTATGCTCCTTGATCACTTCTGTTGCGGGCTAGCTACGCGTGTTGTGGCTCCATGACTGCTTTGTCGTTGATTCGGCCTCTGCTCTGTGGTGGAATGGCTCTTTGGGCCTATGAAATCCCTTTAAAACGTGGATAGTGACTGCTTTCTGCTATGAACAGAAAACACAACAATTCTGAGAATTCCCGCCCCTCTTTGTCCTTTTCGAACTTCAAAAAGTCCGTAAACATGATTGATTCCTTTATCGAGTCCGCCCTTTGGGTCGCTGTCGCATATCGCAGCTAGCCGATTCCCTCACTTCCCTTTGTATTTGAACATTCGTGAAAAACGCTGGAAAACATGAAAAATTTCCTTTGGCAGACTTCAATATCTATATATATATATTTCACTTCCTGGACCCTTTCGGGTCCGAGCTTCATCGCTATCATCGCTCCAAGGCTTCCTTCGTATTTCGTTTAAACAATGAAAATACACAAAACTATTAAAAAATGGGTTTTGGCGGATTTGAAAGATTATAAAATCTCATTCCCGAAACCCATCAAGTCCAGGTCTTATCGCATCGCGCATATGTACATGTAAACGCTGCGCCCCTTGGTCTTCCCGATTGCGATCTGCCGATGCGATGTGGGTCATCGATCTGCGCGCGTGATCGATGGTGCACGTTGAATCGGTGATCGCTATCGCTCATTCCACACAACCTACGCCGATGCGACCCGCCGATAGCGATCACCGATCGACGGTGTCCAGCTTCGATTGCCACTGCTTGGGACCGCCGATTTGCGATTCGCCGCTTAGATTTGGGTCGTTGATCGGCCAGATCTGACGACAGCTGTGCATTCTTGAGTTTTAAGCCTGTGCTAAGGGTTTTTTCATGATTTTGAAGTAATTTAGCCTCCCGATAGTGTATTTTTTCCCTTCCAAGGGCTCTCGGCATGTGATGGTTTTGCTCTTTGGATGATCTTAGTGAAGATTTTGAAGATTTTAAGAGCAATTTGGATCCATTGCATGATTTTAAGCAAACTTTGGAAACTTTGGGAGTGTTTTGGATCCATTTTTTGGCCAAATGCCAACAAAGCTAACAGTTCCTTTGACTTCAAGATGATCTTCGCTTCGATGCCTTCCTTGAGATTTGATCCTTGAGTGTCCCTTGATTAGATGCCCTTCCTTGTCTTAGTCACCTTAGCTATGATTCCATGTTCCATGTTGAGAAATCTAGGGCAAAGATATTAAGTTATTTCTCTTTAATTAGTAACTATTTGTGAGAGCTTTTTACCTCTTTAGATTAGGATCTTCCTTTACTTGGGTTATTAGTGTTCTTCTTCATCAAACAACTACCAATGCATAAACATAAATAGATAAGAGACAAGGAATGTAGGCTATCAGCCAGGGCCAAAACCTCTCAATCTCTGAGAGGAAAACCCACACAAATTCTTCTTATAGAGATTCCAATTGGCAAATACCAATACCACGACCCTCGACCTATTTTCCACTACAAGACCAAGACACAAGTTCTCTTGACAGTGAACCTTTTGCTCCTTTCCTCTTCTTGATTCGTCTTCCACTTCGACCTTCTTAGCACCGAGACACCATCAACACCAAGATCTTACTATGGTAGTACTGAGATCTTCTTCACTGTGCTAGCACAGAGATCCTTTCGATGTAGTAGCACAAAAATCCTCTAGCTATAGTAGCACTAAAATCCTCTCACTGTAGTAGCTCTGAACCCTTATCACTATGATAGCACCAAACTTATTTGTTGTGGAGGCACCGAGATATAGCACTGAAACATTTATTGTGATATATCACCGAAGTTTTGCCTTCTTGATCTTCACTATAATCTGCTTTCTATCTCAGAAAATTATGCAGAGAATATCCCTGTGATCTATTCGAACTTCACTCTGAAATTATCCGAAATTCTTTTTGCAATAAGGTCGAGTTTTTGTACCCTTATCCGAGCTCTTTCACTGAATTTTGTCTATGCAATTGTCATCCGAATTTCAGAGGTGATCGAACTGCTTGACTGTGGAATAGGACAAGTTGCCTATTTATAGTAGTTTGTCCATGCATATTAGCTGACATGACCATATGAAGAGTTGTGTCTCCAATTTAGGTGAGTCGACATGAGTTCTACATTTCATCTTGAAGCCGACTTGAAGGATAACTTGTGCTTGTCTTGGAGGGCTACTTGACAATCCTATTGACTGATATCCATTTGTAACATGCCCAAGGGTTCTTCATACATGACATTGACTCTCTTTGACTTTTATGGCTAGATGACAAATCCTAAGGGCTCACAATAGCAGCCATCTAAAAAATAAAATTCCTTGCTCATGAAACCCATGAGGCAAGCATTACAATAATAATTTTATTTTTCTACTTTACATCATTTACATAAAAATCACAATAACATATCATTGTCAAGACCGAACCTTAGTTACACTTTTTAACAGTTTCTCCATCCATTTCTGTTTTTCTGTAGATAATGTCTTTTGTTGTGACAAGAAATGAAGATTCTTGTGATCTGTACGAATTGAGAATTTGCTTCACAAGAGGTACTGACACCATTTATTCAATGCATGTACGATGGCAAGAATTTCTTTATGATATGTAGACTTCAAGCTTTCCCTTTTGTTGAGCTTTCGATTTTCAAAAGCTATTGGGTGGTTGTTCTGCATTAATACTGCTCCAATTCCGAACCCTAAAGCATCACATTCTACCACAAAGGGCTTCGAAAAAATTGTGGTCGCTAGTACTGGAGTAGATGACTTTACTTCTTTTAATGTCTCAAAACACTCTTCTTCTTTGTTATCCCATCAAAAGGCATTTTTCTTCAACAAGCTTGATAGGGGGCAATCAAGTGTGCATAGTTTTTGATATATCTTCTATAATATCTTGTTAATCCCATAAGCCCTCTTAAGGTCGATATATTTTTTGGTTTTGGCCACTCTTTGATTGCCTTGATTTTACTAGGGTCTACCTTGACTCCTTCCTTGGATATGACGTGACCGAGGTATTCAACTTCCTTTTCATCAAGCGTACACTTCGATAATTTTGCATAGAACCGACTCTTTTCTAGTAAGGAAAGTAATTACTCTAGGTGCTTGAGGTGCTCCTTCCAGGGTTTGTTGTAGATAAGGATATCATGAAAGAAAACTAATACAAACTTTTGTACGTATGGATTAAAAAACCCATTCATAATTGCTTAGAATGTAGCTAGGGAATTTGTTAATCTGAATGGCATCACCTTGAATTCATAATGTCTTGCATGAGTTTTGAACGCAGTCTTCTCGACATCTTCTAGCCTTACTCGGATCTAATAATACCCTGACTTCATATATAAAAAGCACTTTGCGCGAAGTTCATCTAACAACTCATCTATGAACGCAATGGGAGATTTGTTTTTTATAGTTATTTTGTTTAACCCCTGATAATCTATACCTTGTCTAAAAGACCCATCCTTCTTTCGAACCACTGGAGTTGCTTACGTGTTTCTACTTTTTGTAATAACTCTAGATTTTAGCAAATCTTGAATTAGCCTCTCTATCTTTGCTTTGTGATGATGAGGATAGTGGTATGGTTTGATATTAATGAGCATTGCATCTGGTTTAACTTCTACAATGTGTTCTATCTTCCTTTCTGATGGTAACTTCATATGCAATTCTTGAAATACGTAGTTATACCTCTAGACTAGGGTTGTTGTGGTAGAACTACATTTGTAGTTAATAATTGTGTTTTTTGACATTATGTGATATATACTAGTGCTCCTTTTCAAATAAGTTTTTTCATTTTTTGTGCAAATACAATTTGGGTAAGAGGTGGTTGGAATCCGAACAATTTATATCTTCTACCAACCCATTTGAACTTTATGAATTTCTTCTGATGATTTGTGGAGTACATCCCCAATGTTTGTAGCCATTGTGTTCCCAAAACAACGTTTATCCCTCCCAGGGGTATTGTGTAAAATCTAGACTCCAATTCATAATTCGTTAATTATAATTTAGCCTTGTCACATTTTCCAACTCCATATATTCTTTTATTGTCTGCCACCATGATTCTTATGTCAGTTGTTGGGTACACATATAGGTTTAGTTTCCTTGCAACATTTACATCTATAAAATTATGAGTGTTTCCTATGTCTACTAGCACAGTGAGGTTTTCCTTTTTTATATGTCCTCTTGATTTCAGCGTTTGTGGTTGCACTATTCTTGTGACTACAGCAAGAGAAATCCTAGGATGGCTTCTTCTGGTTTTGTGCTTGGGGCTTTAATTTCCTCGCTAGTCTCTTCATCTGAAATAGTGCAAGCTAAGTCTTCATCCTATTCTGCTTCACAGTTGTAGAGTTTTTATCTGTTGCATTTATGTCTTGGTACATATTTGTCTCCACATTTCCAAGATTTGTCTTCCTTCTTCTTCTCTGGATTTGGGTAGTGGTTACCATCTTCTCGTAATTGGGGTGGTATATACTTATTAGATACATCTGAATATTTTTCCTTGATTTTCCTTTTGAATTTTTACTTGATTTCTTGGAACTTGTCAACAATGTCTTAATGAATCTATTTTTTTTTTCAATAATCTTTGTCGCATATCTAGAATCTTCAATAGCCTTAGGTTCCATAGTTTAATCTTTGCATAGATATAGTCCACGTATAGACATTTTAAGTAGCTGCTCTTCAGTGACTCTACTTTTTCATATCACCAATACTTCCCATTCACGGGTATAATCACTTATAGTCCCCTTCCGATTGAGATGTATAAATTTGTTGTACACATAGTCATCCTCTTAATCATGACACCTTTTTGATAATGTTGTTGTGAACCCTTCCAAATGAAAAGAACGAATGTCACTTTTTCGTCCACTAGAGGAACTAGTCGTAAGCTTCTCCTTCTAAGGTGTTGGAAGCGGTCATTATCTTTTCTCTTTCACCTAATAGGGGATTTGCTTCAAAAAAATTATTGATCTTTTTGACCCAAATAATTGCACCTCTATGATCCTTACCATCATATTTTGGTAATCCATTCTTAATTTTTTGATAGTTCTTGTCTGGAATTGTAGTGTGATATTGACTGCCTAAAAAGTATATCTCAGGATGTTCTTGATGGTCATGTTCACTTGCATTTTGCGGCCTAGCTATTGGCCATTGATAGGGAAAATATTGTATCGTTAATGTGTCCATCTTCTCCATTAGTTGATTAATCTATTCGCTATTGTCATTAAGCCTTTTGGTGGTTTCATCAATTTTTTTGTCTCTTTGTAGTATTTGGTCCATCTTCTCCATCAAATTTTTTTGTCCTTCTGTTAAATCTATTTGCGACTTTTCCAAACTACTGAGACAATATCACATGTTATCGACTTCGTCTCTATAACGACTTATGTTGGCTTGCAACTCGTTGTTGTTCACTATTTTGGTCTTATTCTTCTTGGCAGAACCCACTACTTTTTTTTTAAATTATTATCTAAATATATATAAAAAGCTAATAATGATACTAATAATAATAATAATAGAATCATTAATTATTATACTAATAATTGAACTATATATAAAAATAAATATACAATTAGATATCACTGTGGAAAAAGTCCCGAAAAAATCGGGATTTATTCCTCAAAATACGATTTTTTGGGCTAAACGATTATATCAACCGATTTTTTGGCGATTTTTTCATAAACGAAAAAATCGCGATATTATCGAATTAATCCCGATTTAATCGAGAGTCGATTGAAAAAATCGCCTTGCATTATGAACGCGTGGATAAAAACCCGGAAATCATTCATTTTGGTTCATTTTCATTTTTCACTGTCTGTTTTGGTTGTTCCGCGCTATGGAGAATCAAGGGTTTCAAACTTTCAAGTTTTCAGTTTGCATTTGCCGCAAGCCTCAAGGTATGCTCATTTCTCAGACTTCAGTGACCAGTCTTCAAAGTTCAGATTTAGAAATCCGTTACCTGTAGGGCCTAGGCTGTTAAAAGTTACGTATTATGTAAACAATAATATCATTATGATTAATATATAATATATATTTAATATTACATATGGCTATGCGCATTGTGGGCAGCAGAAAACCATTATCCAAATTCCAAATTTGTTATAAACTTATATGACATATGTATTGTCACTTTCGATAACTTCTAATTCAGCAAGACATAATGCTCATGAGACATAACAATGAGCAAATCTATGCATAGTTGAATCGTGGAAGATTGAATCATAATAATGATGTGAAATCTGAACAATTTTTATTATACCATATGTTCTGTTAATATAAGATATGGCAGCCAATCTTAGGTTATCGTATGGATATGGAATATATTATATGAGTACAGGGAACCAACTGTAAATTAACAGTAGGGCAATGTTTCTAAATTCTGTCACCACTCACCAGCAAGTGGATACCGATACATACTTCCAATAATGCCTTTTACAGCAAATATTGTGACCTTTAAAACGTATTCATTGAGATAATAATAATATCAGTGAATTGGTAATTATCATAAAAATAATCATTGCACTCACATATACTGTTATAAATAATAAATATTATTTATTTTTATATATTTCCAAGCCCAGTCATATGACTCATATCCTATTCAAAATCTTCTAAAAAGCTACCGTATCCATGTCTGTCCCTGTATCTGTAATAAAAAGTTAAAAACAGTATAGCTGTTAACATATAATAATAAATATTAAATATATATGGCTTAAGTGTTCACTGTTCGGTGGGTCTAAAAATTTAAAAAATTTAAAATTAGAATTACTGTGAATTTGTAATTTAAATTTTAAATTTACTAATTTGTTTCTAAATTCTGAGTGCAATACAAATTAATAATTATATTTTGCTTATTTGAATTTGTTTCAATTTTTTTTGTGCCCAGGTTTAAACTTTAAATTCAAGCTCAAAGTTTAAAACAAAATGCCGAGGATTTTGGTTTCTATGTGGGAGTTTGGTGAGCCTGATGCTACACCCGAAACTGGGGGGGTCAATAGAATGTATTTGACTTGCAAGTTGTGTGGCAAGCATATGTCAGGAGGCATCAATAGATTAAAGTTCCATTTGGGGCAAATTCCGGGGCAAAATGTTGAACTTTGCAAAAACACAACTCCAGAAATCATCCGACGGGCCATTCAATCATTGATGGATAAAGAGGAGGGAAAAGACACCAGGGCAGCAATAACAAAACAACTTGTATGGGGCTCAAGAGTGGGGGGAACTGAGAGTGGCAATGCTTCTACAGCAGCATCACCTTCCTCACCCATGGGTACTCATCCTTCTATCTCATCTTTTTTTGTTCCTAGAACAACAACTAGTTCACAACTTGGGATCAAATCATCAATGAAGAAAAAGGAAAAGGCAGAAGCTGACAAGTTGGTCAGTAGGTGTCTTCTATGGAGTGATGTTCCTTTCAACATTGCCAAGACAAACCCATTCTACCAGCCTATGTTTGATGTTGTTGTTGTCGTTGGCCCGGGGTACAAAGTCCCCACCTTTGCAGAATTGAGAGGGCCTCTCCTTCAAGATGAAAAGACTGAGTGCACTACTAGATTGGTAGAGTTTAGGGCATCATGGGAGCACGCTAGATGCACAGTCATGTCAGATGGTTGGACTGACCAGAAGGGTAGGAGTCCCAGGGTTGCAGGAATCGCCCCCCCCCCCCGCCGGATCCAAACCCAGAATCGCGGTTCGGAGCGAAGCGTCCCGGAATCCTTGCTGGAAGCGCGATTCTCATTTTCAGGTGGCGCGGATCCGGGAAATAATGGCGATTCCTGGCAAATGGTGTTGCGGCCGCCCGGAACCGCGGATCGGAGGACGGTTCGGGCACGGGGTGGCGCCACGCTTCCGGCCCGGAACCGCACGCCACCCGCACGCCACCCAGGCGCAACCTGGACGCAACCCCGCACAGCGCATTTTAACTTTTTTTTTTTTTAAATTTGTTTTAAAATGTAACTTAACTAGCACTTAACTAGCATGAGGGGGTGGGTTAGGTGAGTTTAAGGTGAGTTTAGGGTGACTTTAGAAAAGAATAAAGCCCCCATTCTCTTCTCATTTGCTCACTTTGAGTTTATGAGAGTTGGAGAAGAGAAGAGAGGAGAGGAGAAGAGAAGAGAGGAAAGGAGAGGAGAAGAGAGGAGAGCTTGGAGGAGTGAAGAAGGAGGAGCTAGGAGAAGGAGGAGGAGCTTGGAGCAAGAGCTTGGAGGACTTCATCTACAAGAGCTAAAGAGGTAAGTTCAAACCCCAAACTCCCTTGTTTTTTTGAAAAAAAAATTGTATTTTTCTCCTCCCTCTCCTACTCTTTCCCATTGTTTCTACTTGCTCCTTTATTTACAGGTTGTCCACCACCTATATCCATATTCCAAGATGGTGTTCTTTTGGCTTCTATGTATCATTCCACTCTTGGTTTTAATGATGGCAAGGGTGAGGAATAGAGGGGAAGAGGAAGGGGATGAACTTGGTCCTAATAGTAGTGACCCAATGTATGATGAGGAGGAAGGGTTTGAAGAGGAAGGGGATGAACTTGAAGAGGACACTGAAGCACAAGATGGGAAAGGTACATCAAATCCCTTGTGGAACTATGTGACCAAACTTGAAGGGGGAAAGGGTGGTGGATCTTACAAATGGATGTGCCCTCATGATTGTCATGGAGGAAAACCATATACGGGTTCATATACCCGTCTGAGGAGGCATTTTTGTGGGGTGCTAGAGAGTGATGAAAAAAAGGGTTCTGTGGGGGTAGCCATTTGCCCAAAAATTTCAAGTGAACAAAGACAAAAATACATCAAAATAGAGATGGCTGCACAACAAAAAAACAAGAAACAAAAAACTCATTCAGAATCAAGTGCAACCTCTAAATTTGGTAGTTGCCCATCTCCTTATGGTACTTCTGCAACCTCTGGAGGTAGAAAAACAATAGCGGATTTCCTTAATGTTACTGGGAGGGATGATGTGGATGGAAAGGTAGTCCGTTTTCTTTGTGCTTGCGGTGTACCATTCAATGTGCTTCGCTCTCCCTATTGGCATGACATGGTAAAGGCCATCAATGAAGCCCCAAAAGGATACAAGGCCCCCAACTATGAGAAAGCTAGAACAGTGTTATTAGAAAGAGAAAAAGCTAAGGTTCAAAGAGCTTTGACACGTTTTACACATGAGTGGGTGGATTATGGGGTATCCATTGTATCAGATGGGTGGACAAATATTAGAAACCAACATTTGATAAATGTTCTTGGTGTTTCTTCTAAGGGTGCAGTATTTATTGCATGTCATGACTCCTCCTCCATCAGTGCAACTGCACAAAACATTGCAGATCTCCTATTGAAATCAATCAAAGATGTTGGTCCGAATAATGTGGTTCAAGTGATCACAGATAATGCAGCAAATTGTAAGGCAGCAGGAAAAATTATTGAGCGTACTCATCCACACATCTTTTGGTCTGGGTGCCTGGTTCACACATTGAACCTTTTGATGCATGATATTGTGAAACACAAAGAATGTGGGTGGATTGCTGAGGTTTACAGGAAAGGGAAGCAGCTCATTAAATTCATCACAGGGCATACAAGGGTAAACTACTTCTATGGCACTTACTCCAAGTTGCAATTGCTTAAAATTGCAAAGACAAGATTTGCTAGTTATTACCTCACCTTTAGGCGGCTAGTGAAGGTGAGACAAGCTTTAACTAATCTGGTGTGTGCTGAAACATGGGATGAAATTAACCAGTGTACAGATGGTGCTACTGCTAATGTAGTCAAGGACACTGTTCTTGACACTTACTTTTGGTCACAGGTTAAATATGTTTTGCAATTCACCAAACCAATTTATTACATGATCAAGTTTGCAGATTCAGATCGACCAGTAATTGGGGAGGTGTATGAGCAAATGGATAGCATGTTGGGGCAGATTAAAGACATTGTTGAGCCTAGAGATACCACCTTGTACAATTATATTCGTGAAGAGGTGGAAAAGCGATGGGATATGCTAAATGTTCCATTGCATGCATTAGCATATGTTTTGACACCTAGGTACTATCATCCATCATGGCTTTCAAAACCAGCACCTGGGGGGGGAAGCAGGAAAAAACCACACCAAGATAAAGAGGTTCACGAAAAATATATGGCTGCATTGAGTAGATTAATCCCTGATAATGAGGAGGCTGCATTGGTACGGAGACAGGTGAGCAACTATACGCTCAACACTGGTCCATTTGGGAGCATGCATTCAATTGAAGATCGAGAGCATTTTTCTGCTCTTGAGTGGTGGAACATGCATGGAGGGCCTACTCCACTTCTACAGAGTTTGGCATTGCGGGTGCTATCACAGGTGGTAAACACTTCTTCTGCAGAGAGGTGTTGGAGCTCTTATTCTTTCATCCACAGTGTTAAAAGGAACAGGTTGAGTTTAGACCGGGCAGAGAGCTTGGTTTATGTTCATTACAACTTGCGATTGTTGTCCCATTACTGTGAAGATGCAAAGTCTAATAAAGACTTGGTGACTTGGGACAAGCATCCAGAGGAGCCCAATTTGGAGGATGGAGTGTTGCAACTAGAGCAATTAGAGGATGCTCTCATGGTATGTCCATTGTGGTATGAATTTTCCAATTTTCCCTTATAAAGCATTTCTCTAATTCATGTTTTTAATTTTTTTGTTAACTAGTGTTTTTTTTTTTTTGCATGAATTTTTTGAGCGATTCTAGGATGATGATGACCGTGTTGATATGCCACCACCCCCACCCCCATATGGTCCTAGGTTCCATGGTTCAACACCAACAGCAGGGGGTTCTTCTTCATCAGTTCCAGTGCCACGACTTACACAGGGACCATCTTCTTCATTGCCACCACGTGGAGGCACGCCATCACGTTCTATTCGTGGTGGAAGGAGGAGAGATTAGTAGATATATTCACAATCTACTTCTTTTTGTCATAGTCTATAGATTACTCATTAGACTTGTAGACTTGTGAATTTGAATTTTGAACCTTTTTGGCTTGGCGGTGACCAAGTGACATATTTTGTAAACATTATTATTTGAATTTTGGACATGACAAATGTTGACAGTTGCTCACTTGCTAGATAAATCATAATATGCTCTATGTTTTATGTTTTATAATATGCTTAAAAATTTGATGTATGTTTGTAATAGCTAGAATATAGATGATTGTTGTACATACTAGTAACTACAATGGAATCATGGATGCCATATCTATCTTGATTTATGCAAAAATATGCATGTTTTCATGTCTTCTACAATTAATTTGGTATTTGGGATGTTTGTTTTGAGTATAAATGCAAAAAAATATATAAAAATATATATATATATAGCAGACGCTTCCGCGGACGCTTCGCTCCCTAGATTTTTGGAAAATGACGCTTCAGCGCTTCGCGCTTCCGCTTCGCTCCCGCTTCGTGCAACATTGGGTAGGACCCTTCTTAACTTCTTGGTTAGTTGTCCCAAGGGGACAATGTTTATGAAATCTGTTGATGCATCTGCACACATTAAAGATACACGTACATTATGTGAGTTGTTGGACATCTTTATTTAGGAAGTAGGCCCAAGCAATGTTGTCCAAGTCATAACGGACAACGCTGCAAATTATGTTGCAGCTGACAAGATGCTTATGGAGAGGTATCCTAACTTGTTTTGGACACCTTATGCTGCTCATTGCATTGACTTGATGTTAGAGGATATACGTAAGATTCCTAGTGTGAGGGATATTGTTGAATCATCCAAGAGCATAACAAAATTTATATATAATCATTCATCTGTGCTTAGCTTGATGAGAAGATTCACCAACAACAAAGAGTTGGTGCGGCCTGACATTACACGAATTGCCACTACTTTTATATCTCTTCAGTCTCTGTTGAATTCTATGTGGGAGGTGAAGAGCATGTTTCTCTCAGCGGATTGGCGTTCTTTATCTATTAGCCGCAAACTGGAGGGAGAGGGCATATGCAGACTAGTTTCATATGACCAGAGCTTTTGGGCAAGAGTAGAGGAGGTGTGTGCCATTTCAAAACCTTTGGTAAAGGTTCTTCGATTGGTTGATGGAGACAAGCCCGCAATGGGCTACTTGTATGAGGCCATGGATAGGGCCAAAGAAGTCATCCGTGCTTATTATGCAGATAAGGGAGACGAAGGGTTAGAGAAACAACAGGTCATATGGAGAGTGATTGATCAGCGATGGAACAATACCCTCCATCGCCCCATTCATGATGCAGGTGTCTACCTCAACCCTGCATTTTCTTATGCTTGTGGTTTCAGATTTGATGCCGAGGTGATGGATGGATTCTTCACTTGTGTCGAGAGGATGGTGTCATCTGAGGAAGAATGTGAGGAGATTTCTAAAGAAATGGAGGTCTATAGGATGGGAAGTGGCACATTTGGTTTTAACATGGCTATTAAGAATAGGACGACCAAAATGCCAGGTAAGCTTCAGTTTGTTTCAAACTTTCAAGTTTAGAATTTCAATTTTTTTTTTTTATGTTTCTCATTTTTCTTTTAACTTGTAGATGCTTGGTGGACAAGCTATGGTGCCAGAGTACCCCATCTCCAAAAGCTTGCCATTCGAGTGCTCAGCCAAACATGCAGTTCCTCTGGGTGTGAGCGCAACTGGAGTGTATTTGACAAAATACACTCCAAAAAGCGCAACAGGTAAAAACTAAAAAGATTTCAAATTAAATTTTTTGAATTCGTTTGATTAATTTTAATATTTAAATTTTCTAAGTACTAATTTACAATCTATGACCCTAATACAGATTGGAGTCCAAACGCCTCAATGACATGGTCTACGTCTACTACAATCTTCGATTGTGGGCGAGACAGCTTCAGAAACCTACTGATGTGGAAGCCATCTCATTGGACAATATTGATACCACCGCTTCATGGAGAGTCGAGACTGAGAGGCCAATCTTGGACTCGATCCCGGATTGGTTTGGTGTGGATCTAGAGGATGTAGCAGTTGCAGAGGAGGGAGAGCCAGAGATAGAGGAGGAGGAGGCGAAGCAACATCAGGGTCACGAGGCAGTAGCAGAGCTGGATGAGGATGTTGAGGAGGAGGTGACACCATCTAGGATGGGCAGCAGCAGCAGCATAGCACAGAGGCCACCTCTTCCATCCGCTTCTAGAGGACGATTGAGTCCATTTGATTTTGTATCCCCAGGGGCAGGGTCTTTTTCCTCTCGAGGAAAAGGCAAATCCATTCCCTATTCCCGTAAAAGGGAAAGAGGATCTCAGTGACTGATTAGTGATTACTTGATGACTTTTAGATGACTCATGATGTACATTTATTATATTTTTTGTTGATATTTTGACTGTTGAGAGTTGAGACTCAGACAGGACTCAAAATTCAGGAGTTGATTCACTATTTTGATATGTGATGTAGCACTAGACTTCATATACATATTATATATTAGCTTTCTTTACATGTTTATGTGGAAATGCATTTATTTGATGTTGTGGATACTCTAGATGTTAAAAAAAATATAAAAAAATGAATAATTTTGTGTTTTTTTAATTTTGCCGACTTTTTCGAAAAACTCTTGACTTTGCCGAGTTTTTCAACTTTTGGACCCTTGCCGAATTAATCCCGACTTCGACTTTTTCCACATTGAATTATATAGCTATTAGTTATATAATTATTAGCTAATTATAGAATTACAAAACTATATAATGAATTTACTAATTTATATAATTATATAATGAACTTATATAATTATATAGTTACAAATGACACTAAAAACGACGGTCATACGGCATGTCGATCGGGAAGGAGACGAAAGATGAGGTGCTTGTCAGCAAGAAAAAAAATAAAGCAGTCTGGCAGCTGGGGAACAGTTTGACAGCAAGCGAAACAATGAACACCACGCAAGGAAAGACGTGGACGGAAATCAAGGGAAAAAGCACGGAACAAAGGGGATCTAGCAAACAGAACACAGTGTGGACGGACAATGGCTTGGGCAACTACATGTAGCAGCCGCAGAGACGGTGGGAGGTAATTCGGACAAACTGGATAACAGCGAACATGGAACAGTAATGAAATTATGCAGATTGTCCATCGATTTGGACAGAGGATTAAACTGCTCTTAAACCAATACAGAAGAAAATCGATTTGCAAAAATATATATGTATTTTATTTATTATTGAATGAATGAATTGATGACACAATCTCTCAAAACGGTGTGCCTAAATAAGCATTGACTGGTCACAAGAGCCTTTTGAATGTGCATGAATCTTAATTTCAGTAATTAATGTTTTTACTAATGTTTTCATTAATTACCATTTAATTATTATTTATCATTTAATTATTATTTATTTTTTATTTATTATCACATTCATAACAGTCAAACTTCAGATACTTTGCTCCTTTATCTAATCACACATGCGGCTATCTTGTGTAGAAGATGTTGTGATGAGTGGTGGGTCGAAATGATGTTGACTTGTGTATTTATACTTGTCAAGTGGGTTTGACCAAGGGTCACACCCATTCAAGGCAGGGCTGACTTGTCAACTTGGAGCCTACACGAACCCCAAAAATTAAACTTTAATTTTATTTTTCATAATTTTCCTTAGCCGATTTAGGAGGGCCTCTTAGCAGGAATACCTCCCGATGCTACACAAAAAATCAACACAATCTTGGTAGGATTTATCTTCAACTCTCCTCCACCTATCACATGTCCTAAATACACCAATGACTATTGTGCAAACTCACACTAGAGATTTGCCAACTCTTGAGATTTGCCAATAGTTGGTGCTTCTTCAATGTATCTAGCACCTGCATCAAATGTGAGATGTGCTCCTCCAAGGTAGCATTGTATACCAGAGTATCATCCAAATAAACAATAACAAATGAATCTATAAAAGGGCGTAACATATCCTTCACTAATCCCACTTCTCGACAATGACTTTAATATAATACAATTCCATTTTTTATCCAAATCAGAAATTTCCAATTTTTAAAACCCTCAAGCAACTGTTTATTAAATTTACATTCAATTAGGAAATGAGCAAACAATTCAGATCATAATATGTATATATTATTCTAAAGCTTCTTGTGCAATATAGTATCAGTTACAAGACACACGCTTGTTTACAAATTCAGTTCACTGGCACAATCAGACAAAGAGTTTACCAACACAGTGAGAAAACGCATCAATATCCGTAGTTTATTGCAATTTTCTGTATCCAAATAATCCTGCATAGCCAAAATAACTTCTGTAAGAATAAACCCTCCAAGACAAGGTAAAATTCATCAGAAAAAAAAAGAAAACTAGAAAACATCACAAACATAGTCAATGTGAAGAACAAAATAGTGCAGAACATAATTCAAACAATTATTAAAATTGCATCTGAGAAATATTGAATTAATTCTAGCAATTTGCATGTGCAGTTATAGGCATAAAAAGTATTCAAGGTGAAACAAAAAAGTATATAGCCATAAGCTAACATAAGGGAACTACACAACTTGAAAAACTTCACACCAAAAGTCAACATGCTTTAACTTCATAGCAAATTTCAACAGACAAATTTCTAACCAGTGTAAACCTTATTAGACAGGACTGAATTTAACTTCAAATATTCCACACAAAAAAAAGTCACTAATAAATTACAGATCTATGAAAAAACAGCATGAAATTCAACAAAAAATGAATGTATGTGAGTATATATCACGGAGATTTGCACATGTCTCCATACATCAGACAACTTTTTAATAAATGGAGAATTTTCCTAGTTGACGGTTACATAGTATATATGTAGTCAACTTATGTTTCTTTTGTTACAACCAGGGAAAACGTTGGCTGAGCCTTCTAGAAACAAAAAAGAAATATCTTTGGCAAATGTCAGGCATTATAACCAAAACTTTGGAAAATGTGAATCTTTTCCCTTGAAAATCCATGAACTTGGTAATAATATGAAGAATGTAGATAAGATAAATTTATTAATGTCCATTACAATGTTGCACGAAGCGGGGACAAAGTGGGGACATTTTTTGGAAGCAGATCCTCGGAAGCGTCATTTCTCAAAAATCTAGGAAGCAAAGCGTCTCGGAAGTGTCTACTATATATATTTAAATTATTTTGCATTTATATTCAAAAAAAAATTCCAAAATACCAAACTAGTTGTAATAGACATGAAAACATGCATATTTTTACATAAATCAAGATAGATATGATATCCATTGTACATCAATGATTAATTATTCCAGCGTCAACCATCTAGATTCATCAACGATCTAGAATCTAGATTCCTCTTCTCATGTCTAGTCTTTCCCTCTACTTCGATTCTCTAGGGATATCAATCACATTGCCCAATTTTGAACAAATGGCCTTGTCGCACAGAATGTCTAGGCACTGCGACAATGGTTCAAATCAGGGGTTGTCTCCCCGATCACCAATCTCTCCATTTAAGTTGTCTCCTTACAACAGGCTAAGGGGGATAGACCCTACCGAAATGGAATGAAGGAGAACTAGTTGGGAACCAACTAGTTCAGGAGACACAGTGAAGCGGCCAAGTACTTGATTTAGATTTAGCAAGACTTATAGGATTTCATTAGATTTAACGATTGATACCAATGCCTTATGGAGTCAACAATCTTGCTAGGAAATTTTGGACCAAGTAATTGATTAGCAATCGCTGCTTCAATGAATAAATATCTTATATGAAATGCAGATCCTAAAACTAATGTGAGATGTAGGAAACTTGGTTAATTTTAGTTAAATGCCTATCTAATTTTTAACCCTTCGATCCTTTCTATATTGAGCCTGATTTCGTAGTAATTGGCAGAGAGAAGATAAGGTGAAACACACTAAGGTGTGATTAATAATACCTCTCCTGAAAATCTAACATACCCAGTGCCTCCGACACTGCATAGAGCTGTGGCTCTGACAACTGTAAGACCACCGTTTTAAGTACTATTAAAAGCAAATTTCTCAAGCAAAGATGGATGGGTACCTATCTCTTTATTGACCAAGCTTATGCTTGGAAGAAAATTTTAATTATGCAGAACTAACTTAATATGCAAATGCACGACATGATGAGATAAAGTTAGATTCGAGAATTAGAAGCGTTTATGCCACAATTTATCAAAGCCCTTAATCACCAAAATGAAATGTTCATTTTACTAGAGAAAGATTGAAAGATAAACTTCTTAGCAATATCACAACTAAACCACAAGCTTACTTCAAATCTTTTTAATACAATAATAGCTCAAAGAGAACAAAAAGCTTCTTCACAATTTAATATCAGATGCTCAAAAAATACTCAGTTTAGGAGACAAAAGATATGCAATTTATCACAATTCCATGACAAACTACTTTAATAATTACTCAAAATATTCACAAGAAATATGCAATAAATATCCAATAAATCAAGTAATTAAACCACGCTTAGAATTAATTCAACGACAAACAATCTTGATAGATGTCAAGCATAAGAGAGTGCTCAAAACCTTAGGATGCAAAATACTCTAGCAATTAAATTTCGAAAATTTAAATACCATGAAATTCAAATGCTATCCAATTCAAATAATTTCATAATAAAAAGGATTTTTCTCAAGTGACCCAATACAGATAAAAAATTAATAATAATAATAAATAAAAATTATTGCTGTCCTATAGTCAAACTTTAGAGATGATTTAAAAAAATATTCAAATCTGTTTTAACTATAGAGAAGTTTAAAATTTTTAAACTCCACAAAATTTTTCCCTTTAAAATTTTGAAGCCACAAACCCCTAACATAAAAACCCGAAGCAGGAACTTTAGATTAAAAAATATAATTATTTGTTTGGAAAATTTAATGTGCTAAGTTTTATGAAACAAATTTTAAGTGGAAAATGATTAATTAAGTTTTTTAATGTGACAAATGTACAGAAACAAAAACAAAAACAAAACAAAAAACAAAAAACAAAACAAAAAAAAAGACTTAATGAATTAAAAATTTTAATGGGCCAAAGGCCACATAAAAAAATTTATTTTTAATGTGAAAGCACAAATATTTCTTCTAACTTAATTCTTTAGAAACATTAAACTCACATTAAAAAATGGAAATGGAAATTTTTTAAAATTTTTGTTTTTATCTCAAACAAAATCAAAATGTCATAAAAACAAATCAAAACAAAAAGGAAAAGCAAAAATTAAACATGAAATTCGACTTCTAAAAATGAAATCAAAGTCACAAAGAGTGAAAACAAAAAAAAACAAAATCAAACTTCTAAAGGTTTCTTAAAAAAAAAACAAATGAAAAAAAAATGTGAAAAAGCAAACTAAAAAAATCAAATTATATTATTTTGGAACCTAAACCCTAAGGAAAAATAAAACATAGGATAAAATAAAATAAATGAAAGAGGGAAACGAATGTTTGGCTTGCAGGTTCGACGACGGCAAAGGACGAAGCTTCGAGATTGAGGAGAGATGCGAGTCTGAGCAATGATGATGAGGAGGAGAACGAGCGACAACAGCGAGGGGAAGGGATGAAGGAGACGTGGACAGGAGCGTTTGCAGGCTCGAGGAGAAGGGAGGAAAGGGAGATCCACATGCAGGTACAGAGGGGATACGAAGAGGAGGGCAACACGCAAAACAAGGAGCTACGTGAGGGAGAACAACAACTAGGGCCATAGACAGAGAAAGACACAAAGAAAGAGGGAGTTGCAGGGAAATAAGGGACTTAGAATAGAAGAGCCAAGAGCTGCAAGGAGAAAAAGAAAACACATAGAAAAATAAGTCGAAATTTTTGTAGAGAAGTGACAAATCGCGGCAAACAGCAAGAAGAAAAACGCAGATGGAGAGGGCTGCAACTTTTTGAAAGGTTTCAGGGCAGTGGACAGTAGCCTAAGAACTTTAAAATAAAATCTAGAAATTTATATTTTAAAATGATATATTCCTACTTCAAATTTCCTCTTAAAACTCATGAAATCCCCGATCTAAATTTTGAAACCCTCGGACTGTAAATAACTTTGAATAATGTCCTGCAAAATGGTATTGAGACCAGATCTTACCTTCCACAGTCTAGATCTGACTTCAAATAAAACTTGTCCCTATGATTTGCACCTACAAAAATGAAAACAAAAACACCCAAAACCGAAATATAAAACAAAATGAATAAAAACCCCAAAACTCATGTTAGAAAGTTTTAAATCAAAATAAAAATTATAGATCTATGCATAAAGATTGTAGATCTATCATATCTGAAGAGTATGAGTCCATCTCCACTCCTAGATTCAATGATCTAAGGCTCTCAATAGCCATAGCTATCAATTTTTCCACAAATATTTAACAAAAAAGAAAAAGCTTAAAATTTTTAGAGAGGTACTACCCCAAAAACACCTTGCAGAATAAATAAATATAAAAAAAAAATAAAATTTAAAATTTAAAAAAAAAAATATCGTTAGATAAATCTTGGAGCTTATATGAGGTAGGCTTTTCAAAACATATATGCTGAGTGAGAGTTGGTTGGTCCAACCAAGGACTATCCCCAAACACTCAACAAAACACTTGAGAGATCTCCTGCAAACACTAGATCAACCATCAAACCAAGTAGAGAAATAGAACAACAATGAAATTTTGAAGAAATAGAGATACCTACTACTTCGATCAAAATTAAAAATGTTATCTGAGATCCAACAAACCGAGTAAAATACTTGTATTCAAATTAGTCTAAGAGAGGTATTGATTGATAGCTTTCACATAACATTAAGCAGGAAGTAAAACAATATTACCATAGCTTCATGAAGAGGAACACCACCGCACGTTGAAACCTCAAAGACTTTTGCATTAATTTCAAAAATATATATATAAGAGAACTTGAGAACTTAGTACACAATTCAAAGAGCGGATGAAAAGACAGACTAGCACTAACCTTTAATTTATAGGTAAAATCTCCAAGAGCTAGTTGGCTTAGTCCCTGTCAAATTAATCTCGACCGCTCATAAAGATTTAATTAATCTTTAATCATCACCGTCGAAATTATTTAATTTGAGGAAAAATCGATTTTTTCATTTAATTGATTTTTAATTAACTCAAAATTAATTATTTTGAGGTAATTCCCTCAAAATTTTGACTTTGACTTAACCACCAAGGCCCAAGAGTCCAAAATTTCTTGATTTCCTCAATATTCCCTTGGTCAGGGACCTCCAAAAATTAACTTCTTTAAAACCCACGAATTTCACCTTTGGAGAATTTAATTTTACCTAGGACACAAAATTAACTAAATTTCTGGCTTAGGATTAATTTTAATTTTGCCAGAAAATTTAATTAATTGACTGATGAGAGGTTTAATAATTTTTCCAACCTTGTAATATTTAGCCATGGTGTCTAACTATGAGGGACCATGCACTAAATATTTTTTTACATGAAGATTTTACAATTTAATACCTGAAAGGGGAACATTCGTTCGCTATAGACCCTCAATATTTACCCATTTCTGCGACATAAAATATGATCTAGTAGACCAAGTAATTTGTAAGAAAATAATCTAGCCAATTAGCTAGGATTATTCCCAAATTATTTTTTGAGAGACTCGATAAGAAACACTAAGACTCACTTAATATCTTGATGAAAAAATCCACCCTAGCTTTGGGGTGAGGTTGGAGGGAAAAACTATGCTGATAATTTGTGTCTAGAGACGCAGATGAATCAGTGAGACAAAAACCTCCGAAGGTAAAAATCGTCATCAAAATAATATGCTTACCTAGGTTATTACATACATGATGGCCTTACTAAAATCATTTACATTACAACCATGCAGAATGAGTTTACATCTTTAACCAACTGTCGACTGATGATGAAAATATGAATGATGCGAACACTCTAACATGATAGATCCCTTTTGCGAAAAAAAGGGTATACTGTTATGGGGTCGTTGACACAGAGTGGTCAACAGGCCTAATCCAAGCCTTATAATATGGTAGAAAAAGCCTAACATGCCTCATCAATGATTTTGACTTGAGTGAAGAGTACATTTTTGCTATGGCCATGACAAAAGAGTTCAACAATCAACAACACCAACACTGGGGTACATAGAGGGCTTGGTGCTCTTCATTAAATGCCAATCACATGCTCTCATACATGATATAATCTAATGAAACACCACAATCCCATTGATCCTGAAAACTGTTAAGTCTGCTGAATTTTGAATGGGATATGAAATTCTATTTTCTCCAAATGAAGTCTGATGAGGTTGGAACCACTCTCAAACATCCTGAGTCATTTCATGGTAATGTTAAAAATTTAAGTAATAGGATCAAAATGAAAGACAAAGGAGAATGTCACTTTTACTTAAGGAGCATCAAGGGGCACCTTGGGAGTATTCGGAAAGCATAGTTCCTCAATTAACAGATCGAAACTTCCAAAAAAAAAAAATGGAACCGTGAGAATCCCCAAAAAATGGCAGAACTACGGATCCGATTTTCGAATCCACAGTTCCGTCGGAGGATCGGTGGCGGATCCGTACGGGATGGAGTTCCGCCTCCTAATCCTTGCGGGGGGGATGGTTCCTACAACTATCGTCCAATAAATAACCATGAAAATGTCAATGGGACCTGTTGCCGCAAAAACTAGCCGGTCCGGTGAAAATCCTCATTGTTCGAGGTCAGGCCTTACGGCAACAGGAGAAACGGTTGCCACTGTCACTTCAGCTAGTGGTAATTATCCATAAGGTAGGATTTCTTAGGTGATTATCCATAAGGTAGGATTTCATAGATCACCTAAAGAATAATCCTAATGTTATGGCTTAAGATGATGAAAGAGACCTAAATATTGGATAGAGTACCGGCAAGGCCAAGGATGGCCTAGATGTTCTATACTAGGGCTCAAATACTCCATGCCTAGACCAAGAATATGGTTGTTATAAGTTAGGGTTTGGATAATAAGCAATGATAATGTGTTCAATATCATATAGTTGTGCAAGAAAAGATCTTCAGTTGATATTCAACAGCAAAATATCAAAGATCTTCCAATAAAACAAAGGATTAGGGTAGGGGATTATTTTTCAAGGTATTAGGTTGAAGAAATTTCAATCCCCACTTCGATTATCAGTTTTCCTTATCACTCCATGCATTTAGTTTTAAATCCAAGCATGATAAAAATTTTAAAATCTGAAAATGAAAATATTTTCTGAAAACACAAATTTAGAGATTTCACAACTGCTGAAATTGCAAAAATAAAACACAGTAAAATTATGGCAGTCACTCAAAAAAATAACACAGTGACTTTTGGTCAATGTGACCGTGGAAAAACCCCCTACAACTCTTGGGGAAAACCAATTTGAGAGCTCTTCTTTATTTCTGAAAAGGATTTTACAAAGAATCTGAAATACATAGTAAAAATTCCAGCAACCATAAATTACAACTTATCTCGATTTATGTGCTTGAACTTCACCTCGAAAAAAGTGCCCATAACTTGTTGTACGGACCGTACAAATTTCAGCAATACGACTGCCTCAAAAATCATGCCCAAATTTGCCTCAAAATTTGTTATGCTCTTAACCTGCAAAGCGATACCCAAACATAGAATTTGCGAAGAAAAGATACCGAGAACACAAAATATGTGAAGAAAATATACCCAGAGCACAGAATAGCAATGATTTTATTATCCAGAGAGAAATGTTCACAGGTCTCTTCGAGGGGGCAACCTCCAATAGAGCAGAGCTCGATTACAAAACAAGACACAATACCCCTCGTAGGGAGTCTCTATCCTTTATATATGACTCATACATGCAATACCACGAGCCAATATCGTGGATTTTATTAATACCATCTATCTAATACTACCGCCCATTTACCATCTAACTAATACTTCCGCCCATTTGCAACTAACTGTGGTCCCCTCATTAATTGCGGGTTAACCACTTACAATTATTAATATGGGCTTTATTGACTCTTGACTATGACGTGATCCCATGACATAAATAAGGGGGTTAGGGTGGGACCCTAACATGCCCTCCCCCTTAAGACTAGCCTTGTCCTCAAGGATGAAGCTGCGGAAACTGCTGAAGAATAGCGGCTGGTTCCCAAGTTGAATCTTCCGGCGCAGTGTCTTTCCATTTGATTAGGACTTCCGTAATCACGCGGCCACGCAGGTGCTTGTCTCGTGTGTCTAGAACCTGTTCAGGTTGAAGCCAGATTGATCCTTCTTCATCCAATTCAGGTAGACTGGTTTGAACTCGGCAATTGTTCCCAATCACTTTCTTGAGGCACGATACATGGAAAACTGGGTGAATTTTTGCTGTAGGTGGCAAAGCCAGCTTGTAAGCCACTTCTCCAATGCGCTGAAGTACTTGATATGGTCCGTAGAATTTTGGAGAGAGCTTTTGACAGCCCTTGTCTTTGAGTGATGTTTGCTTATATGGTTGCAGCTTCAAAAAGACCTGATCCCCTTCTTGAAATTGGCGCTCTGAGCGATGTTGGTCAGCCTGTTGCTTCATACGGTTCTGAGCTTGATGAAGATTCTCGCGCAAGTGGGCCAGCATGGTTGCACGGTGTTGTAAGAGTTGATCCATTGCTTGTACTTTGGAGCACCCGTGAGATAAGAAGTAGGGGACGGCGGAAGTTGTCCATAGACTGCTTCATAGGGAGTCATTTTGGTGGTGGCATGATAGTTGGTGTTATACCACCATTCCGCCAGAGGTAACCACTGTGCCCAAAGGTGTTGTTTTTCTGAAGTGAAACACCTAAGGTAGGTTTCTAGGCATTTGTTGACGGCTTCGGTTTGACCATCTGTTTGCGGATGATATGAAGTACTGAGTTTGAGTTGAGTGCCTTGTATTCTGAAGAGCTCCTGCCAAAAATTACTGGTGAAGATTGGGTCGCGGTCGGACACAATCGAAGTGGGCATGCCATGCAATTTGAAGATTTGATCCATGAAAGTTTGAGAAACCAAAGTAGGTGTGAATGGTTGGGGTAGAGCGCAGAAATGAGCATACTTCGATAATCGGTCCACAACCACCATGATGACTGATTTGTTCCCAGACTTTGGAAGACCTGTAATGAAATCCATGGAGACCTCCATCCAAATTGACGCCAGAATGGGCAATGGTTGTAATGTGCCTGGTGTGTTGACGGTTTCCCCCTTGTGGCGTTGACAGACGTCACATTCTGCTACAAAAGTAAGGATGTCCTGTTTCATGCCGGTCTAAAAAAATGATCTTCTGGTGCGAGCGTATGTCTTCTGAAAGCCCGAATGTCCTGCAATGGGAGAGGAGTGCAATTCTGCCAAAATGCGACTTTTGAGGGTGGATGTTGGTGATATGACGACTCTGTCCTTGTAGCGAAGAATATCATTCTGCCACGAGTAGCCCTTGCTGGAATTAGGATCTGCCTGTAATTGAGAAATGAGTTGGGAGAGCTCAGGATGTGAAAACCATTCCCCGCGAGCCTCTTCAATCCAGTCTGGAATGGGGAGGGATATTGCGAGCAGAGTACTTTCCTCCTCAAATTGGCGTGACAATGCATCTGCTACCCTGTTGTCTTTCCCTTTCTTGTAAATGATCTCATAATCATAACCCAGCATTTTGGCTAACCATTTATTTTGTTGGGGGGAAGATAGGCGTTGCTCCAAAAAATATTTAAGACTATGATGATCTGTGCGGATTTGGAAACGTCGCCCCAACAAGTAGGGTTGCCAGATCTCAACTGCATGTAAGATGGCCATCATTTCCTTCTCATAGGTAGATTGGCCCAAGTTCTTCCCACTTAGTTGTTGGCTGGTGAAGGCCAATGGTCGCCCTTCCTGCATTAAGACTGCTCCAATCCCTGTTCCCAAAGCATCAGATTCAATGACAAATGTTTTGGTGAAGTCCGGTAGGGCTAAGACCGGAGTGGAACACATGGCTGTTTTGAGAGCGGTAAATGCCTGTTGTGCTTCTTCGTTCAAGAAGAAGGAATTTTTCTTGAGAAGTTGCGTCAGGGGCTTCGCTATGCGGCCATAATTGCGGACAAATTTACGATAATAGCCTGTGAGACCCAAAAATCCTCTCAAGCTTTTCAAGGTCTTAGGTTGAGGCCATTCTTGCATTGCCTGGATCTTTTTGGGATCAACCTTGACACCTTTACGGCCCACAATGTGGCCTAAATACTCAACTTCTTCCATGCCAAACGCACACTTAGACATTTTGACAAATACTTTATGCTTGTTGAGCAGTTGCAAGAGGATATCTACATGCTTAAGATGTGCCGCCCAAGTGCCACTATAGATGAGGATGTCATCGAAGAAGACCAGGACAAATTTTCTGAGATATGGTCTGAGGAGGTGATTCATAAGGCTCTGAAAAGTAGAGGGGGCATTACAGAGGCCAAATGGCATGACCAAGAACTCATAATGGCCTTCATGAGTTCTGAAAGTTGTCTTGGGAATGTCAACTTCCTTCATGCGAATTTGGTGGTAGCCTGAGCGAAGATCCAATTTAGTGAAGAATTGAGCCCCATTGAGTTCGTCCAGCAAATCGTCAACCACTGGGATGGGAAATTTATCTTTGACTGTTAACTTATTGAGGGCCCTGAAGTCTGGACACATCCGCCACTCCCCATCTTTCTTGAGGACCATGACGACTCGAGATGAGTAAGGACTAATACTAGGACGAATGACACCTGCTTCCAACAATTCCTTGATGATTTTTTCTATTTCATTCTTTTGGGTGAACGGATGTCTGTATGGCCGCACATTTGGGGGTTGGGCCCCTGGGACCAATGTGATGCTATGATCATGTTCTCCTCGCGAGGGTGGAAGTTCATGAGGTTTGTCAAAGACCGTCCGATGTTTATTCAAAATCTGTTGCATCTCAGGATGAATTGGCGAAGACATGGTATCTACTACCTGGATGGCATTAAATTGAGCTACTACTCCATGATGGCCCTTTTTTAACAATTTTTCCATACGATGCGAGCTTATGATAGAAGGGGCTCCCGCTTGTAGCCCACTGAGGGTATGTGTGTAGTCGTTCTGCTTAAAACTCATATATAACTCCTGGAAATCCATTGTGATTGGCCCAAGAGTGCGGAGCCATTCCGCACCTAGGACAATGTCGCAACCCCCCATGTGTATTGCAAACATGTGGGTTTTCAATTGATAATCCCCCATTTGAATTTTGACATTTTCACAGCGACCTTCACATTTCATTGTGCCTCCATCTGCAATCTGGACTTGGAAGTTAGAAACTGCTCGGACATAATAATGTGCTGCTTCAGCGATCTTTTGGTGGATGAAATTATGGGTACTTCCACTATCAATCAAAACTATTACTTGCCGATGTTTAAAAAAACCCCTGATTTTGAGAGTTTGAGGTGAAGAAATTCCTGCCAATGCATGTAGCGAAATCATGGGTTCATCAGATACCATCTCCTGTTGGTTATCTTCTTCGGTCGCCTCTGGTTCCTCAAGTGGTGGATCTTCCTCGGTGGAGCTGTAGTCAGTGGCATCTATTTGAAAAAACTTGTGCTCTTTGCATTTATGACCCGGGGAATATTTTTCATCACAGTAGTAACATAGTCCTTGCTTCCTTCTTTCGGCCATTTCTGCAGGTGACACCTTTTGAACCTTAAGTGTTTGGGTCATATTGGGAGCCTGTGAGGGACGACCTTTAGCGGTAAAATTGGGGCGGCTGGATTGAGCTGCTAATGCCCTTTCCACCTTACGGGCTACCTGGCAAGCCTCGTTCCATGTGGGGGGGTGGTGGAGTAGAACCTGAGCTTTGATGGCTTCTTTAAGACCGCTGATAAAGCATTCCATGTAGAATTCATCTGTGAGACCCTTAGTGCGGAAGGCTAAGGCTTCAAAAGCGGTAATATATTCATCCACTGTACCCGTCTGTCGGAGCTTAGTGAGACGCCCCAAAAAAGAGTCTTCCTGTTCAAAGCGATTTCGAAGAGCTTTGGTAAATTGGCCCCAACTCTTAAATTGTCCATTGCAACGCTGATACCATTCCTTCCATTGCCATCGTTCACTGTCCAAGTACATGGTGCCCACCATAAGCTTAGTCCCCTCATCTGTGATATGATTCAATTGAAAATACTGCTCCATTTGTGCTAGCCATGCGGACGTGTGAGAACCGTCAAATTTATGCATATCCAACTTGGGAGGTCTCTGAGTGGGTGGTGGATGGGTGTGCCAGACGTGAGGGGAGTGGCTAGACTCTCCCTCATGGTATTCATGATCCTTATACTCCTCCTCGTGGGCTGGCTCCTTGCCCTTGTCATGTAGTAGGCACTCTAATCCTTTAAGATGCTTTTCGACCCTTTCCACCACAGAGTGGAGGGAGTGCACCTCTTCTTCTATTTTTTCTATCCTTTCATTGGTCATTGCTTGAGTCCTTTCATTGGCCATTGCTTGAGCGCGAGTTTCTACCATACATCCGTCAGACTAAAATTTGGGACCGCCGAAAAAAAAAAAAATTGCCAAGAATTGAATGGTACCACCTTGCTCAGCTCGTCGTCCTGATTCTGATGGGCTAGGTCACCAATAAGCGCCCGGGAAGATCTCAGACTTTTTTTTTTTTTTTTTTTGAAAACTCCAAAAGGAGTTTTACTCCTTTCTGATTAATACTGCAGTCGCCAAATCCTCAAAACGTCAATGCCACCAAAAGTCCTGCGAAAATTATATCTAGGTACAGGAACCCTTTTCAACTACTCCGATCTGGCTAATCTGGGAGATCTGGCTGGTGGAACAACTGCTGCTGCTGATCTAGAATATCAGATCTGGTGGATCTGAGAGATCTGAATGGTGGCACAACTGCTGCTGCTGATCTGGAATATCAGATCTGGTGGATCTGGGAGATCTGAATGGTGGAACACTGCTGCTGCTGATCTGGAATATCAGATCTGGTGGATCTGAGAGATCTGAATGGTGGAACAACTGCTGCTACTGATCAAGAATAGAAGATGTGTGATCCTTCGAGCGAAAGGGAACTAAGGTCTTGGGGAGTGTCAGGTGCTACAGATCGCAATATACATAAGGGTCTGACAGAAGTACTCGGCCCAATGTTTCAGGGCTCTAACTAAGGAGGATCGACCGTACCCTTAGTCGTACAACCCGACTACCCTATCGTACGGGCGAGTAATCTCTCCGAGTGCTGTTCTCGGTGTACTGTAGCAACAAGACGGCCGAAGGTTTATCTATGGCGAGGTTTCAAGGGAGCTAGGGGCTTCCTATATACCCAGAGGGTACGTGGAAGACAGTCCGTGCGCGGTTCTGTCTAATGCGCTACTACTCGAAGGGGTACCCACAGGGGTTACAAGGGAGTCCAACAGACGTGACCACCTCTTGTATTTCCTGCGTGCATGCCTCCCCAAATCCGCAGGTTTATGCGCTTAACGACAGATCCCGTGGTTTAAAGACGCCGGAACACGTCTCTAGCCTAAAAAAAAATTTGCTAAAATTTGGAGATCCCACCGAGCCCTGGAAAGCGCTCTGATACCACTTGTTATGCTCTTAACCTGCAAAGCGATACCCAAACATAGAATTTGCGAAGAAAAGATACCGAGAACACAAAATATGCGAAGAAAATATACCCAGAGCACAGAATAGCAATGATTTTATTATCCAGAGAGAAATGTTCACAGGCCTCTTCGAGGGGGCAACCTCCAATAGAGCAGAGCTCGATTACAAAACAAGACACAATACCCCTCGCAGGGAGTCTCTATCCTTTATATATGACTCATACATGCAATACCACGAGCCAATATCGTGGATTTTATTAATACCATCTATCTAATACTACTGCCCATTTACCATCTAACTAATACTTCCGCCCATTTGAACCTAACTGTGGTCCCGTCATTAATTGCGGGTTAACCACTTACAATTATTAATATGGGCTTTATTGACTCTTGAATATGACGTGATCCCATGACATAAATAAGGGGGTTAGGGTGGGACCCTAACAAAATTTGTGCCCTTGTTGTTGTTCCTCTTCCTTGATTTTTGTGTCTTTCTCCTACTGTACAGTTTTTCCTTGGGATGTGTGCCAATAAATGTTGCTGCCCAGATTTGCGAAATATCTTCTTACTGCTCTCCTTCACTTCCTCACTGCTCAGAAATTTTCTCCTTGCTCTCTCTTCTCTTTCTCTCAAATGCTCATGAAAGAATGAATTGATCTTTTTCTCTTCTCCTCTTCTCTTTTTACTCTCTAAATGAAATTTTGCGTTACCCTAGGATCTAATGGTTGAGATTCATTTAGATCTAGAGATGAGAATAAATGTGCATTTAATTCTCACTTTCTACTTTTAGCTCACCCACTTAAATAAAGACCCACTTAGCCTTTTATTTCTACAGTCACTTTTTCACTTTCTAATTCTTCATTGACTTTAATAAAGTCACATTTAAATTAGAATGTAACTTTACCACTTATAAAGTCACTTTTGAATTAAATTGACTTTACCACTTATAAAGTCACTTTAAGAGAAAGGTACAAATAAATTTGGACACTTTTCCCTAGGCCAAAGATCAAAGCCTTAGGGAACCACTTGTCCTCTGGTACCCAAATTTTAACACTCCCACTTACCGAGGAAAGTGTTCCTCACCACTCCCATCTTGTCTCTGAAGTAGACATGCTTGCCCCATGGTAAGGCTTTGGTGAAAATGTCTGCTACCTGCTCATTTGTGGAAATGTACTCAAGCTTGACAGCTCCCTTTTGGGCATAGTCTCTAATGAAGTAATACTTGATCTCAATAGGCTTTGACCTGTCATGAAAAACTGGATTCTCCGTGAGCTTTATGCAACTCTGATTATCACAGTAAATTACTGAAGGTCTCAATGCCTGACCAAATAGACCAAACAACATCTTGTGAAGCCATATGGCCTCACAACTAGCCAAATTAGCAGCCATATACTCTGCCTCAGCTAAGCTCAATGCAACTGACTGTTGTTTCCAGGTTATCCATGACACAACTGCCGAACCCAACCCAAAACAACACCCGGAAGTACTCTTCCTATCTGAAGCACAACCTGCCCAATCTGAATCGATGTACCCTGCTAGTCTCACTCCATCACCCTGTCTATAATCCAGACCAAAATCCACAGTCCCCTGCAAGTAACGAAGAATGTGTTTTGCAACCACCCAGTGCACTCAATTGGGCTCACACATGCAGTGATTCATAGTGTTAACTGCAAAACATATATTTGGTCGAGTGTTGACCAAATACATCAATTTACCAATCAGTTGTCTTCATAGAGTAGAATCCACCAACTCGGAATCAGAAACGTGAAGCTTCTTCCAGTTAGTGATCATAAGTGTAGACATGGGTTTGCAATTCTCCATGTTTAATCTGCTAAGAATATCCACAATATACTTCCCTTATCCCAGCAAAAAATGCCCCTCCTACCGCATCTCCAATCCCAGAAAATAATGCATCAAGCCGCTACCCTTCATTTCAAACTCTGAAGCAAGATCTCTCCTGCAGCCCTCAATGACTCTCTCTACACCAGTGATGATCAAGTCATCAACATACAAAACCAGAATGAGAGGCTCCTCACCCACCACAATGAAGTATAGGTTCGGATCAACCTCACTCTTTGTGAAACCCAACTGCTGCAAGTATGTATCGATCTTCGAGTACCAAGCTCTAGGAGCTTGCTTCAGACCATAGAGTTCCTTTTTCAATCTGCATACATGGGACTACTTCCCATGCACCTCAAAGCCCTGCGATTTCTCAATATAAACCTCCTCCTGAATGAATCCATTGAGAAATGCAGTCTTCACATCCATCTGGTGGATCTTCCAACCCATCTCTGTTGGAACTGATGTAATGGAGCGAATAGATGTATACCGAGCTACGAGAGCAAAGGTCACCTCATAGTCAACTACCTCAACCTGTGAGAACCCTCTCACCACAAATCGAGCCTTGAACTTCTCGATGTTGCCATCTGCAGCATGCTTTACCTTGTAGAGCCATCTGGAAGTAACAACTGATTTACCTTCAGGCCTCAGCACTACCTCCCAAACATCATTCTTCATAATAGAAGAATACTCCTCCATCATGGCCTCTCTCCAGACCTGCTGGTTAGATTCCTATTCATAACTAGAAGGCTCGGAGTCAACAATGTTTGTTACCAATGCCATGTAACTACAGAACCGTTTAGTTGGTTCACTCTCTCTAACCTGTCTCTTTGGCCCAGCAACTGATGTGGCCTCACGCAAGGTATCTGGAAGCCACTTGGGCTTCCTCTTCCCTGAGCATACTTCTCCCACCGAAGTGAAAGAATCCTCGTCATCATCAAAAGCCTGAACTCCTGAACGACTGCCAACTAACCTCATGCCTAAATCTGCGCTTGTAGATGTTGAAGTACAGTGCGAACTGACCATTAGTGGACTAACCTGTGAACTGCTCTGCGAAAGTGACCTGCATACTGCCCGAAGAACCACCCACCTGACTCTGAGAGTCACTGCTCACTAATGGACATGACACTGTAATCGATGTACCTCCTGATCCCTGACCACTGGATCCCTATGACTAACTCAGCTGCTCTTGAGGGCCTGCTAACTCTAGATACTCTAACTCCCGTGACCTCCTGAAAGCTCTCTCCTCCTCGAACTTCACATCCCGTCTGACAACCACTTTCCACTATGCAGGAATATAAATCCAATAAGCTTTCGACGTCTCGCCATAACCCACAAAGATGCCCTTGTCTCCAGTGGGCTCTAGCTTGGTCCTGTTCTCCTTGGGGACATAGGAATATGTAAGGCACCCAAATATACGAAAGTGTCCAACATCAAGCTTCTTCCCAGAAAAAGCCTCCTCCAGAGTCACATTCCCCAAGGCACAATGTGGACTCCTGTTCTGCAAGTACACAGTAGTGTTGCAGGCCTCTGCCCACAAAAATAAAGGTAACCCCTGATCATGAAGCATGGATTTGGCAGCCCTACAATGGATTTGTTCTTCCTCTCCGCAACCCCATTCTATTGGGGGTTGTAAGGAACTGTGAACTCCCTCCTAATGCCTGCCTCAGCACAAAAATCAACAAACTCACCAAGGGTATAATCCCCTCCATTGTCCAACCTGAGGACCTTGATCTTCCTACCTATCTGGCTCTCCACAAGAGCTCTGAACTCTTGAAACCGCTTGAAGACCTCACTCTTGGTCTTCAAGAAATAAATCCAGGTCTTCCTGGAGTGGTAATCAATGAATAAAACATGTACTCATAACCACTCTAGGATACATGAGACATCCGACCACTCACATCGGTATGAATCAAGTCAAGGATCTCGGTCGCTCTGTTGTCACTGCTGTGAAAAGCGGATATGGCAAACTTCCCCATAGCACATCCTCTGCATACATCAAGGTGATCAGAACTGAAATCTGGCACACCAGTGGTGATCTCCCACAATGTACTCAAGGCCCCATGATACATGTGCCCCATCCTGCAGTACCAAATCTCACACAACTCTGAACTGCTAGATCTGTTGTCGGTCCTGTCTCGAGTGCTGCTACTCAATGCCATCAGGGGCTGGAATGAGAACTTGTACACCTTGGCATGGCACACGCCATTCACTCTAGCTGAAGAAGTTGGAGTTCCCCTAGGATATATAAGCACATGCCCTCTCCTGAACAACACATCATACCCTCTGTCCTCAAGTGTTGAGACATATATCAAGTTCTTCTTCATTCCAGGCACATATAGAACATCTAACACTTTCACGGGAGGTTTGGGTCTACTCTAACCATGCTGTCATCACCAAGTACTACCTCCATATCAATATCATCCTCAAAAAGCTCTGAGAAGTACTCTCTGACTCTTGTCATGTAGCGGAAAGCGCCACTGTCAACATACCAAATGCTGGAAGATGCTCTACTAGTAGCGGAGAGTGCACACTCCCTCTGAACCTGTATGTCAGGTGATCTTGCACTAGTGGCCTCACAAGTTATGAACCCAAACTCCCGATCAAAGCTCTCTGAGAAGCTCTCTATCTCTGCAGAAACTGCCATGGGTTTGTCTCTCCCTTTCTTGTTCTTCTTCTCCGGACATACAACAACATAGTGTCCCAACTTTTGACAATTCCCACATTTGACTTTGGAATAGTCCTCCTTGTTCTGTTGCTTGCCTTTACCTTTGCCTTTGTCTCCATTGTTGGAAGCTTGCTTCTTTTCTCTACCCTTCTTTCTTCTTGCTAACAATGCCACATTGTTATCCTCCTCCACCTGTTTGGCTGCCCCAAGATGGTTCTTTCTGATTTTATTCTGAATGCAATCATCCCACAACCTCTCCCAATCAGGAAGGTTTTCCCGTGCAACAATGCCATCCACAAATTCTCCCAATTCTTGGGAAGACCATTCAAAGCAATCCTCACCAACTCAATGGGTGCAATGATCTCACCTACGGCTACCAACTCATCTCTCACTGAACTGATCTTTGTGAGGTATATTGTAGCACTGTTAACCTTAGCGATTTTAATGGGCTTCAGTTTCTCCTTTAGGACCATTTTTCTGTTTTTATTTGACCAGAATCAATCTTTTTGCCTTAGCATTCTTTTTGTTAAACTCTTATACAGGGTCAGCAGGTACTGCTACTAGGTTCTGTGTTGTATTTACCATAATGCCCCAGACTTCTGCTTCCTCAAAGATGCTCTGGATTCTCCCCTTCCATGCACTGTAGTTGTTCTACCTATCCAACCGGTCTTCAACTCTCAAACCCAAAGACATGTTTCACTGTCCTACCAAACTAAAAAATTTCAAATATCTGATAAACGTTTTTGTTTTCTGCAGTGTTGGAAATATCGACAAGGGTCCAGAAAACATCTTATTGGAAATATCGGCAAAAATATCAGACAAATACCGGCAAATATCGGCGAGCATAAAAAATGCATAATATATTCTTTTTTTCATATTTTTAAACATATAAAGCAATAACAACATGAAATAAACACATTAGCACATAAATATGAAGAAAGCACTGATATATACGATGTCAAATAGAAATGATACATCAAAGGCGATACCAAATCCTGCTAATCCCTGATAATTGTCCAATCAAGGACTCAAATGTGGAGAACCAATACAAAATAACATCACATATATAAAAGTATCTCATCATCATGAGTTATATGTAGCAAAACAAATAAAACTAGCATCTATCTATCTGAAATCACTACCCTCTCCCCCTTTTACGGAAAAACATGATGGGTTTTTTGCCAAGCCTGCCCCTAGTAATAGAAGGCCCTGGCCCTGCCTCTGCACCTAATGTCAAATAATGAGTCCTAGGTATGGAGTTGTGCTCTTCTATATCTGTAGCAAATGGTGTCCTCCCACAGTGTCCTCCTCCTCCTCCTCCTCATGTTGCTCCTCCTCTGAGTCCTCCTCCTCTTGTTGTCCCTGTTCTAATGGATCATCTGGCTCTAACCATGAAGTTGACTCCTCCAAGATGGGCTCCATAGACTCCAACTTCCACTGAGACAATACATCAATATTGTCTAAGGAAATGGATTCTAGATCCATTGGTGCTTCTATTTGCTTCACTCGAAATCGAATATTGTAATACACATACACTAAATCATTGAGGCGTGCGAACTCCAACCTGTAAGAGTGTCAAAAAAGCTAATGAGTCTTGATTCTTGACTCTTGACACTTGAAGGTCATAAATTAAATATTAAAAATTACAATAAGTGTAATTGCTCAACTGAAAGCTGGAGCTCAAAGTTATAGTTGTTGCGCTTTCTTGCATGTATTTTCTCAAATACACTCTAATTGCGTTCACATCGTGAAGAGCTACATGTTTGACTCAAGATTATTATGGCCAATTTCTGCAAATTTGGTACCCTTGCACCATAACTAAGCCACCAAATATTTACAACAAAATAAAAAAATTCAAAAACTTAAAACATAATTAAACTTTCAAATAAAAGTTACATAATTGAATTTTAAAAAACTAGAATTATAAGTAAAGAAATTCTAAATTGAAAATTCTAATTTCTAATGAGTGATGACTTGTCACTTACGTGGCATGAAGAGGGTCCTTTCCCTATCAAAGCCAAATAGGCCAACACAATCCCGATAAAACTGTATCTCGTGATTGATTTTGCTACGAAGCTCAAGATCAGGTACCATCCTATGAATGCAAAAATGGAGTCTTCCATCACCTCGCCATCAAAATCAAAGCCGCATTTGTATGAAAATGCGAGGTTGAGGAAGAGTGTTGCTGCATGAATGATTCGATGAAGCATCCCTATCCACCGACTATCAATCACATCCCATAACATCATATGCCTATCAAGGACAACAAAACCCTTGTCTGCATAATAAGAACGAATGGCCTCCTTGGCCCTATCCATGGCCTCATACAAATAAGTCATTGCAGGCTTCTCCCCATCTACCAATCTCAAAACCTTTACTATAGGTTCACTAACTGAGCATGATTCTTCTACTCCCTACAAAAACGTGTCAGAGTACACCATTTTTGCAATGGCTCTCCCGTCCTCTCTCCTACTGTATCTACAATTACGTCAGTCATCAGAAACAAACATTTTCTTCGACTCGAACTCACATCAAAGTCAAGGTTGAAGAATAATAAAGTTTGTGGCAAAACGCATGATCGCAGGACGCTGCAACTCCTTGTTTCTAGTGAACCTCCTCATGAGGCTAAGAACAAAAGCATGGTTATAAATAAACTTGGGAACGCCCCTAGCCATATCAACCACCTCCTTGATGAAGGAGAGTTTCCCCATATCCTCAAGCAGCAAATCGATACAATGTGCCACACACGGAGTCCAGAACAATGTGTGATGCCTCTTCATAAGTATCTTGTCGCCAGACCCCTAATTAGCTGCATTGTCTGTTATGACTTGCACCTCATTCTGCACACCAATCTCCCGAATGAACCCATCTAACAATTCACATATCGTTGTTGCATCTTTGATATGTGATGATGTATCCACTGATTTAATAAACATTGTATCTTTAGGACAATGTACCAAGAAATTTATAAGGGTCCTACCCTTCTTATCTGTCCAACCATCAGACATCACTGTGCAACCAGAAACTTCCCATGTTTTTTCAACTCCGCCAATCTAGAGTTGATGTCCTGCTTTTTTGCTTGAAGAATTGGCCCCCGCAACTCCTCATATGTAGCACTTTTGTACCCTGGGCCCACAACAGCAATAGCATCACATATTGGCTGCCAAAATAGATTGGTTTTGGTGATGCTGAGAGATAAGTCGCTCCAAAAAAAACACCTCCCCATGACTCTATCTGCTTCTTACTTTTCTTGCTTCTTTTTCTTTAACAATTGATTTTATGCCAAGTTGTGCTCATGTCTTGTTCGTGGAACAAAAAATGATAACCTCGCACTAGCAATAGCAGGTGATGCTATGGAGCCCCTCCCACTACCCTCAGCATCAAAATCAGAAGATATCCAGAAAGATCTACCTGCACATTCAGCCTTGTTTCTTTTTGTCTCTTCCTTCTTGGTATCAAAGTATTCCTCTGAGTATATGAACATTGTTCATTATATTGGTATCAAAACTATTTGATTCTCTCGCTACTCAATCGCTGCACAAGAGCCTCATTCTCTGATCCAAGCCTTTGGCCATTAAGTCTTCATCAACCTCAAGGTCGTCGCAAATTGAAGCATTTTGCTACACAAATTTGGATTTTCTCTGTCTCGCCATCGGGGCCTTGGCCATATAGTTAAAAAAAACATAGAATTATAAAAAAAGGGAATCTTAAATTTTTTACAAAAATCAATATATTTAAAGAAAGAAAAAAAAATTAGAGGAAAAAAAAAGAGATCTCATAAAAAAAGATCATAAAAAGATTATTAAAATAAATAAATAAAAGGAGAAAAATCTATATATATTAAATAAGGAGTATATATAAAACAAAACAAAACAAAAAAATTGGGAAAAAAAATTCAAAAAAGTCTAAGGTTTTTTTATATATATAGACAAAAAAACATTAAATAAAAAATATATATTAAAGAAAAAAGTATTAAAAAAATAGTTAATAAAAAATATAGATTACTGAAAATAATATTATTTTAAAAAAACAAAGTTATGGGTTGATAGGTACATCTTTCAGTCCCCACTGCCTCCCATGCGACCAACCAACCGTCGCTACAATATCATATATGAACAAGACGTCATTGTATGACACTGTATATGTCCGTACAGAACTGCTTTACCCCACTACAGCCGCCACCAGCGTTCTGCTTTCTGTGACACGCAGTTACAGCCACCCCTGGTGTGTGGTCTCTGCGTAAGCCTCTTCAACCCAACGTCAGCTCTGCTAGCCTTTGCTACTTCTGCGCAGCGTCTTAGCCCTCTGCGTCTTCTGCGCTGGCCCACTCAGCCTTTGTGTCAGTCCTGGTTGCCTCTGTGTCAGCCTTCCAAGGCTTTGCGCTGTATCTCCGGCACTTTCTCTGCCTCTCTAATATGTATTCTCAGTCTTCTGTCGAACTGCCCCTCACTGCAACAGATCACTAACTCGATTTCTCAGCAAACCCTACCCTAGAAAATCAAATCCTTGATCAACTTGGTGTATCTCCAACTGACCCTCAAGCCTCCTCTTATACTTTTCCTGTTGACAATTCAACGGCCGAGATTAAGTCCCTAATCAACGACTAAGATTAGATTTGGTTTGATCCTCGTCATTTAGAGCTTTCTCACCCATTTTATATTAATACACATTAATATTTTAATTTTCCTAAGTTTAGACTTAGAAACCCCATTAAAAATATTAATTATTTTAATATCTCTCCATCCGGGTGGAATTTTCCCAAATGATTTCTGGGCCTTGGAGATCTTATGTGTCTTAGCCTCCACAAATTTTCATGGCTAGAGCACATCCGATGCTACCACAAATCAACACCATGTGGGATACCATTCAATGTTTTTCGCTCACCTTATTGACATGAAATGGATTATGCCATAAATGATGCCCCTAAAGTATACAAGAGCCCTGGGTATGACAAGGCTAGAACCGTTGGACTTAATCATGAAAAAGCAAAAACATCACATTCTTTGAGTAGAATGATAAATTCTTGGACTGAGCATGGGGTGTCCATTATATGTGATAGATGGACAAATGTAAAAAGCAAGTCATTAATAAGTGTTCTTGTTGTGTCTATTAAAGGTGCCATATTTCTTTCAGCATATGAATACTCAGACAAGTTCAAGATCGACATCAACATTGCAGAACCATCACTGAAACAATTCAACATCTTGGGCCATACAATGTCATTCAAGTCATCACTGATAATGCTGCTAATTGTAAGGTAGCGGGGGCAATTATTGAGGATAAATACACCAACATATTTTGGTTTGGGTGTTTGGTTCATATTTCACTTTATAACATTTAGTTTCATGTTAGATATTATTTGTTGTAATGGTTACACTTAGCTTACAAGTACAACTTTGGTAATCAATGATGATAAATGTTGCATATTGAATTTTGAAAGCTTGAAACTTTAAGATTGATGAATCATGAGACTCAATATGTTGTATGTTACTATGTTGCTAACTTGTGGACGCGGTTGATGAAGATTATAACTTCTAGATGATTGTTGTTATATGGTTCAATCTATGTTTTCTATATCTAATTCATCATTCTACACGCTTTCGTTGACAAGTATGCATCAAAATGTAAATATATATATATATATATATATATATATATATATATAACGCTCTTGGAATAGCTCCCAAACCAGGAGATTCTGAAAATGTCGCTCCCGCTCCCGCTCCCAAGTAACCTTGTTCTAGAAACCCACACAGATCGACTTCTACTTAATCCTAGTCATAGATTAACATCTAATCTTGGCCGTTGAAGTCTCAATGAAGGATTATAAGAAGAAAGTCAATGGGGCTTGGAGAACACTGTTAGGGTATTCCGACACACAGGAAATAATTAAGTATAGCTTGGTCTAGTGTATAGTTAGGTAAAGTCTGTTTCTTTAGTACGTATTTTTTGTAGCTTACAATCTAGCGGTCACGATATGTTCTAGACATGAAGTGATCCAACGTTTCATTTTCTCCTCGGTATTACCGACACTTGATCCGTGGCTTAACACCCGATTGGTCCATGATCTCTATTTAAAGATCATGGAGGGTCATTTGTTAGGCGATCATTCATGAGAGAAGCTTATGTAAATTTTCTTTCTTTTACAGTAATAAATTGTCTAAAGTGGCCCTGTTGGCTCAGGTCGTGCACTGTTTCCCGCTTTGAGGGTTTAACCACATCAAGAATACTGGTGTATTGATCTGTGATCTGTTTGTGACCGGTGTCCTTTGGTGTTCTATCTGAGGAGCTTACCCTACAAATTCCTACATGGTATCAGAGCTATTTGAGGTCCGCATCCGTTGCTGATCCAAATCTGACACTGGTACAACTGCATCCGACTGTTGTTTCCTAGATCTACTGTTTCTGACCGCTTTCGATCCGAGATCATTGCTCTATTGTGTTCAGAGCATCTATTCCAGTGATGAACCCCTTTCGTTTGACAAGAAAAGGTTTCTGGTAGTCTTAGCTACATCATTTTTAAGATCTAGAGGTATACAATCTTTATTTTCATATATAATTATTTATCTCTTTGTTTCTTTCGGTTTATAGTCCTTTATAATTTTTTTATTTACCGAATCTATACCTTTCATTTATGTGTATGCTATTTGCCCCGCGACTCTGTGTGATCTGGGCAAACCAGAAACAGAAAGAAATGATTTTTCTCATGCGTATGTTCTTTTCCACCATGCCTTAGGATGATCTCGGAAAATCAAAAACATCGAGGAAAATATTCAGTTTTCGGTCAAATCTAACTTTAAGTCGTAAGGCGTGGATTACTTTTGCTTGTTCGTTTTGGGTTGTGTATGTGTTTTTCTTATAGGAAAAAAATGGGTTGTTCAAGTAAGCACGCACTCCAAAGCTTCAGTGAGCTAAAAAAAAAACCCTTCTTCTTTTCCAAAAATTACTAACCTTTTAAACTAGCTCACTTGGTCCAAAGTTACTTTATGAGAATAGAGGTCTTGGATTCAAACCTTTCTTTTTGTTGAGTTACTTTTTCAAAATGCACATGTAACTTATGTTTTAAAGTTACTTCATGTAAAAGTGTTCTCGCCCATCATAAAAAAGTGAGTCGTCTAAAATTCTAAAATCTCTTTATCTTTTGTTTAAGTTACAATTTAGTGAATAGTTCATAAAGTACCATTGTAAATGTGACTTTCACTTATTTATAAAAGTAGATCACATAAAGTAATCTTTTTTTTAAGTGAGCTAATTAGATTAAGTTTGGAAAGGGGGGAATTTTTTTTTTAAATATAACATTATAATTCACTTCCCAACATTCACGTAGTTCATCGGCATCTTCAACAACTTTTATTCAAAAAGCTATAACTTTTTCATCCGGAAGCCGTTTTCAAAGCCATTTCTTTAATCGGCCTAATTTTTTTAAATCTTTCCGTTAAAACACTTAGTTTCAGCATCTACAGCTTCGGTTTCTTTTAAAAGGAAAGTCCATGCCTACTTATTCTTGAGAGCACCAACTACTTCCAATGGCTATCCTACATTGTGGATTTACTTAGAAGTAAAGGACTTTATAGAATAGCCTCAGGCCAAGAGTCTAAAACTAAAAATGAAGATAAACAAGCCAAATGGGAAAATAAGCAAGATCAAGCACGTGGGTTGATAGGGATGTCTATTTTTCCAGACTTTAGATCCCATATCGCAGAAATTGATACCCTCGATCAAGCAATGAAACAGCTCAATAAAGTTTTTGGAATTAAAAATGAAAGTAGAGCCCATCAACTTGAAAATGAGTTGCTTACATTGGACCCCAATAATTTTTCTTCCATTGAAGATTTTTTGTCAGAGTTCAAGACCTTTAGACTTCTCTTGGAAGGTGTTAAGGTTATGAAAGAAGATGGTAGCCTTATCTATTTCATTCTTACTAAGTTAGGACCAGCCTACTCTATGTTTGTTTCCACCTTCCATTCTACTAGAGAAGCCTTTATTTCTCAAGGACAAGACTACAAGTCCTCCTCTTTTGATGCCTTTAGTGATTCTTTAATAAAAGAACAAGAAAACCTCTTACATCTTCGTCTACTTAATACTATAAATTCTTCTAAGAAAACCTTAGCAGCCCAGCAACAACCAAATTCAAAGAATCCTAAGAAGCAGCATCCTAAAAAGAATGGCCTTAAACCAAACAAGGGTCCTAAGCAATTTCAGTCTCAAAATGAAAAATCAATTCAACAAAATGATAAAGCAAATAAAAACAAAGGGAAGAAGACTGATATACATTGCAACTTTTGTAATCATGATGGCCACTTAGAATCCAAATGTTTTAAGAAGATGGAAGCCTTGAAAGCAACCATGAAGAAGCATAACATCCTTTTGAAGCACTCTTCAACTTCAACTTCATCTTCAGGAATAGCACTTTCTGCATGTGGTTGTCAAGCATCTCGATCTGGTTATGCACTAAATGTATCTTCTTCTTCTCATTCTCATGAGTGGCTCATTGATTTTAGAGCTTCCTATCACATGGCCAAAAACAAAGCCATGTTTTCTTCTTTAAATGATTGTAACACCAAAAATATTTATGTTGGTGATGATAGATCTCTTAGTGTTGTAGGGACAGGAACTATTCATCTAGACAATGGTCAATTTAATGATGTATTATGTGTTCCCACCTTATCCTGCAACCTTCTATCCATATATCAGGTGAAAGTAAAACACTTGAATTTTCACCTCACAATGTTGTAATTAAGAACCTAAGAGATCCTAGACAGATTTTAGCTACTGGCATTGCTGATGATTCTACAAGGCTGTATAAATTTAACAACTTTGGGTCATCAACTCTTCCCTCGGTATTTGTTGTTCATAATAATGAAGTGAGCAAACTTTGGCATGAGCGATTTGGTCACTTAAACTATTGCTCCCTTCAAAATCTATGTAAACAAAATATCGTGACAGGTCTTCCTATGGTATCTTGCAGAGATGGTGTTTGTTCCGGATGTGTACTCGAAAAACACCATCGAGATAGTTTTGAAAAATGTACCTCTTGGCATGCCTCAGCCCCTCTACAGCTTGTGCATAGTGATTTATGTGGTCCACTTCCAATTGTTTCATTTTCTAGCTACAAGTATTTCTTAACTTTCATTGAAAATTTCTCCAAACGCACTTGGGTATACTTCTTAGAACTCAAGAGTGAAGTCTTTAACATGTTCTTGGCCTTTAAGGCCTTTTTGAAAACAATTTGGATATCAAATTCTTAAGCTAAGATCTGATAATGGCAGAGAATATGTTAACAACAAATTCATCAACTTTTGCACTGAGCATGGAATTAATTGCAACATGTTGTTCCATATACTCCACAACAAAATGGTGTAGCTGAAAGGAAGAATCGCACCTTAAAGGAAATGGCTAATTGTATGCTTCAATCCAAAAGACTTAGTCTTAATTTTTTGACAGAAGCAATTAATTGTGCAAATTACATAGTAAATCGCACCCCTACTAAGGTTTTGAAGAATACCACTCCAGAAGAAGCATGGAGCTCAATTAAACCAGATGTAAGTCACTATCGTGTTTTTAGAAGTGAAGCATGGGCCCATATTCCATATGAGAAACATAAAGCCTTAGAACCTAAGAGTGAAAAATGTATTTTTGTTGGATATTCTGAAGATGTCAAAGAATATAGACTTCTTCAACCTAAATCCAAAAATGTTATCACTTATCATTAGAAAATATGTAAAGTCTGCTAAAAATATATCGGCCTGCGAACCTAGTTCGGCAAATGTGCCACCTCTCTCTATCCCTTCCACTTCTGAAAATTATCCTTCTACAGATGATGACAGTGAGGATGACAATCCTCCCCCACCTTCTCGGGATCTTCCTTCAGCTTCCCAGCTTCCAAAATGGGTCCACGCTACTCGGGATGCAGCAGGTGCTCTTGCGGGTGATCCTACAAATCAGCGGCATACACATTCTCAGTTCAATAGAGCCTCTTCTTTACTCGCTCAAGCTTCAGTGAATTATAATCCTGACACCTTTGCAGAAGCTTCAGGCAATCCAGATTAGGACACAGCTATGAATGAAGAATATTGTTCATTATTGACAAATAATACATGGGACCTTCTTCCTCTTCCAAAGGGACAAAAACTTGTTTGATGCAAATGGGTTTACAGAACCAAGTTTGGACCAAATGGAAAAGTTGATAAACATAAAGCTCGTCTTGTTGCTAAGGGTTTTTCATAACTTGAAGGCATTGACTATACTGAAACCTTCTCCCCTGTTGCCAAAATGAACCCTATTCGCCTTGTTCTTTCTCTTGCTGCCTCTTTCAAATGGGAAGTCCATCAGATGGATGTTAAATCTGCCTTCTTGCATGGGGACTTACATGAAGAAATCTATATGGAACAACCTCTTGGCTTTATACAAACAGACCAACCTTGTATGTCAACTTAAGAAATCCCTTTATGGTCTCAAGCAAGCCACTCGAGCTTCGTATGCCAAAATGGATAGCTTTCTTTTAGATATTGGCTTTTCTACGTGTCATTCTGACAATATTGTCCACACCAAGAAAGTGGGGAAGTCTCTTATCATTCTTGTTCTTTATGTTGATGATCTCATCCCTACTGGTAGTGATTCCAACCTTATAAACCATGTGAAGTCCAGTCTTAAATAGCAGTTTGAAATGACAGACTTAGGACACTGGCATTATTTCTTGGTCCTCATGTCTTGCAATCCAAGGAAGCTATTTCCCTTTCTCAGTCCAAGTATGCCTGTGATCTTCTATGCCACTTTCGCATGGAAGACGATAAGCCAACCCCTTCTCCCTTTCAGTCTGGAGCCAAACTTTCAGTCACTTGTACTTCCCCTAAAGTTGATGCAACCTTATACCGTCAGCTTGTTGGAAAACTTTTATATTTGACCCATACTCATCCTGACCTTTCCTTTGTTGTTGGCCTTGTTGCTCGGCTTATGCAAAACCCACATGAAAGTCATTGGAAAGCGGCTAAAAGAATACTTCGTTATGTTCGAGATACATTTCAATTTGGGATTCATTACAATGCAGAAGCATCTCCTCTATTGGTCGGTTTCACTGATTCTGATTGGGCTCATGATCCTGACGATCGGAAGTCTACTACAGGTTATTTCTTCACTCTTGGTTCTAGACCTATTACATGGGCTTGCAAGAAACAAAGTGCCATTTCTCTTTCTTTAGCAGAAGCAGAGTATCGTGGCGTCGTTGAAGCTAGTAAAGAAGCCCTGTGGCTTCATCAAATCCTGTCAGAGTTTGGTTTTAAGCAGCAACATCTGACTACACTTTGGTGTGATAATCAAAGTGTCGTTCAACTACGCAAAGATCCAATCCAACATCAGCGCAGCAAACACATTGAACTACACATGCATTTCATCAGAAATCTCATTCATGACCATGTTCTTGAAGTACAATATAGTTCAACCAATGATCAAGTTGCAAACATCTTTACAAAGGCTCTCACAGAGGAGAAGTTTACTAAACTCCGATTTATGGTTGGAGTTCAAGAAGTTGTCACTAAGGGGGGATAGGCTCTAATGCCTCCTTCCTTCTCCTATTATGTCATATTTGTACATCCTTCAATCCTATCCCAAGTTGTTCTTAAGGGAGGATGTTAGGATATTCTGACACATAGGAAATAGTTAAGTATAACTTGGTCTAGTGTATAATTAGGTGAAGTGTGTTTCTTTAGTATGTACTTTTTGTAACTTACAATCTGATGGTCACGATATGTTCTAGACATGAAGTGATCTGACGATTCATTCTCTCCTCGGTATTACCGACACTTGATCTGTGGCTTAACACCCAATTGGTCCATGATCTCTATTTAAAGAGCACAGAGGGTCATTAGTTAGGTGATCGTTCATGAGAAAATCTTATGTAAATTTTCTTTCTTTTACATTAATAAATTACCTGAAGTGGCTGCGTTGGCTCAAGTGTGGATTGTTTCCCTCTTTGAGGGTTTTAACCACGTCAAGAATACCGGTGTATTGATCTGTGATCTGTTTGTGAATGGTGTCCTTTGGTGTTCTATGTGAGGAACTTACCCTGTAAATTCCTACAAACGCACTTGCAGAGTTTGATTTTGCTGAGAAATTGATTTCTAGAGTAGTAGTTGTATGTTGCCGGAAGTGAGTCAGTGAGGTCGAAGTAGTGAGAGAGAGGCAGAGATAGTGAGGTCGGAGGAAGTTTTTCCAGTCCCAGCGAGTACATTGCAGAGAGGCAGTGATTGCCACAAAGAGGTAGCACAAAGCCCTCTTAGGGAGACTTTCGTTTTGGTGGGGAGAAGGAGAAATTCGAAGCCAGAAGTTGAATAAAGATTCCAGAGGCCAGGAGAATCAATTTCCCAAACAGTAGCTGACGAGACAGTGAGAGGAGACATCGTTCCAAGCTTGTGGGACATAGTAACTGCGTAGGCTGACAGAGTGACTACGCACAGGGAGCAAGGAGAAGCTCAATTTGAGCTGAGGTCAGTGTTGGATCGCCTGTGGAATGAGAAATTCTTCTCACTAGTTATTATTGCCAGTTATTTCTCTGTCTAGATTGCTAGAATAAGCATCCATAGCTTGTACTTAGATTTTCACTACTGCATAATATTAAAACCCTCAGTTTTTCCACTGGTTTTTCTGCGAAATTAGTCCAAAAATAACAGTGTCATATTGTGTGTGCACATCTATTTTTTCCAGCATTTTTATTTCTTTCACAGTATTTTATTTGTGAAGGTTGCAGTGTATATGTTTTGATATTTGTCATAGCACACAGCAAATAATTTGTTTAATTAAATTAACAAATGAAAAAAATAACGTCAATGGCTGCAATAGGATTCGGGATTAGCCGAATTTTGACATTATCCACACTTGTGAAGTCAAGAGGAGTATTTGGAGTCTAACCGAGATTATAGAGCTATCATTTGACCAAGTTTTGATCTTTTATGTTTGACCAAGATTTTGGTTTTGTTTGACTGCGATCTATCCAAATTTGACCACAGGAAACGCCAAGTTTAACTGCATAAGAAGGTCGATTTTGACCGCATTGAGAGACTATTTAACTACAATTGGCTACAGGTTTGACCATAGAAATTCAATTGTAGGTCCGAGTTGACCATGTTACCGCAAAATCTAACAGGCCTTGGAGAGGGAAACTCTACAACACAAAAGATAGACAAAGTGCTAACAATGGGGCATATGTTATTACAATTCTCTTTACTTGATTACTACTTGTGTACTTCTTATATTATCTTTGTTCCTTATTAGTGTTTATGTTCAATAAATCAAAATAGAAATTAAATCAATAAGACAGTCACACAATAATTAGTCTCCAAACCATGGCTAAAACCCCTTCTCTTGTTTGACTGCGAATCTATCCAAATTTGACCACAAGAAACGCCAAGTTTGACTACAAAAAAAGGTCGACTTTGACCGCATTGATACATTGTATGACTGCAATTGGCTAGGGGTTTGATCATAGGAAGTCAATTGTAGGTCCAAGTTGACAATGTTACTACAAAATCTAATAGACCTTGGAGAGGGAAACTCTACAACACAAAAGATAGACAAAGTGCTAACAATCAGGTAGAGGCCTGTTGTGTTGAGTATTTAGGAAGGGCATATGTTATTACAATTCTCTTTACTTGTGTACTTATTCTTACATTATCTTTGTTCCTTATTAGTGTTTATGTTCAATAAATCAAAATAGCAATCAAATCAATAAGACAGTAACACAATAATTAAGCTCCAAGCCATGGCTAAAACCCTTCTCTTGAGGGGAAAACTTCACTAGAAGACTATATTGACCTTGACAACTACATTTGACCCATAGCCTCTTCTAGATCAAGACACAGTCATCCTTTATCCATCATGATTGCATCACTAATCATGACCTTCATTGTAGCACACACTGTGATCATCATCGAGCTCCTCCTGAGATAATACCTGAAATTTGCATTGTGGTGACACCCGAAATCATAGTCCGAACTTCCTCAGATGACACCCGAATTTTGTACTGTGGAGACACCCGAAATTGCAATCCTGTAGATGCCCATCAAATAGACCCTTCATCCGAACTGAGATACTGTGGAACAGGTCCGAGGTTCTTCCTGCAATAGTACCTGAGATCACTTCCTGTAATTACACCCGAAAATCACAGAGGAAAATGCGAGATCTTCTCTAACTAGACAGCGAGGGGTACACTCCTTTATATAGTTGTTAGGCTACACATTTAAGCCGACATGAATTGTTGAATTGTCGTGTCTATTTATTTGAGCCGACATGTCTTCATTGATGAACCGACATGTCAAATATATATATATATATATATATATATATATATATATATATTTGTTGGAGCCGACATGTCATTTCGTTAAGCATATTTTGAGGTCGTTTTATGGATGACTGTGCTTGATCTAGGAGAGCATTATATTGACAAGTGTAACATGATAAAACCTAAAGACATCAAGAAGAAGTCTTTGACCTAAGAATAGGCATCTTGCTCATGAAACCCATGAAGCAAGGAATTACAATAAATACATTTTATTCTTCTTTGTTTCTTCTTTACATAATTACAAGATATTATGAAGCCTGAACCTAGTTACACTTTCTACAACATGTTGACCACTGGAGTGGCACCTAAAGATTTTTTGAAGGCTCCATGCCCACGGATGTACCAAAGGTTGCATGTACCATCAGAGATCATCATATCACCAGAGCTTTTCAACTCTACTTCTTCTTCTCATCATTTTTTGTTGTACTCAAAGTCCACAATCCCTATGAGGACAACGTAAAAGTGATACTAGTATGAGGAGTTGAGTCATGTAACAGGTCTAGGTGGCTTGGGACCTTATCATCAAGTGAGTATTACTCTGGGAGGTTTTTTTCACTTGATTAATTATCATCTCCTTACGAAGACTTAATAATTAATTGAGTTTTTTCCTCCAAGCATAACCCCAAATTCGGAGTACGGCGTGATGGTGAAGCCTTGCGTGAGTCTTAGTGTCTAGGGTCATTGTATATTACCATACAAGGTCACACAAAAAATTCGTAAAATTTAATTAGGTCTAGGGGGTAGTGTTTTAATTTTTAAAATTTCCAGCAATGCTGAAACTAGAATAAATTTTGTATATGAAATGTAATAAGTGATGTCTAGAGATGTTATATGGGATATGTGTGTTCAAAATTACACCTCTCATCCTCAACTTTCTCCTATGACACACTTTGAGGGGTAGAAAAATAAGCTCTAAACCCTCAAAACCCATTTTCCCTATGTTTTGTGGAAAATGTGGCAATAAATTAGTCCAACAATTAAATAAATAGAGAAAATAAATAGCTCCATGTGACAAAATGACATGGAAATGGGTTCGAAATTATCTCAAGTCAAAAAAACGAGTCAAAGGACAAGTGGAGGATGATTTGGCACCTTGCATCATAAATATATGGTCCACTCAAGGAAATCGAATTTTTGGCATTAAATGAGGAAGTTGCTTACTTGGAAATTCTAGTTTGTGAAGTTAATGCACATTGGAGGATTTGGGAAAGTATTTGCTTGAGATTTTTGTGGAAAATTGTCCCCACATGGGTCCCTACCCTTCTACACTTGTCATTTCATCATGGAATTCGATTTCACTTGAGGATTCTTTATGCTACTTTGGAAATTCGAACTTGCATGAAGAAGCATTGGGATTGTTGCCTCTTTGTCTTGGAATTGTCACCATTTGTCTTGGGATTGGCTCCCAAGCTTCTCTATATAATAGAGATTTGTGCTCTCACTTTGTATCCATTGTTTTACTAGCTATTGTACTTGCGAAAGTGGTGCTACTTTATACATTTTTCAAGAATATCAATAAAATGACTTTGGGGGTCCATTCATGGGTGTTCTCACTTTGGATCATGGTGCATTGTGAGCTATTGGTATAAATATTTTTATGCTTTGAGTTAATTTCATTTTCCATATATTCTTGAAAACTTACTAGCACAAAGTTATCTTGTGTTGACATTTGATTTGAAAATAGGTTCTAGATATTGAAAGCTCTAGTTTACTTCCAAATAAATTTCTACAAGTTTCAATTCATTGTTTGTTTATCTAAATCTATATGGACTAATGTGTCACTTGTTTATCTAATCTCATCACTTGATTTGATTTCTTGTATATTATTTGTATTTTATTTAATTGTTTTCATATTCTCTTTACACTAATTTGTTTCTTGATTTTGCAGCCCATAGGTAGAATGTTGGTGATAAGAGCATTAAAGAAAGATCATACAAACTGTAACCATTTTTTTGTAGGACCTTTAAACCCCTTTCAAAGTCGAATTTTTGAGGAGGTCGTGGGTATTTGAGGAGGATTGGCTCCTTGTCTTGTGCATCATTTCATTCACCTTTGAAGGCCAAGTTTTGATACATCAAGAGACACTCAACTTCTTCAATTTTGAGAACTTTCTCATTATACTTTTCTCATTTTCTGATTTTGAATTTCAAGGAGATCTAGAGCTTGATAAGCTTCATGCATTGTAAAGATCCCTCTTGAAGTTTTACTTAAGACATCTTGGAAGATTCAGTATCTTGTAACATATAATAAAAGCTTAGTTTTTCTTGTGGGTGGCTTGATCTTGCACTTGTTTTCTTAGTTTTCATCTTGCATGCTTTAAAATTAACACAACCTTACCATCACAATCTAATTTTCTGAGGCCTTTGGCACTGCAGAAACTGTGGCTCTCACGATTGCAAGGTCACTGTGTTAGCCACATAAGAGGATCTATGCCCTTAAAGTTTATGAAAAAAGGGGTCCCTAAAAATGTCTTTCAACCAAGCTTATGCTTGGAGGTAAATTAAATTAAGATGCAACTATACTAAAATGCCTAATATGGTATGCAAGTAAGTTTACAAGTGTTTTGTAAAAAGTGGAAATGCTTAGAGTAAATATGCTCAACAAGATAACTTGGATAGTTGCTCAAAGTAATGCAAGATACATAAGTTTTATAAACATATAAGATTGTAACTTGAAAGTAATTGCCTTGACAAATGATAAACGAATAACCAACTAAAGTAATGAGGCTTGAAATTTATATGCTTGCAAAATGAGCAAATAACTTAAAATCTATGAAACCCGGATTCGGAACACGTAAGGCATGGGGGACGAATCCGGTTTCATAGATTTTAAGTTATTTGCTCATTTTGCAAGCATATAAAGTTCAAGCTTCATTGCTTTAGTTGGTTATTGGTTTATCATTTGTCAAAGCAACTACTTTCAACTTACAATCTTATATGTTTATGAATCTTATGTACCTTGCATTACTTTGAGCAACTATCCAAGTTATCTTGTTGAGCATATTTACTCGAAGCATTTCCATTTTTTACAAAACACTTATAAACTTACTTGCATACCATATTAGGGATTTTAGTATAGTTGCATCTTAACTTATTTTACCTCCAAGCATAAGATTGGTTGAAAGACATTTTTAAGGATCCCTTTCTTTCATAAACTTTAAGGACATAGATCCTCTTATGTGGTTAACACAGTGACCATGCAATCATCAGAGCCACGGTCTCTAAAGCGACAGAGGCATTGAGTGTGTTGGGTAATCAAAGGAAGGTATCGTTAATATATTTGTTGATGTCTTTCTCTTGGACCCCTTCCACAACTCACATAAGAGACTTGTTTCAAAATAGTCGAAAGAAAGGTCACATCTAGACTAGGCATTTAGAATAAAATTTACCAAGATAGTTGAATTCGTTCTTAGCTTAAGTGCATTTCATGCTAACACATCTTGCTATTTCACTTACAAATTATTTTATGTACTTGTCATTGATGAAATTGAGTTGATTGTCTTATTTAGGCAAGTATCATCTTGTTTCACTTTTGTAAGTAAAGTTTAATTTATTTCCTTTGCAAGTCACTCTATTTTGCTTCCATACATGCTTTTGGATTTATGAATGATTATATACTTTGAAAGCATTTCTTGAAAGAAAACTTTATATCTTGCATATAATATCATATCTTGCTAACATATTTTGTTTGATTTGACAAGGTTACTTGTATTTCAATTTGAAACATTTCATTTTTCTTGAGCAAGTATTACTTATTATTAAAGCAATAATTGAAGGCATTGGTTTTATATGTGCTTATCATTATCTCCAGTGTTGATAGTTATTGAAGTTTATTTTATTTCATATTGTTCACATTCTATTTGCTCATAATCTTAAAAGTTATCTATTTCACTCTAACATCTCCTAGAAACCTTCTAACTTAGTTTTCCTTTAGGGACCACCCCCCTTAGTTGACCTAGAAGAGAGCTTAAACAGAGAGAGTTGGGAATAGGTGATAGCCCCATCTCTTTAATTTGCCACCAACCAGACCTTGTGGGGTTAACGGCTTTGCTCACTAACATAGGTGTGTGTGACAGGCAGCAACAAGGCCCAATGTCACCTCAGCCAAAATCCCTTGCTCTTATAGATTTTCACCGATGGTAGGAGACTCGTTAAGTGAGAAAGAGATCAATTCTAAGATAGATAGGTTGTAGATAAGGTGTAAGATGATATCACTAGGGCTCATTCAAGAGAGACACAGAAAAGTTAAAAGGCTTCTCTAAAGAAAAGACCTAGAAAAGGGAGGATCAAGACCTACGGTTTGATGTATTTGATGATAATGAGAGTTCCAATGGTCAAGACAAAAGAAAAAAAGTTCCTTGTGATGGATTCCAATAATTACAAGGCTCATGAAACCTTCAAGAAAGTCCTCAAGTTGAGGGAGAAGAAACTAGGGTTTCCCTCTTTGGGCAACACATACGACAAGAGATTTTAAGGATAAAATTTGAGTGGATGCCCACCAAAATGACACCTCGTGTAGTCAAGGCCTACCTCTTGATGTTTAGGCTCTCAACCCACCAAAAACCCTCCTTTATAGAATTGCACTAAGCCCTAGATTCTCCTTCCTAGCCTTAAAAGAACTGGATTTAAGGAGAGAAATTTATGGAGGAAATTTCAAGATGATCACTAAATGATAGGACTAGTGCCTTGCCTTATGGGCATATGGAGTCTAGGATGCTTAAGATAATCCAAATTTATTCCCAAGGGGGTTAAAATTTTATGCCCTAGCTATCAAATTTCTATCATTTACCCATTCAATGGAAAAATGAAGTTTCATGGGAGAGCTACAAGGAGATCACAACTAGGAACATTCATTACATGTTATGACGAGTAATGCATACAACATTCATCCAAATATTATTCAATAAATTGATCTTCTACAAATTAGGGCACAATTTTTGACCTAGAACCAATAGTTCAATGCATTAGACATTCAAGAAAAGATATTCAACAACAGGAATCAATTAGAAGGTAACATGCAATATATCCGTCCATTAAACCAAGAATAGCTCCAAAGAATATCCCAAAACATCTTGATTTTTCCTTGTAGTACTACTCGAAGCTCTAGGAAATGAGAGCATGCTTTAATTGATGTGTAGCAATGGTTACCTCATTAGTGTTGGCGCAGTTCATCGCACACCAGGGCTTGGCACATGCAAGGGTTCCTTTTCATGATGTTGTAGGGTAGCACTGGCCCTAGGAACCGAGTGATGGCCATAATGTTAATGGGTAGAGCTCATGCTTGGCTTTTGCCCACATGCTAATGTTAATGTCCTGACTATCTTTTACATTTTATAATTTACTTTCTATTGTTTCTTGCATGCACTTTCCTTTTCTTTTAACTATATCAACCTCCCGGGGCAAAATTTCCAGGCCCAACCCAGATATGCGAAAAAAGGGGAGGGGGTGTGCTAAATCCCAGTGGACTCAAAGATGGGAGATGGAGTATAGGACTCATAATGTATGAAGGGAAGTGATAAGTATGGAATGGGGAAAACAGTACCACGCTATCTTAGTCAGGGTTTCCTAAGTAGTGCCCTTCATCAAGCCATGGGCCATTAGGGGAGGTCCCATTGGACTAGGGTTGAAGATTAAACCCCTCCCCCCCCATTTAAAATGAGGGAAGGAAACCACGGTCAAAACCCTTCCCTCTTCCAAGTCACCCCATAATCCATGCCTAACGCCCAAATGGAAAAAAAGCTTAAGCACCCAATTGCATAATGAATAAAGTATCTTTTGGGTTTGATTGCCCACCATCCAACATCTGCTCTTGGCAAATGGGCAACGAAACATACAACTAATGCAAGTGGCGAGATAAGAATGGCACATCACATCAACTACTCGGTGGTTGCTAAGGGTTGTTAGCTGCCAATTGGAAGAGATGACTAGGAAAAATATTCTCCTATGGGGTCACACACTTTTGGTGGGTAACAAACTGCAAGGTTCGCCCACAAGTCTGAATTTGGCTGTAGCAAATAGTTTGCCCAAGCTGAAAAAATTGACTAGAATTGACTATTTTGAAGGCTTGACCAACGTTGACTAAGCTGGAATTTTGACCAGGTTTGACTGGTTAATAGACTTGGATTTTGGCACAGATTTCTAGACAAATTTGGAATTGTAAACACTGTTAAAGGATAATTTCTCCTAAGAAGAAAAGTTGCTAGGTTTCCTCCCAAGTTTGCGTTTCTCAGGGAAAATTTGTTGTCTCTATTGTGTTTGGCTATCTCTTTATGATCTTACTGTTTTCGCTGCATCATTGTTGAAATTTTGTATATAATTGTTCAATGATATAAGTGATATAAGATAATTTGGTTGAAGATCATTAGGAAGTAATTATCAGATCAGAAAAACAGTTTCTACTATTCATCCTTGTAGAAAATTCAACAAATCCAAGAGGGAAATCTTGAATGATAGCCTTGAGGTTACAAATCCAGGAGGAGGGAAATCATGATGTTGCAACCAATAAAATGGAGTGTTTGGAGTGTTTGAATTCTACTACTTGGGATAAGGTAAGGTCCTCATCTAAGAATATCCTATTTGGGAGCAAGAAAAGTTTTACGCTTGGCCCATAGCACCTGAAGTTGATCCCCAGCTAACCTGAACCAGATGAACATAGTGGAATCAGTGCCAAACCAAGCCCTCACAACGGCAATGTCTGGGAGCTCAAGTTATCCCAGAGGAATAAGATGCTAACCTATAAGCTAAGTCACATGACACGGGGATTCGGGATTCTTAGGATTCAGGATTTGTGGCGTCGAATTCGGACACGTTGACCCCCCGGAACAAGACACGTAGGATTCGTTATATATTATTTTATTAAATATATATATATATATATATATATATATATATTTAATATATATATATATATATATATTAATTAAAAATTAGATATTTCTTACACAAGTTTCAATTAATGTACAAATTTATTGATTTCAAACATAGATCTTCATCTATAGCATGCATAGTACATACAAAATTCAAATACATGTCAGTGGTACTGGTCACATAAATCATGATTCATAATTCATAACTGAAAGACAACTTACAACTACAAGATAGTAAGATAAACATACTAACAATTGTAGTTTTCTCATTAAGTCATCAAATCAAAATGTGTTACATAGGTAGTGTTGGTGCAATGCCAATGGCAAATAGAAATAGAAAATATAAAACAACTACAGGTATACAAGCCTCAAGGCATCAATCCTCATCATCAGCATCAGAATCAGCATCAATGTCCTCATCATCATGGTCCCCACTGCTCTCCTCTGCATCCTCCTCCTCCCCTGTATTCATAGCCGCCTCTGCATCTGCTGGTGTGGAGGATGACCCCTCTAAGTCATCAAATCTAACAGGCTCTAGCACTAGATCATTGAGATCCATGTTGGCCAATGGCAACTCAACACTAGTGTCCAAACCCATATCATCAAGAAAGACATCCCACATCGTTGTCTTTCCCCTCAACCACTCTTCCCTCTGCCTGTAAATAAGACGAAGGTTGGTGTGCACATACACCATTGTCTCTGCCCTCGACTGCTCAAGCCTGCTCTTCTTCACACTATACAAATTCCCATATGTGCTCCAATTCCTCTCGCAACAAGAGGATGAAGTCACCTGAGAGAGGAGCCTCATGGCTAACTGTTGAAGAGGAGGGCTTGTTGCCTCATGATTTGCCCACCAAGAATAGGGCTTCTTAGCCCCCCTATCTCTAATCACATCATAACCTCCAAATCGACCACTGCCAGTGGAAAATTCTGCAACGGCATCCTCCACCTCAGCAAGCAATGCACTATCCTGAAAAATCCGCCTGAATGCCTCTTTCCTCCCCAGTGAGATTTCACCATCCATGTGAGGAGGGAATCTGCAGGAAGGTCCGCCATTCAGCCACTCATGGTTGTAGTATTTGGTGTTCAATGAGTGAGCCAAACAATGTAAAAGTGTACAATTCTTGTCCCATCTGCTGACAAGAATATTCTGTATAGTATCATAGAAGGCCTCTGGTGATGTCTCATACTCGAGGCACTCACTCTGTAGAATAATGCTCCTCACAGACTCAATCATGGAATCCCATCCCTCATAAACCTCTTCTAGGATGGGTTTGTCTGTATCTGCAAATTGAAGCAAAGAAATGATAGGGTCCATGATCCGAATAATTAGATCTACCCTCTCCCACCAAGCATCATCTAGCACTGTGTCCTTCACTCTTTTAGAAGCTACTTGATCTGTCTTTCTCCAAAAAGACCAAAACTCAAAAATAACCATGGCCCCAAGAGCAGTCTTGACCTCCCTCAACCTCTTCAACCTCATGAATGAAGAGGCGAACCGTGCATCAGCAATCTTCAACAATGATAGATTGGTGTACTCCTTGTAGAAAGTGAGGGCATTTGTATGATTTTGCACAAAGTTACGGATATGTCTTGCATCCTCAATAATGCTTCCAATCCAAAGCACATCAGAAGCAATGGATTTCAGTGCTAAGTTCAATGAATGGACAATGCAAGGTGTCCAAAACACTTGTGGATATTTAGCTTCCACAGTCATGCCAGCAGCCTTGCAAACAGGTGCATTATCTGTAATGATTTGCACACAAGAATCAACCCCTAATCTTCAATAACTTTAATAAATAACTCACCAATAAATTGTGCATCCTTGTATTCGCCAAGTGTATCCACTACTTTCATGAAAACTGGACCACTCAAAGAAGACACTGTGAAGTTGATGCTGGCTATGATGCTACAATAGGCTCAAGCATTTTTTGCACCTCTTCTTTTGCCTTCGTCAACAATGTGGTTCTCAGCTTCTCTGACCCAGGAGGCACATACCCTGCTGGAGCCCCTTGAGTTAGAGCTCGGCACATCTCAATAATTAGAGATGAGCGTGCAACATTAAATGATATGAAGTTTTGATAGAAGAAGAAGGCAATGGTGAGATCAAGCTCTTCCCGTCTCTCTTTTTGGAAAATCTTGTCCACTGGACCAAGTGCTCTTCTTTTTGTTGTTTGTCCCCCAGTGGAAGTAGAACTCTCAAATGGAAATTTGGTGGTGGCTTTCCTCAAAAATGGAAGGGGGTCTTCATTCTTGGGTTTTCTTGATTTTGAAGCCACGTGTTCCATACCAACATTGGACTCCTTTTTTCAATTCTTTTCTCTTTTGTAAAAAAACAGCTTTACAAGCTCCAATCCCACAACCCGGTAAAGCCAACAAATGTGCTTTCACACAGTAATATGTGCTTTTGAAATAAATGTGACAAAAGCTGCATTTCCATTGCACATTGCCTCCTCCCTTTCCCTTGGAGTTTGTCCCATCCTCTCTTGTGACATATTTCCAAAATGGATATTTATCATTGTCTTTAGGTCCTCCTCTTCCCTCAACATTACTTGCAGCAGACTCTGATGATATTGGGGGAGGAGGGGCATCTCCACCCATGACATTCTTGCCCTTCCTTTGCCCCCTAACTGCTGCCTTTGATTGAGCCATGAATACTATGAAAGAAATGAACAAAAATGCACAAATTTGTAAACAAAAGATCATATACAAACTACCGTAAGAAATGCAAAAAAATGGAGCTGAAACGCACTTACCTGGTGCTTGAATCTCCTTGCCGAACGCTCTACTCCCTTAACTCCTTGCTCCAAACCCTTCTCCACTTGCCAACAGCTCAAACAACGCTTGCCAAATGATAATATGCTTGGCTGTAATGAACAAATGCGGCTTTTTCATACCCACACAGGTCACTTTTCCGCCAAACGAGTCCTGGAAAACAGGACACGATGTCAAAAATCGTGACACGCTGCTGAAAATCGTGACACGCTGGGGGATTCGACGTGTCAAAATCGGATTTGATGTGTCATGTTTTTTGGACACAATTTTCGCGCGAATCATGTCCGACACGACGGATTCGGATTTGTGGACCCTATATAACGAATCCGGTTACTTAGCCTATAAGGGATCCGGAGAAGAAAGGGATAAGGGTAGTCCCCTGATAGCCTAGAAACTCCATTTTGTTTGAAGAGAAGATGGTGCCCACTTTTCAGGTAATTGCATAGGTTAATGCTTTATTCCATATTATAAAGTTATTCCAAAGGTTAAACCATAGAAAATTCTATCAGAAGTACAGATCAAGGCCTATATTCTATCAGTGGGATTGGCTTTATTCTATATCTTTCAGAGATACATAGATTTCAGGTCAAAGGTAATATAGGAATATGAAAGAATAACCAACCGAAATTCAAGGACTTCTACTGCTTACTAAAATCTGCTTTGGACAAAGCAAATGATAAGCTTCAGGTCATGGGTGATTCATAATTTCAAATAAAGGAAGCCTCCAACTATAGATTATTTCTCTCCTTCCACAGAAACAGCAATTAAAGGCCATATCTAATCAATTTCTCTGGGTTAGCTATACTAATATTTATAAAGATCACAACAAGAATGCAGATCAACTCTCAAAGGAAGAACTTCAACTCCATGAGCCTTATGCTTCTTTGGAAGAAGTATAAGTGGTCATTCAGTGATTTTACAACAGTTTTCATATAATTATTTCTGAATTCTTTTTGAACTTGTAACCTGTCTGTACATGGGACAAGCCTATTGTCTGTTTTCAATTACTTGATAGATATCATGCTTGATATAATAAAGGCTGTGGATCTCTCTGGATGTGCTACTATAATGAAAGATTCTATAGAGAACCATCTCTAGAAGATCCTTATTGGACTGTACCTAGAGAACCTTTGTATTATATTTTTGTTTATCTTGAATAAAAAAATGTTTTTCCTTAGAGAAATTTTATATTTGTGTTTAAATAAACCTACTAACATCTGATATGCCAATCTCAGTTGTCAACTTTATCAGGTATATTCAAAAAAGTGTACAATAGAAGATGACCACTATACAAATTATTCCTGTACACATGAAAACGTCCTAGCATTATTTCTGGAGAGGTTGACGGTGAAGCACATATAATTTCGTAGTGGACAACATATATACCAGCAAAGGACCACATTGTGTACGGATTGACATACTCTGGCATAGGCTGACATAAAACAGGCTCATAAAAATCACATCAAGCAAACAGCTAGGTTTCTGCGCTGTTAGGAGACCAATGCATAAGCCAACACACTGATTATAGAAACCAATGTTACCAGACTCGGAATCGGCAATAAATCGGCGAGGCAAAAGAGCGAAGAGTTTTAATCGGATCGGGAAAGAATCGGGAAAAAATCGGTGGATACAATAAATAAATATATACACATTTGAATTAAAAAAAACATATTTCATTGATATTCAATAAAGCCGTGTCCAAACAATGCATGATATCAACAGATGTCCAAAAAATCATGAGGGCAATGTGCATACTTCAGTCTTCAAGTATAAAATATATTTATTATTGGAAAACATTTAAAAACAGGTACAAAGATTCAAACGGCACAAGCAACTTCCAAGTTTTTGTCAACCAACACCACTGACCTACTAAAATCTTACTTGGGGTTACAGTAGCATGACTTCTAAATTGGGTTAAGTTTGCATTGGTAGTGCATTATACCCATTGGTAGATCACTTATACACTCGACGACAACAAATGAATTTAAGGAATTGTTTCATTATTATAGGTCCTTGTAAAGTTCCAACATTCTGCAACGATTTGCTTTTATTCAAAACGATATAGAGCTTTAACATACTCCAACTAGTTTCTTTTATTCAAAATGACATTTTTAAAGGAAAAGAACGTTGCTCGACCATTGGGGAGTAGCCACAAATATGTACGTCTACCAACCATTGAACCAAGTCAATAGTTACTTGCATGAGCATCGAGGCAAGTAAGTCGTGTTTGATAAGTAGACCCATAATTCACTTAGGTGACTCTTTGGGCGGGGTGAAGGCGGCGTGGCTGGACCTAAGGCATAGAAAACCTGGAAAGTAGCGTAGTCTAGTAAGACGAGCGATCCAACCAATGCTAAAGTTTTTGCCTAATACATGAAGTCGTCTGCCTAATATTGTATACATGAAGTCGACCAGCAAAACCCATTGCGATCTTGATGAATTAGAGAAAGGGTTCATGTTTATTGAAGCCAAATTGCACTTAGTGAAGAAAGAACGTGATGGGCGTCGTTTGATCCACGACGTATCTGGATAGGCAGGCAACAAGAAGAAATGAAAGTGACCTCCAAGCGTGACAGGTGGCAAGAAGAAGTGAAATTGAAACCACAAAATAAAACCCTGCGGACTTTTAACCTATGAATCTGAGTGGCTCATTGAGTCCTCTACAAATCGCCGAAATCGCGAGTCAAACTCATGTTAACCATGAGTCAAACTTGGTCAACATGAGTTTGACTCGCCGAGATTCAAATCGGCTCGTTTGGTTGAAGATCAGAGTCGGAATCGTGAGTACTCGCGAGTGATCGGAGACTCCTGTAACACTGATAGAAACATATGTTGGATAAACCAGCAAAAAGCATTGCAGTGCCCAGTCAGCCCATCAAAGCACAACTCACTGTAACAGAGAGGAGAGAACATGAGCGAAGCATAAAGGCTGTTTGGAGGTATAACATGCCGTAATCAACTTGCAAATACTTTTATTTATTTTCCACTGAATTTTATTCTATTCCAACTCCGTCATTCAACATGTGAATAATACTGTAGCCTACTCCTATTGCATTACAGTCTGCTAGTAACCTCAAAATTGATATGGGAAAAATTATGCCTTTGAATTTGGTACAGCAATCACAACTAGACAAAGAAGATAGATAGAAGCAAATTTATAAATTGCCTACAATGATAGTAACATGTAATCCTTGCACATAAAATAAAACAGAATTCCTTTTCTCCCTTTGATAGTTACACTTACCTATTATAGGATATGATAGTAACAAGCATATTATAAACACTGACGTTAGGTGAACAAGACATCTGGATACTAACAAAGACAAATAATCAGCTTGACAATGCGAATGGGGTTGTGTCCCAATGGTGAGGATGGTAGCATGCTAGGCCATCAACCAAGTTTCCATTCTACAATGTCATGTTTCTAGCAGTTGAGTCTGGCTGCAAGTCTTGAGTGACTTTGATAGCATAGCACCCCACCTGCCATGATAGTTAGCTGAAAGTAAGCTTCAAGTTCTTCGATAATGTGAAACCCATCTTTCATAGGCTGGCCACATGTAATATTGTGATTCACCCTTGAAGCAGCTGGGCGCATTTGCAAGAGCAAGCTGATTGCAAGGAAGCATTCACCTAAAAAAGCTAGTAATAATGATAATCGAGTTGATAATAATACATAAGGACGAATATTACAAAAAAGAAATTGGAGAGGAGCAAACTCCCATGAATCTGTCCCTAAGGATTGATGACTTTCTCAATAATCTCCGGCTGGATTTATACTCTTAGAATGTTCTTAGGAATATAACCAACCAAAGAATTCCACTATCAATGCAATAACATTAGTTGTGACATCATACAATACTCATAACTTTATATCCTAACTAGTGCAATCAAGACATGCAATTTCTGTATTTCAAAATACCAAGAAAACATCTGTCAACATTTTAGTTTGCAAACACAACTAATGCACCATGGCCACGTAGACATTTGCTTTGACATAACGTATTATTGTGGTATTTATGCATTGAAAAAGCACAGATATTGTTCATAAACCATGTCATAAAGTACCAATTATACTGTCAAGTTAGGAAGACAACTCTCTCAACTTATCTGCACAATTGAGATAGTATGCCAATTTTGGACATGGTACTAAGTGTTTGAAAAGCCTGACAACAAACCTGTAACTTGGCATGAGCTTCTTCTACAACCTTCCTACCAAAATCTTCATCTTCTAGATTCAATAAGCCCACCTGAAACAAGACAAAATTCCACTTATCATGACATCCAACTAGAAGTCACTTGAATGATACATGAATTGCACAGCCTCACTTAAACAAAAACGGGAAGACACCTGATGTAGAAAAGCCACCATCATCTTGAAGGAAACGAAAATCTAAAAATATGAGAAAATAATAAAACCAGATAATCAAGTAACTTTAAACAAAAATTGAAGACAACTGATGTATAAAAGCCACTATCATCTTGAAAGAAATGAAAGTCTAAAAATATGAGAAAACAATACATCCAGAAAACTGAGTTACTTTCAACTTCCAAATAGACAAATAATTAAATGCTCACAGCCCTGGTAACATGGAAACCCAGCTGGATTGCAGATTTTGAATTCACAAGTATCATAAATTATAACAAGAATACGGTATCCACTGTTAAAGAGAAAGCAAGCTAAAAGAAAATTCTTTCAAAGCCACACCATCAATTTCAAACTAAGAATGGGAAATAGGGAGTATCTTGAGCTTTAAGTAAAATTTGGAAATCTTGGTTTCTTTGACTCCAATCAGATATTGCTCTGGTTACAGAGAACTTGTACAGCTGATTGTTCAGAATCTAAAATTCTCATCACAAGCTTTTAGAAGAATCTGTGTCAGCTAGAAAGTCATCACCCATTCTCATTAAAGAGAAGTCCGCAATAGCTCATTTTGGATTAAAATAAGTCTTAGGAGCCACTTATGAAATCCAATCCTCTCATAAGGAAGATATTCTATCTTACAATTATTAAATACACACTACAAAAGATAATGGACCAGATAATTTCAACGGTCATGGGCTGTCAACCTTTCTCTATTTCCCTCCTGAAAATTGACAAAACTACCAATAAAATGCTCAATTCTTCTTTATGTAGATCTCGCATTTCAATCGAATTTTGGTATGAGAAATTATTCAACTTCAAATCATCCAATACCAAACCTACACCTCTAAGAAAACTATGTTGGATTTTCATTTATTTTCCAATGGGGACGAGGTAGGGAACACTACAGTATATACTTGTTGACAGTGCTGGACCCATCAACATTCAGGGGATCACCCCGGTATGAAGTCCCAACTAGACCTCACCCATTTGGTGTGGGAGTCCCATCCGGTATGATGGCCCGGTTGCCATTATCTTAAAGATTTGGCTCAACTCTTGCTTTCCAACACAAGAGAGTGGTCTACTTAGTCTTCGAGAAGTGAGGTTCGCGTGCCTAGTGATTGTAAGTGTTACTTGTGTCAACGTTTCTTTCACTATAGAGGGGGAGGGTGAGCGTGAGTCCCAAGTCGGTTGGGAGAAGTCCCAACTCTACTAGGAACACACAACACAACAAGACATGCACAACTTTAGGCCAAGCAGTCCACACAGATGCGGCAGTCACAACACACAAGGGAAGATAACACGTATAACACTCAGCAGATTAGTCCACATGAGTGCAACGGTTGTTACAGCAAGTTTTATGTGAAAGGTCTGTCTGATGTCCCGGAGGGTAGCCACCACGGGCAAGATAGTGTTAACAGCATATACAACATATTTTCATTAATAGATTATGTATTACAACAAGTGAAATAGTTTAATTGTGAAACACATGTTAAAGCAACATGCATCACGAGTGTTTAATATTAGTCTTACAACAGTTACAATACATGTGTGAAAACGTGCTGGCCTGTTAGCAGGCTTCTGAATTAAGCGAAAGTTCCAAGACACATCGTTACACCATACATCACTAACCCCGTGTGAGGGGCATTAGAGCCACTACTTACTCCGCAAAGAAAATATTACAAACTCTCTTGGCTATGTGGGAGGAGCCAAGGTGAAAAGTCCTTTGCATGTACAAATGAGGGGGTATTTATAGTCAAAGGTGAAACTAACCCTTGTGGTTGTTCGACTACCCTCATGACTGTTTGACTTCTATGACTTTTCGACTTTACATGACTCTTTGTACAACAAGTGGGTCTCTTGGACTTCCATGTTATATTACATTGATAGACAGTATGGCCCACAGTAGAGATGTGGACGACATGACTCATGACATGACTCAACATGACAGTGTTGGTACATTTGTGCTGTTGTTGGTGTGCATGTCAAGCTGCAGTGCTGCTGGGTGATGGATGTCCTCATGGTGTGTCACAACTTCACCTCCGCATGGCAAAGTGCGCAGAGTCTTCGATGGTCATTGGTTCGCTTGATGTTGCTTTTTCACGTTGCTCCTTGCTTGTATGTTGGAAGGCTTGACAAGTTCGTCTGTTCGCAAAACATGCATGTTAGTTCGTTCGTCCGTCCGTGAGCACATCTTGCATGTTACCTCATTCGTTCGTCCGCGAACACATCTTTGCATGATCGTCCATTCGCGAGCACATCTCTTTGCATGCATCATTTGTTCGTCCGTTGGTGAACCTGTCCTTTTGCATGTGCTCCCCTTCGTTCATCTCGTTCGTTGTCGCGCCATGTTTGTTTGTGTACCTGTTCTTGCAGTCACTCATGACAAGACGACATCAAATCCAAAAACCTCCTAGTCTACCATGATACATGATCATTTCAGATGCAATTGACTGGGAGAGGCAACAAGGTTGCGAGGCAGGATGGAGGCTCGGGGCACTACTAATGAAAATTGTGCAAGAGTCACTGGGTGATGGAGATGGGCAATCCGGATCGATAGTGACTATCCGCAAGGTCTTGCCCAGTTGGAGGACAAAACTATGCAGTTTTTTTGGCGAACAGTCTGGGCTGCAGGAAGGCCAGGCAGGTAAAATCTACACAGTTTCTGGAACGAGCAGGCAACGAGGCTTGGTAGCAAAAACCGCACAATTCTTTGCAGGAATAGGCCGTGCTGCAAGGAGGCTTGGCAGACAAAAATTGCGCAATTTTTTGGAGGACCTGGTCGAGAGCTTGGCAATCAAAACAGTGCAATTCCTAGAGGAAACTGGCAGTTGACTGCTGCGTCACTCGCAACAGAAACTGAGCAATTCCTGAGGGGAACTGGCAGTCAGCTGCCGAGAACTTGGCAGCAGAAACTGCGCAATTCCTGGAGGGAACTGGCAGTTTGCTGCTGGGAGCTGTTGGCGAGAGAAATTGCACTGATGTTGGGAGGTCGGCCTGCTGATCATCTCTACGCAATTTCTGCGCTGAGTGGACTGCTAGGCAGCAGAGGGCATGTTCATGAAAACTATGCAATTTTCTGGATGAGCTGTCCATCGACTGTCGGGAGGGCTAGCTGGAAAAATTACGTAATTTCCTAAGAGAGACAAGGACGGGAACTAGGTGTCTTTCCAACCTGGCTACGCAATTTTCTCAGTCAGCAAAGCAGGCAATGCTTGCAGCCTCTGCGCAATTTTTCAGGGCAATCAGTCTTGGGGTGGATGTCGGGTCAAACTCTCTGGTTGACCAGCATGGAGATTGATTGATTTGCTTGCGGGCAGCGCAGCTTGAGATGACTTGCTTGGTGCTCTTGAGTTGTTCTGGGTGACAATCGATCGAGTCGATGGCGGGGTGATGGTCCGGCTGTCAGAGGGGAATCCGGTCGTCGGAACTTCAGCATATGACTAAGTGTGTGAACGAGTGAAAGATGCATATGTGATCTTGCAACACACATTTGCATGACTTGATAATGAGACAACTCAAACCATCCAGACACATGTACAACATGACTGACTAGCAGTGTAGGCGACAAGCGCAACACTTGTGGTTGATCATTAGTCAACCGTGATGACGCTTGCGCAACAGTGAAGGTGACTCCATGTGTGAGTGCAACAGATGTTTTCATAGTGAACACAACAGGTACACACGAAGCGAAGACTTTGAGCATAACCAGAACATGGTCGCAAGCATAACTTTGTCATCAACATGCAAGACTTGGTGAAATGAATAAGCAAGGCAAATGCGAAGACTCACGTGAGCTCATGGAGTGAACCCGAGTGTGTGCAGTCATCAAGTGAAACTCTCAAGGAAGGCTCCGAAGTTGGGTGTAGGCCAAAATTTTTGAGGGTGGTTGTAGCCGCTACAACAATACTATAAACCTACTAGGGTGTCACGTACCTTCAATTCAGTATTAGACATTCCTCCCAATCTCGTCTCTACAAGAGGTATCTCCAAAGGCTATGGGTCATTTTTCATGCTTCAATGCCAGTGTTTCCATTTGGATTTCAAAACATTTGAACAAAGATACATATTTTTCACCCTGTCATGAAACCCTTTGTTTCTGAACCAACATCTCACATGTGTTTGCTTATCACATGTGTAGAGGATACCCTAGTTGTGCCATATTCAGGGCATTAAGACAAATGAACAATTTCTTTTCAATGTCCCGCCAATTCTAAGAATTGAGGGACATTTCATTACATATTCAATGATTCTAAAAGGTCTCATACCACCTTTGGCTATCCCGATTAGAAATGTCTAGCTTTATACATACAAAAAGCAAGCATCACAGATAAGAGGCATTTCCAAACCCCGTACTACTAGGTCAAGAGCCTCCTTTTGTTGCCTACCTTGGTGACTAGAGGTGCTAAGCACCATGCATACCTCAAAACGATGGACATGGAAGGCAATAAATATACAAGAAAACACACATCTTCCTATTCAATTGGTAGATTTATCGCCTCCAAAAGGTCACAAAGCCACACCATCTCCTTGCATTTGGTGTCACTCAACCAACTCGAGCAAGTAGACGTCCATAACCAAAAAAAATTCCTCGGCTTCAAAAACTTCTAACTAAACAAATTTAGTAGGAAAGACATCAAGAGACTGATGTTGATATACCAAACCCTATTGTCCATAATTTGTTTGTAAAATCACATTTTGTTCTTGAAAAACATCTTCTTAGTCTTAGCCAAAGTCTATGTTGCGAGGGAGCGCCCCCCCGCCCTCGAACCCGCTCCCGAATCGCGCTCCGGGCGGGAGCGCGCTCCCTCAAAAAAAATTGCACTCCCTGGTCTGTAAGGAATCGCCATAGGGAGCGATCACTCCGGCACTCTCGGAGCGATTTTTAACGCCTGGGAGCGATCGCTCCCGAGCGTTAAAAATCGCTCCGGGAGCGATTCGCACGGGGCCGGGAGCGGGTCGGCGGAAAAAAATTCCACGGACCCAAAGAAAAAAAAAAAAAAAAAGGTTTTAAAAGGCTAATGAGCCAAAAAAATATTCATTGTTACATCATTGAGCTTGAGTTTGGAGCTGGAGCAAGAGCAAAGGAGCGAGGAGCAAGTGCCAAGGAGTGAGGAGCAAGCCTGCAGAGGTAAGTAACTTAGTAATTTAGTTAGTTTAGCTGGTTAGGTAGTAATTTAGTTAATTGAATTTAGCTTATTGAGTTTAAAAATCATGTATTTAAATTAAATTAATAAATTAAATTAATTAATCCCAATAAATTAAATTAATTTGCAGATTCAAGAATCAAAACCCTACAAACATCAAACACCATGGACCTGGCTATATTTCTTGGCATTTTCCTCTTCCTAGTCCCTTTTATGGTTATTATGGTGTTGGAGAGTAGGAAACGTAGGGGCCAACCCCAAACTGAAGAGGGGGATGAAGAAGCCGGAGAAAGTCAAATGCGTGAAAAACCCGGTGAGGAGGAGCTGGAGGAGGGTGAACATGACCCTCAAAAAACTAAACAAGACCAAATTCCATTGTGGAAATATGTTAACAGGGCTGAAACAAGGAGAGGGGGTGGAACCACTAAATTTCATTGCCCCCATTGCAACACTGATTACACAGGTTCATAAACCCGTACTAGAAGACACCTCTACGGGAAAAGGCCGTGGGATGGAGAGAAACAAATAGGAATCAAAACTGGTACAGCGGTGTCAGCAGCGGAGAGAGCCAAATACATAAGGGAAGAGGAGGAAGCCCAATACAGAACAAAAAAATCAAGGGGTTTCTTTGAACCAAGCTCACAATCACAAAGAACTCCTTCAGCATCCTCCCAAGGCAGTGGATATGGACATGGAGGCACAGGGTCATCATCTTTAAGGCGTAGAACCATATCAGATTTCCTTGATGAGGGGTGTAGGAATGATGTGGATTCAAAAGTTTACAGGTTTCTCTATGCATGTGGGATACCATTCAATGTTCTTCGCTCACCTTATTGGCACGAAATGGTTTCTGCCATTAATGATGCCCCTAAAGGATACAAGAGCCCTAGGTATGACAAGGCAAGAACCGTTGGCCTTGATCATGAAAAAGCAAAAATATCACATTCTTTGAATAAAATGACAAGTTCTTGGACTGACCATGGGGTGTCCATTGTATCTGATGGATGGACAAATGTAAAAGGCAAGCCATTGATAAGTGTTCTTGTTGTGTCTGTTAGTGGTACCATCTTTCTAGCTGCACATGATTACTCAGACAAGTTCAAGACCGCCATCAACATTGCAGAAGCATTACTTGAAACAACTGAGCGTATTGGCCCATACAATGTCATCCAAGTCATCACTGATAATGCTCCTAATTGTAAGGCAGCGGGAGCAATTATTGAGGATAAATACCCCAACATATTTTGGTCTGGATGTTTGGTTCACACATTGAACCTTCCGTTGCATGATATTGTCCAAAACAAAAATGAACAATACCAATGGATTGGTAATTTGTACAAGAAAGGCAAACAAATGATGAAATTTATTACAAATCATAGCAATACCCATGGCCTTTTCCGCAGTCACTCGAGATTGGAGTTGTTGAAGATTGCGAAGACTAGATTTGGTAGCTATTACCTCACCTTCAGGCGCCTTTTGAAGGTAAGAGAGGCATTAGCTAGCATGGTATCAAGTCCACATTGGCAGGTATTAAAGGAAAGGGCTACAAATGCAGCTGACATGGGAGGTTTTGAAATGGTGGAGGAGGCTGCTCTTGATGGGCAGTTTTGGACAAGTGTGAGGCAGGTATTGGATTTCACCAAGCCAATTTATCAAATGATTCGGTTTGCAGATACAGACAAACCAGTGATTGGCGAGGTGTATGAGCAAATGGATACCATGTTGGGACAAATAAAAGATATTGTTCATAATAGAGATCCCAACTTGTACAAACTAATTCATGATTGTGTGTGTGAACGGTGGAATAAGCTTAATGTTCCACTACATTGCTTGGCGTATATCCTTACGCCAAAATACTATTCTACATCTTGGTTGGGCCAACCTGCAGCAGGGGGTGGGGTTAGGACCAAACCCCATTTAGATCCAGAGGTAACTAAAGGATATTTGGAAGCATTAGAAAAGTTGGTACCTAACAGGGAGGAATGTGCAGCTGTGCGCCTTGAAATAGGCAGATACTTCGGTGGCACTGGCTTGTATGGTAACTTCCATGCAATGGACGACAAAGATAAATTTGAATCTCTCACATGGTGGGAAACATATGGCGGCCACGGACTTTTGCCAAAATTGGCAAAAAAAGTTCTTTCACAAGTTGTAAATTCTTCTTCTGCAGAGAGGTGTTGGAGCACCTACAGCTATATACATAATGTGAAAAGAAACAAACTCAATGAAAACCGAGCAAAAAGCTTGGTTTATGTGCACTACAACTTGAGGTTGTTGAGTCATTACTGTGATCGGGCTAATGAGGATCCCACATATAAAATTTGGGACAATCACCCAGAGGATGACAATTTGGAGGATGGCATTGTACATATTGAAGAACTAGAAGAGGAACTTGTAAGGGATGAAAATGAAGCAGCTGCAGCAGCCATGCCACCTCCACCTCCACCTCCACCATCCAGTAGCAGTGCTCGAGGTCCGAGTCTTGTTCCTTTGTTGTCGCCACCTCCATCTACACCCTCGCGTGGAGGTTCTAGTTCTGGTCGTCGGTCTGTGCGGGAGACTCCTAGAAGACCACCACGACCTGCTTATACTCCTGGAGACTCTCGTGGCAAGGGCCACATGTAGATTTACAGTTTACTTGTCTTTTTTAGTTTCTATTAGACTTTAGTTTTCATAACTGTTGAGTTTTGAATCCTTGACTCTTGACTCTTGACTCTTTCATATCATAATGATATTTTTTGTAAACATTATATCACTGTGACAATGAAAATTTGAAGTTTGAAGTTGGGCCTTGACAATTATAACTCATTGGTAATGATTGTGAATTATGAATATGATGCTTTGTGAAAGACTAAAGTTGTTTCATTTTATAGATTTTTAACATTTCATATCATGTTAACCGTTAGAAGTTAGGATTTAGAAATATCTTCGATATTACTTCTTGTAATGGTTAAACTTAGCTTACAAGTACAACTTTGGTGATCAATGATGATAAATGTTATTGAATTTTCAATTCTGAAAGCTTGAAGTTGAAACTTTAAGATTGAATTTGATGAATCATGATTTATAAGACTCAATATGTTGCAGTTGTAATATGTATTTTACTAACTTGTGGACATGGTTGATGACGATTATAATTTTTAGATGATTGATGTGATATGGTTCAATGATCAATCTATATTTTTTTATGTTTTTTATGTCTAATTCATCATTCTACATGTTTTTGTTGACATATATGTATCAAAAATTAAAAAATATAAAAAATATATATATTTTTAAAAAATCGCTCCCGGATTCGATCCCAAACCGGGAGCTTCTGAAAATGGTCGTTCCCGCTCCCGCTCCCAAGTAACATTGGCCAAAGTATTATCCCTGATCCTACAATATTTATTTCTAGTATTCACTCCAAGTTTAACATTGTCGTCACCACTTGAGGATCATCCTATGATTTGCCCCATGAAGGAAAATGTCAATCCTACCAAAATTGAATGTCTCCCACTTCATAGTTCCTAACCCTAAGGGAAACCTAAAGAACTGCAACTTCTTTTCACGTTGCCCGTTTTTCCATATAAGACCTTTCCCAAAGAGACTTGATGATGACCCCATTAAGTTCATTTAAATCCTTCCCAAAAGCTTCAGCCTGCCATCATAAGTCTCATAAATTATCCTTCCATTGTCATCAGGAACGCTAATACAAAATCTTGGACTAGCCATTCTTAGCCAAAGGCTAGCATATTGTTCAAGGAATGTTACAATTGCCAAATTGCAATGTTTATAAATGGGCCTTTGATGTACCCTAGAGGCACATCTTCTTCGATGTCCATAATGTTCCCTTGCTTCAAAATACGAAACAATTATCCTCAATGACGATTTGCCTCCATCCTTCAAACTAAACATGGAAACCCGAAGTTTGGGTTTTGTATATCAACCATAATTTTGACAAACTTTCTTGATAAAGAGCCTCATTTTCTCATACTGTGGTTATCTGTGGGAGCTTGCCACAATTGCAATTATGGACCCAATGGTTTTCGTTGACCTTGAGGTTCTTATTGTACATGCAATGTTGGGATGTAGTTGAGGTTGATATTGAAATTGTTTTTCATTAAATATTGTCAATTCATACAATTTCCCATGCTTCCTTTCCCTTATAAAACTATTATATAAATACTTATATCTTAGTAGAGAAGTATGCATGAACCTGTTGACCGCACAACTGTGAACAGTTCCAAGAAGCAGAGTACAAAGCAGAGGATGAAATTTTTCAAAGTCATTAGCATCATGAAGCCTCCAGTTGGTCAATGTAATCCCAAATTATGCTATTGTATTGTAAAAATGATTATAGTATGACTATTAAGCCATGTAACAACACCGAGGTAAGCATGTTAGTCTTCTCAAAGGGTTTCAATGTAGGGAGTTTTCTAACCTCCCCAAATTATCTATGTTTGTAAACACGGATAATTGGCAGATTTTTTCTCCCACATATACCCAAAAGCTAGGGTAGAACTCATTGACAAGGTCTTAAGTGAGTCCTAGTGTTATCGAGTTGATGTATTAGATCATGTGTCTCGAGTCGCAGAATTTGATTGAGTCCTAAGGTGTATGTGTCTATTGTAAATTCCCCCTTCTAAGGATTGAATATTGTAAAATCTTGATGTAAAAAATGTGTCTAAGAAATACTTTTTGGTGAATGGTTCCTCATAATTAGAACACCATTACCAAAATATTTTTTAGACCTACTTTGAGGGTGGAAAATGTGTAAATCCCCTCTAGAACCTTTTAATTAATTTTTCTGGCAAAAATAAAAGAAAATAATTAGCCAAGAAATTAATTAAATTATGTCAAAATATAATTTGACAGAAATTAAATTCTCTCCAAGTGGAAAATTATCGAAAATCTGTCAAAAAATCGTGGGTCCAAAAAAAGTTAATTTTTTGAGATCATCCATCAAGGGGAAAAGCAATTTTTTAAGAAATAAAGGGAATTTTTTGAGGGTGAAAGTTCAAAATATTAGTTTTGGACTAAGACAAAAAGGGATTACAAGTAAATTTGAATTTGTCCTCCAGATCAACAGATCGGATCCTTTTGGCAAGGATCAAGGAAGCTAGTCGTTATTTTCCATTTGGAGGGCTTTGGCCCACTCATTCACTATATAAGGAATCTATTGAGCTCCTCAATGTATCATGTACTCCTCAGAAAATCATTTGATGTACTGAGCTAAGCTCTGCTGATTTTTTTGAGCTTAATAAAAAGACTTTGGGGTTTCTATTCAAGGTGTCTCTCGTTACAAATCAGATTATTTTGGCAAGGATCAAGACAAGGATCAAGGAAACTAGTAGTTATTTTCCACTTGGAGGGGATTGGTCCTCTCATTCTCTATATAAGGAAGCTAATGAGCTCCTCATTGTATCATGTACTCATCAGAAAATCATTTGATGTACTGAGCTAAGCTCTGCTGGAGTATTTTGAACTTAATAAAAAGACTTTGGGGTTTCAATTCAAGGTGTCTCTCGCTTAATGATTCATGGAATGTGTTGAATATTCTTTGACAGTGGTTGGATTATCTATTAGCACAGGTATCTTGCTTTTGGCATTGGGCTCGAGTAAACACATTAGATCACGCAGATCTAGCAAGTATCTCCAGATCTCTGAGTATATTTATGTGAATCGAATCCCTTTGAGACTAATAATTGATCTTTTGAAGTGTGTAGAGATTTTCAGGTGATTCAGCCCTTGGGCAAGCCCCAAGTATATGAACTTTATGGTGATCACATTCTTGTTTGGACTTTGAGCTTAATCTAACGATTTGTGGCGCAGGGTCTTGGCTTGTGCATCAAATAAAAATTATTCCTAGCAATTGTTTTCAAATTTCTTCTTTTATAAATTAAATAATTTGTAAATTAAATTGTGTACATTGTAAATAATTTTTTACTAACCCTTGTAATTCTTTTATTGTACATATAGCCATTTATAATTTTGGGATATTCGCACATTTCTCATCCACATCTACAGGGCAGGCTACAGCGTATCAAATGTCTTCGGGATTCTCTACAGGGGGTTACCTATCAACACCTAAACAGGGCACACAACAAGGTTGTTGATGCTTTATCTAAGCTTGGACTCCTCGACCCAATGGAGGGCTTTTATAGATGGAGGCTTGTTGGATGCTGGTCACATGCCATTTCCTTGACACTGATTTCACTTGTGCTTCTTTTGCTTTTTATCACTATGCTGGTTTTTACATCTGGGATTTTTGGGAACATGTTTTTCTCTTGCTGCTTGGTCACTTTCATGGACTGTTATTGATTATGAGCTCTACCTATACCTCTGTTTTGGATTATGTTTTACTCTAACGTTGACATGGACTGGATCCTGTCAGAGCACCTTATATTTCTGGTATCTTTCCTCAGGTTTATGTTGCATCCTCATGGATCCAGATGTACTGATTTTACTACATAAATAAAATCAGCGTTTTTTCTCCTGTGAAAAAAAACATATTGCCATTTATGATTTTTTTTTCATTTTTCTGGTGAGACGTCTAGGGTTTTGAGGCCCATTTTGCAAGTTGGTCATTTTCAAATTAAGGAGCAAACCCACTTTCTGAAGGCCCTAGCCCTTACCCACCCTAAATGGCTTAGGTTTAGGGCAAATATTTCAAGCTTTTATTAGAATATGTCTATTTAGTATTTAATGCTCAGTCTTCTACCTGTTGCTAATTTTATTCTTTTAGCAGTTTCTTAGATGAAACTGTTTGTACATAGAAACCTGATGTTTCTATTATTGTAAATATCTTTGTATTATCATTGAGTTGTTTGCTCTTTGTGAATTAATTCATTCGATATTCTTTTATGGTATCAGAGCACAGGAATTTTTTTTCGAAATAATTTTTCATAGTTTGAAAAATTCAGTTCATTTCGAAACTGCTCTCAGGATCTGTAGATTTCTTGATTAGCTATCCTCTTCGTATCCTAACCTCTTGAATTCCTTCATTCCTTTCTAAGGTCGAGCCCTCTGTAAGCCAGGCAGCCTTCACTGAGTCTTAGCCTCGGCTTTGCTCACTGTGATAAAAGCTTACAGTCGTCAATCTCGATACAGAAAGGGATTCTTCTCCTGCATTATCGCTTTATGAGGAATTTTGTAGCAGTGCTCGGAATCATAAACTTGTTTTGAAAGGAACAGTGTAAAACCCGTATTCAGTTTTTTTTTACCCTCGCTGTAATAGCCAGCCTCTGCGTTTTTCTGTCGCCTCCCCCTAATAGCTTATTCTCTGGCTTCAAAGTTTTTTTCTGTTGAAAACGAATTCCCCATCACCGTTTTTTCCAGCCGAGGGTTTCGTCTCTGCTCTCAGGGCCATTGATGCCACTATCGTGACTCACACAAAAGGCTCGGGGTTTAGTTTGGTAACCAGATTGTTCTTTAGCTGAAGGCAGCCGAAGGAGATCAAACAGCTGAAGCGGAACCAGATCGAGAAGCAGAAAATCGTTTACCTTTTGCTCACGAAGTTTTGGCTCATTCGACAGATTGAAATTACGTTTTGGCATCGACCGAAACACGGCATTACAGTGACGGCATTAATATCGTTACGCATTTCTGCACGGCATTACAGTCACGGCATTTTTTTTTCCCTGTTCGAGTTCAGATATATATCATGTGACGGCATATATATCAAGTGACGGCATATCACGTGACGGTTTTCTTCAGTTCTAGTGACGGCTATAACAGCAGATATATATCACGGCTCCAGATTATAGTGACGGCTCCAGTTCAGCGTATATATATTAAAGTCTCGTGATATTTCATTGATTACGTCTGAGTTTTTCGTGGTATTAAAATTACGGTGTTCTCCAGCCCGTCAACAGATATCAGCAGTCGATCCGTATCAGCAAGCCCGTCAACAGATATCCACGAAACCGTTTTTCTGCTATAGCTACTGGTGAACCCGACGTGATAAGAATCCGTCACGTACAGGCTGAGATCCGATTTGCTGAGATCCGATTTGTATTGATAAATGAAACGCATGTTTTTTTAAAACAGAGCGAGACTATACCCGCAGTCGTATATACATTCAGATCACGTGACGGCAGCGAAATTCTTCAAGTCGCGTGACGGCAGTGTCAAGCAAAGGTATTCTCCAGATTCACGTTTTGTGTTTAGAAAGTGGATTAAAAATTATTATGATCTGATTTGAAGCGGTGGGACCAGAATAAAGTATCACAGTCATTTTTAAGTAAGTATTACAGCGTGATCAATCCAGCATCACAGTCATTTTTTTAAAAGTGGCGTGATCAGATCTGAGTAATTTTTTTTGGGCAAGTCTATTTCTTTCACAACAGCATTTATTAATAATTTGGTACAGTCATCTTGAAAGAAGATTTTTAAGCAGGCAGCTACACTTGGTTGTGTGTCAAACTTCTGTATTATCTTTGGGAAAATGGCTACGCTCAGCAATCTGATGTTAGAAGGAAATCAACGCTTTAATGGCAGCAACTATAACATTTGGAAACAAAGAATGCTGACCATTTTTTAATACAGGCGTCTTGATCAGCTCATTTTGGGCAAAGAGCCTCGTCCCGGTACAGCTGGTACCGATCAAGATAAATTTGATGATCGAAATCGGGAGGCTGTTATGCTTCTCAAGCTCTCTGTCGCTGATGATCAGTTACCACAGATTCCCTCTGGCAAGACCGCTGCCGAAATTTGGCAACAGTTGAAAGAACTGCAAGAGACATCTGACAAAAGCAGAGCATTTTTTCTCAAAAATCAGTTGTTCTCCATCATGATGGATGAACATATGTCTTTACAAGAACATCTCAACAAAATTAAAGACATTCGAGATCAGCTCGAAGCCATTGGTCGGACCATGGAGGAAGAAGATATGGTAGTCATTACTCTGAAGAGTCTACCAAAATCTTATGAACACTTCATCGAAACACTCAACATTACAACCACAAATGTTGATCTGAAGTTTTCAGATTTATGTACCAAACTTCTGCAGCAGAATCGGTGGAAACAGCAGTTTGGTAGTGGTTCTTCATCAGTGCCCTCGGAAAATGCATTTGCTGCAAAATACCAGTCCTATCAGTCTTTCCAGCAGAAAGGTTCTCCTCAGTCTTTTGATCCTGCTAGGAAGAAAAGTGTGCAGTGTAATTACTGTCACAGGTTCGGTCACATGGAGAAAGATTGCCGGTAGAGGATTGCTTCTGAACAGAAGAAACAGGGAGGGCCAAATCAGACAGCGAATGTTGCAGAACATTCCGAGCAGACAGATTCTGCCTTTTACGCCTTTATGGCTAAAAGGTCTTCAGAACATGTTCCGTCCTCTGCATGGTACATTGATTCTGGTGCATCACGCCACTTCTCTCACAGGCGTGATTGGTTTATTGACCTCTCACCTTTCAGTGATTCAGTAGTATTTGGTGGAGGTGAAAAGTACAATGTAGCTGGCAGGGGTACAGTTCAAATTCAGTCTGGTGGACGCACGCTCATATTTCTAAATGTATACTACGTTCCTGGTATGGAGATTAATCTGCTATCTGTCAGCCAGATTATGAGGAATTCTCCTCAGCTTGATGTTATGTTCAGTGCACACAAGTGCTCCATCATTGACAGGGAGACCAGTCTAACAGTTGTTGTTGGCCTAGAGGACCATGGTCTATACAGGCTACTTGATACCGATGACTTTCCAGAAGTGGCTCTAGCAGCACGTGTTTCTCCCATCAGCACTCTATGGCATCAGCGATATGGGCATCTCAATATGCAGTATCTCTCTCAGCTCTCTCGGGAGGGACTTGTGTCAGGCTTACCTGATATTCAGACTCAGCAGTTGGGGATATGCAGCGCCTGTCAAGCAGGAAAGCAACATCGGTCTTCATTCAACAATGGAGAATCTTGGCGCGCCTCCAAGGCACTTCAGTTACTTCATGCTGATATTTGTGGTCCTATGAATACAGCTTCTATCACTGCTTGCAAATATTTTTTACTTATTGTAGATGACTTCAGTAGAAAGATGTGGGTGTATTTTTTAAAAAATAAATCAGATGCTCTTAGTACCTTTCAGAAGTTTAAAACATTAGTTGAAAAAGAATCTGGTTGTAATATCATAACCCTTAGGACCGACAATGGAGGGGAATTTTGTTCCTCAGCTTTTGCCAACTACTGTGATATTCATGGCATCAAACGTCAATTAACCACACCTTACACTCCCCAGCAGAACAGTGTTGTCGAGCGTCGCAACCGCACGGTTGTGGAAATGGCTCGTTCCATGTTACAACACAGGAGTGTTCCAAACAAATTCTGGGCTGAAGCAGTATTTACTGCTGTTTACCTTCTTAACCGATCACCTACTCAGGCTGTTAAAGGGAAGACTCCTGAAGAAGTGTGGTCTGGTCGTAAGCCTAAGATCAGTCATCTCAAAGTTTTTGGCTCAGTTGCATATGTTTGGATTCCATCTGCTAAGCGCTCTAAGTTGGATTCCAAAAGTCAGAAACTCATGATGACAGGTTATAGTGATCATCACAAGGCCTATAGGCTGATAGATATAGCCACTGGTCGTCTTAGCTTCAGTCTAGATGTAGTATTTGATGAAGACAGAGGATTCTTTCAATCTTCTTCTTCTGAGCAGCGTTCTGAGGATCCGCCTCACAGTGTTCTTCTCCCAGTCCGTCCACCTGATGGGAGGGATGATGTAGCATCAGGATTTGATACTACTCTATCTGAGCTTTCTCCAGATGTTAATCCTTCTCTTGCTGTTCCTATTGCTCCTGAGCCTTCTTCCCTTCCTCCTAATATTGGTTCCTCTAATCCTGATATTGGTTCTTCTTCTCTTCGGCCTAAATGGTGGGCTAAAACCATAGGTGATCTCCGGGATGATGAGCTCCTTGAAGGTAGAACTTCTAGACATAAGAACAGACAACAATCTACAATCAATTTTGCTCTTATGGCTAACCTTCACAGTATCTTTGAGCCTCAAACCTATTCAGAGGCTAAGGGTACATCTGAGTGGGAACAGGCTATGGAAGCCGAATTCCAGAGTCTTCAGAAGAATCACACCTGGACACTTTCTGATCTTCCTGCCGAAAAAAAGCCCATAGGCTGCAAATGGGTGTATAAAGTAAAATACAAAGCTGATGGAACCATAGACAAGTATAAAGCTCGTCTTGTGGCTCGAGGATTCTCACAGAAGGAAGGCATCGATTATGAGGAGACTTTTGCTCCTACAGCCAAGATGAGTACCATAAGGCTTGTTCTTGCCCTAGCAGCTCAGTTCAATTGGAAAGTTCATCAGATGGATGTCAAGAGTGCTTTCCTAAATGGTGATCTTCAGGAAGAAGTCTACATGACACAGCCTCCAGGATTCAAGGTTGCTGGTCAAGAACAGAAAGTGTGTCGGTTAGCTAAAGCAATCTATGGATTGAAACAAGCTCCTCGGGCTTGGTACATCAAAATTGATCAGTACCTGACAGATCAGGGTTTTCAGCGGAGCCCATCTGATGCAAACCTGTACATCAAGCATACTGGTGCTGATATCTTGTTTGTCGTTGTCTATGTGGACGATCTTATCATTACTGGCAGCTTTGCACATTTGATCCATGGGATCAAACAAGATCTATGCAGAACTTTTGAGATGATAGACTTGGGACTTCTTCATTACTGTCTGGGGGTTGAAGTTTGGCAGACTGAAAATCAGATTTTTCTCTCTCAGTCCAAGTATGCCAACAATCTTGTGGAACGGTTCAGAATGCAGGATTGCAAACCGGCCACGACTCCTATGGAACCAGGGCTCAAACTTTCAGCACAATCATCCTCTCCTCTTGTGGATGAAACTTTATTCAGACAATTAGTGGGCAGTCTCATCTATCTTACTGCTACCAGACCTGATATCAGTTTTGCAGTAAGCTACATTTCTCGCTTTATGTCAGCTCCTAAAGCTGATCATTGGATAGCTGCAAAGCGGGTGCTACGATATGTGCATGGTACTTCTGATTATGGCCTCTTATATACTCGCAGCTCCAATCCTATTCTCAGTGGCTACACTGATTCTGACTGGGCCGGCTCGGTTGATGACCGTAAATCTACAGCTGGGTATGTGTTTAGTCTAGGATCTGGTGCTGTTACTTGGACTAGTAAGAAGCAACAGGCAGTGGCTCTCTCCTCAACAGAAGCAGAGTATCGGGGAGCAGTTAAGGCATCCTGTGAGGCAGTTTGGCTTCACCGTATGCTTGCAGATATGCATGTTTTCCAGACAGGGCCTACTTCTTTGTTTTGTGATAATCAGGGAGTACTCAAACTTGCCAAGAATCCAGTCTTTCATGAACGAACAAAGCATGTGGAAACTCATTGCCACTACATTCGCCAGCTGGTTGAAGACGGCTCAGTTCAGTTGCAATATGTTCCCACAACAGAGCAGCTCGCCGACATTTTCACCAAGCCACTTGGTCCTGATAAATTTGTAAAATTCCGAGGGTCTATTGGTGTTGTAAATAGATTGAGCATTAAGGGAGGGTATTAGAATATGTCTATTTAGTATTTAATGCTCAGTCTTCTAGTTGTTGCTAATTTTATTCTTTTAGCAGTTTCTTAGATGAAACTGTTTGTACATAGAAACCTGATGTTTCTATTATTGTAAATATCTTTGTATTATCATTGAGCTGTTTGCTCTTTGTGAATTAATTCATTCGATATTCTTTTAGCTTTTAGCAGGCCACAGGCCCTATTAAGGCTATTTCTATTGCATCGAGGATTTTTCATGAGGGTTCAAAATTTCAGGATTTATTTGAAAATTTCTTTTACAAATTTGGGCATCAATCTAACATGTGATTGCATACCTTTGTGAATTGATTGGAGGCCTAAAGGTTTTGATTAAAAGCAATTTGGAGCTTGCCGCAAAGGGCTTAAAGGTTTCAAGCCCTAGCCGCAGGCCTGAATCGACCTTAAAGCCTTGACCGCAGGCCTAAAAGGCTTGAAAGCCCTAACCACATGCCTTATTGGGCTTCCACAACCCTAACGCAGACTTAATTGAGCTCCTCTAGCCCTAATGCAAGGCCTTGGAAGCTTAACAAATTCATTGCAATCAATTTTGAGCTAATATTCTTATGTTTGCAGGTCTATTAAGGATTGTTGAGGGATATTTGCCATATAAATTTCTGATCTGTGGATTAACCCCTTCACTGCAGACTTGTATATCATTTTGAGGGTGTTTTTCACTTCATATTTTGGCTTTGGGATCTTATTTTTCACCTCATTTAGCCCTCTAGGCCTAGCCACTGGCCTAGATGCCTCTCTTTCTTTAGACGCAAGCTTTTTTCAGGGTCTGGTTACATTGTTGGGGCTAATCTTTGTTGTGGTTGCAGGTAGAGCATTGGATTTTTAAGGGTTATGGTCACTTGTTTGGGGAGCTAACATTAAATTCTGAAAACCATCATACTAATCCACTAGCCATTCGGGCCTTGTTGCTCATATCCCTGGCCTCTCTGGTAACTGTCTCATATCAGATCTGGGGTGAAACTTATTACTGACTTTTATCACAAATTGATACATTAAAATAAGCTTAGTACACTCTAAATAACAACAAGACCAATCACGAGTTTTTGGGCTATCATTGTATGCAGTTTCATGATTAATCTCGACTGTTAGTGGACTGATAGTGTTATTGCAGAGATCTGATATAAAATTGCAGACGTCTGGACTCTGACATAGGGTTACAGTGACTCTACAGTGGCATCTTCTTATTCCTCCTAACACTAAAATTTGTCACTATGCATTGAATGTCTTTTATGGACTGACCTTGAATTACAGCGAAATGATATATGCCATAGAAATCTGATTCCACGCTACAGTCTTTATCTAGCTCTAGAGTTGGTTGTTGAACTTCGGTTTAATTATTTGCATTTTGCTAATGACTAAAGAACAAATCATTTGGGCTGATTTGCAAGCAATTTTATGATTGATTTCATAAGAAAATTTTGGGACTGTTCTATTATAGCAGAAGGCTGATCAGAAAAGTATTAATGTCCTTTGAAGTCTGGTGCACCTTCTAAATCACCATCATTGTGTATTAAGGATAGCTGGCTTGTTTACTAACTCTTAGCATCCTTGCATCATTTGCATAGTTGTTGCATAGTTAGTCTTTATTGTTTGCATCTCTTATCATTGCAAACATTGCATTGACATTAGAAGTTGCATTTTGCGTAGCATATCTGAGCTACTCTCTTTGGCATACTAACTCTTGCATTTGCATCCTTGCATTATCATTTGCCTCTTTGCATCTTCCATCCATCACTAATCAGTGTTAGCAATCTCTTATTGTGCTTGTCTATTAGTATTCATTGTGTGTCATCAACCTATGACATAAGTGATAAAGTGCTCTAAATTTGCTCTTGTTCCTAATTGCTAATCATAAAATGACTTGCATTAACCTTATTAACAAGTGGAATTGCTAATATTGTTTCATTGGAATTGCTAGTTTCATCTTGCTTCATTGAGATAGTTGCTCTAAAGTGCTTCATTTACTTGATCTCGTTATCTTGTGTTGAATATCATTGTGAGCATTTTGATTTCAAGTAATCTAATCTTGTTGAAGTAACTTAATTCTCTTAATCATCTCCTTGAAGCTATCACTCACATCTTGAATTTTCATTCTAAGTTAGAGGTGTGCCTCTAAAACATACCTCCAAGCATAAGCTTGGTTCTAAGAAGATAGGACCACCTTCTCCAAACAATTTGACGACTCTAGACCCTCATTCGCAGTTTAACATAGGTGACCTTACAAATCTCTTCCGGGCATCCCTTGTAGGAACGGAGACAACTAAGTGGTTAGAACCCCACAGGATGTATCATTAATAAGGCCATAGCCTCCTTCCTTTGGGCTTCTCTCTACAACTTGCATTCGAGACTAGTTCCAAAAGAATTGAGGAGAAGGAGTCACTTAAATTAGGCATATAATTAAAACTAAACAAGAATTCACATCTCATGTAGTTTTAGGTCTTGCACTTCATATAGGATAGGAATTCCATACTGTAGCAACTTTTCATCCAGTAGAGCTTGGACTCTAATCCTAATTGAGCAAGTAATAATCTCCTAACGCACTAGTTCTCTAACATAAAATCTTAAGAAATCTAATCAAAGTGTGCTTGATAATCATACTTGCCTCTAAATTCCATCCAAGTTGCTAGGCCATTCAGTTGTGTCTCCTTAACTTGTTGGGAACCAACAAGTTGTCCATCATCTTATCCATAGGGACTCCCCCCCTTAGTCTGCAGTTAGGAGACAACTTAAACAGAGTGGGCAGGGATCAGAGTGATAGCCCCTGCCCTAAGCGTTGTCGCAATCCTATGTACAACTCAAGCGACAACATAACCAAAAGCAAGTTGCTAGAGCAAGGTTATGAGCATTAATAATTGCAATAATTGCTATTGTTTTCAACTCGTGCCAAATAAGTTAGGTCCATAGAAGTAGTACTTATCATTGCTTCTGCATGCATGAAAAAGGGCCAAGATTGTTGTGGTGGAGGTTGCTAAACCAAACATACTTGATAATAAGCTTAATATCAATGAGCCATATATTGAAAGTGCATTGAACTAAGAACTATCGCAACTATCGCTATTGTCTCGTGAATTGCTAAAACACAATCATCATATCATGCATTAACTTGGATTGAAACTCATTATACTGTAAACCATTGTCATGCAATTCTTGCATTAAAGCCTAGATGAGACTAGCAAAGTTGTTTTGTAAAATTTGTCAAAAATAGAGATGGGAAAGGATAATTTTTCTTGAAAAATGCCACTAACTCATCTACACATAACATTTCTCAACTAATATGTAAAACATCTCATCTTAAGAGTGACATGGTTGAGGCTATTGTTCTTATTGCATTTATTATTTAAATATCAGAGCATCATCAACACATTACATCTTCTCCTAGGTTGGTTCGACTACTTCTGCAATTGCATGTTCTTTTCACACGTGCGAAGAAAAGAGTCTTTTTTGTTGGCTGAAATTCATCTTTTGTTTGACACCTTTGACCAATGTTCACTTGGCACATTTTGACTTGGTTTGACTAGATCTGGATATGTTTTGAGAGACTGAGGTCAAAAGCAGTTTCACTGAACTTCTCTGGGCCGTTTGACCAGCATTAACTGCAAACTGCAGCTAGGGTTTCTGCAGGTCAAAGGTTGACTTTGATCGAATTTGTGTGGGTAGAATTTTAACAGTTTTGACAGGACTTTGACCAACCAGGAAGGCCGCATCTTTTGACTATTGACCAGGAAGATTTGGAAGAGGTTTGACCGTCGACTTTTGGACTGGTTAGGGCTGTTGTTGCTGCTACTGCTATTGACTTTGGCCACAATTACAGATTTGACTTGTTGACCAGATTTGACTATTGGGCTCATCTTTCATAGGATATTAGTTGGTTCACTTTTAGGGTAGTCAAAGGTTTGAATTTGACTCCTTGTTGATAAATTGGAACATTGTATCTCTTTGTTGAACATTTGATGACAATCTAATAGAAGAAGAATTTAAAAAAGGGTTTACCCCCTTGTGGGGTTTTTCCCTGGTCTTTGACCAAATATTGTGTCTCTCTTTCTTAGTTGTCTTCTATAGTGCATTGGTTTATTGTTCTATCTACAATTGCTTATTATTGATGAAAGAATGAGATGTATCGGATAAATTGATTGCTAATTGAAGAAGAATTGGAATAAGTAATTTTCTGAAGCATAGAACAATGGAAAATTAACATCACATTGTCTGCCTCGGGATGGAGTGATCTATTCTTTATAGAGCAGGTTTGATTTGTTTATTTAATGGGGTTTTTACCCACCAATGGAATAAACAATTCTAATCTAATGTTGAGTTGTAATGTAGGCTCAATAAGTTAAGTGTTGAGAAAGAAAGGTACAAAATAAGTGTTTCGTGGAGCTTATGCCTTTTTGCCTAGGAAAACACATGAGAACACATATTTAGTAAATGATTATATGAGTTATTAAAGTCATGTGAGGTAAATTTATGAATTATTAAAGTCATGTAACTTAGAGTCACTTTATGAGGTACTTTAATACTATGTCCTTTATATTATCAAAGTCACTTTATGTTTTTAAAGTGACTTTATGAGAAAAAGTGCATGGTACCTTACATTATTTATGTTTTTCATGTGACTTTATGTGAAAAAGTACAGGGTACAAACTAAAGTTATAAAGTGACTAGGGAGACTCATTAATGAGGGGGGACGCATAAAAAGGGGGTCAACTGAGGAAAACATCTCCACCATTGATCTAGAGAGATGAGATCTCATCTCAGCCCTAGATCAAAAGGGTTAGGTTTCTCTTATCTTTATGAAGTTAAAAAGCGGGAAAAGGCAAGAGAGCATTCATTATTCATGATCATTGTTCGAGAAGAGGAGAAAGGAAGCTCACAATGCTTCAAGGAGAAAAAGGAGGTTGAGAGAGCTTCAAGGAGAAAAAGGAGGCTGAGGGAGTTTCAAGGAGGAGAGAATAGTGATTGTGATAGCAGAGAATTTTTGCAGGAGAAAAACAACCAACAGCAAAAGAAGACCACATAGGCTTGAGTTCAAGGCTAAGATAGTGGCACACACTCGAGGAAACGAGCAGCGGGTAGACTCCAGCAAGATTTTGGAGAAAGCTGAAGTAGACTGTCAGCTCAAAAATCAAGAAGAAAATGCAAAGTTGTAGCACCCAGACCGAGGCATCTACAACAAACTTTCAACCCAAAAATCGAGGTGTATCAGCGAGATTTTTGTTGGAAATGTAACTAGTTTTGATCTTCATAATTGTTGTTGTACTCACATTTCAATATGTGTCATATGTAACAAACAAAAGAAGAAAAGAAAAAGTTATTATTATTAAATCACAGGTTTCATGCTCCTTATTGATGGTCTTCTAGGTAAAAGCTTGTTCTTCATGCTTCTAGAGTTTGTTAGGTCTTGGGATTTCTTGTCATGAGTCAAAGGAGTCAACGTCATGTTCACAAGACCCTTTCGGGCAAAATGTAATTGTAAATAGAATTATTTTTGAGTCTAGAAAGTCTTCGAAACATCAAAAGTACAAGTCAGACCTAACAATTACAAGTCAGTCTAAAGGAGGGAATTCGACACCTTGGAAAGCCTATATAAAGAAGCAATTCGACCTCATTTAGCACACACTCACTCAAGAAGTTTGATCTATCAAGAAAGAATTTGATCTGTAGCTGGGAAGCAGGAAGAAGAAAAGTGAAGGTCTAGGAGAAGAAAAAAGGACGAAAAATCTTGTTTTTGATCTCTATCTCTCTCACACGTGTGAAGTTCTAGGGATTTTGGTGTTGTAGAAAGAGGCAAAAGTTGCAGGTCCAAGTTGCAGGAAGGTGAAGTGTTGTATCTTGTAGTTGGAAGGAAGAATACCCTACCTTAACCTCATTGACCATGGGAAGAGTTGTCTTGTTCTAGGAAGGTTTTAGGAGGAGGAAGAATCACAGTTTCCATAGAAGTTGCAAGGCCGAAATTGCCGAGTTGAAGTTGCAGAACGAGTTGCAGCATTGAAGCTGACAAGTTGAAGTCGCAGAACCAGTTGCAGTATTGAAGCTGATAGGCTGAAGTTGAAGGTTGAAGTTAGTTAGTGCAGAATCAGGGAAAGACTTGTTGGATGGTTGACTTGGTACTTGGAGGACTTGTTCTAGGGTTTGGGTCTTTGTGTCTCAACTGAAGTAGATTCTATAAGAGAAGAGTTGGTTGGGCTTTCCCCTTGGAGGGGTTTTGCCTTGGATGAGAACCTAATTTATGTGTCATTTGTTATTGTTTCGTTCTTGATATTTACTTTCGATGAAAAGATCTAACTAAAGAACATAAAGAAATTTAATTAAGTTCACAAGCAAATATTGACGTTAAGGAAATAAGAATCAATAAGTTGCCACATTGCACATTTCCCAACATGGTATCAGAGCTAAGGTGAACAAGGAAGGAAGCTAGAAGGACACTAGAAGGAAATACTTGTCAAGGGGATGGAAAAAGGAAACTCTCAAGGAAAGCATGAAGAAGAATTGTCTCTTGAAAGGGATCTAGTTCAATACTCATTGATAGACCTCTTTAAAGGAAACATCAAAGGATCTTATCATTCATCACTCTTGGAAGTTGTTCTTGGAGGAATCCTAGGGAACATCTTTCAAAGACTCTCCAAATATCTTGAAGGCATCAAGAAGGTTGCAGACATCATCAAGGAGAATCTTGGTTATCAAGTAAGTACCATATTATTACATCATGTCTGAATCTATAGGTCATATGGGTTCTTTCTGCAAGGAGAGCAATAAGCTCATTCAAGCATCAAATTATCTAGCATGGAAGAAAAGGGTTGACCCGATACTCACAGAACAAGAAGTAATGGAGTATGTTACTAGGGAAATCACTGAACCTAGCAAAGACAAGACTCAATAGCTAGCAAAACACAATAAAGGGGAAGGGCTCAAAGGATCATAATTGAATACATTAAAGATTCTCTTGTTCCATTTGTTGCAAACTTGAAGACTTCCAAGGCTATGTATGACAAGCTAGTGAACTTGTACTATGTAAGTACATCAGGACAAAAGATGTCTTTGTGGAACAAGTTATATAGAATGAAGAAATCAAAGGATGAGGATATGGCATCCTTTCTCATGAAAGTCTCTCAGCTAAGAGACCATCTACAAGGACTTGGGGAGACAATTTTTGATTCAAAAGTAACCATATGTGTAATAATTGTGTTGCCACCAGAATGGAGCAGCTTTGCAACAAGCATATACTCCAAGAAAGATTCATATCCTTTTGATGAGTTGTGGGCATAATGCATTCTGGAAAAATCAAGTATCAAGGTAAAAGATGACATTAGATCAGATGAGCAGTCTCAAGACTTTCTAGCTCGAGTCAAGAAGCTGAAGAAGGGAAAGTTTGGAAAGTCCAAGAAGAAAGACATGTCCAAGGTTCAATGCTTTAAGTGCAATGAGTTTGGACACTTTAAGAGGGACTGTCCAAGCCTACAAAACAACAAGAGAAAGGAAAGAAGTGAAGCTCATATAGCCGAGGCAGTGGGAGAACCTGAGAAGAAGTCGAAGAAGGAAGAAGTGAAGGATATTTACTACTAAAGAAGGCTCACTGACTGTCAGGTTCTTTATAAGGATTAATCTTTCCTTTAGGATAGTATGTTTTGCATAGCATCATAGAGAGAAGCATATGATAGTAGCATATTTAGAGTTTACATGATTAAGTTGCTTTGTAGAAATCATCTAGATAGATAGATAGACCATTTTTTGCATAATGTTCATCCAAGCATTATCTAAAATTATGTTAGAGGTTGTCATATTTCTTAAGTGGATCATTATGATCCTGGAATGACCATCATTTTGAAAGGTCCTTGGAAAAGGCATCATGACAAGGGTAGTATACATTCCATGTAATGTGGAAACAATATTGTTAAAAGGATGAAGGAATGCAATGGGTCAGGTTGTTTGCCCACTTTAGAGCATATAGCCTAGATGATTGGATGAAAGCGTATGAATCCATGTTGAAAGAAAGCTTTGGTTAAGATTCATATTGAATCTTGAGAAAAGGAAAGTTGGTCATAAAATATGCTCTAGTGATATATGATGCTTGAAAGGAATAGGATTTGACTTACCCAAGGACAAATAAAATATTGAGATTTTCTCTAGAATATGTAAATATTCTTTTACATCCAATATAATCTTCGGAAGAAAAAGTTGTAACTTGGTAATAAAGTTTGATCCTTGAGCACTCTGATGCAGGAAGGAAAATTTATACGGATATGGGCCATAAGGATGTTGATGGAACGGGAAGGTCATCATGATGAGGTAAGTTTGTTTTTAATTATTGATCGGTTATCTCGTTAACATATTATTTTTGCTACCTGGAAGAATGTTGCAGGAATACATGATGACAAGTGGAATGGAAGATTGGCACCTAAAATTTTTGAAGACTCCATGCATGAGGATATGTCAAAGGCTTCATGTACCATCAAGGTGCAGATATCACACGAGCTTCTTAACTCTAATTTCTTCTTCTATGTTGTACTCAGATTTCGCAAGCCCTGCAGGGATGATGTAAAGTGATGCTAGTGTGATGAATTGAGTCATGTAACAGGCCTAGGTAACTTGGAACGTTATCATTAAGTAAGTTTACTGTGGGGGGTCTTTTTTACTTAGTAATTATTAGGTACTTTCAAGGACTTAATTAATTGAGTTTTTTCCTCCAAACATAACTCCAAAACCAGAGTGTGGCTCGATGGCGAGGCCTTAGGTGAATCCTAGTGTCTAGAGTCACTATATATTACCATACTAGATCACTCGTAAAATTTTGCCAAATTTGATAAGGTCTAAGGGTCAGTTTTTTTAATTTTTTAAATTTCCCGCAACACGAGATTTTTAATAAAATCTGTATCTAAATTGTAATGAGTATAGTCTAGAGAAGTTGTATGGGGTATGTGTACTCAAAATTACACCTCTCCTCACCAACTCTTTACTAAGATATATTTTGAGGGGTAAAAAATAAGTTCTAGACCTTCAAAACCCACTTTTTCCTAAGTTAGATGGGAAAATGAGAAAAAGTAACCCAAAAATTAAAAAAAATGGAGAAAATAAAATTCCAACATGCCAAAATAGTGTGGAAATGACTTGGGAATTAAAACCCAAGTCAAAAGTCAAGACAAGGGACAAGCGGAGGATCAGTTGACAACCACATGGCACAAGTATTTAGCACATGCAACAATTGATTTGGTGGGCCAGGATTAGGAGTATGCACATCTCATTTGGTAGCTCGATTTATTTTGGAAGATTAATGCATGGACAAGGGAAATATTTGGGAAATATTTCATGAAAAAACTATGATAAATGTTCCTACCAAACTATAGATTTCTATCACAAATGTACGCGGCACTTGGGCGAGCATCTACACATCTCCTAGTCCAGCACCCATGCGGTCCAGTTCAACCATCAATTTGGAGCTCTACGCACAACAGATTGAGTTTGTCTTGACAGAGTTGTCTCTCTACAGCAATTAGCTTGAAATTTTGTGGGATTGCTCTCCCGTTCCACCCACCATTCATAACACATGTCAATCAAAAGGAAGAAAAACAAATTTTACACAAGGGTTGACGAAAAATGTTGTCTACATTCCAAATTTTGACCTATGCACTTGCCATTTGTGGTTCCAAACAACAAATTCGAATATTCCTTGAGATTTTCTCCATTTCTCCACTTGGCATTGGGATTTACATTGAGATTTGCTCACATTTATACTATAAATTGAGCAATTGGGCTCCCATTTGGCATTCATGTTATGAACTATTGGGCTTGAGGAAACTCTGCCAATTTGTATATTTGTTTTTGCTAATAAAACAAAACTTTGGGGCATCATTGGTGATGTTATCTTTCTATCTTGAGGTGATCTCTCTCCATATATTTTTTTTGTGCTTCAATTTCTTATGCATGTGCATTGTATTAACTTCTATTACCATTCAATGCGGATTTGTATGTGCAAGCTATCTTGCATGTATCTTTGATTTAGAATAGTATTCTAGGAGTGAAAAATACTAATTGATTTTTTGAGGAATCTTTAGTTTCTTTCATCCATTGTATTGCTCTATTTTGGAATTGTATGAAAGATTCTTTTGTGCGTGGGAGAAGTCTCACATAGATCAACTCACTCTCGGATTCAAGATACGAAAGACCCATTGATCTCAACCTCAAGGGCTTCATCCAAAGAGAAGCAAAGAAGGGAGTTCATTTTTTCCTATACTCTACTTGGATCTCATATAAATTAAATTTTATATTTCATTTGATCTAAATTTAGAGCTTTCAATGATTATATAATCTAATTAGAGCATTTTCCTAGACTAGACAAGTATGGAGTTTCACTCTCATGACTTGGTTTAGTTCTTGTATACTAGTTGTGTATTATTATTTGTCTTTCTTTCATGCTCTCTCCACTAATTTCCTAATTTGTTTTGCGGTCTTTTGAGCAGCAACTCAAGTTCACTTTGGTTTCGAGTTTGGAGGGACTCTTCTGAAAACTACTCATCCATCCTTTGCATGACCCCTTGCATTTGTTGGGCAGCTTTGCAACAAGGTTGTGAGTCCTTTTGAGGCCCAACCTTTGCTAGAACGAATTCTTTAGAGGGCTGCATCTTTTTCTTTCTAGGTCGTGGACCTCAGGAGAGGCTTAATCTCTCTTTTTTCATGTTATTTCCTCCTCATTTCAAGTCTGAAATTTGTATGTAATTTTCAAATTTCAAAAGGTTTTCTTAGCCCTCATTTGTGTTGAGTTCTCATCAAGGAAAGCCTATATTTAAAATATCTTATTATAAATACTTCCTTGAGGTTCTTTGAGGCCCAAAGAGGCTCTCATTCTCTTGTAACACACCTAAGAAAAAGTTCATTTTTCTTGTGGGAGCTTGGGAATTTTCCCATGGCATCCCACCTCCTTATTTAAGAGGACTTCTCCTTTGAGTGGATTGATTCTCTTAATAGCTTCTAACTTTCATATTTTGCTCTTGTTAATCTAATTAAACTTATGCATGGTTTAGCTCCTAATTTCAACACATAGCACTCACACATTCTCAACTTTGCAGTCAAGTTTGCTATTTCGTTTGCTAGATCTCGTGTTGGGAGGATTTAATTTAATGGTTGTTTAAGCTACAACATTTTCAAATCTTTTGGCCAACTCATTTTATTTGCTACAACATATCTCAAGCAAGCATTTCACTTTTGGCTATATTTGATTGGTCTAGTTTCATTCACTTAGCATTTGCTTCACATGATTTGTTGATACATGCTTCACTATCTTCGTGTCAACTTGTGCTCAATGATATCTTAATTATATTACTCGTTGATATACCTTTGGAAGCATTTTTCATCTACTTGGAGCAAACTTATAAATTTTGGGCCACTTGTCAAATTTTCATGCAATTTACCTTTACAAAGTTTGTGAGTTGATGATAATTTCCATTTATTGCTCCCATTAAGATACATTGGATGCTTAAGAATTTTATCACATTACACTCTCTTGGGAAACAATAGCATCCACGTGAATCTCATTTATGTATTCTTAGCACTAATTTTCACTTCTAATTAATTAACCTCCAAGCATAAGCTTGGTTGAAAGACTCTTTTAGGGACCCCTTTCTTTCATCAACTTGAGGAACATAGATCCTCTTTTGTGGTTAACGCAGTGACCTTGCAGTCGTCAAAGCCACAGTGTATATAGCACTAGAGGCATCAGGTGTGTTGGATATTCTAGGGGGAGGATCGTTAATACAACCTCAATTGTCTTTCCTTGGGTGTCCCTCCACAACTCACATTAGAGACTTGTTTCAAAACAATCGAAAGAAAGGCTATATCTAGATAGGCATCTAGTTTTAAAATTTACCAAGATAACTGCATCTCACATTAGATAGATTTGCATATCATTCTAATTTACTCACTTTAGAGCATTTCAAATTTACTTGCAAATTTTGTTTATCTCATGTACTTGTCACAATGAATGATCTCATTATCTCTTGTTGTTGATTGTTATCTTTAGCAAGTGCATATCTACTTATATTTTGCAAGTAATACTTGGCATCAATTGAAATTCATTTGCAAGTTCAAGTTGTTCTTTAAAAGTAGCATCTAGCAAGTGGTGTGGGTTTTCATCTTACCATCTATACTTTACTTGCCAAATTTCTATTACATATGCTTGATGTTTATGTTTATGATCATTGAATGATATCATCATTTACTTGAACACTTATTTACAAGTACAATTTGCATCTTACAAGTGATATTTTATATTTTATCTAACATTTGACATTTTGCAAGATTACTTGTCATCATCTTTTGAGTTTCCATCTTGATCAAGTATTTGTCATTTATCTTGAGCAACTATTTGTTTAAAGCATTGGTCTATGTTCTTTATCTTTAAGTGAATCTTTGAATATTGCTCATGTATGTTTATTTACTTGCTCATATCTTTGGAATCAAGTTGTCTTTGACAAGTCTTTCCTTCACCTTAGCCTCTTAGAAAATTCACTTTTCATTTAACCTTCATTTAGGCACCACCCCCCGTAAGCTATAACTAGGAGAGAGTTTTAATGGAGAGAGTTGGGAATAGGTGACAACCTCATCTCTTAGTTTGCCACCAAGTCACACCTTGTGGGGTTGAGAAATTTTTCCACACTAAACTAGGTGTGCAAGCGAAGCGACAACAGAGAGTATTGAGGGAAGCTCAACATCTGGTACCTGGCAACTATAAAGTCAAGATTATAAAGGTAGCAATGCGAGAAGATAACATGAAGGTCAAAGGAGATCACTTTCATGAGGAAGCTATGATCAGCTTGAAGTTTGGAAAGGCTCAATGCAATGCCTTCATGTCGAAGATGAAAGTAGAAAGATGACTTGGATCCTGTCACAAGATTAAAGAAGAGAAGATGGCTCCATGATACCTCGAAAAGAAGCAAGCTCCATGCAAGAGATGCAAAAGAAAGAGGGAGCCATGTAGCTATGAATATCAAATAGCTGGTACTCTTATGAAGACAAGCTATAAGGCTTGTGATGTTGACTTCCCAAATAGAAAGGAAGTCTGAAATCTCCTCTAGTTTTGAGTAGAAGCAAAGGAGTCTCCTCGAATAGGAGCAAGGATTTATTCCCCAATTAAAAGGGAGAATAGGGATGTCCTCTCTAGTTGAGAGGGAGTGATGCTGGACATCACATGTGCATTCTCCTCTTCAGGTGATGAAGAGAGAATGGTGGATGATTGGATAAACATTTGCGGTTTCCTTGAGGATATAACACCCACGAAAGGAAAGGTATCAACACTCTTTGAAAATGGGATAGGCATTCAAGAGAAGAGTTGTCAAAGCAGACCGATATTCTTCGAGGACTCAGGTATGGAGATCCAGGATAAGAATGCTCCTAAAAGGACATATCTTGTAGACACCTATATGGGGTCTATGCCTTGTAGAGTTGGTGCGGTATCCCACATAAAGCCTCCCAGAATGATGCTCTTGAATGAAGGAGAGCTTGTCTAGTTAGGCCTCAGAGACAGTGCTAGTCATAGTGATGATGCTTACAGTATGGCTTATCATTCAAACTCTTCTTGTGAGAACTCTTCAAGTTGAGAATGATGTTGTACTGGTTGTACAATTATGAATACCTCCCTAGTTAAAAATGATATTTGCTTGATGAAAAGATCTAACTAAAGAACATAAAGAACATTAATTATCACAAGCAAATATTGAGGTTAAGGAAAATACGAATCAATAAGCTGCCACATTGCACGCTTTCCAACAATTTTCGAGGGAGTGTCAGAGCATTAAATGCTGTCTGACAGGCCCATATTTCGAAGAGGAGAAATCGAGTCAAAGGATGTGAAAATCGAGGAGCTAAAGTGTTGAACAGTAGCACAAATTTTGAGGCAGAGGAGGAGGTCTAACAGCGCTACATTCAAGTAAGAATTATGTCAGACACAGCACAAAATTTGAGAGTAATAATTGCTAACAAAGGCACAGATTTCGAAGTTATCAGAGGCCAGACAGCAGTACAAATCTAGGAGAGATAAATATTGTTTTGTAATTAATGTTGTGTAATTTTCTCTATGAAAAAACAAAAATAAAATTCTCCTTCCAGACTAGTTTTCCCCTTGTGGGTTTTTCCAGGGTCAAAGTTGACCAAAAATAAGTGTCTCCGATTTGTGTAGTTGCATGTTAAAATTTTCTATCAGATGAAAAGTGAAAGTGTAGTGGAAGTCCTCTAATGTTTCTCTTGAAATTTGCATCAAGTTTTATATATCAGCTTGGCATGTGGGGCTATAGGCATTAAACCATATGCAATATAAACTGAAACAAGTCAGGGCTACAACAAACGTTATTTCTCTACATGAAGGGGTTCCTTGTGACGAGGAGCTTCTTAATGGGTTTTCACTCAACATTAGAGCTCTATATAAATAGATGTACATGTGAGGAGACCTCATCAACAACGCAAGTGTGAAGGTTTGGCCACAGATTTTGACCAATATTGACTGAAATCCGTACAGCCACATTTGACCATAGATTGACTGAGTTTGACCAGGCCGCACATGCAAGAATTAACCACAGTTTGATCAAGTTTGACAAAGCCGCACATGCGAGGGTTTGACGACAGGCCACAGATGCGAGGGTTTGACCACAGGCCACACATGTGTGACTGCAGGCCAAGTTGACCACAGTTCGCACATGCAAGTTTTACCATAAGCTGCGGTTTGACCAGTGTTAACCAAGTTGATTTTGACTGGTTTGACCAGCATTGACCAGCAGCTGCTTGACAAGGTTTGATAGGTGATTTGAGTTGTAATGTTGACTCAGATTTCTAGACAAATTTATGATTTGTAAACCTTGCTGAAAAGACAATTTCTCCTCAAGAAAAGATTGCTCAGTTTTCTCCCGGATTGGGTTTCCCAGGTGAAAAATATTGTGTATATTGTGCATGGTTTCTCTTCTATGATCTTTATTGTTTCCACTGCATTTACAGTTGAGATTTTCAGTGTAATTAGTCAATGATATCAGTGACATAAGAAATACTGTTTGAAAATCATTAGAAAGTAATTATCAGATCAAAAAATTGTATTCTACTGCACATGCTATAGAATTTCAACAGATTCATCCTCAAGACCATGAGTCTAGTACAGTAATGGAAGAGGAGATGATCATAAATACTAGGTGTGGAAAGGAGGAAAAGGTCAGCCAAGAGAAACGTTATGTCCAACAATTCATCCCACAAGAGTCTTAAATCTATATATAGCTTGTTGAATATATTATAGAAAATTATAAAAATATGTATTTTATAGGTTCTATTATAATATTATATAGCATAAGATATAACATTAATGTCATAAGAGTAAGTGCTTTGCAATGCACTTGGGGAGAGAATTAATAAATTCAAAAGGACTTCTCTTTAATTCAATGGCTGGGTTTTATAAAGTTAGAAGGGATGTCATCACTATCTATGATAATGTGACATTTATGGGATTCTTTGACAAAAATAAACAGACGGTTTCCAGTTTGGAAACAGAAGGAATATTTTGTTTTAATCGTTTCAAAAGGTTCACTTCCACTTTACTAAAACTTAGGACTAAATAAAAAGAAGAAATTATTGTTATCAATCTATTTGAGAATGACAACTGCATTAATATTCGATTGGCCAGTCACCAATAAATTCCAGAGTAATGCATATAAAAACACCTAAATACAGGTCAAAATTCTTTTGAAATGTGAAGATAAAATTTTGGGTTCAATATGGATGAAAATACTCAGTGCCTCTTCCTTAGAATTGACAAAGAAATAGTTATCATTTGAGATGGTAAAAATAAGAGAACACTGTATAACATTACAATGTAGTCATGCAGAAAAGTAACATCATCAAAAGGCATAGGTGATGAAACAATTAAACTAGATTTTATAATTCAAATCAAGAGGCAATGGTAACAACAAAATCAGCGAGACTTCAAACAAAACTCACAGAATTTGGACAAAGTTCTGTCTGGAAAAGATAACAATTTTTACAGTTGAAAAAAGAAAATCAATTTTTTCTCACCAAAGTCATATGATTAAATGGAAGGAAATATCAAAAATTGAATAGCAATTTGTTGATAAAGAAACATCTAAATACTTGATTGAATTTTAAAATCATATTGTTTCTATTGGCAACATTTTATTAATTGACTGATCATTTGAAGTACTTTATGAAGATATTAATACACAACCTAAGGTTAATCTGGAGTACCTTAAAGTGGAGATCTGGAAAAAGAATTGTTCGGTAAAACCGTATCACCATCCAAATCACATCACCCTGATCAGTGCATCTAACAACATTATTATTTGGAGCTTCAACAATATTTTCAAGTTGTTTCCTCTTATACTTCCAAGATGAAGCCTTTCTCGATGGGAGGGCACATAAGATATGAAATTACTAGTATTATACTAACTATTAATTATTATAAAGGTGTGTATCCTTTAAAATCTCACGTCTCTTGACATGTCCTACAAATATATACGTACATATATACATAACAATCCTCTTGACTACATATGACCTAAGTTGCAGGAAACGTGGCCCTAGGGGTCGTTTCCCCAGGGGAAACGAAACGAAACGCGTTTCCCCGTACCGTACGGCCTGGAAACGCGTTTCCGGCCGTACGGCCACGTTTCCCGAAATGGAAACGTGGCCGTACGGCCGGAAACGCGTTTCCAGGCTGTACGAGCCACGTTTCCCCAAAAAAACAGTTCTTTTTAAATTATTATTTTTTAATTTGTTTTTAAATTTTTTTAGGGTTTCCAGGATGTTCTAGAAACCTATTCTAAAGTTATAAAAGAGCAGTTTGTCTCATTCTCTCATCACACTATTCAGCAAGTCGTTTCTCTTGGAGACTGGCAGTTGTTTCAGCTAGGGTGTTTTGAGCAGTGAGCAAAGTAGATTTCAGCAGCAGGAGAAAGAGATTTCAGCAGCAAGAGAAAAAGATTTCATCAGGAGATTTCAGTAGCAGCAGATTTGGCTCAGCGACAACCATATTTCTCTTCTCTTTTCTGGCATTTCGGGGTAGTCTCAGCCACAGATAATTAATTTGGGTAAGCCACATTCATTTTTTTAGTTTTTTCTTACTATTTCTTCAATTTTTCTAGGGTTTAGGCAGCCAAAAATATGAAAAACGTTTTTTATTGATAGATTTGTTTTTTAAATTTATTTTTGCAGCAGATTTGGTTCAGCTACAGCCATATTTCTCCTCTTTTCTGGCATTTTAGGGTAGATTCAGCCACAGAAAATTAATTTGGGTAAGCCACATTCATTTCTTAGTTTTTTTCTTACTATTTCTTTAATTTTTCTAGGGTTTATACAGCCAAAAATATGAAAAACGTTTTTATTATTTACAGATTTGTTTTTTTAATTTATTTTTGCAGCAATGGCTTCCAGCCAAAGTGCAGTTGCAACTTCAAGCCCTAGGGCCAACCCAAGGGCTGAATATTATCCTCTTTGGAGGCATGTGACGAAGCTTCAAAGATGTGGATGTGGTGGCTCATGGGAATGGCGATGCAATCTTTGCAATAATACGTACAAGGGCTCCTACCCAAGAGTGAAGGCACATCTATTGCATGGAGGAGGACAGGGGATTTTAGGTTGCACAAAAACATCAGATCCGTTGGTAAGGAGGGCATATCAAAGAGAGCAAGATGAGGCGGATGGTACTAAGAGAAGGCATGATGACCTTACTCAAGCTCCATCTAACATTGAGCCAAGGATTGTAGCTGAAGCAAGAAAGAGGAGAGTTGGTCACACTCAAGAACATGAACAACCAGCACCGAAAAATACCAGAGGCCCAGGGGCATCCCATTCAGTTCAGGATAGCAGAATTGCTAGATTGGTGAATGTGCAAGCAAGAGAAGAAGCTGATTCCAAAGTGGCTAGGTGCATTTATGCATGTGGTATCCCATTCAATGTTGTTCGCTCTCCTTACTGGCAAGATATGATAAGGGCAGTTAACAAAGCTCCTCAAGGGTACAAGGGGCCCAACTATGAGAAAGTCAGAACCCAGCTTCTCAAAAATGAGAAGGAACTTGTGGAGGACATTTTAGCTCCAATTCGTTCTTCCTAGAGTAGCTCTGGGGTTACCATAGTCTCAGATGGTTGGACAGATATGAGGCGCAGACCATTGATAAATATCATTGCCACTTCCCCCAAAGGAGCAATGTTTATCAAGGCAAAAGATTGCTCAGGAGAGGTGAAAGATGCACAGTTCATTGCTGATGTTATTATAAAAGCTATTGAACAAATAGGGCCTAACAGGGTGGTGCAAGTTATCACGGATAATGCACCAGTTTGCAAAGTTGCAGGTTTAATTATTGAGGGGAGGTATGACCACATCTTTTGGACACCATGCATTGTCCATAATCTGAATCTGATCTTAGAGGAGATCGACAACAAAGTTTCCTGGATAAAGGAAGTCACAAGGGAAGCAAGGGAGATTATCAAATTCATCACCAACCACCACCAGTCTCAGGCCATATTTCGAGAGTACTCCAAATTGGAGTTGTTAAAAGTTGCTGAGACAAGATATGCCTCAAACTTCGTGATGTTGCGCCGCATTGTTGAGGTTAAGCATGCATTAGTTTCTATGGTGGTGAGTCAACTTTGGATTGAGTGGAGACAAGCAGATTCAGAGCGGGGATCTATGGTGCGTAGATTGTGCCTTGATGAGGATTGGTGGAGCAAGGTAGATTTCTTGCTAAAGTTCACAACCCCTGCATTTGAGCTTCTCTGGAGTGCTGACACTGACCAACCTTTCTTGGGAGAGGTATATGATGGAATGGATTCCATGGTTGAGAAAACTATGGAAATCATTTCGCAGGAGTCTCCACAACTTTTGTTTGTTGATGATCATTTTGCTGGTTTGATCAAGAAAATCATTGTTGACAGGTGGAACAATTTCAATACACCATTGCACACTTTAGCACATGCTTTGAACCCCAAATTTTATGATGAGGAGCTTATTGCTAAAAGCAATGGGAAGAGGAAGGCACCCCATAAGGATAGAGAGGTGGCTACTGGGGTGAAAAAAGCACTTATGAGAATGTTTCCTTCTCATCTACATAGGGAGGTAAAGGAGGAATTTGCCAGTTTTGCTGCAGGAATAGATGATTATGCAGATATATCAGCTTTGGAGGAGAGAAGCACCATGAATCCAGTTAGGTGGTGGGTTTGTCATGGAGCAAATGGTGTACATTTGCAAAGCCTTGCCATTCGTATTCTTTCACAAGTGGCAAGCTCTTCATCAGCAGAAATGAATTGGAGCACTTATGGTTTTATTCATTCTGTGAAGCGCAATAGGTTGGGCTCACAGAAAGCAGAGGATCTTGTTTATGTGCACTCTAACCTTCGCCTTGCATCTCGTAGGGGTCCAGAATACAACAGTGGTCCTTCTAAAGAATGGGATGTGGATGCAGAAAATCCTGATTTGGATCTCTCTCTTGCTGCCCTGAATATTGAGGACGATTCTGGAAGTGGAATTGGTGCATCATCTTCTTCAGCACCACCATCCACTGTTGAGCATTCTGCTGCTTCTATTTTTGATGAGGATTGTTATGATGAAGATTAGTCTTTTGTGACTTGTCTCTATAGTTCTTGCAGCCTTATAGTCTTTATTGTACTTGCAGCCTCATATACTAATATAAATAAAGGCTGATTTTGGATTTTCCAGTTCCTATATTTTTATTTTCATTATGTGATTATTCATGACTCATGAGTAAATGTGATGTAAATTTAATCTTAATGTTTAAATGTAATAAATTATAATCATATAATGTAACTGTATCATTAATGCTTTATGATTGCACATATATATATTAATAATTTTTAATATTTTTAATATATATATATATATATATATATATATATATATATTCGCGTTTCCCCGTTTCCAAAATTTGGGGAGGTCGCGTTTCGTATCCCTTCCCGTTTCGGAAACTCGTTTCCGTTTCCCCGTTTCGTGCATCTTAGCATATGACCATCTCTTGTATCTTTCATATTTATTACATAATTATCCTTTGAAGTATATGGTCATGTACCTTTTTCTTATAAATGTCTATTTCGATGACTAACACAATGTTAGTCAATTCCCCCAGCCCAAATCTAATCAATATGACTCCTCCAAATGCAACTTTGAAAGATGCGACCTCAACAAGGCAACCCCATTGCACCATAATTTTTACTGGCCAATAATAATCCTTAATGAAAGCTTTCAATAGCTCATTGGACTTTCAAATTAAGAGAAACTGGACTGACAATAGTTGGTTAACAGTAAGGGATGAGCAAATGATGATAATCAACTAAATGTTCAATATATAACATAAAGAATGATAGGAAGATTGTTTAAACCAGCAAAACAAGCAATTTAATACCGATATTGTTAATTTCCTTCTTACGGGCATACATTGAACAAGATTTATATAAGCATTAAAAGATCTCATGGCACTGCTACAACATATAAAGGCATTTTCTACTACCTAATGATAAACAATTCCCTTTATTTTAGACCAATAAGAAAAAAGAAACTGTCACCAATCTCATAAGCATGATTACCCTATATTTGTATCTAAAATCCATCTTTTTCCAGAGGCAATGACGCTTAGCAAAACTTGGAAAACGATGTGGCTGTTGTTTTACAAGCATAATTTATAAAATTTTCTAGAAGTCTCCATCTAAACAAGCTAATGATTACTAAATCCATATTGGGATTGAAGAGATGAAAGAAATATTATTCTTGGACATCAAACAACTACCAATGAATATTCAATCAATAGATGGTAAAATTGAAGAAAATACTATGAAATATTATTATCAAATGCTAATCAACTGATTTTCAGATCATGGTTCAAATTATCAACACTATATCTCTAAAGAAGAGATATTGTTGGCAAACAAGTGGCAAACTATCTTACCAGTGTAGCATAGAAGGGACTCCTGTGTGGAAGCTCCTCAGCACATTGCATAAGCAACTGAAATTACATTTCCCAAATATATCAGAGAGATAAAAATAATCACACTACATACTTTATTATTTACAAACTTAATTTAAATGAAACTAACTAGATACTTTATGCACATTCCAATGTAAATCTCAAGTGACCCTATACTAGCTTATCAAAAAACAAGTTGCCTAATCATGAGTAATTATGTATATCTAGTAAGAAGGTTTAATCATGATATGTCTCTTAATCAACTGATAGATGGAATGTATGGGGAAGTGACCCAAACACTATTTTGACTATCCATAAACTCATAAGCTATCATAGAGATTTTCAAACAAACATGCTGCAGATGAAGGACGTAGTTAGTCAATTCTTCGTGTGTGCAAGGTACTTATATCGAAGTTAGAGAGATTATAGTATTCCTATGGAATTTTTGCCTTTAGGGTTACAGGGTTTGCAAGATAAATAGTGTTGTTTTCTACAAAATTCCTTTCAGCTTCAGACAGGAGTAGCATAGAATACACAACAATTCAATTGAGAAGTAAATTCCACAACACATCAATTGACTTGGAACAGTAAAGTTTAACTTATCCAGCAGCTCTGATCTGTAACAATGGCAATTCTCATAACAGTAGCAATACTATGATTGACCAATACAATAGCTGTTAAAGGAGTTCAACCTAGGGCTGTTGCAACACTGAGGACAGCCCTGATAACATGAGACACTGCACAATAAGATCCAGTTCTGTTAATACTAACAACTCAAAATTTATTGGACTGTAAGACTTCCAGTCATCCTTCGATTGCCAACTGTGACTTTGTTATTCCAATTTCCAATTATCTGCCTCAGGCAAGCTTGCACATACTTTGATCCAGATTGTCCTTTGTTGTCCTAACTGCTGCCTTGTTGTCTGCTTACTTCCTGAGAGGTCTAGATTTTTTGGCGGGCTGTACTGCTGCTGGAAACCAGAGAGATTTCCAGAATGATCACTGCTCCAAGAGGCCTTGATTGTTGGACTGCTACCTTTAGGTGGCCCTTAGAGATAACCTAGCTGTCCTGAAGTGACTTTAGGCAAGAACGGCCCCCAAAATAGCCTCAGTGAGCAAGGCCATACATAGGCAATGCCCTAATTTGCCTCAGGTTCAACTCAAAAATCATCAGCGGGTCTCCTATACGGGCGAGTAAGGCCTTGCTGCCCCTTGCTCGGCTTTGGTACCTCAAAGGGAGTCCTCCTCAGCTTTACTTTGGAAACAACATAGGAAAAATCACAGGGAGTAAGTCTCACTGTCCCAGAAATAACTTGAGATAGCAAGGCATACCACAGAAAGATCTTTGCTGCTCCTGAACAGGGCTTGATTTGACCAGGTATTCACCACATAGAATCTGCTTCCTTGTTTGCCAAAACCGAATCAAAGATGCTCCAAAATATTATGCTGTAAGAGGTGTTAAGGAGAGAAGGGGATTAGCTAGGGTGGGATCACCTCCACCGAAACTAATCAAAGGAAAAGGGGTCTTAAAACCTTTAGAGCCACAACTCGAAAGAAAGAAATATTTCAATCCAAATCAATCATGAGAAAATGATTCTATATTTCCTTTATTTATATATTCCTCATGGGGGATTCTCTCCCTTAATCTAATGTGAGGGGTTACAAATGTAGCCCCCGATTTGGGCTTTTTGCCCCAGCTACCCTAAATTTAACCAATCTTGCCCCAAAATATTGGATAATGGGTTCCACCCTTAATCAATGACTATAGCCTATGGACATGGATAGGATATTTCATCCCTCTTAGGGCAATTAATTAGAAAGAGATATTACACAGTCCCCCCTTCCCAACATTGCTTGTCCTCAAGCAATTGCAGGTTTGGGCGCTGCAAAAATTGTCCCCCTCCTTTCAAGAATGAAGACTGCTAGGGAGGGATCACCTCCACCGAAACTAATCAAAGGAAAATGGGTCTTAAAACCTTTAGAGCCGCAGCTCAAAAGAAACAGAGATTATTCAATCCAAATCAATCATGAGAAAATGATTCTATCTTTCCTTTATTTATAGATTCCTCATAGGGGTTTCTCTTCCTTAATCTAATGCGAGGGGTTACAAGTGTAGCCCCCGATTTGGGCTTTTTGCCCCAGCTACCCCAAATTTAACCAATGTTGCCCCAAAACATTGGATAATGGGTTTCCGCCTTAATCAATGACTATAGCCTACATGCTTGGATAGGATATTTCGTCCCTCTTACGGCAATTAATTAGAAAGAGATATTACACAATCCCCCCTTCCCAACATTGCTTGTCCTCAAGCAATTGCAGGTTTGGGCGCTGCAAAAATGGTGCCTCTGCTTTCAAGAATGAAGATTGCTCACTTGTCTTGTTTCCTTCCTTTTGGCTACTTTCAAACCACCTGCCTCCATTCGAAACAAGTGATGCAACAGCCCCTGGCATTTCGTCATCCTTGTCATTATCGTGAGTATTCGCCACTGCAAAAACTGCCCATGAATGCCTTGAGTTGGCCAAGTGATCAGCGATGACGTTTGGGGTGATGCTTAAACCTCTGTAAACATACTTTTCCCTGTGCTTATCATTACATCCTTCTTTAGGTTTCCTGTAGTACAGTTCCTCTAGATCTTTGCATAATCAAGCTTCATCTCTACCCCTACAACAATAGAAAATATCCCTAACATTCAAAGACATTTCATCCTTGTCAGCTTGGCCCCTTTCTTTCCGCCCAGTTATGTAGCTTTTGTTGTTGCACGTTAATAAGCCCTTCTTGAGGAGTCCCTGTTGTCTCCAAATTCAGGCGATCATTCCATTGATCCTGCAATTACCTTAAACCAAAATTCAATGTACCAAATTCTTCTTTAATGACTTGCACATTCCTTTTTGTTTGAAAGATCAACCTTTTCAGGGAATCCAACCCGTGATCCAAAGGTTTACTAAGTTCTTGAATTTTATCAATGTGGCCAAACATCTCTTTCATATTACGCAACAACTATCTTTCTTCTTGTAAAAGCATACTCTCCTGTTCGATTCTATTTTGTATCTGGTATATCTTCTCATCAATTTCCTTTAACCTTCGTCTCTATTCAGAATGATTTACTAGGGTAGCAGTATCGTTCTTGTACTATATGGACAGGTTCGATGGATTTTTCTTTGTTTCCCAATCCAATCTCTATGAGGGTACTGAAATCTTTAGAGAAGTCGGGTGCACCATTTTGATTTTCATCCAAGGGTTTGCCTAGAGCTAACAATGTAAGCATTGTATTCGGCGATTCACTAGATTTCCTATCCTTCAGAGGCAAGCCAGAACTTCCTTCAAGTTTCCTCTTATAGGACTTGGGTTCCAAACAGTGTCCACTAGATTTTATGCTTTCATCTGATTGACCAAGATCAAAATTCGGTTATGTGGATCTAGCTATAAACAAACCTCAAGATTATCTCTAAAAACTTGCTCTTCTATTTGAAATTCAAGATCAATATCTACGATTCCAGCATCTGCCACTGTTTAAATTCCAAAAATGGCATCATGACCTGACTCTGAATTTCTCATTTTATAAGTGAATGAATGTTTTTTACTAGCCTCATGATAGTGGCCTCCCCTTGTTGGGATTTCATGTTGTTTTTCCATGATACTAATGTCTAGGCTAGAATATTAAATCACTGACGCTATGAAACCAAGTATCACAACAAGTCTACTTTACACAACTATATATAAACAGCAGTAAATCTACAAGAACACAAAATATACACAACTTTTTACAAAATATGTACAATAATCCAACTTCGTTATATTAATCCAACTGAATAATACAATAGTCTAGGGCTCTTGTACCAGGGATAATGGTCCTCAAATATCCACTGATACAAGACAACAACAACTAGGGCTTGGTGTTTGTCATAATGACCACCAATCTACCTTGAACAAAGTACTCTAACCATCTGGCTGATGTAGAGCGTTCTCTCAACTACTCTCGGTCGTACCATGTACACACTCGCCCGGTCCTTCGGATCCCAATCTGCAACATCTACCTCTACCAATGCACCAAGTCCATCTAGCCACTAAATCTCGGCTCCACCTGCTCTCTCTTTGATCGTTCGTTCTTGAACACATCGACGCATTGAGAATCTTGTAGAGTTGTTCACAACTCTACTTGTGAACAACTCTCATTTGCCCACTATTGCTCAGGTACTTAGGGACTTCAGCCCACTATTGTCTTCCTGTGTTGCTCCAATGAAGACTAACATAGTGCACGTTGGGTTACCACCTATCACTGCAAGACATCCTTCTCCCACAATGAACATAGGCTAGAAGGACTGCACAACTTCTGTTGTAGATGTCCTTTTCCCACAATGAACACGGGCCAAGAGGACTTGCAACTTTTGTTGTAGATGTCCTTCTCCACATGACAAGTCTAGGGCTACTCAAACTTGTCCTGGTTGATCATACCTTTGAGCTCTTCTTCTGCCACTTCTAGCAATCCCTTAGTCCTTTAAGAGACTTGTTTCTTTGGGCTTGAAGCAAGCCTCTACAATCCTCCCAAGTTGTTCTTTAAAGTTTAGGCTGCTCCAACTCAGACTTATCTAGGCCCACACTTGATCCACTCTCACGCTGCCCTCCAACATACCACAAGCGTCCAATACAATGTTGTCGCATCTACTCACTGGTTAGGGCATCCAATCACTATGATCACCCCTCCTCTTGGCTACTAACAGACTTCACAAATTGTCCTCTTTTAGGACATCATCCTCTTGCAAATCACATCAACTCAAGAGGGTGACCAAACTGTCCTGCAACCTCCTACTACTCTTGACATACAAGGACAATTGTTTTGTTGATATAACCTGCTCCGTATATGATCACCAAACTATCCAATCTAGACCCACATCAATCTAGCATCAAAACCAAATTGAATACATCAACACAACATACCTCTTAATTTCTTCTTGGCTAGTGTATACTATTGTACATTAGGTTGATTGGTTAGGGCATGATGACAGTCCACATCAACCCTTCTAACTCCTCCAAACTACCTCCTAACAGTTGTGGCCTCTCCTCTTCTCAAGTCTGAGCAATACTGCTTCACCAAACAGGGTCTCGGCCCACCTTAAAGCTGCCCCAAAAGGATTGTGGCCTCCTACAACACTTCAGTGACTCTGCGGCCCTTAAACAGAGAGAGAAACCAACCCTTAAAACTCACCAAACCAACCCAAAATTCCTCTTGAAGTTGCGGCCTGTCTCCTCTAGCACTGGGCCTACCAAAACAGTCATGAAAAGTTGCCCAATAACTCCTCTCCTCCTTTGTTTGGTCTCCAAGGCACTACAGCAGCGTCAAATGGCGTATTCCTTTGCTTTCATCAATTTTGATGAGTGAGTATACCTTCACAATCACTCTAATATATACCTTTCTCAAGGGCTCCATCAAACTGCCCTTGTGGGCTTGCCAACTGGTCAAGGGACTTCTAATTACCCTAGCCGACTTGAACAATTCATGTGCGAACCCAATAGCTACACATAAAAATTCATATCTCCATTTCTAGAGCTCAATTTTGAGTGATTTTCATTGCCTCTTTCTTCTCTCGAGGTCCTCTACCATCTCAATTCATCACATGCCAAATTCTCATAACAGTTTCACGCCCATATGCTTGGGTGCAAAGCCCACAAGCTTGGGTTCTAAGCCCACAAGTCATACTTGTGTGCCCATTCCTCCACAACCCTCTAACCTAGGGTTTGGAGTACCTACCAAGCTACAAATCTCAACACTCCCTCTTAGCGAGGTAGGTACTTCCAACACTAGGAAGTCTCCATCAACATCATCATCAGCAACACTAGCCCATATGGCATCCATCACTGTAGCATACTCTGTTGAAGGAACCTTACAATCTCAGTAGTGCCTCTACCTCATCTCATCCGAACCTGAAGACCTCAACACTCCTTGTGAAGCTAGACTCCCTTTGAGTCAACACGATCTCCATTGGCTTGATCTGTCACTGATCTTGTGGCCTACAAGGTCAGTCAGAGTTGTGGTCGAACACGGAACATCATTCCCACAACCCAGTCCTGCAAGCACTCATCCTCTTGGTCCAAACACAACTCGTGCACATCCCTCCAATCTTGGATCTACAACATCACAATCCAATGAAGAAACTAGCTTGTTGATATCCAGTCCATCACATGAAGCAAACCTGATCATACCAATCTCGTCCATGCCAAAGCAATCCTCGAGTTGTCCCAATGATCCATGACAAGACATGGGAAGTCCACAATCCACAAACTTCCACACAACATACTATAGTGCACCAGTTTCACCACTATCCACCAGAATTCCCATCCCATCTCACCATGTAGCCTATCGAGACCACATCTTTATGTCTTCAGTTGAACCCTCTATTCCATGATCTAGACACCCAGCTCCCTCTGAGTTGCTTCGTTGTGCACACTCTGATTCACTGGCCCTTCAAACTAGCTTTGATTCCATGTTGTTTTTCCCCAATACTGGTGTCTAGGATAGAATGTTAAATCACTGACGCTACCAAACCAAGTATCACAACAAGTCTACTTTGCAGAGTGGAATATGAACAACAATAAATCTACTAGTGCACAAAATATACACAGTTTTTACAAAATGTGTACAAAAACCCAACTTCGTTATTTTAATCCAACTGAATAATACAACAATCTAGGGCTCATGTACCAAGGATAATCGCCCTCAAATATCCATTGATACAAGACAACAACAACTAGGGCTTTGCGTCTGTCGTAATGACCACCAATCTACCCGAAATAGCTAGATGGTGGTATGATGCTGATATCCCCTTCAATGCTTCCCGTTCACCATATTATGAGCCTATGTTTGATGCCATACATGCTGCTGGAAAAGGCTTCAAAAGCCCTACTATGCCTGAGCTAAGGGGGTATCGTTTGCAAAAAAATATATATATATAAAATAAATTTATCCATTAATGACTATTTGAAAGATTTCAAGGACTCATGGGCAAGAACAGGATGTACCATCATGTCAGATGGATGGATTGATCAAAGAAACCATACCATCATAAACTTTCTTATCTTCTGCCCACAAGGAACCATTTTTCTAAAATCAGTTGATGCATCTGATAAGGTAAAAGATGGGCAATTGTTGTTTCAGCTATTGGATGAGGTTGTTGAGGAGGTGAGGGTGGCTAATGTTGTTCAATTCATCACAGATAATGCCTCTAACTATGTTCTTGCTGGTAAATTGTTAGAGGAAAAACACAGGACCATCTTTTGGTCCCCATGTGTTGCACATTGCATAGACCTCATGCTTGAGGATATTGGCAAATTAGGTTGAGTCAAAAACATTGTAGATCATGCCAAAAGCATAACAACATTTATCTACAATCATTCATGGCTTTTGAGCCTAATGAGGAAACACACAAGGGGCAGGGTTATTACTAGGCCTGCCATCACTAGATTTGCTACTCATTTTTTGACATTGCAATCTATGCTTTCACAACATAGAAACTTGCAAAAGATTTTTTCCAGTGAAAAATGGAGTCAAAGCCAGTGGTCTCACAAGCTAGAAGGCAAAGAATTGAAAAAGAAAGTTAATGAAGAAATATTTTGGAGAAAGGCAACAGAGATTGTGAAGCTTGTTGAGCCACTGGTTAAGGTGTTGCAGCTGGTGGATGGGGAATGATTGGCTATGGGCTTCATTTATGAGGTTATGGATCAAGCAAAGGAGCAAATAAAGAGGGAATACAAGAATAAAGTGGCTAAGTATGGGCCCATTTGGGCAATCATTAATGAAATATGGAACAATCAACTCCATCGCCCTATACATGCAGTTGGGTATTTTTTGAACCCACGGTATCATTATAAAGCTAAGGCGATAGGAGCTTTGAGGGGGGAGGTTAAAGATGGATTGATTGACTACATTGATCGCATGATCCCATTGGAGTGTGATCAGCTAGAGATACACCGACAGGTCACAACCTTCAACACTGCCTCAGGTACCTTTGGGAAGAAACTAGCAAAGATTGCAAGGGAAGCAGATCAACCAAGTAAACAAAAATTTCAATTTTCAAATTCTTAATACTTATTTTGTTAAATCGTTTATAATTTGAAAGTTGAATATAATTTGTAATTTTGTTGAGCTAACTCATTACACTCCTATGTTTTTGCAGCACAATGGTGGGAGGATTTTGGTAGCCATTCTCCATAATTGCATAAGTTTGCAATTCGTATTTTGAGTCAAACTTGCAATGCTACTGGGTGTGAGCGCAATTGGTCTGTCTTTGAGAGGATTCACACAAAGAAGAGAAACCGTTTGGATCAAAAACAGTTAAATGATATAGTATATGTCCAATATAACCTCTAGCTCAGGTGCAACCAATTGCTGAACAAAAGACCTGATTCAAATCCCATTGTGTTGGAAGACATTGATCCAACGTCATATTGGGTAGTGGAGAGTCATCCAGCAGAGTTTGCTTCTGATGAGGATATTGATTATGACTTACAGACGATAGCATCACTCGAACATAATGTTCAGTTGAATGCAGATCTTGATCCACTTGTACCAACCTCAGCCTCAGAGCTAGCAAGTCCTCCAGTTGCAAGCGCTTCCTCTGCTCAGCCACGACAGAAGCGCATATCTCGTCTATCTCAGCTTGCAGCTGCTGCACAGCCTGCTAGTGCTACCACTTCTACAGTTGCAGTTGGAGATGATGATGAGGAGGAGCCATGGGGCCCCCTGTCTAACTCTAATGATGATCGAAAGATTGATCCACATGATCTCGACTCCTCTGGCAGTAGCCAGTAGTACTAGTCAGTTTACTTTTGTTGTAAAGGCCATTTCTAGTCTCCTTGGTTATGTGTTTTTGTTTTGATCTCTATATCATGATCATGTATGTAATGGATAGTGCACTGGGTGACATTTTGATATAATGGATATATTCATGAGCCTACTTTGATCATATGTTGTCTTCTATCTATATTCTAATGTTGTGCGTTTGGAAACATGAATGAAAATCTTTAAAATTATGTTTTGTTATAATAAAAAAATAAATATTTAATGTATTTTTTACAACAATCGAGTCATTGAAATTGAGCGGACCGAGTCGATACCGAGTTGGAGTTAGAGTCAGAGTCGACCCTCGACCGAGTCGAAGTCGGAGTCGACCCTCGGTCGAGTCGAGGTTTTAAAACATTGCCCTCATCTGCCCACTACTGCTCCTCATCTACTTAGGGACTTCAGCCCACTAGTCTTCCTGCGTAGGGCACGGAGAGCTGCCACCTCTCAGTGCAAGATGTCCTTCATGAACACAGGCTAGGAGGATTGCCAACTTCTGTTGTAGATGTTCTTCTCCACATGACAAGTCTAGGGCTACTCAAACTACTCTTCGCTAATCAGACCTTTGACCCTTCTTTTGCCACTTCTAACAATCCATTAGTCCTTCAAGAGACTTGTTTCTTCGGCCTTGAAGCAAGCCTCTATAATCCTCCCAAGTTGTTCTTTAGGTTCCTTCAACTTTGCCTTATCTAGGCCCACACTTGGTCCACTCTCACGTTGCCCTCCAACAGACCATGAGCGTTCACTACAATGTTGCAGCGTCTGCTCAATGGTTAGGGCATTCAATCATTGTGATCACCCATCCTCTTGGATGCTAACAGACTTCACAAACTGTCCTACAGCCTCCTCTTGCTCCTCTTGACATACACATACAACCGTTGATGTAACCTACTCCTTGGATGATCACCAAACTGTCCAATTTGGACCCACATCCATCTAGCATCAAAGCCAACTTGAATACATCAACACAACATACCTCTTACTTTCTTCTTGGTTGGTGTAGATTGTTGTACATTAGGATGACTGGTTAAGGCATGATGACAGTCCACATCATCCCTTCTAACTCCTCCAAACTGCCTCCTAACAATTGCGGCCTCTCCTCTTCTTAAGTCTGAGTTATATTGCTTCACCAAACAGGGTCTCGACCTTCCTTAAAGTTGCCCCAACAAGGTTGCGGCCTCTTGCAATAATTTAGCTACCAGGTGGCCCTTAAACAAAGAGAGAAACCAGCCCTTAAACCTCACCAAACCAACCCACAATTCCTCTTGAAGTTGCAGTCTGTCTGGTCCAACACTCGACCTACCAAAACAATCATGAAAAGTTGCCCAATAGCTCCTCTCGTCCTACGTTTGGTCTCCAAGGCAATGCGGCAAATTAAAATGATGTATTCTTTTGCTTTGATGCACTTTTTATGAGTGATTATGCCTCCACAATCACTCTAATATATACCTTCCTCAAGGGCTTCTTTAAATTGCCCTTGTGGGCTTGCCAACTTGTCAAGCGACTTCTACTTACCCTAGTCGACTTGAACAATTCATGTGCAAACCCAATAGCTACACATAAAAATTCATATCTCCATTTCTAGAGCTCGAATTCAAGTGATTTTCATTGCCTCTTTCTTCTATTGAGATACTCTATCATCTCAAATCATCACATGCTAAATCCTCATCACAGTTTCACACCCACATGCTTGGGTGTAAGGCCCACAGGCTTGGGTTCTAAGCCCACAAGCCATACATGCGGACCCATTCCTCCACAACCCTCTAGCCTAAGGTTTGGAGTACCTCCCAAGCTACAAATCTCAACATTTCATTCAGTTTGCACCGCTCATCTTTTGAGATATTAATGTAAAGTGGATTTAGCTTGATTGTACCTAAACCTTTTCGAGGAAGGAATATCATTGCCCAACTGGGTTCTTGGAGAATCTAAGATTTCTTTTCAGTTCATCTAATTTGGTCTGAAATTTAAGCTTTTATTCCTCGAGTGCATTAGGAATAACTTTAAGCTTCTTCTTCTTGTCACTTGGGTTGTGACCAGCCTTAAGAATCACAGTGCTCTGAGTCTCCTAATTCTTTCCACGCTCACATTCGTGAACATTGTTGTGCTCATTGTCTTCCACTTCTTGATTCTTCTTGCTACTTGACTCTCCCTCTCGATTCTTCTTGTTGCTTGGGTTGCAACTGGTCACACTAACCATAGTGCTCTCTGCTTTTTGATTCTCTCCACACTCAGTTTCTAAGGCATTGTTGTGATCAGCTTCTCCTTCTTGTGTCTCGGTCTTGTTACTTGAGTTGTGACTATTCACACTAATTACATTGCTCTTAGTCTCCTGACTCACTCCGCCATGAGATTCTCACACGTTGTCAGTACCTTCTTCTTCTAGGTTATTGTCATCAGTCCCTTCTTCATGCTTATTGTTGTTCTTACCTGATTTCTGATTGGTCACAACGCTCACAGTGCTCTAGTGCTTGTTCTGCCTTTTGTCCCCACTGTAGTTATTTCCACCATGGCCAGTGTATATCAACAAATCCCCACCGTCTATATCATCTTCATAACCACCTGATGCCACGATGCTGGTAGCCAGTGTCACATTTCCTTGTTTCAAGAAATCAATCCCAGCCTGTATCTGCCGATGAAGACCCACAATGCAGAGCTCAATTCTATAATGAAATTGGTCTCCAACTTCTACTCCAGGAACAGCTCCCACAATTTGTTTACCCGTATTGACATACAGGTTATTATCTCTTAAGATTTTGGATGCCTTTAGATCCACACGCAAACATTTACCAACGAGTGTAGGGTTTTTAACGTGGCTTGTGTGATTCTACAACAATTTCCAACATATGACAAGAAATGACCGCAAGGTTTCTCTAACTTTTGACTAAGTAACCGACTCTAAATTAGTCAGAGATTTAGATGGTGGAATCCTTGTGCATTTGTCACAAACTTCGGTGGATAGAGTTGATCTTTGGGTCTGTCATTATTTAGAAAGAGCTACTTAGGAGTTGTCGCGCCCTTACATCAAGCCACTTTATGTTTCTAGTTCTATTATGTTGAGAACATAACCCTTCAACCTTGACTGAAGAATATCTTGGTTTGGCTTTTGTTTTGATCATATGGACCAACTAATTAATGTTCTCTGTTTTAGGTGGCACCTTGAAATGTCCAAGAAAGATAGCATGATTCTTTCAATGTTGGTCTACCAGACTAGATGTTTTTATTCTCTCGGTTTCAAAAAGACAACATGTTTTTCTTCCCTTTGTTTCTAGAACCATCTTCTTGGTTCACACGATTAGTCTCAAGGTTTCTTCTATTTTCAGTCAACTATATAGGGCAAGAACCTATAGTACTTCCATCATTGGCTAAAATGGTAACCTCAAGCCCTCTAGTACTATTATTGCTTACTCGTTCCAAATCCATTGGCTAACCAACTTCATCATTGACAGCATGACCATATCACTTTTACCAAGATAGATATATTTTTCTATCATTTCACCTGTGTGCCACTTATCCTCTAATTCAGGTGCTTGATCAATCTTGGGAATCACTTGTTTTTTATCCTTACAATCTTTTTAATGAATTTGCAATTTTGTCGCAGCCTCTCCTCCACCTACAATCTCCATGCCATCTTTCCCACTTAATGATGTTATCTTTGCATTTTCTCTATATGTTTTTGGCTTATCATCAATACCATCCAATCTGTCTTTCCTGCAGCTAGCCCAAAAATCATTCCAATTCCTTATGGCTGCTTTATGTTGTGAGCTCTTACCATCAAGTTCAAGAGATTGATCTCTTTTATTTTTTTTGGAGTATCTAGTTGTGACAAATTATTTGGGTGTGCCTTCACCCATGCTTCAAATTGTTCTGAATTTCTTGCTAGGTTCTTGTCATATTGTTCATATTTCCTCGAAGACAATGCGTACTCGTTCCCAAATCCAATTCCAACATCTCCATTTTTCAAATAACCCCTCCAGACTGGCAGGAGCACCAACTCTAATACTAGTGTAGTATCCCAAGGGAATTTTTTCCTTTAGGGTTAAAGGGTTTGCAAGATAAATAGTGTTGTTTTTCACAAAATTATTTTCAATTTCAGAGGGGTAATATAGAATACACAACAATGTAATTGAGCAGTAAATTCCACAACACATCAATCAAATTGGAGCAGTACGGCTTAACTAATGCAACATCTTTGATCTTGGTCTTGGTCTTGGTATTTGTCACTTTAAGTTTCTATAAGAAGAAGAATTTGTTTGGGTTTTCCTAAGTTGGAGAGGTTTTGGCCCTCGCTGATTGCTTACATTTTGTGTCTCGTAGAAGAACACTATAATAATCTAAGTTAAGAAAAGAACCTAAATCTAAAGAAGTAAAAAGCATTCACAAGTAGTTATCATTACAAGAGAAATCACCTAATCCTAATGCCCTAGATTTCTCAACAGTTAAAGGAGTTCACCCTAGGGCTGTTGCAACACTGAGGACAGCCCTGATAACATGAGACACTACACAATAAGCTCCAGTTTTATTATTACTAACAACTCACTATTTACTGGACAGTAAGATTTCCAGTCATCCTTCGATTGCCAACTGGGACTTATGTTAAAATTGGCAACTAGGGTCAACTTCCACCTTAGGACAGCTCATATCATGGAGATGATTATTGCATTGGATTCCTCTTTTCGAGAGGTACAATTTTGATATAAAGTTCATCTCATTCTGACAAATAGAAATGGAATTTTGAATTTAATCTTTCTCATGGACAAATTATCAAGGTCTGCCTCAGTCAAATGTAGGCTCATGAAGCCCAATGGATGTCTCTCCTCACCCTCAATGAAGTGTATAAATAGGAGTGACCTCTCTCTCATATGGACATCATCTCAATTCATCACATCATCTTCTCTCTCCTCTCTTGATTGGTTTGTACAGCTTGGAGGCTTCTCTACTTCAAACATGTGGAAGAGGACAAAATTTCAGGACTATTTTGGAGGCCAAAAATTTCAGGAATTAGGGCAGCATTGACTTGGGCTGCTTGACCATGCTTTGACTTCGATCTAGAAGGCAGAATTCTGATTTCTGAAAGCCACATTGGTTGGCACATTTTTCGAGGTGATTGGGACAGTTTGACCGGTTTGACTTCAGCATTTGACCGCAGAAATTACAACAGTGTTTGACTGGGTTGACCAATCTGTTTTTGGACTGACTTTGACCCTCTTGGAAGGCCGAATTCTTCGGTTGTTTACCGAGCTGCTTGGAGGACATTTGGGGCAGCTTTGCCCACTGTTGACTTTCTTGTGAGGGCTGCATTGACTGTTGTTGACTGCTGATTTGGCAGAACTGTCTTGGGCATGTAAATTCTGATTCTCTCTCTGCTGAACTATTGAAGAATCATAAGAATATTTGATCAAAGGGTTTCCCCACATTGGGGTTTGTCCTTGGCATTTGCCATATCTTGTGTCCTCTTGCCTTGGCTTGTCTTCTACACATGTTTTTATGTTCTATCTGCATTTACTATCAATGTGTTTAAGTTAATGTGATTGCTATTGAATATAATTGGAAATTGTCATTGGGCTGATAAGGAACATTGAAGTAAATTGTGCTAAAGCATAGAACATACAATTGTTATCTAAAACTAACAACTTCGTTATTCCAATGATCTGCTTCAAGTAAGCTTGTGCAGACTTTGATCCAGATTGTCCTTGCCCTAACTGTTGCCTTGTTGTCTGCTTACTTCCTGAGATGTCTAGATTTGTGGCAGGCTGTACTGCTGCTTGAAACCAGAGAGCTTTCTGAAATGATCATTGCTTCAAGAGGGCCTTCATTGTTGGACTGCAACCTTAAGGTGGCCCTTGGAGATAATCTAGTTGTCCTAAAGTGACTTCAAGCAAGAACAGGCCCCAAAATATTCTCAGCAAGGAAGGCTGCACATAGGTGATGCCCTAATTTGCCTCAGGCTGGACTCAAAAATCATCAACGAATCTCCTATAAGGATAAAAGGCCTCGCTGCCCCTTGCTCAGCTTCGATACCTCAGACAGGGTCCTCTGCAACTTTATTTTAGATGCACCATAGGAAAATTCATAGGGAGTAAGTCTCACTGTCCCAGAAATAACTTGAGATAGCCACATATTCTTCACTGCTCCTGAACAAGGCTTGATTTGACTAAGTATTCACCACAGATAATTTGCTTCCTTGTTTGCCAAAACCGAATCAAAGATGCTCCAAAATATCATGTTGTATGAGGTGTAAAGGAGAGGGGGATTAGCTAGGGTGAGATCACCTCCACCAAGACTAATCAAAGGGAAAGGGGTCTTAAAACCCTCAGACCCGCATCTCAAAAGAAACAGAGATATTCAATCCAAATCAACCATAAGGAAATGATTTATTCTTTATTTATAGATTCCTCATGGGGGTTTCTCTTCCTTAACCTAATGTGAGGGGTTACAAGCGTAGCCCCCAATTTGGTCTTTTTGCCCCAGCTACCGCAAATTTAGCCACTTTTGCCCCAAAACATTGGATAATGGGTTCCCCCCTTAATCAATGACTATAGCCTACGGCATTGGATAGGCTATTTCGTCCCCCTTAGGACAACTAATTCGAAACGGACATTACAGAGATTATCCACAACATATATAGTTGTATATTTATAAAAATATCTTCATATTTTGGTGATATTTTAACTATCTTTATATATGTTTAATTATATATCTGGGAATATTATCATCAATTCTCCTAACGTTAATCTGAGTTTTGCAACTTCGTAAACCAAAGAATTATCCCCTATTGCCACCAGTGTAGCCGACCACACAATTTTTTCATGAAAATGTTGGAAAATCGCAAGTTTTTCAACTTGCCAATAATATCAGCCAAAAAAATCAGTGATTTTTTCATGGCCAGTATTATCATGATTTTATCGTAGAAATCAGCAAAAAATTGTGAGACTGAAAAAAAGATCATCACGCAGCACCCAAGTTGGATTATAAGTTGATTTTTGGGTTTCTTTTTGTCTCATTTTGCAAACAGAGGCCATGGGTTTCAGAGCACAGAAGCAAGAGAATGAATTTTCTTGGGCGAAGCAAAAATAAAAAACACTGACTTCAGTAGCTAATACCAAAATTTTTGCACTGTCGAATGATTTCCCTCAACAAGTCGCGCACTTGTAGGTATGGGCATCAAATGTGGGGGAGAGAGCGTATTTTTTTGCCAATGTCGTTGCATTCAGTGGAGAGGGTTTCTTAATTGTAAAAATGCTGACTTTTATTCTTCAAAAATTTTCTTGTGCCCTAGATTCAATCTGTTGGAAATATTGTTGTCATTGATGTAAAAGACAAGGGGATCCTACTTATGTCCAATATAAAGATTTGAGAATGAAGATTGTTGGAAATATTGTTCTTGGATTTTTGATGCCCCATTTGGATACCCATTCTTTCAATGCATTTTCACTCCAATTACCTAGCTCAAATGGGAGCACAATATATTCCCACTTAACCCAAGACCTTTCTAACGATATATGGCACTCTTTCTAATTCCATACAATAAGGAGATATGAAATATTTCATCAGGATGACCCTTCCAAATTACAAGCAGGCTGACCCAACCAGTTTTACAAGTCAGCCACATAACTAAACATACAAACACTATAAAATTATAAATAAAGGGTATATGAGTTCATTTTAACATAGATTATCCAAAGAACAAATTTGAGGTCGTAGAGCAGCTAAGAAATATCTTTTAGGGTGATTCCTGGAGTCTAAAGGTGGAAGCAAAAAATGTTATTTATGGAGTGAACGAGCCATCTTGTAATTTTCACTATATCATTTCATCTGTGAAGTTTCAGGCCGTGAAACTTGGAAAAGCTATAGAGAAGATCTTTGTGTACCTGTGGTTAAAATCTCATACATTGGTTTGCCATAATTTCAAAGATATGCACATGGAAGTCAGGTCTCCTAAATGCTCCTAAAATTAGCTTCAAACATGTCAGCTTGGCATTTTCGCTATAACATTTCTTCTTAGATATTTTGGAACGTGAAACTTGGAGGATACAAATTGAAATCTTCACGTACATATGTTTCAAGTTTCAATCCTTGATTCGCTATCGGTTCAAAGATATGGTCGAAGGAAGTTAGGCTTCCTAAATGCTCCTGAAATCTTCTTCAAACAAATCAGCTTGGTATTTTCACTATATCTTTCTTTCCATGATGTTTCAGAATATAAAAGTTGGAGGAGACAAAGGAGAGATCTCAAGGTATACATGGTAGAAATTTCAGACCCTGTTTTGCTACAAGTTCAGCGATATGATTTGAGAAAGTTAGTATTCTTGAATGTTCATAAAACATGCTTCAAGAAAGTTAGTTGGTCATTTTTGCTATAACTTTCTTTCCAAGATGTTTCAAACTGTGAAATTTGGATGAGACAAAGGAGAGATCTCTAGTTATCTATGGTAGATATTTCATAACTAGATTTGCAAAATTGAATACATTGCATGTTGTGCAAATCCGTTCTTTGGAAGAAGCCAAAAGCAACAAGTTTTGGGAGAAGTAGACTTGGTGAAGGAAGAAGTAGCGGGTAGACATGGTGAAGGCAAAAGCAACTAACAGAGCTGCTGAAGATAAAACTAGCAAGCAGACTTGGTGAAAGCAGAAGCAACTAACAAACATTGTGAAGAAGCAACCCAGTAGGTGGGTGCCCACAAATATTTGTGGCATTGAGCATTGGTGTCTCCTATAGGTTGGTACCTACAAAGTAGTAGAAGGGATTGGTGCCTACAAAACAGCAGAGGGGATTGGTGTCTCCTATAGGTTGGTGCCTGGAAGATCCTTCATATAAAAAAGTTTTGTAGTTTTCTCCAGTAAGGGCTTCCACGTATATCTTGTGTTACTTGTTCAGTTTACGAGATTGATGTTTTAAGATGTTTGAATGGAATTAAATAAGTAAAAATTGCAATTATGTTGATTCACCCCCACTCTCAGTATAATTGTGAATTCTAAGACAATCTTACATTAAAGAACAAAAATACCAAGAATTTTGAACCCTATGTGGGAATATGATGAACCTGAGGGGGGATTCAATAAACAAAATTTGAGTTGCAAGTTGCGTGGGAAGCATATGACAGAGAGAATATCCTGATTGAAATACCACCTTGCACAAATTCTAGGACATAACATAGAACTTTGCCCAGATGCATCTCCAGATATCATATGTATTGCCACCGAATCACTAGAACATAAAGATTCTGCCAAAAGTAAAAAGGCAAATGTGAAACGTCAAATTGCAAGGGGAGGAGTGGGGGCAAGTGAGAGTGGTTCTTTAGCATCACCTTCCACAATGACCAGCCCCACATCTACCTCATCTTTTCTTGTTCCTAGAACCACACCTAGTGCACAACCTTCTATCAAATCAATGCTTAAAATAAAGGAGAACGAGGAAGCTAACAAGTTGGTGGGTAGGTGTTTTCTATGGAGTCACATTCCTTTCAACAATGCCAAGAACAATCCATTTTACCAGGCTATGTTTGATGTTATTGCTATTGTTGGGCCTAGGTACAAAGCCACTTCCTATGATGACTTGAGAGGGCCTATTCTTCAAAAGTAGAAGGTTGATTGTACTACTAGATTTGAGGAATTTAGGGCATCATGGGAACACATTAGATGCACTGTAATGTCGGATGGTTAGACTGATCAAAAGGGTAGAACCCTTATTAACCTCCATAGTTGGAAGGGAAGAAAGGGACCACTTCCCAAGGGTGCTCGTAATTGATAGCTGAAAAACCCATATGCCTCATCTAAAAACAGCAATCATTCAGTCCCAAAAGAAGAGGTATCTATAAATGTCGATGAACCTTAGGTAATTGATGAAGGATGTGATAATGTTGAAATTGTTGGAACAACTAAAATGGAGTTGAAAATGCATGGTTGAACACGAAACTTGCTTCAGCAGTAACACACATTTGTCCTCTTAATCTAGAATTGATCTATGATTTGGTGAAAAAAAGTAGTAACTATTGCATGGTGTCATATCCAGCATCAGAAACCAGCATTATGTTATAGGATTGCAAGAAATGGAGACGGGGATTGGTGTTCTCGCTACGGAAACTACAAAAGAAACTATAAGGATTGAAGGGAGGTTCTCAATTTTGAAAATAGGAGGACAAATTGTGCAGCACCCGAACTTGCAATCGCTTGAGGACAAGCAATGTCGAGAATGGGAGACTGTAATGTTCCCTTCTAATTAATGGCCAATGGGGGACGAAGTAGCCTATCCAACCCCATAGGCTATAGTCAATGATAAAGGGAGGAAACCCACTATCCAATATCTTCGAGGTAACATTGGGTAAATTGGGGTAATTGGGGCAAAACTTGTGAAGGAAGCTAGTATTGGGGGCTAAGAGGAGACCCCTCACATTAAAATAAGCAGAAAGAGACTCCAAAAGGAAATATATAAATATGAGAGAGAAGAAATAATTTTGGCATCATTAAGGATTGGAATATATTTGCTTTTGGAGCTGGGGCTCTGAGGGTTTTAAGGCCCCTTTTCCCTTGATTAGTTTCGGTGGAGGTGATCCCACCCTAGCTAGTCTTCTTCCCTTTCGCCATCCTGTGGAAATATAATATTCTGAGGCATTTCTTATTTGGCTTTGGAAAAGAAAGGACGAAATTCTTTGTAGTTTTGGACTAAGATCTTTATGGCACCAAGGTTCATATTTTGAGATAGCAAAGGCTATTTTTTGTGGTTTACTTGGCCATTGAATCTCTAACCTAAGCAGCAAAAGTCATTCCTATGGGTATTTTGAGGCAGGGAAAGTCTTTAGGGCATGTTTGAGGCTTGCTTTTCCTTTCCTGAGGCCATTTCAAAGTAGTCGCCTAGAAATTAGGGCCCTCCTCGGGCAACGACCATGTCTGAAAATCTATTTGGTTTGTCTGCAGCAGTTCAAGCCAAATTGAGCAACAAGATAGCCAACCGCAATCCCGAGGCAACCGCTAATCAACACAACAACCCAGAGAGCCCATTCTAGACAGCTCAGGCAACAATGCAACGAGCGTGACAGTGGTTGGATAGCACATTGGACAACAATGGTAACCTAGATAGTAGAAGTTTGTTACAAGTTGCACTTAATAGTGAAGTAGATCTTTGGAAACAACAAAGTTCCAACTAGCAATTGCTAGATGTTTTACAGCCCAATAAACAGTGAGTTGTTAGGTAGTAACAAAACTAGAATTAATCAATGAAGTGTTTCCTGTTACTAAATTATTAGGGTTGCCTTCACTGTTGCAACAACCCTAAGATGAACTTGTAAATTAAATGTATTGTTGATCAATGCTTATCTGTTTACATCATTGTATTTTCTTTATCATATTGTTGAATTGAAAAGTTATTGCGATTTTAGAGAAAGTCTTGTTATATGCTTTTTCTTCTTTTTTCTAGATGGGGAACTAGCACCTCCCCAAATATATGCAACCGCCCACAAGCCACATATATTAGAAACTCATAGTTCAGCCCAGGACCGAAATGTTGGGTGACCACGAAATTGGAGCGGGGATCCCAGACTGCAACGGGACGCATATCCTTTCAGCCTTACTATGACAGGCCATGTCGTCAAAGACTTGAACCTGAGTGGATGGGATGTTAAACTACCATCACAACCACTCGAGCTAAGAACCATTGACATCTTGTTATATGTTTCTTAAACCTAAGGGTAAAAATTCACTTGGGACACTACAAGATGGCTCTTCACACAACAATAGAGCATAGTTTTTGGATATGGCAAAACTTTGAGGCACTTCTTGAGGTCTTCCCTCAAGACTTGGAGTTGATTATGATGATGGGATATTTGATTAGCCCATTTCATGCATTTTGTATCATTTATCACTCAAAAAGTGCATGATGTCATGCTTTTGGAGGACATCGACCCACAAATGTGAGCTTTTATGGCATTAATCTATTCATTTGAGCTATGGGGTTGGCTTGTAACCCCTTGTGTTGTCAAAGTCTCAAAGTCAAACTTGTTTAGGACTTGTACACTAATATTCTTGAGAAAGTGAAGGATAGAACTCATATAAATAGAGGATCCATCCACTTCATTTGTTCATCATCACACGTGAATTTGTCCTCCTTAAAGAGAGTGTGAATACCTTTGTCTACTTATGTACTTGGTAAAACTATGATTTTTGTGGAGCATCTTACTATCAGAGATTGTGTTTCTCGAGATGCTTTTTTGGGATTGAAAGAAGGCTTTTCTTGGAAGAATTTGTAAGTTCATTGCCGATTTTTCTATATTTTTACATGTGAATGAATTATTGCTAACATTTCTAAACGTTCCATTGACTAAATGCATATTGTTTATTGGAGATCTTGGTAAATTATTGCATGCTAAAATTATTCTTCAATGAAGCTTATAGAGATCCTAGTGTGCGTCTTCTATATTTAATTTTTCCCCTCACAACAATCTATTGGAGACACCATAAGACATCATCCTTTTAAACAATTTTGTGACCTAGAAACCCCAAACCCTAGCCAAGCTTCAACTTGATGCCTATTAGAGAGTTCATCGTGTTGCTTTGTTGATCTAATAAGTAAACCCTTTCCATAACTCCTACATGTCTAGGTACTCCTCTATCATTGCACATCAATAAGCCCTAGCTTGTAGCGGTCCTTGTCTAGTCTAGGGTTCATATACTTGCTCCTTTCTAGATAATATTTGAGCCTATTCCATCATTAAGGCATCATTCCCTAGGCCATTTATATCACCTAAAGCCTGCTAATTAGAATATCCTTATAGTGAATATAGGGAAGCCTCCCTTGTGGTGAAAGTCCACTAAATAGCAAGAAGAAGATCATTGAGATGACAATGGCAATCCTTCTTTATTATTTCCATGGGGTCTAGGCCTCGCCTTGTGAGTCCCATAACAAGGCCGGCTAGATTTTGTGGCAGCAGGCACTTCGGTTGGTCCAAAAAACTTTTAAAATGCATCAAAATGTGGGGATTTCACACTGACACACCCTCATATTGTACAACATTTTCAAATCATGAAAACACTATATGCTACGTGCCAAAGCATTTCCACATAGCAGTGAATTTTCAAAACTAGTACATGTGTGGATTAGACATTTCCTACAACTTAGCCTTATGGGCTATAACTTGTGAGAATCACTGAATACATGGAAGATGTGACATTTTATAATATTTAATGTTTAACTATAGTAACAATAGAATAAGTAAACCCTTTAAGATAAGATAACGTAAGATAGTTCTATTAATTTCCAACGAATGACCATTAATAAGTCAATGGGATTGAAGGATACAACCAGTACGAGTACAATGTGGGAGTGCAAATGCAACTCCTAGAAAAATGCCAAAGCTAAATCAAGAATAGAATGAAATGAAGTAAAAAAAGATACAATAATAAGATAGCCTCGTAAACATGTATATATCAGGATCATGTAGAAGGCTAAGTGGATCAGCATTGACTCATAGAGTCTCATGATAGCAGTTATGAAGATCTCTGATATGCCAATGGCGCGTAGTCTCAAAACTGTTAGAGTTCAGGTTTAAAAACATTTTGGAGACAAAAGGTATAAAGGAAATGACAAAAAAAATTGGCATATTTCTTTTGCTGTTCAGTTTCAATTAAAGTCCAGGTTTGAAAACATGTTAAAGACAAAAACCTACAGGAAATGACACAATACTGTCTAAAAATATTATTTATAGGTCTTCAATAATTTGCCAATTAATTTTATTTAGCAGTTTTGCAAACATTTGGAGACAAAATATACAGAAATTGACTATCGAATTTTGCTGGTGTATTTCTTACAGCTGTTCAATAATTCGCTGCTCAAATTCATTTGAAGGTGGGAGGGAAGCTTCATACTTTACTGTTGTTAAATCTTACATTAAAATCCTATAACAAGATATAAAATAACAGTCATAGATTTTAGCAAGGTCTGATTAGCTCAAAGCTTCTGTGGCTATTTAGTTGGTTGCAGGGTCAAGCCTTGTGCAAGGCAACAGGACGCATCATTTTTGTTATAAACAAATCATGGAAGGTAGTGTTCAAAGCTATTTAAAACATTGCTTTTTCATTGTTAATCTACTATCTTATTGTGACAACTACTGATATATTTACCTTGCACATTTATTTCAAGCAAATAATAAAAAACTGAAACAGCAATCATAGGCTTGATTACAGTTGAATTCAATCATTAGATTGTCTTTGTTAGCTTCCAAGGTTATAATAATTCTTAATTAGAATCTTAACCGAAACTTGATGTTTTCCCTTTATTCATTTCATATATGCTTTATCTTGCTCGAAGCGATAAATAAGACTATTGTGAAACCTGGAAATACCAATAAAAACCTAAATAACCAAGTGTAGTAAGATTCACATATACCAATCTGAATTCTAACCTTACCAGCAAAACATCATCTCCAAATTGATCTAGCTCCCGCCATAGAATACCACAACATGTTTCCTGCATCCAAATATAGTTAGCCTGCTTTTCTTTCACACACATAATAAGAAAAACAAATATCAAGTATTTGAATTATACGCAAGCTGCAAAAAAATTCAGGTAACTGAGACATGCAAGGCAGGAAAAAAATTTATGATAAATCCATTTGGAGGCTGGGCAGATTATACAGATGATGTCATGCAAAGCATAATTTTTCAAAACGCACACCAATTAATCCAATCATCAAGATCCAGATATGTATGCATCGTCACTAAATGCAATAGTTTGAGCAACTTGAATGATTTCATGATTCAAGATTTGACTCATGGGTTGTTTGTATAAAGTTATAGACACATGCATAACCTCATATCTATGTTGAAACTTGACACAATGAATGGTTCTTCCAAGCAAAACCTACTGAGTACTGATACAGCAAGGAATGGATGTATGTGACAGCCAACACACATTTGACCACTAAAACTAGCCTAAGAACAGCCTTTTATATTCAACTCATCTATTACTGCAGTGGTTACCCTAATAAGGTAAATGCATGCAAAACAAAATCCCAATTAAAATGTTGAAAATCAACAGACGGTGCCATGAAGCCTTATCTCATGCACAAGTCTATACTGCAAACAGAACTTGATTAATCACAACCAACATCGTTGAAAACTGCTAAACTCATGCTATGAAATTATATGCCTAGTGTTGCCATGTGCAAAGCAACCGAAAGTTATCTGCATGGTTAGTAGCCACACTAAGAAAACAGTCCATTTGTCTCCCATCCTTATAAAGACCCTACAGTCCATCTCATCTGCTTATCTCAAGCAAATATTGGAAGGTAACCTTAAGATAAGACATAGAAGTGTGTGAGGCAGGCTACACATCCCTTTAGCATTACAGAAGTTTTCACAGAGCTAGATAATTGAGCTATCCACCCTCAACAACACAAGAGGATCATTATTGTGCTCTATGATTAATTACATAGGACCAATTATTTTTCGGAAGGCTTTGCATTGTATGACCACAGCTCTAACATCACTAAAAGGATTAATCAAATTTATAATCAAAATAAAAAATAAAGATAATCGAGCTTCCCACCCTCCACATTAACATCCTCCACGATTAGTTCTGTAGGGCCAATTTTATTTCCAATAGGCTTCACACTAACTATGATCCCTAACATTGATCTATAAATAAATTTGCACATAATCCACTGGACAATTCATCATAACAAATATTGATATGCTACTATAAAAACAATGAGGTTATCCTTTATTCTTCAATTAATACTTATGATTGATATGTAATATTAAAAGCATATCTTTGATACAAAAACTATCTCAAAAAAATAAGAGAATCACACTAGTAAAATGAGCACACCATCAACACAACAAACAAAGTATCTTGTGAAATCCATGTTGGAGAACCCCGGCAAGAAATGAATATTGTGCCTTTCTCTTTCATCTCAAAATTATAATGCAAGAAACAAAGAAATATGGACCCAATATCGACTTTAGTTGACTATGTGGCTTATGGTTTGCTACTAAAAGGTCACCTCCTTCCTCTGTTCCACTCTGATGTCTCACTCCTTTGCTTTATGGAACAATAAATCAATGCAATAGGAATGGAACCCCTTTCTTCCCCTATGGCTTAGCTTTTAAGATGCCATGATATCCATCTAATGTTAGGTTTCAAGTTTTCACACACCCAAACTGTTGGAACTGTCGTTACAAATTGTACATATGGCCACAACCCATTCATATGCATCATTATGTGGTTGTAATTATGGTTAAGGCCATATTTTATTTCTTTTGTTATATAATCTAATCTTTTTTTTTGGTAGGTAAGCACCCAAGGGGGATTTGAACCAGTGACCTATCGCAAGGAGTGCCTTAACAGTGCACCCATTCGCCGTCAATCCAAAGCCCCATGGGCTTTGTTATATAGTCTTATCATTAAGGTTGACCTAGTCAAATTTGAAATGTAGGCTCAATAAGCCTCTTGTGATGTGTGTCCTTGTTATGTGGGGCCATAACCCCCTAGGGAAGTTGTCTCACCTCATTTGTGTATAAATACACAAATCAAGCTCTCATTTGTATCATCTCATCTTGTGATCATATTGATCTATTACAAGAAGTGTGATAAGCCTAATAGAACTATTTTACAAATTTCTCGTGTATATTGGCATTTTCTCTTGGGCATGTTACCTATCCAAATACATTGGTAACCCTGGGAAAAATTCTCCTATGATGCAATTTGTCTACCACCAACACTTATCATGATACAAAGATAGCCAACCTCAAATGCTTCTCACACATTCTTAAGTAAATACATTCATTTATCTAGCATATTCATCCAATGAAGGTAGGATCATCTACTGCGAGGTACATCAACCATTTTTGCATGCAATTGTTTTAATTTAATGTTTTTAGCATTCTAGTACGGATCATGGGTTGAGATTGGATTATAACCACGATGCTTGGGATGTATAATTGTTCCTTCACTTCACCTTGGTGGTTATCATTTGTTCCTAGTCTAGTGTGACCTTCCTTGGGGTCTTTCTTTCACTATCTAGGAAGGAAACAAATAGGAGGCTCTGATTATGGTAACATTCCATAATATTCATACTTAACGCTTGTCATCATACCAATTATTTCGTTATCACATCTTTTGATCGGTTGTTGTCAATTGCACATATTGATTCCCTATATACCCCATCCTATGAGGACGGGTTGGAAATACCCAAGGTTGATGCAACTATAAAAAAGGGAAAAAGCACAAGCCAAATCTCAAAATGCAAAAGAATAAAGCAATCAAAAGCCAATTATAGCTTGAGCTCTACCCCCTTTTATATATTAGACTCGTACCCACGAGTATCCATGTAATGTCCCTAGGGGATTAGTTGGCCCAAGGGACGAACTAGCCTATCAATCAATGTAGGCTATAGTCCTCAATAACAGGGAAAACTCCAAATACCCTATGTTTGAGCAAGTTTTGGGGCAGCTTGGGCAAAAAAGCCCAAAGTTGGGGCTTGGTTTGAACTTCACTCAATTAATTTAGGAGAAAATACTATCATGGGAATCTATAAATACAAGGTTGTATTCAATTGGATCATCACTGGATTGGATCATTTATCTTTGTTTCCCTTTGAGCTTATTAGAATATTCCTATTCCTATTTAGTATTTAATGCTCATTCTTTTAGCTGTTGCTATTTTTATTCTTTTAGCAGTTTCTTAGATGAAACTGATTGTTTCCATATTCTACATAGAAACTTGACGTTTCTATTATTGTAAATATCTCTGTATTATTATTGAGCTTCAGCTTGCTCATGATTAATTCAATTCATTGGAAATCCATATGCGTTGTTCGCATTGTTTTATGGTATCAGAGCACAGGGATTTTTTTCGAAATAATTTTTCATAGTTTGAAAAATTCAGTAGTTCATTTCGAAACTGCTCTCAGGGTCTGTTTTTTGTTTTCAAGCTGTTTGCTCACGAGCGTCAGAAGCTGAGTGTTATTTGACATTTCCGTTCCTCCCTTTATATTAAAGTCTCGTGCAGAAGGTCTGTCTCCGATATGCGCGTCGAATTCATTTGGATTCGAACAAATTTCTTGCCTCGTCCAGGGGTTGGAGCTGCCCGGATTTCCGCAATTGTCGAAAGATAACACCGTTGTAGAAATTGTGCGCTCACATACGTTGTATGTTTTGGTTGAGTGTTCGAACCTCAGAAAAGAAGTTTGCCGCTTCACATTTGGAGGGTTCTTGTCTTTCTGATATTCACATTTGTTGGGCGAGGGCTGGGCATAGAATTCGAACTTCCTATCGCTGCAAAGGAATCCTCCACGAAGTCCGACAGCCATTCTAGAACAAGAGGGCAAATCAAGTCTCCTTCGTTGAAGAAAAGAGACGCAGACAGTGTACTTGGCCATGTTCTGAGATTTAAACATCTTCGCTGATTGACGGCTTCCTTGGCAAACTATTCCGATAAGTTGCCGCTTCTACGTAAATCGAAATCTCAAAATCTATTTTAATTATTCCGCCAAGCACGTATCTTTCCGTAACATCTCACCGGAAATGAACTGTAATTTTGGTTCTTCTCACGACATATTTCTATGAGCACATAGATGCGTCTGTTTGTCCAGCAGAGAGAGAAAATCAAGGATTTCAGTAACAGCTCATTTGCGTTTCTTAGACGGCAAAACGCATTCACAAAGGGTATTTTTTTTCTTGTAGAAGAGTGATAAAATTGTAAAGCGGAATTATTTTTTCTTGTCTTAGTCATGAATCCTTTACGCTTTCTGGCAAAATTTCATTAAATAAGCCGATATTTTCTGAGTCAAATCTGTCGTTCAAAGCACTATCTTAAGCAGCAGAGTTTGGGAAGAAGTTCATTCAAGTAAATCAGCATTGTTATTACAGTAAAACAGAGGTTTTAACTTTCCAGAAATTTCGTGCCTCTTCATATCCGTCTTGAGTTTCCTGCCTATGCCTGTGGGCCCAATTTGTTGATTCTTCCTATCTAGTGTTTGTTTAAGAAAATTGTGCTTCTTACAGTAAATCAGTTTCCTTTGGGAATCATTTCATATTTATATCAGCATCTGTCAAATTTTGTCTGGATCAGCCAGCATCCGCATTGAAATCCGTGCAGGATTTTTTGTATTTTTCCATATCTTGGGAAACGTGCAGATGGCTTCGTTAACCAATCTCATGTTGGAAGGCAGTCAGGAACATTCCGAGCAGACAGAATCTGCCTTTTACGCCTTTATGGCTAAAAGGTCGTCAGATCATGTACCGTCTTCTGCTTGGTACATTGACTCTGGTGCATCACGCCATTTCTCTCACAGGCGTGACTGGTTTATTGACTTCTCACCTTTCAGTGATTCTGTGGTATTTGGTGGAGGTGAAAAGTACATAGTGGTTGGCAGAGGTACCGTTCAGATCCAGTCTGGTGGGCGCACACTCATCTTCTTGAATGTGTACTATGTTCCTGGTATGGAAATTAATCTGTTGTCTGTCAGCCAGATTATGAGGAATTCTCCTCAGCTTGATGTAGTGTTCAGTGCGCACAAGTGCTCCATTATTGACAGGGAGACTAGTCTAACAATTGTTGTTGGCCTAGAGGACCATGGTCTATACAGGCTACTTGACACCGGTGACTCTCCAGAAGTGGCTCTAGCACCACGTGTCTCTCCCATCAGTACTCTATGGCATCAGCGATATGGGCATATAAATATGCAGTATCTCTCTCAGCTCTCTCGGGAGGGACTTGTGTCTGGATTACCTGATATTCAAACTCAGCAGTTGGGGGTATGCGGCGCCTGTCAAGCGGGAAAGCAACATCGGTCTCCATTCAAGGATGGAGAATCTTGGCGCGCATCTAAGGTACTCCAGTTACTTTATGCTGATATTTGTGGTCCTATGAATACAGCTTCTATCACTGCTTGCAAATATTTTTTACTTATTGTAGATGATTTCAGTAGAAAGATGTGGGTGTATCTTCTAAAAAATAAATCTGATGCACTTAGTACCTTTCAGAAGTTTAAAACCTTAGTTGAAAAAGAGTCTGGCTATAACATCATGACTCTTAGGACCGACAATGGGGGGGAATTTTGTTCTTCAGCTTTTGCCAACTTCTGTGATATTCATGGCATCAAACGTTAGTTAACCACACCCTACACTCCTCAGCAGAACAGTGTTGTCAAGCGTCGCAACCGCACGGTTGTTGAAATGGCTCGTTCCATGTTACAACACAGGAGTGTTCCAAACAAATTCTGGGCTGAAGCAGTATTCACTGTTGTTTACCTTCTTAACCGATCACCCACTCAGGCCGTTACAGGGAAGACTCCTGAAGAGGTTTGGTCTGGCCGTAAGCCTAAGATCAATCATCTCAAAGTATTTGGCTCAGTTGCATATGTTTGGATTCCAGCTGCTAAGCGCTCTAAGTTGGATTCCAAAAGCCAGAAACTCATGATGACAGGGTACAGTGATCATCACAAGGCCTATAGGCTGATAGATATAGCCATTGGTCGTCTTAGCTTCAGTCGGGATGTAGTATTTGATGAAGACAGAGGATTCTTTCAGTCTTCTTCTTCTGAGCAGTGTTCTGAGGATCAGCCTCACAGTGTTCTTCTTCCGGTCGGTCCACCTGATGGGAAGGATGATGTAGCATCAGTATTTGATAATACTCTATCTGAGCTTCCTCCAGAAAATAACCCTCCTCTTGCTGCCCCTATTGCTCTTGAGTCTTCTCCACCTCCTCCTGATATTGGTTCCTCTACTCTTGATATTGGTTCTTCTACTCTTCGGCCTAAATGGTGGGCTAAAACCATTGGTGATCTCCGGGATGATGAGCTCCTTGAAGGTAGAACTTCTAGACATAAGAACAGACAACAGTCTACAGTCAATTTTTCTCTTATGGCTAACCTACACAGTATTTTTGGGCCTCAAACCTATTCAGAGGCTAAGGGTACATCTGAGTGGGAACAGGCTATGGAAGCCGAATTCCAGAGTCTTCAGAAGAATCACACATGGACACTTTCTGATCTTCCTGCAAGGAAAAAGCCCATAGGCTGCAAATGGGTGTATAAAGTGAAATACAAAGCTGATGGAACCATAGACAAGTATAAAGCTCGTCTTGTGGCTCGAGGGTTCTCACAGAAGGAAGGCATCGACTATGAGGAGACTTTTGCTCCTACAGCCAAGATGAGTATCATAAGGCTTGGCCTTGCCCTAGCAGCTCAGTTCAATTGGAAAGTTCATCAGATGGATGTAAAGAGTGCTTTCCTAAATGGTGATCTCCAAGAAGAAGTCTACATGACGCAGCCTCCAGGATTCAAGGTTGTTGGTCAAAAACAGAAAGTGTGTCGGTTAGCTAAAGCAATCTATGGATTGAAACAAGCTCCTCGGGCTTGGTACATGAAAATTGATCAGTACCTGACAGATCAAGGTTTTCAGCGGAGCCCATCTGATGCAAACCTGTATATCAAGCATACTGGTGATGATATCTTGTTTGTGGTTGTCTATGTGGATGACCTTATCATTACTGGCAGCTCTGCACATTTGATCCATGGGATCAAACAAGATTTATGCAGAACTTTTGAGATGACAGACTTGGGACTTCTTCATTACTGTCTGGGGGTTGAAGTTTGGCAGACTGAAAATCAGATCTTTCTCTCTCAGTCCAAGTATGCCAAAAATCTTGTGGACAGGTTCAAAATGCAGGATTGCAAACCGGCCACGACTCCTATGGAACCAGGGCTCAAACTTTCAGCACAGTCATCCTCTCCCCTTGTGGATGAAACTTTATTCAGGCAATTAGTGGGCAGTCTCATCTATCTTACTGCTACCAGACCTGACATCAGTTTTGCAGTAAGCTACATTTCCCGCTTCATATTAGCTCCTAAAGCTGATCATTGGATAGCAGCAAAGCGTGTGCTACGATATGTGTGTGGCACTTCTGATTATGGCCTCCTATACACTCGAAGTTCCAATCCTATACTCAGTGGTTACACTGATTCTGACTGGGCCGGTTCGGTTGATGACTGTAAATCTACAGCTGGGTATGTGTTTAGTCTAGGATCCGGTGTTGTTACTTGGACTAGTAAGAAGCAACAGGCAGTGGCTCTCTCCTCAACAGAAGCAGAGTATCGGGGAGCAGTTAAGGCATCCTGTGAGGCAGTTTGGCTTCGACGTATGCTTGCAGATATGCATGTTTCCCAGACAGGGCCTACTTCTTTGTTTTGTGATAATCAGGGAGTGCTCAAACTTGCCAAGAATCCAGTCTTTCATGAACGAACAAAGCATGTGGAAACTCATTGCCACTACATTCGCCAGCTTGTTGAAGACAGCTCAGTTCAGTTGCAATATGTTCCCACAACAGAGCAGCCCGCCGACATTTTCACCAAGCCTCTTGGTCCTGAAAAATTTGTAAAATTCAGAGGGTTTATTGGTGTTGTAAATAGATTGAGCATTAAGGGAGGGTATTAGAATATTCCTATTCCTATTTAGTATTTAATGCTCATTCTTTTAGCTGTTGCTATTTTTATTCTTTTAGCTGTTTCTTAGATGAAACTGATTGTTTCCATATTCTACATAGAAACTTGATGTTTCTATTATTGTAAATATCTCTGTATTATTATTGAGCTTTAGCTTGCTCATGATTAATTCAATTCATTGGAAATCCATATGCGTTGTTCGCACTGTTTTAGAGCTTAAGGCTCTCAGGGTTTTAAGGCCCCATTTTTTCCTTGGAATAGTTTCATTGGAGGTGATCCCACCCTACCAAGTCACTCTTCTTTACCTTTTCTATTTGTTTCTTTGTTCTGGCCAAAGGGACTTAATCATCCAAGGAACAATGAAGTGTATGGTTGGAAATTATGAAGCTAGAAGGTTCCTTGAGGCAAGCCAAAAACTCCTCTAACAGCAGTTCTAAGGCCAGTAAGCCGTGTTGACTACTCCGCGTCAACTACCTTATAGCAGTGTACATTTTCGCAACAAGATTCCATCATGCTCAAAGAGTGAAGATTATCCAGATTTCATCATCATCTTCAATCATTGTTTTGTAATAGTTGTAAACCCATTCTGCAAGTTTATAATGTAAATGATCCTAGTAAGACCATCTATGTATGTAAAAACCTAGGTAATCCTACTTTTTTGGTGACAATTTCTATCCTAGGAGGTTTTTCGTCTCACTGATTCATGTGTGTTTCTAAACACAGATGATCGGTACAGTTTTTCCCTCCAACCTCACCCCAAAGCTAGGGTGGATTATGTTGTCAAGATCTTAGGTAAGTCGTAGTGTTCTAGTCACATCTTCTGTAAAATGATTTGGGAATAGATTTAGCTAATTGGTTAAATTATTTTATTACAAATCATTGGGTCTACTAGATCATATTTGAGTCGAATAATTGGGTAAAATAATTGAGGGTCTATAACGAACTAGTGTTCCCCCTTCAGGTATTAAATTGTAATATCTTGATGTAAAAAAATATTTTAGTGCATGGTCCCCCCAAATTTAGACACCATGGCTAAAATACTTTAGGGTCAGAAAAAATATTAATCCCCTCATGAGTCAATTAATTAAATTTTCTGGCAAAATTAAATTAAAATCCTAAGCCAGATATTTAATTAATTTTAGGTCTTAGGAAAAATTAATTCTCGAAAAGGTTAAATTCGCGAGTCTCAAACAAATTAATTTTTGGAGGTCCCCAACCAAGGGAATATTGAAAATTTCAAGAGATTTTGGACCCTTGGGCCTTGGTAGTTAAGTCAAAGTCATTTTTTTAAGAAATCAACTCAAAATAATTAATTTTGAGTTGATTAAAATTCAATTAAATGAAAATTTTGAATTTCCTCAAAAATAAAATAATTTTGACGGAGCAGATTAAAAGATAATTAAACCTTTTTTAACGGTCGAGATTACTTTGACGAAGATCAAGCCAACTAGTCGTTGGAGAATTAATCTATAAATTAGATGTCACTTGTCATTCAAATCATTAGATTATTGAATCGTGTACTCGCTCTTGAAGCTCTCTTGTACTCTATTTTGGAATAATACAAACGAAGTCTTTGGGGTTTTACTTGATGATCATGTTCCTCTCCATCAATTTATGGTAATCTTGTTCTTATTATTCTGCTAGTAATTATTTCAATAAATTGTTGATTAATAGCTCTTGTAGAGTAATCTATTGCACAGGTACCTTGCTTAGGTTACTCGATTTAGGATAAGAATTTTAATTGGATTGAATTAGCAGGTATCTCTATTTCTTGAAAATTTTATTTTTATCTTACTTTTGTATTGATTTAACAGTTTAACTTTAAGCGTGCAGAAATCTTTCGGATTTAAAATTGGGCATTTGGGGAAGTCCTCAACTAGACCAACTGACTCACAACAAAACAAGATCTAAAAAGACCTCTGAATCTAATTCCTCAAGCTTATCTTAAGATCTCTTCTTGCATGGTTTTCTTGAGCTTTTGCCTAAATAAAAATTTATTTAATCTCTTTATTTATCGAATTAAAAGATAGATTTGGCTAGTAAGAGCCTAGATTTTCAAATCTAGGAGCGAAGTCGGACTCATACTCCACAGATCTGGAAGATTTGTAATATATTGTGTAGATATGAAAATTGTATAAATATTTATTTCGATTTCTAACTTGGGATTGGGCTTTTTTTTCAAATTTTTATATATGTATTGGGTTTTTCTGGTTTTGTTTCTCGTTTGTAGGTGTGGATCTGAAAGTTTTCAAAGAAAAATCCAAAATCTGAGCAAGATCTAAGCCCCGGAGGGCAAGATCTTGTCTTAGAATACAAATTTTTTGCAGGAAATTTTCCGTCAATTCATCAAATTAAAAAAAATTCAGATCTGGTTCTTCTTCATAAAAAACTTCTGGGCAAAACAAAAACAAAAAAAAATTGCATTTTTCAAGGGTTTTGATTTTCGAATAATTTTTTGGGGCTCAGCGCTCTGCAAACCCTCATACCCTCTGTGCTTTTCCTTCCATTTCCTGCTGCATTGTCCCTCATCGAACCTCCCTCATGCTTCCTTAACTCGTTGCCCTAGCTATCCTCGTGTTTCTCTCCTTGCACCCTTCCATCTGCGTGTTGCCATCTCGACTCTCATCCTTTTCCTTTGTCTCGCGTCCTTTTTCTCTAGTGGCTCCCATTCTTCTGCCTGCATTAAGCTAACCTGCATCCCTTTCTTGCTGAGTGAGCTCAGCTCCCTCCTTTTTGAAACCCTTTCATCTCCTTGCTACCAACGTTCCTCGATCTGCATCCTTTCTCTCCTCTGCACGTTGCCCCTCCAGCCATTCCTCGTTGCTCGATTCTTCTTCTGATCTGCATTCTTCATGTCTCTTCGGCAACCTACATTCTTCATATCTCTCTGTCGACTTGCATACACGATTGCCTTAATCGACCTAACTCATTACATTTCAATTTAATTTTTTAAAAGTGGCCTTTGGCCCTTTAAAAATTTAAAATTTTATTTTCCCTAACATTTGTCACATTAAAATATTTTATTTCATTGGCCCTTTAAAAAAAAAAACTAAAAAAATTATTTCATAACTATTATCACAATAAAAATTTCAAAAAAAAAGAGTGACACAAATTTTAAAATAAAATTCCTTTTTGAGTTTTTGTGATAGAGTTTTTTGGGGCCTTTAATCTTTAGACTTTTGTAGGGAATTTTTTAAAATTTTTATATAGTCAAGGCATCATATAATTTTTTTTTATTTTCTCTAAGTCTGACTGTAGGAGAAGAGATATAGTTTTCTGGATATGAAACATTAGAAAAATTAATAATTTCTAGAATTATTTGAAGAAGTGTTTATTTAATTAACATCTAAATTTCACATGTTTTTCCTTGTAATTAATCACTGAAATTTAAGTGCTTAGGCCTTCACTTATTTACGCACTTCAGCTAAGTTTCATGATCATTGGCATTGAATTTTAATATTTTATGCTTGATATCTGTTGAGATCGCTCATTGTTTAAAAGGAAAATTAATTCTAAGTGTGGATTTATTTACTTGAATTATTGGATATTTCTTGCATATCAGTTTTGAGAATTTTTCAAGTAATTATGATCAACATTTTTATTGAATACTCTATCGTGGACTTGTGGAAAATTATATATCTTTCGGTTCTTAAATTATATATCTGCATAACTGGTATTGAGAAATCATTGGCATTACCTTGGAAGAATCCTAAGGAGAGTGTTGATCTTGAATAATTGTCACTAAATATAGATTGGGTAAATGATTTAATTCTCTAATTCTCCTAACATTAATATCATTGGTTTATGGTTATCTTAGCATATCAGTGATCTTTCTTTAAGTGGCGTTATTTACTTGAACGATTACATCTTTGTATCCTATTTGCATTAGACTTGTGTAACATTGTCTTCATTAAGTACTCTTGTCCTAAGGCTAATCAATGCTAAGTACTTGAACCATAAATGATATTACCTCAAAGACTACTCACTCATCCCTTTGCCAATCGCAGCTTGCATCTCTTTTCATCATAATAACATTTTCATCCAAGCAACAGTTATCCATCTAGTACTTGTCCTAAATTTACTCAGCAAGATAGTTGACTCCATAAGGCACTGGTATCAATCGTCTAAATTTAATCTAATCTTTTAAAAACTTGCTTAATCTAAAACGAGTATTTGGTCGCTTAACTGTGTCTCCCGGATTGGTTGGTTCCCAACTAGTCCTTCTTCCATCCATTTCCTTAGGGTCTAGCCCCCTTAGTCTATTGTTGGGAGACAACTTAAACGGAGAGATTGGGGATCAAGTTGACAGCCCCCGATCTGAACCATTGTCGCGATGCCTAGACATTTTTTGCGACAACTGGCTGAAAACTCTGAGACAGCGAAAGATTCCCTGAACCCAAACAAGACAGAACTTCTGATACTAAGTTTATGGGTAGATTGTGATTCCTGAGACAGCAAAATACACTTGGAGCAGAGTTGAACTTTCCTAGGGTCTAATCCCTTGCAAATCACCTATGCCAGAAGGAGTAATTATTGGAAGCATGTCGAATTCCTATTGAAGCTAAATCATCACCTTTTTGAGGTTGAACTGTAACACGAGGTTCAACTATTACCATTCGGTGGCCACCCAAGGTTGAATAGGAGTAGAGGAACAGGTCTGAGCTCTCACTAAGCCTAAGTGTATACCTAGAGTAGGGTGAAGAACCTAAAGCTAACACAGTATCAAATTTTGAATACACCCGAATTCGCATAACTCCTCAGATATTACACCATCTCCCTAAGATCACTCACAATCCAATTTTGAGTACAGTCACCTTGCAAATAACCTCTGAAGCAAGACAAACGGTATATCCTAAAGCTAGTATTGACGGTCTTCTCTGGGAAGAACCAAAATAATATAACTCAGGACAATTGACAGAAGTCAATGAATCGTCATCTAGTCTGTTCAATCTAGAATTAGTTTGGAATTGTTTGCAATTGTATTGGAACTGATTGGTTTCTCGTTGAAAGTTGAATTTAGACTATTTCAACATTGTTGAATTATTGGATGATCAAAATTGTAACCTTGTACTGTATGGTTTGGTTTATTGCTGAAAAAGCAAGGTTGCCACTAGAGTTTTCATTTATGCTGGAGTAATTATTTCTTTTGAACAGTAAAGGAAAATTTTATGTAGTTGTCTAAAGGAAACTTAGGACCAAATTTCCCTAGAATATTATAGTGGTATTGGAGCTGGCTCACCGTGCCAACCTGTAAGCAATTAGGTTGATGTCACGGACCTAGGATCTTCAGGTAAGATTCAATGCAGAACAAACAATTTTGGGAAAAATTGTGGCAGCAACACCAGCAAGTGGTGTCTCAAACTCTTGCCCCACTTGGAATCAATGCAAGAAGCAATCACCATGTTCTTGTTCAATTCCATGCCATCGGAAAAACTAGCAAGGGGATCAGTTTGCATGGATCAGAGATTGCAAAAGATTGCAAGCATCAAACACACATGAACCCCAGGACTGATCAAGCACCTGAATTGAAGGATCAGGGCACACAACAGAAAGCATTCAATGATTTTTGGGCTAGCTACAAGAAAGGCAAATCAAATGATATTAATGGTAAGCCCAAGCCTGAAAAACAAGGTACAAGGCAAACTAAAGCAAGGGCAAATGCATGCCCAAATGATTGGACATGGCTATATCCTCCTTGAAGGAAGGAAAAACCTTAATCCCTAGAACCTATGGACAACTCCAAGCCTTCAACTTACAATTTTGATTGGCTAAATCAGCCAAAGGGGGATACAAGAGATCAATCTCTTAAATCTGATGGTTCTAATAGCGTCTCAATGTCAGCTCTTGGGCAAAGCACTTTTTGGGAACCTACTCAACAGAACATTATGGCCAATACACAACTTGCAGCAAATCCATGTGGCAATTTCCTACCCACACCTCCAATGCCTATTGGTCATGAAAGGGAATCTTGTCCTCTTGTTCAAAATAAAACATCTAATCTTGATCCAAGGGATCAATAAAGTGCTCAAAAATGGAAGTGTTCAAAAGTGCTCGAAACCGGTGCCAAAACGTAGATCTTGCCAACCTAAATCCAACACAACTTGAGTCGCTCAAAACTGATATCGTATGCTCCAGATATCGCGTTTTGATCGTTTTCCCAAACAGGTAAAATTTTTACAAGTTGAAGTGCAGGACTACTGACTACGCAGTCCGTACACTGATTGGGCAGGTTGACTGTGTATTTCAGGCCAGTGGCAGGCTACCAAGTGGCCTCACCGGATTGATTCGTGGTGTCAATTTTTGATTGGTTGATGTTTCGATTTGTTGGACCAATGATTGGGTGCCACGTGGCCCAATCACAAGCTGCCACGTGGCACCCCAAGATTGTCCAAAATCTTGTTAAGGGTCGAACTGGCCTCCACGGGATTGAACTCGTGACCTCTTGCCAATCAACGCAGAACTCTACGCGCTATCGATGGGACTTAACCCCTATAGCCCACAAGCGTTATTTAAACTTTTGGCAAAGTCCATTAGGGAATGGGGTCAGGGCTAAGCCCTTGGCCCCTGGTCACCTTACACCCACAAGACCGCAGGCAAAAGCGAGCTAACGACTCGGGCTTAGCCCCCAATCACTTTACACCCACGAGACCACAAGCAAAAGCGAGCCGAGGGCTCGCGCTTGGCCCCGGCCCAAGGTTCCGAAACCTTCCATATAACCCAAGCAGAGACGTAAGGGTTAAGCACTTGCAGAAAGGGGACTAGGAATAAGGCCCGGGTCCAAGTCACATGGCGTATGACATAACCAAGGGTGCAGCCAAGTGGTTAGGCGCAAGATTCGGGGGCCAGCCTCAGGTTCTATGGGAATCATGGAACCGTGGCCAACAATTTGGTGTCAATGCCCACGGGGACAAGTTGTTAGCCCCAACCCCCGTGCGTATGGCCCATGTAGCCCAATTTTCCGCCCATAGGGGTCATTGGGCATTTTAATGGATCGACAAATTACACACGAAATGGCGGGAATCTCGCCGACACTGAGCGAAAATGTCAATTGGCAGTTCCGGAAAAGGCAAATTCGTATAATAGTTAGCAGGGAAGTCCAGTTTGTAGAGTAGTTAGGAGCAAAACTTCTCTGGAGCATAAATTTCTCAGTTTTTGGCCAAATTGAGCCCAACAAAAGCCCAACTTGGGGTTTTTTACTATTTTGGAGCCATTGGAGACATTATTTTTACATTTTGAGCATTGTAAATCCATGAAATCACATATTTGAGCACTTAATGAAAGAGGCCCAACATTGGAAGCTGGACCAGGAGATGTAGCCCAGGAGGGGTGAACTCCTTTATCATTTGTTGTCTTGTGTTGTTGTGTATGGTATATTTGTCTTTGTTTTTATGTTGCAAACTAAGTTTAAAAAACCATTAATTTATGTACTTTTGCAAATTGATCCATTGCCTAAAAGACATAAAAATTTACTTGCAAATTTTCAATAAACCTTCAAGTTTGTAATACATATCAGTTTGGTATCAGAGCTCAAGGTTATTTTGAAGGTTTGATTTTGTTTGCAAGTGTTTTCTGATGCTTACAAGGTTGAAGCTGAAAAGAGAAGTGCTTGTAGAGCCAAATCCTCAAGTGGGTTCAAGGAAGCCACACATATCTCAAGCTTCACCAGTCATGGCACATGAAGAAGGTCATGAAGGGATGTCTGAGGATGAGAGAACTTTCAGAAAAGCTTTCTTTGAAATGTCTGAAATGGTGAAAGTTCTATTTGAAGAGAGAAACACAAGGTTGCAAGGAGAGAGCTCAAACCCTCCAAAAGGTAATGGAGGAAATGGTGACAAACCTCCACCTCCACCTTTTTCTTCACCCTCATCTTCTTCTACTTCAACCCCTTCACATACTCCTCCAAGAACTCCAAAGGGACATGGTAAAACTCATTTGTTAAAGCTTGATGCAAAATTTGAATTGCCTATGTACAATGGGGAAGTAGATGCTAAGAAATTGGATAATTGGGTTCGTCAACTTGAAGTCTATTGCAGGATTCAACAAATTGATGATGATTCCACTAAAATTCAGCTTTGCTTCTCTAAGGTTGGAAAGTGCAGCACTCATTTGGTGGGAGGCCAAAACTCAAGAGGATCTCAAGAAAAGTGGTAAGATTATTTCCTCTTGGAATGATTTTGTAGCTACATTAAGAAGACAATTTTATCCATTAGCATACATGCATAAAGCAATAATGGACTGGAAAAATTTTAGACAAGCAAAAGGTATGAGTGTTCAAAGTTATACCCAAGAGTTTAGAAGAAGAGCTCTCATTTTGGGTGTATATTTATCCTCTCAAGACACTCTCCTTAAATACATAGGTGGTTTACATAGTTACTTGAGGCATACAATTCTTATGTTTAACCCTACAAATCTAGATGAAGTTTGTGTACAGGCAATTCATTTAGAAGCAAGAGGGAAGAATGTTTCTGAAGAGATTAGTGAGAAGCCATTTAAGTCTGGAGACAAAGGAAAGGGGAAGTTTAAAGGCAAAGACAAAAAGAATGCTTCAATCAAGAAAGAGGGAGAAAAACTCACATGTAAACATTGTTCAAAAGAAGGCCATGATGAAGACCATTGTTGGAAACTTCATCCTGAGTTGAGACCCAAAAAGTTTAACAAGAAGGAGAAAGAAAAGATTGTTGCAACAACTCAACAAGATCTAGGATCTGATTCCGAAGATGAGACCAAAATCACAACCATGGGATTGAAAGGTAAGGATTCTATTGCAAGTACTAGTTCTTCTAGCAAGCCCATTGAAACTCAAAATGAAAAAGAAAGAATTGAGCTTTTCCATATTAGGGTCATAACAAAACATAACAAAGTAGATACTCTGTTTGATAGTGGATCCCAAGCCAACCTTATTTCAGAGGCCATTGTCAAGAAACTAAATTTGGAAACCATTCCTCATCCTAAACCTTATCCTTTGGGTTGGGTGTGTAACAATGCACAATTGCAAGTGACAAGAAAATGCATACTTAAATTCGCCATCACTGCAAATTTTATTGATGAGGTATAACTTGATGTAGTACCACTTGACATATGTGGGATTGTTTTGGGAAGCCCATATCTATATGATAGGAAAGCCATCTTTCATCACCATGAGAACAAGTATCATTTGTTTAAAGATGGGATTGAGTATATTGTTAGAGCACATCGCAAGAAGTTGAATTTGTCTCTTGTGAATGTTGGACAAATGAAGAGGCTTGTAAATGCTAGTCAGAATTTTGCATTGTTAATGATCAAACACAAAGATGTTGAGGAATCTAAAGCTTTCCAAGGATGTGATGTAAAACTCAAACATGATTTAGTTGAGGTTGTTAACACATGTGATAAGATGTTTCAGGAGTCTAACGTGTTGCCTCCTAAAAGAGGAAAACAACATGAAGTTCAATTGCAACAGGATGCATCACTTTTGAACATTGGTATGAACAAGATGCCAATGTTAGAGAATGCAGGGATCAAGAAGCAGATGCAAGAGCTACTTGACAAAGGGATCATTAGGTCTAGTACATCTCCTTGTGGGTCTCCTAATGTTTTGGCTCTGAAGAAGGATGGTACATGGCGATGGCGATCATGGTGTGTGGATTTTGGAGCTTTGAACAAAATCACGGTAAAGAATCGTTATCCTCTTCCTCACATTGATGTTTTGTTAAATCAATTGAAGGATGTTGTTTATTTCACTAAGTTGAACTTGTGAAGTGGTTACCATCAAATAAGACTTGTTGAAGGTGATACATGGAAAACTGCTTTCAAGACAAAGCTAGCTTCATTGCATGCTTTGACAAGGGTGAAACATGTCTCTCAATGGGGAGGCAAGTAGCAAAAAGCCTTCAATGCATTGAAAGGTAAAATCAGTACAACATCAATTTTTGCGTCAGATCTATAGATTCAGTTGGTGAATCAAATGGTACAAGAACATTTGGTGAAGAGTCAAGCCAAGTACAAGGCTAGACATGATAAGCATTGTGTTAACCACAGTTTTCAGGTTGGAGATGAAGTAAGGCTTTGCATCAGCAAAGAAGAGCTTCAAGGTGAAGAGAAATTGAGATTATATGAGTCTCCTTTGATTGAAGATCAAGGAGAGAATGTTCAAATTCCTTCAATAGAAGATTTAATGGATTGAGATTGGAAGGGTGAGGGAACTGTACCCTCATCTGTTTGTTGACTGAAAATAGTCTTTTGGAGGTCCACAAGCTTCCAACGGGGAGGAGGGATCCAAGGGATCAGTGAAGTGCTCAAAAATGGAAATGTTCAAAAGTGCTTGAAACTAGTGTCAAAACATGGATCTTACCGACCTTAATCCAACGCAAATTGAATCATTCAAAACCGATATCGTATGCTCCAGATATCGCGTATTGATCATTTTCCCAAACAGGTAAATTTTTTGCAGGTTGAAGTGCAGTACTGCTGACTAGGCAGTGCGTATGCTGATTGGGCAGGTTGACTGTGTATTTCAGGCCAATGGTAGGTTGCCAAGTGGCCTCATCGGATTGGTTCATGGTGTCAATTTTTTATTGGTTGATGGTTGGATTTGTTGGACCAATGATTGGGTGCCACGTGGCCCAATCATAGGTTGCCACGATGCAACCCAGGATTGTCCAAAATTTTGTTAAGGGCCGAATTGGCCTCCATGAGTTTGAACTCGTGACTTCTTGGCAATCAACACAGAGCTCTACCAACGCGCTACCAATGGGACTTAACCCCTATAGCCCACAAGCAATATTTAAACTTTTGGCAAAGTCCATTGGTGAATGGGCCTAAGGCTAAGTCCCTAGCCCCCAGTCACCTTACACCCACGAGACCGCATGCAAAAGGGAGCTGGGAGCTCGGGCCTAGCCCCGGCCCAAGCTTCATGAACCTTCCATATAATCGAAGGGGAGTGTCGATTTGGGGTAGCATGGGATGTGCTCTAGCCACGAAATTTGGTGGAGAGGTTAGGGCACATGAGATCTCCAATACCCAGAAAGGGTTTGGGCGGATTCTAAACAGCTTGGGAGATATTAAAATAATTAATATTTTTAATGGAGTCCCTAAGTGTAAACTTAGGGAAATTAAAATATTAATGTGAATTAATATAAAATTGTGTTAGAATGGTCCAAAAGACATGGATCAAGCCAGATCTAATCTTAGTCGTCGATTAGGGACTTAATCTCAGTCGTTGATATGTCAACGAGAAAAGTATAAGAGGAAGCTCGAGGGTCACTTGGAGAACACACCAGAGTGATCAATCATTCTATTCTCTAGAGCGGGGTTTGCTAAGAGAGATAGAATTAGTGATCAGTTGCAGCGAGGGGCAGTGAGTACAAGGCAGAGAGGCAGGGACAGTGTCGAGAGACCAACGTAGAAGCAGAGAGGTAGACACAGGGCCAAAGGGAGCCACGCAGAGGCAGCAGAGACTGCGTAGAGCCAGAAGGGCCTGCGTCATCCACGAAGAGGCTGCAGGAGTGACGCAAAGAGCTAGAGAGGCTGCGCAGAGGGTTTAAGGCTAACACAGAGGCCATCAGGGCTGACGCTGGGCTTCTGATTGTGCTGGAGAGGGGTTTCGTGGAGCAAGCTTTTCGAATACCTGTTTCCGAAGAAAGGTATTGCTGCCAAATTTTTTATCTCTATCGGGTTAGCCAGTTTGGAACCTAGTGTACTCAGAAAATAGTTGCTTAATAATAAAACCCTCAGATAGTTGCACCAGTTTTCCCGCATTGGGTTTTTCCAGGGACATTAGTCCAAAAATAACGGTGTCATTTGTGTGCTTGTTTTTGTTTCCTTCAGTTGATGATATGTAATATGTTGAGCATGCACTTGTATTTATTTTCAGTATTTACATGGTAAATAACTTGTTAATTAACAGAACAAGTAGGTAGGAATACATCAGTAAAGTGCATGGAGGGTTTCTAACTGGTAGACTTAGAAACTTCAACGCACTGGACCAATAATTGCAATAGTATCAACAGCAGGCTAGAAAAATGGATTATACCTTGCAACGCTGAAAGGAATATCACTCCAAAGGAGAAACTTGCCCAACAACTTGTCAACTTGTTCTTTCTCCTTTTTTTAAGCATTGAACTGATAGATGGTTGTGAAGCAGTCGTGGTTCTAAAAACAAAAAATGATGAGGTAGCTATAGGGTTGGTTGTAGACATTGATGCTAAAGTAGAACCAGTGCCACTTCCATATTCACATCCTAACACACTCCCTGCTAGTTGCTTCTTCAGATCTGCTTTGGTCACTTTGTCTTGCTCTAATTCTTCCAATGATCTCATGGCTCTTCGAATGATTTCCGCATTTGTATTGGTGCAAGGCCCTACATCACGTCCAAGGATTTGTGCAAGGTGATACTTCAATCTATAAACCCCCCCTGACATATGCTACCCACACAATTTGCAAAACAAGTTTATTCTATCAAACCCTCCATCAGGTTCACCAAATTCCCACAAAGGGTCCAATTTCCTTGGCATGTTTGTAACTTGGTTGAACTCTTGAGTTTTAATGTAAGATGAAGTTTGAAGTTGAACCTATGGTACGATAAAAATTGCCAGTTAAAAAAATAAAAATTAAAAATTACATACATGACACAACACATTGAAATTTTGACAAACAAACAAAAAAACCTCAACTCAATCCAACAATAATAGAAAAAACACTATCAAATCCACTCAAAAATTATTGATAATCAATGGATTATAGAAACCCAAGCAAAAACATGAAAAAAACAAAAACAAAATGGCCAAATTTGGTGCCCATACTTGGAAACCATAGTTTGCCGAAGAAATTTTTCTCCTCCTCTGCCCTAGTAGACGCCTTCCTCTCCCCAGCTCTCAAACAAGTCTGTTGTCTGCTAAAAATGAGAAATAAAACTCATCAATTTGCTTATAAAACGCATTGCCCAGGAGGGTCACGATTTTCTCCGTTCGAATCGCGATTTTCCTCAAAAAATCACGATTTTTTCAGCGATTTTTTCGAAGAAAAAAAAACTTTGTAAAAATCGGGCGATAATATTGGTTGAGTCAAAAAATCGTGATTTTCGCAACACTGATAGAGATACCATCTTGAACTAATTACAATGTTAACCTTTCCATATTCAAAGATTTCACAAAGATGTTGCTTCAGACTTCATTGTCTTTTCTCCATCTACAGAGTTCATACCTTTTTAGTCTCAGATCTTGACTTTTGATTAGCCTTCCAAATTTCCTTAAGCAAGTAGCCTCATATGTGTGTACTTTGATGAGCTTCAATTATATCTTCTCTCAAGCAAATAGATGTTTTTCTATATGATTCACTTCACAAGTTTCATCACCACAAGTTCAAATATTTTGTACCACAGGATAATTCAGACATTCGATTTCTTTCATGAGTACACTTCATTACATACATATATATCTCAGAGATACGAGTTTCAGAATTTTGCATGGAATAAACTTTTAAAGGTTACCTAGATTAGGATATTAGAGAATATTGCTTGGCATGTCCTCATCTTGGCCATAGAGTTTCATCGTAGAACTTGCTTATAGAGACATATTTGCTTTTTGATCTTCATAACAGTAGTCTAGGATTTCTCCTTTAGGTCTTGGCCTAAACTCCTCTAGGACTTGATCTAGTAATCATCTTCAAGTAGCATAGCAGATTTCGGATGGCAATAAATTTGAACTGGGGTACAGATCTCGAACCTCCCGAAGTAGCTTTTGATTCAAACTTGGAGCAAACTGTTACAAAACTTCAAACTTCTACTCATATTACAAAAGAATTCGGATCTACTAGCTCTAATCCCATGTTGAGAAATCAAGTGTAGTGAGGTTAGGCTTGATTTCTCTGTCTTGATAATTACTTGTGAATGTTTAATGTCTTCTTATTACTTCTTAAGTGTTCTTCATCAAGCAATTATACAAATGTTCAATCTTTCAAGAAAAGCAAAGAGACAAGAGACACAAAAATTAGGCTCCAAGCCAAGGCAAAACCCCACAAGGGGGAAAACCCAACAATCCTTCTCTTATAGAATCAAATCAAAATGAGATATCCAAGACCAAGACCAAAATTGCCACCAAAAATGCCAAGTTAAACCCTCCTCCAAGTCACCTCCAATGTCAAAGTCAACGATGGTCAAACTGTCCCAAATCTGGTCAACTCTTGAAATTTCGACCCCTGATATTTTGGGCCTGCAGTAGCACAGAAACATTCAGCCTTCAAGTCTGAAATTTGGTCAAGCAAAATTATCTCTTCTTTGACTTCATTTCTCTCTCCTTTGATTTACGCTTCTTGTCTTCCTTTGCATGGTTCAGATGTACTTCTTGTGTGAATAAAAATGATCTCCAAGAGGGTCGAACTTGCTTCTTATATATAGTTATCCATGAGTTCAAATAGGTGTCTCTTGGAGGCCCAAGCCGACTTGTTCCAAGGAGGGCCGACTTGACATTTTATGGACTTATTGAATCAACATAAATGTTGAAATTTCTAAGTCTATTTGTTAGAAATTTTATCTGTATTCTTCTAGTTTATTTCTCCTACTTGTTAATTACGAACAAGTTATTTAAACATATAAACATCGAAATAAACACAATACAGTCTCAACCATCTACAGATCAACAGCTAAAAGAAATAGCAAACACACAAGTGACACCGTTATTTTTGGACAACTCGTCCCCGGAAAAACCCAATGCGGGAAAACCAGTGCAGCAATTATGAGGGTTTATTTATTATGCAATCTATCCTTGAGTACAACTAGGTGCCAAACTGGCTCACCTGACAAAGAAAAATAACCAGCAGTAATACCTCTCTATTTGGAAGCAGGGATTCAGAAAACCTGCCCCACGAAACCCTCTCCAGCACCACTAAAGCATTGTATCGGCCCTCCTGGCCTCTGCGTCAGCCTCAAAACCCTCTGCGTCAGCCCTCTAAGGCACTGTGCAGCCTCTGGGACCCTCTACGTCACTCCTGCTGCCCTCTACGTGGATGACGCAGGCCCTCTAGCCTTTGCGTTGTCTCTGCTAGGCTTTGTGTGGCCTGCTTTGGCTTCTGCGTCTGCCTCTCTCCCTCTATGTTGGTCTCTCGGCACTATCTCTACCTCTTTGTCCAGTACTCACTGCCCCTCGCTGCTGATCACTAATTAGACTTTACTTAGCAACCTCACTCTAGTAAATCGAATCACTAATCACTCTTGTGTATTCTCCAATTGACCCTCAAGCCTCCTCTTATACTTTTCTTGTTGGTCCTTCAACGGCCAAGATTACATCTCTAATCAACGGTTAAGATTAGATTTGGCTTGATCTAAGTCTTTTGGAACCTTCTAACTTAGTTTTATATTAATACCCATTAATATTTTATTTTTCCTAAGTTTAGACTTAGGAACTCCATTAAAAATATTAATTATTTTAATATCTCCCAAACTGGGTAGAATCTGCCCAAACCATTTATGGGTCTTGGAGATCTCATGTGCTTTAGCCTCTCCACCAATTTTCATGGCTAAAGCGCATCCGATGCTACCCCAAATCAACACTCCCTCTTAGCGAGGACTATTCTCTAGTAATACTCCACACTGAGCATCACTCTGATTATACAGCACCGGTACCTGTGTTGATGTTAGGCCTCCTCGTCCAACATCTTCTGCACTGCTGCATCCTATATTGTTGCCCATGGCTCTGCCACTAACAATGTTGCATCCGTACGGCATCTCCCTCTGCATCTGTGTTGCTACTAGTCCTTTCTCCCAACACTGCATCTGCACTGCAACCCCCTCTCATCATGTTGCATCGTGCTACTGCACTGTAACTCGGTTACTGAGAAGTAAGTAACTGATCCACCCAACTACTGACATCCCTGTCAGGCTAAAAACACTCTCGACGTTGAAGCTCTCTCTGCCGCTATCAAGTGCTCCCTCTATTGCCTCTGCGCTATTGCAACAACTCCCTCCCTCTCGCACCGCTGCAAACCTCTTTGTGCCACCCTACACTGTTGCATCCCTCTATGTGCCTCTCGCACTGCTGCAACCTACTAGCCTTGTGCTGCCCAGGGACTCCTGCACTGTAGCACTCTCTACCACTTCATCCGCATTCGTCTCTACCGACATCCGCCAGTTCTGCTACTCTCTCTTCGGGGCTCTCGTAGCAAGGTATAATCCAAGAGGTTGGGTACCTCAAGGATCCTGCCCCTCATCGCCTATAGTCTTCCTGACTATAGCTCGATGTCTCCCCACCTCTTCTCTAGAGGTACATGAGCACTCATGGCACAATCGTCATCCTCCTCTACCTCCTTTTCTACCTTCGCTGGCGCTGCCTTGGAGTCAGACGCCTCTCCCTTGTTCTTCTTCCTCGGACACTGGTTCGCATAATGACCCAGTTCCCCACAGTTGAAGCACTTGACCTTGGAGAGGTCCTTTTTCTTCCTCTTCTCGTACTTTCCTGCAGATGCAAGCGCTGCATCCTCTTCCTCTTCCTTATTGATCCGGACTCCTTTGTTGCTACTTCCCGTCTTGCTCAGCCGTCTGATCTCTTCTTAACGAAGAACCGCCCACAATTGTTCCCAATCTGGAAGATTCGCTCTGCCCAAAATGCTCTGGACAAATGTCTCCCACTCCTCGGAGACTGCGTTTAGAGCGGTCCTCACCAACATCTCCTGATCCGGCGTGGCCCCTATGGAAGTCAGTTGGTCCTGGATCTCCTTCAACGGACTGAGGAAGTGATCTATTTGATCCTCCTTCTGCATCTGGTATGACCGCAGCTGATTCTCAAGTAACATCTTCCTCTGCACGGAAGTATGTTGGTACAACGTCTTCAAGGCATCCCACATTTCCTTTGTCGTCTCCTTCTCGGCAATATGTTGGACCACATGATCCTTGACCCCATCAAGGATGATGCATTTCGCCTTGGCCATTGCTTCCTCGTACTTCTCATTATCAACTGGGTCAACTGGGATCGCCACTATTCTCAAGGCGAAGGCCTTGATGCAATGTCTATCTAGAAGGGATAGGATCATGGCCTTGCAAACCACAAAGTTGAACACCTCGTCCAGCCTGTTCTGATCCCTCGGTCCATTCCTGGCCATCTCTCTACTCTTCTTGTGGACTCCTCCGAGTCTCTCTACTTCCCTCCGGAAGTTCTCTCTTCGACTCCTGTTGAGTCTCTCTACTTTCCTCATGGAAGTTCTATGCTAGACTCCCTCTGAGTCTCGATTTCCCTTCTATAAATCCTCCTGCCAATCATCAAGTCGTACCTCTCCGATCTTTTGTGCACCTGCAACACTGATCCAAATTCCTTGGCTAGAAATCTGCCTCGGTAGCGACTCCCTCTACCTTGGTTTTGCCATGTTAGGTATTGTTCTTCCCAGAGTACCCCACCAACTTCACTCCCCGCAAACTGCCCACAGCTTTGCATGCCCTAGCAACTGAAGGACTGAGCCTTTAGGCTTTGCGCAATCCCAGCACAGGCTAAAATGCTCCCTCAGGCAACTGTGTCAACCCTCCTAGTCTCTACATGGCTCTGTGTGAGCTTTTTTCTACCCTCCTCAGCCTTTGCATTGGCCTCTCTCTGGTCGGGACTAATGACGCAGTCCCTCTGCGTCAACCCTTCTTCTGTCGCTTTCTACAAGGAACAACTTCTGTCACTCGGGACAGTTGTTTCTGTTGCAAATGCTCTGCATCAGCTAATGCCTTCAGCTCTCCTGTGATCTACAACCATGCTCTGATACCATGTTGAAATTTCTAAGTCTATTTGTTAGAAATTTTATCTGTATTCTTCTAGTTTATTTCTCATTCTTGTTAATTACGAACAAGTTATTTAAACATATAAACAATGAAATAAACACAATACAATCTCCACCACCTACAAATCAACAGCTAAAAGAAATAGCAAACACACAAGTGACATCGTTATTTTTTGACAACTCGTCCCCGGAAAAACCCAATGCGAGAAAATCAGTGCAGCAATTATGAGGGTTTATGTTATTATGCAGTCTATCCTTTGAGTACAACTGGGTGCCAAACTGACTCACCCGACAAAGAAAAATAACCAGCAGTAATACCTCTCTATTCGGAAGCAAGTATTCAGAAAACCTGCCCCACGAAACCCTCTCCAGCACCACTGAAGCACTGCGTCAGCCCTCCTGGCCTCTGCGTCAACATCAAAACCCTCTGCGGCAGCCCTGTGAGGCACTGCGTAGCCTATGGGACCCTCTGCATCAATCCTGTTGCCCTCTGCGTGGATGACGCAGGGCCTTTGGCCTCTGCTCTGTCTCTGTTGGGCTCTGTGGCCTGCTCTGGCTTCTACATATGCCTCTCTCCCTCTGCACTAGTCTCTCAGCACTATCTCTGCCTCTTTGTCCAGTACTCACTGCCCCTTGCTGCTGATCACTGATTAGACTTTACTTAGCAACCTCCTAGTGTATTCTCCAATTGACTCTCAAACCTCCTCTTATATGTTTCCTGTTGGTCCTTCAACGGTCGGGATTACATCTCTAATCAACGGCTAAGATTAGATTTGGCTTGATCCATGTATTTTGGAACCTTCTAACCTAGTTTTATATTAATACCCATTAACATTTTATTTTTCCTAAGTTTAGACTTAAGAACTCCATTAAAAATATTAACTATTTTAATATCTCCCAAACCAGGTAAAATATGCCCAAACCATTTCTGGGTCTTGGAGATCTCATGTGATTTAACCTCTCCACCAATTTTCATGGCTAGAGCACATCCGATGCTACCCCAAATCAACAATAAAATTCAAAATTCTTTTCTTACAAATGTCCAAATGGTACATGATTCAAGTACATTTTTCTTTGACTCATAATAAATTCTTTTTAACTCTATAAGCATGAATAACATGCTTTGACCAAAAATAAATATAGTAATGAATATATTAAATACACGAACGATAGTTTTACATTACATTATGAAGACCAACACTAGTTACAATTTCAACAATATCATCATAGAAAAAGCTCAATTTGAAGATGTTCTTGTTGGAATACTGAAAGGGGGGTGAATCAATATTTCTTAGCAATTAATAACTCATTAATCTTTTTTAGAGCATTAATTAATCTTTAGTCATCGATTCAAAATCGTAAATGAGCAGTAGACAATAGACACAAGAATTTTTAGGTGGAAAACCCCCTCTGAGACAAAAAACCACTGAACGCCTTTCTAATAATTTTGTGAGTACATCAAAAATGCTTCAACTCTAATTGAAAGGGAAGCCCCAACTCCCTAGTACTCTAGAAAAGCGTTCAATTTTCCAAATCCAACTGGAAGGATGCTCCAACACCTTGGTTTTATCAGCAGTCAACTGAAAGGATGCTCCAACACCTTAGCAAACTCCAACTCACCCTAGCACCACCTTAACATCCTGAAGTGTTTTCAAGCTCCAATCTAAAGGTGACTCTTCAACCACCTGCCTAGCACCACCCAATCTCCCTGAAGATAATAAAGAATTTAACGATTTTGTGGGCTCTAGAAAAGCGTTCAATTTTCCAAATCCAACTGGAAAAATGCTCCAACACCTTGGTTTTATCAGCAGTCAACTGAAAGGATGCTCCAACACCTTAGCAAACTCTAACTCACCCTAGCACCACCTTAACATCCTGAAGTGTTTTCAAGCTCCAATCTAAAGGTGACTCTTCAACCACCTGCCTAGCACCACCCAATCTCCCTGAAGATAATAAAGAATTTAACGATTTTGTGGGCTTTGGTACTAAGGACAATGAACCACTTACAATAAACTCCAGTAATGATATGACAATTAAAAGCCCAATACGCTAACCTTTACAAAACCTTGATTCCTGAACCCTCCAACAATAAAACAAGACTTGCTAAAATGACAATCAGGCACAATCAAATCATTGACAAACCCTTACTTTGTTTTAAAATGAATGTTGCTGACTGATTAGATGATTGTCAACCTTCACCAATGCTTAACTTGATTCACCTTTACTGCTCTATCCCAACTGGCCAAGATGATGAAGCAAGTGCCAATGAAACTGTTGATCATGAAGTCTGCAAAAATTAAACCCTAGCTGTTGTACACGTGGAAGATTGCTACTGCCATCCAGACATTGCACCACTACTTATTGCTGCATGAGATAATGAAACAACAAATTTCTATGGATTGGAGAGTGCATGAAACCTTGATACGTCCTGCTACTGACCACCCTTACTTGTAGAAAGAAAGTACATTGTTTCTAACCTTTTGCAACAACTTAAAATGAAGCCAATCTTGTACAGGTGACAATAATGCCGCTAGGAATAGTCTGCTGGAAGTGGTAGAACTTTATTCACTGATTCATGACTTGAGACCTCTTGTCGCCTTAATTGAGTCGGCTTCACTTCTTCTGATCGATACTGGAACAAGTGTATATAACTCATCAGACTTGGCAATGTAGTCAAATCCTACTATTCAGAATTGAGTCATGAGTAGGGTTGTTGTTCACATTCAGGTCTGCCAGACAGGTAGATTTTAGGTCATAGAATACTTCACCCACTGAACACCACTGTGATTACAGAATGACCCAAACATTAGGCTCATAAACTGCTTCTAATGCTCCTACAGGGCTGAGACTGTTGCACCCTTAAATGAGTCGTGACTTTGATGAATTAGGTCTTAATTGTTTCAACAGATTTTAGTTCTGCTTCTCATGCTGCAAGCATCATCTTCCAGACTTCAGATAGTAAACCTTAAGAAGAGAGAAATAACACAAAAATTAGAGCTATAAAACCTTGACTTCGTTCTGCACAAGTCATACTTCAAATAACAAGAATCCGCACAAAAATCTTTTAGTCAGAACTGCAGGACTGGCAGTTAATAATCTTCGCTGAATTGAGCAGAGCCAAAACATAAGAAAGCTGCTTCAGGACTTTTAAACAAACCAAACGTATCCCATAAGAACCCTCGTTGCTTCTGAACAGACCTGTAAGAGAACTACCAGACCCAAAATCCAAGTGCCAAAACAAGTATAATGCTTCCTTCAATCCTCTCGCTTGATTTTAATCATTGTTCCAAGGTTGTGGTTAAGAAATAGGTGTTGAATTTTTGTCTTAAAGGCCTGCCACAGGTCCGCACTTCACATCAAATTCAGCAACTGCTCAACAAATTACAGAGGATTTGCATCATAGGTCTGTTGCTCAGATATTACTCTCATTTTGTCCTCAAGAAGATCGAAACTGTAGGAGGATATTCACAAAACCCATTGTCCCCACCTGCAATGAATCACCCCAACGAAAAACCCTCAACAAAATCAAAACAAAACAAACCCTACCCCTCTGGTCAGATTTGTCTATGTCTCCACAGGGGCCGAAGTTGATTTCAGAAAAACGTCACAAGATCGTTGCATTTAATTACATTCTTAGGAGGGAGGATACATGCCTTGTTATAGTATTTAGAGGGGCTTCCATAAGGCAATCGAATTCCCCTTTTGGAGAGAGAAATTTGAACTTTAAATTCAATTAGTGGAGGGAAAACCTTTTAAGGGTTTTTAATTTAGACTTGAATTAACTTAATAAGCCCCAAAACCCTCATACTTTCTTGATCATTGGCAAATATTAATTCATAATTAACTTTTTGCCATAGGGAATACCATTTTAATTCATGAAGGGTGGCCTTATAATACGAGCTTTTGACTTGACCAGGGAGAAGTTGCCACATCACCACCCCATGGGGTTTTTACCTGCAAATTGGGTCCTTAAACTTCAATCAAGCATAACTTACAAACCGTGAAGGCTCTCATGACGTGCCACATACCACCAGAAGCAACTTGGCAAGCAGAATTCATCAAGGATGTTCTTGACACGAAAAAACATGAATTGCCATGTCATATTAATCAACAAAGGGCAGGGAATTTTCTGGTGCTGCTTGAGTTGACATCAATGACAACCTTATATCAATAGTTCTTTATGTTCAAGGCATTGGACCAAAGCTTGCTTCTATTTAATGATTACACATGTTGTACCTCTGAGATAGTAGTAGGTCAGCTACCAATGCCAGAGCATCTAAAATAATTGTTTTGGGGTTTTTGGTTTTAGTTTTGGAAGACCAATGAATGAAGACAAATGTAGAATTGAAATACTTAATCCTTTGGGTTATATTAATATTTCAGCAAATGGCTGCTATAAAGCTTTACACAGTGATATAGATCAAAAATAGTGGTGAGAAGAAGATAGAAAATAATAAGATTATCACAGTTTCTAGACTGTAAAACAAAACAATCATAAGTAGAAAAACCTTCTAAACTACGTTCCAAAGGTTCAAGGCAATATACTTAAGCTTACATAAGATGCTGATGATTTATTGATTAGAGGGGATTAGCTAAACAGACAGTTCATTAATCCATTCTCTTAATAGATGATCACTTCAAGAGCTTATAGGAATAAATTGAGACACAATTATTCCTACCTAGATATCTCTATAAGTCATAAACATACGAAGAAAAACATAATGATTGATAACTGGAAAAACTTACAGGATAACACAAACTGTGTAAAACCAAATTCAAAATCCTCTGCTTTGTATTAAGGTTCCAAAAAGACTGAGTACATCAAGTGTCTACAAAAGCTTCCTTCAAAGGTGGCTTCCAGGTTCAAAGTAGAACTAACAGTCACAACTTAACAAGCAATGAACTATGAACCTTAAACTTCGAACCCTTAATAACTCGAGAAGAAAGTTATTTATACAATAATGAAACTAGGAAAATATCCTAAAACTGATTAAGATTTATTCTAGGAAAGGAAAGATCTTCATACAAGAAGATAGGGGCAGCTATTAAACTGCTTCTTACTGTCCCCTTTTAATCAGGGTGTACTGGTTTTGTTGATTGATATTTTGCCCCTTTAAGCTGCTTGATTGTTTGAATCCTTTACGCTTGGTTGATTTCTTCATTTGATCTTTCATCTGATACTATTTAAACTCTGTGAATATCATTTGACCCTGTTGATTAACCTTTACTGTGTTCCTTTTTTCCTTTACTGTGCATTTCAGGTTTTTGCTGTGTTTTTCAATGATAAATCCCTTTAGATTTGTCTTCAAACTGTATGCAGGTTTTTTCTTTGTAAGCCTGGAACAGAAGTCTTTTCCTGCAAAACATAGAAATTGTTAAGAAAACCTAGGTGACAAAAGAGGACTTCAAAGAATTTTTTGAGCTCGAAAGGATATTGGAAGGAGTCCATAGCGTATTGGAAGATAAAACAATGGCTTTATTGGTCGCAGAGACTTATGGAGGGTTTACTATGAAAGCAGGTGAAACAAAGGCAAAATGGTGATTTTTGCGTTTAAACGAAGAAATGGCTTTCTTTTTTAAATATGGGGCGAAGTGAACAATGGTTATTTTGTCGTTATGCAGGAGGCAGTTTTGGTTTTCATCACACCGCTTATAAGGCGTGGACGGTTTTAGGAAGGGTTCACCCGTTATGGTTTAAAGCCTAACACGTAGCAAGGGAGGACGATGGAATACCGCTTTTCGGGTGGGTAATGTCTGTACAAAGAGCCAACCCGAAATTGTCAAGGGCCGTTAGATTTGAATGCGTTAGATCAGACGGTGGCGGAGCGAAAGAGCAGTACAAAGGGGCCAAATGATTAATTATAGCGGTATGGGCTTTATTATGTGTTAGAATTGTGATTAGCGGGGTTAAATGGAGGTTAAGGTTAATTCTTCGTTAAAATCATAAAAACGATTTAAAAAAGAAAACCTTCACAAAACAGATATGGCAGACTTGAAATAATATGAATGCGAGCGGATAAATGATATCGAGTTCGGGTTCATATCGCATATCACAATCACAATTTAGCAGAGGAAGGCCCATCGCAAAGGAATGCGATAGGGGCCGGACGCGACGTGGAAATAAAAAATGGTTAATATTGCGTCGAGTTCAGGACCATTGTGCATCGCATATCGCAATCGGAAAAGAGTGGATGCATGTTTAAAAGGCTTGCGATCCGCCGATGCGATGTTTGATTAAATATATAGTTTTATAATAAAACTAAAGGTTTCGGGGCATTTTATTAAAGGGAGTTAACATATATGAGAAAATGGAACTTTTTAGTGGTTTAATACTATAGGTTAGTGTTAATATGAAAACATGAGCGGAAAGGGAAAATTTACGCGAAAAAATGGAAAATATACGCGAAAAGGGCAAATACACTAAGTATAATGCCTTTTCATGGTTTATTTGCTTTTCGCATAGGCATCAATACCTAGGCTAAACATCTTTTTGTGGGCTTTTTGGGTAAAAAGGGATTTTACATGGGGTTTTCACTTTTCCTAGGCAAAAAGGGATTTGACCTTAGGAAAAAGGGTTTTTATGGAAAATGAATGAATATGAATGTATGAAAGTGGGAAAGAGAAATTAGTGAATATAGGGATGAATGGAGATGAATGAGAAGTTAATTAATTGATCTTGTAGACCTTCATTTGCTTTGTGTAATTGAATCATGGACATAGAAACATATGGTAAAACATGATAATGTACCTTTTGTCCAATGAATCATCAAAATTCTGCAACCTTTCTCCTACTTACCCTTCGCTTATCCTATCATTTTTTCTTCACTTAATGGGTGCATTTAAGCTAGCAAACCCTTTTCCTTTCTTTTTATTTTACAAAAGCAAACTATCTAATTCTAACCTTATAACATTCAAGGGTTCAAATTAAACTGATGAGCACCTTATTATTCTCTACCTAACTACTGATCTGCCAAGCTTACAAAGTTTGGCCAGATCTTCATTCTCTAACTATAACATTAAATTTAAAGCATGAAGCAGTCAAGATTAAACTATTTGACTGTCATGGGTTGTGGCATTTATGACATGCTGCACACAACCATTATTTTGCAGAAACAATAGTAGTGGCATTTAGACTTGCTCACTTTCAGAGTTTATTTGTTTTCTTTTCTTTCTAACCTAGCATTTTCTTTTTGTCTTTATTTTTTAGGACATCTAACCTAACATTTTCTTTGATATGGACATCATCATCAAGATTTTTTTCAACTAACATTTTATTCACTATTGTTATGTCCATATCCTAACTTAACATTTTTTCAAAATATTTTTTATTTTTTGACTATTTTATTCTACCTTATCGAAACCAAAAAATGCTACAACAACACGCACCAATAAAAACATGGAATTTTGGTTGGGTGAATGGGTTGTAAAGGACATGACTAGTGATTTCAAGTGGTTGCCTCCAACTATTGCGAAGAAACCAACCATATGTAAAAATTAGGGAAGACTCCTTCCTCAGAGAGGAAAAGATTCATTGTTATGGCAGCCAATATCGATGACACCAACATACTATGGCTCAACGTCTCAATCACAAAATTATGGATCTTTACAACATATGAGCCAAGTACATATGGTTAATGATATTCCATGGGTTGAATCATCCAATGGCATCTATGAGGGGTGTGTAATGGGGAAACATCATTAGAAGTTCTTCCTAAGAACAAAAGCAAGGCAAGCTTCACAATCTCTTGCATCAGCATACGAGGTCGAAAAAGAAAGTCGGAATGGATCTCTGGCTGCTCCTCAGAGTCTGTTAAGGAATCTGACAGACGAGAGGTGCTCTACTATGAACCCATCTGGAGTTAATCTCTCTGACACTCTAAGAACATGTGGCCTGATGCACAGATCGGTACCACGAAAGCAGCTATCCTTACAGCAATTATACAGTAGATCCATATAATCATATGGAGCAGTAGAGAAGGTCATACAGTTTTCCTTACAGGCTGTTTCTTCTGGGTTTTGAGCAAATATGTTTCTGAGGAGATTTTGATAATTGTACAACTGCAGTTTCAGCAGCTTGTTGAGGTTTCCTTGTAAGCTTTGAATAAAAAATCAAAAGCTGATTTTGAAGAACACATTACCTGTGCATGCACAAAACTGTTTTATGCTTCAACAATTTAATTTTCCAGCTACTGTGTGATTGACGCTGTGGTCTGAAATTAATTTCTGTGTTAATTAAATTCAAAACTTTAGCTGTTTAATTAAAATCACAAGGAAAACAGTCTCCTAGGGCTGAAAATTTCTACAACTGGAAAGCCTAGTTTGGGAGGATTATAATATGAAAATGTTCCTTTCAATGTTGATTCTGTGATGAAAATGGCCATATTGTAAAAGCATGTCCAAAATCAGCACTGTGGGGAGGATCTCATCGAAATATGAAACCCTCTTCATTAGGCCTCTCACATGGAAGGAAATGAATTTTATGAAATATGTGGATGATCAGAGTCACTAACTTCATCATCAAACCATGGTGGAGTGATTTTTGTCAAGTGGTTAGATACAAAAAGGCAAATTTTGACATAACTCAACCCCAACAGTAGTCATTGTGAATTATAAACTCATTCTTTACTTTGATAAAGAGCATCATTTCCAAACAGATAATCTTCTATATCTCATGTTTATTGTTCTTGTATTATTGGCCATTAAACTAAAAGAAGTTTTCACATTCATAAATTTAATTAGTATATTTCCACCTTTTCTTAAGACCAGTTGACTAACAATTTTGATGGGAAATATCGAATGTGTGGCCAATTTAAAGTTTAGAAAGCACATGCAGTTTAGAAAGATGTACATTATAGACCTCTTCAAGTATTATTACATGGTAACCTATAGATGGAAGGAGCAGTATGAGGTGCTTCTTGGCAATCCCTAGGTATTATCAACTTGTTATGTAAATAATAGTAAAATAACTAGACACTGTTATAACTTCCATGCCTATCCCTCCTATCTACATCTGAAGTTTTATCTAGAGGTGCTCTTCCAATTATGAAAAATTCTACTAGATTTGTTTTCTTGTTTGTTTTTGTTTACCTAGAATGAACTTTGCACTCTCCAATGAAAAGCATTTTGCTTTTATTCTTTATTTACAGTTCTTTCTTTTAGGAATTGCAACTATTTTCCATAAAATACATGAGACTAATTACAATAAACTGTATGTTCCTTTCATATATGAGTCAGATATATTTATGACTAGGAGACCTCCAACCTCTTCCCGAATGCATATTGATAATGGGGGGATTTTTCCCACATGGATTTAGTATTTGAGTTTGTTTTGCTGTATTAGACAATTTATCCTAATGCTATTCAGGGTTATATCCTAACCCAAGAGGTTGCAAGGGAATTTTGAACAAAAAAAACCAACAACTGCAAATCTTGTTTGGAATTTTTTCTACCAGGTGATACTTGTCCTTAGGCTATATGCCATGCCATGCAACTTTCAAAGTTCATAAATTATATATATATAACTGCATATCTTGTTTGGAATTTTTTCTACCAGGCGATACTTGTCCTTAGGCCTATATGCCATGCCATGCAACTTTCAAAGTTCATATATATATATATATATATATATATCCCTTTGTGGGGGTTACAATTATAGATACATGTGTGTGAGTGCACACCGTGCCATGCAACTTTCAAAGTATATATATATATATGAGAATACCCTTAAAGGTAAGGAAACACCATCAACTACTCCTTATGGAAGGAACCACTCCACACACCATGATTGTTACAATATAAATCCAACATCTCATATACACAACCCATTATTATTCCTGGGAACCTATGCCAACTACCCATTTACATAACTTATCACCCACCAATTACCAAGAGGAGCTTATTGAATAAGTATGACCCCATTACATTTAATGAGTTCACAGACAAACTACTTAATGGACCCTATTCCATGAGTATGGCCACGTTGCATTAATTATCCTCCATTGGTACCTAACATTTCATCCCCCCTTACATGTTTCCTTCTCAACGCATGAGTGTAGGTCTTATAATATAGTTTGTTAAGCATTGTAGCCAATTGGTATCAAACACAATCATCCATCCATCCTCGTGAAATTTGGCCATGTGATCTCAATACAACCAACACCAGAGCATAGAGAGTGTTGATCAGTGGTTGTCATTGATGTCAACCCAAGCAGCAGCAGGGGCTACCCCGACCTTGCATGGAAATTTTGACTTGACAACCCATCTTATTCTAAGTCATGGATCTTCTAGATGGATTCTACTCATCAAGATGTTTTCGTTGACATATGGCACGCCACATAATTCTTCACGGTTTGAGAGATATTCGTGTTTGAAGTTAGTAACCCCAGTTAGTGGGCTAAAACCCCATGGGGTTGAGGCATGGCACTCATCATTGGTTGTGATCATTGAATAGTCAATAATTAATAACGTTTTAAGCTCCTAAAATCCCTCCAACATTCACTTGTTGAAGACCATCTCAACCTAACCATTTCTATAAATTGTGACCCTCATATCCTCCTCATGTAAGCACTTTTCAATGAACTATCTTGTGAGAAGACCTCTATAATTTTCCAGCGCTCATGTGCTTCTAATGCAAGATATGTTGTAGCGAGTTTAAGGTTTCATTGAGGTCTAGTTAGGGCACAAAATTATGATCAAGTTTGAAAATCTGTTTTGAAGCGAGTTTAGAGCCTTGGATTCTAAGATTTCGCTACTTCAAATGGATCATTGTGCCATTTTCACTATAACTTTTTTTCTACAAATCTTCAGAAGCTTAAATTAAAACCCATTTGAGCCGAAATCTTGATGAACCTCGTGACCGAATTTCAGATCTTGGTTCGCTATATTTTCGAAGATATCATCTGAGAAAATTAGGGTTTTTGTAGGCTCCCGAACTCCATGTCAAACAGGTGACCTCGAGAAAATCGTCATAACTTTCTATCTGAGCATTGGATTCAAATTTCATAAACAGTGCCCGAAAGAGGACGGATTGTAGTTTGTTGAGTATCGCTTTCAGGGCTGAAGGTCGAAACAGTGACACGTGGCACTTTGTACATGTTTGCTCTACTGAACCAGTCTATAATCAGGTCATCATGGAAGATTGGGCATAACTCTTTTTTGAAGAATCCAATCTCGATCAGACCTGTGGGGTTGGAAAAAGACCTCAGAGGGCTACCACAAAACGAAATTTCAGACCTTGGAGATCTAAAACTACATAGATACAACAAATTCAATATCGAGTTCCTAGAAGGCAAGAAAAAGTATGCATTCAAGGATCACTGCAGTAAGGACCACACATCAACAATCAAGGGTAAGTCTACTACAGCAAGGTATGTATGATTAGTGTTTGCATTTGAATTTTGAGTATCATCTCTGACATATGTTTTTGCAGGACAATGTAAGTATATTGTTTTGTATTTGTTTGGGTCTTGCTTGTTAATGCATGTGCAAGAAGGATGACACTTTAGAACAACTCGGACACATACTAGAAGGACATGCAATGCCAAAGTACCATTACTTGAAGCAAGCACAACAATACCTCAGCAGCTGCAAGTGATCCAAGAAGCAATGTTGAGTCAAGTGTCAGGTCTTGTCAAAAATCCAGTGCTGTAAAAGAGTCATCATTGTAAATTTGTAAAAGAGTCATCATTGAAAGAGTCATTATTGTAAAAGAGTCAATCTGCCTAGAGTCAAAGAGGCATTGTTGGGAGGTATAGGAGTCACTGTTGGGATGATGTCATGGTTGGGTTGCAGGTCATAGTGTGATTGGGTGTTCGGTCAAGTACAAGAAAATCATTATAGATCATATTGTATCGTGAATCATTGTCCCTAGTACTAGAGTCCACAATCTTTTCTTGCTTCTGATCATTATATGGTGGCAGGGAGATGTTAGGCATGTGCATGAAGTCGCCTACAAGTTGGAGCCTGTGAACACTTCAGGGTGGTAGGTCGGTCTAGGATGTTGGGGCATCCATTCAGTTGACCACTGACGAAACCAGGGCGTTGGGGTGTCCTTCCAATGATGGAGAAGAATGTTTTTTCTAGAATTCTAGGAAGTTGTACCTTTCATTTCAGTTAGGGTTGAAGATTAAAGAATTTATTAGAAAAGCGTTCGGTGGTTTTTGACCCAAAGGGGGTTTTCCACCTAAAACTCTTGTGCATATTGTGTTCTTTTGTTTACTGTTGTTACTGGATAAACATTAATAATAATTGAAGATTAACTAATACTCTGAAAAGATTTAAAAGTGCTAATTGCTAAGGAATATTGATTCACCCCCCATCTCAATATTTCCAATAGAGAGTACCCTTAAAATAGGGTTACACCATACAATAATCATTACAAAAGTGTAAACTTCATATCTTCTCCTAAGAGAATAATTACAATAACAATTCCATTCATACCACAAAAGGAGGAGTCCATCCTTACTTATAGCTAACTAGCAAATCCTAACCAAAAGCACTATCTTCTCCTAAGAGAATAATTACAATAACAATTCCATTCATACCACAAAAGGAGGAGTCCATCCTTACTTATAGCTACCTAGCAAATCCTAACCAAAAGCACTAGTGGTGCCTGTATGAATGACTTGTCCATACCACTTATTGAATGCTAACTACCTAGTGGACCTTAGCAAATAAAAATTATGGCTTTCATTCTAAAATGTCATTTATGTGTCTCATTTATGGATCCCACCAAGACATCTGTTATTGCTGTTTCAAAGATAATGAGTCCCAATCTTTTATGGATCCCACTAAGACATTTGTTATTACTTTTTCAAAGATAATATGAGTCCCAATCTTTTACTCTCTGAAAACTCATTAAAGTTATCCATACCACCCGTGCTTTTATCACCAAACTCATCCTTGTCACTTTGACAGCAGTATACATGATCAGAACAATATTTCCAATTCATTCAGCTCACACCATTATTTGGATCTGGTTAAGCAATATTATGTCTACAACTAAGCTAACCTACTCCTCCAATCTGTTAAATTTTAATTTTGTTGATTTTGACCAGGCAAAACTCATGGCTCAAACATAACTACACGCTTACTAAATATTAAACACTATACCTTGCGATGGTTAAACAATTTTATGTCTACAACTAGACAATTTTGTTCATCAGATATGGTATATTTTGACTTTTTTCAGCTCGCAAAACTCAGGGATCAAATATAACTAGATGCTTATTATTTACCTACGTTCTCACTGTCCCTGTGATGGTTCGCACCAAACGCTTATAAATCATCCATTATCATGTTAGCTTCAGCTCAAAATTTTACAGACGGAACTGTACAGATAGCATTGACAATCTCAAGTCCAGGTGGCTTGTTAAATGGAGTACGGTGGTAAGATGACTATTAATAACCATGGAGAATGCAAAGAGCTGACTGTGGTTAAGGTCCGACGACTAGCTATTACGATATTTCAGTTGTGAACTGACAATATCACAGGTGCCTGCATTGAATTGTAGATGAAACGCCAACGAAGATCATCCATATAATTCATTACTTCAGCACGTGGTTCTCTACGTTCAAACAACAGTGATGTTTTCATGAACCACACGGAAGTGATGATAGCATTTGTTTTCAAGAAAACATGGCAGCTCGAGTCCCTCGACTGAATGAGTCTTTCGTTGGTTTCGAACACAGGTAAAGTCTCTGCCAGTAACCCTCGATTGATACAGAACGGGTTGCTAGTCATTGAACTAAGCCCACTTCTTCATAGCGATAAACCCTAAAACGGGGTTTAAAATATGTATATGGTCGAAGTAACAAACCCTAAAATGCGGTCTAAGATAAGTTCAAAACTATCTGAAGTACCATTACCAAGACTCTATTTTACAAACAAGAATAGAACAAAAGTAAAAGCCTCTGCGTCTGATTTGGGGTGTAATGAAAAGCCAAGGGATTCATTTAGACCATATAAATAAATAAATAAAATGAGAAATGGAGAGAAATGCTCACAATTTGCGCTTCGGGATCCATGTGGTTTCCGTACTCGAGACATCTCTCTCCTATTCTAATCACCATAGAACGCCAGCTACTCATGGTTTCTTCTTATTCCTCTGCAGGTAAATAAATAGATGCCTCAATAATCCATGAAGACATTTGCAAAATACACATACAGAACAAAAGACTTATAACTGTCGTCCCCATACATACCTTTACTAGAAATGTATGCGTTGCAGTGGCTTCTACAAGGCTTCAGCTTCGCCTGCAACGCGTCGTCTGTCACGGACTAGTGACACTCTGTCTGTGAATAGTTTAGTCCACAAAATCATTCAAATGTTAATGTACATTACGACGTTGGAACTAAATATTTAACTCCATAAATTGATTTAACAAAATTATTGTTTACCTTATTCCCGTTCCATGGCAATGGCGGCAAACTTTAAAATGGGTTGCCACTGAAGGCCTCGCTCTTTGCCGGAGAACAGCATTAAGGAGTTCTTGTAATTTTAATAAAGCGCTGGCTCTTCGTCGGAGAACACAATTAAGGAGTTTTTGTAATTTTAATAAAACAAGGATCGAATTTATTAAGAACCAGTTTTATTTATAATAAGATGTTTAGGGAGAGGTGTCCAGAAGCTTGGAGCATTTATTGTGAATTTCACAGAAAAAGCGCCAAATACATCAAGCAAATGACGAAGCAATCTGTCCCATAGGCTATCTTTAGCCTCGTGGATGTTAAAATAATTTCTTTCTTTCTTTCTTTCTAGGTTGTGTGAGATCTTTTGGGAAGTTTAATTCCCCTAATGTTGTTTCCATCCTCAAACTTTTCTTATGGGGATGGAATGAGATGCTTAACACTAGGTTATGTGAGGTCTTTTGGGAAGTTTAATTCCTTAATGTGGCTTCCATCCTCAACTCTTTCCCATGAGGATTGAATTTGTGACCTCGCGGTACTCAAACTAATTGGTCCACACCTCATGGGTAGTATGATTGAATGAATGAATGATATTTTAACGTCCACGAGACTAAAATCAGGTTAGTGAAGATTATCTTCTTGTTTTAAGGTTTAAAATGGTAAGGGATTATGTGAGGAGATTAAGAAGAAAACCACTCTTTTTTTGTTATTGGTCTATGTTAACATAAGATTAATAGCAATCAATTTTATTGTTGATTATTAGCATTGACTAATGCAAATTACAATGTTTAACTTTGGATTATAGCTATCAATCGCATTGTGGACCACTATTAATTTCGCATTGACCAATGTAAATTATAAGTTTGGCTTTGAAAAATAAATATTTTTATTTAATGTTATTAAAAAACTACTTTTCAAACATTTGATTAGATAATAACTTTAAGATCTTATTATGGATAACTATCACAATCATTTTCTACTAATTTTTTGATTCAATTGCAATATTTATGCCATGATTTTTGGATATGTGTAGTGATATTTTATTGTTGAGCTTTGCGGGAAACCACCCAAGATTATAATCCTTGAAAATAGGAACAAAAACCATCAAAAAAAAATAATATTGTTTCAAATCTTATCATTAATGCCTTGTTAAAATGCTAACCACCATCACATCACATCACAGAGCAACCATATTAATTAAGCTTTTTTCTAGCAATACATCCATTGTCATCTTATTTCTATGCTTACTAGATTGAAGATTAACCACCTTGTTACGTCAATAGGCGTTTTTCTCTACGGGCTTCAAGTGAGCAGACATTGTTCACCCCAGCCAATCCCATAGTATTATTTTTGTCCTCCTCTAGCAAATTAAAATTTTACACGTGGATTTGGATCACTTGGCCTTTTCTTTTTAATTTTCTCACTCATTTCCAGTTTTGGCGTTTTGATATGTGGTTCTTCGACATCGTTCCTCTCCACGCCTCTTATCTCCTCCTGACGCCTTAGAAAAGTTGTTTGCGATGATACTTGCAACTCCAAACTCCCACAATACTTGAGAAGAGATTATTTTGCAAATCAGATATGTTGTCATTGGTCTCTAGATTATTGGATCGATCAAATGTCTCTGAATAATATGCGAGAAAACAAACATTGTTCTTGAACTAAGAGGTTTCAAGTCCCGATGAGGCCAAGACATCTTGTTCAACCCTGAGAATCACACCTTCGAAGATAAAGGGGAAGGAAGAGTACAAAGAAGACAGGGATGATGTTGTCAATTGGCAATAGTTCAAAGTTTGAAATGTGGAGTTCTAATTCATATGGGTCCAACTCGGGAATTTTGCTTTAGGCCCTTTTGCCTCCTATTTCACCTTGTGATTTTCAGAGTCTCATCAATTCGGTCGAACCATAATCGTTCATTCATTAATTGAATGAATGAAATGTTGGGTTCGCAGTTGAATATCCCCATCCTTACATGCCAGCAGACTTAGCATTATCGTCTTCCTTTGCCTCCGCAAGTGCAGTTGGTTCCAAAGATGTGTCAGATCTCACAGACTTGGAGCGACTTCGAATTCCTGCAAATGGAAGTGGGGGCAAATGTGAACAAGGTCCGACAGAAAAAAGACTTATGTAACAGTCCTGGTGAAAATTTCATGTAATAAAAGTTAATAAAGACAAAATAAGACCACGGGTAAGGAACATGTATTTCAAGTTGAATGTTGGGAAAATATATCCTAGTGGGCATCATTGGATGTGTGTTTTGGCTAAGGAAAATGGCAAAGGCTAAGGCAAAGGTATTAAAAGGAAAAAAGGCATTTTTGGGCACATTTATTTATGAAAATAAAGGAAATTAGGAGAAAAGGAAGGTAAAATGTCACATGTTGCATGTGATGAGGAAATTGAAGGAAAATAATGGAAAATGAAGAAATTAGAGGCCTCATTCATAAAAATGCTTTTGAGGGTCAGTTGGTAGGTTGCTCAGTGTTAAGCTTAATTAGTGTTAACCTTTTGTCAGTTCAAGTTTGGAGCTCTCTCATTATTCTCTCTGTCTCACACACTCTTGGTCACTTAGAGTTTTTTTTAGCACTCTAGCTTTGGAGCAAGGAAGGAAAAGCAAGCAAAGGGAAAGGAAGGAAAGCAAGGATCAAGGAAGGAAAAGCAAGATCGTGCAGCTTTAGTAGGAATACCTGTAGGTAGCCTTTTGCATGGGTGATTTCCTAGTTGGTTTGGACATGCATGGCTTTGCATGTTGGTGTATGGTTCTCTTGTTGTTGGTGGCATGGTTTTGTCGAGTTATGACAATGGTTTTTAGCCTAGCGTAGCCTTTTTCTGGATGCCATGGTATGTTGGGATGTTTATTTCGGTTTTATAACTTTGGAATTGTTAGATGGATTTTAGAATCTGGGGCGGAGTTGGTCTCAAGTTCCATTCCCAAAGGCCTAGGAATCCCTTGATCAGCTTTGGCGGGATACACGGTAAAGCCTGAGGGAGAAGTCTCGATTTAGGGCATAGTGATCCGGGTTTGGATTGCAATAAATCCTAAGAGACTGGTCTCGGTTTAGGGCCTAGTGATCCAGTTTTGTTTATGGTAAATCCTGAGAGACAAGGAAACGAAAAATTCCTCAAGGATAGTGATGGATTCCAAATGGCATTCCAAGTTTTGTTCGGTTGTGATCGGAGCACCAGTTTTGGTGTGATCATGGTTGGATGAGGGTGGAGGTGGTTTAACCTCTGGATTCCCTTGGTTGTTATTGGATTGGTTTTTCTATGAGATCCCACATTCATGCTTGGAATATGGCACAGGGGTGACTGGCTGAAAGAGAGATTTGGTTTAGTCATGTCTATGGTTGGGTGGTACGTGGAAGTCCCGAACCTGGTCAAATTTGCCTATGATTATTAAAAGTTAGGTTCTCTTACTTTTGCACTTATTTATATGTGGATTTAATTGTTGTCATATCTCTGATATTTATATGGTTTTATGTTGGTTATAAGCATGGTTGAATGACTCGTTTATGTCCTAGTTATTTCATATATTTACTTGTAATTGTTAAATGGATGGATGCAATACCTAATTGATGATATAACAGTTTAATGGAGAAGGAGATGATCCTTTTGGTTATGTTTCATAAGTGGTTTCAGTCATTTATGCTCTGTCTTGTATCCTAGACATGTAGTTTGCATTGATGCCAAGTGTTTGACAGAATGTCAGTCCCGACTAGGGATGCTCAAGTCTAGTCCCGAGGGTAATTTTTTATTGATCCGCATGGTTATCATGTTTTTAATGTTTTTTAAAGTTACAACAAGTTCTGGGCAGAGGCCAGGATTCTGGGCTAGAAAAGTGGCTCAAATCTCGGGGTCGCTGGCACAGAACTGACAATTCTGGTCCACAGTCACTAGCAGGCAGCCTTGTGAGAGTGACTTTAGGTTGTTAGTCACTCCCTTTCCCATAGCATGAGAATGACTATGGCTTAAAAGCTACAAAATAGCAATGGGACCTAGGGACAGGTTGTTTGAGTGGCTGATTTGTCTCCTGAGGGGTCTGTTGATGATGTTGGATGATTATATGTGAAGGTCCGTCGGTTGCACTTCCTTAAGGTTACATAGGAGGTCGAATCTGATTGTAGTAGCATCTCTCCTCATGTTTACCGTGGTTGGCATGGTTACTTTAGGTAGACCTAGAAGGGGGTGTTACAGATTGGTATCGAAGCATGGTTGCGCTCTCCTTGGGTGAATGTGTTAGTAATGCATGCATGTCAGTTGCATCTGTGTCTCTTACACTTGCATTCCATGTGCTTGTTGCATTGCACTCTCCTTGGGTGAATGTGTTGGTCATGCATGCATGTCAGTTGCATGTGTGTCTCTTACACTTGCATTCCATGTGCTTGTTGCATTGCATAATGATTGATCATGGTTGTAGTAAGGAACTTGATGTTGATTTTATGGAATGCATTCTCAGGATTATATGACTGGTTAAAGGATTATATGCAGCATGATTACATCCTTGTATGTTGGGTTGCATTTTTGGTTATTTGATTACATGCATCAATCTTGTAGGTTGATTACAAGAATTGATCGCTTATGCTTGACTACATACGTTCATACGTATGTGTAGTTGATTAGGCATTGCTTATGCACATTGATAGTTGCACGAGGCAATGTGTATAATGGAGTAATGGTTGTGGTCATGCATGTATGGTCTTGGTTATAGTTATGCATGAATAGTAGGTCAAACATGCCTTGTGAAGTCATGGTATGCAATTTAGGTCATTAGGGCGATATTGGTATGTTATGATGCTAATGTGTTGGTTGAGATAGAGCAGGAGATGCAAAGCATCATAATGAGGTTGCAGCATTGGACTTTGGGGTAAGAACATATCGTCATATAGGTATTATATGTTTGGCATGCAGGTATGTATGTAAAGGATTGTTATATGCATTAGGTTTATGTACATGTCTTTTGATGCTATGGTCACATACATGATATATGACAGTTGATTAGTGTAGCTATATGCACATGTGGCAGATAGTCATGAGTGATAGTAACCTATGGTTGTATGCATTGCTATTGTTGCTTTAAGTTAGATAACTTAAGGATTATGATATATGATATTGGTGAAACAGGTTAACTTGTGGTTGTTAAATGATAATTAGCTTGATGATTAGGGTTATAGCATTTATACCTTGATGTTATATGTATCACACTAAATTGGATTGGCCTATGAAGATGGTTATGGTTGCGATATTCAGGTATGAGCCGACATATTTGTGATATGGTGTTATACTAATCTATATTGACTTTGCATATGTGTGAATGATAATTGTGTATGAGTATGATATAAACATCCTAGATAGTGACTATTTGGATATCATGAACTTATTTATGTTTGAGTTAATATATCATGAAGTTATCTCATGTTAACTAGATTGATTATGCAGACAAGATTGCCTCCCATGAGATACAATATGGTACGAGTTTACTTATGTCGTATATTTGGTGCTTAACTGTTTGATTATGTCGTCTAGTTAATTTATTTAACATGGTATGTTGCCAGTTGGTTGAATGTTTGATGAATTGCATAATATGAGTATGTGCTCAAATGATCTTGTTTTAAGATGATTATGATAATACATATGAGTTGAGATAGCTAACAAGTACTTGAGTATGATAGGTGATAGTTGTAGCATTATGTATTATAATTGATGACTATGAGTTGACTATGAATTATGACATGATTGTTAGTCCTCGTAAAGGTTGATTTCGAATTGATAAATATGATTGGCTTGATATGTGGAACATGTGGTTGACATGTGTGAGCAGTTGCAGGAAGCATGCTTAGTATTAGCGTGACCAAGTAATACTTGATGTGTTTGTATAACTAACAGTTGGGTGAGGCGACAACGCATAGTAAGCCTCGATTACAGTAAGGAAAAAGGTAAAAGAAAGGAATTGGGCATGAATTTCTTTGGCTAGGCTTGGAAACACTAATTTAAAACAAACAAGTGCTTTGCATAGGGGGAGTCTTCTTAACCTTGATTTTGTTGACCTTATGTGGATATGTGCTGGATAACATGTACTTGACAGGTATACTAGCTAGTCTCTGGTTACATGTGAATCTGTCAAGACAATTGGAGTCCCTTGAGAGATGGTGTGGATGTATTCAGCTGCAAGATAGCAAGCTTGGCACGAAAGATAAGGTAATTGATGTATTGTTATGTTTATTTATGCACTAACATTATGTGTTTATGGCAGCATAATGCAGGGAGTTGCATGGCAAGAGAGATTGCATGAATCTTGAAGAAGGCTCAGATTGTGCTTTCCTTTGGAAGCACTGGGAACCATGGGGATTGAGTGATCGTGTTTGTTGTTAGTCTTGTGCTTTTGGTCTTTTGCAATTGTTATGCTTGATTTGTGATTTTGCGTGTGTCTGGTGCATAGCCATGCCACTTTACTGCAGTCGTATTGTTGTTATGAGTTTTCATGATCCTCTTCTTGTTTGTTTCTTGACTTGCCTTTTATGTTTTGAGTCTTGGGAATTGGTTGGAAAGGGAGGAAGTTAATGGAGTTATGGGAGAGTTATGTGGTACCTAACAAGTAAGGTAATACTCGGATGAAGCTTTGTGCATGAGTAAGCGTAGAGGAAGGTAAGACTATGGCAGTCGGATGGACTGATTGGCCCATAGTTGTAAATGGATGATGGCAGTACAAACATGAGAAGGGTAACTAGAAAAGGTAAATTAAATGGATTTGAGGTGTCGGATGCCTTGGCTATATTGGGAATGATTGTTCTCAATGTTGTACATGTTGTACATGGATAAAGGAAGTTCTCTTAACCTAAACCTTATGTTATCTGGTAATTATGTCACATTCATGATTATGTTGATGTTTATATATGTATGTATGTCGTTATTTGACAGGATAATGATTGTTTTATGCTAATGATTATATATGTATGTATGTATGTTGTCACTCTCTGACAGGTTTGTCGGGGATCGTTCTTGTGGAGGAATGATTTCTTATGCAGGTGAATGGCATGTAGAGATTCATGGTTCATGAGGAATCAAGTGGGAAGAGTAGTCACAACATATATATGAGGTTAGTATCATGTTGATATGGAGTGATATTGTATACTTGTATTATGCCTATGTTTATGACAGGTAATGTGGAAGGATACATTAGCGAAATGAAAGATGTGTGGTCTGCGACATGCTGGAACAAGCATAGATAAGACACTGGGAGCAAGGTTTCTTGGTAGAGACAATGTGCTTTTGGATGTGAGGTACTATTGTTGTGCATATGTTGTACATGTTGCATCTACGATGTTGTGTGCATACGGTGTTGTGTATACATAGCGTGTGTACATGTTGTCTATGCAATGTTATGTACATGATGGTATAGATAGTGTTATACAAATATTGCATATGCAGTGTTGGGTACATATGATGTTATGTACATGTTGGATATGCAGTGTTGTCTACAGATGATGCTATGTACATGTTGGATATGCAGTGTTGTCTACAGATGATGCTATGTACATGTTGGATATGCAGTGCTATGTACATATGGTGCTCTATGCATGTTGTACATATGGTGTTGTGTGCATGATTGTACAAGTGGTGTTGTGACCATGTGGTGCCATGCACATATTGTACATGTGGTGGTGTGTGCATGTGGTGGTGTGTACATGTCATGCATGTGATGCTATGTACATGTGGTGTTGTGCACATGTCGTGCATGTGATGTTGTGTACATGTTGTACAATGGTGTTGTGTACATGTTGTACAATGGTGTTGTGTACATATGGCATTGTGTAGGTGGTGTCATGTACATGTGATGTTGTGCACACATTGTGCATGTGGTTGTAGTGTACAGGTGGTATTGTGTACATGCGGTACATATGGCACTAGTGTAGATACATGTATTGCATGGTGTTGTATGATGTGTGTAGTTGTGTGGTGTGATGCACACTACATGTGATCTGTATATGAATTTGCTTTAGGTTTATGAAAAATTGCAAGTGATTAAATAGGGTCTTTTAAGCCTCTTATGTTAAATTCGTAAACACATAAACATGAATTTAAACTTCATAAATTGCAAAATATTGCAGACAATACCACCATAACAGTGAACACAAAAGAACAAGTGATGAAGGAGTTCATCCCTCCTAGGCTACGTCTCCTAGTCCAACTTCCAATGCTTGGGCCGATATCATTATGCTCATAAAAATGGTGTTTACATCAAGTTACAATGCTCAAATGGCTTCAATAACAACTCCAATGGCTTTAGAGCATTCAAAAACCATTGTCTAGCCTCTTTCTGCTCCCAAAAAAGACCAAAAATTGAGAAAGTTATGCCTCTTTCCTCCTTTTCCCAAGTTTTATAGCTAACTATCCTACAATTCAGCCAAAACCCGGTTCGTTCACCCCAAACGCGAAAGCGACATGCTAAACCTGGCATGATTCTTGCTTGGCGGGCGAAATTGTAGGACAGACAAGGGTGCCATTAAGCCCCAAGCTTTGAAAGGGTGCTTCCAATGCTTCGGCCTATATCATTATGCTCATAAAAATGGTGTTTACATCAAGTTAAAGTGCTCAAATGGCCTAAATAACAACTCCAATGGCTTCAGAGCATTCAAAAACCCCTGTCTAGCCTCTTTCTGCTCCCAAAAAGACCAAAAACTGAGAAAGTTATGCCTCTTTCCTCCTTCTCCCAAGCTTTGCAGCTAACCATCCTACAATTCGGCCAAAACATGGATCGTGCTCCCAAAACGCGGAAACGACGCTCTAAACTTGGCACAATTCCCGCTCGGTGAGTGAAGTTATAGGACAGATAAGGGTGCCATTAAGCCCGCAGTTCCGAAAATTTCGACTACATGGAGGCCATGTGACCATGTTGGGTGTCGAAATTCAGGGGCTCTGTCTAGTCCATGTTCCTCCCACGTCCTCGGTCACGTGATTTCGCATGGAACTTGGGGTTGGACCCCCTTGTGCTAACCCTGTTTCCACGTGCACTTGGTTGTATGGTCCCAATGGGACCTGGGGCTAGCCCCCTTTATCTCCTCTGCTCGATGGTCATGGCTAGCGATCATGAACCTGTCACATGGCGGCAGTTCTGTTGGCGGTTAGGGCCATGGGTTTCGGGTTGCGGTGTTAACTGTCACGGTGGCCGCTCGCCCACGATCTCGTGGCGCTAGGGTGGCCAAGGGCTAGAGCCTAGCCCGACCCCCCATGCCAAATGCGCCACTCCTTCACATTAAATATATGTGGCCCAACCCATATCACAAGAAACATATGGTGGCTCATTGGTGAGGCCCATGGTTTGTGTGGAATAGGTCCTGGTTTCGAATCCCCGGAGTTGTAATTTGACCTTAACCAAATTTTGGTGGCCATCAAGGTGCCACATGGCAGCCTCTGGTTGGGCCACGTGGCAACCTATGGTTGGTCCACCTCAACCAAGTCAACTTTCAATAGAATTCGACCACCCCGCAGCCAATAGAAAACTAACATTTGTCACACTGAGATTGGCCCAAGGAGCCCAGTCACCCTTGAAAGCCAGCAGGCCTTGTCAGCTGTACGGACTACTGATTGGCCAGCCCTGCACTACCAAAAACCAAATTTTTACTTGTTTCCATGAACAAACATAACTCATTTCCCAGAGCATATGATGTACGCTTTCCACAAAACTAGTTGCGCCAGATTCAAAATGACGAGATCTATCTAGTCATTCCACTTTCGAAGCATATTTTTTATCCAACGAATCAATGTGTATGTGCACATGGATGAAGAGAAGGCACTGGGTGTTTGTCTAGTGTGGCAACTGATCTGAGTGCATACATAATAAAGACAAAGGTGGAAGCTAAGGATTGATTAAAGGATAAGTATCAACGTTTTATTTCTTTTTTATTATTCATGTGACTTATGAATATGGTATATGATGATTACATGTTATCTATGATTCTGGTTTATGATGGTTACATGTGATTTATGATGTTGATCTATGATAGTTGTGTTTTGAGCTAACCAGATGTGATATGTTTATGCATGATGTTTTGATAAAACAGTTAGTTTGACTTGTTGTGACAAGAAACGAACATAATTTGCAAGTGTACCTTATTGACGAGCTACCAATGAGGTATGATTTGAGGTTAATTCAATTTATTTGAATCTAATGGAAATTATGTGCTTGGAACATGAATGCATGAACATGCTCGATTGGGTGGTTAAAATTGACCGCATGAATGGGCAACAACAATGAAAGAGATTGTAACATTCAACAGTGTGCTAGCAGAGTACTTTAGTAGCGGGGCCATTGTGGGACACTAGTACCCAATAGTGTCCATTGATTTCCATGAACATGCTATGACATGTATGATGGTTTTGAGGCAGGTATATGTCTTGGTTTTGCATATTTCAATGTAAGGAAGCCTTGCCAAGGATGGATCGCTCGGGATAGGGGATTCCGGGGAACTTGGAAGGTGAGTGACTACACGGAAGGGGGTGATCGGATTTCCTGAGGGACTGTGTAGCAGAGAAAGGGAGGTTGCAGATATATTGGTTTGGGTCATTAGCATTTCTAGATGGAATCAAAGGCACATTGGGAGTGCGCCCTGGAACAATGAGCTGATAACTGTTCACTGAGAGGACAAGTAGCGCGAGATTGTAGCGCTAGACATTGTATGCAACTTTGACTATGACAGTGGATTCTGGACTTCCTGGGAAGGAGGTGAATCCTGGTATTACTTTGAGGGTGGAGGTGTGATCCTCTAGATTCCCTTATTGATTGATACGACCATTGTATCCTTTTATTTGCTGGTTTAGCAAATGTGCATATGTGTATATGTGGTTATTGTAAATATTGTAATGAGTTGTGTTATAAAGCTCCAATATGTGGTATGGTTGTTTTCTGGTCATGTTGTCATGATATTTTACTTTTGAGCAGGTCATTCATTGTAAATACTGCAACAAGCTAAGTTATAAATCTCCATGGGTAGTATGTTTGCTTTTTAGCGGTTTTGTTGAGGTCTTGGTGTGGTTTAACACTGAAGACGGTGTTCCCCAAGGGGGAGGGTTCCGTAACAACCCTGGTGAAAAGTTCATGTAATAAAAGTTAATAAAGGCAAAATAAGACCACGGGCAAGGGACACATATTCCAAGCTTAATGTTAGGAAAAGATATCCTAGTGGGCATCATTGGATGTGTGTTTTGGCTATGGAAATTGGAAAAGGCTAAGGCAAAGGCATTTTTGTGCACATTTATTTATGAAAATAAGGGAAATTAGGAGAAAATGAAGGTAAAAGGTCACATTTTGCATGTGAGGAGGAAATTGAAGGAAAATAATGGAAAATGAAGAAATTAGAAGCCTCATTCATAAAAAGGCTTATGAGGATCAGTTGGCAAGTTGCTTAGTGTTAACCTTTTGTCAGTTCAAGTTTGAAGCTCTCTCATTATTCTCTCTCTCTCTCTCTTACTCTTGGTCACTTAGAGTTTTCTTGGAGCATTCTAACTTTGGATCAATGAAGGAAAAGCAAGCAAAGGGAAAGGAAGGAAAGCAAGGATCAAGGAAAGAAAAGCAAGATCAAGCAGCTTCATCAGGAATACTTGTGTATAACCTCTTGCATGGGTGATTTCCTAACTGGTTTGGACATGCATGACTTTTCATGCTGGTGTATGGTTCTCTTGTTGTCAGTGGCATGGTTTTGTCGGGTTATGACAGTGGTTTTCAGCCTAACCTATCCTTTTCTTGGATGCCATGGTATGTTGGGATGTTTATTTCGGTTTGATAACTTTGGAATTGCTGGATGGATTTCGGAATCTGGGGCGGAGGTGGTCTCAAGTTCCATTCCCAAAGGCCTAGGAATCCCTTGATCGATTTTGGCAGGATACACGATAAAGCCCGAGGGAGAAGTCTTGGTTTAGGGCCTAGTGATCCGAGTTAGGATTGTGGTAAAGCCTGAGAGACTAGTCTTGGTTTAGGGCCTAGTGATCTGGTTTGGATTGCGGTAAAGACTGAGAGACAAGGAGACAGAAAATTCCTCAAGGATAGTGATGGATTCCGGATGGCATTCCAAGTTTTGTTTGGTTGTGATCAGAGCACCGGTTTTGGTGTGATCATGGTTGGATGAGGGTGGAGGTGGTTTAACCTCTGGATTCCCTTGGTTGTTCTTGTATTGGTATTTCTATGAGATCCACATTCATGCTTGGAATATGACACGGGGGTGAATGGTTGAAAGAGAGATTTGGTTCAACCATGTCTATGGTTGGGTGGTACATGGAAGTCCCGAACCTGGTCGCATTTGCCTATGATTAATAAAAGCTAAGTTCTCTTACTTTTTCACTTATTTATAAGTGGATTTAATGATTGTCATGTCTCTGATATTTATATGGTTTTATGTTGGTTATAAGCATGGTTGAATGACTGGTTTATGTCCTCATTATTTCAGATATTTACTTGTAACTGTTAAATGGATGGATGCAATACCTAATTGATGATGTAGTAGTTCAATGGAGAAAGAGGTGATCCTTCTGGTTATGTTTCATAAGTGGTTTCAGTCATTTATGCTTTGTCTTGTATCCTAGACCTGTAGGTTGCATTGATGCCAAGTGTTTGACAGAATGTCAGTGTTAGTTGGGGATGATCAGGCCTAGTTCTGAGGATAATTTTCGATTGATCAACATGGTTATCATGTTTTTAATGATTTTTGAAAGTTACAACAAGTTCTGGGCATAGGCTAAGATTCTGGGCTAGAACAGTGGGTCAAATCCTAGGGTGTTGGCACAAAACTTGCAATTTTGGACCACAGTTGTTGGCGGGTAGGCCTGTGAGAGCGACTTGAGGTTGTTGGTCGTTGCCTTGCCCATAACATGAGAGCGACTATGGCCTAAAAACTGCATAATAGCGGTGGGACCTAGGGACAGGTTGTCTGAGTGGCTAACTTGTCTCTTGAGGGGTCTATTGATCATGTTGGATGACTGTATGTGATGTTCCATCAGTTCCACTTCCTTAAGGTTACATAGGTGGTCGACTTTGATTGCAGTAGCATCTCCCTCATGTTTACCCCGGTTGGCATGGTTACTTTGGGTAGACTTGGTAGGGGGTGTTACAACTTCGGTCCTTTAAGCCCCAAAGTTCATTAATGGCAATCACAATATACCATGAGGCGACATATAATTTGAGAGATGCAAATTCTAAAGAAGACATAATCTCCATAGATAGTGAAATGCTACTAGATTTTTAAGAAGGGAAAAGAAACTTACTTTTTTTTGGAGTACATGGATGGAGAGTCATGAGAGTAAAGGAAATCCAAGATGATGTCTGAGAGTTTCATGTTGAATGTGGCGAGGCAGAGCTTAGGGGGCTTGAGATATCTACATTATCACGAAATTACGCATAGTGGCATAAACCCCTCCTATTTGTTGATAAACAAAAAGCAGGAAGTAAAAATTGCAGACTTCGGGGTTAGTAGAATTTTGTCTCAGACATTGGATCCCTATAATACATATCTTCATCGCTTTGGAGTGCAGCCACGAGAGGGTAGTGAGACAATCATCGTAGGTAGTAGGGAGGTAGTGCTTGGGAGAAAGTGTGTAATTAATATAAACAAAAATTTCTCCTGCAACATTGATCATTCAAATGCAATGTGTGTGGAAACATAACCAAGCTAAAGAGCCTACGATAAAGGCCATTGAAATAAAGGCAATGATGTTGTTGTTTGTAGTATGTACAGGCACATTTGCAATTACTTGGAGCCTTTCATGATAGCCACAACCACATGGAGTGCATGTCAAAAATTATAGCGTTGCCATTTATTCCAATGTTGTAACACATTGAACCCTAGCCCATTAAGATTTTTTCTATAGCTTCATCTTACTTCAAGAATAAGCCTATCAGTCTTCCTACATGGCATGCAAGATGAGAAACTATCTCCACTCATATTTGGGCACGAGGCTGTAGGGTAAGTGACTTTCAATGCAACGTTTTTTTCATCACAAACAAAGAAAATGTTAATTGATAACCTGTAACAAATTTCAGAATAGTAGAAAGCATGGGAGCAGGGGTAACATATCTAAAGAATAAAGATCATGTGCTTCCTTTGTTCGTTGGTTAGTACGAAGATTGTGTTTACTGTAACTCAAGAAGACTAATCTATGTTGAATGTTCATAGTGGATGCCTTTAAAACCGTTATGTAGAGTGATGGGAAATCTCGTTCCTTTGTTGGTGGAAAACTGATTTATCATTTCATGTGCTCCACCTTCAATGAGTACATGGTTGTTGTTTATGCATGTGTTGTTAAAGTAAATTGGAATGCTCCTCTGGAAAAAGCATGTCTTATGGGTTGCAGAATAGCCATTGGTATATGAGCCCATTCATCACCAATTTTCCTTAATTTCAATCAGTTTTTTATATTCCACTAAGATGTTTAGAGAGGAAAGAAGCTTTAGTATTGTGATTGGTATCTATTGATTTAATTCATTTAATTTATTGGTTAGTTCATATATTTTGATTTTATTTTTTTATTATTCACATTCACAAATAAAAACCTATTTATGAGGGTTGAAGACACAAATAGAAGTGTGATCACCAAATAATTCATCTTGAAGATATCAGATATGCAGGTGTGGGTGAGTTCACTTCTTCTGCGGTGAATTTAGTATATATATTTTCTTATCTAGCACAAGATACACCGGAATTATGAGATTTCAAATATGTCGAAATTGCAAAGTTATTGGCATATTGTGTTGCAAGCATTTTTATTGTTTTATTTTGTTAGGTCCGACTTTAATGTAAATCCAACTATTGTGTTTTCAACCATTCCATTCAAGAGTATGATTTTCAATTTACTGAGATTTTTGAGTTCGTTGTAAAGTGCTTTCATTAAATTTATTTTGAGAGTGATATTAATGTAGTTTTAGTTGTTGTGATTGTAATTTGGATTTGTGAGTGCATTGTAAAGTGCTTTTTATTAAATTTATTTTGAGAGTGATTTTGATGTAATTTCAGTTGTTGTGATTTTAATTTTGATGTATTTTTATTCTAACTATTTAATTCAAAATTGTATTGTAATTATAAATGAAATAAAATTAATAAAAATTGTGAGTTATTGATATTTTATTCAATTTTAATTGTTTTATTATTTTGTTTAAGGAAAAATTTTTAGTAGCCTATTATTTTTAGTGCCATTTTTATTGTGAATATTTAAAAAAGAACAATTCCATTAACTATAAAAATAGAAATAGTTTTAAAACTGATTGGGCAGTTAGTCTTGGAAGAAAAATAAAAGACAACCCCTTTGATTGAAAGGAGTGGAGTGGTTCTTGATCTGTAACGATAAAAAAGTTTCCTTTCTTCGACTTTCCTTCCACATTCCCCTACTCCTCCTATTGACATTCCTTTGCACCTCTTGGTGCAATTGATAATATTATTGTCGTCCCTATTCATCCTTTATGAATGGTGGCTAGACATTAGGAAAATATATCACCACACCAATGTAAAGAAAATTGCATAGAAACAACAATAGAAGACCAGTCAAAATAATGTGATTATCATAGCAATTGCACCCACACTAGCATCATAAGCCATGGTTGCCCTACTCCTATGAGAAAAATTATTAGATCCCTAAACTCTCATTGGTCTTGTGGGCCATTTGTCCACAACCATGATTCCCAATGTTTTAGCTTTACATTTATCATGATTGACTTTTTAAGGCTTCACACAAAACTTCACAAGCCTCGGAGGAAGCCAAGGACTTGTTTTACTATACATGAGCTCTCACAAGGCTCCTTGGTGTAATTACACTCACAGGGAAGCCCAATCTTGGGGTTATAATGTTGAGCTTGTCAATGTCTTTATTTTCCTTTTGTACAATTGCTTCAACATTGCATCCACTTTGACTAGTCGTGGGATTTCCGAGGTTCCTGAAAATGATTGAAGAGTATGAGATTCCACTATAAATAAACCTCTTCATGCATATCACACAAGCCACTGATATGGTCGCAGTATGAGAATGGTCGATTTTCTCATCAAACCCAAGAACTTTAATGGGTGAACATAAGCTCTCAAAAAGTCGGTCATGGGTGAACATAAGGCCTCATTGCTCTAATTTGCAATTACTAGGACAAACTAAATTCTCCCTCTTTATGCCCTTATTTGGCATCATTTCTTTGGATTCTAGATAAACCCATTGACATACCCACCTATAAGGTAACATCCTCATCTTCTCACAACTACTATGTGGAGGAGTTCGTGAAGTTCATTGTAATAATGTTACAGGGATTATGAGTTGTTCACTAGTTATTTGGAGGTCTCCATTGTTGCCAAAGGTTTTGAGTCTTTGTAGAGAGAAAAACACATATTATTGGAGTTTGCTATTTGGGTTCATATTTCAATATCTTCTTATAACCTTCTTTTAACTTCAAATTTTTGTTTAGTTATGAGATTAGTAGAGAGCTAAGAAAAAAGCATTGTAGTCACCACCATGGATGGTCTCCAATGAATGCAATATATGTATTTTTCAACATTGTAAATATGGTAAGTTCTTGCATTTTTTGGGCTAAATATGAGACAAATTCCTTTATCATCCCATGTAATATTATCTGTTTACTCTAAGCATGTTTTGCTTTTTTTGTAAACCTACCTGCCTAGCAGGAACTGGGCCGCCGTGCAACACTTGTTCCATTGCAAACACAAACATTTCCATTGAGGCTTTGTTATTATACCTATATGGCCCCTTTGCTCTGATATCTAAATTTGAACTTTTTGGCTCTTCATTCTTTCTAATTTGGGTTTTCCATGAAATCTGTAATAGTACCCTTGGCAAATGAGCTTTGGTAGTTATCACATACCTTTTGTCAATATTACCTTTTGCTACATTTGCACATAATGTGAGTAAAACATGTCATTGGTAATAATACATTAAAGGATACTCAAAAATATGTGTTTTCTAATTAATGCTACAAAAGAAAAAACCAAAGGTAATTTCAACCCCATCTATCAACTCTCGATGAACTATTGCTTAGTAAATAAAGTGGTGAGCCTTTAATTGTAGAGTGTGAGTCTTAATTTCCCTTATTCGGCCATTATAACACATTTCCCATGTTTTTGGATGTTTATTGACATAAGTAAAATTTAGGGGTTCAACACTTCATTGCTTTTTTTTTCATTGTTGCATGGTCAATTTTGTTGTACTCACAATTGTTGTTCGGCCAAAACCAGCAAGCATTAGTCTCTGCTACAATCATTAGAGTTAGGATCCATGAGAGGTGTCTAGTCCATGTTACAAAACAGACAGGGAGTGTTGAACCCAATGTCCAACAATCTCTCCTCCAATGTGAGTCATGTGAGTTTCAAACTCGAGACCCATCACTTTAATACCACTACCTCCATATCAATTATGAGATTGTCATCAATAATGAACAAAGAAAAAATTAAATGGAAATTAGGTGGAGTATACCTTTATGGTTGCCTCCTTTTCCAAACCAGTCTCCTCAATAACAGAGTACATGGTTCTTCTTCTTCTTCTTCATATTCTTCTATAGACTGTGATTCATCGTCCTTCATTTTAAACTCTATATTTTATGGTTCTTTCTCCCTTGGTGGGACTTCTTGTTTGACAACATGTCTGACTTCTCTAAATATAGGGACTTCTTGTTTGACAACGTGTTTGACTTCTCTAAATACAACAAGTCGATTATACACAACCTTCTTAGTTATATGGTTCCAAAGCTTACAACCTTTTATACCATCTTTATATCCAATAAAGATATACTTTTCAACTTTCTTATCCAACTTATTCTTATTATCCTTTAGAACGTGTACATAATCATCACAACCAAATACATGAAGATGTTTAAGAGAAGGTTTCTTACAAGTCCATACCTCATGTGGAGTCTTGTCATCTAACATTGATGGGTGTGATATTTTTGACATGTAGCACGTATTGTCCACTACCTCTACCCATAATTATTGCCCTAACTTGGCACCACTAAGCATGCTCCATGTGTTTTCCATTAGTGTCATGTTCATCTTTTTTTGCAACTCCACTATGTCGAGGTGTGTATGGAGTAGTCTTATTCCTTGTTATACCACACTTCTTACATACTTCTTAAAAATCATTCCCAAAAATTATCTGCCATTATCTATTCTCAACACCTTGATTTTCTTCTTTGTCTGATTTTCCACAAGAGCCTTAAAGTCTTTGAACTTGTCAATGACTTCAAATTTCTTCTTAAGGAATTAAATTCATTTATTCCTCAATAATTTATTTGTAAACCAAGCATAGTACATAGATGTACATAATGATAGAACCGACATGGGTCCAAACACATCACTATGCACCAATTGTAATATTCCCTCCGACCTCGTGGAACCAGAGAAGAATCTTAGCCGACTTTGCTTCCCATGTAAACAATGTTCACAAGAATCAAAATCCAAAGAGAAATTAGACATACTTCTATCATACCATTGTTGTGTAGTACTTAATGGCCATTCCCTTTAGTATGTCCTAGTCTTTGATAGCACAACATAGTCTTTTCTCCAAAATTTGCAGCAATTTTTTCTTCTCCCACTTCACTCTCGGGAACAGCATAATTGTTGCACTTATGTAACGTGCCTCCTCTCATATCTACCCACTTTCACCGGTTTGCCTGGAGTAAACATGAGCTGAGGGGCTACTATGACATGACTCAACCTCCTAGGTGACCTTAAGGAAATGGAGTTGACAAAATAAGACCTTACTGACTTCCCTCAGTTGCTACAGGACTCCTAGGAACCAACCAACGATTCCAAGTGTCCAACCCCTGAGATAAATTTATTTTCAGTGAACTCGACCCCTTGTCGCTCCATGACAAGGCCTCTAAGTGACTATAACCTTATAGTCACTCCCATAAGCCTGCTTCCCAATGACTATAGTCTCTTTTAGGAAGTTCTGTGCTAGCAACTACGAGATTTAAGCCAATTTTTCAGAGCTAGGATCTAGACCTCTGCTCATAACTTAATGAACCTTCCAGAGATGGTAAATAACACAAAGACAAAGCCTCTAACACAAAACTTACTCAATGACTTGACCTAACTCGGTTTAACCATGACAATAATTTCGTCAAACACATAATGAACATGCAACCTACAGGTCATGAATGCATATATGAACATAAATATCTAAAACTTATATGAGGTTTACCAAGAAGGACTAATGCCCTCTCACAATAGCTGCAATAATACCAATTAGGTCATGCATTCATTAACCAATCATTCATCAATTAAAAGGTGATAAGAGCCATACTTAAAACTATCATAAAACCATGCTTATAACCAACATATAACCAGATAATTAACAATGATAGAACAACCATTAAAGCCACATAATAACAAGTACATTTACTCATAAAGACAAGAGGAACTTAGCTCTTATTAACCATATGTAGAAGTCAACCAAGTCAGGGACTTCCACGTACCACCCAAACATAGATTGGGTTGAACCAAATCTTTCTTTTAGCCAATCACCCCCGTGCCATATTCCAAGCATGAATGTGGGATCTCATGGGATAAACCAATCCATAAACAACCAAGGGAATCCATAGGTTAAACCACCTCCACCCTCACACTACCGTGATCTAACCTAAACTAATCTTGAGATCACAAAACCAAACCGAGCTTATATGCCTCAGAATTCCTTCACCATCCCTTGAAGAATTTTCCTATCTCCACCCACCTGTTGAGCACTTCCCCAAGAAAACCATCTCCACCCCCAACCCTTGGGGATTTTCCTAAGACCACCTCACCCGGATCCAAAACCTTATGGCAATCCAAAGCTTAACCAAGAATGAATCCCATCACACCATGGCTATGTGGAAATGGCAAGGCAAAGCTAAAACCATTGTCAAAACCCGACAAAACCCATGCCAATGAAAACAAGAACCAAATACACACATGCATATACCATGCATTCCAAAACCAACTAGAAAATCATACATGCAACCTATTACCTGCAAGTATTCATGTTGAAGCTGCATGATCCAACCTTTCCTTGCTTGATCATTGCTTACCTTTGCTTTCCTTGTCCTTCCTTTGCTTGATTTCTCTCCTTCTCCTCTTGGTGCTCTTCTCCTTTCTGAGAGTAATTCCAAAACTAAACTGACAAAAAGCTGTGAATTGATCCTCATAAGCCTTTTTATCATTGAGGCCTCTAATTTCTTCATTTTTCCTCTATTTTCCTTCAATTTCCTCCTCACATGCAATTTGTGACCTTTCACCTTCCTTTTCTCCTATTCTCCATTATTTTCATAAATAAAACTCCAATAATGCCTTTTTGTCTTTACCAATTTCCTTAGCCGTAAATAAACAGAAGTGAACACCCACTAGGATGTTTTTCCCAATAATTAGCTTGGAATACGTGTTTCATGACTTTGGTCTTATTTTTGCCTTTAATAAAATTATTACCTGAAATTTTATCCTGGGGCTGTTACAAAACCCTCCCCCTTAGGGAAACACCGTTTTGGTGTTCTATGACACCTACAACCAGTAAGGCTGTTGAAAAGCAAAACATGCTTCTTATGAAGCTTTATAACACAACTTGATATAGTATTTACAATGACCATTGTTGCAAACATGACAATCATACTATTTATGGGAGCTTTATAACACAACTCATTATGGTATTTACAATCACAACCACATATACTCATGCACATTTGCTTCAACCAAAAAATAAACATATTGTCTATGGAGCTTTATAACATAGCTCGATACAGTATTTACAGTAACATACACATATGTATATTTGCTCTATCTAGCAAATAAAAGGATACGATACCCACATTAGCAATAAGGGAATCCAGAGACTCACACCTCCACCCTCAAAAGTAGTACCAGGATTCACCTCCTTCCGAGGAAGTCCATAATCCACTACCAAAGTCAAACCTGCATCCAATGTCTAGCACTACAATCCTACGCCACTTGTCCTGTCAGTGAACAGTTACTAGCTCATTGTTCCAAGGCACGCTCCTAATGTGCATATGATTTTGTCTAGCAATGCTAATGAAAAAAAAATCCATCCCCCGAGTCCCTTGGGAAATCCAGTCACCCCCTTTCATGCAATCACTTACCTTCCAATTTCCCCGGTATCCCCTATCTCGGGCAATCCATCCCTTGGCAAGGTTTCCTCGCATCAGAAGGTCCAAAAACCAAGGCATATCCCTACCTTAAAACCATCATACCGGTCATAACATGCTCATGGAAACCAATGGACATTATTGGCTACCAGTGTCCCACAATGGCCCTGCTCCTGAATGCTTTACCAACATATTGTTTCCTGTTCCAATTCCTTTTGTCATTGTTGTTAATCCTTGCAGTCAATTTCAACCACCCAAACTGAGCATTACTTTGATTTCTTGTACTAAGCACATAATTTCCATTAGACTCAAAAGGAATTAAAATAAATTCAAATCATACCTCATTGGTAGCTCATTAATAAGGTACACCTACAATCATGTTTACTTCCTATCACAACAAGGCAAACTAACTCTTTGACCAAATCATCATGTATAAACACATCGCATATGGTTAGCTCGAAACAAAACCATCATAAATTAGAGTCGTAGATCACATGCATAATTAAGGATGAAATAAAACACTGATACTTATCTTTCAAATGCTTCTTTTACTTGTGCCTTTGTTCTTTGTACTCTTTGTACACACAATGAATTAGTTGCCAAACCTAATAAGCACCCAATGCCTTCTCTTTAAGTAACAAGGGAATCCAGAGACTAAACTGCCTCCTCCCTCAATGGCAACAAGGGTATCTTAAGACTAAACCACCTCAACCCTCAATATCAACAACAAGGGCATCCATAGACTAAACCGCCTCAACCCTCACTAGCAACAAGGGTATCCTGAGACTAAACTGCCTCAACCTTTAATATCAACAACAAGGGCCCAGACAGTCTCATAACTATCTATCTCATCACACTATACAACACAACACATACACCAACACCCGGTATACAACATGACACATACACCTACACCTAGTGTACAACACGACACATACACCTACACTTGGTGTACAAAACCACACATACACCCACACTCGGTGTACAACACCACGTATACACCTACACCCAGTGTGCAACACAACACATACACCTACACCTAATGTACAACACCACACATACACCTACACATGGTGTGCAACACAAACATAACCTACACCTGGTGTACAACACGACACATACACCTACACCCGGTGTACAATACAATACATGTACATAAATATCGTACAATACCACGAATACACCTGTGATGATACAACAAATGCACAATACTTGTATCACCATACCAAATACACACAACACAACATGTACGACATGTACACAATACCATATGTACACATCGCCACTTACACAATGTGTACACAACACCCAATGTACACACCACCACCTTCACAGTGTGTACACAATGCCACATGCACAACATGTACACAAAAAGACATGCACACAACACCCCATGTACAACATGTACACAACACCACATGTACAATCATGCACACAACACCGCACACACAACATGTGCACAACACCATTTATGCACAAAACTACATAAATAACATGTACACAACACCATACATACACACCAATAGTACCACACATCTAGAGATTACACTGTCTCTGCCAGGCAACCTTGCTTCCAATGTTTCTCCACCATCTATGCTTATCCCAACATGCCACATATCACACTGTTCTCATTTTGTTGATGTATCTCTCAACATTACCTCATCGATCTTTTAGGGTTACTCTTCCCACTTGATACTAGGAACCTTCTCATGCCATTCACCTACATAAGCAATCATTCCTCCATGAGAATGATCCTCGGTGACCTATCAGACAATGACATACATACATACATATATGCATATAAATATTAACATAAAACAACCATGATCCCCGACGACCCTTTTAGACAATTACATACATGTATAGTTATATAGTCATCAACATAATTATGATCACAGCATAATTACCAAATATCTTAAGGTCAAGGTTAAGAGATATCCTTTTATCCATGCACAACATTGAGAACAACAGTTACCAACATAGCCAAGGCATATAATGCCTCAAATCCATTCACTTTACCTTTCCCATGATTGTCTTGCCGCCATCCATTTACACAATGGACCCAACCAATCCAACCGACTATCATATTCTTGCCTTCAGCTGCGCTTTACATGCACCAGGCTTCATCCAGGTCTTCCATTACCTGTTAGGTTTCATTCATCTCCCCGCGAGCTCTATTAACTTTCCTCTTTCTCAACCAATTCTCAAGACCCTCAAAATATAAAAGGCAAGAACAAGAAACAAGCAATAAGAAAACCATGAAAACTAGTAACAATATGACATCACAAACAAAGTAGCATGGACATGCACTAGAGATAAACAAAACTACAAAGCAAGCACAAACAAATCACAAAGAACCGAAAGCATAAAAAATTCAACATACACCGTGATTCAACCCCATGGGTTCCCAATGCTTCCAAGGGAAAGCTCAACCTGAGGCTTCTTCAAGATTTCATGGCAGTCTCTTCTACCATGCAATCCTCTGCATCATATTGCCACAAACATACAACTGCCAGTGCATAAATAAATGTAATAACATACCAGTCACCTTACCTTGTTTTACCTAACGCGCTAACCTACAAATGAGCACGTACATGTATCATCTCTCAAGGGACTCTGATTCCTTGTTGAAACCAATTATTATACCTGTCAAATACATGTTCATGAACCTAGCACATATCCATATAATGTCAGACATAATCAAGGTTAAGAAGACTTCTGGTATTCATGCAAAGCACCCATTCATTTCGAATTGTGGTTTCCAAACATAGCCAAAATAATTGTCACCCAATTCCTTTCTTTTAACTTTTACATTGTTGTAATTAAATCTTGTTGTGCACTGTCACGTTGCCCAGTTGTTAGTTATATAAACAAATCAATTGTTACCTTCTCATGCTAATACCAAGCATTTTGCCCTGCATCTGTTCACACATGCTTGTCACATGTTCCAAATATCAATGCATCATGTCTATTAATTTTAAATCAGCCTTTACCAAGACTAACGACCATGTCATAATTTGGGATCAACGCACAGACAGTCATAATACTAAAACTAACACCCACTTACACTGAAGTACATATCAGCTGTTTCAAAACATATTATGTTAGTACAACCACCTTAAAACAAGATCATTCCTTCATGCAATCTTATAGACACATATCCATATCATGCAATTAATCAACATTCAAACAACTTGTAACCATACCATGTTAGCTAAACCAAATAGACAACATAATCCAACACATACTTTAATGTATCTCAGGGGAGGCTATCACATCTACACAAGTCAATCCATATAGGTGGTGGGCTCCAGTATTGCAGCAATAATGTTGCAACTCCTGGGACTCCCTTCTTTACTTTTATCAACCTCGTAGTTCGTAACAAACATGGAAGCGATGGTGTTGTATGCACAAGTACTAGCTCTTGCCGCAACTGTCACTTGGTCAGCTGGCACAAGTCCGCTAGGGGCTTAAGCCAACTTCTATGAGCTCTTAGAAGAAGCTTTTTAACTGATGGATGGAAGATAACTTAAAGGAAGCTGATCTATTTGCAGAAAGAAACTAAAAGCCAAAAGGTAACGCAAACCCTAATTCTACTAGCTAGTCCTACTGATGCAAAGGAGAGAATGCAACCTATTAAAAGAGATGCCATTACTTCTATGAAGGTAAAATGCATGTGTCTAGGCTACCCCTATCTGAAGAAAACATCTTTTTGTATTTTTGAATAAGTTATCAGAATTATCATGCATGTGCTTTTAACTGGCTTTTTACTGTGCAGGGGTGGATTAAGGAAGATAAATACTTTGAAAAGGTTGGGAAGGTTCAGAGAGGGTTTAAGGAGTCCCTAACACTCTTCCAGAGAGTTTCACAAGGTTTGGCTATCAAGAAACCTCATTTGTGAGCTTCTACAGGAAGTCTGCAGGGGTTCTACAGGATGTTTCAGGGATTTCTACAGGATGTTCAGAAATTTCTACAGGATGTTTTAAAATTGGGTTTTGGAGGATGGGTGAGTGAGGGAAGATGCATGAATGGATAGGGAGGTAGGGTAGGGGCCTGAAATGACCCAGGGGCTGATGGATGGAGTGATGAGAGGGTGTGGAAAGCTGACTTGGCTTAAAGAAGGCTAAGACAATGGAGGAGCAAGAAGGTAGGGTTACATGGGCAGAAGAACAGTTGTGAGATGAGGAACCTAACTAGGAGATGGAGCAGCTGGCCTGGACGAAGCTTAGGTGGATGAGAGAGTGGTGGAGATGCCCTGCACGGTGTACACTTAACCGAATCAACCAAGTCCTGCACACAATCGAAATCTTAGCTAATCTATCCTAACTGTCAATGAAACAAATGAACAATAGCTTTATTTATAAAGAGAACCATGTAAAACACTTAAGCAAAGAAGCATTTCAAAGGTCTGAACGCATGACTAACTTCTACAAATGAAAACATTACACCAAGGATTGCATGGTCAAGCAAACTAGTGTTTTTGTGGGCAACACTGTTTCTGCAATTCCAGCCCCTGATCCAATAAGGGAGAGGTGAAACTGAGAGTGTTGTCAACCCTTTTTCTTGAAAATTTATCTGTTATTATCCTACCAATCTATTCTACACATCTGAAGCAATTATATTTATCAACAGTGACCTATTCAACCAACACAACTAAATCTTGCTCAACAAAAACACGTTTCAAATGCATAAAAGGAAAATCACGATGCATAAAGAAAAGATAACAATACAAAGAAGGAGGCCCTAGGCTCTCAGGTTGGGCCCAACCCCGAGAGCTATGGCTCCTATAGAAAACTCAGAGCTGATACCAAATAGGACTGCTTCTCATTATCAAAAAATTAATCATGAGTAAAGAGTTATGCCAAGAATGGCTACAAGAGAACAAAATGAAGCTAGCAGCACTGTAGTGCAAAGTATGCAAGAGTTTCCAAAAATTCCCTCACGAAGGCTGAGGCCTTAACATTTATACACCACAAGGCCCTAGCTGGCCTCCTAAATCTATGGGACTTGGCTGCCCAAACTGTGAGTGAACAGCTCCTTCCAAAATCTGTTTGGCTGCCTTCTAGATCCGGTTTTTGTGGCCTTTGGAGCTCGGAGTTGGGGGTGAAGATCCCAAGGGAGGCTATTTAATGCCATAGACAACCCCCCTACGAATCCTCAACCCAAGCTTGGTTGTCTCCTAGCCCATGACTGCTCGGTTTTGCTCCAACATATGTCAAAAAACCTGAAATGAGCACGTGTTAGCCACCTAGGAAGAGTGACTACCCTTATTCGTACAAATGGCATAAACATACTAAAAAATAATGCATAAGTTATGAAAAATGAAGGATTGAACAAGGATAATTATGCCAAATGAGCCCAAAATGTTACCAAATTTGGGGCTCATCATCACCCCCCTGCTAAAATGATTGCTCATCCCTGAGCAACTAGTCTAGCTCCTCATCTTTCATTGCCTTAATCGCCACCCTCACATCCCAGGCTTTTGAAGTAGTATCCTCCTCATTGTCATGGAACCCGACCTTCCTTTCCACCTCTTCCCACTACTTATGCTCTTCTTTTTCTGTGCTTCCTTCTACCAATCCCAAAAGCAAAGGTGGGCTTAGCTTGAGGTCAATCCAGCTGGCCTAGAGGTTCTGCATGGACTTCTTGTAGAGAGGCACCCATGCCAGGGCCTCCCTCATTCTAGTTGGAGTGTGATATTCCCTGATTTTTAGGCTGTGGGACAATGTGTTCCACCTACAGGTGCAGGCATGAACACAATTGTCCCCTAATAATCGCTCCATATCCTCGAAGTGTGCTATAGCCTGAGCCTGCTGGTCCATGTATTTTAATAAAGCCTGAGAGTTGGTTGCTAGGTGCTGGTGGGCTGATATCAATGCGGTGGGGTCCCCTGGCTCTGCTCTAATCACCATTGGTTCATGTAACTCTCGGTTCATAACATCTTTGACCTCTGCCGCTCTCTTTTCTTCGTGGTTTAACCATGAGGTTAGTGCCATCAACTGCACATCTACCACGACTGCGTTGGGGTCCCATGAAGTTACATTTGGAAGGGCCAAATTATGGAGGTAGAACTCTGATAGCTTGGCCTTGTCCTCTGTTGAGCTGCTATTACATAAATCTGTGAACTGCTGGGGGTTTTGGATTTGGGAGATACCCCTCTGTGCCAATGCATTAATTTGGAATTGCAGCCACTGGTCCCGTAGGTATAGGCCATAAGATTTGGCCGGCTGCCTACATTGCAGAGCATCCATAGCCCAACTGGCCATGCAGGCCAGTTGTGCCTCCTTTTCTTGCACCTATTGTTTTAGAGCTTGTATCTCTATGTTTGCCTGCATTTCTCTTTCCTGTAGTTGTTGGTTTAGTTCCTCAAGATCAGCTTGCATTCCTTCTTTGCCTTGAGGTCCTGCTGTGGTGTCCTCTGATGTTGTGCCCCTTTCTTTCCTCTATCCTTGTAGTTGTAGTTTGAGCTTTTCATTTTCTTCCTATAGAAATACTCACTGGCAGTTTCCCACATGTTTTGCCATAGCCAATTCTCTTCTTGCCTCCTTGAGTTGTTCCTCTAAGGGGCCTATATCTGCTACTCCTTTAGACTTGGCTATTCTCATCCATGTGTGGGTCCTCACTCTTTCTTCCTCTAGTGCAAAGAAAAGCGGCACTGTGAATTTTTGTGGAATGATTTTCCTGGCCTTCAAAAAGTTATAATAAGAGCCCAAGCTGGGCTGGGGACTAGGTTCCATAATGTGCTCTACCTCTTCTTCCTTTCATGGTGATTTGGCTGCCTCCCCCTCCATTCTTTCGGTCTCCTTGAGCCTGGCCAATGTTTCCTGTAGAACGAGTTCAACATCCTGTAGAGGGGTTTTTGAATCTAACCTTTCCATTCCCTCCCTTCAGGTAGTTGTCTTCGGGCTCCCCCGCTCATAAGTGACTGATACTTTGGAGGGGGGCTTCTCCTTTGGCGAGGTAGGGGTGTCTTCAATGGTAATTGGGTCTTTGGATGGAGGTTGACGCCTGCCGGTTTTAATTCTTACACTCCTTATTGCTTTGAAATACAGAGGAGTCTCCCTCTTTCGTTTTTCCTTTGGCTTGGGAGAGGTACTTAGGGTGGGCAGCACAACAGCTGCCTCCCTAGCAAGAATTTCGGTCGTTTTCTCCTTCTGTTTTTCTTTTTCAGGACTTCCTGTAGAAAGCCCTGTAGTGGCTGATTTATGGCTTCCTGTAGAAGCCGTTTTTAACCTTCCTGTAGAAACAGACGGCACCGTTTTAGCCTGCTTGGATGAGGGTGCTTTTTCTTTTAACTTCGCTGAGGCTGCCTTAGAGGTGCCCTCACTGACGTGGACTTTTTCAGTCCTTTCCACCCTGCCCTATAGTCTTTTCTCCCTAGGCGTTGGTGTGGTTTTATCACTCCCTGTTTTGGCAGCTTGGTTTTTCTCCTGTTTTCCCTTTTGTTCTTTCTTTGTTGTTTTGCCCGGGGTTTCTTGGCCTTTACCCTGCTTCTTCGCTTGAGTGTGTTCCTTCTCCTCGCTGCTGGAGGAGGTGAGCTCCTCGGCCAAACTTCAGATGTCATCATCCTTAGTCAGATTCCGAAAAGTTTCCCAGGAGAGAGGGACGGTGTACGTGTGGAGTGCATCTTCCATGAGGAGCTTGATGAGCCCATGATGGGCTATCTGGTCTAGCGTTCCCTTCCTCAGTTTGGTGGCACACTCAGTCATGGATTGCAGGAGGAAGTAAGGAATGCTCAACTTTTGCTCTAAGGGTAGGTCCATTTGGTGCTTGAGTTCTATGAGCAACCGAAAATGATAGCCATACATGATGCTAAATCGTCCCTCACATGTAATATACTTCATAATTTGGAGGCTGACCTCACTCCAGAACGACTGTAGGCTGGTTCTTCGAACTCCATTCTTGTCCTCTAAGAATTGTTCCTCTGGCAAGAAGAACTCCTTTTTAGCTTTCTGACCCAATTTTCTCTCCTCCTTATCCCAGGGTACCCCCATCGGTAGATCAATTACTCTGCTAATGAACTGTGGGGTGAGTCTGAGGGTCAATCCTCTGATGTTGACAATGGCCAAGGTCTTTGACTTTGGCTTCAAGGACCGTAGGAATTCTTCTACAACCTCGTCATCGTGACCTTGAAGCTTGTCACAGAATGACATCCATTGTGCACGGGAAAACAAGTCCACCACCTCAGGGGTTTCCCGTAACTTCTTTGAGTCTAAAAGCTCTTTTCTAATGAACCCTCCCAGCATGGTAAAAACTTGCTTTGTTGTCCTGAGCTTGCCTGCTCGTATACAGAAGTGGATCTTCGGGATTCTCTTAGACAGAGCGCAGAGCTATGTCTCTGTTATGCACACAGTTTTATAAAATTCCCAACTTTCTACGAGTGAGCCTTGACAATGGCTCAATTATAAATCAAACCCCAGAGAAAATCCCGCATACATACTACGACGACAATTCTCATGCAGTGATAAGAAAACGGCTTGTAAATTCATGAACAGACTTTAATTCACGGTTTCCTACCCCTTCAACACGTCGACTTCACCACCTTTTGAATCAATTGCATGGGAGAACTATGTTCAGGCTTACCTTATTCCAGAATTGCCACCTTCGACGTGAACAGTCCAAATTCCTCCGTAATGTTGGGCTTCCTGTAGGAGTCGTGCACGGATTCTGGGGAGCGCTTCAGTGGTTCTGGACCTTCTGTGTAGCAACAGGATGTTGGAACAGGCCGAGAACTCGGGTTAACAGCCTTCAGAGAATTTAGGATGCGTACTCGGCTGCAAAACGGTTGTGAATAAATGACTGTAGTGCGTCATAAGTGATTCAGCCGGCTGATTTGAATTGCTGCGGAATTCGTGGCGCAGGGGTGAGCTGTCCCCGTCGGCCCGTTAGCCGACGTCACTGCTATCATTCCACTGCATGTATTCCTAACCGTCGAATCCTTCCCTGTGTATCTACCGCCGCCATTCCTGTTAGATCGCCGCTTCTCTCCAACTGGACGCTTCCCACGTGTCCATTTCCTTTCTTTTCGACATAACCAAAGCCTTTCGGATCCGACGAGGCCGTCGGACTGGTTGTGGTGGCCAGTTGAATGGCTACCCGACTTGTTCAATCCGTTCATTTCCATGGTTACACACATTTTAGAGTATAGCTTATGTAATTTGACGAAACAGGGTGAGGCACTTACCTGTGCGGCCGTGGACGTGATTTTTCTCAGGCTTCAGGATGAGGGATGATGGATCTGCTTACTACTGCTTCGTGCACAGGCACGGGAGCTCCTCTTCATTGATTGATGCTGGTTACGAGACTGGTTTCCTGGCTGTGAATGTTGCATGCGCCGGCTTCATGAGCTGCGGGTGCCTCCATGGTATGTCCTCTAGCCGAATCAACTGTTATAGGATTCCTGTAGGACATCCTGTAGCCGTTTCTCCTCCTGGGGTGCATGCCGAAATCATTGAGTCACATTCACCAGTGCAAGGTCCTTAGATTGCCTTGACAGGTAAAGTGTTAAGCCTCTACATGCTTTATTTCCCACTTAAATTTTTTTTTTTTCTAAGAAACCAACGTTCTGGTATGACTGTGCAGGTATTTCGATCATATCGCAGCAATGGTGGTGAAAGGAGGCGACAAAAGTGGAGGATGGAGAAAAAAAAGTGGTTGCATGCCTCCTCATCGGACTTCGAGCTTCAAATTCTTCTTCATAGTCGGTCCTGGCCCATCCAAAGGCTCTACAAGATGTTTCTTGTAGAAATACAGAACTTCCTGTAGAAATTCCTGTAGCTTCCTGTAGAAGGCTAAACTATGACCAGATTGTGCCCAAACCTTGGAAGAGATGAGTGTTTATGGAGGGAGTGCTTGTGAGGTCGCCTGGTAGCATGGTAGGGACCCTTTCCTTGAGTTGAGAGGCCTCCTTTTTGCATGGAATACCTGCAACCTGTATCAATTTCCAAAGATTAAGCCTGTTTTTCTGTTTCTGCCTCCTTCTCTTTTTCTTTTCCTTTTTTTTTTTTTTAAGAGACAGCAGGGGCGCCTCAATGAGGTTTTCACCCCTACTATCTGCCTTGGGCGCCTCAGAGAGGTTTTCACCCCTACCATTTGCCCTGGGTGCCTCAGAAAGGTTTTCACCCAAGGATCTTTTTTATTATATATATATATATATATATATATATATATATATATATATATATATATATATATATATATATATATATATTTATTTATTTATTTATTTATTTTTATTTTTATTTTTTTATTTTTTTATGATGCTCAGGGTATGCCCAAAACAGAGGCAGAACCCTTCTCTATGACCAGCACTGATTTTTCCACAGTTTTGATGAACTCTTGCCTCGAAAGAGGTTTCCTGTAGATCTTTAGTCGATGCCCATTGACGAGCATGGGGATGGCTTCCTCATCAATGGTTCGAATAAGGACAGAACCATTGCCATTACACTTCTCCACTGCATATGGTCCTAGCCATCTTGTCCTCAGCTTCCCCTTGAAATCCTTATGTCTGGAATCATACAACAACGCCCAATCTCCCGGCTAGAATTGCTTGTCATTGAGGTGTCGGTCATGCCATATCTTCCTCTAAAGTTGAACCACTTCTAAGTGGAGAAGGGCCTGCATTCGGTGTTCATCTAGCCCATTCAGCTGCAATAACCTTTCTTGTTGGGCATGGCTGAGATCTAGGTCCAGCTGAGATGCCATCCTCAATGTGTTGTACTCAAACTCAATTGAAAGCAAAGCTCTCTTCCCATAGACCAACTCGTAAGGTGTGAAGCCGGTTGTGGTCTTCCACGTGGTGTTGTAAGCCCAAGTGGCCTCAACCAGGCGATCTGCCCAATCCTTTCTGCTGCTACTCACCACCTTAGTCAAAATCCCTTCTAATGCTCTATTGGTGACTTCCACCTGCCCATTTGCTTGAGGATGATAGGGGGTGGAAGTCCTATGCTTGATCTTGTGATGAGCAAGCAAGTCTTCAATTAATTTGAAGGTGAACTGGGTTCCTTCATCGGTGACTAACTCTCTTGGGTAGCCAAATTTGTAGAAGATGTTTTCTCTTAAAAACTCAGCCACCTTTTCTTCTGTCGCTGCTTTGATTGCCTTGGTTTCCGCCCACTTTGTCAGATAGTCTGTGCACACAATGATGTAAGACCTTTGCCTTGAAGGAGGATTGATAGGACCCACAAAATCCATACCCCACTTCTCAAATGGTTCAAGAGTCACTTGAGGTTGGAGAGGCATTTCATCCCTTGGAGTCGGCTTCCCCATCCTTTGGCATCGGTCACATTGGCTGATATATCTTTTGACATCTTGATGAAGCGTGGGCCAATAGTAGCCTACCTATAGAATTTTGAAGGCAGTCCTCTTGGCTGCAAAATGTCCTCCACAAGGCCCATCATGACAGGTTAGGAGGATGTCAAAATACATGCATGCCAAACATAAAAACTTGTATGATGATCTTCTCTTACCCCGAGATCTAGTGTTGTAACCTTGCTCTAATGATTTGCATCTCTTGTTCTATCTTGGCAAAAATTTCAACCTTATAACATAACAACAACATCATAATGACATATAGTACATACAAAAACCTTAACCATAACAACATGCATCTAGCCCATCTGGTCCAAGTATTGAACCATGCTCTGATACTACTCTCTAACACGCCTCCACCCATATCTACCCACTTTCACTGGCTTTACTGGGGTAAACATGAGTTGAGGGGATACTATGACATGACTTAACCTCCTAGGTGACCTTAAGGAGATGGAGTCGACAAAACAAGACCTTACTAACTTCCCTCAAGTGCTACAGGACCCCGGGAACCAACCAACCATTCTAGGTGTGTAACCCCTGAGATAACTTTCTTTTCAGTGAACTAGACCCCTAGTCACTCCCATGACAAGGCCTCCAAGTGACTGTAGCCCTCCAATCGCTCCCACAAGCTTGCTTCCCAATGACTGTAGTCTTTGTCATGCAGTTTTGTGCTAGCGTTTGCGAGATTTAAGCCAATTTTTAACGATTAGGATCCAAACCCATGGCCATAACTTAATGAAACTTCCAAAGATGATAAATAACACAGAGACAAAGCCTCTAACACAAAACTTACTCAAGGACTTGACCTAACCCGGTTTAACCATGACAATAATTCCGTCAAACACATAATGAACATGCAACCTACAGGTCATGAATGTATATCTGAACATAGAGATTTGAAACTTATATGAGGTTTACCAAGAAAGACTAATGCCCTCTCACAATAGTTGCAATAATACCAATTATTTCATGCATTCATTAACCAACAATTCATCAATTAAAAAGTGATAAGAGCCATACTTGAAACATACATAAAACCATGTGTATAACCAACATATAACTAGATAATTAACAATGATATAACAACCATTAATGATCTGATATTCACCCTATGAGTGACATTAGTTAAAGATTTATTATACTAAGGTATTACAGACTCATGTGCTGGTGTGTGTTATGTGTTATTGAAGCAACGGATCGATCAGATTGCCAATACACAGATAATAAATTGGAAAGACAACAGAGAAATACAGTAAGCAAACACAAAGACACAATAAATTTTAATAAGGAGTTCACCCTATGCTCCAGGGCTACGTCTCTGGTCCATCTCTCAGTGGTGGCCTCGTTTTATTGTGCCTTTGGGTAGAGAATTTACAATACATGGACTCAATGTGAGTTCACCTGAAGCAAGTTTTGCTTGGCAAGGTGGTCCTTGGATTTCCCAAGCCACTGGAGTACATAGACTCTTCTTTCTCCTACCAGCTCTGCGACCTTCTGGTCCACAATGGCAAGAGCCCAAATGTGGTGCTCAGCCTGGACAGATCCTCTATGTGATGGCTTGAATCTTCAAGCTCTTTGGTGCTCGATGTTGTTTTTGATCAACTCGACCCTCTATCTCCTCTGCTCTGCTTTATTGTTCTCTGTGTTCAGTCCTCCTCTCAGGGTTCACTGTTCCACTTCGTCTCTCGACTTTTGTCTCTCTCAGTGTCTAACTCGATTCCCCTGATTCGACTGTGCCTTTGTTCATGGATTTAGCCATTCGATCCCTATGCTTGTTCGATTCCTCTTCTGCCTCTGTCGATTCACCTTCTGCAGCTGCGCTTGGAGTTCCTTGTTCGGCGTCATCATCAACGCTCAGGGAGTTGCCATTTGTCTTCCTCTAAATGGCGCCAACATGCTTCGTCGGTTCGTTTCTTCAGTTACGTCGTGGATGCGTTCTTCCTCCACCGTGGTGGTCAAATGGATTTCAAATCCCTTTAAAACACTGCTTAATTCCTTGTCAATTCCGCTTCTTCCCTCGGATGCGATCCCAGTCGTCCGATTTGGGTCCTCTAGATCTGACGCCATACTTATGTTTCGCGCAGTTGACTTACTCGATTGATAGCGCGCGATCAACGACGGTTTTCTCTCACCTCCGTCTGCCATGCGTCGATTGTTGTATGGAATCGCTTCACTTTCGTCCAAAACTTATTACCGTTTAAGGGCGCCCCGATCAAAACTGCCATTTTCCAGAGCACGGGTCCCGCCTCGTACGTTTAGCTCTTTTCCCTTTTCCGCCCATGGTCCTCCAGTTCCCCCAAGCAACTAAGTGCTCGAGCTTTTCCATTTTGGCCTATTCGCCCAGCGCACATCAAAAATCATCTCCGTTTCCCAATCCGAGGCTCCCAGGGGCTAATTCAGCCTCCTGCACAGTCTCCATGGGCCTTGGTCAGCACGCATTGACCGAGGTCCTCGTCATTCCACGTTGGATGCCATTGCCACTAGTTCAAGGTGTTTTTGATCGCTGTTCTGGAATTCTTTAGAGATTTGTTCGACCTGATACAGTCATGGTTCTTTGATAGTCTTCTATGGATCCAATTCGGATCACAGCCTTCCCATTGAAAAAGCTTTTGGACCACCAAAAGTTGGTTTTTAAGCATCGACTAAGTGGGGATATTGTTTCTTCACTTGTCCAATCTCAATCCACTTGGCGCTGCTTGGCTTTGAACCTTTGAGCCCAATCCTGAGGTACTCCACATTTCCCTTGCGCGTCGTCCTTACCTTCCTATCTAGCATTGTGTCTTCTTGCAACTCATTGAGATATTCATGTAGTAGGTAGCAGGTCATCGATAGAGGGCAATTGACTTTGCTCTTCAGGGTCCTCAATTATTGAAGGTTCAAACAATCTCAAGCAATCTGCATTTATGACTGAGTAGATGTGCATGTAAGCTGGTAAATCAAGGTGAAAAGCATTTTCCCCAATCTTCTCAAGTATCCTAAAGGGTCCATACCTGATAGGCTTTAGCTTTTTACCTTCACCTTGCATCTTGTCCTTGCTGATATACAGCCAGAATTGGTCTCCAACTTGAAAACTATGCTCCATTCGATGCTTATCATGCCTAGCCTTGTACTTGGCCTGGCTCCTTTCCAGTTGTTCCTATACTGCCTGGTGGATCTCCTGGATCTTTTCAATGAACCTAATTGCCTTGTCCACATCACTGTGTCCTTCAACCATGGTGTCTTTACCAAAGACAAAATCCAAAGGAGACCTTGGTATGAAACCAAAACAGGTCTCAAAAGTATATCTCTGTGTAGAAGAGTGTTTGGCTCTGTTGTAAGCATGTTGCACATAACACAAGTGTTCATCCCAAAGCATAGGATGTTTACTGCAATATCCTCTCAGTAACTGGATCACTGTCTTGTTTACTACTTCTGTTTGACCATCTGTTTGTGGATGAAAAGTTGTGCTTTTCTTCAACTTGGTGTCCATCAGTTCCCACAAACTAGACCAAAACTTCCCCACAAATCGGGTGTCTCGATCAGATACAATGGAAGTGGGTAATCCAAAATGAACCCATACATGTTCAAAGAACAATTTTGCAGTCTGTTCAGCTGTGATCTGTTTACTACAAGGTATCAAAATACACATTTTGTTGAACCTATCCACAACAACATATAGATAATCATGACCTTTCCTAGATTTAGGCAGTCCTCCAACAAAATCCATGGAAACACTTTCCCAAGGGTGAGAAGGAACTGGAAATGGAGTGTACAAGCCTAGTTTTCTATTGCTGGGCTTGCTTTTAGCACACATGGCACACCCTCTTACATACCTAGAAACTGTCTCATTCATTTTCGGCCAATAGCAGAATCTTTGCAGTTGTGCAACTATTTTACTTACCCCAAAGTGACCTGATATCAGAGAAGTGTGTGCTTCCGTAATTATCTTTATCCTCTCGGTTTGTGGAATGCAGAGTTTCCCACAATGGTATAAGAGTCGTTCCTTTATATGATAGTCCAATTCTTCTACTCTTTTGCCTTGACTCAAAGTTGCATATACATATTTGAAGTTCATATCCTAAGCATATTGTTCTATGTAGCTTTCATGTAGCACATAATTATGCTTAAGTATGGTAGATGCATTTATAATAGCTCTAGATAACATGTCTACAACCTTGTTATGTATGCCCTTTTTATATCTGATGACTAAGTGAAACTGTTGTAGAAAACCCATCCACTTGTAATGTCTTGATTACTTCAACTTAGTTTGGGAGTGTAGATATTGAAGTGGTTGATGATCAGTATGTATTACTGTCTCTTTTCCCATTAAGTAATGTTTCCACTTTTTCACACTCTGAACTAATGCATACAATTCTTTATCATATGTAGGATAGTTAACTACTGCAGGATTAAAAGTCTCAGGATGATAACATATGGGTTTGTTGTGCTGTGTCAACACTGCTCCCATGGCATAGTCACTGGCATCAGTTTGGATCTCAAATGGTCTTTGTAAATTAGGCAGTGCTAGTACAGGTGTTGTACTATTTTTTTCTTTCAAGGTGTTGAAGGCTTTCTGATGTTTGCCTCCCCATTGAAACACCTTATTCAATCCTGTTAAAGGATGTAAGGGAGCTGCAATCGAGGAGAAGTTAGAAATAAACTTCCTCCAATATTGTGCCGCTCCTAAGAAGCTTCTCACTTCTGTAGCAGACCTAGGTTTAGTCCAGTTCACAACGACTGCCACTTTGGAGGGATATATTTTCAATTCACCTCCCCCTACTATATGACCCAAGTAGTTTAGAGATGTTTTGCCAAATTCACATTTTGAGAGTTTAACATAAAGTTTTTCTCTTTTCAAAACATCTAATGTCTGCTTAACATGCTTTAAATGTTCTTCCCACATTTTACTAAAAATCAGAATGTCATCCAGATACACAATAACAAAATCATCAAGAAAAGGTCTGAGTACATCATTCATTAATCTCATGAAAGTAGCAGGAGCATTGGTCAAGCCAAAAGGTATAACCAACCATTCATACAATCCCCGCTTTGTTTTGAAAGCAGTCTTCCATGCATCTTGCTCTGCAACTCTGACCTGATGGTATCCACTGTTCCAATCCAGCTTGGTGAAATAAATAGCTTCCTTTAATTGATCTAAAGGATCATCTATGCGAGGAAGGGGATAGCGATTCTTGATTGTTATCTTTTTCAGTGCTTGGTAATATATGCACATTCTCCAAGAGCCATCTTTCTTTCTCACCAAAATGATTGGCGACCCACATGGTGATGTGTTAGGCCTGATGAAGCCCTTCTCGAGCAACTCCTCCACCTGCTTCTTGATTTCAGCATTCTCTCAAGCAGACAGCTTGTACATCCCAATGTTAGGCAATGGAACATCTTGCTGCAAAATAATATCATGTACTATTCCCTTTTTGGGTGGCAGACCTTTAGGTTCTTGAAACAAGACATCATACTCTGAAACAACCTTTTCTATATCAACTTGTTGTTCAGCATTACAGCCCTCAAATACATTGGTTTTATCAGGTTTCTTTTCCTTTACAACCATGAGTAAGAATTGTTTGCATGAATTAATCATTCTTTTCATCTGTCCTGAGTTTATGAGAGTGTAATTATTCTTGAGCTTATGAGCTTTTACAAAGTATTCGATTCCATCTTTGACAAGTAGATACTTGTTCTCAGCTCTATAGAAAATAGCCTTTCTATCATACAAGTAAGGACTTCTTAAAACAATTCCACATATATCCAAAGGAATTATGTCTAACTCATCCTCATCTACAAATGCTGACCCAAAAGAAAACTTGAGTTTGCACTGCTTAGTCACTTGTAGTTGTGCTTTATCATTCCACCATCCTAATGGGTATGGTTTCTTGTGAGGTGTAGTAGCTAATCCCAATTTCTTTACAATTGCTTCAGAAATTAAATTTACTTGTGAGCCACTATCAAACAAAGTATCAATCTTTTGATTCTTGGAAATAACTTGAATATGGAAAACTCATGTCTTTTTCTCTCATTTTCTTCATCAATAACAGATTGAGCAGAATTACTAGTAGATGCTTCAGAATTCTTACCTTTTATACCTGTTGCTGCTATAGTTGTTTCATCTCCCGAGTCTGACCCCAAATCTTTCTGAATAGCTGCAGTTTTCTTCTTCTTCTTTCCCTCAGACTTCTTAGGTCTCAGCTCTGGATGCAGAATCCAACAATGCTCATCAACATGCCCCTCCTTTTTACAATGAGTGCATGAAGCTTTAGCTTTCTGTGCAGTGTTAGCCTTCCACTTCTGTTTTCTTTTCTCCTTGCTCTTGCTTACAGTGGGTTGCGATGGTCCCCCAACTTCTGGATTTCCATTATTTTCTCTAGCTTCTAGATGAGTAGCTTGTACAGATACCTCATCTATACTAATGGGATTAAACATGAGGATGGTATGCCTCATGTAGCTGTGTAGACCACCAATGTACTTCAAAAGAGTCTAATGAGATACCCAATATCAATGCTCTCTTTATAAACTCTTGAGTATACCCTTGCACACTTTGCCCTTTCAACTGCCGAAGAGTTTTCCAACTCATCATGGCCTGTTGCATGTAGGCCAATGGATAGAACTACTTTTTGATTGCAGAAACAAAGTCACTCCAGACATAGATGGTCTTACCATGTCTTTTCATATCAGCTTGGGTTCTGCATTCCCACCAAACCAAGGCAGTGCCTCCTAGGCGTAGGCTTGCCAGCTGAATCTTACTCTTGTCTGAGTTTATGTTTTGTACCCTGCAATACACATCAATTTGTCTAATCCAATTGTCCAACTTTTCAGCATTTAGCTCTCCATCATATACAGGCAAATCAAATTTAACATCTAACTTAATCAAAGATGCTTTCTTATTATGCACAGGGCTATTAAGAGGTGTGAGAAGGCTTTCATCTTTCCCCTTTCCTTTGGAGTTGTCATGGAAGTGAGACTCATTTTCTTCTTTATCTTGTTTAGAGTCCGATGCATATTCCACCTTTTGCTTTCTAAAGTCTCTGTACATTTCTTCTACCATAGACTTTATAGCTAGAAAACTCTCTATGAATTGAGTGCTGGCCCTACAGAACCTTCTTCTGACATAGTCTTTCGAGAATAGACTCTCCCAATTTCAGGATTAGTTTCCACCAACTCTCCTTCTCCTAATTTGAGCTTTGATCTTGTGAGCATTCAAAGCTAAACCAACACAGCTTGTCTAACCTTACAGCCTAGTGCTCTGATACCACTTGATCTAATATTCACCCTATGAGTGACATCAGTTAAAGATTTATTAGACTAAGGTATTACAGACTCATGTGCTAGTGTGTGTTCTGTGTTATTGAAGCAACGGATCGATCAGATTGCCAATACATAGACAATAAAATGGAAAGATAGCAGAGAAATACAGTAAGCAAACACAAAGACACAAGCAATTTTAATAAGGAGTTCACCCTATGCTTCAAGGCTACGTCTCCAGTCCAGCTTTCGGTGGTGGCCTCGTTTTATTGTGCCTTTGGGCAGAGAATTTACAATACAGGGACTCAATGTGAGTTCACCTGAAGTAGGTTTTGCTTGGCAGGGTGGTCCTTGGATTTCCCAAGCCACTGGAGTACACAGACACTTCTTCCTCCTACCAGCTCTGTGACCTTCTAGTCCACAATGGCAAGAGCCCAAATGTGGTGCTCAGCCTAGACAGATCCTCTATGGGATGGCTTGAATCTTCAAGCTCTATGGTGCTCGATGCTGTTGTTGATGAGCTCGGCCCTCTATCTCCTCTGCTCTGCTTTACTATTCTCTGTGTTCAGTCCTCCTCCCAAGGTTCACTGTTCCACTTCGTCTTTCAACTTCTGTCTCTCTCTGTGTCTAACTCGACTCCCCTGATTCAACTACCTATGTTCATGGCTTTAGCCATTCGATCCCTATGTCTGTTCGGTTCCTCTTCCGCCTCTGTCGATTCACCTTTTGCAGTTGTGCTTGGAGTTCCTTGTTCAGCGTCATCATCAGCGCTCAAGGAGTTGCCACTTATCTTCCTCTAAACAACGCCAGCATGCTTCGTTGATCCGTTTCTTCAGTTACGTCGTGGATGCATTCTTCCTCCACCGTGGCGGTCAAACGGATTTCAAATCCCTTTAAAATGCGGCTTAATTCCCTGTCGATTTCGCTTCTTCCCTCGAGCGCGATCCCAGCCGTCCAATTTGGGCCCTCCATATCCGACGCCATACGCACGTTTCGCACAGTTGACTTGCTCGACCGATAGCGCGCGATCAACAACGGTTTTCTCTCACCTCCGTCTGCCACAGGTTGATCGTTGTGTGGAATCGCTCCGCTTTCATCCAAAACCTCTTACCATTTAAGGGCGCCCCCGATCAAAACCACCGGTTTTCTAGAGCGCGGGTCTCACCTTGTACGTTTAGCGATTTTCCCTTTTCCACCCACGGTTCTCCGGTTCCCCCCGGCGATCGAGTGCTCGGGCTTTTCCGTTTTGGCCCTGTTCGCCCATCGATGTGCGATTAGCGCCTACCTCCGTTTCTCGATCCAAGGCTCCCAGGGGCTAATTCGGCCTCCCGCGCAGTCTCCATGGGCCTCAGTCAGCGCGCTTTGACCAAGGTCCTCATCGTTCCACGTTGGATGCGATTGCCACTGGTTCATGGTGTTTTTGATCTTTATTCTGGAATTCTTTAGAGATTTGTTCGACCTGATACAGTCATGGTTCTTTGACAGTATTCTATGGATCCAATTCAGATCAATTAAAGTCACATAATAACAAGTACATTTGCTCATAAAGGCAAGAGGAACTTAACTCTTATTAACCATATGCAAAAGCAAACCATGTCAGGGACTTCCATGTACCACCCGACCATAGATTGGGCTGAACCAAATATTTATTTCAGCTAATCACCCCTGTTCCATATTCCAAACATGAATGTGGGATCTCATGGGATAAACCAATCCATAAACAACGAAGGGAATCAAAAGGTTAAACCACCTCCACCCTCACATGTAACCACCATCCTCCCACATCTACCCAAGTAATCGGCCAACTGGGGTAAACATGCGACGAGAGGCTACTATGATATGATTCAACCTCATTAGTGACCTTAAGGAAATGGAATCGATGGAAACACATCAACCATACCTTCTACATTAGCAACAACACCCTCAGGAGACATCCCAACCACTCAGGCATCCTTCCCCTAGGTCCCATTGACTTTTTAGACCTATTGACCTTTGGACGCTCTCATGCTGTGGGCATGCCAATGTCTAGGGACCTCTAGATGCTCCCACATGCCTACATGCTGGCATCAAGGGACTTTTCCCAGCAGGCCTGTGCCAATGTCTACGGAATTTAAGGCACTTTTCTAGCCTAAAATTCTGGGCAATGCCCAAAACTTGCTGTAACTTCCAGAATCCATGAAAGCCATTATGATAAGACTAATAAATCAAAAATCAACTTCAGGATTAGGCCTGACCATCCCCAATTGGGACTGACATTCTGTCAAACACTTGGCATCAATGGAATCTACAGGTCTAGGATATAAGACATAACATGAATGACTGAATTCTCTTATGACACATGACAAGAAGGATCACCACATTTTCCCTTGAACTGTTATGACATCAATTAGGTATTGCAACCATCATTTTAACCTTTACAAATAAATACATGAAGTAACCATGACATGAACCAGTCAATTAACCATGCTTATACCCAACATAAAACCATGGAAATAACAAAGATATAACAACCATTAAATCCATATATAATCGGGTAGAAAAGCAAGAGAACTTAGCTTTCATTAATTAAAGGGAAATTCGACAAGGTTCGGGATTTCCACGTACCACACGACCATAGACATGGCTGAACCAATTATTTCTTTCAGCTAGTCACCCTTGTGCCATATTCTAAGCATGAATGTGGGATCTCATGGATAAACCAATCCAAAACAACCAATGGAATCCAGAGGTTAAACCACCTCCACCCTCACCAAACCATGATCGAACCAAAACCAATGCTTTGATAAAAAAACCGAACGGAACTTGGAATTCCATCCGGAATCCATCACTATCCTTGAGGAATTTTTCGTCTCCTCGTCTCTTAGGATTTACCGCAATCTAATCTCGGACCACTAGGCCCTAAACTAAGACCAGTCTCTCAAAATTTACCCCAATCTAAAGCTGGATCACTAGGCCTTAAATCGAGACTCCTCCCTCAAGATTTATCGTGTATCCTGCCAAAACCAGTCAAGGGATTCCTAGGCCTTTGGGAATGAACGTCGAGACCACCTTCGCCCTGGATTCCGAGATCCATCTGGCAAATCCAAAGTTGAAAACCGAGATAAACATCCCAACACACCATGGCATCCAAAAAAGGCAAGGCTAGGCTAAAAACCACTATCATAACCAGACAAAACCATGCCACTGACAACAAGAGAACAATGCACCAACGTGCAACGTGATGCAAGTCAAAACTAGCTAGGAAATAACACATGCAATATGTTACCTGCAAGTATTTATGCTGAAGTTTCTCGATCTTGCTCTTCCTTGCTTGATCCTTGCTTTCCTTCCTTTCCCTTTGCTTGCTTTTCCTTCCGTGCTCCAAGACTAGAGTGCTCTAAGAAAACTCTAAGTGACCAATAGCGAGAGAGAGAGAGAGAGAATAATGAGAGGGCTCCAAAGTTGAACTGACAAAAGGTTACAAACTAATCCTCATAAGCCTTTTGATCAATTAGGCCTCTATTTTCTTCATTTTCCATTATTTTCCTTCATTTATTCTCCCCACATGCAACCTATGACCTTTCAACTTACTTTTCTCCTAATTTCCTTTATTTTCATAAATAAATGTGCCAAAATGCCTTTTTTTCCTTTTTATGCTTTGCCTTTGCCAATTTCCTTTAGCTATAAACACATCCAGTGATACCCACTAGGATATTTTTGCCCAACATTCAGCTTGGAATACGTGTCCTTTAACCGTGGTCTTATTTTTTGCCTTTATTAACTTTTATTACATGGAATTTTCACCATGGTTATTACATCACACGACTGTGATCTCACCTAAACCTGTCTCGATATCACAAGACCAAACCGAGCTTGTATGCCTTAGAATTCATTCACCATCCCTTGAGGAATTTTCCTGTCTCCACCCACCTATTGAGGACTTCCCGGAGAAAACCATCTCCACCCCCAACCCTTGGGATTTTCTTGAGACCACCTCACCCAGATCCAAAACCTTTCGACAATCCAAAGCTCAACCAAGAATGAATCCCATCACACCATGGCTATCCGGAAATGGCAAGGCAAGGCTAAAACCACTGTCAAAACCCGACAAAACCCATGCCAATGACAACAAATGAACCAAATACACACATGCATATACCATGCATTCCAAAACCAATTAGGAAATCATACATGCAACCTGTTACCTGCAAGTATTCCCATTGAAGCTGCTTGATCCAACCTTCCTTGCTTGATCCTTGCTTCCCTTTGCTTTCCTTGTCCTTCCTTTACTTGCTTGCTTTCCTTCTCCTCTTGGTGATCTTCTCCTCTCTAAGACTAATTCCAAAACTAAACTGACAAAAAGCTGACAAAAAGTTGTGAATTGATCCTCAAAAGCCTTTTTATCATTGAGGCCTCTAATTTCTTCTTTTTGCCTCTATTTTCCTTCAATTTCTTCTTAACATGAAACCCGTGACGTTTTACCTTCCTTTTTTCCTATTCTCCATTATTTTCATAAATAAAATGGCAATAATTCCTTTATGCCTTTGCCAATTTCCTTAGCCACGAATAAACCAAAGTGAACATCCACTAGGATGTTTTTCCCAGCGTTCATCTTGGAATACGTGTCCCATGACCTTGGTCTTATTTTTACCTTTAATAACTTTATTACTTTAAATTTTACCGGAGGCATTTACAACCCACCATTAACAGTGCTTCCCAACAATTTATACAGAGTTCCAATCGAAACTTATCTCAATAATACGATTGCTCCTCGAATCGTCCTACATGAATCCTTTTCAAATATTGTTTTTACACCTATATTGCTCATCTTGCTTATAGAAATCAAATTTCCAGCTAATCCTAGGATGTGCAAAACACCAAGGAGTGTTCTAATCCTTCCACCCATAATCTTCAACTTCACTTTTCCTTATCCTATGATTCTGGTCGTCAAGTCATCTCTTAAGAAGACATCACCACCATTGAATCTTTCATACCTGCAAAACCCCCCCCTATGAGGATTCATATGAAAGGATGTGCTTGAGGCGATCAATCATGCCTTGTGATCCATATGTGTACTTGAAGAACCCAAGTACACATCCCCTCCTTCATTTAAGGAGGTTTTTGCTTTTGCAAAAGGATCATCTTCAAATCCCTTTCCTTTCTCAAGAAATTTAGGTCTACAATATTTCTTGTAATGCTATTCCTTTCCACATATCCGACATATCTTTACGAACTTTCTCGGAGACTTAGATCTTCCTCTAGATTTAGATATCCCAATCAATGACTTATTTTTATTTCTACTATGGGAGCATCTTCTTACAAACAAGGCATCTCTATTACAAATTTCCATGTTTTTTAGTCTAAGTGATCTCCTTGACAATAAGAATGAGACTATTTCATCTAACTTTAAAGTAGTTGCATTACTACCTATGGCAACAACGAGACTATACCATGAGTCTGGCAGAGAACATAACAAATCGATGCACTTATCTTCATCTGAAATAATAATATCAACAAATAACAGTTGATTTACCACAATATTGAAGTCGTTGAGATGCTCTGTCACTAAGTCCCCATCATTCATCCTTAGGTTATATAGCTTCTTCGGCAGGAACAATTTGTTCACAAGGTACTCAAACTAATACAAAGCCCCTAAGTTGTCCCACAAATCCTTTGTTGTATCTTCCCCTTAAACATTCAACAATATCACATCTAAGAGACACAATCGTATCATGCTCTTTGCCTTTCGATCCAGCTTAGTCCAATCTTTTGTTGACATCCCTATTGGTGCTTAACCTGGATCCACAACAATCCATTGATCTCTACCCACCAACAAATCTTCCATTTTGAGCTTCTGCAACTCAAAACTTAGTCTTTTTAATTTATGAATCTCTAACTTTGAATTGCATGCCATTTCCTTTTCATCACAACAATCACTTCAATGAATCTCCCATTATAACAAGGTCTACCACAAGCCTAAGACAAATCCCTTAGCCACAAAGGTGTCCCCTTGAAGCCAAAACGATTATGATACCAAATGTTTTACTCAGGATTGTCATTATACCAAAACCTGCATCCATTTGTCTTCATTACAGTCACAAGAGTTAAGATCCACTAAGGGTAGTTAATTCATGTCGTGAAACACACAGGGAGTGCTAAACCCAATGTCCAACAAATTCCTCCTTATATATCAATTCTAATCTCGTCAACAAACTCAACTCTCTAAGGTAGTAAAGAAGTTCCTTGGTATTGTCGAGCTAATGTTGATCGACACTTTTCTCAATTCCTAGCCTATTAAAAAATATGAAGTTAATAGGGATTATGATGATTTGCTTGCATTCTCCCCAACTAGGTTTAAATCCTCGATAATATTCTAACTATTGTGATAAGGTTAGAAGGGTAGACGCCTCTAGAAAGGTACATTTTGGTTTGCATGAAAATGCGTCAGCCCTAATATATCTATCTTGCAAATTATTAGATATACTCCTAAGTTATGGCGATAACAAGTTAATTTAATATTAATCTCACACAAATCATTTTAACAAATTACCAATTTTCACAATTAAATAGTATTAGTATAAAATTAAAAATATTTAATGAGAAATATTTGTATATAAAATTAAGCTACTGAGTCAATTTTATTGAAAACCCACATTCTCTTCATAGAAGTTTGTAAGTTTGATTAAAAATTTGAGAGCAAAGAGAGGGAGTTGAATATATTGGATAATAACTCACAAATTTGAGAGTGAAGAGGGCAAAATAATGATAATAGATATTATTTAGAAACACTTTCAGTAGAAATCACATGAGGAATGTTTGGTCGACGCATTTCGAACCATCTAGTGTGGTTCATCTTCAGGACGACACGGAGAATCAAATCACGACATTAGATTAAATAAGGAGAGTGCGATGCAAAGAAGCTTAATTCTAATGGCTAAATTACAACAGTGACTTTTGACCAAGAATATTTATTTATAAGGAAAATTATTTTGGAAAGAATTATTATTGTTATTCCTATTATATTATTTATTTATCTATTTATTTAATGTATTAATATTTTTTTCATTATAAAAAACAAACTAAAATATGAAAATAAGAACTAACCAATTAAAGGATAATAAAGATAAAACCAATTAAATGAATAAAGCATATCAAAAATTTAACAAAAAACAAATTTAGAAAAATGGAAAAATCAACTAAAAATAAATTAATCAAAATTAATGAAAAAATCATAAAATAATAAAAGGCCAAGTCAAAATTGATAAATAAGAAACTAAGAAATTAATTGGTTAATTTTAATAATAATAATTTTTTTTTAAAATAATATAAAATTATGAATAAAGAATAGAAAAGAAATATAGAAAATAATGTGGATATATAAATATATATAAATAACTTAAAAAATATAAATATAAATAAATAAGAGAATAATGAGAAGAAATAAAAATAATAAATTAAAAATTAAAATAATGAATAAAAATAAATAGATAAATAAATTAATAAAAATAAAAATATAATCGATATCACTGATATGTTGTTTTTGTTTAATAAAAAACAAAAAAAGTCATATTTCATGGTAATTGGTTATATATAATAATTTAGTATTATTAATAAATAAGGTTGTTATAATAATTAATGTATATATAATAATTTCAATAAATAATTAAATATTTATTATTTTAATTGAAATTAAAAATTAAAAATACATTAATTAAAAAACTAAATTTTTAATAGCCAATTTAGCTAATTTTGTATTTTGATGCATCTTTGATATATATTTATTATGATTTATGGTTTTGTCACCTTTATCTTAAAAATAATCTTTAAAACATTTTCATTTAGCCAAATAATAATAATGCTGATATAATTAATTTTAATAATAATAATACTGAAATAATTAATCATAATAATATTATAAATCACAAAAACCTAAAATCTAACTTTTCCATAAGTTAAAATATTTTTTTTTCCAAAAACATAATCCAAAATAATGATCCACATATTAAATAAGCATTTTTTTTTCCCAAAAACATAAGCCAAAATAATGATCCATATATTAAATAAGCGTAAGACTCATTAAATTGCGCTAAACTAACTACCTACCAGAAATGTCATTGTAATTGTTTAGCATGTTAGTGTTCCGCGCTAAAGGAAAAGAATGATAAGCGAAAATCAAATGCATTACATTTTAAGTCTAGAAAGGGTGAAAATGGTTATCTTCTTCTTATAAATATGATTGGGTGTTTTTCACAATTAAAAATTATAACTATTGAGTCAAGATCCATTATAGTTTTTTTTGTGTATTTAAATATTGTAAATATTAAGGCAACTTTTCATTTCACTCCAAAAAAAACTTTCAGCTACCAAACCATTTGTGATAAATTTCAACCCCATCATCTTAATTTGGGTATGACAGTGGATAAGGTAATAAAATTATGTTCTATTAACATAATTTAGCTTTTCCATCTCTATCTAGCTTTTCCATTGTAATGATTTATTTCCTACACTAAGTGGAATATAATATTATGTTTACCTTAGTGTTGTGTCTCCTTAACACATTTCTTAACAATAATTATCTCATTTTCATTATAGACAATTAAAAGTGTTTCACTTATAAATATAAGATGGTGTGATATGGTCATCAAAGATGTGATGTTACCACACTCGGTGATATAATTATGTTTTCAAGTTAATTGTAGTAATAATAATAATATAATTTTAAGTTATAGTTTAGTTAAATATTAAATTGATGTATAAATTTTTGCTTGTGTGTAAGATAAGAAATTTTTTTCATGTAATGATTTTGATTATTTAGTTTATAAAGATATACATACTGTATCTCATTTTAGATTCAAACCCATAACTTTTTAGAATAAAAAACATGTTTTTAACCATTAGATATGTTAAGATCAATTGAGGTATCATCCATGTTGCAATCATTAAGAGTAACGAGACATCATGCAAAATGTTGACAGAGTTAGCACATAGTCATTTCAAAGTTAAAGGATAACGTAAATGTGTGTCAAAATCAATGACTTTGCAATGACTGGTTGCATGTTATATTTTATAACAACCAGAATAAACTTATTTCAGTAGTTCACTAATTAAAAGGTCCAATGGCATTTTTTAGTCTGGAATGATTAAAAAGAGAAAAAAAATGACAATATGAGGAAAAAGGCATGGCATCATGGCATCTTGGAATTCATAATGGTTGGTCACACATCAAATTTTGTGATGAGAACCCATCTCAACTGTTATAATTATTTTTAAGGTGAACAGTAATGTAATGCAAGTCAACATAGAGCAAATTTGCATTTATGTTAAGTTGAAACAATTGATTATGTGGATAGCATGGCCCCAAAGTCATGGCAACCAATGCTTGAGGGAAATTGCATCAATAATTGAACTAGTGAGCGAGGGATGGGAAGAATAAACTCACAGACCTAATCCTCACCATCAAGACAATGTGTAGGTGAGCAAAAAAATGTTGGGAAATTATTGCAAAAGTTGGAAGACTCATTCCCTCATCGAGGTGACTAACATATGTCGGTAGGAGGTTGGGGGGCGAACCTACCACCCCACCGCCTCCCAAAACATATAAGAGGGGGTAAGGGGGGTTGGTGTGGCCAAATCTTGTTGTTCATCAAGCATTTGAGCGCTTTCATTGGAATTTATGGACACGACAGGTTATCAATCCTATTCCACCTTCCTCTGTAGTGTATTCCCTTTGCAAGTTTGATGTTGTCTATAGGTTCTTCCCCCACCGTAGGTGGCATTTCTTCTGAGGTCCTCTAACGAGGAGGGGCAAGTGCGTGGTGAGGAACCTTAGAGCAGCTCCTTTTTCGTTTGGAATGGTGGTTCCAACTGGTTAAACTAGGTTCAGTTACCTCCTGTCTATCTCTACTATCTTAAAGTATGAATTTCACTTACCAATAGAGAAGAGGTATGATATCAACCCTCTTGCTGATCATGCAAGAAAGTGATCACTACGCTAATATGGGGCTTATCCAAACCATAACTAAATTTTGCCTCTTTGATAAGAGGACTTCTAGGAATGTAGAATTAAATCTAAATGCAAGAAAAAAGGAAAAAATCCTAAGCCTATCTCAATTAGGAAGATATAGATCTAACCCAACCGAGAGAAAAGAAATTAAATGATTGAGATTTCAACACGCCTGGTTTATGAAGAATATTTGGCTAATGTAGTTTAATTAACTGATATTATAATTTACCAAACACATTGATTTATTTTATTTTATTTTTAACGAAAATGGTTATACTTTGTATTAAAAGAAAGTCAAAGCCTGTTGGCCGGTTACATTCAAAAAGCCCAAGAACCGGCTGTCCTCAACATATAGATAAACTAACACCGTATCCCTAATGTTCTAGATCTTCTTAACTCCGTTAGACGAGTCAATTTCCCGAATTTCCCCATGCTTGTGAATACAGACAAACTTCTGAAGTAAAAGACAATAAAACGTGAGAAACAGAATCAAGGGATTAGATCCCAATCTTCAACCCTGTCTCTTATCCGAATTCCAACAGGAAGGAGGACAACTTTGTTAGCTTCCGCATTCGCTTCCTTATTATTCTGCCGAAGAATGTGGAAAAATTTCACCTGAAGAAAGGAGCCAACTAGCTTCCTTATTCTGGCAACCACTCTTGCTAGCCGAATGTCCCGAGGGGATGTGTTATCCACGAGAATTTGAATCAAGGATTGGGAGTCACCAAGAATAATGGCTTTCTCAATACCAAGATCCTGCAAATGCTTTAGGCCCTGCAACAAGGCCATGGCCTCTGCTTGCATGTTGGTACTATGACCCAAACCCCAGGCATACCTGTTCTCTATGCTGCCATCCGCATTCCTAATGACACCTCCAACCCCAGCAATTCCCGGATTGCCTTTGGCAGCCCCATCAAAAAACAAGGAGGAACTAGCACGCTTATGGAGCCACATGCAGAATTCGCCCTCAGCAAGCCTGATCTGCCAGTCTTTCATAATTTTGTACTGTCTCTCATCATCAGAATACTGGAGGCCAAGCTTGCTCCCCCACGCCAGTTCTTGAGGACTTAAATTTTTATTCTCCAGCTTCTCAAATTTCTCACCAAGAAATTCCTTGAGCAGGCCGTTGGCTTTTGACAAAACAAGGTTACCCTTCTGCGCTTTCTCTTGAAAAATTTTGTGATTGTGCTCAATCCAAATGTGCCAGAAGATGAATTTCGGATAGGCCAGCCAGGCTACCTTGAACCAATTATTTTTGGGGAACTTTCTGGGATAGAGGTGAGCCCAATCGACAAAGAAACTAGTAATCGAATTGGGCAGACTAACAGTGGATCCCCATGGGGAAATCGCTTCTGCCCAAATACTTTTTGCGAACCTGCATTCTATCAATCGATGAGAGGCATTTTCCTCATTTTCTAGGCAAAGGGCACATCTAGAAGGGCCCAGGAAGCCTTTCTTCTTAAGCCCGCCCTCTGTTAAAATGTTGTTATGGTGCACTAGCCATTTGAAGAAATCAATTTTTGGCACACACTTTTGCCTCCAAATTCCTCTCCAAGTTGCAGGGCAGCAAGGAACATGGGGAATTTTTTTGAGTTGTGCGTAGCCTTGTGCAACTGTATAAGAACCAGTTTGAGAGCCCCAACCTCTCTTATCTTGTTTTCTGATGTTAATCAGGCTCATTCCTTTCAGCTTAGTCAGCAGGAATGACCACGCCTGATCTAAAGCAATTGGCATTTGAGGTTTCTTCCAGCCTGCCCACGCATTATCCTTCCAACTAGAGATATCCCACAAATTTTTGATGTCGTTGTTCAACGTCCAGCTCCGAAGCTCAGCAAGCTTTTGGACACCACCTAAAGGTTCTTCATTCATAATTTTATCAGTCTAGATATTAATAAGCTTTCCATTACCCAAGATCCAAAAGGAATGCTTTTGTATTAGAGGTAAGGTCTGCATGCAAAGCTTGTGAATTTGAGAACCTTTAATAGTGGGGGTGAGGTCATCCAAGCTTCATAACCTCTAACCCTTGAAATATTTCTTCCATAGCAACTTTTGAGCCCAGCCCGGTTTCGGGGCTATTTGTCTCCACAGAATCTTAGCCCCCATAGCGATATTTTGTGTCCTCAAGTCCTTGAAGTTCAAACATCCTTCTAGCAGAGGCTTAGCAACTTTATCCCAACTGACAAGGGGGATCTTCCTGTCATTATGCTTGCCGCCCTTCCAAAAGAAACTTCAAATCCACTCCTCCATCTTCTTGAGGATGCTGGTGGGAGCCAACATGGCTGAGAATTGGAAAATAGGCAGGCTAGTCAGAACAGACTTAATAAGCATTGTCTTTCCAGCAAGATTCAGCCACGAGAAGCCTCAAGATTGAATTTTATTCTTGAATTTCTCAACCATTAGGAGCCAATCTTTGCTAGAGTGTCTCCTTTGGAAAATAGGAAGGCCCAAATAGATGAAAGAGTTCCAAGTAGCAGAGCCAACGAAGCCCAAACATCTGGATATTGAGGAGAGATCACTGTTGGAGATATTCCAGCCATAGAAATGGCATTTTCCTTCATTTAGTTTACTGCCCGAAGTACCGCATAAGTCGTCCAACACTTTCTTGAATTTGGAGGCAGAGTGTACGGAGGCAACACCCAGCAGAAGAGAATCATCAGCGAACAATGCATGATTAATATCCTTGACACCTCTAGCAATCCTAAGACCCATAATCTCTTGATCCACCTGACACTTTTCTAAATAAAAACTCAGAATTGAAGCTTGCAAAACAAAAAGAAGAGGAGAAAGAGGGTAGTCCTGGCGCAGCCCTCTAGAGGCTTTAAAGAACTCAGTTGCTCTTCCATTCACCAGAGGGGCAATCCAGGGCTCAGATATGCAAGCCCGGACCCATCTAATAAACTCCTAACTAAACCGAAACTTGTGCATCACATCAAGGAGGAAATTGTGACGAACTCGATCAAACGCATTTGCCAGGTCCAGCTTGACCACCATACCTTTTTCTTTCCGTTGCAAGCTAGAATGAATAGCCTCTTGCACGAGGATTATGTTGTCCACGATCTGCCTACCCTAAACGAACCCCCCTTGATTTTTGGGTATAATGGAGGGCAAGAGGACCTTCATTCTGTTGGCAATCACCTTTTTTATGCGCTTGTAACCAATGTTGCATAGCAAAATCGGACGAAACCTGTTAAAAGTGTTGGCTCCCTTCTCCTTTGGGATGAGGGCAAGAAAGGCATAATTCATGTTGCCTCCAATTTTCTGGCAATTTTGAGATTTTGAAACCATTCTATGCAGGTCCTTCTTCATTATTTGCTAACAGACTTGGATGAATCTAGCTGTGAAGCCATCCGGACCCAGGGCTTTGTCCGGCTCCATTTCATAAAGCGCAGCCTTTATTTATTTTATGGTAACTTTAGCTTCCAGCTGATGATTCATATTTGAAGAGATATTGGAGGGGATAACATCCAAGAACATTGCGTCCTGACTCATTAACTTGACTTCACTATAGAGTTTCTCAAAGTGGGAGAAGGCAACCCCTTTGATACTTGTGAAATCCTTGTGGGTAACCAGATCTTCTTTTATTTTAGATATTGTGTTGAAGGACCTTCTAGCTTGGGCTTGCTTGTGGAAGAAGGAGGTATTCGTGTCTCCTGCTTTCAACCATAGACTATGGGATTTCTGTCTCCAATATTCTTCCTCTTGCAAGCAAGTTTTGTGGAATTTTTGCTGCAGATTTCCTTCTATGGCTATAGATTCCTCCGAGGGGTTCTCCTCTTCCATTTGCATTTGGTGCTTCTTGAGGGAGGCATAGGCCATCTTTTTTCATCAGTCAGATTAGGAAGAGTTTTAGCGCAGCTCTTCAGAACAACCTTTACTCTTCTTAGTTTTTCTTCCCAAACAAAGAAAGGAGACCCTCTAACGAGCCGATTCCACCTTTCTTTAACCTTATCCATAAAGTCTGGATGCCCAATCCATAAAGGACTGAATCAAAAAGGAATGGGCCCAAAATTTCTGTGTGCTGAGAGCTCCAACCTTATGGGTTTATGATCCGAAATGTTGCATGGCAGAATGAGCATCCTAGCTTCTAAACCAAGGAGGAGATATGAACTTTAAACAAGGAATCTATCTAATCACGTAGCAATATGGCCAGGGCCGATTCTTTTATTTGACCAAGTATACTTACCTTTCAAGGGCTTGATGTCGAGGAGATCCAAATCTTGCATGATGTCCTCTACCCATTCCCTCACTGGATCCCTTACTATGCTGCCACCTCTCTTCTCGGAAGAGCTTAAAGTTATATTCAGATCTCCTGCAATGATAATATTTCCCAGAGTTTCTTCCTCAGCCATGAGTTTGATTGAGTCCCAACATTGCTTTTTTTCTCCTGCATTTACCGACACATAAACATTAAAGAGACTAAAGGTCTTCCTTGTTTCTCGACTTATGAATTGCATAAGCTACCAGTGAGTATTCTGCTTTCCATTAACCAATTCCAACTTGGCTTCATTCCAGAGAGCTCCCAGCCCTCCCGATGCTCCTCGGGCTGAGACAGCTTGCCCTCCACTTTTTCTCCAAAGATTCCTACTTTCTTGGAGGAAGCTCTTCTCCTCCAACTTAGTCTCCTGGATCAGTAGGATATTTGGGGTTTCTATCCTAATCAAACTTCACATTGCTTACTCTTTTTTCTTGCTCCCCAACCCCCTGCAATTCTAGGAGACAATGTACATTATTTACCTTTTTGAGATTGGATGGCCCCTTTGGGGCCCTGTCCATGACTTCTTGTAATCTTTGGAGTTTTTGCTAGAAGCTTCTCCAACGTTGGCTAACTGCCTTGGAGCTTGTCTTTATATGTTTCTCGCTCTCTTTTTTCATGGTCAGACTTCCTTCCTCTTGTCGATCTGCAGGACAATGTTTGGGAGTCACCTATTTCTCCTTCCTCCTCGGATTCTTTTGAATCTTGCTCTTCCTCTTCCATCTTTGTGGCCTTTCCCTTAGGGCTTACTCCTGAACTCTCGCCTTGCCTGGAGTTTTGGAGGATCTCTTGCTCATTTACCTCCTTCTGCTGCTGTTCGGTTTCTTGCACTTCAATTGAGGCTGAGGAAAGGGGGCCGAACGCATTCTCTTGTGCCTTTGGACGTTGTCCTTGGCCACTAGAAGAAGGTTGATGCCCTTTTCCCTTTGAAGCTCCAAGAGGGTTTAGGGTTAGCCCTTGGTCTTTTGACTTGCTTCCATCCCTCTTCCTTTCCTTGTGCCGCCTCTTCATTTTTGGTACTGTTCTTGGCAAAGTGTCTGTATTCCTGACACTTGTGGCACTTGAAAGGAATTTGTTCGTAGTCCAGTTTTTGCACATGAGTCCAACTTCCTACCATTATCTTTATAGCCTTCGGCAGCCCCACTTCTAGATCCACTTCGACAAAGATCCTAGCACAGTCATATTGATCCTTAGTACTTGCACGATCTATAAATTTTCCCAACGCGTTGCCTATATGCTGGAGGGAATCCCAGCTCTAGCAATGTAAAAGAAGATTCAGAAGTCTTACCCACACTGGAACTGCCGACGGAACATCTTCAACTGGATCAAAATCGGGAGTCCATCTGTTCAAATAGAGACCTTGAGGGCCCATAAAATAGGGTCCATTCCTGAAGATTAGATCCTTGTCTTCTTTTGAAATAAACTCGAACAGAAAATAGCCTTGCCCTAGAAAATACGAGGTGACACTTTGCTTGATTAACGGTCTCCAATTCCTGCAGATCCAGGCTTCCGTGGCTTTGGGAGAAGGCCAAAGGCCAGTGAACTGTCCTACCAGGGACCTCTTCGCCAGTGATAAAGCTACCTTGATCGGCCCCTCTAGAGGAAGGGAGACCTCCGGTATATTTTCCAGCTTTTTAACAAACTTCGAAGCAGTCGGTTTTTTCTTGGCTGGCATCAAAGCCAGAAGAGTCTTGAACGCGACATCTTCAGCCTTAGGGGAGGATGGAAGGCAGATGGGAGGAGCCTGGGATGAGCCTAGCTCATCCATGGCAGAAGGGGCACAACCCTAACGCGGCCAACCAGCCCGTGAGTGCACGTAGGGTTGCAAAGCTCGAGGCCAGTTGCAAAGTTTGTCTTTAGAGATTTATTAAGAATGAATGATGAACCAATAACATTAGGAAGTAGTTTTCATAACGCTAATGGAAATCAAATTAGAATTAGATGACAAATTTCTCGGTAAACAGTTACTCAAAAATGTGGTTTAAGCATAAGAGGAAATTAACGACAGATCTATGAAACAAACATATTAAAGAGCTAATTTGTAAGACATGAATTCATATCTACAATAGTGCATAATATAAATCCAATTAACATAATTTTGTCATAGAAAATTAATTTCATATTAAAAATAGTAGTATTTCTAATACAAATAAATATGAACATGTTCTCATGTTCCGTTTTTTGAATCTGATCTCCTACAATCTTCTCCAAACCATAAATTTTGCTGCTAAAAGCAAGAGCTGCAATAGTGCAAGCTCTGCCTCTCATACACTGTTTAGAAAGGAAAAAGAAAAATCCCAATAATTCTCAGATCTAAGGTTGATGTTCTCTACCTACAGCCTGAAATCCCTATTACAATAGTGTTTTAAGAATTACAAAATTGCTTAAAAGAGAAGCCCTTTGCACATTTTACAAACCACTATTTATAATTTACAAAAATGAATTCCAAATAGGAGAGTTGTTGAAGAGTACTTATGCTCCAACAATTTTCATTGCTCCAAATTCCTTTTCTTCTATTGCTAGAGAAATTCCATTGTTTGAAATCTTTTTTTCCTCGTCTCTTCAACTGTTTTCCTGCCAAAACCAATTAAAATACAAATTAAAATCAAAATACAAATGTGGAACACAAAATATCTCCAATCAAAACTTAAATAAATAAATAAATAAAAGGACATCTGAGTTTTCATTGATCCTTGTAAAGATTTAATTAGTCAAGGAGAACATAGTAGAATGGATCTGTATTCATCAGAGGTTATGAGCAAATGAAAATGCAAAAAAAAAATAAATAAATAAATAAATTTAATTTTGTTTAAAAATTAGGAGCTTGATTTGCTGCTAAATTTTGTACACATTAAATTATCAAATCTCGTTATGCAACTACTTCAAAAATATTCTCCATGATTTTATCTATTCAACGAGCCGTCATGGGCCTCATTTGGCCAAATAAAACTCAACTTAATAACTTCTAAAGTTGAAGTGTCAAAATTACGAGAATTCTAGAAAATTTGTTGCCTCAGCGAAAATTAGGAAACTGTAATTAAAATCTAATTCTCAATTACAATTACAATTACTTCTCAATTAGTATTAATTTAATTGTAATTAATTACAAATTAAATTAGTTATATACCATTAATATAAATTTTAATTAAAAAATAAAATGAATTATAATTATAATTATATTATATTAAAATTAAAATTAAAATATAATATAATACTATAATTTTAATATAATTAATATAATTTAAAAAACAAACAAACCAATGTAATCGTCTCATATCACAAATCCTCACATGATTTTCGATTCAAATGAAATAATGGAGGAGGATTGAAATGAGGTGTATAAAATCGAATATCGGAGGCGAATTGATATCGCAAGTTTTTAAATGTGCACCGAATGAAAATAACGATATTTGATATTTTGATATTGAGAATTTTATATCTGCGGTTTTTTAAATATAGGAAAAAAATATCAGAGATATTTTTATCGGGATTTTTTCATCGAGACTTCCTCGATCGAGATTTTTTGCAAAAGGTAAAGGAGGAGGTGAGGTGAAGTGAGATTCGCTTTGGTAATTAAAAATCTTACAAAATGAACTACAACCACTTTGCAATTTTGATATTTCGGGTCTCGTAAGTTCTTTAAAAAAATAATTGGAATAAATTATTGAGATCCCAAAAGCACCTTATTTTAATTGTTCTACAATTTGCTGGGCGGTTTTGTAGGACTGTCAGTGAAAATGAAAAAAATTAGTAAAAATTAACTAAGGATTAATATTTACAATGAATTACTAATTTAATTACAAAAATTAAAATATTATACATCTTGTACATTTTTAACCCATGTAGTAAAAATTATCGAATTTTGGATCAGCACCATTTGCAAACTGTGTAACCAAATGCGATTAAATGAGTACCGATGGAAAGCTAGTGAAAATTTGAACTCAATGAAACAATCATAATAGAAATCCAACGAAAATGAAAAAAATGACAAAATTGTAGGACACTTAACCAAAGAAAATATTAAAAGGTGATTTAGCCATAAATTTATGGAAAGGGTCCCCATTATTTGAAGTAAATAAGTAAAGAATGGGAGGTTGTTGGGTTTTCCCTACAACATTTCCGACACATTAGGAAAAACCAATTATCTATGGTTAAAGATATTGAACTTTAATTTACTCAAAGGTTAAAAATAATGGAGTTCGTTAAATCGTCAAACAATAAAATATTTCCATGGGTCCCACATAAATAGATTAAGCAATATGAGTTTTAAAAGATAAGTACTCAAAAGCAGACTTGAGTAAAAATCATGAATCCAAAATTTGGGAAAATTTATTTTAAAATTACCTCGTATGAGAAATAGAAGAAGGTATAGATACACGTTTTTTGATAAGCATATATCTATTGTTATGAATGGTCTCTGACATCGCTTCACTGCCAGCAACCCTGAATAGTACCCTGACGAAGTTGTATTTTATGCCATACAAGCCTAGCCCCGCTGCCAGCGAGTGTCCATAGCCTCGACGGGTTTACTTGTATTCCCTGTGCTTCCTCTTTTAATCACTCTTTTGATAAGCACGTTTGCAAGCTTTAGTTTATGATGTATCTGAGTGAAAGAGGTGGGATGGTAATAGAGACTTATGTTAATGGATACAATACTTTCATAATGTTGACACCAATTTATTTCCCTACGGCTATCCACCATAGGATTTTATAAAGTGGAGGGATGGGAGGGATCGATTGAGTTAAACTTGGGTCAGTTCTTTCCTTAAAAAGGAAAACCCTATCACTTAGAAAGGATGCGTGTTCCTCTATTAAAAAGTTTTAAAGCAAGAGGGCTTTATGGTATCATAAAGATATACCTTTAATGACAAATGAAATTCATTGAAATAGACAGAGTAAATATTTTCCATGTATACCAACCATTATTGAGTGAGAAAAAGACCTTCCATATAAATCTTAGTGGTATCACCAAAATCAAACCATAATTGAAAGCAAAAGGAAAAGTATTCCAAACTAAAGTGAAAAAGAAATCAACAAACTCCAAAAATATAAAAATGAAGAAAGAAAAAGCTAAAAGAAAAATCCAAATGTAGAGAACTAACTCCAACCAAATTAACTATATAAATTTCTCAACAAAGGAGTAAAAGAGGATAAGCATGTGAACGTTCTTTCTTATGTTGAGATTTTAATAAATTTTATCTTGCATAGTTACAAGAAATGAGGCTCTCAAAATGTAAATGGTGAATAGAAGTGTTGAGAGATAATAAGCTAATGAGAAGTGTTTGTCTGCTACAATTTTTTTTGTTCCAAAGCAATATCTTGTATAAAAGCATCTTAACCATTTTCTATTAAAAGAAATAGCTTAAAGGTTTTGAAACTCCCCAATTTAGCTAATTTGATAAGGATCATTATTTCTTCTCCCAAAACCATGAAAGAAAACTAGACAAAGGATAATGAGGTCCAAATATGATGTGGTAGAGGTGTGAAAAGTTTATGAAAAGCTGCAGGACAAAGTTTTATATTAGCAAAAACTAACAATAAAATTGAAACCAAAAGTAAAGAAATGAAAATGAATGAAAGTAGGCGTATGAAACTTACCAGTGGAGAATTTCATTTAATCTTATGTGAGAGATATCATCTTCTCCAATAAAAGATAACTTCTTTTAATTAGAATTAAAAGCATGCATAAGTTGAATTTACTAAAATCTTATGGACCTAAAATCATCATTTATTGAATCTAAACTAAAGCAAACCGTGAATTAAAAGAAAACAATGCTTCATGTCCAAGGAATCTTAAGTAAACCAAATTCATTAGAAAAGAGAATGAAGATATGCTTCTTTATGAATTGAAGCGGCGATTATTCTGCTTATTTTTTTCCATTCTTAATTTATATCAGCCCCAAAAGATTGAAATCGATTCAAAATCCTAAATAATGTAGCAATGAAGAGGACTTGAATCTTTATATAATACGTACGAAGCGACATATCAAAATTTCAAATAAATGAGAATTCAAACATGGATTAACCATGGTCCATTACCTTTACCCGTTCCAAATTCCTTATCAATTATTGCATTACCATAGTGGTTGCTCAATAGTGCCTTGAAAAGCAAATGAACATGCTCACTAAAATATGATTGAGATAATAAAATGTTCATCTAATAATGAGTCAAAGATAAAAACGTAAACGAACCACATGTGATGAAATTTCTCATTAGCTAAGCAGATTGCTGAGAATTAGTTTTCATAACGCTAATGGAAATTAAATTAGAATTAGATGACAAATTTCTCGGTAAACATTTACTCAAAAATGTGGTTTAAGCATAAGAGGAAATTAACAACAGATCTATGAAACAATCATATTAAATAACTAATTTGTAAGACATGAATTCATATCTACAATAGTGCATAATATAAATCCAATTAACATAATTTTGTCATAGAAAATTAATTTCATATTAAAAATAATAGTATTTCTAATACAAATAAATATGAACATGTTCTCATGTTCCGTTCTTTGAATCTGATCTCCTACAATCTTCTCCAAACCATAAATTTTGCTGCTAAAAGCAAGAGCTGCAATAGTGCAAGCTCTGCCTCTCACACACTGTTTAGAAAGGAAAAAGACAAATCCCAATAATTCTGAGATCTAAGGTTGATATTCTCTACCTACAGCCCGAAATCCCTATTACAATAGTGTTTTAAGAATTACAAAATTGCATAAAAGAGAAGCCCTTTGCACATTTTACAAACCACTATTTATAATTTACAAAAATGAATTCCAAATAGGAGAGTTGTTGAAGAGTACTTATGCTCCAACAATTTTCATTGCTCCAAATTCCTTTTCTTCTATTGCTAGAGAAATTCCATTGTTTGAAATCTTTTTTTCCTCGTCTCTTCAACTGTTTTCCTGCCAAAACCAATTAAAATACAAATTAAAATCAAAATACAAAATGTGGAAAATAAAATATCTCCAATCAAAACTTAATTAAATAAATAAATAAAAGGACATTTGAGTTTTCATTGATCCCTGTAAAGATTTAATTAGTCAAGGAGAACATAGTCGAATGGATCTGTATTCATCAGAGGTTATGAGCAAATGAAAATGCAAAAAATAAATAAATAAATTTAATTTTGTTTAAAAATTAGGAGCTTGATTTGCTGCTAAATTTTGTACACATTAAATTATCAAATCTCGTTATGCAACTACTTCAAAAATATTCTCCATGATTTTATCTATTCAACGAGCCGTCATGGGCCTCATTTGGCCAAATAAAACTCAACTTAATAACTTCTAAAGTTGAAGTGTCAAAATTGCGAGAATTCTAGAAAATTTGTTGCCTCAGCGAAAATTAGGAAGTTGTAATTAAAATCTAATTCTCAATTACAATTACAATTACTTCTTCATTAGTATTAATTTAATTGTAATTAATTACAAATTAAATTAGTTATATACAATTAATATAAGTTTTAATTAAAAAAAATGAATTATAATTATAATTATATTATATTAAAATTATAATTAAAATATAATATAATACTATAATTTTAATATAATTTAAAAAACAAACAAACGTGTAATCGTCTCATATCACAAATCCTCACATGATTTTCGATTCAAATGAAATAATGGAGGAGGATTGAAATGAGGTGGATGAGGCAAATGAAAAGGAGGCACGAGAGCCATAAGGAAACCTTTTAAGAAATAAAATAACCATAGTATAAAATCAAATATCGGAGGCGAATTGATATCGCAAGTTTTTAAATGTGCACCGAATGAAAATAACGATATTTGATATTTTAATATTGAGAATTTTATATCGGCGGTTTTTTAAATATAGGAAAAAATATCAGAGATATTTTTATCGGGATTTTTTCATCGAGACTTCATCGATCGAGATTTTTTGCAAAAGAGTAAAGGAGGAGGTGAGGTGAAGTGAGATTCTTTGATAATTAAAAATCTTACAAAATGAACTACAACCACTTTGCAATTTTGATATTTCGGGTCTCGTAAGTTCTTTAAAAAAATAATTGGAATAAATTATTGAGATCCCAAAAGCACCTTATTTTAATTGTTTTACAATTTGCTGGGCGATTTTGTAGGACTGTCAGTGAAAATGAAAAAATTAGTAAAAATTAACTAGGTATTAATATTTACAATGAATTACTAATTTAATTACAAAAATTAAAATATTATACATCTTGTACAATTTTAACCCATGTAGTAAAAATTATCGAATTTTGGATCAGCACCATTTGCAAACTGTGTCACCTAATGCGATTAAATGAGTACCGATGGAAAGCTAATGAAAATTTGAACTCAATGAAACAATCATAATAGAAATCCAACGAAAATGAAAAAAAATGACAAAATTGTAGGACACTTAACCAAAAAAAATATTAAAAGGTGATTTAGCCATAAATTTATGGAAAGGGTCCCCATTATTTGAAGTAAATAAGTCAAAAATGGGAGGTTGTTGGGTTTTCCCTACAACATTTCCGACACTTTAGGAAAACCCAATTATCTATGGTTAAAGATATTGAACTTTAATTTACTCAAAGGTTAAAAATAATGGAGTTCGTTAAATCGTCAAACAATAAAATATTTCCATGGGTCCCACATAAATAGATTAAGCAATATGAGTTTTAAAAGATAAGTACTCAAAAGCAGACTTGAATAAAAATCATGAATCCAAAATTTGGGAAAAATTATTTTAAAATTACCTCGTATGAGAAATAGAAGAAGGTATAGATACACGCTTTTTGATAAGCATATATCTATTGTTATGAATGGTCTCTGACATCGCTTCACTGCCAGCAACCCTGAATAGTACCCTGACGAAGTTGTATTTTATGCCATACAAGCCTAGCCCCGCTGCCAGCGAGTGTCCATAGCCTCAACGGGTTTACTTGTATTCCCCGTGCTTCCTCTTTTAATCACTCTTTTGATAAGCACGTTTGCAAGCTTTAGTTTATGATGTATCTGAGTGAAAGAGGTGGGATGGTAATAGAGACTTATGTTAATGGATACAATACTTTCATAATGTTGACTCCTATTTATTTCCCTGCGGCTATCCACCATAGGATTTTATAAAGGGGAGGGGTGGGAGGGATCGATTGAGTTAAACTCGGGTCAGTTCTTTCCTTAAAAAGGAAAACCCTATCACTTAGAAAGGATGTGTGTTCCTCTATTAAAAAGTTTTAAAGCAAGAGGGCTTTATGGTATCATAAAGATATACCTTTAATGACAAATGAAATTCATTGAAATAGACAGAGTAAATATTTTCCATGTATACCAACCATTATTGAGTGAGAAAAAGACCTTCCATATAAATCTTAGCGGTATCACCAAAATCAAACCATAATTGAAAGCAAAAGGAAAAGTATTCCAAACTAAAGTGAAAAAGAAATCAACAAACTCCAAAAATATAAAAATGAAGAAAGAAAAAGCTAAAAGAAAAATCCAAATTTAGAGAACTAACTCCAACCAGATTAATTATATAAATGTCTCAACAAAGGAGTAAAAGAGGATAAGCATGTGAACGTTCTTTCTTATGTTGACATTTTAATAAATTTTATCTTGCATAGTTATAAGAAATGAGGCTCTCAAAATGTAAATGGTGAATAGAAGTGTTGAGAGATAATAAGCTAATGAGAAGTGTTTGTCTGCTACAATTTTTTTTTGTTCCAAAGCAAAATCTTGCATAAAAGCATCTTAACCATTTTCTATTAAAAGAAATGCTTAAGAAATAACTTAAAGGTTTTGAAACTCCCCAATTTAGCTAATTCGATAAGGATCATTATTTCTTCTCCCAAAACCATGAAAGAAAAGTAGACAAAGGAGAATGAGGTCCAAATATGATGTGGTAGAGGTGTGAAAAGTTTATGAAAAGCTGCAGAACAAAGTTTTATATTAGCAAAAAAAAAATAAAAAAATTGAAACCAAAAGTAAAGAAATGAAAATGAATGAAAGCAGGCGTATGAAACTTACCAATGGAGAATTTCATTTAATCCTATGTGAGAGATATCATATTCTCCAATGAAAGATAACTTCTTTTAATTAGAATTAAAAGCATGCAGAAGTTGAATTTACTAAAATCTTATGGACCTAAAATCATCATTTATTGAATCTAAACTAAAGCAAACCGTGAATTAAAAGAAAACAATGCTTCATGTCCAAGGAATCTTAAGTAAACCAAATTCATTAGAAAAGAGAATGAAGATATGCTTCTTTATGAATTGAAGCGACGATTATTCTGCTTTTTTTTTCCATTCTTAATTTATATCAGCCCCAAAAGATTGAAATCGATTCAAAATCCTAAATAATGTAGCAATGAAGAGGACTTGAATCTTTATATAATACGTACGAAGCGACATATCAAAATTTCAAATAAATGAGAATTCAAACATGAATTAACCATGGTCCATTACCTTTACCTGTTCCAAATTCCTTATCAATTATTGCATTACCATAGTGGTTACTCAATAGTGCCTTGAAAAGCAAATGAATATGCTCACTAAAAGATGATTGAGATAATAAAATGTTCATCTAATAATGAGTCAAAGATAAAAACATAAACGAACCACATGTGATGAAATTTCTCATTAGCTAAGCAGATTGCTAAGAAGAGTAAAAGAGGCCCATGTGCATACACCATGAAGAATATATATCCTTATAATCACAAGGTCATCCTGATGAATGAATACTTGGATTTGACGAAATTATAATTAAAATATATCCAAGCTCTTAACCACCATGATAACATTAAAGTAGCATATATATAGAAATATAATCAAACAAGACTTCATATGAGCATAGTGAAAGATCATAATGAATTGTTCAGAGACCAATGAAGATACTTAACTCGATATCATGAAGTTCTCAGTTTCCGAGAGAATCAAAGTGAAAGGTAAGAGCTCAAGTTTTCCAAAACTTCTTAATGGGTAAAACTCCAATGAACAAAAACCTTGCTTCATAACATTTCCAATGACATTTGTTTTCGAAATTTTAATTAAATTTTATCTTTGATATAAGAATTCGTGGTATTTAATCGAGGGCGGAGGTCTACAACTTGAACGAGGATCGAAGCTGACACTAGGGTTCCATGGCAGGACGTGCAAGGGGGAGCGCTGCTCCCTCCTACAGTCAGGTAGTCACAGAAGGAGGCAAGGAAGCAGGAGGGAAGCATTTCAAAAAACCATTGGGAAAGATTTCAAAAGCAAGAGGCAAGGAGACAGTTGGATGAAATGAATCTCAGGATCAGGAAGGGAATCAACAAGAAACAAGTAAAGAAAACGAGAAGGGAGGCGGCAGTGGAAAAAATACTTCCACAAGAACTACGGGAGTTTGCAAACCCAAATCGAGCATCATTCCCCGGGTCATATTTAGTGATCCTGCGATTCAAGCGCACAGGGACCATATGAAAGAACATTCGATTATCTGCAATTTTATGGGGTTATGGCCAACGGAGAGGTATTTACACATCTGGATTAGGAGCCATTGGAAGCCAAAGGGAGAAATACATTTACATATGGGTTCTAAGGGCTTCTTCACGGTGGTTTTCGCGAACCTAGAGGACAAAGACAGAGTGTTTGAAGGGGGGCCTTATTTCTATGTTGCGGCAGGACTCTACATGCGGCCATGGATGATGAACTTTGTCCCAGAATGTGAAACATTTACATCTGTACTAAATTTGGATCAGACTATACTCACTACCTCTGGATTACTAACTCCCAGAATCTTTGAAAACCATAGGCAACAAGCTGGGGCATTTTCTGAAGATATCAGAGGCAACTCTCAAAGGTAAATACACCTCCTTTGCCCGAATATGTGTGGAAATGGATCTATCTGGAGCCCTTCCGGAAGCAATAATTTTAGAGGTATATGATGAAGATTGGGTGCAAACAGTGGACTATGAGCACATACCTTTCAGGTGCCACAAATGTCATGAACATGGCCATTTGTTTAGGGACTGCCCAACAAACAATATGGAAGGCAATGGGAAAACATCTTTGGATAGAGATCACGAGGGTTTTACCAAGGTTGGGGCGAAAGAGAAAGGGGGTAAATGGCCACACAAGAAAAGCAGTGAAGACAGAAATACAAGACACAATAGTTTCAAAATCCTAGAGGAAGTAGAGGAGAACGTGGATACAGTGCAGGATAGGGAGAACACATCCAAGGAATAGGAAACAGAAGCTGAAATGGAGGATATCACAGTAAACAACCAGCAGAAGGAGGATCTACCAAGCTGCATGGAGATCAGTAAAGACTATGAGATGACTCCAAGTGAGGCAGGAACAGAGGACCATGAACTACAGGAGATTCTAGACAAGGAAAATCTAGATCTAGAACTATTTCTGGAACAAGGCAGGAACAAAGGAGTGGGCTCCTTGCTAAAAGAAGACTATGATCGAATTCAACAACTCTTTCTATGGAGGGCACAAGCAAAGGGAACTGGTGTCAAGAGAAACCACGAAAGCTAGGAGCAAAGTGGGTTCAAAACTATGGAGAACTCACATGCACAATCTCCAAAGAACTCAAGAAGGAAAAGATAGAATGAACTGCTAAACAAATGTGGAAAACTACTGATTAACTCAGGTAAGATGAAAGATCTTACCAACTATTCCTTTACTAACCTTTCTTAATGAAGCTTACAACATGGAACATTAGAGGTTTAGGTAGTAGAAGGAAACAAAGGAATCTGAGTAACAAAATTAAAGAAGAAAAACCAGACATGGTCTTTATTCAGGAGACCAAATGTTCAATGGAGAAAATAAGAGAAATTCATAATAAATGGTTAATCAAGTATGAGTATTTAGAGGTCAAGGCAAATAACTCGGCAGGTGGGATTCTTACGCTGTGGGATCCACAGAAATTTGGAATCCAGTAGGTGATAAGGAAACATATATGATAAAAAAAAATTATGGACCTTAGAAGCAAGTAGATAAACTCAAGCTTCTTACCTCCCTGGAAAATCTAAGAGCATGATATCCCAATATGCCTTGGATAGTTGTAGGTGATTTCAATATGATAAGATCTTTTTCATAAAAAAAAAAAGAAAAAAAAGAAAAAAAAGAAAAAAAGAAAAAAAAAGGAGGCACTAAACAGCTAGGCAAAGATTCTGAAGCCTTCCAAGATTTCAATATGAACATGGGACTAGTGGACATCGAGACAATAAATGGAACCTTCACGTGGAACAAGAAAAGGGGAGGGACTTCTCAAGTGGCTTCAAAACTTGATAGATTTATTGTCTCTGAGGATCTCCTCCTCACAGGACCAACCATCACAGTGTCCATTCTGCCCTTTGGAGGTTCAGATCACTGGCGAGTTCAGATGGAAGCTACTTTTATGGGAACTCCGAGGAACAAGCCCTTCAAATTCAAGAATGCCTGGTTCTCACACCCCAAATTCACCAGTAACATTGACAAATGGTGGAAAGAGGATCTGAATATTCAGGGCACTAAATGTACATGCTCCAACAGAGACTAAAATATATTAAATCCAAACTTAAAGCTTGGAACAAAAAGGAATTTGGCGATATCCTCAAGGCTAGAATTGAGACTGAATAGAAACTCCAGGAAATCAATCAGATCAATATCACAAAGGGCTTCAATGAAGAGAGACAAAAGCTAGATAATTCTTTGCAGGAAGAATGGGAGGATCGATGCTTACAAGAGGAAACTTTATGAAGACAGAAATCCAGGATTCAATGGATCAAATAGGGAGAGAGAAATACTAAGTTCTTCCACAAATCCACTATGGCCCACAGGGCAAATAATAGAATCACAAAGATTAAGGATTCTCAGGGTGTTGAGCTTGTCTCCCACAAGGACATGGAATCAAATCTAGTACAACACTTCTCTAATATTGCAAAGGAGCCAATGGAGGATAGATCTAGGTTCACTAATCAGTTCACCCAGTATATCCCCAAGTTGGTCACTAGAGAGGACAACCACAATCTCAATAGGCCAGTCAGTGAGGTGATCAAGGAAATGCGAAGTGGAAAAGCACCAGGCCCGGATGGATTCAATGTGGATTTCTTCAAAGCCTGCTGGGATACAGTCAAACAGGATATCCTCGAAGTTGTGGAAGACTCGAGAAAATACAAAAAGGTTATGAAAGCACTGAATGCTTCCTTCATAGCTTTAATCCCCCAAAACGAAAATGCTATGAATCCAGATGGATTTAGACCCATAGCCTTATGTAATGTGGTGTATAAAATCATCTCCAAAGTGGTAGCCAATAGACTCAAGCCCCTACTACCTTCCCTCATCTTGGAAGAGCAAACAGGCTATGTGGAAGGACGACAAATTCTCAACAACATCATCCAAGAACATGAGGTGGTACACTCTCTCAAAAGAAATAAGAAAGTAGGCATGATTATTCAGTTGGACATTGCGAAAGCCTATGACAAACTCAGCTGGTCTTATATCAGAGCTACTTTGAAAGCATATGGCTTTGACCAAAATTGGATAAGATGGGTTATGGCACTAGTCACCATGACCAGCTTTTCCATTCTGCTTAATGGAGCCCCTTCAAACACATTCACACCTTCCAGAGGGCTCAAACAAGGCGATCCGCTCTCCCCTATCCTCTTTGTCCTCATGATGGAAGGGCTAGGCAGGGCATTCAAAATGGCAAATGTTAAAGGTCGAATTCAGGGGATCAAGCTCACCCTGGATGGAGAGGCTGATACTCATCAACAATTTGTGGATGATACTATGCTGTAGGGCATACTCACAGTCAGGGAAGCAAGGGCAATCAAAGATATCTTAAACAACTTTGTTATGGCAGCAGGCACAGAGGTAAGCCAAAATAAGTCCAAAGTTTTTTTCTTTAACACAAATATTGCTATACAGGGAAACATTACCAGAATTCTGGGTTTTCAAAGGGATCAGTTGCCTTCCAAATTTCTTGGCATTCCTCTTAACGATAAATCTCTCAACAAGAAAATATGGGAACCAATTTTAAAAAAACTTCAGGACAAAATCAAAAAATGGACATGCAGATCTTTAAACTTAACAGGGCGACTTGTGCTCACACAGGCGGTCTTGCAAGCCATTCCCATTTCATGTTTGCAGTTATCCCTGCTCCTCAAGGTATTAAGCAACAGATAAGGAACATTCAAAGGGACTTTCTATGGGGTAGAGGGGAAGAGAAAAAAAGTGGGCCTTAATTGCCTAGGACAAGATCTGTAAGCCTAAAAGCCATGGTGGCTTGGGGCTGCATGATTCAGAAACTCTCAATAAAGTTTCGGGAGCTAAGCTTTGGTGGCAATGGATCAAGGAGCCGAATGCCCCATGGGCCAAGCTTTGGAGGCAAAAGTATGCCAAGCACTGGCAGGAAAAGGATCTTATTAGAATGACAGGATAAATCAGAGGATCGCACATGTGGAACCTTGCTTGGGAGAACAAAAGCATTGTTCAGTTTGGGAAATCCGAGCAGGGGACCGAGCTCGATTCTGGGAGGATAGCTGGAAATAGGAACCCATCCTCAACAGGATTGACCTGGCAGCCCTCAAGAGAGACATAGATAGCAAAGGCATATTAATGGTAAAGGATTTCTAGGACCAGGGAAGGAACAATGAAAAATGGAGGAAGTGGAAGGAACTAAGTTACAGTGATGAGAATCCTTTGAAGGCCATGGCAGAGGCTATCACCATGGACTTAAAGCATAGACTGATTTTGGTTTCCTCCTCACATGACCAATTAAGATGAGGGAAGAATAACAAAGGTAACTTTAACCTCAAAGAGGCAAAACAAGCAATCATAGGATTCAACTTTGTAAATGCTGATAAAGTCTGGAAAGAACTTTGGCAAACTCCTCACTGGATGAAAATAAAGTTATTTATTTGACTTGTGCATCAAAGGAAGATCCTAACTTGGGAAAACCTCCTAAAGAACGGTTTCATTGGTCCTTCCAAATGTCACCTATGTGGCTCACATGAGGAAACGATTGAACACCTACTCAACCTTTACTCTTTTTCTGCTAAGGTATGGGACTAGGTGGCCTCAAGCTTCCGACAAACTGACAGGGACAGTGTCAACATATCCAACACTCTGAAAAACTGGAGGAAGAACTTCTCAGAGAATGACATCATCAACAAAGCTTGGATGCTAGTACCAGGCTTTGTTATCTGGAATGTTTGGAAAGAACGCAACAGGTAGATCTTCACAAACAAAGCTAGCGAACCCCAGCATATAATCAATCAATTTCTAATACAGCTTAAAGAAACAATTAAGAGCATTTTGAGGTCAATTCCCATGAATCCTCCTCTGCCTCACGAGGAGATTATTATTCTTAATTTGGGTCTTCAATCCATCAATCATTAAGGAATAAGGAAGGAAGTGAGAACAATTAGCACAAGGGCCAGTAGATGGCAACCCCCTCCCCAGGGCTTCTTCAAAGTAAACATTGATGGAGCTTCTAACGGCAATCTGGGGGAAGCTGGCTTTGGGGGTGCTATAAGAGATGCTCAAGGGCACACAAAATACATCTTCCATGGCCACTTGGAAAAGGGTACCAATAACATGGCTGAACTTCTAGCTTTAGCTCAATGCTTGGAAATCCTGGTGGAGGCAAATTTATAGAATGTTATTATTAAAGCATATTCGGATTTAATCATCAGAGCAACCAAGAAGATTCAAAATGGAACTTCGCCAGATAAAGTGTCAAAGCACTGGAAGCTGCTATAGATTTTTCACCATATCCACTCTCACTTGCAGACCCTTAAAACAATTAGATTTGTTCATGTTAGAAGGAAGGCAAATATGGATGCAGATCAGTTGGCCAACGAAGGTGTGGCCAATAAGGATAGAGATTCTTGGCATGCATGGGGGTTGTTACCTGAAGGGAAACTTTGAGAGGATTGTTTCATCCTGGCAACCAAAGATTGGGATTTATGGATGAACAGTGCTAATCGAAGGGATTCAGGAGACAAGAGAGAGGATGATATCACCTAGTTTGTCTACGGTTCTAGGATATGGTTGCTATCAACAATTTTGTTAACTTTTGGATGAATGATGAAGGTTTCAAGTTGGGCAATGACGCAAAACAGACTGCTTGGGTGTATTTGGCTCAGCAGGTTTCTGTTGGGGACTCCAGGCGGAAGGCTCAGCAAGGTCTACGGGAATGTTTTGGTTTTTTTTGTGAAACCACGATCTCAATACCACAAGTGGTATTTCATGCATGACTTAGATGTTATCTGGTATTTTGGTAGGTGCATGTGATTCCACTCAATGGGTAACACATGGCATCGAGAGGTGAGAGAAAACCACTTTCATCGCGTGGTTAACCTCCGTGCTTCTCGTCCGTGCGATATCCCCTATGACCGTTGGATCAGGATTATGTATTCAATGACTGAGATGGGTAGTGCTTGTCGCCTTAGGGTTTCGGACCTGTTGTTGCTTATTGGACCCAGTTTAGAGTTGCGGTCGGGTCCGTGTGCAAGGGGCAGTAGGGTCCACTAAGGGTCCCTGTATGGGCCCCAGGCTTTCCACGAAACCATGAACACAAAACCCCAAAACCTTATGTGGTATATCGCGTGGGACATGGCTGCTATCTGGTATTGTGGAAGCGATTCCACTCAGGGGGTAACATGTGGCAACAAGAGGTGAGAGAAAACCACTCTCATCGCGTGGTTAACCTCCATGCTTCTCGTCCGTGTGATATCCCCGCTGGCCGTTGGTTCGGGACTTTGCTTTCAACAGCTGGGATTGGTTATGCTTGTTGCACGATTGTGGGTCCCTTTATGGGTCCCTTTGATTGTTGATCGTTGGATCGGGGTTATGTATTCAACGACGGGCATTCAGTTTCGTGGACTTTGTATGTTTGCCTTTGGGTCCGTCCAGTGGATGCAGTAGGAACCACTTTCAACTATTTGTAGGAACCTCTTTAAGCTTCGGTCCCTGCTTTTTTTCCGCCCCTGCTGTCTGGGGCACTCTATATATTATGTAATTTGATCAGATTAATAGAAGGTTCGTCTCTTACTTATCAAAAAAGAAGAATTCCCGGTATTTAGAATATTAAACGGAAGTAAGATCTTGGAACAAAAGTTTTTTTGTTTGTAACTTTTACAAACAAAAGTTACGATATTGATCATGCCCGATAATGAATGCTTTTTAAATGTATAATGTGGGAACTTTGCCTTTCTAGTACATCAAACATTCACGTATCGGAGGTAACAGTTTCGTAAGAGTTTATTAAATAGTTCCAACGACTTTCATTCTGATAATGAGATAACTTGAAGTTTTGTAAAAGATAATTGCAAAAACACTTACATTTACTTGTAAAATATGCTTATTAGGAAAGGAGTCCAAGTTTTAATAAATATGAGAATAAATTGGGTGTCAAAGATCTCGAAAACCTTTTTGAAGCTCAAATCAACGTACAAGAATTTGACACCAAATGGTTCCAATGAATACAGTGAAATACGGATCATTTCCTCTGTTAAGTGTAATGGACGTGATAATGGAGGAAAAGGAAATGTGGATCTCAGAGAGGTAAATCTCAGAATTTGTTTTAAATGCTTCCAATATAATACAAATCCAAAAGTCCAACAAGCAGAAAGTCTGAAATTTTGAGGAAATATCTTAGAAAAAATGAAAAGCAGAGGATCAATGTTACACAGTAATTTGTCACCGTCCCTGCTACCCCTGTTTCCGTACGTTGGAGGACGCATTCCGGGACCTGTGAACAGTGACATAACCTAAAAACACTTGCATTATGTTCCCCTGAGTATGCACTTCATGTTCCCTGAAGACACCTTCTGCAAAATATCCCTGACAAGTGCCCTTTTCCCATTATCGCGGGTCCACAATGTCTTACCCGCGCCAATCACTGAGATCCTCAAAAGAGGGTGCGACCATTGGCGCTCTGTCTCAGAACAACACCCGCGCCAACCAAGTTTGGTAATGATTTTTGACAAACGCGCGCCCAGATGTTTTTTCCCTTCAGATCACGAAGTCTTTTGAGGATAAAGTTTATTTGATAGAGGTCGAGAGTCATCATCTATCCTTGAAATCTATCCACAATGGCTTTTCGGAGATAATGCCAATCCACAATGGGTGTCCTGATGCATTGTATCTTCCTCCCTTCTCCATCTATAAAAGTTTGTCCTCATGCATTAGACAAGCTAGTTTTTGAGTAATGCTAGTTGTGATTATGCTTGTCTTGAGTGATAGTAAGAGTCTTGAAGCATAGGGAGGTTATGCTGCCAGAAGTCTGAGAGAGAGAAGGTCTATTGCAAGACATACATAGCTGCTCGCCCAGCCAGAGGAGAGGTTCAACGTCAGAACCTTGGTTGTATCTTTCTCTGTTGATTATTCATTAATAAACGACTACTGTTATGGTTCCAATCTCATTGTTCATCATGATAATGTTTGATTTATTTCCTTTCTGACTGAAATATAGTTGTATTTTAGTGGATTTTATGCTTGTATTCGCTTCGTTCTTTGCATGTGCAGGTATCCATACGCGGGGATCGCAAGGATTGTGACCTGCCGGAGCAAGGGAACGGGAGTATCAACTCTTCTTCGACATTAGCGTTGGACTCCAGGTTGGTTCTCGTAATCCACTTTTAGTATGCAACTAGGAACTTGCATAGTAGCGTGATTTGATTGTTTCTAGACCCATTTTGGGCTAGTGGGATCGCCTCTGTCCGCAGAGGGGATTTACCGCTCCAACAATTTGGCGACTCCGCTGGGGAGGAGCTATTTGTTGTTTGATTCATAAACCTTGGACGGAGTCTGAAGCACGGCCAGGCAGCCTTTGAAACGCTATTGCTTTGCATTAGCGGAGTAGATCAACGCCACTTCAGTTGATCTCCGGTTTGGTTTATGAACCGAACGGCTTGGAGTTTGTCTTGCATGTTAGTTTTCTCTTGCTTGCTTGCATAAATGAGCTTTCTGGGTCAGCTTTAAAGTTGTTTCTTGCTGTTAGATATGTCTGAGTACTGTTGACCAAACCCTGGGCTGTTTATTTATTTTTTGGGCCAGCAAACTGTGTTGGCGCGTTTTTCTCTCTGACAGTCACGCCAGTTGGCGCATGTTGCACAACAGCAACTCGCGCCAATTCTTTGATAGCGCAAGTTGCAGGCTGACAATCGCGCCAATCCTGTGAATTTTGCCAGTCTGTTTGTTGGAAGCTCTTTAAACTCAGATTTTTGTCTTTTTATATCCTTTGCAGCCTCTGGAAGTGTGTTGGACCTCTGTTTGACTGGGTTTTACCTTTATCCTTCAGTTGTGTGCTTATTTCTATCGATTTTGTATCTTAGCCCTAGAGTACCTAGGGGCTTTGCATGTCGAGCCTTCTGTGGGAAGTTTCGGTTCTTTGATTGTCCAGTCGACTCTTTGGTTGTTTTCAGCACCTATCTAGTGGTTGTTAAAGCTTGTTATTCCGTGCTTCGAGCAATTCACCTCTAGCTTGTTTGGATTTTGCTTGACTTCATTTGAACTTAGATCACATGGTTCATTGAAAGTCTTTGCGCTTTTCCTTGTTTTGACAGTTCATCTTGGTGTTTCAAAGTTGGTTCTATTTGCATTGGGTGAATTTTGTTTGTTCATGCTTGTTAATATCCCTTGAGATTTGTTTAAATGCATTATGCCATTTTAAAAGAAGAAAAAACAAAAGATCTTTTTGCATTATATTAGTTAGCATTTAATGTTATTTGTTGCTTTAAAAAAAAAAAAAAGTTTCATTTCTTGTTATTAGCTGCATTAGGATATTTGTTGCTTGTTTATTGTTCATTTTGTTTGTTTGAAAATTTCAACTCTCCTGTAGTTAGAATTCATTAAATGAAATGATAGAATTTTGGCATATAGTTTGCATTTAGGAAGTCTTGAGAGATCACATACGGTAGGACCAAAAAGCTGAAACTTAATTGAAGATCAATTGTAAAATAAACCGAATGAATCTAACAACGCATTGGAACCTAATGCACATATTCTAGAGGTCTAGGCTAGAGACGTGTTCCAGAGTCGTTAAACCTAGTCACTATTGTTTCACACTACGGTTGGGTGATTCCTCCTCTTGTGACTCGATAGTGGTCTAGCACGGACTGAGCTCCCATGTACCGTCGCGTATAAAAGGGAGACCCCACTAGGTTATCATCCTTTATCCATAGGAAGCTGAGTCTGCCGCCTTATAAGCCGTAATACACTGAACACAACATTCGGGAAGATTGACTGCAGTACGGGAAGTCCTTGGTTTTCATCTGATTGCCAAGGTGTATAAGCAGTTTTACGGATTGTTTGGTAAACCCTTTGCCTAGAGTCTCCAGAGTAGTCACTTTTGATCCTTTTTGGACTCCTTAAAAGAAAAGGTGCCATTGAGCGTCTTGTCACTTCGTGCTCATTAAACATTCGAAGGAGACTAGAGTCATCTTTTCGTCCTTTTCTCGACTCTTAAAACATGAAAAGGTCAAGTTAAGTCCGTGCGTCTTAAAATTTATTCGGCCACGATTCACATTTACCTAGTTAGATCTTGTTTGCGTCAGCTTGAGTAGGGTTCTTTCTCGTTTTCAATGGCAACCTTCCCCGAGTCTACCGGCCAAGGTGTTCCCCCGGATGGAAACCCTAGTCCGTTTCCTTCTTTTGGAAATGTCGGTGCTCCGTATATGACAACTTTGTCTTTGCCTGGGTCCACCCGAACAACATCATGTTGATTCCAAGGTGGACCTCTCCCCTTCTTCGCCTATTTCTGCGTCCTCATCTTCTACTTCGCCTGGCGAAATTCTGGATTCAAGTAACCACGTGGCTAAGAAGAAGAAGAAGAAGAAGACAAAGAAGAAGAAGACTCCTAAGCGAGAGGTTAAAAGTACAACTCAAGTCGAGCCGCCTTCTGCTCCTCCGCGGAAGGTCAAATTCCCTTGTAGGTTGTGCAAGGAGGACCATCTTCTTCGCGATTGTCCTGGCATTCCCAAGGTCTTAGAAGTATGGTCTCGCGATACGGCCCACCCCTCATCGTCCTCTGAAGCTCACGGCGATGCTACACTATCAGCTGGCAATGTTAAGGGAAAAGGGAAGATTTGAATCCCTTGTAGACTTTGTGAAGGCAATCATCCCCTTCACCTTTGTCCGCTCATGGATAAAGCCTCTGTTGTCTTGGAAAGTCTTACAGCTCCCTCACCCCAACTTCCCGTTGGTTATCAACGTCTCTCTGCAGCTGCAGATCATTGCCCTGCTGACAAAGAGATCGACCAAGATTCCTCTCTTGTCCAGCCTCCTCTTCCTGAACCTGGCTCTGCCAAGCCTGTTCCAGAGCAACCATTGGTCGGAAAGAGTGTCGACTTGAGTTCACCACCTGTCGACCACTCTGTTTCGGAAAAGCATAATTCCCATGTTCTTCTCGTCTCCTCAGATTCTCCTGAATCCGGAAATGACTCTCCTATCCCAGCTGTTCCCGAGAGTCTTGCTTCGGTTCCTTTAGAGCAAGGGGGCAATCATACGATTCCCCCACCAAGTAGTTCAGTCGTTTCCTTTCACTGGAGTCATTTGACTACCTCCCGCCTTCCATCCTATGTGCCTTTCTGGGTCACGGTACACGCCTATGATAAGGCAATACCTGACACTGTTTTGGATGAGGGTGCATCTGTTAGTCTTATGCCTACCACTACTTGGCAAGCTTTGGGTTCCCCACAGCTTGTGCCAGTCACATCGAATCTGACGGCTTTTGACGGAGGAACTAGTCAACCATTAGGGATTCTTCCAAAGTTCCCTATTACTTTGGGAGGAAAAATCGTCTATATAGACGTATCAGTTACCCAAGGTGCTTTAGATTTCAGTCTTCTCCTTGGCCATGACTATGTTTATGCCATGGGGGCCCTTGTCTCTTCACTTTTCCATGTGGTTTGCTTTCCACACGATGGAAGAATTGTGACTATCGATCAATTATCGTTCGTTCGTCCATGGGTCCCTCCTGCGCAGTCGTCATCCCCTCCTGGTTTTCATCCACCAGTTGCATCTGCCCCACCACAGATCAACTATGTGGCCACCTATCCCGTGCCTGTATCCAGCCATGCCGCCGTCGTGCATAGTGTCTTGGGGGCATTGGGTCCTGACTTCCGAGATATTGTCCTTCCACCGGGAGTGGCACTCTTGGAAGCCCCGACTTCCTATTCATTATGATGAAGTTCGGTTGGAGCATAGTTCCTTTCTTGTGTCAAGCTCCTTAAAAAATGAAACTAGGTTTGGTCGGAGCATAGTTCATTGTCCTATGTCAAGCTCCTTAAAAAATGAAACAACTCCCTTTCCAAATCGAGTATTTTGATTAAGATCTCGTAAAATACAAGTCTCAAGAGTGAACCTTCATTCCATCCACCTCGTTGAATGCAATGAAGCTTGGGGGGCATGTACCTCGATTTGCGTTATCATGCTGGGGGCATGCGAACTTATAACAAGCATAGTTTTTCGTTTCAAGCTTGTGTAAACATGAAACCAAATCTAAGCAGAGTTCTCCATGGTTCAAGCTTATGTAAAAATGAACCCATACCTGATTTACATCTCGTGATTGCCTTTTATCTGCTAAATTATGTTAGATGAGCCTTGGTTGTTTCATTCCATCACCACCATCTCTTTGGCTGATCATATGCTTTCACTTGGTTGTTTATCCTTTCATGAGGAACCGCAGCGATGAGTGGTTTTATTAGCCAGCCTCTTGACCATTATATGTTTTGAGCAGTTCCACCATTACCGGAACCAGTTGATACCCTTTATACCACTCGTTCCTCTAGGACGAGTCTCCTTTAAGCTCTTTTCTGACTCGTAAAATATGAAAAGATTGCCGAGTATTTTTTCCCTTTTGACTCGTTAAAAATAATAAAATGGAGGTCTACTTTCAGCTCTTTTCTGATCGTTTAAAGACGAAAAGATTGCCGAGTTACTGCTCTTGACTCGTTAAACGTTAATAAGAGGCGGTCGTTTTAAGTTCTTTTTGTTGACCGTTAAAACGTAAAAAGATTACCGGGTTTTTTTCGTTTCAAACTCGTTAATGGTTACGAATAGACATGGTTTTGATCGCTTTTTTACTTTTTCAGGTCGAAATCACTATTTATGAAAAGTACTCCTCGATCGTAATGGTCGGGCGGTTCCTTCGAGCATTGTTTTATACTTTTTCGGGCTCGAGAGACACAACTTTACGAAAAAGGACACCCCTGGAGTTTCCTTTTCTGATGTCTTTTCAAACTCTCTAAACATGAAAAGGCGCCGAGTTCTTCCTTTGTCAGACTCATTAAAACCTGATGACATCAGATTTTGTCGAAATGACGCACCACAAGCATATGTTATCCCCATCAAGCTTGTTAAAAATAATTGGGGTACTCGCCAGAAATGGCGGGGGAAAAAAGGAACCATAATTACCGTCGTGTCGGCAGTATGTCGCTCTTGAACATGGCACTTGTCTGCTTTCGTGTCTGGGTGGGGATATCTCATCTCATTTTTCACTTGCCTCCGTGGATTTGGATAATACTGTTTGACCTCTCATCTGCTCATTGCCTCGTCACCATGACCTCTGATCCATTGATGTCAAATATTGTCAATTCCACTATCGTGCCGCCGATATGTTCAAGAGAAGTTGACCTCTGCAGAAAAACAACCTCCCTCTGATAGCTCACATAATCCTGATTCACAACATTATCTCTCTGTCTCGTGTCGATGATGTGGGAAACATCATGGCCCACCTTCGATCAAGGTCACTTCCTGTCGACTTCAGCTCATTATCTAGGAAGCTGATCTAGAGACTCCCTTCCGGTGCCTTGGAGCCTGCATGCCTCAATGGCAGGTTCTTCGTGTTCGATGTGAGGTTTTCATCATTGGCCTCCGATCAAATGATTCTGCGGGTGTTCGACGCCAGATCACTAATTCGCACGCCGTAGATTGTACCTATAGTACCTTGAGGGCCATTTTTATTATTGGTGGTACCTATCGCGTCTGTTAACAGTTTTCATTATTGACTGGTAATCAGATGATGTTCATGCATGTTCAACTTCAGCTCATATACTCGCATGCTTGAACTTGTACTTTTGTTCGGGTCGAGATGGAGCGCAAGACCCTGGATTTTGTCTGTTGTAATCCAGGCGTGATTCTTGATACATGACTCATTCACTGGATGGCTGTGACCATACCTGAGTCGATTCATTGATCCTAACCAGATGGCTGCGTCCATACTATGGATCTAGATTATCATGTACTCTCTTATGGATGGCTGCGACCATACCACATACATCATGTATTTGAGCTATCAGTTGTATCTCTCAATGCAGATTCTCGGCGGCAGCTACATGTGTTCTTGTAAAGCATTTCACCCCTCTCTCTCTCTCGAGCCTCATACTTTAGGGGGCATCTGTTACACAGTAATTTGTCACCATTGGTCACCGTCCCTGTTACCCCTGTTTCCGTACATTGGAGGACGCATTCCGGGACCTGTGAATAGTGACATAACCTAAAAACACTTGCATTATGTTCCCCTGAGTATGTACTTCATGTTCCCTGAAGACACCTTCTGCAAAATATCCCTGAAAAGTGCCCTTTTCCCATTAGCGTGGGTCCACAATGTCTTACCCGCGCCAATCACTGAGATCCTCAAAAGAGGGTGCGACCATTGGCGCTCTGTCTCAGAACAACACCCGCGCCAACCAAGTTTGGTAATGATTTTTGACAAACGCGCGCCCAGATGTTTTTTCCCTTCAGATCACGAAGTCTTTTGAGCATAAAGTTTATCTGATAGAGGTCGAGAGTCATCATCTATCCTTGACATCTATTCACAGTGGCTTTTCGGAGATAATGCCAATCCAAAATGGGTGTCCTGATGCATTGTATCTTCCTCCCTTCTCCATCTATAAAAGTCTGTCCTCATGCATTAGACAAGCTAGTTTTTGAGTAATGCTAGTTGTGATTATGCTTTTCTTGAGTGATAGTAAGAGTCTTTAGCACAGGGAGGTTATGCTGCCGGAAGTCTGAGAGAGAGAAGGTCTATTGCAAGACATACATAGCTGCTCGCCCAGCCAGAGGAGAGGTTCAACGTCAGAACCTTGGTTGTATCTTTCTCTGTTGATTATTCATTAATAAACGACTACTGTTATGGTTCCAATGTCACTGTTCATCATGATAATGTTTGATTTATTTCCTTTCTGACTGAAATATAGTTGTATTTTAGTGGATTTTATGCTTGTATTCGCTTCGTTCTTTGCATGTGCAGGTATCCATACACGGGGATCTCAAGGATTGTGACCTGCCGGAGCAAGGGAACGGGAGTATCAACTCTTCTTCGACATTAGTGTTGGACTCCAGGTTGGTTCTCGTAATCCACTTTCAGTATGCAACTAGGAACTTGCATAGTAGCGTGATTTGATTGTTGCTAGACCCATTTTGGGCTAGTGGGATCGCCTGTGTCCGCAGAGGGGATTTACCTCTCCAACAATCAAGATTCAAAATTCACCAATTAGAGACCCTGAGTCTCTTCGAAAGAAAGGAATGTGACTTAAGGGAAAACAAAAATATGAATGAGTGTGATGCAATGGTTCAACTCAACTTTACAATTGTAAGATTTGAAATAGGCATAAATAAAATCATGGATAAGACCATTCGCTGCAAGAGTTTTGTGTGAAATTTTCCTTCGTTTGTAGTAAATCTAAGCAATGAAGAGTGTAAGCATTTCATTTTAGCTACATCGATGAGAGGCAGAATATGATTATTGACTCATATTGCTAAGTGAAAAAACATGAATTCACGTGGGTCTGCACACATGAGCGTATTAGAAGAAAAATATCGGAGAAATCACTTGGCTATACTTTAGAAAGTTATGATATATCAAACTTCTGATAAATCATATTTAAAGAAATAAGCAGAGGTGGGATGTGATATTCGAACTTTTATATCAGTGACAGTATATCGAGGATTTAAAGAGCAAGCATCCGATATGAAAGTCTTGATATAGGTTGAGGATGGGAATATCAGATATTGAAAGTAAGAGGCATCGGGAATACCGAGAGTGTAGTGAATAGGTGCTTCTTATAAAACTTTCAATATGATAAAGATGGAGGTATCGCAGGGGGGTGGGTAGGACCGAATATCTAGATATCGAGTATTGAAATATCGGGATATCAGGAGTATTTGAGCATCGCACATTTTATAAGTTATGATATTTGCGAAGGATAATATACAAAGTGGAAGTTGTGGGGCGACAACTCTTAAAGTTTTTAATTTAAAAGAAAGCGCCCAACTCAACTTTGCCTTTTAACAAAAACCCCTTTAATAATTATATTAACTATCGGGAATCACACAGAAGATTGCAGGTGAATTTTTCTTTGCACTTTCAAGTTGTTGCGTTATCACTGCTCTACGCATAGCTAGGGCTGCAGCCTCCTCGGCTGATCTTGCTCACGGTCTGGGCCTCATGCCCCTCAGCATCGTTTCTGAACGTGCTCTGATCCGATCCTGCTAGTGATTCCCTCTTCGGCTATGAGATGCAGCGTCTCCCTGCTACTTGTCAAAGCGCAGCTAGGGCTAGTAGCAGTCTTTGATCATATCTGCTTGCTGCGTGGGCCTCAAGATCATGGAGACCCAGGGATCACCTCTTTCTCCTTCGCCACCTCCTCCCCCTGCCGCGGAAGCTGCGTTCAACTCTCTGCTAGCTTCTTTGCCTAAGAAGAAGAAGTCAGAAGCCTCCAAGTTTGTCAAAAAGCTTGAGGATGTACCAGAGGTCACCCTTCCTCCTGAGGGCTCGATCCAGGTCGCTTTGTCCCTGGTAGATCGAGCCCTAGTGGGTCAGTTCACGGGCCTTTGGCCCTCTCCAAAATTGACGAAGATATGGGTTGTCAAGAACTGGATCCCACTGATAAAGAACAACGTAACTTCATATTTCCTGGGAAGAGGCTACTTCCTATTTGAATTCAACACAAAGGAGGATAAAGACTTGATTTTCAGGAATGGTCCCTATTTCATGGGATCCCGGGGTCTCTACCTCAACAAATGGACCCCAGACTTCGATCTTGCCGTGGATGTTCTGATGGCAGTCCCTATTTCGGTTCAGCTCCCGAACCTCCCAGTGCACTATTGGAATTGGGATTCCCTCAAGCACATAGGCAATGCCCTGGGAAAATTCATCGACAGGGAAAACAACAAGGATCAGTATGACTGCGCTCGGATATGTGTTAAGGTTGACTTAGAGGTGGCACTTCTAGAGGCCATTAAAATAAATGTTGGCAACTGGACGCATGTGAAAAAGCTGGATTATGAGCAACTCCCATTCAAGCGCTGCAAATGCCACATCTACGGCCATTTTGCTAGAGGGTGCCCGAACAAAGGAGAAGTAGAGAAAGGGAAGGAGGATGGTTGGAATCAAGTTAAAAGGACAAAGACCTCTCACAAGAAAACTGGGGCCCCAAATGGGCAAGGCCCTCATCCGACCTCTGCCCAAAATGGACCTCCACAGAAAAGCTAAGAAAACAGGTACAAGATCTTAAGCTTTCCAGAAGAGGTTCCATAGGAAGAGGAAATGCAAGATAAAACCCAAGATAAAGGGATCTCAGCAGGATCAAGGCCAGGAGAAAGTGTTACTGAAAGACATAAGGAAAAACAAGCAGAAGCCAACGAGGAGGAACAAGTCTCGGAGGAATCAGAGGAGGAAGGGGAAATAGGAGAATCGCAAACATCGGTCAGAAGATCGTCATAGGGCCGCAAATATGCTAGATAAAAGAGAGAACAAGAAACCTACAAAGACAAGCTTCAGGGTAGTCAGCCCACTATGGAGAAACTCCTTGCTAAAAATCTGAAGGTGACAAGAAATCGGGCAGAGGGTTCCAAGGGGGCCCATCAACATAAAAATAAATGATTAAGATAGTCTCTTGGAATTGCAGAGGAATGGGGAGTAGAGTGAAAGAATAAGCAATGAGAAGTCTTATAAGAATAGAAGCCCTAGATATTCTTCTAATTCAAGAGACAAAAATGGAGGACAACGAGTTTCTCCAAATCAATAAAATTTTTGGAAGGAAGGCAGAGGTCAAGCCGTCTCAGCACGGGGAGCCTCTGTAGAATTTTCTCTACATATTAGCTGGCTCATTGATATCATGTAGAAATTTCACCTACATATCCAACTGATATATGCAATGTACTAAAGCATAATACTATATCTACATCTACCATAAACTTTGCGGAAGCTAATCAACTATGAGCAACATCAAGCATGAACACATAGAACTGATAAGAAGGAATCAATCACACATAACACAGAAGAATTTATCCGGGAAAAGCACCAGCCTAAAACCCCATCTCTGTATTATCAATCAAGTGGAAATCCTCAACAACATACAAAAAGAATCAGCTCAAAAGCTATCCTGCTCTCTCTGTACTATGATGATCTTCAATCAGAAGATGAAAATCATGGACTACCTAGGCCTCATTATATAGGTTGTAAGTTGGCCTGATCATACCTGTTGTCACCTCAGGTCCAACTACGTAGTCATAGAAGAAAATAGATTCCTTCCTCATGCAAGGAATACCTACTAGAAATATCCTAGCATCTGTTAGTACACTGTCCCTCATCTGATCTCAACTGGGTCTCTGTTTGAACTGGCACGCATCAGTTATCCATGAGAGAATACTTAGTTATCTGAAAATAATAGTCGTCACATGCATGCAAGCATCAACAAACTATATCTCATTAATTTAACAACTTGTTAAATTAATCTAACTGGACTTGACTAAGTTAAACTAAGTCAACTGATCCTCTCAATATAAAACTGAACGTTATCTCCTTTAATCAAGGGATAAATTCCTAAATCAAGAGAGAAAATAATTGCATGATCTCACAAAGAATTCAAGTTTAATTTTCCATAACTAATTAACTCATGGAGATTAATTAATTAATATTTTAAACTGATGGTAAGACCAAATTCATTTTTACTTCCTATAGTTAGACTAGGGACTGCTAAAAATAGGAAGGGACCTATAAATGTTGTTTTTAGAAGATTCTATTTTTCGCAGTTTCACCTCTCACCCAAGGTGGCCAAAATGCTCATTGGCCAAACTGCTATTTTTAGACATGTTATTTTTAGTAGATCTATTTTTAGCACTTTCTAAATTTATCATTTCTTGTTGCACATTTTTCAACAACCTCTGGGGGGTTGGGCTCTCTCTGGAATAAATCCAAGTATTTGTTGGTTACAGAGATCCTCAATACCCATTGGTTGTTTCTGAAGCTACAACACGTGGACTCGAGGGAGGCATTTTGTCTCTTCAATGTCTATGTCCCAGTAAATGCACGGGAGAAAAGGGTCTGTTGGGACTCCATCAGGCAACTGTCGGAATCAGAGAATTTGGAAAACATCATAGTTGCTGGAGATCTAAATCTCACCTTGCATGTTGAGGAAAAGTGAGGAGGCAGTATCATAAGGGATCCAACAAGGGATTGGGTGGAGGATCTCATGCAGGACTGGGATCTGCTCGACATCTCTCCTTCCAATGGTAAGTGCACCTGGTCTAACAAAAGAATAGGCCCCAACCACATTGTTGCAAGACTTGATAGATTTCTAGTGCAGATTTCCTTTCTTTTGCTTGGTCTCGAGTCTAGAATGCACATCCTGCCTTGTAGCGTTTCAGATCACAAGCCTATTAAGCTTGAGATACTGGATCATAATGATCTTGGCCCTATTCCTTTTAGATTCAGTCCACTTTAGGTCAAGAATCCTGAGTTTCTGAACTTGGTTCAAGATTGTTGGAAAATGTCGATGAAGGTCTCCCCCTTCTACATCTGGGAGGAAAAGCTTAGAAGACTAAAAGTTGTCCTAAAATCATGGGCCAAATCCCTCCCCAACCCTGCAATAGAGAGAAAATTGTTCCAATACAGACTCGATCAACATCATGCCCAAAATGAAGATGTAGAAATCATTAGAGATGTATTAGATCAGGAGGTCGATCTTCAACAAAATTTCCATAAAGCTTGCCTCTCGGAGGAAGAATATTGGAGACAAAAGTCTCCGAGTCTATGGCTTAAAGCGGGAGACAGAAATTCCGCCTTCTTCCACAGACAAGCCCAAGCGAGAAAGAGCTTCAACTCTATTGCAGAAATTAAGGAAGGGAACTCTATCCACGAGGATTTCGGGAGCATCAAGAAAGCAGCTTTCACTCACTTTAAAAAACTTTATAGTGAAGAAGGAGTGACGGACCCAAACTCCAAATTCTTGGGGGTGGTCCCTATTAAGATCTCCCCCACAATGAATCAACATATTGAAGCAAAGATCACTATAAAAGAAATAAAGGATGCTCTCTTCAACATGGAGCCCGACAAAGCCCCAGGCCCGGATGGCTTCACCGCAAGATTCCTCCAATCCTGTTGGCAGATTGTGGAAAAAGTCCTCTACAAAATGATCTTGAAATCTCAAAATTGCCAGAAAATAGGGGGCAGCACCAATTTTTCCTTCCTTTCCCTCATCCCCAAGGAAAAGGGCGCTAAGGCTTTCAATAGGTTTCGTCCCATCTCTCTTTGCAACATTGGATATAAATTAATCACAAAGGTGATCGCTAATAGGCTAAAAGGTATCCTCCCAGCCATCATTCCGGAGAATCAAGGCGGGTTTATTCAAGGGAGACAGAATGCGGACAACTTCATCCTAGTTCAAGAGGCGATTCATTCAAGCCTACAATGCAAAGAGAAAGGTATGGTAATCAAACTAGACTTGGCAAATGCTTTTGATCGAGTCAGACTTAGTTTTCTTTGGGAAGTCATGCAAAAATTTGGCTTTGGAATGAATTTTATCAATTGGATTCGAGCTTGTATTGCCGATCCTTGGATCGCTCCCTTGGTGAACGGGAGAGCAGCAAACTTTTTCAAAGCATCAAGAGGACTCAGGCAGGGTTGTCCCCTTTCCCCGCTTCTTTTTGTCCTCCATGTTTCTGTCCTGAGTTTCTATTTAGATCAGAAGCTGGTTGATCAAGAGATCCTGGGGCTCAACATTGCCAGAGGGGTTAAAAATGTAAACCATGCTCTATTTGCCGATGATACTCTCCTGCTAGGGGCTGCCTCCGCCCGATCTGCCTTAAGGTTTAAGGAAGTACTAGATGAATATTGTGAAGCTACAGGCAGCATTTTAAACGGGAAATTCAATGTTTTCTGTTGGAATATCTATGCCAACACTCTCACCGCCATCTCTAGAACTTTAGGCTTCTCTGCCTCCGTCAATTGGACTTCCTTTATTTATATGGGCCTTCCTATCTTCCGCAAACTTGCCTACAGCAAAGAATAGTTCCCTCTGCTAGACAAATTCAAGGCAAAAATTCAAGCTTGGGGATTCACTTGGCTAAATCTTGCCAGCGAAACAGTTCTCATCAAATTCGTACTCAATATTCTACCCATCTTCCAATTCTCTGTTATTCTAGCTCCAACTGGCATCATCAGGAAAATGGAAGCCTTCATCCGCAAATTCTTTTGGAAAGGTGGCAATCACAATGAAAGAAGAATCCCATTGGTAAGCTGGGATAAAATCTGTAAGCCCTTGAATGAAGGTGGTCTGAACTTTAAGGATCTGAGTCTTCAAAACATAGCCATGGGAGGCAAGATTTTTTGGAAAATCATTGGTCCTCATCTAGGCTGGGCTCAAAGAGGATTATGGAAGAAGTATATTACTGGGGCATGGAAAAGATGCTTGGACAATTCCCTACCCACCACCGAATCGCAATTGTTAAAACTTTGTAATAAAGCAATTCCTCTAATTTAAAACAACACGTTTTGGATACTCGGCAATGGACAAGAAATTAGTCTCTGGGATGATAGTATCATGATGTACCCTCCCCTGTCGATCAATGACTCCCTTCAAGAGCTGCGTTTGTGGTTGGATGGCGCTGGGCTCTTTACACTTTGGGACGTCTCGACATGGACAGGCAACACTTGGCTGCGTTGGAACCCGCCGCCCGTCCCAGCTGAGTTGACCAACGATCGGGACACTCTGCTCACACTATTGAATGGGAAGGCACCTCTGCGTGCAGGGAAGAAGGATGTCTGTGGCTGGGGAGCTAAGCTTGGAACATATATAGTAGCGCAGGAGTACAAATCATTGCAAGAGCGTCCACATGTTCCACCAGATCCTGCTGTGTGGAAGGGTCTATGGAGTTACAAGACCATGCCAAAGGAGGACTTTTTCTGTTGGTTGTTATGCCACACGGGAATTCTTACTGAGAACAGGTTAAAGAAGAAAGGATTCCATGGATCCTCACGATGCCAATTGTGTTGTGACATTGAAGAGAATGCCCACCATTTAATGTTGGAATGCAAATACTCAGTAGAAATCTGGCAGAATCTCTTGAGCCACTGGAAAAGAGTGTTCATCTTGCCAATCTCTATCTCTGATTTATTTTTAACCTGGTGAAATTTTTATCCAGAAACCCTTCCAAAAAATGAAAGCTTTAAGGTTGCTTGGCTCTCCTTGCCAAAATTTATCTGCTGGCAAATTTGGCTTGAGAGAAATAGAAGAATTTTCAGAGATGAAGGGCGAAATCCGAAATTCATTATAATAAAGATAAAAAGTCAATGGAAAGATAGTCTGGGTGAGCATTTGTCGGATTTGAACCTAAGTCAGCAGGACTTAGATTGGGGCGCTTTGTTAGATCTCCATTTCCCTCGAGAAATAAGACATCACAAGGAAAAAAAAGAATGGCAATTCAGAGGGAAGGAGAATGAACTATGAGAATGGCTCACCAGGCAACCCAAGCATACCTTGTTCTTTGATGGGGCAGCGAAAGGAAACCCTGGTATGGTAGGGGCAGGAGGAGTTATAAAGAACAAGGAAGGCTGAATTGTGACTAACTTTGCTTGGGGATTAGGGTACTCCACAAGTATCCAAGCTGAAGCCTTGGCTCTTCTTCAAGGTCTCAAGCAAGTCAAGGCCCTTGGTTTAACAAAGGTAAATGTTGTCGGAGATTCTAAGTCCATTATTAAAGTCATAGTGGAGAATTCCCCTCCTGCTGATCTTAGATTAGCTAGAGTGGTGTCAAGGATCAGACTTTTGGTGAAATCCCTTCAGTCTGTTAATTTATTTCATGTATTGAGGGAGAACAATAAGGATGTTGACTCCGAAGCCAACAGAGTTGTGCCTCTTGCAGCTAGCTCTCTCTTGAGAGATGGGGTCGAGGAGTGGTACTCCATTCCATAATCTTGTTCTCATGTTTTACTGCATTATAGTAAATCAATTTGTTTGTGTCCATAAGATAGGGAAAATAACAGAAATAGATTCTCTAGTTCCGAGTAAGAAACATTGGCACCCAAATCTTGGGGCCTTTGATCATCTGGTGGATGAAAGTTCATGGGCTTGGCCTGAATTATTGTAACCCATGAAATGCATTTTAGCCACAGTTCTAATATAAACCCATACCCATTCTTGTAAAAAAAACAAAAAAAACTATCGGAAATATTTGATCGGAGAATGATTTTATCGTAACTTTATTACGAGGACAGTTGCAATATTATAATGATCTGATATGAATCTTCCAATAATGCATTAAAGGCTTATCGGGGTTTTAATGAATAGAAGAAAAACTAAAGAATACCCAAATTCTGACGAAACAACAAATACTTCCTTGAACATGTTGCAGATTTAGAAAGGGTTGGCTGCTTGCTTATTTCAAGTCTCCAAAATCAAGTCAATGAAGACCTGCAAAAAGAAACAGAACATAAATAAGAAATAAACTATGAAAAAAGAGAAAATCAAACAACAGATGAAGATGAACTTGTTAATGCATACTTGGAAGAATATTGACTATAAGTTTACCTCATGAATCTTCACATTCTCCCATGCATTTCTCAAAATTCACATATGTTCAACCTCATCTCCTTATTTAATCTAAAATGTTAAGTAATGAACTTTCAAATTGCATCCTCCTTAAATTTACATCATAGGACAAGAGTGGTGAAAATGAGCCTTTTCAGAAATACTTGTGAATCAAAAAATTGCCAAGCCGTAACAAATCCTTGGAATTTCTTCATATAACATTTTTTAACAATGTGATGAAGTTTTGCAAAAACAAGACAATCAAGTGCTTTCACAAGTGTGTATGATCCGACTATATAAGAATTTTGATATGTTCTAAGCCACTTTGCCAGAAAATGAAAGGGAATGCCAAGGGAAAAGCTTGGGCTCATTACTTGTTTATTGAAATTATGAAATAAATGCAAACATAAAAGGAATTTAAATCTAAATTAATCTATCTCTAATTCTAACTAAAAAGAAACATGACTAGGTATAGTCATACTTCCAATGTAACCATGTAAGCATTTTATTCCCTATATGTATGTACAAGTCACACATCAGTAACAAAAATAAAACTGCAACTAAATTATTAAAATAAAAGTTCAGCCTACTCTATACAATTAACAACTTCGACAAAATAAATTTATTTACAAAATTATTACCTTGAAATTATTCCAACCAAATGTTTACAAGATCATAAAAAATAACATGAATTTTAGTGAATGATTGGAAGAAGTTCAAAGGAAGAGGAAACATCATGCCAGGCTTGAATGATACATTTTTAATCATTGAAGCCTGTTGAATACTGGCAAAGTGAGAAATATTCCTGAGCAGTGGAACTTTTAGATATTTTTCAAATGAGTCAATAAAGAACAGATGAACATTTAAAAGGTTTCTAGAAGTGTCCCATTGCTAGTCAGAATGAAATGGTGCACTCTCAGGTGCCAGAATTTGTGATGAACTTATTTGAAAATTAGAAATAAATTGGTCAAGCATGAACAAATAAAATTTCAAAATAAAAAGTAGTCGATGTTCATGCTTGAAATTCTGGAATTGATTTTCATACAAACTTATTAACGCACTTGAGGAGTGTCTATAGTTTGAATGCTCAAATTGCCAACACAATGTGTTCAAAAATTCAAAAATGAAATTCGAAAGAAAAACAAATTCAAATCGAGGGAACTGAAAATGAAGCAAATTCAAGTTTACATTAATGTTACAAATAATTGTACAACATGGCTGAGATTCATTTGAGAAGATTTTTTTCCCACAAGCATTAATATAAATTATAAAATTAAACTCATTGTTTGTTTTCTTTTACATGAATGAGAAGATTTCAAGTTTATGATCCAAAAAGGGCATTTCATCATTGTAGGAATTAAAAATTGGAATAGGTTCTTGAATATCAAAATTAATATAATGATTGAATGTTTGAAAACTAGAATGTGCCATAATAAATCTTTGATTAAAATTCTCTTTATCTTCAAAAATAGATTCACCTAAGGAATCACACAAAATCATTTCTGAAGGGAGAAGAGGTTGAGTGTTTTCATTTTCCCAGTCATCATCATAAGTAACTTCATAAGTGTTATTTTCCTTTGAATTAAATAAATTAGAACCAAACAAGTGATTGACTACCAAATTAAGAGAATCTTCAAGTTTATTAATTGAATTATCGATTAAATTTTCTCTACCAATTTTTAATAATTCATTATTAATATTAGTTCCTCTGTTTAAAATTAAATTTGAATTTAAAGGGACTGTTGATTGATCATGAATTAAATTAATATTGTTAAAAATATCAGGGTAGAGAGAAAAATAGGAAGTTGAAGATATATACCTGAAGGTTTCTCTATGCATAGATGATTTCTAATTTTCCAAAATAGACAATTCAGATTCTTCATGTATTTGATCGATTTGCAAATTTTTTGCTAAGCTGCTCCATCATTTGCAATTTATTATCAGTAGATTGTGAATTAATTTCAGTAGTAGACTGTGTGTTGTCGACATTCTCTAGTTGATTAAATTGCTGCTGATTTAATTGTTGTTGATTTCTGCTAATAGATTGTGCATTTTGTTGAAATTCTACTTGATCAACATTATGTAAATTTGGAGCATTTTTGACATAATGATTAGCATTTGTAATTTCATTTCATGAAGAATCGAAGTTGTCATTTTGAGCAAGTGTATCACTATCAACAAAGGCTATACTTTCTGGTTCTTGATAGTTATCACAGGACAGAGACACTAAATGCTTGAACCATCCAATTAATTGGAATTGAGGAGGCAAATCTTTGGACCTAAATTGCATTAAAATTAATTTAAATCTAACATAAAACATATCCAAAGTCTCACCTTCCATCCTACACAATTCTTCTAATTGATCACACACCTTTTCGTAGTCATATTCGTGAAATGTGTGAAGGAAAATCTTCGAAAATTCGATCCAACTACGTACAAAGGCAACTGAAAGTGACAAGCACCAGTCTTTGGCTTTTCCTATCAAAGTACGAGTGAAGATTCTGCAAATAATATCTTCATCAATATTGAAATTATTGCAACTTAAAATAAATTGAAGGAGATGACTAAAGGAAGATGTCTTACCATTTTATTTTACTTGAGAGAGGATCTTGACTGCCTTTACTGGAGTGGTTTTTGGATGAAGTCCAATAAATAAACTCCAAGGAAGTCTTTTACATGGGGCCATAGTAAATAGAATAAAAAAATTCAAAGAAAACAATTCACTGGCCCTCCTTCTAGCACCAAAAATGTTGAAGGCTCGAAATTCTCTACCTCAACGTTATAAGGGAGACCACTCGGTCGGGACCTTAGAGCAGCTTCTTTTCCATTTGGAATTGTGGTTTAAACTGGTTAAACTAGGTCCAATTACCTTCTCTCTATTTATATCATCTTAAAGTATGACTTTCACTTACCAATAGAAGAGACACCATATCAGCCCTCTTGCTGATCAGGCAAAAAAGTGATCCTTAAGTTGATCTGGGGCTCAGCCAAGCCACAACTAAATTTTGCCTCTTTGATAAGAGAACTTCTAGGAATGTCTAATTAAGTCTAAATGCAAGCAAAAGGAAAAGAATTCTAATCCTATCTCGATTAGGAAGATATAGATCTAACCCAACTTAGAGCAAAGTAATTAAATGATTGAGATTTCAACACGCCTGATTTATGATGAATATTTGGCTATGGAAGTAGTTCAATTAATTGATATTATAATTTACCAAACATGTTGTTTAGAGATCTATTAACAATGAATGATGAACTAATAACATTAGGAAGTAATTCTTATAATGCTAATGGAAATTAAATCAGAATTAGACGACAACTTTCTGAGTAAATAGTTACTCAGAAATCTGATTTAAGCATAAGAGCATAAGATGAAATTAACAACAGAGTTACGAAACAAACAGATTAGATAGCTAATCTATAAGACATAAATTCATATCTATAATAGTGCATACTATAAATCCAATTAACATAATTCTGTCATCAAAAATGAATTTCATATTAAAAATAATAGTATTTCTAATACAAACAAATTTGAACTTGTTCCCCTGCTTTGTTCTTTGAATTTGGTCTCCTACAATCCTCTCCAAAGCATAAACTCTGCCGCTAAAAGCAAGAGCTGCAATAGTGTAAGCTTTGTCTCTCATACACAGTTCAAAAAGGAAAAAGACAAATCCCAATAATTCCTAGATCTAAGATTGATCCTCTCTACCTACAGCCTGAAATCCCTATTACAATAGTGTTTTAAGAATTACAAAATTGCAGAAGAGAGAAGCCCCTTGCACATTCTACAAACCACTATTTATAATTTACAAAAATGAATTCCAAATAGGAGAGTTGTTGAAGAGTAATTTTGCTCCAATAATTTTCATTGGTCCAAATTCCTTTTCTTCTATTGCTCAAGCAATTCCATTGATTGAAATATCATTTTTCTCATCTCTTCAATTGTCTTCCTATTAAAACAATTAAAATTTAATTAAAATACAAATTAAAATCAAAATACCAAATCTGGAACACAAAATATCTCCAATCAAACTCAATTAAATAAATAAATAAAAGGAAATTTGAGCTTTTCATTGATCTCTATAAAGATTTAATTGGTAAAGAAGAATTTAGTCGAATGAATCTGTATTCAACAAAGGTTATGAGCAAATGAAAATGCATAAAATGAAACTCAAAAATTTAATTTTGTTTAAAAAATTGGATCTTGATCTTCTGCTAAATTTTAGACTCATTAAATGATCAAGTCTAGTTATGAAACTAACTCAAAAATATTCTCCATGATTTTATCTATCCAATGAGTTGTCCTGGGCCTCATTTGACCGAGTAAAACTCAACTTATGAGCTTTTAAAGTTGAAGTGTCAAAATTGCTAGAATTCTGAAAAATTTGCTCCCTAGAATAAAATTAAGACATTTTAATTAAAATCTAATTCTAAATTAAATTACAATTATTTCTTAATTTGTACTAATTTAAGCAGTTGTCTATAATGCGACTTTTTGGAAGCCTTTCTGGTGGGTTTTTCCGGTCAAAATCCGGTAGCAATTTATTGGAATCGTAAGTTTGATAGCTAGTTTCTACACAATTAAAGCGTCCCAGGGGTTTTTCAGGGTGCTGAATCCAAATATGCAGTTAATAAACCATTTTAACTGCAACAAATCAAGATTTAACCTCAATTTCTTCCGCCGGATTCCGTCACTGGAATCTCCAAAAAGTCGCATTATAGACAACTCCTTAATTTAATTGTAATTACAAAACAAATTAATTATATATGATTAAAATAAATTTTAATTAAAAATTATAATTATAATTAAAATATAATATAATATCATCAAAGAGATTTAGAACAGTTGGTGAAGGAGCGCGCTGTTAAGGCGCTCTGTAAGCAAAGGTCACCGGTTCTAGTCTTGCCGATACCAAAAAATTCAGCATGGTTTCTGCTGGTGCAGCTTAGGCCGGGTGCGATCCCCGGGAGACTTTGACGGCTTAGACACCCTTGAGTCGTGGCCTCTCAGCCACAGGATAAGAATGATTTTCAGGATTCACCCACTTATCAACCGATATATATATATATATATATATATATATATATATATATATATATATATATAATTTTAATATAATTAATATAATTTAAAAAACAAATAAACCAATATAATAATCCCATATCACAAATCTTCACGTGGCTTTTTGATTCATTAATGAATCAAATGAAATAATGGAGGCAAATGAAAAAAAGGCACCGGAGTCATAAGGCAACCTTATAATAAATAAAATAGCCATCGTATAAAATCGAATATCGAAGGCGAATTGATATTACAAGTTTTTAAATATGCACTGAATGAAAACTCTGATATTCGATATTCTGATATCGAGATTTTTATATTTGCTATTTTTTTAAATATCATAAATTTTTTTATTGGGACTTTCTCTATCGAGATTTTTTGCAAAAGAGTAAAGGAGGAGTTGAGGTGAAGGGGGGCCCACTTTGGTAATTAAAATCCTACAAAATGAACTATATCTACTTTGCAATTTTGATATTTCGAGTCTTGTAATTTCTTAAAAAAAAAAGATTTGGAATAAATTACGGAGATCTCGAAAGCATATTATTTTAATTGTTCTACAATTTCGCTGGGCGATTTTGTAGGACCGTTAGTGAAAAATGAAAAAATAGTAAAAATTAATTAGGGATTAATATTTACAATGAATTATTGATTTAATTACAAAAATTAAAATATATACATTTTGTATATTTTTTAACCGAGACGGTAAAAATTCTTGGACTTCGGTCGAGCACCATTTACAAACCGTGTAACCAAATGAGATGAAACGAGTACCAATGGAAAGATAGCGAAAATTTAAACTCAATGAAGCGATCAAAATAGAAATTCGACGAAAATGAAGAAAGGCAAATTTGTAGGACACTTAATCAAAAGAAAATATTAAAAGGTGATTTAGCCAAGAATTTATGGAAAGGGTCCCCATTATTTGAAGTAAACAAGTAAAAAATAGGAGGTTGTTTGGTTTCCCCTACAACAGGTCCCATTTCCAACTTTTCATACCAAGTTTTCTTTTATAGCAAGGGATATAATCATTGTTTTCATATGATTAAGCCATTAATAGTTTTCTTGTAAGGCCTCCTTATCGAATATTGCAATGAATCTGGCTAGATATATTTACGATGAATAAATTGACATGATAAACCTAGCCCCTATATGAGCCTCTAAACACTTTTTACTACTAGGGCGTTTGAAAATATATTTTGTTCCCCATCCTTCCAAGGCTTTTGAGACAAAAAACTTGTCTCACCTTACCCAAGAAATCCCTTTCTTATCTCTAACCCATAATAGAGGAACTTAATGCTAAATTTTCTTATTTATCTAGCACTCCCTTAAGGATCCAATTGAGGGACATCCAATACACTAGGATTACTTCCAATATATATTTTAGGAGACCAATCTCCCTCCTCTTGACAACCATCTAAGGCACTAAAAATAAATTCTTCTTTGCACATTTCCCAAAAGCTAATTCTAGTCAAATTTGTGATAATTATTCAGTTTTAACTAGAATCTCAAGTATTTTAAACCTTCATTAAGACCCATCCTCTTAAAATGATATGACCTTTTAAAGTATTCCCAATATTCCTCCAAAAATCCAACATAGTTGATAATTGATTTTCCAAGGTTAACTTTCATACAAATTGCACGATAATAAAGATCCAAGATTTCTTTAAACTTATTCACGCCCCTTCTTGAAACCTAAAAAATTATAATAATGCCATCTATAAATAATAAGAAAGTCAAAAAATTCCCACCTAACCAAACTCAAATAGCTTAGTTCAGCCCTTCTATAGTAATTTAGAATAAGAGGGGAGACATTGGGCACTCTTGTCTCAATCCTTTGCTTATCCAAAAGAAACTTGAGGATGCCCCATTGATTAGGACTAATAAATACACCGAGGTGATATAAATCACGACCCAATTGATGAAATGGACACCAAACAATCGGTGAGTTAGAATTTTCCTAAGGTGTAAACAACTTCCTTTTTTTATAAGATTTTTATATATCAATCTTTAAGATCTCTAGCTTTAGATTCTTAGTTTTAATATTGTGCATGCCCTCAAATGCCACTCCAATGGATTCATGAATTTACCTCCTTGCAAAAAACCAAACTGCTCTCTCGAAATGGAATTGAGTGCAGTGCTTGATTCTTCTTGCAAGTGACTTTAAAATATTTTTACATAGGCAATGATATAAAGATATGGGTTTGAAGTACTCAGAGGAGGTGGTATTATCTCTTTTGGGAAAAAGACGATAAATGTTGAGTTTAAAGTTGCTAAAATCTTGTCGAAAGCCCTAAAATCCTGTACCATTCTAATAAACTCTTCCTCATTTTCCTCATAAAATACTAGAAAGAATTCAACTAGCTAGGCATCTGACCCTAGTATTTTCTCCTTTTGGAAGCTATGTAGTACCACCTAAAGACCCTTTTGCACACTACCTTCATTAAGTTCTTATTTAAGGTCCTTACCACTTCTACCATGGAATCCTTCTCTTCAAACCTACAAATATTTGGAAATTTTCAAAACATGCCCTAGCCATGTCCTAAAATTTGATTACTTCAATTCCATCCAAACCTTGGATTCAACGCATAGTGTCTTTATTCCTCCTCTCTGTTGCATATTGAGGAAAGAACTTTGAGTTATCATATCCTTTTTCTAGATACATTTCCTAGCTATTCAACCTCCACAACACTTCATTTTCTATTAGTATCTTTTTTCTTTTCTACTCAAGAGTCATCACCTTCTCTTTTTGTCAGAGATAACTCCAATGCTGGATGATTTCTCATTAAGGTGCGATATATATATATAAAAAATGATGCAACCATTGATTTCATATTTTAAGGTTGAGTGGCTCTCCTATACACTTATGACACTTCATTTTTAATTATTTATAATTAACACAAAATCTTGAAGGATTGTGGCCAACATTCCCCCTCTTAAGCCAAAAGGTGTTCGCGAGTCTAAGAATTATTCTAAACAATTAAAACTTTTCTCTTTCAAGTGCTTTGGTGAAGATGTTCACAATTTTCTTGGTTGTGAAATATTATATCAAATGAATTATCTTCACCTCTACTTGATATCGAATCAACTGGTGATTTGTGATGATGTTCTTGGTTTGTATCATGGAATTTGGGATTCTTAGCCAACTTTATTGCGAAAGTATTGTCAACTAGAAGATGAGTTGAATTCACTTGTTTCTCCTCCAAATATTCAATTGTTTTCCTGAGCCGAATAGTTTCTTTTATAGCTACCATGTATTATGCCTCTACTGTGAAATTTGTTGGAACTGATTGTTCTCATGGCCTCTAAGAGCCCACTATTGATCCAAGACTCATGAGATAGCTTGAAGTTGATACTGCATTTTCTTTGTCCCATCAAACCTTGAAAAAAATATCCAATTGGGATGAATTTAATTATCTTAGAGTACTTAAGTCCAAAATCTCGAGTTCCCTATAAGTGCGTTAAGACCCTTTTTGTAGAGTTGCACGAAATCTAGAAAAGATGTCAACAACAAATGAGATATATAATGATCTAGTGGTGGTAAGGTAGATGAGGTTTCCCAAAAGTTGTCTATACTTGGTTTCATCCTCTAATTCATTCCCTTCTTTTGATGTGAACTTCAATTTTTATTGCATTGGAGTAGAGAGAGGATTACATTCAATCATGCCAAATTTGTTCAGCAATTCTCCAATATATTTTTTCTAGGATATGAATATGTACTTCGAATTTTGAATCACTTCAATTCCCTAGTAGGAATAAACATGTCCCAATTCTATCATCTTAAATAGTTTCTTCAAATATTCCTTTATAGATGCAATATAGCCTTTATTGTTCCTTATTTATCAATAGATCATCCATATATACTACAAGATATACAACAATGTTTCCAACTTTATTGACAAACAAAGTTGCATCGTCAAGGTTAAAGTGCTTGAAATTTAACTTTAGAATATGCTCAATTAACTTTTCATACTAGGGTCATCATGCTTGTTTTTAATCCATATTAATAAGGATTTGATAAGTTTATAAACTTTATGTTCTTGTCCCTTCATGACAAAAAATTCAAGTTGAGACATTAAGACATACTCTTTTAAGTATCCATTCAATAAAGCAATCTTCACATCAATTCGATGAATTTCCTATCGATTTTGTGTTGTAAAGGCAAATAGAGTACGGATTATGGCCCAATTATGGTGGGGCCAAAAGTATCCTCATAATCAATGCCTTCTTTCTATGCAAATCCTTATAACATGAGTCATGTTTTATGCTTATCAAGTGAGCCATCTGATTTATACTTGTTTTTGAAAACCCACTTACAACCAACTAATTTGGTTCCAAATGGAGGGTCCACCAACTTCCATGTCCCATTATTGATGAGAGCATCATATTCCTTTTGCATGGCTTCTCTCCATTCACCATGAAATGAATATTCTTCAAAGTTGGCTTAAAGTTAATAGATAGATTCAATTCACAATTTTATGAAACATCCATATCATCTACATCATCTGACTTTGAATTACCTACACCGCCTATAAATTGTCTTGCATAATTTTTGGTTCCAATCTTTCCCGTTTCACTAGGATGGACACTTTTAAGTGTATTGATGAACCATTTTGAATGTTTTTGAGAAGGTTCAAATTGGTTTTGGTGGTGTGACATAATCATTAATACTCAACGTCTACACCCTCTCATTGGCATCATCCAATTGGACTTCTTGTTATAACGAGGGAGAGATGACGTTGCAAATGGAGATTCCAAAGATTGACCTGAGATAGGGATCTCCGCTTTAAGATTTGGAATCTCATTGCCAAATTCATGATATATATTTACATGATTAAACCTTTCTATATGATCACGTTGTCACTTAACAGTTTCATCACTCTTGATGGATTCAAGTAATATAACATCTCTAGAAAGTATGAACTTCTTGTTTACGTCATCAAAAAGACAATATGCCTTGGTGGTATTTGAATACCCCAAGAATGTGCAATTGTGACTCCTTGCATCAAGCTTGGTTCTTTGTTGGTTTGGAATCAAGGCATAACAGTTGGAACCAAAAACCGTAAGATGCCTTACTAAAAAGAATATACCCATATCATATTTTCATAGGGAGTATTTTTACCAAGAGCATGAGATGGACACGTGTTGTTCACAAACACCGCACATAAAACATTATTGGCCCTAAACATCAATTTCACATTTTTCAAGAACACCACAGAGCGAACCATATTTAAAAGAGTCACGTGCATCCTTTCAGCTTCACCATTATGTTGATGACTATATGGAACTGTGGTTTGATGTTGATTCCCATCTTTGCGAAGATAATCTCCAAATTTATTAGATGTATATTCTTTCCATTATTAGTATGAAGAGACTCGAATATATGATTGCTTCATTTTGAATCGATACATGAAATTTTTTTAATGTTTCAAAAGCTTGAGATTTATTTTTCAACAAGTAAACCCAACACATCCTAGTGTAATCATTAACAAAAGACATGATGTATTTATTTCCATTTGCAAAAAGAATAGGCATGGGGACAAACAAATCTTCAACTTCTTCAATGGGCTCACCTTCACAAATTCTATCCCATAGTTCATTGAAGATCAATGTGCTCTTGATTTTCCTGAACTATTCAAGATAATTCTCCTTGCCAGTTTGCACCATGCTAACTATGGAATTGAGATAATGCATCTTCATATCTAAAAGTACTACAAAATACTCTTCAAAAGTTCTAAAGGTGTTTTTGGTGTTGGTATATGCTCCTTACACTGAGAAAGAGCTACACACAATTCCTTTCAAGCATGGCTTTTTTGCCATTTCATTGGTTTGCAAAAAAATTCTCAAAGGCAATTACCAAAAACTATAGTAAGAATTATACAAGTTATCAGGTCACATCTCAAAGCACATTTTTCAAATAATGGCTGAAAAAACATTTGAAATATCAGGAATCATTTAAGCCATGTTATTCAAATGGAAAAATTTAGTTGAATGGGAGCATGCTTTCCAAGTTAAAAATAATTATTGAGTTGGTAACAAGTTCAACTTGTAACAACAAATATGAATCACTTTAATAATATAATGAATATTTTCACAGTTGCTCATATCACTAGAAATTTTCGAAATAGCACGGTGTTGATGATTTGTGTGTCCAAATCATCAATACAATTTTATTTCGAAAATTTCCAACAATATGCATCCCTTTCCTTACCACACAAGAAACCAAGAGGAATATTCAACATAGGTCATCTGCAAATGCAAAAAATTAGTCCTCGGTATTCTCCCATAGGAAAATATGAATTGGTTTTAAATTATTAGCATTGAGAGTTCATATATACTAGTTATTTTTAGGGTGATAGAATGAGTTCTCATGTTCTCCAAACCTCATGGGTTGCTTTTAGAAGTAGAACATGGACCACTAATCTTCCTAATTTATCCTCCTTTTATAAGCCTTCTTGGACTCCAACTCCTTGAACCTTTCTTGTGTCCCCTAGGAAAAACCTTTCTTGAGTTAAGTGATTTTGAAGATAATGAACTCGACCTTCCACACTTTAGATGACATGTTTACACATTGCAAAGAGGAGAGAAAGATGTTAATATAGAACAAAGAGGCATTTGTAGAGGTGAGTGTCTTTTTCGACGAATAGGAGACAACCTATGAGAAAGACTTCAACCACACTTATCAAACAATGGTGAGCATCGACCAACTGGGATTCCTCTCACCCTTCGGGGAGATGTCTTGGCTATGTGTTCACAATATTTCTCCTCTAGGGGAAGAATCATAGACTAAGGTTTGGGGAGAGCACTTAGGGTGATGAACACGAATTGTAAACCTCTACAAAGCATCTTGGACATGCAAATAAATGGATGTGATCCATTATCAATCTCTACAAAAAACTCCCACTATGGTTTCTAGGCATATACAATTAGGCAAACGATTCCCAAAGGGGTATATAATTCTCGCAAATGGTAAATAATGAAGAAGATGGAGTTACAACCTTGCTCTAATACCATGTTAGAGATAACTCCAATGTTGTATGGTTCTCATTAAGGTACCATTGGTGCAACCTTTGGTTCCATATTCTAAGGTCGAGTCACTATTCCTATCCACCCATGGCTCTTCTTTATCCAATATTTATAATTAACACAAAATATTGAAGGATTACATGCCCAACATTTTTGTCTTCTCGTTTAAGAAACCCACCCTCTCTCCATCATATAAGGATTCCAATTTCATCTCCAACTTTACTAGATCTTTTGCACCCTTCTCTCTTTTAACACTTGCCCAACCCATAGTCATCTTCTTAATGGACTTGAGATTTGCCTCAAATTGTTGGGTTGTTGAGTTTTGAAGGGTTCCATTGAAATACCTCCATATATTATCAAATTTATTGACATACTACACTTCTTACAACCATTCACTATTGAATTTCAAATAATTTGGTAGTCTTCCACCCATTTCTACTATTTCTAACAAAATGGGAAAATGGTTAGAGTCTCCACTTGAATCCATCCATTACTTCATTCTTAGATAATCTTCTTATAAACCCTCAACTACTAGAAACCTATCAAGCCTTTTGGGATTCTAGTCAACACCTAGTCTTTTTATTTCACCAAGTTGGCTCCAATTTTACATAATCTACATCAAACAAACCTCTTCTTCCAATTTCCTGACCAAACAACCCAACAAGACATCCCTTTGGGAATTTGGACCCTAAGTTTCATCCCTTCCAATAGAAAATTTAAATCACCTCCCAAAATTAGATTCCTTTCCTTACAAAACTCTTCTCTATTTAGTCCTCCTAAAGGACACTTTATAATTGTGGGGTTGATACATATTAGAAATAATTAGTTCCATTCCCAGCTATTGAGAGTATGCCTCCATCTCCATACAAGAGGTCACAGTCTAGGAGTTAATACATCTAATAGTATCCAACTTCTAACTTGAATTAGTCCCTCTATCTTAAGCCCCTTAGCATCCACATAGCAAAAAGACCAACCTCCTAATAATCCCTCTAAGTCTATTACAACCTTCTCCTTTACCCATAATTTATTTAACAAATATAATGTCATGTTTGAGTCTTTTTACTACTCCTTTTAGGGCTATTTTTTTTATACAGTGGGACAAGCCCTTGATATTGAAGGAGATAGAGATCATTGGGTTACCCCTCCTGGGGTATTTGTTGCTCTAAGCACCCCATCTGAAACCCTTTGTTTTTCTAGCAGTGACATGTCGTAGCGGCTACAACCACCCTCCAAAATTTTGCTTATGCTGTGATTTTGGAGCCTTCCTTCCTATCCACAGGAACTCATCTTGCATTGATCCAGGTATTCATGCTTTGACTGAGTCTTATATTTTTCATCTGTTCTTGTGCTTGCTTGTTTTCACACCTAGCCGATCTTTATAAGTCACAATCTAACCTCCTGACTTGGCCACATAGCAGTTATGGTCTTGCCTCCATAAATTGCGCAATCCTTGAGGGCAAGCAACCTTGATGGTTGGAATTGCACAGTTTTGACTCATAGTCTGCCTTGAGCTTAAAAACTGTGCATTCATGGAAGGAAAGCCAATAATAAGCCTATAAATTGCACAATGCATCCCTTGAGCTCAAAAAATGTGCAATGCACTGAGTCAAAGGTTTCCTAGTTCCTAGAATTGCGCAATCTTCGTGCATGGAAAGTTTTCCCAGAAAGGCAAGAAAACTAAAGGGAAAAAAGAATTCCTAGGAAGTAGGGATCTATTTTTAGTTCCTCGAAGGAGGCACACATGTTATTTTTAGAAGTTTTTGCCAAGTGTCGCTTTTCCTTGATTTTAGGAATGTGTGTCATAAACCCTCATTTTCTCAAATATAGTTCATAGACACCTATAGATATCATTTTCACATGTGATCTTGGAGCTCTGGCATTCTTGAGGAGATCAAGGAACCTGCGGTGCGGTCACGGTCATCGTCGCTTTTCCAGGTAAGTTTCGATTTTGTCGTCTTTTTCCGCTTTTTCTGTCGCGTTTTGTCGTTTCGTTTGTGTGAGTGTTGTTTTGCTTATTTCTCTTCATGCTTGCTGACATTTCAACTTATTTTAACTTGTAGAAGTTTTGTTCTATGTTTTTGTATGTCTTTCACAAGTGTAACATTGGTTTTCCTGTTTTGCACCAATGGTCGCCGTTGCTACGACTCTCCTCACATACTTGATTTTCCTTCTATTTGATCAGTTTATGCACTTGATCTATATTGACTCACTCATACTTAGTTAGTTTTGCACTCAAGCTCACATCATCAATCACTTCTACTCATTTTTCACACTTCCATCAGGCATATATGCACTTGTTTTGGCCAGATTTTGCCTTGCCTAGCTAGGCACTGCGTAATCCTAAGGCTTAACCACGAGCTTGGCCTTTGGAACTGCGTAGTACATAGTCCAGGATAGCCCTAATAGTGCACTGTGTAGTTCCAGGGGTCAGCTTGTCACCTTAGCCTCTAAGACTGCACAATGCACAGTCTCTCCCAGTCTCTACCTAGGCTGGGACTGCGCATTGCACAGTCTCTCCTAGTCTCTGCATAGGTTGGGACTGCGCATTGTGTAGTCCCAAGCCTCAAGCTTCATCCTTGGATACTAGGAAAACACAATGCGCAGTTCCCATAGGCAACCAACCCCTCTTGCCAATGAAAATTGCGCAATCCTTCCCATCAAATGCCTGACTTGCTGCTTGATCATGATTTGAAGATAGATTTCATGAAGCTAATGTTTGCTTGCCATGAGTGTCCTTTTGTCCCATAGTTACCACACTTGTGAAGCACTTTTCTCCAGCAATCATTTTTACCATGCCACCAAAGAGAGCTACTTCAAAATAAACCACTGAAAGCAGTACTGGGGAAGCAGTTGAGAAAGCGCCATTTAGCTTGCCAATATATGTGAACACTCAAATGTTTATAGAAAAGGAGTCAACACTAACATGATAGCAATAACAAAAGGCAACAATCTGATACAGGATAAGGGATAGAGAAAGGTTGCTACATAATAGAGGGAGAACAAAGTTGCAGAGTGAAAGTAAATTCAATCCTTATGCAAGTAGCTTTAGCAGCGGAAGCAAAGAGGAAGCAAAGGATACAGAGAGCAGAGTGGAGGAAGAGAGAAAATAGAAGCATGCAGAACAAGAACTAAGATTGAAACAAGCAGAAAAATAACTCAATGAAGAATGAGAGTTGAGGAGGAAAGAACAAGAAGAGAAGCAGAAGTAGGAAGAAGAAGAAAGGAAAGGTGCCATAGCAGAAGAAACAATGCCAATACATGTTCAAGAGCAAGAACATAACTAACAAGTAGCAGAGGAGGAGGGTGTACAAATGCAGGATCAAGAGGTTGTTGAATATATTGAAGACTTAATTGAAGTTACAGATATGGAGTTGGAATTGGAGTCGTAAAATGAGGATCTCGACCAGATGTCAAGTGCACCACAAGTCATTGTTCAGTCTCCATCATCTCAAGCAACAAAGTTTGCTCCGAGAAAAGAAGGGGATGTTGCTCCTCTTCATGATGATCCGATAATGGACTTGTATAATTTATCTTATAATGAACTTCAGGAGAGAATTGTACAAATGCGGAGAAAGATTTTTCCAGATAATCATGCATCACCTGCATTCATCAAAGAAAGGGTGATAGTGGCAAACACCAGCAAGAAACCAAATGTCATTTACAAATCCAACTTGGTTGTTGCAGGTGCAGCAAGATCAAACACTCAATATTTGACGACCAAGAATAAGCAATTGGCATAGGACTAGCAGGCTTCTTGGAAAGAGACAAGATAACTCCGTGCAATAGCATAAAACGCAGTCTTCGCATAGGTCTACTTGGAGGAAATGAGAGCATCGATACTTGGTGAAGTATCAACTTGGAGAGACCATGCAAGACCTCTATGACGAGCTCATGACCATACATAAGGAAGTTTTCCACTTGCATATCTTGCAACAAAAGAGCAAGGAATTTGTCAAGACTCTTAGGAATGTACAAACTACCATCACCGTCATGCAAGAATGGAAAATACGATACCAAGGGGCACCACTTACTTTCGTAAAGAAGATGAAGCCGCAAACAGAGATGGAGAAAGAAAGAGTTAAAATGTTGATTCAAAACAACAAGCACCTTGCCTCATTCCCTTGAAACATTCAGGCCTCATATGCATAGCTGTACAATAGTTTGGATTTCATTGTGAGAACCCACAAGATCCCATCAGTTAGCTCACTCATCGAAGATAAGCGCAAACCTCAAGGTAGGCAAGAGATTAAAAAGTATTTGGAGCAGCTAAAGCATATTGCCACCAAGGAGGATTTGGAGCCAACCAGACGAAACATGCAAAACTACATTAATGGTCCTGTTCAGATCAAAACAATGTTGCTCTTGGTTGAGAAAAAGGTTAATACTGGCTCCAAGTCATAGTTCCTAGATGCTATGGACGCTAGAGTCCACTTCCAGCCATATACCATTATGCAGTTTGGGGATTTCATTGCACAGTACCAAGCTTAGCACCAAGATGTGATCAAGAAACATCGAGTGGAAGTTGTTGAGCTAGAGTTTCCCCAAACTCAAGAATCATAGTGTTTTGTATTTTTAGGTTGTCAAGTTGTCTCTACCCTATTTTGTCCTATATGGGTACCAGTGTAAATTGTGATATTATTTGTAATTAGGTTGTAAGTGAAATTCCAAGTGTCAATATTGGAATATGAAGAGTCATGATGTAATGTAATGAGTCATTTTGTAAAGAAGTTGAAGAGTAATGAGTGGAGTCCAAAGGTCACAAAGGGGAGTTGAAGAGTCACCCCCTCTTGTTATAAATAGAACCTCATAACTCATGCAATAAGCTTTTGGGAGCCAAGATTTTGGCTAGGTTTAGGCTTAGAAAGAGCTCAGGAGTATTGTGAAGGGACTTGGCTTCTCTGTAGCATAGAGCGAGTATACTTCTTTGGAAGAGCAGGTGTTCTTGAATTGAATGTTCCACTATTGGGGCTGGTGGTCCATCAATGATGTATGTATGAATGGAACTTTCACCTGTAATAATAAAATCAGAGTTGACACACTTTCATGCATATGTTTTGAATATATTAGGACTATTCTTGTTGTACTTACAATGTATGTTATTTAACTTGCGCTTATTCTCATGAACTATTTCTTTTGCATTTGTATGAATCTCGTTGAATGTGTGTTGTTGTGTTAATTCATCACTTTAACTTGTGGAATATTCCACATCTTAGATGGTGATGTCATTACACTTATGTGTTCCTTTCAAGTTGCGTACTATTACAGGCTTCCAAGGGGTGCACTTCCTTTTTCCTTCATGTGTTGGAACCTTCATGGATCACACTTGACTCTCCACAGGGTCACACACTTGATCTCACCTCAAAGTTATCGCACTTCACTCTGCGTGTTTTCACAGTCAAGGTGTAACATTACCACCCACAACTAAGGCTCCTACTCCAAGTAATGTGAGGTCTAGTTGGGACTTCATGTCGAGGAGATCCCCTGAATGTTGGCATGCCCAAGACCGTCAACATTTCTTACACTAGAAGGAGGGCCAAATGATAATTTGAGCCCTTGAAGTCTGTTTTAAATTTATGCACACATTTAATGACTTCTTTCACAATCATAACCCCGACATGTTTTTCCAGAAACATAAGTTTGTAAGTGCCGACGAGTATCATAGATGACTTGTAAACTCTAAAATTTGATGGTGAGGATGAAACAACCTTATTTGAGCATACTGCTCATTTTCTTGAATTCTACGCAGAATGCAACATCCACTATGAGGATGTTGGTGGTAGGTTGTTCATTCTCACATCCATGCTTTTGATATGTGTGATCGTAAACATCTATGCAAAAAAAAATTAGAATTGCGAAAATAACTTGATGAATCACTGCATCATTTTCACAACCGTTTCATGCATATTTAATTTGAATTTCCAAAATATGAAGTTAGTTGGAATTTTTTGTCAAGAAGATTTCAATATCTTGTTCACATTTCAGAAAATCTACACGATTTAGAATCTTTTGAACGACTCCTAACGTACGTCAATGTTAGAGCTTCTAAATCTGCTATGGAAAAGGTTGTTGTTCCAAGTGACCCTTCGTCCTCTTCTCATCAAACAACTCTAGTTCCGTAAGTTGAGGTGGGAGAGATTCAGAATTCATCCGTTGATCTACCAGCTTCTTCTCCCACCCCACATACTCAGAATTTCAGCGCATGTTTGGATAGTGAGTTGGATTGTTATGATGAAGTGTTATCTCCTCGTCCTCCATACTTTGGTCCCTCTAATCCTCCAAATTGTGAATTTTTGTGTTCACCTATTTCAAATCTCCCTTGAGATGTTCATGAGGATCAAGTGTTGGATGGAGTTGGCGTTGAGAATCCAACTTGCAATATCATTCATGATGATTATGTGGGGAAGCCATAACTGAACACGAATCTGTGACGAAGGATGATTCTCTTCCTTCCACACCTCTCCTTCATCACCCTGACATCTCCCACGATTTTGTCATTTATGTTGAATCTTGTGAAAATTTAGCTTATGATGATGTTACTACTTCTGATCATTCATAAAACACGTGGGATGTCAGTTTTTCATCCAGATGTGGAGAGGATGAATCTTCTTTTCTTGATTTTTCCAATCTCTCATCTCATCTTTTTGAAAACTTAGAGGGTGAAATTTATCATTTTTCATCTTCCCCTCTTTGTGATTCATCAAATTATGAGGATGCCTCCATCTGTGACCTTGAACTTTTTGATCGTGGTTGTCGCGACCTCTTCATTGATTCATTCAGTCACGATTCTGATTTTTCCCCAAGCTATCGAGGCACTTCAACTCGGGCTGATGGTTATGTCAAGTTCTCGTATTCTTGAGGATAGTTTCGCTTCCGATCAGAATAATGTCAAATCTTTCGAGGCCCCTCATCACTCTATCGCACCTATTGAAAATCATTTTGTCTTATAGTTGTCACATCCTCCGTGAGTAATACACAATCCTATCACTCAGTGATTGGGGGAGTTGTACGTAGTGAGCACCGTTACAAAATGAAGATTCTCTTATTTCTTTATGTTCGTTCGTCTTCGCAATTGGAAAGCTTGTGCTTCTATGTCTTTGACTTCACACAGTGTGTTGAGACACCATGATATAACCATAGAATGTCTTTCATGCAATTTTCGCTTTTACTTTTCTACAAGTATATTCAAACTTTGAACGTTTTTGTTTGCATTGTCTTATCTTTCTTGTTTACTGATTTGCTTGTATATCTTTCTAGACATGCATTCCCTCACCCACATAGGCCATCCAATGCGCCGGTGGCTGCATTGGAAGTATCACTTCACGTGAGTTTGGCCTACGCTATGCTTAGGTTAGGAGTAGGAGTAGTTTTGGTTTTCTTTGTGTTTTTCCTTTGATTTTCTTTAATTTTATTTGCTTTTGCTCCACTTATTTACATTTTTTCGTTTTCTTTTTAGTTATAGGATAGCTTCTACGTGAGACCTTGTTTGGCTACTCTAACAAGCTCAATGAAATCCAAGAGGAAGTTGTATTGCTATCACATTTGGTTATCTGTCTATTCCCTCTCTTTACATAAATCTAGCATTTATTTTAGTCGATGATACTCTTATGTAAAATACGTTTCTTTCAGAGGAATTCACAGTGAAATCATGATGCTTGCACTTTTAACTAGTATCGCCTACTCTAATCGGACTTCTATTTTTCAGTTAATCCTTGTCAACTAAGTCGAGTAGAGTAAGGAGGGGAGGAAAACCTTAACACGCGTGTCAGAGGTATATATATAAATATTCTTCTCTGAAGGGACAACTTCTTCTACTCTCAATAAGTCGGGATCCCTCTTTCGCCCCCATGAAATAAATAAGTGCTTATGCACAGTTCTTTGAACAATACAAATGAAAAAATGAAAATTGAAATAAAGGGAGAAAGAAGAGAAAGGCTTCCTGCGCAGAGAGGTGAAGCAAGCAACTTCGCCAGGGTACTGTCTAGGTTCACTAGCAGCAGAGCAATGCTCGTGCTCCTAAAGTGACTCTGACTCTGACAATATCTTTTACTTGTGCATTTATATACTCCTCATCCCTAATCGAAACAATTCAATTTGACTTGGCTTGGTATATGTGCTCCCGATAAAGAGAATGGTAGGGACTATATATTTAAATCAAGCTAAGTGAAGAAACTATGATAATCAATGAACTAAACAATACTTCGAGAAGAGTTAGACATGTTTTGAATGAGACAAGGTCTATAATTAGAGCTGGAGTTCTATCAGTGTGTCGCCAATGTTGTAGTTGCTACAACCACCCTCCAAAGTTTTGCCTATGTTGTGATTTGGAGCCATCCTTCCTATCCACGTGAACTCATCTTGCACTGATCCAAGTATTATTGCTTCGATTGAGACTTATATTTTTCATCTATGCTTGTGCTTGCTTGTTTTCACACCTAACTGATCTTTTAGTCATAAGTTAACCTCCTAACTTGGTCACACGACAATGTTGGGCTTGCCTCCAGAAACTGTGCAATCCTTGAGGGCAAGCAACCTTGATGATTGGAATTATGTAGTTTTCACTAACAATATGCCTTGAGCTCAGGAGCTGTGCAATCATGGAGGGCAACACAACACTAAGCCTAGAAATTGCACAATGCATCCCTTGAACTCAGAAACTGCGCAATGCATTGAGCCGGAAAGTTTCCCAGTTCCCAGAATTGTGCAATCTTTCCCGACAACGTGCATGGCAAGTTTCCTTGGAAAGGCAAGAAAACTAAAGGGGAAAAAATATTCCTAGGAAGTAGGGATCTATTTTTAATTTCCCGAAGGAGGCAAACTTGTTATTTTTAGAAGTTTTTGCCAAGTGTCGCTTTTCCTTGATTTTAGGCATGTGCATCATAAACCCTCATTTGCTCAAATCTAGTTCATCGATGCCTCTAGAGCTCATTTGCACACATGATCTTGGAGCTCTAACATTCCCGAGGAGATAAAGGAACCTTTGGTGCAGTCATCACCTCTTTTCCGAGTGAGTTTCAATTTTGTCATATTTTGCTGCTTTTTTCTGTCATTTTTTTCGTTTCTCTTATGTGAGCATTGTTTTGCTTTTCGTCTTCATGGTTGCTGACATTTCAAATTAGTTTAACTTGTATAAGTGTTGTTCTAAGTTTTTGTTTTCCTTTCACAAGTGTCGTTGATCCGAATTAGATCCTAAACACTCTCTAAGTTTTCATAAACTCATTCAAATTATGCCAAACAGATCCAAGTCTTAGAAAGATCAAGCTATCAGAAGGAATCCTCGTGACAGTTGCAACTGTGATCAACGCGGAGCAACGAGGACCCTCGGTCGAGTGTGCAGACCGTTGGCCCATGGTAACGCGCGCTGGCGCAAATTGGCAAAACGAGAGGCTAATTCAAGAAACGGGGTGGTTTCTGATAGCGCTAATTGTGTATCGCAGGGCGTCCCCCTCAGTGAAGGAAAGCCCCAAAGTGCCCAGACCCAAAATGGCTATGAAATGTGGAAAAGTAATAAATTCGGTTCTGTGGATTCCACAAAACCGGCAGGATATCGGAAGGCCTCGAGGCGCTAAGCAGTTTTGACTGCGTCTCGCCCAATGCCACACACTGAGTGACACGCGTCCAGCGTAAGAGAGAGAAAACTGCTCACATCGAACCGGTAAACGTCATGCTACTTAGCCGCTCGATATGAACAATGACCGTAGGATCTGGGGGGCCCAGATCAACGGCGGAGGCGCGTCCCGATAAATGACCGGATTTGACAAGATTGTAAAGCAAGATTACATGGGATTTGAAGTCCGACATGGACGATGAGTTGGCAGAAGATTCGTGTTTCACAGGAATCTTGGAGCAAACGGAAATAACGGCCGTTCAAATGTGTCCAAGGAACCCGACACACTCACCCGTTGCAGAATAGGTGGCCACCTCCCTATGAAGCGTTACATAGTGATGATGACGCAGAACAGGGGAGTTCAAATGGACAAAGGAAGGAAAACCAGAACGCTAGGAAGTGGAAACGAACCAACAGAAAGCAGACTGGCTTTAAAGCCATGAACTGACAGAAGCAGAGGACACACACACATAGAGGAGTTAGTTAGACGTAGAAAGCTAAGAGTAGAGAACAGAGAGAAGAAGCCAAGCTGACCTGAGGGTAGCATCGAGCCAGACATAGCCAGAGAGAGTCAGAGGGTCTATGTACTCCAGAGAAAACTTGAGAGGTTCAAGCGAGCTCCTCGGCCCAGGCCTGTCATGTATGAGTTTTAGATTGGGCTCATCCTACTGTGACCAGTAGAGGTCAAGTACTAGTAAGGAGAGTCTGTGTACTCAAATCCTACTGATTCATATCTGTTGAGTGAGACTCAAGTTGAGCTCACTGTTGTAAAGAAACTTTGCTTTGAAAACATTATAGAGAGGCCATCATTGAAGGCTGGACTAGGAGACGTAGCCTAGGAGCATTGGGTGAACTCCTTACTAAACTTGTTGTGTTTACATGTTTTACTATTATGTTCTCACTAACTGCTTCAGTGTCTATGTATTTCGCAATCTTATCGATCCGTTGCATAAAGTAACATAGGCACCTCCATGCACATGAGTCTGTAATACCTTTAAATTCTTTGTCCTGGATAAATTCCAGATCAAGTGGTATCAGAGCTCTAGTTTACTAAGGTTAGACAAGCTTGTGCTGGATTTTGTTGATGAATGCTAACTAGATCAAAGCTTAAACTAGGAGAATGAGAGTTGGTTGAAACTAACCCTGAAATTGGAAGAGTCTATCCAAAGAGGAAAATGTCAGAAGAAACTCCTTTGGAATCAGACCCTCAGTTCATGGATAGTTTCATGACCATGAGAGCCATGGTAGAGGAAATGTATAGAGAATTTAAGAAAGGTAGAGAGGAAGATTCATCAAAATTCAAACAAGATAAAGGAGAAGAAGAATCTTTCCTCCATGACCACTCTAAAGGCAAAGGGAAAGAAGAAAAACTTCCCACACCTCCTAGTAGCCCTGAAAACAAAAAGAAGACATCTTTGATTAAATTAGATGTTAAATTTGATTTACCAATATATGATGGAGAGTTGAATGCAGAGAAGCTGGATAATCGGATTAGACAGATTGATGTTTATTGCAGAGTGCAGAGCGTAGATTTAGATAAGAGTAAGATTTAGTTGGCCAGCCTATGCCTTGGAGGCACTGCCTTGGTATGGTGGGAAGGCAGGACACAAGCTAACATGAAGAAGCATGGTAAGATTCTTTCTATCTGGAGTGAATTTGTTTCTGCAATTAAAAAATAGTTCTATCCACTAGCTTATATGCAGCAAGCCATGATGAGTTGGCAAACTCTTCGATAATTAAAAGGACAAAGTGTACAAAGTTACACTCAAGAATTTAGGAAAAGAGATTTGGTTCTACGAATTTCTTTAGACTCACCTGAAACTCTGTTGAAGTATATAGGTGGTCTACACAGCTACTTAAGACACACAATTCTCATGTTTAATCCCACTAGCATAGATGAGGTATCTGTTCAAGCTACACATCTAGAGGCTAGAGGAAAGAATGTGAACCCAGAAGTTGGGGGATCATCAAAACCCACTACAAGCAAGAATAAGGAGAAAATAAAACAGAAATGGAAAGAGAGGAAGGCCAATATTGTACAAAAGACCAAGTCTTCATGCACTCACTGTAAGAAGGATGGGCATGATGATGAACACTGTTGGATCCTGCATCCGGAGCTGAGACCCAAGAAGTTCGAGGGCAAGAAGAAGAAGACTGCTGCAACTATTCAAAAGGATTTGGGATCAGACTCAAGAGATGAAACAACAATTGCAGCCACAGGTATAAAAGCTAAAAATTCTGAAGAATATACTAGTAATTCTGCACAATCTAATGATAATGAAGAAAATGAGAAGAAAAGACATGAGCTTTTTCATATTAGAGTTGTTTCCAAGCGTCAAAAGATTGATACTTTGTTTGATAGTGGCTCACAAGTAAATTTAATTTCTGAAGCAATTGTAAAGAAGTTGGGATTACTAACCACACCTCACAAAAAGCCATATCCATTAGGTTGGTTATGTGATAAAGCACAGATACAAGTGACTAGACAATGTAAACTTAGGTTTTCTTTTGGGTCAACATTTGTAGATGAGGTTGAGTTAGATATAGTTCCTTTGGATATATGTGGAATTCTTTTAGGAAGTCCTTACTTGTATGATAGAAAAGCTATTTTGTATAGAGCTGAGAACAAGTATCAACTCGTTAAAGATGGAATCGAATATATTGTAAGAGCTCACAAACTCAAGAATAATTATACTCTCATAAACATAGGGTAGATGAAAAGAATTGTAAATTCATGCAAACAATTTTTACTGATGGTTGTAAAGGAAAAGAAACCTGATAAAACCAATGTATTTGAGGGTTGTAATGCTAAATAGCAAGTTGATTTAGAAAAATTTGTTTCAGAATATGATATACTGTTTCAAGAACCTAAAGGTCTGCCACCCAAAAAGGAAATAGTACATGATATTAATTTGCAGCAAGATGCTCCATTGCCTAACATCGGAATGTACAGGTTGTCCGCTTTAGAGAATGCTGAAATCAAGAAGTAGGTACAGGAGCTGCTCGAGAAGGGGTTCATCAGAACTAGCACATCACCATGTGGGTCTCCAATTGTCTTGGTGAGAAATAAAGATGGCTCATGGAGAATGCGCATTGATTACTGAGCACTGAATAAGATAACGATCAAAAATCGTTATCCCCTTCCTCGCATAGATGGTCTATTGGATAAATTAAAGGAAGATGTTTATTTTTCCAAGTTGGACTTGCATAGTGGCTATCATCAGGTCAGAGCTGTAGAGCAAGATGCATGGAAGACTACTTTCAAAACAAAGCAGGGATTGTATGAGTGGTTGGTTATGCCTTTTGGCTTAACTAATGCTCCTACTACTTTCATGAGAGTAGTGAATGATGTACTCAGACCTTTTCTTGATGATTTTTTCATTGTATATTTGGATGACATTCTTATATTCAGTAAAACATGGGAGGAACATTTAAAGCATGTTAAGCAGACTCTATATGTTTTGAAAAAAAGAAAATCTTTATGTTAAGCTCTCTAAATGTGAATTCGGCAAAACATCTTTGAATTATTTGGGTCATATTGTAGGGGGTGGTGAATTGAACATAGATCCCTCTAAGGTTGCAGTCATTGTAAACTGGCCTAAACCCAAATCTGCTACCGAAGTTAGAAGCTTCTTAGGGGCAGCACAGTATTGGAGAAAGTTTATTTCTAACTTTTCCTTAATTGCAGCTCCCTTACATGCTTTAATAGGATTGAACAAGGTGTTTCAGTGGGGAGGCAATAGAAAAAAGCCTTTGACACCTTGAAAGAAAAGATTAGTACAGCACCAGTACTAGCACTGCCCGATCTTCAAAGACCATTTGAGATTAAAACAGATGCCAGTGACTATGTCATGGGAGCAGTGTTGATGCAGCACGGTAAACCCATATGTTATCATTCTGAGACATTTAATTCCGCAATAGTTAATTATCCCAAATATGATAAAGAATTGTATGCATTAGTACAGAGTGTGAAAAAGTGGAAACATTATTTAATGGGCAAAGAGACAGTTATACATACTGACTATCAACCACTTCAATATTTTCACTCACAAACTAAGTTGCAGCAATCAAGACACTATAGGTGGATGGGTTTTCTACAACAGTTTCATCTTGTCATCAGATATAAAAAAGGCATACACAATAAAGTTGCAGATATGTTGTCCAGACCAATCATAAATGCATCCACTATACTTAAGCATAATTCAGTATTGCATGAAAGCTACATTGAACAGTATGCTCAAGATATAGATTTTAAAAATGTATATGCAACTTTAAGTCATGGCAAACAAGTAGAAGAATTGGATTATCATGTTAAGGACCAACTCTTATATCATTTGGGAAAGTTATGCATTCCTCAAATAGAAAGAGTAAAGATAATTCGAGAAGCACACACTTCTCTAATATCAAGTCACTTTGGTGTAAGTAAAACAGTTGCACAGCTGCAAAGATTTTGTTATTGGCCAAAAATGAATGAGACAGTTTCTAGATATGTAAGAGGGTGTACCATGTGTGCTAAAAGCAAGCCTAGCAATAGAAAACTAGGCTTGTACACTCCACTACCAGTTCCTTCTCATCCTTGGGAAAGTGTTTCCATGGATTTTGTTGGAGGAATGCCTAAATCTAGGAAAGGTCATGACTATTTATATGTTGTTGTGGATAGGTTCAGCAAAATGTGTATTTTAATACCTTGTAACAAACAGATTACAGCTGAACAAACTGCAAAGTTGTTCTTTCAGCATGTATGGGTTCATTTTGGATTACCCACTTCCATTATATCTAATCGAGATACCCGATTTGTTGGGAAATTTTGGTCAAGTTTGTGGGAATTGATGGACACCAGGCCGAAGAAGAGCACAACTTTTCATCTGCAAATAAATGGCCAAACAGAAGTAGTCAACAGGACAATGATCCAGTTGCTCAAAGGCTATTGTAGCAAGCATCCCAGGCTTTGGGATGAACATTTATGTTATGTGCAGCATGCTTACAATCGAGCTAAACATTCTTCTACACAGACATCTCCTTTTGAGACCTGTTTTGGTTTCACACCAAGGTCTCCCTTGGATTTTGTCTTTGGTAAAGACATAGCAATTGGTGGACACAATGATGTGGACAAGGCAACCAAGTTCATCGAACAAATCCAAGAGATTCACCAAGCAGTACAGGAACAACTGGAAAAGAGCCAAGCCAAGTACAAGGCAAGGCATGACAAGCATCGGATGGAGCATAGTTTCCAAGTTGGTGATCAATTCTGGCTGTATATCAGCAAAGACCGAATGCAAGGTGAAAGTAAGAAGTTGAAGCCCATAAGGTATGGACCTTTCAAGATACTTGAGAAAAATGGTGAGAATGGTTTTTGCCTTGACTTACCAGCTTACATGCACATCTACTCAGTAGTTAATGCAGACAGCTTGAGACTATTTTAACCTTCATTGATTGAAGATCCTGAAGAGCAGAGTCAATTGCCTTCTATTAATGATCTACTACCTGAATATCTCAATGAATTGCAGGAAGATACAGTTCTGGACAGGAAGGTGAGAACTACGCGCAGGGGGGATGTTGAGTACTTGAGAATTGGACTCAAAGGTTCAAAGCCAAGCAATGAAAAATGGATAGAAATTGGGCAAGCGAGGAATCAATACCCTCACTTGATTGATGCTTAAAAATAAACTTTTGGTGGTCCAAAAGCTTTTTCAGTAGGAAGGTCATGATCCGAATTGGATCCTAAACACTCTCTAAGTTTTCATAAACTCGTTCAAATTATGCCAAATAGATTCAAGTCTTAGAAAGATCAAGCTATCAGAAGGAATCCTCGTGACAATTGCAATTGTGATCAACACGAAGCAATGAGGACCCTAGGTCAAGCGCGCAGACTGTTGGCCCATGGTAACACGCGCTAGCACAAATTGGCAAAACCAAAGGTTAATGGTAATGCGTTAATCACGTATCACAGGGCATCCCCCTCAGTGAAGGAAAGCCCCGAAGTGCCCGGACCCGAAATGGCTATGAAACGAGGAAAATTAATAAATTCGGTTTTGTGGATTCCACAAAACTGTGTAGGTTTTAACCCCATATAGAAATTACCTGCATATGAATTCTAAAACATAGAAAATAAATAATGCGAGAGCAGAACACATAAAACACATATACACAAAGATTTTCCCCTGGATCCCAAAACCGGGACTACCAGCTTGATTTTTCATTATATTCCTTTCAATCTTATAATACATATTTATACATGCCCAAGCATCCAATACCATGGATCGAAAACCATCGCGTCCAAAAAACATGTGCGAAAATTATGCACAAAACCATAGGTGGGTCTGCCCAATCTAACATAGGGTCCAAAACCAAATTTTTTTGGGGCGCTGCACCGGACCCCATAAAGTGGGGTTACGGATGCCCCTCAAACCCCCTGTTAACTACGTGGAAATAATATAACACAACCCAACATTCTCCCACTTGTTGTGTTCTTTCCACAAGGGGCCACAAGAGAGCTTAGTCATTTTTTCAGCCCTGAAATGCCCATTGTCTCTCTACACCAAGAGAACTTCTCAGAGCTCACAGATTTTGTTAATGCATCTGCAGTATTCTTCAAAGTGTCCACCTTTACTAGCAACACCTTTTTGTCTTCTATCATATCCCTCACAAAGTGATACTGAACATCAGTGTGCTTTGTCTTTGAATGATATGCAGTTCTTCGCTAAGAAAATTGCACTTTGGTTGTCATAGTCTATCCTTATAGCTTCCTGTACTAACCCCATACTTGAACACAATCTCTGCAACCAAACTACTTCCTTACTTGCATGAGTGGCTGCCATGTATTCTGCCTCTGTAGTTGATAGTGCCACTACAGATTGTTTCTTACTCATCCAACTGACTGCACCTCCAAATAGGTTAAACACATACCCACTTGTAGATCTTCTCTAATCCAAATCTCCAGCCTAGTCTGCATCAACAAAGCCATGAATATCCAACACTCTGTCCAATCCTGGTCTTCCTTGGTAGCACAAACCATAATCACTAGTGCCATGCAAATACCTGAAAACTCGCTTCATTGTTGTCCAGTGCTCCTTCCCTAGTTTTGACATAAAGCTACTCAATACTCCCACTGCATGTGCAATGTCTGGTCTAGTACAGACCATTGCATACATCAAGCTACTGATTGCACTTGCATATGGAACATGAGACATGTCCTCTTCCTCTTCTTGTGTCTTGGGACACTGTTCGGCAGATAACCTCACACCTACAAGAATAGGAACCTTCACCGATTTACTATCCTACATATTAAACCTCTGCAATATTGTCTCGACATACTTCCTCTTGTTTAACCAGAGCTTCCTCTTTGCTCGATCTCTTTTAATTTCCATGCCCAAAATATAGTTTGTAGCACCAAGATATTTCATGTCGAATTTGGAGGACAATTGGGTCTTCAAATGTTGGATAACTTCTTTGTCATTTCCAACCAACAACATATCATCCACATAAAAGACCAAATTGAATAACACGGTTACCAATTAATTTAAAATACACACAGTGATCTGCTTTGCTTCTAGTGAAGCCAAGTCCCCGTATAAATGTATCAAATTTCTGATACCAAATGCTTGGTGACTATTTTAACCCATATAGAGACTTCTTTAACTTACATACCAGTTCTTTCTTACTCTTCACCGCAAAGCCTTCAGGTTGCTTCATGTAGATCTCCTCTTCCAGATCCCCGTGAAGAAATGTTGTCTTCACATCCATCTGTTCTACCTCAAAATCAAAAGCAGCAGCAACAGATAAAAGTAATCTAATCGAAGTTACCTTGGCAACAGGAGAAAAAATATCACCATAATCAATTCCCGACACCTGGGAATAACCTTTTGCTACCAACCGAGCTTTGTATTTCTCCACTTTTCCTTCTGCATTTGTCTTCTTTTTGAATAGAATCGATCTCGCATATCTCCCACTGAACAGGGTCTACCACAGGCCTGAGCGAAACCCCTCAGCAACAAAGGTGTCCCCTTGAAGCCAAATCTACTCCGATACCAAATGTAGGTTTTAACCCCGTACAGAAATTACCTGCATATGAATTCTAAAACACGAAAAATAAATAATGCGAGAGCAGAACACATAAAACACATATACATAGAGATTTTCCCCTGGATCCCAAAACCGGGACTACCATCTTGATTTTTCATTATATTCCTTTCAATGTTATAATACATATTTATACATGTCGAAGCATTCAATACCATGGACCGAAAACGATCGCGTACAATACCATGGACCGAAAACCATTGGCTCATACTACTGTGACCAGTAGAGGTCAACTTCCAGTAAGGAGAGTCTGTGTACTCAAATCCTACTGATTCATATATGTTGAGTGAGACTCAAATTGAGCTCACTGTTGTAAAGAAACTACTTTGAAAACATAATAGAGAGGCCACCACTGAAGGCTGGACCAGGAGACGTAGCCTAGGAGCATTGGGTTAACTCCTTACTAAACTTGTTGCGTTTACATGTTTTACTGTTATGTTTTCACCTACTGCTTCAGTGTCTATGTATTTTGCAATCTTATCGATCCGTTGCATAAAGTAACGTAGGCACCTCCATGCACATGAGTCTGTAATACCTTTAAATTGTTTGTCCTGGATAAATTCCAGATCAGTCGCATAGGTTTTCCTGTTTTGCACCGATGGTCATTGTTACAACGACTCTCCTCACATACTTGATTTTCCTTTTGTTTTATCAATTTTTGCACTTGATCTACATTGATTCACTCATACTTAGTCATTTTTTCACTCAATCTCACATCATCACTCACTTCTGCTTGTTTTTCACACTTCCACTAGGCATATTTGCACTTTTTTTGGCATGATTTTGCCTTGCACAGCTGGGAACTATGCAATCCTAAGGTTCAACCACAAGCTTGGCCTCTAGAATTGTGCAGTGCATAGTATAGGATGGTCACAACTGCACACTATGCAGTTACATGGGTCAGCCTGTCATCTTAGCCACTGAGAATGCGCAATGTACAATCTCTCCCAGTCTCTTCCCGGGCTGGGACTATGCATTGCGTAGTCCCAAGCCTCAAGCTTCATCCTTGGCTGCTGGCACTTCACAGTGCACAGTTCCCACAGGTAGGCAATCCCTCTTGCCAATGAAAATTGCACAATCCTTCCCATCAAATGCCTCACTTGCTACTTGATCATGCTTTGAAGGTGATTTTCTAAAGCTAATGTTTGCTTTCCTTGAGTGTCCTTTTGTCCCATAGGTACCACACTTGTGAAGCACTTTTATCCGATAGTCATTGTTACCATGGCACCAAAGAGAGTTGCTTCAAAAAGAAACCACTAAAAGAAATACTGGGGAAGCGATTGAGCAAGCACTAATTAACTTGCTAATATATGCTGACACTCAATTGGTTATACAAAAGGAGTCAACACTAACATGGCAACAATAGTAAAAGGCAAAAATCTAGTACAAGATAAGGGAAAGAGAAAGGTCGCTGATAGAATAGCGGGAGAAAAAAGCCACAGAGTGAAAGCTTATTCAATCCTTATGTAAGCAAATTTAGCAACGGAAGCAAAGAGGAATAAAATGATAGAGAAAGCAGAGCAGAGGAAGAGAGAAAATAGATCTTGCAGGAAGTAAAACTGAGATTGAAGCAAGTAGAACAAGAACTGAAGGAAGAATGAGAGTTGAGGAGGAAAGAACAAGAAGAGAAGCAAAAGCAGGAAGAAGAAGAAAGGTAATGCGCCATAACAAAAGAAACAATTCCAATACAGATTGAAGAGAAAGAATAGAACCAACCAACAACAGAGGAGGAGGGTGAACAGATGCAAGATCGAGAGTTTGCTAAGCAGATTGAAGACTTAATTGAAGTTGAAAATATGGAGTTGGAATTGGAGCAGTAGAATGAGGATGTCGACTTGATGCTGAGTGCACCATAGGTCACCGTTCAGTCTCCATCGGCTCCAATAATAGAGTTAGCTCCAAGCAAAGAAGGGGATGTTGTTCCTCTTGATGATGATTCAACCTGTCTTATAAAGAACTTTAGGAGAGAATTGTACAAACACGGAGAAAGCATTTTCTGGATGATCATGCATCACCTGCATTCATTAGAGAAAGGGTAATAGTGGTAGACACCAACAATAATCTAAATGTCATTGTCGAAGCCAACTTGGTCATTGCAAGTGCAACAAGATCAAACACTCAGTATTTGACGACCAAGAATAAGCAATTGACACAAGACTTACAGGTTGTCCGACAAGAGACAGGACAACTCCGTGCAACAACAAAAAACATAGTCTCTGAACAGGTCTACTTGGAGGAAATGAGAGCATCGATACTTGGTGAAGTACCAACACTTGGAGAGACCATGCAAGACCTCTATAAGGAGGTCATGACAGTACATAAGGCATTTTCTGCTTGCATCTCTTGCAAAAACAAAGCAAGGAATTTATCAAGACTCTTAGGAATGTGCAAACTGGCATCACCGCCGTGCAAGAATGGACAATCTGATACCAAGGGGCACCAATTTCTTTGATAAATAAGGTGAAGCCGCAGGCAGAGCTAGAGAAAGCACGAGTTCAAATGTTGATTCAAAACAACAAGCACCTCGCCTCGTTCCTTGGAAACTATTAGGTCCCTATAATACTAGTGATTCCCCCATTACTATTGTCATTTTATCCCTTATTATTATTATCGTGCCTTTATTGTCCCCATATTGTTATTATTGTGCCCCATAGAAGCCCACTATTGTTATTTTTGTGCCCTATATTATTATTGTTATGTTGGCTTGATTATATTATGATCCCTTAGACTCCTATATATAGAAATGAGGTTTTGTCATTTGTATCGTCCAAGAATTGTTCATTTGTGTAATGTAAAGGAGGTTTCCCCCTCGAAGGGGCTGATTTTTGAGTCGTTGATCTATCTTTTCTTCTATTTTGAGAGCTAGTTGCATAACATTTGTTATCAAAGGTTTGGATTCTAGGGTTTCACTGATCCAAATAGGTCATCATGGAATTTTCGCAATAAATTTTTTTCTACGATGTTTTAGAAGCTGAAATTAAAACCCATTTTAGCCGAAATCTGGATGAACCTCAGGTTCCAATTTTAGATCTTGCCTCACTATATTATAGGAGATATAATCCAAGGAATTTAGGGTTTTCGCAAGCTCCCGAATTATATCTCAAACAAGTGACTTGGGGAAAATAGCCATAACTTTCTCTCTGAGCATCAGATTGAAATTTCGTAAAAATATACAGAAATAGGACGGACTGTAGTTTTATGTGAATTGGTTTCAGGTATGAAGGTCGAAATAGTGACACGTGGAACTTCATAAAAGTTCGCTCTACTGAACAAGCCCATAATCAGGTCATCGTGGACGATTTGGCATAACTCTTTCTCGGAGAATCCAATCGTGATCAAACTTGCCAGGTTGGAACGAGAACACAAAGGGCTACCACAAGACTGAATTTCAGACCTGGGAGATCTGCAATTACATATATATAATAGATTCAATATCGAGCTCCTACAAAGCCAAAAAAAGTGAGTAGTCTTTTTAAAATTTTGCATAAGTTCAATTTGAAAAATTAGTTTGAAGGAATTCAAAGGACATAGTGAAGCATCACTATCATTAATTGATGACCTGAAGAAAGAAAATGGAAACACCTAATAAGCAACCTGAAATCTCTAACATGACTCATGAAGAAGAGGAAGAAATGCAACATGATATATCAAAATTACGAGACCAAGTGCAACAAATTTCACTCTCACAAAAAGGAATAGAAGCTAAGATGGATGGTTTAAAGAAAGGCATGGAAGCTGAGATAGAAGCAAAGCTTAAAGGCAACATGTAAGATTTGAAGATAGATTTGAAAAAGTTGCTATAAGAAATGCTTACTAATGGTGAAAGGGTAGTAAAGGAAACTCATGATGAGAACAAAATAAATGCTAATCATGATTTCATAGACTCTAACATTGGATTAAAGACCCACCATGTTCCAAAGATCAATATGAAGAAGTTTGATGGAAAGGATCCTGTAACATGGATACTACAGATGGAGCAATATTTCGATCTCCATAATGTACACAACACACAAAAGGTATGCATTACAACTTTATATCTGGAACCCAATCAGTTTGTATGGTATCAATGGCTTTGCTCTCGTAAACAAATTGTCACTTGGGAAATTTTTACGGAATAAATGATAGCACATTATGAGGATACAAAAAGCAACACCTTTTTTAGCAAATTGATAAATCTCAAACAAAAGGGTTCAGTGATGGAACACATTGAGGACTTCCAAAAATTGAATATAAGGGTAAAAGGTATTCCAGAGGACCATAGGATTGATGTGTTCATAAGGACTTTAAAGGATTACATCCAACATGAGGTTCACCTTTGGGAATTTGATTCATTGGAAAAGGCATTTAGGTTGGCAAGAAAAATGGAAAGGAAAATTATGGCAACAACGAGGCCTACCATTCACAACTATAAAGATGGAAGTGTTGTTGTCCCTAGCCTTCCAAAACCTACAAGGTTGACACCACGAGCAAAAGGGCTTTGTTATAGTTGTGATAACAAATACACTAAAGGTCATTAGTGTGTTGAGAATAAATTATTTTACATAGATTGTGAAGAGGAGGAAGAAAAGGAGCAAGAAACATCAAAAGAAGAGGATATACACTAGGAACAAACCCTAGAGAAAGATGAAATTAATCCGACCATATCTTGTAATGCATTGGCCAGAATTACCACTCCTCAAACTATCAAGATAGAAGGAAATATCAAGAAGAAAAGGGTAATATTGTTGATTGATTCGGGCAGTACCCATAATTTTATTCATTGTAAGATAGCCAAGGAATTGAATTGCTTCCTATATACATCACCAGAGTGTCAAGTGATGGTTGCAAGTGGAGGAACCATAAATTGCTTTGGAAAATGCCATAATATCAAGCTATCCATGGGAGAATATGTATTGAATAGCCCAATGCTTTCCATTCCAATGGGTGGTGTTAATGTTGTACTAGGAGTCCAATGGCTACAATCTTTGGGTACAATTTCTTTTAATTTTCAAGAACATTTCATGATTTTTTATTTTTATTTTTATTTTTTATTTTGGGAAGGAAAGGAAGTTGAATTAAGGGGTATCGCAGGGAAACCAGGAAAGATAATTAGCTCTAACGGAATGACAAAGCTTCTAAAGAAAGAACAACAAGGCGTAATTGCACAATTATGTTCGCTAGAGGTTCTGACATCAAAATCATTAATTTCTCCAAATTTCCAAAAAGTCTTGGACAGTCATTAAAAGGTATTTAATACTCCCAAAGGCCTCCCACCTATTTGTGATCATGATCATGCTATTCATTTGATTCCAGGAGGTGTTCCTCCAAATGTCAGGCCTTACAGATATCCCTATGCCCAAAAGAGTGAAATTGAACGTATGGTTGCAGAAATGCTAGAGGCTGGTATAATTCAACCTAGTCAAAGTTCTTTCTCTTCTCTAGTGGTATTGGTGCACAAGAAGGATGGATCATGGCGCAGGTGTCCAAATTATAGGGAGCTCAACAAGCTCACTATTAAAGATAAATTTCCCATTCCCGTCATTGATGAATTATTGGATGAATTACATGGATCAATCTACTTCACCAAGTTGGATGTTCGTTCATGCTATCATCAAATCAAAATGAAGATTGAAGACATTTTGAAAACAACATTTAGAACTCATGAGGGTCATTATGAATTTTTGGTCATACCTTTTTGCCTTACCAATGCACCTTCTACATTTCAAGGTTTGATGAGTTCCATTTTCAAACCCTTCCTTAGAAAATTTGTGTTAGTATTTTTTGATGATATAAGAATCTACAACAAGTCTTGGAAGGATCATGTTCAACATGTTGACAGGGTGCTCAAACTATTGGAGGAGAAACAATTATATGAAAAAACCTCCAAATGTTTCTTTGGAGTACAAGAGGTGGAATATCTGGGTCATATTGTATCTCATGAAGATGTTAAGGTAGACCCTCGAAAGATTAAAGCCATTAAGGAATGGAAAATCCCCACATCCATATAGAATTTGCGTGGATTTCTCGGGTTGACAGGGTATTATTGCATGTTTGTTAAGAATTGTGGGAGAATAGCAGCACCTCTAACAATATTATTGAAGAAAGATGCATTTTCATGGACTCGAGATGCAACGAAGGCATTTGAACATCTTAAAGAGGCAATGTGCCAAGCATCGGTCTTAGCTACATTGGACTTCACAAAAACCTTTATTGTGGAATGTGATGCCTCAGGAAACGGAATTGGTGTTGTTTTAATGCAAGAAGAAAGACCCGTTGCTTTCGAAAGTCATCCAATCAAAGGAAAGTATTTACACAAAGCTCTTTATGATAAGGAAATGTTGGCAATACTACATGCACTTAAAAAATGGTGACCCTACCTAAGGGGAAGACACTTCAAGGTAAAAACAGATCATGATAGTCTTAAATACTTTTTAGAACAAAGATTATCTTCAGAAGAGTAGCAAAAACGGGTCACAAAGATGTTGGGTTTTAACTTTGAAATCATCTACAAAAAAGGGAAGCAAAATGTTGTGGTAGATGCACTCTCAAGAAAGGATGAGGATGTGGAAGCATTGCTTTGCGTCATTTCTATTATCCAACCAGATTGGATAAACAAAGCAAGGGATGAATGGAAGAATGACGAAGAAGTGTGGGCACTCATTCAAAATTTACAATAAGATCCCAATACATCTGATACATTTGGCTGGAAAAAAGATTTGTTGTGGTACAAAGATTGCTTATACCTATGTAAGAATTCACAACCGAAATAAAAGATTCTTATGGAATTGCACACCTCTCCCTTAGGAGTGTTACACAATAATTTGTCACTGTCCCTGTACTCCCCATTCCATGATCTTAGAGGACCTCTACAGTGAACCCTATGTGCTTTCCCATCATGAAGAAACTCCCATTATGTCCCTCTTCATGAGCAGAATAATTCCCCTTTGCATCATTTCCCAATAATCTTCCTTTTACCCCAGTTTACAAGACCGACGCTACTGACCAGTTTCCTCGTGCCGCTTTGCAGATATTAAAACTAGCACTAGTGTCGTACAGAGTGACTGAGCCCTTTTCCAGTCGCGTCGATCCTCTTTTGGCAAGTTTTTAAAATTTGGATTCAAAGCTTCCAGGTCTAGAAGCTTCGTAATGGAAGTCTGGTAGATGGTTGGGATGGATGGAGTCGAGGAAGTTAGTTTGGAATCCTTTCCCCTATTAGGATGGAACAAACCCAAGATATAAGGCCTTCTCCTATAATGAGAGGAATAATGTGTTTTGGTTTGGTTTGAGACTAAAGGGAAGAGGCCTTAAAACTTCCATTGTTGGGGCTATCCATGAGATGCTAACAGAAGTGTGGGAACCCGAATATGTCGGAGGAGACCAACAATGTCAAGGCATTGGTTGTAATCTCTTTCTGAATATATATGAATACGACTATTGATTGATTTCCTACATGAAGTGTTATCTTACCTCTTTATGGCTTAATGTTCCTTGACTTGTTAAGTAGGCTTAATACAATATTGTATGCTATCACGTTTGTTGTTGTTGTTTGTTTGCTTGTTTAAGGTATTCGAAGGAATGAAACGAAATAATTTTGGAGTAAGGAAGCATGATCATCAGCAAGCGGAATAGCGTTCTAAGAGGTGGGCCCTCTTATTTGATTCTAGCTTAAGGAGATTTTCCATAGATAGTTTTTTTGTGGCTAGACCCGCTCTCTTGGGCTAGAGGAATTGTTTGTGTCCGCATTGAGAATTTACCAACACCACAAATTGGCGACCATACTGGGGAGCCAATCCTTCTGTTTAATTGATTGTCTTTTTATGGTTTTGTGTGAACTCTTCTAGTATCATTGTTTCCCTTTAGTGTTCTCTGCTTTTCCTGGTTTACTCCTTTGAGCCTGAAATTTACAGTGGAAAGTCTGGTTTTAGCCTTTGAAATTTTTATTTTTTTCCTTGAATCCTTGGTCAGTGCATTTATTTTTCTAACAGTGGCACCGATCAGCGCTAGTTTCTCAAAAATAGTCGTGTCGATCCCCTTCTAGCGCTTGTTGTCAGTTAGGCAGTCACACTGATTTATGTAGGTGAAGATCAAGGTTTCCCCTAGATCATAACCAGTGTGTCTTGCCCTTCTGATTTCTGTCTCTTAGCTTGTTTTGATTGTGTTCTCCCTAGCTGGAAAGCTCTTTTAGCTTGGCTTATATGCTTGTCTAGTTTGTATTTTCTTCACTTGGTTTCTTGAGTTCTTGGATGGTTTGTAACACTAAGGCATCTAGGTCGTCATCCATTCCCCTGTTTGTGTGCTTAGCAAGTCAAGTTGATAGTCAAGTTTCTCCTTGCATCTCGTTTGTTAGTCATTTTGTTGCTTTGATTTCCATTTAAAAATTTTGAAAAGTTTCGTTTGTTCTTCTCTTGATTAAGCATCTCTTTTCGGGCATAGATCACATTGCTCGTCTTGTTCTTGATTGAATCGTTGCATCACTAGTTTGGAAGGATTCCTCTTTTCATGCTTCCCATTTGGTTGATGTTGATTGTTTTGAATTTTTTTCATTAAATTGTTTGTGAAAGATTCATTTTATCATTCCATTGAAAATACATAATTCTAGTTTGCTGAATCAATATGTTACATTAGCTAGCATAATTGAAGACTAGAGTTGCATCATCATTTGCATTTGAAAAGAAATGAATTCTCTTTACTATTGAAAGGACTAGTTGAAGTGCATTCGATAGAAAGATTTAGTGCATTTAGGAGATTTATTAGTGAAATATTTCATTCTTTGATTGCTACATTAGTTGTGTGTTCTCTATCTCTCAATTAGTGTTAACTCTCATCAAAGACAAAGATTTATTTTTTCATATAGCTGCATGTAGGAGTTTTTTCAGATGACAGCGGTAAGGCCTTGTAATTGAAACCTAATTCAAGATCAACCGTTAAAATCTATTGAATTAACCTAAGGAAGCATTGAAACTTAACACTCATATTTATAGGTCTAGGCTAGAGACTTGTTCCGGCGTCTTAAAACCTAGCAGTTGTCGTTCACTTCGGCACTAGACAATGCTAGTACAGACTTGTGCTCCCTGTACCGTCGTGTATATAAAGGGATACCCCACTAGATCTGCAATCCTTTATCCATAGGAAGTCGAGTCTGCCACCTTGAAAACGTGATACACTAAACACAGCATTCGGGGAGATTGCCTGCCCGTACTTCTCGATTCGCCGGGTGGTATTCTGCAGTTCACGGGTACCTGGTAATACTTTTGCCTAAATGATCCTCATCAGTCATTTTGGTCTTTTTGACTCTTTAAATTTAAAAGATCATCGAGCACTTGTCCTTTTGAGCTCGTTAACTCCGAAAGAGACTATAGTCACCTTTTGCCCTTTTATCGACTCTTGAAACATGAAAAAGGAAAAGTTTTGTTTCAATGTTTTAAAGTTAACTTCCCATGAAATATTCCTCGTAAAGTTATCTTCCTTAGTAATTCTTTAGGGTCGATTCCAATGGCAACATTTTCGGAGACTACCAGTCAAGGATTCCCCTCAGATGGGAATCCTAGTCCTTTTCCTTCTTTTGGAAGTGTTGGGGCTCCTTATATGGTGACGTTGTCCCTTCCTAGGTTAACCATTGGTCTACTTTTATGGTTGTTTTCGACCTCGATGGTCCTAAGCGTTCTGACTCCTGTCCAAACGTCGCCTTTGTTTGACTCACGTCACAATGATTCTAAGGTTGACCCCTCACATTATTCCCCTATTTCTTCGCCCTCCTCTTCTACTTTGCTTGGTGAAAGTTTGAAATCTAGTAACCAGGAGGTTAAGAAGAAGAAGAAGAAGAAGAAGAAGAAGAAGTCTTGTAGTGTTCTATCTAGGGTACTAGACTAGACCATATTTATTATCGACCAGGATGCGTAAGCTTAGAGGCACGCGTCAAAAGTATATAGACATAAAGGATTATTAGCTAAGTGGTTATGATGTAGGTCACAGAACTTCTTTACGGAAGATTGGGGTATGTTACCTATCATCCAAACACTTAGGTCACTCTGCTAATATACCTGATTACAACAGTGTCAGTAAATTCATTTACCAAATTAAACATTGTGTATCACTGCAAACCAAGATCTCAATCTCCTTACAGAGACATTATACATAAAACCCTTGTTTAGCAAATACCCAACATTCACTAATATTCATACAAGATAAAAATATACAGAGATCATAAATAGATTTTGAAATGAAAACAAAGTTCATGACATTGCTTTAAAAGACAACAAAGGGATCGAATCCCTTACAGGACGCGCTTCACGATCTCAGTGATGACTGTTCAAGCATTATCACAAACACAAACCATATGCATTCGATTGAAATCAACAACCAATCTTAACTATTGAAATCAGAAACCAATCTTAATTACTGTGCATGTCATGTAACCCTAAGTTGCGAATAAAACGAAAATGACAGTATACCAGTTTAACGCAGGGCCCGTTCGCGTTCCAGAGGTATACTGGACTGTGTTCAACCGGTTATCAAATCAACGCAACAAGACAAGGGTCGGGACTGTAACTGGATTCTTGATATTAAGTTCAAAAACTCTGTTTCAAATGATATAATGATTAACCATACATTGATTACACCAGACTGTATTTACATATGTCTTTTTACAACCCTTACATTTCGAAAACGAATGTACATTCATGATATGGCTGTTGCCGCTTTTACTACGTCGAGATTTTTAAAATGTTTCCATCCTAAACTGATTTCAAAAAGGAACAAAAACTAAATCAATTTAGAATGCTCTGTTGTTGCTGCCTTTGTCGCCAGTATGCCATACTTTGACCTGTGTTGACCACGCATGTAGGAGGGTCGATTCTGCTGTAGGATAGGTATTCGTCCATGCTTGGACATTCTACTTTTCATCCATGCCTTTCGCTCTAGCCTAGCTGTTGCGCCACATGTCAAACAATGAGCTAATTACAGGATGTTGGAACTTCCTGTAACCATTTTACCAAAAACTTCTAATTCTTTAACATAAAACTCCTAAATCAATTTCAATGAATTTTAATAACTATAGGACTATTAACTAATCAATTTTCAAGGAATCTAAGAGATGTATGATGAAAAGAAGTAGGCAAATGATATGTTTTAGGAGGAAAAAGGAGGTCATGGGATGGTACCAACAAGTCTGATAAGCGAGAGGTCAACCGTGCAGCTGTCGCTCTAAATGCATTTCTTGTCGACAAACCTTCTGATCCTCCACGGAAGGTCAGATTCCCTTGCAAGCTATGTAAGGGTGACAATCTCCTTCGAGATTGTCTTGGCATTCCCAGAGTCTTAGAGGTATGGTCTCAAAATCTCAATTGACCATCCCCATCGACCTTTGGAGATCATGTCGATGCTACACCCTCGGCTAGTGATGGTAAGAAGAAAGGGAAGATTAGATTTCCTTGTAGGTTGTGTGAAGGAGAGAATCTTATTCACCTTTGTCCTCTTATGGATAAAGCGTCCAAAGTTTTGGAGAATATTACAGCTCCTCAGGCCGAACACCTTGTTGGTTATCAGAGGCTTTCTTCTGACCCTCTCCCAGTTGGTAAAGAGATTGACTTGGATTCATCTCTTTCTCGTCCTGCTCTTTCTGAGTATGACTCTCTTGTGTTTGTTCCCGACCAACCATTGGTTGAAAAGAGTGTCGTCTTGGCTCCGCCTCCAGTTGTTCACTCTGTCCAAGAAGAGAGTGGTGATCATACTGCTCATGTTCTTCTCATCTCCTCGGATTCTCATGAATCGAAGAGTGACCCTCTCGTCCTGGTTGTACAAGAGGGTCCTTCTCCTATTCCTGCAGAGCATGGGGGCAATCATATGATACCCTCTCTAAGTACTTCTATCGTCTCTTTCGATTGGAGTCCATTCACTACTTTTCGCCTTCCATGTTACGTACCTTTTCAGATCACAACACAAGCCTATAATATGGTAGTAAATGGCACTATATTAGATGAAGGCGTGTCTGTTAGCATCATGTCTTCTACTACTTGGCAAGATTTGGGTTCCCCACAGCTTGTGCCCATCACCCAGAATCTGTTAGCTTTCAACAGAGGAACAAGTCGACCCTTAGGGGTCCTTCCAAAGTTCCTTATTAGTTTGGGAGGGAAGATCGTCTATATAGACGTGATGGTAGTCCAAGGTCTCCTAGATTTCAATATTCTCCTTGGACGTGACTATGTTTATGTCATGGGAGCTCTTGTTTCTTCGCTTTTCCGTGTGGTTTGTTTTCCGCACGAAGGGAGAATTGTGACTATTGATCAATTATCGTTCATTGTTCACTAGGTGCCTCCCTTGCAACCATTATCCCCTATCGGTTCTTGTTTGCAACCAGTACCTTCCCTGCCACTGGTCAACTATGTGGCTACTTGTTTCGTCTCCGCATCTGTTAATGATCACACAGATGGTATTATACATTATGTACTAGGGGCATTGGAACCCGATCTGTCTTTGGTACCAAATGAAATGTATTCCTCCTATAGCGTGGTTCTTCTGTCTAGTGAAGACCTCTTGGGAGCTATGTTCCTTATGGTTCATGAAAAAACGTCATGAGGATATTAGATCATTTTTGGGATTCAACTGCGTTAAGTAAGTCATTCAAACGTATGACCATTTCCATGAGAGGTAGTCGTAACTGACTAATTTCTCATGATTTTTGAATAGTTGACTTAGCACTCATTGCATCGGGTGATGCTCACAGGGTTGAAGAAGTGGGATTGAAACTAGTGAAATGTGGAGAACGAATCACATAGCATCAATCATCACTTCCGGGGCTTGCACCCGGTAACCAGGACTTCCCAGGAGGTCACCCATCCCAGAACTCCTCTGGCTCAAGCGCGCTTAACTGTGGAGTTTTTCCCCACAATCAAGCCCAATTAGCTTGCTACCCCATTTGCAAAACCTTAGCAAGTATTGTGCCTCATGAACCGTTCAAGTAGAGATCCCTTGACTCTTTTTGAATTTAAGTATGGGGGATTTACGCAGTGCATTATATTAGATCATTTTTGGGATTCAACTGCGTTAAGTAAGTCATTCAAACGTATGACCATTTCCATGAGAGGTAGTCGTAACTGACTAATTTCTCATGATTTTTGAATAGTTCACTTAGCACTCATTGCATCGGGTGATGCTCACAGGGGTGAAGAAGTGGGATTGAAACTAGTGAAATGTGGAGAACGAATCACATAGCATCAATCATCACTTCCGGGGCTTGCACCCGGTAACCAGGACTTCCCAGGAGGTCACCCATCCCAGAACTCCTCTGGCTCAAGCGCGCTTAACTGTGGAGTTTTTCCCCACAATCAAGCCCAATTAGCTTGCTACCCCATTTGAAAAACCTTAGCAAGTATTGTGCCTCATGAACCATTCAAGTAGAGATCCCATAGTTCCTTGTCTTGTGACAACCTCATTAAAAAATGAATCAAGGAGTGCGAACATAGTTCCTTGTCTTGTGTCAAGCTCGTTAAAAAATGAAATAAGGGTCTCGAGGATAGTTCTTTTACTGTGTCAACCTCATTAAAAAATGAGGCACCTCCCTTTTCAAAATTGATTCTTTGATTAAGATCTCGTAAAATCCCAGTCGAGTCTTTTCTGGATCTTGAAAGTGAACCTTAATTCCATTTACCTAGTTGATTGAAATGAAGCTGGGGGGGCATGTACCTCGAATTGAGTCATTATGTCGGAGGCATGAACACTTATCTCAAGCATAGTTTCTTGTTTCAAGCTTGTGTAAACATAAAACTAAATCCAAGTAGAGTTCTCCATGGTTCAAGCTTGTGTAAAAATGAATCCATGCCTGATTTACATCTCATGATTTCCGTTTTAATCAACTAAATTCTACTAGAGGAGCCTGGTTGTTTCTTTCCATCGCCACCATCTCTTTGGCCGATCATATGCTTTCACTTGGTTTCTTTTTCTTTTCTGAGGAACCGCAACGATGAGTGGTTTTGTTAGCTAGCCTCTTAACCTCTTAGTTTTTGAGTAGTTCCATCATAACCAGAACCAGTTGCTACCTTTTATACCACTCGTTCCTCTAGGATGAGTCACCTTTGAGCTCTTTTTCTGAATCGTAAGAAATGAAAAGGTTACCGAGTATTTTTCCCTTTTTGACTCGTTAAAGAGAATAAAAACGGGGGGTCTGCTTTTAGATCTTTTCTGATTCTTTAAACACGAAAAGATTGTCGAGCTCTTGTCGTTTTGAACTTGTTAAATGTTGTGAAACGTCATTTACCCAGTATATGTTTACCCCTTTTTCGGGTTGGGATAAACTATTTATGAAAAAGGTACTCCTTGACTGAAATGGTCAAGCGGTTCTCTCAAGTATCATTTTCCACCTTTTCAGGCTCGAGAGACACAAATGTACGAAAAGGGACCTTCTGGAGTGTTCTTTTCCGTGTCTTTTTAAAACTCTCTAAACATGAAAAAGATACCGAGTTTTCCCTTTGTTGAACTCGTTAAAATTTAAATGACATCGGACTTGTCATTATGACGAGACCGAGATACTCCTTCCTCGGGCTCGTAAAACTTACTAGGATGGATCCATCCGAAGGATGGACTTATATTACAAGCATATGTTATCCCGTTAAGCTTGTGTAAAAGTAATTGGGGTACTCGCTAGAAATGTTGGGGGAAAATTGGAAATATTTCATCAGTTGCATTCTTCATTTGAGGCAGCCTATCGCTCTTGAACATTGACACTCATCTGTTGTTCGTGTCGGGTTTTGGGACATCCTCACTCTGTCACTTGCCTCCCAGGGTTTTGGGTTATCCATTTTAAACCTCTCATATGAGCTTTGCCACATCACCATGACCTTTGATCCTATGATGTCAAATGGTGCCAAACTCCGGAGTCGTGTCATCCATATGTTCAAATTTTATCTTTTTCTGGAGTAAGTGGTGAAAATTTTATCTTGTTCTGCCCTCTTAGTATCTTCCTTTCTCATTTTCCTAGTCCTTATGCTGCTCACAGGTAGAGGTGCCTTGCTGGCTTTGGATACTGGGATTTCTTCATCAATATCCTTCATGAACCCTGAGTCCTCCTGCAATTCTTCTTTGTCTTCCTCATCTCTAATTTGGTTAGCAGCTAAGAACTCTTTCCACGGTTTCCCTCTTCTCTGCAATTCATGCTCAATAAGAATTTTAATTAAGCCAAAGTGATATAGGCTCTTGTCTTCATTTCCCTTCTGCTTCTGGATGGTCTTGGACATCTTGGTTAAGCTTTGTAATAGAAAATATGGTAGGCTGATAGCGCATTGTTTCTTCAAGTGTAGCAGTAACTTAATATGGTATAGATAGACAATACTATAACGGCCTTCGTAGGTTACAAATTTTTGGAAAATATAGACCATCTCGTCCCAGGGATGCATCAACCAACTTCTTGGAACACCTTTCTTCCAGTTAATTGATGAGACTCTGGATCTAGACATAAACTGCATCCATGATTTCTCTTTAAATTGCTTTGTTTTAAAGTACTTCTCCCCTTCTGGGCTAATCCCTATTGACTGGGCTATAGTGTCCTCTGAAACCCTGAATGAGAAGTTACCTATCAGGGCTTTCTCTCCATTGAATGTGAAAGCAAATTGTTTGGTAACCTCTTCATTACTTCCATGAAAATTTTCTAAAAATGGCAACCATTGTATCTCTCTGAGAATTGCAATGCAATCTTCATGATATTGAGAACTGTCGAACACACTCGGCTCGACCCTATTAGTCATAGTGGCAGAGGGTCGTGCTCTAACCCTTCTCTGTTTATGTTTTACAATTTCAACAAAGAAATTTCAATTTGTTACCTGGTGTGTCGCTCCCTTAATCTTCAGTATGATGCTCGGTCGGTCGACTGTCTTATGACTTTGGTGGGAGTCGAAACCGAGTAGTTATATTTCCCTCTTGTGGTGCTCACTGCTTCCGATTCTTGTCAAAACCAAATGGTAATATTTCCTTCGGCGCTCACTGCTTCTGATTCTTACTGTGGAAGTCACGGGAAATCAAATGCCAGCGTAAGATAACTGAGAATGATGGTGGGATAACCAGCTGTACTTACTTCATAGCATATTCATTTTTTAGAATAGAGGAGCATTGTACCGGTTGTATAGATGTCATCATAGGAGCGCTGAAGGCGTATATGCAATACTGGGTATGATTTCAGGGAGTCCTTTGAATCATTTGGATATGTCGGGTGGTGGAACCATAACTCGGCTGTGTGGAATACAATGAATAGGCCGCTTTACATTTGTTTCTTTCCCCTTTATTTAAAAACACAATCCACCACGTGTCCTGTTTCGGTTGGCATTCTGTCAAATGGAAGATGTTGGTATGGCTGTAGGATGCATTTAACATAACAAGGTTGATGTGTTGGTAATGGGTTTAGAGGTATGAATAGGTTGAAGTATGAAAAATGATAAGAATCGGTGGAATAAGGGATGATGGAAAATGTAGGTGTCCTTGAAATCGATCATAACAGTCACAGTCATTAAGTTTACATTAAAAATTAATCTAAGAAATTAAATGTTAAGAATAAGAAACATATTACTCTTTTGTTGGTTGTTGTTGTACTGACATGTTGAGTAGGACTAGTCCCTTTTGACTGTTCTTTTGCTTGTTGTAACAGGTCCCCTGAGAAAGATTGAATGCAACAGGTCCCTTGAGAAAGATTTGAAGATGTTCATGCAGCTCCTTATATGTATACAGGTTCATTGAGCTTGGGCATTTGATGGAGTCTTGGTGCCCAAATCCTTGTAGAAACTTGATGAAACTTTGTTGAAGTAGCCCTGAGGTGTCAATCTCTTTAACAGGTCCCTTCTAGGTGTCTTAAACAGGTCCCATTACTGCTGGTGTTGGTAGCATAGTCTTCTGGACAGAACAGGTCCCCCTGCATAATGTTTATAACCAGGTCCCTCTGAGATAAAACAATGACAAAACAACTTATTTATTGAAATCTGGAATGCTGGAACAAACTGCTGTGGAAATTTACAGTGAGGAGATGAGATAGGAAATCTTTAAGAATTTACAATGGAGAGATAAAAGAATAAAATGCTGATGCCTCTCTCCCCGACTAAAATTTTGACTTGTCCTCAAGTCATGATTCAGTTGATACATGAAACAGTGAACAAAAGAAAGAGAATTCTTACCCGCCAACGAATTGGTTTTCAAGTAGGAATTCGGGGTTAGAGTGTGCCAGAGGCTGGTTTTCACATCTAACCCATTTTTTTTTATATTTTTATTTTTATTTTTGTATATATATATATATATATATATATATATTTAGTTTTTGTTTTATATTATTTTTTTTTAATTTCTTTTTGACTCTGAAATTGAAAGGAAATGAACTAAGGCAGTGATACTGCAGCTGAGGGCTGCAATATCTCAACCTCTCTTTGCTGAGATACTGTATGGAGAAAATCTTGCTTGCTGATGGGCTTGGTGTATAGTTTCAGGCGATGACCATTGACAGTAAAAGAATGGCCTTCTCCATCAATAGTTTTGAGCTTGACTGAACCATTGTCATAAGCCTGAACAATTTGGTATGGGCCCATCTAATGGGTGGTAAACTTGGCTTTATGATCTCTGAATTTAGAGTCAAAAAGTAAAGCCCAGTCACCTTCCTCGAACTGCTTCTTCTTGATATGTGCATCATGCCACTGCTTCCTTTGTTTTTGCATGAGGATTGTGGTCTCCTCTGCTTGCTGCCTTATTTCATCCAGCTGGTTCAACTGCTGAATTCTTTCTTTTTGTGCTTGGTCCGAGTCAATTTGCAAATCTGCAGCCAGTTTAAAAGTATGTATTTGAAACTCAATAGGAAGCATTACCTCTTTTCCGTACACCAACTGATATGGTGTAAATCCTGTAGTATCTTTCCACGTAATTTTGTAAGCCCAGAGTGCATCTATGAGCTTCTCTTCCCAATTCTTCTTGTTCATTGCCACAATTTTAGTAATGATCCCTTCCAAGGTTTTATTTGTGGATTCTGTTAGTGTCAGTCTTTCCAGCCTTCCTCCAATTATCAAATATGCTCTTACAAAGTGATTTTGAAGTGTCAAGGTCAAATTTTGTCATTTCAGTGAGTCTTCAAACAAAATTTGGTCATTAGGCATTAGGTCTAGGTTTGCTTTCACTCCTTCTAAAATTGCCCAAATGTCAGTCCATGTCATCATTCAGCTGAGTCTATCATCATTCATAGGGTTGTCATTATCATCTCAGTGTCTAATGAGTCATTGTACACCTTGTTCATGCTTCAGTTGCGCTTAGGTAAGGTCATTTCCCTCTCCTAGGGTTTTGAAGGCAATTTCTCTTGGACGGTCAAATAATCGGCAAAACTTGTATCCAGATGTTCATACACCTTCCCCTATCCTTTATATACCTTATCAAATGCTTCCCATCACTGAGATCCCCCAAAATCCTCATTTTTGCACAAACCCTAGTTTCTAGCTACAACCTGGCAATTTTCTAGGTTGGGCCTGTGTTTTGCCCTTTTGGACCCCTTCCCCTCGCTCAATCTCTGAGATTCCACTTTCCCCTGCTTCCTAACATCCCTCCCCACTCCCAAAAATTTCCACAAGAATTTAGAAGCCCCTATCCCCTTTATTTCGCTCCATTTCGACAAAATTCCTTGTTTCACACATCGGGACAAGTCGCACTCAAATGATGTTCCAGAGCAATAAAAGATGAATTTTGGAAAACTGAGAGAGGTTTTTGTCCATAACATGCCAAATAAGAAAAACCTCATTCACTTTTTTCACAGGTGTCATGGTTTTAGAGAAATGCCAAAATTTCAATCGCCAGATCCAAGGAGGTTGGCCAAAGCACAAAAGCAAAGAAAAAGGTCCGACCCCCTTCACATCTTGGCCGAGGCTTCCTTGAAGGAGCATGGCACTAAATAGCTCAGTCAAAACACAAATTCCAAGAAATTTTGAGCATTTTGGGTGATTTTTGGTTTTTAAGGCAAACAACAGGTTTTTCCGCTTGACGGGTCTCAACCCCCGCGCGACCCTTTCACTTGGCAACTCTATTTTGCAAAAAATCAGCATTTACAGATTTTTCATGAAAAGTTACACATGCTCATCTATTGCCAAGAGATTTTATGAAGTTTTGGGCCTCCAGAAAGTCAAAAAACAAGCAAAAAATGACTTTTTGCCACATTTTTGAGACACAAAAAGCAGCCTTGGGAGATTGCAATTTTGGAGGGGCAAATGACAACCAAATTCAGAAATTCCAGTTGGGTTGGAAAGTAGACTCACAGAACTTTCCAACAAGCCTACTCTTGCCTCATTTGGACACCTGAAAGTGCCCCAAAAGTGCTCTCAAAGGCGCGCGACCCGTCAGGCAAATTGCTCAGGATTTCAGCCTACAGCTCAACAAAACGCAGTTTTGACTGTGTTTGACTTTTTGGAGTTGATTTTATCCTTCTTGTTGTAAATGATGTAAACTTATGACACTTTTACACTTATGTATCTCTTCTGGAAGATTCATTCATGAGATAGGTGAAAATTAAATGAATGAATTGGTTTCCTAGTTTATAGAGGCAAGTTGTTTTGATTGCCTAGTTTTCAGTGCTTAGTTTAGAATTGGTTGAAACAACTCCTAGGATAGTGAGCTCGACCCCTAGAGGCAGGGAAAGATGTTATATGATCTATATTATGTACTCTCTTGCTCATTTTCATGGTTGGACTCTTGAGGGAGAAGCTCTTATTGTATTACTCACTGTATCTCTGCAATTTTTGGCAAAGGAAGACCAGGGTTTTGCAGTCCTTTTTGGGATTCTTGTGGTCACATGTATTGATGGTGTGTTTCTCTTTGTACTTGTAAGTGTGTTATGTGAATCATTTCCTTACTTTTCCTTCTGCACATTAGGCAAATGAAGTGTTAAAGTAGAACTCATGATTGTCATGCTCTGCTTTTAAGTTTGCTTAATATCAATGTTTTCGACTGTTTAAAGGGAATTCAAGGTTATTGCTTGCTCCCTTTAACTCCTCACCGGTCATTCTCATCCATCCATCTCTATTAAAGGCATCAATACTGTTTCCTACCTCGCCCCAAAGAACCCCCTGCGAAAACTGTGTCCAATCCCCGCACCTAAAATTGCCATTTCCCCAATTTTCCACCAAAAACCCTAAAAATCCCAAATCAACCCTTTTGATCAGTTTACTAGCCTAAAATCAGTGTTACCCTATTGGTTATCTCGCCCATTGAAGATCTTTATCGAGATAGACCGGAGAGAGCCCTCTCCTGCCCCGTAGGGCTAGCTACGAGGCTAAGTGGTTTGATGTTGCCTTGAGGTTTACCTTTCTCAGCCTGAGGTGAAATTTCAAGCGCTAACAGATTCCACCTGCCCATTGGCCTGTGGATGGTAAGGGGTACTTTTCCTATGCTTGATTTGGTATTTGTCTGTGATGTCCTTCACTAGCTTTGAGGTGAATTGAGTACCTTGATCAGTCACAATTTCCCTTGGTACTCCATACCTCACAAAAATCTCTTCTAAAAGGAAATTTACTACTGTGTGTTCGGTGGCTCTAACCAGTGCTTTTGCTTCAGCCCACTTTGTGACGTAATCAGTACATACTAAGATGTACTTCTTACCATTGGAGGTTGGGTTAATGGGTCCTATAAAGTCTAGAGCCCATTTGTCAAATGGCTCTAGGTGAACTTGGGGCTGAAGGGGCGTCTCATCGGTAGCTGTTGGCCTGCCCATTCTTTGGCACCTGTCACAACTCTTTACATACTTCTTGGCATCCTTGAAAATGGATGGCCAGTAGTATCCAAGAGTAAGAACTTTGAATGTTGTCCGCTTAGCTGCAAAATGCCCACCACACGGTTCATCATGGCAAGATTTTAAAATATCAATTACCTCATCATTTCTTACACATCTTCTAATGATCATATCATAACCAGTGTAAAATAAATCGCCATTAAGCCATGAATATCTAGCACTTTGTCTGACTAGTCTCTTCCTTTCCTTTGCAGTAAAGTGTGGAGGTGTCCTTCCTGTAGACAAATAATTGGCCAAATCAGCATACCAAGGAGTTACTATGGAAATTGCAAATAGATTTTCATCTGGAAAAGAATCTTCAACTGGAACAACCTCACCTGGATTTTGCAGTCTAGAAAGAAAATCTGCCACCTGGTTCTCTTTGCCTGGTCTATCTAACACTATGATGTTAAATTCCTGTAACAATAATAACCATCTGGTAACTCTGCCACTAGTTATTGGTTTATTCATTAAATGTCTAATGGAAGAATGATCAGTATGTACAAAGACTTCATAACCAGTTATGTAATGTCGGAATTTATTCACAACATATATGATAGCAAGTGTTTCCTTTTCTGTGACTGTGTAGTTTAACTCTGCAGGTGTTAGATTTTTGCTAATGAAATAAATGGCATAAGTACAAGATTCCTCTTTTTGGCCTAATGAGGCACCCACTGCGGTGTCAGATGCATCCGTGAAGATATGAAATGGTAGGCTCCAATTAGGCCCTCCCAAGACTGGTGCGGTTGATAACTTCTTTTTGAGTTGTTCGAATGCTTGTTGACAGTTCTCATTCCAGTTGAAAAGTACATCTTTGGTTAGAAGTTTAAACAAAGGTAAAGCTATTTTACCAAAATGTTCAATAAATCTTCTGTAATAGCTTGCATACCCAAGGAAACTTCTTACCTCTCTCTGATTCTGTGGAATTGGCAAATCAGCAATGATCTGGATCTTTGCTGGGTCAACCTTGATGCCCTGAAAAGAAATATAGTGGCCTAACACTATCCCTTCGTTTAACATCATAAAGCACTTTTCATTGCTGAGGGACAGATTAGCTTCAATACATATTTTCAAAACTCTCTCAAGGTTTTCTAATGCATGTTCAAATGAATTGCCATATACTGAAAAATCATCCATGTAAACTTCAACACAATCATGAATTAAATCAGCGAAAATAGCTAACACAGCTCTCTGAAATATAGCTGCAGCGTTGCAAAGTCCAAATGGAAAAACATTGTAAGCATAAGTGCCCCAAGGACAGGTGAATGTGGTTTTGTCCTGGTCTTCGGAGGCTATCCTGATCTGGTTGTAGCCACTGAAACCATAAAGAAAAGAAAATGATGATTTACCAGCTAGGGTGTCTAACACTTGGTCAATAAATGGTAGTGGGAAATAATCTTTGAGCGTTGCTTTGTTTAGCTGTCTGTAATCAACACAAATGCGCCACTCACCATTTTTCTTGGGCACTATAACCAATGGGGATACCCACTGACTGTCAGAAATAGGATATATAAAATTAACTCTCAAAAGTTTTTGCAATTCTTCTCTGACAATATCTTGGAGCATGGGGTTCATTCTTCTCTGTGGTTGCCTCACTGGTTTAATGGTGCTATCTGTATAGATATGGTGAGTGCATGTGTCGGGGTGAATCCCATGCATATCGGTGTAGTCCCAAGCAAAGGCTTTTTGGTATTTTCTCAAGAGTCGAATCAATTTCTCTTGCTGAGATGAGTCTAGGTGATTGCCTATGTTCAGAGTTTTCCCTGGACTAATCTCTATGGTCTGACTCTGTGTGTTGGTGATGGATTGAACTGGAAAAATGTCATGAAATGTGGTTTGTAAAGATTGAATGGTACATGTTTCCTGAAAGTTTTGGGCCAAAAGTACATCTGCAACATGATATTGTTCATTTCTCAAATTTTCGGACATATCAGGTTGAGAAAGGAATAATTCTACCAAATCATTATTGTCTTGTTCTTGGAAATCATAAATTTGGTCAATGCTAAAAATAGATTGTACTTCTTCTTTATCATTAAATTTATCATCAAGCCACAAATTGTGTGTTACTGCTGGTGATTGTGCCGATGGATAAAGGGTGAGTTGTTTTCTTTCGGTCCCTCTTGAAATGATCATGTTGCCCGATCGACATCCTATGAATGCATCAACAGTCGCTAACCATGGTCTACCAAGGATGATAGGGTGTCCTCCTAAATTGGATTTGGGTTGAAGGACTAAGAAATCCACTGGATACTCCCAAGAGTCCAGTGAGACAATGATGTCCTCCAAAATCCCTTCAGGAATCACTTTAGATCTATCAGCTAGTTCTAGAACAATTGTTGTATGTTACAAATTTATGAGCTGGAGTGTTCTCATGGTTTCAAGAGTCATGACATTGATTGCGGCCCCAAGATCTATCAAAGTGTTTGGAATTTGTATGTTGTTAATGATGGTGGTCACTTTGGGAATGCCAGGATCAACATACTTTTCCATGGAGATGGTATTGGTCATAAGGCCTGCTAAATGTCCTATGACATGAATGGTTTGAGGATCAATCCTTTTTTTAGCAGGCTTCTTGAGACATATGTCTTTGATGGCCTTAGTATAGATGGGGATGTCTTTTATAGCTTGCAGCAGTGGAATTTTTATGTAGACATTCTTGAGTTCATCTAAGACATCAAACTGTGGTATAGACAGTGGAGGTTTTATTTGGACCAATCGGTCTGGAAAAGGTGGATGCAGTGGTTGCATCTGTTTATCTTTGGTATCATTGTTTGGTTTTCTTTGATTTGTCATTTCATTTTCATTTTCTGTGTTTTCTTCTTGCTTATCTGTTATTGGAGAATCTTTGTGGAGTACCCTACCAAACCTCAAGTTAATATTTTGCAAAGGCAGTGTGGAATATGAGGTTCCCTCTTCTACATTGTAGGCTGGCCTCTCTGCTCTATTATTTGGATTTGGGACAGTTTGAGCGGGAATTTGAGTGGGTCTGGGAGGTTGTGAGTTAGCTGGAAATTGCAGTTGTGGTGGATTTATTGGTGGAGGAGCAGGCAGTGCTTGTTGAGGAGGTTGGGGCTGATAAACAACTTGCTGAGGATACTAATGATATGGTTGAGAATGTGATGAATACGACTGTTGGTATTGTTGATATGGTTGTGAGTATGGTGGGTATGATTGAGGATATGTATGATAAGATTGAGAGTACTGTTGAGACGGTCTCCATTGGTGTTGTGGTTGGTTTTGGTGCTGCCATGGCATGGGTACATTCCATGAGTTTTGTGCATACATTTGATCATTCATAGGAAATTGCAAATTTTGATTTGGAAACATACCTTGAGGTGTTGGCATTGGCTGCCATGGTCGCTTTGTGCCCATGTAATACACGTTTTCCATCTTTGTATTGGCTGCCATATTACAGTTCTGCAAAACCTTAACTTTAGGACAGTTAAACATATCATGATGTTCAGTACAGAAAGCACAAACTTGGATGTTTTCTAGAGGGCAGTCTTTTAATGCATGTTTCTTCCGGCATTTTGGGCAAAAGATAGCCATTATCTGATCTTCATCTTCTTGTTTCTTCTTAGATTTTAAAGTGTCAATTTGGTTCCCTAGGATGCTTAACAGATCTGTTTTAAACTCTTCTAAAAGATTCCCTATTTCAGCCCTTGTGACACTTGCAGAGGCAGATTTTGTGACTTTGGATGACAGGGTTCTCTTTCCCATTTTAGCTTTACTCCTTGAATACTTTTCGCACAACTCAGCGATTTCTTCAAAGGGTAAGGCAGAAATGTCACCTTTGCCCATCAAGTTGAGATCATCCATGTATTCCTCTCGGATACCTTTCAAAAATATTGTGTGGATCAGATCAAGAGGCATAGTTCGGTGTTTAGATTTTTGTAAGTTGTAGACAAACCGTTCTAAATATTCCTCTAAGGTTTCATCCTCTTGCTGGCTCATTCTAAAGATATCATCTTTAGAATCTTTGGATCTGCAATAAGGCTGATATTTCCTAAGAAATATTCTCCTCATGCCATCCCAATCAATTATAGCATGCTCACCAAGCCTCATGAACCATCTTAAGGTTGATGCCTTTAATGTCGCTGGGAATAGTCTAAGCCTATGAGCATCATCTGTATAGCCATATGTTCGACATACAATGTCAAACTCGAACAAGAATGAATCTGGATCTTCTGAAGCCATACCATAGAAGTTGGTAGCACGGATGGGGGTATGTTTTTCATTTTGATCTCATCATCTTCCTGTGGTTCATGTATAGGAAACTTAAAAGTTGACTCCTCTTCATCTCCTTGACGTGGTACTGATCCAGATCCTTCCTCAGCCATTCTAATAGGTCTCTCTGTGTCAGTGTCACTTGTTTGAAAAAGGAGATTAAAGAAAGATTGTTCGGTCACTGTGCTACTTTCTCCTTGTGTGGAAGGTCTAGGAAAGTGCTTCTTCTGCGATTTATGTGTGAATAAAGTTTGCCTTTCAATAAGAGTAAGTCTCTGTCCTGACTTTTGTTTTTCTTCTAATGCTTGGATGACTTCCTCAGCTGGTGTTGTATTCCCTAGAGAGTCTACTCCTGATGATGATGGGTTAGCTTTTAGATGGTGGGGGGGTTTACAAATCTACCTTGACTGTCTCTAAATCTAGGCATAAATGAACATGATTTCTAACTGTGTTTTTGTTTATTTTTGTGTATTGATTTTTTTTTTTTGAATCCTTTAAGTACGCCTCCCCGGCAACGGCGCCAAAATGTAGTGTTCTATCTAGGGTACTAGACTAGACCATATTTATTATCGACCAGGATGCGTAAGCTTAGAGGCATGCGTCTAAAGTATATAGACATAAAGGATTATTAGCTAAGTGGTTATGATGTAGGTCACAGAACTTCTTTACGGAAGATTGGGGTATGTTACCTATCATCCAAACACTTAGGTCACTCTGCTAATATACCTGATTACAACACTGTCATTAAATTCATTTACCAAATTAAACACTGTGTATCACTGCAAACCAAGATCTCAATCTCCTTACAGAGACATTATACATAAAACCCTTGTTTAGCAAATACCCAACATTCACTAATATTCATACAAGATAAAAATATACAGAGATCATAAACAGATTTTGAAATGAAAACAAAGTTCATGACATTGCTTTAAAAGACAACAAAGGGATCGAATCCCTTACAGGACGCGCTTCACGATCTCAGTGATGACTGTTCAAGCATTATCACAAACACAAACCATATGCATTCGATTGAAATCAACAACCAATCTTAACTATTGAAATCAGAAACCAATCTTAATTACTGTGCATGTCATGTAACCCTAAGTTGCGAATAAAATGAAAATGACAGTATACCAGTTTAACACAGGGCCCGTCCGCGTTCCAGAGGTATACTGGACTGTGTTCAACCGGTTATCAAATCAACGCAACAAGACAAGGGTCGGGACTGTAACTGGATTCTTGATATTAAGTTCAAAACTCTGTTTCAAATGATACAATGATTAACCATACATTGATTACACCGGACTGTATTTACATATGTCTTTTTACAACCCTTACATTTCGAAAACGAATGTACATTCATGATATGGCTGTTGCCGCTTTTACTACGTCGAGATTTTTAAAATGTTTCCATCCTAAACTGATTTCAAAAAGGAACAAAAACTAAATCAATTTAGAATGCTCTGTTGTTGCTGCCTTTGTCGCCAGTATGCCATACTTTGACCTGTGTTGACCGCGCATGTAGGAGGGTCGATTCTGCTGTAGGATAGGTATTCGTCCATGCTTGGACATTCTACTTTTCATCCCTGCCTTTCGCTCTAGCCTAGTGTTGCGCCACATGTCAAACAATGAGCTAATTACAGGATGTTGGAACTTCCTGTAACCATTTTACCAAAAACTTCTAATTCTTTAACATAAAACTCCTAAATCAATTTCAATGCATTTTAATAACTATAGGACTATTAACTAATCAATTTTCAAGGAATCTAAGAGATGTATGATGAAAAGAAGTAGGCAAATGATATGTTTTAGGAGAAAAAAGGAGGTCATGGGATGGTACCAACAAGTCTGATAAGCGAGAGGTCAACCGTGCAGCTGTCGCTCTAAATGCATTTCTTGTTGACAAACCTTCCGATCCTCCATGGAAGGTCAGATTCCCTTGCAAGCTATGTAAGGGTGACAATCTCCTTCGAGATTGTCTTGGCATTCCCAGAGTCTTAGAGGTATGGTCTCAAAATCTCAATTGACCATCCCCATCGACCTTTGGAGATCATGTCGATGCTACACCCTCGGCTAGTGATGGTAAGAAGAAAGGGAAGATTAGATTTCCTTGTAGGTTGTGTTAAGGAGAGCATCTTCTTCACCTTTGTCCTCTTATGGATAAAGCGTCCAAAGTTTTGGAAAATATTACAGCTCCTCAGGCCGAACACCTTGTTGGTTATCAGAGGCTTTCTTCTGACCCTCTCCCAGTTGGTAAAGAGATTGACTTGGATTCATCTCTTTCTCGTCTTGCTCTTTCTGAGTATGACTCTCTTGTGTTTGTTCCCGACCAACCATTGGTCGAAAAGAGTGTCGTCTTGGCTCCACCTCCAGTTGTTCACTCTGTCCAAGAAGAGAGTGGTGATCATACTGCTCATGTTCTTCTCATCTCCTCGGATTCTCATGAATCGAAGAGTGACCCTCTCGTCCTGGTTGTACAAGAGAGTCCTTCTCCTATTCCTGCAGAGCATGGGGGCAATCATATGATACCCTCTCTAAGTACTTATGTCGTCTCTTTCGATTGGAGTCCATTCACTACTTTTCGCCTTCCATGTTACGTACCTTTTCAGATCATAACACAAGCCTATAATATGGTAGTAAATGGCACTATATTAGATGAAGGCGTGTCTGTTAGCATCTTGTCTTCTACTACTTGGCAAGATTTGGGTTCCCCACAGCTTGTGCCCGTCACCCAGAATCTGTTAGCTTTCAACAGAGGAACAAGTCAACCCTTAGGGGTCCTTCCAAAGTTCCTTATTAATTTGGGAGGGAAGATCGTCTATATAGTCGTGATGGTAGTCCAAGGTCTCCTAGATTTCAATATTCTCCTTGGACGTGACTATGTTTATGTCATGGGAGCTCTTGTTTCTTCGCTTTTTCGTGTGGTTTGTTTTCCGCACGAAGGGAGAATTGTGACTATTGATCAATTATCGTTCATTGTTCACCAGGTGCCTCCCTTGCAACCATTATCCCCTATCGGTTCTTGTTTGCAACCAGTACCTTCCCTGCCACTGGTCAACTATGTGGCTACTTGTTTCGTCTCCGCATCTGTTAATGATCACACAGATGGTATTGTACATTATGTACTAGGGGCATTGGAACCCGATCTGTCTTTGGTACCAAATGACATGTATTCCTCCTATAGCGTGGTTCTTCTGTCTAGTGAAGACCTCTTGGGAGCTATGTTCCTTATGGTTCATGAAAAAACGTCATGAGGATAGTTCCTTGTCTTGTGACAACCTCATTAAAAAATGAATCAAGGAGTGCGAACATAGTTCCTTGTCTTGTGTCAAGCTCGTTAAAAAATGAAATAAGGTTCTCGAGGATAGTTCTTTTACTGTGTCAACCTCATTAAAAAATGAGGCACCTCCCTTTTCAAAATTGATTCTTTGATTAAGATCTCGTAAAATCCCAGTCGAGTCTTTTCTGGATCTTGAAAGTGAACCTTAATTCCATTTACCTAGTTGATTGAAATGAAGCTGGGGGGGCATGTACCTCGAATTGAGTCATTATGCCGGAGGCATGAACACTTATCTCAAGCATAGTTTCTTGTTTCAAGCTTGTGTAAACATGAAACTAAATCCAAGTAGAGTTCTCCATGGTTCAAGCTTGTGTAAAAATGAATCCATGCCTGATTTACATCTCATGATTTCCGTTTTAATCAACTAAATTCTACTAGAGGAGCCTGGTTGTTTCTTTCCATCGCCACCATCTCTTTGGCCTGTCATATGCTTTCACTTGGTTGCTTTTTCTTTTCTGAGGAACCGCAACGATGAGTGGTTTTGTTAGCTAGCCTCTTAACCTCTTAGTTTTTGAGTAGTTCCATCATAACCAGAACCAGTTGCTACCTTTTATACCACTCGTTCCTCTAGGATGAGTCACCTTTGAGCTCTTTTTCTGAATCGTAAGAAATGAAAAGGTTACCGAGTATTTTTCCCTTTTTGACTCGTTAAAGAGAATAAAAACGGGGGGTCTACTTTTAGATCTTTTCTGATTCTTTAAACACGAAAAGATTGCCGAGCTCTTGTCGTTTTGAACTTGTTAAATGCTGTGAAACGTCATTTACCCAGTATACGTTTACCCCTTTTTCGGGTTGGGATAAACTATTTATGAAAAAGGTACTCCTTGACTGAAATGGTCAAGCGGTTCTCGCAAGTATCATTTTCCACCTTTTAAGGCTCGAGAGACACAAATGTACGAAAAGGGACCTTATGGAGTGTTCTTTTCCGTGTCTTTTTAAAACTCTCTAAACATGAAAAAGATACCGAGTTTTCCCTTTGTTGAACTCGTTAAACTTTAAATGACATCGGACTTGTCATTATGACGAGACCGAGATACTCCTTCCTCGGGCTCGTAAAACTTACTAGGATGGATCCATCCGAAGGATGGACTTATATTACAAGCATATGTTATCCCGTTAAGCTTGTGTAAAAGTAATTGGGGTACTCCCTAGAAATGTTGGGGGAAAATTGGAAATATTTCATCAGTTGCATTCTTCATTTGAGGCAGCCTATCGCTCTTGAACATTGACACTCATCTGGTGTTCGTGTTGGGTTTTGGGACATCCTCACTCTGTCACTTGCCTCCCAGGGTTTTGGGTTATCCATTTTAAACCTCTCATATGATCTTTGCCACATCACCATGATCTTTGATCCTATGATGTCAAATGGTGCCAAACTCCGGAGTCGTGTCATCCATATGTTCAAGAGAAGTCTTCTTAATTGTACATTATCTGATAATCTTGGATTACTCTCATTCATTATGTTTCCCGTTTTGTGTCGATGATGAAGGATTCATTATGACCTTCCTTCGGCTGGTCGCTTCCTGTCGACTTCAGCTCATTATCCAGGAAACTGGTCGAGAGACTCCCTTCCAGTACCTTAGAGATTACATGCCCTAATGGAAAGTTCTTCGCACTCAACGACAAGTTCACATCAATGGCTTTCGATCGAGTGATTTCACGGGTGTTCGACTTCAGTTCCTTTATTCACATTCTGTGAACTGTGCTTCTGGTACCTTGAGAACCATTGTCATTATTGGTGGTTTCTCTCACGCTTGTTAACGGTTCACATCATTGACTGGTAATCAAGCGACTTTCTAGCATGCTTGACTTCGATACATTTATTCACATGTTAGAATTTGTACTTTGATCGAGTCTTATTGGAGTGCAAAACCTCAGGCTCAGATTATAAAAGTCCAGGTTGCAAGGCGATGTGACATGATCATGTTGATATACATGTCTCTTTCAGATGGATGGTTGTGCCCGTGCTGTGGATCTATTTCATATGATCCTCGCTATTGGATGGCTATGCCCATGCCTCGGATCCATTTACATTATCTTTCTCCGAATGGCTGTGTCCATACCACAATTCATGTATCATTTGAAAGAGTTTTCCGTGATGTATATGTATCTATGCTTTCTTGCAGGTTTTCTAGCGTTGGACTCCGGTTCCCTACAACTACTTGTAAATCATTTCACCCCTCACACTAGTTCAACATTCACGCTTTAGGGGGCATCTGTTACATAGTAATTTGTCACTGTTCTTGTACTTCCAGTTCCATGATCCTGGAGGACCTCTACAGTGATCCCTATGTGCTTTCCCATCATGAAGAACTCCCATCATGTCCCTCTTCACGAGCAGAATAATTCCCCTTTACATCATTTCCCAAGAATCTTCCTTTTACCCTAGTTTACAAGACCGATGCTACTGACTAGTTTCCTCCTCCTACCGATTTGCAGAGATTGAAACTAGCACTAGCACCGTATGGAGCGACTGAGCCATTTTCCAGTCACGCCGATCCTCTTTTGGCAAGTTTTTTAAATATGGAGTTGAAGCTTCTAGGTCTAGAAGCTTCATAATGGAAGTCTAGTAGATGGTTAGGTTGGATGGAGCCGAGGAAGTAATTTGGGCTCCTTTCCCCTATTAGGATGGAAAAAACCCAAGAGATAAGGCCTTCTCCCATGAGGAGAGGAACCATCTCCCCTCCATCCAAGCTATACAAACCTCTCTTTTCCCAAGCTAAATGAGTTTTGGAGTGAGTTTGAATGATTAGCAAGACACCTATAGCTTATAGCTTTCTAGTGTATGTTTGAGGGAGAATAGTTTGTTTTGGTTTGGTTTGAGACTAAACGGGATAGGCCTTAAAACTTCCATTGTTGGGGCTATCCATGAGATGCTAGCAGAAGTGTGGGAACCCGCATATGTCGGAGGAGACCAACAATGTCAAGGCATTGGTTGTAATCTCTTTATGAATTTATATGAATACAACTATTGATTGATTTCCTATATGAAGTGTTATCTTACATTTTTATGGCTTAATGTTCCTTGACTTGTTAAGTAGGCTGAATACAATATTGTATGCTATCACGTTTGTTGTTGTTATTTGTTTGCTTATTTCATGTATTCGAAGGAAGGAAACAAAAGATAGCTGGAGTAAGGAAGCAGGATCATCACCAAGTGGAATAACATTCTAAGAGGTAGGCCCTCTTATTTGATTCTAGCTTAAGGAGATTTTCCATAGATTCTTTGTTTGTGGCTAGATCCGCTCTCTCGGGCTAGAGGAATTGTTTGTGTCCGCACTGAGAATTTACCTGCACCATAAGGAGGGCACTGAGGATTTTTAAAAACTTACCATAAGGCTAAGAAGGAATTTTTTGGGATGGCCTTAAATTTGATATTGAAAAGTTTGTGGCAGAATGTTTGGTTTTCCAACCAAATAAAGTTGAAACAATTAAGACCCCAAGTCTATAACAACCTTTATCCATTCCAAGCCAACGTTGGGAGGAGGTTTCAATGTATTTTATCACAGGTTTACCCAAGTCCGAAGGAAAGAGTGTCATCATGGTGGTAGTTGACAGACTTACCAAGTATGAATACTTTTGTGCATTATCTCATCCAATTAAATCGAGTACAATTTCTACTGCATTTATGAAAACAATTCAAAAGTTACATGAAAACCCAAAGATTATTGTAAGCGATAGAGATCCCATTTTCAATGGAAATTTTTGGATATAACTATTTTCTTGTCTTGGTACTCAGTTAGCTCATAGCTCATCTTATCATCCTCAATCTAATGGGAAAACTGAGACAGTAAACAAATGTTTGGAAGGATATCTTCGTTGCTTTGTATCTGATTAATAGACACAATGGGTCAAATGGTTGCCTCTGGCTGAATCGTGGTATAACACTTCCTTCCATACTGCAACAAAAATGACCCCATTTATGGCACTTTATGGATATCATCCACCGTCCATCACATCATATTTAAGAGAAAATTCGAAGGTTCAAGCGATGGAAGATCACATCGAGCATCAACAACAAGTTTTCCAACTCTTAAAGGATAATCTTACTTTGGTGCAGAATAGAATGAAACAACAGGCATATCAACATTGCAACGAAAGAAGTTTTGATGTAGGTGATTGGGTATTTCTACGGCTACAACCATATAAAACAATGTCCCCAAGAGCAAGCTAAGAAGGATAATAAATTATCACTAAAGTATTATGGTCCGTACAAGGTGTTGCAAAAGATTGGTACTATGGCATACAAATTGGAGCTTCCTGCAGCGTGTCGAGTACACCTAGTTTTCCATGTTTCATGCTTAAAGAAGGTTATAGGTGACAAGCTCCCAGTTCAAACAATATTGCCAGAACTTGACGAGGAAGGAAATCATATTGGAACCTGAAGAAGTCACATAAACAAGAACTTAACAACTACGAAATCGATCAATTTTGGAGTATCTCATCAAGTGGAAGAACTTACCCGTTGAATATTCCACATGGCAGGATGAGAATTTTATACAGAAGCATCCAAAACTATTCAGGTGTTGAGGACACCACTTTTTTGAAGGAGAGGGGCATGTTAGGTCCCTATGTGAAAATTATATCACTGCAGCAACTGATTTACTTTTCCTACTTATTTCATCATAAGTTATTCATGAAATTACTTCAACAAACATTAAAATAAACACTGTTGCAGATATCACATCGTAATACATAAACAAAAATATGCAAACATTGACACAATTATTTTGGACTAATGTCCCTGGAAAAACCCAATGTGGGAAAACCAATGCAGCAGGGGAGGATTTTATTATTCAACAATTTTATTGTACAACAAGGTGCCAAACTGGCTTACCCACAGATAGACAAACTTCCAGCACTTTCTTAAACCCAGCATAGGCCCTACTGACCTCTGCTACAACCTGAAACCCTCTGCGTCAGCCTACTGAGGCTTTGCGCAACCTCTCTGGGCTTCTGTGTCACTCTTGCAGCCTTTGCGTGGATGACGCAGGCCCTTCTGGCTCTGCGCAGCCTCTGCTGCCTCTGCGTGGCTTCCTCTGGCTCTGTGTCTGCCTCTTTTGCGTTGATATCCCGTCTCTTTGTTCCATACTTGCTGCCACCTGACTGCTCTCTAGACCATTGGTTCAATTTCTCAGCAAACCCCGCTCCAGAAATTGAACTAACTGGTCTCCCTCAGTATGTTCTCTAAGTGCCCCTTAAGCCTCCTCTTATACTTTTTATGTTGACATTTCAATGGCCGAGATCAAGTCTCTAATCAACGACTAAGATTAGATCTGGCTTGATCCATGTCTTTTGGACCATTCTAACACAAATTCATATTAATACACATTAATATTTTTTTTTCCCTAAGTTTAGACTTAGGGACTCCATTAAAAATATTAATTATTTTAATATCTCCTAATCTGTTTAGAATCTACCCAAACCCTTTATGGTTATTGGAAATCTCATGTGCCCCAACCTCTCCACCAAATTTTGTGGCTAGAGCGCATCCGATGCTACCCCAAATCAACACCCTACAGTATTAGTTATTCCCCATTGTCATTTGATCCCTTATTGTTATTGTTGTGCCCCTATTTTCCCCATATTGTTATTATTGTGCCCCATAGAAGCCCACTATTTTTATTTTTGTGTCCTTATATTATTATTGTTATGTCGGCTTGATTATATTTTGACCCCTTAGACTCCTATATATAGAAAGGAGGTTTTTTCATTTGTATCATCCAAGAATTGTTCATTTGTATAATGTAAAGGAGGTTGCCCCCTCGAAGACGCTGATTTTTAAGTCGTTGATCTATCTTTTCTTCTATTTTGAGCGCTGGTTGCATAACAGAAACATTCAGGCCTCATATGCACGGTTGTACAACAATTTGGATTTCATGATGAGAACCCACAAGATCACATCAGTTAGCTAACTCACCGAAGCTAAGCGCAAACATCAAGTTAGGCAGGAGATTGAAAAGTATTTGGAGCAGCTGAAGTAGATTTCCACCAAGGAGGATTTGGAGTTGAACAAATGGAACATGCAAAACTTCATTGGTGGTCTTGTTTTGATCAGAACAATGTTACTCTTGTCGAGAAAGAGTTTAAGACTAGCTCCAAGTCATAGTACCCGGATGCTGTGGAGGCTAGAGTCTGCTTCCATCCAGACACCATTATGTAGATTGGGGATGTCATCGCACAATATCGAGCTTGGCACCAAGATGTGACCAAGAAACATCAATTGGAAGTTGTTGAGCTAGAGTTTCCCCAAACTCAAGCATCATAGTGCTTTTTCTTGTTAGGTTGTTAAGTTGTCTCTACCCTATTTTGTCATATATGGGTACAAGTGTAAATTGTAATATTATTTGTAATTATGTTGTAAGTGAAATTCCAAGTGTCAATATTGGAGTATGAAGAGTCATGATGTAATGCAATGAGTCATTTTGTAAAGAAGTTGAATATTCATGAGGGTAGTCCAAAGGTCACAAAGGGGAGTTGAAGATTCACTCCCTCTTGTTATAAATAGAACCTCATAACTCAGGCAACATGCTTTTGGGAGCCAAGATTTTGGCTAGACTTAAGCTTAGAAGGAGCTTGGGAGTATTGTGAAAGGCCTCAGCTTCTCTATAGTGTAGAGTGAGTATACTTCTTTGGAGGAGCAGGTATTCTTGACTTTAATGTTCCACTATTGGGTCTAGTGGTCTGTCAATGGTGTATGTATGAATGGAACTTTCACTTATAATAATAAAATCAGAGCCGACACACTTTCATGCATATGTTGTGAATATAGTAGGATTATTCTTGTTGTATTTACAATGTAGGTTATTTAACTTGCGCTTATGCTCATGAAATATTTCATTTGCATTTGTATGATTCTCGTTGAATGCGTGTTATTGTGTTAATTCATCACTTTAACTTGTGGACTATTTTGCATCTTAGCTTGTGATGTCATTACAGTCGTGTGTTCCTTTCAAGATGTGTACTATTACATGCTTCCAAGGGGTACACTTCCTTTTCCCTTAGTGTGTTGGAATCTTCATGCATCACACTTGACTCTCTACAGGGTCACACACTTTCTCTCACCCAAAGTTATCATACTTCACTCTGTGCGTTTTTGCAGTCAAGGCATAACATTACCACCTATTGTTGGGACTCCTACTCTAAATGGTGTGAGGTCTAGTTGGGACTTCATATTGGGGAGATCCCCTGAATGTTGGCGGGTCCAACACCGTCAACATGACATCAACTATTTCCTTCTCTTTTGCTCTGTGAATATGTGATTTCTTACCTTTCCTTGTTGATTTAGTTCCACCCTATGTTACCATACCTAAACCACAATGGACCTTCTCCTACCAATAATATTGAACCTCCAAACCAAGATTTCAAGTTGTACCTCGTACTTGAATCATTTAAATATGAAAATGGATCAAAATTTGTCTCAAGTGATCCCATCACATTCATTTTGTCGCTATCTTTATCTATTATATTCCATAGGGATGAGCATACCTAGAGAATAAGGATAGAGTCCTTCCTTAATTAGCTTTATTAACCCCACCCCACTTTACCTTCAAAGAAGAATAAATACACTACCCCGAGTCTAACACCACACCCCTTATTGCATAATTGATTGAAGTGAAAGATATCTAAAAGGGATTAGAATTTGCAATAAATTACCAGTCATATCCAGTGATGATGAAGGGGATGCCACCATATCTTGACACAATTTTAAAGGGAGATGGATGTATCTCCTTTGGATTTTGACACCTTTAGATGAGATTGAAGCTTGTGCTCCCTTGCCTCCTCCCGAAAAAATTATTATATTTGTTCGATTCCATTTCCATCTCGATTCCCTTTTGAGCCTACTTAAGAATCGAGCCTTGGTGGTTTGACACCCTAGGAAAGACTCCACCCCAGCCTTCCAGTTATTTACCCTTCAAATAATTTAATAAATCCCCACTTTGAAACCTTTGATTTCCACCCCTTACATATTTCTCAAATGGTAAAAGACCCTCTACCAGCAATTAACCCTATCTATGACATATAGAACAATTGAATGGAATACCTTCATAGTTCAGGCTTTGAATGAAGGACTCAAACCTTACTGATATCCAAGTGGTGGGATTCCTTCCCCAAGATCTAAAGAAACAAGATACTAAGTCATGACCATCCACCTTGTCTACTTAAAAGTCATGTTTTCATGAACAATGATACCAAGATAATTACCAATCAACCTAAATACCTCTCATGATCAATGTTTGATGTGTAGTATGGGATATACACATACACTAGTGCTTCGTCTCATGGAGATTAGGGTTTAATGAAAACTAGATTAGAGTCCCAACATGAAGGTCCAAATTGAACCTTCAAGGCATCTTCAACTAACTATAAAGAGACTATGAACCACCCTCATGCAAGCACACAATGATTTAGGTATAATAGAGTATTCCTTTCCATTAGTTTGCAATCCATGCCTTCAATCTTATATCACTGAAATTCCTTCTGCATACCCTACCACCTATTGTCTTGTCTACCATAGACACCACCTCATTTAACCTCACTCCTCTCCTAAGACCAAGTTTACTAGCTCCCCACTTGCTCAATACACCTCCTTTCCTCTTCTGTCCTATAACCTCCCATACTTCTTCCGTCCTAATTTTCTACTCCTCTTACCTATTTTTATCTTTGTAACATTGAACTTGAAATCTCTAAATTCTCTTAGAAGCAATCTCCTTTGCTGAACTTGAGTAACCCTAGGTCACACCCCATAAACCCTTCTTTGTATCCTCCTTGCAAAGTTTCACTATAAGTATTAAATAAAAATTGTTCTTCATCTCCCAATTTTGCCTGTGAGCCCTCCACAGACTCTTCCCTTGCCTAGTTCTGCATAAAACCCTCCTCATTCTAATCAACCCTTTGCATAGTGAAATAATCTTTCACTTCCATAGGGTTCCTCACCTATCCTCATATATGTATACCCTCAAAATGTTGAGATTTGTTGTCCTTCATCACCAAAACACCCACTAAAAATAAACCTAGACCAACACATGTTAGCATCTTACACCTTAAAGGACGACCCCTCTCAATTTCTCCTTCTCCCAAGATCGTAATGAGGAGCTCTTACTCTTAGACCCCTGGGACATTTGATTGAAATACTTCCTCCTAGTGGCACATTGATGCATAGTTGAGGTAGCTTCCCCAGGTTGGAATAATGTCCTATCATATCAATTTCACTTCGATATGATGATACATATAACATTACCCCTACTAGACCATGGTTTTGGCACTGCTCCAAGTGTCACCATGTAATCGTTTAAGAAGAGCGTAGGATTTTGCTTGATTATTCGATCTCGTTCCTAGGCCCCACAGAAAGGTTGATTGGAAAGGGCACTTTCAAACCAGACTCATGGCAAAAGGGCAAAATTTAAAAGCCCACTTTTGATGTACCAACTACACACTCTCGTAGATTTGTTAATATAATACAAATTCTCATTTTGATTAAAAAATGATTCATGTCATTACAAATTGTTCATGACTTACTTTAGTATGATTAAAAGTTAAAATAGAGGCATTACAACATTGTACAACACAATGGTGTATGTTTGGTATTACATGCACACTGTGGGCAATGTAATCAATGTGCATGAAGAGATATTGAGCACCACATGTCATGAAAACTTAGTGCATTGATATAACTTTTTGGTAAAAATACATATTGCTCTATGATGCATTGTGTTCAGTTTAGTACATTATCATTACGAAAGTTCCTTACTATGGTATTCACTCTCTAATGATCCTAGCTCATGGAGCATTGGTGCACTTCCCATCAAGTGCAATGATGTACACCAGGGACAAATTGGAGCAATGAAGACCAATTTATGCAAAACCTCCCCTTACCACCTTTGGCATAACCTCAATTAAAAGGCCCTCACAAATGAGAAACTCTACAAATTGCTTCCATGAAATCCTTTGCAAAAAATCCATTTATTTATTGTGAGAAACAAATAATTATTAATAAATACGAATGATACAAGATTGGATACACAAAGAAGAATGTTGTCTTTATATAATCGTAGGTGACACACTCATCCCAACAAACACGACTTTACATATTGATTAATAATAAAATTATGTTTAGTAGAAGTCCTAAGATCTAAGAAAGTTTTGTCTTCAAAGTAGGGATAATCATAAAATTGTTCTACATAAACACATCGATCTAAAAAATAACAATTAGAAGATGAAGCTAAAGCCACCCTAGATCCATCTTAACTCTAGATCTATCAAGTGTCGAGAGGGATCAAATCTATCGAGATGCAGACGTTTACTCAAATTTAATTATTTTTGTTATGATTAATGTTAATCATAGGATTTTCCCAATAGATTCACACTCAAATTCATTGAAATTGCTTATTGTTAAGTAGGAGAAGGTAATCACCCACACAGGTGAAACCCTAAGGAGTTATGTTGTGTTCTTGTGTCATGATAAATTCTAAATATAACATATTTGAATGCAAAAGAATTCTAACAATATATTGATAAATTAAAATATTTGTTTTGTAGAGCAAGAGAAAGTAGTTACTCACGTAGGTGAAACCTTCAGGAGTTTCAACTCTCTAAAATTTTCTTTATAATATATTGATAAATTACACATATGAGTTTCTGATAATTTTATCATTCACATGTGTAGATATAAAGAAATACAAAACATACAAAAAATACCTTAACACAATGACAAAGGACATACCTTAACACAAATTGCTTGTTGCTGATAATTTTCTTGATATCGTTGGATGTTTGGAAGCCCTTCTATATCACCCACAGAGAGAAAAGTTGACTTTGTTATTACATCATTGCATTTTGAGAAGTGAGAAGTAAATTGAAATATTAATATGCAATATTTGGAGTTGTGATTCTTCAAAGAGGCGTGTGCTAATATTTAACATTTCAAGTTGTAATTTTTAATTACTATAATTCTTAATTCAATAGTTTCATTTTTCTTAATTAATAATCATAATTATTATTTTAATTATAATTTTTGTACTGACATGACATAACATAACATTACATAACGTTACATGCCTTTACAACGTCTCCCCCATATTGGGTTGTAGAGCATCTCTCAATGCAATAATATGATGCAATATAGAGACGATTCATGGAATTTGGATTCACAATACAAAGATCTCCAAAGAAAGTTCTCTCATTTTTTTTTGTTTTCAATTTTTTCCCATATGTGAAATGTTGTGACCAAATGTTCTTCCATACACAAGGTTTCTCTCTCACACCAATGTTTCTATTTATCATGAAGTTGTGAATTAAATCTCTAGAGTAATCATATGAATGTAGCACATAAATCATAGATCCAAAAAATAACATGTAGAGGATGATGTTAGAATAATGACGCAATATAAATCTTGAACTTGGTGTTTGGTTTTGTCATATGAGATCTCCAAATAACACCACCTCAATTTTTTGTGATTTTTCTTGGATTGGCAATGGTGTGACCAAATTTTCTTTTGTGCAAAAGGTTATGTTTGAGATATATCCCCATGTAGTGTTTAGGCTTCAACTTTACTATTGAAAATAGGTTTGGTTTGAATTCATTCTTGGTTTTTGATGTCATATTTGAGATGGTCAAGTTCATTGCTCAAATATTTCTACAAAAGTTTAAATATTTGACAAATAGAAATTCAAAATTGAAACGTCTTGCAAATAAATGAACCCAATTTTGGGAAGGAAGGGATGAGAGTTGTAAAGCCTTGGAAACACTACCATGACATCTCAAACTAGATATATCCCCTTCCTTTTTCACAAGATGCATACACAAATAATCAAGCAAGCGTAATCATATTGAAACCAAGCAATTAAGCATAAGCACCTTTCAACCAATCAACCAATATGTTTATAGGAAGGTTATCACCCATGTAATGGTCCTTATTAGCATAAAGATCACAATGTATTAGGGATTATATGCTATTGCATACCAATTGTCACTACAACTTTGAAATAGACGAGGGAGATATTATAGTTGTAACATCAACGTTAAGATGCTAATGGATTGAGTTATGGTCGCATGGTAAGCAAATGCAAGTTTTCTTATAGTGACCCAAGTTTAGTTCCTAGTAGATGGGGAATCTTCACAATGACTTGTCCCATGGGTACAATTTTGTTAACTCTAATTCGATCTTTGGTAAATAGAAATGAATTCTAACAGTGGGTTGGGGAGAAATAAGTCCTTAATTTTGACCAAACAATAAGGGGCATTTTGAGGGGGAAAACATACATAAATGCCACAAGAAGAAAAGGTTCCAATGCAAAAAAGAGACTTTAACCAAACAAAAAGGGTTTTTTTGGGGGAAAATCAACAATAATACAAAGATGCCACAAAAATAAAACGACCTGTGACGAAAAAAGGGTAGGAATAATAAAAGTTAAGTTGAGAGATAGTTTGAACTAGACCTAGCTTGTGGCATGGTTGCCTCCATACATCGACTGGAGTTAGTGAGAGATCAATGAAGTTAGTGAGATATCAACAATTTCACTCTCAATTTTTTTTTTTTTTTTTTAGTAAAACGAGACGTTTTCAAACATTTAAATCCAAAAAGTTAGCTCAACAAATTATTATTGCGCCGAGAGATGTTCTCCAACTTAGTATGGAAGAGATATTGCAATGTCTTGTTGTGTTCTATCTCTTCGTTATGTAAACAAAAATAATAAAATAATAAAATAATAAAAATAACATATTGACCCACAATATTCATCTATTGTATTAACCCATGATATTCATGTGAAATATAGCCTATTTAAAAGGGAAGAACAACCTAGCTCCATCTTAACTCCAGATTTACCAAACACTTAAAGTGATCAAATAGTTTTTTACTCACTCTAAAAGAAATTTACACCTAATTTTTTTATCCTTTTAAATACTTAATAAATCTATAATTAAAATAAATCTATTTTCATCCATATCATTAAATATTTAATTAATTATGTATATGCGATTCACATCCCTTAAACTTGTAAAATATACCCTACACCATAAACATCTCTTAATTTTTCCACATAATATTCCAAATAAAAGTTGAAACGATGGTGAGCCCCAACTCCTCTTTTGCCACTTTCGGTGTTTATTTAAAAAATGTCAGCGTCCAGTGCTAATTGTATCTATTATGCTTCGACACGGTCGCTGATAGCTTAGCAATACAGACGCGAATTCCGTTGTTCCGGTATCTTTCGGAGGCGTTTTAACAGTCTCCCACGGTGGTCTGTGTTCCTCCCTGCCATTTAATTCCCCAATTATTCCAGGTACTCACTTTCACGTTTGCAAAATTTTAGTTTTCTTCAAGAATGATTTGTTATGTGTTCATCTTGCATTTATTGGTTACCGAATCAGTGCAGATATCCATCAAGTGCATTTAGTCATGGATGTCTTCCTTAACTAATGATTACTGGACTGGATTGAATTGAATTGCTCTCAATAAATTTAGGGAGACATCTCTATTGGGGTATGCATCTGAAAAATGAAATTATTCTACTCTAAAACAGAAGACTATTACATTGCGTGCTATTCTTCATATGCCTTTAACCCTGGTGGGTTCCTGCTTGTCAATCTCAAACCCTAATTGACTTGTTATTCTCCACTGATAACGCCCATATATATACCAACAAATAATGTGCATTTTTCTTTTTTACCCTTTCTCCGAAGCCGAAGCAAATTGTAAGCCGCTTACTTTTCCTGAGACTGATAGACGAAGACCATTTCCATTTATTCATTTATATTTTTCACCGCGTCCTTTAAACTCCAAAAGCATTACCTTTTGGATCTAATGCTCCATGCACCACAAGCAGTCCGCTTTCATGACATAGGCACTTTCGATTCGGCTGAGCTCCCGCGGCAGTGGGTTACTCTTCTGTCAAGATCACTCTGTGTCTCTGAGGATTGAAATTTGGTGGATTGTCCCAACCACTTGTTTTTGTCTCTGGGAAGATTTTAACTTGGTGGATTGCCCCAATTGCTTATTTCTTTCTTTGGGAGAATTGAAGCTCGGTGGATGGCTTGACATCTCACTTCCTTCACTGCTGAACCGGGACCCCGTTCGCAAAGACCATTTGATCTGATAATGGTTGGTATTAAATAAATGAACGTGTAGTACTTTTTTTCTTGGCTAGTCACATTATGTTTAGCAGAGATTTAATCCATTCTTCATATTAAATTGCATCTGGAATTACTGCCCAGTTTAGGTCAGCATTATGGAATCTTTTGATGTTTCTGTTCTGTTATATTCAGACCAAGGTATTGCTTGCTCACTCTTTATTAAAAGCACAACGGCATAGCCTTTTCTCTTATAATCACAAGAGGGGCTTCCTTTGTGGACGGTATTTTTTTCCTTTGGTCATTAAAGTCAGTTATCATGGGCTGTTCACTGATATTTCTTTCATGTCATGCAAAAATATAATGCTGAATTAAAAATTAAAAATTAGAGGCATCTTTGTTCAGGGAGCTCTTTCTCATTGGTCATTTAAGTCAGTAATCCATGGGCTGTACATTGAGATCTGTTTCAGGTCATTACACTGTTGTCATGCAGAAATGTAAGTTGTAACGTTGTTGAATTAAGAATTCAAATTGTAATTTAAAAAACTGTATACTAATATTTGATTTATCCAGCATTATGTTAAATAGACAGTATACGTCTCCCTTACTTGGGAACTTTCGTGTATCTAGAGTTTTTGCGTCAGCTGAACTTTCTATCCACTACTAGACGTTCCAGTATATCCTGTATGCTTTAAGTTGCAAAATCACTTCTTTTCTGCCATATTTCTCTTGCTTTATATAGTTCCTTCTCCAATTTGTAAGAGTTTTGCTTGGTCTCACTTAATGATATTTATATTGTGACAGGAAAACATGTTTTAATTTGCAATTTTAATTGTCAGTTTTTTTGTTGAATATTTATGTTGAGCAAGTCCCAGGAGACAGATGACATATTACTGTGTCTTAAGATAACATAGAAGCCTCACTGAGTTGGCTGTAGATTGATTGAGTGAAGGAATCTGTGGATTGTTCTTTGCAGGTTCATTCATTGGAAATCCAAACTGATTGAAAAATTCAACTGTTCTCACAATGGTATGCAATGTGCATTTTATTTCCACTCATATACTTTTCCAAATATGGATTTTTTATCGGAATTTAGTTGCCTTATTTCAGCCTAATAGAATATTGACTTAAAAGGAACATCTGATCTCCTCCTTTTTTCATGTTTCGATTTCACATAAAATAAAAAACTAGTCTCAAACAATGTGTGCACTAAGATCTGATAATATTAGGAAATGGTTGCAGTTTTTTGGGGGTTATGGATATCCTGCTACATCATTCGAGCAGACTTATAGATGTTATCCGGCTTCTTTTATTGATAAGGTACTGTTTTTACTATTAATTTTTGATATTGTAGATTAAATATATGATAGTAAATCAGGTTTTCTAATTTGTCTCATTTATATAGGTGGTTAAGTTTCCCCTATCTACTAGTGTGTTTCCAGAAATAAGAGAATAGAAATTGAAGTTACCATCAGTGAAATCCCTTATTTTAAAGATTTTTTGTTTTTTTTTTGTTATATTGAAATAAAAGAATTTCCAAACTGCCGCAGCTGTATCTGTAAGCAGGGTGTTATACAGGGCTTTCTAGAAAACTTACAAATTGCAAGTTGATTACAACTATTCAATGCCAAAGACAGCGTTTTTAATAGATTGGGAGTTTTGCCCCATAGATTGTTGGGGATGAATTGCCCATATGGTCGATTATCATGAATGCATTGATCTGTTTGTGTGAGTATGCAGATCAGCGTCCCATGTGTGAACTACCCATTTTGGCTTCTGTATCTCTTATATATTCTATTTCATTCCTTGCATTTTAATTCCTTTTTGACACTGTCAATTGAGTCTTTGTCTCCTTGAGCTTCTGTTTGCATGTGCAATGTGCATTGATCTGTTGAAGTGACTGTGCCTATCAGCTTCCCATATCTGAAGTAGCCATTTTGGCATCTGCATCTCTTATATATTTTGTTTCATTCCTCACATTTTAATTCCTCCTTTTGGATACTGTCAACTGTATCCATTAAATTTTATCTCTTCGAACTTCTTTTTGTATGTGCAATTTCTTTTGTTGAGATAATCAATTTCAATCTTAGAAGCGTTAGACTGCTTGGTTGAGGGGTTGTTCTGTCAGTTGAGTTGGTGTATCTGAACTTTCAGTTTTTTGGCAGCATCTTAGAAGGTTCTGAGCACTGTTTAGAGCTTTGTCATCCTCATAGCTTCAGGAATAGGGAGCACAAACATAGATTTACCAGAGGAATGCATCAAGAATGGTGAAATATTCTTGGGGTACCTGCCTACCTGCCTCCTTTATAGCAGTGAGATTGGCTACCCCATCAATTTCAAATTCAAATTTCTTGAGACTATCTAAACCAACTGAGTGTTCCTTGACCTGTCTCATATGGGTGCAAGTCCTTTGCAGATAGTCATGATATTGGCCAGCCAATCCAATTTCAAATTCAGGTTTCGAGACATATCCATAGCTAGCTGGCTCAGCCTTCCTTGAGCTGTCTGATGTAGGTGCAAGTCATTTGCAGAGGTGATTTATTTTCTGAAGTCTTAATCATTAAGGTTGAATTGCCTGAGATTGTCTAGCCCATGAAATTTCAAGTGCAAATTTCTTGAGACATATCCAAAGCTAACGAACGTATCCAAAGTGCGACATCTTGAAATAAGAATTTTGATTCTGCAAAGTACTAGTTTCCCCTTAAGTGAGTAAACTTAAACATTTGTTTCTTTTGCCATTTTCTCCCTTGGACCAATTACCTAGTCCACATCTTTGGATCCAAGAGATCTGCCTTGATTGGTATTCATCTTATTAATGAGTCTCAGGGCAGTTTAATTTGTATTCATGTTGTTCACTAGTCTTGGGACAGATTAATTTCATGTAGTCACAAACTAAGCTCTAAAGTTTGCTGAATTCACCTCTTGGATTGGATTGTTTTTTGTTGAAGATAGTTATATTTATTGATATCCAAATCCTCCAAGAGCAACATCTTTTTTTTCTCACCATGTAGGAAATACCTTTATATTCCATGTCATGAATATACATGTTTTGGTCCTCGAGGACTATTCATTCTCAAAAACAAGGCTCAAAGCCATTACATGAAAGCTCGTAGGAATTGAACCTGGGTGAGGAGGATCCCAAACATTGACCCCAACCACCTGAGATGAACCCAATTGACTATAAGAGCAACATCTTAAAATAAGAATTATTATTTGGAAAGCTTTCTGTTCCTAGTAATAAAAATAGCATCCTAATCTGCAAGGAAAATATGGTGCTCAAAGATCAATACCATTGCTAATGCGAACATACAAATCTTTTTTTGACAGGGTAAAACTATCTGCTCCAATGATTCTTATTTTTAGGGAGACTGGTCAGCTTGAAGTTCGCTTCATTAACCTCTTTTATAAGTATTTAGTTGTTAATGTTTTTTATGTGCAAGGAACTAAACAAAGGTAAGTCTTTCTGACAGGCTTAAAAAAACTGCTCCAATATTTCTTATGTTTAAGACATTAATTATCTTGAAGGTCACTCAAGTCATCTCTTTTACAAGTATTTACTTGTTAATGGCTTTCTTTATGGGTAAGTAACTAAAAAAGATATTCATTTATGGGATAGCTCAGGGGTCCGAAATTTCCCACATTCAAATTTGAGGCTCAATTTACTCCTATAATCAATGCAATCCTACTGTTTTTTCCTTACAATTGATCTTTCTGTATCTAAAATGAATAAATTTGACCTGTGTTAGATTTGTACCTTGCTTTGTTCAGTGTTATCTCTTCTCTTTGGGAGGAGGTCTGATTGCCTTCATTTGTTGGCTGCTCCTTGCCTTTGAATTTGCTACAAATGCCTTCTCCTTGGTTGTGATCTTCATCATATTGTTTGTGTCTTTGCTCTTGTAACATTAATCCAGAAACCTTTCCAAAGGACCAATCTCAGGCTTGTAAGGTGATCAGTGGCTGTGCTGCCTTCTTGCAATTTTACTGCATGTTGAGAACTATAGCTCAGACAGGGACTTTCACACAGGTTCGGTGTGAACATGCGAGAAGTAGTTTGAGATATTTTCAAAAAGTGCTTCTATTTTCAAAAAGTCATTCTATTTTGTAATTTGTTTTAGCAAAAAAAGGGAAAGTCTTATATTTAGTTGTTAAGTCTAAAAAAGTGTCTTTCATGCATGTATGACTTAGGCTAGGAGTACACTCAAGAATAGATAAGGGTTTTGGTTTTAGCTGAAAATATAAAGACAGGTCAAGATAGAGGTTTTCGCACACATTTGTGTTGAAGAAAACATAACTAGGTTCGGTTTTCTTTATGACTTGTAAATATAATATTATGAAAAGAAACATTTATTATTCCTTGCATCATGGGTTTCATGAGCAAGATGTGTGTACCATAGGTCAAGGACATCTTCTTGATGTCTTTAGGATTTTGTGTCTTAACATAAATATTATGGAAGTCATGTCAAAAAGATCTATGCTTCAAATGAATAAGTGTCACTATCCCTTGCAAGTCGGCCTAAAATGAAAAACAGTGATCTCCTTAAGTCGGCCCAGCTCATGGCTCACATGTCGGCCTAATATATGTCAACGCTGACTCATATACATAACGCATGATGTGGCATTACAAGCTCAGAACTTCGGATCATCTCTGAAGAAGAAAAAGCGAAGAAGGAAGACACAGAACTGCAGTAACTTGGAGAAGCTCGGATAACAAGTCTGTCTCTCGGTGAAGTGCAGAACACAGTCTATCCAATGAAGAAATCATCACAGTAAGGACTGTCTCTCGGTGAAGTCTGTCTCACAAACATGGATGATCTATACTCTCTAGGTGTAAGACTGTTGTATCACTCCCAGCATAACGAAGAACTCAACACACTGTCAAGTGAAGAATTGTGGTAGCCGAGAAGCAGTGAACTGTGTTAAGAAGACGAATGTATAAGGAGGCTGAAATCTGAAGGAGTGCAGTAAAGGCTAAAGACTGTGAAACAAAGGTCGGATAGTGCAAGGGATAGTGACAAGCATATTGAAGGTAATCTTTAGTCAAAGATTTGTCAAGGGTCTTGGTATTCATACACTAAACATCTATAAGAAGAGATTCAAGGGTTTTACTCTCAAGAGGAGAGGTTTTGCCCTGGCTTGGAGCCAACATACTGTGTACATGTTCTACTGTTGATCTTCTATTTTGATAATTGTTTGAAGAACACACTAACATAACGAAGATAAGCATATAGAAGAGAAAGACAACACAAACATTATCAATAAGTTTTGAAGAAGAATCACTAAGCCATTATTTTCCCTAGATTCTTCAACAATTTGAGCAGGTGAGCAGTTGAGCGAGTGAGAGGGAGAGGGGGCATATTTGGCTAGTGCGTAGTTTCATATAGGCATTGTATAGCTTTGTACAGCCGTATGGCAGTTATTATAGTTGTACGGACTGTATAGATTTGCACATTTGTACAGTCATCCAGTATAGGCATGCAAACAAGCTATACAGGCCATGGAATCCGTATAGTCGTAAAACAGGCCAATATTCACTCAACAGGTTGTTTTGCTCTTTAGGGTGATTTTGTTAACTGTGCAATGCTGCTTTTTCTATTTTAATCTTCCGCTATTTAATTTCCAGCTATTGTGTGATGGATACTATGGTCTGAAATAAGTGAAGGCCAAGCGGATGATCATGGATACTATAAAAGATCATATAATCCCTCATATATTCAAGAAAAAGATGGTGAAAGAGATGTTTGATGCCTTGGTTAGCCTCTCCTCCTAGAGTGAGAACATAAATAGGAAGATGATATTACGGGGCAAACATTATGGATACTATAAAAGATCATCTAATCCCTCATATATTCAAGAAAAAGATGGTGAAAGAGATGTTTGATGCCTTGGTTAGCCTCTCCTCCTAGAGTAAGAACATAAATAAGAAGATGATATTACGGGGCAAACTTAGATCCATTGAGAGGATCATATCAGGAACATTCACCAGTTACCTTTTGAAGGTTACACAGATTTGTGATCAACTTGCAACAGTGGGGGGGAAGGTCACAGATTTGTGATCAACATGGCACTGAATGGATTCATAGCTTCATGGAAATTATTTTCAAACGTATTTGTACTTGGGAGAACCTTGTGTATCATAGGGCATGATTGTATTTAGGAGGAGACTTAGATGGAGTCAAAGGCCAACAAGAAGGGTGGTAATGAGAAGTGAGAACCTAGCTCTATTTAGCCAATGGAATAAGAGAAAATGTAAAGGACCTAGCAAGGGTGAGGGAAAGAGTGAGGAGTCCTCCTCATAGCCAAAAAAGGAGGACATGAGTAAAATCAAATGCTTCATTTGTCATAAGCTAGTATTTATGCATCACATTGTTTGGAAAAGACGAAGGGTAAAGGGAAGCAACAACATAAGCAGGTAGTATTTCAAGGGATGCATGGTATGTGGATAGTGGGGCATCTCAACATATGACATTAATCTAACAATTGTTTTCTAGTTTGAAGAAGCATGGCTTAGGAGAAGTTGAATTTGGTGATGATGTCAAGTACCTAATGATAGGAGTTGGTACTATTCCTTTCCAGCTCAAATCAGGTAATTCTTTAGATTTTGATGATGTCTTGTTTGTTCCAAGTCTTGAGAAGAATTTACTTTCAGTTTCCATCATAGAGGACAAAGGGCTTTGTAATGTAGTTCAAGAACTATTAGGTCCTCATTAGGTCGAAGGATTCTAACTTGGATACAACTCAGGCAATAGGGGTCAAAAAAAGTAATTTGTACATGTTGTAGGGTGAATTTGTTTGAGCCTTGGTGGATAATAGTTTCGTATTGTGCAAGTTGCAACACAAGAGGATGGGGCACTTGTATGACAGGTCATTGTCTAATTTTTTTTTTTCAAAGGGATGGATACTAATTTGATATTAAAAAGAAAATCTGGTTTTTGGGCCGGAACCCTTACATAGTTCTTCATGCTCCACATATGTACTACATTCAAATGTCCAAATTAATATGCCTGTGTTTGTGACATTTTTTCGAACTATTCTAAAGAGGTGCGTACTATATTCCTTACGAAAAACTCCTAATAACAATTTTTACCTACATAACATCAAAAAACTTAAAGGCTTAGTAAATTATCTGGCAGATGACAATCTTGCCTCTTCAATTTCTCCTAGTAGCTCTGCTTCGTCATTCTTACTCTACTGCTCCTGCCCCCGCGCTTTTCTATCCTTCTTTGGTACCACTTTGTTCTCTGCCTCTTCCATTGTAAACTTTGCTCCACTGTTTTAATTTTCCTCTGCGTCTGCTAGTCTAATATCCATTGCTGCCAATTTTGTTCTGACCTTAGCTTCAAATTTTTCCATTATGCTCTGCAACAATTCATACTTAGCGTTCATTAACAACTAGTATGTCTTCCTTTCCTATTCCTCTGCATCGCTCCTTTGGTTCAGTGTCTTCAACAACCCTTCCATTACCTCTAGCAGCCTTTCTAGCAGTTGGTTCATTTTTGTTTGTTCATTCCTGTCTGAAGATCTCTTTAGGTTCGCCATGGGAGGTCTAAGTTGCACTAGTTCTTGACTTCCCGTGGATGTTCTCCTCCACTGCTCGTTTACGCAAATATTCAAAGATAATGTAATGTGAACTCGGATATGAATCACACCACGTCGAATATAACCGCCTCTGCTTGATGCCTGTCACTGTGCATTAGCATGAACACTTAACAACGCTGTCGTGTGAGTTTGATTATGAGGAACACCATTTCTAATATATCCACCACTGCCTCTATTCTGCCACCCAACGCATTAATGTGCAGTGTTACAAATCCATGTCTAGATGTTGTTGATTGTCCCGAGAAGATTGATAGTTGATATGGAGGGATTGGGGGATTAATTCCATTATGAAGATTATTGAATGTGTTAACATTGCCAATGCACTTCCTGCCTTTTTATTCCAATTATCACCTTGAGATATTAAATTTTGTGATCCCCTGTGATTACGTGAGGCTTTGTTCCTATGCTAGATGTTGCAATGATTTATACATTGGTACCTGCTTGTTGATCTTCCTGGTTAAGTAAATGAGGACTGCCATTCCTTCATTACAGTCATCGGAATGCAGGCCTGGGTCCATTGATTTCTAAGGTAATCGAATAAGGTGTCTCCCACCTTATATTTCTGAATATTGATTCAATTGCGGGTGCCTTTACATGAAGCTTTTAGGCCATATGATTTGACAATTTGTTTCATGGCAAGGGAGAGGTTATTAGTAACCTTTTACCCAATTCTAGGGAACCCTGTTCAAGCATAACCCCTTTGTTTGCCAATGTATCAGCAGTGCTATTCAATTGCCCATACACATGGAAGAAGTCAATTTGTTCAAAATGCTGGGTTTGTAAAACAATCCTTTACAATATAAGAGAAAGATCAAACTTTTTCCATGCCCTTGCTTCCAACACCCGTCAGATTACAGTCATTGAATCTCTAAACACTATAAACTTGGAGATTTTCCTTGCTATCACTGATTCTAATCCCTGCCAAAGAGCTAGATATTCAACCTAGTTGTTAGTTATGATGCCCAAACCCCAAGCAAATTGTGTCTCTATTTGTTCATCAAGGCAAAGGATAACCCGTCTCACTCCTGCCACCCCTGGACAGGGCATTTCCTATATTGAGGGGGATGATCACGAGTTTTCTAGAGTTCGTTATTGAGCAACCTAGTGTATGCAGAGGGTGTGGTATTAAGAAGTGAAGGCCAAGCAAATGATCTTCAAGAGTTCAAGGGTTTTTTCAAGAAGGCAAGAATCAAGAGCTGATAGTTTTGTATAGCACATCGCAGAATGGGGCTATTGAGCAACATGGTGTATGCAGAGGGTGTGGTATTAAGAAGTGAAGACCAAGCAAATGATCTTTAAGAGTTTGAGGGTTTTTGCAAGAATGCAAGAATTGAGAGGGAGATGATAGTTTCGTATAGCACATAGCATAATGGGGTTGCAGAGTAGAAGAATCGGTCCATCATAGGGGTTGTTAAGGCCATGATAAGATTAGATCCATTATAGGGGCTGCTAAGGCCATGATACATGAACATTACTTGTTGTTCTTTCTTTGGGCAGAGGCATGCAACATCTTGGAGGACAAGACACTAGAGGAGGCAGTCATTGGTGTGAAGTGAGAGGCGAGTCATTTTTTCATCTTTGGTTGTCTAGTTTATATCCATGTATTGGTAGAGAGGAGATCCAAGTTGGAGCCCTCAACACGAAGGGTTTATTTGTGGGTTATAGTGGGACTTAAAAGGCTTACATAGTTTATATCCTAGAACAAAGGAAGATAATAATGAACTCAGCTAGAATGTTTTAGGAAGATTTTGCAACTAGGAATTCCCATAAGCTTGTTCCAATTACGAGATGAGAAGTAGGAAGTTTCTAAGGTTTAGCCCGGCTCATCAATTATTTCTAGAGTAGTACAATAACCTTGAGTTGAATGGTGGGAGATAGTAGCCCCTGCCACTTTTGTCAGGAGACTTTGATGATTCACTAAAACATTGAGGGATGCTCAGGAGCATATTGAGACTCCTAGGAGCACATTTAAAGAGAGAAAACCTTCGAAGAAGTTTCCAAACTACTTAGCATTGATGAGTAGCATTCTAGATTTCATGTCTTCTAGTTTTTAGGAGGGAACAAACTAACAAATGTGGTGGGACACCATGGTGGAGGAGTACACCTCCATCATGAAGAATGATGTTTAGGACATAGTGCCAAGATCAGAGGGGAAGGCAATTGTGAGTTCCAGGTGGCTTTACAAGATAAATCATGCAATAGATGGTAGTATTGAGAAGTTTAAACTTCAAAGCGAGGATGGCAACATTCGGAAGTTCAAAGTGAGGTTAGAGGTTTCTCCTGTTGAATTTCCATGCACCCTAGGTCTGGTATATGCCTTAGCTAAGCACACAAACACATTAGAGATGCCCAACTATTAAGTACTTTGCACAAAGGAATATAACAACAATGAGATCAATAATAGTACACTAACACAAGATTTATGGCCCAAAACATGTTCCTCATTAGTCCTTCAATAAGAAAACCATAGGGCTCCTGTACAAGGGATCATGCCCTTTACAAACCCCACTACAATGTTATAATACAAGTCTGTCTTTTGACGAATAATCTAGGGTTGAGGCCAATTCCTTTAGGTCCTCATCTGCCCAACATACAATAAGATCAATTGTGCTTTGCCTACAAAAATACAACCAGTAGGATACTTAACTCACCTGGGCTTGCTCCTTTAGCCCACGGTCCTCTACAGTTGACCAACTGTCCTTTGCAACCAACTGTTAACCTCGTGTATCCTTCTACAAGTCATTTAGTCTGCTGATTCCAACCTTTGCGAGCTCCCCTTTGCTGCTAAATCCTTCCTTTTCTAGCCTCTGCCAACTCTGTTTTTCCACCTATTTTTCTTGGCTTGCAACCTCCACAACAGGCATCAACCACCTCTGTTCTGTCCTTGGCCTAGGGTTTTGAGCTACAGCGTGTGGTCCTGCCTGCGACCCTGCCTTCCTCATAACTGCGACCTACTCTAGCCTCCAAAGCCAGCTCGCCCTACTCAATTTCCAAGGAAAAAGCGTTTTGGGAAATTCCACCCAAAAGTGATTTTATTAAAATAATTAATATTTTAATGGGGTTCCTAAGTCTAAACTTAGGAAAATTAAAATATTAATGGGTATTAATCTAATTAGGGGTTAAACTTCTAGAAAAAGCCATGGATCAAGTCAAAACTATCTGAGCCTTTGATTATGTTTTAATCTAGGCTGTTGATTGCTCAACATGAAGATATAAGAAGGGGCTTGAGGGTCATTTGGAAAACACACCAAGCAGATACTTAGTTGCCCAAGAGAAATCAATTTTCTCATTGGTTGAAGTTCGACAAGAGAAAATCGATTCAGAGGGAGAGTTGCAGGCGGAGGACAGACAATGACGGTTCAACATTAGTTAGGGAGACAGGGACAGAGACACAGAGCAACAAAAGGAATAATGCTTGGGTAGATTGATGCTGCGAGAGGCAACGTTGGCCTGAGAGACGCAGGCATTGCACAGGCATGTCCAAAGGCTAGAGAAATTGACATTGGGCAAGCCGGGGAGACACAAAGGGTCAAGGAACCTCTTTCTCAGGTCAAACACTTGTTCAAGAACGTTTATAAATATTTCTCAGTTCTATACTACTGGGTGAAATTTTATACATGTTGATTTTTGCTGAAGAATAATAAAACCCTCATCTGCTGCATCGGTTTTCCTGCATTGGGTTTTTCCGGGGACAATTTTCCAAAAATAATTGTGTTATGGTGTTTGTATATGTGTCAACATTTTTCTTACATTTAATTTTTGCAATGTTTTAATTGTGAAGGCTGCAATAGAAAATGTTTTGATATTTGCCGTAAGAATACAATAGATAACTTATCTCTGAAGTAATAAGTAGAAGAAGTCATATTAATCACTGCAGTAGGATTTCCATTTTAGAATTTTTCACATGGTATCAGAGCTACAGGGAAGCAGAAGAGAAAAGCAGAAAGATCCAACGCTAGAAAAGGAAGGGAATTCGAAATCCCTGCAAGGGCAGAAATTCGAATCTCCTAGAGGATTGAGCAGTTCAAACCAAAGAGATTGGATTTTGTGGGAAAACTCTCTCTGAGTGAGCCGACAGAGAGGTAAGTCTTTTCAGTCGAAATTTATCAGTGGTAGAAGGAACAACGCAACAGAAGACTCAGCAAGGAAGACACAGTTTTTTCCTACAGCAGTTGTTGGGATAGGTTAGCGTCAGAAATTGGCACAATATGGATACTCAAAATATCCAAGATTTGTCTACCAGATTAGATGAAGAATTCACATGCTTAGCTAATTCAACATCAGTGGATGTTTGGTACATTGATAGTGGGGCTTCAGCTCATATGACTGGAGTATGAGAACATTTCTCGAGCTATCAAGAAGAACAAATGGACTTCCAAATAACTATGAGAAACAAAATGAAGTGTACTCTCATAGGGAGAGGCACGATAGCTTTTCAGATGGAAGCAGGGATCGACATCCGAGCCACTAATGTTCTGCATGTGCTAAGATTAGGGATGAATCTAATTTCAATGTCCCAGTTACGGGACAAGGGATATGATGTATACCTCATTGGAAAGAAAGTATACGTTAAGCATCTAGGCTGGAAGTTGAAAAAGCAAATTGGGATTCGAAGCAACAAGTTGTATAGGTTTCAGCTCGAATCGCCAACGACACTGATGGGCAACAACTATAATGGTGAGAAGGAGCGAAATGAATTATGGTACAGGCGAATGGGGCACTTACACCATGGAGCACTAAGGATGCTCAGAGAGACTATTACAGGGGTACCAGTCCTAAGCAATGAACATGACTTTTGCAGAGGATGTGTACTAGGAAAGTACGTTAAAGCAACTTTTCCCAGAAGTAACAATAGAGCAAGGGATGTATTAGGATTAATACACTCAGATATCTGCGGTCCTATGTCCACAACAACTCTTAGTGGTGGTGAATACTTCGTCACTTTTATCGATGATCACTCTAGAAAAACTTGGATCTATTTCTTAAAGACCAAGGATGAGGTCTTTGATCGTTTCTGAGAGTTCAAGGCTCTTGTTGAAAATATGATAGGGAAAAAGATAAAGGTATTGCGTTCAAATAACGGGGGAGAATATACAGACAAGAATTTCATAGATTTTTGCGCAAAGGAGGGCATCAAAAGAGAGTGGACAACTCCATATAACCCGGAGCGAAATGGAGTGGCAGAACGGAAGAATCGAACTATTGTTGGGGCAACCAAGGCCATGTTGTATGACCAGGATCTACCTAAGTATCTATGGGAAAAAGCTTGCAAAACGACAATATATATTCAGAATAGAACTCCTCATAAGGCATTGGGGAAGAGAATGCCCGAAGGAGTATTCACAGGGAAGAAGCCGGAAGTAAGTCATCTCAAGATATTTGGAAGCATGGCCTATTGACACATTCTAGACGAGAAGCGTAGCAAACTACAAAGAAGAGGTATTTCATAGGATACAACAAGACCTCAAAGTCATATAGAATCTACATTCCAGGCAACAGGAAAATTGTAGTAAGACGAGATGCAAAGTTCATGGAAGACAAATCTTTCAGGAAATCTCGTGACATGTTTGCAGAAGACTAGTCAGGGGATGTTCCGTAAGTCTAAGAACAACAAGGGCAGCGAGAAGGACAGGCAGAAGAGCATACACTTGGGACAACTACAGTGACTAGTACTAATATTTCCTCATGGGGGGAAATGCAGATGCTTCTCAATGGACAAAACAACAAGGTGGGGAGGAAGAATTGGTTGAACCTCCCACCACCAGTGGTAGAATGATCAAAGAAGTGCGGCAAACACTGAGGGATGCAGAGGAGTTTGTTGGAGCTCCTAGAGCCGAGAAGAGACAACGCAGACAACTAGATAGATACCAAGCATTGGTAGCTCAGGTTGGAGAACCCTGTAGTTTTTAGGAAGCTGTTCAACACCAACTGTGGGTGGATGCCATGGTGGAAGAGTACAACTCCATCATGACAAATGATGTTTGGGAAGTAGTACCTAGACTAGAAAATAGATCAGTTGTGGGTTCACGATGGATCTACAAGATCAAGAATGCTGTAGACGTCAGCATAGAGAAGTACCAGGCAAGGTTCGTGGCAAAGGGGTATGCTTAGCAAGAAGGGATAGACTATGAAGAGACTGTCGCCCCAATTGCTCGTTACACCTCTATCAGATCTGTTATAGTCGTAGCAGCTCAAATGGGATGGGATATTCACCAGATGGACGTCAAGACAACATTCTTGAACGGGGTTATAGAAGAAGAGGTGTATATAGAACAACTCGAAGGCTTCGAAACTCATGAGAAGAAGTCTCATGTTTTCAGGTTAAAGAAAGCCCTGCACGGGCTCAAGCAGGCACATAGAGCATGGTATGGTCAAATTGATAGTTACTTGCAGCAATTGGGATTTGTTAAGAGTGATGCTAATCCCAATCTCTACTATTTATTGGTAGAGAACGAGCCACTTATTTTGGTACTGTATGTAGATGACCTGTTTCTAACTGGATCATCTAGGCTCATCCAGGACTGCAAGAAGAATCTTGAAGCCGAATTCGACATGAAGGACTTGGGATTGATGGATTATTTTTTGGGGTTGGAAGTTTGGCAGAAGAATGGGGAGATATTCCTCGGTCAAGGAAGATATGCTATAGAGATTCTGAAGAGATTTAGAATGCAAGATTGTCGACCAATGGCTACTCCTATGATCACCAATTGGAAGAAAATAAATGCATCAGAGGATAAAGAGGTAGATCCCACCTTGTACAGACAACTCATTGGGTCACTTATGTATTTGGTAAACACTAGGCCAGCCATTTGTTTTGCGGTTAACACTCTTAGTCAGTTCATGGTGTAACCGAAAAGAGTGCATTGGGCAGCAGTTAGACACATACTCAGGTATGTACAAGGAACAGTCGGATATGGGTTGAAGTATTCGAGAGGAGAGGATGTCAGCTTGAATGGGTTCATTGATGCAAAGTGGGCAGGAAATTCAGTAGACTGAAAAAGTACCTCTGGGTATTGCTTCAGTGTTATATCAGGGATGATATCCCGGTGCAAAAGGAAGCAGAAATCAGTAGCACTGAGTTCAACAGAAGTAGAATATATGGCAGCCAACACAGCTACGTGCGAAGCCATCTGGCGTAGAAAATTGCTTGTGAGCCTATTCAGGGAAAGGATGGAGACGACCAGGTTTACTGTGATAATCAGAGTTGCATCAAACTCTCTGAGAATCCAGTATTTCATGATCGGTCGAAACATATAGATATCCATTGTCACTTTATCAGACACTGTGTTTAGCGTGGGGCAGTACAACTACAATATGTTGCCATAGGAGAACAACTGGCTGATATACTCACAAAGGTTCTCGGAAGAGCTAAGTTTACTTAGTTCAGAGAGCAGTTGGGTATGATTGAAAATTTGTTTCAGTAGCAGGAGCAAGATGTAGTGTTGGGTGACAGGACTAGCAACAACACGAATCCAAAGGGAGTTGTAGTACAGATGTAGCATTGACAGTAGTAGTGTCAAAGGCAACATTACAGTAGCAACAACAACGTAGTAGTTGATGGACAACATTTCAGGCATCAACAACGCAAAGAAGATGCTTTCGAGTCAGAGCAGTATGTAGAGAGGTAGTATATTGTTAGAGCACATTCCTCGCTAAGAGGGAGTGTTGATTTGGGGTAGCATTAGATGTGATCTAAGCCTCAAATTTTGCAGGGAGGCTTGGGCACAGGTATTCCAAAGAACCCAGAAAGCGTTTTGGTAAATTCCACCCAGAAGTGATTTTATTAAAATAATTAATATTTTAATGGGGTTCCTAAGTCTAAACTTAGGAAAATTAAAATATTAATGGGTATTAATCTAATCAGGGGTGAAACTTCTAGAAAAAGCCATGGATCAAGTCAAAACGATCTGAGCCTTTGATTATGTTTTAATCTAGGTCGTTGATTGCTCAACAAGAAGATATAAGAAGGGACTTGAGGGTCATTTGGAAAACACACCATGCAGATACTCAGTTGCCCAAGAGAAATCAATTTTCTCACTGGTCGAAGTTCGACAAGGGAAAATCGATTCGGAGGGAGAGTTGCAAGTGGAGGAGAGACATAGAGGGTTCAACATCAAGTCAGGGGGACAAGGATGAAGACACAAAGCAGCAAAAGGAACAACGCTCGGCAGATTGACGCTGGGAGAGGTAGCGCTGGCCTGAGTGGCGCAGGCCAGTCCAGAGGCTAGATAAATTGACGCTGGGCAAGCCAGGGAGACGCAGAGGGTCAAGGAACCTCTCTCTCAAGTCAGACACTTGTTCATCAACGTCTGTAAATATTTCTCAGTTCTATATTGCTAGGTGAAATTTTGTAATGTTGATTTTTGCTGAAGAATAATAAAACCCTCATTTGCTGCACCGATTTTCTCGCATTGGGGTTTTCAGGGGAAAATTGTCCAAAAATAACTGTGTTATGGTGTTTGTATATGTGCCAACATTTTTCTTACATTTAATTTCTGCAATGTTTTAGTGAAGGTTGCAGTAGAATATGTTTCGATATTTGCCGTAAGAATACAATAGATAACTTATCTCTGAAGTAATAAGTATAAGAAGTCATATTAATCATTGCAGTAGGATTTCTATTTTAGAAATTTTCACATACAAAACTTAGGGCTTGAGATCTATTCCATCAAATCTACAATTTGCCCAAAAAAATCAAATGCATACGTAAGCTAGTGCCTTTAGCTCAAGTTCCTTGGATTGTTGCTGTCCTTGGCAAACAATCCTTGTGCAATCATGCTATAGCTTCTCGATCTGCTCTGCTTCTTCAGATCATAGATCTGACCCTCCAACACTCGGATTTGACTTTCTTCTTGCAGATTTGACCCTCCAACACTCAAATTTGACTTTTGTCTTGTATATCTGACCCTTCAACACTCAGATCTGACTTTCTTCTTGTAGATCTGACCCTCCAGCACTCAAATATGACTTTCTTCTTGTAGATTTGACCTTCCAGCACTTAGATCTGACTTTCTTCTTGTAGATCTGACCTTCTAGTACTCACATGTGACTTTCTTCTGGCAGATTTGACCAACCAACATTGCGGCTAGATCCTCACACTCAACTTCCTTTCGCTTTTGGCAATGACTCTGTTAGCTGACTAGATTGTGGAGAAACTTGGCCTCCTTGCTACTGTGGCTCCTCTAAGGCAGATATGAGGCTAGGTCCTTTAGCCTCCCTCTCTCCATAAGTGAAAGTCTCCACTTGTGTGTCTATGCCTTTCCTTTGTCCTCCTATTTATAGTTTTCCTTTATGTTATTTGGGGAATCGTTGGTCCTTTAGGATTTTTTCCTCTCAACCCTTTAACCATAAATTAGAATAAACAATTAATTGACTTGGATCCAAACCCCATCCACTTGGGTAACTTGCCTAGCCAGCTCACTTTTGGTGGGTTTCCTTCTCTTGGAAATACCTTCTGAGCTACCCAAATTCTAGCAAACTTTGGGTGTCTCGCCCACAAGCTCTTATTTTTGTGGGTTTTATCCACTCGGAAACAACTTTTGAGCTACCCAATTTCAACACCACTACTTGGAAGTGGCCCTGCCTTTGAAACTGATCTGCAACCACATTCTTCTGGAAGAATTTGATCTTCGAATATACCATACTCCTTGAAATCTCCAGCTCCATGACTTTCCTTACATGTGCCACGACTTCTTTTTTCATGATCATGACTTTCCTTGCATGGTGCATGACTTCTTGACATGTACCATGACTTTCCTTACGTGTACCATGACTTCGTTGCATGGTCTACGACTTCCCTTGCACGCACCACAACTGTCCTCGCATGGTCTATGAATTTCCCTGCATGGCCTGGAAGACTCCACTCTCTTGCTTGAACCTGAAGGTTAGATTTCCACTAGGCGACTAACTCTCCTTCAGAATCTCCTTCTCAAGCCAGAGCCTCTTTGAGCCTACACAACTTCCTCTTGGATCACTCTACTGTGTCTCCCAGAAAGAGTTGGAACTAAACTTGTGTCCTTTCAAGGTTAGTCTCGAGCTGTGGTTGAACATTAGGCCTAGTCTACTATAGACCACTATAAGTCGACCCTACAAATGTCCGCATCTTCCTGGGTCAAACACCTCATATGCACATGGCTCCACTGTTGGATGTGTAACTCTGCATCCTAGTGAAGATATTTTCTCACGATCAACTTTCCATCCACACAAAACTACCTCATCCATGCTAAAGCACTCCCGATCAAGGCACTTGAGCTGTCTCAACTTACTTTGACAAGTCCACGAAAGTCCATCAACGGTGTCGGTAACCTGCCACACAACATACTGTTGTGCACCGAGTTCTCCACGAATCCACAAGAACTCCCATCCTATCTTGTCACCAAAACAGTGAAGACCACATCTTCATGCTAAACCTCTTGCCCCATGTCTAGCCAACTCACTTAGTAATATTGCTAGTTCCCACAATAGTGTCACAACTACCTCCTAGAGCTGACACTTATGCGCACTCTATTCTAGCTTCCCTTCAAAGTAGCTCTGATACCATGTTGAAATTTCCACGCACCCTAGGTTTGGTCCATGCCTTAGCTAAGCACATAAACACACTAGAGATGCCCAACTATAAAGTACTTTACACAATGAAATATAATAGCAATGAGATAAATAACAATGCACAAGATTTATAGCTCAAGACATTTTCTTTATTAGTCCTTAAATAAGAAAACCATAGGGCTCCCATACCAGGGATCATGGCCCTTTACAAATTCTATTACAATGCTATAATACAAGTATGTCCTTTGACCAATAATATAGGGCCGAGGCCAATTCCTTTAAGTCCTCATTTGCCTACAAAAATACAACCAACAGGATACTTAACTCCTAGGCTTGCTCCTTTAGCCCACAATCCTCTATAGTTGACCACCTGTCCTTTGCAACCAACTGTTAATGTCGTGTATCCTTCTACAGGTCCTTGTGTCTATTGATTCCAATCTCTGCTAGCCATGTCTAGACCTCTCCCAACTCCCCTTTGCTGCTACAACATTCCTTTTCTAGCATCTGCCAACTTTGTTTTTCCTTCGACCTATTCCTTTTGGGCTGGCATCCTCCACACAAAAGGTCTCGACCACCTTTGTTTTGTCCTCGACCTAGTGTTTTGGGTTGCGACCTGCATGCGACCCTGCATGTGCCCTGTGACCTTGTGTGGCTTGTTGCCTTGCCTGTGGCCTACGACCCTCCCTTTCTCAAAATTGTGACCTACTCCAATCTCCAACGTCAGCCCTACTTAACCTTCAAAGGCAGAAAATAATTCCTTAACTTGGCTTTCCTTTGCTTGCTGTGGCTCCTCTAGGGCTGTCTTGTGGCTTGGTCACTTTAGCCTCCTCCACTCCACATGATGAATGTCCTTCTCCACTTGTACTTTAGCCTATCCTTTGGCCTTCAATGTATACTGGTTCAAGGGGTGTGAAACCCCAAGGGTCATGTCTCTTGGGCCTTGATGGCCTACATGACTCAATTACATTAAATTCATTTTCTTGGGTTTCAAGCCCATTCCTTTGGGTCCAAACCCAAAAGCTTGGGTGCCTCGCCCACAAGCTCTTCTTTTTGTGGGTTTTCCACTCGGAAATACCTTCCGAGCTACCCAATTTCAACATCTCCCAAAGAGAGGGAGTGGACTACGACATGACATTTCCTCTAGTCGTTGGGACACTTCCATTAGAGTAGTTCTTTAGTTTCGTTTATGGGATGGAGGATGCATTAGATGGATATGAAGACAACTTTCCTTAATGGGATCACTGAGGGAGAAGTGTACATAGAAGAAGCTTAGGGCTTTGTGGTAAATGGAGGCGTGTCCCATGTGTGCAGGCTTAAGAAAGCCTTCTATGGAATCAAACAAGTATTGAGAGCATTGTATTCACCAAAAACAAAGCATATTCTAACTTATATTATATATTTTGTTTAGATTGATTCGCTCATTTTTGGTGTTGCATGTAGATGATTTGTTTTTGGTGGGTGTATAGATGCTTACTGCAAGGTGTAAAGTAGATGTGGTAGCTAAGTTCGAGATGGAAATCAACGTGATGCATTACTCCTTGGGGTTGGAGGTTTGGCAGAGATGAGGGGAGATTTTCCTTGGGTAGGGTAAGTATGCAGTTCAAATTCTGAAAAGGTTTTGGATGGAGGATTGCAAACCTATGGCCACACCCATGATTACTAATTCAAAGAACATGACAACTTCAGATTTCGAGTTGGTGGATCTTGTGATGTACTGGTAGCTAATAGATTCCTTAATGTATGTGGTCATTATGTATTTGGTCAACACTAGGCCAGCTATATGTTTTACAATGAACACCTTGAGTTAGTTCATGGTGGAGTCAAGGTAGGAGCATTGGCTAGCAGCAAAACATGTGCTTAGGTATTTGGGGGGCATAGTGGAGTATGGCCTGATATATCGTGGAGATTGTGAAGTAAAGTTGTAGGGTTGTTAAGACTCAAATTGGGTAGGTAGTGTTCTATATATGAAGAGCACTTTTAGGGTGTTGTTTTAGCTTGGGGTCAACTATGGTATCATGGTTCAATAGGAAGCAGACTTCCATGGTACTTAGTTCACTGGATCTAGAATACATGGCAACTAGTATTGCTAGTTGTGGAGTCATTTGCCTTTGCAAATTACTTGTAGTATTGTTTGATTTGGAGTTTGAACCTACAATCATTTACTATGATAATTGGAGTTGTAAGATGACATGTCCAAGCATATAGAGATAAAATCCTGCTTCTTATGAAATAGGGTTCAGAAGGGAGCAATGAAGCTCTAGCATATTCCCATGGATTAGCACTTAGTTGATATCTTGACCAATTTCTTTCCAAGAGGGAAGTTTGAGCTATTTAGAGACAAGTTTGGATTGGTGCAGATTTTGTTCTGCACTAAGAGGGATTGTTGAGAATTATAGCTTGGATAAGAACTTCCAAATAGGTTTAATATGAACGCGCAAGTAGTTCAATATATTTTTGAAAAATATTTCTATTTTGTAATACAATTCTAATAAAGTGACAGTCTTATATGTAGCTATCAAGACATCAAAATTGTATCTCATGCATGCATGAATTAGACTAGGAGTAGATGCAAAAAAAATTAGGGTTTTGGTCTCAACTAAAAATATAAAGACAAGTCAAGACAGAGGTTTTCAGTGAGGTTTTCACACATTGTTGAGCAGTTGAGCAGATCAACAGAGAGCAGCCAGGAAAGGGACTTTTTTTGCAATGTGCAGTTCTATACAGCTGTACAGAAGTTAGAACAGTAACATATGGTCATACAGACAATTCCATATGGGTCCATGCAGTCGTGCAGATAAACCATATGGGCGTATACACAACTTGTATAGCAGGACATACTCTTTCAGCAGGTTGTTCCACCAAGTTCGGGGTGGTTTTGTTAAATGTGCTATGCTGCTTTTTCTAGCAGCTTGTGGGGGTTTGTAAGATTAGGAATGAAAAGTTGCTTTTGAAAGAGTAATTACTTGTGTATGTGTGATATTGATTTTATACTTCCGTTCTTTAATTTACATCTATTGTGTGATTGCTGCTATGGTCTGAAATTTATTTCTGCATTAATTGAATCCAACATTTACTTCGTTAATTGAGATCACAAGGACTTCAGTCACCTAGGCTTGGAAATTTCTACACTGCATACTTGTTGAAAGGCCTAAAATGTTCACCTCTTTTTTGAATCATTAGATAAGGTTTGCAGCTATTTTTATGCCCTACTTGGGGGTAGATGTCATCTGCTATAGATAGCATGATGATATTTAATCCTAATCGTTGGTCCAATAATTGGATTACTTTTCCAATCACCCTAAGTCACTGGGTTCATTGAACTTCAAGGTCAAAATTCAAAATTTGTCGAATTTCAAGATAAATCGAACAAAATTGTTTAAGGTTCAGTGAACTTGAAAATGAATCTTAGTTGAAGTCAACCTTGAATAAATTCCACATAAAATTTGCAGAGTTTGATGGGATTTGAATTGGAGTTCATTTTGGAGGGTTGGAAAATAATTAAATAAGAATGAACTGCACTAACTTCCTCCTCTCTCTGTGTATGGTATTATTCTTTCCTCTTGACACTGCTCTCTAGAGTCCAGTCCATTCCTGAAAGTCAATTTCTGAGTTGGAGTGAGACAATCTACTGTCAAGTGACTATAAAGTTATAAACTTGACGCTGAGTCGATAGGTGACAGTGGTGACACACAGACAGGGTTAAGGATTGAGGTTCATTCACAGGTGACCACTGAGAACCTCCTAGGGTAAAGGTTCGTTTGTGGCCGCCATCGCTACTTTTGTTGTATTTTATTACGTATATTTTCTAATTTAGTGTACATTTTATAATTTTATTATGTATATCACTAATATATCATTAGGGATGTTTATATTTTATTATTACTTATATTTTATAATTTTATATTTCATTTAGATGTATTTTATATTTTTCAATTATGTATACTTTATAGTTTTTTAATCATATGTTTTTAATTTTTGAAATTTCAGTTTTATTTTCATGTTGTTTACATGCCATTTTCATATCTATCATATGTATATGAAATGTATTAAATTTATAATATATATTTTTAAATTTTCAAATTTTATACTCTTTCAATTTAATGTTTCTTGTTAAATATTTGTTGAAGAACTCGAACTCAAACCAGGTTACTTGGCCTCTGATTATCTCCGACAACTGTGTGAAATTGAAGATTGACTTCATTTTTAGTTTCCTGATGGGATAGTTTTTCCCATTTTGAGTTTAGCATTTGCTATGGCTACTGTTTCTACCCTGCAAATAGGACTTTGTGACTATACGTTTTGGCCTTGTCAGCTTTTCTGGGACAAATGCGTGATTAGCATATTTCCAGTGATTAGCTTTTCAGGGACAATAGATTCCTTCGTCATTTTCAGGGACATTAGATTCATTCGTCATGCTCAGCACGTACACAGGCATTACTTATTTTCTAAGCTTCTCCTTAGGAAAGGGATCAAAAGTTAGCATTTCTCTACTGTTCAAGCATTAGCAAATATGCAACATATATGTTTTCATATTTTTCTTGAAGCACCAGTGAACATGCAATTGATTTTTTATCATAGTAGTGTTATATTGTTACTTGAGCATACAATTTTAATAAAAAAATATGGTTCTCATGATGATACTTGGCTCTCTTGATGCAGCCTCAGCTGGAAACTGGTGACAAAAGTATGTGACTTTCAAAATTTTCCAAGTGTCTATATCTGAAATTATTTTATATTGATTTTCCACATTCAGCCCTAGTTTGTAATACAGATTTTAGTTCATTGAATTTTCCTTTTAGACAGTTGAATTTGATTCCATGATATCTTCTGATTGTTCTTTCTGTCAATTATCAGTTATAATGCCTCCGTCAGCTCTTGATCGTCTGGGTAAGTAAATGCTTTATTAAGGTGTTACTGTTGGTTATATATCCTGGTAGCTATGTGCTTAACATTTTCTTAATCAAATAACACTCTGGAGAACTGTATTGTAGCATACGTTTAGGGTTGATCATATGTTTAATATTTGTTTGCCCACAAATTGTCATGTCAGTAATGTGGTTCATTTAGTGGCCATTTATACTACTTTGGTCATCTTTTTGTGTGCATTTCATCCTGGATGGTACTACTATGTCTCCTATCCTGAAGTAAATCTCGTTTTCATTTCATTACCATTGTTTGATGGATTTACAGCATCTCTGCACATAGATTATCCAATGCTTTTTGAGCTTCATAATCCAGTAACACAGCGCACATCACACTGTGGAGTACTTGAGTTTATTGCTGAGGAGGGCATGATATATATGCCATATTGGGTATGTGTCAACATGCTGTCTTGGAAAATTTGTGAGAACTGGCAGGTTTATTTGTCTCAGGATTTGATACTGTCTATCAGTTCCATGAAACTTATTATGTTCTTTTATGGTTTTCAGATGATGGAAAATATGCTTTTAGCAGAGGGTGATACAGTAGAAGTGAAAAATGCCACCCTTCCGAAAGGGACATATGTCAAACTGCAGCCCCATACAAAGGATTTTCTCGACATATCTAATCCTAAAGCAGTGTGAGTGCTAAAGATAAATGTCAAACTGCAGCTCCATACAACGATTTTCGTGCATTCTGTTTTAATTGCAGTGTGCAGATTTGTAGAGATTCAAATTGTGTGTAACATGATGATAATTAGCAAATTTAAATGCGTGAAATAAGGCATATGCAAGTTATGATTCTTGGAAAACTTTTTTAGAGTAGTACAGTTAATTTTATTTTCAATTATTGCAGGTTGGAGACTAGTTTGAGGAACTTCTCCTGCTTGACCACAGGTGATAGCATCATGGTAGCTTATAACAACAAGAAATACTATATAGACATAGTTGAGGCAAAACCAGCTTCTGCCATAACTATTATTGAGACAGATTGTGAGGTGGATTTTGCTCCTCCTCTTGATTACAAAGAACCAGAAAGAGTTCCAGCCAAACCTGCTCCTTCTGCAAGCACAACAGCATCTGAAGGTTTGTATTGGCTGGCCTTTTTTTCTTTTCATTTGCTACCTTCCATTAGAAACCTTTGGTGAAAAATGAAGTGGAGGACAAATGCCAATAGGAATTATATACATGAACACTTTGATTTAGGGAAAGGTATAATCCTTGTTGTGACAAGTGACTTATATTGTCCTTGGTCATGGACAAATATTTGCCTTTTATGGTGGATGCTTATTGAAGTATGTTGAGAGATGATGCACCTACAAGTTAAATTTTAAGAGGAAATAATCACCCCGAAGGCTGCAGTATGGCAAATGCAGTACCATGAGTGCATGCTTCTGAGATTATGTATATTTTTTGTAGGTCTACATGCTTTTTGGTACTGTGACATTCGTATAAGCCTAATTCTAAGCTACAGTTAAGATCCCTATGATAGAGTCTACCTATTAATTTATACTTCTGTATCTTCAAAAGAATAAGTGAAGCGGCATCCTTTTGAGAGTTTTTCAGTCTTGCAATCCGTAATGGCCAAGCCTTACTATCATTTCTTCGACAGCCAGATATGTAGTTGAAAAAAGATATTTTGATAAATAAAATATTTAATAATGTAGTTATTCAAGGTTATCTCCTCATGATTGTAATGCCAGACATGTGGTGAGTAGACGAACTTTCTCCTCTGCAGCAATGGTTTATTGGTCTTGAAACTTTAATAAACAGGAGATGAAAATACGATTTGACTTCATATGTTAAGAAACCACAGATTGATTTATTTGAACTCACAAATTCTTTAATAGAAATAAATGATTATTGCCATTTTACTGAAGTAACACTGGTGGCTTTCCAAATTCAGAGGAATCAAAAGATGTGGCAGAACCGAAATTTACTCCCTTTACTGGAGTTGGAAAGCGTCTGGATGGGAAACCATCGACTTCCTCTGGGAGGTCAGAAACAATATCCCATCTTACAAACAATAAAACATCAGGGCCTGGTTCTTCTTTGGGCGCTTCACAACGCCGTCCATCAGGAAAGCTTGTATTTGGCTCAGGCACGGGTAATATTCCGGCCAATGCTTCTGATACTTCTAAGGTAACTATACGTTCTTTCATCTCACTAGAACAGAGTTCACTCACCTTCCTTTGCTATTCAAGGGTTATTCTAACCTGGTGGTTTTAATCTATAGGCGACTGTGAAGGAGGTCAAACAGGAGGTACCAAAGGAAGAACCAAAGTTCCAGGCATTTACTGGTAAAAAATATTCATTGAAGGATTGAAAAGCTCCGCTTCTCAATTTTGTGTGCTGTGATAATCTGTCAGAGTGTATCCATATCTTGGAGCTCTATATGATGATTACAAGTTAAGTTCTAGAATCGCAATGTATGTGTTTGCACACAATTTTTTTCTTTTAAGTTATATAATTTTATCACCTGGGCTAATTTAAACAAGTTAATTGATGCTCTATTTGGCCATTAATGCATTTTCTTATCGAGGGCCATAAATATTTGTAAGTTTTGATAGAATTAGGTTGTATTTTTGTCAATGATTGTGCTTTCAATGGCACAGACGTGTAGCAGAAGTTCAGAATGCTTTGTTTTCATCCAGAAGGAGACATGGATTGAAGACTTGAATGCCTTCTCAGAAACTAAAATGGTCGACAGTCATAAATGTGTGAAAAAGGCTGCTTTTGAATGTCCCACTAATTTAAGAGCAATGATTATGGCAAAAAGCCTTTTTTATGGCTTTTTTCGAAGGAAAAAATACTAATTTCTATTTATCGAGAGAATAGAAATCACATTTCTCAAAGTGTTATCTGCTCAGATTAAAATCTGAGCCCAGTCGTGCATCATCCAAAGGATGATAAAAGAACTGTGAACAACTTCACAAAAAGAATCAAACACGTGTTCTACTGTTTACAGAATATAAAAGGTTACATGAAGGAATATGCATCCCAGCACCAGCTAAAATTGAGTCTGAACACAAACAAATGGAAATTTTTATATAAAATTTTCCTCAATTCTCTACTATAATATACTTCAATATTGAGGCAGCTATTTTGTGTTGTTGTATGTAGCCTTGTAATTTTTTTTGAAGTTGTTGCATGTAGCCGTGCCATTATATTGCTATGCTGAATAAATCACAAGAATACATCAAAAGTTCACCATTCTTACCTTTGATGTACCTTTGCTAATAAATCACAAGAGTGCATAAAAAGTTCACCATTTATACCTTTGATGCAATGCTAAAGGTTGAAAATGGTTGGTAATGCATGAAAAATATATTACTATTTATACTTTTAATGTGAAAATGGCAAAAGTGATTGACCAACCTATCCGTTTAAGATTTATATACAACTTATTTTACTTCTGCAATTTATAAGTTTTTGTGGTAATTGTAGTTGTATGTGTGTTATATATTGTGGTAGGTGTGTGTAGCCTTGTAAATATTTTTAGTAGTTGTATGCGACTGTTATTATTTGTGAATAGATCGCAAGAAAGTTCTATGACAAGAATGCATAAAGAGTATATCACCATAATTTATAAAAACTATATCACCATTATTGGATACAAAATAATAAAAAGTAAATAATTATTCATACATAAATAAAAAATGACATATTTTCAAACTTTATATAATTGATTGTCCCTTGTGCAATTTACAAGTTTGTGGTGACTTTATAATAACTGTTAGAATAAAAATATTGAATATTGCAATTCATATCATGTAAAGTTAAATGGTGAAAGTTATTTGTTAGGGGACCATCAAAAATATACTGCAATTCATTTTATGTAGGGTTAAATGACGAAAATGACAAAAGCAGTTCATTTTATGTAAGGTTAAGTGGTGAAAATGACAAATCAAGATGAACGATGTATTGGTTGATTGTTATTATGATAATTGTATGGGAGATTTTTAATTTTGAATAGAATTATAGGATTATAATACACACTTAACCCATATTATTATGTTAATTGTGTTAATTTTTTTTTTATTCTAAATATTTTTCTTTTTTTTTTCTATTTGTAATTAAATATGGCTTATTTTTATTATATTTGATATATATTATTATTATAATTCTTATAATATTAATTAATCTAATGATATTTTTATTAACTTTATTATTAATTAAGACTAACTATATTATTAATTAAGACTAATAGGAGGACTTGATGACTAATGGTATATTATATTGATAATTTTTATGATATTAATAATACTTTTAGTATCTTGAATTTTAGTGTATTTTATTTGAAATATTTTATATTGATGATTTTTATGATATTAATAATATTTTAGCATCTTGTCTCAATGTTTGGTTCATTGAAGTTTGTGTTTTGAATTATTTTTTTAGCCATCATTATTGGTTGGAATAGGATTTGAAAAAATTAAACGTATAATGTGTTAGTTGGCCACAAGCCTACTTTTGCTAGAGAATTAGAACCCACAAATAAGAGATGGGTGTATGGGTAAGCAATGAGTGGAGATTTCACATAGTTCACTTTGGTGTTTAACACCCAACATGGGTATGGAGATTTCACATAGTTCACTTTGGTGTTTAACACCCAACATGGTTATGGGGCATGTAGGTTAGTTTTTAAACACATTTTTGTTACCTCCATCTTTGGTATGTGTTCCTTGTCTTGAGTTTTCATCAATACCACCTTTGGATATTATTACTTCCAAGCCATGCCTTTTTTGATCATTAGGGAGAATTACTCTAAAGAAGGAATGATAAGAAGGTTAAGTTTTGCTTAGTAAAATATTTCTCGATTAAATTCAAATTTGAGTTTCATATACACCTTATTTAATAGAAAGGTTGTTGATTGTTTAATATAATGCTTTGTTGACTTGTGCATCTAATTATTTGTTGAGAGCTTGCTTGATCATATTAATTTCCACTTGACCATGTCTTTGTTGCTTTGTCAAAGAAACATTTTTGAAAATCAACATGTGTATAATGGTCTCTTTATTCACAATGACTAAAGCATTTCTTTGTTCATATTGACTAAAATGGGGAATATTAATCTTTGCATCAAATTTAAGTTGATTAATAAGAATTTGAGACTTGCATTGCAAATGTCCCATCATCTATTGGATTTGAAATATGCAATCATTCTTAAGTTTTGCCGGAGAATTTCTTCCTTGCGAAGATGTATTGAGTTGATATAAAATTTTGACTTTATTGAAACATATCTAATTTACTTAGAAGGATTTATTCATATAAGATTCTTTTTACCTTTAGTTTCATACTTAGGGTAAGAAGGTAAAGGAGTTTTTAGTTTTCAAAATATTTATGGGGTTTTTTTTATTTTAGTGATCTTGTATAATAAAACTGAAAATTCAACGACAATGCACTTAAGTTGTAACCAAGTAGGATATTGGCTTTGATTTGGAAAAAATGTTTTTATAAGAAGTTGCTTACTAACACACGAGGTTGAGGGTTGCAATTCATGACCCAAACATCTTTGACTTGGGCACTTAGGACTTGCACATGGTCTTGTGACATGCTTTAAGAGTTATTCTCCCTAATTAATTGTATTATAATGGTCTTATCATGGCATAATTTGCCTAAAATATGAAGGGTGTAGATCATTCATCAATATAAGACAGATTTGAGGGTTGCTATGTGACCCAAACTTTTTGACTTAGGTGCTTAGGACTCACACACACTGTCATGAGATGTTAGTCTTCCAATTTAATCACATTCTAGTGGTCTTATTGTGGCCTCATTTTCCCTTAAGTATGCAGGGTTCAAAGCATGATCATTGGAATATGGATTTACTAAAGTCCAAGCATTGTAGAAACCCAAGTGTTTGAATTTTCCCTTTTTAAAGAAGTTTAATAATACACGAGGCTTGGGATTGCAACACATGAATTGCACATAGTTCTACATCCCAATCATCTTGTTATGGCCCCATTTTTCCTATGTATGAAGGATGCAAAACATTGATCAACAAAAGATGGATTCATTAAAGGCCTAGACTTGTAGAATCTTTAGTATGTAGACAGGGACAAGGTTAAAGCCTTATTTGTATAAGTGGATTATAAATGATTGCCAGATTCTAGAATCTTTTGGAATCCTCTATAATTGACTCATCCACACATATATATGATGTTAATGCAATAATGTAAAGATGGCTATGGTTGTTGTTCATTGTTTTGTTGAAAGACTTAATGTGTATTTGACCCTTGGTTGTCTGAAGTTAGTTCTACATTGTAAAATGTGTATTTTGTCTAAACTATGAGACCATTGAGCAATACCCATGTTGAAGGTGCAAGACTTGGATGTAATCTCTTATATGTTGGATATAATGGATTTATATTGTTGGTCTACTAATTTTTGTTTTGTTGTTGTGTATCTATATGATGTTTATATTATTGCGATATCTACTTGTGAATTACTTTTTGTTTGTTTAGATGTTTGGGATTAAGGTTTATGAATGGAATCTCCATCTCCACTAATCTTCAACGCTTTCTGCCTTATTTAATCAACTATTAAACATGCTTTGTTTGAGGGCTCCTTCCTTTGGAATGTTGAATTTGTTAGCAAACTAAACTGTTGTATATTTTTGTTAAACACTTATTGTGGACCTTGGGTCTGTAAAAGACCCAACAATAACGTTCTATTGTTAGACCTAGACACATGCATATAGTAGAGACACATTGGAGGCCGATGAATACTTAGCTTCAAACTCACTTGAAATGAGGATGCACAAGTTTGCATGCTTATAAAGTGCATATCTAGGTGATGATTTAGTAAGATTTAAAGACAAACACTTCTTATGGTGCTTACATGAAATTTTTCTGTTGGATTTTTAGTGAATTTGTATGAAGGGGTAGACAATATTTGCAAGGAAGCATTGTCATTGGGTTTCACAGCGAAGAATTGAATACATTATTGAGAATTTGTTAAAGATCTAGTTCTCTAATCATGATTTGACTTGAGTGGTTGACTTTTGGTTCAAAGGTGTTGTAAAAGGTTATGCTTTGGAATTAGTAGTGGAATGCCATAAATCTTTGACGAAAGTGTTATAATTTTTCAAGAAAATATTGTGCAGAAAGTTGATTGAGGAAATACTTGTGTGGGTAAAAATGTGAGGGGAATATTATATGCTCCAAAGCCCCATTGGTATGGAAGTGTAAGCCCTACTTGGGAGTTGGAACAATAGGGATCATGGAATATTTATCGAGGAAATGCTTGAGTGGATAAAGATGATGATGGTGGAGCATGACGATTATGAACATGGATGATGTTGGTGGATGATAGTGGAACATGATGATGATGCATAAGCACTATGTAGGATTGGGACGATTAGGAGAACTTGATGACATATATAGTAACTCACGCCGATGAATATACCAATGATGATAATCATAGAGGATGTTGAAATTTAATGAAAAACATGATATTAAAACTATGTAGAGGTTACATAAATAAGTTGACAAGGAGAATTGGAAAAAAATTATACTAGTCAAAAGTCCCTAATAATAATGTATAGTTTTGAGATGCATCATGAACATGAAATGGTACAAAAAATGAGAGAAGCATGGAAAAAAGCTTCAACCAGTCTCAAAGTGGAAGAGGATCAAGAAAGTTTTTTGATGCAAAGAATTGAGGAGCTAATGGAGATAGATGAATCCTTTAAGTGGTTGGGATGGCATATGTGTGATAATGGATGGGATGTAAATACACGGGCCACAGGTGTAGTGATGTTAGCTAATCTCATTGGCCTAGAAGTCACCATGGAAGTAAGGGAAGCATAAAGTTAAGATGAATGCGTGCTTGAGTACACGATTTTGGTATTTTTAAACATGTGGACTTTCATGCAATTGAGGAGGTTGAATATAATGATAGTGATGCTGGTCCATCCTACATCTTAACACTACACCTATTGTTCTTTATCAAAATCTATTGATTGTTGCTGCATATAGTTCTTTTGTCTCTGTGTGCGCATGTGAGATTAGTAGTCAATGTGCCCCTACTATTGTGTCTTTAACTAATGTGGACACATTCATTGTAGTAATCATAATTTGTCCATGATATTCTCTAGTTTTGTAAGTGTAGCTGTAGTGTTCTATCTAGGGTACTAGACTAGACCATATTTATTATCGACCAGGATGCGTAAGCTTAGAGGCATGCGTCTAAAGTACATAGACATAAAGGATTATTAGCTAAGTGGTTATGATGTAGGTCACATAACTTCTTTACGGAAGATCGGGGTATGTTACCTATCATCCAAACACTTAGGTCACTTTGCTAATATACCTAATTACAACACTGTCATTAAATTCATTTACCAAATTAAACACTGTGTATCACTGCAAACCAAGATTTCAATCTCCTTATAGAGACATTATACATAAAACCTTTGTTTAGCAAATACCCAACATTCACTAATATTCATACAAGATAAAAATATACAGAGATCATAAACAGATTTTGAAATGAAAACAAAGTTCATTACATTGCTTTAAAAGACAACACAGGGATCGAATCCCTTACAGGACGTGCTTCACGATCTCAGTGATGATTGTTCAAGCATTATCACAAACACAAACCATATGCATTCGATTGAAATCAACAACCAATCTTAACTATTGAAATCGGAAACCAATCTTAACTACTGTGCATCTCATGTAATACCCTAAGTTGCGAATAAAACGAAAATGACAGTATAACAATTTAACGCAGGGCCCGTCCGTGTTCCAGAGGTATACTGGACTATATTCAACCGGTTATCAAATCAACGCAACAAGACAAGGGTCGTGACTGTAACTGGATTCTTGATATTAAGTTCAAAACCCTGTTTCAAATGATACAACGATTAACCATCCATTGATTACACCGGACTGTATTTACATATGTCTTTTTACAACCCTTACATTTCGAAAACGAATGTACATTCATGATATGGCTGTTGCCGCTTTTACCATGTCGAGATTTTTAAAATGTTTCCATCCTAAACTGATTTCAAAAAAAGAACAAAAACTAAATCAATTTAGAATGCTCTGCTGTTGCTGCCTTTGTCGCCAGTATGCCATACTTTGACCTGTGTTGACCGCGCATGTAGGAGGGTCGATTCTGCTGTAGGATAGGTATTCGTCCATGCTTGGACATTCTACTTTTCATCCCTGCCTTTCGCTCTAGCCTAGCTGTTGTGCCACATGTCAAACAATGAGGCAATTACAGGATATTGGAACTTCCTGTAACCATTTTACCAAAAACTTCTAATTCTTTAACATAAAACTCCTAAATCAATTTCAATGCATTTTAATAACTATAGGACTATTAACTAATCAATTTTCAAGGAATCTAAGAGATATATGATGAAAAGAAGTAGGCAAATGATATGTTTTAGGAGGAAAAAGGAGGTCATATGATGGTACCAACATCTCTCCCCGACTTAAGGAATTAGCATGTCCTCATGCTAACCCCGAAGTGCTTCCCTTGAACTCTGTCCCTGCCTGGATCTCTGCTGCCTTTAGCAATGTGTCCACATTCTTTTTCACCTGGGTATCTTTCTGACCCTTGAGCTCCTGCTTTAATCTTTTGTATTTTTCTTTGAGGGTCTTCTTCTGATTGTACCACTTAGTGGCCCAATTACAAATATCCGTTTGCTCAGCCTCCAGTTCACTGATTATTTTCCTTAACTTTTCATTCTTCTTTTGAGTTTCTTTACTCTGCGCTCGGAGCATTTCATTTTCTTTCTTGATAACTTTTTCTAGCATATTAGCCTCCATGAGCTCTTCCTTTAATTCTTCAATTTGTTTCTCCAATTTCTTCTGTCTCTTAATGGGAGGTGGTGAACATTTTTCCTGCTTGTTATTGCTTTCTACCTCTATATCAACTCCTGGCCCTGGTGGTGAGCGGTCACCACTCTCAACATCCATTGGTATAGGTGCATTGGATTCAAGCTGGTCTTCTTGTAATTGGGCTTTTGGTGTCCTCCTTGTTCTTCGTGAGTAAGTGGTGAAAATTTTATCTTGTTCTGCCCTCTTAGTATCTTCCTTTCTCATTTTCCTAGTCCTTATGCTGCTCACAGGTAGAGGTGCCTTGCTGGCTTTGGATACTGGGATTTCTTCATCAATATCCTTCATGAACCCTGAGTCCTCCTGCAATTCTTCTTTGTCTTCCTCATCTCTAATTTGGTTAGCAGCTAAGAACTCCTTCCACATTTTCTCTCTTCTCTGCAATTCATGCTCAATAAGAATTTTAATTAAGCCAAAGTGGTATAGGCTCTTGTCTTCATTTCCCTTCTGCTTTTGAATGGTCTTCGACATCTTAGTTAGGCTTTGTAATAGAAAATATGGTAGACTGATAACACATTGTCTTTTCAAGTGGAGCAGTAATTTAATGTGGTATAGATAGACAATACTGTAACGGCCCTCGCAGGTTATGAATTTTTGAAGGATATAGACCATCTCATCCCAGGGATGCATCAACCAACTTCTTGGAACACCTTTCTTCCAGTTAACTGATGAGACTCTAGATCTAGACATAAACTGCGTCCACGATTTATCTTTAAATTGCTTTGTTTTAAAGTACTTCTCCCCTTCTGGGCTAATCCCTATTGACTGGGCTATAGTGTCCTCTGAAACCCTGAATGAGAAGTTACCTATCAGGGCTTTCTCTCCATTGAATGTGAAAGCAAATTGTTTGGTAACCTCTTCGTTACTTCCATGAAATTTTTCTAAAAAGGGTAACCACTGTATCTCTCTGAGAATGGAAATGCAATCTTCATGATATTGAGAACTGTCGAACACACTCGGCTCGACCCTATTAGTCATAGTGGCAGAGGATCGTGCTCTAACCCTTCTCTGTTTATGTTTTACAATTTCAACAAAGAAATTTCAATTTGTTACCTGGTGTTTCGCTCCCTTAATCTTCAGTATGATGCTCGGTCGGTCGACTGTCTTATTACTTTGGTGGGAGTCGAAACCGAGTGGTTATATTTCCCTCTTGTGGCGCTCACTGCTTCCGATTCTTGTCAAAACCAAATGGTAATATTTCCTTCGGCGCTCACTGCTTCTGATTCTTATTGTGGAAGTCACGGGAATCAAATGCCAGCGTAAGATAACTGAGAATGATGGTGGGATAACTAGCTGTACTTACTTCATAGCATATTCATTCTTTTAGAACAGAGGAGTGTTGTACTGCTTGTATAGATGTCATCATAAGAGCGTTGAAGGCGTATATGCAATACTGGGTATGATTTCAGGGAGTCCTCTGAATCATTTGGCTACGTCGGGTGGTGGAGTCATAATTCGGCCGTGTGGAATACAATGAATAGGCCGCTTTACATTTGTTTCTTTCCCTTTTATTTTTTAAACACAATCCACCACGTGTCCTGTTTCGGTTGGCATTCGGTCAAATGGAAGATGTTGGTATGGCTATAGGATGCATTTAGCATAACAAGGTTGATGTGTTGGTAATGGGTTTAGACGTATGAATAGGTTGAAGTATGAAAAATGATAAGAATCGGTGGGATAAAGGATGATGAAAAATGTAGGTGTCCTTGAAATCGATCATAACAGTCACAGTCATTAAATTTACATTAAAAATTGATCTAAGAAATTAAATGTTAAGAATAAGAAACATATTACTCTTTTGTTGGTTGTTGTTGTATTGACATGCTGAGTAGTACTAGTCCCTTTTGACTGTTCTTTTGCTTGTTGTAATAGGTCCCTTGAGAGAGATTGAATGTAGCAGGTCCCTTGAGAAATATTTGAATGCAACAGGTCCCTTGAGAAAGATTTGAAGATGTTCATGCAGCTCCTTATATGTATACAGGTTCTTTGAGCTTGGGTATTTGATGGAGTCTTAGTGCCCAGCAACCTGTGAATGAAGCTTTGTTGAAGTAACCCTGAAGTAACAGTTTCTTAACAGGTCCCTTTGATGTGTCTTAAACAGGTCCCATTACTGCTGGTGTTGATAGCATGGTCTTCTGGACAGAACAGGTCCCCCTGGATAATGTTTATAACCGGGTCCCTCTGAGATAAAACAATGACAAAACAACTTATTTATTGAAGTCTGGAATGCTGGAACAAGCTGCTTTGGAAATTTACAGTGAAGAGATAGGATAAGAAATCTTTAAGAATTTACAATGGAGAGATAAAAGAACAAAATGCTGATGCTTTTCTCCCCCACTAAAGTTTTGACTTGTCCTCAAGTCATTATTGAGTTGATAATTCAAACAGTGAACAAAAGAAAGAGAATTCTTACCCGCCAATGAATTGGTTTTCAAGTAAGAATTCGGGGTTAGAGTGTGACAGAGGCTGGTTTTCACATCTAACCCATTTTTTTTATATTTTTATATATATATTTTTTAGTTTTTGTTTTATATATATATATATATATTTTATTTCTTTTTGACTCTGAAATTGAAAGGAAATGAACTAAGACAGTGATATTGCAGCTGAGGGCTGCAGTATCTCAACCTCTTTTTTTTGAGATATTGTTTGGAGAAAATCTTGCTTGCGGATGGGCTTAGTGTATAGTTTTAGGCGATGACCATTGACAGTAAAGGAATGGCCTTCTCCATCAATAGTTTTGAGCTTGACTGAACCATTGTCGTAAGCCTGAAAGATTTGGTATGGGCCCATCCAATGGGTGGTGAACTTGGCTTTATGATCTCTGAATTTAGAGTCAAAAAGTAAAGCCCAGTCACCTTCCTTGAACTGCTTCTTCTTGATATGTGCATCATGCCACTGCTTCCTCTGTTTTTGCATGAGGATTGTGGTTTCCTCTGCTTGCTGCCTCATTTCATCCAGCTGGTTCAACTGCTGAATTCTTTCTTGTTGTGCTTGGTCCAAGTCAATTTGCGAATCTGCAGCCAGTTTAAAAGTATGTATTTGAAACTCAATAGGAAGCATTACCTCTTTGCCGTACACCAACTGATATGGTGTAAATCCTGTAGTATCCTTCCACGTAATTCTGTAAGCCCAGAGTGCATCTTTGAGCTTCTCTTCCCAATTCTTCCTGTTCATTGCAACAATTTTAGTAATGATCCCTTCCAATGTTTTGTTTGTGGATTCCACCTGCCCATTGGCCTGTGGATGGTAAGGGGTACTTTTCCTATGCTTGATTTGGTATTTGTCTGTGATGTCCTTCACTAGCTTTGAGGTGAATTGAGTACCTTGATCAATCACAATTTCCCTTGGTACTCCATACCTCACAAAAATCTCTTCAAAAAGGAAATTTACTACTGTGTGTTCGGTGGCTCTAACCAGTGCTTTTGCTTCAGCCCACTTTGTGACGTAATCAGTACATACTAAGATGTACTTCTTACCATTGGAGGTTGGGTTAATGGGTCCTATAAAGTCTAGAGCCCATTTGTCAAATGGCTCTAGGTGAACTTGGGGCTGAAGGGGCATGTCATCGGTAGCTGTTGGCCTACCCATTCTTTGGCAGCTATCACAACTCTTTACATACTTCTTGGCATCCTTGAAAATGGATGGCCAGTAGTATCCAAGAGTAAGAACTTTGAATGCTGTCCGCTTAGCTGCAAAATGCCCACCACACGGTTCATCATGGCAAGATTTTAAAATATCAATTACCTCATCATTTATTACACATCTTCTAATGATCATATCATAACCAGTGTAAAATAAATCACCATTAAGCCATGAATATCTAACACTTTGTTTGACTAGTCTCTTCCTTTCCTTTGCAGTAAAGTGTGGAGGTGTCCTTCCTGTAGATAAATAATTGGCCAAATCAGCATACCAAGGAGTTACTATGGAAATTACAAATAGATTTTCATCTGGAAAAGAATCTTCAACTGGAACAACCTCACCTGGATTTTGCAGTCTAGAAAGAAAATCTGCCACCTGGTTCTCTTTGCCTGGTCTATCTAACACTGTGATGTTAAATTCCTGTAACAATAATAACCATCTGGCAACTCTGCCACTAGTTATTGGTTTATTCATTAAATTTCTAATGGAAGAATGATCAGTATGTACAAAGACCTCATAACCAGTTATATAATGTCGGAATTTATTCACAGCATAAATGATGGCAAGTGTTTCCTTTTCTGTAACTGTGTAGTTTAACTCTGCAGGTGTTAGATTTTTGCTAATGAAATAAATGACATAAGTACAAGATTCCTCTTTTTGGCCTAATGAGGCACCCACTGCGGTGTCAGATGCATCCGTGAAGATATGAAATGGTAGGCTCCAATTAGGCCCTCTCAAGACTGGTGCCGTTGATAACTTCTTTTTGAGTTGTTCGAATGCTTGTTGACAGTTCTCATTCCAGTTGAAAAGTATATCTTTGGTTAGAAGTTTAAACAAAGGTAAAGCTATTTTACTAAAATGTTCAATAAATTTTCTGTAATAGCTTGCATACCCAAGGAAACTTCTTACCTCTCTCTGATTCTGTGGAATTGGAAAATCAGCAATGATCTGGATCTTTGCTAGGTCAACCTTGATGCCTTGAAAAGAAATATAGTGGCCTAACACTATCCCTTCGTTTAACATCATAAATCACTTTTCATTGCTGAGGGACAGGTTAGCTTCAATACATCTTTTCAAAACTCTCTCAAGGTTTTCTAATGCATGTTCAAATGAATTGCCATATACTGAAAAATCATCCATGTAAACTTCAACACAATCATGAATTAAATCAGCGAAAATAGCTAACACAACTCTCTGAAATGTAGCTGGAGCGTTGCAAAGTCCAAATGGCAAAACATTGCAAGCATAAGTACCCCAAGGACATGTGAATGTGGTTTTGTCCTGGTCTTCGGAGGCTATCTTGATCTGGTTGTAGCCACTGAAACCATGAAGAAAAGAAAATGATGATTTGCCAGCTAGGGTGTCTAACACTTGGTCAATAAATGGTAGTGGGAAATAATCTTTGAGCGTTGCTTTGTTCAGCTACCTGTAATCAACACAAATGCACCACTTCCCATTTTTCTTGGGCACTATAACCAATGGGGATACCCACTCACTGTCAGAAATAGGATATATAAAATTAACTCTCAAAAGTTTTTGCAATTCTTCTCTGACAATATCTTGGAGCATGGGGTTCATTCTTCTCTGTGGTTGCCTCACTGGTTTGATGGTGCTATCTGTATAGATATGGTGAGTGCATGTGTCGGGGTGAATCCCATGCATATCGGTGTAGTCCCAAGCAAAGGCTTTTTGGTATTTTCTCAAGAGTCGAATAAATTTCTCTTGCTGAGATGAGTCTAGGTGATTTCCTATGTTCAGAGTTTTCCCTGGACTAATCTCTATGATCTGACTCTGTGTGTTGGTGATGGATTGAACTGGAAAAATGTCGTGAAATGTGGTTTGTAAAGATTGAATGGTACATGTTTCCTGAAAGTTTTGGGCCAAAAGTACATCTGCAGCATGATATTGTTCATTTCTCAAATTTTCGGACATATCAGGTTGAGAAAGGAATAATTCTACCAAATCATTATTGTCTTGTTCTTGGAAATCATAGATTTGGTCAATGCTAAAAACAGATTGTACTTCTTCTTTATCATTAAATTTATCATCAAGCTACAAATTGTGTGTTACTGCTGGTGATTGTGCCGATGGATAAAGGGTGAGTTGTTTTCTTTCGGTCCCTCTTGAAATGATCATGTTGCCTGATCGACATCCTATGAATGCATCAACAGTCGCTAACCATGGTCTACCAAGGATGATAGGGTGTCCTCCTAAATTGGATTTGGGTTGAAGGACTAAGAAATCCACTGGATACTCCCAAGAGTCCAGTGAGACAATGATGTCCTCCAAAATAGCTTCAGGAATCACTTTAGACCTATCAGCTAGTTCTAGAACAATCGTTGTATGTTGCAAATTTATGAGCTGGAGTGTTCTCATGGTTTCAAGAGTCATGACATTGATTGCGGCCCCAAGATCTATCAAAGTGTTTGGTATGTTGTTAATGATGGTGGTCACTTTGGGAATGCCAGGATCAACATAATTTTCCATGGAGATGGTATTGGTCATAAGGTCTGCTAAATGTCCTATGACATGAATGGTTTGAGGATCAATCCTTTTTCTAGCAGGATTCTTGAGACATATGTCTTTGATGGCCTTAGTATAGATGGGAATGTCTTTTATAGCTTGCAGCAGTGGAATTTTTATGTAGACATTCTTGAGTTCATCTAAGACATCAAACTGTGGTATAGACAATGGAGGTTTTATTTGGACCAATCGGTCTGGAAAAGGTGGATGCAGTGGTTGCATCTGTTTATCTTTGGTATCATTGTTTTGTTTTCTTTGATTTGTCCTTTCATTTTCATTTTCTGTGTTTTCTTCTTGCTTATCTGTTATTGGAGAATCTTTGTGGAGTACCCTACCAGACCTCAAGTTAATATTTTGCAAAGGCAGTGTGGAATATGAAGTTCCCTCTTCTACATTGTAGGCTGGCCTCTCTGCTCTATTATTTGGATTTGGGACATTTTGAGCAGGAATTTGAGTGGGTTTGGGAGGTTGTGAGTTAGCTGGAAATTGCAGTTGTGGTGGATTTATTGGTGGAGGAGCAGGCAGTGCTTGTTGAGGAGGTTGGGGCTGATAAACAACTTGCTGAGGATACTGCTGATATGGTTGAGAATGTAATGAATACGGCTGTTGGTATTGTTGATATGGTTGTGAGTATGGTGGGTATGATTGAGGATATGTATGATAAGATTGAAAGTACTGTTGAGACGGTCTCCATTAATGTTGTGGTTGGTTTTGGTGCTGCCATGGCATGGGTACATTCCATGAGTTTTGTGCATACATTTGATCATTCATAGGAAATTGCAAATTTTGATTTGGAAACATACCTTGAGGTGCTGGCCTTGGCTGCCATGGTCGCTTTGTGCCCATGTAGTACACGTTTTCCATCTCTGTATTGGATGCCATATTACAGTTCTGCAAAACCTTAACTTTAGGACAGTTAAACATATCATGATGTTCAGTACAGAAAGCACAAACTTGGATGTTTTCTAGAGGGCAGTCTTTTAATGCATGTTTCTTCTGGCATTTTGGGCAGAAGATATCCATTATCTGATCTTCATCTTCTTGTTTCTTCTTAGCTTTTAAAGTGTCAATTTGGTTCCCTAGGGTGCTTAACAGATCTGTTTTAAACTCTTCTAAAATATTCCCTATTTCAGCCCTTGTGACACTTGCAGAGGCAGATTTTGTGACTTTGGATGACAGGGTTCTCTTTCCCATTTTAGCTTTACTCCTTGAATACTTTTCGCACAACTCAGCGATTTCTTCAAAGGGTAAGGCAGAAATGTCACCTTTGCCCATCAAGTTGAGATCATCCATGTATTCCTCTCGGATACCTTTCAAGAATATTGTGCGGATCAGATCAAGAGGCATAGTTCGGTGTTTAGATTTTTGTAAGTTGTAGACAAACCGTTCTAAATATTCCTCTAAGGTTTCATCCTCTTGCTGGCTCATTCTAAAGATATCATCTTTAGAATCTTTGGATCTGCAATAAGGCTGATATTTCCTTAGAAATATTCTCCTCATGCCATCCTAATCAACTATAGCATACTCACCAAGCCTCATGAACCATCTTAAGGCTGATGCCTTTAATGTTGCTGGGAATAGTCTAAGCCTATGAGCATCATCTGTATAGCCATATGTTCGACATACAATGTCAAACTTGAACAAGAATGAGTCTGGATCCTCCGAAGCCATACCATAGAAGTTTGGTAGCACGGATGGGGGTATGTTTTTCATTTTGATCTCATCATCTTCCTATGGTTCATGTATAGGAAACTTAAAAGTTGACTCCTCTTCATCTCCTTGATGTGGTATTGATCCAGATCCTTCCTCAGCGATTCTAATAGGTCTCTCTGTGTCAGTGTCACTTGTTTGAAAAAGGAGATTAAAGAAAGATTGTTCGGTCACTGTGCTACTTTCTCCTTGTGTGGAAGGTCTAGGAAAGTGCTTCTTCTGCGATTTATGTGTGAATAAAGTTTGCCTTTCAATGAGGGTAAGTCTCTGTCCTGACTTTTGTTTTTCTTCTAAGGCTTGGATAACTTCCTCAGCCGGTGTTGTATTCCCTAGAAAGTCTGCTCCTGATGATGATGGGTTAGCTTTTAGATGGTGGGGGGTTTTTACAAATCTACCTTGACTGTCTCTAAATCTAGGCATAAATGAACATGATTTCTAACTGTGTTTTTTTTTTTTGTGTATTGATTTTTTTTTTTTTAAATCCTTTAAGTACGCCTCCCCGGCAACGGCGCCAAAATGTAGTGTTCTATCTAGGGTTCTAGACTAGACCATATTTATTATCGACCAGGATGCGTAAGCTTAGAGGCATGCGTCTAAAGTATATAGACATAAAGGATTATTAGCTAAGTGGTTATGATGTAGGTCACAAAACTTCTTTACGGAAGATCGGGTTATGTTACCTATCATCCAAACACTTAGGTCACTCTGCTAATATACCTAATTACAACACTGTCATTAAATTCATTTACCAAATTAAACACTGTAGATTTCAATCTCCTTACATAGACATTATACATAAAACCCTTGTTTAGCAAATACCCAACATTCACTAATATTCATACAAGATAAAAATATACAGAGATCATAGACAGATTTTGAAATGAAAACAAAGTTCATGACATTGCTTTAAAAGACAACACAGGGATCGAATCCCTTACAGGACGCGCTTCACGATCTCAGTGATGATTGTTCAAGCATTATCACAAACACAAACCATATGCATTCGATTGAAATCATCAACCAATCTTAACTATTGAAATCGGAAACCAATCTTAACTACTGTGGATGTCATGTAATACCCTAAGTTGCGAATAAACGAAAATGACAGTATACCAGTTTAACGCAGGGCCCGTCCGCGTTCCAGAGGTATACTGGACTGCATTCAACCGGTTATAAAATCAACGCAACAAGACAAGGGTCATGACTGTAACTGGATTCTTGATATTAAGTTCAAAACTCTGTTTCAAATGATACAACGATTAACCATCCATTGATTACACCGGACTGTATTTACATATGTATTTTTACAACCCTTACATTTCGAAAACGAATGCACATTCATGATATGGCTGTTGCCGCTTTTACCATGTCGAGATTTTTAAAATGTTTCCATCCTAAACTGATTTCAAAAAAAAGAACAAAAACTAAATCAATTTAGAATGCTCTGCTGTTGCTGCCTTTGTCGCCAGTATGCCATACTTTGACCTGTGTTGACCGCGCATGTAGGAGGGTCGATTCTGCTGTAGGATAGGTATTCGTCCATGCTTGGACATTCTACTTTTCATCCCTGCCTTTCGCTCTAGCCTAGCTATTGTGCCACATGTCAAACAATGAGCCAATTACAGGATGTTGGAACTTCCTGTAACCATTTTACCAAAAACTTCTAATTCTTTAACATAAAACTCCTAAATCAATTTCAATGCATTTTAATAACTATAGGACTATTAACTAGTCAATTTTCAAGGAATCTAAGAGATATATGATGAAAAGAAGTAGGAAAATGATATGTTTTAGGAGGAAAAATGAGGTCATAGGATGGTACCAACATCTCTCCCCGACTTAAGGAATTAGCATGTCCTCATGCTAACCTCGAAGTGCTTCCCTTGAACTCTGTCCCTGCCTGGATCTCTGCTGCCTTTAGCAATGTGTCCACATTCTTTTTCACCTGGGTATCTTTCTGACCCTTGAGCTCCTGCTTTAATCTTTTGTATTTTTCTTTGAGGGTCTTCTTCCGATTGTACCACTTAGTGGCCCAATTACAAATATCTGTTTGCTCAGCCTCCAGTTCACTGATTCTTTCCCTTAACTTTTCATTCTTCTTTTGAGTTTCTTTACTCTGCGCTCGGAGCATTTCATTTTCTTTCTTGATAACTTTTTCTAGCATATTAGCCTCCATGAGCTCTTCCTTTAATTCTTCAATTTGTTTCTCCAATTTATTCTGTCTCTTAATGGGAGGTGGTGAACATTTTTCCTGCCTGTTATTGCTTTCTACCTCTATATCACCTCCTAGCCCTGGTGGTGAGTGGTCACCACTCTAACATCCATTGGTATAGGTGCATTGGATTCAAGCTGGTCTTCTTGTAATTGGGCTTTTGGTGTCCTCCTTGTTCTTCGTGAGTAAGTGGTGAAAATTTTATCTTGTTTTGCCCTCTTAGTATCTTCCTTTCTCATTTTCCTAGTCCTTATGCTGCTCACAGGTAGAGGTGCCTTGCTGGCTTTGGATACTGGGATTTCTTCATCAATATCCTTCATGAACCCTGAGTCCTCCTGCAATTCTTCTTTGTCTTCCTCATCTCTAATTTGGTTAGCAGCTAAGAACTCCTTCCACATTTTCCCTCTTCTCTGCAATTCATGCTCAATAAGAATTTTAATTAAGCCAAAGTGGTATAGGCTCTTGTCTTCATTTCCCTTCTGCTTTTGAATGGTCTTCGACATCTTAGTTAGGCTTTGTAATAGAAAATATGGTAGACTGATAACACATTGTCTTTTCAAGTGGAGCAGTAATTTAATGTGGTATAGATAGACAATACTGTAACGGCCCTTGCAGGTTATGAATTTTTGAAGGATATAGACCATCTCATCCCAGGGATGCATCAACCAACTTCTTGGAACACCTTTCTTCTAGTTAACTGATGAGACTATGGATCTAGACATAAACTGCGTCCATGATTTCTCTTTAAATTGCTTTTTTTTTAAAGTACTTCTCCCCTTCTAGGCTAATCCCTATTCACTGGGCTATAGTGTCCTCTGAAACCCTGAATAAGAAGTTACCTATCAGGGCTTTTTCTCCATTGAATGTGAAAGCAAATTGTTTGGTAACCTCTTCGTTACTTCCATGAAATTTTTCTAAAAAGGGTAACCACTGTATCTCTCTAAGAATGGAAATGCAATCTTCATGATATCGAGAACTGTCGAACACACTCGGCTCGACCCTATTAGTCATAGTGGCAGAGGGTCGTGCTCTAACCCTTCTCTGTTTATGTTTTACAATTTCAACAAAGAAATTTCAATTTGTTACCTGGTGTGTCGCTCCCTTAATCTTCAGTATGATGCTCGGTCAGTCGACTGTCTTATGACTTTGGTGGGAGTCAGAACCGAGTGGTTATATTTCCCTCTTGTGGCGCTCACTGCTTCCGATTCTTGTCAAAACCAAATGGTAATATTTCCTTCGGCGCTCACTGCTTCTGATTCTTACTGTGGAAGTCACGGGAATCAAATGCCAGCGTAAGATAACTGAGAATGATGGTGGGATAACCAGCTGTACTTACTTCATAGCGTATTCATTCTTTTAGAACAGAGGAGTGTTGTACCGCTTGTATAGATGTCATTATAAGAGTGCTGAAGGCGTATATGAAATACTGGGTATGATTTCATGGAGTCCTCTGAATCATTTGGCTACGTCGGGTGGTGGAGTCATAATTCGGCCGTGTGGAATACAATGAATAGGCCGCTTTACATTTGTTTCTTTCCCTTTTATTTTTTAAACACAATCCACCACGTGTCCTATTTCAGTTGGCATTCGGTCAAATGGAAGATGTTGGTATGGCTGTAGGATGCATTTAGCATAACAAGGTTGATGTGTTGGTAATGCGTTTAGAGGTATGAATAGGTTGAAGTATGAAAAATGATAAGAATCGGTGGGATAAAGGATGATGGAAAATGTAGGTTTCCTTAAAATCGATCATAACAGTCACAGTCATTAAATTTACATTAAAAATTGATCTAAGAAATTAAATGTTAAGAATAAGAAACATATTAATATTTTGTTGGTTGTTGTTGTATTGACATGCTGAGTAGGACTAGTCCCTTTTGACTATTCTTTTGCTTGTTGTAACAGGTCCCTTGAGAAAGATTGAATGCAACAGGTCCCTTGAGAAAGATTTGAATGCAACAGGTCCCTTGAGAAAGATTTGAAGATGTTCATGCAACTCCTTATATGTATACATGTTCTTTGAGCCTGGGTATTTGATGGAGTCTTAGTGCCCAACAACCTATGAATGAAGCTTTGTTGAAGTAACCCTGAAGTAACAGTTTCTTAACAGGTCCCTTTGATGTGTCTTAAACAGGTCCCATTACTGCTGGTGTTGATAGCATGGTCTTCTGGACAGAACAGGTCCCCCTGCATAATGTTTATAACCAGGTCCCTCTGAGATAAAACAATGACAAAACAACTTATTTATTGAAGTCTGGAATGTTGGAACAAGCTGCTTTGGAAATTTACAATGAAGAGATAGGATAAGAAATCTTTAAGAATTTACAATGGAGAGATAAAAGAACAAAATGCTGATGCTGCTCTCCCCCACTAAAGTTTTGACTTGTCCTCAAGTCATTATTGAGTTGATAATTCAAACAGTGAATAAAAGAAAGAGAATTCTTACCCGCCAATGAATTGGTTTTCAAGTAAGAATTCGGGGTTAGAGTGTGCCAGAGGCTGGTTCTCACATCTAACCCATTTTTTTTATATTTTTATTTATTTATATATATATATTTTTTAGTTTTTGTTTTATATTATTATTATTTTTTATTTCTTTTTGACTCTGAAATTGAAAGGAAATGAACTAAGGCAGTGATATTGCAGCTGAGGGCTGCAGTATCTCAACCTCTCTTTGTTGAGATATTGTTGGAGAAAATCTTGCTTGCTGATGGGCTTAGTGTATAGTTTCAGGCGATGACCATTGACAGTAAAGGAATGGCCTTCTCCATCAATAGTTTTGAGCTTGACTGAACCATTGTCGTGAGCTTGAACAATTTGGTATGGTCCCATCCAATGGGTGGTGAACTTGGCTTTATGATCTCTGAATTTAGAGTCAAAAAGTAAAGCCCAGTCACCTTCCTTGAACTGATTCTTCTTGATATGTGCATCATGCCACTGCTTCTTTTGTTTTTGCATGAGGATTGTGGTTTCCTCTGCTTGCTGCCTCATTTCATCCAGCTGGTTCAACTGCTGAATTCTTTCTTGTTGTGCTTGGTCCAAGTCAATTTGCAAATCTGTAGCCTGTTTAAAAGTATGTATTTGAAACTCAATAGGAAGCATTACCTCTTTGCTGTACACCAACTGATATGGTGTAAATCCTGTAGTATCCTTCCACGTAATTCTGTAAGCCCAGAGTGCATCTTTGAGCTTCTCTTCCCAATTCTTCCTATTCATTGCAACAGTTTTAGTAATGATCCCTTCCAAGGTTTTGTTTGTGGATTCCACCTGCCCATTGGCCTGTGGATGGTAAGGGGTACTTTTCCTATGCTTGATTTGGTATTTGTCTGTGATGTCCTTCACTAGCTTTGAGGTGAATTGAGTACCTTGATCAGTCACAATTTCCCTTGGTACTCCATACCTCACAAAAATCTCTTCAAAAAGGAAATTTACTACTGTGTGTTCGGTGGCTCTAACCAGTGCTTTTGCTTCAGCCCACATTGTGACGTAATCAGTACATACTAAGATGTACTTCTTACCATTGGAGGTTGGGTTAATGGGTCCTATAAATTCTAGAGCCCATTTGTCAAATGGCTCTAGGTGAACTTGGGGCTGAAGGGGCATGTCATCGGTAGCTGTTGGCCTACCCATTCTTTGGCAGCTGTCACAACTCTTTACATACTTCTTGGCATCCTTGAAAATGGATGGCCAGTAGTATCCAAGAGTAAGAACTTTGAATGCTGTCCGCTTAGCTGCAAAATGCCCACCACACGGTTCATCATGGCAAGATTTTAAAATATCAATTACCTCATCATTTATTACACATCTTATAATGATCATATCATAACCAGTGTAAAATAAATCGCCATTAAGCCATGAATATCTAGCACTTTGTTTGACTAGTCTCTTCCTTTCCTTTGCAGTAAAGTGTGGAGGTGTCCTTCCTGTAGACAAATAATTGGCCAAATCAGCATACCAAGGAGTTACTATGGAAATTGCAAATATATTTTCATCTGGAAAAGAATCTTCAACCGAAACAACCTCACCTGGATTTTGCAGTCTAGAAAGAAAATCTGCCACCTGGTTCTCTTTGCCTGGTCTATCTAACACTGTGATGTTAAATTCCTGTAACAATAATAACCATCTGGTAACTCTGCCACTAGTTATTGGTTTATTCATTAAATGTCTAATGGCAGAATGATCAGTATGTACAAAGACCTCATAACCAGTTATATAATGTCGGAATTTATTCACAGCATAAATGATGGCAAGTGTTTCCTTTTCTATAACTGTGTAGTTTAACTCTGCAGGTGTTAGATTTTTGCTAATGAAATAAATGGCATAAGTACAAGATCCCTCTTTTTGGCCTAATGAGGCACCCACTGCGGTGTCAGATGCATCCGTGAAGATATGAAATGGTAGGCTCCAATTAGGCCCTCTCAAGACTGGTGCAGTTGATAACTTCTTTTTGAGTTGTTCGAATGCTTGTTGACAGTTCTCATTCCAGTTGAAAAGTGCATCTTTGGTTAGAATTTTAAACAAAGGTAAAGCTATTTTACTAAAATGTTCAATAAATCTTCTGTAATAGCTTGCATACCCAAGGAAACTTCTTACCTCTCTCTGATTCTATGGAATTGGCAAATCAGCAATGATCTGGATCTTTGCTGGGTCAACCTTGATGCCTTGAAAAGAAATATAGTGGCCTAACACTATCCCTTCGTTTAACATCATAAAGCACTTTTCATTGCTGAGGGACAGGTTAGCTTCAATACATCTTTTCAAAACTCTCTCAAGGTTTTCTAATGCATGTTCAAATGAATTGCCATATACTAAAAAATCATCCATGTAAACTTCAACACAATCATGAATTAAATCAGCGAAAATAGCTAACACAACTCTCTGAAATGTAGCTGGAGCGTTGCAAAGTCCAAATGGAAAAACATTGCAAGCATAAGTGCCCCAAGGACAGGTGAATGTGGTTTTGTCCTGGTCTTCGGAGGCTATCCTGATCTGGTTGTAGCCACTGAAACCATCAAGAAAAGAAAATGATGATTTGCCAGCTAGGGTGTCTAACACTTGGTCAATAAATGGTAGTGGGAAATAATCTTTGAGCGTTGCTTTGTTCAGCTGCCTATAATCAACACAAATGCGCCACTTACCATTTTTCTTGGGCACTATAACCAATGGGGATACCCACTTACTGTCAGAAATAGGATATATAAAATTAACTCTCAAAAGTTTTTGCAATTCTTCTCTGACAATATCTTGGAGCATGGGGTTCATTCTTTTCTGTGGTTGCCTCATTGGTTTGATGGTGCTATCTGTATAGATATGGTGAGTGCATGTGTCGGGGTGAATCCCTTGCATATCGGTGTAGTCCCAAGCAAAGGCTTTTTGGTATTTTCTCAAGAGTCGAATCAATTTCTATTGCTGAGATGAGTCTAGGTGATTGCTTATGTTCAGAGTTTTCCCTAGACTAATCTCTATGATCTGACTCTGTGTGTTGGTGATGGATTGAACTGGAAAAATGTCGTGAAATGTGGTTTGTAAAGATTGAATGGTACATGTTTCCTGAAAGTTTTGGGCCAAAAGTACATCTGCAGCATGATATTGTTCATTTCTCAAATTTTCGGACATATCAGGTTGAGAAAGGAATAATTCTACCAAATCATTATTGTCTTGTTCTTGGAAATCATAGATTTGGTCAATGCTAAAAACATATTGTACTTCTTCTTTATCATTAAATTTATCATCAAGCCACGAATTGTGTGTTACTGCTGGTGGTTGTGCTGATGGATAAAGGGTGAGTTGTTTTCTTTCGGTCCCTCTTGAAATGATCATGTTGCCCGATCGACATCCTATGAATGCATCAACAGTCGCTAACCATGGTCTACCAAGGATGATAGGGTGTCCTCCTAAATTGGATTTGGGTTGAAGGACTAAGAAATCCACTGGATACTCCCAAGAGTCCAGTGAGACAATGATGTCCTCCAAAATCCCTTCAGAAATCACTTTAGACCTCTCAGCTAGTTCTAGAACAATCGTTGTATGTTGCAAATTTATGAGCTGGAGTGTTCTCATGGTTTCAAGAGTCATGACATTGATTGCGGCCCCAAGATCTATCAAAGTGTTTGGAATTTGTATGTTGTTAATGATGGTGGTCACTTTGGGAATGCCAGGATCAACATACTTTTCCATGGAGATGGTATTGATCATAAGGCCTGCTAAATGCCGTATGACATGAATGGTTTGAGGATCAATCCTTTTTCTAGCAGGCTTCTTGAGACATATGTCTTTGATGGCCTTAGTATAGATGGGAATGTCTTTTATAGCTTGCAGCAGTGGAATTTTTATGTAGACATTCTTGAGTTCATCTAAGACATCAAACTGTGGTATAGACAGTGGAGGTTTTATTTGGACCAATCGGTCTGGAAAAGGTGGATGCAGTGGTTGCATCTGTTTATCTTTGGTATCATTGTTTGGTTTTCTTTGATTTGTCCTTTCATTTTCATTTTCTGTGTTTTCTTCTTGCTTATCTGTTATTGGAGAATCTTTGTGGAGTATCCTACCAGACCTCAAGTTAATATTTTGCAAAGGCAGTGTGGAATATGAAGTTCCCTCTTCTACATTGTAGGCTGGTCTCTCTGCTCTATTATTTGGATTTGGGACAGTTTGAGCAGGAATTTGAGTGGGTCTGGGAGTTTGTGAGTTAGCTGGAAATTGCAGTTGTGGTGGATTTATTGGTGGAGGAGCAGGCAGTGCTTGTTGAGGAGGTTGGGGCTGATAAACAACTTGCTGAGGATACTGCTGATATGGTTGAGAATGTGATGAATACGGCTGTTGGTATTGTTGATATGGTTGTGAGTATGGTGGGTATGATTGAGGATATGTATGATAAGATTGAGAGTACTGTTGAGACGGTCTCCATTGGTGTTGTGGTTGGTTTTGGTGCTACCATGGCATGGGTACATTCCATGAGTTTTGTGCATACATTTGATCATTCATAGGAAATTGCAAATTTTGATTTGGAAACATACCTTAAGGTGCTGGCCTTGGCTGCCATGGTCGCTTTGTGCCCATGTAGTACATGTTTTCCATCTCTGTATTGGATGCCATATTACAGTTCTGAAAACCTTAACTTTAGGACAGTTAAACATATCATGATGTTCAGTACAGAAAGCACAAACTTGGATGTTTTCTAGAGGGCAGTCTTTTAATGCATGTTTCTTCCGGCATTTTGGGCAGAAGATAGCCATTATCTGATCTTCATCTTCTTGTTTCTTCTTAGCTTTTAAAGTGTCAATTTGGTTCCCTAGGGTGCTTAACAGATCTGTTTTAAACTCTTCTAAAATATTCCCTATTTCATCCCTTGTGACACTTGCAGAGGCATATTTTGTGACTTTGGATGACAGGGTTTTCTTTCCCATTTTAGCTTTACTCCTTGAATACTTTTCGCACAACTTAGCGATTTATTCAAAGGGTAAGGCAGAAATGTCACCTTTGCCCATCAAGTTGAGATCATCCATGTATTCCTCTCGGATACCTTTCAAGAATATTGTGCGGATCAGATCAAGAGGCATAGTTCGGTGTTTAGATTTTTGTAAGTTGTAGACAAACCGTTCTAAATATTCCTCTAAGGTTTCATCCTCTTGCTGGCTCATTCTAAAGATATCATCTTTAGAATCTTTGGATCTGCAATAAGGCTGATATTTCCTTAGAAATATTCTCCTCATGCCATCCCAATGAACTATAGCATACTCACCAAGCCTCATGAACCATCTTAAGGCTGATGCCTTTAATGTCGCTGGGAATAGTCTAAGCCTATGAGCATCATCTGTATAGCCATATGTTTGACATACAATGTCAAACTCGAACAAGAATGAGTCTGGATCCTCCGAAGCCATACCATATAAGTTTGGTAGCACGGATGGGGGTATGTTTTTCATTTTGATCTCATCATCTTCCTGTGGTTCATGTATAGGAAACTTAAAAGTTGAATCCTCTTCATCTCCTTGACGTGGTACTCATCCAGATCCTTCCTCAGCCATTCTAGTAGGTCTCTCTGTGTCAGTGTCACTTGTTTGAAAAAGGAGATTAAAGAAAGATTGTTCGGTCACTGTGCTACTTTCTCCTTGTGTGGAAGGTCTAGGAAAGTGCTTCTTCTGCGATTTATGTGTGAATAAAGTTTGCCTTTCAATGAGGGTAAGTCTCTGTCCTGACTTTTTTTTTTCTTCTAATGCTTGGATAACTTCCTCAGCTGGTGTTGTATAACCTAGAGAGTCTGCTCCTGATGATGATGGGTTAGCTTTTAGATGGTGGGGGGTTTTTACAAATCTACCTTGACTGTCTCTAAATCTAGGCATAAATGAACATGATTTCTAACTATGTTTTTGTTTATTTTTTTTTTTGTGTATTGATTTTTTTTTTAAATCCTTTAAGTACGCCTCCCCGGCAACGGCGCCAAAATGTAGTGTTCTATCTAGGGTACTAGACTAGACCATATTTATTATCGACCAGGATGCGTAAGCTTAGAGGCATGCATCTAAAGTATATAGACACAAAGGATTATTAGCTAAGTGGTTATGATGTAGGTCACAGAACTTCTTTACGGAGGATCGGGGTATGTTACCTATCATCCAAACACTTAGGTCACTCTGCTAATATACCTAATTACAACACTGTCATTAAATTCATTTACCAAATTAAACACTGTGTATCACTGCAAACCAAGATTTCAATCTCCTTACAGAGACATTATACATAAAACCCTTGTTTAGCAAATACCCAACATTCACTAATATTCATACAAGATAAAAATATACAGAGATCATAAACAGATTTTGAAATGAAAACAAAGTTCATGAAATTGCTTTAAAAGACAACACAGGGATTGAATCCCTTACAGGACGCGCTTCACGATCTCAGTGATGATTGTTCAAGCATTATCACAAACACAAACCATATGCATTCGATTGAAATCAACAACCAATCTTAACTATTGAAATCGGAAACCAATCTTAACTACTGTGCATGTCATGTAATACCCTAAGTTGCGAATAAAACGAAAATGACAGTATACCAGTTTAACGCAGGGCCCGTCCGCGTTCCAGAGGTATACTGGGCTGTATTCAACCGGTTATCAAATCAACACAACAAGACAAGGGTCGTGACTGTAACTGGATTCTTGATATTAAGTTCAAAACTCTGTTTCAAATGATACAACGATTAACCATCCATTGATTACACCAGACTGTATTTACATACGTCTTTTTACAACCCTTACATTTCGAAAACGAATGTACATTCATGATATGGCTGTTGCCGCTTTTACCATGTCGATATTTTTAAAATATTTCCATCCTAAACTGAGTTAAAAAAAAAGAACAAAAACTAAATCAATTTAGAATGCTCTGCTGTTGCTGCCTTTGTCGCCAGTATGCCATACTTTGACCTATGTTGACCGCGCATGTAGGAGGGTCGATTCTGCTGTAGGATAGGTATTCGTCCATGCTTGGACATTATACTTTTCATCCCTGCCTTTCGCTCTAGCCTAGCTATTGTGCCACATGTCAAACAATGAGCCAATTACAGGATGTTGGAACTTCCTGTAACCATTTTACCAAAAACTTCTAATTCTTTAACATAAAACTCCTAAATCAATTTCAATGCATTTTCATAACTATAGGACTATTAACTAATCAATTTTCAAGGAATCTAAGAGATATATGATGAAAAGAAGTAGGAAAATGATATGTTTTAGGAGGAAAAAGGAAGTCATAGAATGGTACCAACAGTAGCTATAGGAGCAACTTTAGTAGTCCAATAATCACAACCTTTAGGTTTTTATTTGGTTCAAAATCACTACGAAAAAACGATGATATAGCCAAAAGAATCCTCCTTGTCGTGTTCGCTTTTCCACAACATAGGTTAGCATTGGTTCCTTTGTGACATAACATGGAGTGTGAAAAATGAAAATACTATTTGGGTGGTGAGTTTCAAATTACTTTGTGAGGAAGAACATTGTAGTGGCATATGAAATGCAAGTAGAATTCTCCCACTAACCAAATATTTGCATTGGTTTAGTTGCATGCAAATTTTGTGGAGGAGTTTTAAAAGCTAAGGTATGAACGATAGAGTATTGTGAATTAAAAGAGATTAAACAAAATATTAGAGTATTGTGAATTAAAGAATATTAAACATAAGATTAAACATAAGATTGGGGAAATCATATTGGGATGTGACCAATGGTTTTGGGATCTAGGGGGTGCAATGTAAGGAGTGGTTTATTGTTGGTATATTATCCAACCCATGGACTACATTATAAGAATAACAATTGACTATGCCACATGAATCAATAGAATTTGCAGTGTGGTTCAATTCCGTCAATGTGTGAGTTGAAACATCCATTCTAAGGTAAGCCAAATTCTGGGATTTGTTAACAACATTCTTTGAACATAATCAAGATCTAGTGAAGGGGAAGAAAAATTCCATGAAGGAGTTATGTGTAATTTGTAAGATAGAGGATTACTTGTAGAATGATTGCTCTATAGTTTAGAGATATATTATTGTTGTGGTTAACCCATTTGTAGAAAAGGTGGATGTCGAGATTTGTGAGATATATTGAAATCAGGGTCATGGCAATGTTGATCTCTTTTACTGCTAAGGACAAGAGTCAACCTCCTAGGGAATTATTAATATTCTCTTTACGTTTTTATAAAGATGGTACTTCTCTTTCTCACGTAGATAATCAACATACTTTTACAAACAATATAATCAAGCTTTTATTATATCTACACCTATGAGTGGATCGGGTGGTTGAAAAGAACACGTAACAAATAAATTATAGTTGAAAAATGATATCCTCACAAATGAAAATAGCGAAGTTCATTCTATCATATTCATCCATACAGAATGAAGAAAACATATTTGAAACAATATTCATGGATAAAAAATAAGACTAATTGCTTAGAAATTTCAGAGTGCTTTAGATGAATTTTCATGCTTATATATAGCCTTGATACCACAAATGCTATTAACACCTATAATAGCTCTTTGCACGAGTAAACACTATTACAAATTGATGTTCAAGTTTGAATAAAGTGTGTGCCTATTACACAACATAACGTTCTTGATACTTAAACGATGCATTCATCCAAATAGACTAGGGTAGGTCTCTCGTGGAACAAATAAAATAACAATAGTAACAAAAACAAAAAAGGAATGGTGGATGGAATGATCTCTCACTCTTGAAATATGATTCTTTTACTTTTTTTGTATTCTTCTCTTCATCTTCTTTAATAAAGGTAGCTACTTTATGGTTAATTTTTTTTTCCCTTTTTGTTCTAACTTAATTAAGTTTTGACCTTTAGATATCCATTTTCCAAACTAGGTCCCACTTTAGAAGCTCAAAGATTAATTTTAAAATATCATTTTCAAAATAAACTGCTGCTAAACTAGAAATAATTATGACTGTTATTTGGATTTTTAAGGCATGATAAGTGTTATCTAAACCATGGAAACCATCTCCAATTTTTTCTTCATGTCCTTAGCTTTCCAATCAACTCTCATTTTCTCAATTTGGACATTGGGAGCTCATGAAATGGCCTCTGGAAGATAGTGACTCAACAATTATTGATTTGCTCCCTTTGATTTATAAATCTACCTTATTTATCCCATATGCATTGTGGGAGGGAATTTATAACAATTTATAAAGGAATTGGATCCTCATATTATTTGTGTATGAGCCATGGAATGTTGTGTTGGTTGTGTATAGTGTAATTTGTGTTGCCATCTTAATGCTCAATCATTATACCTTATTAAAAAATGGAGATATCTTTGACAAATGACCTTACTTAATTAAAAGATGGTGATATCTTTGATAAATGACCTTTCCTTTTGATTCCATAAAACACTAGATGAAGTTGAGACATAAGGTTATCCATGAGAGGATGAACACAACCAATTCCCTTCTTTGTTTAATATTTTTTGAAGGAGTAACCGTTCACGTTGGTCTTGTGCGAGGAAGTATTGCAATATTGAAACTGGCTATAAATTATTGAGGACTCGTTGTTTCTTTCATGATCAATAAGTGAGGGTCATATGACACTTTTTAGATTTCAAAATTTGGTCTCCATCTAGAGGGATATAAGTTCAATTATGAATCAAAATCACTTTGGTTGATTTATGACATGAAATCACATCAACATGTTCTCATCATTGCTCACTATTTCAAAACAAAATAGTACTATATTGGTTGCACATTGTGAATTTTGCAACATTATCACACTTTGTATAGAGGATTACTGTGCATTTTCTGTGTGAGTAGAAAGGTTTGAAAATGACTGGTTGGTAGTGGAGTTAATAATAGAGGGAATAATGGCTAGAACCAAAGTTAGGGAACATGACTCCTTAGAATGACATGAATTGTCCTTGAACATGGTTTTATAATTGTAATGATGTGGCGCACATTATAAGAAATTATATATAGCTTCATCAATCGCACTATGGACATTGTTTGGAGACAAGGCACAATACAAAATATTGTTCATAGTTAATTAAGAAATGGGAGGCAAATGACAGGGGGTGATGTGGTGCTAATATGGTGAATTTTGATCCCATGATATTTGGTTGCGATTTATTAGGTTTTCCTCACACAACTTAACAACATTTTTTACCCAGGGTAGAGTTAGGATAAGCCCAGATGTGGGAGTCATGGATTAGGGATTGATTTGCAAGGATTTGCAATAAGCACTAGAGTTTGATGCAATTTGAAAGAAAGAATATTTGAGAGATGTGGTTGAGGCCATGCATGAAACTACTCTTGCATGTGATATTGGTTTTGTGGAGGCATGTGATATATCATCTTGTACACTTTGACCACTAAGTTGATGCTTGAGTTTGTTAGTGGGGACAATAGAAAATGAAGTCCAATAATGACCAAAACATACTTGTAGATAATGGATGCTGAGAAATATAAGACCAAGTTAAGGAGGGTACTTGGGTGGATTTTGGAAGCACCTATGGATGCATAATATAGACACGTACACCACATGTAGAGAAAACAATAGGGAATTGTTTTTTTTTTAAATGTGTTTATTAAAGGATATTAGGTTTCAAAAGTCATGCTCAATTTGAGCTCAAATGTTATTATCTTTCCAAAAAAATCCTGTGAATTAATTGGACAATCAAACATGATCTACTCATCAATCTAGCTATAGTTGGTGAACTAGTTACACATGTTCCCATTGGAAAACTGCAATAAATGAAAGTTGATCTTGATGGTATAAAAAATTATGCCAAATTCGAGGTCATTGAGATGTTGGATAACACAGATCCCTAACCGAAATTGCTAGGATTGATTGGGCATTTGATGACAATTTTGTTCTCAATTTAACATAATGATGGATGCTATTAAAAAAAAAGGGAAACAAAGTATTGCAATGATGGGATCCAATGATGTAGGAAATTTTGACTTTTCCTACAACTCAACTATGCTCTAAACAAATTAGCACTTCACTTTTTATCTTACAATCATTCACACGGATTTGTCAAGACTCTTGTATAATAATAAGTAATCATTCACATTTAGATATCCATGTATTCATGCATAAACACACAAAATCAAATCACAACAATTAATGAATTCCTCTTCTCATTAATAAATACCAGAACTGCAATTCTACATTCATTTTCGACATAAATTCTCATTTCCCATAGGCTTACAATAAGTGAAATGAAGAAATGCAATAGATTTTGTAAATCCTAAAAACACTCCTAAATCACCCATAAATCACTCCATAAATGATCTTTTCCTAAATCCTAAAATGACTCCATAAATCAACCATAAATCATATTTTTCTAAATGCCAAAGTCACTTAATTTATCCCTAGAATCTGTCATGCTTTTCAAGGTAAATTCTCATGCTAAAATCTTATCTATTCTATCTCATCTCTATCCATAGTTGTTTTACAAATAAAGAAATTGTAATTATTTACAATAAGGAAATAAAATTCCTTTTCCATGTTGAAACTAGAGCTTTGTCTCCAAAAATCTTGATGACTTGGAAGCTCTAATGCTCCCGCATCATCCAACATATGGTGAGTGGTTTGTTGAACATGTATAAGTGTTGGAAAAAGGTGTTTTGGATGATCTATAACTTGTTAATAGAAGAATAGGAAGATTGCATAAATTCAATTGCTAATAGAAAGTTGATTTGGTGTAATGTCTATCCCTATGCAACAAACTCCAGAGTCACCATTTATTGTTTGTAGATGGGTAATACGAGTAATCCACATAAAGATGCGTAATTATGAAAGAAAACAAGTAGATTGGCACAAAAATAAGGGACCAATTGATGTTTGATGGCATGATTGATGTCATAGAATTTGTGGAACAAGTAGTTGAATAGATCATGCTTGAGCAAAGGATAATAACATTGGATATTAATTTGGAAAGTACCATTATGAGATGGTGGGAAATGTATAGAAGCACATTGTACTCATGGGAGGATATAATAGGGACGCTATAGACCAGGTTCTTGCTAGACATAAGGCTTTGTTGGCCAATGACATTGTGGAATCCAACGTTGTTGATAAGCCCTTATAACTCATGAGTGATTCTAACTTTGTGGGCCATTGTGAAGTGCATTTAGTTGATGTAGGAAATTTATATTCAACAATGGGTGCACAAGTTTGGGCACACCTTAGAACCATTATTGAAGAATTGGTAAATGTAGGGAAAAATGTGATAAAAAATGACTTGTTTGTCAAAACTACAGGGAATTTTTGCAACACTTTTCAACTATATAAGGGTGACACATTTATTATTGGGTTAGTATAATGCATTTGGTGGTTACTACAAATGGAACCCCCTTAATGTGTTATCATAGGTTTCACAAATGAACTCCAACAACTTTAGTTCAAATAAATAGAGGGGCATTGCAAAGTCTAAGACATATGGAATACAAAAATGCAACTTCCCCTGACCATCAAAGCAAAAACCAATATTGGTACGGAGGATGAACCAAAGCTGGCTATTACTGGGGAATACTAGGATGAACACACAATTATAGAGATTATAACTATGTTCTGGGAGTACAATGACCTATTCCCACATAACTTCATAGATATAAAGGGCATGGTGGGGGAATTATGGGAAATGAAGATAGAATTGAAGCCCAATGGCCAATTAATTAATATTTGGCCATAGAGGATGGATCCACATTATAAATAATATTTTAAATAGGGGATTGGAAATATGCTAGTTGTTGACTTAATATTTTTGATGGAGGAATTTGATTGGATTAATGCAATAGTCTATAGGGAAAGAAAATAGGTGAAATTTGCATTCGTCTAGACTTCCACTTAATGAAACCTATGTGTGACCCTCTTCCAACACATTTTCTTGATGATATTCTTGAGAAAAAAGTAGGGATTGAAGCTTACTCCTTCAAAAATGGGTTCTTTGACTATCATCAAATATAAATCATTGAGGACAATAAGAAGACCACTTTTACATTGGAATATGGGTTGTACACCTATAATGTCATGCTTGTTAGATTGAAGAACATACCGTTGGTAAACATTACAATAGAAAGCCCATGGCCTAAAAGGTATTGTGTGTAATATTTTGATGGAAAATACTATTTGTACACATCACCCACTATGCTACATAATGTGACATATGCTAGTGCATGGTGCAATGTTTTTCCTTGAATGAGATGCCATTGCAACCCATTGTATTTAGGGAAATGTTTCCGTGATTGAATTAATTGGACTAGTATATCCATTGGTATGCTACTTTGGGTCTAGATACATTATCATGGAAATAAACCATTTCACTTGGTGGGTAGAGGTTTTGCCAACTAGAAATTGATTTTCAAAGACCACTATTTTGTTTATCTTTGAAAACGTTGTGATAAGGTTTGGGCGTCAAGTGCTTTAATACCTTCCTTGGTCATTACAATATTCGATACAAAATTGAAAAAAATATTAACCAATTGTTATACTGAATTTGATCTCTAACAACAATATCAATATAACTCATATGCAATTGTAGAACAATAGTAGAAATAACAGTACTAATCCAATTTCATTCATTACACAACACATTACAATTAAAAAACATTCCATACATAGAAAAACATGGAAAATTATTTGTAAAAGAAAGCAAGTCCATCAAATCGGTTGTCGAGGAGTGATTCATTTCCCAACCATAGGAATCAACTATGGATTCCACCCGCAAGCTAGACCATAATAGTGACTAGGGTGATTGAGGCTCTTGTAGTGCTATAATCTCACTTAGCTCGACCCATCTCTTTCACAACGAGTCAATTTATCATACTCGACTACTTCATTCCCTCATCCAACAATTAGTCCACCATGGAACTCTCTTCTCCTTCACAACATAAGGAATATTTTCCATTCTTGGCTCCATGGTACAACATATATCTTCTTCCTTTTTAGTGTAGGTAGAAAAAGTCCAAGATTGTTTATTTATTACTTTGAACGTCATGGAGGAGAAAAACTACGCCAAATAGTCTAGGAGTAGCACTAAAATGTTTGAAGGTTGTGTTTTACTTAGCTATCATGGAAATTAAAATCATGGTTTTACCCTTAAAAACCATTCCATTTTCTTTTGAAATTATCAACAACAAGTTTCCAACTCCCATAGGATCTTGCCTTGTGATTTCATGGGATTGTCTTTCCATTTGCAGGTATAAACAAAGATAGTTTCACACAATATTTATTCATACCAAGGAGAGTTTGAACATGAGATGAATACTCAGTGGAAAAATGAATGAATGAACCTAGAAGGTAAGAAATAACCTTTTCTTTGCATGAAGCCTCCCCTCTTCCCTAGGATGTCACATCTTGTACTTGGACATACCTAAGTAAAACACTGTTTCAAGGGATTTTAAGGAAGCATGGGAAAGGAAGGTTGTAGCATAAGGGAAAACTGTTAATTGAAATCACTAATGCAACCTATTTCCTCTTCCCCTTTTGTTGTAGCAAGGCCCACTTATTGCTTCTCAAGCAATGTTTTTGGTGGATATTATATTATTATGCATTTTCATTTTATTTATGATTTTATATAATATAAGTGCAATATAGAAACATAAAAATCACACCAAAATTGATCAGTTTTTGTATGATTAGTTTTTCTGTGCTAATAACAATTACATATTTATAAACATGCGCTTGCTTCTTTCTTTTTGTGTTGAGATTTGCTTAGTTGTTGGTGCATACAAACAGGTAAATTTCCTTAAGTTAAACAAGACATTCATGGGAAAAATAACTTCAAAAATGAATAATGAATAACAAACATGTACAATACATCAAACCATCAAAGAGACATATTAACACAATGTTTTGATGAAAGAGTTCACCCCTCCTGGGATACATCTCCTTGGTCCAGCTTCCATGGCTTGGGCCTATGTATTAGCTCAATGTGGAAAAAACACTGCTTACAAAGCTCTATAGCTCCTAATATCTGCACCAATGTGTTCATAAGGTCCAAATTAGCTAAAAACACTTCTTTCTGATCTCAATTTGGTCTAAAATTGAGTAAGTTTTGCCTCATTCAATTTTTCCTAGGAAACCTCCGCTAAATCTGGAGAGACTCCAGTTAAGTCCGCCAAAACTGACAGTTTCCACCTAATTTGACACACCGCCAAATTAATTTGAATATTAAGCATGCTTAATGAATATTTAAACGAGATTAATTTAATTAAGTCGAGATTAGCACTAAGCGCTCCGCTGGCTAGCCCTTGGACGCGTGGATGAGGTCATATGGGGTGGGGGTTGGCCCCCCCACGACCCCACCGTCAGCATCAATTTCAGTATTTAATTATTGTGTTATGCGCCATCTTGCTCGTGGCTTAACGGTCAGGCGTGAAAATAGGAGGGGGAGGTCACGGGTTCAAACTCGCCCTCCCCAGATTACAATTTTTAATACCATAATATACACCATCCGAAACTTGCTTTAATGTGCCGGTTTAGTGCGAATGTGGATTTAATAATTATTATTTCATATATATATGTGTGTGTATATTTAAAAAAACTATATAATATAAATGATAACTATATATATAATATTTAAATAAAAATAAATTCGAATTTCACTCGGAGTCAATTAGACAGTTTCCCTTTCACACAACCACATTGGCAAATTCGGAGGTGACACTTGTCACAACTCCATTGAGCGAAAATTGAAGAAGATTCCCCTTTTTGACTGGACTGCCATGTTATCATTTTGTCCCATTCTGCAATTTTTTTAGTTGTTTAGGAAAACGAACAAGAAGCCTTTATATAAATAATAACTATATATATAATATTTAAATAAAAATTAATTCAAATTTCACTCGGAGTCAATTAGACAGTTTCCCTTTCACACAACCACATTGGTGAATCCGGGGGTGACACTTGTCACAACCTCATTGGGACAAAATTGAAGAAGATTCCCCTTTCTGACTGGACCGCCATGTCATCATTTTGTCCCATTCTGCAATTTTTTTTAGTTGTTTAGGAAAACGAACAACAAACCTTTTCTCCTTCATCCAGACACTGTTTTTTATGAAACAAATTGCGTTGCGATAGTCTTAACGAGACAAACATATTGTTGGGTCCCTATAATACTAGTGATTACCCCATTACTATTATAGTTATACCCCCTATTTATATTGTTGTGCCCCTATTACCCCCATATTGTTATTTCTGTGCCCCATAGAATCCCTCTATTGTTATTTTTGTGGCTTTATATTATTATTGTTAGGTCGGCTGGATTATATTGTGACTCCTTAGACTCCTATATATAGAAAGGAGGTTTTGTCATTTGTATCATCCAAGAATTGTTCATTTATGTAATGTAAAGGAGGTTGCCCCCTCGAAGAGGCTGAATTCTAAGGCGTGGATCTCTCTTTTCTATCTTTTTGTGAGCTGGTTTCATAACATTTGGTATCAGAGCTTTGGATTCTAGGGTTTCGCTGCTCCAACCAGGTCATCGTGGCATTTTCGCTATAACTTTTTTTCTGTGATGTTTCAGAAGTCGCAAAAAACACCCATTTGAGAAAAATTGGCGCGGAACCTTGGGAGCGAATTTTAGAGCTTTTCGCGCGATATTTTCGGAGATATGATCTGAGGAAGTTGGCCTTTTTGCAGACTCCTAATTACATTCAAAACAGGTGACCTGGGGAAAATCGTCATAACTCTCTCTCTGAGGATCGGATTGAAATTTCGTAAAAAGGTACAGAAAGAGGACGAACTGTAGTCTCTTGTATGTGTGTTTCAGATTCAAAGGTTTAAACAGTGACTCGTGGCACGTCGTACAAATTAGCTCTACGGAACCAGTCTAAAAGCAAGTCACTGTGGGAGATTTCACATAACTCTTCCTTGGAGAATCCAATTTAGCTCAGACTTGTGGCATTGGAAAGAGGACGCAGAAGGCTACTGCAGGTAGCAATTTCAGAATTGGATGATTCCAAATTACAGATATACATCAGATTCAATATCAGGCTTCTATAAAGTGAAAAAAGGTGTGTAGTATTTTTTTTAATTTTTGTGTAAGCTTGGTTTAACGGAATTCAAAGGGCATAGTAAAACATTATTATCAGTAACTGATGCCCCGAGGAAAGAAAATGCTAACACCTAGTAAGGAACTTGAAAGCTCTAGCATGACTCATGAAGAAGAGGAAGAAATGCTACATGATATATCAAAATTACAAGAACAAGTGCAACAAATGTCACACTCACAAAAGCTAACAAAAGCTAGGATAAGTGGCGTGGAATCTAAGATAAATGGCGTGGAATCTAAGGTAAATGGCGTGGAATATAAGATAAAGGGCATGGAAGCTAATATGGATGGCATGGAAGCTAAGGTGAATGGCATGGACGCTAAAATTGATGGCATGGATGAATTGAAGAAGTTGCTACAAGAAAGGGTCACTAATGGTGAAAAGGTAGTAAAGGAAACTCATGATGAGAATAAAAGAAATGTTAATCATGATTCCATAGACTCTAATGTTGGATCGAAGACTCACCATGTTCCAAAAATCGATATGAGGAAGTTTGATGGCAAGGATCCCGCCACATGGATATTACAGATGGAGCAATTCTTCGATCTCAATAATGTGCAAAACACACAAAAGGTACGTATGGCAACTTTATATTTGGAACCAAATCAGTTTGTATGGTATCAATGGCTTTGTTCTCGTAAACAATTTATCACTTGGGCAATTTTTACGGAAGAATTGATAGCACATTATGAGGATACAAAAAGCAACACTTTTTTTAGCCAATTGATAAGTCTCAAACAAAAGGGTTCAATAATGGAGCACATTGAGGAGTTCCAAAAATTGAACATAAGGGTAAAAGATATTCCAGAGGAGCATAGGATTGATGTGTTCATAGGGTCTTTAAAGGATAATATCCAACATGATGTGCGCCTTTGGGAACCTGATTCATTAGAGAAGGCATTCAGGTTAGCAAGAAAAATGGAAAGCAAAATTATGGCAACTAGGAAGCATACCGTTCACAACTATAAAGATGGAAGTGTTGTTGCCCATAGTCTTCCACAACCTACAAGGTTGACACCACAACAATTGGAAGAAAAAAGAGCAAAAGGGCTTTGTTACAATTGTGATAGCAAATACACAAAAGGTCATAAGTGTGCTGAGAAGAAATTATTCTACATAGATTGTGAAGAGGAAGAAGAAAAGGAGCAAGAAAGGTCAAAAGAAGAGGATATATTCCAGGAACAAAGCCTAGATGAAGAACAAATAAATCCGACCATATCTTGTAATGCATTGGCAGGAATTACCACTCCTCAAACCATCAAGATAGAAGGACAAATCAAGAAGAAAAAGGTAATAGTGTTGATTGATTCAGGAAGCACCCACAATTTTATTCATTGTAGGGTAGCAAAAGAATTGAATTGCTTCCTATATCCAGCACCAGAGTGTCAAGTGATGATTGCAAATGGAGGAACAATAAATTGTTCTGGAAAGTGCCATAATATCAAGCTATCCATGGGAGAATATGTATTGACTAGCCCAATGCTTTCCATTCCAATGGGAGGTGCTGATGTTGTACTAGGAGTCCAATGGCTACAATCCTTGGGTACAATAGCTTTTAATTTTCAAGAACTTTTCATGAAATTTTCTGTGGAAGGAAAGGAAGTTGAATTAAGGGGTATTGCAGGGAAACCAGGAAAGATAATCAGCTCTAATGGCATGACAAAGCTTCTAAAAAAGGAGCAAAGAGGTGTAATTGCACAATTATGTTCGCTAGATGTTTCCACATTGGAATCATCTATTTCTCCAGATCTCCAAAAAGTCCTGGACAATCATTCCAAGGTATTTGAGACTCCCAAAGGTCTCCCACCTATGCGTGATCATGATCATGCTATTCATCTGATTCCAGGAAGTGTTCCTCCAAACATCAGGCCGTACAGATATCCATATGTCCAAAAAAGTGAAATTGAACGTATGGTTGCAGAAATGCTAGAGGCTGGTATAATTCAACCGAGTCAAAGTTCTTTCTCAGCTCCAGTAGTATTGGTGCACAAGAAGGATGGATCATGGCGCATGTGTCCAGATTATAGGGAGCTCAACAAGCTCACTATTAAAGATAAGTTCCCCATTCCTGTTATTGATGAATTACTGGATGAATTGCATGGATCAATTTACTTCACCAAGTTGGATCTTCGTTCGGGATATCATCAAATCAGAATGAAGATTGAAGACATTCCGAAAACAACATTTAGAACTCATGAGGGTCATTATGAATTTTTGGTCATGCCTTTTGGCCTTACCAATGCACCTTCAACATTTCAAGGTTTGATGAATTCAATTTTCAAACCATTCCTTAGAAAATTTGTGTTAGTATTTTTTGATGATATACTAATCTACAACAAGTCTTGGAAGGATCATGTTGAACATGTTGACAGGGTGCTACAACTATTGGAGGAGAAACAATTATATGCAAAAAGATCCAAATGTTTCTTTGGAGTCCAGGAGGTGGAATATTTGGGTCATATTGTATCTCATGAAGGAGTTAAGGTAGACCCTAGCAAAATTAAAGCCATTAAGGAATGGAAAATCCCCACATCCATAAAGCATCTGCGAGGATTTCTTGGGTTGACAGGGTATTATCGCAAGTTTGTTAAGAATTATGGGAGAATAGCAGCACCTCTAACAACATTATTGAAGAAAGATTCATTTTCATGGACTTCGGAAGCAACAAAGGCCTTTGAACATCTTAAAGAGGCAATGTGCCAAGCACCGGTCTTAGCTACACCGGACTTCACAAAAACCTTTATTGTGGAATGTGATGCTTCAGGAAATGGAATTGGTGCTGTTCTAATGCAAGATGAAAGACCCATTGCTTTTGAAAGTCGTCCAATCAAGGGAAAGTTTTTAACAAAGCTATTTATGAGAAGGAAATGTTGGCAATACTCCATGCACTTAAGAAATGGCGACCCTACCTAATGGGAAGACACTTCAAGGTAAAAACGGATCATGATAGCCTTAAATACTTTTTAGAACAAAGATTATCCTCTGAAGAGCAACAAAAGTGGGTCACAAAGATGTTGGGTTATGACTTTGAAATCATCTACAAAAAAGGGAAGCAAAATGTGGTGGCAGATGCACTCTCAAGAAAGGATGAGGATGTGGAAGCATTGTTGTGTGCCATTTCTATTATCCAACCAGATTGGATAAACGAAGCAAGGGAGGAATGGAAGAATGACGAAGAAGTGTGGGCACTTATTCAAAAGCTACAACAAGATTCCAGTACTTCTGATACATTTAGCTGGAAAAATGATTCGTTATGGTACAAAGATCGCTTATACCTCTGTAAGAATTCCCAGCTAAAACAAAAGATTCTTATGGAATTGCACACTTCTCCCTTAGGAGGGCACTCAGGATTTTTAAAAACTTACCACAGGGTTAAGAAGGAATTTTTTTGGGATGGCCTTAAATCAGATATTCAAAAGTTTGTGGCGGAATGTTTGGTTTGCCAGCAAAATAAAGTTGAAACAATTAAGACACCAGGTCTATTACAACCTTTATCCATTCCAAGCCAACGTTGGGAGGAGGTTTCAATGGATTTTATCACAGGTTTACCCAAGTCTGAGGGAAAGAGTGTCATCATGGTGGTAGTTGACAGACTTACCAAGTATGCACACTTTTGTGCATTATCACATCCATTTAAAGCCAGTACAGTTTCTACTGCATTTATGGAAACAATTCAAAAGCTACATGGAAACCCAAAGATTATTGTAAGTGACAGAGATCCCATTTTCACTGGAAATTTTTGGACAAAATTATTTTCTTGTCTTGGTACTCAGTTAGCTCATAGCTCATCTTATCATCCTCAATCTGATGGGCAAACTGAGATAGTAAACAAATGTTTGGAAGGATATCTTCGTTGCTTTGTATCTGATAAACAGACACAATGGGTCAAATGGTTGCCTCTGGCTGAATGGTGGTATAACACTTCCTTCCATACAGCAACAAAAATGACCCCATTTATGGCACTTTATGGGTATCAACCACCATCCATCACATCATATTTAAGAGAAAATTCTAAGGTTCAGGCAGTGGAACATCACATCGAACATCAACAACAAGTCCTCCAACTCTTAAAGGATAACCTCGTGTTGGCACAAAATAGAATGAAACAACAGGCAGATCAACATCGCAGTGAAAGAAGTTTTGATGTAGGTGATTGGGTATTCCTACGGCTACAACCATATAAGCAAATGTCCCTAAAGCAAGCTAAGAAGGATAATAAATTATCACCAAAGTATTATGGTCCGTACAAGGTGTTGGAAAAGATTGGTACTATGGCATACAAATTGGAGCTTCCTGCAGCTTCTCGATTGCACCCAGTTTTCCATGTTTCATGTTTAAAGAAGGTTATAGGTGACAAGCTCCCAATTCAAACAATATTTCCATAACTTGACGAGGAAGGAAAAATTATATTGGAACCGGAAGCAATCACAGAAACAAGAACTCGACAGCTACGAAATCGATCAATTTCAGAGTATCTTATCAAGTGGAAGAACTTATCCGCTGAAGATTCCACATGGGAGGATGAGAATTTTATGCAGAAGTATCCAGAACTGCTCAAGCGTTGAGGACAACACTTTTTTGAAGGAGAGGGGCATGTTGGGTCCCTATAATACTAGTGATTACCCCATTACTATTGTAGTTATACCCCCTATTTATATTGTTGTGCCCCTATTACCCCCATATTGTTATTTCTGTGCCCCATAGAATCCCTCTATTATTATTTTTGTGGCTTTATATTATTATTGTTAGGTCGGCTGGATTATATTGTGACTCCTTAGACTCCTATATATAGAAAGGAGGTTTTGTCATTTGTATCATCCAAGAATTGTTCATTTATGTAATGTAAAGGAGGTTGCCCCCTCGAAGAGGCTGAATTCTAAGGCGTGGATCTCTCTTTTCTATCTTTTTGTGAGCTGGTTTCATAACACATATCCATACAGTTTTCAAACCAATCTGTGAAATTTGAATTTTGAGCTAAATACTGAGCACTTGATCATTACTCCCGACTAGAAGCCTTTTGGACCCCAAAAGATACTATTATCTGACAAGTAGATGAGGGTACGACCCCATCACCTTTCCAATCTCGATCCAATTGGCTTTAGATGAATTTGTTTCCTTTAGATCCTCTCTAAGGAAATTAACATTCACTTGCCTTGAGGACCCCGTTCTATACCTATACTTGTCTTTGCCCTTTTCAAGTTGATCTTGCACTGTTTGTTGCATCATTTTCAGTCGTTCATAGAAACTCATGGTTTTGTCCATATTTCCATCAAAAGCAACATCGTTCTTACCATGACGACATAACAAAATATAATTCAAATGGATGACAAATTTCACTACTTGGTTTTCTTGTCTCAAGCCCGATTGTACATCTTGAAAGTATGAAATTTTTTGAACATAAATTTCATGTAAAACATTGTGACGCTTGAATACAATAGTTACAAAACTAATAGGCCTAAAAGGCATAACAATGAACTTGCTGCTTATACCTCTTTTGTACCTTCGAACAAGTGAAATTTTTGACAAGTATCCATCCAATGAGAGTGAATGGATCGATGCAACTTAATCTTTACACAATAGAAATATTATGAATGAAATAAGATGGTGAAGTTGCTTGCATAAACCTGAAACTCAAATGAACCTTTCAAGTTTGAATGAGCATAAAAAAGAATTGAACTGATTTTTTTGTTTGAAGCAACACATGCCTCTTGCTGTTTGCCTCCCCATTGGAAGACTTTGCACACACATGAAAATGCATGCCAAGGAGCTTCGAAAGAAGAAATGTTAATAACAACTTTCCTCCAACATTGGGCTACTCCCAACAAACCTCTTATCAAAATGACGATCTTGGGCGTTGACCAATCAACAATGACATCCAACTTGGAGATGCTTGCCTTCAACTTACCTCCTCCAAACCATTCTTAAAAGCCATACAAACCATTCTTGTTTTGTATTATGTATATTCTTGCACTGATCTCTTTTTTACAACTTTGCTTTGGCGAAAACTACTCCTTTTGTCCTCTTTCTTGAAATGCTTACCATTTCTCTTTGGCACCATAACCATCAGTGCACAACATGGTATAAGGGATGATTGAATGAGCCCATTGTTCAACAACCTTTTGCATTGCATTAGTGTCTCTACACTTTGCAATTTTGTCAACCCTTGCATGTTAACATCACAAAGAGAAACCTCTTGCTGCAAAGATATTTCATGTTAAGTTTCTTTCTCCTTGAAGGGCGATTCTTTCACAACTTGAAATACTTCATCAGTCTGACGAACTGAACCAACCAAATCAGAATTGAAACTTACATTACATGCAACAACATTTTCGTAAACAATATCATCATTTGGCTTGAACATGAGAAAACTAAACTTTTACTTGAATTCGCTGGTCTTTTTGCCTCCCCTGCATTAACCAAAGAAATGTTCAGCTTTTTGCGATGGAATCTCCCTATATATTCCACACCATCCTTGAACAAGTGATACTTGTTTTCATGGTGGTAAAATACTGCTTTCCTGTCATACAAATATGGAATACCCAACACCACACCTGAAATATCAAGCGGTACCACATCTAACTCTACTTCGTCAACAAAATTTGTAGTGATTGCAAACTTAAACAAACATTTTCTTGTAACCTGTAAACTTGTGTCTCTTGTTATCCATCCCAAATGGTATGGTTTATGGTGAGGTACAATTTCAAGATTCAATTTGTTTATTAAGTATTCAAAGATTAGATTCGCTTGTGACCCACTACCGAAGAGTGTGTCAATGTTGGTGTGTTTAGATATGACCCTAACATGAAATAACTCAATTCGTCTCTTCTCATCTGGGGTAGTAGTAGTGTTACAGTTTTGTGAACTAGTGCTTGCAATATCTTGTTTTCCTTTGATTCCCATGATAGTGATTTTGTTTTCATCACCTGATTCAGAACCTAAATCTTCTTGAGTGATAACAATGGTTTTTGTTTCCCTTTATTGTTGAACTTATTTGGTCTCATTCTTGGATGCAATTTCCAACAATTATCCTCCTTATGTCCCTCTTTTGAACAATGTTTACAGATAACTTTCTCCCCTTCTTTTTTCACACTTGCATTCTTCTTTCCCTTCCATTTTCCTCCTTTCTCTTTCTCCTTATCCTTAGGTGGATTTTTACTACTACTCTCTTCATAAGTGTTCTTTCCTTTAGATTCAAGATGCGTGGCTTGCACAAATACTTCATCTAAATTGTTTGGATTAAACATAATAATAGTGTGTTTAAGACATGGAAAATTTTAGGGGCGAATGTTCGCCCTTTGGCGAAATTAAGGGGTTTTAAATTTTTAGTGGGCGAATATTTTGTATCATAGTAAATTTTACAAATCACCTCAAATAGCCCACCTTATTTTAAGGGAGAGGGTAAAAAAGGTAAATTTAACCCTTGAAATTAGGAGTTACAACCTTCCATTCGCCCTAATTTTCCGGAATAGGTTTTATTTAAGTGAATCCTATGGGCCAAATACCATATTTATAAAATAGATATGGTAAATTAATAAAAATATAAATAAATGAGAGGTATGGTATATAAATAAAACATTTTTTATATTTACTCCATAAGTCACCTTATATACATGCAAGGGTGTAAACAAGTAAAAATATAAGTAAAGTGGAGGTATGGTAAATAAATAAAACTTCTTTTTATACTTACCCAAAAGGTATGGTAAATAAATAAAAATATAAATAAACTAGACGTATCGTAAATAAATAAAACCTCTTTTTATATTTAGTCCATAACCCTCATTCTATTTATGAAGGCTCAAAAAAGAGGTTTTATTTAAGTGAATCCCATGGGCCAAATACCATATTTATAAAAGAGGTATGGTAAATTAATAAAAATATAAATAAACGAGAGGTATGGTAAACAAATAATATATCTATATATCTATATATATATATATATATATATATATTTTAATATTTACTCCATAAGTCACCTTATATTTAAGGACACTCAAAAATGCGTTATATTTAGGTGAAACCTATGGGCAAAATACTATGGGACAAATACCATGGGCTAGATTATTATTAATACCACGCAAAAAAACATTATTAACTCTAATATTAGTATTAATAAAAATAAAAATGGCACATGGTATTGACCCATGGTATTCACCAAAATGGCACATCGTATTGACCCATGGTATTCACCTGGAATGTAGCCTATTTAAATGGGGGAATTAAACCAGCATAGATCCATATTTACTCTAGATCTACTAACTCCTGAGAGGTATCAAATATCGTGATATGAAAACTAGCATAGAGTGAAAAAATATTTGATCCCTCTCGGGGCTTGGTGGATCAAGAGTAAAAATGGATGTTGTAATTTAATGTATGTTAAACCTTTTAGCTTGGTTAAAATAAAAAATAAAATAAAAATCAACTATTAATTTTTATAAATTAATAATAGTAATTTTTAAGCTCCAGGTTTATGATAACCCATGGTATTGACCCATGGTAATACCATGGTATTCATGTGAGCATAGATTATTTAAAGGGGAAATTCTATCATCTTAGATCCATCTTAATTCTCGGTCTACCAAGTGCTCAGAGGGATAAATAGATTTCATGCCCCTAAGAGTGGTAAATTGGTTCTACCAAGTGCTCAAAGGGATAAACAGATTTCATGCCCCTAGGAGTGGTAAATGTGGAGTTAAGATGGATATAGGTTGGTTTTTATGATAATGAAGATATTAAATAAACCTAGGAAATTATATTGTAAAAACATCTTAAGGTGAATGGTTAAAGCATAGACATTGGACAAGTATATTAGTATACTTATGTTTTAAACTGAAACAAATCCAGGGCTAAAAGGAATGGATTGATTGCACTAGTCATCCTTCTATAACTTTCCAACATAGGCTGGAGTAAACAGATTGTAATTTGGGTGATTTTTCTAACTGCAAACAGGAACATACTTGTGTATTGGCAGGGTGGTTACGAGGTCCCTAGAAGTGATGAATTTGATTTTTTCTTGGTTTTATATATAGTATTAGGTTTTTTCTCGTGCTTTCTGTGAATGACACGGGTGAATTTTATCCTACACCCACTAGGTTATCGATATGTAATTTCGGTAATCTTGATTTCAAAATATATTTTAAAGAAATGCAATGATTTCATTAGTGTATTCAATAAACACAATATTCTAATGGAATTCTGCATTTGTGGTTTACCTATACAGATTCCATGGAGAAGTATTAGTGGTGTGACATCAATTGTTTTCAAGCTGAGGCTTTAGTTTTACTCTTTCTGGAAGCAAATAATTTCTTCCAACATTTTTGAGTTCCATGAAAAATTTGAAAGTCCTAATAGTATTCAATTATGGGTTAAAGAGATCCACACTGAATGATCTATCGGCCTTATCTTCACTTAGTTTAAGACTATTCACTTGGAGAGGTTGCATGTGCCCCCACTTCAATAGCATAGTAAAGTCATGTAGAACTTAGAGAAGCTATCTTTAAGCTTTTAGTGAAGATTGGAAAAATGTCTGGGTTCAATAACACCCAGTCGATCATTAAGCTTCCAATAATGCTAGATTTTAACCTGGAGCACTTTTGTGATTTGGAGGAGATGCCCCCTCGTATTTGTGACACATCTTCAGTTGTGAATTGGACTATTACTAACTGTCATTTCCTTCAACAGTTACCTGATGACTTGGGGAACCTCAACTCTTTAAGAATGTTAGGGAAGGAAATAAAGTACATTATGCTAATTTCTCTTATGCTTTTCAAGTTTTTCTTGGATATCTACAACGTTTCAGGTAGGAAAGTACATTCTGTTAATGAAAATTTGTCTTGATAGAAAGGCCCAATTTCAAATTCTAATGCTTTCAAAAAACATTGTATAACTGTAATGTTTCTAAAAGGAAAGCATATTTTTTCAATTTAAGTATCATGATCCCATATTCCAACTTATTTTTTAGTAACCCATTAGGCTTTGTAGCTTTGAATAAATCCATGTCTTTTGATAATATCCTCTTCCAAATTAGAACGCAGTTTCCTTTTGGCAATAACCACATACAATGTCTTGATTTTGTTATTGAGAAAATAGAGGTTGTGAAACAAGCTTGTGCCATACAAGGACTTGATTCATTGATTATGTATCAATTATGGCTCTTGATGTAATAATGTCTTGATTTTGTTGCTTGAAAATAGAGGTTATGCTTTACTATTTCACATAATTTCTTACAATCTTTCCATAAGTATTGATTTGTAATCTCAGTCATTGAGGGATGACAGTAATGACAAAGGTAATATTCCATGGTTTGAAGTTCCCCTCTTACTAAATATTTAAATATATCACCACAATTTAACTGTTAGTTAAAGGAATTGTATTTGATTTGTAAACAATTCATTGCTTGATTTATAGATTTTGATTTTTTCTTTTTTCTTTTTTTATTTTTTTTTTCTCAGATTTGGTATGAGATACCTTCCAAGATTTGGGTTCCCTAGTTTCCCCACCATAGCTACGAGGTTCAGATGCTATCATTAAATATTCTCAGAACGTTACAACTTTTCCAGTAAGTGTGCTTTGAAACATCGTTGTTGCTTTTCCATGGCGTTAATGCAAATAAGCACTGCAACTAGTGCCATTATTTAGATTAAGTGCCAAAATCTAGGTGGTCTTGTAATGATGGAGTGATTGTTTTCTAGCTACTAAGGCCATATGCATTTTTATCTCTTATGTTGTCCTGAGATATTCAAATTCAGAATAAGAATTGAGGTCTCGTTTCCACTGTAGATTGCAGTCAGTTTCCTGAACATAATATATAGTAGATTATCTTTTACTAATAAACTGTGGATGTGATCCCTCGCAGGAAAGGAAATTCAAAGTGACTTTGATTTCACATTGATTTGTCAACATCCACACAGGAAAGGAGATTCATAGTGACATTGATTTGTCAAAATGGAGGCAAGAGAAAAGGAAACTTTGTATTCAACAATGCTCTTAATTTCATATGTACATGCACAGACATATTAGTTGCCTAAGTAATATTTTCCATTCCACTATATTCTTTACAGCTTGTAAATAAATAACTCGGAACAATTCATTACACTACTTGTTATTCTTTATTAATCAGTGGTTAAGATTTTGATATTGAACTGGCTAAGATTTTTCTTCCTTCTATGAAATTGAGTGTTCTATAATGCTCCTTTTCCATTCACTATGTATAGCATATAAAGTGTGTCTAATGGAGTAGGAAGATTGGAAAGTCTTGTGATCCTTGAACTATGTTACAAGGCATAAACCCAATGGGGCAGGGTAGCTGCATCCCCATAAAGGGGTCACAAATGCCAAAGTTGGTATTGGCTAGTGCCTTGAGCTAGAAAATTTCCTTTACCCTTGTATTAACAGTGAATCTGGAGAGGATTCTAATATTATCTTTATAAGATTTATATCAGTTAAGATTGATGAATAAAATTCATGAGACATGAGCTAGGATGTCCTTGCAAAGTGGTTGTTGATTATTGGAAGCTATGATGGCCATTATGTCAGGCTAGGTGGTCGCACTCCCTTGATCGTGAGCACGATTGTGATCAAGATGGAAGACTTCATAGTCTAGATTGATTATTTAGCAGTGATAGTTAGTGGGCTCATTCACAAAAGCTTCTATTTCACTAATCCTTTTTATAGAGTTGTTAGATTCAATTTCCAAAGGTTTTAATTACACTATAGAGTTGAGTTCTGAGAGTTGTGATTCACAGAGTTAAGTATAACAACTATGACACTTGAATGAAGACAAGCATAATAGAGGTATCAGACTCTGTTATAAGCTTACCTGCATATTATAAGGGACTTGGTTGTCTTTTTTATAATTTTATAAACAAGTTCCATGTCGTGGAAATGTGAAAAAAAAACAGTGATATTGCCACCATGTGGCTCTTCTCATATATGGTTTTATACTTTTTCAAAAAATTCTTTAAGAGTTCACAATGCTAAGATTCACTAGGACTTTACAAAGTTTTATTATTTAGTGAAAGACTCGCCAAGATCTTACAAGATTTTATAATTGAGTAAAATATTCCCCATGCCCGGTGAGAGATTCGCCAAAAAATTATATATACATATTATATTATTGATAAAATCGCTTTCTATATACCATGGAGATTCGCCCATTTATTATACATATAAATTTAGGGGGGGTTCTTAAAATTTTCCCTGGTTTAAGATATGAATGTAAACCCCCAATATATTTCAACAGTGTGTCTTGGGAATTCAAATTCAGTCCTAATAACAAAGCCCTTTTTCTAAACTCCTGTGTATAATCTTGGACTATTTGACCTTTAAGCTGCCTAAACTTCTGCCAACTCATAATGGATTTTTGCATAAAGGCTAAAGGATAAAGCTGTCTTTTAATTGTAGAAACAAATTCAACCCAAGTAATGGATATCTTACCATGGATTCCATTTCCTCTCGAGTCTTTGCTTCCCACCAAACTAGTGCAGCTCCTTCTAGCCTCAGTGAATCCAACTAGATCTTTATGTCGTCTTCTTGAAGGTTCTGAATTTTAGAGTATACCTCCAACTATCGAATCCAATTGTCTAATTTTTCTACATTCACTTCTCCATTGTACATGGGAAGTTCAAAATTTATGTCCAATTTTAATAATGGAGTTTTTCTTTTTGGGGATTTGGAATGAGTATGGGCAGTTGCAGTGGTGGTAGTGGAAGATGATGCTGTGTGAGATGGTGAAGACGATGAGGATGGTGGAGATGGAGGTGGCTTTCCTCCATTCCCTTTGGAATCCTTCTTCTCATCTTTTTCTTTTCCTCTGAGCTTCCTTCTCCATGTGGAGGTTTATAACTCTCTCCAACCATTCTAGTGTTCTCTCTTCATAGAGGACTTTAGCCATCTTAGTCAAAGTGTAGAAAGATTTCTTGAGTTCTTCCTCTTCAGAAGAGGGACCTTCAGGCTCTCTTTCTCCAGACTGTTAATCTAGGTTGTCATTGATGTCAATAGTTGATCGTTGATATAGCAGTGACTGAATGGAAGATATTATTGAAGAAGCCAGAAGATGACTAAAACTCTTGTTTAAAATGGTGAAGTGTCAATCATGCTGTTTGGTCAATTTAGTGTCCTAAATTGCTTTACATAAATATTCAATCCGGGTATCGTAAACTGATGAAGTGTAGTGCACTGTTTGTGCTAGATAACCCTTCTTACTTCGTTGTTTTTGTGTTTTATGTTGTTTTGGGGGTTCTTGGTCTTTAGTTCCCAATGATTTACAATGTAATTATCAAAAACTTAAACCTATCTTTCGTAAAGACTACTCAAAATCTAAAGATGAAAACAAAGCTTAAGAAAGACTTGGAAGCAGAGCTTAAGCAAGAAATGAAAACAAAGTTTCTATTCTTGTTTCACTATTATTTCCAAATCATGAATTAAAACCAAAAGTGAAATTTGCAATTGATGTCTAACTAATTACAAAAATAAAACTAAATTAAATACTTAGTTACTTTGCCTCTTCATTTTGGGAGAAAGTATCATTGTGATGACATTTTGAGGAATTATGTACTTTATTATTCTAAGTGAAAACAAATACAAAGATGCAGCAAAGACTCATTGCATAAATGAAATGTTTAACCACTTAGTTTAGGATGAATTATCAACTTGAAAGGTTTTTCAGAAACATTCATTAACACCATGAGTCAGTAAACTAGAAAGAAAATGCCAAAGACAGTAAATGGCACTGATCAGTCTAATTGAGAATTTAAAGACTAGTAAAACAGTGAATGAAGTAAACTAAATTACATTACTGAGTTTCAACTTCTAACTACTGATAAAAACTAGAAAGAGATCAAGCAAAAAGAAGCTACTCTAAATTATGAATACTATTAATAAGAAAATGATGAAAATTGCATTATAAACATTGTTAGTAAGAAAATGATTATAAACACTGTGAAAGAAAATGATGAATTTACAGTTTAACAAGAAGAGGAAAAATAAAATGAAATGAAACCTTCTTCAGTGCAGGGGCCCTCTGCAACTGATTAGGCTATGCTTGCTTAATCAACTCCAAGAAAATTCCTTCAGATTTCCATAAAACATGCGGTCTTCATATTAAAAATAGGGACACAAAATGCCCAAGAATTACAAAGTTTAAAACTTCGATTTCACAATAAAACTATCACTATGACTACTAACTTCTTCGGTCCTTTACACAGGTATTTATAAGAAAAACCATACAACTGTTTGTGGAGAAAAACATGCTATAGCCAAACATACATAGAAGACAGATATGCGGAATTTCTTCATCGACTGCTAGAAACATAAATCCAAGACATGGTGGCTGTTGGATTCAGTTGTACTTGTAGCTATTGGAGTCCGTAGGTACAGGTAGTTGTTCTAGATAACGCTTCCCATCATTGTGAAACATGTTAATTAACCACGAAACAGAGTCCTGTTACCTTCGGTCTCTGTGTTTGACTTATCCATTGACCGTAGTCTTATGCCATCTTCTTTGTCGACCTAGGCTAAGTGAATAGGACAGGGTCCATGTCACGATGATTTCCAAGCTGCCCATGTAGCTAGTTTCTCTTTCTGACACTTGGAACCTGTTAGAGCATGAAGGTAGCTGTAGAACAGCCGATTAGCTGCAAAATAGGTTGCGCTCCATAGCTAATATACAAAAATTTATTCAAATAGCAAAACATAAAAGCATAACATGTAAATCACTAAATGTCCTCCTCAAGACAGTATATACGATCAATGGTGATGAGAATGCATCTTTCTCATGGAAAAACAAAGAAAAGGAATGAGAGGAGTTGCTAGGGAAAGAGTAATTTTGAGGCTCAACATACCCCCACTGCAAAATCATTGCATGTCCCCATGCAATTTTAAAAAATGTGAACTTTTTTCTCCTATTGCATTTGTTCTGACACTTCTGCCAACACATCCAACTTCCTTTTCTTACTTCTCTTTGCACTGACTGCCATCCTGGGCTTCTTCATAAGAAGTCTGTATTTGATGTTGATAAGTGTTCTGCTCAGCTTCCTATTTTTCCTCTTCAGCTTCCTGTTTTTCTTGTACCATAATCCCAGGTGTAGCATTGTATTGTCATGATTGGTTCTATCCAGCTTGTTCTGTTCCCTCAAGGTTTCATTTTCTTTTTGAATGTGCTTGTTCAAAATCTCTAACTCAAAGATTTCTTGTTTGAGAGAGCTCGTTAGAGGTTATTGTGGATTGACAGGATGCTCTAGATTGGTTGAGGATCCTGGATCCATTGAGGTATTCTTTTTCTCTAATGACTCTACGTAGTCATAGATTCGCTGCTTTACTAGATCTATGCCAGGAGAAGCTCTGCTTGGGCTGCCTTCAAAATTTTGTGGAGGAGAGTTTTGTGAATTGTGTTCAGATGGAATACTGTCAGGAGATTGAACTGGGGTTTCTTCCTCTAAGTTTATGAATTGGGCTTATTTTGATGTTACCTTCTTCACCTTACCTTGGAGTCTAGAGCTCCTTCTTAGGTTTTGGAAGCTTATGGTTTCTTCCCTTGTGTCCTTCTTCCTCTTTCCTATCTCCTTATTTTTCTTGATTTGCTACTTAATCTTGGTTAGTCTTTCGGAGAGTAACTATTCATCTTCTTGTGGTGATGAAGGTTCAGGAATGTCTTCATTGATTTCTTCAGCTCTCTTTATCATTTTTCCTTTCTGTTTAGTCTGCTTCCTAACCTATGGTTTAGAAGCTATCTCTGCATCATTATTTTGTGAGGAGGTTTGAGTATTAATGTTGATCTTTCTCCTCCTACTTTTCTTAACATGACTCTCCTCAGGTAACTCTAGAGCATCCTGAAATTTTTTTCTTACCAAGAAATCTTCCCATATATCCCCTATACTTCTCAAATGGAATTCAACTAGTAGTTTCACTAATCCATGATGATACATAGTTGTTTCTATGGATTCAATTTTCTTTTGGACATTTGTAGCCATCCTTCTTAGACTCTTTAGAAGGAAGAAGGGAAGGTTGATGGTTCCATTTTCTAAAAAATTCATTAAGAAGTGTATATGGTAAACATACATAGACCCAAATCTTCCTTCGCATGTAATGAATTTTTTGCAATATTAACAGCATATTACTCCATTTGTTCTTGAGTGCTGAAATAAGAATTCCCTTTCTAAATATTGTAACATCCGTACCTGGGTTTCTAAGGATCACTTTCCAAGATTCACCATGAAATTCCTTGTTTTTAAACTATCTTTCTCTTTGTCTCGATAGCTCTGTTGCTTCTGCTATGAAGGATTCTGTGACTGCAAATTTGATATCTCCTATCTCCACCTCTGTGCCATCAAATGACCTTGCAAAAGACTTGGTAATTTCCTTGTGGTAGCTGTCAAATTTCTCAATAAAATTTAACCATCCGACCTTTTGTAGCATCCCTTTAAGCTGTGGATACCCCTCCATATACTTTACCCCTATGGGCTATGTTATGAAAATAAGCCCCATATCCCCTGTTTTCGGTTAACCTTCAAAATTACTCTCACTGTTTATAAAACAAGTGCTATTTAAGAAATGGAATGGCTGTGTATGGAAAGACTGTGCGTATATGAAAAAAATGGAATGACTGTGTCTATAGAAATGACTGCGTGAATATGAGAGAAAAACTTAAGATTTTGCATGTAATAAATAGACAGTAAGGGTTTAGAGAGTTGTAGATAGGTAGGTCACATCGTTATCTTGACTGTTAGCAAGTGTAGTTGTGGAGGACCGTTTAAGTACAAGTTATGGAGTTTGAAGCAGAGATTTGTTATGAAAGAATCATTGAGACCATTTGTCATTAAAGACGAAAGATATGGAGGAGACATCGTGGCATCAAATCAAATTATGGTTGATTAATGAGACATGTGATTATACATACTATACAAACTTATGTTTCCAAATTGTTTTTGAAATAAATTTTTGCATTTACCTTTGGAACCTTTACCTTTCTCTTGCTAATTTTTTTTTGATGTTGATCCACAGGTACCTTGAGCATGATTGGTCTTCAAAAATTGAGTTTTCTTCAATTCCCTACATACATGGTTTTATTATGAACTGTACACTTGTGCCTGAACTGATAAACAAAATTGTAGCTACAGAATCAGATTAGCTGCAGAACAGAATCAGCAGCAGAACGTGAAATATGGATTATGGATCATGAATGAAATGGAAATGGCTATGTAAGTGAAAAAAATTAGATGTAAGACAAGATGATAAATGAAATGGAGATGAAATGAATACTAAAAAAAAGGAAAAATTTACTGATGAAATATGACAATGGGATGAAGTGAAACTGTAAAAATAAAACAGAGTGAGGTGAGATGAGATGATGAATTTTACAGAATCTAAACTACAGAGTGACTGTGGCTTTTTGTCACTACTTATTACAGTAAGAAAATGGAAAATATAGTGTGTCAGAAACATCTGATTTTCACTCCTGTATTTTCTGTATAAGTATGCCAATGAATGATTGGTTTTCAACCTTATACAATTATATATATATATATATATATATATATATATTTTCATAGGAAAAATAAAGACTAAGGTAATGGAGAAGAAGGATTCTTCTTCACTAACTTCATTTCAAAATTGTCTTGGAAAATCTTGATGAACTCCTCTTTTGAAATTGGTTTCTAATATATTTTTAATCTATGACCATTCACAAGAAGAGGAGTTTTACTTTCATTTATTGTTCTGATCCTCACTGCTCCATTACTAAAAACTTTTTTAATATCATATGGCCCAAGCCAATGAGTTTGAAACTTTCCTTGAAAATCTTAAATTTTGAATCAAATAACAACGCCCAATCTTCCACTTGAAACCTCTTGCCCTTGATATATTTGTCATGCCATTAGCCCTCTGTTGTTGGACTATACTAGTCCTTTGAATTACATCTTGCTTGATTTCATCAAGTTCATTTAATTGTTCCAGCCTCTGCTTTTGTGCCTCTAATAAATCTATTCCCAATTGGACTACCATCTTGAAAGTTCTAGTTTGGAACTCTATAGGGAACATGACTTGTTTCCCATAAACAAGTTCATAGGGTGTATGTCCCGTTGTGTTTCTCCATGTAGTCCTATAGGCACATAAGGCTTCAGGAAGCCTTTCTGCCCAATCTCTTCTATGTATATGCACAGTCTTGGTGAGGATTCCTTCAATCACTTTATTTGTAGATTCCACTTGACCATTTGCTTGTGGATGATAGGGAGTATATTTCCTATGCTTGATCTTGTATTCTTCCACAAGCCCTTCCATCATGTTAGATGTGAATTGAGATCCCTGATCTGTCACAATTTCTCTTGAAACACCAAAACGAGTGAAGAAGTCCTCAAAAAGAAAATTAACTACAGATTTTTCATTAGCAAAAGGTAATGCTTTGGCTTCTACCCACTTAGTGACATAATCAATGCATACTAATATATACTTTTTCTGCTTAGATGGATGATTAATTGGTCCAATAAAATCTAAGGCCTACTTTTCAAAAGGTTTGATGAGTACCTGAGTTTGTAATGACATTTCATTTGAGGGAGCAGGTTTCCCTACTCTTTGGTAGCTGTCACATCTCCTGACATATTCTTTAGCATATTTGAAGATGGATGGCCAATAATATCCTAAAGAAAGGATTTTATAGGCTGTCCTCTTGTCAACAAAGTGTCCACCACACTGCTCATCATGACATGCCTTAAGAATCTCGGGCATTTCAACTTCCTTGACACACCTTCTGATCATAAGATTTGGCCTTGTTTTATACAATTCGTTAGCGATCCATGAATATCTTGCACTCTCCTAAATAATTTTTCTTTTCTCTATAGGAAACAAATGTGAAGGTAACTTTCCTGTGACCAAGTAGTTAGCAATATCTGCAAACCAAAGAGTTTGAGTAGTTACTGCAAAAATATATTCATCAGGAAACTTATCTTCAACCAGAGAATCTTCTTTGATATTCTGAATCCTGGACAAGAAATCAGCAATTGTGTTTTGTTTTCCAGGTCTGTCTAGCACAGTAATTTGAATTCTTGCAAAAGTAAAAGCCGTCTTGTAATTCTGCCATTAGTAATAGTTTTATTCATCAAACATCTAATTGCAGAGTGATCTGTATGAACAAAGGTTTCATAGCCTGTTATATAGTGTCTGAACTTGTTAATTGCATGAACAACAACTAAAAATTCCTTTTCAGTCACAGTATAATTCAACTATGTGGGAGTCAAATTCTTACTTGTATAGTAAATGTCATAAGGAATCAAATCTTTCTGTCCCAATACAGCTCCCAGAGTCGTATTTGAAGCATCTGTGGAAATGTGGAATGGGAGTTTCCAATTTGGACCTCTTAAAATGGGTGCTTCAGAAATTTTTGCTTTCAAGGTTTCAAATGCCAACTGGCAATCAAAATTCCAATTGAATTCACAATCTTTGGTAAGCAATTTGAAGAGTGGGGATGCTATTTTAGTGAAGTTTTTTATAAATCTTCTATAGTACCCTGTAAATCCTAGAAAACTTCTAACATCCTTTTGGCAATTTGGAATTGATAATTTAGAGATGACTTCAACTTTAGATTTGTCAACTTTAATTCCATCTCCTGAAATGTGATGTCCTAAAACAATACCTTATGTAAACATCATAAAACATTTTTCATGGCTTAGTGAAAGGTTTGTTTCCTTACAAATTTTAAGAACTTTTTCCAAATTTTCCAAAGCTTCTACAAATGTATTCCTATAGATTGTAAAATCATCCATATATACCTCTACACAATCATGTATTAGATCAGAAAAAATCCCTAATACTGCTCTTTGGAATGTTGTAGGTGCATTACATAACCCAAAAGGAAGTACTCGGTAGGCATAAGTTCCCCATGGACAAGTAAATGTGGTCTTATCCTGATGTTCAGGTGCTATCTGAATTTGATTACAACCGCTAAAACCATCCAAGAATGAGAAATACTTCTTACCTGCTAATGTATCGAACACTTGATCTATAAAAGGAAAAGGAAAATGATCTTTAAGGGTTGCTTTATTCAATTCTTGGTAATCAATGCACACCCTCCATTTACCATTCTTTTTAGGCACAATTACCAAAGGAGAAACCCATTGGCTATCTGAAATTGGGTAAATGAAGTTTACATTCAGTAATTTTTGGAGCTCTTTTTTTACAATCTCCCTAAGGTTTGGATTCATTCTTCTCTGATGTTGTCTGATAGGTTTACTGTTTTTCTCAATATAGATGTGATGGATACAAGTCTTAGGATCAATGCCTTTCTTGTCGGTGTATTCCCATGCAAATGTGGCAGAATGTTTTTGAAATGTTTTGATTATCTCTTCTTGTTGTAGTTTCTCCAAGTTTTTGTTTATGTTCAATGTCCTACCTGGGAAAATTTCAATTGTAGAGCTACCAAACTCTTCCATAGAATAGAGAGACATCTGCCTAGATGACAAATATTCAACATTAGATTTTTCTTGAAATTGCTCATGGTCATATTCTGAAGATGATTCAAAATTTTCCAATGTATTCAAAATTTGACTATCTTCACTAATTTCTGAAATAGTAAAGAGGCTGAATATCATCTTCATCATTAATCCATTTTTCGTCATCTATTCCTGTGATTGCTTTTGCTGGAGGATACAGAGTAAATTTCTTTGTTGAATTACCGTCAAAAATATACATGTCACCAAATCTATAGCTAATAAAAGCATCAGCTGTGGCCAGCCAAGGTCTTCCTAATATGAGTGGATGTCCTCCTAGATTGTTCTTGGGAGTTAAGATAATGAAATCAACAGGATATTCCCAAGAATCTAAGGATACTGAAATATCTTCTAGCACACCATTTGGTTTGATTACTGATCAATTTGCTAGTTGCAGTAAGGTAGATGTGTAGAGAAGATTAGGAAGTTTAAGCTGCTCCATAGTTTGTTTACTCATGATGTTTATTGCTTCCCCTAAGTCAATCAATGTATTTGGAATTTCAATTCCATTGATATGTGTTCTGACAACTGGACTTCCTGGATCCACATATTTTTGTATGGCAATTTTTCCCATCATTACGTCTGCTATTTTTCCTACTAGGTGATTTTTTTTTTTTTCTTAATTTCTTTTGCTTTTCTTCCTCGTTTTTTTATGCTCAACTCCTTTTTTGTTTTGGCTAGAATTGGAATTTCTCTAATGGCCTGTAGAAAAGGAATTTTGATACAAACATTCTTCAATTCATCTAGAAAATCATAGTTGGGCAACAAGATCTGTTTTTCTACCCCTCTATCAATTTGTAGTCTTTTAGGAAAAGGAGGTGTAGAAGTGGATGCTGGTTGCTCAATGATAGGAGTTGTGTTCACTGGTTCTTTTTGTTTTTCTTTTTCAATGTTTTGGTTTTGGAGAGATGTTCCCTCAAAACTTTTATTGGCTTTTAGAGAATCTTCCTCAGAACTGTCTTGTTCCTGAATAACTACAGAAGGTCTTTCCTTTTCTAATATCTTTCTAGATCTTAGTTGAACATCATTAAGATCTAGAGGAGTAATCATGTAAATTGGAAATTTTTGTCCTTCTACCATGTAAGCATTCTAAGGGTTTTTATTGTTGAGGTTTGGTAATGGTTGGGCAGGTAGTTGATTTGGTTTTCGCTGAAATGGTAGTAAGAGTTGAGGATTTTGGTTTTGTTGTGGAAATGAAAATGAAAGTTGGGGATTCTGATTTTGAAGTTGTGGCTGCTGATTTTGTTGTTGAATATGTGGGGGAGGATAATTCTGATATGATGGAGGATATTGGTAATATTAAGAAAATCTCCCGTAAGGATTCTGTACTCCTTGTGCCCATGGTTGAGATTGAGATTGAGGTTGAGGTTGAGGCCAAGGTTGCTGCCAAGAATTCTAGTTTGGTGGGGGCTAAAGATACATTTGATTGTTAAATCCTTGATTTTGTGGCCCCTGCCAAGGTCTTCTAGCAACAAAACAAAGAGGTTCTGCAGAATTTGGCACTGTTTCTTCTTGAAAGATAACCTTAAGACCGGGGATTGAAGGACAACCCTCGGTCTCATGGCTTTCTGAGCAAATCATACAAGTTTTTACAATTTTTGCATCTAAAGGGCATTCCCTTAGAGCATGTTTCTTTCTGCATTTTGGACAAAAAATGGCTAAAGCATCAGCCTCGTTTTTCTGCTTGTTTTGTATTTTAAGGGTGTCTAATTTCTCACTGAGGCTCACTAGAATATCAGTTTTAAATTCATCAAGCATATTACCAATTTCTGCCCTACTTACAGATCTCGTTGCAGATTTGTTTACTCTAACAAGAGAAGGATATCTTGGCCCTTTCCCTGTTTTAGATTTCCCTCTTGAGAGATGAACACACAATTCTCCTATATGGTTGAGGGGAAAGTACCCCTAGGGTCCTTTGGGTTAAGACTCTACCAGACTGAAAATTGCTTATTCAAAGAAACACACACACAACCATTATCTTTACTGTAAGCAAATTCTAATGTTGAGGGTACGTACCTAAGGTCCTACGTTCGAGAAGAGCTCCTTCCAAGTCTTACTCAATGGTGATATAAAAGATGAATGATCACCAATACACATGGAAACAAGGGTTTCCTATGCAAAATGGGGGAAGTGCAGAAAGCACCAAGGACTTCAGACCTGGTCTAAGGGGAAAATCTCAGCATAATAATCTTGCTCTCCTTTTCTCTCCTCCTTAGGCCTTCCTTTTGATGTCTTTTTATACCATCTCCAAAGTAGTTTTTTAGTTAGGAGTTGGTTGGGAACAGTTGGGCCACGAGCACTAACAGGTGATCAGCAGGTAAAACCCGCGATCTCCGCCTGAAAATAAGGAATTTTTTTTTTAAGTGTTTTAATACATACACGCGGGTTGGGTATACACAGACCTGCGTGTACACGCGTTTAACTCAGGGCAATGTCGCGTATAAGGGATAAAACACTGTTTTTTAAATTTTAGGACCAGGTCTGGAAGGAGGGGTTGCCCTAGGCCATGAGTGCAGCATCACAAACCATAAGAGTGAGATTTGGAGCTATAACAGATGCCCCCTAATATATGAGGTCAGAAGGGGAACATGATGGCCGAAATATATTATGTAAGTACATGGAAAGGAATTCTGTCGAGAAACCGAGGAGGACTTCACCAGAATTCAGCCTGCCAAGCCACCAAAAGGAGATCAGAAAGAAACACTGTCTGAGGCGGGCATACCCATGCTCAGAAAAAGTAAAGCATGTCCGCATATCAAGTACAAGCGAATCCACTAAGTATACAAGTATAAATGATTGGAAGATACATAATGGATCATCTGATCATAATGAGCAAGTACATGTCTGAATATCATATATAAGACTGTCAATGATGCTGAAAGATGCAACGAATCACTGATATCAAAGACTGATCCCAAAAGGTACCAACTGAACATGATGGAATAGGATGGTACTACACTGCAAACTCAGGTGCCAGCATATAGAATGTCGCCATGACTGACTGCAACATATAAGGTGGAGTGGTATCAACTAGCAGCAACAGAAGCAACTGTTAAGTGAACCAATGAATGCCGATACAACCTGAGGTCTTCACCGACCGCCGTGGTACATTTCTACACCATGGGAATAAATGATCTGAAGTCGACCATGTGAGAAATCGTTTGATTACTGGTCATTGATGTATACCGTTAACAAACGCGAGACTACTCACCGATAATGATAATGAGCGTCAAGGTACCCAGTACAATCTAACAAGTGTGAATAGATGAGATGAAGTCGAACACCTGTAAGAATCTATCGATCAGGAGAAAATGATGGTTTCCCACTGTCGATAGTGAAGGATCTGCCACTAATGACTGCAAACCCCAAGGTACTGCCAAATGGACTCTAGATCTTTGCCCCAGAGCAATGAGTCAGAGTCGATAGGGAAAGATCCACTAGAAGGAAGTCATTAAGGCATCCTCCATCAATCTAGAGCGAGTGTAACCCGTAGGCCAATAATGTGGAAGGAATCAGACGAAAAAAGATGCAGGAACCCAACCGAAGTACGTTTCCGGCGTACACAAGATGTGGCTAGCGCACGGCAGAAACCCTCTGAACCAACCAATAATGAAAGCTGACACAGAGGCGAGGTATCCACCAATAGGGTCAAATGGAAACCAAGGTACTGCACGAATCCCAATGTGTGATAATTTATGCTGATGTCGAACACAAGGGAAACCACTCAGTCAAAGACCCATGATACTGATCGATGCTGAGCACAAGGTGACCTATCAATAATGAAAATAGGGCCAGGGTGCGGCTCTAGGCCTGTCCTCAGAGCAAGGTGTCGTCGTCGATAAGGACAAGACCCGCTAGCAAGAAGTCAATGGGGACCTTCTCAAACCGGCACGAGTAAAGGACCAATATAACTGATGTGATGATAGACATGACATTGACAACCAGGGATGGCCGACTGAAAAATGAGTCAAGAGACACCGCAGAGAGGCCGACTCAGGCTAACTTCCCTTGAACAAAAGCACGACTCAATGTGACTATGTGGCAGCATATGATGACTCTGTATAAGTTCGCCATGCAGGAGGCACGAACGAACCCTCCATATGATTGGAAGAGATAACCAATCGGGGGAGAATTGACTCAATAACAAGGTTATGGCATACCTAAGTCAAACTAAATCCCACCCGTACGGAGGAGACTTTGTTTTGAGTGCTTTGTTCAAGGGCGACTCGACTGACTCTAGCTGCCAACAATAAATGGAAATAATGTCCCTGTTCCCGCTCTTTTTTGGAATATTTAATTTTTTTGTCTTTTTCTGTTAAGCTGGAAAAAGAATAAAAGAATGCTATGGTACAATGGAAAGAACGAGTGTTGGTGAAACAGATGATCTAGTTCCTGGGAAAGGAACGTTCCTATGCTCAATGCAGGGAGGTGAAAACTGGTCAGTGACACTCAGAGGTATGTTCCTTCCACGGATCAGGGTATGTCAAGCTGCAGAAGTCAAAGGTATGCAAGGTTGATTTTGCAGACGTCATGGTCAAAAGTTGGCTTAAATACGAGTCCAAGTGAAGCCGGCTCTAGGCCAAAACGTGCAAATGGTCAACATGCAATGCATAAGTACAACTCGACACACATAGGAGCCTCTAGGGTATAAGGCCAGAACGAAGCGAAGAAGCAAAGAGGAATGAGTCGTCAACGCATAAGTCATGGCGGGACTACAGAGGACTCCCAAGCCTAGGGGTGAAAAATCAGCATGAGTGCCAAGTGACAAAAAGGTACTAACTAGGGCACCCATGATAAGGTAGGCTCTACCACACAAGTCATGATACTTCTAAGCAATGAGAAGGTTCCGCACCATAACTTGGTGGGGTCGATCCTAAGGCAAAATGGGAAAGGAAATTGATAAATTCACAATGCAGGTGGAAAAACCTAACCTATATGCCAGTTTCGAGAACCAATACCTGTCAGAACGGACCAACCATAAACTTCCAAAGGAGAAATCTTCCAAGTTCTGTAAACATAAATAGGAACACTAGACATGAAGTTAATACATCCCACATATAAACTTCATATAAGATCTTGTGTTATAGAATACAAAACTTGAAAATGCGTACCTCATATATACAATATGGTACAGGGAACCACGCAGCCTTGCAGCTTACGCATAATAGTTCTTCTGGACAAACCCCTTGCAGGGATCGGACCAAGGACTCCTTTGGTAGTCATAACTCATGGCTTCAAAGAGTTCCTCCTGTGAAGGCAAAACAAGTTCTAAGAAATCATGAGAACTACAAGGATCAAAAGAGGGAATTAAAGGGTCCCATGTCCCTATAGGATGAATCTCTCGGTCAACTGCCGGGACCAAGTCCCAAGAAGGAGAATAATAAGTCAAAGGATCCTTCTCAGAAGAAATTGAACATTGAGGACTCAATGCCACATAATTCACCCGTGGCGGGGTAGAGTCTGCTTGAACACTTGGATCAAACCAAGGGGCATTCTGCAGTAAAGTCGAATTAGGGTGGTGATTATCAGATGCAAGCTGATCAATAGTGACAATATTCCCGTTATGAGGAAAGCACATTACTCGAAAGAGTGAAGACACCACAACATTCATAGCATAGACATAATCACACCCAAGTAGCATATTAAAGTCTAAATGGCTATCAACCACCATCATATTGATTAAGACAGTCTTCCCACCTAAAGTGATAGGCACTTGAGGAAGAACACCCATAGATTCACCAGGCCTTCTATCATAGGCTAACAACTGACTCTGAGCTGTCAACAACTTTGGGGAACCCAAAGCTTTCCAAGTCAAAGAGGATATAATACTTGCAGAGGATCCTTCATCCACCATACATCGATAGACATTTGTGGAATTCACTCTGACCTTTATTTGGAAAGGTGCAGCGGAAGGAAGACGAGGCTCAACAAGACTACCCCAATCAAAGGAAACACTCTTAGAACTTGGAGGGGGAACATTCGAAGAAACCGGAATGCCCCCTATACTAGAAGACTCTGTACTAGAGATCAAACAAACTCTTTTGTTAGGCACTTCACCCCCCAAAAGAGGAGTGTAATCGGCCAGCGATTGCACTGGCTCTACCACATTTTCAACCGATGGTTGATGGGATTGATGAGAAACCATATCAGGTTTAGGAGTAGAAGTACTTTCAGACTTAGACCATATCCTTTGGACCTCTGGAATACCAGGGCATAAATGAGTAAGATGGTCTCCCTTGCATATCTTACAAGGGAACTTAGGCTTAAAACTTCTACGTCCGGGTTTCTTATCAACCTCCATTCCGCCAACATGACTAGCAGTGGTTTGCGGAGAGTCTTGAACATGACTTGCAGAGGTCGATGACTCTTTGCTAGTATGACTTGCAGTGACTAGACTCATGCCCCCAACATGACTTGCAGCGGCTGAAGACTCATCTTCAACATGACTCGCAGAGGTTGAAGACTCATCTCCAACATGACTGGCAGAGGTTGAGGATGAAGTGCTAGTGTGACTTGCAGTGACTAGACTTGTGCCCCCAGCATGACTAGCAGTGGCTGAAGGCTCATCTCCAACATGACTTGCAGAGGTTGAAGATGAAAGGATAGACTTATTCTTCTTCTTTGACTTCCTTTTTCTCCTTTTTTTAGATTTCTTGTTACAAGAAGGAGGAGAAGAAGGAATCCCAGATTTCTCTTTGAAATAAGATGAACAATTAGCACCCATGTAATGCCCTTGAAATAAATCATTCAACTGAGAAGCTTCAAGAGCATTCAGAATATTCGGAGTGGACCACAACCAAACGGGTAGTCCAACATTCAACCCAGGAATATTCAAAGTGGCCATCAAGGGAGTACCAACGTTTCCAAAGAAAGGAAAAGCACAAGGATCCCCTTTTGGAAGGGTACCTTGGTTGGTTTCCACAGGAATATTAGCCATATTAAATTGATCCAAAGACCCTTCCCCTACGGGAATGTAGAAATAACTCTTCAAGGAATATGAATAAGCAATCAAAACCTTTGCCCTTGAGGAGGCAACTCCACAACTTCTGAAAGAACGACCAAAAGCCTTTCAAGATTGGTAGAGTGGTAAGCCGGTCACTCAGAACACAAAGTCCAAACGTGACTAGACAAAAATACCTAAAGCCAACTATATACAAGGAACAAAGAGCACACACTATAAAGTCCCTCAAGATACAACCAGTCAAACAACTTTCGAGTATTTCCGCTCCTGATGATGAGGACCGGACACCAAAATACAAGAAAGTGGAGTTAGGGGCCTTCCGAAGATAGTCTGGGATAATGACGGCCCAGTCCTATCAGTAAAGGTTGTTGGAAATAATACTGAGAGGGGGGGGGTGAATCAGTATTATCATATTAATAAAACTTTTTCATTTCCATAATCAGATTCATATATGCTACTTCCACAACTTCTTATGATTAAGTTAATCGATCTTCAATGAGTGCATTAGAACATTATCAACCATATTATCAGTTAACAGATGCAGTAACATAAAGTAGATCATCACACATAAGGCACAAACATGAACACAATGATGTAAGGTGGAAACCCAATGCGGGAGAAAAACCACCTGCTGCAAGTCATCTCAATCTTCTTCTTAATAAGAAAATTCTTTTACAATATTTGTACTGGTGCAGCCTTATACCAGTACGGGAGCTACAACCCCCTTTGCTCTTGTACTAGCCGATCCATTTACTAGTACGCAGGCTACTACCTGCTACAATGCTCCAAAGATTTCCTTTAGCTCTTGTACTAGCTTAGATACTAGTACGTAGGTGCCGGCCTACAATCTTCTCTCCTTCAAGTACCACGTTTCATTAATTTTCATACTGGATACACTGAAGCACAACCCATAAACTGAAAGGCCACATTTCATCCAATTTTCATACTGGACCCAACAACAACATTGAAGCTCAAACAACCTTCTGAAACACCCAATCAACTGAAGTAACCAGATAAACAATAATAGGACCAAACCCAGAACACAACAATGATAAACAAAGATTTTAAGAGAAGGAAGCACCCTGCTCAACTGCCAGCCTGAGTCCGGACTCACCCTGTTCAACTGCTAGCCTAAGTCCCTGGACTCACCCTGCTCAACTGCTGACGTGAGTCCCTGGACGCACCCTGCTCAACTGCTAGCCTGCGTCCCTCGCACTGAGTCTACTGAACTGCCTGCGTCCCGGCGCACCTGAACCCTTCCTGCACCTGCGTCCGGCGCACCTGAAATAATTCGCTCCTGCGTCCCGGACGCACCTGAACCCTTACTGCACCTGCGTCCCTCTGGGCAAAGATGATTTCAAGACTTTAGAAGTAACCCAGACAATCAGATCTATAGATCCGAGCAAGAGCCGAAGAGATCTCGGTCCATCAGATTCGCCTTGTTTAGATCTAGACCAGATCTTGCCCTCATAAGATGTTCAACCCAAGACTTGCCAAATCCAAATGATCTCCTTTGCTTTATATAGGCAAGCTCCTCCTTAAAACATGGAACAATACCACGAGCCGACACCATAGAAACATAAAACCGTCGGCTAGATACCACACAAGAAACCCCCATGTGCTTTTCTCTGCCTTGAAATGTGTGCACTGAGTGGACGCACCCCCTGAACGGCTGGCCTGCGTCCTTGGTCGCGGGTTCTGCATGGTATACCTACGGGGACGCACTTTCTGAACTGGCTTCCTGCGTCCTTCATAATTTTTCAATAAAATGAGACCTGATCATCAACTTCTGCTGCTGACTTGAAGAATAGTGAACTACCACCTGAATGGGTTGCCATCAAGGACAACACTTTAGCCATAATGCCAACAATCTAGCCATAATGCCAACAATCTCCCCCTTTGGACTTGATGGCAAAGCTTACTAAGAACTTGCCATTTGATTCCTTTGAGCTGTCCTGCATCTATGTATTATGTTACATCTGATATCTCTTCTGAATGTATATAAGTGAGATGGTCTTCTATGAGGGGGGTTGCCATCAAGTACAACACATGCATCATAATGCCAACAATCTCCCCCTTTGGACTTGATGGCAACAACACCAGATCACCACCAGATCACTCTCCCCCTTTGACATCAAGGGCAAAGGGGTATGCTCCCCCTAAGAACATGCTCCCTTTGACTATAAACCAGATCTGCTGAAGTCTCTGAATGAGCTCCCCCTTTGAATATGACATGGTGCTCCAATCTGATAATGGTCTTTCTGAGAACAAGCTGAGATTTCTGCTCTGCTATATAGTGCTGTTCATGCTCAAGCTCCCCCTGACTGTAAGCAAGGTCTGCAAAAAGATGTTCTACAAGAAGAACATGACTCTATAAAATACATACATCCATCACCCATCACAATAAGGATCATCCATCCAACCAAGTGGGAATACATCAGAAATATGAAAGCCAAATATATTACATCTTCATCCTATGCATAGTGGGGGGACATAGGCCATTACATGACCTGAAGAGATGACGATAATAGATAGACTATTACAACATGAGTCTTGCTACGACCTTCCAAACATCTAAAGATCATGAAAAACAACAGCACTGTATAATCTGCTCCATAGTATCTGTCAACATCAACTCATAACCATCCAGATCTACATGAATCAAGAGCCATCAAATGAAAGCATCAGCATCAATCAACATATGTATGAATAATCATCCCTGTATCCAGCCAACAATCCTCATCCATTTGTGCCAAGAAAGAAATCATGCATCTTGCTCATGTCAACATCATCATGAAATGCATATGAGTAACTCATCATCATCATGTCTCCAACAATGCGACTTTGAATAATCATCCACGAAATCAGCCAACCTCATCCATATATGTGCCAAGGATAATAAAGACTTCATGCAAGCATCATTAGAGAATCAACCATACATCTGATCATGTGACCAACTCATAATAGCAAGATGAATCATAAGCATTGTCATCAAGGACCATAATGCCAACAATGAATTTAGGACATATGCTCCCCCTGAACCAGTGCCATCTGTTAAATTTGATCATGCATATCAAGAAGAATCAGCCAATAAATGCTTTGAGACAGGTACGCACTTCATCTTCTGCTGCACTGCGTCCTGTTGCTGCAGGGACGCACCCAAAAACACTATCGCGCCGCGTACTTTTACTCAGGGACGCACCCAAAATTACTATCGCGCCGCGTCCTTTTGCTTCAGGGACGCACCTGATCCTCAGTCGCTCTGCATCCCCACGCAGATCTTCAGTTACTGAATTGCGTCCTGGACGCACCTGGACTTGGTCTGGCCTGCGTCCGCACGCAGGTCTCCTGTTACTGCACTGCGTCCTGTACTTTCAGCTTCCTCTGATTCTGGTATGTCTGTACATTGTACTGTGCCATCCTTTTCTGACTGTACTTCCTTTTTCCTCCATATCTTCAAGCGTGATGATGACATTTTCTCCTTTTGATATGGTGCCCAAACTTTGTTCCTGCATTCCTTGGCTATATGCCCAAGCTTGTTACATGCATAACATCTTACATGTTTCATATTCCTCCTGTAACAATCAGTAGCTTTGTGACCAAACATATTGCAAGCAAAGCAATATCCATAAAAGTACCTTGATTGAGATGACCTTTCTGCATAATGGTCTTGAACTCTTCTTCTTCTACATCTAGCTGCAACATGTCCAAGATTATGACATACATAACATTCAACATTATTCATAGGAGGAGTAAAGGATTTTCTTTGAGGAATCTCTTTCCTTGGTTGATGATGAGATTGATCTTTCACTTCTTCGTTGATCACTTTAGATTTCCTTTTAGAGTTTCTTGCCTCACCTTGTGAACTAGATTCACCTTCAACAGATTCATGGAAACCAAGACCAGTCTTTATAGCAGGGGACCTTTGACTACTAAGAATATCATCCAATACTTTAGAGCTATCTTGAAATCGTAAAAGCTTATCCTTTTCTTCTAGTTTACCTTTCAAGATATTTACCTCAACCTGAAGCTGTTCTTCCTTTTCAAGAGATTTCTTTTTCAAAACTTCTTCAGCTTTCCTTCCTTCTTCCATTTGTTCCCTTAGTTTGAGAATTTCTTTTTCTTGTTCTTCATACAGATCCTGCTGCATTTGACGAACTCGGAAGGCACATTCCAGTTGAGATTTTAAGCTGGTGACTTCGTTTTCTTGTTTTGCAATAGCTTGGAGTAGATCTGTATTCTGCTTCTTTGATTCTTCAAGATCTCCTTTTAGTGAGAGGATTGTAGCTTCAAGATTTTCATAGTAGCTGGATCTATCTTTGAGTTTCTTGATGGTTGTGCTTCTTTCGTTGACTTCTTTTCTTAATGATGTCACTTCATGCTGCAATTTTTGACATTGGTCTTCCTTGTCCTTGAGTAGCTTTCTTACCTTGTTTCCTTCTTCTAGTTGTGCCCTTAGTTTGGTAGCTTCTTCTTTGAAATCACATTCCTTTTTGTTTAATAGATCTTGTTGATCTCTAATTTTGTCTGTCAGCCTTTTAAATTCTGCCTCTATTTGATATCTTTCTTGTTCACCCATAAGAGCAAATTCAGTAGTTTCGCTATCACTTTCATCTCTTTCACAAGGAAATATAGTTGGAACATCAGAGGATAACACATTCATACCTGATAATGACTTTGAATCTGATTCTGAATCTGAAGAGCTTCTTATGCCTAATCCCCAATCGATTCTTCCACTGTCATAGTTCTTCTGAGATGACTTCTTTTTCTTATTAGCTTTCTTCTTAAGCTTCTTTCCCATTGTTCCACGGATCTCCTTCAAGCGATCAAACTTCTATCAAAGGACCGGCTCTGATACCAATTGTTGGAAATAATACTGAGAGGGGGGGGGGGTGAATCAGTATTATCATATTAATAAAACTTTTTCATTTCCATAATCAGATTCATATATGCTACTTCCACAACTTCTTATGATTAAGTTAATCGATCTTCAATGAGTGCATTAGAACATTATCAACCATATTATCAGTTAACAGATGCAGTAACATAAAGTAGATCATCACACATAAGGCACAAACATGAACACAATGATGTAAGGTGGAAACCCAATGCGGGAGAAAAACCACCTGCTGCAAGTCATCTCAATCTTCTTCTTAATAAGAAAATTCTTTTACAATATTTGTACTGGTGCAGCCTTATACCAGTACGGGAGCTACAACCCCCTTTGCTCTTGTACTAGCCGATCCATTTACTAGTACGCAGGCTACTACCTGCTACAATGCTCCAAAGATTTCCTTTAGCTCTTGTACTAGCTTAGATACTAGTACGTAGGTGTCGGCCTACAATCTTCTCTCCTTCAAGTACCACGTTTCATTAATTTTCATACTGGATACACTGAAGCACAACCCATAAACTGAAAGGCCACATTTCATCCAATTTTCATACTGGACCCAACAACAACATTGAAGCTCAAACAACCTTCTGAAACACCCAATCAACTGAAGTAACCAGATCAACAATAATAGGACCAAACCCAGAACACAGCAATGATAAACAAAGATTTTAAGAGAAGGAAGCACCCTGCTCAACTGCCAGCCTGAGTCCGGACTCACCCTGTTCAACTGCTAGCCTGAGTCCCTGGACTCACCCTGCTCAACTGCTGACGTGAGTCCCTGGACGCACCCTGCTCAACTGCTAGCCTGCGTCCCTCGCACTGAGTCTACTGAACTGCCTATGTCCCGGTGCACCTGAACCCTTCCTGCACCTGCGTCCGACGCACCTGAAATAATTCGCTCCTGCGTCCCGGACGCACCTGAACCCTTACTGCACCTGCGTCCCTCTGGGCAAAGATGATTTCAAGACTTTAGAAGTAACCCAGACAATCAGATCTATAGATCCGAGCAAGAGCCGAAGAGATCTCGGTCCATCAGATTCGCCTTGTTTAGATCTAGACCAGATCTTGCCCTCATAAGATGTTCAACCCAAGACTTGCCAAATCCAAATGATCTCCTTTGCTTTATATAGGCAAGCTCCTCCTTAAAACATGGAACAATACCACGAGCCGACACCATAGAAACATAAAACCGTCGGCTAGATACCACACAAGAAACCCCCATGTGCTTTTCTCTGCCTTGAAATGTGTGCACTGAGTGGACGCACCCCCTGAACGACTGGCCTGCGTCCTTGGTCGCGGGTTCTGCATGGTATACCTGCGGGGACGCACTTTCTGAACTGGCTTCCTGCGTCCTTCATAATTTTTCAATAAAATGAGACCTGATCATCAACTTCTGCTGCTGACTTGAAGAATAGTGAACTACCACCTGAATGGGTTGCCATCAAGGACAACACTTTAGCTATAATGCCAACAAAGGTAACAGAGGAAGTTACGCTGACCTCCTAACAACAGCCTGCGCCGGTGCAAGCCCCCAAGCTTCGCAAGGGTGCCCTCCAGTAGTACTATCGAGAGTGATGCAACGTCAACCTCAGGTGCCACGGGATTGCCCTCCGCAGCCACCTGTTTAGTTCCCTAGGAGAAGCAACTATGGATACCAACTCGTCACAGAAGCCAGGCGGAACAGTCGTGAGGTAAGTTCAGACAAGTAGGAGAGGGGGTATCTCTCTTCCTTATCTTCACAGACCCTCGTGCTTAACTCCCAGATCCGGAGCTTTCCTGGTCTTCCTAACGCTATTGGATTTTCTCTCATTATTCAGACTCCTACGTTTGAAGTTTATATGGCCTTGGAGAGTTAACTCTCCACTCGCCTAATCCAAGGCCCTAAAATCCTAATCTTGTTGGTGTAACTGACTAAAACAAAAAGTTCTAGTGAATTTTAGTTAGCTCTTGATTTTATTAGGCTGTTCTTTAAGTGTAATGGAAGTGAAACTAGTGGTGTTTTTTGACGCAAAAGAAATTAATAAAAACTTAACTACATGCACATGCACTTTTTTGTTTTTCGATGAAAAATAATCTCTACAGGGTTCCGAGGAACTTCAAATAAACAAATTTTTCATTTCTTTTCAGACTCCAAACTCACAAAAACTAACAAAACTATATATGCCTAAAAAGGGATACTGTTGGGTCCCTATAATACTAGTGATTACCCCATTACTATTGTAGTTATACCCCTTATTTATATTGATGTACCCATGTAGTGCCTATATTGTTACTATTGTGCCACATAGAAGCCCACTATTGTTATTGTTGTGCCCTACAATATTATTGTTATGTAGGCTTTGATTGTATTGGGACCACTTAGACTCCTATATATAGAAAGGAGGTATTTTCATTTGTATCATCCAAGAATTGTTCATTTATGTAATGTAAAGGAGGTTGCCCCCTCGAAGAGGCTGAATTCTAAGGCGTGGATCTCTTTTTTCTATCTTTTTGTGAGCTGGTTTCATAACATTTGGTATTAGAGCTTTGGATTCTAGGGTTTCGCTGCTCCAAACAGGTCATCGTGGCATTTTCGCTATAAATTTTTTTCTGTGACGTTTCAGAAGTCGAAAAAAAACCCATTTGAGAAGAATTGGCGCTGAACCTTGGGTCCGAATTTCAGAGCTTTTCGCGCGATATTTTCGGAGATATGATTTGAGGAATTTGGCCTTTTTGCAGACTCCTGAATTATATTCAAAACAGGTGACCTGGGGAAAATCGTCATAACTCTCTCTCTGAGGATCGGATTGAAATTTCGTAAAAAGGTACAGAAAGAGGACGGACTGTAGTTTCTTTTGTGTGTGTTTCAGATTCAAAGGTTGAAACAGTGACTCGTGGAACGTCGTACAAGTTCGATCTACGTAACCAGTCTAAAAGCAAGTCACTGTGGGAGATTTCACATAACTCTTCCTTGGAGAATCCAATTTGGCTCAGACTTGTGGCATTGGAAAGAGGACGCAGAAGGCTACTACAGGTAGCAATTTCAGAATTGGAGGATCCGAAATTACAGAGATACATCAGATTCAATATCAGGCTTCTATAAAGTGAAAAAAAGGTGTGTAGTTTTTTTTTTAATTTTTGTGTAAGCTTGCTTTAACGGAATTCAAAGGGCATAGTAAAACTTTATTATCGGTAACTGATGCCCCGAGGAAAGAAAATGCAAACACCTAGTAAGGAACCTGAAAGCTCTAGCATGACTCATGAAGAAGAGGAAGAAATGCTACATGATATATCAAAATTACAAGAACAAGTGCAACAAATGTCACGCTCACAAAAGCTAACAGAAGCTAAGATAAGTGGTGTGGAATCTAAGGTAAATGGCGTGGAATCTAAGATAAAGGGAATGGAAGCTAAGATGGATGGCATGGAAGCTAAGATTGACGCTAAAATTGATGGCATGGACGCTAAAATTGATGGCATGGATGATAAGATGGATTAATTGAAGAAGTTGCTACAAGAAAGGGTCACTAATGGTGAAAAGGTAGTAAAGGAAACTCATGATGAGAATAAAAGAAATGTTAATCATGATTCCATAGACTCTAATGTTGGATCGAAGACTCACCATGTTCCAAAAATCGATATGAGGAAGTTTGATGGCAAGGATCCCGCCACATGGATATTACAGATGGAGCAATTCTTCGATCTCAATAATGTGCAAAACACACAAAAGGTACGTATGGCAACTTTATATTTGGAACCAAATCAGTTTGTATGGTATCAATGGCTTTGTTCTCGTAAACAATTTATCACTTGGGCAATTTTTACGGAAGAATTGATAGCACATTATGAGGATACAAAAAGCAACACTTTTTTTAGCCAATTGATAATCTCAAACAAAAGGGTTCAATAATGGAGCACATTGAGGAGTTCCAAAAATTGAACATAAGGGTAAAAGATATTCCAGAGGAGCATAGGATTGATGTGTTCATAGGGTCTTTAAAGGATAATATCCAACATGATGTGTGCCTTTGGGAACCTGATTCATTAGAGAAGGCATTCAGGTTAGCAAGAAAAATGGAAAGCAAAATTATGGCAACTAGGAAGCATACCATTCACAACTATAAAGATGGAAGTGTTGTTGCCCATAGTCTTCCACAACCTACAAGGTTGACACCACAACAATTGGAAGAAAAAAGAGCAAAAGGGCTTTGTTACAATTGTGATAGCAAATACACAAAAGGTCATAAGTGTGCTGAGAAGAAATTATTCTACATAGATTGTGAAGAGGAAGAAGAAAAGGAGCAAGAAAGGTCAAAAGAAGAGGATATATTCCAGGAACAAAGCCTAGATGAAGAACAAATAAATCCGACCATATCTTGTAATGCATTGGCGGGAATTACCACTCCTCAAACCATCAAGATAGAAGGACAAATCAAGAAGAAAAAGGTAATAGTGTTGATTGATTCAGGAAGCACCCACAATTTTATTCATTGTAGGGTAGCAAAAGAATTGAATTGCTTCCTATATCCAGCACCAGAGTGTCAAGTGATGATTGCAAATGGAGGAACAATAAATTGCTCTGGAAAGTGCCATAATATCAAGCTATCCATGGGAGAATATGTATTGACTAGCCCAATGCTTTCCATTCCAATGGGAGGTGCTGATGTTGTACTAGGAGTCCAATGGCTACAATCCTTGGGTACAATAGCTTTTAATTTTCAAGAACTTTTCATGAAATTTTCTGTGGAAGGAAAGGAAGTTGAATTAAGGGGTATTGCAGGGAAACCAGGAAAGATAATCAGCTCTAATGGTATGACAAAGCTTCTAAAAAAGGAGCAAAGGGGTGTAATTGCACAATTATGTTCGCTAGATGTTTCCACATTAGAATCATCTATTTCTCCAGATCTCCAAAAAGTCCTGGACAATCATTCCAAGGTATTTGAGACTCCCAAAGGTCTCCCACCTATGCGTGATCATGATCATGCTATTCATCTGATTCCAGGAAGTGTTCCTCCAAACATCAGGCCGTACAGATATCCCTATGTCCAAAAAAGTGAAATTGAACGTATGGTTGCAGAAATGCTAGAGGCTGGTATAATTCAACCGAGTCAAAGTTCTTTCTCTGCTCCAGTAGTATTGGTGCACAAGAAGGATGGATCATGGCGCATGTGTCCGGATTATAGGGAGCTCAACAAGCTCACTATTAAAGATAAGTTCCCCATTCCTGTCATTGATGAATTACTGGATGAATTGCATGGATCAATTTACTTCACCAAGTTGGATCTTCGTTCAGGATATCATCAAATCAGAATGAAGATTGAAGACATTCCGAAAACGACATTTAGAACTCATGAGGGTCATTATGAATTTTTGGTCATGCCTTTTGGCCTTACCAATGCACCTTCAACATTTCAAGGTTTGATGAATTCAATTTTCAAACCATTCCTTAGAAAATTTGTGTTAGTATTTTTTGATGATATACTTATCTACAGCAAGTCTTGGAAGGATCATGTTGAACATGTTGACAGGGTGCTACAACTATTGGAAGAGAAACAATTATATGCCAAAAGATCCAAATGTTTCTTTGGAGTCCAGGAGGTGGAATATTTGGGTCATATTGTATCTCATGAAGGAGTTAAGGTAGACCCTAGCAAAATTAAAGCCATTAAGGAATGGAAAATCCCCACATCCATAAAGCATTTGCGAGGATTTCTTGGGTTGACAGGGTATTATCGCAAGTTTGTTAAGAATTATGGGAGAATAGCAGCACCTCTAACAACATTATTGAAGAAAGATGCATTTTCATGGACTCCGGAAGCAACAAAGGCCTTTGAACATCTTAAAGAGGCAATGTGCCAAGCACCGGTCTTAGCTACACCGGACTTCACAAAAACCTTTATTGTGGAATGTGATGCTTCAGGAAATGGAATTGGTGCTGTTCTAATGCAAGATGAAAGACCCATTGCTTTTGAAAGTCGTCCAATCAAGGGAAAGTTTTTAAGAAAAGCTATTTATGAGAAGGAAATGTTGGCAATACTCCATGCACTTAAGAAATGGCGACCCTACCTAATGGGAAGACACTTCAAGGTAAAAACAGATCATGATAGCCTTAAATACTTTTTAGAACAAAGATTATCCTCTGAAGAGCAACAAAAGTGGGTCACAAAGATGTTGGGTTATGACTTTGAAATCATCTACAAAAAGGGAAGCAAAATGTGGTGGCAGATGCACTCTCAAGAAAGGATGAGGATGTGGAAGCATTGTTGTGCGCTATTTCTATTATCCAACCAGATTGGATAAATGAAGCAAGGGAGGAATGGAAGAATGACGAAGAAGTGTGGGCACTTATTCGAAAGCTACAACAAGATTCCAGTACGTCTGATACATTTAGCTGGAAAAATGATTCGTTATGGTACAAAGATCGCTTATACCTCTGTAAGAATTCCCAGCTAAAACAAAAGATTCTTATGGAATTGCACACTTCTCCCTTAGGAGGGCACTCAGGATTTTTAAAAACTTACCACAGGGTTAAGAAGGAATTTTTTTGGGATGGCCTTAAATCAGATATTCAAAAGTTTGTGGCAGAATGTTTGGTTTGCCAGCAAAATAAAGTTGAAACAATTAAGACACCGGGTCTATTACAACCTTTATCCATTCCAAGCCAACGTTGGGAGGAGGTTTCAATGGATTTTATCACAGGTTTACCCAAGTCTGAGGGAAAGAGTGTCATCATGGTGGTAGTTGACAGACTTACCAAGTATGCACACTTTTGTGCATTATCACATCCATTTAAAGCCAGTACAGTTTCTACTGCATTTATGGAAACAATTCAAAAGCTACATGGAAACCCAAAGATTATTGTAAGTGACAGAGATCCCATTTTCACTGGAAATTTTTGGACAGAATTATTTTCTTGTCTTGGTACTCAGTTAGCTCATAGCTCATCTTATCATCCTCAATCTGATGGGCAAACTGAGATAGTAAACAAATGTTTGGAAGGATATCTTCGTTGCTTTGTATCTGATAAACAGACACAATGGGTCAAATGGTTGCCTCTGGCTGAATGGTGGTATAACACTTCCTTTCATACAGCAACAAAAATGACCCCATTTATGGCACTTTATGGGTATCAACCACCATCCATCACATCATATTTAAGAGAAAATTCTAAGGTTCAGGCAGTGGAACATCACATCGAACATCAACAACAAGTCCTCCAACTCTTAAAGGATAACCTTGTGTTGGCACAGAATAGAATGAAACAACAGGCAGATCAACATCGCAGTGAAAGAAGTTTTGATGTAGGTGATTGGGTATTCCTACGGCTACAACCATATAAGCAAATGTCCCTCAAGCAAGCTAAGAAGGATAATAAATTATCACCAAAGTATTATGGTCCGTACAAGGTGTTGCAAAAGATTGGTACTATGGCATACAAATTGGAGCTTCCTGCAGCTTCTCGATTGCACCCAGTTTTCCATGTTTCATGTTTAAAGAAGGTTATAGGCGACAAGCTCCCAGTTCAAACAATATTGCCAGAACTTGACGAAGAAGGAAAAATTATATTGGAACCAGAAGCAGTTATAGAAACAAGAACTCGACAGCTACGAAATCGATCATTTCAGAGTACCTTATCAAGTGGAAGAACTTATCCGCTGAAGATTCCACATGGGAGGATGAGAATTTTATGCAGAAGTATCCTGAACTACTCAAGCGTTGAGGACAACACTTTTTTGAAGGGGAGGGGCATGTTGGGTCCCTATAATACTAGTGATTACCCCATTACTATTGTAGTTATACCCCTTATTTATATTGATGTACCCATGTAGTGCCCATATTGTTACTATTGTGCCACATAGAAGCCCACTATTGTTATTGTTGTGCCCTACAATATTATTGTTATGTAGGCTTTGATTGTATTGGGACCACTTAGACTCCTATATATAGAAAGGAGGTATTTTCATTTGTATCATCCAAGAATTGTTCATTTATGTAATGTAAAGGAGGTTGCCCCCTCGAAGAGGCTGAATTCTAAGGCGTGGATCTCTTTTTTCTATCTTTTTGTGAGCTGGTTTCATAACAGATACAAATCTATCCTAATGCAAGAACTATATGTGGATGCAAGATTTAAAGACTACTCTAAAAACAAAGAAGGAAAGTTGCTGCCTTATCAAATTTTTCTTGCCACTAAAATGCTTAGATAGAAGATGATGTGTTACCAATCATTTCGTCCAAACAATAAAAACAAGTTCTAAGATAAAAAGAAAGCACTTTCACTTCGCAAAAAAAGGAAATCAATTGAAAAGCAAGTTTAAGAAAGCAAAACTCAAAACTTTCAAAAGATTTTCTTTCAATCAAGCCAAGGAGTCTTTCTCAAAGAATGCTCTCAAAAACACTGACACCAATGATTGATGAATAGGCAACCAAACACTTTTGTGAATTGACACCTTTCAAATGATGAAAATCCAACAAAAATAAATGCGTTTGAAATCGCTCTTGACAATCAAAAGCAGTAATGAAAGTCCAAGAGATCAAAAGACAAGTTTCAAGAAAATGGTAACAAACAACTTTCCCGAAACGAAGGAGCAAATGGTCACAAAAATGGTTTCGTTAAGAAAACGAAAGGGTCACCAAAACAAAATGAACACAAAGATTGAATCCAATGTTCCTACTCTGCCAAAACAGAGCAATCAAGATTCTTAACCAGAAATCTTGTGTGTCAAAAAACAATGACGCTTGCAATCAACGAAAACAAGACTAATACTCCTTATAATTAGAGAGAGTTCAGAACAAGATGCCCCCTGTTAAACAGAGGACTGTTACTGGAAAATTACTGCTTCAAACTGACCCAAACCACCAGACAAACATTCAGCAGAAAGAAAATTTATAAATCTTGAAAATTATATAATATACGCGCCTACAGTGATATGCAGAATGCGTGTACACGCGACTGTAACTGAGGAAACCTGCGTATATGCGGGTTCACTTAGTTAAACTTGCGTATATACACTTCTGTAATCCAGCAAAACAGCGTATCTGAAGATTTTCAAGAAAAATAAAAAATACAGACTGAAAAAACTGGAAAAGCTTAGAGTTCAAGAACAGATCAGACAGTCAGAGCCAGCAAACATAGGGGTTGAGCCTTGATTGGCTTGAAGACTACCCAAACTAGGAACAACAAGAGTGTTGTTCCCCAGCGGAGTCGCCAATTCTGGTTGAGGGGAAAGTACCCCTAGGGTCCTTTGGGTTAAGACTCTACCAGACTGAAAATTGCTTATTCAAAGAAACACACACACAGCCATTATCTTTACTGTAAGAAAATTCTAATGTTGAGGGTACGTACCTAAGGTCCTACGTTCGAGAAGACGTTTAGGGTCCAAACCCTTCTTGGAGTTCCCTTCTTCTCCTTTGACCTGTAAAACAAACAAATCAAAGAACACAGCAGTACATGGACGAATACTTATCCATAAACCATCTTCATGCTATAAAGTTAGTTATAAAAATCTTTGAGTAACTACTTGCATAAGAACTCAAAACAAGAATCTCATAAGCACAAAGAAAGATTGTTTCGGGAACCAAGACGTGTTTCTTTATATAAAGGCAAGTAAAGTACATATAACGGAAAAATTTCACCTGAAACACCTTCAGCAGGCTCCAAGCAAAGCTTCCTCCCGGATTCGTTCCAGCCTCAAGCCTCCAACAAGAGCTCCTTCCAAGTCTTACTCAATGGTGATATAAAAGATGAATGATCACCAATACACATGGAAACAAGGGTTTCCTATGCAAAATGGGGGAAGTGCAGAAAGCACCAAGGACTTCAGACCTGGTCTAAGGGGAAAATCTCAGTATAATAATCTTGCTCTCCTTTTCTCTCCTCCTTAGGACTTCCCTTTGATGTCTTTTTATACCATCTCCAAAGTAGTTTTTTAGTTAGGAGTTGGTTGGGAACAGTTGGGCCACGGGCACTAACAGGTGATCAGCAGGTAAAACCCGCGATCTCCGCCCGAAAATAAGGAATATTTTTTTTTTAAGTGTTTTAATACATACACGCGGGTTGGGTATACACAGACCCGCGTGTACACGCGTTTAACTCAGGGCAATGTCGCGTATAAGAGATAAAACACTGTTTTTTAAATTTTAGGACCAGGTCTGGAAGGAGGGGTTGCCCTAGGCCATGAGTGCAGCATCACAAACCATAAGAGTGAGATTTGGAGCTATAACACTATATCATTTAATGGGAGTTGAGAGATATTTCTTTTCCCCATCATGTTAAGCATGTCTATCCACTCATCTCTAATGGCTTTTAATAAAAGAGTTTTCAAGGTTTCTTCATCTAAATTGTTCACTTTTGCTCTTTTCAAATTATAGTTGAATCTCTCAATCAAATCTTCTAAGTTTTCATCCTCTCTAAGCATCATTTTGAACACTTCATCTTTTTGATTAGTAGACATCCAATAATCCAAGTACCTATCCAAAAACGTTTTTTTTCATGTCATTCCATGTTCTAATGGATTGAGTGACTAACCCCATGAACCATTTCAAAGCAGCTACTTTCAATGTTGAAGGAAACAATTTAAGGTTTTGAGAGTCTTCTAGATAATCATAAGTTCTGCACAAACTTCAAACTCAAATAAAAATGTTTCAGGATCCTCACTTTTCAACCCATAGAAGTTTGGGAGGACAAAAGGTGAGATAGTTTTCATTGTGGCATTTGTTTCCTCATCCACTATAGGGAATCCAAAAGAATTACCTATTTCCCTATTTCCTCTATCTCCTCCATTATTTCCTCTACCTCTCTCTCTACCCCCTCCTCAAAACAGTGAGAATTCTCCATCTTGTTCCTCTTCTACCATTATAGTTTCTTCAGAGTCAGTATAGGGTTCAACTTGCAAGGTTACTTCCTCCTCCTCTGGTTCTTTTATTAATGGAATATGGGAGAGGAGTTCTACTTCTTCTTCCTCACCAGATATTCCTAATTCTTCAACTACAATGTGTTCTCCTGTGGAGGTAAAAAAAACTATTCCTGCTGTTGGAGATTCGAAATTTTTCTCCCCTATGATTGTCTTGATAGATGAAGTAGGAGATTCTTTTGATTGGATTTCTGCCCCTGGAATTCCAGGAGTCTTATGGCTAGGAGTATGAATTTAGGATGAAGGTGTGTCTTTTCTTGTTCTTGGTGGAGTAGGTGGTGTTGTAGGAATTGAACTTTTGCCCCTAGTTATAAATCTACCCCTAGAGTCTCTTTCTTTATGCATGTCATTGTTTTTTTTTTTGAATGTAAGATATAAGGCTATCTAGTTACACTTCCCAAGCAACGACGCCAAAATGTTTGGACAATTTAGTGTCCTAAATTGTTTTACATAAATTATCAATCCGGGTATCGTACACTGATGAAATGTAGTGCACTGTTTGTGCTAGATAACCCTTCATACTTCGTTGTTTTTGTGTTTTATGTTGTTTTGGGGGTTCTTGGTCTTTAGTTCCTAATAATTTACAGTGTAATTATCAAAAACTTAAATCTATCTTTTGTAAAGACTGCTCAAAATCTAAAGATGAAAACAAAGCTTAAGAAAGACTTGGAAGCAGAGCTTAAGCAAGAAATGAAAACAAAGTTTCTATTCCTGTTTCACTATTATTTCCAAATCATGAATTAAAACCAAAAGTGAAATTTGCAATTGATGTCTAACTAATTACAAAAATAAAACTAAATGAAATACTTAGTTACTCTGCCTCTCAATTTTGGAAGAAAGTCTTGTGATGACATTTGAGGAATTTTGTACTTCATTATTCTAAGAGAAAACAAATACAGAGATGCAACAAAGACTCATTGCATAAATGAAATGTTCAACCACTTAGTTTAGGATGAATTATCAACTTGAAGGGTTTTTCAGAAACATTCATTAACACCATGAGTCAGTAAACTAGAAAGAAAATGGCAAAGACAGTAAATGGCACTGATCAGTGTAATTGAGAATTTAAAGACTAGTAAAACAATGAATGAAGTAGACTAAATTACATTACTGAGTTTCAACTTCTAACTACTGATAAAAACAAGAAAGAGATCAAGAAAAAAGAAGCTACTCTAAATTATGAATACTATTAATAAGAAAATGATGAAAATTGCATTATAAACATTGTTAGTAAGAAAATGATTATAAACGCTGTGAAAGAGAATGATGAATTTATAGTTTAACAAGAAGAGGAAAAATAAAATGAAATGAAACCTTTTTCAGTGCAGGGGCCCTATGCAACTGATTAGGCTATGCTTGCGTAATCAACTCCAAGAAAACTCCTTCAAATTTCCATAAAACATGCGGTCTTCATATTAAAAACAGGGGCACAAAATGCCCAGGAATTACAGAGTTTAAAACTTCGATTTCATAATAAAACTGTCACTATGACTACTAACTTCTTCGGTCCTTTACATAGGTTTTTATAAGAAAAACCATACAACTGTTTGTGGAGAAAAACATGCCATAGCCAAACACATAGAAAACAGATATGCAGAATTTCTTTCTCGGCTGCTGGAAACATAAATCCAAGACATGCTGGCTATTGGATTCAGTTGTACAAGTGGCTGTTGGAGTTCGTAGGTACAGGTAGTTATTCTGAATAACGCTTCCTATCACTGTGAAACGTGTTAATTAACCACGAGACAGAGTCCTGTTACCTTCGGTCTCCGCGTTTGACTTATCCATTGACCGTAGTCTTATGCCATCTTCTTTGTCGACCTAGGCTAAGTGAATAGGACACAGTCCATGTCACGATGATTTCCAAGCTGCCCATGTAGCTAGTTTATCTTTCCGACACCTGGAACCTATTAGAGTATGAAGGTAGCTGCGGAACAACCGATTAAATGCAAAATAGGCTACGTTCCGTAGCTAATATACAAAAATTTATTCAAACAACAAAACATAAAAACATAACATTTAAATCACTAGATGTCCTCCTCAAGACAGTATATACTAGTTGTTGTGATGAAAATGCATCTTTTTCATGAAAAAAGAAAAAAAAAATTACTGAAGAAATAGTAATTTTAAAGCTCAACATTAAGAAACCCTAACCGTACCCTTAAGAACAAATTCCTAATTCATAAATATCTAAAACCCTAATTCCTAAATTCTAAAATCCTACTCCTATTCCAATTAAAATTTGTAAACTCTAAATGTTATTCATACAAACAAAAATATTATTTAAAAAATAAAAAATAAACTTCAATTTTTTTTTATGATACATTCTTTGACATTAATAATTTTTTATATATGATACTACATCCAACGCATGCTTTTGCAAATTAAAAAAAAAGGAAAGCAATACATGGCATCTCCACACTAGACGTAGCACTCAACTCCACCTATCACTCAAGCTTCATAACGGCTGCAACTCCTTTAATGTCGGCCCCGCTATATGCAAACTATCATATATATATACATGACAAAATGAAAAAATATATATATATTTATATATATGACAAAATGAAATTATATATGGAAATCAGAGAAAAGATATATATACGCAGATCAGAGAAAGAAGATATATGCGCAGATCACAAAAAAGATATACGCAGATGACAAAAAGGATATACACAGATCCAAAAAATATATACGCAGATATGAAAAAAAATATATATATAAAGAAAATAAAAATAGCGAGGAGCATCTATACGCAAAAGGGAAAAATATACGTGGAACAACGGATTTGCAAGATCGATTTAGAATTTTTTTTGGTATAGAGCTCGGTTCAGTTGTGAAGAATGAAATGGCTTTGACGTAAGACAAGGTTATCATATTTGTATAACAACAAATATTTTGACGTGGGCAACATTCTCGGATCAGGGATATAGCTACATGATTTTGCCCTGTGCGTAGAAGAACCAAAGATTACAAATTCGAAACAACACTCAGATCTCTGATTGAAGGCTTAGACTACAGTCCTATACCTACTTCTCTCATCTTCGGACCTGTGGAAATCGGATTAGTAAACAACCCTCATCTTTTCAGCTCATATTTGATTGTAGTGGGCAGAGATCAATTCCTTGAAGGTTCAGACACCTTGAAGACAACATTGTAAAGTTCGGTCAGGCCTTTCTGTCTTTGCAGCAAGATACCTACAAGACTGCCTTGTATTCTTTCGTGATGAATTTCTAAACAGTGGTGACAAAAGCAATTCAGATCATCTTTATGGTGATTGTGCTACTGGATCGTGATTCTGATTACACTCTTGACAGTGGCTTGAAGCTGGTAATCTCCGTGTATACCATTGCAAGACTATGGTATCATGTTAGCTGTGAACCAAAGTATAATCTGAACACTGAGTTACCTTGGGGCAGATTGAAAAAGAACACTCAAGTAAGTACATTACTCAATTTTATTAAAGATCTTGTGGAGTGGCTTGTTGAAGTGAAATTGGAGACAATTGAAGAAGTTATTTGAAGATCTTTTGTTGTGTACCATGAAGACACTTTGAAGAATTTGTGGGTACCTTGTTTGAGGTCTTTGTGGAGTGGTTTGGAAGAAGATTCCAAATTGGAGCCCTCCTGATGAGTAGCTTTGACTGACCTTGGAGACACAGTTGAATATGTTATGGTGGTATATCTTGAAGATAACATTGAAGACCATGATGCATCGCTGATGTCATCATGACGTAACTTGGAGAAATTGCTTGGGTATGATGAAGAGCAGTGGTGACACCTTCTAAGAGATCAAGGTTGTCATTGATGATGTAGCGTGGAACACTATAGTGAAGCGGTAGATTGACATGGCTGGTTGAAGAAGATATTGGGAGCAGTGAAATACTATCAAACACATCTAGACAAAGTATGAGAGTTGGTTGGAGCCAAGAGGGTTGGTGCCTAGAGGTTGGAGCCAAGAGGGTTGGTGCCTAGAGGTTGGAGCCTCAAACAACAAGGTTGGTGTTGGAAATAATACTGAGAGGGGGGGTGAATCAGTATTATCAGATCAATCAATCTTTTCAATTTCATACTCAGAAACATATACGCTACTTCAATTAAGTGAACCCGCGTGTACACGCTACTGTGTCTAATGAAACTTGCGTATATCCAGAGATCTTATAATTCAGTTAGCTTAATCTTCAGTAAATGCATCAGATCATTATTAAGCATATTAACAGTAAACAGGTGCAGAATAACAGAACAGAACATCACACAAGAGCCACACACATGAACACAAAGATATAAGGTGGAAACCCAATGTGGGTGAAAACCACCTGCTGCAAGTCATCTCAATCTTCTTCGTAATAAGAAAATCCTTTTACAATATTTGTACTGGTGCAGTCTTATACCAGTACGGGAGCTACAACCCCCTTTGCTCTTGTACTAGCCGATCCATTTACTAGTACGCAGGCTGCTACCTGCTACAATGCTCCAAAGATCTCCTTTAGCTTTTGTACTAGCTTAGATACTAGTACGTAGGTGCTTGCCTACAATCTTCTCACCTCCAGGTATCACTTTTCATCAATTTTCAGACTGGATACACTGAAGCACAACACATAATCTGAAAGGCCACTTTTCATCCAATTTTCATACTGGACCCATAACTATCATTGAAGCTCAAAACTATCATCAAACTCTGAATCACTGAAACCCTGTTAACAACAGTCACCAGAACACAGAGCAGACACAGAACTCTGTAATAACCATCAGATCCATCTGCAACTTCAAATATCAAGCTTTACAATGTATACGCTACTTCGATGAATCAAACCCGCGTGTATACGCGCTTTTATCAAAGACAACCCGCGTACAGATCTAAAAATAATTTCTCATAACTTGCAGCTGTACCAGACATCAGTCATACTCATATCACTTATAGAATAATACATGCGTCAGTATGTAGATCTAGAATAAGCATCATAAAGATAGTTCATTTCAAACCATTTGATCCCGATCTCTCCTTAGATCTAGTTCTCCATCAACCGATGAGATCTCTCCTTAGCTCAGATTAAGCAATGCATCATCAACCCATAACCTGCATACTGGATCTCATACTTCTTCAGATATTCAAGACATTTCAGATGCACTTGCCTAATGATTTCCTTCCCTTTATATAGCCTTAGGCCTTGTTCAATACCAAGAGCCAAAACCATAGAAATCCAATACCATCAACTTCAAAACTAGGGATCAACACGTCCGCCGAGACGCCAAGGTCCAAAACCATAGGCACAACTTCCAAGGAATAACCGCCATGGACCAAAGGTACTTTTCCACATACACGCGCTTTTGCTGAATCCAACCTGCGTGTACACGCGACTTGGGCTTAACGAACCTGCGTGTATGAACTTTCTCTTCTTCTTATAGTCTGATCATCAAATGCTTGCTGCTGACCTTCTGTACTATGAGTTGTCATCAGTGAGGTTTGCCATCAAGGACAACACTTATCTCATAATGCCAACAATCTCCCCCTTTGGACTTGATGGCAAAGCTAACTTGTCACACTTAGAACTATCATCTGATTCCTTTGAGCTGTCCTCCATCAGTCACATCTGATATCTCTTCTGAAGATTCACCCAGTTATACATAAGTGAGATATTCTTCTATGAGAGGGTTGCCATCAAGTACAACACATGCATCATAATGCCAACAATCTCCCCCTTTGGACTTGATGGCAACAACACCAAATCACTCTCCCCCTTTGACATCAAGGGCAAAGGGTGGACCAAGATATTCTCTTCCTTTGCTGAATCATTCCACTGTCCATGCTCCCCCTGAGTACCTGCTGAAATCTCTGAATAATCTCCCCCTTTGTATATGCCAAGGTGTAACAATCTGTCAATGCTCCCCCTGAGTACATGCCAAGTCTCTGTACTGCTGAAGTGTGTTGTTCATGCTCTTCCTGACTGTAGGCAAGATCTGCATAAGATGTTCTTCAAGAAGAACATGACTCTATACATCATAAAAGACCTTCCTATCACCAAAGACTCATACATACATCCATCTCTCAACTAAGTGAGGATATACAAAAATTGACTCATCCACCCAACCAAGTGGGGATACATCAAAAGTTTACATATGACAACCAATCATATTGCATCAATCATCCCAGGCATAGTGGGGAAACCAAAATAGGCCGTTACATGACCTTGACACCATAAATGAGATACATGACATAGCGACAATAGATCTAGACCAAGACTTATGAAAGTCACAAATAACTGATATCGCCAGCATCTTGTCAATCAGCATTCAGATCAGCAACCAAGAGATCCTTTTGTTCTTCCTCTGACTTTGATTCACCTGAAATCAACAACAACTTGTGAACTAGAACCAAAGGCTTCTAAGATAATGCCAACAATGCATCATTGGAAGATTATCTGCTCCCCCTGAACCTGTGCCAGATGATCTCTGTCAGACCTATATCAGACTTTCTGCAACCAACATCTGTCCCTGCTGATTTCCTTCAAATCTCCATATACGCGTTTGTATACACATAAACAAGCGTATATACGCAGATATACCTTACGCAACACGCGTACACCATATACGCGACTATCCCCTTGTAAAACTGCGTATGCACGCGGATATCCTTTAAACAATACGCGTACACAAATTTCCATATCATCAACCTGTAAATGTCCTGTAGAGAATAGGTCATCAACCTATAACAAGGTATGTCTGCATCAATTCATCCCCTTGAACAGAATTCAGAATCATTCACATTGTATCATGTGTGAAACCACCATAGCCATTTCATCAAGCTCTACATGATCCAAGTATCATTACTTGGGAACATCTGCATCAATTAACATATGTAAGGATCAACCTATCATCATATAGATAAGAACTCATCACCATGTCTTCAATAAAGCAACTTTGAGTAGTCATCCATGTATCAGCACTAAGTATCTTGAGCTCAAATTCTTTTGACAAAGATTCTTGATATCATCATCAGCAACAATCCTTATCCGCATGAGTGCCTGCATCATAACTGTATGATATTTATGCATATGACAACAGCAGTATATAAAGTGAGGAAGATGTGTATTCAAGCTTTGTACTTCTCCTTGTTCTTATGAAGATCACCATGTAAGCACCATATATGCATCATCAAAGAATCAATCATAAATCTGATCTGAACATCTTCTATGTAACTCCAAGAATCATATGAGAGTTTATCATAGACAACTCACAATAGCAAGATATATCATTTAGCCATATAAGAATCATCACCAAGGATTATTAACCATAATGCCAACATTGAATTGCTAAAGGCATATGCTCCCCCTCAACCTGTGCCATCTGTTAGATCTGATTATGTATATATATCAGCAATAAGCATCAAAACATCATCATCCTCAAGTTAGGATAAAAAACACTTCTAGACATCATACAAGTAACAAATCATTTCCACACATCCTCAGCAGACTGTAACCAATAGAGCAAATAATAGACTGAATCATATCAGATCCTTTTTCTGATCCTGTCCCCACTGCTTTTCCTCAGACTGACATATACGCGACTTTGAAGTGTCTAACTCGCGTATACACGCGACTTCCATTTAAGGAACTTGCGTATGAGATTCAGAACACTGAAGTTTTACACCTTCAGCTCCCCCTGAGTCTGATATGTCTGTGCTGTGCTGTGTCTCAGTACATTGTGCTGACTGTACTTCCTTCTTCCTCCATATCTTCAAGTGTGATGAGGTTTTCTTCTTTTGGTGTGATGTCCATCCTTTGTTCCTGCATTCCTTTGCTATATGTCCAGGCTTGTTACATGTATAACATCTTACATGTTTCATATTCCTCCTGTAGCAATCAGCAGCTTTGTGACCATACATATTGCACGCAAAGCAATATCCATTAAAGTACCTTGATTGAGATGACCTGTCCGCATAATGGTCTTGAACTCTTCTTCTTCTACATCTAGCTGCAACATGTCCAAGATTATGACATACATAACATTCAACATTATTCATAGGAGGAGTAAAAGATTTTCTTTGAGGAGTTTCTTTCCTTGATTGTTGATGGGGTTGACCTTTCATCTCCTTGTTGATCATCTTAGATTTCTCTTTAGAGTTCCTTGCCTCACCTTGTGGACTAGATTCACCTTCAACAGATTCTTGAAAACCAAGACCAGTCTTGATAGCAGGAGACCTTTGACTACTAAGAATATCATCCAAGACTTTAGAACTATCTTGAAATCGTAAAAGCTTATCCTTTTCTTCTATTTTACCTTTCAAGATATTTACCTCAACTTGAAGTTGTTCCTCCTTTTCTAGACATTGCTTCTTCATGTCTTCTTCATCTTTCCTTCCTTCTTCCAACTGATGCCTTAGTTTGAGAATCTCCTTTTCTTGTTCTTCATTCAGATCCTGCTGCATTTGACGAACTCGGAAGGCACATTCTAGTTGAGATTTTAAGCTGGTGACTTCGTTTTCTTGTTTTGCAATAGCTTGGAGTAGATCTGTATTCTGCTTCTTTGATTCTTCAAGATCTCCTTTTAGTGAGGGGATTGTAGCTTCAAGATTTTCATAGTAGCTGGATCTATCTTTGAGTTTCTTGATGGTTGTGCTTCTTTCGTTGACTTCTTTTCTTAATGATGTCACTTCATGCTGCAATTTTTGACATTGGTCTTCCTTGTCCTTGAGTAGCTTTCTTTCCTTGTTTCCTTCTTCTAGTTGGGCCTTTAGTTTGGTAACTTCTTCTTTGAAAGCACATTCCCTTTTGTTCAATAGATCTTGTTGATCTTTAACTTTGTCTGCAAGCCTTCTAAATACTGCCTCTATTTGACATTTTTCTTGCTCACCCATAAAAGCATGTTCAGTAGTTTCACTATCACTTCCATCACTTTCACAAGGAAATATAGCAGGAACATCAGAGGATAATACATTCATACCTGATAATGATTCTGAATCTGAATCTGATTCTGAATCTGAAGAACTTCTTATACCTAATCCCCAATCGACTCTCCCACTGTCATAGATCTCTTGAGATGTCTTCTTCTTCTTATGAGCTTTCTTCTTAAGTTTCTTTCCCATTGATCCACGGATCTCCTTCAAGCGATCAAGCTTCTATCAAAGGACCTGCTCTGATACCAATTGTTGGAAATAATACTGAGAGGGGGGGTGAATCAGTATTATCAGATCAATCAATCTTTTCAATTTCATACTCAGAAACATATACGCTACTTCAATTAAGTGAACCCGCGTGTACACGCTACTGTGTCTAATGAAACTTGCGTATATCCAGAGATCTTATAATTCAGTTAGCTTAATCTTCAGTAAATGCATCAGATCATTATTAAGCATATTAACAGTAAACAGGTGCAGAATAACAGAATAGAACATCACACAAGAGCCACACACATGAACACAAAGATATAAGGTGGAAACCCAATGTGGGTGAAAACCACCTGCTGCAAGTCATCTCAATCTTCTTCGTAATAAGAAAATCCTTTTACAATATTTGTACTGGTGCAGTCTTATACCAGTACGGGAGCTACAACCCCCTTTGCTCTTGTACTAGCCGATCCATTTACTAGTACGCAGGCTGCTACCTGCTACAATGCTCCAAAGATCTCCTTTAGATTTTGTACTAGCTTAGATACTAGTACGTAGGTGCTTGCCTACAATCTTCTCACCTCCAGGTATCACTTTTCATCAATTTTCAGACTGGATACACTGAAGCACAACACATAATCTGAAAGGCCACTTTTCATCCAATTTTCATACTGGACCCATAACTATCATTGAAGCTCAAAACTATCATCAAACTCTGAATCACTGAAACCCTGTTAACAACAGTCACCAGAACACAGAGCAGACACAGAACTCTGTAATAACCATCAGATCCATCTGCAACTTCAAATATCAAGCTTTACAATGTATACGCTACTTCGATGAATCAAACCCGCGTGTATACGCGCTTTTATCAAAGACAACCCGCGTACAGATCTAAAAATAATTTCTCATAACTTGCAGCTGTACCAGACATCAGTCATACTCATAGCACTTATAGAATAATACATGCGTCAGTATGTAGATCTAGAATAAGCATCATAAAGATAGTTCATTTCAAACCATTTGATCCCGATCTCTCCTTAGATCTAGTTCTCCATCAACCGATGAGATCTCTCCTTAGCTCAGATTAAGCAATGCATCATCAACCCATAACCTGCATACTGGATCTCATACTTCTTCAGATATTCAAGACATTTCAGATGCACTTGCCTAATGATTTCCTTCCCTTTATATAGCCTTAGGCCTTGTTCAATACCAAGAGCCAAAACCATAGAAATCCAATACCATCAACTTCAAAACTAGGGATCAACACGTCCGCCGAGACGCCAAGGTCCAAAACCATAGGCACAACTTCCAAGGAATAACCGCCATGGACCAAAGGTACTTTTCCACATACACGCGCTTTTGCTGAATCCAACCTGCGTGTACACGCGACTTGGGCTTAACGAACCTGCGTGTATGAACTTTCTCTTCTTCTTATAGTCTGATCATCAAATGCTTGCTGCTGACCTTCTGTACTATGAGTTGTCATCAGTGAGGTTTGCCATCAAGGACAACACTTATCTCATAATGCCAACAGTTGGTGCCTTGGAGAATAGGGTTGGAGCCCTAGAGGATTGAAGTCCTCAAGAATCTAGGTTGGTGCCTAAAGAAGATAAAGGATTGGATTCCTTGGGGTCGGTGCCCCAAAACTGATAGGGTTGGTGCCTTGAAGGATAGGGTTGGAGCTCTAGAGGATTAGGGTTAGCTCTAGAGGATCAAAGTCCTCAAGAAACTAGGTCGGTGCTTGAAGCAGATATGGGATTGGAGTCAATGGGGTCGGTGTCTCAGAATTGACAAAGTCGGTGCCTTGAAAATTCCAAGTTGGTGCTTGGCAACAGGTTGGAGCCTGGGAGATTGAATATTGGTGTCTTCATCTAGGGTTGGAGCCCTACATATATTGTACTTGATTTATTAAATAAATTAATAAAAGAACATATTCTTATTGTTGTTTATTTTGTGCTCTAAATATAAGTGATCTAACTGGTAAAAGCAACAATTGAAAATGAATACTGATTCACCCCCCCTAAGTATTTCCAACAATTGGTATCAGAGACAGTACATTTACTCAAAGCCTAACAGCTTGAAGATTGATCATTAGAACATAAATGGTGAAGCCAAGGAAGAAAGTCTCCAATCCTCTTAAAGATGTGTCTCCCTCAACCACCGAAATTAAAGTCAATTGATCCAGGTGGATGTTGGTGGCCACCCACCTATCTCACTTGGATCCCCACAACTGTCTCTTTCAGTTTTTCAGTTTCTGTAATTGTAGCACAATTTACTATTTTTAGCAGTTTTTCGGGTCTTGAACTTTCAGAGCTATTTTGGGGCCCTAAACGACGTTTTTTTGGAAATCTGGGAGCAACATGGATCCATGGACCGATGTTGCTCTTCTCAAAGTTATAGTTCTCAGACAGATATTTCTAACGAGCTATAAACGGAGATCGGGTGCCAAAGTTATGACCCCGGGAAATTGATGTACCAATTTACCCAAACGGGGCCCACAATTTGGCATTTTATCTTCTAGGGTTATGTTTTGGGATGTTAAGGGTTTTCCATTGTTTCTCAACAATAAATAGGCCTTCGAGCCTCATTGTAACTCAGTTCAGAGGCACGTAGCCGCCACATCTCTTCTAAGAGATAAGCTACCATTGCCCTAGTTGGTTTATTTCCATTTCTGTTTGTAAGCATATTTCAGCGTTTTGCATTAATGAAATGAAGTATTATTTCCGCTACATCTCTGTGTTTATGGTTATCTCTGTAATTTGTTGCGTTCCTGTTTAAATCAAGATCAGTGGTATCAGAGCGGTCAAGCTTCAAAGCTTAAATCATGTCCTCAACCCTTTGGGGACATGATTTAAGCTTCAAGCTTAAATCATGTCCTCAACCCTTTGCAAGACCAGCCCGCAAATCTCGATGGCCTCCCATGGCGGATGAAAAGAAAGACGAGGGGGCAAGAGATCCTATCAAAATCTTGCTCGAAGAAGCCCTCGAGCTACCAAGGAACGCGATGATGGACAACTTTGCGCAGATCCTTCAGCGGCTACTCATAGGTGACGCATCGGCTTCCAGCAGCTACTTTGGAAATGCCATGCCCTTTAAGGTACAAGTTAGTTTTGAAATCCCCATCTTCAAGGGTCAAATAGACGCAGATGTCATAGATAAATGGAGCACAACATTCCTCCATTCCTTCACTCGCACCAAGTGTTCAATGTGGACCGCCGTCGACCATTCTTCCCACCATCACTGGACACATCCGAGATTGCAGAACAACTCACTAGGGACTAAGTTTAGTAGATGGAGGAACTCAACGCAATGGGGAGCATTGCTTCCTAAGGGGGGAGGAATAATCCAGGTGGATGTTGGTGGCCACCCACCTATCTCACTTGGACCCCCACAACTGTCTCTTTCAGTGTTTCAGTTTCCATAATTATAACACAACTTACTATTTTTAGCAGTTTTTCGGGTCATGAACTTCCAGAGCCTTTTGAGGCCCTAAACGACGTTTTTTTGGAAATCTGGGAGCCCAAAGTTATAGTTCTCGGATAGTTCTTTCTAACGAGTTATTGTACGCATCAAATGGAGATTGGGTGCCAAAGTTACGACCCCGGGAAATTGATGTACCAATTAACCCAAACGGGGCCCACAATTTGGCGTTTCATCTTCTAGGTTAGGTTTTTGGATGTTAAGGGTTTTCCATTGTTTCTCAACAATAAATAGGCCTTTGAGCTTCATTGTAAAACAGTTCAGAGGTATGTAGCTGCCACATCTCTTCTCAGAGATAAGCTACCATCGCCCTAGCTGGTTTATTTTCATTTCTGTTTGTAAGCATATTTCAATGTTTTACATTAATGAAATGAAGTATTATTTCCACTACATCTCTATGTTTATGGTTATCTCTGTAATTTATTGCGTTCCTATTTAAATCTGGATCATCAATCAATTTGTGAAGGCTCCTTTGTTCAATGGAAACTTTGATATATGGGAGGAAATAATGAGGAATTTCTTAAAAACTCAAGGAATTGAAGTCTGGAAATCGGTGATTGCTGATAGCATGATGGATGGAGAATCCAAGGAACATAATACAAAAGCAATGAAAGCAATCTTGAATGGGCTACTTGATTCTATGAAGGCCAATTTTGAAAAATGTCCGTCAACAAAAGTCATATGGGATAAACTTCATGATCTTCACTCAAAAAGAGCATTGACAATGATCTCTAGTAAAGAAAATGTGGAAAACAAGAAGGAAATCTAGAGTCGATCAAGGAAGCTGAAGATAAGAGATGAAATCAATGCTAAAGAAGACCTAGAAGATGAAGTGAATGAAAAAGAATTTGAAGAAGATCTCCTCACTAAGCTTATGGCTGCCATGGAAGAGATTACCAATTTGAAAAAGTAAAATGAGGAACTTAAGAAGAAAGCACAAGTTGGTGACTAGGACAAGACAAGGAAGGAAGTTGACCTTGTCAAGCTTCAAGTACAAGAAATAGATGAGGAGCTCACCAAGATTAAGGAATAATTTCATCAAAACAAGATAAATCATCATGAAGAAGTCATATCCATGACAAATCAATTGGATAAGGCAAAGAAACTGGAAAATACCTTGTTAAGCCAACTTTAACAAAGGCACAAGAGCTTGAACAACCTTGAAGAAGGGATTGGTTAATACAAGGAAGAGGTATCCTCCCTTAGATCTCAACTAGAAGAAGCAAGGAAACAAGCACAAGGAGTTGAGAAGGTGATGGAAGCTTTGACATTCATCGAAGGAAAAGTGGATGAAGCAAAAAAGGAGAGAAACACCATGATATGTCAACTAGAAGAAAAAGATGATGACATCACCAAGTAAATATTAGAAATCGCTTCTCTTAAGGCCCAATCATGTGAAGCAACCAAGATAGAGGAAGAAATGGAGATCATTCCATCAAAGATGGATGAAGAATGCAAGAAATAAAGGAAGAAATTGTCTTTCTTAAACAGGAATTTGACTTGATGAATAAGAACTTGAAAAGTTCTCAAACCGTAGATGACATCCCAAGTCATTAAAGGTCTCCCCTCGATAAATAAGGTCTTGGCTATGTAGGTGAATCCTCAAGCAAGAATTATAATGTTTCAAACAAGGATGTGTGGAAGCCTGGAAGAAATGTTGATGCTCCCAACAAAGGCAAGAGTCAAGTTGACATTGGAAGAAATACTACTCCAATAAGAAATGAAGATAGTGTTAAGGATGCAAAAAGCGATGGTTATCATCAAAGGATCCCAAGGCAAAAAGACTTCAGAAGTACATCAAGGAAACTTTCTTCTCCTAGGTATCAAAGTTTATTTCTTGGTTAATGATATTCTTGTACAAACTTTGGGCACATGGCAAAAGATTGTAGGGCATATCACAGAGATAAACTTAATGGTCCCCGTCAATCTCCAAGAAGAAATTTTGCAATAAGAAGTCATGATTTTTTATACATGAACAATTATATAGAGTGCTTCAAGTGCCATAACATTGGACATATGGCACGTGATTGTAGCTTGACTTGGGCCCCTACACAAGAAAGAACCATACCAAAGCAAAAGGTTACACAAGTCTGGAGAAGGAAGCAAATACCATCTGGAAGTCTCTTGAACTCTCCAGCGAACAACACATGTTGTTGACTTGATGATGTCATCCTCGATATTCCAAGTATTTGATGGGGAGACTCTACCAAAAACAAGACCATGCATACATTTAGGGGGAGCTTAAGATGATTAGGCATTCTTGCAGAAGCTATCTGTGAATGGGTCTTATGAAATCCTTGATGATCTATATGGACAATCATTCTTTGATAGATCATCTCTCAAGAACACTCCTTGAAGAATATAATCCTTATTCATCCAATGGATTATTATTGAAGATCTCTTTCACTTGATCCCTAGCTAGTAATCTTTCATGAGGGGGATTTGATTCATCACATGAAGGAATTTAAGCACATCTATCTTGGACCATAATGCTAGATGAAAGAACACCATGACAGAGGGAGTAACATACCTATGAAGAACTACTATTAATGAAGAAAAGAAGCAGCCTGGCAGGGGGAGTACTTGGGCACCCCGTTTGTGATTGATGTCAAAAGTGGAGAGAATGTTGGAAGAGCAAGAATATTGCTATCAATGGCAAAGAGGGAGATTGTTAATCTAGGTTGTCATTGATGTCAATAGTTGATCGTTGATATAACAATGACTGAATGGCAAATATTCTTGAAAATGCTAAAAGATGAATACAACTCTTGTTTAAAATAGTGAAATGTCAATCATGTTAAAAAACCCTAACCCTACCCTTAGGAACAAATTCCTAATTCATAAATATCTAAAACCCTCATTCCTAAATTCAATAATTCCTAAATTTTAAATTCCTACTCCCATTCCAATTAAAATATGGAAACTCTAAAAATTATTCATACAAAAATATTATTTAAAAAATAAAAAATAAACCTCAAAACATTTTTTTAATGCTCCATTCCTTGACATTAATAAATATGATACTACATCCAACTCATGCTTTTGCAAATTAAAAAAAAGGGAACGAAATACATGGCATCCCCACACTAGACGTAGCAGTCAACTCCACGTGTCACTCAAGCTTCATGTCGGCTTCAACTCCTTTGATGTGGCCCCCCCCATATGCCAACCATCATATATACATATTCTTCTGTGATAAACATTTGTTAAAATCTCAAATCAGTCAATACTTGATACATCGAACCTGTGCGTAGGACCACAGCTTACAAGTTCGAAACAACACTCATATCTCTGATTGAAGGCTCGGACTACAGTCCTGTAGCTGCTTCTCTCATCTTCAGACTTATGGAAATCGGACTAGTAAAAAACCCTCGTCTCTTCAGCTCATATTTGATTGCAGTGGGCAGAGATCAGTTCTTTGATGGTTCGGACACCTATTGTAAAGCTCGGTCAGACCTTTCTGTCTTTGCAGCAAGACACTACAGGACTGCGTTGTATTCTCTGGTGATGAATTTCTAAACAGTGGTGACAAAAGCAATTCAGATCATCCTTTATCTCGGTTGTGCTACTTGACTGTGATTCTGATTACACTCTTGATAGTCGCTTGAAGCTGGTAATCTCCCTGTATACCATTGCCAGACTCTGGTATCATGTTAGCTGTGAAACAAAGTATACTATGAAGACTGAGTTACCTTGGGGCAGACTGAAAAAGAACATTCAAGTAAGTACATTATTCAAGGTTGTTAAAGAAGATCTTGTGCAGTGGCTTGTTGAAGTGAAATTGAAGACTTTTGAAGAAGTTATTTGAAGATCTTTTGTTGGGTACCATGAAGACACTTTGAATAATTTGTGGAGACCTTCTTTGAAGTCTTTGTGGAGTGGTTTTGAAGAAGATCCCATATTGGAGCCCTCTTGATGAGTAGCCTTGATTGACCCTAGAGACACTGTTGAATACATTTTGGTGGGATATCTTAAAGATAACTTTGAAGACCATGATGCATCATTGATGTCATCATGAGGTAACTTGGAGAAATTGCGTGGGTATGATGAAGAGCAGTGGTGACACCTTCTAAGAGATCAAGGTTGTCATTGATGATGTAGCGTGGAAGACTACAGTGAAGTTGGAGATTGACATGGCTTGTTGAAGAAGATATTGGGAGCAGTGAAATATTATCAAACACATATAGACAAAGTATGAGAGTGGGTTGGAGCCCAGAGGGTTGGTGCCCGAAGGTTGGAGCCTTGAACAACAAGGTTGGTGCCTTGGAGAATAGGGTTGGATCCCTAGAGGATCGAAGTCCTCAAGAATTTAGGTTGGTGCCTAAATAAGATAAAGGATTGGAGTCCTTGGGGTTGGTGCCCCAAAATTGATACGGTTGGAGCCCTAGAGGATCAGAGTCCTCAAGGAACCAGGTCGGTGCCTGAAGCAGATATAGGATTGGAGTCCTTGGGGTCAGTGCCTCAGAATTGACAAGGTCAACGCCTGGGAGATTGAAGATTGGTGTCTTCATCTAGGGTTGCAACCCTACATATATTGTACTTGATTTATTAAAGAAATTAATACAAACATTTATTCTTATTGTTGTTCATTTTGTGTTATAAATATAAGCGATCTAACTGGTAAAAGTAACAATTGAAAAGGAATACTGATTCACCTCCCCTCCAAGTATTTGCAACAGTTGGTATCAGAGCCAGTACCTTCACTCAAAGCCTAACAACTTGAAGGTTGACCATTAGAACACAAATGGCGAAGCCCAGGGAGAAAGTATCCAATCTCCTAAAGATGTGTCTCCCTCAACCACCGAAATTGAAGTCAATCAATTTGTGAAGGCTTCATTGTTCAATGGAAACTTTGATATATGGGAGGCAATAATGAGGAATTTCTTAAAGACTCAAGGCACTGAAGTCTGGAAATCGGTGATTGCTAATAGCATGATGGATGGAGAATCCAAGGAACATAATACAAAAGCAATGAAAGTAATCTTGAACGGGCTACCTGATTCTATGAAGGCCAATTTTGAAAAATGCTCGTCAGCAAAAGTCATATGGGATAAAATTCATGATCTTCACTCAAAAGCAGCATTGACAATGATCTCTAGTAAAGAAAATGATGGAAAACAAGAAGGAAATCTAGAGTCGATCAAGGAAGCTGAAGATAAGAGTGTTGACATCAATGCTAAAGAAGACCTAGAAGATGAAGCGAATGAAGAAGATTTTGAAGAAGATCTCTTCACTAAGCTTATGGCTGCCATGGAAGAGATTAACAATTTGAAAAAGGAAAATGAGGAACTTAAGAAGAAAGCGCAAGTTGGTGACTAGGACAAGACAAGGAAGGAAGTTGACCTTGTGAAGCTTCAAGTACAAGAAAGAGATGAGGAGCTCACCAAGATTAAGGAAGAATTTCATCAAAACATGATAAAGCATCATGAAGAAGTCATATCCATGACAAATCAATTGGATAAGGCAAAGATATGGGAAGATACCTTGTCAAGCCACCTTTAACAAAGGCACAAGAGCTTGAACAACCTTGAAGAAGAGATTGGTTAATACAAGGAAGAGGTCTCTTCCCTTAGATCTCAACTAGAAGAAGCAAGGAAACAAGCACAAGGAGTTGAGAAGGTTATGAAAGCTTTGACATTCATAGAAGGACAAGTTGATGAAGCAGAAAAGGAGAGAAACACCATGATATTCCAACTAGAAAAAAAGGATGATGACATCACCAAGTTAAAATTAGAAATCACTTCTCTTAAGGCCCAATCATGTGAAGCAACCAAGATAAAGGAATAAATGGAGATCATTCTATCAAATAAGGATGAAGAATGCAAGAAAATGAAGGAAGAAATTGTCTTTCTTAAAAATGAAGTTGACTTGCTAAATAAGAACTTGAAAAGTTCTCAAACCCTAGATGACATCCTAAGTCATCAAAGGTCTCCCCTCGATAAATTTGGACTTGGCTATGTAGGTGAATCCTGAAGCAACAATGTTAAGGCTTCAAACAACAAGGATGTGAGGAAGCCTGGAAGAAATGTTGATGCTCCCAGCAAAGGCAAGAGTCAAGTTGACATTGGAAGAAATCCTAATCCAAGAAGAAATGCAGATAGTGTCAAGGATGCAAGAAGAAATGGTTATCATCAAAGGATCCCAAGGAAAAAAGATTTCAGAAGTACATCAAGGAAACCATCTTCTCCTAGGTATCAAAGTATATTTCTTGGTTATTGCTATTCTTGTACAAACTTTGGGCACATGGCAAAAGATTGTAGGGCGTATCACAATGGTCCTCGTCAATCTCCAAGAAGCAATTTTGCAAGAAGAAGTCATGAATTTTTATACATGAACAATTATATAGAGTGCTTCAATTGTCATAACATTGGACATATGGCACGTGATTGTAACTTGACTTGGGCCCCTACACAAGCAAGAACCATACCAGAGAAAAATGTTACACAAGTATGGAGAAGGAATTATTTTTTTATAGAGCTTGGTTCAGTTCTGAAGAATGAAATGGCTCTGACGTAAGAAAAGGTTCTCATATTTGTATAGCAATAAATATTTTGACGTGGGCAACATTCTCGGACCAGGCATATAGCTACAGGATTTTGACATATTCTTTTGTGATAAACATTTATTAAAATCTCGAATCAGTCAATACTTGATACCTCGGACCCGTGCATAGAAGGACCAAAGCTTACAAGTTCGAAACAACACTCAGATCTCTGATTGAAGGCTCAAACTACAGCCCTGTAGCTGCTTCTCTCATCTTCGGACCTGTGGAAATCAGATTAGTAAATAACCCTCATCTCTTCAGCTCATATTTGATTGCAATGGGAAGAGATCAGTTCCTTGAAGGTTCAGACACCTTGAAGACAACATTGTAAAGCTCGGCCAGCCCTTTCTGTCTTTGCAACAAGACACCTACAGGACCGCATTGTATTCTTTGGTGATGAAGTTCTAAACAATGGTGACAAAATATATTCAGATCATCCTTTATCTCGGTTGTGCTACTAGACTGTGATTCTGATTACTCTCTTGACAGTGGCTTGAAGCTGGTAATCTCCCTGTATACCATTGCCAGACTATGGTATCATGTTAGTTGTGAACCAAATTATAATTTGAAGACTGAGTTACCTTGGCACAGATTGAAAAAGAACACTCAAGTAAGTACATATTAAAGAAGATCTTGTGGAGTGGCTTGTTGAAGTGAAATTGAAGACTCTTGAAGAAGTTATTTGAGGATATTTTGTTGGGTACCATGAAGACACTTTGAAGAATTTGTGGAGACCTTGTTTGAAGTCTTTGTGGAGTGGTCTTGAAGAAGATCCCTGATTGGAGCCCTCTTGATGAGTAGCCTTGACCGACCTTGGAGACACTGTTGAATACATTTTGGTGGGATATCTTGAAGATAACATTGAAGACCATGATGCATCGTTGATGTCATCATGAGGTAACTTAGAGAAATTGCTTGGGTATGATGAAGAGCAGTGGTGACACCTTCTAAGAGATCAAGATTGTCATTGATGATGTAGTGTGGAAGACTATAGTGAAGCTGGAGATTGACATGGCTTGTTGAAGAAGATATTGGGAGCAGTGAAATACTATCAAACACATCTAGATAAAGTACGAGAGTGGGTTGGAGCTTAGAGGGTTGGTGCCCGAAGGTTGGAGCCTTGAACAACAAGGTTGGTGCCTTGGAGAATAGGGTTGGAGCCTTAGAGGATCGAAGCCCTCAAGAATCTAGGTTGGTGCTTGAAGAAGATAAAGGATTAGAGTCCTTGGGGTCGGTGCCACAAAATTGATAGGTTTGGTGCCTTGAAGGATAGGGTTGGAGCCCTAGAGGATCAGAGTCCTCAAGAAACTAGGTCGGTGCTTGAAGCAGATATAGGATTGGAGTCCTTGGGGTCGGTGCCTTGGAAATTCCAAGTTGGTGCTTGGAAACATGTTGGAACGTGGGAGATTGAATATTGGTGTCTTCATCTACGGTTGGAACCCTACATATATTGTACTTGATTTATTAAGGAAATTAATAAAAGCATTTATTCTTATTGTTGTTCATTTTGTGCTCTAAATATAAGTGATCTAACTGGTAAAAGTAACAATTGAAAAGGAATACCGATTCACCCCCCCTCAGTATTTCCAACACATACATAATGACTATGGATTTAGGCTCAAAAATTTGAACTGATTGTACCTCTTCAATCTCAATTAAGGCAAAACTTGAGGAGTTTGAAGTGTAGCTGGAATTGGAACCTTGGGCAGTGGAGATTGTAGCCTTGTGGCTCTCCTTCTCCTGGGAATTATTTCAGGAATTGCAACCAATTGCTTCCCTTCTCCTATCTGCAACTTTAACCTTGTAAGCATCACAATTTTGCAACCATTAAAGCCCTAATTGCACAAACTCAAGTAAGCAAGCAATTCAACCTTGTGCTCTGATACCAACTTGATCTGTTTTTGTATGATTAGTATTGCTGTGCTAATAGCAATTACAGATTTATAAACTTGTGCTTGCTTCTTACTTTTTGTGCTAAGGTTTCCTTAGTTGTTGGTGCTTACATACATGTAAATTTCCTTAATTTACATAAGACATTCATGAGCAAAATAGCTTTAAAAATGAATAATGAACAACAAACATGTATAGTACAACAAACCATCAAAGAGACATATTAACACAATGTTTTGATGAAGGAGTTCACCCCTCTTGGGCTACATCTCCTTGGTTCAGCTTCCATGGCTTGGGCCTTTGTATTAGCTCAATGTGGAAAAAATTCTGTTTGAAAAGCTTTATGGCTCTTGATACCTACACCAATGTGTTCAGAAGGTCCAAATTAGCTAAGAATACTTCTTTCTGATTTCAATTTGGTCGAAAATTGAGTAAGTTATGCCTCATTCAATTTTTCCTAGGAAACCTTCGCTAACTCTGGAGAGACTCCAGTTAAGTTCGCTGAAACTGGCAATTTCTGCCTACTTTGGCATACCGCCAAATCCGCCGCCAACTTAATCCGAATATTAAGCATGCTTAATTAATATTTAAACGAGATTAATTTAATTAAGGCAGGATTAGCGCTAAGCGCTCCGCTCGCTGGCCCTTGGACGTGTGGATGAGGCCATATGGGATGGCAGCTGGCCCGTAGGGCTGGCTCCCACCACCCCACCATCGGCATCAATTTAGACATTTAATTATTGTGATGTGCCCCCTCCTTTCAAATGTGCGCTTGTGGCTTAACTGTAAAGCATGAAAATAGGAGGGGGAGGTCACGACTTCAAACCTGTCCTCCCCTATCACATTTTTTAATACCATAGTATACGCCATCGGAAACTTGGTTTAATGCGCCATTTGATATTTAATATGCGCCACCGAAACTTAGGTTTGAAACCATATGATATGTGATTTGGTTTAATATGCTGTGAGAATATATATATATATATATATATATGCCTTCGGAATTTTGTTTAGTGCGAATGTGGATTTAATAATTATGATTTCATATATATATAGTTTGGAATTTTGTTTAGTGCGAATGTGGATTTAATAATTATGATTTCATATATAGTTAAAAAACTATATAATATAAATAATAACTATATATATAATATATAATATTTAAATAAAAATAATTTCGAATTCCACTTGGAGTCAACTAGGGAATTTCCCTTTCACACAACCACACTGGCGAATCTGGAGGTGACACTTGTCACAACCCCATTGGGTGAAAACTGAAGAAGATTCCCCTTTCTGATTGGACTGCCATGTCATCATTCTGTCCCATTCTGCATTTTTTTAGCTATTTATGAAAATGAACAGGGGGCATTTTCTCCTTCATACAGACTTCGTTTTCGATGAAACAAATTGTGTTGTGATCGTCTTGACGAGACGAACACAACCATATAGTTTTCAAGCCAATATGAGAACTTTGAATTTTGGGCTAAACACTGAGCACCGGATCAAAAATCCTAACTGTTAATCTGGACTCATACACATTTAGTTGTTGGGCCTTGGCCTTAAGATACCATTAGGGACATTTACAATGCAATTACATTATTTACATATGGGTCATTAGAATTCATTTCACATGGATTTACTCCCATAATATAGCCTCATTATTTGAATAATGCATGATTTAGTGTATTATATTCCAATAATAAAAATTGGGGTATTACATCCCCTTACCCTTGCAATAACATTGTCTTCAATGACCTTTCTTTATAGCAATGAGACCATGTCTTCATTCTTTCACTACATTTGAAATACTATCCTCTCCGTTGCAAACTTCACTTTGCTAGTTATCTTGAGCCACACTGTTGAAATTCAACCCCTTTCATCACTTTGAAATGTTTTAAAGGCTCATTTCAAAATTTACCACCATTAAAGGAAAACATGCATGTCATAGCCATTTATACACAACATTGATTCCGTCCATAAGAATTTCAAATTCATAACTGAAGCACACATATTCCCCATTGTAAAGTAACTCACATGAAATTAGTGCAAAATCGAAGAACACAAGAAAAGAGAGAGATAAAACCCAAGAAATATCTATTTGATAATAGAAATAAAGAGCTATCTTCACTTTCCTCTTCAAGGGGGAAGCATCCAAGAGCAATTATCTAAATACAATCACAGTTCTTAACAAAACAGTACATAACCATATACTCAATATATATCCATCCATAGGGAATATTCACTGCCTTGGGTCCACTTATAATGGAGTCTACTAACTAATTTGGGTTTTATTAATAAAAAGACCCTTTTTATAATGAGTGACTATTAACTAACTATTTAATGGGCCACATACATTAATAATGTATCTAAGGGGTTAGGATAAAACCCTAACATGCCCCCTTCAAAAGTGGCATCACTACTGCATAGTGCACTAAAATCCGACGATGTTGTGTCATATTTTTGACAGAATCGTGTCGTCACTCCAACGAGCCTTGTTAGGCATGTCGGTGCAACTCAGTGAAATAATGGATGGGAAAAATGACCATCAAATATCCAACTGCCAACCTCTATTTAGATAAATGATGGAAAGGATATGAATAATCTATTGAGTATCAAAGTCCATAACCATCCAATATTTGACGACATCCTGGCGGACAGTCCACAAATTTGACGATCAGAATATGAAAACGAGGTATCAAAGAGTTGACGACAAACCCTCCAACCTCTAGTTGGATAAACGACAAAGAGGAGATGAATATTATGTCAAGTATCTGATGATATTCGATAACATCGCACTAGACAGTCCACAAATTCGACAATAATAATATGATGACAGGGTTTTAGATAATCGACGAGAAATCCAATGATGAACTGATGACCAAGATGCACATCCAACTAGGGGCTTCCAAATTTTGGGCATCGAAAATTCGATGAAATAATCTGACATTGTTGTTATACATCTGACGACCCATTCCAACCTTATGGTGTCGGAAATCCGACGGCTACTGTTGTGCATCCGACTGCCATGCTGTACATCCAACGACTTGCTCCAAGCTTATGGTGTCAGAAATCTGACGGTTGACAAGGGCGTATCCAATGACGATGTATAGGGGTGAATATGACGACCCCTCTGTGTATTCGATGTGTGTGGTGTCAAAAATCTGATGAGTAATGGAATATTAAAAAATAAAAATTGATATTCACAGAGCCAAGATGTCATTTTTAATTATTTTTTCTATGTTAAGGTTAGCTACAACTAGGGTTCAAAGCATTAGTATTTGGACAATGGTGGGTTTGGTTCTAGTTATACAATAAGAAGAAAAGAAATGTATATAAAGTGGTCAAAAGGAGATTGGGATAAAGTAGGAGACAAAGAACACCGAAGTTTTTCAAAGGGTTTCCAAGCGCAGGGTAGCTAAGAATGTAGCTAATGTGTGTGTTGCACTTTTGAGGAGAGTACCTTAGATGGTAAATTATCCACATATAGTTCTTATGATATTTATTTAGAATTGCGAAATGAGTTGAGTAGCAACCTAGGGGATAAACACTATTCTCTACAACATCAAGATTGTGATAGCATATCATCTTCCATATTGACACTTAATTTGGAAGATTTGGACCTTGGAAATAGTTCAATGGAATGAATTCTGAACTAAAGGCCTAGGATATCTATTTCATCAAATAAAATTTTTAAACCTAGCATTTTTACTTCACCAAATAAAATGTTTTAAGTACAAGTGAAGACTGATAAATACATACCAAAGTTACATTTAAACTAAAAGCACTAATCTTCAAAAGGAAAATATGCAAGTGAATATGCATAGTTTATATGAGTTTTTTTATGTAACCAAGTTGCAATATGAGATGCTTTTCAAAAGTTCCATCCATGCTACTTTCACAAGACCAATTGGAGAAGTTACAAAACCCTTCTCATGGCTACAAAGTACTAATATGAATAAAAATTTGGCAGTTTCAACGATGCAATAGAGCATACATGGCCATATAATTCTCATACTTCAACTAAAGGCCAAATCCATCTTCACAAAAGAAAAGGTTTTAAGTACAAATCAATCTAGTAGGTGTAAAGAAAGTTCACAATTGATAAATACATACAAAAGTTGCATCTAGACCCAAATAATTAATTTTCGAAAGGAAAATATATAGTGAATTTTCATAAACTATATGAATTTGCAAGATAAGCACAATGAAAGGTCACATCAACATGTTTAATTTAAATTTAAATTTTGAATTTCACAAAATGACTTATTTTGAAAAAACAACTACACAAGAGTCACTACAAAATGTACAATTAAATATACTACTCATATAAAACTACAACCTAATGAATTTGTCTTCTCTAATTTAGATGAGTATCATTATAGAGGTCATATGCATTTGATATTGGTATAACAATGAATTTGTCAAATGGAGGGGAAAGGAAGCAAACCATTAAAATTTGTAAGGGATTAAAAATGGAAAACAAATCAAGGATGAGAGGTCATGTAGATTAAAAACAAAAGTTGCCCACTTAAGATATGAGATATAAGATGTTATTGGTTAGACTAAACTTAAACATTGAAATAACTAAAGATTCCATTCTTCACTTCACATTTTCACAAATAGTCTTTATATTCTTAATTTACCAATCAATTATGTAGATGAGTGTTTGAATTTTAGTCCTTAAATATTTTAAGAACAATACATTTTTATCAATTAAAAAATATTAAAAAATAAAACATTATGTAAATGGGTCTTTTAAAAATGATGGTAAATCCAAGGATTGGATTCAATTATCAAATATTCCTAAGCACTCTAATTTCTTACCAATTATAAAAAAACCATGTTAATATGTTCTCCAAACTCTACCCCAAATACAAAGGTTAGAATAGAGTTCCAATAACATTTATGATGAATTTTAGTCATAGGTAAACAAGTAAAAAATAGATAGATTTCAACTTAAATATGTCAAAATTCAAATCCAAGTACTCATAGAGAAATTTGTAGGGTGATCTTGATGAAAACATTGAATTTTCAAGAACTATGTAGTATGCAATTTAAAAATTCTTCTAGGATGCCAATCTTGGTTGCCTTCCATTATGACTGATAAATAAAGTTTCATGTTGAAAGCCTACTACTGACTATAGTTAATCACTTTCCATGCCTAAGATATAGCAATCTTAACTCTAATACCTTTTTGATTGATCTCGAAATAACACTTATCTATCAACCATTATTTGGTTATTTACTTGGAAATTAGTGTATTCCATTTTTTAGCAAAGTCTATCCAATTGCCATATTAGAAACATTTATTAATGTGAAGCACATATAAATTGGACCATTCCTAATTTTCGCTAAAAGCAACATGCTATTATGAGAGTTTGTTAAAACACTCCCCTTCATTGAGCCTTGGACCCACTTCGACATATAAAATCCTATATGCTTGTATGTTCCTCGTAAGAATTATCTATTGCCCAATACTTTGTACACAATTAAGTTTCACCTAGAGTATTTTTCGCTAACGAAATTTGTGAACTTTCAACCAATTGCATATCCATAACATCGATTCACACTTTCCCTAGAAATATCATTTGATTCACTATTTTTTTTGAATTTCCTCATGTTGTGTTTGGAGCTTGTTTCCTTATGAAACTACCATGAAATAAGCAATTCATTTCCTTTTGCTCTTGAACAAATTTATGGGTAAGTTAAATATTAAAAATAATAATCACCCACTTGTTTATTTATGTTGTAAGCCAAAGTCTCTCCACACAGTAATAAAGATTAGATGCCTACATGCTTCTATAAAAAAGGTCCATTGAAAACCCTATTGAACATCCAAGCTTCTAATATGTTATACAATAAATATTCCAGGCCACAACATATCTTCAATAAAGTCGTATTAAAGTGGCCACATTAGATGTAAAAAATAGGATAGTTAAGTTTACATCAATATCATATTTAACGATAACCTAGACATATTGACATTTACTAAGTAGAGAAACCATGATTTTGGATTCTTTTATCATCTACTAAGTTTTTATGGTACAATTTGAATGAAAAGAAAAGAATGAAAAAAAGGGTGCAACTAACATAAAATAATTCTAGCTTGAGCAATTTGACATAAATCTTCTACCTTAATTGCTATCTTAATTTCTAAATGTAAGTGATGGAACACAATATTTACCTTTGAAAATTATTTTGCAATTTCATAGGTTTGGAGCAAACATCATGCCACTATTTGAGCTTATACTCACAAGATTTAATGGGTAAAAATAAAGAAGACCCATATGGACAAGTATGACTCTTTTATGTTCAATTTAACAACTCAAGGCCTTTACTCCATTTTTTTCAAGGTCCACATGATATGGTAGCAAGCCTACAAGATGAAGTGGTCTTAAAAACTAAATGAAGCTTGTATAAAGCAATGATAATAAATCTTAAAACACCATGTCAAATTACATCTCACCTAGACTAAGAAATCTCAAAACACCCTATCAAATTGCACATCAATTTTACCACTCTCCAACTCAGAAAGTATCGCTCCAATGTACAAAACTATTCTCAAATTATTCCCTATCCTGTTAAGCATGCAATAAACTAATCTATATAGAAGGTGAAACTAAGATCAACTTCAATGGGTTGTGAAAATCATCCTCAACATTAGCTAGAACAATAATTCCACACAATGTCATATTTGAACTACGATAATTTCTTACATGATGTTACAATCAAATTAAAGTTGTTTCCTTAATTTATATCCTAGGTAAAACTTCAATAATGGAAAATTCACACAAACCTATATCTGCAAGTCAACTACACTATATGTTTGAAAATCTAGTGAATTTTGAATGTGGAAATATAGTTTTGAATCTTAGTGAGAGAAAGAGAATAAATTCTAACATATAAGAGAAAATATTATCTTCTAAAGAAAGTGAACATGAACATGAGTAAGCAGCACAATTTGGTGTTTGAAGACTAAATGTGGTATACATAGTGGTTAACATGCAATGTCCCATATTTGATCCCCTTGACTAACTTGTAATTAACTATGCTTAATGTAGGTTTTGTTTCAACATGGATATTTTAAACTACCATGATTTACTTTACACCATGAGATATAAATATCATGGTGATCTATACTTATTGAATACTTTAACATATTTCCATTTTGTAGTTAATAAATAAACCAAGTGAATTAATTGAGCATGAGTGCATATAAGGGCTATGATACCACAAGGGGGAAAAATGAGGAGGATTAAGGGTGGGTTATACATACCTAAACAACCAATATTATTTTGTAAATCATTGTGTAATTAACTTTGTATTTTCCCTTTCAAATTATTCAAAACCAAATCATTGAATGCATGTAAGAGGTTGGTGGGAGAGTCACCTCACCTAGTCATGGAAACATGGTATCAAAGCTTGGGACAAGGAGCAGCCATGTGGAGTAAAAATGAGTAAAATAAATTCCATCAAGTTTGATATATCCTAGAAGAAAGAGAAGGCCGAAGTTACTTGATCCATGGAGAGAGGAAAAGCCCTTAACTTATGTTGAAGATAACCCGAAATGCTTCAGTCTACTTCAGTAGGCCAAGGAGGTGTTAGAACATGTTATAGAGGGCCGAAAAAGCCTTGGGTTCTGTTGCAGTAGGCCGAGAAACCTTAGGAAGGTTGAGGAGCTTCAGTACTACACCACAGGCCTAGTAGAACTCAAATAAAGCGCCTTACTTTGGGCATCAAATTTCGAGGAATTTAAGACAATAGCAATCCAAAATATCTCTAAGGTAAGACCAACAAAGCAGTCTTTTGTGCATGAGTTCTTTTTAATCCTGAAATTGTGAAGGAACTATACATAGGAGAAGGCTATGGTAAGTCTGAAATGTTTCATGTACCTCATGCTTATCTCTCTTTGAAAATATGTTTTGATTGACAAAAGTTACATAAAAAGGCATATTGTTTAATTCATTGTTTGAAGGACTTGGTTGCATGAGGTTTCCATGCAAAGTACATTCAATGATGGAATGTTTAATAATAAATATGAGGCGTGGGAATACAGACCTATAAAGAGGATAGAAAAGTTATAAGAATTATGAGGTTTGATATGTAAAGTATGTATCATCATTTAATCACAATGGTTTTATTTTCTTTAACAACATTCTTCACCTAGAGGAAATGATCACTTGTTAAATAGCTCTACCAATGAAGACCTAGTATAGGCCTGATTGAAAAGTTTGATATCAAAGTTTTGAATATTGATGAAATATTCAATGGTGCTTGTGCAAAATGTTAGATACTAATATGCAATATGAAAGTCATCTAGACATTTCAAGTGGCAATGACATCATAAGCCTTGAATTTGGATAGCTAAGTGCCGAGAATATTCAACTTCTTAAAGGATAATAGAAGAGGATACCCAATTCTTCTAAAATTTGATAATCTTATGATGTGAATCCAAGAGTGGTGCAAAACTTGACGTAATCTAGACAAATGAACCTTATGGAAAAATGAAGACAAGAAGTCACACTCTTATCTTATACAAGTTCTTGTGAGATTAATATCAAGGTCAAAACTGATTCAAGGAATCTCACTAGAAACTCTATTGCATGGGTAAGATCTAATTAAGGAATATGCAGTATTGGTTCAAGGTTGAGAATTTAGACAAAGGCTCTAATTCAGGTTAATTATACAAGCTTGAAAGACTATTCATATGAATTTCAACAACCATACAAGACAAGGAGGTTTTGATTGTCAATAAAGAAGCAGATGAAACATTCCTTGAAAACAACCTTATCACGTATACAGAAGCATGGAACCACATGGAATTTTTTTATGGCAAGTATGATTTATCTCATCTGCATTAGAACATGACAAATTCGATGACCTGACATGTATGTATTGAAATACTCATGTATTGTAGGAAAATGCTGCAAGGTTACTACTTCTCACACATGAAGACACAATAACATGCAAGCTATATTTCAAGAAATATATTCTTTGAGTATGTATTGAAGAAACATAGACCTAAAGTCTCTAGAATACTAATATTAGATGTTGTACTACTGTGAAAATAACTAAGAAAGGGATTTTGTCAAAAGATTACTTGCTTTGTACTTATCATAATTATATTGGCTGAGATATGATGCTATGTCAGATGATTATTTAAAGTTTCTGGAGCTGTAGCTAATCCATAGCTTGATAAGGCTTGAAGGAAGCCTCTTTCTCAAAAAGTATATTGATTAACTGCACAAGAAAGATAATCAAGCTTGTTAGGGATGAACTATGTGAAATTCTCATATCTGTGCCAAAATTATTTGGAAAAAATGAAGTCTTATACTTTGGATTGACATTTTGGGATCTATGTTTCTTTTGGAAATGTTGCATTGCATTTCAAAATGTGTTCATAAGTAGGACGTTTTATTGATGACATGAACCTTGAAATATTCTCTGCATATGTTTCTATTTGAGATATGCTACCCTACAAAAGCTATAATGGATTATTAACCCTGATATGTCCTTGATTGATTTCATCACATATGGATTTTATGGTTTTCGACATTTGTATTTTGGAAAGAAAACTTGCATATGAAAAAGGTTAGATAAACATTGGAAGTCTATGGTTTTTAAACCATAGTAGTCTAGAATGATTGATAAGAAATCCGTAGGGTTTATGGATAAAACCTAGAGATAGACCTAAATCCATGTTTCTGCTAAAAGAAGAAAAACCTAACTTATGCGAAGAAAGAATAACATCATGCTTATTTAAGAACATGTAACTATTTGTAAGTAGAGTAGTTAGGGTTGAACCCAGAACACATGTTTAAGAAGAAGTCTTTCATCCAAAAACTCAATATGTCATGCCAAGAATAAAAACACCAATATTCATAAAAACAAGAGCTTCTCTTGACATGAGTTTGTCTCTTAAATGCAAATTTACAAGGTGCATGACTAGAATGTCGATGTAGAAAAAAGTACTAGCTATATAAAACAATAGAAGGTAATTGAGGTAGTAGACTCATATGAATAAGTTAGATGACAAAACAATAAAATTATGACTTGATTTATATAACACACCTAAAATGCAACAATAAAGCTCCATCTCAACTGATTTGATGTCAAATTTGGGATGACAACATATAAATTGAGAATAAAAATACCTGCAACTCATATAAATTGAGTTAAAGGTAGATAAACAATCATCAAAATAGTAAAATAAATTAACAAAAATTTTTATGACTAAATATCAATTAAAAAGACTCGAGTTCATGAATACTTGAGTGAACTCCTCTTGGTTTCGAGAATAATTTATCGGAGTAGTCTAATATTGGAGCAAACATCTCGATTTAATGGAGCAACAATGAACTCAACATTTAATTTCTTGTTGCTATGTTGGATTGAGGGAGGTTTGCTCCAAGATTATCCAAATTCTAATTTATTCTCTACTAAACATGGCCAACCATGTGAAGGTGGAAGCTCTTATGGCCCCTGTAACAGCCCTGGTTAAAAATCCATGTAAAAATATATAAGACCACGGTCATGGGACATGTATTCTAAGTTGAATGTTGGGAAAAAAATCCTAATGGGTGTTCACTTAGGTTATTATGGCTAAAGGAAATTGGCAAAGGAAATGACAAAGGCTTTGGAAAGGAAAATTGGCATTTTGGCACATTTATTTATGAAAATAATGGAAATTAGGAGAAAAGGAAGGCGAAAGGTCATAGGTTGCACATGAGGAGGAAAAGGAAGGAAAATAATGGAAAATCAAGAAAATAGGGGCCTCATTAATAAAAAGGCTTCTTAGGATCAGTTGGCAAGATTTTGCCCAGACTTGGTCAGTGTAATCTTTTGGCAATTTAGTTTTGGAGCTCTCTCATTATTCTCTCTCTCTATCTCTCTCTCACTCTTGGACACTTAGAGTTTCTTGGAGCACTTTGGCATTATATCAAGAAAGGAAAAGGAGGCAAGAGGAAGGAATGAGTAAGCAAGGAAGAACAAGATCAAGAAACTACAACAAGATTCTTTGCAGGTATCGATTTGCATGTGTGATTTCCTTGCTAGATTTGGCATGCATGGTATTGCATGTGGTTCTTTGCTGTCATGGCATGGGTTTTTCCAGGTGTGATAGTGTTTTCAGCCTAGCCTTTCCATTTATGGATAGCCATGGTGTGATGGGGTTCACATGTTTTGGTTGAGTTGGATTTCCAGATGGATTCAAATCTAGGTGAGGTGGATATTCGAAAAAATAACACATAGGCTAGTGATCCCTGAACTGGACTGTGGATTGCGGTAAAGCCATTGACCTAGTGACCCTGAACTGAACTATGGGTTGCGATAAATCCAGGTATTGTGTGCCTCGATGGGCCTAGGAATCCTTGACCAGTTAATGGCGAGATATACGGTAAAGCCTAGAGGTGGTTTCCCTTGATTAGGCCTAAGAATCCTTTCCGGTGAATGGAAGGATATACCATAAAGCCTAGAGGTGGAGTCTCGGTTAGGGCCTAGTGATCCGACGTGGATTGCGGTAAAGCCTAGAGAATGGTATCTCGGTTATGGCCTAGTGATCCTTGGATCGGATAGTGGATTGCGATAAAGCCTAGAGACTAGCAGACAAGAAAATTCCTCACGGTGTAGGTGGAGAAATTCCATGCTTGTTTTATGGCCTAGTGATCCAGGATGGATTGTGGTAATGCTTGGTTCTATTGATGAGGGTGAGGTGGTATAGCCTCAGGAAGCCCTGGTTGAGTTTGGTTTTAAGTCCCACATTCATGCTTGGAATATGACATGGGGGTGATTGGCTGAAAGAAAGATTTGGTTCAGCCAATCTATGGTCGAGTGGTGCATGGAATTCCCAAACCTAGTTGGACGTTACATTCATTAATATGAGTTTATTTCTCCTTGTTATTTCATGAGTATTATATTGGTTCATATGTGGATTATATGGCTATTGTTTCCTTGGTATTTCTGTTGTTATTATGCTGGTTATGAATATGTATTATGATAGTGGTGATGTATGTTTCCCATATGCAACTAAAGTGACAAGGAAACAATGCCTCATAGCGAATCTCAGATAATTATGAGACCCCTATGCTTAGTTTTGTTGTTAAGACTTGTAGATTTCATATTTGTGATAGGTTTGATGAAATGCCTGTCATGGATAATAGGGGTTCAGTCTAGTCCTTGTTGATGTTTTTGCAAATGTATCTTTGTTACGTTGTGAAATTTCATTTATGAACCTGTCATTGAGTTCTGGGCAGTGACCTGTGCTCTAGGCCTGAAAAAGTGGCACAAATCCCAGAGTCGCAAGCACAACACCGGGGAGAAAATTCCCTGGAAGCTCCCTTGCCCTTGCTATGGGAGTTTCTAGAGCCTCCCAGACACACCATTGTCCATATCAAGGGAGTGTCTAGGGTTTAATGCACTAAAAATTCAGTTGGTCTTAGGGGTTGGTTACCTGAGTGGTTGGGATGGCTCCTGGGAGTTCTGTTGCTAATGTGGAAGGTCTGTGTGGTGTGTTTTTGTCGATTCCACTTCCTTAAGGTGACTTAGGAGGTTGAATCCCATTATAGTGGCCTCTCGTCACATATTTACCTTGGTTGGCCAGTTACTTGGGTAGATTTGGGGTGAGGGTGTTACATAGTGGTATCAGTGTGGGTTGCACTCTCTTTGGGTCATATCTGATACTATCAAGTAGTATCAGAGTGGGTTGCACTCTTTTTGGGTCATATTTGATACCACATAGTGGTATCAGAGCAGGTTGCTCTCTTTGGGTCATATCTAGTACCACAAAGTGATATTAGAGTGACTTTCATTCTCTTTGGATGGTGTCTAGTTTCCGTTATTTTTGGGTGATATCTGATACCACAGAGTGGTATCAAAACATTCACCACTTGGACCAGATGGGAGGAATGTGGATTGTCATGCATGCATGTAGGTTGTATATGTGCTTGTTATGTATGCATGGTAGTGGTCATTGTTGCAATTGTGTTTTCATGTAGGAGTTGATGATGTTGTTGTTGGGATGCGTTTCATGAATGCATGTCATATTGTATATGCGTTTGTTATGCATGTATGTATCTATATGTTGCTATGCATGCATTTTCATGGTTATGGTTATGCATGTATGGTAGGTAAAACATGCATTGTGAGGTCATTGTATGCAATTAGGTCATCATGAGGCTATTGGTATGTTATGATGCTAATGTGTTGAATGAGGTAAAGTAGGAAATGCATACTATTAGAGCAAGGTTGTAACACTAGACTTTGGGGTAGGAGCAAATCATCATACAAGTTTGTATGTTTGGAATGCAAGTATGTGATTCATGGTTATTGTAAGAATTAGGGTTACTTGTATGTTTGTTATTTTATTATTATTATGGTTACATATATGATAAATGCTAGTTGATTAGTGTAGTCATATGCACACGTGTCAAATAACCATGAATGATCGTAACCTATTGTTATATGCATTGCAGTCATATTACTGATGATTAGGGTTATTGCAACTAAGATATTGATGTTATATGTATCATGCTAAATTGGATTGAATTATGCAGATGGTTAGGGTTATGACATTCATGTATTGATCTGAAAATGGGACGCTAAAAGGCTTCTTGTGAACTTATAAGAACCCACTTCCAAAGCTTAAATGTTCCCAAGATCTAGTGATTAACCAAATGCAGAATGAATAATGCTTGAAAATAAGTGTATGTTGGTGTTTGTTTTTAAATTTTTTATGTGTTTTAAGTTTATTTTCTTGAACTGATATAAAACATACAACAAAAAATAAAGCAGCAGGTATAATGCAGCAACAAGCAACCACACATAATAACAATATTAATTTGGAGTTCACCCAAAAATCTTGGGCTACGTCTCCTTGAGCCCTAGTCAAATCGACTAGGCTCTTTGGGATTATGGTATCAGTCCTTTTACAAGCTCCTGGATCAACTCCACTGGTTTGCACAAAACACAATGGGTTTAGACACCATCTTATCCCTGGCTCTGAAGCTCTCAAGCTTTCTGGCTCTCAGCTCTGGCTCTGGCTATTGGCTCTGGCTCATGGCTCTGGCTTGTGGCTCTGGCTCTGGCTCTGGCTCTTGGCTCTCGGCTCTGGCTTCTCTGAGCTCTCTCTCTCGGCCTTTGCGTGCCTCTGTGATTCGCTTGACCCCTAAGTGATCCCCGACAACCTTCCAACGACCCTTTTTCTCAGTCCTCTTGCTCCCCCCTGCAATTGTGCGCTTTGTGCTCTTTTGAGGTATTCTACCAGCTTTCTGGCTTCCCTGACCATTTCTCTGCGTGCAATCATCCCTCTACGGCTCTGCGGCTTCCCTGCACATTGTCTGTTCGACTGGCCATCTGGCTCTGTGGCTTCAAACACATCATTGTCTGCAAAAATGCCCGCTTGCAGCATGGCACAGTGATCAGGGGCCGTTACATAGGATTTGGGGCCTTCCCTGAGGTGAAAAACCTGAAAATGGACAAAATTTCAATACAAAATTTTACCAGAAATACACAGGAAAACACTATTGGGCCTAAATTCTGGACCTCAAAATTTATGAAATCGCCCCTAAAAACCCTTTCAGGTCTGCCTTTGCAAGCCCACCATTGATGTGTGTGATCACTGATCCAATGGCTGACAGTCCATTTCGGGTGGCTTATGGGCACGGAGGTTAACCGCCCAAAAAGGCGGTTTTCTCTCTCCTCAGCCATGCCACGTGTCAGCTAGTGTATGGGTTTGGGCCGCGCTCGTTCAAAACCACTTAGCGCTTGAGGCCCGCCCGAAATCCCGCTTACCACGAATTTCAGATAACCCAAAGCTGCATCTTTAAACCTTTCAGGAACGGATTTATCGCTTCGGGTCGTTTCCTTTGTATTCGGCTTTTATAGCGAAAAGGCGCTAATACACAGAAAATCTGAAAACCCTGGATTTCAAATTTTATGAAATCGGTCTTTTAAATCCCATCGGGTCCGACCTTTTATCGCTTATCGCAATTGCTATCGCATTAGCCCTGCTATCGGGGATCGCCGATCTCCAATCACCGATTTAATCTAGACCATTGATCTGATCCCCGATCGGATGGTCTAGATCGCATCGCATATCGCTATCACATCGACCCTTTGTGTCGGGGATCGTCGATCTCCCGACCGCCGATTTAATCTTGGTCGTCCATTCCTTTCCCAATCCGATGGCTGAGATTGCACATCACGATCGCTATCGCATATCATATTTGGAACGGCCCGGGGGTTCTTCCCTTTGAATATGGATTGTGCTGACCCGATCCGCCGATCTGATCATCGACGATCACATGTCGCATAGCTTGGGTCCCGATATCCATGTGGGCTTGTCTCCAACTAGATACATCAGAGATTGCCAATTGGGGCCTCCCGCCTTTGGCCTAAGTCCTTCCCTTTTGCCTTTTTCCGATGCGATTTCCCATATAAGGCCTTTTAGGCCATTTTTAGAAGATTTTGCCTCTTTTTCAAAGGACAAAGGGCAACTTCTTTTTGCGATAACTTCTGCATCCGAAGTCCATTTTAGCCCATTCAAATTGCAGTAGATTCAGAATGAAAATATCTACGCAATGGGGCTATTTCCAGGAGCATCCTTGGACTTTCATTTTCCTCTGTGAGGAACACTTAGACTTAGAAGTCTATTCAAGATCCATTTTGGATCACACCTTCCCACAAAAAGAACTTTTGGTCTCCAAAAGACTGATATACTGATATGAATAGTAAATGAGAGTAACAAGACCCTCTTCTTTCAGCCTCCATACACTTTCCTTGCATAGTGCCTCTGAACCAAAGCCTTTGACCACTCCCTTCCTGGATGTACTGGCCCCCCTGGGAAGAACTGTTTTCCTCCTTGCCTTCCTGCAGAACTCCTGCTGAGATGGTCACAGAAGGTAGTTTGAACTTCTCTGCCTTGATCATTGATCCAAGGTGGTTCAAAAAAATGTGAAGTTCATATGCTTCACAAAATTCTCATTTGCACCTATTTGACAAGTTGTCAACAACAACTATTAACAACAACAGAAATGCATACAACACTGGATGGTCTAAACTCCTGCTTCAACAAAAGAACAAATTTTCACATCTTGTGAACAACTCCATGTCTTACATCTGCATACAAATGATGGACTAGATAACAAGCCCACAAAACATGCCTTTAAAACAAATGACCCTTCAAGTTAAGCATGCAGAAAAAGACCATTAGGACTCTTTTTCAAAACATGAAACAGTTCATCATTATCTCCATCTTGGAGACCAAGTTAACTTCTCCCAAGTCAACATTACATGCATGTTTACAAAAAGGAAATCAACCCTTCAAGTTAATTACATAATACACATACATGTTCAAATACAAGGAAATCATCATCATCCTTGTGTTCATGCACATCAAGCTTATGCATGAATTTCATCCTTCAACTTTCGCTTAAGCACACTGTACTTTCGAAGCTAAAATGAAATATAATGTTCCTGCAACAAAGTGAGCCTCCTACTCAACTTTTCTATCCACCTTTTTGGTAAAATCTAATCCTTTTCAAAGGGATTTCCTTTGTCTGCACATTAGCATCAACATGTGAATCATCCTAAAACACATCATTCATGGAAACTTCCTTCCCATTTCTGCCATCTTCTCTTTCCACTTTCTTCAGCTTTTGTGGAAGCATTGTTGGATTTGGAGTCCAACATTTTGCAGCAAGATGCCCTTGCTTATGGCAGTAAGTGCACTGCATGTGCATCCTCTTGACAACATGACTTGCCTTGTCCAATGGACCTTTGGCTTCTTGCTTCCTTTCCTTCAAAAGTTTCATGTATGTGGCCATTCTCTTCCAACATCTAGAAACATTATGGTTATCCAAACCACAAAAGGAACAAGCAATTCTTTTCCCATATCTATGTGGAAATTTATCATGCTTTACAAAATCAAAAGGAAGATGATTAGAACCAGATTTATACCTTTCTCTTTCACCTTTATTGCCTTCATGAGGAGGTGAATCAAATGAAGAAGTGGCTCCCTTTGGAACACCATCAATCTCTTCAAGGCTGTTAGAGTTTCCATAACTATCTAGTTCCAGTGTATGCTTCTGAACACCTGCACCCTGCAAATGATGCTTCAAGCTATTGTATTCCTCCTAAATACATTCTTCACACTCTTGAGGTGGAAGACCTGCAATGCAACTCCTTCTTGGAGCTATTTTAATGGTCTTCATGACAGCTTTGGAACTCTCTCCATAAGCTTGTCCATAGCCGAGACCCAAATACTTAGGCCTTTCCTCAACTATAATTGGTTCAAAAACCCCGTGCATGTTTACCCAAGCCCTTTCCTTCATAGCCCATCTTGGACATTAGCTTGGAACCTATGCCTTTGGTATGTTTTTCAAAAGAACCAATATAAGCATTCTTAGAAGAATTTGAAGACAAACAAGAACTATTTACCTCTTCTTCAAGCTGATACTTGATTAAGGCTTCTTTGGCAACAAAGAGCTGTGCCTCCAACTCATGCATCCTTTCCAGGTTCATATTTGCAATATGAAGTTGCCTCTCCATTTCCTGAAATTTGTCAGAAAGCATCTGCTTCTCTTCCTCCATGAAATTCAACTGCTCTCTAAGTATGTTGCTCTTCCTTTCATCCTCATACATTTCTTTCACCATATCCGTCATGGTGACCAAATATTCCTTCATGTCCTCATCAAATACTCTTGTGAAGAAAGAAGAATTTGAGGACTTGTAGGAGTTGTCATTTTACCAATGAACAAAAGAACTTCAAACAAGATTAACAAAGAGCTTTATTCAACAACCTTTTTCAACAAACCTCTTGTGCTTCAAGGATTGCCTTGAGGTCCTTTGGGATAAGAAGAATGCCTTCAACTGTTCTTCCTTCTTGTCCTTACTGGACTGAGCTATCAATAGCTTTCCCTTCACCTCTACAACTCACACAATAGTCAGTCTGCAACAAACATACAGTCAATCAGACAATCAATCCTTGACTGCCTAAACACCTTTTAGACAAGCAATTTTTTCCCTGTCAATCAAGCATTCTGATATAACCTTCTTTGAAGGTGGGGTTAATCAATCTCAGGCTCTGATACCACCTGATCTGAAAATGGGTCGCTAAAAGGCTTCTTGTGAACTTACAAGAACCTCTCCCACTTCCAAAGCTTAAATGTTCCCAAGATCTAGTGATTAACCAAATGTAGAATGAATAATGCTTTATGTATTTTAAGTTTATTTGCTTGAACTGATATAAACATACAACAACAAATAAAGCAGTAGGTACAATGCAGCAACAAGCAACCACACATAACAACAATATTAATTTGGAGTTCACCCAAAACTCTTGGGCTACGTCTCCTTGAGCTCTAGTCAACTCGACTAGGCTCTTTGGGATTATGGTATTAGTCCTTTTACAAGCTCCTGGCTCAACTCCACTGGTTTACATAGAACACAATGGGTTTAGACACCATCTTATTCCTGGCTCTAAAGCTCTCAAGCTTTCTGGCTCTCGGCTCTGGCTCTGACTCTTGGCTTTGGCTTGTGGCTCTGGCTCTGGCTCTTGGCTCTCGGCTCTGGCTTCTCTGAGCTCTCTCTCTCGGTCTCTGTGTGCCTCTGTGATTCGCTTGACCCCCAAGCGATCCCCGAAAAACTTCCAGCGACCCTTTTTCTCAGTCCTCTTTCTCCCCCCGTAATTGTGCGCTCTGTGCTCTTTTTAGGAATTATACTGGCTTTCCAGCTTCCTCGGCCATTTCTTTGCATGCAGTCATCCCTTTGTGGATTTGCGGCTTCCCTGCGCGTTGTCTATTCGACTTGCCATCTGGCTCTGCGGCTCTATGGCTTCAAACGCATCATTGTCTGCAAAAACGCCCGCTTGTAGTGTGGCATAGTGATCAGGGACCGTTACAGAGGATTCGGGGCCTTCCCTGAGGTGAAAAACCCGAAAATGGACAAAATTTCAATACAACATTTTACCAGAAATACATAGGAAAACACTATCGGGCCTGAATTCCAGACCTCAAAATCTATGAAATCGCCCCTAAAAACCCTTTCAAATGTACCTTTGCAAGCCCACCGTTGATCTATGTGATCGATGATCCAACGACTGATAGTCCGTTTCGGGTGGCTTATGGGCACATAGGTTACCCGCTTGAAAAGGTGATTTTCTCTCTCCTTAGCCATGCCACGTGTCGGCCAGTGTATGGGTTCAGGCCGCGCCCGTTCAAAACCACTTACCGCTTGAGGCCCACCCGAAATCCTGCTTACTACGGATTTGAAATAACCCAAAGCCGCATCTTTAAACCTTTCGGGTTTGGATTTATCGCTTCGGGCTGTTTCCTTTGTATTTCGGCTTTTATAGCGAAAAGGCGCTAATACACAGAAAATCCAAAAACCCCGGATTTCAAATTTTATGAAATCGGGCTTTTAAATCCCATCGGGTCTAGCCTTTTATCACTTATCGCAATTGCTATCACATTAGCCCTGCTATCGGGGATTGCCGATTGCAGATTTAATTTGGACCGTTGATCTGATCCCTGATCAGACGGTCCAGATCGCATCACATATCGCTATCGCATTGGCCCTTTGTGTTGGGGATAGCCGATCTCTCGACCGCTGATTTAATCATAGCTGTCCATTCCTTTCCCGATCTGACGACAGAGATTGTACGTCACGATCACTATCGCATATCACATTTGGAACGACTCGGGGGTTCTTTCCTTTGAATATGGACTGCGCCAACCCAATCTGCCGATCCGATCATTGGCGATCGCATGTCGCATACCCTGGGTCTCGATATCGCATGCGGGCCTGTCTTCGACCTGATACACCTGAGATCGCTGATTAGGGGACTCCCACCTTCGGCATAAGTCATTCCCTTTTGCCCTTTTCCGATGCGATTTCCCATATAAGGCCTTTTAGGCCATTTTTAGAAGATTTTGCCTCTTTTTCAAAGGACAAAAGGTCAACTTCTTTTTGCGATAACTTCTGCATCCAAAGTTCATTTTAGCCCATTCAAATTGCAGTAGATTCAGAATGAAAATATCTACGCAATGGGAATATTTCTAGGAGCATCCTTGGACTTTAATTTTCCTCTGTGAGGAACACTTAGACTTAGAAGTCTATTCAAGATCCATTTTGGATCATGTATGAGTCGACATATTTGTGATATTGTGTTGTACTAATCTAGACTGATCGTACATATGTGATTGTTATGCATGAACGACAAATGAGATTATGATGTGAACATGTTAGTTAGTTAATGTTATGGATACCACGATCATATTTTTGTTTGAGCTGATGTGTTATGAATTTATATTGTGCTAACTAGATTGATTGTGCAAACAAGATAGCCTCCCCTGAGATACAGTAAGGTATGAGCTTGCTTATCTCGTTTACTTTGTGATTGAATGTTTGATTATGTCATCTATTTGGTATTTAAGTGTTGGTGTCTATTATTATTGTCATCTATTTGTTGTTGAATGTTTGATTAATTGCATGACATGAGTATGTGTCTATAAGATTGCATGAAGAAATGATCTTGTTTTAAGATGGTTTTACTCACACATATGTGTTTAGATAGCTAACATTTACTTGAGTGTAATAGGTGACAGTTGTAGCACTATGTATAATGACTATGAGTTGATTTTTATTATGACAATGGTTGTTAGACTTGGTGAAGGTTGATTTCCAAGTAATAGATATGTTTCCTTGATCTTTGGAACATGTGATTGACATGTGTGAACAATTGCAGGAAACATACTTGGTATTAACATGACAAGTTAATAGTTGATTTTTTTTATATAACTATCCATTAGGTGATGTGAAAATACATAGTAAGACTTAGTTGTAGCAAGGTAATGGTAAAAGAAAGGAATTGGGTGAGAATTCCTTTGGCTATGTTTGGAAACTGCAATTCTAAACGAATGAATGCTTAGCATACAGGAAGTCTTCTTAACCCTAACCTGTATGAAACTATGTGGATATGTGCTATATTCATGGATATGTATTTGATAGGTATAATAGCCGGTGTCTAGTTATAACTAGATCTGTCAAGGGAATTGGAGTCCCTTGAGACATGGCACATATGTGTTCATTTGCAAGGCAACATGCTTGGAATAACAAGGTAAGGTAACTAGTATGTTGTTATGTTTACTTATGCACTGAAATTTATGTGTTTATGGCAGTATGATGCAGGGGTTGCATGGTAAAAGAGATTTCCATGAAATCATAAAGAAGGCTCGGGTTGAGATTTCACTTGGAGGCACTGGGAACTATGGGGATTGAGTCATGGTGTTTGTTGCTAGTCTTTTTATTTTGGTATTTTATGATTTGGTTGCGCTTGATTGCATCTTTTTTATGTCTAGTGCAAAGCCTTGCCACTTTGTTTGCAGTGTGGTATTGTTATTGATTTTCATGGTTTTTGTTCTTGTTTGTTTCTTGTCTTGCCTTTTATATTTTGAATTTTGGGAATTGGTTTGGGAAAGAGGAAAATTAATGGAGTTAGGGGAGAGTTGTGTGTTACCCAACAGGTGATGTAAGGCTTGGATGAAGCTCAGTGTATGTTTAAGGGCTGCTAAAGCCAAGTGTATGACAACTAGTTGGATTGCTTTGGTCCATTGAGGTAAATGGACGGTGATAGGACAATCATGAGAAGGGTAACAAAAAGGGTAAATTAAATGGATTTGAGATTTTAGATGCCTTGGCTATGCTGGGAACTGTTGTTCTCAATATTGTGCATGTTGTGTATGAATAAAGGAAGTTATATCAACCTTGGCCTTATGATATCCAGTAATTATGTTGTGCTCATGATTGCTTTATGCTAATGTTTATATGCATATATGTATGTATGTATGTTGTTATATGACAGTGTCATCAGGGATCATGATTGTTTTATGTTGATGTACATATGTATACATGTATGTCGTTGTCTGACAAGGTCACCAGGGATCATTCTTGTGGAGGAATGATTGCTTATGCAAGTGAATGGCATGGAGAGGTTCTTGGTTTATGAGGAATCAAGTGGGAAGAGTAGTCATGACAAATCTACGAGGTCAATATCATGTGATTATGAGTTGATATTATGTGATTATATTATGTCTATGTTATGGACAGACTATACCATGGGATATATCAGCGCAATGAAAGCAATGTGGTCTACAAAATGATGGGACAAGCATGGATAAGACACTAGAAGCAAGGTTGCTTGGTAGAGACATTGTGGATTTGGATGTGTGGTAATACTATTGTGCATATGTTGTATAAGTTGTACATGGTGCTGCTGTGATGTTGTGCGCATGCACTATTGTGTATATATAGTGCGTGTACATGTTGTTTATGCAATTTTATGTACATGGTGATACAAATAGTGTTGTGTGAATATTGCATATGAAGTTCTGGATATAGATGGTACTATGTACATGTCGGATATGTGGTGTTGTGTACATATTATACTGAGCACATGATTGATATGTGGTGTTATGTGCACATGGTGTTGTGCGCATGTTGGATATGCAATGATGTGTACATAGGGTGCTATTTACATGTTGTATATGAAATGCTATGTACATATGGTGTCATGTGCATGTTGTACATGTGGTGCTATGTACAAATGGTGTTGTGTGCATGATTGTACAAGTGGTGTTGTGAGAATGTGGTGCCATGTATATGTTGTACATGTGGTGTTGTGAGAATGTGGTGCCATGTATATGTTGTACATGTGGTGTTGTGTGCAGGTGGTGCTATGTACATGTCATGCATATGGTGCTATGTACATGTGGTGTCATGTACATGTGCATGTGGTGTCGTGTACATGTGCATGTGGTGCTGTCTACGTCTGGCGTTGTGTACACGTTGTACATGTGGCATTGTGTACACATTGTGCAGGTGGTGTCGCTTATATGTGATGCTATGCACACTTTGTGTAGGTGGTACAGTATACATGTTGTACATATGGTACTATTGTACATGTGGTATTGTGCACATGTCATACATGCTGTGTTGCAGGCATGCGGTACTATGTTTGTGCATTGTTTAGTTGTGGTATTGTGACATGTGTATTCATTATGTTGTACTCTCTGTATGTATATGTATTGTGTTGTACACCAGGTGTAGGTGTATGTATGGTGTTATATTGTACAGTGAGAGTAACTACTAGAAATTAGTTGAAATCAAAAAATTAGAATTCAGGCACAAACATTAACAAAACAAATAATTCATAAAGAAACATATATAGTTTTGTACATTAAGTGACGTAGACTTAAACCTGCAATACCCAGAATCGCATTCTTCTCAACTTTAAAATGAATACATCAAAACTGTCCATATAAAATTTCAGATTGCTGGCAATTGCATACACTTCAATTTGCGGAAGTATGTGATATTGATTCACAATTTCAAAAGTCAGTAATTTCAGTTCCTCTCAAAAACTCTGGTTCAAACTACAACTCAGCAATCGACACACCTTTAATCGAAAGCCATAGTGTAATTGCCAACACCCATATATAAATTTAAATGCAAATGCCTCTGAAATCTGACTCTGGTATTCAATGCATCCAATTCAGTGTTTGTTCTGCGTTTACACTCTTCATCTCAGATTCTGCTGTCCCATAAATTCTTTGACTGTTTAACATTCTCACAAACATTCGATTGGGCAATGATCAGTAAATCAAACCAGATATTAAACTTCGATCTGCAAATATCTTACCATGTCCATCATTGAATTGATAGTCTTTGTCCATAATTGTGTTCCATTTGATTCCACGCTCCCAAGCATCGACCCTCTATCAAATCCTCACGACTTTCTTTCAATTGCTGCAAATCATCGATTTGCCATTACTCGAATCTTTCCAACTCCTCCTGATTGCTGGAAGTGGAATTACAGCAGACAATTAGTTTGTACCACTGCCGAAATCCATCGCACATTTCTTTCTCTCTTTCTGCGCTAAGGGATTTGGAATCGACTTCCAACACTGTTAATTGAACCGCCAGTGCACAGCTCCGCTTTGGAACTTCGACTTCAATGCCAGATCTGGGTTTAATAACTTCTGATTGAATCAAAACAGAATTTGAACGCCTTTTAAAACAAAGACTCTATACATATGACCATACCTAGATCTGATTTGCTCTAATGTTTCAATACATTTCGCTAATCGGCAATCTTCAATGTGCTCTCCAACCATCATTGTTTCAATAGTCCGATCCGATATACTTTACACAGGCCAATGCAATATTCTTGTCGGCGATTGCAAATCACCGTGATTGATGTCACTCCTTAACAATCGAATCCCGATTACTCCTATACAAAGCGAATCTCCACTTTCAGATGCAATTTCCCTTCCGTGGTTCTAAAGCACTCCAAACTCTGATTTACACCAATATGACATCAACCGCAATTGCAATTGATATGATTAGATAACACCGCCGATTTACATAGACTCAGAACTCAGATACGGTGGTTATGTGGATCCGCCGAGTTTTATAACCATAATATATTAATCAAATCTGCTCATAAATTCTTTAGAATCGTTTTCCACCAAAACGCTGTATTGAAGGCTGTTCCAGCTCACAATACAATTATTCCGGATTTACTTTAATCATGGAAAACAAATTGCGCAGATTGCTACCAGTTTATGCCATTACACAAAGAAAACAAACGCATCATCTTCATGAGTCCATCATACATTGAAACACCAAATACTAATTTTATTCATAAATAACAGTGAAACAGAGATTCTGTCTTTTGCCCCAAATTAACCAAATAAAAAACACACTGATACACTCTGTCACAATATCACAGAATCTGAGCACTGTCTTTTTTTTTTTTAAACACACAAACTACTACTAATCTGAGCTTTTCGCTCCACACTCAAACTATACACACATCAGTATCGCTCTTCTCCTCCTCCGCGACACACAAACTCTAATCCCTCTAAAAAGAAATCCCCTGAGTTCATTACAATTTCCCTCTATTTATTCTCCTAAATTATCTAACAGAGTTTCCTATTTTTCCAAGAAAGAACATAATTCTTCTATTCCGTTGTTTCCCAAGCACACCTAGACTAACAACTCTATCTCAAAATCCAAAATAAGCTAATCTCCTATTTATTACAATAACAAATTATTTGAGGAATCCAACCTCCTCAGTAAATTGTTTTTGACCAACAGTAAATAAATTTCACTGGATTTAACCACAACATGTGGACAAATCTCCACATTGCTGGCTGGGTCTAGATGCTCCTGCATCAGACTCCCAAAGTTTAAATTAACCATGATCTCCTGATCATGCATTTCTGGTTTGCGTCCTCCTGGATCCCATACTTGATTTGATAGTCTGTTCTTGATTACTGCTGTTGTTGTTTGTTCCTCAAGTCTTTCGCTTTTGTGCCGCAATACCTCACTATCTGCTGCTGTCCTTTTCACATACCTTGCTGCTGTTTTACTTACTTTAATTTGCAATTCTTCATTCCTTTCACCTGTACCATCTTTACTAACTGCATTGTCCGCAATATCTGTCTTTAATCCTCCTTCACTCTGGCTTTCTTCAAGATCAATGATCTTCAAGGACTTCATGTATCCTTTGAATTCAAAAATTCTTTTGCCATCCTCCTTATTCTGCATATGACTATGAGTAGTCATTCCTTTAACAGTCTTCAATAACTGTGTATCTTTCCTTAAGTCAATGTGACCTGCAAACACACAACAACCTTTAGTTTTTAAAATACAATACCTTCGATTTTCTTTTGAAGCTTCAAGCACCAATCCGCCACCATAGATCTTTTGGATTTCAGCGGATCCTTCTTGCGATGACTCCAATTCTCCGAGTCTTTCTTTCTTCAACAAATCAATATGAATTTGCCCAGGTTTCCTGAACTTATTCATCAGCTTGCCACTCCATCTCCGTTGCAATAGCTTCCACTTCACCCTTTTCTTTAGTCTCCATCTGTACCTTCGATCTTCACTTATCTTTCTTTGTACTATCAGACCAATTTCTAGTTCTTCATTCTGCTGCCAGCTTCTATACTTCTGCAGTTTAATGCTTTCCTCAAATTCATTCTCATGTAGCTGATCATTCCTTCCAAATTTCTGGTTACTTCCACCTTCATCTTGCTGAGTTAATATTTCTGTCTCTTTTATGCCTTTGAGGACATAACCTCCTTGCTGCTTCTGATCTTTCATCTCACCTTCATATAATCGCTGCTCAATTTCTCTGATTTCAGCATCATATTTATTAATGTTGTCTTCGGCATCTTTTCCTCCATCAGGTTCTGTAAGCTTTGTTTTTCCTTTGGGTTCCTCAAGTAATCTTCCCAAGAATTCTATCTCCTTGTAAAATCTCCCCAGTAGATCATCACAATTTTCCTTCTCAGCTTCATTCTTTTCCTGGCAGTCTTCCTGAGTTGACCTGCTTTCCACATCATCATATTGTAAGCATCTTTCATTAATTCCATTAAACAAATTCATCGGTTTACCTTTTTGTAGTCCCACTATGGAATTGTCTTCAGACTGCTGGTTTATATCAACCTCATCTGACTGTTTCACACCGAACAAGATTTCATCTATGAACTTCTTCTGTTGCAAATGATCAACACCTTCTTCCTCTAAAAAGGATTCTTCATCATACTTTACCTCAAGAGTTTCATTTCTGGTTGTGACAATTTCATCAGGCTGTCCACCATCCTCTGCATATCCTGCAAACATACACAAACTGTAAGAATCAAAATCACAAGGCTTCATTGCCTCATCTGCTTCCTTTGTCAACATATCTTCAAATTGTTCTGAACTCTGCCAATAATCCATGAGATCTTCAGCTGACCTCTCATTATCCTCTTCTCCCAACATTTCACCTTGTTCTGGTTTACAAATGGAAACTTCCAATTCTACCTCTGCTTCTCTGAGTTTCTCTGATTCCTCTTGAGCACTCAACATCTGCTCAATCTTCCTCAATTCTTCTGCTATCTCTAACTTCACTTGTTGATTTTTCCTTTCTCGTAGCCTTGGCCACTTTACTCGTTTCCTCATCGTCCAAACACTTTTCTGCAGCATCTTCATCAATATTCCAATCTGGAAATATATCTCAGCTTTCTCTCGGTCAAAGTCTTCTTGACTCATGCCATTTACTTTGGCATCTTCCATTCTGCTGTGGCTTCCTTGTGAACTTCCGCTATGACTATCTGTAGTCATTTTCTGCTCCTCTCTTTCCATGAGCTCCTTACACCTCTGCAACAAGCCTCTGCAACAGTAAGTCCTTCTTACTGCAGTCTTACCTCACTGAGCTCTCCTTACTCAGTCTTTTGGTAAGCACGATCCCCTATCTGGAATCTTCTCCTGAGCAACACCTTTGCTCCCTCTAGGCTTTTGCAATCTCTCACTTTCTCCTTCGAAGACACTTCAATTGTCCTCTCTGTCCAATCTCTTGTTGGATCCTACAGGTTCACTGCCACTCCTAAGGACTTTCCTTATTCTGCTTTTAAGAACGCATCAGGTTCTTCTCTCTCGCTTTTCTTGATTTATATTGCTGCAGTCTTCACTCTTTCTGATGCTGTCACCTCTGCTTTGAATGGATTTCCCTGCTGCAATCTCGTACTAAACTTCATTCAGAAAACAAACTTATTCAGTTTCAACAGAGCCAAGCTCTGATACCAAAAATGACGCAGACTTAAACCTGCAATACCCAGAATCGCATTCTTCTCAACTTTAAAATGAATACATCAAAACTGTCCATATAAAAAATTCTGATTGCTGGCAATTACATACACTTCAATTTGGTAAGTATGTGATATTGATTCACAATTTCAAAAGTCAGTAATTTCAGTTCCTCTCAAAACTCTAGTTCAAACTACAACTCAGCAATCGACACACTTTTAATCGAAAGCCATAGTGTATTTGCCAACACCCATATATAAATTTAAATGCAAATGCCTCTGCAATCTGACTCTGGTATTCAATGCATCCAATTCAGTGTTTGTTCTGCGTTTACACTCTTCATCTCAGATTCTGCTGTCCCATAAATTCTTTGACTGTTTAACATTCTCACAAACATTCGATTGGGCAATTATCAGTAAATCAAACCAGATATTAAACTTCGATCTGCAAATATCTTACCATGTCCATCATTGAATTGATAGTCTTTGTCCATAATTGTGTTCCATTTGATTCCACGCTCCCAAGCATCGACCCTCTATCAAATCCTCACGGCTTTCTTTCAATTGCTGCAAATCATCGATTTGCCATTACTCGAATCTTTCTGACTCCTCCTGATTGCTGGAAGTGGAATTACAGCAGACAATTAGTTTGTACCACTGCCGAAATCCATCGCACATTTCTTTCTCTCTTTCTGCGCTAAGGGATTTGGAATCGACTTCCAACACTGTTAATTGAACCGCCAGTGCACAGCTCCGCTTTGGAACTTCGACTTCAATGCCAGATCTGGGTTTAATAACTTCTGATTGAATCAAAACAAAATTTGAACGCCTTTTAAAATAGAGACTCTATACATATGACCATACCTAGATCTGATTTGCTCTAATGTTTCAATACATTTCACTAATCGACAATCTTCAATGTGCTCTCCAACCATCATTGTTTCAATAGTCCGATCCGATATACTTTATACAGGCCAATGCAATATTCTTGTCGGTGATTGCAAATCGCCGTGATTGATGTCACTCCTTAACAATCGAATCCCGATTACTCCTATACAAAGCGAATCTCCACTTTCAGATGCAATTTCCCTTCCGTGGTTCTAAAGCACTCCAAACTCTGATTTACACCAATATGACATCAAATGCAATTGCAATTGATATGATTAGATAACACCGCCGATTTACATAGACTCAGAACTCAGATACGGTGGTTATGTGGATCCGCCGAGTTTTATAACCATAATATATTAATCAAATCTTCTCATAAATTCTTTAGAATCGTTTTCCACCAAAATGCTGTATTGAAGGCTGTTCCAGCTCACAATACAATTATTCCGGATTTACTTTAATCATGGAAAACAAATTGCGCAGATTGCTACCAGTTTATGCCATTACACAAACAAAACAAACGCATCATCTTCATGAGTCCATCATACATTGAAACACCAAATACTAATTTTATTCATAAATAACAGTGAAACAGAGATTCTGTCTTTTGCCCCAAATTAACCAAATAAAAAACACACTGATACATTCTGTCACAATATCACAGAATCTGAGCACAGTCTTTTTTTTTTTTTTTTAACACACAAACTACTACTAATATGAGCTTTTCGCTCCACACTCAAACTATACACACATCAGTATCGCTCTTCTCCTCCTCTGCGACACACAAACTCTAATCCCTCTAAAAAGAAATCCCCTGAGTTCATTACAATTTCCCTCTATTTATTCTCCTAAATTATCTAACAGAGTTTCCTATTTTTCCAAGAAAGAACAGAATTCTTCTATTCCGTTGTTTCCCAAGCACACCTAGACTAACAGCTCTATCTCAAAATCCAAAATAAGCTAATCTTCTATTTATTACAATAACAAATTATTTGAGGAATCCAACCTCCTCAGTAAATTGTTTTTTTTGACCAACAGTAAATAAATTTCACTGGATTTAGCCACAACATGTGGACAAATCTCCACATTGCTGGCTGGGTCTAGATGCTCCTGCATCATTAAGAAACATATAACAATCATTCATTAACCTATAACATTAATTTATTCATTAATCATAGACACAAAACACTTATCTCATTTTTTATTATTATCATCAAAAGTATGTTTTCATAACATGGTACATGATGTTTCTAACAATATAACTAGTAAATCATTTCTTTTTCTTTTTTCTTCAATTTTGAATATAATTTAGAAATGAATTCATCAATTTATTCTTCTTCCCCTTTGGTTCTTATGGCCCTTGTAACTCTCATTACAACCTGTTCATTTACTCACGACATTGTTGAGGCTACTTCAAGAGGGGAAGATCATCGACTGCAACAATAAATAAATGTTAAATTGATATTTTTTGTTATTGTTATTACAAGAATTTCATTAATATAAATAACATTAGAGTGTTCTTTATCTGCTTCAATAGCAGGGGAAAGTGGAGTAGTTTCCGATGCATATGTATGTTCCTCTTCTTGTGTAACCACATCCTGTACATGCTCTAGAGTTGAAACAAGAAACGTTATAATTAATATACCAGTTTCAATTAAATATTTTTAATTGTAATACATACTAAATTTTCATAGCACGTGAAATACGTCCATTATCGAGCTGCACACTACCTTCAATGGGTGCCACTCCATTGACACTATGTTGTGTCTCTTCTGTGCTTGCCTACTTAGAATGCTTAAACACATTAGTTTATTCCAAAAAATAATAATCAATAGATTGTACAAGTAATAAATTATAATTATTCTCCATTGATTTTATTTTACATGTGCATTGATGAGAGTGTTGGAAGATTGTGTTTGCCCCAAGCTTCTTCTACCTTCAACCATGACTTGATATCCGTGCTTGTAAACAAGCTTGAGTTCTTCCTTGGTTGGAGATTCGTTGAACTCAAACACCCAAAATCTTTCATAAAAAATGAATTTTGGTTCTTCTGTGCAATTAAATTAATTTTTTTAACAATTTATTAGTTGGATGCAATTGATTTCTTATACTTACATTTCATGCAGGCAATTTGGAGTAACCACCCAAGGAAAGTTTGTGTTGCCCATGTTTTTTGATTTTAGCTTTTGTGGCTTTGGATGTATCTACGATCCTATATTGAAAAGTTTCAAGTATGTAATTAGATGTCACAATGATGATAAAACATCATAATTCCATTATTACAAGTGTCACATACATTCCTGAGCTGGGTTGTGTCTTTCCTTATTTTCAGTCTCGCTTATCCCTTGCATCATCCAAGCACCTTCCACTCCCTCTCTAGAATCAATTGAGGACACTCATACTTAGGGTCCTTTAGAAGATGAACCCTATATTTGTCCCACAAATATTTTAAATATTTTCCTACTTTTGAGTTACTTCATACTTGCTAAAGGAACCATCACCGAACATGGAAACCAACTTGCTAATGAGCTCATATTTTAACTTGGAACATTGGGAATTCCACCCTAAGCCTATGATCTGACCAAAGATATATATATTCAGTTCATTCAAGTGTTTATAAAATGTAATTTTTCCTACAAAACTATGTTATCATTAGTTTAAAATAATCACACACTATACACAAATTTCAATTAGATTGTACATAATAATTAGAACACTTCTTAAATACTTGGAACCTTTTATATTTTCACAAGGATGTGCCCATCATCTACCAAAAAAGTAAATGGTAGTGATCCCATGCTAGCGACACGGCCAAATCCACGAAATAATGATTCAAAATTTACAATGTTATTGCCAACATCCCATGCACATTTTGGCTTGTATTGCTCATGCATTGTAGTACTGACATCGACCTTGGGGGGTGTACTGGTCTGAGTAACTGGCATGTCACTCATAGGTAGAGATTGAAAATGGGTACCCTTATAATGCTGCAATGAAGTAGGAATATCGTTGGTACCAAAAATGACCTCCATAGGCCTATGCTAATGATTAAACTCATTCAAAAAATCCTTCAAAAAATAAAGAGATTTCTATAAAGGAATTGTAAGAGTATAAAAACTAAAATCATAAATAAATAAATTATATAATTAAAGATATTCATGCTTATGTCATAGTGACAAATCTTCTGCATCAATATTTTAATTCTTTTCTTTGTTGACTAAGTCTTTAGCCAAATATCAACCAAAAAGGAAGCTTGTTGTTTGATATTCTTAGAAGCTTCTTTATTGTTTGCACTGGGTCTGCGGATGAATAGATTTCATCCGCAATATCTTTCTCAAGATGATATGTGGACTATTCTAATGCTGGTTCCTTCCCCTTGTCACTTGGGACAATGGTGTTGCTAACAATGCAATGTCATATTACTGTTCTGTTGAGGGCCCCGAAGTCGGGTCAACAACAAGGGGGATACCCACCCGGTCCGGAACCTGGTTGGCGGCTCCTTGCCCGTTTGGAGTAGCGGGTCCGACTAGGGGTAATGGGACCAGTTTCCCAATGTGATGGGTGTGTGTGTGTGTGCGTAGAGTCTGATGATATTAATCTAGAGGTTTTTCTAAACTAGTCTTGATTTTAACTGCTAAACTAACTCTATGCTAATGTAATCTAATGAAGAGAAATACATCTGATCTATGCTAACCCGGGGTGTTTTTCTTTTGTTTATGCGATCTAGAAAGATTTCTAACAGCAGCTGGTAATAAAGATCATTCAACTGATATCAGAATATAAACCAATAAAGATAAACCGTTCTGCATAAGAAGTTAGGCAGAGTAGTTGTGAAAAGCATATCGCATAATCAGTTTTCTATATGTTAAGCATGATTAAATGATCCCACCGTACAGAAGTGCCAAATGGTAATGCAGACATTCATACAATAACATATAAAGAACTCAACTACATATCACTTTAGGGATACTAGCAGAATCTAGTCAAGAGATAAAAGTACCATTTATGACTAATTTCACCAATAAACTTCAAGTAATAATGATTTATTTCTACTTGTTCTAACATCTGCTAAGAGTACAGAAGTGCAACATCAGTAACAGATATTAAAATGCAAACATAAATAAATCTTGATCCATCTATTCATCAAAAACCTCCTCTGAGGGTGCAGAAGTGCATGTTTCGAGGATAAGTTTTTTGACAGATTTCCGGACCCTTCTCCAAATGCCATGAGAAGGGTTAAATACTACTAGCTAATTGATATTAATTACACGAATCTAGGGAATCGACTTCAAATGACCGCCCTTTACTAAAAGCAAATTTATTTCTAAAACTTTAAATCTAATTTCTGACCGTTTCTGTATATTCTCTTTAGTGCTGTCAACAGCGCAACGTTTTCCTGGGAAGAGTCGACTGACTGCCTTCTTCTTTTGCTCGGGAGATAAAAGTGGAAATAACAAGAGCTGACACTTTCTTCTAACAGACCAGAAGATATTTTCGAGAACCTTTCTCTAGCTGGGTGTATTCGCCGCGTGTATACTTAGCACAACCCAGGTTCTTCTCGAACTGATTTTACTGTTGCTGTTTTGGTTTCCGGTTGTGCGAATGATTGAGTGGGTTAGGAGTCGCGCTGTATGGACAACCCTCTGTTTCGAGAATTGTTTCCGCTTTTTGTTCTAGGCTTTTCTGGAGCGTCCTCCTTCTTTTGCGTTTCTCTTTTTGCTTTACCCAGTCTGAGCTTCAAGATCTTTTGTGAACACACTGCTTTTGTGCGCCTTTGAATCTGAGTCCTGGATAGTCTAATTTCATCAGTGCCGGTTGTCTGATAGTCTGGAATCCGCGGTCCTGCTGCATGCAGAATTCGTTTGCGGAGGCATCTTCTCTCTGCTGTTTGATTGGCGCTTTCCCCTTTCTCTCAGATGTTTCCTGCATATAGATTTATATCAGTTGCGTGTCTTGTAGTCTACGCAAAGAAGGAGGGAAATGAAAAGATTGACATGAAAGCATTAAACTCTAATGAATGCGTAATCCTGACATGCATCATGACTTGACTCTTCGATAAATGCGATGCAATCATTCCTTGATACTCAAGCATGAGGTCATTAAATTCCTTCAAGGCGCGCACTTAATCCTGGGCTTGTCGTGTGATAAGTCTTTTCAGATCGCAGATCGCAAATCGCTGCCATCGCAGATTGCGAATCGCAGATATCGCAAATTTTGTTTAATGGTTATGCCGTATAGCGTGATGCTTGCGATTGGCGATTTCGCATATCGGCGGTCGGCGTTTTTCGAAGGTCTTCTTTTAAAGGGGCACGTGTGATGTATGCGATGCGATGAACTTCGCATCGCTCATTCGCGGTCTTGCTTTTCGCGCTCGAGCCATGCTTCGGCCTTTCTTTGCGATGCGATTTAAGCCTTAGGGAGAGAAATATAAAAACTTTAGAAAAATATTTTTTGGGATTTTTTGTTCAGGGTCCCCTCTTTGCTTGACGTTATTGCTAATGTCAAGTGAAGAAGGGGGGTTGTTGGTGACCACAACAATGGCGATTCACTGTGAAGAACCAGTTATCTCTGCTTGTTCTATTGCATTTTCACTTCCAAAACAGAAAAGTTTTCTTACGCCTAAATTTTGTTATGGACAGATAGAGTATTACCCCTTATCCTGTCAATGATGTTTCGTCACAACTTTTTATTTCATTCCGATTGTTTGCTTCCTCTGGGCTATTTCTTGTATTTACACCTAGACATTACTCAGTCTTTTCAAAGACAAAATAAGGTCTTCTCTGCGTACTGGCTTTGTAAAGTATGCTCATTTGTCGTAGGTAGAGCCTCTGCTGCCCACAAGCGTCCATAGCCTCGACAGGGTTACCATATTATCCAGCAATGATCCTTTTTCCTGCTTGAGGTTATTTACAACATTCCAGAGAAAAACCCTTTTGGCACTTTTTCTTTCCTTTTTTTTTTTTTTAATTCTCTAAAGAACAATGTCTTGGTTTGGTGGCCAAATTATGACACAGTCATTCACCTGATTTACACTTTTGCTGAACAAGCTGGCTCGCGATGAGACCCCTTGTCTTTTGATTGCAACAATCTTGAGTCGTTGCCCTGTTTTGATAGACAGTAGTGGCAAAGTCAGCAAGTTATAATATCTGTGATCATGATAAGCCGGCTCGTGATGAGACCTCTTATTCTTTGAGATATAGTGTTTTCTTGGATTGTTTCTCTGGATGCTGCGATTTTACTTAACAGGGAGGAAGTCATTGTTTTTCCTTAAGAAAGCTCTGGACGACAATAATATAGTTCAAGAACAGCAGTTTTGCAGAGGATACTTATTTTGCTATTGATGATACTTTTCATTGCGTTGGCATAGAACCATTTTTTGCCAAAAGTTACCTTCATCCCAGATTTCTTTGTAAAGTTGAAACTAACATCACATTCAGGCTAAAGTTAACTCTACCTGTCAATAATAAAAGTCAGATTTTTCGAAAAGTTTTACTATTTATACAAGTGAAATCAAGATCTGATAGAGAAATGGTATATACTTCATAAATACAATTTATGATCACTCACAACCAACCTTATTTATATTTAAAAAATAAAACTAAAATAAAAATAAAATTATCCTACAAAAATTAGAAGGATAACCTTCTATGGAAAATACATTTTGAGGATTTGTCCGTTTACAGGCAGAGAATCTATCCTGCCTGTCAAGTCCTGCAACACAAAAGTCGATGGGCCTATGACTTCTACGATTTGAAAAGGACCAAGCCATAGCTTCTGGAATTTCGTATGTTTTCCCTTCTCTTCGTGAGCCTTATCCCACTTCAAAACTAAATCTCCCATCTGAAAGTTTTTTCTGGTCATTAGTTTCGAATCAAAAGAGGATTTTATCAGCGCTTGGTGGTGAGCGTGGGTTTTCTTGGCCTGTTCTCGTTGTTCTTCTAGCTTGATTATTTCCGTTTGCCTTAGTTGTAATGGAGAAGTGGATACTTCATCAATGTATTGTACTAAGGACAAGGAGGGAATGACTAAGTGAGTAGGAAGAACTGCTTCTCTCCCGTAAACTAAATTAAAGGGAGAAGTGCCGATAGAGGCTTTCTTTGTAATTCTGTCTGCCCATAGGGCGTTTACTAGTGCTTTATGCCAATTCTTTTGGCTTTGGTCGACTGTCTTTTTGATAATCCTAATTAGGTTCTTGTTCGTTGATTCAGCCAACCCATTACCTTGCGGATAGTAGTTGGCAGAATACTTTAGTTTGAACCCTCTTTTGAGTGCGAACTCAGTCATGCTATTTCCAGAAAAATATGAAGCGTTATCGAATATTAAGGCCGTTGGCAATCCAAACCTAGTAATGATAAACTGATCTATGAATTCGATAATATTTTCAGAATTAGCTGTCTTGAGAGGAACTGCCTCTACCCATTTAGTAAAATAGTCAGTTGCAGTGAGGATATACCTATGCTGTTTAGAGGAGTGAGGAACGAAATCACCTATTATGTCCAGGCCCCATTGGCTGAACGGCTGTTCGATGTTAACCGGCTGCAGTGGCATGGATGATTTCTTTTGTTTCCCTGCAGCCGTTTGGCAGAATTGGCATTTTCTTACGTGATTGTACGAGTCTTTGAACAGCGTGGGCCAGTAGTATCCTGCACGTAAGATTTTGTGTGCGGTGGCTTCTCCAGCATAGTGTCCACCTGCTAGTCCATCGTGGAGTTCCTCATACGTGTGTACCTCTTCAGGCGATTCTTCGGGGATTTGCGATGCTCCAGCTAACATCTTGCAGAAGCCTTGGCCTCTTACGATGTGTGCCGGCTTGATTTCCAGGTCGTATTCTTGCAAGGCGGTGATCCAATTCGCTCTATTCTCACCCACGTCTTTCTGAATCAGGAGGTTTCTTACCGCTGGGAATGGTACTATGACCTTGGTATGGGCCTTTAGCAAGAAGGGTCTGAAATATTTGACCGCTTTGAAAACGGCATACGCCTGTTTCTCTACGTCCGAATATTTCAGCTCAGCACCTTGTAAGTTTGAGCTAAAGAATGCGATTGGGGCTTCTGCCTTTTCTTGGTTTGCCTGGGTCAAGATCGCAGCATAAGAATTTTCTGAGGAAAATGTGTATAAGATGAATGGTTCTGAAAAATTTGGGGTTGCTAGGGATGGAGCGTTGATGATGGCTTGTTTGATTAAGTTAAACGCTTCGTGCTCGTCTAGACCCCATTTAAAGTTTGAATTCTTTTTTATCATTTTTTGTAAAGGAGAAATAATGCGTGAAAAATCTGGGACAAATCTTTTCACAAAATTGATCTGTCCTAGGAAAGATTGCATGGTCTTTTTGTTATGGGGCATGGATATCTCGGAATTCTCTTTGATTCTGTCAGGTTCAATGTGAATGCCCGATTTGGACACTATGAACCCTAGCAATTTTCCTTCACTCAACACGAAAAAAGATTTCTTCGGGTTAAGCGAGATTCCATACCTTAAACATCTTTGAAAGATTTGCTTCAAATCTTTGAGATGGTCGCTTCGGTTCTTGGAGTACACAGTTATATCATCCAGGTAAATCACTACTGATTTATTGACTAACCCTTTGAACGCAATGTCCATAGCCCTTTGAAAAGTAGCGACGGCGTTGATCAGACCGAACGGCATCTTCCGATACGCGTAGGTACCCCATTTAGTTCCGAAGGTGGTTTTTAGCTGATCGTCTGGGTGTACCAGTACTTGATTATATCCTGAAAATCCATCCAGGAAAGACATCAATTCTGAGCCTGCTACAGCCTGTAGTATTTGCTCCATAGGTGGGAGGGGAAAATTGTCTTTCTGACAGGCTTTGTTGAGATTCCGGAAGTCGATGCAGATTCTAATATCTCCGTTTTTCTTCCTAACAGGTACCATATTGGATACCCATTTGGAATGTCTGACCGGGAAAATTATTCTGGCTCTCAACAACTTATTCAGCTCAGTTTTTATCTGATTTTCCAGGTTGGGGTGGATTTTCCTGAGCTTCTGTTGGACGGGTTTCTCGTTGTCAATCATAGGGATAGTGTGCTGAATGATAGAAGTGTTATAAGTTTTCAGCTCATCGTAGTTCCAGGCAAAGACGTTTTTGTACTGTCGTAGAAGACGGATGTATGCTGACTTTTCTTCAGGAGCTAGGCCTTGGCCTAGATTAACGTTTTGGGGTTTCTCTTCGGTTCCTAAGTTCACTGATTCGTAGTTCAGAGTTGAACTGTAAAGTTTGGCGTTAGCTGATCTTTTGAACCGACTTTTTAAGTCATACAAATCTTCTAATTTGACCACTGATTTGGGTATAGCATTATCCGTGCCATTTTGTTGTATTTGGTGGTCATGACAGTCCTCGTCGATTATCTGGTTTGAGTAGGATCCTTCAGAGGTAAGGAAACTTACGATGTCTGGGTCGTCGTTGAATACTCTCCAGTTGGTGATATTGTCAGGGATAGACGGCTTAAAAATTAACTCTATGGAAAACCTATCTGGACTAAAGTCTTCGGAGGGGATGAGTCTGGAGGCTACGTTTGCTAGCAGGTCTGCACTTGCATTGTGAAGTCTTGGGATTGATGAAATATTGAATGCTGTAAAATGCGCAGTGAGATCTTGCACTAAATACTGATAGTGCTTTAAATGACTAGACAGGCAGTGTATGGTGTTACGTACCTGTTTGACGACGATCTCGGAATCTCCAAAGACTTGAAGATATTTGACGTTGCAGCCGATTGCTTTGTATAGACCTTGCACCAAGGCTTCGTATTCCGCTGTGTTGTTCGTGCAATTGAACTCCAACCTGCATGTGAGCATGGTCTTATTTCCGTCGGGGCTAATCAAGACGCATCCTGCTCCCGCTCCCTCATTGGACTTAGAGCCATCAAAATATAATTTCCAAAATAAAGAAGTATTTACAGGGTTATCTAAGAAACTAACACATTTTGAATCATCAGTCTGGGAAAAGTTTTCTACTTGGGACACGACTGAATTTTCTAAATATGGTGATATGTGAGCATTGAAATTTCCAAGGAAAGAGTCTACCGAGTAGTTGTCTATGATGCTGCTGTTGTATGCTATGGCTTCATTCTCTCCTTCCAAATCCGTCACTATGTACTTTTGGTGCAGTTCTCGTTCAACCTTTATTTGATTTGGCTTCCCGTTGAAGGGTAACCACATGTGTGAGCAGTCAGTCGAAAAATATCCGTGGAGCTTCTCGGACCAATCCCTGCTAAGAATTAGACCATAAAATTCAGGGATGTCAGCAACTAGAATATCGATGACCTGGCATACCTTGGGGTTGGACGACAGTCTTATGTTCACTTGATTAAGTTCGCCTATCACTTCGACTTGTGATCGATCAAGTTGAACTATGCGCACTGCGGATTTTTGCGGTTGAACATTAAGTTTGGCACATATTGACTTGGGTAAAATATTGGTTGAAGCACCAGAATCAACCAAGCAGTTATGCACGTTTCTGTTAAAGATCTCATAAGTGAGGAGGAAAGGAGGAGTGTGAGATCTAGACCTCCCTCCAATCAAAGCGATGTCATTTGGATCGATTTTATTGATCACGTTGATTGGGGGTCTTCCTATATTATGGGAAGCTATAGCTGTAGGTAGAGGTGCAGTAGGTACAACGTGTAACTCTTTCATCATGATCTTCTGTTGGTGTTTCAATTTGCTCAACTCGTACAGGGTGATATTAGCCCTAGTCTTCTTCATGTCATCGATGATGTTATACTCCATTTCATCCGACACTATTAGTGTCTTTGATGGAGGCGATTGCTCTGATTGGACTGGACTAAATGAGGTCGCTTTAGGGGTTGTCTTCTTTGTTGTGACCTTTTCTTTCGCTGGAGGGCTTGCGCCCTTCTGTTTTGAGGTAGTCTGGGGAGGATCAAGTTGATTTCTGCTTCGTGTGCTAACCGGAAGTGCTTCTTGATCTTCCTCTTGTGGGAGGATGAAATCCCACATTCCTTGTAGTTCCACCACTTCTTCGTCGTCGGTCTGCGTTTCGATGGTGCTCTCTTCTTCTTCTTCTTCTTTAGATTCCACATTCGAGACCACGTTGGGTGGCTTCGTCTCCATAGGGGGATTTCTTTTGAAATTCCTAAACGGCTTTCTTGGGTACGATTCTGCTACTTGCTTTCTTATGTCAATCATCTCATTAGACATGGCTTTGAAGACTTTTTGTAATCCTTCCATGTCGAAAGGATCCTTCGTTTGCTTCTTCTTGGTTTCTTCTTTGAAAGAGATTTTCTTAGATTTACGCTCTTCGATTGTAGATCTCTTTTCTAGGGCTACTACGCGTCTTTCGACTGCCAATGCCTCAGCCAAGTTTTCGACTAAGGTTGTCTTGCTTGCCCTATCTATGAAGATGGCCATGTTTGAAGGTAAGGCCGTGATGTACCATTCGCATCTTACTTCCTCGCTGGGCTGGGAAGCAGCGGGGATTTTATTGAGGATCTTGTTGAACCGTAAGTTAAAATCTTTAATGGGTTCCCTAGCCTCAGCTTTAAGATTGGACAGATCGTTGATCAGTGTCGCTGTCGATCTATCATCGCTGAATTTGGTGAGAAATTGATTTTGAAAAATATCCCAGCTGGTGATAGATCCGGACGGTAGCGAAAAGTACCATGACCCGGCTGTCCTTTGCATCGTATAGGGGAAGAGTCGGACCTCGGCATCCTCATTGGTGACCCTGTTGAGATTAACAGAAAGCATGAAATTATTGATATGTTCTTCAGCTAGCATTCCAGTTTCTGGATTGAACTTTGGTAACCACTTCTCAGGATGGGCAGGTATTGGACTCAGGGGTGGAGGCATTAAAACCGCCCCAGGGTTGTTCCATGGAGATTGTGCCATCGCTGAGTTGCTGGTTAATAAAAGTGTAGAAGATGATCTTCGAGGTTGAGAAGATAGAGATGTTACGATCTTTGACGATTGTGGAGGAAGGGTTGCGGAAGATGGATGAGTGATTTGAGGTGGAGATGTGGGTGGTTGACTTCGCGGAGAGGGAGTTGAAATGGACGAGGTGGATGAAAGAGTCTCTCTGTCAGACTCTTGAAGTGCTTTCCTTACTCTTTTCCTAGTGGGGAGAGGGATTTCAGTTGGCTGAATGCCGAACTTTTCACTCTTCAATCGGGTCAGGGGATGAGCAGGGTTGTATTGCGAAGTCAAGCTGCCTTTAGATTTATCAGATTTCTGGTTAAAAATAGAGAATCCCTGGAGTTTACGGATCAAGGTTTGAACTTCAGGGGGATCGACAATAAGTTGTTCTGATGTATCGGGATGTATAGCAGCGGTGGATGTCCGAGTGACTTCCAGTTCCGAGTTTAGTCGTACCGGGGAAGTCGGGGAAGTTGGTGAGGGTGACTTGCTCTTAGAATGGTATTTGAATTTTGAATTATGCGCCATTCATAGCTTGGACCTCCTTCTAGCGCCAGAAATGTTGAGGGCCCCGAAGTTGGGTCAACAACAAGGGGGATACCCACCCGGTCCGGAACCTGGTTGGCGGCTCCTTGCCCGTTTGGAGTAGCGGGTCCGACTGGGGGTAATGGGACCAGTTTCCCAATGTGATGGGTGTGTGTGTGTGCGTAGAGTCTGATGATATTAATCTAGAGGTTTTTCTAAACTAGTCTTGATTTTAACTGCTAAACTAACTCTATGCTAATGTAATCTAATGAACAGAAATACATCTGATCTATGCTAACCCGAGGTGTTTTTCTTTTGTTTATGCGATCTAGAAAGATTTCTAACAGCAGCTGGTAATAAAGATCATTCAACTGATATCAGAATATAAACCAATAAAGATAAACCATTCTGCATAAGAAGTTAGGCAGAGTAGTTGTGACAAGCATATCGCATAATCAGTTTTCTATATGTTAAGCATGATTAAATGATCCCACCGTACAAAAGTGCCAAATGGTAATGCAGACATTCATACAATAACATATAAAGAACTCAGCTACATATCACTTTAGGGATACTAGCAGAATCTAGTCAAGAGATAAAAGTACCATTTATGACTAATTTCACCAATAAACTTCAAGTAATAATGATTTATTTCTACTTGTTCTAACATCTGCTAAGAGTACAGAAGTGCAACATCAGTAACAGATATTAAAATGCAAACATAAATAAATCTTGATCCATCTATTCATCAAAAACCTCCTCTGAGGGTGCAGAAGTGCATGTTCTGAGGATAAGTTTTTTGACAGATTTCCGGACCCTTCTCCAAATGCCATGAGAAGGGTTAAATACTACTAGCTAATTGATATTAATTACACGAATCTAGGGAATCGGCTTCAAATGACCGCCCTTTACTAAAAGCAAATTTATTTCTAAAACTTTAAATCTAATTTCTGACCGTTTCTGTATATTCTCTTTAGTGCTGTCAACAGCGCAACGTTTTCCTAGGAAGAGTCGGCTGACTGCCTTCTTCTTTTGCTCGGGAGATAAAAGTGGAAATAACAAGAGCTGACACTTTCTTCTGACAGACCAGAAGATATTTTCGAGAACCTTTCTCTAGCTGGGTGTATTCGCCGCGTGTATACTTAGCACAACCCAGGTTCTTCTCGAACTGATTTTGCTGTTGCTGTTTTGGTTTCCGGTTGTGCGAATGACTGAGTGGGTTAGGAGTCGCACTGTATGGACAACCCTCTGTTTCGAGAATTGTTTCCGCTCTTTGTTCCAGGCTTTTCTGGAGCGTCCTCCTTCTTTTGCGTTTCTCTTTTTGCTTTACCCAGTCTGAGCTTCAAGATCTTTTGTGAACACACTGCTTTTGTGCGCCTTTGACTCTGAGTCCTGGATAGTCTAATTTCATCAGTGTCGGTTGTCTGATAGTCTGGAATCCGCGGTCCTGCTGCATGCGGCATTCGTTTGCGGAGGCATCTTCTCTCTGCTGTTTGATTGGCGCTTTCCCCTTTCTCTCAGATGTTTCCTGCATATAGATTTATATCAGTTGCGTGTCTTGCAGTCTACGCAAAGAAGGAGGGAAATGAAAAGATTGACATGAAAGCATTAAACTCTAATGAATGCGTAATCCTGACATGCATCATGACTTGACTCTTCGATAAATGCGATGCAATCATTCCTTGATATTCAAGCATGAGGTCATTAAATTCCTTCAAGGCGCGCACTTAATCCTGGGCTTGTCGTGTGATAAGTCTTTTCAGATCGTAGATCGCAAATCGCTGCCATCGCAGATCGCAAATCGCTGCCATCGCAGATCGCGAATCGCAGATATCGCAAATTTTGTTTAATGGTTATGCCGTATAGTGTGATGCTTGCGATTGGTGATTTCGCATATCGGCGGTCGGCGTTTTTCGAAGGTCTTCTTTTAAAGGGGCGCGTGTGATGTATGCGACGCGATGAAATTCACATCACTCATTCGCGGTCTTGCTTTTCGTGCTCGAGCCATGCTTCGGCCTTTCTTTGCGATGCGATTTAAGCCTTAGGGAGAGAAATATAAAAACTTTAGAAAAATATTTTTTGGGATTTTTTGTTCAGGGTCCCCTCTTTGCTTGACGTTATTGCTAATGTCAAGTGAAGAAGGGGGGTTGTTGGTGATCACAACATGTTCATAAGCATTTTTTTACATGAATACATTATAACATGTTCATAAGCATATTTTTTTATATGAATGCATTATAACAATTTACAAATACAACTAAGGAAAGAAAAATGAGGACATGTTGGACCACCTATAATATTAAATTATAAGAATAATTAATGAGAGGTCGCGTACCACCCCCATAATAGAAATTTTTGTATCTATCTGATTCAACTTGTAATGGATTAAAAACTCTTCTCCTGCAACTATTGATTTTATTACGCACACAAATACATGGTTTCCTTCACGTCCCTCAAATATGAAATTGACTTGTTTATTTGTTGTCCCAGGTTGTGTAATGTTTACAAAGCCTACAATATTCCCCGATTCTTTTGGCATTTCGTCAATATATATAGATGCTCCTTTATTTTTATCATTGTCTCTTAGTTGTATATAATTTGAACCAATCTGTATCTCCGCATACCTCGCATATATTGGACCAGCTGCATCCAATCTCTATAATTGTAATAGGGTATGACATACTCCATTAATTCAGTTAATCCACCATAACAAACCTTTATGTCATCCATGGAAAATAGCCCCAAACCATGTAGCGATGATGGAGAAATGTGATATATTTTCTTGTTGAGACAAAAATCAATATTTAATTTAGGAAGGTCCTTGGGCACCCATCGTTTCACTACATGTTTTTAACTCAAGGGCACCTCGATGTCGTCCATGCGCTCAACATCTTAAGAACATGACCCCCCTTTAGCAAGAAAAAATTTCATGCATCTACAATTTTCTTTAGAGCTTATCACCTCTAGTTGATGATCTCTATCTGTTAGAAATACTAGATATCTAACTTTCCTCCACTCTACTGGAACTTCCCTCGCTTGATGAAGAAAAATTTGATAGGTACCTATTTGGTTGTACCTACAGTCCATCGAATGGGAGAAGTAGTTAGTAGATTGATGGATTGTAACAATCAATTAAGAAGAGTTAAATAATTGAATAAAAATCAAGTAATCCTTAAAGATAATATCTGGTTATGGAAATGGTTATATTTTATAGAAAGATTTAGGCATAGTTGAGCCTATGGTTAGGTATTTTAGAAACTCTATTCCTTTTAGGGTTTCAAGAGAGTGATTTGAGTAGGGTTCTTTGTGATTTCATCCAAGAATCATCATTCATCACTTCCCTTCATCCTCTTTGACTTAGTGGTCCCCTTGCATTGGGATTAGTTTGAGTCAATTTCCATAATATCATTGCTTAGGGATCATTATGTATTTATCTATGTTAATGGATCCCTGAGGTCCTAATGCTTTCACGAATCCATGTTTTAGATAGGAATATGGGTATGGATCTACCCAGATCCACATAGGATCCATAATGTAAACAAATCCTTCAAATCCAGAAATGGATCCCATGGTATTGAAATGAATCATGTGCCAACTAGTAGTCATTGTCCCTCATCTAATTCCATTGCATTGTTGAATTCTACAATATTTCAAGGAATACCATCAAACTGTGTTGTGTCATAAAAAACATTCTCCTCTTTGGAATGTACTTGAAGTTATATTTTTCAGGGGGACTTGACATAAATGAAGATGGTTGTCCAAGCATATAAGCATTTGCATTGGAATAAGGATCAACAAATGAATAATCCAATGGAACAATTTTCTACCTTGTATTTTTCAAAATAAATTGTACAATATGTTCCTTATATGTTAGTTGAAGCCTTCTTTCATCTACTAGTTTCAACATCACCCTTGCTTTGACATCAATGAAAATATCTCAACATATTCATAAGTGGGTTTTTTATTGGTATTTACAAGCAGATAAAGCTTCTTTGAATATACAAAATTGGTGACCAAATTATGTCAAACCCAATTAGCAACCACTTATGAGTATTTAAGCATGATAAAGCTTGAATTTGACTGCAAATTTGAGGAAGTAAAACTCAAACCCGAACTAGGAAAAAGGGGGTGCAAATTTGTTGATAGATGGATTAGATAGTAGGCACTAAGAAGGGATAGCACTGATGGAATGAAAAGGAAGTGAAGGGACTCCCTTATGTAGCTATAATAATCTAGGAAGGAATTTGGACAATATGTGATGATATTGGATCCATGGGTAGGGGATTGCTACCATTATTTTTTTGTGAAGAAGAGTGGTTTTCACAACTAGGAATGTTCTTAATATTTTGAGTTTTTCCCTAGTGGTATCATAACTGGGCTAAGAGGTGGATAGTTGTAGGTAAGAACATGCATAACTAATCCTATGGTTAGGTTGAAAAACACACACCCTTCTCCAATTACAAGCAATTCATTTTTGTTAAGTTTCTATAGTTGTTTTTTGTTTATTGTTCTTTAGTTGTAAATGTATGTGATGTATTGTCTATTATGATGTCAAATGTTGTGTTTGATTATTTGATAATGATTCTTATATCATGGTTGAATAAAATAGGTCATAGAAGAGAGTTTATGAAATATGCCATTGGAATCCCAGATATTGGGTTGGTGATTGGCTTCACAACTAAAATCTTAAGTTTTATAAGAAGACTAAGTGGGATATAGTCACCATAGAACATATAATAATGTGATGTAAGATATTCCCCAATATATTCATTTTCCTCACAATTATAGTATGAGGGTTAGCTTAGGTCCTTTATTATCACGGGGGAGATTATATACTCCCTGGAGCTTACCTTGTATCAACTAAGTGAGCTATTGGAAACATTCCAAATAAGTGAATTCCTAAGATTCAAATGTCCATATGTAGAAAATGGGTGGTTGATTTGTAACTGACCTAGTCACTAAATCAAGAGAATATAAGGAGACTCCAATGCTAACATGTAATAGGCATCCCTCAACCTCTATACAAAGGAAAATATGTTTTTGTTGTTTTTGTTTTTGTTTTGTTTTGTTTTTGTTTTTGTTTTTGTTTTTTTTGTTTTGTTTTTGTTGTTTTTTCGCAAATATTTATTCCTGATGCTTGAAGCAAATTGTGTTGAATTTTTTGCATTTTTTGTCAATACTCTAATGTTCTAGGGGAAAATTAGATTGGTGGTTTGATGAGTGGACATACACTTATTTTAGGTGAGCCTGAAGATACAAATTGTCATAGGTTGAGGGTGTGTGAGGGAAATTTCCTTGTTCTAGTTTACTTCATGAAGATTGAATGTTTGGCTTGTTGGGCCAGTGGATTAACATTGATGAAATTGTTTGTGTACTCTATTGATAATTGGATGAGATGAATTAGTAAATATTTGCATTTTGTGCAAGAATTTGTTGATAAGTTCATCATATAAATATGAGCTCTGCATGATGGATCTCAGATCTATTTAAAGCCTCAGACCTCAAGTTAGGTTAGGAAAGAAATATGACATTTAAAATTTGTATTTGAGTTGTGATTTTCAAGAGTAAAACTCCTAATACCTCATCAAAGTTCATCCTCATCACTAGGATAAGACCCCTATGCAACTGATCCATATTCCTTTTGGGGCCAACCTCGTTTCCACCATATGAAATATCAACAATGTTTTTTTTGTAAGTTTGGTAGGACTACATCTTCATCATGTCTAATTTCTTACCCCAATCCAGGCGGGGGGGGAATAGCACAAGATTTGAACCCGAGACTTCTGGTTCGGTGAGACTTCATTTCCATAACCATTGCCAATTGAGCTACCCCAAACAGACGAAATATCAACAATGTTACCACTCACCATGGGGAGAATTGATCACAAATTGTTGTATACTGTCTCTTATTCTCCTTAAGAACTTGATAATATACATGAAGGAAGGGATTTAAGATATGTCTGCTTAGGTTTACTCTCGCAAAAAAATTATAGCATAGATTACATCCATGAGCTAGGAATACATATAGGTTATAGGCAACACCACTAATTTGGCTTTGGTTTTTTGCACCCTTTCAATCAGTTCATTTAGGGAATGTGAAAGAATTGCAACTCAATTGAAAATGTGACTAATGGTAACCATGGTGTATGCCAATGGTAGCCAAGCATCCTTGAAATGTATGAAGTGCTTCTCACCATAAGCTTCCTTAAAATTATTAATGGAATATACACTACCATAAATGTTATAGAAAACTCTCTTGTCTTCAACCTACCAGCTAGAATTTTTTTTTTTTTTTTTGTATCATGTTGCTCGTTAAACTTAAAACAAAATATTAGCCATATACACCTCATGTTACAATAGCTTATAGTATTTTTCCCTCTCAGATGCCAAGTAGGAACCTATACGTTTTCCTTATTCATTTAGGATAGTTCTATCCTCTATGTGGTCATGTGAGATAATCCAATCAATGGACTTTGAATAAAGAATGATTGGTGTTCTCATTGCAAGAGAATGCATGAAATTTTTTATTTTTTAGTTTTTAATTTTTATTTATTTTTTAAATTTTAATTATATATATATATTTATTTATTTATTTTAATAAAAACCATATCATTTGCTTCCCTTATCTTAAGGTCAATATGAGGTATCATGTCAAGACACTCTTCTTTTTGAAAACTTTGATACACCTCCCCCTATCATGGAAAATGATTTTGAAACCATATCATTTGCTTCCGTTATCTTAAGGTCAATATGAGGCATCATGTCAAGACACTCTTCTTTTTGAAAACTTTGATACAGCTCCACCTATCATGGAAAAGGATCTTGAGCACTTGTGATGGCTTTAATGTATTTGAAAATAGGTCTTGGTTTTTCAACCTTTGGTTGAGGCGTCTAGATATCTAAAAATTATTCTTTTGAATATATTTCTATCGTAATAGTTGTATGTTGCAAAGGATTCATTTTTTCTATAGGTTTCTTTCCCTTAGGGAATTCCATGTGTATTCTGGTAAGATCCCTACCTGAAGGCATTTTGTCTAGAATGAGAGTAAACGAAATTCTACTTCAAATCATTATAATGTTTTAGTATCATAAAATTGTATTCATTAATGCTTTGAATTCATACTTATAGATGAAATTCACAACAAAAAATGCAAACAAGAAATAAACCATGATGAATGAAGATATTAGGATAGAGATACCCTGTAATGCTTGTGACCAACTGTGATATTGACAATGTATGACCTAGCAAATGGACTTCGATGAAGTGTGGGTTTGTGGATGATCCATAACCATGATAAAGGAAGATCCGAGGATAGAGATACCTTGTAATGCTTGTGACCAACTGTGATACTAACAGTGTGCGGCCTAGCAAATGGACTTCGATGATAAGGATTTTGTGCAGTTGACCCATAACCATGATGTTGGTTGTTGATGAAGTAGCATGTGCCTACATAGCCTGGGGTGGGAGGGCACGTCTCCAAATAACCCAAGCTGAATGCTGCTATGTTGGCACTGATGAATGTGAAGCAAGTGCCTACTAAAGTGGGGTGGGAGGGCACGTCTCCAACGGGAAGCCGCTCTAAATGTTGCTCCAGAATTAAAATGGACATAACTTGGTCAATATAACTCAGAATATTTATTATCACCTATTTTTGGAAGCAGAAGGATCATTTTGCATCTTCGTATGTGTTGGAAATCCTTATCTGGAAACCCTAGAATCTCCAATTCGCGCTGCAATTTTTTCTGGCATCACAAAAGTTCTGAAAAAATAGTTGATTTTAAATGAGCGATATCTCCCACATTCGAACTCTAATTCAACCCTTTTTTTTTGAAATTGGGTGATTTTTCAAGAGGAGCTCAGATCTACGATCCATTTTCTAAAATTATACACAAAAACTTAAAAAAATGACAGGAGAGTCGCCATCCACCAGTTGTCATCAGAAAAAAATTCTACAACATAGATAATTTTAAATCAACGGTATCTCCCTCATCCAGACTCTGATTTGGCCGATTTTTTTTTTTTTGAATTTTGGTATTTTTCGCAAGGAATCCAGATCGGTTATTTATTTTTGTAAATATTGTACCAAATGTTTCAGTTCTAACTTGCAAACTCGCCGCCAAAAAACAAATTCCCGCAAAAAATGAAAAAAGAAAAATTCTTCCTGCTTGGCCCAAGAAAGTGCTCTGTGGAGGTCGCAACACATGCCTGAAGTTTGTTGAATATTGCTACAAAAATTTGAAACTAAAATATGCATGAAACCCTCATTCCCATGGAATCGTAACCTGCTCTGATACCACTGATCCAGATCTTGGGGGGAGGCCCCCAAGATCTAAAAGATTGAAATGGATCTTGTGGGGGAGGCCCCCAAGATCTGAAGAATTGCAATGCTAGAAAGAAAATGACAGAACACACAGTAAATAAAACCACAAAGAAACTTTTTATTAAAACCAATAATAACTATAAAGGTTACATTGTGGTAGACCATCTATACTTTTACAGAATGCGCCTTGTTACTATAGTATTTTTCAGTTACAATACCACGAGTCAATTCCCTGGGCTAATGAATACCATGGGTGGATGTCACAATATCACAGGTCAATTCCATGGGTGAATAAATACCATGGATGGATGTCACAATACCATGGGAAAATACCATGGGTGAATGAATACCATGGGTGGATGTCACTTACAATACCATGGGTGGATAAATACCATGAGTGGATGCCACTTACAATACCATGGGTAAATTCCATGGGTGGATGAATAACATGGGTGGATGAATACCATGGGTTGATGCCATTTTCCATTTGGATCACCCTCTTAACTAGGGAGTTATTCATAATCACTGTCATACGTGTTCTCAAATTAAACAAGTTTCTCTAAAGAAAAAGGTTATCCATCATTACCAACATCATCATCTATCATTATCATCTGCTAATGGCCATATGCAATGTAGTACCAAACCCATGGAAATGTCATTAGCATATCAAGACTCACTCCTGAGAGTGATCAATCCTTGAATTCCGTGGCCTCTACCTAGGCCAAAATGTTGAGACCCTCAACTAGCAACCACTCGCTCACCCTTCCTGGTGAGCACTTTGGTACAAGACCTCACTCAACCCCTTCCTAGTTGGTGATTAGGTCTATATGTTGAAAGGACCTCACTGCACCCTACCTCGTGTGTCATTAGGGTCCAAGACCTCACTCCACCCTTCCTGGTGTGTGATTAGGGTACATATGTTAAAGGATCTCACTCCAGCATGCCTAGTGTGTGATCAAGGTCTAAGACCTCACTTCATCATTCCTGGTACGTGATCAATGTCCTCCTCTAAGAGACACTCAATTAACATTGCTTGATGATCCCTCTGGGTCTCTTGGATTCATTCTCCCTTTCAGAAGAATGCCCATCTATGCTTCAAACATATCAACACTCCCTCTCAATGAGAGGTGTAATCTCCACAAGCCCTAGCTTGTCTATGAATTACACAAACTTGTCTCTCGACAACAACTTCATCAAAATATCAACTGTACTCTAATCATTAGTGGAAATGTACTTGAGCCTTATTTCTCTCCTCTGCACCATGTCATGGATGTAGTGGTACTTGATCTCAATATGCTTCGACCTATTGTGGAACACGCGATTCCCTAAAAGATTCACACAACTTTGATTATCGAAATGTATCACCATCAGTTCCAACTCTTGGACGAACAATGCCATAAACAACTTCTAGAGCCATACTGCTTTAGTACATGCCTCATTGGTTGTGGTGTCCCTTGCTTCAGCAGTGCTGGGTGCAATCAACATCTGCTTCATGCTTATCCATGATATCATAACGGATCTCAAACTAAAGCATACTCCCAATGTTCTTTTCCTATCTTCAACACTTTATGTCAAATCAACACCTGCATATCCTTGAAGACGTACTGTTGAAAATGATATATTATAGAGAAATAGAACACATAAAATATTGTAGAAACACAAATACATAAACCTGTAAAATAGGAGAGACATAGATATACGCAGTTCACTCAATTTGGGCTATGTCCATGGAGAAGCAACCAGTCCTTCCTTTTATATTATCCAGCAAAATGAAGAGATACAACCTCCAACAGATCCACTATAATTTCCTCTCTTGTCTCACACAACCTCCTCTCCCTCTCTCTCTCTCTCTCTCTCTCTCTCTCTAAATAATCATCATAACTACAATACATTTCCATCATATAAACCGAGGGTTGCCTTCTAGGGTTTAAAAACACCCAAATTAACATAACTTATACCATCATATCATTCGCATAATGAACCTCCCAGATTAACTATGAAATTACAATATTTTACAAGGCAAATTTTCATCTATTTTTAGCTTTGGGGGTGCTGCCCCCGAACCCCGCCAGGGGTGGGGATGGGGGGGATCTTTAAAAGTATCCGTTGTCCCCCATGGAACCCCATGGAGGCTATCATATGGGCATAGTTTCCACCCTGTTTAGGAACTGGGGTCGAACACGACTGAGATATATGAATCAATAAGATAATCATGCTCCACACCCAAGAATCTCCCACTTGGACACTGATTATAATAACTCCACCACTGCTTCATTTGCTAGATAATGATTCCACTTTTGACTTGACTATTTCTCATATTCATCATCATACTTCAAGACCAATTGAAACTGAGTAGAATCTTAGTTTCTCCCTGTTTAGTCAATTTAGTGTTATCTAAATTGCTAGTATTTATTGTCAACCCGGGGCTCGTAAGCTGATGAAGTGAAGGTGTACTATATGTACTTAAGTATCCTCTTAGAGTTTTTCTTATCGTTGGGGGGTGTTGTTGCGGTTTAATTATGTTCCTAGATGGAATTAGAATTTATAAACAAGTGAGTGATGGTGTGTGTGTAGAGTGAATTCTAAATGAGTGGAAGTGTGTGTTGAGTGATTTCTAACTATTTGCTTGAAAGGAAATGCTTGGAATGAATAAATGAAATTGAAATGACTTGAAATAAACTTGAAAGCAAATGACCACTACCAATGGCACTAGACACCGTTCAAGTTGCTGCTAATAAAAGGAAAAAGAGTCACTTTTAAAACCCAAGAATGAAGATTATCTCTCTCTAACTCAATGCCTCAAAGCACATGTACTGTGTAAAGCACGGAAATAAAGTAGCTTAAGTGGAATTATAAAAGTGAGAAAAATATGCTTGAAAGACTAATGATAATAATTTGCTATTTCTAATACTCTACCTCAGCCATATGTACTATGGGAAGCATGATTAGAAAGTAGTGAGGAAATAGTCTAGGAAACACTTTAAAATCAAAACTTTTACTTTAAAGACTAGTGGTAATGATTTACTCTTTCTAACTCAATACTTCAAAGCACATGTACTGTGTAAAGTAAGGAAAGAAAGTAGCTTAAGAACAGTCCAAAAAGCACCCAAACAAGCTGCAAGTTAGTGATATTTTGATCTTAAAAGATAGTAGTTTATGATGAAGATCATTCATGTATGTTAACAGCTCTTTGAGAAATAAGATTAAAAACTAACTATAAAGACAAAGGCAGCACTTGAATTGTCAACTTCAAATACCATTAGCTGTAAAGCAAACACAACACATATGAAAATAAATCCCGGGCTAAAAGAAACCTGCAAAGAAATAACACTGATCAGCTGAAAATAAAGGAAAACAAGTAAATAAAACTATACATGCTTAAGGAAACAAATGAGAAAATAATGAAATGCTGCACATGAAATACTTTACAAAGGCTGAGATGAGCAGGGGCCCTCTGTTCATTCAGCCACAAGAGAACTCAAAGATCTGGAAACTTCAAAACAGTGCTATATTGATTTCTCCATTTGTAAAAAGTTTACAAACAGAGTGCTGGAATAGCACTAGAAAACAGAGTTCACAAACGCTTCTAAATTCAACACGAGTGCAGCAAAATACAACTAATCAAAAAGTTCTTTGAGCGTACGTAGACGCATCAATTTATAGGAGCTTCTAAGTTATCCTACGCGTACAACTATTTAACAGAAAAACAATAAAACAATATGCGTATTAATGGTCCTTGGACACATCACGGTTGCGTGGACGAGTTTGGTGGTTCCTGTCATCATGGATAATAAATCCCTGTTGGATTGCGTCCCCTTCCGTCTTTAGAACCTGGAAAAATCACCATTGGAGATGACGTGACCAAATAGCTTTCAAACACCGTTAAACCACTTTGAGTTGACCGTGGTTAAACCAGCTTTGACCATGGATGAAAGTGACGTGGATGGTTGGAACAATAGGATAGGAACCTCGACCACACTGATACCTGAGTGCCCATGTGGCCCATCTATCAAACCGACACGTGGATCATAGTATTTAACAAAAAGGCTGCAGGATCTTCAGATAGCTGCGGGATCATCAGATAGCTGCGGGATTCCTGCAAGTAAGTCAAAAACTAAACAAATAGTCATCCATTAGCAAAACTTGCTTGATCATGCTTATTGACACTGAATGTAATGATCTGAGAGGTTTTATGGTGGAAATGAGGCAAAAGTGAAGGAAAGATAAGGAAAAGTGGAGGAAAATGGTAGACAAATGGGTGTAAAATAGAGGTTCTACATACCCCCACTCCGAGGGTATTGCATGTCCTCATGCAATGAAAACACAATTCAGTCCATCTGCTGGGATGCCTCAGCTAGGACATCCAACCTCCTTCTCTTCCTTTGTGTAGAAACATTAACCTTTGGCCTCTTGAACATGCATCTGAATTTCAAATTAATTAAGGCTCTGTTCAGCCTTCTGCATCTCTTCTTGAGTCTGTTATGTTTCTTCTGCCACATGCTCATGTGAAGATAGGTATTATCTTGGATTGCCTTGGCAATATCAGCTTGCTGCTTCATTTCTTCATTTCTCTGTTTAATGTGACGGTTCAGCACTTCCAGTTCATAGATTTCTTGTCTAAGTAAATCTATTTGCTGTTCATGAGGTATGACATTACTTGGGCCAGCAGTGTTTTGCTCCAATGTCTCATAATAGTTGTACACCTCTTGTTGAACTGGGTCAACAATTGGTGACCTCCTTGGACTATATTCATGCTCAATTTCAGTTGTAAACTCCGGCTGAAACGGACTGTCTTCTCTTGGAGGAGTAGCTGCCTCACGTGATGATGGACTATCCTCAAGGTCTGCTTGTGTAGCACCCTTCTCAGGTGTGCTAAGATCAACGAAGAGTGTCCTCGTGGTTTTCCTTTTATTCTACAATCTACTACTCCTTCTTACAGTGGTAGCACTATGTGTTTCTTTTTGTGCCTTTTCCTTTGGTTTTTGAGCTTTTACTTTCTCAGAGAGGGCAGTTTTCTCATGGAGTTTAGTTATCCTCTGTGCTAAAGGCTGGTTATCTCTTTCTTCACCACTAGAATGCTCTGGGGTCTGGTCAGTTTCTCGGACTATGGATTTCCCCTTATCTTGTTTTTGTTTCTTTTTGTCCTCTCTTTTCTTTTTGGCAGCTTCCTTAGCAAGTTCAGCGAGGGTTTCCGAGATGACCTCTTGAGCACTGTCTTCAGTGGGTTCAATCTCAGGTTCAGGATGATGGACTTCTATTTCTTCTACAGTTTGTCCTTCTAAGACATCAGTCTCAGAGATACTTTCCCTTCTCTTCTTTCTGCTCTTTCTAGGTATAGAAGACTCTCCAGGCTCTGCAAAATGATTCCTTACAAGGAATTTTTCCCATGTGTCTCGTTTTTCTTTTAACTGTTCTTCTATCAATAACTTTACAAGACCATGGTGACAGAGGTAAGCTTCTACATTTCGTGGATTTCGTTGAGCCATGGAACACATTTTCCTAAGGCTTTGAAATAGGAAATAAGGAAGGTTTATATCATGCTCTCCTTGGAACTGCAGCATAATTTTACCATGATAGACATACAACACTCCAAATCTCCCTTCACAGGTGAAAAACTTTTGTACTAATAACAATAGAATTTTCCATTCTTCTTTAACATGGGAAATTGGAATGCCTTTGGTAAAAACACTTGTGTCCATACCTGGGTTTTTAAAAATCCGCTTCCATTGTTGATCCTGGACTGCCCGGTTTTTGAACCAACGTTCACCGGTTTGTGGAAGAGAGGTAGCCCTTGCTATGCTTCCTTCGCTGACTGTAACTGTTAAATCTCCCACCTTTGCCTGGCTGTCCTTATCCATAAACGATCTTGCAAAGGCTTTGGTTACTTCCTTATGGTAGCCCTTAAACTTTCTGATACATTGTAACCAATTGGCTCTTTGTAGTGCCTCCTCAACCTGTGGATATGCCTCCAAGAATTTCGAACCTTTCGGTTCAGCCCTCAGAAGCTTTTCCATCGACTCTTCAGCTTTGTTTAAACACAAATTTGATGGTGACCTTACACAGTAACTCCGTAACTTCACACAGTAACTTCTCGGTCTCTGTTCAGACTCTGTGGAACAGAGGGTATACGGTGCATAAACAGTCTCAGACACCGGGAATTCACGGCTTGAATTTAGAGTTAAGCGGTGGAATTAGCGTGGACACGGTAAAAAAACAGTGGCTAACAGTCGTAATACGACTGTATTACAGGTTTACGGCTATACGACAGAGGGAAAATAGAGGATGGTTTATGGAGGTAATCGTAGTGAGTGAAAACGAAACAAGGGAGATAATGGCGAGGAATAGGGTGTTATGAACATAGAGGGTTTTGAAATGACGAACGGAACGGCTACATTCTCCAATTTCGGATGTGGAGTGACACATGGCTGCGGAACGAGAGCTGAGAGACGTAATGCGGTAGGTTACGTCATTAGGGTACAAGACCTTAATGACCGAAACAGCCACATGTAATTTCAAAAATCGTGGTTATTATGAGCTGGTAGACGTGGAGGATTCGGAGATTTGTAGTCGCATGGGAAAAAGACAATGGGTAATCATTACGTTTAGTGGCCAACAAAACATAACCCAGAAAGTTCGCATAATGAAACAACCATAGGTTTAGAGTTTTGAACATACCTCGGATCACATTCGATTTGGCTTCTGATGATTTACTAACCTTTTGTTAACTTTATTGCTAGCACATGATCTTTTCTCCTTGTCTTTGATGATTTTGAACTGTAAATATTTTCTTCAGACAAACTGTGTTTCTTGTGCAGATACAGAAGGCTGCAGGAAAGCTAATCGGCTGCAGGATTGTCAAATGGCTGCAGAAACTGTAATGAATTCTTCTAGCTGCATAAAATACTTTAGTTGCCTAAAAAAACTTTATTAATGAAGTGAAATGGAATGAATGAATGAATGAATGAGTGAAAAGCAGTGAGGTGAAGTGAAGATGGTAAGATGAAAGAAAATGGTGAGATGAAATGAATGAAATGGAAATGAAAGAGAGAGAATTTTTTTGGAAAACATGAGGTGTCAGGTGATCCTGATTTTCACCTTATGTTTTCTGCATGAGACTGCCAATCAGAGATTGGTTTTCAGGTTCATACATTTATTCATTTTTTTTTTCTTTTTTTTTTTCTCTTTTTTTTTTTTTTTTTTTTTTTTTTTTTTTTTTTTTTTTTTTTTTATATTGAAATTGAAATTGAAATTGAAACAGAGATTAGGCTGATGGAGGAGAAGAATTCTTCTCCACCAGCCTCATTTCAGAATCGCCTTGGAATAACTTAACAAACTCCTCTCTTGAGAGTGGCTTGTGGTAGACTTTTAACCGGTGGCCATTCACAATAAAGGGAGTTTGAAGTTCATCAATAGTCTTCACTCTAACTGCTCCATTGCTAAAGACTTCATCAATCTCATATGGCCCAAGCCAATGAGTTTGAAATTTTCCTTTGAAGTCTTTAAATTTTGAATCAAACAATAGTGCCCAATCACCCTTTTGAAACTTCTTTTCTTTGATATGTCGATCATGCCATTTGCTTCTTTGGTGCTGAACTAGATCGGTTCTTAGAATTGCATCTTGTCTCATTTCATCTAGTTCATTTAACTGGTCCATTCTGTGCTTCTGGGCTTCTGTTAAGCTCATCCCCAATTGAACTGCTATCTTGAAGGTCTTGATTTGGAACTCAATGGGGAACAAGACTTCCTTCCCATAAACAAGTTCATAGGGAGAATGTCCTGTAGTGTTCCTCCATGTAGTTCTATAGGCCCATAAGGCTTCAGGAAGCCTTTCTGCCCAATCTCTTCTATGAAGATGAACAGTCTTTGTGATGATGCTTTCAAGAACTTTATTTGTAGATTCTACTTGACCATTCGCTTGCGGATGGTATGGAGTAGATGTTCTATGCTTAATCTTATATTCCTCCATCAGCTTTTCCACCATCCTTGATGTAAACTGGCTTCCCTGATCTGTTACAATCTCTCTTGGGACACCAAAACGAGTGAAAATATCCTTGAAAAGAAATTGAACAACTGAATTTTCAGTAGCAGAAGTTAATGCTATAGCTTCTACCCACTTGGTAACATAATCAGTACAAACCAGTATATATCTATTTTGCTTGGATGGCGGATTAATTGGTCCAACAAAATCTAGAGCCCATTTCTCGAAAGGTTCGATGCATACCTGTGGCTGTAGTGGCATTTCATTTGAAAGAGTTGGTCTCCCAGTTCTCTGACAACTGTCACACCTTTTAACATATTGCTTTGCATCCTTAAAGAGAGAAGGCCAATAATATCCTGATGAAAGGATTTTATAGGCAGTCCTCTTATCAGAAAAATGTCCGCCACAAGGTTCGTCATGACATGCTTTAAGGATGTCAGGCATCTCATCCTCTCGTACACATCTTCTGATCATCAAATCTGGCCCTGTTCTGAACAATTCATTAGAGATCCAAGAATAAAGTGAACTATCCTGAATGATTTTCCTTTTCTCATTAGGAAATAAATGTAAAGGTAATTTTCCAGTAACTAAATAATTAGCAATATCAGCATACCAAGGGGTTTTGGTAGTTACTGCAAACAAATACTCATCTGGAAATTTGTCCTCTACCGGAGAGTCCTCATTAGTGTTTTGGATTCTAGACAAGAAGTCAGCTACTATGTTCTGCTTACCTGGTCGATCTAACACAGTTATGTTGAATTCTTGTAAAAGAAAAAGCCATCTTGTAACTCTACCATTAGTGACTGGTTTGTTCATGAGGTATCTAATGGCAGAGTGATCAGTGTGGACAAAGGTTTCATAGCCGGTTATATAGTGTCTAAACTTGTTTATAGCATGAACAACGGCTAGAAACTCCTTTTCAGTAACAGTATAATTTAACTCAGTAGGAGTCAAATTCTTACTCGTGTAATAAATGGCATAAGGGATCAAATCCTTTTGTCCCAAAACAGCTCCTAAAGCTGTATCTGAAGCATCAGTAGAAATGTGGAAAGGGAGTTTCCAATTTGGACCCCTTAAAATGGGTGCTTCAGATATTCTAGATTTTAAAGCTTCAAAGGCAGATTGACATTCAGGATCCCACTTAAATTCACTATCTTTGGTAAGTAATTTGAAAAGAGGGGATGCTATCTTCGTGAAGTTTTCAATAAATCTTCTGTAGTAACCAGTAAACCCAAGAAAACTTCTAACATCTCTTTGGCAATTTGGAACAGGTAACTTAGAGATGACTTCTACTTTAGATCTATCAACTTTGATTCCATCTCCTGAAATATGATGTCCTAAAACAATCCCTTCAGTAAACATCATAAAACACTTTTCATGACTTAAAGAAAGATTTGTTTCCTTACATCTTACCAGTACTTTTTCCAAATTTGCCAAAGCTTCTTCAAATGTATTACCATAGACTGTGAAATCGTCCATGTAAACCTCTACACAATCATGAATCAGATCTAAGAAAATTCCTAGTACAACCCTTTGAAATGTGGCTGGTGCATTGCATAAACCAAAAGGGAGTACTCGATAGGCAAAAGTCCCCCAAGGACAAGTAAAGGTGGTTTTGTCTTGATCTTCAGGTGCTACCTGAATCTGATTGTAACCACTAAAACCATCCAAGAATGAGAAATACTTTTTACCTGCTAAAGTGTCTAATACCTGATCAATAAAAGGTAGAGGAAAATGATCCTTTAAGGTTGCCTTGTTCAATTCTCGATAGTCAATGCAAACTCTCCATTTACCATTCTTTTTGGGTACTATAACCAAGGGAGAAACCCATTGGCTATCTGAAATGGGGTAAATGAAGTTTACCTTGAGCAATTTCTGAAGTTCTTCTTTCACAATTTCCCTAAGATTTGGATTCATCCGTCTTTGTGGTTGCCTAATAGGTCTGCTGTTTTCTTCAATGTAAATATGATGAATACAAGTCTTAGGGTCGATTCCTTTCATGTCGGTATATTCCCATGCAAAGGCAGTGGAATGTTTTTGCAACAGTTTAGTTAATTCTTCTTGTTGTAGTCTTTCCAAGTTTTTGTTAATGTTTAATGTTTTTCCTGGAAAGATTTCAACTGAAGAACTACCAAACTCTTCCATTGAGAAGAGAGACATTTGTCTAGAGGAGAGATATTCAATATCTGCATCTAACTGGAATTGTGAAGAGTCATATTCTAAAGGTGCCTCAAAATTTTCTAATGTATTTAGAATTTGACTGTCCTCACTGATTTCAGAGATGGTTAGAACAGGTTGAAGAGTTTCCTCATCATTAATCCACTCATCTTCTCCTATTTCTATTATTGCCTTTGCGGGAGGATACAAGTTGAATTTCTTGGTAGAATTACCATCTGATATATACATGTCTCCCGACCTACAACTTATGAAAGCATCAGCTGTGGCCAGCCAAGGTCTTCCTAAAATAAGAGGATGTCCTCCTAGATTGTTCTTGGGAGTTAAAATCATAAAATCAACTGGATACTCCCAAGAGTCTAGTGAGACTGGAATGTCTTCCAATACACCATCAGGTTTAATGATTGATCTGTCTGCAAGTTGCAGCAAAGTAGGTGTAAAGAGAAGATTAGAAAGTTTTAACTGATCCATGGTCTGTCTACTCATAATGTTGATAGCGGCTCCTAAGTCAATCAAAGTATTTGGGATTTCAACCCCATTAATATGAGTTTTAACAATAGGGCTACCGGGATCTACATATTTTTGCATGGTAATTTTACCCATCATAATGTCTGCAATTTTTCCAACTAGATGTATCCTTTTTGTGTCTCTGGTTCTCTTTATTGTTTTTTTCAAACTCATCTCCTTTATTGTCTTTGCTAGAATGGGAATCTCCTTAATGGCTGTTAACAAGGGGATCTTGATACAGACATTTTTTAATTCATCTAGAAAGCTATAGTCAGGCAACCAAATCTGCTTCTCCACTCCTTTATCAATTTGCAATCTTTCAGGAAAAGGAGGAATAGTTGAAGATGTAGGTTGCTCTACTAAGGGAGTTGATTCTTTTTCTTTTTCTTTAATGCTTGGGTTTTGAAGGGATACTTCAGAACCTTTATTGGCTTTGAGAGATTCTTCCTCAGAAATGCTTGGTTGTTGAGTACTTGTAGAAGGTTGGTCTAAGATTCTACCTGATCTGAGTTGGACCTCATTGAGAGGGACAACCATATAGGTAGGGAATGGTTGACCTTCCATAAGTGGTTGACCTTCCATCACATAAGCATTTTGAGGATTCCTATTATTGGGGTTTGGTTGAGGTTGAGAGGGAAGTTGATTTGGCCTCTGCTGAGATTGTAACAAGAGTTGAGAATTTTGATTTTGTGGAGGAGATTGTTGTTGAGGGAATGGTAATGACAATTGTTGACCTTGATTTGGAAGTTGGGGAGCTTGCTGATTCTGAAAGGATTGAGGATATTGATAGAATTGGGCAAATCTCCCATAAAGATTTTGCATTTTCATGCTTTGCAACCATGCTTGGAAAGGATTTTGTGGTTGTGACCAAGGTTGTTGCCAAGGATTCCAATTTGGTGGGGGCTGGAAATTCATAGAGTTGTTAAACCCTTGATTTTGCTGCCCCTGCCAAGGTTTCCTTGCAACAAAACAAAGAGATTCAAGCGTACTTGGATCTTCTTGAAAGACTGCTTTGAGGCCAGGGATTCAAGGACATTCCTTGGTCTCATGGGTTTCTGAGCAAATTACACAGGTTTCCACAACTTGTGCTTCCAAGGGACATTCCCTTAAAGCATGCTTCTTTCTACACTTCGGGCAAAAAATGGTCATAGCCTCGGCTTCTGCCTTTTGTTTATTCTGAATCTTAAGGGTATCAATTTGTTCACTAAGACTCCCTAAAATGTCAGTTTTAAATTCATCTAGCATATTACCGATTTCAGCCCTACTCACTGATCCTGTTGCAGATTTATTTGCCCTAAGGAGCGAAGGATCTCTAGGCCCTTTTTGAGTTTTTGATTTGCCTCTTGAGAGATGGGTACATAGTTCTGCTATCTCACTGAGAGGAAGTTGAGAAATATCCCCTTTCCCCATCATGTTTAAGATATCTATCCACTCATCCCTAATGGCTTTTAATAAGAGGGCTTTTAAGGTCTCTTCATCCAAGGTGCTCATTTTTGCTCTTTTTAGATTATATTGAAATCTCTCAAGTAAATCTTCTAAGCTCTCATCTTCTTTTTGCATCATTTTAAAAACTTCACCCTTATGATCAGTAGGCATACAATAGTCCAAATACCTATCCAAAAAGGTTTATTTCATTTCATCCCAGGTCCTAATGGACTGAGTAACTAATCCCATGAACCATTTCAAAGCTTGATCTTTTAATGTTGATGGGAACAGTTTGAGTTTCTGAGTATCATCCAGATAGTCATAAGTTCGACACACAACTTCAAATTCAAACAAGAATGTTTCAGGGTCCTCAGTTCTTAATCCATGAAAATTTGGGAGGACGGATGGTGATATGTTTTTCATGGTGGCTCGGGAGTCCTCATCAACAATGGGAAACCCAAATGTGTTATCCCCATCTCTATTTCCTCCAATGGGACCTCTACCTCCTCCATTGTTATTGTTATTTCCTCCTCCTCCTCTACCTCTACCTCTACCGCCTCCTTCTTCCTCTGCCATGATGATTCTCCTAGGGATTTCAAAATCTTCTGGTTCTTCTACAAAGGGTGAATGAGAAGAGATTTCTCCTTCCTCTTCAGGTGAGTCTATTTCCTCAATTACAATTGGTTGTCTGGTAGGGGAAAGAGAAGAGTCTCTTCCTAGTTCAAACTCAATAGAAGGTATAGGAGGGTCAACTCTTGGTTCTTGAATTTCAGGACTAGGAGTTTCGGTTGGAGATAAGGGAGGTATCTCTTGTCTATCTCTTGAAGCAGATGGACTTGTAAAAATTGAACTTCGAGCTCTAGCTAAAAACCTTCCCCTAGAATCTCTAGCTCTATGCATGTCATTTTTATTTTATCCTCAAGTCAAGTTAAATAGTTCCTTTTCTGATCTTCCAGTTCACTCTAGGTGCAAGAAGAGAGCATACTTAAGAAACTATTAGATTAATAACTTTCTCCTTTCTGATCCTCCAGATCACTTCAAAGTGCAAGAGGAGAGCATACTTAGATAGGTTATTAACTTCTTTCCTTGAAGTTGTTGTTGTTTTTTTTTTTTTTTTTATATATATTTTTTTCTTCTAAGAATATGGCTACTTAATTTCACTTCCCCGGCAACGGCGCCAAAATGTTTAGTCAATTTAGTGTTATCTAAATTGCTAGTATTTATTGTCAACCCGGGGCTCGTAAGCTGATGAAGTGAAGGTGTACTATATGTACTTAAGTATCCTCTTAGAGTTTTTCTTATCGTTGGGGGGTGTTGTTGCGGTTTAATTATGTTCCTAGATGGAATGAGAATTTATAAACAAGTGAGTGATGGTGTGTGTGTAGAGTGAATTCTAAATGAGTGGAAGTGTGTGTTGAGTGATTTCTAACTATTTGCTTGAAAGGAAATGCTTGGAATGAATAAATGAAATTGAAATGACTTGAAATAAACTTGAAAGCAAATGACCACTACCAATGGCACTAGACACCGTTCAAGTTGCTGCTAATAAAAGGAAAAAGAGTCACTTTTAAAACCCAAGAATGAAGATTATCTCTCTCTAACTCAATGCCTCAAAGCACATGTACTGTGTAAAGCACGGAAAGAAAGTAGCTTAAGTGGAATTATAAAAGTGAGAAAAATATGCTTGAAAGACTAATGATAATAATTTGCTATTTCTAATACTCCACTTCAGCCATATGTACTATGGGAAGCATGATTAGAAAGTAGTGAGGAAATAGTCTAGGAAACACTTTAAAATCAAAACTTTTACTTTAAAGACTAGTGGTAATGATTTACTCTTTCTAACTCAATACTTCAAAGCACATGTACTGTGTAAAGTAAGGAAAGAAAGTAGCTTAAGAACAGTCCAAAAAGCACCCAAACAAGCTGCAAGTTAGTGATATTTTGATCTTAAAAGATAGTAGTTTATGATGAAGATCATTCATGTATGTTAACAACTCTTTGAGAAATAAGATTAAAAACTAACTATAAAGACAAAGGCAGCCCTTGAATTGTCAACTTCAAATACCATTAGCTGTAAAGCAAACACAACACATATGAAAATAAATCCCGGGCTAAAAGAAACCTGCAAAGAAATAACACTGATCAGCTGAAAATAAAGGAAAACAAGTAAATAAAACTATACATGCTTAAGGAAACAAATGAGAAAATAATGAAATGCTGCACATGAAATACTTTACAAAGGCTGAGATGAGCAGGGGCCCTCTGTTCATTCAGCCACAAGAGAACTCAAAGATCTGGAAACTTCAAAACAGTGCTATATTGATTTCTCCATTTGCAAAAAGTTTACAAACAGAGTGCTGGAATAGCACTAGAAAACAGAGTTCACAAACGCTTCTAAATTCAACACGAGTGCAGCAAAATACAACTAATCAAAAAGTTCTTTGAGCGTACGCAGACGCATCAATTTATAGGAGCTTCTAAGTTATCCTACGCGTACAACTATTTAACAGAAAAACAATAAAACAGTATGCGTATTAATGGTCCTTGGACACATCACGGTTGCGTGGACGAGTTTGGTGGTTCCTGTCATCATGGATAATAAATCCCTGTTGGATTGCGTCCCCTGCCGTCTTTAGAACCTGGACAAATCACCATTGGAGATGACGTGACCAAATAGCTTTCAAACACCGTTAAACCACTTTGAGTTGACCGTGGTTAAACCAGCTTTGACCATGGATGAAAGTGACGTGGATGGTTGGAACAATAGGATAGGAACCTCGACCACACTGATACCTGAGTGCCCATGTGGCCCATCTAGCAAACCGACACGTGGATCATAGTATTTAACAAAAAGGCTGCAGGATCTTCAGATAGCTGCGGGATCATCAGATAGCTGCGGGATTCCTGCAAGTAAGTCAAAAACTAAACAAATAGTCATCCATTAGCAAAACTTGCTTGATCATGCTTATTGACACTGAATGTAATGATCTGAGAGGTTTTATGGTGGAAATGAGGCAAAAGTGAAGGAAAGATAAGGAAAAGTGGAGGAAAATGGTAGACAAATGGGTGTAAAATAGAGGTTCTACACTCCCTGGTTAAAACTTTTGTTAACATGTCTGCAGGATTCTAGCTAGTGTGTATCTTTTCTAGCCTCCACTGTCCATCTTCCAACATTGACTGTATGAAATAGTACTTGAGTTGTATATGTTTAGTCTTGGAATGAAATGATGAGTTCTTTGCAAGATGAACGACACTATGGTTTTCACTGTATAACCTTCCTATCTCTTGCTTCTTGCCCAATTAATCCATAAACCTTTGTAACCAAATCATTTCTTTACTAGCCTCTATAATAGCAACATACTCCGCTTCTGTTGTTGAAAGTGCAATGATGTTTTGTAATTTTGAAACCCAAATGACAGTTGTTACACCTACATTAAACACATACCCTATGGTGCTCCACCTGTTATCTCTATCACCTACCATATCTGCATCAACATATCTTTGTAGAACAATGTTTGAACCGCCAAAGAATAATGCTTGATTTGTGGTGCCTCTCAAATATTTGAGAATCCACTTCACTACCATCCAATGCTCTTTTCCTAGATTGTTCATCTACCTGCTTACAACTCCCACTGCATGTGTAATATCAAACCTTATGGAGACCATTGCATACATTAAGCTTCCAACTGTTGATGCATATGGAACTTTACACATATAATCCATCTCTTCCTAGGTCTTGGGACACATCTCCTTACTTAGTTTGAAATGGCTAACCAAAGGTGTACTAACTGGTTTTGTATTCTGCATATTAAATCTTTAGAACACATTTTCTATGTACTCACTCCGAGACAATGTTAATTTGCAATTTTTCCTATCTCTAGTTATTCTCATACCAAGAATTTGTTTTGCAGCACCCAAATCCTTCATTTCAAATGAATTTTCCAATTTTCCTTTGAGAACATTTATTTCCTGCATGTTAGACCCTGCAACAAGCATGTCATATACATACAATAGAAATATAATATGGACGCCATCATTTTGTTTCTTAAGATAAACAAAACGATCATAATGACATCTAGTATAACCGTGTTTAGACATAAACTTGTCAAATTTTAGATACCATTGTCTTGGAGCTTGTTTTAGGCCATAAAATATCTTCTTCAACCTGCACACTAATTTCTCTTTCCGTTTGACCTCATACCCTTGTGGTTTCTGCATATATATTTCTTCCTCCAAATCGCCATGGAGAAAGGCTGTTTTTACATCTAGCTATTCAAGATGCAAATATTCTACTACCACTAGATTTAAAATAGTTCTAATCGAAGTCATTTTAACAACAAGAGAAAAATTTCATCAAACTCTATAGATTTCTTTTGTGCAAACCCCTTCAACACAAGTCTAGCCTTATACCTCTGCTTTCCTCCATCTTCTTCTTTCAACCTGTAAACCCATTAATTTTGGAATGTTGTTTTACTTGCAGGTAACTTGACTAAGTTCCAAGTTTGGTTATGCATCAAGTAGTCCATCTCTTCTTCCATGGATTGCTCCCACTTCTTCTTGTTTTCAATCCGCATTGCTTCTTCATATCTTTCCGGTTCACTAGAATCAATCAACAATACATAATATAATTAAGGAGAGTATCGTTTAGGGGGTCTACTTATCCTGGTAGATCTTCTAACACCACTCCCAGGTGTTTGAGGTGCCTGTTGCTATTGTTGTTTTGGCTTCTGATCATTATGAATTTTAGGCACCTTTACTTTTTTTGTGATCTCATCAAGCACTGGATATTTTTTGTTTTCCTTTTCCTGTTTCTTTTCTTGCATTTGATCCTTATAGAAGATATTTTCATTGAATATGACACCTATAATCCTAATGATTTTTATTTTTCATAATCATATAAGAGATAAACAAAATCATTAACACCATATCCAATAAAGGTACATTTCTTTGATTTTGCCTCAATCTTTGTTATATTTTCTTTATTAATGTGGATAAAGGCTTCACAAATGAAAGTCTTTAAAAATGAGTAGTTTAAATTTTTACTTGTCCATGCCTCCTTTGGAATACCACCATCCAAATAAATTGAAGGCCCTCTGTTTATTCGATAAACAACAACATCTATATCTTCTACCAAAAATTGTAAGGGAAATTCTGCATGCAATCTCATGCACCTTGGGTGCTCCATGATTGTTCTGTTCATCCTTTTGACACACCATTTTCCTGTGGTGTTCTTGGAACTATCTTCTCTTTGTGAATTCCATGTTCTGAATAGTAGTTATCAATGTTGGAAATAATATTGAGAGGGGGGGTGAATCAGTATTAACAGATCAATAATTTTATTTCCTAAAAATATTTGTATACTCTACTTCAGCTAAGTGAACTAGCGTGTACACGTGACTGTACTTAAAGCAACCAGCGTATATGCAAAGAACTTTTGATTTACCCAATTTATCCTACATTGAACTTTAACTAGTATATCAGAGAATTATTAGACAGTGTAGTAAAAGCAGAATAAAGCATCACACATAAGCAACACACATGAACACCAAAATATAAGGTGGAAACCCAATGTGGGTAAAAACCACCTACTGTTGTCATCTCTGTTTTCTTTTAATAATGAGAAAATCTGTTTACAATATTGTACAGGTGCAACCTCAACTGAATCAACCTCAACTAAATCAATCAATCACTTTGACAACCCATCGTCAAATCACAATCAATCTGATCATTCAGAATATTGTCACCAGAATACAGTAACTAGAACCCAAACCAGAACCCAGAACTCTGCAACAGCAAACAGAAACAACTGAAACATACTTTATAAGATATACGCTACTTCCATGTGTCGAACCTACGTGTATACACGCTTTTATCAAAGCCAACCAGCCTACACATCTGCAAATATTAATTCATAATTCTGCAGCTATTCCGAACTTCATTTATACCTAGATCATAATATTTACAGAATAACACATGCTTCAGTATTCAAATCTAGACTAGACATGATCAACCCACATAATGATAATTCATTTCAACCCTTAAGATCTTGATCCAACATTAGATCTTATCCTTCATTAACAGCTAAGGTTCATCCTTGGTTCAGATCAAGCACATCACCATAAGCCAAAACCTGCATACTAGATCTCACACTTCATCAGATATACAATACTTGCACACGCTGGCTTAATGATCTTCTCCTCCTTATATAGTTTTAGGCCTTTCTCAATACCATGGATCAAAACCACTTAGGACCAACACCTTGGACCAAATACCTAGGGTCAATACCTCAGACCAAATACCTTGGATCAATACCTCAGACCAAATACCTTGGACCAATACCATGGATCAAAATACCTTGGACCAAATACCACATACCAAAAGCTTAGTTTTCCAACATATACACGCTTTTCCTTCTGTGAAAGTGCGTGCGTACATATACGCGACTTGTGTTCAGTGAACCTGTGTATACGCAGCTTGGTCAAGGTGAACCTGCGTATACCTCTTTTTCTTCATTCTTTGTAGTCTGATCTGTAATTCTTTGCTATTGTCATGCTATACCGTGACCTTTCATCTGAGTGAGTTGCGATCAAGGACAACACCTGTATCATAATGCCAACAATATCCCCCTTTGGACTTGATGGCAAAAAAAACAACATAAAGTCACTCTCCCCTTTAACATCAAGGGAAAAGGGTGAACCAAGATATTCTCTCCCTTTGACATACATTATGCTGTTCATGCTCCCCCTGAGGACATGTAGATTTTGCAAAAATATTTTCCAAAAGAATAACATGACTCTATAACTCAACTATGTGAGGATGACCTTCCTATCACCAATGACACATACATACATCCATCTCCCAACCAAGTGGGGATATACCAAATTTGACTCATCCACCCAACCAAGTGGGGATATACCAATTGTTTATACATGACAGAAACAATAAATATTACATCATCCATCCCATGTAAAGTGGGGATACAAATTACATCATTTGTCCAAGAGGACTCATTCAAATGTATGAGAAGACATATCACACCCTAGACTTTTACATGACTTAAGCAACAAATGATATAAATATATGAAGCCATAGCTAGACTCAGCAACCATAATGCCAACAATGTTGAATGTACGTGAAGGCTAATGCTCCCCCTGAACCTGTGCTACCAATGATCAAGGCATCTTTGTCAGTCAGATAAAATTAATGAACATAGCATATAGACATTAATCATCAATATCAGTCAGAGCACCCATATCAAATCTTGCCCCACTGTTTTTCTTGTCTAAAACACATATACACTCTTTTACCCATAGAAACTCGCATGTGTACGTGACTCTACTTTATGAAACACGCGTATACCAACCTTTTTCTGGAAAAATTGGATTTAACAGCAGGATGATGCAGAAACTACTCCCAGCTTTTGTCTGAGATATTCAAATGTCTCTCTGGGTAGTGGTTTAGTGAATATATCAGCAACCTGTTATTTGGAGGGAACATACTCCAATTTGACCTTTTGTTCAAGCACTTGTTCACGTAGAAAATGGTATTTGATGGGTATGTGCTTGGTCTTGGAGTGCATGACTGGGTTCTTTGAAATACTGATGGCACTTGTATTATCACATAGAATGGAGATGGGTGGAGTACATGTGATATGAATGTCTTGCAAGGTTTGCATCATCCAAAGTAGTTGTGTGCAACAAGATGCAACAACCACATATTTTGCTTCAGCTGTAGATAGTGCAATTGAACTTTGTTTCTTGTTGAACCAAGACACTAACCTGGAACCCATAAAGAATGCACCACCACTAGTGCTTTTTCTGTCATCAACACTTCCTGCCCAATCTGCATTTTTATATGCATGGAGAGTGAGATCTATATCTCTAGGATACCATAAACCAAAGTTCTGTGTTCCTTGAATATATTTGAAAATTATTTTGACTGCCTGAAGGTGTGATTCCTTTGGATTCGCTTGGAATCTTCCAACTATTCCTACTGCATGCATGATGTCAGGTGGGGTACCTGTGAGATAAAGTAGACTTCCAATCATGGATCTGTAAGTTTGTTGATGTACTGCTGCTGATTCATCATTTGAGCTGAGACTGCATCCTGTTACCATTGGGGTACATACAGGTTTAGAATCTTCCATGCCGTACCTTTTCAAGATCTATTTGAGATATTTGGTTTGTGAAAGAAAAATACCATCATTATTTTGTTGAACTTGTAGACCAAGAAAATAGGTAAGTTCACTAAGCAAGGACATTTCAAATTCTTGCTGCATTACTGAAGCAAAATTTTGACTCATGGATTCTTCATTGCTACCAAAAATGATATCATCAACATAAACAACAATAATTAGCAATTTATCAGTGTCAATCTTTGTATATAGATTTCTATTTGCTGAACCTTTTGAGAAACCCTATTGGTGTAGATATTTGTCAAGGTGGTAATACCAAGCCCTTGGAGCTTGTTTTAGACCATAGAGAGCCTTTTTGAGTCTGCATACAAGTTTTGCATAATTTCCAAGAATGAATCCTTCTGGTTGTTCAATATAGACTTCTTCTTCTAAATCTCCATTAAGGAAGGCATATTTTACATCCATTTGGTATACTTTGAATTTCTGAAAGCTAGAAAGAGCAAGAAACATCCTTATGGTTTCAAGTCTAGCAATAGGTGCAGAAGTTTATTCAAAATCTATTCCTTCTTGTTGAGCATACCCTTTACAAACAAGTCTGGCCTTGTTTCTAATAACTTCTCCATTTTCATTCAGCTTGTTTTTGAATATCCATTTAGTTCCTATAATATTTTTATCATGAGGTCTAGGAACTAATTCCCAAGTATTATTCTTTTCAATTTGCTCAAGTTCTTCATTCATGGCCTTGACCCAACATTCATCTTTGCATGCTTCATTTACATTTTGAGGTTCAGTGGAGGATAGTAATGCTAGATAGCTTGAAGTTTCTGTAATAGTTCTTCTTGTCTGTACACCTGCCTCTTTTTCCCCTAAAATTTGAGTTTCTGGATGATTTTTCTGAACATACTTGGACAGAGTCTTTTCTTCTATCGTTATCTCTTCTTCTGGTGCTTCATTGGTTTCTTCTTCAGAATCATTGTGATTTGATGTGGGAAAATAATCCCCATCTTCTTCATTGTCATAATCTTCGGTTTTTATCTGTTTTGGATTTTTGCATGCTTCATCAACTACAACATCAATACTTTCAACAATTTTTCCAAGTCTTTTATTATAACATTTATATCCTTTACTTCGGGAAGAGTAACCAAGAAGAATACCTTCATCTGCTCTGGGCTCAAACTTACCAAGTTTTTCATTAGTCCTTTTGATATATTGCTTTCAAAAACTTTAAAGTATTTTACAGTAGGAGTCTTACCATACCAAATTTCATGTGGAGTTTGAGTGCTGTTTACTCGAACATTTGCTTGGTTGAGAATAGTTATGGCGGCAAATGCAGCTTCACCGCAGAAGGTTGCAGCAGTTCTAGATTCATCTAGCATAGCTTGAGCCATTTATTGAACAGTTCTGTTCATTCTTTCTACCACTCCATTTTTCCGAGGAGTCCTTGCGGTGGAGAATTACCTTTTTATTCCATGTTGTTCACAAAAATCAAAGAATTCATCCAAGGTAAATTCCCCTCCTCGATTAGATCTGAGGCATTTGATTTTGCGATCTGATTCATTTTCAACCAAATCTTTGAAGGCTTTGAACTTTTCAAATGCTTCATCTTTATGCTTTAGAAGACCTATCCAACACATTATGGAAAAATCATCAATGAGCAAAATAAAGTATTCTTCTCCACGAGGTGACTTTTTCCTTGATGGTCCACATAAATCAATATGGACAAGTTCAAGAGGCTTACTAGTTGACCCTTCTTTTTCAATGAAGTGAGATCAGGTTTGCTTACTGAATTGACATGGTTTACATATTGTATTTTCAGGGATGCTGATATTTGGAAGATCACGAACAACCTAGAATCTACATGCTTTTCTTATTTGAGAAAAGCTTAGATGTCCCAATCTTCTATGCCATAGCCAGTTTTCATCATTTTTGCTTAGATATCACTGTTGTTGTCGTCCCTTGATTATGTATAAGTTGTTTGGAGTTCTTGTACCTTTGATAACGGTTTCTCCTGTATCAATCTCACGAACAACACCTCTGCTTGATTGAAACACCACTTCATTTCCTTGATCACACAATTGACTGACACTCAACAAGTTATGCTTTAGACTGTCTACATACATAACATTCCCAGCTTTAACCTTTTCTTTCAAGAAAATAGAGCCTTTACCTTTTATGACAATAGGAGTGTCGTTTCCAATTGAGACATTCTTTTCCTTTTCTAAGGCATTATATGAGTGAAGTTTTTCTTTGTCACCTATCATGTGTTTTGAGCATCCACTGTCGATGTACGATTGATTTTCTTGTCCTTTTGCATACAAGGCTATACCGCATCTTTCTATTTGAGGTTCTTTCCTTCTCCATATCTTGGGATTTAATGGAGTTTTCTCCTTTTGAGATGTTTGTCGAAGTTTGCTCCTGCATTCAGATTCTTCATGGCCAAAGTTGTTACAGATTGAGCATTCTATTTCATTTTCAAGAAGAGAAAAGTTATTATAGGAAATTTTCCTGATCCCTGTCACATTCCTTTGATTTCATGCTTCTCTAGTCATGATGGTTTTGTAAGCAACACATTGAGCAGCTTTGTGTCCAAAATTATGACATGAGAAACATTGACCATTAAAGAAGTTCCCGCGATTATCGAATCTATTGACCAGGTGATTGTAGTTTCTATTGATATTCATCTTTGGAGCAAATTGAATATGATTTACCTGAGGTTGGTTGTGGCTTCTGTTCATCCTTGAAGCAAATTGAGTCTGATTTACCTGGTGATCTGCTTTATGCCTTTGTTGACGATTTTCATACTGTTCACTGTTCTTTGCTGCATCAAGATATCTTTTAGTGGAGGTTGACGAATTTTGTGATTGAGATGCTTCTTCAATATATCCGAGACTTGTCTTTATCAGAGGAGAACACTGCACTTTGATAATTTCATTTAAGGTTTTTGATCCTTTAGCAAATCTAATATTGAGAGATTTCATTTTCTCAAGATCCTTTCTTAGACCCACAATTTCACGTTCTAGTTTTTCATTGTGTTTTTCTTTTTCAGCAAGTTGTTATGTCAAGGTTTCTATAATCATATTCTTTTCTTCTAAACAAATTTTAAGTTTAGAGATATCTTCATGAATGTCATCTTCTTCTACAACATCCCAAAAATTATCATCGTCATAAGCCATTAGAAGTCTATAGTCATTACTATTTTCATCTTCATCACTATTTGATAAACCATTGCTATCTTCATGAGTATAGTAACTCTTTTTATTTACAACTTGTTTTATATTCCATTTTGCATATTCCTTCCCTTTTTCATATTTATCTTTATGAGGACATTTGGCAACATAATGACCGACTCTACCACAGGCAAAACATTTGAAGGGTAGTTTACCTCTAAATCTTTCGGAACCCTGTTGAAGCTTCTTGACAAAGTTTACTTCATCTTCTTCTTCTGAAATATGTCCTGATTCATTGAGTTCTTCCTTTCCTTTTGCTGAAGCTTTAAATGCGGCTTCTCTCATATCTGATGGACCTCCTTTTCTCATCTCAAAGGCAGTTAAGATTCCATGAAGCTGTGTCATAGTGATAGTTTGCAGATCCTATTTTTCTTCTATGGCAGACACTTTTGATTCAAATTTAGCAGACAAGGATCTTAAAACTTTCTCAACTAAGGTAACTTCCTTTATATCTTCACCCAGATTCTTCATACAATTGACAACCTCATCTATACGTAAGAAGTAACTAGCTATACTTTCATCATTGTGCATCTTAAGAGTTTCATACTGAATTCTGAGAGTTTGAAGTTTAGCACGTTTTACCTGAGAGTCTCCTTCGTAGCTCAGAATGATTTTGTCCCATATTTATTTGGCTGATTTGAGCTGCATAACTTTGACAAAATTTGATTGTGACAAACTTCCCAATAATGTATTGACAACCATGGCATTGGTTTCATACTACTTTTTACCTGCCGTATCTGTAGGAATTGCTGATGGAAATGTATATCCTCCTTCCACAATTTCCCATACATCTGTTCCAAGTGATTGTAGATAGGCTGTGGTTCTTATTTTCCAATAAACAAAGTTTCTCCCATCAAAGATTGGTGGTCTGATGGATCCCACACTTTCTTGATTACTCATGATGATGGATCTCCCTTCAAGCGAGCAAGCTTCTTCTGAAGGACCTCCTCTGATACCAATTGTTGGAAATAATACTGAGAGGGGGGGTGAATCAGTATTAACAAATCAATAATTTTATTTCCCAAAATATTTGTATACGCTACTTCAGCTAAGTGAACAAGCGTGTACACACAACTGTACTTAAAGCAACCAACGTATATGCAGAGAACTTTTGATTTACCCAATTTATCATGCATTAAACTTTAACCAGTATATCATAGAATTATTAGAAAGTGCAATAAAAGCAAAATAAAGCATCACACATAAGCAATACACATGAACACCAAGATATAAGGTGGAAACCCAATGTGGATAAAAACCACATGTTGCTGTCGTCTTTGTCTTCTTTTAATAATAAGAAAATCTATTTACATTCTTGTACTAGTGCAAACCTATACTAGTACACAGGCTTCTACCTGCAAAAGGCTACAACCTTCTCCCTTTCTCCAGTTTCTACTGGAAAGGAGCTACAACCCCCTAACTCTTGTACTAGCCGATATGTTTACTAGTACGTAGGCGACGACCTACAGAAGGCTATGACCTTCTTTCTTCCTCCAAGGACAACTTTTCATAAATTTTCAGACTAGATCCATCAACAACATCATAACTACAATTCAATCATCAAATACATCTGCATCAACCAATCACTGAAACTCAATCATCACTTTTTGAATCAACCTCAATTGAATAAATCAATCACTTTGACAACCCATCATAAAATCACAATCAATCTGATCATTCAGAATACTGTCACCAGAATAAAGTAACCAGAACCCAAACCAGAACCTAGAACTCTGCAACAGCAAACAGAAACAACAGAAACATAATTTATAAGGTATATGCTACTTCCATGTGTTGAACCTACGTGTATAAGCACTTTTATCAAAGCCAACCAGCGTACACATTTGCAAATAGTAATTCATAATTCTGTAGCTATTTCGTACTTCAGTTATACCCATATCATAATATTTACAGAATAACACATGCGTCAGTATTCAGATCTAGACTAGACATGATCAACCCACATAATGATAATTCATTTCAACCCTTAAGATCCCGATCCAACATTAGATCTTATCCTTCATCAACAGCTAAGGTTCATCCTTGTTTCAGATCAAGCACATCACCATAAGCCAAAACCTGCATACTAGATCATCAGATATTCGATAATTGCACACGTTCGCCTAATGATCTTCTCCTCCTTATACAGTTTTAGGCCTTTCTCAATACCATGGATCAAAACCACTTAGGACCAATACCTTGGACCAAATACCTAGGGTCAATACCTCGGACAAAATACCTTGGATAAATACCTCAGACCAAATACCTTGGACCAATACCATGGATCAAAATACCTTGGACCAAATACCACGAACCAAAAGCTTAGTTTTCCAACATATACGCGCTTTTTCTTCTGTGAAAGTGTGTGTGTATGTATACGTGACTTGTGTTCAGTGAACCTGCGTGTATACGCAACTTGGTCAAGGTGAACCTGCATATACCTCTTTTTCTTCATTCTTTGTAGTTTGATATGTAATTCTTTGTTGTTGTCATGCTGTACCATGATCTTTCATCTAAGTGAGTTGCCATCAAGGACAACACCTGTATCATAATGCCAACAATCAAAATATTTGCTGCAGTATTCACGCCCATTATCTAATTTGAGACACTTCAACTTCTTTCCTGTCTCATTCTCAACCAAATCTTTCCATTTCTTGAAAGTATCAAATATACCAGATTTATTCTGAATACAATAAATCTAGGTTTTTCTAGTTGCATCATCAATAAAAGTAACATAATAATGACAACCACCAAGAGATGATACCTGAGTTTGTCCCCATACATATGTATGCACAAGATCTATTTTTTCTCTTTTATTTTCCTTCCCGACTCTCATAAATTTGACTCTCTTTTGTTTTCCGTAAACACAATTCTCACAGAAATCCAAATCAACATTCTTCAAACCTGGCAACAAATTTCTTGAGTGAAGAATCTACATCCCTTTCTCACTCATGTGTCCGAGCATATGATGCCACAATGCCATATATGCTCCTGTGGATGTTAAAGCATTAATAAAATTAGAAATACCATTGAATAAATATAATGTACCAACCTTTTCTCCTTTTGCTATTACTAGGGCTCCTTTAGTGACCTTCTAGGTTTTGTCTGTGAATGTAGTTACATAGCCTTCACCACCTAACTGCACTGTTGGGATTATATTTTTCTTCATATTTGGAACATGCCTTACCTCCTTCAATAGCCATTGGTGTCCATTTTGTTTCTTTATAAGAACCTTACACATTCCAATGATTTTATAGGGTTTATCATCACCCAAACGAACATGTCCAAAATCTCCTTGAACATAGTCATGAAAATGTTTCCTATCAGATGTAGTATGGAATGAAGCCCTTGAATCAACCAACCATGTATTAATAATATTTTCTAATGAAAGAATAGAACCATCTTGCAACACATTACCTTTAACATTTTCTTTTTGATTGTTCTCTTGATGTCCATTTCCTTCTTTTCCTTTTCGAGATTTGCAGTCTTTCTTCAGGTGTCCTTTCTTCCCACATTTCTAGCATACTATCCATGATCTAGATTTGGATACGCATTTTCTTGACTTACTGTGATTTCCTAGGCTCCTTCCTCTTTCCATTTTTCTTCCCTTAGTCTCTGTAGTCAAATAATTACCTAATGTCTCACTAGCTATTTTCCATGACATTTCTTCACTAAGGATGACACCAATAACATAATAAAACTTTAAAGTAATAGATATAGAGATAGAGTTACTAATAGCCATAACTAAGCCATTCCAACTTTCTGGAAATGAGCACAGAAATTATAGAACTCTAACTTCATCATCCCCTACAAAATTTAATTGAATAGTAACCGTGTTTAAGTCATTTAGATGAACAAGAATAGATCCACCTTCAGACATATTCATATTAAATAGACACTTCATAAGAAATACCTTATTTTAGGCTGATGGTTTTTCATATAGTTTGTCCAATGCCGTCATTAATCCTTCTGTTTTCATTTCCTTTGAAATGTTGAATGCCACCGACACTACCAGACATAATCATATTATTCCTAGCGCCTTTTTGTCGAGAATCTCCCTTTATGCATCCATCATACTTGTCAACTTCTTTGATTTTCCACTCAATGGTAGGTACAAATATTTTTGATACAGATAATCTTCCATATGCATCTTCCATGAGAGGTAGTTTTGGCCATTAAATTTCTTGACCCTAAACCTTCAACTCTGATACTAGTTGTTATAAATTATAGATTACAGAGAAATGGAACACATAAAATATTGCGGAAACACAAATACAAAAATGCATAAAATAAGAGAGACACAGATATACGTGGTTCACCCAATTTGGGCTACGTCCATGAATAAATAACCAATCCTTCCTTTTACATTATCCAAAAAAATGAAGAGATACAACATATAATAGATCCATTGTAATTTTCTCTTCACTCTTTACAACCTCCTCTCTCTCTCTCTCTCAGAATAATCATCACAACCACAAAACAAATCCCTCATATAAACTGAGGGTTTCCTTCTAGGTAAAAAAAACCCTAAATTAACATAACTTCTATCGTCAAATCATTTTCCTAATGAATGACCCAGATTGACTATGAAATTACAATATTTTACAAGGCAAATTTTCATCTATTCATAGCTTCGGGGGCGTTGCCCCTGAACCCCTGCCGTGGGGGGGGGTGCGCTCTTTAAAAGTAGCCATCTCCCCCCGTTGGACCCCCCTAGTGGCTATCATACTAGCGGCGTTGCTGCCCCGTTTAGGAACTGGGGTCCAACATGACTGAGACCTTTAAATCAAGAAGATAATCAGGCTCCACACCCAACATGTACTTCCTTCTTTGCAACAAATCTTAGGCAAAAATTCACTATATGACGCAAATATCTCAAACTTTTCTTTGTTGCAATCTAATGCTCATGTCTCGGTTCAACCTAGAACTGGCTCAATGTTTACACATTAAATCATATGTCCAACTCGATGTTAACCAAATACATCAACAAACCAATCAGTCACCAGTACATAATTGGATCTACCAATATGGAGTCAAAGCCTCTTCACTTCTTCAAGTTAGTCACCATGGGAGTCGCCATGGATTTGCAGTCCATCATACTGAATATTTGAAGTAACCATAGATATTGGCCCTTCTTCAAGTTAGTCACCATGGGATGATGTCCATATTTTTAAAAATTTAGTACCTTCCTTCCAACTTCTTATACCAATTGAAAAATAATCCCATGAACTAGGAAGACCATTGAGTACTATAATCACTAGTTCTTGATCATGAATGAATTCTCCAATTGCTTGGATATGATCTCTTATTTGAAAAATCCTTACGAGGTAAGAGGCCACTGTTTCATCATTAGTGTTGGCATTATGTTTCTGGTATGGCTATATGTTACAGATGTTGTACTTGATGGCAACTCCCGTGGCAAGGCTCTCAATATGTTGAAAAGTAAGAAGTACGCAGGAGATCAGTTCAGAAGGTGCGTACCCGCAGGTACACCGTGAAGGGACCACGGCCTGACACGCAGGTCAGCCATTCAGGAGGTGCGTACCCCCAGTGCACTCATTTCAAGGCAGAGAAAAGCACACGTGGGGTTTCTTATGTTTAACCCTTGGTATTTAGCCGACGGTATTTGTGTTATTATGGTTTTGGCTCGTGGTATTGATCCATGATTTTAGGAGGAGCTTGCCTATATAAAGCAAAGGAGATCTCTTGGCTAAGTATCTTTTGCAATTGAATATCTTAAGATCTGAAATATTGGGTTATGGTCTTAAAAGCTTGATCTATATGAAGTTGAAAGTGAATCTGTGAAGGGTGATCTCTCGAGCGCATGATCAGATCTGGGCATCTGAGCATCTGTGCCACTCTGGTGGACTGCCTATTCGGCCCTAATCAGAAGTACGCAGGTGTTTAACAGGAGAGCAGCGTGGGTACGCAGAGCAGAAACAGAAGATCTGCGTGGGTACGCAGAGCAGAAACAGAAGATCTGCGTGGGTACGTAGAGCAGAAACAGGAGATCTGCGTGGGTACGCAGAGCAGAAACAGGAGAACTGCGTGGGTACGCAGAGCGACGAAGGTTCAGGTGCGTACGCACAATAACTGTACGCGGCGCGATAGTATCTCTGGTCGCGTACCTGCAACAATAGTACGCGGCGTAATAGTGTCTCTGGGTGCGTACCTGCAGTAACAGTAAGCAGCGCAGTTGAAGAAACAGTGCGTGGACACGCAGTGCGGCAGAAGGGTCTTTGCGGGTATACGCAGGGGAGCAGAAGGTGAAGTGCGTACGCACGCAGACCAGAGAAAGAAGAACTGCGTATCTGTCTTAAGACATTTTGTTTGGTTGTATTTTTCTGTTGATAAGGTGTTCTGGGTTTGGTTCTATTATTGTTGATCTGGTTACTACAGTTGACTGGGTGATTTTCTTATACTTGATGATCATTTGATGCTTATGGATCCAGTTTGAAAATTTATGAAAAGTGGTCCTTGTAAGAAAAGAAGTAGGGGGTTGTAGCTCCCTTCCAGGAGAGACTGGAAAACGAGAGAGAGAGTTGTAGCTCTCTGCAGGTTGCAGCCTGCGTACTGGTAAAGGACTGCACCAGTACAAAACCATTGTAAAAGGAGTTTCTAATTTGAAAGAAGATAGAGACATATTGCAGCAGGTGGTTTTCACCCACATTGTGTTTCCACCTTACATCTTGTGTTCTTTGGTGTGACTATCTGTTTTCTTTGTTCATGCTCATTATTTTATGGTACTGACATGCAAAAATAATTCAAAGAACAAATAAGGAAGATTTATTAAAAGAATTTGATAATACTGATTCACCCCCCCTCTCGAGTCTCAATATAATTTCCAACAATTAGTCATCCTTGTATTTTGAAGTTCATTCTTCAATATCATTGATTGACCAACTGTCTTAATAGTGTAGAGATTAATTAGGGCATCATACATCTTCTTTGAAGTATCAAGTTTTGGAATGCAGGGAACCAAATGATCCCTAATGGAGTCCACTATAATGCTCATAACATTTATTTAATCCTCTTTTAACTTTGCTTTTCCTGCATCATCTTCTGGTTCAACAACCTTTCCTTTCATGATGTCCAAAACCATGTTCTTGACAAGAAAAATATCTATTGTAACTTTTCAAACTCTGAAATTAGATGCTACCTCTAGCTTGTTTTCAGATGTCATGGAAGAAACCATTCAAACCAATCTACAAGAAGGACTTGAATAAAATGCTATCTAGGGTTTTGTAAATGTGATCTTAATGTTCCTTCCTTCCTTCATGAAACCTCTGATTCCATTTTTATTTTCTTAGTGCAATTAGGATTAGCACAATATTTATGAAAATATGATAATTAATTTTGATTTAGATCTTCTTTTAACTTATTCCAATATATCATAAAAAAATTATACTTCATAAATTAAACCATAAATAACAGCAGAACTATAGATATCAAAACACAAAAGAATACAAGATTTACCCTAGGAAAACCCACAAAGTGGAAATACCCTGCAACCTTTTTCAATAGAGAAATTATTCTTGTTCAATGAGAGACACATCTAGACCTATGGTCAAACCTGGCCTTCTCCTCCAAGTCAAATCACCCAATCTGATCCTACAATTTTCTCCGCTTGCCTGACCCAAAATTTTGGCCCTCCTGCAATAGCCAACTGTGTGAAAATTTTTGGCCCTCCAATAGTTTTCCCAACAACCCAGAAATTTCAGCCCCTTGCAACAGTTGCCCTTGAAAAATGTGAACCAGAGAGAGAGAGAGACTTTTCCACACATGTGAGTTTCAAGAGAGAGAAAATAGATATTTTTGCCTCCTTCGTCCTTCTTGTCCTTCACTTGCTTGTTGAGAAACTATCTTGTGTGAGAGAATGCGAATGCCCAAATGGAGGAGGCCGAGTTGCCTTGATATAGTAGTCTGTCATAGGTGAATGGATATGTCTCTTGGCTAGGGAAAACTTGACTTGGAGGGAATATGACTTGTCCCTTTTGGAGCCAAAATTTACATTTCAAAAATTCAAAATTTACATTTTAAAAATCCAAAATTTACATTTCAAAAATTCAAATTTTCATCTTTAAAAAGATGCAATGGGACTTCGACTCAAAATAATTTTTCTTTTGACTCAAGCATTTATAAATATATTTTACAATGATAAATATAATTACATCAAGTTACCAAATGTACATTATGAAGACCGACCATAGTTACAAATTTAACAAAAGTAGCTAAGTCCGTGGCTCCTATGGCTTCAATATCAACAACTCTACAACAAGAAAATCTCCTGAGGTCCACAAGACATGAAATTCAACATCTCAAATTTCTGATGATTGTGGCCATTGCTCTTGTACTTCTAATTTTTAGGGACATCATCTTCCTTTTTACGTATTGGACTTGTACATGGGTGTCTAGGAGTCATTTATGTCAAGTTCTTACATCATATCAACCTACAAAAATTACAAAAATGATCATACATTGAAGACTTAGATGTTAATAATAGAATGTCACTTGGCCCCTTGCTTACTTGTTTCATCTCTTTCAAAACTGGTAAAATAAAGGGATGCACATTTGCTATATAGTATTTAGTTTTAGAGGAAGCTACAAATACTTTTAGTAGCTATAACCAATGAGAAAAATCATGCATCCAAATCTCATGTATTTGTTAGTTGTCTGTGTTCATGGGAAGACAAGGATGCTAGTATACAAGCTTATGCAAAACAAATCTGCACTTACATGGAATCTATGTATGAAGATTTATCTTGATACAACCAAGGTTATGACAATTATGTTATACTCTTTTAATTTGATGTTATACTCTAATATGTTGCCTTCTACTTGCTCGTTCATAAGTTTACAAGTTTCCATTGCATAAGGGGATTGCAGTGCTTCAAATTTCTAATTCCATAGGCTTTACACTTTGGAGTTCAGTGGATTTACACAATCGGGGAGATTTTTTAAATTCAAAACCCCCTTTCCATTGATGTCAAAGGGGAAGGTAAACAAAAAGAGGATCATAGTGTTTCCATCAATACTGAAGGGGAGATTATAAACATTTTTTTCATTGATGGAAAAGGAGCAGCAAGATAGATATTTGATGTCATTGATGTATGCACAATGATGATTTTATTATGATTTCTTGTGGTTATGTTTGCTTGACATAAGTATGGTCACGATATGTGTGTGAAGAGGTACAAATAATAATAGATTATGAGTAGCAAGGTAAAATGGAGGTATGTAGGGGTATGCTTGTGTTGATTGCTTGATATGTTGGAGATGTTGTTGCATTGAGGTATGCTTGTATTGATTGCTTGATATGTCATATGCTTGATATGTTGTTGTGAAGGAAAATGCATGAAGGAGCTATGATGATATGTTGCAATGTTGCCGATGAAAGAATGTTGCAGAGATTGTTAGGTTGTAGAGAATCAAAGGCTTCTTTCATATGCATATATTGAACAGTTTACATCTATTTCCAATGTTATGATGTTGTGATTACTATGGTAGTTATGATGTTGCTTCTAGTAATGGTATACTTGTTATATCTAAGTGCATTGATATGTTTGTGCTTATTGGTATTGTGATATGTTTCAGAGGGATATGTTGTTGAGATGCCATGTTGCAAAGAACAAAGATATGAAATTGGAGATTGAATGTTTTATGTTTAAGGCTTGCATATGTTTTATGTGTAAGGCTGATTTGTACATTGTGTTGTAAGTTTGATTGAGAATTGTAGATGTTGTTGACGTAGGAGTTTAATGATGTATGATGTTGATGCATTATGGTTATGTGAGATGAATTACGTATCAGAGACCTATGTTGAAAGGTGCATGGAAAGGCAATGAGAATGCATGATAAAATTGTGATGCAAGGCAATGTTGGCATGAAACATACTTAAGGAAAATGACAAAGGCATGACGCAGAAAGTGATAGAAAAAGATATGAAAGATGTTGTGATGTAAAGCAAAGGTAAAAGGGATGATATAGGGAAAGGAAAAGGCAAAGGCAAAGACATGATTCAAGAATGAAAGGAACTGTAACACACCCTTTTGATCTCAAAAACCAAGTTATAATGCGGGTTACCTATTGTGGAGACAACATTACCCTAGACTATAACATAGTACTCCTTCAGCTATCCCGCTTTAAGGTTTGTTTTCCTATCCATCTGAGCAATAACATTTATGACAAGATGTTGTATGTTGTGAATATTAAAGTTGGCTTGTGTTAATGTATATTTCGGATTTAATTTATGTGTTTTAATATTCAAAGATTGAAAAAGTTTGGAAATGAAGACAACCCTTGGAATGCAAAGAGACAAGTTTTGTCATTTCATATTTGTGTGTGTGGAATTATAACAACCATCAAAGTTCATTTATAAAATTGTGTGAGGTTGGACGACTGTATGTTTAGAGAGTTAGAGATTGTGTGTGATCTGATTGAGTTATTGTTCATTAGTTTCTTGGAACATATGAAGCAAATATGAAGAAAAATGTAAGAGGAGAAGAGGCATAAATAGAGATGGAGGTATGCTATACTTAAGTCTAGGTAAACCAACAAATTATTTTTATATGTATCAGGGGATTGCAGTCTCCTTTAAAGTTGAAAATTGATAAAGAACATGTTGGAGCCTTTTGAGGTAGTAGCCTCCTATGGGTTGTAGCTTGCATAAAATTGATGGGAGTTGGAGATTCCTTGTAAGTTGAAGCTTGCAGAAGAAATTGATGTAGAAACCTCCTGTATGTTGGAGCCTAAAGAAAATATGATGTAATAAGGGAATAAGAGCTTGTGTTTGCATCGAAACAATAACAAATCATGGTTTTATCCCTTTATGGGTTTCCACTTGTATCTGGTGTCCATATGTGTTACTTTTATGTGTTGATGCGATGTTTTTGTTTGCATATTACTTGCTAATCACAGATTAAATATGTTGTTCATAATGTGTTAAGCTGCTCATCTAATAGTTCAATTAACCATTGTAAAGGAAAGTGATTTATGTCCATGAATGTAGTAAACCAATTCACCCCACCTCTCAATTTAGTTAAGTTTTAATCATTACTAATGTTATAGGGTTAAAGTGTTCAAAGGGAAGTAGGGACTGCAAATTACAAGAGGGAGTGGATATTAGGTTTAAGGATTATCCCCCAAAATTTAGGTTGATCAATTAAACCATAAGCCCAAGGTATATTTTCAATTAGGAGGAGACAAAACACAAGTTTAAATATGGTTGAGTCCCTTGGAGTTAGAATTTAGCATACCAGTGACCTCTCAATAGAAAATTAAGGTCTTTTAACGATGGGCACATGACTAATTGAGTTAACCATTGGGGCTAAATACATACCATGATAAGGACAATAAAAAATAAAAAATAATTTCATCTCCTTGACATTTATGTTATAATTTTTTTAAATTCTTTGTGTCAGTCATATTTGAGTGTTGCAACCATCCCATACCATCAATGCATGCATCTAATATAACCATGCCAAATTTCAGTGCATACAATCACAGACTGAAAAAATTTCAATGTTGGCCCCATTCAAAACCCCCTTTGTGCGGGGTCAATTAATTAAATCATAGTTTCCATTTATTTCTAAATATTAAGTGAATTGAACATTTACCTGATCTCGAGAGAGTCGATAAAATTGAACCCATGACCTCTCAATATAAATTTAAGGTGCTTTGACAATGGGTACTCAACCACTTGATACCATGAAAATGACAATACAAGATAATAAATAATTTTATCTCCTTTACATTTATGTTATAATTTTTTCGAATTCTTTCTGCGATTCATATTTGAGTCTCGAAACCCTTTTATACTGTCAGTGCATGCATCTACTATAACCATGTCAAATTTCAGTGCATATAAGTACAAATTGAAAAAAATTCAACATTTTCCCCATTCACGACCCCCTTTGTGTGGGGTCAATTAATTAAATCATAATTTCCACAGATTGCTAAATTTTAAATGATTTACATCTATCCCAACCCAAGAGAGTCGAGAGAATTGAACTTGTGACCTCTCAATAGAAAATTAAGGTGATTTGATGATGCGTACTCGACCCATTGGAGCTGATGGTATAAACCTGAAAGAAATTCTCTTGGTTTCAAGAATAATATATTCTCTACTAAAAAACTCCAATTCACACCCCCCTCACATCACTCTCAATTCACCAATACCCAATTGATCTACTATAAAATATTTGAAAGCAACATAGTAAGAATCAAGCATAACTACAAGGTAAGGAAACAAAAATTTAAGGTATATGAAAGAGGACAAATAAACTAAACACATATAAACACATACCTCTGTGTACATTTCAACATTTTGATATCGTTAATATTATTCTTCATCCACGTCAACTTCTTATCATCTGGTTTAAAATTGATGTTGAAAGGATTGACCATATTAACATCATCATTAATGTCATAATTTCCAATCATATCATTATTTATATCATCATGAGGAAAATTTCCTCCTATGTTTGGTTCAACTTCTTCAAGTTCCTCATATGGTAGTACATTGTCAATTTCATCTTCACCCACGACATTGTCTCGATTAACATCTTCCCGAACTTCCTCGATGTCTTCGTCTGACAAATGAACTAATTTCTCCTCTACATCATCTTCTTGTTCAATATCATCTTCTTCCACTACATTATAATTTACTAGCCTTCCTCTTGGATCATATCTAACAACATATGACCAAACCCATCTACATGGAACCTCTGAGTAAAATACCTATGCACATTGTCTTGGAAGAACACATGTGTTACATGTCATTTTGTCGCATTAGGAAAATGACCATCAGTTTGGATCTTTCACTATCCACAAATGTGTCCCAAATCACCCCCCTGCAAAGTTAGAATCTAAATTATCCTAAAGAAAGTGAAATTCTTGGATTCCATGCTTCAAAACCCTGGTTTTGGCTTCCTGCACAATTCCCTAGTCAATTTCTACGCATACACAGAAGTGTCCATTAGGAACTGCGCATAAGTAAGCATTGTCTTACACTGTGACTTGTGAACATGAATTAATGTAAAAATAAAAAGTAAAGTCTAGAAGAATTGTTGGTCGCATCTATCCCAACCAATAAGCTTCGAATGGTTGCCTATTCAGTCCTAATCCCTCCCATCATGGAGCGACTCTATCTCTTTGTGGAATCCCTATCCCACCATTAATGGATCTCATCCCTTGGAAAATGGATCCCAGACTTCCCACCCTTGGCCTATAAAGCTAACCCAGTCCTGAGGATTGAGGAGGGCTGTTGGAAGTAGGCTTGTGCTACAAGAATAAGGTTGGAAGTCTATTCATTCAAGGAGAGGGCTGAAGATTATGGGAAGGGACTTGCAACATCAAGGCTTCATGGTTGTAAGGCTATTCTCCATTTTATTAATATAAAGACAATTGTTCTTTCTCATTTATATCTTTACTGATACAATTTGTAGGATTCCTTGATCACCTACATAGATTATGATTGCATATTGATCAGTTTATGATACATGTTTGAGTTAATTAGTCCATTTATCTCTTATGTTATATACTGGATGCTTTGATCTCATGTTTGTTTCTGTCTATGCAGATCTCTTTCAAGACATCATGGAGAAGTTGTGGGAAGCGACGGGAGGATCTCTAAAGAATCAAGGAGCGGATGGTCGAAATTTTTGAAGGGGACTTCATCAATAATTTTGTTTAAATGGTAAGTGGCCTCTATCATAGTATTTGTTTCAGTCAATCATAGTCTAGAGAAAGGTAATAGTTCTTGGTTGTTTGTTACTAGATTTCTTTAGAGTCTAGGGAGATTTCTCTTGTTTGCAAGAGGGATAAGTCCACATAACAAATTGGCGACTCCGTTGGGGATTTGTCTCACTCTCCATTATTTTTCTTGTTTGACCTTTTGAACCTTCTGTACAAGCCTTCCTTGAGTGTCTGGAAATATTAAAAATTTGGATTTTGGGTTTGATTTGACTTGTTTTTTATTTTTTCCAAAATTCCCCGTTGTGTGCTTAGGCTTCAGGCATAGTGTGCATTTGTCTTTCTACAAAATAGCGTATGCGCACTAGTTTCCTCTAGGACCTGCACACATACCTGAAATTTTAAAAAAATTCAGTTTTATCCTCATCAAGTCCAAAGTTTTTGGTTTTTCCTGTTAAGTTACACTTGTTTGTACCTTCTTTGAGTGTCTGTCAGTCTGGGAGTGTTATGTAAATACTTGCTTGTGATTATCTTATTTTTGTAAATTAAGGTAAAGTCTCATGTGATGAATGGTTGATATAGCAAAAGAGAGATCTGTTCGTCTTGTATTGTTGATTGTATATGTTTCTTCTTTCTATTAGATCAAGTTTTGAGTACAGTTTTCTCTTTTGCAAAATATTGTTTTGTGTGTCAAAATAAGTAATTTACAAGATTAGGTATTGTTTGTGAAAAATACTTCTTATGCTTGTTTCAAAATGAAAAGTCATTTTTCCTTCCGTTGCTGAAGTGTTCATGAATTGTACTTTTTATTGCAAGTGAATTCATAGCATTCAATTAGGGAAAATTCATTTTTAGTGATTATTGGTTTCTTGTTGCATTTTGCGAATTTCTGAGTGATTGTATGTTTAAAAGAGGAATTTCTTGATTTCTTGTGTTATTGGGAAAAGTGAAAAATTTGAAGTTATTTTCAATATTTGGGTGATTCAAAATTGGATATCTACTGGGATTTAGAGTTTTTGTTTACATTTCCATTGAAAAAGTGAAAGACTCTTTCCTTACTTCAGATAGATTTTCATTGAAATGAAAATATTACATTTTCATTTTCGACTACATTAGGATTTGTGTCAAGTCATAATTTCATCAGTTTCACATCCATTACCTTTGAGTAAATAACAACTCTTAAAATCAACGCTAATAAAATCAATCTAGAAATTTTTATTTTTTAGGGATTTTTTCCACCTATAGTAGATCAGGTTGTAGGGCTTTGGAATAGGGAAGTGAGTTAACTTTCCAAAGCTGCAAACAAATATTATCATCTTGTGATAGGGAGAAAAATCCATTTATTGAAATTTTTCTCTGGCAAGCTCCCCTCACAAAGGAGTCAAGCACGAGATCATATCGGATGTAGTGAAGTGATAGACCCCACTTCATTGGCTATGGTAGAGTGATTTACACATACTAAAAATAGTGCCGAAAGGTACTTGGGAGTCACTTGGAAGTAAACCTTAGATTAACCATGTTGAGGAACTTTCAAGGGGATTGAGCTTTGTTACTCTGCCCTTGCATGTATGTCTGATCTGCGACTATCCCCCCAGGTTAAATTATTTTATGTGGTAACCTTAGTAACCATATTCTTAGGTCTTTTACTTGAGGTGAAGACAGAGGTGAAGTATCTGTTGTACCTGGAACCAATGTTGACTAGACTCACTTGGAAATTTATGGAGGGTATTCTTCATTCGAGATGGCATAAATGAAGTTTACTTGCACTGGATCATGTACATTAAGTAGGTTGCCAGCGTAACTAGTTCCACCCAATCTATCTATAGCCACTTTTCACTTTGATTTATGTGATGTTGGATTTCATCACCAACTAGTGATTTCACTGTGAAAGCCCTCTTTGTATGGTTTGAATCCTTATATTTTTTAGCATGTGTTAATTGTTTGTTTTTACTTTTTAGAGACCTTAGGATTGGATTGTGAATATTGTTTGATTTTGTGATAAAATTTCATCTTGGATGAATCACCAAGGTAGTCACATAGAATGTAGTGTCAACCCTTGAATACACACCTAGTCAATTGGAAAAGATAAAAATTGAAAGGTCAAAGTCAATAGGATCTAAAGTTTTACAAGTTGAGATAGTATAAACCAAAGTGAATCCAACACAAGAAGTAGAATGAGGCTTAGTTCATTCTAGCCCAAAGATTACTGAAGTAATTCAAACTGAATCTGATACTGGTGAGATTTCAGTCACTCAACTAACTAAACCAGAAATAGAACAACCCGAGTCTGAAGTTTCTCAACCCAAATCACCTTCAGTTGTTATAGCTCCTACTCCCGAGTCACCTTCACCTTGAAGGAGGCTGATAATTACGACTGTATTACCTCCTGGGTTAATTAACATTATTACCATAAATGAAGAGGTAGAAACACCTCATTCTCCATTTAATGGTACATGGTGATTTTGACCTAAGAGTTCCTTTCTCTCCCTTTCGAGCTGACCCTTGGTATTCTACCACTTTGACCTTTTTAGGTTAGAATTTGTCATCGCCATGCATTCATTTTTATTCACCAGGAAGAACAATGTCAGAAATTCCTATTAGGAGCCAACCCATTGATTCATCTATGTTTACCATCTCCTCGAAATCACTATTGTATGGTGGTCCATCAGTTCCTCCTGGATACCAGTCACTTACTGGGACTTTTTTAGGGGCTTTGTATTCTCCTCAACCTTCTTCTTGGTCATCTGGTTTATCTACATCTACTGTTCAGAGCATGAAATCGATGCCTGAAGCACCTATGGCATCAAACCAAAAAATTCACATGTTATTTGGTAACTTAGTTAACCCTCAAGTAAACCCAACTGATGTTTATTACTGCTCGGGGGGGGGGGGGGGGGGGGGGGGGTGGGGGAATGCCATATTATCCTCCACCTAGAGGACAACCTGTTGTTAGATATTATCCTACGGTTGGGGGTCAACCTTTTACCAAAGCTTATGGTCAGATACCTCAACCCGGTCCAGGTCAACCTGCTGTGACTCAACCTTTTCTTGGTACTCCTTACCCTGGGATGAATATTATGTGGAACCCTACTTTTACTCAATTGTTTGGTCTAGTTTCTCCACAAGTGCCACTTTATGGACCTGTTCAGCTTATTGGACAACCTATTCCTCAAATACCTATTCTAAGTATTCCCGTACATGTCGAGCAGCCTGCTAAAGGTATTCCACATAAATCTATCTAACAAATTGTCCAAGGAATTTCTCAAACACCTGTTCACCAACCGATTCAAAAACCTTTTCAGAGTGCACCTCAAACACCTGTTTCATAGCTGGTTCCAAGCTCCCCTCAGACACCTATCCCAGGAGTATCATAAATGATCGTTCCAGTTACCCCTCAAATATCTGTTCCTTAGAATACTAAGGAAATCCCTCAGGTTTATGCTTATCAAACCGGTCCTACACTCTAGTCTATACCATAGATTCCTATCAGACAACCTACTATAGGAATAACACAAAAACATTTTCAAGGTCAAGCTTATTAGGTTCCACCTTTTCAAGGACAACTTTTTCAAAGTCCACCTTTCCAAGGTCAAACTTTCCAAAACCATCCTTTTCAAGGTTAATTTATTTAAAGTCAACTTGTTTAAATTCAATTTGTTCAGGGTCAACCTTTGCAAGTTAAACCTATTCAGGGGAAATATTACTTAGGTCAAATCGGTCAAGATCAACCTTTCCAGAGTCAACCATACCCTGGTCATACTTATCAAGTCCCTGTTCAACCTCAACCTGGTATGGCTCACCCTGGTGGAATCCGAATTCCAATCACATAGGTTATTCTAGGATATCCTGGGTATCCTCCTCTAGGGTTTGGTATTAACCCGCAAGGTTATCAAACTTTACTGCAAGACCCTAATTGAAAATTACCATTTATTGCAACCCTATATTTACTTGATTTATCTCGGTTAATGAACAATCCCATTTATTATTATCCTTATTGGACGATGATTCCTACTAAGTTACTGAGTGACATACCCAAATTTGAAGGCAAATCAGAAGAAGACCCATCCAATCATGTGATGACATACGATCTTTGGTGTGCATCAAATTCTTTAATCGATGATTCTATCCATCTTCGTCTTTTCCAATGAACTTTAACCGGTTCAGCAGCCAAATGGTACATTGAGCTACCTCGCGCCTCTTTCCATAACTTCAACTCTCTAGCAATAAAATTTTAACCCATTTCTAGCTACTGATTCGTTATGATACTGGTACCGAACTATTGACCTCTATAAAACAATCAAAATCGACTCCTATTTCCAATCATATACATGAATGTAGACATAGACATCTATTAGTAAAAGTTTTTATTCCAGATCAAATTTTAGATGAATGGTTTATGAAGTCACTTCTTCTTGTTATTACTGAGGATGTTTCTAAGGGAGGTCTCGCCATGGAAGATTAGGTAATTTCTCGTGCCCAGTAATTGCGATTCCTCCACCAAAATTTCCTTCTAATATCGTCGAGGTTAGCATGATTACATCAAGCACTATGAAATATTTAGATCCGTGGATAGTGCCTTCAGAGTCTGAATTAGCCTTCTACAGAAATGAGATGCATTTGAACCCGTTTGAATCGGCTTATCAGGCAGTTCAATCATTTTTCGACCCATCATCTTCTAATATTGATGGAGTGAATGCGATCAATGATGATTATTCTCCTTTACCTTTGTTAGAACCAGTTTCACTCCCTGATCCTTTTGACTATACGTTTCCAACTGATGAAAGTATTATGGAGGTCATGAATTCAAATGAAATGACATGGAACGATTACCATCATCGTTCATCTTTTCTACCTAACCCTGGTAAAATCGAGAATGATTTTTCAACTATGTTTTCGCCTGAGATTGTAGATAGTCCAGAATCGCCCATTTCAGTTTTTCAAGCTGAGTCCGAAAGGAATTTGGGAAACATATATACAACGATTACCATTGATATCTCAGTCAAAACATGGATTATTGAAAATATTCACATAAGCATTTCATGTTCATTCAAAGAGATGCAAACATATAAGGCCCTATTTGAAGAATTTCGTGACATTTTTGCCTGGTCCTATGAGGAAATGTTAGGAATTGACCCAAGAATTGTTGTGCATAAGATTAAGACTTACCTGGATGAAAAACCTATCAGACAATGATTACATCTGGTGCATCCATGAAAAGATGCTATGTTTAAAGCCGAGGTCGAGAAACTACTCAAAGTAGGTTTCATCTACGCAGTTCCCTTGACTGATTGAGTGTCCAATATTGTACCTATTAAAAAGAAACAAGGAACCATTAGAGTATGCGTTGATTATAGGGATATCAACAAGGCTTGTTCGAAGGACAACTATCCTACTCCCTATATCGATCAAATCATTGACGATTGTGCCAGAAATGAAATGATTTCATTTATGGACATATTTTCTAGCTACAACCAAATCAACATACTCCCAGTTGATCAACAAAAAACCACATTCATCTGCCCATGGGGGAATTTTTTCTATTGAAAACTTCCATTTGGTTCAAAGAATGCCGTGAAACTTTCCAACGGGCTATGTCTTATGCATTTCATGATATCATATTGTTCAACCTTATTTGGATGACTTGCCATCTCATTCACTGAGACATGAAGACCATCCAATGCATATGAGAGAAATCTTTATTAGATGTTGTCATTACAATATTGGCTTGAATCCACAAAAGTGTGTTTTTTGTGTGTAATCTGGTCGATTTCTAGGATTTTTCGTTTCAAAGGAAGGCATTTGTGTCAATCCGCTGAATGTTGAGACTATTCTGAATTTGCCTCCTCCTTCCAATCGCGGCCAACTCTAAAGTTTCCAAGGTAAAGAAAAATTTCTACGTCGATTTATCTAGAAATACATCGAGTTAACTAAAGGTTTTACTCGACTCTTGAAAAAGGGAATCTCATTTACTTGGGATGAAGTGGTTCAAAAGGCTTTTGATGCACTTAAACATGCATTGACCCAAACATGGTTGTTTCATCCTCTCGATTATCATTGAGACTACTTTTTATACTTAGCTGCATCCAGTGTCACTATTGGCATGGTTTTAGTTCAGGAAGACAAATCAAACAAAGAGCATGTGATATATTACTTAAGTATAAATTTGATCAAAACTGAAGCAAAATATGCACATGTGGAGAAATTGGCCTTGGCAGCGATTCAAGCTATCCAAAATTTTCGTCACTACATTATTTTGTGCAAAACTACTATGATTTCCGATTTCAACCCCATGTTTTACATTCTTACCAGACAATTGCTAGGGGGAAAGTATTCCAAATGGATAGTCATCCTATAGGAATTTGATTTGGAATTCATTAAATCCAAATCTAAGAAATTGCTAGTATTTGTTGAATTATTATGTGACTTTCCTTGTACTGAGACGGAAAACATGGTAGAGGATTCTGTTCCAGGCGAATCTCTCTTTATGTTAAGTAATTTAGATCCATGGTATGGAGAGATCATCATTTATCTTCAGACCCAGACATTTCGGCTAGAACTGAGTTGAGCTGATCATCGTCGTGTCCAGTATCAATCCCAACAATACAATATTGTTGGCGATACACTTTATCATTGTGGTGCCGATTCCATCTTCAGATGATGTTTAACTCACGAGGAAGTCGAAAAGGAATTAAATGACCGCCATTCTGGATCTTGTGACGTCATACGTTAGGGTTTGCCACTGCTCAAAATATCTTGTGCGTGGGGTATTTCTAGCCTTCTATGTTCAAAGAATGTATAATTGCGGTCCAAACATGCCATAATTTTCAAATCTATGATCGAAAATTGTGTGCACACCCATCTCCTTTTCACCTAATCATTGCTGGCGGTCCTTTCGCTAAATGGGGCATCGATTTCCTTACATGTAACCCTCACTCGGTCGGGGGGCATGGGTACATTATCCTAGCGGTAGATTATTTTATGAAATGGGCTGAGGTGATGCCTACATATAAGGATGATGGTGAAACAACACTCATTTTCATATTCAATCATGTGATTTCTTGTTTCAGAGTTCCACAAGCCATCGTCATGGACCATGGTAGCCATTTTCGAATCTTTATGATGACCGATCTTACCACGAAGCTAGGCCCGTGTCAAGATAGTTCTATTCCATATTTCCCGTAGGAAAATGGCCAATTAGAAGCCATTAACAAGGTTTTAACCACCATGATTAAACGGATTATCAGGATTCATAAATGATATTGGAATATAATTCTTTATCCAGTCTTGTGGGCATACCCTACGACAACAAAAACTTCGATTGGTTTTACTCCTTTCTAGATCATTTATGACATGGAAGTAGTTTTATCGATTGAATGTGAGATACTGTCTTTGAAACTGGAAATTGAATTATTACCAGCCACTTCTGCCGAAGAAGAACGTTTCCTGTATTTAGCACGCCTTGATGAGCATCACCGTGATGCTGCATTAGCTAGCAAGGCCCAAATGAAACGATTTAAAGCACAATATGATCAAAATGTCAAACCTCATTCATATGAATAAGGCTATTCAGTCTTGTTCTATGACCAAGAGCATGATAAGTTAGGCGCTGATAAATTCAAGCCTATGTGGTTGATGGCCCTTATGTTGTAAAACATGCATTAGCAAAAGGGTCCTATTAACCAGTTGATTATGACGAAATTTCGTTGGGAAACCCCAAAAATGGTCTTTACCTTAAGAAATATTATGCTTAGATTCTTCGGTGATGAATTTGTATATTGCTGTACCATATTTTATGTGTGGAATTTTTTTGCAGCTTTTTACGATTTTCCGCTAATTCTTCTACTTATATTGTGTTATAGTTGATTTGCAGATGTCAACTCTCCCTCAAACTTACATTGGTTTTGCTGATGGCGCTAGTCATAGTACTCATAATTTATCTTCTGCAACCTGGGTCATTTATTCGCCCACAAATGAGTTAGTTTCTATTCATGGGATATGCCTTGGTCGAACAATAATAATATTGCAAAGTATAGTGCAATGATTGAGCTCTTATTTGATGCCATTTCATTTGGCATTCGTTGATTGATCATTAGGTTAGATTCACAACCCATAGTATTACATTTGAATGATGTTTATTCATATAGAATTTCTTCCAGGTTAAGAATGTTTTTGCGGGTTCGTCTCTTGGAAAGAGAGTTTGATTATATTGAGTATCAACATATTCTGAGAAATTTAAACACATTAATTGATGCATTGGATAATTATGTGTTAAATTGGTATTTGTAAAACATCTTTTAGAGTTCCATAACTATTTTGCTTTGACACCGTTTTTCCACCATTTTCCTCTTTTTCATCATCACTATCAACTCAATAAAGGTAGAAAATCATAGATTTTCATAAGGTAACAACTCTTACATGTCTAATTTTTCATATGCGTTAATGTTCCTTATTTTTATATTAAAGATTGGATTAGCTACGAAATTAACATGATTCTGTAGCTATTTTTTAAATCTGCAACCACCTCTATGGTTTGTGGGGTTTTGGTGCGCTAATGAAGCAACTAAGCATATGGGTAGTTGAGGATTGATCCCCTCATGGATCTCCTCCTATTCACTCGATCCAATTCACCGAAGGAATCACACAATGGCACAGTCAAAGGCACGAGTCAACATGTAGCAGAAAAAGTCTGGGTGCATCATGTTTCTTCGATTTTCTTTCCAAATAGAAAATCAATGAAATTACGCTTTTCTATTTAGCTTCAAATTTGAATAAGGATTGAAAAAAAGACCTATAGGCGTAGAAGTCTCAAACCGTTGACCACGCATTTTATATAAATATGTATCCTTTGTAAACGATATCAAAGGAGGAAGTAATAATTAATTGCTGAAGAATTGTGAAACAGACCTTCATTCTTGTATTAATTTGAAGTTACCTTTTTGTGATTTGATGCATATGTGAGTGTGAATCAGACCTACTGGATGCAGGGGGCCCCTATAGATAGTCAAGGTTTTTAGTTTATTTCATTTTGTTGTTTTATGATTGTTTTCATTTAATTCATTTCTCTTATCACTGCATTCTAGTTTAGTTTCCTTACTTCGCTGTTTTCATTATTTTGTATAACTAAATTATCTCGTTTATCATTTTGTATTTCGTTTATGCTTATAGTTGTTTAATAGTTTAGTTGTTCAACATTTTTCGCTTCATTACAGTTAGTATTTTTCATGTGTTTTTAGAATTAGAACTTGTATCTACTCTGCAGTTTGCAATTAGAGATTTCTTTCATGCTCTTTAAGATCAGAATTTGTATATATATATTTTGTAGACAAGATTTTGTTTGAATTCCAATACTTTGTTTCATAGCAGCAATGTGTTTATATAGATTCATAATTTTAGGACAAATAACATAAGACATTTTAGAATGATACTCAAATAGATATGATCCGGTAGATTAATCTAACATAAGCTTAGCTCCCATTTATTCTAACAATAGCTTAACTTTCAAGTATTAATTTGTACAGATCTAACTCTAATAAAAATATAGATAACAAATGAAAATCTCAAAACAAACATAACCATCATCTTACTAAACGAAAGAATAGGCTTCTAGCATATATAGTGCACCTGCACTTCATAATTTTACCAACTCCTGTCGATAAATTATGCTTCAAATTTAAGAACATTAAATTGACCAAACATTTTGGCGCCGTTTCTGGGGAAGTGTAAATAGAAGCCTTAAAAAAAAATCAAATAAAAACATGACATGCATAGGGAAAGAGACTCTAGAGGTAGGTCTGTAGGTTGAGGAAGAATTTTAATTCCTACATCATCACTCGCTCCACCACAACCTTGTAGTGCCACACCACCCACACAAACTCGAATTCCATCCATAGCAGGCCAACATAGACTTCCTGAAGTCTTAAGATCCGAAATCCAATCTAAAGGTTCACCAACTTCATCAATAGAGGCTGTGATAGAAGTAGATCCTACATCTACAACAATTGGAATAATTTTTCTATCTTCAATTGGAGAACAACTTTTAGCTCAAGAGTTGGAAGTTCCTTCTGAAGAAGAAGAGGAAGAAACTTCAAACCATTGATAGAAGAACTAGAAGAAAAACTAGATAATCCTGTTGTAGAACCAAATATGTATTCTGAAGAATGCATCATGGCTAAAGAAAAATAAGGAGAAGTACACAATGTCAATGGTGAAAAACATAGGATTGGAGGAGGAGGAAGGGAAATAGAGGAGGTGGAAGAGGGGGTGGTAGAGGTAGAGGAAGAGGAAATCCAAAACCTTTTGGGTTCCCTATCCTTGATGAAGATACAACATTAACAATGAAAAACATCTCACCCTCTATTCTCCCCAATTTTCATGGAATAAGAAGTGAAGACCCAGAGACATTTCTCTTTGAATTTGAAGTATTATGTAGATCATATGATTATCTGCATGATGCTCAAAAACTAAAATTGTTCCCTGCCACCTTAAAGGATGCAACATTAAAATGGTTTATGAGTTTAGAAACGAATTCTATAAGGACATGGGCACAAATGAAAGATGCATTCTTAGAGAAATATAAGGATTATTGTATGCCTCATAGCATCAAATATGTAGTCTTCAAAATGGTACAAAAAGAAGATGATAATATTGAATAATTTGTCAAACGATTTGTTTATAGTATCAAAAGGGAAAAATTGAATAATCTCGACGAGGAAACTTTGAAAGCTCTCTTACTTAAATCCATTAAAGATGAATGGATTGATCTTCTCAATATAATGGGAAAAGGAGATATTTCCCAGCTACCATTTACATATATTTGTGATCTATGTGTACATATTTCAAGAGGTAAAGAAAGAACAGGAAAATGTTCAAGGGATCCTCCTTTATCAAGAGTAAATAAATCTGCATCCAGGACAATAAGTAGGGCATAAATAGGTAGTTTGATTGATGAATTTAAAATAGATATTTTAGGGAGTCTCAGTGAGAAAATTGACACCCTTAAAATATAAAACAAGCAGAAAGTTGAAAATGCTGCATTATCCATCTTTTGTCCTAGGTGTAGAAAGAAGCATGCTCTGAGAGAATGTCCTTTAGATTTAAAAATCATAGAAACCTGTGTTATATGTGAGGAAAATCACGATACAAAAGAATGTCCCTCTATACGAAGTCTTAAGGTAGTGTTTAATGAAGAAGGAATGCCTAATCAGGTAGACCCCCTTTACTTTATTGCCAAAATACCATGGAAAATTCCTCAAACAAATCAAACTCAAGGTTTTAATCCTCAACAATTTACACAATCTTCACAAAATAATTAGAATCCACCTATGCCATGGCAACCTTGGGCTCAACCACCACAATATTGGAATCAAGGATACCAAAATCCTTATGGAAGATATTCTCAATATCAACAATATCTGCATCCTTATCCAAATTTCCCACAGCAATACTTCCCTCAAACCAACCAGTTACCTCAAGCTCAAGCTCAAAATGCAAATCCACAACTTTCTTTGCCATTTTCACAAATATCAAATCAATTACCCATTCAACCACTCCCAAATTCAAACAATAAAACTTCACAACCTATTTACAACTTAGAAGGACAAAATCCTCAAACATATATGATAACTCCATTAGATATGAATAATGTTCAATTAAGGTCTGGTAGGGTATTAGAAAGGAAGAAACTATTTGTTGTTATTCAGGAAACAAAAAAGAATTCTGAAAAAGATAATAATAAATATGAAGAAGAAATTTCCCTTCCTCAGAAAGAAAACATTGAAACAGAAAAAAATCTCACACATTCTAATAATACTCCTATTATAGAACAACCTTCAATATCTATCTCAAGACCACCTTTTCCTGAAAGGTTAAAAATCGATAAAGGAGTAGAAAAACAAAATCATATTACCTGATTATGATATGTTAGATGAATTGAAAAGTGTTTGTATAAAAATTCCTTTATTACAAGCAATAAAAGAAATACCGATTTTTGCAAAAACAATTAAGGAATTGAGTACTAAAGGATCAGGAAGAAAAAGAAAATAAATAAAAAGAATTCAACTAGTCGGGAAAATTGCAGATATCATGATGGAGAAAACAATAATTCAAAAATATTTAGATCCAGGAAGCCCCATTGTGAAAACACACATCAATGGAATTGAAATACCAAACACTCTGATTGATCTAGGAGAAGCCATAAACATAATGAGCAAACAAACTATGGATAAATTGAAGCTTCCTAATCTTCAATACACACCAACATTGTTACAATTAGCAGACATGCCTGTAATTAATTCCGATGGTGTGTTAGAAGATATATATGTATCCTTAGATTCTTGGGAATATCCTGTTGATTTCATGACTCAAACACCCAAGAATAATTTAGGAGGACATCCATTATTTTTAGGAAGGCCATGGTTAGCTATAGCCGATGATTTTATCAGTTGTAGATCAGGAGACATGTTTTTCTCATATGGAAGCTCGACAAATAAATTTACATTGTACCCACGCGCAAAAACAATGATAGAAGTAGAAAATGAAGAATGGATAGATGAAGATAACGATATACAACTAGTTTTCACTATTGCACAAATAAATGAAGAGGATCATGTTAGCATTATGATACATGTATGACACAGGTATTGTCCTTGATGGCAACTACTCAGATGAAAGATCATAGTTCAGGATCATAGAATGAAAGAAAAAGAGGTATACGCAAGTTCCCCTTGACCAAACCGCGTATACACGCGGGTTCGCAGACCAAAAGGTGCGTATGCGTATACATGCACTTTCACAGAAGGAAAGGCGTGTACATGTCGGAAAACTAAGTTTTGGTCTATGGTATTTGGTCTGTGGTATTTGGTCCATGGTATTTGGTCCGAGGTATTGACCCTAGGTATTGGGTCCAAGGTATTGGTCTTACATGGTTTTGGACCATGGTATTGAGAGAGGCCTAAACCTATATAAGGAGGAGATCATTAGGCCAAAGTGCAAGTGTGCAAGTGATGAATATCTAATGAAGGGTAAGATCTAATATGTAGGTTATGGGTATGTGATGCTTTGTTAAGGAGGCACCTATGTGGTGAATGAAGGTTGATGAAACGGGATCATGAAGACTAAAATGCATTATCATTATATGGTATGATCATGAATAGATCTGAATGTTGACGCATGTGTTATCCTTTATATCTTATGTTCTGGGTATATCTGAAGTTGGAAATTGCAACGAAGGTATAAGTATTTATTTTCAGATCTGTACATGGGTTACCTTTGGTGAAACAACGTATACACACTGGTTCAACACAACCAAGTAGCCTATACATTATGAGATTTGATATTTGAGGTTGCTGTTGGTTCTAGTGGTTGTTGCAGAGTTTTGGGTTCTGCTCTGTGTTCTGGTGACTGTGTTTTGATAACAAGGTTTCAATGATTCAGTTGTTGGGTGATTCATAGATTGATGATGTAGATATAGTTGATGGTTGTATTGCAGTGGTGATTGTTTTGTATTGATGGATCTAGTCTAAAAATTTATGAAACGTGTTCCCTGGAAGAAAAGAGAAGGCCATAGCCTACTGTAGGTCGGCGCCTACGTACTAGTAAACATATTGGCTAGTACAAGAGCTAGGGGGTTGTAGCTCCTTTCCAGTAGTAGCTGGATAACGAGAGAAGGTTGTAGCCTTCTGCAGGTGGGTGCCTGCGTACTGGTATGAGTCACTGCCAGTGCAAAATTGTAAAAAGAAGTTTCTTATTAAAAGGAAGATAGAGACGATTGCAGTAGGTGGTTTTCACCCACATTGGGTTTCCACCTTATATCATGGTGTTCATGTGTGCTTCTTATGTGTGATGATCTGTTCTGTTTTATTGCACCTGTTTATATGGTTATTAATGTTTTGATGCACTCATTAAAGATCAGCTAACCGAACCATAAGTTTGCTAGATATACGCTAGTTGCATTAAACACAGTTGCGTATACATGCGGGTTGCCTTAACTGAAGTAGCGTATATGAACCTAAGTATGAAATTGTAAAAAGGTTATTGATTTGCTAATACAGATTCACCCCCCCTCTCAGTATTATTTCCAACAATTGGTATCAGAGCAGGTCCTTCGGAAGAAGCTTGATCGCTTGAAGGAAGATCCATCAGGATGAGTAATCAAGAAAAAGAGGGAGCCATCAGACCACCAATCTTCGATGGGAGCAATTTTATGTACTGGAAGATAAGAACCACAACCTATCTACAATCGCTTGGAACAAATATTTGGGGAATCGTGGAAGGAGGATATGCATATCCATCAACAATTCCTACAGATATGGCAGGTAGAAAGCAATATGAAATCAATTCCAAAGCTGTTACTATCTTATTGGGAAGTTTGTCAAGGTCATGCAGTTCAAATCAGCCAAAGAAATATGGGACAAAATCATTCTAAGCTACGAAGGAGATGATCAGGTAAAATGTGCTAAGCTTCAAACTCTCAGAATACGGTATGAAACTCTTAAGATGCATAAAAATGAAAGAATAGCGAATTACTTCCTACGTATAGATGAGATTGTAAATTGTATGAAGAATCTTGGTGAAGAAATTAAGGAAGTTGTATTAGTTGAGAAAGTTTTGAGATCCTTGTCTGCTAAATTTGAATCCAAAGTGTCTGCCATAGAAGAAAAGGAGGATCTGCAGAATATCACTATGACGCAGCTTCACAGAATCTTAACTGCTTTTGAAATGAGAAAAGGAGGACCATCAGATATGAGAGAAGCTACATTTAAAGTATCAGCAAAGGGAAAAGAAAAACTCAGTGAATCAGGATACATGTCAGAAGAAGAATATGAGGTAAATTTTGTCAAGAATCTTCAACGGGGATCTGGAAGGTTCAAAGGTAAGCTACCTTTCAAATGTTTTTCTTGTGGTAGAGTTGGTCATTACGCTGCTAGATGTCCTCATAACAAAGGCAAGATATCTGAAGAAGGTAATAGAAGTTATTATACTCATGATAACAGTGATGGCTTGTCCAATAGTGATGAAGATAATCAAGAAATTAAACTTCTCATGGCATATGAAAATAAAGACGTAGAAACAGAAGAAGTTACCAGATTAAAAGATTAACTGGAGATAGTAACCAGAGTAAGGGAGCAACTGCAGGATGTAGTAAAATATCAGAGCATAACAATTCAGAGACTTGAATCTAAGATCCTCTCTCTAAAAGAAGATATTGAAAAATCAAAGAAGTAGAATGAATAAGTTCTTGAAGAACAAGAACATGAAGTGCTCAAATTAAGGCAACAAGTGGAAGAAGGAAGAAAAGCTGAAGAAAACAAAAAGAAGCAATATCTGGAAAAGGAAGAACAACATTAGGTTGAGGTAAATATATTAAAAGGTGAATCTAGCTCACAAGGTGAGGGAAGGAATTCTAATGCAAAATCTGAAATGATCAACAAGGAGATAAGTGGTCAAGCCCAGTAGCAACCAAGGAAAGAAATTCTTCAAAGAAAATCTTTTGCTCCTAACTATGGAAGTGAAAAATGGTTATTTCCTCCGATGAGTAATGTTGAATGTTATGAATGTCATAATCTTGGACATGTTGTAACCAGATGTAGAAGAAGAATGGTTCAAGACCGTCACACAGAAATATCATCACGTTCTAGGTACTTTAAGGGATATTGTTTTGCTTGCAATATGTTTGGTTACAAAGATATTGATTACAATAGAAGGAATATGAAACATGTAAGATGTTATGCATGTAACAAGTTTGGACATAAAGTAAAGGAATGCAGGAGCAAAATTCGGACACCAAAGCAAAAGGATCATACATCATTGCAATTCTGGGCATTGAAGAAGACATAATTAGAGTCAGAAAGATGTGGCATAACTCAATTAGCAGACATAACAGACACGGGGGAAAATGAAAGTGTATACCTTCAGTATTCCAATTTGCATATGCAGATATTATGAAGAGAAGTTGCGTATATACGTGAGTTAAAGGCTGAAGAGTCGCGTATATGGAGCTCTAAAGAAAAAGCAGTAGAACAGACTCAGGAAAAGAGGTCTGATATGGTTCGGTCATGGTATATGTTGGTTGGCACAGGTTCAAGGGGAGCATATGCTTTGAATAATGCATTGTTGGCATTATGGTTAGAAGTCTTTGTTGATGATGCTTATTGATACATCTTGCTGCTGATTATTGGTTGGCCAAGAGAATGGATTGTAGGTTATAGGTTTGGATGCTAGTGACAAATGCTTATGGTGCAGATCATATATGGTGTACGATAGTTGCTGATGACTATCATGGTCTTGTTTAGATTGCTGGTCATTGCTATAAAAGTCATGTATATCATTTGATGTAAAGGTCATGAAAAGACCCAATTTGTAACCCCACTTTGCATGGGAAGGATGATATTTCAGTCATGTATAAACATTTGGTATATCCCCACTTGGTTGGTTGGATGAGTTAAAATGGTGTATCCCCACCTGGTTGGGAGATTGATGTATGTATGAGTCAGTGGTGATAGGAGGGTCATACTCACTTAGTTGAGTTGTAGAGTCATGTTATTCTCTTGAAAAATATTTTTGCAAACTCAGCATGTGCTCAGGGGGAGCATGGACGGATTGGTACATCTTGGCATATACAAAGGGGAAGCTCAATCAGAGATTTCAGCAAGTACTCAGGGGGAGTATGGACAGCAGAATGTATATCAAGGGAGATAATATCTTGTTCCGCCCTTTGTCCTTGATGTCAAAGGGTGAGAGTGACTTGGTGTGGTTGTTGCCATCAAGTCAAAGGGGGAGATTGTTGGCATTATGATACAAGTATGACACATGTATTGTCCTTGATGGCAACTCACTCAGATGACAGATCACAGTTCAGGATCATAGAATGAAAGAAAAAGAGGTATGTGCAGGTTCCCCTTGACCAAACTGCGTATACACGTGGGTTCACAGGCCAAAAGGCGCGTATGCGTATACACGCACTTTCACAGAAGGAAAGACGCGTACATGTCGGAAAACTAAGTTTTGGTCCGTGGTATTTGGTCCGAGGTATTGACCCCAGGTATTGGGTCCAAGGTATTGGTCCTACGTGGTTTTGGACCATGGTATTGAGAGAGGCCTAAACCTATATAAGGAGGAGATCATTAGGCCAAAGTGCAAGTGTGCAAGTGATGAATATCTGATGAAGGGTGAGATCTAGTATGCAGGTTATGGGTATGTGATGCTTTGTTAAGGAGGCACCTATGTGGCGAATGAAGGTTGATGAATTGGGATCATGAAAACTAAAATGCATTATCATTATATGGTATGATCATGAATAGATCTGAATACTGACGCATGTGTTATCCTTTATATCTTATGTTCTGGGTATATCTGAAGTTAGAAATTGCAGCGAAGGTATAAGTAATTATTTTCAGATCTGTATGCGGGTTACCTTTGGTGAAACAACGTATACATGCTGGTTCGACACAACCAAGTAGCGTATACATTATGAGATTTGATATTTGAGGTTGCTGTTGGTTCTAGTGGTTGTTGCAGAGTTTTGGGTTCTGCTCTGTGTTCTGGTGACTGTGTTTTGATAACAGGGTTTCAGTGATTCAGTTGTTGGGTGATTCAGAGATTGATGATGTAGATATAGTTGATGGTTGTATTGCAATGGTGATTGTTTTGTATTGATGGATCCAGTCTAAAAATTTATGAAATGTGGTCCCTAGAAGAAAAGAGAAGGTCGTAGCCTACTGTAGGCCAGCGCCTATGTACTAGTAAACATATTGGCTAGTATAAGAGATAGGGGGTTGTAGCTCCCTTCTAGTAGTAGCTGGAGAATGAGAGAAGGTTGTAGCCTTCTGTAGGTGGGTGCCTGCGTACTGGTATGAGTCTGTTCCAGTGCAACATTGTAAAAAGAAGTTTCTTATTAAAAGGAAGATAGAGACGATTGCAGTAGGTGGTTTTCACCCACATTGGGTTTCCACCTTATATCATGGTGTTCATGTGTGCTTCTTATGTTGATGATTTGTTCTGTTTTATTGCACCTGTTTATATGGTTAATAATGTTTTGATGCACTCATTAAAGATCAACTAACTGAACCATAAGTTTGCTGGATATACGCTAGTTGCACTAAACACAATTGAGTATACATGTGGGTTGCCTTAACTGATGTAGCGTATATGAATCTAAGTATGAAATTGTAAAAAGGTTATTGATTTGCTAACACTGATTCACCCCCCCCGACTCTCAGTATTATTTCCAACAGATCAAATTTTAAATTCAATAGAAAATAATGAACCCTCTTTATATTGTGACAATAGTCAAAATTTTCAAGAACAATGTAATATTGAATATCTATCATCTAGACAAATGTCTTTACATTCTATGGAAAAATTTGGAAATTATTCAATATAAATTTTTTGAGGAAAAGTCTTGAACATCAATGAAAACCTAGAAGAATTACAAAAAAAGAAACTGGTAGAAATATTGCAAAAACACTCTTTTGCATATGCATGTGAATACACTGATATGAAAGGAATTGATCCTAAAACCTGCATGCATCATATTTATATTGAAGAAAATGCTAGACCAGTTCGACAACCACAAAGAATAATGAATCCAAACTTAGAAGAAATTGTTAAAGAGGAATTGTAGACACTATTAAATGTAAATTTCATCTATCCAATATCAAACAGTAAATGGGTTTCACCCCTAGTAATTGTTCCTAAGAAAAATGGAAAATGGAGATTATGTATTAATTACAGGGAATTAAATAAAGCAACTTTGAAGATCACTTTCCATTCCTTTCATAGATCAAGTTTTATATATATTAGTAGGAAAACAATATTTCTCATTTTTGGATGGTTTTAGTGGGTATAATCAAATTCAGGTAGCACCTGAAGATCAAGACAAAACCACATTCACCTATCCATGGGGGACTTATGCTCACTAAGTACTTCCGTTTGGATTATGTAATGCTCTAGCAACATTCCAAAGAGAAGTACTAGGAATTTTCTCTGATCTTATTCATGATTATGTGGAAGTGTATATGGACGATTTTACAGTTTATGGAAATTCTTTTGAAGAAGCACTTGAAAATTTAGAAAAAGTTCTCATAAGATGTAAAGAAGCAAATATTTCATTAAGTCATGAAAAATATTTTATGATGTTTAATGAAGGAATTGTTTTAGGTCACCATATTTTAGGAAATGGAATTAAGGTAGACTCATCTAAGGTAGAAATTATTTCCAAATTATCAATCCCAAGTTGTCAATGAGATGTTAGGAGTTTTCTTGGTTTTATTGGATATTTTAGAAGATTCATAGAAAATTTAACAAAGATTGCATCTCCACTCTTCAAATTACTCACCAAAGATTGTGAATTTAGTTGGAACTCTGATTGTCAAAAGGCTTTTGAAACTTTGAAAAAAAAGATCTCTGAAGCACCCATCTTAAAAGGACCTAATTGGAAATTGGCTTTTCATATATCAACTAATGCTTCAGATACAAATCTAGGAGCTGTGTAAGGACAAAAATACCTCACTTCATATGCCATTTATTATACTAGTAAAAATTTAACTCCTGCAGAACTAAACTATATTGTAACCGAAAAGGAGTTTTTAGCTGTCATTCATGCCATTAATAAATCTAGACATTACATTACTGGCTATGAAAATTTCATTCATACAGACCATTTTTCCATTAGATATTTAATGAATAAACCAGTTACTAATGGTAGAGTAACAAGATGGCTATTACTGTTACAAGAATTCAATATCACCATTCTGGACCGACCTGGAAAACAAAACACAATTGCTGACTTTTTATCTAGAATTCAAAATGATAACAATGATACACCTGTAGAGGATAAGTTTCCTGATGAATATCTTTTTGCAGTGTCTACTAAATCACCTTGGTTTGCAAATATTGCCAATTATTTAGTTTTAGGAAAGTTACCCTCCTATTTGTTTCCTAGAGAAAAGAGAAGAATAATCCAAACAAGTGCATCTTATTCATGGATAAATGAAGAATTATATAAGACAGGATCAGATCTCATCATCCGAAGGTGTGTAAGAGAAGATGAAATACCTAAAATACTTAAAGCATGCCATGATGAACCATGTGGGGGTCATTTTGCTGACAAAAGAACTGCTTATAAATTCCTTCTCTTAGGATATTATTGGCCTTCTCTTTTTAAGGATGACAAGGAATATGTTAAGAGGTGTGGTAGATGTCAAGGAATGGGGAAACCCATTCCTTCAGACAAAATGCCACTACAGCCTCAGGTACTCATTCAACCTTTCGAAAAATGGGCTTTGGATTTTGTTGGACCAATTAATCCATCTTAAAAAAAAACATATATATTCTTGTATGCAATGATTATGTTACTAAGCCCATGGGGCTTTGGATTGACGGTGAATGGGTGTACTGTTAAGGCACTCCTTGCGATAGGTCACTGGTTCAAATCCCCCGTGGGTGCTTAGGTAGTATTATATAGAAAAAAAAAGAAAAAGAAAATGATTATGTTACTAAATGGGTAAAAGCTAAAGCACTTTCTTTTGCTACTGAAATGCTGTAGTTTCATATCTTTTTGAGGATGTTTTTACTCATTTTGGTGTCCCAAGAGAAATTGTAAAAGATCAAGGAAAGCAATTTACATCCAGAGTATGCAAAAAAAAGTGGAATAATATAAAATCAAGCATCAGAAGTCTACTCCATACCATCCATAAGCAAATGGACAAGTATAATCTACCAACAAAGTGATTGAAGCAATCCTCACCAAGATAGTTCACTTGCACATAAGGGACTAGGCTGAAAAGCTTCCAGAAGATTTATGGGACTACCTCACCACATGGAGAAACACTACAGGACGTACTCCCTATGAACTTGTTTATGGGAAGCATGTCCTATTTCCAATTGAGTTCCAGATTCAGACCTACAAGACAACAATCAATTTGGGACTTGACTTATCTAAAGCACAAAAGTAAAGAATGGGACAACTTAATGAGCTTGATGAAATAAGGAAAGATGCTATCTAGAAGACTAGTTTAGTCCAGCAATAGAGATCAAAATGGCATGATAAATACATCAAAGAAAGAAAATTTCAGCCAAGATACTGGGCATTACTCTTTGATTCAAAGTTCAAAAATTTCCAAGGAAAGTTTCAAACTCACTGGCTCCGTCCTTATGAGATTGAAAATGTTTTTGATAATGGAGTAGTCAGAATTAGGAAAATTCCTCTCCTAGTGAATGGACATCGACTCAGGATCTATCATAAGCCAATGACAAAGGAGGAATTTGTAAAGATTTTACAGGACACATATGATTTGAAGTTGGTTAAGAATTCTTCTTCTTCTTCTCGACCTTAAAATTTTCTTTTTCATATATATATCTATATATATATATATATATATATATATATATATATATATATATATATATATATATATATATATATATATATATATATATATATATATATATATATATATATATATATATGATATATATATACATGAAAACCAAAAAATGTTGGCATGTTTATGCAGAAAATTCAAGATGAAAACCAAGAATTCTTGGCATCTTAAATTTTCTTTGTATCCCATTTTCTAGAATTCCATCTTCTTTTATCCCTTTCTTTTCAAAAATAAATAGCTATACAATTATTGATTTTCTGCAGCTCTGATGACTTTCTGCAGCCAATTTGATAGACACCTCTGATCATACAATTTAAGGAATGATTGAATCCCTCCAATGCAAAGTACCTGAAGACAACATAAAAGGCAACCAAAGGTTAGCAATAAAATAACTCAAATGTATGCACTTCTTTAATTTAATAATAGGTATAAAAACGTTACACATATGAATTTTAAGACATAGTACTACTGAAAAATCAAAATCATTATTGCAAAGAGTTGGTCGGGTCATATCAAAATCTTGAATAATCTGCCATTCACTCCTAGTCCTCAAAACTCATATCTTGATCCATTGAATCGACCGCGCAAAACATAAGCATGAATGATCTTAATGGTTTGATTCTGCCTCATTCCCTTATACCCTCACTACCTACACTCTCATTATTCCATCACTCACACTCTCGGCCTTTCCGCTCTTAAAATCCTACCAATCCATCCTACCCTGTCAAACAAAACAGTTTTGAAACAAAGCTTCTCATCCATGGGAGTGATAGTCAGAGCATAGCCATCATGGAAGAAATTTTTGGAAGGGTATCGACAAACAAAAGAATTATTGCAGAAAGCACAATGGATAGAATTTGTAGGGAAATTCAATGGCTTTTATATATAAGTGACCAAATCCTTTGCCAGGGCCTTTGATGGAGCCAAAGTGGAGATAGGGGATATCAAATTCATAGTGACAGAGTCATTTATAGCCGAAGCCACTGGACTGTTGTGGATTGGAGAGAAATGGTTCAAGAATAGAGGTATTGAAACAGAAGACTGGAAGGTTTTCCTAAAGAAACAAAGTGTGGAAACCATGATTTTCAAGAAGGGAATCCCAAGCATGACATTGAAAAGTAAGTGGAGGAACCTACTTCTAATAATCCAAAAATTTGTTACCTACAAAGGAATGTTTGGATGTAAGTTTTTCTATCGTATTCGACTACTAATGAATTTTCTTGAAGAAAATGAGATAAACCTTCCTTATTTCTTGTTGAATAGCCTTAAAAAGATGTCAGGAAATGTTCATAGGAGAATTTAGTTTATAGATAATACAATGTATCACCATGGTATAGTCAAAATACTTGTTGAATTTCATCTCCAAAACATAGTTGATAATTGGGAAAGATTTTTAGTAAGAAACCACTTTCACGAAGAAACTCATGAGCAACCAAATAGCAGGAAAAATAAGAGGGGAAGGAAAAGGAAAATTGATAAGACACAGGTGATGAGCCTCATCATTGGGTAATTATATGGGCCTTAATTCACCTCCTAGCTAGTCAAATCAACTGTTCTCACAATTTATTACATGTTTTGATTATATTTGGTTTAATGAGATGAGTTAAAGTGAGATATTATGCCTAGTGGACTAATGTGCATTGAATGCAAGTTTGGAAGATAAAATCAAGGAATTTTGGCAAGAATAAGGTTTGAAACTCAAATGGGACAAGGGAGAGATATTGTAGGAGGTAAATCCTCTTCATTTACTCCTTCCCCATTTGAATATTCCTCCATTAATCATACCAGCTCGTAGTGCAATCAGCCAAGTCATGAAGATCAAAAGGCAACCGAGCAAGTGATAGACAAAGAGTTAATTCATCTCGAGTTTGGGAGCCAAGCCTTCCTAGATTTAAGGAATTCATTGGGGACTTCAGTTGTATAAGTAGAGAGGCCTAGAGCCTCATTAGGATTCTAATTTTGGTTGTAAAAAATCTAGTGATTTTTCGAGCTCCAGACTTGTGGAAGACATTGATGTAATTTTTTTTTTTGATAATGAAAATGATATTTTTCTTGATCCAGTACTGAGTTAACTCAGAGGGCTAGAGCTCTTGGGTTAGGGCCCAACCCTAACAACAAAGGCTCCTCTTCTTGTATCTGTATGCTTGGTAGTTTCATAGATTCATGGTTAAATTGTCTTTAGAAGTATTTCGCTGCAAGTAATGTAGATTTGATTAGTTGTTTATTAGTTTTATTCCATTTGTGCTTTACTTCAGTAGCAGGTTAGAAGGGATAAAAGGAGAACCACAAAGCTTTCAGTAGGTGTCTTGGCCTCACCTCTTCCCTCAGGGATCATGATTTGAGGAAAGGACCCCTATGCAGCCCCAAAAAGGCAGGTTTCCATTTTCTCATAAGATTTAGAGTTTAGATTTCCATCTTCAGTCTTACAATAGATCTCATCCATGATTCCATTTTATTCAACAATTTTCCTCTTGCATGAAGTAGATAGTTAGATCATTAAATTCTGCTTTTCTAGCTTGTTAGAATTCTTCTTGTTTACATGACTTTTTGGAAATTATAAATGTTTGATGTAGAGTAGGTGCTTCAAAAGTATAAAGAGATCTCATATTAGGCAACCACCTCTCAACTTCATCCATCCATAATCATTCCTTGCTTTCACCAAGACCTTCACCAATCTCATCATTTTACATAGAAATTCCTCCAAGCATCTTGAGCAAATCCAACCATCTCCTAACCTTGGATTTTGGGTTCTGAGTGATCCTAGGCATTTTCTCACTCCATTACACCCATCCACCACCTTCCCTAAGCCTTCCATCACCTCCAGCAACCATCGTTTTGCTCTCGGCTGTATCCTATAGAAATACAAAGAATCCTGTAGGTTTCTAGTACATCCTGTAGGTTTTCCTATAGTGGCCTGTTTTAAGGCCAAATTGAGGGAAAATCTCTAGGAAGCCACACCAGGTCACCCAAGGGTCTCCCAAACCTTCCAATCATCTCCTAAATCTCCCAACCATCCACCAGCATTACTAAGCCACTTGCCACATCACCAAAAGAGATTAGGATTTACAATTGATTTTACATAAATAGAATAAAAAGAACAAAACATATTTATTTCAGTCCTTTACATGCACAATAGTGATGTTTGATGTCTTGAAATTCCATGCTTTAGACAGTAGCATTTCATACATGTTAGCTTGGAATTCTTGTAAAGCATAGTTTCTTAGTAGTTAGTTAGAGAATGGTGTGTTTTTAGCATAAGATTTCAGACATTTCTTTATTGCAATAGACAAGCTTTCTCCTATAGTAGATTTCTCCTTCTTTCATCAACAATCAAGCTTCTTATAAATCCATAGAAGTCTGGCTTGAAAGCCCTAGTGGTCTCTCATCAACTGAACAGTGAAAAAAGGCAAAACCATCACTTTTACTTGTGCATGGAACACTGTCACCTCCAAGTTTGTATGAACCCCAGGTTATAAAGTAAAGCTGGTAGCTCCAGGAGTTGCAACATTCTTGCTACAATATTGGTGCTCATCAATAGGAACAAGAACCACAACAACCATAGAAATTGTCAAAAGATGACATCCCGCTTGTAGAAGTTTTAGAGAAAATAAACAAAAGAAATGTTAGAAGAAAGAAAGCCAATAAAGAAACAAAGATTTCACCACAAGCAAATAAGCCTAAAAAAAAAAGGAAGAAAACTCAAAAGACCCTTGTCATAGGTTTAAGAAGGAGTACCAGACTCAAATCAACAAAAGGACTACCCTCAAAGAGCACAGAGCATGTCAGTATAGAAATAAAAGGAAACTCAGAAGCAGAAGAAGAAGATTCAGGAACCTCTAAGGGTTTCATCACCAAGTGTTTCACCACTAAGGGTTTCATCACCAACTATCACCTCGCCTCCCCAGACTCCAAGACGAAGAATGCCAGAGATTGATCTGATACAACAAGCGATCTATGATTATATTGAGTCCCTAGAGAAAAGGGACACAACGAGAACATCAATTCCAATTCAAGAGGAAGAAGAAGTCCAGTTTAATGAGCCATAAGAACCTCTAGTAGTCAATATATTGAAACAGGAAATATTTGAACGGGAGACATTAAATAGGTACATTAAAAATGAAAATCAAGCCTTGAAAGCATAGAACGAAATCCAAATAGATGAGAGTGACAACCTCCTCTTACAGCTAAGTCTGTGGTTTAATAAGAAAAAGAAACTGACGAAGAAAAACAAATATTTACAGAGACAGGTTATAAACTTGGAATACAAGATCCTCATGAGGAAAACAAGGATGGCAATGACTGGAAAGAAAGTGAAAAAGACGAAATTAGATGTACCGACAGAAGTGTCCAAGAAAATATAGTAGTTCAAAGTATCAATTTTGCAATTTTTATGAGGACATACAAAATCTTTAGTGTGGGGGAATGTAGAGTTCCATAACTGTTTTGTTTTGACACTTTTTTTTACCATTTTCCTCTTTTTCATCATCACTATCAACTCAATAAAGGCAGTAAATAATAAATTTTGATAAGGTAACAAATCTTACATGTCTTATTTTTCATATGCGTTAATGTTCCTTATTGTTATATTAAATATTGCATTAGCTACGGAATTAACATGATTTTGCAGCTATTTTATAAATCTGTAACTACCTCCATGGTTTGCGGGGTTATGGTGCGCTAATGAAGCAACTAAGAATATGGGTAGTTGAGGATTGATCCCCTCATGGATCTCCTCCTATTCACTCGAGCCAATTCACTGAAGGAATCACACAGTGGTGCGGTCAAAGGCACAGGTCAACACGTAGCAACAAAAGTCCAGGTGCATCACGTTTCTTCGATTTTCTTTCCAAATAGAAAATCGACGAAATTACGCTTTTCTGTTTAGTTTCAAATTTGAATAAGGATTGAACAACATACATATAGGCGTAGAAGTCTCAAACTATTGAGCATGCATTTTATATAAATATGTATCCTCTGTAAACGATATCAAAGGAGGAAGTAATAGTTAATTGCTGAAGAATTGTGAAACAGACCTTTGTTCTTGTATTAATTTGAAGTTACCTTTTTGTGATTCGATGCATATGTGAGTGTGAATCATACCTACTAGATGCGGAGGGCCCCTGCAGACAATCAAGGTTTTTAGTTTATTTCATTTCATTGCTTTATGATTGTTTTCATTTAATTGCTTTCTGTTATCATTGCATTCTAGTTTAGTTTCCTTACTTCGTTGTTTTCATTATTTCGTATAACTCAGTTATCTCGTTTACCATTTCGTATTTCATTTATGCTTACAGTCGTTTAATAGTTTAGTTCTTCAACGTTTTTCGCTTCATTACAATTAGTATTTTCATGTTTTCTTAGAATTAGAACTTGTATCTACTCTATAGTTTGCAATTAGAGATTTCTTTCATGCTCTTTAAGATCATAATTTGTATATATATATTTCGTAGACAAGCTTTTGTTTGAATTCCAATACTCTGTTTCATAGCAATAAGGTGTTTATATAGATTCATAATTTTAGGACGAATAACATCAGACATTTTAGAATGATACTCAAAAATATATATGATCTGGTAGATTAATCTAACAAAAGCTTAACTCCCATTTATTCTAACAATAGCTTAACTTTCAAGTATTAATTTGTAGATATCTAACTCTAATAAAAATCTAGATAACAAACAAAAATCTCAAAACAAACATAACCATCATCTTACTAAATGAAAGAATAGCCTTATAGCATATATAGTGCACCTCTACTTCATAAGTTTACCAACTCCTATCGATAATTTATGCTTGAAATTTAAGAACATTAAATTGACCAAACACATCTGTAAAAAATCAACGAAATATTCATCCATATAGTGTACAAGATAGACTGAAATAGAAGTAGTAGGTTTCATTAGATAAATGTCTGTTAAAAGTGTGGCTTTTACAAAAATTTCATCCAAATACATGAGGCCTCGTGGCCTTTATTTTCCAAACATGCTAGTACATCATCAAAAAACAAAAATCCAGCCCTCAAACTAGTGACTATGCATGATGATGATCATCGTAGCATACAATAGCACATATTACTCATCGTAGAAAGCGACTAATAGGTCCGGGAACCCCCACAGTGTGCCTATGATAGTAGAGAGGAAATTCATCTATCTTGACATCTAGATGTGCGAGGTCAACCTCACAAGGTTGTGCTCTATCTCAGTTAATGCCTCTGCTGCATCCAGGTTCAACAGTACGAGAGCTACTAGATACTCACCACGCCTATCATATCTACGTAATCCATCTAGTCCCACTAGGGCCACATCTACATGATCATTTCAGACAATTAGTTTTGGATGCCAAAAATAACAAAAAATTGAAAAATTTCAAAATCAACCAAAGTGTGAAGTTTTACCTAGATTGCCCCACTGCATCCTAGGTGGAAGTAGCATATCTGGATCACCTATGTAATCTATGTCTATGTATGACAAATATTCAATCATGATGATCTAATTTTCTAGCCACTCGAAGAAGTCAGGAGTATACCTGATCATTGGTCCTTCGCCACCTCCATGGCATGCTATAAGTGTAACCCATTTCGGCATGCGAGGGTCCTGAGGTCCTCCTCTCTCTATAGCTATCTGTGGAGTGAGAAGAGGGATCCGCTCTAGAGAAAATGAGATGACAAAGGCACCATACCCAATTTTTTTGAGTTTTCCTGTTCTAACTCTAGTTAGTTTCCCTTTTAGATTGGAAACTACAACCTTGCTCCAGTTGAATATAGTAGGTTGAAAAAACTCTACGATGGTTTGCATCTGAGCCTTTGTGAGAAAATTCAGAGCTACATTAAAGCATAGACGTGCAATAGTGAACTTGATAAATTTCAAAGGAAGCCTTGCTATGGTTTTAATGTCAATTCTCCCATATTTGAGAGCAACTCCGTTAGTACAATGTTGTATCAGATAGGTGGCATTGGTTTTGCCACCTCGCCTATGCCCATATAGATTGATTTCCACCCCACGGCATGGAAGTCTAGTCAAGAAGTAAATGTCATCAACATCAATGAAAAACCTATGGTATCCAACTATGAAACATTCTTCTTGAACGTTCCACTTGCCTACCATCCATTCTAGCAAGTCTAATTGGGCTTTCATGCCCGGAATGGTGAAAAACTTGTACAAACCACAATTTTTCAATGCTTGTATGGTTTCTAGATGGTTTAGAGCAGCTATGTCTTTCTCTTCATGTTCACATTCTCTCCATTCCATTTTTGCAGCTTAAAACCCTGCAAATGAACATAAAAAATCATTAGAAACAATCATGGTAAAAATTGGCAAGAAATTTGGGTGTTTTCTATTTTATTTTTTGTGCCCTTGGCATTGTGTGCACCTGACTGTGTTGAACAATGCGGATATGCGTAGTTATCTCCTTAGAAACTGCACACATCGCATTTTTTATTGTAAAAAATATGGTTGATTTGCACAAGCTTGATATGGGTCAACTATGCACATCGAGGGCGAGTTTCAATTTGAAAACCCTTCCCAAAAAATCCAAATCCATGGTGAAATGCTAAATAAAAAACACGAAAATGAAGATCTTAGAGAAATGATCTATCTAGAAAAGACGGCTCACGATTTCGTCCAATGGTTTGCCCAGAATCCGCCTCTGAAGTTTTTGGTGAAAATGACGTCTATCACTCTCAAAAGGTTAAAAGCACAAATGGTAATTTTTTTTTTACTTTTTTGAGTTTTTATGAGTTTTTTATGCCTATTAAAATATTATTTTTTTCCTATCAACTTTTAAAATCCAAATTTATAATGTTTTTTCACTTTATTTTTGGGCGGAGATAATTATTTTGAGTTTAAGTGTGCAGGTCATAGGTTATTTATGGAAAATAAATCATTTTTGCATTGAGTATATTTTTGTCACTTTTTCGAACTTGTTAAAACTTATGAAAAACCGAAACCAAGGAGTTCTTTTACACCCTTTTCAGGCTCCTTAAACACGAAAATATTTCCGAGTACTAGACTGTTCGAACTCGTAAAAATAAATGAACAATCGTCTATTCAATGTAAGTTTACCCCTTTTACGGAATGAATTAGACTATTTACGAAAAAGGTATATGTTGACTAATCATGGTCAATAGAGTTCTCTCCTGCATTATTTTACCCTTTTACGTGCTTGAGGGACTAAATATACAAAAAATAAGATTGTGGAGTTTACTTATATTTTTCTCTTGACTCCCTAAAACTAAAAAACATTGAGCTTTACTTTCTCTGTGCTCGTTCAAATTTTACGTTGAAAGAAATAAGCGAGTTTTCTTTTTGTGTCTTTCCAAAATATTTAAACATGAAAACGACATCGAGTTACCCCTTCACTGGAATCATAAAACTTAAATAGTGCAGGAATCATTAAGCATGACGAGACCAAACCACTCCTTCATAGGGTTCATTAAAAATACTTCGAAGGACTCATCCAAAGGATGAGATTATAGGACAAGCACATGTTATCCTCCTCAAGATTGTAAAAAATAAAGAGGTACTTGCTAGTAATGGTGGGGGAAAAGTGAGAAAGAACCTTTATTTTGTATTTGTAAAAGGCAGTATGTTGCTCTTGAACATGACACTTTGTCACTTTTGTGTCTCCATTTTCCTCTCAATTGCCTCTAAGTTTACACTCCATTTTCCTCTAAGTTGACCAAACCTCATTGAAAGTATTTAGTTGATTTGGGTATTAATTTTGAGTCAAACGCTGCCAAGTCATCATGTAATGTCTCTAATACGTTCAAGAGAAGTACAACCTCAGTCAAATTACTTTGTGAGTCATAGCCTTTAGTTGCATCAACCATACCTGAGTCAGTCTTGGATTACTCCAAACTACTGTTCTTCAAAAATTGACATGAGTTTCATGTCGTAGGCCCTCCTACGACCGATCACTTCTTATTGAATTTATCTCACTAGCTACAGAGTGGATCTAGAAACCTTCAGTACCTTGGAGCATGCATGCCTTAATGGCAGGTTTCTCGCCTTCGATGACAAGTTCTCATCATATACTTTTAATCGAATGATTCTATGAGTGTTCGGCATTAGCACATCTATTCTCACTTCATAGATTGTACTGGAAGTACCTTGAGAGCTATTATCATTATTGGTGGTTTCTCTCGCACTTGTTAACGGTTCACATCATTGACTGGTAATCAAGTGGTTTCTACCATGTCTAACTACGAGACATTCACTCACATGGTTAGATCTATACTATGAATCGAGAGATGGAGATCAAGACCCTAGATCTAGTTTCATCCATCCAAGCTGCGTGGAATTAATAAATATTCATGATTGTAAACTTAGATCCATTGATGGCTATGCCCATACTATGTCATCTATTGACATGGATCTTCATATGTATTTCCTTACTGATTCTTTGAGACATTTATACTCTGAGTATGGGAATGCCTACCTCAACGATGATTTTATATTGCATTTTAACATTTGATTAATTGTTTCATGTCTCCAACTGCAATATCTAACCCAAACCTTGGCATGATAAAGCACTTCACTCATCAAACATCTCTTCTAACCTTTCACTTTAGGGGGTAGTCTGTTACACATCATTTTGTCACGTTAGGCAAATGACCGTCGGTTTGGATCTTTCGATATCCACAAATGTGTCCCAAAGCATTCCCCTGCAAAGTTAGAATCTAAATTATCCCAAAGAAAGTGGAATTCCTGGATCCCATGGTTCAAAACCCTATTTTTGGCTTCTTGCACAGTTCCCTAGTCAATTTTTGCACATACACAAAAGTCTCCATTAGGAACTATGCACAAGTACATGTTGTCTTACCTTGTGACCCGCGAACATGACTTAACGCATGCAAAAATAAAAAGTAAAAGCATTGTTGGTCACAATATCCCAACCAACAAGCTTTAAATGGTTGCCTATTTAGTCCTGATCTCTTCCATCATGGAGCAAATACATCTCTTTGTGGAATCCTTATCCCACCATTAGTGGATCTCATGCCTTGGAAAATGGATCCCAAATTTCCCACTCTTGGCCTATAAAGCTAACCCAAGTTTGATGATTGAGGAGGAATTTTGGAAGTAGGCTTATGCTATAGGAATAATGTTGGAAGGCTATTAATTCAAGGATAGGGTTGGATATTGTAGGAAGGGACTTGCAACATCAAGGCTTCATGGTTGTAAGGCTATTCTCCATTTTATTAATATAAAGGCAATTTTTCTTTCTTATTTATATCTTTGTTTATACAATTTTTAGGATTCCTTGATCACCTATATAGATTGTGATTACATATTGATTAGTTTATGATACATAGTTGAGTTAATTAGTCCATTTATCTCTTATGTTATATACTGGATTCTTTGATCTCGTTTTTGTTTCCGTCTATGCAAATCTCTTTTAGGACATCATGGAGTTGTGGGAAGCGATGGGAGGATCTCTAAAGCATCAAGGAGGAGTAGATGGTCAAAATTTTTGAAGGGGAATTCATCAATAATTTCGTTTAAATGGTAAGTGGCCTCTATCATAGTATTTGTTTCAGTCAATCATAGTCTAGAGAAAGGTAGCAGTTCCTAGTTGTTTGTTACTAGATTTCTTTGGAGTCTAGGGAGATCGCTCTTGTCCACAAGAAGGATACGTTCACATAAGAAGCTGGCTCAATATTCCTTGTATTAACCATGGTAAATATATTATTATTCTAAATAATATTTCTATTAGGATCACATTCATTCATTTGTATTCTATACTATTTTATGTCCAACAAAACTATTTTGAATGATTTAAAGTCACACTCAAGTATATCTTCCAAATACCCATAGTATCGATTTTCAGAGACTGCTGGATGCCTGTCACTTCTAGAGAAAACATTATTAACTTGAAATGCTACAATAATCCCACTATTAGAAGTTTTCATCTTTTCATATAACTTTTTGATGCGAAATTTGTGGCCATTGGACCACATATCCTTGTAGCGTTTCAACTGTAATATGCAAGGCACATAAAAAATGCATTGTCAATGGGTAAACATATTTATACTTGGAAATGATGAAAATCAAGAAAAAAACGTGCAATATACATACATATAGTATGGGTGTATATGCTTGCATGTTTATCGTTTAAACCATTTGTTACATCAATTTCCCTCTCTGTAATAGTGGTATCTCTTTCACCATGTCATTCAACTTCTTTGACCAATGTAGCCATTCCACCCCATGATAAGTTACCATAATTAGATTTTTTTCATCGTTCAATCCATACCTTCATCAAATTAAGATTGTTTTCAATGTATAAATGTATTTCATACCACTCTTGTCGTGTATTAAAATAAAACAATTCACATATAATTAGTTTCCACAGTATACCTTCATAATAATGGATAATGTGGGAAGACTAAAAATTAAATAAGTACGATGTACATAAAAACAAAAATTCAAACGCATTTTAAATCCCCACCATCTACTTACATGTCACTTTCATCATTCTACCTCTCCCCAACAGGACCTCCCCTTCAAATTTGTTGATGTAGTTGACATCCAAAATGCGATCTAATACATTAATACTTGTAGTGAATTTAGGAATTAATGACTAATATAACCATTGTTTGATATACCATATCATCCTCTACCATAGAACCCTTAGGACGTGTTATTTTTCTAGCCAAAGCCTTCAATGATTTCAAGTGCTTGTCAACCATCCATATTGACCTTGTGTGTACAAGTCCATACTTTTCAATCTCCTCAACTAGGTGTATGAGGTAGTGTTCTTGTGCATTGAAACATGTTGGAGGTAGATACTTTTTCATTTCACACATTAGATGAGCAATTTGTCTCGTCCAATACTTTATTTATTCTTTATATATTTCTTTATATGACAACCATATACAATTGAACAAAAAAGAATATATAAGTACATTACAAGTAAAACACATGCAGTCAAATATAAGTTGCATGAAAAATTGAACTGATTAAATTACACTTTGCATATAAATCATGAGTTTTTACCCAAATTAATTCACCTTTATTTGTTAGGATATTCTTTATGTTTGAAGAAAATCCAGTGGGAAATTTAATCTTTTCAATGACCTCTTTTACTTTTTCATTTCACACATTAGATGAGCAATTTGTCTCGCGGCCAATACTTTATTTATTCTTTATCTATTTCTTTATATGACAACCATATACAATTGATGCAAGCACATGTTTCAACAAAAAAGTATATATAAGTACATTACAATTAAAACACATGCAGTCAAATATAGGTTGCATGAAAAATTGAACAAATTAAATTACACTTTGCATATAAATCACCACTTACCTCATGTGTTTTGTGAAGTTGATATATAACTTGTTTGACATTTTTTCAAAGTTGTCTAGGATAGATAGAGGTAGAACATACTGTAACAAAAAAATTGAATATTCATTATTTATAGCTAGATTAGTAGAAAAAACACTAATAGATGTTTCACCAATATACAAATATATACACAAAAATAATTACCTTAATCATGGTATGCCAATCATGAGTTTTTACCCAAATTAATTCACCTTTATTTGTTAGGACATTCTTTATGTTTGAAGAAAATCCAGTGGAAAATTTAATTTTTTCAATGACCTCTTTTACATCCTTGCTTTCCTACTCTGTCAATAGCCATGGAAGGGCACTTATATTTCGGTCTCCATTTATTTTTGAATGGATGAGACTTTGCATTCTGTTATCACTCAAAGTTTTTCCTAGGCTATAAAGGAAAACCCCTAAGGTAACTCTTTCAAACCAATCTTTAGGGCCAAAGGCTAGCCCCTTCAACCCGGAGAGGGATCTCTCCTTTACAATTCAACTACCTAGTGTCACCTTAGAAATTGGCTATTTCTTTTAGTACAGTGGCTAGATCATGAGTTCAGTAGGGTTTGAAAATGATGGCAAGGAAGAGAGAAAGTCTATCCTTGGGCATGGAGTCATAGCAAATTCAAATCAATAAGCGGTTACTAGGATGTTGGATGTAGTGATAGAGGCTAAGAGTAGGATAGTTGATGTATCCTTAGACAATCTTGCCATTGAGAGTGGTAGGAGAAAATAACAAAAAACTGTTTAAAACAAAGCATCAGATGGAAGAATTCTGTTCATTTTAGATTAAATGAGTGATAATTAAATGGTAAAGATAAGGCATGTAAATGATACATGAATTCCACTTTAATACCTTCATTAAAGCATAAGGAAGATAAACATTTAATGAAAATAACAAAGGTAAACACATTCACCAAGAAACAAACCAGGACATATCAACACATGAATTTTTAACTTGAAACACCACGTTATTTTGATCACTAATCACCTAGGATTAACTAGCAAAAATGAAGCAAATACACAAAGTAAAAATTTTCTCAAATTCCAAACCATTGGTTTTCTTTCAGTATTAGCTTTATAGAGTACTTACAAAACCATAATCATGTTTTTAGAAAATTACAAAGTCCAAAAATAGCTAAGTAAATCTATAATTAAGTTAAATACATTACATTGTTTCAATCATGAAAACAAGATGATAATATTTTGTATCTGAAAAAAATACTGTTGCTGAAGGCATGAATTAAGCGAAGGGTCAAAACCAATTACTAATATTCTACCCAGATTTTTTGAAATTTTTTCTTCATCATCATTCTTGGTATAACAATTCCTTCCTTGAAATCTGGTCTTGATCCACAAAAAAGGGAATCTGGTGCGTAAATCCTTCCTCTAGGGATGTATTTGCTACAAAATTATCCTTGTTTCCATAAAAAATAGTCCTTCCCCAAGCATTAATGGATTAACTGGCATACTGCAAATCAGGAGAAAAACCGGGCACCATTGACAACTTAAATTTCAACACTGTCTCAAAACAAAGGCAAATTTACGCTGAGAATCTAACTATCAATGCTCATCCAAAATGAAGCAAAATTAGCGATGAAATGACAATCTGCACTCCATTTCCAAGAACTGTTGGAAAAACAAAACTCTGCACTGTAGATGTTTTAGTTGAGTCTTCTAGCTGCCTCCAATGAAATATCAACTTCAACTTGACTCCTTTTCCTAGTCTTCTTGGCCTTTGCAACAGGCTCTTTTCTTTGACCCTTAGTGTTCCTAGAACTTGCATGTTTTTCTTTGTTTATGACTAGATATATTTGAGATGTATCATCTACATCAATGACTTGTTGTTCTAGGATAGGGTTTTGTTTAATATTGAATTTTAGCCTCAACTTGTTCAGTGGTCTAGTGTGAGGCATTCTTCACCCATAGATCTCAGCTAATGTGGGCTCCTTAACAACCTATGTTTTCTCTATCTCAGGTTCAAAAACTTTAGATTCTATTTTATCTATTGATTTAGTGGCTTATGAATGTCCAGGAGATGGCATATAAGGAGGGGGTAGAGTTTTATTTTCCATAAGACTCCTACTTCTTCTTGTGTAGACTTTTTTCAATTCAGGACTAGAGGAGAAGGTTTAGTCGTCTCATTTTTCCTTTGAATCCTAGTCTGGGAAGATGAGGTCCCCTGCTCTAAGGTCTGGGGCAGTTCAATAGGCTTCTTACTCCTCTTCCTTTTGTTTATAGCTTTAGGTTTAGGTGAAACAAACTCTATAAAACCCCCACAGAAAAAAAAAATGCTCCCATGTTCTGTTAACCTTCCTTAAATGGTTTTCAATTAGTAGCGTGATTATGCTTTTGTGATAAATAAAGTGGGATGTTGCATCAGGTTTGGTCCTCACTGTTGCTGACATCTGTTTGAGACTCATCAATAAAAATAAAGGAGCATTCATTCTTACCTGTCCAACAATGTGAGCAAGAAAATGAAAATGATATAGATTGAGTCTGTTGAAGTGCCCTTCACAAGTGAAATAAGATTGAGTGATCCTGACGAGAAGGTTCGATTCATCCTTCAACCAAGATCTATGTACCTCCAAATCCATGGTATTTGCTTATACTCATCCTTTAAGAAGAAAGGAATGTCAATTCTAGCCAAAATGTGGCTTTTAAACCAAAATTTTCCATCAACAGGGAGGCCTGTAGCCTCTGCAACCACTTCCTCTATGACAGGGAAGGAAATATATGCAATACTGACCCCTTGACCATCATACCCTTCAACAAAGGTCTGATCAACTCCATCATGATAACCACTTTATCTAAAATGAACTCATCCCAACCAGCCTCCTGAAATCGCTTTTGAATTTCTAGATATGCTTCGAGGAGATCAGGCCCTCAAGGTTCCTCTCTGTGCAACTTGCCACTTTTTCCCATAACTTTTATTGTTCAGAAATATATAAAGTAGAAACAAGAGAGAGATTCAATCACAAATGTACATGATAACTAATCTTTTAGCTTGGTGGATAACACAACAGAATATAATAACCCTGCAAGATCCTTTTCATAAAAACTTGAGATTAAACGTGATAGTGAAACAATAAATCAATCATATATAAAAATGATGACCATGTCACTAATTTTAAATGATTATTACCAGGGGTGGCAAAAATTCAAACAAATTCTAATGTGAAATCATGAAATGACATGTCACACCCTTTACTTGGCTAGTGCTCGCTTATCTTGGTACCCTCTCCTTTGCTGACATGTGAGCTATCAACGCTTTAAAATTGAATATAATTTTTTATTCATGCTAAAAATCCATCCATCAATGCCTTTAGTTTGATATTTTTTGAATTTGTTTGCCTTTCTGACCATCAAACTATCAATGCCTTTATTCGACATTTTCAAATTGGCGCTAACAATTCAACTGTTAGCCCTAAATCTTTTGAACAAAAATTTAAAATCGCTGAACATTATGCTTCGAAGCTAGGCTAATATAATATGTTTTTCTAGTGGGGATGTTGTCCTCCATTTGAGGAAACAAATAACTCGATGATATAGTGCCTGATCCATTGGGCCAATTCTCTGTTCTATGCCACTGCATCAGGCATATTGAAATGCTACTACTATTTAATTGACATGAAATAAAATCGAAGTAATATATTGAAATTTCAAACAAAAATTTGACAAACACTTGTTAGGATCTTAGGGCCTTCACTCTGGGCTTTAAATATTTTCAAGTGCTGCCCACACCCACAACTTCTTTCAAAATAAAACATATATATACAAATGGGAAATGGAAATTTCTCTCTCAAGATAGGTAAGGCTTCAAAAAACGCCCATTTACTAGGCCTCCACTAATGAATTCACCATCTAAATCTTGTAGAATAAATGTGATCTTACCATGAAATGCAACTATTTTTTCAGTTCCCTTCCAAAGATGGTCAAATTTCTCATGCTTCCCTTTATCTTCACTCCTAGCATCCCATTTCAATACCATATCTTGAATCTAAAAATCATCTGCTTTCACCTTTTTATCAAAAATTTTCTTTAGTTTATCTTGGAACATCTGTGTCTATTTGTATACTTGTTCTTTCAACTCTTCAGTTTCAATAAGTTGATTGATTATTCTCTTAAAATCATTAGTTTCTTCATCATGCTCCTGCAAAAGCCTCATTACTGGTATACTCAAAGAAACTGGAAAAATGCCTCTGTACCATAAACAAGTTGAAATGGTGAAGTGTTGATTGATCTTTTTGTACTAATTTTTTCTGCTCATAAAGAGAATGTCAGCTTAGTTTGCTACGGGTTTTGTTGTCCTTGTTGGATAGGTAAATCCCCTCTGCGGACAGAGGCGATCCCACTAGCCTAAAACAGAACTAGCCACAATCAATTCACGCTGCCACGCAAGTTCCTAGTTGTACATTAAAGGTGAATTAAGAAGACCAACCTGGAATCCAACGCTATAGTCGAAGCAGAGTTGGTATTCCCGCTCCCTCGCTCCGGCAGGTCACAATCCTTGCGATCCTTGCAAACGGACACTTGCACATGCAAAGGAAGAAACAAATACAAGCATAAAATCCACCAAGGCACAACTATATTTCAGTCAGAAAGGAAATAAATCAAACATCACTATAATAGACAATGAGATTGGAACTATAATAACAGTCGTTCATTAATGAATAATAGACAGGAAAAGTTACAACCAAGGTTCTGACGTTGAACCTCTCCTCTGGCTGGGCGAGCAACTATATGTGTCTTGCAATGTACCTCCTCTCCGGCAGCATAACCTCTCTATGCTTCACTATCACTCACGACAAGCGTAATCACAACTAGCATTCCTCAAAAACTCTGCTTGTCTAATGCATGAGGACAGATATTTATAGATGGAGAAGGGAGAAAGTTTCGATGAACCAGGACACCCATTGTGGATTGGCATTATCTCTGAAAAGCCACTTTGGATAGATGTCAAGGATAGATGATGACTCTCGACCTCTATCAGATGGATTTTTCCCTCAAAAGACTTCGTGATCTGAAGGGAAAAAACAGATGGGCGTGCGTTTAGCAAAAATCATTACCAAACTGGGCTGGCGCGGGTGTCGTTCTGTGACAGAGCGCCAATGGTCACGCCCTCTTTTGAGGATCTCAGTGATTGGCACGGGTAAGATACTTGTGGACCTGTGCCAATGGAAAAAGAGTACTTTTCAGGGAGAATTTGCAGAAGGTGTCTTTAGGGAACATGAAGTACATACTCAAAGGAACATAATGCAAGTGTTTTTGGGTTATGTCACTGTTCACAGGTCCCGAAATTCGTCCTCCAATGTACGGGAACGGGGCGATAGGGACGGTGACCAATGGTGACAAATTACTGTGTAACAAATGCCCCCTAAAGCATGAAGTCCGAGAGGGAAAGAGAGGGGTGAAATGCTTTATAGGAACACACAAGAACACATATAGTTGCTGCCGAGGATCTGCCTTGAGAGACACGACTGATAGTTCAATTACATGATGTACGTGGTATGGTCGCAGCCATCCATAAGAGAGTACATAAATAATCTAGATCCATAGTATGGACGGAGCCATCTGGTTAGGATCAATGAATTGACTCAGGTATGGTCGCAGCCATCCAGTGAATGAGTCATGTATCAAGAATCACGCCTGGATTACAATAGACACAATCCAGGGTCTTGCGCTCCATCTCGACCCGAACAAGAGTACAAGTTCAAGCATGCGAATATATGAGCTGAAGTCGAACATGCATGAACATCATCTGATTACCAGTCAATAGTGGAAACTGTTAACAGACGCGAGAGGTACCACCAATAATGACAATGGCCCTCAAGGTACTATAGGTACAATCTACGGCGTGCGAATTAATGAGCTGGCGTCGAACACCCGTAGAATCATTCGATCGGAGGCCAATAATGAAAACCTCACGTCGAACACGAAGAACCTGCCATTGAGGCATGCAGGCTCCAAGGCACCGGAAGGGAGTCTCTAGATCAGCTTCCTGGATAATGAGCTGAAGTCGACAGGAAGTGACCTTGATCGAAGGTGGGCCATAATGTTTCCCACATCATCGTCACGAGACAGAGAGATAATGTTGTGAATCAAGATCATGTGAACTATCAGATGGAGATTGTTTCTTTTCAGAGGTCAACTTCTCTTGAACATATCGGCGGCACGATAGTGGAATTGGCAGTATTTGACATCGATGGATCAAAGGTCATGATGACGAGGCAATGAGTAGATGAGAGGTCAAATAGGGTACCCAAGTCCATGGAAGCAAGTGAAAAATATGAGATGAGATATCCCCACCCTGGACACGAAAGCAGAGAAGTGCCATGTTCAAGAGCGACATACTGCCGACACGACGGTAATTATGGTTCCTTTTTTCCCCCGCCATTTCTAGCGAGTACCCCAATTATTTTTAACAAGCTTGATGGGGATAGCATATGCTTGTGGTACGTCATTTCGATAAAATCCGATGTCATCAGGTTTTAACGAGTCTGACAAAGGAAGAACTCGGCGTCTTTTCATGTTTAGAGAGTTTGAAAAGACAGCAGAAAAGGAAACTCCAGGGGTGTCCTTTTTCGTAAAGTTGTGTCTCTCGGGCCCGAAAAAGCATAAAATAATGCTCGAAAGAACCGCTCGACCATTACGATCGAGGAGTACTTTTCATAAATAGTGATTCCGACCTGAAAAAGTAAAAAAGTGGTTGAAATCACGTCGTTTCATGACCATTAACGAGTTTGAAACGACAAAACCCGGTAATCTTTTTATGTTTTAACGGTCGACAAAAATAACTTAAAACAACAGAAACAACGGGGTGCAACGGAGCAGGAGGCGCTCACATTTTCCGCTGGTATATCTGGCACTCATGACAAGAGCGGGCGGCAAGAATGCAATCCTTGAAAATCGAGGGCCAAAAATAGCCAGCACGAAGGATTTTTTGGGCGGTAGCATATCCGGACATATGTCCGCCACAGGCACCGGAGTGGCAGTCATTTAGAACCCGTTCAGCTTCCTCGAGAGTAAGACAGCGGCGGAGAACAGAGTCTGCACCGAGACGATATAATGTATCTCCAATGATACGGTATGGTTGAGATTGATGACGAATCCTTCGCCGAGCGTCTTTTAACACACCTGGGCGAAAGGAGGACGTTTGCAGATATGTGATTATATCTCCGTACCATGGATCGAGGGTGCTAATGAGAAAAAGGGTCTCATCCGGAATTTGATGGCAAAGAGCAAATTAACTCAGCAAACACAAGGGATTTCTTAGACTTGGCAGTGGTAAATTCCAAGTCAAACTCTTGGAGGATAACAATCCACTTCAAGTATTTGCCCCCCAGCAACTGGCGTGACAATATATAAGTCATGGGGTTGCAATTAGAAATCACAGTAGTTGTTCGTAGCAGGATATAATGACGGAAACGTTGGACAGCACAAACTACGGCTAAAGCCAACTTCTCGACATAAGCATATCAAGTTTCCATATCTAGAAGGTTGCGGCTGAGATAATAAATAACGTGTTCAGTGCCATCATCATCAGTTTGGACAAGAACCATGCTGATGGTGGTATCGGCGGCAGCCAAATACAAGGTATAGTCACGATAATAATCCGGAGGACGGAGCAATGGAGCAGAAACAAGGAGGCCCTTGAGACGCTCAAAAGATTCCTGAGCTGTGGCATCCCAATGAAAAGGGACATCATGCTTTAGTAATCAAGTAAAACCTTGGCCACCTCGGCATAGTTGGGAACAAAACGACATAAAAAATTGGCTTTTCCCTGCAAACTCTGCAACTGATGCAAAGAAGCTGGGGGAGGGAGATTCACGATAGCCTCGACTTTAAGGGGATCCAAACGGATGCCCTCTCGGGAAACGATAAACCTGAGAAGTCGGCCAGATTCGACGCAGAAGACACATTTGTGAGGATTAAGCCTAATGCGATAGTATCGACAGCGAAGAAAGATTTCGCGAAGGTGCGTAGGGTGGTCCTGACGTTTAGCTGAATGAGCAGGGAGATCATCGAGGTAAGGCTGTACAATATGTCGAATGTCATGAAATGCATAGGACATTGCACGCTGGAAGGTAGCACCGGAATTTTTAAGACCGAAAGGGAGCTTCTTATAGGCAAAAGTCCCCCATGGGCAAATAAAGGCAGTTTTGTGTTGATCAGCGGGAGCAATATTGATCTGGTTATAACCAGAGAAACCGTCCATAAAAGAATACATTTCACTTTCGGCACACTCGTCAATAATTTGATCAATGAATGGTATGGGAAAATTATCTTTAGGACAGGCTCTGTTTATATCACGATAATCGACACAAACTCGGATTGTACCTTGTTTTTTGGTTACGGGTACAATATTAGAAACCCAATCTGTGAGAGGAATAGGATAAATAAAATCGGCGTTAAGAAGCTTCTCTACCTCGGCCTTAATAGCTGCAGCCTTTCGGGGGTGTACAGGGCGTAAACGTTGACGAACAGGCTTAGCAACTGGGTACGTGATTATCTCATGCACCACTATACTAGGATCAATGCCGGGCATTTCTTCATAGGACCATGCGAAGACATCACGAAATTCGCGAAAAAGTTTGGAATAAAGTTGAATCTCCTCTGGAGTACAAGTGACTCCAATGTGAAGATGCTCGACAATCCCTGGTTTGACAGAGATGTCGATGGGTTGGGTTTGCATAATGTTTGCCATATTCCCTTCAGAAAACACCTGACTAATCTGAATAGGCGTTTGAAGGATTTGTGAGGGGAGACAAGGAGCAAACCGCTCGAGGCATGTCAGAAAATTCTACTGGGTAGGTAGAAATGAGGAACGATGGTGAGAATCATGCCAAGGAGGTTCCTCTAGAGACATGGTCTCAATAATAGCTTCGTCGGAGAGAAATGTTTCTCTTAAGGAATCCGAAGAAGCCTCGTCTAGAAGCCCTGAGGATGGAGTAAGCGTAGAAGAGGGAGCCGAGGCAGCAATGACTTCAACATAATTAAGCTCGGCAGGACTCAACGGCATCCGGTCGCCCCAGGAATCTATTTGATCTGTGGGAGGTATGATCCATGGGTCAGAACCAGTAGTGATCATATTGACAGAGGCGATATTCGGAGGAGGGAGCGGAAAAACACCCATAAGAGCGGGATCTTTGAAAAGTCCAGCTCCCAAAGTCGCAGATAATTTGGAGGTATGCTCCACAAACGGAATGGTGCCTTCGGAAGAAGAAGCAAAGAAGGATAGCTGGTCAATGGTAACGATCTTCCCTTGATGAGGGAAACGAATGATTCGAAAGAAAGATGAAGCAACAGCTTGCATCGCGTATATCCAGCTACGTTCGAGAAGGAGGTTGTAGGTCAGAGTAGCATCAACGACTTCAACTTCCATCTCGACCGTCTTCCCTTCTAAAGTAATGGGCAAACATTGGAGTATACCATAAGGACGAGAGGCTCTTCCATCAAAGGCTTCCAAGGTTGTGGGAGACTGACTCAGGGTAGGAGACCCAATAGCTTTCCAACAGGCGACAAACATGATACAAGTTGAAGCACCTTCATCGATGACCGTACGGTGAATTGTTTTGGAATCAATGATAACCTGTATAAGGAAAGCGATTTGAGGAGGCAGTTTTTGCATATGGCGTTCCAAGTCAAAAGTAATTAGATCCGAATCTTCTGGGTCTATGCTACCAATAGCAGATAGCAAGGACTTCCTCTGAGAAGGGCAGCTCTGGAGAACTTCTAACGCAGACATAGCAGACGGAGTCTGCGCTAAGTCCTCAACGATATTGTAGTGCTGGGCAGCACGAGCATTAGGGTTGTAAGAAGATTTCCAGAGTACTCCTTTTGGAGGGGGTCGAAGAGGCATCTCAGTTGTAGGTCTCTCAATATGGAGGGGACCCGAACTGAACGGAGGAGCACTGGAGGGCATCTTAGGCTCCTTCCCGGTAGATGGCGGATAATCTTTTGTTCGAGTACTGATATTGATGGGTATCGTTCCAGCCATAAATACTTGAGAACCAAAGGAAGAGGGAGGCTGAGAGGGGTCAGCCACCATTTGAGTTTTTTGAGTTTGCTGTGAGGGAAAGGGTTCTTTAAGCACCGCAGGAGTCCCGGGAGCGCCTTTCAACAAACAACTAACTTCGGACCGCCTAGGGCAGTCCTTTGTATAGTGATCCTCATCACAGATAAGACACAGATACTTGGGTTTGCGTTTGGCACCCTCCTCGGGCGGAGGGTTAGGGGCTTCCTGCTTGGGTTGATCTGGCTTATTCTTCGGTTTCCCTTTCTTCTTTGCTTTCGAGGCTTTGTCTGCCGTGGTGGATTGGACGGCATTGACCTCGGAAGTAACATTTGAAGTAGGTATTACCTGGGAGGTGGGTTCATTCGAAACAGATGGTTTTTGTTTCCCAGGGTTCGCGGAATTTTTCTTTGAGGATGAACTAACAGTACCAATAATACCGTCAACAGTTGGTGTTGGCGGGGCTTTGGATGTTCCTGGTCTAGGGGCATCAGGTAAATAATCATACAATGTACCTGACTGAGAGTAAACCAAGTCAAGGTACTGAGCTCGCGCGATAGCTTGCTCTTCAGTGACACACGCTCCCATGGCGATATCTCGAGCTATTGGAGGCACGAACGAAGTCGTAAACCAATCAGTAAGCAGCTGGTCGGGAATCCAAAATTTGATCATACGTCTACGCCGTCTCCATTCATGGATATGATCAGAGATATGCGTAGCCGTCGTTTGTCTCAAGGATGTGAGGAGGTGTGTACCCGTTTCACATCGAACGGGCAACTGAAAATGAGTGAGAAATGCCATAGTTAAGGAGTTAAAATCCTGAAAGGATCCGCGATTGAGTTCGATATACCACTTAGCGGCAGAGCCGGTGAGAGTCCTTTGAAAAAGACGCAGCCGAATGGAATCATCGAGCCATGAATTAGATGAGCACCATAGGTGATAAGTCATGACATGAGCTTGTGGGTCCTCATTAGGCTTACCATCGAATTTTGGACAGTCACCGGGAATCTTTGTTGGAACCGGAGGCCAATATGGATTATGCAGGATAGGATCATTGGTCAATTTAGAGACATCTGGTAATTCTAAAGTCGCTAAGAAAGGTAATTGAGGATTAAAGGACATCTGAGGCTGCTGTTGGGATGGAGCACCAGGGTTCCAACCAACTGGTGGATACCCCCAAGGGCTTGGTCCAGACGGATTTGGCCCCATAGGGTTTTGTCCGTAAGGATTTAAGTTTTGCCCCCCACCACTCCACGGATTACCAAATGGTCCCGCAGAAGCACCATATGGTTGCGAATAATAAGGATTCATCTGCGGTTGTTGGTAATTTTGATACGGGGCAAACATAGGTTGCCCTTGAGGTTGTTGGTAACCATAGGGTAGCTGGGCTCCAACATGAGGTGGAGGAGTGGGCGGAGTTTGATAAGGCGGCTGGACTCCAAATGGAGGCGGAGGAGTAGTCGGAGGTTGATAAGGTGGCTGGGTTTGAAACCCGGCTTGCGGTTGAAACCCCGACGGTTGTTGGGGTCCAGCCTGGGGCGAAAAACCAGGTTGAGCAGGACCAGAAGGATGTCCTGTAGGTTGGGCTATCTGGCCGAAAGGATAACCTTGTTGATATTGTGGTTGACCCCCTTGTCTAGAAGGTGGTGCTCGCTGATACTGAGGTTGGCCTAACTGTTGGGATTGGAGCTGTTGTTACGTAGCTGAAGGTTGTCCTAAGGAACCAGATGGCTGAGTGGGCTGGGTAGTTGGTTGGCCTAACTGGATTCGAGGCTGACCGGCTTGCCCAGAAAGTTGATTATACTGGACGGTAGGCTGACCATGTGGTTGAATAGCTGGTCCAGATGTTGAAACATACTGGACATTGGGTTGGTTTAGGTTAACAGTTTGTTGACCAATTTGTCCAGTAGGATAACCTTGCTGGAGACCAGGTTGGGCTGGTTGAACAGACGACTGACCTGAGTTGTCGGAAGGTTGCACAAAAGAAGAGCAAAAGGGAGCACCAGTAGCGAAAGGGTTTCCACGAAAGGATTGCCCTTGTTGGTCTTGAGGGGGTTGTCTTGGAGACTGCGCAGATGAAACTTGACCACCATGGAAAGAGGTGGAGGTCCAATCAATTGACAATGGAACTGATACCTTAACAACCGGTTGGGATGACAAATATGGGTCGTATGGCCCCTGTAGGGGGACATTTGTCATGGGATCAAAAACTCCAAACAAGGAAACCGAAGGACGACTAAAAATAGGAGTCGAAGAGGCTGCACAGACCGTTGGAGCGGTTGTGAATGTGGTAACAGCTGGACTGCGACTTTGCAGAGTAAAAGGCTCCGTAGTAGGAAGAGTGTGTGGTGACCAAATGGAACCCGTAAAAGGAGTTCCAGAGGGCATAGTATCTCTTAAAGGTTTATAGCCTGGTGGGAAATCAGTAGTAGTAGGTGTACTACTAACATGTATAGGGTCCGTTGAGGTGGGAATTTCACCGCTCGTCGCAACGGACTCATCAGTCGTTGTAGGGGACAAATCATCCATGTCAGAGGAAAAAGGTGGGACTGACACACGAGGAGAAGTATAGTCCCAAAAAGGTACACTGTCCTCAGAAGGTTCCCACGTAGGGTTCCAATGAAACTAGTAAGTCTCGTCGCCCGGGGCACGAGAACTAAGTGGTTGTATACTTGGAACCACAGGAAGACTCACAACCGGTATCTCGGCAGAAGACGAAATTGGCAATTCCGCCAGGATGAAACTTTGCAAACCTAAGGAATTTACCGAGATAACCCCTACTCAAACTATCGCACACAAAAATCTAATTGGGTAGATGTTATCGTAGCCAGATAAATTTTAGGACGCAAAGACACAACTTGACCTTTTCATGTTTTAAGAGTCGAGAAAAGGACAAAAGATGACTCTAGTCTCCTTCGAATATTTAATGAGCACGAAGTGACAAGACGCTCACAGACACCTTTTCTTTTAGGGAGTCCGAAAAGGATCAAAAGTGACTGCTCTGGAAAACTAGGCAAGAGGTTTACCAAACAATCCGTAAAACTGCTTATACACCTCGGCAATCAGATGAAAACCAAGGACTTCCCGTACTGCAGTCAATCTTCCTGAATGCTGTGTTCAGTGCATTACGGCTTGTAAGGCGGCAGACTCGGCTTCCTATGGATAAAGGATGATAGCCTAGTGGGGTCTCCCGTATATACGCGACGGTACGTGGGAGCTCAGTCCGTATTGGCACCTATCGTTTCACCGTGGAGGAATCACCCAACCACTCGACGATAATCTACCAGGTTTAAAGACGTCGGAACACGTCTCTAACCTAGACCTCTAGAATGTTTGCGTTAGGTTCCAATGCGTTGTTATGTTCATTGAGTTTATTTTAAAGTTTATCTTCAATTATGTTTCAGTTTTTTGGTCCTACCGTATGTGATATCTCAAAAGCTTCTTAGATGCAAACTACATGCCAAAACTATACCATTTCATTCGATGAATTCTATCTACAGGAGGGTTGAGATCTTTACACAAACGAAATGATCACTCAGCAAACAACAAAGATCCTGATGCAGCTAATAACAAGAAATGAAATTTTTTTCTTTTTCTTTTTAATAGCAACAAATAACAATAAACGCTAACTAATATGATGCAAAAGATCTTTTGTTTTTCTTTCCTTTAAGATGGCATGATGCATTTAAACAAATCTTAAGAGATATTCACAAGTAGAAACAAACCAAGTTCACTTGATGAAATGGAACCAATTCTGAAACACCAAGATGAACTATCCAAGCAAGGAGAAACACAAAGAGTTTCAATGAACCATGTAATCTAAGTTCAAATGAAGTCGAGAAAAATCCAGAGAAGCTAGAAGTGAATCACCCAAAGCATAGAAGACCAAGCTTTAACAATCACTAGATAGGTGCGGAACACAACCAACAAGTTGACTGGAAAATCAAAAGACCGAAACTTCCCACAGAAGGCTAGACATGCGAAGCCACTAGATGTTCTAGGGCTGAGACGAAAATCAATAGAAATCAGCAAAAAACTGAAGGATAAAGGCCAAAACCAGTCAAACAGAGGTTCAACAAACTTCCACAGGCTGTAAAAGATATAAAAAGATAAAAATCTGAGTTGAAAGAGCTTCCAACCAACACACAGGCAAAATTCACAGGGCTGGCGCGACTGTCAGCCTGCAACTTGCGCTACCAAAAGATTGGCGCGGGTTGCTGTTGGGCAACATGCGCCAACTGGCGCGACTGTCAGAATAAAAACCACGCCAACAAAGCTTGCCGGTTTAAAAAAAATAAATAACACGACCCCAGGTCGGGCTGACAGTGTTCAGATGGACCAAACAACAAAGAACAATATCAAAACTGACCCAGAAAGCTCATTCACTCAAGCAAGCAAGAGAAAATGAACATGCAAGACAAGTTCCAAATAGCTTCTCCCCAGCGGAGTCGCCAAATTGTTGGATAGGTAAATCCCCTCTGCGGACAGAGGCGATCCCACTAGCCTAAAACAGAACTAGCCACAATCAATTCACGCTGCCACGCAAGTTCCTAGTTGTACATTAAAGGTGAATTAAGAAGACCAACCTGGAATCCAACGCTATAGTCGAAGCAGAGTTGGTATTCCCGCTCCTTCGCTCCGGCAGGTCACAATCCTTGCAATCCTTGCAAACGGACACCTGCACATGCAAAGGAAGAAACGAATACAAGCATAAAATCCACCAAGGCACAACTATATTTCAGTCAGAAAGGAAATAAATCAAACATCACTATAATAGACAATGGGATTGGAACTATAATAGCAGTCGTTCATTAATGAATAATAGACAGGAAAAGTTACAACCAAGGTTCTGACGTTGAACCTCTCCTCTGGCTGGGCGAGCAACTATATGTGTCTTGCAATGTACCTCCTCTCCGGCAGCATAACCTCTTTATGCTTCACTATCACTCACGACAAGCGTAATCACAACTAGCATTCCTCAAAAACTCTGCTTGTCTAATGCATGAGGACAAATATTTATAGATGGAGAAGGGAGAAAGATTCGATGAACCAGGACACCCATTGTGGATTGGCATTATCTCTGAAAATCCACTGTGGATAGATGTCAAGGATAGATGATGACTCTCGACCTCTATCAGATGGATTTTTCCCTCAAAAGACTTCGTGATCTGAAGGGAAAAAATAGATGGGCGTGCGTTTAGCAAAAATCATTACCAAACTGGGCTGGCGCGGGTGTCGTTATGTGACAGAGCGCCAATGGTCGCGCCCTCTTTTGAGGATCTCAGTGATTGGCGCGGGTAAGATACTTGTGGACCTGCGCCAATGGAAAAAGAGTACTTTTCAGGGAGAATTTGCAGAAGGTGTCTTTAGGGAACATGAAGTACATACTCAGGGGAACATAATGCAAGTGTTTTTGGGTTATGTCACTATTCACAGGTCCCGGAATTCGTCCTCCAATGTACGGGAACGGGGCGATAGGGACGGTGACCAATGGTGACAAATTACTGTGTAACAGTCCTCCAACAACTTCTTAATGATTCTGATTAGGATTTTATTAGATTACTCGGCCAAGCCATTTCCCCGGGGATAATAACCTTTATAATAACCCAATTTGAAATTATACTCCTTACAAAACTTGATCAGCTTATGGGATTTGAAAGCTTGAGAATTGTCTATTATAATCTTCCTCGAGCAGCCAAATCTAGAGAAAATATATTCTAAAAAATGAATTACCACAATGTCTATATGTTTCCTAGTTGGAATTGCCTCAATCCACTTTGTGAAGTGATCTGTGGCAGTAAAAATCCACTTGTGTTGACTTGAGGAAGTTGGGTGAATCTATCCTATGAAGTCCAATCCCCATTTCTAAAAGGGGGTTTCCATGAGATAGGTTTTAGAGGTAATGAAAATAACCTGGATTTTCCTTCAAAGATTTGAAATTTGAAACAAGCTACCACTTCCTTATGAACATGTGGAAATATAGTTGGCCAATAAAAAACTGCCCTGAGAATCTTATTTTTTGTAGCCTTCCAATAGTGGTTTCCTTCACAAACACCCTAATGGAACTCCTTTATAGCTTTCTTTGCTGCAATTTCAATCAAATGATTTAGGAGAATTCCTAATGGGTCCTTCTAATACAAAGAGCCATCAAGAAAACAATATTTAATTGCTTTCAACTTTAGAAATCTTGCTCGGGTTTTTCTTGTTCCTGGTGGAGCCTTCAAATTCCATAGAATGTAGATTATATCACTTTACCATGGGCAAATTCTTATTTCATAAAACACTTTTAAACACATCCTGTCATTTGTGTCATTCAAACATATTGACAAGAAATCCATACCCATAGAATTAATAGTTGTCTCTGTCATCAACTTTTCTAAACCTTGACCTTTAATCAATTTGGTTGGCTTGATATCTAAGTCATATTCCAACAATTTAGCAATGCACGTACCTCTTCTTCCTTCACTGTCAGGTTAACTTAAAATATCTTTAACTACGTTGTTAGGGACAAAAGCTTTAACACGAGAATGCAAAATATAATTCTAAAATATTTTAATGTCTTAACAAGGGAAAATTCCTGCTTCTCCATGATATTTGGTGAGCTCTAGTATTACAGCAATGATGCTGCAACTCCTGGGACTCCCTACTTTACTTTTATCAACCCGGTAGTTCGTAACAAACTTGGAAGCGACTGTGCTATATGCACAAGTACTAGCTCTTACTGCAGGCTGTCACTTTATTAGTTGGCACAAGTTCGTTAGGAGCTCAAGCCAACTTCTATGAGTTCTCAGAAGAAGCTTTTAACTATGATGGAAGGAAGCTAACTCAAAAGAGGCTAGTCTACTTGCAAAAAGAAGATGAAAGCTGACAGGAAACGCAAACCCTGGCAAACCCTAGTTTTACCGACTAACCCTACTTGTGAAAGAAAAGAGGTGTAAACTACTGAAATGGATGCCATTGACCATTGGAAAGGTAAAATGGATGTTTTTAAGCTACTTATGAAGAAAAATATGGAAAAATCATCTTTTTGTATTTTTGAGCAATTTTATGCAGAATTATTATGCTTGTGGTTTAACTATTTGTGACTATGCAGAGATTTAGAGGTGAAAGGAAATGGAGTGGGTGTTTGCAAGAGGTTGGGAAGGTGTGGAGAGGACCTAAGGAGTCCCTAGCACCCTTCTAGAGATTTCCACCATGACTGGACTTCGAAAAATCGCTCGCATGAGCTTCTACAGGATGCTGTAGGGGATCTATAGGAAATTCTACAGGAAGCTCTTCAGGAAGTGGCCGAAAGTGGTTTTTAGAGGGTTGGAGGTGGAAAAACGGTGGGAAAGTGGAAATGAAGGATGGATAGAGATGTTAAGGGGTCTAGGACCTGGTAAATGAAGCTCAGGAGTGAAGAATATGGTTGGATTTGTTCAAAGGTGAAGGAAGCAATGTTGCACAAAAATGTGGAAATTAGGGAAAGCTGGGAAAGTATGGTGAATGACAGAAGGAAAAATTGAGAGAGAGACTGGAGCAGGTTGTATGATGGAGGAAGGATAGGCTGGAGTGTCTTACAGGTGCTCTGTACACTTCTTTTCAAAACTGACCCAATCAAAACTATGAAAACAAAGTTTTACCTATTTTGACCTAAAAACTAGAAAAGTGATGAACAAAACTTTATAGACAGGAAGTTAGGCAAGAAAGCTATGGAAACTAAGCAATAATAGATCTAAGTATGAAAACACAATTGATATCAACTTTTCCAACTCAAAATCGAACACTAGCAATTGCATTGGAAGGCAAAAACAGTGTTTTTGTGGCAGCAAGAGTGCCTTGGTCTCAATTCATAGTCCCAAGGAGGGAGAAAGGAGATCAAGGTCTGCTTGGTAGCCTTTTTATGGATCTTTTCTGCTATCAAATTATCAAATCAACCTGAAGCAAGAACAACTATCTTAATCATAAAAAACAACCTAAGTAACAAAGCAAGATTTAACCTAAATAACAGAAATTATTCTATGAATGCAATAAAAACACATAGAAGAGGTACTGGGCACTTGGGTTGGGCCCAACCCCAAGAGATACAACCCCCTAGGAAAGATCAGTGCTGGTTCAAAGCTGGATTCATCTTCATTGATAAAAAAAATAATAGTTACATCACAAAACTGTCTGCAAAAGGAGCTCGAAAATGAGCTGATTACAAGGTTGCACTAAAGTGCGAAAATAGACTATCAAATGGCTAAAATACTAAGGCTTGAATCCTTCCTATTTATGCAAGTGAGGACTCCCAATAGTCCTCCTAAACTTTAGGAAATCGACTGCCCAAAACTGCAGATAACAACCACTTTACTAGACCTTCTCGGCTGCCCCTTGAAATCATCTTTGGTGGGCTATTGAACTCCGAGATGTTGATGGAGAACTCGAGGAAGGGGTAATTTAGTGTAGGAGACACCCCTCCTATAAATCCTCAGCCTTGTTTCTTCGAGTTTGGCTACCAATCTGCTCATAAATGCCTGGTCTTGGTCCAAAAATGTCCAAAAATCTGCAATAAACACGTATTAGACTTTGTGGTAAAGTGACTATTCCCATTCACTCAATTAACATAAATATATTCAAAAGCATGCATAAAAATATGGAGAATGGTGGATTAAATGAGAATAATAGGCAAAATGAGCCCATATAGTTACCCATTTCTGGGGCTCATCATCACCCCCCTGCTGAATGTGTTTCTCATCCTCTGAGAAACTAATCCAGTTCTTCATCTTTGATAGCTTTGACTGCCTCCCTGACATCCCAGGCCTCTGAGGTGATGTCCTCTTCTCTGTCATGAAAACCTACCTTTTTGTCCACTTCCTCCCATTGTTTTTGTTCCTCTTCTTCCTTAACCCCTTCTAACAGCCCTAGTACTAGTGTAGGGCTGAACTTAAGGCCAATCCAGTTGGCTTTCAAGTTATGCATTGATTGTTTGTATAGGGGTACTCTTCTCATAGCCTCCCTCATTCTGGTTGGGGAGTGATACTCTCTTATTTTCAGACTATGGGACAATGTATTCCATCTTCTTGTGCAAGCATGAAGGCAGTTATCACCAAACAATGTTTCCATATCTTCAAAGTGAGCAATGGCCTGTGCTTGCCTTGCAACATAGTCAGGTGAAATGTGAGGGTTGTCTGCAAGGTGCCGATGGGCATATATGAGAGTTGAGGGATCCTCTGGTTCTGCCCTTATCATGAGTGGTTCACTTAGCTCCTTGGTCATAATCTTCTGAATCTCTACTGCCCTCTTTTCCTCATGGCTTAACCAAGAAGCCTTAGCCATGAGTTGCAGGTCTCCTAATGGAGTGTTTGGGTCCCATAGATTCATGTTAGGAAGTGCCAAGTTGTGTAAATAGAATTATGCTAACTTGGCCCTATCTTCAGTTGAACTACTGTCACACAAATGCATAAACTGATTGTAATTCTGGAATGGGATGGTGACCCTTTGGGCCAATGTTTTAATTTGAAATTGCAGCCATTGGTCTTTAAGATATAATGCATAGGATTTAGCAGGTTTCCTACATTGCAAGGCTTCTATTGGCCAGCTAGCCATGCAGGCCATTTGGGCTTCTTTTTCCTATAACTGCTGTTTTAAAATCTGCATTTCTTATGCTGCTTGAGACTCCTTTTCTTGCTGCAGTTACATTAGCATCTCAACATCAACTTGTGGCTCTCCCTATTTCTATTGTTTCTCAGTTGCTTCCTTGTCTGTTAGAGGACCTTCTTGCTGCTGTTGCCCTCCCAAAATGGACAGCCTATCTCCCTTATGAACTTCCTGTAGCTGCAACTGTTTTTTCAGCAGTTCATTCTCTTCCTGTAGCTGGGCTCTTTTACTGCTTTCTATGTGCCTTACCATGGCCAACTCCCCTCTTAATTCTTTTAGCTTATCCTCCATGTGGCCTATGTCCTCAACTCCTTTAGATTTAGCGATTTGCATCCATGTGTGGGTTATGACCCTCTCTTTTTCTACTTCGAAGAATAGAGGTACAACAAATTTCTGTGGGATGATTTTCCCACCCTCTAGCAGATTGTAAAAGGAGCCCAAATTAGGCTGAGGGGTTGGTTCAGGTATTTCTTTGGCCTTGCTCTCCCCCTTTGACTGTTCTGCTGCCTTCTCCTCCAATTTTTCAGTTTCTTTTAACTTGGCTAGAGTTTCTTGTAGAGATGTTTCAGCTTCCTGTAGAACTGCCTTTGAGTCCATCAACTTGATTCTCTCCTTCCAGGTGGAGGTTTTGGGGCTTCCTCTTTCATAGGTAATAGATATCTTGGAAGGAGATTCTTCCTTATTTTCAGTGGGTGCATCCTCAATGACAATTGGTTCCTTTGATGGTGGCTGGGGTTTGCCCACTTTGATCCTTGTGCTTCTTCTGGCTTTAAAATACATGGAGGTTTTCCTTTTTCTTTTTCCTTTTTGTTTTGCAAGTGTGCTTAATGCAGCAAGCACAACTGCTGCTTCCCTTGCCAACATTTCAGGGGATGTTTCTTTCTACTGTTCTTTTCCTTCATTTCCTGCAGCCTTGCCTATGTCCATTGGTTCTGCTTGTGTCACTGATATCTCAGGGTGTGTCTTTTCTTTTTCTTGCTGGGTCCCTGCCTTGGTTGTGGCAGTCTTCTTTTGGGCTTTCTTAGCCTTTTTCTTCCCAACCTTTGTCCTTTTTCTCTTCTCTGTTTTTGAAGTTGTCTCCTTTTCTACCTTAGGCTCAGTAGTAGTCTTGTCAAATTCCTCTTTTTCTTCTTGTTTCTCCTCTGTTTTCCCTTCTGTTTGAATGTCCTATGCTTCGTTAATACTGTTCTTCTCAATTTCTTTAGCTTGCTCCTCCTCATCACTGCTGGATGGGCCAATGTCCTCAGTCAAAGTTCCGATGTCATCATCCTTGGACATATTTCTAAAAATTTCCCAAGCTATGGGATAGTATAGGTGTGTAAGGCACCTTCCACCAACAGTTTGATGAGCCCATGGTGGGCCAATTGATCTGGGACCCCTGCATTTAGCTTTGTGCCGCATTCAATGAAATACTAGAGGAGGAAATATGGGAGGCTCAGCGTTCTAGCTGGAGGCAAGTCCATCCCATATCTCAATTCATGCAACAACCTAAAATGATAACCATAAATTATGCTGAACCTCCCTTCACATGTGATATACTTCATTATTTGGTAGCTAACCTCACTCTAGAGAGGAGGCAAGCTTGTACTTTTGACCCCGTTTTTATCTTCTACAAGATGCTCCTTAGGTAGAAAAAATGTCTTCTTAGCAACTTGTCCTAATGATTTCTCCTCTTTGCTCCAAGGGAGCCCCAGTGGAAGACCGGTGATTCTATTGATGAAATCAGGTGTAAGTTGTAGGGTCAAAACCCTAAAACTAACTGTGGCATGTGTCTTCGAACGTGGTCTTAGGGACATAAAAAATTCTTCAGTCACCTCCTCATCATATCCCTGAATTATTTCAAAGAAGGATATCCAGTTTGCCTTGGTGAAGAGGGCCACCACCTCAGGGTGCTCATGCAATTTGCTAGAGTTTAAAGGTTCTTTTCTCATGAATCCTCCTGGCATGGTGTTGAGTGCTTCTTTTTTGTGTTTTAACTAGAAAAAAAATGCTCAGGTGAGAAAAGCAGGCAACACTGAAATAGAGGATAGCTGAATTCTGTCTTTTCCTGAAATCAAAGAAGGGATTTCCTTTGTGCTTCTCCTTACAACATCAAATTGAAATAATTCCCCTGTTTTAAAATGTTGTCATCCTGAATTTGACTTTCTGTTTTTGAAAAGATTTTTTTTTTTTGACAGAATAGAGGATAAGGACACAGGTTCTTTTCAGTAAGTAGATAGATATGCAAATTCGTTTTTTTCTCACACACATAGGTTGGCCTCTACTGTTGCATGTATCTTCCTTACAATAGAATTTGAAAAAGGAGGAGGCAGATTTCGGATGCAGAGAAGAAAACAGAAAACTGTGTAGACTCAGGGAAAATATGCAGGCAGACTTTCACTCTCTTTTTTCAATATGCAGGCAGACTTTCACTCTCTTTTTTCAATATAATGCTGTGTTTAATTCACCACCTTACTCAAACAAGTCATATGCAAAGAATTTTTCCCGAGCCTACCTTGTTTTGAGCTTGAATTTTGACGAAAATCCCAGGTTTTCTTTCTGCAAAGCTGTTCTCTGCCTTTCCTGTAGAAACCTTCCTGTAGAAATCCTTCGGCTCCTATAGAATGTAACAGTGCTCTTGTAGAGCCCGATAGGTGGGAGGGTTTAAAAAAACTGGTAGAAAATTGGTGGAGGATGACTGATTGGCTACTCTGGAAGTGGTAGGTGCGTACTGCAGTCGAGAACGTCATGAATGAAAAATGAACAAAGGGTGGTGAAGGCTTCAACCGAGCTGTCTTTTAACTGTTGGCGTAATCCGTGGTGAGGAGATGAGGTGGCCGGATGGGTACGTTATCCCCATCCGGACCGTTGGTCCTACGTCACGGTCATAATGGTTCTGCATGCCGTCTGACCACCATCACCTCCCTTACTCCCGTTATCCGCCGCCACCACTACTAGTCCCGAATGTTTTTTTCCCGAATGGACATACCACACGTGCTGGATGCGTATCTTATTAGCAGTTTTGAATTTGATGGGGCTCATTTGAATTCCATGAGGGTGTGTAACTGAACAAGGGTGGCCAGTTAACTGGCCACCGATTCCATTTAATCGTAACCATTCCCATAGTCATGCAACCTTGAAATATGATTCATGCAATCGAGGAATAGGTTTAGGCACTTACCTGCTCAGTCACAGCCGTGTTATGCATATTTCGGATTTTGGAACCCATTTCTTCACTGCTGTTGCTACTTGTGCTCTGCATGCTCGACCTTGGGCTTTTGTTGATGATCTCACGTTCAAACAGAGCTCCTTGCCTGTTACATATGCCCTGCTTTGCTGACTTTGTCTCTGGAGTATGCTTTTGAGAGGGATCAACTGCTACAGGAAACCTGTAGGATTTCCTGTAGCTGCTTCTCCTTCTGAAATTCAAGCTAATATCTGAGTAGGGCTACAACTGCTGAAGAAGGTCTCGACTGACAAGGAATCACAGATGGAAGGTATCAAGTAGGGGTGAGTGAAAAGGCTGCTGCTTTTATTTGTCATTAATTTTCTTTTTGTTTTTGTTTGCAGCATGAAGGAAACAAAATTTCTGTGTGTGACTGTGCAGGGACATAAAAACGAGTGCAATGAAGGTGTACAGAGATGGAAAGGTGACATAGGGTGATGGATGGTGGCAGGGAGGTTCACAAGCCTCATAGACAGATTTCCAACCCTCGGGTCCTCCTCTGAGATTGATTTTGGCTTTTCTGTAGTTTCTACAGGATCCTCCTGTAGAAGATACAAAGTTTCCTGTAGGATGTGAAATTTCAGACCAAACGAGACCAAAACTTGGGAAAGGGTAACGGTGATGGAGGAATGGACTGTGAGGGATGCATGAAGCCTGGTCATGTTCTTTGTTTTTGTCTTGTGCGATCCTCCTACAACCTACAATGACCTTCCTGCAACCTGAAATTTATTCAAAATAAGTTAGGTTTATCTTTTTTAGTCTGAGATAGCTAGGGAGCCTCCAGGAGGTTTTCACCCTTATTGTTTGCCCTGGGTGCCTCCAAGAGGTTTTCACCTAGGGATCTTTTATTCCATTTTCTTTTTTTCTGTGGTTTTTATATTTTTGTTTGTTTGTTTGTTTGTTTTTTATGTTTTGCTCATGGTGTAGGTGGAGTGGAGACAGGGACCTGCTCCACTACCAATACTGATTTACCCAGAGTCTCAATGAACTCCTGCTTGGAAAGGGGCTTCCTGTAGATCTTCAATCTATGCCCATTGACGAGCATGGGGATGGCTTCTTCATCAATGGTTCGAATAAGGACTGAACCATTGTCATTGCATGTTTCCACTGTATATGGTCCCAGCCATCTTGTCCTCAGCTTGCCCTTGAAATCCTTGTATCTTGAATCATACAGCAACGCCCAATCTCCTGGTTGAAATTGTTTTTCTTTGAGGTGCCGGTCATGCCATATCTTTCTTTGAAGTTGGACTACCTCTGAGTGGAGAAGGGCCTGCATTCTCTGTTCATCTAATCCATTCAGCTGAAGCAATATTTCCTGTTGTGCATGGTTGAGATCTAGGTCCAGCTGAGCTACCATCCTCAATGTGTTATATTCAAATTCTATGGACAACAAAGCCTTCTTCCCATAGACCAGCTCATAGGGTGTGAAACCTGTTGTAGTTTTCCAAGTAGTGTTATAGGCTCAGGTGGCCTCAACCAAGCGATCTGCCCAATCTTTTCTACTGCTGCTCACTACCTTAGTCAAAATCCCTTCCAAAGCTCTGTTAATAACTTCCACCTGTCCATTTTCTTGCAGATGATAAGGGGTGGAAGTTCTGTGCTTAATCTTATGATAAGTGAGCATGTCTTCAATCAGGTTAGAGGTAAATTGACTTCCTTGATCTGTGACTAATTCTCTTGGGTAGCCAAACTTGTAGAAGATATTTTCCCTCAAAAACTCAGCTACTTTTTCTTCTATTGCTGCTTTGATTGCCTTTGTTTCTGCCCACTTTGTCAGGTAATCTGTGCACATAATGATGTAGGACTTCTGTTTTGAAGGAGCGTTGATAGGACCCACAAAGTCCATGCTCCACTTCTCAAATGGCTCGAAAGTCACCTGAGGCTACAAGGGCATCTCATCCTTTGGAGTAGGTTTCCCCATCCTTTGACATCAGTCACATTGGCTAATGTATCTCCTGACATTTTGATGAAGAGTGGGCCAATAGTACCCTGCCTGCAGAATTTTGAAGGTGGTTCTCTTTGTTGCAAAGTGGCCCCCACAGAGCCTATCATGACAGGTTAGGAGGATGTCAAAAACTTCCTCCTCCCTGACACATCGCCTCAAAATCTGGTCTAGGTCAAGTTTAAAAAGATTGCCCCCAATCCAAGTGAATTGGGAACTTTTCCTCATGATCTTGCTCTTCTCTTTTGAGGACAGGTATGGCAGAACTGTGCCGAAACCAAATAATTTGCTATATCAGCAAACCATGGAGAGAGTACTGAAATAGAAACTAGGTGTTCATCTGGCAATTGATCATCCACCATCCCTTCTTCACCTGTAGGCAGATCTAGTCTAGATAGAAAATCAGCAACAACATTTTCCTTACTTGGCTTATCAACAATGGTCAAATCAAATCGCTGCAATAAAAGTAACCATCTAATGATACGAGCATTTACATCATGTTTATTCATCAAATACCTAATTGCAGCATGATCAGTATGCACGAATGTTTAATAGCCAATGATGTAGTGTTTGAAGTTTTTTAGGGAATGGACTACAACCAGGAGCTCTTTTTCGGTTACAGTGTAGTTTAACTCTGCCTTGGACAAGTTTTTACTGACGAAATATATGGCATACGGTAGCTTCTCTTCAACTTGTCCTAAGGCTGCTCCTATAGCTTTGTTCGAGGCATTTGTGTGAATGTGGAAAGGTAGGGCCCAGTTTGGACGTCTCAAGATTGGGGCAGCTATCAGATTACCTTTCAAAGCATCCAGAGCCTTTTGACAGTTGTCAGTCCATATGAACTCAGAATCTTCCCAAAAGACCAAACAATGGAGAGGATAGCTTGCTAAAATCTTTAATGAATCTTCTATAATATCCTACTAAGCCTAGAAAACTCTGAACATCTCTTACCTTTTGAGGAGGTGGGACCCTTTGGATGATAGCAATCTTGTTGGGATCCACCTGTAAACCTTGCTGAGAAATTGTATGACCTAGCACGGTCCCTTCAGTCATTAGGAATTCACATTTATCAAGATTGAGGGATAGGTTCATTTCAATACACTTGGCTAAAAATTTCCTCAGGTTAGTCAAAGCTTCTTGGAAGTTAGAACCATAAGGGGTAAAGTCATCCATATAGATTTCCACTGAATCATGAACCAACTCAACGAATATACTCAGTATTGCTCTCTGGAAAGTGGTAGGAGCGTTGCACAACCCAAAGGGAAGGACCCGGTAGGCAAAGGTACCCCATGGACAAGTGAAAGTGGTCTTATCTTGGTCTTTCGGGCTGATTTGGATCTGATTGTACCCACTAAACCCATCTAGGAAGGAAAATAACTTCTTCCTTGCCAGGCCATCTAACACTTGATCTATGAAAGGCAAAGGGAAATGGTCCTTCTTGGTGGCTTTGTTAAGTTCTCGATAATCTACATAGATTCTCCACTTCCCGTTTTTCTTGGGCACAAGCACCAAAGGAGAAACCCATTCACTGTCAGAGATGGGGTAGATGAATCCTGCATCCAACAACTTTTGCAGTTCTTCTTTGACAATGTCCTTAAGGGTTGGATTCATCCTCCTTTGAGGTTGCCTGACTGGTTTACAATCCTCTTTAATGTAAATGTGATGAGTGTAGACTGAATGGTGGACTCCTTTCATCTCCTTATAGCTCCAAGCAAAAGCATCTAAATGGTTGTTCAATAAGCTACATAGCTCTTTCTCCTGAGGTGGATAGGGACGAGTTGATCTTCAAGGTTCTTTTAGGGCAAAATTCCACATTCTTAACTCAGAGAGAGGTCGGATCAGCCACACAGAGATCAACTAAAGCATTGGCTTGGGTTTCTTCCACCAACTCTTCTAATGGAAACACACTGGGGGGTGGATTTTGAATCAAATTCTCAATAAGATCATCCTCGGTTTGAGGACCTCCCCTGGTGGCTTCCACTGTGCACAATGGTGCGAAGTAGACTTCATCCTCATCTTCCTCCTCCAACCAGAGAGGTAAGTCATGTTCTAGCAGAGGTTGGGCAGGAGGCTATAGGACTAGCTGTTTGGACATATGCCAATTTTTGATGGTCATGCTCCCAGCTCGACAACTGATGTAAGCATTTGCAGTAGCTAACCAAGGACTCCCCAAGATGAGGGGATACCCAGTGAGTTTTGCCTTTGGCTGAAGAACCAAGAAGTCAGCAGGGTACTCCCAGGAATCAATGGAGACCATGACATCTTCCAAAATCCCCTCAGGAGTCACAGTGGAGTGGTCTGCCAACTGCAGTACTGTTGAGGTTTTTCTTAGGGAACTATGAAGGTTGAGTTTGAGCATAGTGTCCCTAGTCATTACATTAATGGAAACCCCTAGATCAATCAAGGTGTGGGGGATTATGGTGCCATTGATGTGGACATCGACTATAAGACTCCTAGGGTTCAAATATTTCAGACAGATTACCTGTCCCAACATCAGGTGAGACAGTTGTCCTATGACATTGATAGTTGGGGCATCTCTCTTGCATCTGCCTGGGTGCTTGAAACACTTCTCTTTGATCAACTTGTTGTAGATTGGTACATCTTTTATGGCCTGGAGAAGTGGTATTTTCACACATAACTGTTTAAGTTCTCCCAGAAGTTCAGTTTCTTCTAGGGTTGGTTGCGTGGTTCCAGTTAGTCTCTCAAGAAAGGGTGGAATGGTTTTGGGTTCACTTTCCTGTTTCTCTTCCTCATCCTCCTTAGGAGGAGGTTGGCTATCTGGGAGGACCTTCCTAGATCATAGGTTGATCTCCTGAATCTCCACAGCATAGGTAGGGCATGTTGTTTCTCCAGTATATACCTGCTGGGCCTATCTGTTATTGGGGTTCGGGTTCGGTTGAGCAGGTATCTGGGGTTGTCTTGGAGGAGCAGGAGGTAATGGTTGTGGTTGAGTAGGTAGTGGAGACAAAAGAGCGGGAGGAGAGTAGTATTGGGGCCTCCACCCCTGATGAGGTGCATTCCACTAAGGTTGTGGTTGAGCGTGAGAATAAAACGAGTGAGCAACTGGTTGAGTATGGTATTGAGATGGATATGACCAAGGAGGGGATGTGGACTAGGAAAAATGAGTAGGGGGACCCAAAGAAGGCATGGAAGTGGCTTGATTGGGGTTGTAATAAGTCTGAGATGTCCCTTGCATTCCTTGCTGGTAAGGTCTGGGTCCATGTGGCCTCCTTTGGTTCATGAAGTAGAGTGGTTCAGTGGCTTCTTCAGCCCCTTGGTACATAGCTTTAAATCCAGGCAAGGAAGGGCGCTGATTTGTAGGATGGTCTTCTTCACAGACAAAACACACTTCTATAGAGTGCAATGGACATTTGTTCCTAGGATGCTTTCTAGTGCACTTGGGACAAAAGATGGCCAAAGCCCTTTCGCTTCCTCTTGCTTCTTTTGGATTCACAAGGTGTCCATCTACATGGCAATAGTCTGTCTCATCTCGCTTTTGAAATCTTCCATCTGATTTGAAAATTCATTTTTAAGGAATGAACTAGATAAGAGGGTACTGGCTAAGAGTTGACTTCCCCTACCTCTCTTTCTGGCTGCCCTAGAATGGTTTCTAAACACAGTCTTTATGTCATCATAAGGTAGCTGGTAGATGTCGCCCCCAACCAGCAAATGGAGGGTATCTAGAAGGTCTTCAGGGACTCCTTTGAGCAAAACCAATTTCAGAGACTCGGGGTTAAGTGTGCACCTGGCCCTTTTATAACTGAGTTGAAACCTCTCTTCATAGTCTTCTAAAGATTCATCACTTTCCATGGTCATTCGAAATATTTCTTCCTTTATATCCTTTGACCTGCAGTAGTCCTGATATTGTTGTTAAAGGCTTGCTGCATCTGAGCCCAAGTTGTGATACTGCTTCCAGGAAGCCCCATGAACCAGGGTAGTGCTGTATCCTTGAGGGTAGAGGGAAAGAGTTTCAACTTTTGCTCGTCTTCTGCATAGTCATAAGTTCGAAAAAGGATAGCAAACTCAAACAAGAAGGTATCGGGTCTTCAGTAGTCAATCCATGGAAGTGAGGTAAGGCTGAGGGACTTATGTTTTTCATTTTTGCGTCCCCATTGGTCTCTCGGATGGGAAAGGCAACTTCTATTCTCTCCCTATTTCCCCTACCATTTCTGTTTTCAGCTATGGTCTTAGGAGGAATGGTTTCTTACTCTTCTTCTGTTATAGGATCTTTGTATATCTCTGGAGGTTCACCTATAGGTTCTTTTGGATCATTGCCATCAAAGAAGAGAGAAAGGTGACTTAGTGATGTGGTGGGGGTATTGGGTAGGAATTTTCCTAAATTGTCTCTGTTCCTACGAGGCATGAAAGGAAATCTCTTTTTTGGGTGATTTTTTACACAAAATATGGTCACCATGACTTTCTGTAGTCAGTGTGAGTCTATCACCACTCATACTATCCTCCTTTGCAAGTCTCAAACCTCAGCTCTTCATGTCAAGCTTTAAAAATGAGAGGTGGTCTTTGAAAATCTATAAAACTCTGGTTCCGCACTTTCTCTTACCATTACCTGTGGTCCCGCACCCCTTGGTCATGTTACCTGCGGGCTTGTCCGCTTTGTCTCTAAAGGAGTAGGTGCGGACCCCTGTGAAAGTCAAAAAGGCGCAAGTTTATTCTTAAAAACTCACTTTGGGTTAATTCTAGACGCTTCCAGAAGGAATCTTGACGTGGTTGGTTCACTCCTAGGTGGTTCATGCATCCCATAACTAAAGGAGCTAACCCCCTGATGAGAGGAGCTTATCCCTTTGAAGGAGGGCTCTATCCCTTTGAAGGTGGACCTAGTAACTTCCCTCCTCTGCACTATAAATTAAGGCATTGGGCTGGTTGCTAGGGAGGTTGAAAGCTGAACATTTTTTAGGGTAAATGCTATTGGAATTGAGACTTCCTAGTTAAGCTTGAGAGGAGAGATTACATACCTTTTGGCTTCTTTGGGAAGAGAGTGAAACTTGTCAAAGTAGAGGAGATTCTTGCTGGACCCTGGGAGGAGCTTGTACAACATCAAGGCACCAAGGTTGTAAAGTTCTTCTTTGATTAAAGTTAATACAATCAAATTCATTTTTCTCAATAAATTGTCTTCTATGGTTTATTTCATGAATTCCTTGATCATCATGATAAATATGGTTTATTATATTGGCTATGCAGGTGCTATTTAATATGTGTGCTTGTTTGTGTTTGCAGATTCTTTAAAAGGGAGCTCATTTGGATCAACGGAGCGTGGTTTCCACAAACTAGCACTGGACCTGAGGTAGGCTTGAAACACCTATAACCTTTATTTATAAATCACATATTTAGAGAAAGATAGAATTTGTTTGGTTTGTTTGTCGCTAGATATCCATAGATACTAGGGAGATCGGTCTTGTCCGCAAGAACGATTTATCCGCTCGACAAAATGGCGACTCAACTGGGGACTTGAATTTTTGGTTTTTTCCTTTGCTTTTACTTTGACTTGAGAAACTATTCTCTGTTTCTGGTTTTTGCTTGCTGTGTGGGATTGGGTAGGTTTTTAGATTTTGAATTGTTTTTTGTTTTTCACGTTTTTGAGAGTGGACCGCACCTACTGTTTGTAACACAGTGCGGACATACCCGCACTGTCCCTTTACTACACAGTGCGGTACCGCACCTGGTTCTACCAGGGGACTGCGGACCCTGTCAACATTTTGAAATACTTAAAATATTTTCATTTAGTTAAGCTTAGGATTTGTTTATATGTTTTAGCCTCTGCCCAGATCTGCACGTGTCTTGTCAGAAACTTTTCGTAGGTTAATTCCATTGGCATTTAGGTTTTAGGTGAATTTCTAGAAGCTTTGTGTGCCTGGCTTGATTTTTGTTTGGTCTTTGTAGTAACTCAGAGTTTAGAAGCCTTAGAAACCTCAGATCACTTTGGTTTTTGCTGGTCTTCTTATGAGTCTGACCGATTTGTAAAATCTGCCTTTGTTGAGGAATACATCTCGTTTTTCTCTTTGCGAAGCTTCGAAAGAACTTGTTTTGAAAGTTTTGGATTTCATTTTTAAAAAAGAAAACAAAAGCTGGTTGTTTTTTGATTAATTTGTGATTCTGGACAAATTAGTCCTTAGTTTGCTCATAACTAAGTAAAAAATCCTTGAAAGGAAATCTTGTAAGCTTTTACTTCAATTAGCTTTTTAGAATTTATAGATCTCAAGATTAGATTTTTCAATAGTTTTGAGTGTTTTATAAAAATTAAAAAAAAAAAAAACTCTTTTGAAAAAAGTTTGTTTTTGTAGTATTTGAGTGTTTGAAAAGAAAGGGAAATTTTCGTGAGCATAACTAGTTGTCTCGTTTTTGAGTTTATTGGAAAAGACAAAAAGTTCTTCTTTTCATTTGATTGTTAAGGAAAGATTTGTTTTTACAAGCATTTGCATTCTCAACTCTTTCTTTAGCTAGAAGTTCATTGAAGAAAAAGGATTGTTTATCATCTTAAGTGCATTTTTAGTGTTTTGGAGTTCAGTCTTCACACCATAAAGTTTCATCTCCGCACCTTTTGACTTAAGAAAAAACCAATAAAAATAACACTTAAAGTAAAATCTATCTAGCAATATTTTTATTTCTAGGGCTCTTTATCACCAACATATCTTAGGCTAGTATCTTGGAGTAGGGAGTAATTAACTCTCCAAGATAGTAAAACAAACAAGTAGCTGTATCTTGCGGTAGGAGATAAATTCCAATTGTTACATCTATGCTATGGGAAGCTCCTCTTAAAGGAGTCAAGCACGAGGTCATATCCGAACTAGTGGGGTAATCAATCCTTCCTCATTGGGAACGATAGCAGATATACACGTATTAAAAACGGTAAACCTCGGATTAACCATTGTCGAGGAGCCTGGGGTAACTTGTTGGTAAACCTTGGATTATGTCAAGGAGCCTTCAAGGGGATTGAGCTTGCTACTCTGCCCTTGCGTGTGTATCGGATCACAGACTGTTCCCCCAGGTATATTTGTTTCCGTTGGTAACCATAGTGACCATAATCTATAGGATTCTTTCCTAAGGTGACGGTGGAGGGAAGATCCCACTGTACCTGGAGCAGACGTCGACTAGAATCACTTTTATTTTCTGGGGGGTTCTCTTCACTCGAGACGGTTTAGTGGAGAAACTTGCGCCAGTCTATTCATTAAGCAGGTTGCCGTGGTAACTGTTCCAACCGCCATTTCTGTATTGAATTCTGCGACGTTGCATTTCATCACCAACTAGTGTTTTCGGTACGGAAAGTTACTGTTTGTGTGTGGTTTGACCTCCTAGATTCTTTAGGCATGTCATTCAAAATTGTTTGGTTCTTTAGAGACTTTAGGTGGTTTTCATTGAGATTTTTCTTTGTTTGCGTGTGAAGTAATTAAAATATTTAATCGTGGCTGAATTACCGAGGAAGTCCTGTAGACTTCAGGGACAACCTCTTGAGTTTTCACCAAGCCAGCTTGAAGGGATACGAGCCCTTGTAACTCCTAGTGACAGTAGAGTTGGGTCACCTGAAGAAGGAGAGTCTTCTTTAGTTGTACATCCTGATTATCAAGTTCAGGCACCAGAGTATATTATTGAACCTGTTTCATTTTCCGAAGCTACTGGTAGTTTTTCTTCTACTAGTGAATTAGCTGAGGAACCTGAAATTTCTGAACCTGAAACTGAACCTACTGCTACTCCATCATCAGGATTTGCCTCTCCAACTTCCAGTGGTCCTGGTTCACCCAGGTAGAAAGAGTCATTACCCAAAATCTTTCTTCTGGACTTATTGCTATTGAAGAACTTGTTACTTTGGAAGAAGGTATACCTATCATTGAAAATCAACCAGCTATAGAACTTAGGGAGTGTGAATCGATCTTTTACAGTCCACCTAGGAGGGACGCTTGGTATCTTTCATTGACCAATTTTTTGGAAAAACCGGGACTAAGTTTTTCACCAGCTCGCATTCCTTTTCATCCAACACCTAGAGTTTATTATCCTCCTTTGAATATGTCGAAACAGTCATCCATGTTTTCTCAATCTCCAGAAACATTTTTATATGGCGGTCCTTCTGTTCCCTCTGGGTATCAGTCACTTACTGGTACTTTTTCGAGAGCATCTCCTCAGCCTGTTGAACAAGGGTTATTAACTGGTAATAACGGAACTAAACCGTTGAGTGTAGAAGATATTCTTATGATGTCAGGTACCATTCCAAATCCGCAACCTCAAGGTGGCCAGTTACCGCCTGGGGGGCAGCCTCAAGGTCCTCAATTATCGCCTGGGGGGCAACCTCAAGGTACCCAATTACCACCTTGGGGTCAACCTCAAGGACAATACATACCTCAGGGACAATACTTTCCTCAGGGTCAACCCCAGACTCAGTACGTACCTCAAGGTCAACCCCAGTATCAATATATGCCTCAAGGTCAACCCCAGTATTAGTACGTGCCTCAAGGTTATCAACCTCAAGGTCAGTACCCAACCCAAGGTTTCTAACCACCTTCAGGTCAATCATTTATCCAAGGAGCTGGAAATGTACCTTTAAATTATCAACCCTACCCTCAACCCGGTTATGGTCCTCAATATGCTCAACCTTCTATGGGTCCATACCCCGGAATGAACTTAATGTGGGATCCATCTCAATCTCAACAGATCTTACAACTAAATGTGCAGTTGTCATCTCAATCTAGACAACCCTTGGTTTCTGGTTCAACCCAACAACCTGTCCAGCCTACTATTCAAACTTCTGCACCTTCTGTAGTTTCTCAGCCTGGGCCTAGTTCGCATCGAACTCCGCCTCAAACGACTGCTGCAACTGCTGCAACATTTGTTCCATCCACCCCACCTACTTCTGGAGTATCGGAAGCTTTGGTTTCTACTGTTCCTGCATCAATTCATCAAGCATCTTTACCTCAGTCTGGACCCACAATTCAGACTTCGGTTCAAGTGCCTATAGGACAACCTGGTCCAAGTACGGTTGTCACAAGTCAACCTCAATTTACTTATCAACCGCACCAGGGACAATACCAATTCGGTCCTGCTGTGCAGAACCCAGTCTATCAGTATCAACCGTACCCTAGATATACTTATCAGGAACCTCAACAACCCCAGTATGGTCCGGTTAATCCTGGTTTTCCGGGAGGATATAATATCCCAAATGCAATTCCAATTCCTAGTTATCCTGGATATCCTCCTTCTGGGGCTGATCTCATGACCCAGGGTTTAGAGACCCTAATCATCAATTACCATTTATTGAAACTTTGGACTTGCCTGATTTGTCGCGCCTTACGAACGATCCGATTAATTATCTTCTATTTTGGCCACCAATGCCAAATAAGTTGCCCAGTGACATCCCAAAGTTTGAAGGTAAATTAGGAGAGGATCTGTTGAACCATGTGATGACTTATCACCTCTGGTGTGCATCTAACTCCATTTCAGATGATTCAATTCATTTACGGCTTTTTCAACACACTCTAATTGGTCTTGCGGCCAAGTGGTACATTGAGTTACCGCGAGCCTCTTTTTATAATTTTAGTAAGCTAGCTACTTCGTTTTTAACTCATTTTCAGTTGCCAGTCAGATATGAAAATGACACGAAATTATTAACTTCATTAAAATAGTCAACGTCCACTTACATTTCAGATCACATTCATGAATGGAGACATCGATGACATTTAGTGAAAGTTTTTATTCCGGATCAAATCTTAGCAGAATGGTTTGTTAAATCATTACTACCTAAAATCACTGAGGATGTAGCTAAGGCAGGAGTCGTTACTGAAGAGCAAGTAATTGCTCAAGCTCAATACCTTGACCTCGTTTATACGCAGTCGGGTACGTTACACGAGAAAATCCCCGACCTTCCTAAACAAAATCAAATAACTACAGCTCCTTCAGGGTCTCATGCCGCTGATGGTATGATTGGTACAGTTAATACCAAAAGTAAGAAGAAATCTTCCAAGAATTCTTCTCCTATCATAACTTTACCAGATTCCCCGACAGGAGACTCTTCCACGGAAATTTCTGCCGATATTCATGTTGTAGAGTCATCTACGGCCAAATCAAAATCCGATGGTAAAAAGAAAGGGAAGAAGAAAAATAAAATAGATAAAAATTCGAAAGAGAAACCAGAAAAAAATGGAATCTACTGATGAGAAACGCAAACCTCGTTATCCTTGTCTCATTTGTGACGAAGAGCATTTTACAAGAGACTGCCCTCATCGCACTGAGGTTGCGAAAATCGTCAAAGGTTCTCAAACGCCTGCTGTTTTGAAGGATCCTTTTCCTAGTCAAGACAGTAAGATGATAGGTTCTTCCTCAAATGCCTCAGAAGAACCCATAATGATGATGTCCCATGTTAGGATTGCGACACGATCACAAGATTATGGAAGTAAAAGTCCTGTTGGTGGTAAGGAAGCAGAATCTTCTAATTCGAACCCATAAACTTCAACTCCCAGTTCCAATCCACTACAGATCGAGAAACCTAACCCAGACTTAGTAATCAAACCTCCCGCCAAGGGTATACTTCGAAAGTCAGCTTTCAATCCACATGCGACAGTTTCTCAGAACTATAACATTGTTGAAGATTTGGCTATTTCACCTTCAACAATGTCGGCTTTGGAGGTGCTGCAATCATGTCTAGCACAGTGTAAATTGCTATTGTCGGCTATAGGAGTTGTTTATATTCAGGACTCGAACCTTATAATCTTCGATTTAGAAAATATTACACCTCGCTTACCTGATCAAATGGCTTTCCAGATTCCAGTGTTCGTAAAAAACAGACCTTGCTATAGGACTATAATTGATGAGGGAGCTTCAACGTGTATTATGTCGATCCAGTGTTGGAGATCGCTTGATTATCCTACACTTAACCAATCCCCAACGATTCTAAAGGCTTTTGACGGTCGTGGGTTCCATCCTTTTGGCATTATACAGGATTTACCTATAGGGGTTGAAGGAAAAACTGTTAATCTAGATGTGGAAGTGGTTGATGCCCCTCTAGATTACAACCTTCTCTTGGGTTGTAGTTGGTCTTACGCTATGACTGCTGTTGTTTCATCGGTCTTTTGGCTTATAAAGTTTCCTCATAATGGAAAGATCGTAACTATAGACCAGCTAAATTAATTTTCATCCAACCCAACCTCTTCTGAAAGTATCCAGCATGTCGGAAAAACAACTATCCCTTATAAGGATGTTGGAGTAGGACTAGTTAAAGATTCTGGTTTACTGACCCTTCTTCAACTGAAATTGACTTAATGAATGTGGTCCATGAAGAATCACTTTCAATATCAGACTCAGATTCAACAACGTTTTCCGAACTTGTTCACACTGATGAGCAAATTCATGAAATCTTGTTTGTTGATGATTTACCATGGGAAGATCTTCATCATAGATCTTCGTTTTTACCTAAGATTGATCGTTTTGAAAATGATTTTTCATCTATTTTTACAACTGATTATGTCAAGGAACCTCAAAATCCATTGAAAAATCCTGATTCTGAGTTAAATTTGGGAAATACTTCTCGAACTATTCCTATTGACATTGCGGTTAAGCCTGGAATTGTTGAAAACATTCATATAGGTGCCTCTTGTACAGAAAATGAAATTCAAACATATAAGGCCCTATTTCAAGAATTCCGCGACGTGTTTGCCTGGTCATATGAGGAAATACCAGGAATTGACCCAGCAATTGTTGTTCATGAAATCAAAACTTACCTGGATGCTAAACCCGTTCGGCAACGTTTGCGTCAGATCCACTCGCGAAAAGCTGCTGCTATTAAAGCAGAAGTTGAAAAATTACTTAAAGCAGGTTTCATTTATCCAATTCCCTTAACGGATTGGGTATCGAATATTGTTCCTGTTAACAAAAAGCAAGGAATGATAAGAATATGTATCGATTATAGGGATATTAATCGAGCCTGTCCAAAAGACAATTACCCAACTCCCTATATCGATCAAATCACTGATGATTGTGCTGGCAGTGAAATATTCTCCTTCATGGATGGTTTTTTCGGTTATAATCAAATAAATATTTACCTGCTGATCAACCAAAAACGACTTTCATTTGTCCATGGGGGACATTTTCTTATTGCAAATTACCTTTTGGGCTCAAGAACGCCGGCGCAACTTTTCAAAGGGCCATGTCTTACGCGTTTCATGACATCAAGCACATTGTGCAACCCTATTTCGATGATTTACCTGCTCATTCATTACATCAAGCCGATCATCTCATCCATTTACGAGCAATCTTTATGAGGCGTAGGCATTATTGAATTAGGTTGAATCCACACAAGTGTGTTTTCTGTATAGAAACGGGTCGGTTACTAGGATTTTTTGTTTCGAAAGCCGACGTTTGTGTCGATCCCTCGAAGGTTGAAGTCATTGTCAAATTGCCTCCTCCTTTGACTCTTTGCCAACTCCAAAGTTTGCAAGGGAAAGCAAACTTTTTATGCCGATTCATTCCTAACTACGCCGAGATAACAAAGGGTTTTACTAGGTTGTTGAAACAGAAATCTGCATTCTTTTGGGATGAGATAGCCGATAAATCTTTTGATGCACTAAAACACGCATTGACCCATGCACCATTATTGCATCCTCCCAACTACAACCAGGACTACTTTTTTTATCTCGCCGCCTCGCATTCCACCATCGGAATGGTAGTAGTTCAGGAAGATGAATTCGGTAGTGAACATGTGATATATTACCTTAGTCGAACCTTAAATCCAACTAAGCTAAAATATTCACATGTGGAGAAATTGGCCTTGGCAGTTGTTCAAGCTGTCGAACGTTTTCGTCATTACATTTTACTACGCAAAACTACTGTAATTTCCGATTGCAACCCTATGATCTATATTTTGACCAAACAATTGCTAGGGGGCAAGTATTCCAAATGGATTGTTATCCTGCAGGAATTCGACTTGGAGTTTGAAAAATCTAAGTCAAAGAAATCTTTAGTTTTTGCGGAGTTGATGTGTGACTTCCCGCGTGCTGATACCGAAACTGTGGCGGAAGAGCCCATTGCGGACAAATCCTTGTTTCTAATCAGCACTCTTGATCCATGGTATGGAGATATCATAGTTTATCTCCAAACCCAATCCTTTCGGCTAAAATTTCAAGAACTCAGCGTCGGAAAATATGATTCCAATCCCAACAATTCAAAATTATTGGAGATACACTTTATCATCGTGGGGCGGACTCTGTTTTCTGACATTGTTTAACTCATGAGGAAGCTGAAAGGGTTCTAAATGACTGTCACTCTTGAGCATGTGGCAGTCATATGTCTGGGTTTGCCACAACCCAAAAGATATTGCGCGCTGGCTATTTCTGGGCGTCTTTATTTAAAGACTGTATTAATGCGGTTCGAAAATGCCACAACTTCCAAATTTTTGATCGAAAGATGCACGCTCCACCTGCTCCTCTCCACCCTATAATTGTCGTCGGTCCTTTTGCGAAATGGGGTATCTATTTTATTACATGTAACCCTCACTCGGTCGGGGGCATGCGTATATCATCCTTGCGGTAGATTATTTTACCAAGTGGGCCAAGGCGATGCCTACATTTTCGACAGACTGCAAAACTGCTGCGATTTTTGTTTTCAATCATATAATTGCTAGGTTCGGTGTTCCACAAGCGATTATCACTGATCATGGGTGTCATTTTCGAAATATTATGATGACTGAACTAACATACCAACTTGGCCTGTGTCACGATAGTTCAACTCCATATTATCCACAGGCTAATGGTCTGGTTGAAGCCATCAACAAAGTTCTAGTCATTATGATCCGACGAATCATTGGGATTCATAGGTCGAATTGGCATAACATGTTATTTTCAGTGCTTTGGGCATATCGAACCTCAGTAAAAACATCAACCGGTTTCACTCCTTTCCAACTAGTTTATGGTTTGGAAGCTGTGTTACCCATTGAATGCGAAATACCATCATTGCAAATGGCCATAGAATTACTTCCAGCCACTTCCGAAGAGGAGAAACATTTGTTGTACTTGGCTCAGCTAGATGAGAATCGATGTGATGCTGCACTAGCAATCGAAACTCATTCCAAACGTATTAAAGCTTAGTATGATCGAAATGTTACACCTCGTAATTTTTCGGAAGGAGACTTAGTCTTACTGTACGATCAAGCAAATGATAAGTTAGGTGCTGGAAAATTCGTACCCATGTGGCATGGTCCTTATGTTGTTAAGTGAAAGCTGGCAAAAGGGGCCTATGAATTGGTAGACTTTGACGGAGTCTCTTTAGGTAAACCCATAAATGGTCTTTACCTAAAGAGATATTATGCTTAAATCTGGGTGTGGAGATTTTAGTTGGGTTAGTTTTCTTTCTATCTGGTGTGTTTTAGATTAAAAAGTGTGCTTAGCTTAGAGAGTGTTTTTGTCATTATTCCTGCTTATCTCGATTTTACTCTTGATATTGCAGATGTCAACGTCTCTCCAAACATACATTGGTTTTGCTGATGGTGCTTGTCGTAATACACGGAAAATTTCTTCCACAGCTTGGGTTATCTATTCGCTCTCTGATGAGTTGGTATCTATGCATGGGGTAAGCCTCGGTCAAACAACGAACAACATTGCAGAGTATAGTGCAGTGATTGAGTTATTATTTGAATCCATCTCATTTGGGATTCGAAGTTTGATTGTGAGGTTAGATTCTGAACTCGTTGTATTTCAGCTTAATAGAGTGTATGCCATTAGAAATCCAATGTTATTGAGATTATTTTTGAGAGTTCGTCTCTTGGAACGTGAATTTGACTATATTGAATATCAACATATTCCAAGATATTTAAATACATTAGCATATGCAATTGCTTCTCGAATGTTAAGTAGACATTTGCAATAATCAAACAAGTAAATTTAAAAACATTCCATAACATGTTTTGCAAGATAACCGATAATAGTGATATAACATAGCATAGAAGTGTGTCAAATATACATCGTCTTCGATCATAGGTTGAAAAACACCTTATGATCGGAAAAAATGATAGGACAAAAGGCAAAAATGTCATATGAGTCTACAACAGGTGATCATCCTATCATTGGTGATGATCACGATAAGAAACCACTGTACGGGCCACCCTACAAAGGAACCTCCTGAAAGGTCCTGTGACTCCAATCACATAGCGCTGTAGCCTAAGAGGAATGTCATCTATGCTAGTCTCTGGAATGTCTGCTGTCAAACGATCTAGATGGTTTTCCAATTCGGCCAAGGTCTTTGTAGATTCGTCCCGTGGGGCTGGTGCTGCTACAACTGGTTGTTTCCTCTCATAGGGCCGGAGAGTGGCTGGTCGCCGTGGACCTACATCTGCATTTGAAACTTTTTACTATCAATTTTGGGACGATTTAAAAACAAAAAAAAATTTAAATTAGAAAAATGTTGAAAATAATTTTACCTGAGTCATCCCATTGCTCTCCTGGTGGAAGAGCCATGTCTGGGTCACCACGATAATCCATCCCAGCATAAGGAAAATCCTGAATAGCAAAAAATTTGTTCTCCAACCAATGAAAATACTCAGGAGGAAATCGAACAACTTCTGAACCCTCCTCAGGATGACGGGCCATAATTGCAACCCAACGCATCAGTTTGGGCTCTCGGGGAAGTCCAGCTCCAACGGAAAGATGCTGTGGGACCAACATTGGGACCCTCTCTAGACCAAAGCTCACAACTAAGAAACCATATCCAAAGTTTTTCAGTTGTCTGTTTTTTGCTCTAGTCAGTTGGCCTTTTACATTAGCCAACACAGCTTCGCACCAGTTGAAGATGGTGCCCCGAAAGCAGTCTACTGCCATCCGCATTTGGGATCCAGTGGCCATATGTAGTGCTGCGCTTCTGCAGAGCCTGGTGACAGTAAATGCAATCACTTTGAGTTCAGGATGGGAGATGGTTTTGATATCAATCCCTTTGTCCTTGGTTTGGTCATTATAAAACTCTAGCCGGAGGCTATCGGCAGACTAACCACCTGGCCTAGCCCTGAATAGAGTCAATTGTTCACCTCTCTTAGGCAAACCAGTCAAAAAGTAAATGTCTTCCGGCTCCATTTCGAGCTGGTGGCCACCAATAAAGAAACACTGGTCTTGTACATTCCACCTGTCTACCAGCCACTGCAAAAAGTCCACCTGGGCCCTCATGCCAGGTATGGCCCAGAATTTGAATAAACCGCATGCCTTCAATGCATCAATCGAAGGTTGATGATTAATCACGGCGAGGTCCACATCCTCGTGCTCTCGTTCCCACCAGTCAAGCATGGTGTATACCCTACATTCAAAGAAAAGGCATATTAGAATATCTTAAATCATAGTTTCTGGGCAAATATTGGAAAATTTGGATTTTTAAAACATATGCTGCGGGGACCGCACTCTATAAGTTAGAGACAGTGCGTAGGTCCGCACTCTACCTAAACAGCGGGTGCAGGCCCCTGACTTTTTTTTGCATGCGAAAAAGTCGGGGTCCGCAGGTTTCGCATGCTGCGCCTGCGGACCCCCGCGAGCGGACCTTTAAACAAAATTTTTCCTTAAAAATCAAAATATAAACCTAAAAACAAAATTTCAAATGGTTGAAATGCAAGAGTAAGGTGATGTGGATTACTTGGAGGTGACGGTGTTTGATTCCAACGGACGGATTTTCCGCAATCTTCACGGGAAGTTTCTTACCCAAAAGCTCTCTTTCTCACTCTGAAGTCAAACGGTAAAAATGAATTTACAAAAGCCCTTTTTATAAGCTTTTTTGAATAAATGAATTTGTAATTTGTTTATTTTTCACTTTAAAGAGGTAACTTTTGGAGCATTTTTATTCATTTTAAACAGGTATGAGTAATGTTTGAGTTTTTGTGCAGGATAACGAATTTTTCAAGCAAAATTGATCATTTTCGACAAAAAACATTAGAGTCACCTTTAAAGCTCTTTTATGACTCCTAAAATATGAAAAGATTGCCGAGTTTTTCTTTTTAAGCTCGTTAAAACGGAATTAAAAAGACGGTCCACTTACAGCTCTTTTTTGACCGTAAAAACATGAAAAGATTGCCAGATTTTTGTCGTTTCAAATTCGATAGTGGTTATAAAACGACGTGTCATTGATCACTTTTTTACTTTTTCAGATCAGAAACACTAATTATGAAAAGTACTCCTTGATCGTAATGGTCAAGCGGTTCTCTCAAGTATTATTTTATACTTTTTCAGACTTGGGAGACAAAAATTTACGAAAAAGGACAACCATGGAGTTTTCTTAAGTTTTTTTAGACTCCCTAAAATTGAAAAACGGCGAGTTTCTCCTATACTGGACTCGTTAAAATTTTAACAGTAAAGGACCTGTTCAATTACAAACAGGAATGGACCACTCCTTCTTAGGGTTCGAATTTAAACTAAGTTGGACTCATCCGAAGGATGAACTTATAATCAAGCAAATGTTATTCTCCTCAAGCTTGTCAAAAATAAAAAGGTACTTGCCAGAAATGGTGTGTGAAAAGAGAGAAAAATGAACCTGCTTATCATACTTTGTGTCTCAGAAAAACATTTAACCACTCTTGAACACGACACTTTTTGTTCACCTGGGTTGGGAAATCCTTTGCCTAACAGTTAATCAAACCATATTGAAAGTCTTCATCCAGTTTCTGGGTATTAGCTTTGGGTCAATTGTCACCAAACCATCTGCAGTGTCGTTATGTGTTCAAGAGGTTAGTGCAAATAAACCATTCATCTGCAAAATATCTGTCATCCATCTTGACCATCCCTGAGTCAGTCCTTGCAACTATATTTATTCAAACTTGATCTATGATTTCGTGTTGTGGGCTTGCCTACGACGGATTGCTTTCTATCGACTTCAGCTCATTATCTAGAAAGATGATCTAGAAATCGTCAGTACCTTGGGATCTACATGCCTCAATGGCAGGTTTCTCGCCTTGGACGATAGGTTGCACCATTGACCTTCGATCAAAGGATTCCGTGACATGTTCGACATCAACACATCTATTCATATTTCATGGATTGTACTGAGTACTTTGAGAGCTATTAACATTAATGGTGGTTTCTCTCACACTTGTTAACAGTTTACATCATTGACTGGTAATCAAGTCGTTTCTACTATGTTCGACTTCAACACATTCATTCACATGGATAGAATCATACTATTTCGGGAAGTAGAAATCAAGACCTTGGATCTAGTTTCCACCATCCAGGCTGCGAGGAATTTTGTATTCATTATACAATGGACTATTCATAAACAGATGGCTGCGCCCATACTGTGTCTACATGAGTCTATACTTGTGATGTATTGCAAGATCATTCCTATATCAGAGCAGTTTAGTTAGTTTTCTAGTCAGTTTTGATCTGAGTATGGGAATGCCTACCTCAGCGATGATATGATCTCATATATATATTTTGTATTGAATGTTTTTACAGGTTCCAACCAGGCTCTCCACAAGATGATCCTCAAAATGATAAAGTACTTCACTCTTCTTAGATGATAAATGAAATCCTCATCTACTACAGACTTCGCACTTTAGGGGGCAATCTGTTACACAAAATATTGTCACCATGACTTTCTGCAGTCAGTGTGAGTCTATCACCACTCATATTGTCCTCCTTTGCAAGTCTCAAACCTCAGCTCTTCATGTCAAGCTTTAAAAATGAGAGAAAGTCTTTGAAAATCTATAAAACTCTGGTTCTGCACTTTCTCTTACCATTACCTGTGGTCCCGCACCCCTTGGTCATGTTACCTGTGGACCTGCCCGCTCTGTCTCTAAAGGAGTGGGTGCGGACCCCTGTGAAAGTAAAAAAGGCGCAAGTTTATTCTTAAAAACTCACTTTGGGTTAATTCTGGACGCTTCTAGAAGGAATCTTGACGTGGTTGGTTCGCTTCTAGGTGGTTCATGCATCCCATAACTAAAGGAGCTAACCCCTTGATGAGAGGAGCTTATCCCTTTGAAGGAGGGCTCTATCCATTTGAAGGTGGACCTAGTAACTTCCCTCCTCTGCACTATAAATTAAGGCATTGGGCTGGTTGCTAGGGAGGTTGAAAGCTGAACATTTTTGAGGGTAAATGTTGTTGGAATTGAGACTTCCTAGTTAAGCTTGAGAGGAGAGATTACATACCTTTTGGCTTCTTTGGGAAGAGAGTGAAACTTGTCAAAGTAGAGAAGATTCTTGCTGGACCCCGGGAGGAGCTTGTACAACATCAAGGCACCAAGGTTGTAAAGTTCTTTTTTGATTAAAGTTAATACAATCAGATTCATTTTTCTCAATAAATTGTCTTCTATGGTTTATTTCATGAATTCCTTGATCATCATGATAAGTATGGTTTATTATATTGACTATGCTGGTGCTATTTAATTTGTGTGCTTGTTTGTGTTTGCAGATTCTTTAAAAGGGAACTCATTTGGATCAATGGAGTGTGGCTTCCACAAACTAGCTCTGGACCTGGGATAGGCCTAAAACACCTATTAACCTTTATTTATAAATTGCATAAGTAGAGAAATATAGAATTTGTTTGGTTTGCTTGTCGCTAGATATCCATAGATACTAGGGAGATCGGTCTTGTCCGCAAGAACGATTTATCCGCTCGACATGATTTTTGTTTCTTTTTTCTGCTTGTACCTGCAAAAAACTGAAATCTAACTTGCTGAAATGAAATTGAAGAATTGAAATGAAAGCAGGAAATGCTAATCTACGCTTGATGAAATGAAATTGCGGAATTGAAATGAAAACAGGAAATGCTAATCTATGCTTGTTGAAATGAAATTGGGGAATTGAAATGAAAGCAAGAAATGCTAATCTACGCTTGCTGAAATGAAATTGTGGAATTGAAATGAAAGCAGGAAATGGTCTAATCTACTTTTTCAGAATTGAAATTGCAGAATTGAAATGAATCAACTACTCTACCCTTGCTGAAATAAACTACTTTAGCAGAAGGTTGCAGTAGAAAGTAGAAGAAAAGTAGTAATCACAAAATACTCTAACGCTTCCTCGGCAATAGCGCCAAAAAGGTGGTGAGCTCCAGTATTGCAGCAATGATGCTGCAACTCCTGGGACCCCCTACTTTACTTTTATCAACCCGGTAGTTCGTAACAAACTTGGAAGCGACGGTGCTATATGCACAAGTACTAGCTCTGCAGGCTGTCACTTGATCATCTGGCACAAGTTCGCTAGGAGCTCAAGCCAACTTCTATGAGTTCTCAGAAGAAGCTTTTAACTGTGATGGAAGCAAGCTAACTCAAAAGTGGCTAGTCTACTTGCAGAAAGAAGATGAAAGCTGATAGGAAACACAAACCCTAGCAAACCCTAATTTTACCGACTAACCCTACTTGTGCAAGAAAAGAGGTGTAAACTACTGAAATGGATGAAATTACTATTGAGAAGGTAAAATGCATGTGTTTAAGCTACTTCTGAAGAAAATTATGGAAAAATCATCTTTTTGTACTTTTGAGCAATTTTATGCAGAATTATTATGCTTGTGTTTTAACTATTTGTGACTGTGCAGAGATTTAGAGGCAAAAGGAAATGGAGTGGGCGTTTGCAGGAGCTTGGGAAGGTGTGGAGAGGACCTAAGGAGTCCCTAGCACCCTTCTGGAGATTTCCACCGTGACCAGACTTTGAAAAATCGCTCGCATGAACTTCTACAGGAGGCTGCAGGGGATCTACAGGAAATTCTACAGGAAGTTCTATAGGAAGTGGCCGAAAGTGGTTTTTAGAGCGTTGGAGGTGGAAAAACGGTGGGAAAGTGGAAATGAAGGATGGATAGAGATGTTAAAGGGTCTAGGACCTTGTAAATGAAGCTCAGGAGTGAAGAATATGGTTGGATTTGTTCAAAGGTGAAGGAAGCAATGTTGCACAAAAATGTAGAAATTAGGGCAAGTTGGGAAAGTATGGTGAATGAGTGAAGGCAAACTTGAGAGGGAGACTGGAGCAAGTTTTATGATGGAGGAAGGATAGGCTGGAGTGTCTTACAGGTGCTCTGTACACTTCTTTCAAAACTGACCCAATCAAAACTATGAAAATAGAGTTTTACCTATTTTGACCTAATTCTGACCTAAAAAACAGAAAAGTGATGAAAAAAACCTTATAGACAAGAATTTAGGCAAGAAAGCTATGGAAACTGAGCAAGAATATATCTAAGCATGAAAACACAACTGATATCAACTTTTCCAACTCAAAATCTAACACTACAATTACATTGGAAGGCAAAAACAGTGTTTGTGGCAGCAAGAGTGCCTTGGTATTAATTCATGGTCCCAAGGAGGGAGAAAGGAGATCCAGGCCTGCTTGGTAGCCTTTTTATGGATCTTTTCTGCTATCAAACTATCAAATCAACCTGAAGCAAGAACAACTATCTTAATCATCAAAAACAACCTAAGTAACAAAGCAAGATTTAACCTAAATAACATAAATTATTCTATGAATGCAATAAAAACACATAGAAGTACACAAAGGAGGCACTGGGCACTTGGGTTGGGCCTAAACCCAAGAGATACAACCCCCTAGGAAAGATCAATGCTGGTTCAAAGCTGGATTCATCTTCATTGATAAAAAAAATAATAGTTACATCACAAAACTGTCTGCAAAAGGAGCTCGAAACTGAGCTGAATACAAGGCTGCACTAAAGTGTGAAAATAGACTATCAAATGGCTAAACTACTAAGGCTTGAAGCCTTCCTATTTATGCAAGTGAGGACTCCCAACAGTCCTCCTAAACTTTAGGAACTCGGCTGCCCAAAATTGCAGATAACAACCACTTCACTAGACCTGCTCGGCTGCCGCTTGAAATCATCTTTGGTGGGCTGATGAACTTCGAGTTGTTGATGGAGAACTCGAGGAAGGGGTCATTTAGTGCAGGAGAAACTTCTCCTATAAATCCTCAGCCTTGTTTCTTCGAGTTTGGCTGCCAATCTGCTCATAAATGCCTGGTCTTGGTCAAAAAATGTCCAAAAATATGCAATAAACACGTATTATACTTTGTGGTAAAGCGACTATTCCCATTCACTCAATTAACATAAATATATTCAAAAGCATGCATAAAACTATGGAGAATGGTGGATTAAATGAGAATAATAGGCAAAATGAGCCCATATAGTTACCCATTTCTAGGGCTCATCAATATTGTACTTAAATTATGCATCTCTTAATGATTTGCTGGAAAAAGAAATAGGACACTCTTGGTTATGCCCATTTTTATGGAGCAGCACTTTATAAATGGTATGTTCAGATGCGAAGGAAGAAACCAATAATTCCTTTGAGAAATCTAGAATTATTAGAACAAGTGTCTATGTTAATGCATGTTATAGAAATATTTGGGCACAACAACCCCAAACCTATATGTCGATGTATTAGGGCTCATCAACCCCTAAAAGAGTTGTTTCATACCCTAAAGGAACATAGTCATCTGAATACATCATTCCCCAAAAGTTCCATCTGAGAAACCATCCAAAAATTTCCTAAATTGAACCATACTGAGTGGTACACTGCCAGGGTGTGATGCTTACTATTTAGGCCTTCTATAGGGTGCGATGGGCGAGGATGGACAAATGTCCGAGACAGTTTGTTAAGTGGATGCTCATGGAATCTTCCAGAAACTTTTCCTGTGCCACTTGCCTCCCTGAATTCACCCAAGGATGAATAAGGGATCTAAAACCTTCAGTTATGCCTTCTCTTGTGGAACCAATTGTAACAAGTGGAATGATACTAATCAAACGCCATGGATGACTCACACCCTTGCACACATCTATAAATGGACCCCTCATCCAAGAGATCTAGAGGCTGAAATGTTGTGAATTGCAAGTAAGTGCTGATAGTTTGTAATTGGGGAGAGAGCATTGTATTCTTGTTGGAGTGATCTTGCTATTTCATGAGGTGAAGAAGGATTGAAGCTGGGAGGATGATGCTGGATTAGACAACTAGGTTGTAATTCTCCCTTCTATCAATAAAGCTCTTAAAGTTTTCTCCCATATGATTGTGCAATTGTGAATGTTATCATTTGCGAATGCCATCATTTGTTCATTATATATCTGATTATGTAATGTTTATGTTGTAATAGATCACGATGCTTTGATGGTTCTTTGTTGCTGTACTTGTGCAGGTACTCTCCAAGCATGCTAAGTACGGGGAGGAGTTGCAGGTTCTGTCAAGGGGGAGAAAGATCAAGTGGAAGTTCCAGGTTGGTTCTATTATGTTTCTCTTATCTGTTACACATAGAAGAAATCATTGAATTGCTTTAAACTGTTGTTTCTAGGGTAGCTGTCAAACCTAGAGGGCTATCATTCTTTAGGAATACTAGTTTTCCCAGAAATAATGCATGCTTAATTATGCCAAATGTTCTCTAGCTGAAACTATCCACTTAATATCACTGCCCTTTTTCAGCATATTCTTAATTGTTTTTACAATTTCTACGAAATTCAGAACAGATCTCCTTATAAAATTAACTTTACCAAGGAAAAACTATATTTCCCTTTTACTTCTAGGCAGTTCTAGCTTTTTGATCACTGCAACATTGTCTGGATCAATTTTAATTCCCTCTTTAGAAACTATGTGACCCAATAATCTACCCTTCTACATAGAAAAATGTGACTTCAGATTGAGAGAGATGCAAAATTGTATGCACTTTAGAAATATTTGTTTGAGATGTTTTAGGTGATCCAAATTTGATGGCGAGAAAACTATTATGTCATCTAGATAAACCAATACAAACTTATTTTTTTCTTCTGCGAAAGCTATGTCCATGTCCCTTTGGAATGTTTCTCCAACATTCATCAACCCAAAAGGCATTTTGGAGTACATGAAGGTGCCCCATGGCATAGTGAATGTTGTCTTGTCTTGATCCCTTAGATTCACCAATATTTGATTATATCTAGAAAAACCGTCAAGCATAAAAATTCTCTTAGCCCCAACTACTTTCTACAATATTGTTGTAGTGGCTAAAACACCCTCCAAAATTTTGGCCTGTATTCAATTTTAGAGCCTTCCTTGGGTTTTTCCTTGATGTTTTCAAGCATTCGGGCTCATCCCGTGAGCTCGTGTTGAGTCTTTGCACCCTCCTCGCTTGACTGTTCAATGTACAATTTTTTGCATGTTGGTGTCACGCTTGTAGCCATGTTCTAGCCATGCACAAGGTCCTTCTTCGTGTGTAAAAGTTGTATTTGCTATGTAAACATCCGTCACACTCACACACGAGGTTGTATGCACTGTCACACAAGCGTTGTTGTGGTCGTTCAACGACCTATCACAAGTGTCGCACTTGTCGCTTGCACCGTCGGTCAGTCACAATGAGTATATGTTATATTGATGGTTTGAGGCGTCTTGTCATCAAGTCATGTTGAGTGTGACATGTTCGCAAGGTCACGTATGCACAAGTTCACTCACTCACACACTTAGTCATTTTTCGGAAAACCTGATGACCGGATCTCCCTCCAATAGCTAGACCCTTGTTGAGATGAATTATGCAGTTTCAGCCCTCAGCGAACATGTACTGCTGCCCAAAATTACGTAGAGCTTGAGGCTATCTCCCAAGCATGCTTGCACTATGCAATCCTGGAATTGACTATACTAACTGTCATTTAGAAAATCACAGAAGCTTCTCAGCAAGCCATCTCAATCTACGCTGCTTGCAAGTGAATCAACCAACCCTCCAGCTAGTCAACTAGAGAGTTTGAAAAAGCAGTGACCCTAGAAGTCACTCCCCCAAAAAATTGCACAAAATTTGCAAAGCATGCCTACTCCGCTGACTGAATAAATTGCGCAGACATGGCAGAAAGACACCCTGTGTCTGTCAATGTCTCCCTCAAAAAATTGCACAAATTTTCCAGCTAGTCACCCAGACAGCTGACTTGCTGTTGCCTAGAAAATTCCACAGTTTTCATGAGTAGTCACCAAGATTCCCAACATCTCGCTCAACTCAGAAACTGCACAAGGATGTTCAACAGGCTAATCCTCAACAATTGTACATTTTTTTCTAGCATCACTCTTGCAGCTCGCTGCCAGCTCCCTGAAAACAACGCGCATTTTTTCCCAGTAAGCCTCCTGCAGCCCATTTCCATCTCCCCGGAGGAATTGCACAATTTTTTCTACCAAGCCCCTATGCTGCTTGCACTGATTCCCTTAAAAACTTGTGCATATCTTCCTTCCAGCCGAGCCAGATCCTGCTGATAGTCACTACTGATCCGGATTGCTCATCTCAGTCTCTCGATGACTTCTACGCAATTTTCACTGGCAGTGCCTGGAGCTCGTATCCGAGCTTGAAATCTGCCTTGTGTAGTTTCATACCCTTTTCCTCTCTCCTGGTCACCTACATCCGAAAGCAAATGACAATGCATCATGGTAGACTAGGAGATTTATGGATTTGATGTCGTCTCATCATGAGTGATTGCAGATACAGGTACATGGATAAGACATGACATGACGACGAATGGGATGAACAAGGAGAGCACATGCAAGGATATTTGTTTGCGAATGGATTAACGAAGAATGCATGTAGGGAGATTTATTTGTAAATGGATGAACTAAGAATGCATGTGGGGAGATTTGTTCGTGAATGGACAAATGAAGAATGCATGCAAGGATAGTTTTTTGCGAACGGACGAACGTGTGAAGCATCCCACAGTATAAGTGAAGGAGAAATGTGCACATGCAAAATCAAGTGAACACCAAGACCATAGAAGACTCCGAAAACCTTTCCATGCGGAGGCAAAGCTAGGATACACCAAGAGAACATCCATCACCCAACAACAGTGCAACTCGGCATGCACACCACCAGCAACATGAACATACCAGCTCTGTTGTGGCGAGTCATGTCATGAGTCATCTCGACCACATTACTACTGTGGGCCAAACTGTTGTAATCAATGTAATGTAATGTGGAATTCCAAGAGACCCACATGTAATATGAAGAGTCATGTAAGTCAAACAATCTTGAGGGAAGTTGAACAGTCACAAGGGCCAGTTTTACCCGTGGCTATAAATACCCCTCATTTGTACATGAAAAATACTATTTACCTTGGCTCCTACCACTTATCCTTGAGAGTCTGTAATCTTTTATTTGAGGAGCTAGAAGTGGCCGCAACGCCCCGCTATCGGGGTTAGTGATGTAATGGTGTGTTGATGTGTCTTGGAACTTTCACTTAATTCATAAGCTTATTAACAAGCCAATACGTTTTCACACATGTATTGTAATTTTTTGTAAGACTATACTTTGGACACTTGTAATGCATGTTTCAATAACCTGTGTTAAGATAATTGAACTATTTCAGTTGTTGTAATGTGTATAATTAGGAAATTGTGTTGTATAATTTTTTAACACTGTCTCGAACGTGTGGGCTATCCCGCGGGACACTTGACAGATTCATTCGTGTAAACTTGTTATAACGCCTGTCACACTTGTGTGGACTATTCTGCTGGGTGTTGTACGTGCTATATGTTCACCTTGTGTTGTGACTGCCTCATCCGTGTGGACTACTCCGCTAGAAGTTGTGCATGTCTTGTTGTGTTGTGCATCTCTAGTAGAGTTGGGCCTATTCCCTTTCAACCTGAGACTCACTTCCACCCTCTCCCTCTACAGTGAAATAACTCTGACACAAGTAACACCTAACACTCACTAGGAACGCGAACTTCATTGTTCGAAGACAAAGAAGACCAATATCATGTGCTGACAAGCAAGTGCTAAGGCATATCTTTAAGATAATGGCAACTGGGCCATTGTACCAGATGGGACTCCTATACCAAATGGTGTGAGGTCTAGTTGGGACTTCATATTGAGGATATCCCCTAAATTTTGGCGGGTCTAACACCGTCATGATTTTGGTGATAGAAGGAGGGCCATATGACAAGCTAAGCCCGTTACATCTGGTTTGAATCTCTTACCAAATGGATCATACATAATTCATGCTCCCGTGGTGTTTCTCTCATTTCTCTGTTAATCAACTATCAATCCCCAATGAGCTTCTCGATCACTTTCCCTTGTTAAAGTTTGATGGTGAGGACAAAACTTCTGTAGCCAAGCATATTTATGATTTTCTTCATTTCTGCGAATCTCATGAACTCGATAGTGATGAGCTTGTTTGTGTACTTTTATTCCTCACCCTTGAAGATCATGCTAATCGATGGTGTCAAAACCTTCCACCTACTTCCGTCCATTCCCTTCTCACTCTCCTCAAGGAGCTCCATCAAGCCTTTGATAAGTGTAACCATCAATATGTCTACGAAAGAATCTCTCTTTTAGGAATGAAGCCTCATGAATCAGTTGAGGACTTTGATACCCGCTTCCTTCACCTCTGTCACGAAATTCCTGAATAGTTTATGGACCTTGACTTCATGAGCCAGGAGATGAAACACCTAGCTCATGTTTCCCGACATGGTGAACCACCCGATTTCCCTTCTCCCTCGACTCTTGCAGATCGTGAGGCCCCTTAGTTTGCAAAAGAGGAACCCAACACCTCATTTTTTCCTGTCCTCCTCCCCTTCTAGTCTCAAAGAAGGTTCCCCCTCATAGTGGTCACAAAGATAAAAAATTTGCGCAGTAGGTACCCCCTCGTAGCAGTTGCAAATATTATAAATATGTGCAACATGTTCCCAACCCATCTTCTCAGTCGTCTCCTGCTCCAATGGAGGAAATTCTAGAATGGCTTAGAAAGCCTATGGTGAAGACTCATTCCTCCATTCCATAAGAGGAAATCACCATTCATAACCCAAGTCTCGAGTCTAATCTGCATCTCTTCCATCCTCCATCATTTACAAGCCATGACTCCTTGTACCATGACTCACTTGAACCATCCGATTCACAAGCTAGTTGTGTACACTCTCTTGATTCTCAAGCTGTTGGCTCAAATTGCAGTCATGTGCAAGGCAATCTCATTATATAGGTGGAGGAGCAGGAAGGTGAAGACACAATCAATTCCTCTTCCATGTTTCAAAATGGTTCACATCAAAACATTGAGCTTCCATTCTTGATCGATTCTCAATCTACAAATCTTGGTGAAACATCATGCACAATTAATTATTTCGATCAACCTCTTGTCTTGGGCTATCATCACTCCCATGCTTCCATATGTTGTGATGAACAACCAAACACATCATGTGATATGTTGTTCTCTCATGTACACTCTAACTTAGATATGGAATGTGCATCGATCAAAGCAAACGTCCATATCGAAACTTCCTTTACACTTCACTTGCTCATGTGTCCTACCATTCACAACACATCTACATGTGACGATGTTATGAAACCAGCTCAAGAAAAGATAGATCAACGCCTTAGAATTCAGCCTCTTCGAGGGGGCAACCTCCTTTACATTACATAAATGAACAATTCTTGGATGATACAAATGAAAAGACCTCCTTTCTATATATAGGAGTGTAAGGGGTCATAACATAATCAGAGCTGACATAACAATAATAATGTAAGGGAAAAATAATAACAATAGTGGGCTTCTATGGGGCACAATAGTAACAATATGGGCACTACATGGGTACATCAATATAATAAGTGGGTTGTACTAATAACAATAAGGGGTTACACTGGTAGTATAGGGGCCTAACATGCCCCTCTCCTTCAAAAAGCATTGTCCTCAACGCTTGAGTAGTTATTGATGCTTCTGTATAAAATTCTTGTCCTCCCATGTGGAATCTTCAGCGAGTAAGTTCTTCCACTTGATGAGATACTCTGAAATTGATTGATTTCGTAGCTGTTGGGTTCTTGTTTATGTGACTGCTCCAGGTTCCAATATGATTTTTCCTTCCTCTTCAATTTCTGGCAATATTGTCTGAATTGGGATCTTTTGCAACTTTTGAATAAGTGGCCATACTTCTTTTTCCTTCTTCCATTCATCCCTTTCTTTGTTTATCCAATCTGGTTGGATAATAGAAATAGCACAAAACAATGCTTCCACATACTCATCTTTGAAGAGTCTTCCCATTCGGTAAGGTCGCTATTTTTTAAGTGCATGTAGTATTGCCAACATTTCCTTCTCATAAATAGCTTGCTTGAGATGTAGCAGTAAAAATACCCAATCACCTACATCAAAACATTTTTCACTACGATGTTGATCTACCTGTTGCTTCATTTGATTTTGCACCGAAGTGGCATTATCCTTTAAAAGTTGGAGAACTTGTTGTTGATGCTCGATGTGATCTTTCTTTGCTTGAACCTTTTTTTTCTTGATATGTCCTTCTATCTCTAGAGTTTGAGTGGTAATTTCTTCAAATCCTTTACAAGACATGGTCGGATTCATTTCTTGATGCTCGATGTGATCTTTCACTTCTTGAACATTTTTCTTCTTGATATGTCCTTTTATCTTGATAGTTTGAGGAGTTGTAATTTCGACCAATGAATTACAAGATATGGTTGGATTCATTTCTTCTTTCTCGATGTGATCTTTCACTTCTTGCACATTTTTCTTCTTGATATTTCCTTCTATCTTGAGAGTTTGAGGAGTGGTAATTCTTGCCAATGGTTTACAAGATATGGTCTGATTCATTTCTTCTTTCTCTGAGGTGGGGTCCTGGCATATATCCTCTTCTTTTGATGTTTCTTGATCCTTTTCTTCCTCCTCCTCATATTCTATGTAAAATAATTTCTTCTCAGCACACTTATGACCTTTAGTGCATTTGCTATCACAATTGTAACAAAGCCCCTTTTCTCTTTTTTCTTCCAATTGTTGTGGTGTAACCCTTGTAGGTTGTGGAAGGCTGGGAGAAACACCACTTCCATCTTTATAGTTGTGAGGTGTATGCTTCCTGATTTCCATAATTTTGCTTTCCACTATGTCACAAAGCCCTTTTACTCTTTCCAATTGTTGTGGTGTTGCTCTAAAGAAGGTTTTTCTCTTTGTATCCTCATAATGTGCTATCATTTCCTCTGTGAAAATTGACCATGTAACAAGTCGTTTACAAGAACAAAGTCCTCCATACCATAAAAATTGATCCAGTTCTAGATATGAAGATGCAATACATACCTTTTGTAACAGTGGTACACCATGTAGATCAAAATATTGCTCCATCTGAAGTATCCAATTTACTAGATCCTTGCCATCAAACTTCCTCATATTGCTTTTTCTTGATTTTATGAACTCAATATTGAAACGACTGTAACTCTGTATTTTCAAATATTTAAGTTCTAAAATTGCGACCTGTAGTAGCCCTCTGCGTCCTCTTTCTAATGCCACCAGTCTGATTTGAATTAGAGTCTCCAAGAAAGAGTTATGCACAATCTCCCAAGATGACCTGATTATAGACCTTTCTAGAAGGGCGAATTTGTATGAATTTCCATGTGTCACTGTTTCGACCTTTGGCTCTGAAAAATATATACAAGAAACTAAAATCCATCCTATTTCTGTACCTTCTTACAAAATTTCAATCCAATGCTCAGAGAGAAAGTTATGACGATTTTCCCTAGGTCACCTGTTTGGAATGTAATTCAGGAGTCTGGAGAAAGACCAACTTCCTTAGATCATATCTCCGCAAATATAGTGCGAAAAGCTCTGAAATTCGGACCCAAGATTCAACGCAATTTCTTCTCAAATGGTTTTTTTTTTAGCTTTTGAAACGTCGCAGAAAAAAAGTTATAGCGAAAATTCCATGATGACCTGTTTGGAGCAGCGAAACCCTAGAATCCAAAGCTCTGATACCAAATGTTATGAAACCAGCTCAAGAAAAGATAGAAAAGATAGATAAACGCCTTAGAATTCAGCTTCTTCGAGGGGGAAACCTCCTTTAAATTACATAAATGAACAATTCTTGGATGATACAAATGAAAAAACCTCCTTTCTATATATAGGAGTGTAAGGGGTCATAACATAATCAGAGCCGACCTAACAATAATAATGTAAGGGCACAATAATAATAATAGTGGGCTTCTATGGGGCACAATATTAACAATATGGGAACTACATGGGTACATCAATATAATAAGTGGGTTGTACTAATAACAATAAGGGGTTACACTAGTAGTATAGGGGCCTAACAGACGAAGATACCCCCTATTCTCTTGCTTCTTCATCTGATGAGTTATATCCTCAATTGACACAAGGTAGTGAGTCTGTCCATGATGAAAACAATCTTAACGCACAAGACTCTTTACACTCATCATCATCTCGCGTGTTGCATGAAGAAAACTCATCAAGGCTGCTTGCTAAAGCTAAAATTTTTGATGAAGCCCGTGACATAGATGGCTGTTATCCTAAGAGGAGTTTTGAAATTAGCAAAAATAGCCATCCTCAAGCCATGCATGATCTGGTTCACATCTCAAAATGCATCTTTTCAATTCTGGAAAGTTATGGGACATGCTAGGGAGTCGAGGCACTTCAACGTCCGTTGATGGTTATGTCAGGACCTCATGACTCTGGTAAGCCCCTAAAACCAAATCAGATCTCACTTCTCATGTACAATCCGTCTATCTGCATGGTTGCACTCGATGTGGATCCCCGTGTAAAAAATATTTACTATTCCGGGTGTGATATTTCAAAATTTCAAATTTTCACTAATGACCGAATCCATGAGTCTGTTATAGCATGTACGTCTTCATACACCTGTCCTACATCCAATTCGGGTTGGGAATGGCCATTCCTCATGCAATCATGGAACAATAAAATTGATCATCTCAAAGACTATCATTGTCTGGAATCATACTTATTGAGTGTTCTCTCTCGCAATCAACTCTTTGGTCTTCTTGCGAATTTTGCACATCAAATTTTCCCGCTCATCACACCAGCAATATCCCTGGGTGATCATGAGTGCAAAACCTATCATGCGAATCAAGTTACTCTCATTTCACCACACCCCAAATGGTTTCACACATTCACTGCTCTAATGTACTTTCTACATTTCTCTGATGACCATGATGCCTGTGCAATTTTTCACTAGCTGTAGGTGGGTGTTCTGTCATATCTACTGCACATCAAACTTAGTTCCCTCATTCAGAGCATTCGCAAGATTGTTCAAAATTTTTCTTCATGTTAAACTGGGAATCTGGCATCTCGACCAAATGGTTTGATATTTCTCCTATCTTGGGTGACTGTCATGTGGTTTATCATTTTCCCAACAGTACATCCAATGACAGTCGCTTCACGCACTATGATCTTCAACATGTAACATCTTTACCCTCAGAATTCTGTCAAGCAGGAGAGGCACTTCAACCTGCGCTGATGGCTATGGAAAGTCCTCACTATCCTGACATGACCAACAAGAATGATCATATCTATCTATATGTACCAGATTCTCATTGTGATCCCCTCTCTCAAATCAAGAATCCATCTTTCCAAAGATCACGAGTCTTTCAAATAGGCATCATGAATTTTATGGTCCAATCGTTGAATGGCTAGAACAATCTTACGAGTCATGTTGTAGGTAACAAGCCTCAGTCCTTCCTTGCACTCACTAAGAAACTTGGTGCAGAAGGACACACACTCGCAAGAGGCCTCCAAGGTTTGTTGAAAAATGGTAGTCACTGAAGAGATAAGCATGTATGTTGGGTGGTTGTGACACATCTTTCAGCTCAGAGGTGAGACCTTCTCTCGCGTGTGCTGGTTTGTCAAGTTTTTGTGTTTTCTGTTGCACAATATGTTTTATCTGTTTTAATCACTTGTGTCTTTGTGGTTGTAGGTCGAGTACACCTATAGTGGATTCAATGGAAATTTCATTTCACGTAACCCCAACTGTTTAGCGTAGGAGTAGGAGTAGTGTTTTATTTCTTACTTTTCTTTGATTTCTGGTTTGCATGTTTGTTTGCTTGCTGACTAATGGTTTGGTTTGTTTTCTTTCTCACTTTGCTTGCTTGTTGTCTTTTCGCTTTACTTTGCTATTTTTGCTTCACTTTGTTTTGTTTGCTTGATACCATGCTATTTTTGGTATTGTCAATAAGTGTTGCCAGCTACTGAGTTCTGGCTTTTGAATAAGTATGTGGCTATGATCCAAAGAGTCTTGTGACACTGCAACACTTGGCGAGTCCTATGTCTGTCTTCTTTGTGCTTGGTTCTAACCTTCGGTCGATGAAGTCTTGACAGAAAATAAGAGCCATCTACAAGGGAATCTTGGGTCCAACCATGAACTTGTTTCCACACTAGGAAACCCCATGCTTGTACTGAGCCTTCTGCTCTGTGTGTTTAATCTCATCCAACTAGTAGAAATAGAGAAGGGGAAAATCTAAATAAGAAAACCTATGTTAGAGATCTTACATGATTCTTTGAAGGAACAACCTCTTATTCTATCAATAAGTCAGGATCCCTCTTCCGCCCCAAATATAAATAAGTGCCTATGCACAGTCCTCTTAAAAAAATAAAAATACAAAGGCGAAAGGAGAGAAAGGTTTCCTGCACAAAGAAGTGAAATATGCAACTCCATAGGGGTACTGACCAATCGCACTGGCTGATGAGGGTCATCATTGAGTAACTATATGGACCTTAATACACCTCCAAGCTTACTAAAATCAACTCTTCTCATAATTCCTTACATGTTTTAATTATATTTTTCTTAATGAGATGAGTAAAAGTAAGATGTTATGTATAGTGGGCTAATGTCAATTGGTTGCAGGTTTTTGGGAGAAAATCATGGCAATTTTGGCTAATAAAGGTGAAGGAAATCGAATGAAACAGAAGGATAGATTATAGGAGATGGACCTTCCTCATTAAATCCTCACTTATTCGAATATCCCTCAATCAAATCGCACTAGTTCGGAGTTGCAAGCATTCAAGTCATGGAGGTCATTCACAGCCGAGCCAGTGATAGTTAAGAACTAGTTCATATTGAGTTTGGGAGCCAAGCCTCCTTAGATTTAATGAAGTTGTTGGAGAATTCAGTTGTATAAATAAGGAGGCCTAGAGCCTCATTAGGATTGGGATTTTTTTATGGAAGAGAACTAAGAATTTTCGAGTTGAAGGATTGTGGCAAAACACTGTTATGTAATTTTTTGATATGATAATGAGAATGAACATTTCCTTGATCTAGCACTGAGTTGACTCAGAGGGCTGAAGCTCTTGGGTTAGGTCCCAACCCTAGTAGTAGAGGTTCCTCTTATTTTACTTGTATACTTTGGTTATTTCATAGATTAATTGTTGAATTGATTTTGGCATTGTTTCATTGCAAGTATTGGTGAATTTGATTAGTTTGCTTCCATTTCTGCGTAGCTTTAGCAGTAGCTTTAGAGAGATAAAGGAATACCAAAACGATTGATAGCAGGTGGATCTTTCCTCACTCATCCCTTCAGGGACCATGGTTTGAGGAAAAACTCCTATTTAGCCCCTAAAAGACGAAATTATGATTTCTTATGGAATCTAGGGTTTTCTGCTAACTAGGCTAGCATCTTTTCAGTTTTCAAGAATAGGTTTTAGTTGTTATTTCAGATATCTCCATATTTGTATTAGATCTCATGGTGTTTCACAATATTCTACAAGTCTTTCCATGCATGAACTAGGAAAATGAATGATGGAGTTATATTTTCTTATGTTGATTGGAAATCTTTCTTGTTTTGACATGATTCATGGGTAAATGCCAATGATGTGAGTATTTCAGGAGTTTCAATAAGTGCAGGAAGATCTCATGTCAGCATCCCCAACCTGACCTCATCCATCCATGATCATCAAAAGACGCTAAGTCCATAAACCAATTTATCATTCCATTAGAACAACTTTGCATGCTTGTTGAGCAAATCCAACCATCTTAACAACTTTGGTTTGAGTTCTGAGGAAGTCCTAGCCACTCCCTTGCATTGTTTATTCCATCATTCACCTTCCCTAAGCCCTATACCACCTTCCAAATCACTCCTTACGCTTTCGGTCAGATCCTGTAGGAATACAGGGGATCCTGTAGGAGCATTAGGACATCTTGTAGGACGACCTATAGTGGCCTGTTTTGAGGCCGATTGGTGGAAAATGCATCCAAAAAATTAGGAGAAGACCCCTTATTTCCTCCCAAGCCATATGAACCTTCACAACCATCTCTCTCCACACCTAACCCACCTACCGTAAAACCAAGAAGGATTAGCATTCATATTTTCACAAAAAGGACAAAAAGGACAAAAGGTTATTGTGTTCATTCATATGCACAACAATAAAGTGTTTGATTATCTCAGATTGCATGCTTAGGATAGTTAGGATTACACAAATTTTAGTTTAGGATTCTTCTGAAGCAATATATATTAACAAATAGTTATATAAGTGGAGTTTTTAAAGCATTTATTTCAGTCTTTCATTACTGCAGTAGACAATATTTCAATTCTCTCAATGAGGGTAAAATTCCCTTCTCCATTGGTAATCAAACTTCTTCTAAATAAATATAAGGCTGGTTTGAGAAACCCTAGTGGTCTATTTCCATCTCAGCAGTAACAAAGAGTGGACCCATTGCATCTAATTGTGTATACAACACTGTCACCTCCAAGTTTGTATGAACCCCGGGTTGATAAAGTAAAGTTGGTAAGCCCAGGAGTTGCATCATTCTTGCTGCAATATTGGTGCTCATCACTGGCACTGGAGAAATGTGTGTGTTCCTGCGTGACTTCACCGGGGTACTGTCTAGGCTTGCTGGCAGTGGAGCAACAACATAGATGAAAACTTATACTCTGAAATTTTTTAACTCCCAATCCAAACTACCCTTCCCGATTTCAAAACACTGTGATCAAGTGGTAAATTGTGTTGTGTTTGACTGATTTGGTGAAAGGTGAACCATGTTTGTCCATGGGGTAAGTGGGGAAGCCAAAGTAACCCAAACAATGATTCAATACTCCCTAAAATACCAAGGTCTTGTGCTATCAATGAACCAAAACAGAGAAGTTGGAATTCAACCAGCATGTCGTCAAGTGTTGTAGCGGCTGCAACACCCTCCAAAATTTTGGCCTGCATTCAATTTCGGAGCCTTCCTTGGGTTTTTCCTTGATGTTTTCAAGCACTCGGGCTCATTCTGTGAGCTCGTGTTGAGTCTTTGCACCCTCCTTGCTTGACTGTTCAGTGGACAACTTTTTGCATGTTGGCCATAATGTCGCACTTGCAGCCATGTTCTTGCCATTCACAAGGTCCTGCTTCGTGTGTACAAGTTGTATTCACTATGTAAAAATACATCACAATCACACTTGAGGTTGTATGCACTGTCACACAAGCGTTGCTGCGGTCTTTTAATGACCTATCACAAGTGTCGCGCTTGTCACTTGCACTGTTGGTTAGTCACACAAAGTATATATTTTCTTGATGGTTTGAGGAGTCTTGTCGTCAAGTCATGTTGAGTGTGTGTTCACAAGGTCACGCATGCACAAGTTCACTTGCTCACACACTTAGTATTTTTTCTAAAGTTCTGACGATCGGATCACCCTCCAACATACGAACCCTTGCTGAGCTATATGACGCAGTTTCAACCCTCAGCGAACATGTACTGCTACCCAAAATTATGCATACCTTTAGGCTGTCTCCCAGGCAGCCTACACTGTGCAATCCTGGAATCGATCGAACCGATTGTCATCCAAAAAAGCATAGAAGCTTCTCAATAAGCCATCTCAATCTGCGCTGCCCACAAGTGAATCAACCAACCCTCTAGCTGGTCAACCAAAGAGTTTGACTGGGTAGTGACCTCGGGACTCACTCCCCAAAAAAATTAGCCAAAAGCTACAAATAATCCCCGTTCCACTGACTGAAGAAATTTTGTAGACATGCAGAACAAAAATCCTGTGTCTGTCACCGTGTCCCTCAAAAAATTGTGCAATTTTTCCAGCTAGTCACCTAGACAACGCACCTACTGATCGCCTAGAAAATTGCACATTTTTCATAGTAGTTACCATGCTGCCCAACATCTATATCAGTTCAAAAACTACACAAGGATGTTCAAAAGGCCAACCCTCAACAATTGCGTAGTTTTTTCCAGTAGCACTCTTGTAGCTCGTTATCAGCTCCCTGAAAAAAATGTGCATTTTTTCCAGGAAAGCCTCCTGCATCCTCTACAAGCTCCCCGAAGGAATTACGTAGTTTTTTCTACCAAGGCCCTATGTTGTGTGCACTGCTTCCCTAAAAAAATTGCACAGACCTGCCCTCCACTTGAGCCATATCCCACAGACAGTCACTGCCGATCCAAATTGCTCATCTCAGTCTCCCAGTGACTTCTACACAATTTTCATCGGCAGTTCCCGGAGCCTCCATCCCAACTTGAAATCTGCCTTGCACAGTTTCATAGCCTTATCCTCTCTCCTGGTCACCTACATTTGAAATCGAATGACAATGCATCATGGTAGACTAGGAGGTTTATGGATTTGATGTTGTCTCATCATGAGTGATTGAAGATATAGGTACATGGATAAGAAATGACGCTGAAAAGGCTTTATATTACTTATGGTGCAAGAAGATTAATAGCACAACCTGATTTTTTCCCTAAAAAAAGTATCCAAAGTTTTTTTCGTAGATATGATTCAAAATCCACGATCAATTCGGTTTTGGTCATGAATTGGTGGAAACCATTGTCTCTTAGACATAGACATATCGAGCATTTCAAACACATTCAAGCGATTGGTATCCAATTGGAACGTATGCAACCATATTTTCCTATATATTCATATAACCGTTAGAAGACCTCTGTCCTATCCATTAGACGATGGACGCTCTTTTTTTTATCTTCCCTTTTTTTTATTTGAATTCCCTTTGGCATACATTGTCCCGATCTACCTTTTTATTCACACTGAGGTTATAGGATAGGAAAATAATGGAATCTATTTCACATTAATTGATTTCGAGTGAATCGTGAAATTATGTTATATACTTAATCACTTTATATCTACCTATTCTATATCTATCTAGATAGATATAGAATAGGTAGATATCTGTTAGCGGGCCAAATATTATTATCCAGAACTAGATAGGATCAAATAAGAAAATAACAAAATTCTGTAGAACATATCCTTATCTATGAGGGGAGAGCGTATGAAAAATGTAATTGATCCTTTCATTTCCTTGAGTTATTGGCCTTCCGCTGGGGGTTTCAGATCAAATACCAATATTTTAGAAACAAATATAATAAATTCAAGTGTGGTGCTTAGCCCCTGCCATTACTTCATCAAGACCATGAATACGAGCAATGCCATCTCCTACTTGAAGTACGGTGCCAAGATTACCAACTCTTACTTCGTTGTTATATTGTTCGATCTGTTTCTGTATAATACTACTAATTTCATCGAGTCTAATACTTCCCATTAGCACTTATTAATTATCTATTCAGAAATAGGTTTTGAACAAATATGGTCGTCCTTTATTGGGATGTACTATCAAACCAAAATTGGGTCTATCAGCCAAAAACTATGGTAGAGCAGTTTACGAATGTCTCCGTGGTGGACTCGATTTTACTAAGGATGATGAGAACGTAAATTCCCAACCATTCATGTGCTGGAGAGATCGTTTTGTCTTTTTTGCGGAAGCAATTAATACCAATGTAATCATAAAAAGCTAGTTTCTCGGGGATTTTGGACCAAGCTTCTGATAGGCTTAAATTTTCGGCCAGACCGGCACGAACCCGTCGATCTATTTCTTGTTGGAAGTATCCCTGATCCCAGTGGTAACGAGTGGGACCGAATAATTCGATCGGAGTAGTTGCGGAGCCATACCACATGGTCCCAACAACAATGAAAGACATATTCAGGTGCATGACACACATTGGTACTCTAGTGCATTTCTCCTTCTAAGTCAGAATATATATTTTTGCGAACTTTTTCCTTGAAGGAAGATGTTCTAGCACGAACCTCGGCAATAAGCTGTTCCGATTCCACATATTGATCATTCTGAACCAAAAGCACAAAATGACCACAATTTTGGGTATTCACCTAATCTTGCTAGGTGTTGGTGCTTTTCTTCCAGTGCTAAAAGCTTTGTATTTTGGAGGTGTATATGATACTTGGGCTCCCGGCGGTGGAGATGTAAGAAAAATTACGAACCCGACACTTAAACCAAGTGCTATATTTGGTTATTTACTGAAATCTCCTTTCAGAGGAGAAGGATGGATCGTTAGCGTGGACAATCTAGAAGATGTCAATATAAGCTCTGTGCTGCTAGGCGAAGTGGTTGAGTCCTGCACCCTAGATGGTGAGAGTCCAGTAGCCGAAAGAATCATTGGCTTACTCTCTAACCCGAGTAGCATGGGGCACGTGGAATCCCATGTGAATCAGTAAGGACCACCTTGCAAGGCTAAATACTCCTGGGTGACCGATAGCGAAGTAGTACCGTGAGGGAAAGGTGAAAAGAACCCCCATCGGGGAGTGAAATAGAACATGAAACCGTAAGCTCCCAAGCAGTGGGAGGAAAATTAGATCTCTGACCGCGTGCTTGTTGAAGAATGAGCCGACGACTTATAGGCAGTGGCTTGGTTAAGGGGCTTTGGAATATTATTTCCAAGCATTAGAACGGAACCCATCCTTACCACAAGCTCTTAATAATACGGCCTTGATATGTCATTACGTGCGACTATCTGTACCATAGAATAACTTAGTTAATAACTACTAGGCAGTGAAGAGACAGACTCTAAGCTAGCCAGCAGCTGCTTATACGAACATTAGCCAATACGAACGTTAGCCAGCTAATCTTATCATTACTGATGGTGACTGAACATAATCAACTCCGCGGATATCGATCAAAACTTGGAAACGCGTATAAGTATTATATTTTGGGAACCATAACAATTGAAATGGGTAGTCCGTATCGGTATATGATCTATTTTTGTGTTCCGATCTTTCCATTTTATGTACCCATCTATTGGGTGAAGTATCTCTCAGATATTCAAAAATTAATTGGTTATCCGTAAAGGCTTCCTTTTCGTTTCTCAATAATGACTTGAAGAGTCCGCAAGGTTGTACCGAGACCTACCTTCCCCTCGACTATAGGGGGGGGTATAACCGATAGGGTTCACCTTGCTGGGCTGGCTGAATCGAAAGACTTGTTCTTGCCGGCGGCTACTTATATTTATTCCCTTCAAAGCCTGAGCTCTGCTCAAGGGATAACCTTACCTTCGCAGAGCTCAGGTGATTCACTTACCTGAGCAGAAGGGTTGGTTATCCTCCTTACCTTTCGCCTTTCAGGATGCGCAAGCAGGCTCGACCATAAGGGAGAGGACCTTATCTGAGAAGGATTGACCTTTCATTCAGGTGATAAGACCTACCTTTCACCAACCCTACTAGATAGGCCTTTCAAAATCAGACCTTAGACCTACCTTTCAAGGTCAATATTTCATGAAATAAGGGCTTAGGAGGCCCTTTCAAGGCCTTATTCTCGAACGAAGGAAGGATTCACCTTCAAATAGGACCTTGAAAGGCCTTACAGTATTCACCCTGAACGTGACTTTCAAGGCCTTACTGGGAGCCATGCCTTATGTAAGTATTCCCCGCCTCCTTTTCTTGATGGGCTAAAGTAAGTGTTATGGAGTTATGTCTTCTCTTTATTATCTCTCTAGTTACCGAAATCAATCGATGCGCAAGCAGGCTCGACTGTAAAGGAGAGGATGCCCCCGGCAGGGTGAGGACCGGCAGGATGCATAAGCATGCTCGACTGGCCGCCATCGGCTCGACTGCTAAGGCTGCCATCGTGAGCCTGTCGAACTCTCGACCTATGGGAGAGGTACGTTAAGTGACTCGACTAACAGGAGAGGAACGTGGGAGGTCCGTCAGGGTGCGTAAGCACGCTCGACTAATGAGTCCGCCATCGGCTCGACTGATAAGGATGCGTAAGCAGGCTCGACTGTTAAGGAGAGGACCCTTTAGGGGGATCGACTGATAAGGATGCGTAAGCAGGCTCGACTGTTAAGGAGAGGACCCTTTAGGGGGCTCGACTGATAAGGATGCGTAAGCAGGCTCGACTGTTAAAGAGAGGACCCTTTAGGGGCCTCGACTGATAAGGATGCGTAAGCAGGCTTGACTGTTAAGGAGAGGACCCTTTAGAGGGCTCGATTGATAAGGATGCGTAAGCACGCTCGACTGTTAAGGAGAGGACCCTTTAGGGGGCTCGACTGATAAGGATGCGTAAGCAGGCTCGACTGTTAAGGAGAGGACCCTTTAGGGGGCTCGACTGATAAGGAGAGGAGAGGAGAGGAGAGGAGAGGAGAGGAGAGGAGAGGTACGTTAGTGACTTTTTTAGTTACTTATTTGATAGGGGCCACCCAATAAGTAAAATGAAACGAGAAGAACTAATAAGGCCGCCATCGCTCGACCACCGGGAGAGGCATTATATATGTCATTATGCATTTCTGATTCTTTTTTTCAACAATGCTGCTATGGGCATATGTCATTATGCATTTCAATTAGTAATTATGCTTTAGCAGAAAATGCTGCTATTATATATGTCATTATGCTTTTTTCTGGATCGAATTGACTTTCTTTCTTCCCCTCAAAGGAATTAATGCACCAAGCTTACACCATAATTGACAACCAGTCCCCCCAGTAGATGCCAGCAAAAATTAAGCCCTATCTACAGTTAGGAGAGGCCCTCAAGAGAGGAGATTGGTTCCTAGGGCCTGATTTCACTGTGATAAGGCTATATGGAACCCAATAGGCTCCTTACAGATTACCCAGGCTACTCACCCCAAGGGTATTCATGTTGGAGTATGTCAGGCTGATGGTAGAGATAGATAATTTGCATTTCACCAAATCTAAGAAGAAGGGCAGGATGACTTTCCTTATGGTCATGGGGGGCTATGCTATTAATGAGAAGAGGGGCATTAAAGAAGCCCTGGAACTACTCAAAAGTCTAGATTTTCCTTTGGATTCTCCTTGGAAGTATGACCCTTACTTCCTTATAGGCACTGAGAAAAGACTAAAAGTACCTGATCCTCAAGATCACGAGACTAGACCGGGGGAGGAGAAGCTGGCAAACAAAGAGAGTTACGAGGTCCGTCAGGGTGCGTAGCACGCTCGACTAATAAGGAGAGGGGCTCGACTGATAAGGAGAGGAGGTGGATGCCATTTTGACAAGGGAGGGTGGCTCATCAAGGACTGAAGAGAAATTAGTTAAAGTGCCTCAACCTCAGAGCTCCAGCTTACCACTATATTACACTTTCTATAGGCCTCCTGGTGCCATTGTCACCAAGGAAGATATGAAGTTCAAGGCACCAACTAAGCAGAGGCGAGCTGAAGTTCAACAAGACAACTTTAGCAGACATAAAAGGGGGGCGTGGTGGAGAATGAGGATGTTTCTGAAACAGGATCATGCCCCAAGCATCCTTCAAGATGAGGCATTTTCCAGGCTATATGATGATGTGCATGACGAGGATGAGGACGAAGATGTGGGGTGGACAGTGGAGGATATGGGGGAGATAGTGCCAATGGAGGATATAATCAAGAAGGTAGAACATGAGCCTCATGCCTCAGTTATAGAGCCACCTCCTCCTGAAACATTAGAACTCCCCCTTTATCCCAAGGCCACTCCCATGATGCAATCCATGGGATTTACAGGAGAAGGGGGACTGGGGAAAGAAGGCCAGGGCATCACAGAGCCCATTAGACCAGTGCAAAGGCCCAAAGGCCTAGGTTTAGGGGGAGATCCAAATGCTCCGCCCACTAAGACCACTAATCTATCTTCAGTTTTTTCTTCCCCGATACTTATCACACAGTAGTTAACCCTACATAGTACAAGTGGAGCTTCTGGAACCAAATCACTTCCTACCAGCTCTCAAGCATAGTTGACATATCCCCCCGGGTTTTCAAGCAGGGTTGTCAAGGTCCGCAGTCAGTGGATAAGAATCTGCACTAGGACAATAGATAGGGCAGAAAGGAAGAGATGAATTAGGGGATGTCCCTGTGATAGAAAATGAGCCAAAAGACCTGGAGGAATTCATTGACTTGACAAAGGCCAACAAAGAAGCTGTCATCCCCCCAGATGCCCTTTCTCAAAAACATCCGATAAAAATGAGAATAGAGGACGGTCATGATGGCGGCCTGTTAGTCGAGCGGCCTTACTCACCTTTCCCTTACGGTCAAGTGGCCTTACGGCACCTTATATGATAAGATGAATTAACTCCATTGATTCAAGCTATGTGTACAAGTATTATCAGGTTTTTGATTAACTACCTGTTTTACCCTTATAGTGCAATAGAAGCAATATGGTTCAACTCCATAACAGGTTGGTCTACAGGTTAGTGATGGCTCATGCTTAAGTGTTCATTGAATGATGACCAATCCTATTCCCGTAATCAATCACTCTTAATGTGTTGTATGTTATCCATGATATTGGAAACTAATCATAGTATGAGGATGAGCTAATCCCATAGAGCTTCATATTCAACAAGGTATGATTTGTATGGAATAGGGCTTTAAGCTCACTCGATATGATTACATAAGTAACACGTATCTACAAACACAAGCTTGTTATTACACATAGAGAGCTTAATCATACTAGTAATAGTGATGTAAGGAATACCATAATGAATAGAAAGGGTTAATATGAGCTCGTATAAGCTTAGTATATACTAGTAAGAAAGGTATTCATCAGATTAGTCCCATGGAAGTGAGAAGCTAACACAATGCTTGAATAAGAGTACTCATTGTAATAAATTCAATGGGAATCGGAGCCATATGTGTGAAATAGTTATAGGTATAAATGTATTACAACTTCTACTAATATGGAGTTTAAGCTTAGTAAATTATATATGGTACATCAATTGATAACGTGTAAGTGATTAGAATATACGCTTCATATTCCATATCCTTACATTGAGCTTATATCAGTAATATGTAAGAGTTATGATATCACTGTAATCAAGCTATACTAATACAGGAACAAGAGCTTATCGTAATTAAGGCATGTAGATTATGTGAACACTGTCCATAAGGTTATGCATTGTGATTACTAGTAACCAATACAGAGAAACAAGCTATCATAATATATGAATAATACGTAAGCTGCTTACACCATAGGCTCTAGTATCCTTCAAGAAGCAAACCAACATTCCGAAGAAGGACAGAGACAATCTGAAGATGGTCTGAGACATTAGCTTAGAAGGACTGAGGAAGCTAGATCTTTGGAATTAAACACTAGACCTTGAATCCTTACAATACCTGCTTAGGAAGGAATCCGCATACCTTCTTATCTGTATAACTCCCTTCAAACCCTCAGAACAAGACTAGACGCAGTAGAACCCTAGAAACAACTTAGCCACCTTAAGACAGTCTGACAAACTTCCTACAAGCAAATAACCTTACATCTCATAGAAGGATTTAGAACACCACCGGCTTAGGAGTCTTACAATTCATGAAGTATGCCTACACACTTGAAGATGCTTAGGAGTCTTAGAGTCAGAACCCAGATGCTTCTTAGTATTTCACATACGCACCATGCCGATGATTAGACCAACCTTATAACAATTGAACTCACCTCTGACCTTGAAGTCATCCAGTCTTACAGGAATCTAGTATCCATCTAAACCAACCAAAAAACCACCTTTAGCTTGAGCATGTGGATGCTTAGGAACTACCAATCACACTCACCAGGAGCTTGAACTTGAGGATGAGCTAGTAGCCATCAAGAAGCCAACCAAACAACCAACCAGGCTTAGGATTATATTACCTTTGAGAACTAGAACTCCCCTTACAAGCACCCTTCAGACCAAGACAACGAACCTTGAGCTTCAGGATTTAGATGCTTTTGCAGTATGCCAACAACACACCATTGAGCATTATTAGTCTCCATGCGATATTAAAATCACACCAACTTGAGCATTGATTCTTCTGGTTAGTCTATTTTCCATCCAAAGACACATGAGCTTCAGCATGAGGACACAAAATACTAGGAAGTATGCCCATACATCGTTAGCTTCATTCTTCAGTCTGCCCATCAAACAAACAAACTCACGAAGAGCTTGAGCTTGAGGAGACAGAAGCCTTGGAAGATGTGGATCATACGATGAGAAATGGACACCCGAGCCTTCTTTCTTCGTGGGAAACATGAGCCCTTTATCAGACTTGAAGCGATGACTTACGCCTTACCATGGCGTTAATCTACCGCTGAGTTAAAAGGATGGCTAGAGATTCATTGGAAATACACTAGCCCCTGTTAATTCATAATATTGGGTCAGAATCTTTTTTTTTTTTCAATTCCATGGATTACTCGCCATATTACCTACTGTAAAGAAAGGGCAGAATCAAAGTATAGTGTTGAACAAGTAGGTGTAACTGTTGAGTTCTATGGTGGTGGACTTGACAGGGTCAGTTTTGGTGATCCTGCTATAGTTAAAAAATACGCTAGACGTGCTCAATTAGGTGAAATTTTTGAATTAGATCGTGCTACTCTAAAATCTGATGGTGTTTTTCGTAGTAGTCCAAGGGGTTGGTTTACTTTTGGACATGCTACATTTGCTCTCCTTTTCTTTTCTGGACACATTTGACATGGTGCTAGGACCTTATTCAGAGATGTTTTTGCTGGTATCAACTCGGATCTGGATGCTCGAATAGAATTTGGAGCATTCCAAAAACTGGGAGATCCAACTACTAACCAAATTTTCATTGAATTCAATATTTCCATTGAAAGGGGCTCATATATGTTCTGCAATATCACCAGTAAATACCCCCCTGGTATGAAAAGTCCTTAGTGTTAGTTGAGTTCCTGGTTCTCCAATGGATTGGCTCGCAATAATACCTACTGCTTCTCCTAATTCAATCAAGTGACTCAGGACCCTTTAGGGGGCTCGACTGATAAGGACCCTTTAGGGTGCTCGACCATAAGGGAGAGGAGAGGAGAGGACCTTTAGGTGCTCGACTGTTAAGGACCCTTTAGGGGGCTCGACTGATAAGGACCCTTTAGGGGGCTCGACTGATAAGGACCCTTTAGGGTGCTCGACCATAAGGGAGAGGAGAGGAGAGGAGGCAGAGGTTTTGAAGCGCTTTGTTCCACAAGGAATTGTAATGTGTTTTTATGGTATTGCAGGTCTGTTCATTAGCTCTTATCTGTGGTGCACAATTTTGTTCAATGTGGGTAGTGGCTATAATAAGTTCGATAAAAAAAAAGGAATTGTATGTCTTTTTCGTTGGGGATTTCCCGGAATAAATCGTCGTATTTTCCCACGATTTCTTATGAAGGATATTCAGATGATCAAAATGGAAATTCAAGAAGGTATTTCCCCTCTTTCTTCACCTAAGATCATCACATGGTTTTTGAGACCCAAGATTTTCATATTGGGACAAACACTCTTCCTTGCCTCTAGTTCCGTTCTGGTAACATATCACAAAAATGCAATCTACCGGCTATGCATATTAGATCTACATGCTTCAGCACCTGGTTCAACATCTCCTGGTGCAACAGCGAGTACCAGCTTAACCTGGGGAGGTGGTGATTTGGTGACAGTAGGTTCCAAAGTGGCTTTGTTACCAATTCCATTAGGAACCGCGGATTTTTTGGTACATCACATTCATGCATTTACTATCCATGTGACTGTTTTAATCCTACTTAAAGGTGTTCTATTTGCCCTTAGCTCCTATTTAATACTTGATAAAGCGAATCTGGGTTTTCGCTTTCCTTGTGATGAACCTGGTCAGAAAGTGATTGAAGATTTTCAGGTGACTGAGCATTTATTTGGTCATGGTTTATTTGATCTGATCGTTCCACGTAATCTCTTAAAAGGTGTTCTGAGTGAACTATTCCCGATGAATTTGGATCTATAACCATAGATTATGCTGTACGAGATCTAGCAGCACTGGCCGATGAAGCCTTAATACTTAGTATTACCCGAAATAAATCAGTTATAGACACTAATACAATTCGATCCGCTATTTATAGGCAAATTTTTCATTTACAATCTATGGATAATCAGGTTGGATCCAGTCAAAATGACAAAAGAATTATCTACAAAGTAGGAAAGGCTTTTATACAAAATACGCTTAGAAGAAATTCTCCCATGAATCCTCTATCTACAAAAAAGAACTTGGTGGTTAAACTCTACTGCGGTGACGATACTGTAGGGGAAGCCCTGCGGGAAAATAGCTCGGTGCCAGGATGATAAAAAGCTTAATGCCTCTTCTCATTAGAAAGTCGTCTTCTTTGAAACCCATTTCTTACATATTTTCTTTCCCACTCCACCCGGGAGTTCGATGAAAGTAAGCTATGGCCCAATATAACGTAACAAAGGATGGTGGTCCAGCTGCTTGCCTTCCAAGCACCGGTTGCGGGTGGGGGTGGAATTATAGCTTATTATAGTTACAATCCTTCTTTCTATGTTAGTCCCTTTGTTCATTATGCTGAGGCCCCACCCCCGGTGTTGACTATTGAACCCCCAGACGGTGGCCAAATATTCTTCCGGTGTTTCATTTCCAAGTTCCATAAAGTTATGGATAGGAAAGAGTTTAATCGAATAGAAATTTTTTCTAACAATCATACTACTTTGATGATTGAAGCGATATATGAGGATCTATAATGTAAGTACTACTATACCTTTGACCAAAAAATATGGAAGGGCTTACATTAGGTTTAGGGATAATCAGGCTTGAACTGATGACTTCCACCATGTCAAGGACAGTGATTTAATGATGACCCTCCATGGATTCACCTATATAAGCTGCAGCTAGAGTTGCAAAGATCAGAGCTTGAATACCGCTCGTAAATAATCCCAGGAACATTACAGGTATAGGAACTATTAAAGGTACCGGAGAAACAAGAACAACAACTACCAATTCAGATATCATTTTTGGGATTCAACTGCGTTAAGTAAGTCATTCAAACGTATGACCATTTCCATGAGAGGTAGTCGTAACTGACTAATTTATCATGATTTTTGAATAGTTCACTTAGCACTCATTGCATCGGGTGATGCTCACAGGGGTGAAGAAGTGGGATTGAAACTAGTGAAATGTGGAGAACGAATCACATAGCATCAATCATCACTTCCGGGGCTTGCACCCGGTAACCAGGACTTCCCAGGAGGTCACCCATCCCAGAACTCCTCTGGCTCAAGCACGCTTAACTGTGGAGTTTTCCCACAATCAAGCCCACTTAGCTTGCTACCCCATTTGCAAAACCTTAGCAAGTATTGTGCCTCATGAACCATTCAAGTAGAGATCCCTTGACTCTTTTTGAATTTAAGTATGGGGGATTTACGCAGTGCATTATATTAGATATCATTTTTGGGATTCAACTGCGTTAAGTAAGTCATTCAAACGTATGACCATTTCCATGAGAGGTAGTCGTAACTGACTAATTTCTCATGATTTTTGAATAGTTCACTTAGCACTCATTGCATCGGGTGATGCTCACAGGGGTGAAGAAGTGGGATTGAAACTAGTGAAATGTGGAGAACGAATCACATAACATCAATCATCACTTCCGGGGCTTGCACCCGGTAACCAGGACTTCCCAGGAGGTCACCCATCCCAGAACTCCTCTGGCTCAAGCGCGCTTAACTGTGGAGTTTTCCCCACAATCAAGCCCACTTAGCTTGCTACCCCATTTGCAAAACCTTAGCAAGTATTCTCCACATTTCACTAGTTTCAATCCCACTTCTTCACCCCTGTGAGCATCACCCGATGCAATGAGTGCTAAGTGAACTATTCAAAAATCATGAGAAATTAGTCAGTTACGACTACCTCTCATGGAAATGGTGATACGTTTGAATGACTTACTTAACGCAGTTGAATCCCAAAAATGATATCTAATATAATGCACTGCGTAAATCCCCCATACTTAAACTACCAATTCGTCAGCTAATATATTTCCAAAAAGTCGAAAACTAAGTGATAAAGGTTTTGTAAAATCTTCTAAGATGTTAATTGGTAAAAGTATTGGGGTTGGTTGAATATATTTACTTCCGCGTAATAATTCTACCAGAGGAGATCCTATTACAGGAATAGCCTCAGGCACACCAGTCACAATTTTCACTGCCCAATAACCAATTTGATCCCAGGGCAAAGAATAACCAGTTACACCGAAGGATACGGTCAACACAGCCAAAATTGCACCTGTGACCCAAGTTAATTCACGGGGTTTTTTGAATCCACCTGTGAGATAAACACGGAATATGTGCAGGATCATCATTAGAACCATCATACTTGCCGACTCGAAGATCTTTATGCTGGAGCTCTTTTCTTGCTATTTCTTTCTGTCATCTTTTTAATAGCGGGTAGGTTACATATACAACCTAAATGGAGACCAAGTGTTTCATGGTTCAAAAATGCCGAATCCCGTCTCAATCATCATTTGTTAGGACTCTTCGGAGTCAGTTCTCTAGCTTGGGCAGAAAAAATCAGTCATACAGAACTATTTTTAACAAAATGAACAATACGATTGACTGGATTGTTCTTTATCCAACTGAATAATCGCAATATTCATTATATTGCCGATCTTGGAGAGATGGCTGAGCGGACCAAAGCGGCGGATTGCTAACCCGTAGTACGGATCATCCGTCCCAATGACAACATTCCCACTATTATTATCACTTTTGGGGATGGAAGCACTCAGCCACTTACGTATGTTTTAATGGGGTGGGTGGTGGAACCGGAATTGTCAATGGTGGAACTGGACATCAGAAGGAGCATTAGCCATTTTGGTTGGTACATCACTATTTTTTCCGCTAGGCGAATTGAACCACATGCTCCACCGCTTGTGCGGGCCCCCGTCAATTCCTTTGAGTTTCATTCTTGTGAACGTACTCCCCAGGCGGGATACTTAACGCGTTAGCTACAGCACTGCGCGGGTCGATACGCACAGCACTTAGTATCCATCGTTTACGGCTAGAGAGCGTGACTCTGTTCCTATCAAATCCAACCCTCAAAATTATCGATAATTCATTCCAACTAGAACGAGAAATGGAATCTGACCTCCTAGGAAAAGTAGGAGGCCAATGAACTTGGAGGATATTCCAGGATCAAATATCCATTTGATCACCACATCGATATTGTGAATATGCAGTTACGAATAATCCGGCCAAATTCATAAGGCACCATACACCATAGGGCATAAACTCAAGACATCTCTATTAAGAGCAGATCAATAGAGAAGAGTGGTAATCCCACATCAAAAACATAGGGCATATACTATGGAAGCTCTGGTGTATGAATAAGCTCTTCTTTCAGTGCAGCTTGTCAGTGATGAAGCTAGTGCCACCAACAAGCAATGGATTCTTCTCGTTGATTGGTAATTATAGCAATATCGGGTAAGCTTGTCATATATCTAATCCCACCTAGATATTTCTGCAATTGGTCTAATTGTCTCTTGAGCATAGTTGCTTCTTTTTTTGGAAGTTGATTGAATCGTCCCGTATCTTGTTCTTTTTTTAAATCCTTGAACTTCTGAAGTCTCATCTCTGTAGTAGACCAATTAGTTAACATACAACCAAGCCATTTTCTATTACGTCCAGCCGTATCACATGACATTCGTTCCATGACATTCGCGTATCATCCCATCCGGTGCTTATAAGTTCTAAGCAGTGGCTCCTCAGGTCTTAATTAAGTAAGTGTAATCGAACGCAGGTGAATGCTGTATCTATCTATCCGAACGCCCGTGCACCAATGCTTTATCCCTCTATGCCATGTGAACTTCCTCCATCCATCTGCAGTAAGTATAAGTAAGGCAGGCAAGTATCTATCTCTAGGTGGGTAAATGGTAAATATAAAAGTAAAGGCACTAAAATTCAAGCATATCCTGACAATGCTGGCTGTCTGGGCATATCCTAGCAAAGCTGTCCTGTCTAAATTCCTCAATAGTCTCTGGGTGGGGGTTTGAGCCCCCCTACAAGAGAAGAGAGTGCCGTCCGTATCCACAAGGCATTCCTGGCTGAAGCAAGAGGTTAGGGCATCCATAACTAAGGTGGGTAGGGTAAGTGAGAGGTATAATAGGCAAAGAATCTCAAGGTGGGTGAGTAGATCGCACTGAAGTACTAAAAGTAGGCTAAAGTTCATAGCAAAGACAGTAAGTGCCTACCCCACCCAGCCCCGTATCTCTTCCGTTCTGGCTATCGACAATCCATCTGGTGCTTTTTTATTCTAAGATCAAGTAATGGGTTGGGCAACTTCGTTCCTCGCTCTCCTAGTCTTTCGGCAGTAAAGAGAGTCAAGGGTAAGGTGGTGGTTTCATAGCACATGCCATCAAATCCCAATCCCGGGTCTCTAGTTGTACCTCCCTAAGATTCCTAAAGGCAGGTGTGTGATAAGCATCCTTATGCTGTCTGGGCATCCATCCCGTAATATCCTAGGTCTGAAGCCTGTCCATCCAACGAGGCTCTCACCACATAATCATCCATCCAAGCTATCCGGCGGCAGTGAAACGATATAAGCTAAAGGGAACAACTACCCTATTGGTTAATTGACCATCCCCATCATCCATCCGGTGTTTCTGAGGTAAGGGCTTTCACAAGTAGTGAGATTCAGTCCCCACCCCCACCCCAGTAGTTCTAGGCGGGTGAATGAAGGTCCCAAGTCATCCTTCTGAGTCTTGAGATCAATTAGTTATCTATATAATATTCTGTAGGCTTCACGCTGTTAGGCCCTCTCAAAAGATAGGAGCGATACACCAGATGGATGTATGGAGGGAAGTATGGATGAAAGGGTTGGGCCGGTCAAGGTATGCCCAGGAGAGCGGTTAGGGAACCGGATGCGGGTTGGGGAAAAGGATGCATGGGAACAGCTAGGTTCGGTTAGCTATAGTTCGAGTGAGTAGCCGCTTGGTAGGGTTAGCTATTGTTCCCATGGAGTAGCTTTTGTTCACCCAGTTGATGTAGTCTACAGTGTGGTGGGTCAAGCCATTGTCTGAGCTTAGGAGGTAAGAGCTAGAGCGTGATAGCTGCTGAGCGTAGTAGCTGCTGACCGTAGTAGCTGCAGTAAGGTGCGAGCTATAGGGCGGCTTATGTCCCGTACTACTGTTTCATGCCGTAGTAGCTGCCAAGGTCAGGCTGATCCCCGTGCGAGTAAAGGGTAACTGGATGGCTCGTGAAGCAGTTCAGGTCAGAGGTCAGAGTTATAGGAGTGATAGGCATGTATAAGGATGGGTGAAGGTGATCTAGCTTGGTTCGTGGTTATTGATGCAAGCATTAATGGTTCAAGTGAGTAAGCTAGCTTGGTTTGGTTCGTAGTTAGTTAGCCAAGCCATGGTTCAAGTGAGAGTAGCTGTTGTGTGTCTAAGCCAGGAAGGCTCCTTAGTGCCCCCTACGGGGATTCAAAGAGTCAAGCCATTGTCTTAGGAGGTAGGGTCAACCAATGATGTTTAGCAGCTCCAGGTGTTTGGCTAAGCCAGTTGATCCAACTTGACTTTCCTATTCTCGTGGAATATTTGTCATATTCCACTTGATTCTCTATCCCAGCTATGTATTCCCCAATAGTAGTACGAAGGGGTACGCGAACTAGCTATTATATTCCCCGAACCATGAGTAGTACGAGGGTATGTATTCCCCAGCCCCTGTGTTGGGGTGTGTCCAAGCAGTCGTAGGTGTGGTCTCTGGCCCCATTGTTTCCGTTAGCCCTGGATTGATTGGTCCAGCTTGGGTGTGTCATTTCCCTCCTACTATTAATGAAACGGTTTGGGTTCGGAGACACTCTCGAGATGTTGGGTCAAGCACAGTTGAATTGGATAAATCAGGAGATTCATACCGAAGTATGTATAGTTATAATTACAGTTATAATTATATGTACCGGAAAATCACTGCCTTGTCCCCTCTCTTCTCTCTTTACCCGCCTCAGAAGAAGAAGCCGTAACGTTATGTACCGGAAAAGGCCCCTACCTTCAGTTATAGATATATATATGACCTTTCACACTTTTACCGCTAAACTATACCCGCCACGATCCGATTGTAACATACAGATCGATCTTTTGTCCAACCAACCCATTTATATTTTTTTGAGTCTTTTCCGGATAACTTCGATCAGAGAACGATAAGCCCCATTCACTCTCATTGTATAGTGTTCTTTATGTATGATGCAACCCAATCTTTGCTCTTGAATTTCTTCCTCCATGGATTGACCCGAGAACCTTTCAGTGGTTAAACTAGTTCATGAATGAAATCAAGGAACCGAATGGACCTTTGACCATAATGGTGCGAATTTTCCGAAAATACATATATAGATGTGCGTATGAAGAGAAGAGATAATGATCAATGAGAGAAAGGTCATGAATATCAAGTTTCATATTTCACATGACGAACATGATGAACAAGGAGAGCACATGCAAGGAGATTTGTTTGCAAACGGGTGAATGTATGCAAGGAGATTTATTTGGAAATGAACGAATGAAGAATGCATGCGAGGAGATTTTTTCATGAACGAACAAACTAAGGATGCATGTGAGGATATTTTTTCGCGAACGGACGAACATGTGAAGCAATCCAAATTACAAGTGAAGGAACAACATGCACATGCAACATCAAGTGAACACCAAGACCATCGAAGACTCCACACACTTGACATGTATAGGTGAAGCTATGATACACCAAGAGCACATCCATCACTTAGCAGCACTACAACTCGACATGCACACCACCAGCAACATGAACACACTAGCTCTATCGTGTCGAGTCATGTCATGAGTCATCTTGACCACATCACTACTGTGGGCCACACTTTTGTAATCAATGTAATGTAATGTGGAAGTCCAAGAGACCCACATGTAATCTGAATAGTCATGTTATTTGAAGAGTCATGTAAGTCAAATAGTCTTGAGGGAAGTCGAACAGTCACAAGGGCTAGTTTTACCCTTGGCTATAAATACCCCTCATTTGTACATGCAAGAGACTTTCCATCTTGGCTCCTACCACATAGCCTTGAGAGTATGTAATCTTTTCTTTGAGGAGCAAGCAATGGCTCCAACGCCCCGCTATCGGGGTTAATGATGTAACGGTGTACCGATGTGTCTTGGAAATTTCGCTTAATTCAAAAGTCTGTTAACAGGTTAGCACATTTTCACACATGTATTGTAATTATTTGTAAGACTATTCTTTGGACACTTGTAATGCATGTTGCTTTAACCTATGTTAAGACAATTGAACTATTTCAGTTGTTCTAATGCATATGCTTACGAAAATGTGTTGTATAAGTTGTTAATGTTGTCTCGTCCATGTGGGCTATCCTATTGGACACTTGACAAATGCATTCGTGTAAACTTGTTATAACGCCCATCGCACTCATGTGGACTATTCGGCTGGGTGTTGTACGTGCTATTTGTTCACCTTGTGCTGTGAATACCACATCCGTTTTGACTACTCCGCTGGAAGCTGTGCATGTCTCGCTGTGTTGTGCATCTCCAGCAGAGTTGGGACTATTCCCTTTAAACCTGAGACTCACTTCCACCCTCTCCCTATACAATGAAATAACTTTGACACTAGTAACACCAAGCACTCACCAGGCACACGAACCTCGTTGTTTGAAGACAAAGCAGACCACTCTCACATGCTGACAAGCAAGAGCTAAGGAATATCTTTAAGATAATGGAAATCGAGCCATCGTACCGGATGGGACTCCTACACCAAACGATGTGAGGTCTAGTTTGGACTTCATATTGAGGAGATCCCTTGAATGTTGGTGGGTCCAACACTGTCAACAAATATATATTCCATCTTGGGCAGCAGATAATTGTCTTTCAAATAAATGCCATTCAGATTTTTGAAATCTACACAAAGTGTAATTTCTCCACTCTTTTTTCAAACCGGAACTAGATTGGAAATCCAATTAGAAAATATTAATGGCATAATAATCTTAGCAACAAGTAATCTCTTCACATCCTTTTCTATTAATGGAAACAACCTTGGATTAATCCTTCTAGGTTTATTTTTTTCCTTAGAAAAGGCGTAATTTTCATTAAAAAGATAAGAAAATTACATGTCATATGATACTGTAGATATGAACTACTGTCAGAAAAAAGGGAGTACTGTTTAGAGCTATTATAAACTTTACAAAAATTATTATGATTCTTACTGATAATGAACTTCTGAGAAGTCCAGTAAGTTTATGAGAATATGAGTTTTGTCTAAAAATATACTGAAAACTGGTAAGTTATATACATAGAAGGAGAAAGTAAAAGAAAATTTGCTAAATGATCTAGCAATCATTCTGATAGGAACCAATCATGTCCATAAAAGGACGATGATAGTAACTGTAGAAACTGCTGCCCCTGTATTCCTATATCTGCCATTGACCTCTGTTCAGCTGCGCTGCCTCTTTGGATAAACGATCAACGATCTCATTCCTTTCCCTGTATATATGTGAGCATGCAAATGAATCAAATTGGGACTTTAGAGAAAGGATATCAGTCAGAATATCTCTAAGTGTGTGCAAGTGACAATGATTAACTTCATTTGTCCAGTTAATTATGAGCTGTGAGTCTCCGAATATCTGAAGTTGTTGGCAATTTTGTTCTTTTGCAAAAAGGAGAAGGTATTTTAGACTGCTCAATTCAACATAGTTGTTGGTGCCTCTACCAAGGCTGACCTTGATTCTATAAGACACTATATTATCCATATGCAACACCGCCCCTCCACCACAGCCTTCAGCTTGTGCTGAGCCGTCAAAATAACCCTAGGGGGAGTTTATGTCTATGGATTCCTGGGTAATGATTTGAGGGGGTCGGATGTCTTGGTCCTCCGGGAGTGAATTGTATAAAGCCAACAACGAAATACTAGAGGAGTCCCAATCTATTTTGGCATTCTTGAAAATGGATTTGTTCTTGTTAAGCCAAATTCCCCAACAAATTAGTAGTGGAAGGCATCTAGTTTTCTGAGAGTTGGCTTTTATCCACCATCTTTGCCAAGCCTCTTCAATATCTCATCCCGACCAATCAATATGTAGATTTAGTGAAGTGAGGATCCTTTTCCAGAAGGCTTTCGAGACAAAACAGGGAAAGAAGAGATGAGAAGTATCTTCCTCCTGCATCCTACACAAACAACATCTAGAAGGCCCGAATTTTTCACGACGCCTCAGCATTAGTTCAATGGGAACCTTGTCTGTTAAAATGCACCACATGAAAAGCCTAGATTTGGGAGGGGCCTTTAATTTCTAGATATGACTCCACCACCAAGAGAAATCACCCATGTGTCTCGCTGCCATAGTAATCCTTCTAGGCTTCTATTTAAATAGTTTCTCATTTTCTCTGAGTGGGATATTGTGTTGAATGATGCATTTGCCATAAAACTTTAAATATTTGTACCTCTAAGAAAAAACACATGAAAATTCTCTCAATAATTATGGATACTGTTTTTTCTATTCGGCTTTAAAAGAATTGGAAACCTTAACTACCTCAGGGTCTTCTTTTGTTCCCAAATTTTAATCCTCCAACTCATTATCCCTTGGCTGAATTCTAGGTTTTACAACCACATCATTTTTGTCAAAAAATATTTCTAGAGGGACCAAACCTCTGGGAATAAAGTTGTCACTTAGCTGAATAATTTCTTGTCCAACTATTACATTCATAAAAGCATCTGATTTTGCATTCAAACCTAGTACCTGATCTTCATTCTGACCAACAGGGGTGTTTGCAAATTCACCAGTCATCTCTAAGAATCTATGGATCTACTGATCATCCTAAAAAACCTGCCAATGCTTGATATTATCTAGGATGGAGGGCCTATGCCTTACATTAATCTCATATTTTCTATTCAAATAAATGGGAATTTTAAAAGAACTAGCAGCAATAGCTAGGGAGTCTACTATAACATTTTCTTCTCTAGAAACAACATAAATTTTATGTTCTGAAAATAAATAGTCAAACATATCCCATACCTGATTTCAATAAGCCCTCATCTATGGATGTTTAGTTTGATATGTACCCAGGAATTGCTTCACAATCAACTCAGAGTCTCCTAAGATATGAATCCTTTTTCCCTTCCTTCCCTCAAGAAAGTTAATCCAATGATCAAAGCCTCATACTATGCAATGTTGTTGGTGGATTCAAAATATAGTTTGAAGGAGTGTAATTGACTACCAAGATCTAGTGGAATAATAGAGATACCTACCCTTGAACCATCTTCGGAAGTGGAACCATAAAAATGCATATTCCATATCCCATTATCTTTAGATGACTGTAATTTTCCCTCTCGGACTTCATCTTCAATTTTCTATTATTTCTCTTCTTCAAAGCACAAATCATTATAGAAAATTTGAGAACCAAGATCAGTGTCAATCGCATAAAGAAGATGAATCAAAGGAGAAAAAATATTTGTAAGGACTAGTAATATCAAGCCCTAAATTTTCCATAACTGATTTTGGCATGAAATTATGTGACACTCCCAAATCCAACATTGCATTATGTAGAATCATGTCATGAATATTAAAGCTGATATAAAATGGAGGAACATCCTCACTATCATTTGTAACATGGGGACCAAACAAGAATGTAGGATGATCATCCTATATGTTTAATGAATCTTGAGCATTAATATTTAGCTAATCAGTATTTGAACCCTTCACCATTGTAATTATTTGTTTCCTATACTGCTCATTCTTTAACAACTTAGAAAAAGGGATAGGAATTTTTATTTTACCAATTTCATTCTCTAAATTTAATGATACTTGGGCCTTTTCCAACTCCTTCACATCCTTCTTGGCATCATCAACCTTTTTTAGAGCATCCTTTTTTGGGTCATCATCTTTCTTAAGTATGTATCTTTTTGGCTCAAATTGTTTCTATCTTGTTGCAGGTTTTAGTGGTGGAGTTTTAATTGGAACATTTATGCCCTTGAGATTGTACTGTCTCTGAAAATGATCCACTGCATTATTGTAACCCTGCTGATAGATTTATGAATTAAACATCGTTTGACTGCTTTATTTTTCTTTTCAAGACTCAATGGATTTATCATGATATTCTTTAGTAAAAAACATCTGAGTTTCTTCATCATTAGAACAATTAATTTTATGATCATCTTCCTCAGTTGGTTCTTCATCAACAAAATTCTTAGGGAAATGAGGTCTTACAACCTATTGATCTTCAAGGCCATTCTGGTCTCTTTGAAAAATTTGAGGGTCTTGAGGTCTTCGAAAACTAGGATTTCAGACCTCAGGTTGTCTTGAATCAAATTGCATGACATGAATTTTGTCTTGGATCTTAACCACACATTAGTGGTATTTAAAATTGGTATATACCCCACCATACCCCTTCAAATACAATTAAATATACCTCTGCCATATATATATCAGAATTAGATTTTTTACCATTAGGAGTAAAATTTTGTAGCAGAAGTATATTTTTTTTTATAGTACACAGAGTTTTTAAAATGCATTCATTGATATCTATTGTGGGAGTGGTTCTCATCGGCAAGGAGGACTATCCAAAATGGTAACGGAAAATCAAACACACTCTCATTTTTAATGAGTTGTGGAAAGGAGTGTGTGTTGGAGACATAGACAAAGAGCCAGAACAACCTACCTCAAACAAGGAATTCACCATTTGGGAAAATAAGAACATGAAGGCTTATGCATTGATTACAGCATCAGTAAATGAAGAGGTGAGTCGCCATATTTTTCCATTTTCAAATGCTTTCGAAGCCTTACAAAAACTAAAGGAACTCTATACTCGCACTCTGCACTTGAAGTTGTTCAACTCATGATTAAATTGTTTAGCCTTGAATTACAAAATGATGATCCTCTCGCTCTTGCATCAGAAGTAAAATCTATTATCCATGATATCAAAGTCACTAATGGTTAACTAGACATTCCTCTGATAGCTTTTCTCAAGGCAATTTATCCCACTTACTCAAATTATCTTGAGTCATTGCAAGCAAATGGAAACCTCAAAGATATTACCTTTGACTCCCTTGTGAAAAAATTCGCTGAAAGAGAGAAAGCTTTTGGGAAGAAGACAACTCCTCAGTCTTTTGAAGAGGCTGTGTGTCTTGCACATAGAGAGAATAATCTTGCTCAATATTCTTCCAAACGAAGAGGTGGTCGAAGAGGAAGAGGAAGAAATTTCAAAGGCGGGGGGCTAGACACTCTCAAGGAGAAAAGCCATATTTGCATTGCATATGCTGAAAAAGAGATGGATCACATGATGCATCCACATGAAAGTTTCCTTGGGACAGAATTGAGCAGGAAAGAAACCAACCCAAAGGTAAAACTAATGACAAAGACAAAGGTAAAGCACCTGAATCCACTCACTATGTTGTGGCACATTGTAATATTGGAGTAAATGAAGACTTATTTAATGCTTCACTTGCTTCTTGGAAAAATGATTGGTTGCTTGATTCAGGAGCAACTTGCCACATGACTTTTAGAAGAGATTTTTTTGAAGAATTTACTGACAATGTTGATGGAGCAGTATACTTTGCAGACAAATAAAAAATCAAGCCATTAGGGCTTGGCACAATTAGGATTAAATTGCCTGGTCTTCCAGACTTTCTTCTGCATCATGTTTTATATCTCCCACAACTGAGGAGAAACTTGTTGTCCTTGGTCCACATACACCAACAAGAAAAATACATTCATATGTTTGATGGAAAGGTTGAGGTGGGAAAAGCATGAGATCACTCACTTGTCACGACGAGGATAGAAGAAGAAAGGATTCTCAAGATATAGGGTACCTCTACTCATTCACAAAATTTCTTATACAATTCTCATTATGAAGAAGGTACATTTCCATCAAGTTTATTATGGCATGCTAGATTTGGACACTTGAACTATGACAACCTCCTCTTGTTGAAGAAAAATGGTGTTACTGGTTTGCCTACAATTTCTAGGAAACTTAAGCAATGTGATGCTTGCATTCTAGGAAAGCATAGTAAACAGTCTTTTCATGATTCACATTCCAGAGCACATAGAAAACTTGAACTCATTCATTCAAATTTATGTGGTCCAATGCCTATTCCTTCTGCAAATGGAAATAAATATATGATGACATTTATTGATGACTACACCAAAATGTGTTGGGTTTATTTATTGAAGAACAAATCCGATGCTTTTCAAACATTCAAGAACTTTCATACATGGATTGAAAATGATGCACAATCTCATATTGGCTCTATTCACATTGATAATGGAAAAGAATACACTTCAAATGAATTTGAAAACTATCTTCGCCAACATGGGATCAAACATCAAACAACTGTGCCTTATAATACCCAACAAAACGAAGTAGCTGAAAGAATGAATTGGACAATCTTAAATATGGTGCACTCCATGATGTTTTTAAAAAATGTAAAATTGATGTTTTGGGCTGGTGCAGTTTTATGTGCTGTATATGTAAATAATAGATGTCCATCTAATGCTATTAGAAACAAGACTCCTTATGAAATGTGGTATGGACACATTCCTTCAGTAAAGCATCTCAGGGTCTTTGGTTTCACCTGTTATGCCTTGATACCAAAGGTACATAGAAACATACTTGGTGCAAGAAGTCATAAGTGTATCTTCTTGGGGTATTCAAAAACCTCCAAGGCATACAGTCTCTATGATGAAGTCAATAAAAAGTTTGTTGTATCTAGAGATGTAATCTTTCTTGAATCATCTAAAGCTGATAATGTTGTTGAGCGGAAACTTGATCGCTTGGATAGATTCACAATTGCAAAATCATTTCAAGATTTTGATAATCAGATTCCACATCTTGAATGGGTGATTCCTATACTAGATCAACCTGTGGAATCTTCTTCTAAAGCACTCTCTCCCCCGCATGAAACTCCAACAATAGATAATACTTTGAGTGATGTGATTGATAGAATTGGGAGACTCAATCTTGATTCAGTCCCAACTCAATCAACTGAGTAGTCTAGACCATCTCAGAAACGTCCCCCAAAGTGGCTGACAAAGAAACTCGAAAGTGTTCATCCTGATGAGGTTGGAAAGAAAGGAACTAGAAATTCAACCCGAAAAAATGGAGGTGATGTAGATGACCCTGATTCACCTATTGATATGGATGTTTCTTATGATTGTGAATTTAATTTGTCTACAGTTTGAACCAAATTCCTTCAAGGAAGTTGCTTCTCATGATTAATGGAAAGAAGCAATGAAAAAGGAGTATGATGCCTTTATAAATAATGGCACTTGGAAGCTGGTTGATCCTCCATTGGGAACCAAACCAATTGGCTGCAAGTGGGTCTACAAGAACAAGTATAAAGCTGATGGCTCACTTGACAAGCACAAAGCCAGGCTTGTGGAAAAATGTTTTTCACATAAGGAAGGGGTCAATTATGAGGAGACTTTTTCCCCCATAGCAAAATGGGCCACCATCCAGACACTCTTTTCCCTAGCATCTTAGAATGGTTGGAAAGTCCATCAAATGGATGCAAAAACTGCTTTCTTGAATGAATATCTAAAAGAGAATGTTTTTATGTCCCAGCCTGAAGGATTTGCTGTGAAAGGATATGAACATAAAGCATGGAAACTTGTGAAATCCTTGTATGGCCTCAAACAAGCACCGCGAGCCTGGTATGAAAAACTAATTGAGCATCTTCTGAAACTCAATTTCAAACATTATGATCTTGATGATGCAACTTTGTTTGTCAAGAAAGTTGGCAAAATAGTTGTATATCTTGTGGTATATGTAGATGACCTTTTGATGATAGGGAACAATGAGAGCTACATTGCATCCATAAAGAAGGAATTGAGGAAAGGTTTTGAAATGACTGATTTGGGCTATGTTCATTACTATCTTGGTATTGAAGTAACTCAACATCTGAAGTCCATATTCCTTTCTCAAAAGAAGTACATTGGAGATCTGTTGAACAGGTTTGGCATGGATGAATGCAATCCTCTGACTACTCCAATGGAACAAAACTTAAAGCTCACATCCATTGAAGGAAAATAATTTGAGGATGCAACAAAGTATAGACAACTTGTAGGAAGTCTCAACTACCTAACTACTACCAGACCAAACATTTCGTTTGCTGTTGGAATCCTCTCCAGGTTTATGCAAAAGCCTTGTGAGGGACATTGGTCTACTACAAAAAGAGTTCTAAAGTACTTGAAGGGAACTCAAGGCTTTAGATTCAAGTATACACAGGTGGGTGACTTCAGCTTAATTGGATACTCTGATTTAGACTTCGATGAAGACAAAGAAACTGGGGTATCTACTTCAGGTTATGCTATGAGTCTTGGATCATGAGCTGTCTCCTAGAGATCACAAACAATCAGTTCCAGCAGATTCCACAACAGAGGCAGAATATGTGGCAACAGCTGAGGCAACAAAATAATTTGTGTGGCTCAAGAAAATCCTGGAAGATTTGCAGGTAAACAAGTACATTCGACTCCACTCATGGTTAACAATACCTCAACAATAAACTTGGCCAAGAATCCAAAGTTACATGATCGAATGAAGCACATCATGTTAGGTCCCTATACTACTAGTGTAACCCTCTTATTATATTGTTGTGCCCATGTAGTCCCCATATTGTTATTATTGTGCCCCATAGAAGCCCATTATTGTTATTATTGTGCCCTTACATTATTATTTTTATGTCGACTCTGATTATATTATCACCCCTTAGACTCCTATGTATAGAAAGGAGGTATTTTCATTTGTATCATCCAATAATTTTTCATTTGTGTAATGTCAAGGAGGTTGTCCCCTTGAAGAGGTTGAATTATAAGGTGTTGATCTATCTTTTCTATCTTTTTATGAGCTAGTTTCATAACATTTGGTATCAGAGCTTTGGATTCTAGGGTTTCGCTGCTCCAAACATGGCATCGTGGTATTTTCGCTATAACTTTTTGGCTACGAAGTTTCAGAAGCTAAAATAAGAACCCATTTGAAAAGAAATCGGTCTGAATCTCACATCAAAATTTTAGAGCTTGTCTTGCTATATTTTCAGAGATATGATCTGAGGAAGTTAGGGTTTTTGCAGACTCCCGAATTACATTCCAAATAGGTGACTTAGGGAAAATCGTCATAAATTTTGTTCTGAGCATCAAATTGAAATTTTGTAAGACGTTTTAGAAAGAGGATGGCCTATAGTTTTTTATATATCAATTTCAGGTACTAAGGTCAAAACAGTGACATGTGGCACTTCGTACAAGTTCACTCTACTGAACTAGTCTATAATCAGGTTACCGTGGGAGATTTGACATAACTCTTCCTTGGAGAATCCAATTTCGATTAGATTGGTGGAATTGGAAAGAGGGTGCAAAGGGACACTATGGGTCGTGATTTCAAAACTGGGAGATTCAAAATTACAGAGATAGTCATTTCAAGATTGAGTTCCTAAAATCAAGAAAAGGCGATATGAGGAAGTTTGATGGCAAGGATCCGGTAAATTGGATACTATAGATAGAGCAATATTTTGATCTACATGAGGTGCAAATGTTACAAAAGGTATGTATTGCATCTTCATATTTATAAATTGATCAATTTTTATGGTATAAAGGGCTTTGATCTAGTAAACCACTTGTTACGTGGTCAATTTTCACAGAGGAAATGATAGCATATTATGATGATACAAAGAGCAATACCTTCTTTATCCAATTGATAAATCTCAAAAAAAGTGCTCAATGGCAAAGCACATTGAGGACTTTCAAAAATTGAATATAAGGGAAAATGATATTCCAGAGAAGCAGAGGATTGATGTCTCCATAGGGACTTTAAAGGATAACATTCAACATGAGGTTCGTCTTTGGGAGCCTGATTCATTGGAGAAGGCATTCAGGTTGGCAAGAAAAGTGGAAAGAAAAATTATGTCAACAAGGAAGTCTACCCCTCACAACAATAAATATGGAAGTGTTGCTTCTCCTAGCCTTCCACAACCTACAAGGTTGACACCACAACAATTGGAAGAAAAAAAGAGCAAAAGGGCTTTGTTACAATTGTGATAACAAATACATTAAAGGTCATAAGTGTGTTGAGAAGAAATTATTTTACATTGATTGTGAAGAGGAGGAAGAAAAGGATCAAGAAACGTCAAAAGAAGAGGATATACACCAGGAACTAACCCTAGATAAAGAAGAAATGAATCTGACCATATCTTGTAAAGCATTGACAATAATTACAACTCCTCAAACTCTCAAGATAGAAGGACATATCAAGAAGAAGAATGTTCAAGAAGTAAAAGATCACATCCGACCATATCTTGTAATGTATTGTCCGAAAATGCCACGATGATCTATTCAGAGCAGTGAAACCCTAGAATACAAACCTATAATACCAAATGTTATGAAACTAGCTCACAAAATGATAGAAAAGAAAGATCAACACCTTAGAATTTAGCCTCTTCGAGGGGGAAACCTCCTTTACATTACATAAATGAAAAATTCTTGGATGGTACAAATGACAAGACCTCCTTTCTATATATAGTAGTCTAAGGGGTCATAATATAATCAGAGCCGACATAACAATAATAATGTAAGGGCACAATAATAACAATAGTGGCCTTCTATGGGGCACAACAATATAATAAGGGGGTTGTACTAATAACAATAAGGGGTTGCACTAGTAGTATAGGTACCTAACACATCAATACAAAATATCATCTGATTTGACATCATGTTGAGGCCAAAACAATCCATCTTCGCCATTGTTCCATTAATGAGCAGATTGCAGACATCTTCACCAAAGTGCTTGGAAGAGAAAAGCTTGAAAGATTCAGAACAATGCTTGGAATCACCAACATCCCTTTAGATTAAGGGGGGGAATGTTGACACCTAATCATAGGGATTGGGTGAACAACTTTAAATAGTGTAAATAAATAATAGAGAAAATGGAGAGTCATCGGGAGATGAAACTCAACAGTCACTCCCTCATGTATATAATAATGAACAACCTAAATGAATATTAGTATCTCATTTTGAGGAGTTACCTCCTGGCCTGACAAACTTATCAACTAATTTTTCCATTGTCTTCATCTTGACATCAAACTTGACATCTGTTGAAGAAGAGGGTCCATCTTTAAATGTTTTCCTTTCAGCCCTCATTTTCACTTTTTTGGCCATGAAATTAGTTTCTACTCCTATGAAATTTCAATGCATGTATGCCAATGTAGAAGTATTTCTTTCTATTAATTGAAAAGTGAATTCAACATCAAATGCATCAGGATAGTGAAACAAAGCTAATCCAGGAGGAGGCTTAATATCAACTGGTATTGCATTATATACCCTATTGAACCTAGTAGAAAACTCCTGCACTGTTTCACTAGGGTTTCTTTTCAAACGATCATATTCTGCTGAGATCTGTAAAGGATTTTTCTTTTCCTCCCATCTTGCAAGGAAAAGCTGCTCAAACTATTGAAAGTTTGCAATATCTCCTGCTGGCATTCCTCTGAACCATTTGTTAAATTCTTTTGAGAAGCTTTGTGCAAACAACCTCATCTTGACATCATCATCATCCACCTCTTCTAGATCTACAAAATCATTAAACTTATCTAAATGTTGTTGAGCAGTAAAACCTCCTTGTCCATCAAATTGTATTAAGCATTGGGAATAATTCTGAGGTAGGTCATGCAATTTTCCTGGTAAACCAAGAGGGGAATACCTAGTAGCCACATATGAGGTTGAAGTGACTACAATCGTAGGAATCTGAAACACAGATGAAAAAGGAAACGAAATTGTTGTAGTGACAATTAATGAAGTAAGGATATGAGATCCAATAGAGATAGATGGTGCCGAGAAAGGTGGAATGAAGAATGGGAAGGTAGTAGAATTAGATACAACTACCCGAAGCTCATGAACCAAATGTTCCAATTTTTGAAACTAGAGCCAACTATTCTTTTATTCTTGTGATAAAATTAATTCTTGAGAAGAAACCCTTGCAATATAAGTTTTAAATTTTGTCTCATCAAATATAGTATATGAGATATTAGTTTCTGACTTAGACATAAACAATGTTTTCTCAAACTTGATATCAAATTGAATGTCTTCAATGGATTTAATCTCTTTAGGTAGAGACAAATACCTTTCTAGGTAAATCGTACCTAATTCTCTTGCATATTTCTTCTTTCTAGATTTTTTTTCTAGACTTGGTAAGATCTGTGGTGGATTAGGATTTGGGTTCCTCCATGTATAGAATCCCTTATAAGCTAGAAATTCCCTAGTGAAATTTCCCTAAATATCAACAATGGAGTCACCATAGAAAAATATTGCAGCCAAAACTGATGTTGAAATCTCTATTTTCCCTCACAGATCTCATATAAACAATAAAATTGTTCAGGGATAATGGATCTTTCCCTCCCCGACAATGACACCAAAATGTTATCACTCAAAGTTTTTCCTAGGATGTAAAGGAAAACCCCTAAGTTAACTCTTTCAAACCAATCTTTAGGGCCAAAGGCTAGCCCCTTCAACCCAGAGAGGGCTCTCTCCTTTACAATTCAACTACCTAGTGTCACCTCAACAGTTGGCTGTGTCTTTAGTACAGTGGCTAGATCATGAGTTCAGTAGGGTTTGAAAATGATGGTAAGGCAGAGAGAAAGTGTATCCTTGGGCATGGAGTCATAGAAAATTCATATCAATCAATGATTACTAGGATGTTGGATGTAGTGATAGAGGCTAAGAGAAGGATAGTTGATTTATCCTTAGACAACCTTGCTATTGAGAGTGGTAGGAGAAAATAACAAAAAAATGTTTAAAAAAGCATCAAATGGAAGAATTTTGTTTAGTTTAGATTATAAGAGTGATACTTAAATGGTAAAGACAGAGCATGAAAATGAAGCATGAATTCCACTTTAATACCTTCATTCAAGCATAAGGAAGATAAACATTTAATGAAAATAACATAGGTAAACACATTCACTAAGAAATTGACCAGGATATATCAACACATGAATTCTTAGCTTGAAACACCACATTATTCTGATCACTAGTCACCTAGGATTAACCAACAAAAACAAAGCACATACACAAATTACAATTTTTCTCAAATTTTGAACCATTGTTTGATTTATTATTAGCTTTATAGAGTACTTACAAAACCATAAGCATGTTTTTAAAACAACCTTAATTATAAAGTCCAAAAATAGGTAAGTAAATATCTAATCAAACTAAATACATTACATCGTTTCAATCATGAAAACAAGTAGATAATATTATGTATCTAAAAAAAATGTTGTTGCTAAAGGCTTGGCTGAAGCTAAGGGTCATAACCGATTAATGATATCTTGCCTAGATTTTCTGAAAACCTTGCTTCGTCATCATTCTTGGTATAGAAATTCCTTCCTTGAAATTTGGTCTTGATCCACAAAAAAGGGAATTTGGTACATAAATCCTTCCTTTAGGGATGTATTCACTCTAAACTTCTCCTTTTTGCCTTAAAAAGATTGTTTTTCCTCGAGCGTCGACAGATTAACTGGCATACCTAAAATTAGGAGAAAAACTAGGCACCAGTGAGAGCTTAAATGTTAGCACTGTCTTAAAACAAAGGCAAATTCGTGCTGATAATATATTTGTCAGCACTCATCCAAAATGAAGTAAAAATAACATTGATGGAGTAATAGCTCCATAAAAATGTTCCTAAGGACAGTTGGAAAAATAAAACTCCGCAATGTAGATGTTTTAGTTGAGTCTTCTAGCTTCCTCAAACAGAATATCAACTTCACTTTGACTCCTTTTCCTAGTCTCCTTGGCCTTCGCAATATGATATTTTCTTTGACTCTTAGGCTTCCTAGAACTTGTAGGTTTTTATTTGTTTATGACCAAATCTATTTGAGGTGTAATACCTACCTCAATGACTTTTTGTGCCAAGATAGAGTTTTGTTTAATCCTTAATTTTAGCCTCAACTTGTTTAGTGGTATAGTGTGAGGCCTTCCTCCCCCAGATATCTCAGCTAATGTGGGCTCCTTAATATCTTCTTTTTTCTCTGTCTCAGGTTCAACAACTTCAAATTATGTTTTCTCTGTTGATTTAGTGGATTCTAAATTTGTAGGAGATGACATATGAGGAGGGGGTAGGGTTTTATTTTCCATAAGTCTCGTACTTATTCTTGTGTAGAATTTTTTCAATTCACGAACCAGAGGAGGAAGCTCAATCATCTCATTTTTCATTTGACTCCTAGTTTGGACATACAAGGTCCCCTGATATAAGGTCTAGGGTGGTTCAACAAGCTTCTTACTCCTTTTACTTTTGTTGATAGCTTTAGGTTTAGGTGAAACAAACTCTAGAAAGCCCCCCTCCCCTCGCCCCCCCCCCCCCCCCCCCCCCAAGAAAAGACCCCAAGAAAAGAAAATGATCCCATATTCTATTAATCTTAAATGGTTTTCAATTTGTAGCTTGATTAGGCTCTTGTGATAAATGAAGTGGGATGATGCATCAGGTTTGGCCCTCACTCTTCCTAACATCTTTTTGAGACTCATCAGTAAAAATAAAGGAGAATTCATTCTTACCTGTCCAATAATGTCAACAAGAAAATGAAAATGATATAGATTGAGTCTATTGAAGCACCCTTCACAAGTGAAATAAGATTGAGTGATCTTGAGGAGGAGGTTCCATTCATTCTTAGACCAAGATATCTGTACCTCCAAACTCCATGGTGTGTCCTTATACTCATCCTTTAAGAAGAAAGGAATGTCAATTCCAGCCAAAATGTGGCTTTTAAACCATCATTATCCATCAACAACGAGACGTGTAGCCTCTAAAACCACTTCCTTTGTGACAAGGAAGGAAATATCTGCAATAATGATCCATTTACCATCGAACCCTTCAGCAAAGTCTCGAGCAACCCCATCATGATAACCACTGCATTAGGAAAAGAACTCATCCCAACCAACCTCCCGAAATCGCTATAGAATTTCTAGATATGTTTTGAGGAGATCAAGCCCCCAGGGGTTCCCCTTTGTGCAACTTGTTGCCTTTTCCCATAACTGTTACCGTCTAGAAACATAGGCAATGGAAATACGAATGAGATGTAATCATGAATGTATAGGATAACTACTTTTTTTACTTTGGTGGATAACACAACAAAATAGATTGACCCTACACGATCCTTTTCATAAAAAATGAGATTAAACGTGATGGTGAAATAGTAAATCAATCATATATAAAAATGACCGATCATATCACTAATTTATAATGATTATTAGCATAAGCGATGAAAATTCAAATGAATTCTAATGTGAAATCATGAAATTACATGTCACACAATTTATTTGGCTAGCGCTAGCTTGTCTTGGTACCCGCTCTTTTGCTGACGTGTGAGATGTCAATGCTTTAAAATTGATGTATAATTTTTGATTCGTGTTGACAATCCATTCGTTAACTCCTTTAGTTTGACATTTTTTGAATTTGTTTGCCTTGCCGACCATCCAACTATCAGTGCCTTTATTTGACATTTTCAAATCGACACTAAAAATCCAACTTTTAGTGCCTCAATCTTTTGAACAAAAATTTAAAATCACCGAACCTTATACTTCGAAGTTAGGTTGAGATAACACATTGCATCATTGGCCTCCTTAATGTCATTACAAATCTTGAAATTTTTTTCTTTGTCACTCCTTCCATCTAATATTCACCATAATGTTTCTGTTACATTCTTCCCAATGTGCATTGTATCAAACAATTGAACAATTTATAGGTGCCCATAGTAGGGTGTTGTGGTAAAAACACAACCCCCCATTTTTGACTTGCTTAACTCAAATAATGGGGACCCTTTCTATAAATTTTTTTAGCTAAGCACCTTTTGAATTTTTATTTAGTTGATTGCCCTACGCTTTTGTTAATTTTTCGTTTTCTTTAGATTCTTGTTTTGATTGCTTTGATAGAATCGATTTTTCATAAACTTCCCATTGATGCTTGTTTCGCCTCATTTGGTCAAATGGTTTGAAAATAACACTCTTTTGAAAGTCTGATTATTTATGTAGTCTGGGTTAAAATTGCATAAAATGTACAATATTGCATTTTGTAAATAAATTAGTTCAATAACTCATTCATTTTAAATATTAACCCATAGCGTGTTTTTACTAACATTTTTCCATTTTTAGTTATGCCGCCAAATCATTAATTATCGAGATTTTAAGAAATTCACTCCGATGTCTAAATCAATTATTAATCTCGAAAATCCAAAATTTTCGAAGTGGCTGTAGTTTATTTTTATTATTTTTCAAGTGATTGTAGTTTAGACAATTTCACAGCGTAACTAAATTTCATTTTAATAAAATCAAAATAAAAAATAATATTAAATCTTAATTTAATTAAATTAATATATAATTAATTTAATTAAATTAAAATTTAATATATAAAAAATATAATATATAAAATAAAACTTGATCGCATCGGGGATTTTCATTATAATAAACCTCGATGACCACCCGACATTTTGGTTTGACACATTTTAAAAGGGCCAACACCTCCATTCCCCGATTTGCCGATTGGATAAGACATCATTCTTTAACTCTAAGTTTCGTTAAACGGTTTGGTATTTGCTTTTGAAATCACTCACGTATGAGTGAAATGTGAAAATAAAGAAGGTTGGTATATTAGTTTATGTTATGATATAATATATATTAAAGTAATTATGTAATATTTTAAATTAGTTAATATATATTATCTAATTAATAAGTTTTAAATTAATTAGATTAATTAATTTATAATATTTAATTAATTTCATTGATTTAAATTTAAATATCATTTAGATTAATAGTAATTAGTTTTTTTATTAGATTAAATTTGTTTAATTATATTAGTTAGTTAGATTAATTTTAATTAATAAATAGTTTATTAATAATTAGTTTAGTTTATAATTAATAATTAATTTAGAATTAATTAGAATTCTAATTTAGGATTTAATTTTTAATGAGAATTTTGATTTTTTAGCCCAGCAACAGAATTTCCAGATTCATGCCAGATTTGACTCATCAACTTTGGAAGCTCATAGAATGAGTTTTACTTGGCCAAATGAGGCCCAAGACGGCTCATTGGAAAGAGAAAATCAAGGAGAATATTTTTGAGGAGATTTCATTGACAGATTTGGCCATTTATTGGGTCAAAAATCAGGCAGAAGATCAAGCTCCGAATTTTGAAAACAAAATCATTTTTTTGAGTTTTATTTTCATTGGTCCAGGCCTCTTCTAATTGCAGATTCACTCGTCAATGATATTCTTGGCCAATTAAATCATCCCAGGCATCAATAGAGAATTTATATTTTATAGAATTTGATTGGATTTGATTTAAATGCCAGCAAGGCCATGTTGATTTTATTGTTGCATTTTAATTTATTTTGATTTCTTTTTGCAGGAAAACAGTGGAAGAAATATGGAGAAAAGGATTTCAGTCAATGAGAATGCTCCAACAATTGGATTTAGTAGATTTCTCTTCACCAAACTTTCCTCTCAAGAATTCCTTCACAGATAGTATAAGTAATAGATTGCAGAATGTAATAAAGGGCTGCTCTCCTCTGCAATTCCAGACTTCTAAAAGCACTACTGTAATAGGAATTTAGAGTTGTAGGAGAGAGGAGAGAAAATCTCAGATCTGGGGATTATTGAGGATTTTCCCTTTGTATTTTGAATTATACATGAATGGCAAAGTTTGCACTATTGTGGCTTTAGCTTTGAAAGTGGAAGTTCAAGCAATGTAAAGGGCTGTTGGAGACCAATGACAGAGAAATGGATGCAATAAATTGGTATTTCTAATACTATTGTTTCAAATATCAATTTTATTTTTGTGGTAATATGAATGTGTCATTTTATTCATGTTTGTGCACTATTGTCAAAATGGGTAATTTGTCTCAATCTTGTTATCATGTATCTCTGTTTTTATGGATTAATTTCTCATTTTTGAGTAACTTTTTACTCAGAAATCTGTCTTATAAAACTGATTTATTGAATGATGTTGTGTTGTGAACTATTTTCACATATCATTATTCAATTATTGGATTTACTGATTTAATAATTAATATCATTTTTGTGAACTACTTCCTGAATGTTATTGATTTATTATTTCAGTTAAAAGGTCTCAATAGAATTTGTTTTTGATATCCATAATATCAGTTAATTGAATTACTTCATTAACATGATATTCATTATAAGCAAAGCATGTTTAAATCCCAATATTTCAATTATCTTGCTCTTAGTTGGGTTAGATCTATATCTACCTAATTAAGATAGGATTTAGATTAGTTTCTTTTGCTTGCATCATAGAATAAGCTTGCATTTAGAGTAAATTCTACATTCTTTTAAGTCCTCTCCTCAAAGAGGCAAAATTTTAGTTGTGGCTTGGCTGAACCCAAAATCAGCTTAAGGGTCATTCTCTTGCCTGATCAGCAAGAAGAAGTGATCTGATATCCCTGTCTATTGGTAGGTAAAGATACATCATAAACCAATAGCAATAGGGAGAAGGTAACTGGACCTAGTTGAACAGTCGGAGCCACCACACACAGAAAATGAGCTGCTTTAAGGTCCGGACCGGGTGGTTATCCCCCAATGTTGTTGCAGCGATTTTCGAGGCATCAACATTTTTGGCGCTAGAAGGAGGGCCTGAGATTTTTTGTCTATTGGAGTCTTTTCAATTTTAATATTTTATTTATTGTGATGACTCCTCTTAAACTTCCAATTTGGAGTTGTATCCATGGACGTGCATCCTCCAATACCCCACCCGAAGTGGTAAGACTCTTGTCTCAGGTAAAATTCAATGGTAAGAGAAATTCTTCTGCTTTTAACCATGTCTTTCAATTTATTCAAAATGTTTCAAATTACGATTTTCAAGGAATTGATGAAGGCATTTTATGCAGAATTTTTACTCTCACATTTGCGGCAAAAGCCAGAAACTGGTGTAGAACTCTTCCAGTTGCTTCAATCCACAGCTGGGATCAATTTGTTACAATTTTCATTTGTAAATTTGACGGCTATGATTATGAACAGGTATGTGAAGAAATTGAATATCTACGAAGGTTTAAAAATGAGTCTGTTAATGATTTTAATATGCGATTTCATTTGAATTGCTTAAGATTTAAAGACGAAGATAAACCTACGGAAGAAGAATCATTAGATTGGTTTGAATATATTTGTTCTCTTCCAACCATTCCCAATCCATATGAAATTAATTCGAGCTTTGTTCCATCCCCTTCTAATATAAATGAGAATTCCAATATGGATGTGCAAATAAATGGTGATGAAGTGGTTTCACAAAGCTTGGAAAATATTTCCATTCAAATGCAAGAAGACAACAATAACAATTTTGGGGAAAAAACCGCCTCGAAATCTGAAAGCTACTTTGAAGTAAATTCAGAAAATCAAATCGCAAATCAGCAAGTACAAGCAGCAATCAAAGTAAATAAAATGCAAACTGCTGTACAAATTTATGAATTTCTCCATGATGAGCAAATGCCAAAATCAGAGCAGCAAAGCAGCGTTCTTCAAGAAAGCATGAGTATGCAAAGGTATGATCTGCAATCTGAAATTTACAATGAGCATAATGCACAAGAGCTCTCAAACAGAGAGTTTTAAATGCATTGTTTCAGATTCACATTTTTCCCTTTATCTTGATATTTTTAATGATAGTAATTTTTCTCCTCTTAGTATCAATGATATTTCAGAAATTAAAGAGGATGATGTAAATGAATTACCATTAAATTTTTATCAAGATAAAGAAACAATAATTGATCATTCTTTTGCCACTAATGAATATGAGATTTTTGTTCCTCCTTGTTTTGGTATATTGGATGAAATTGAAGGGAATTCTAGAGAATCTTGTGAGGTCATTTATGATGATTACTCTAATATTGAAGATGTTGATTTCAATTTTTCTCAAGAGAATCCTCATGATAAAATTCAAATAACATCTGAGGATGAAGAACGCTTCAATTTAGGAATTATCTCAACTAATCCTCATTTTAGAGCAGCAAATTATCTTCATGATTTCACCATTCAAGAAATCATTCCAATTTATGATTCATATGAGGATCAAACTCCCATTCATATTCATAATCATAATTCGTTTTCTATTTCACAAGTTGGAATTTGAAATTACCCAAATTCCATAATTCTGGCCATTCCTTGTGAAAATGAAATCATTTCAAAACGATCCCAAATGTGCTGTAACATTAGTTGTAAAAATAGTAATTTCATTTTATTTTTATTTCCCCACTTATTTTGTATAAAATCAGATTTAATTTTTCAAATTTTCCACACTTTTCGCTGGCATATTGAATACCTTACTATTAAACACTCAATTGATGCATTGCCCAATTGGGAAATTCAAGTTTCATATTATAATCATCAGCATCGAAAGATATTAATATTCCAATTTATATCAATGTTAATGTTTCATCAAAAGCTTCTATCTTTTCAAAGGCAATGTCAACAAGAGAATGTATTTTTGCAATCTGGCCAGCAATTCAATTCAATTAATAAATTGTCATTTTATTTGAAAGGCTTCCATCCATTTTTCATTGACTCATTTGAAAATTGTTTGGAAATTTTTCCTTCAAGGAAAATTGTCAATGATTTAACATTTGTACATAACACTAACAAATTTTTTCAGGTCAAAGAATCTAAAAGCTCATCTTCACAATCTGGCTTGTTATCTCTTCCTTTGAACATTTCTCAATCCTTAATAGAAATCCATCCAGATTTTTATGATCCAATTGGTAGTCAATTAGAAAGGAAATTTCAGGAGAGAGAGATTTTAATTAAGTTCCTAACAATAACTGTACATTCTGATTTCATATTTATTTTCCTTAGTTTAGTCAAATCTGTATTTTTATTACTAACATTTGAACTGTACATAAACGCGGGAATAAAAATGAGAAAATGGCTACACTGGAAATATGACTATACCTAGTCATTTTCATGTATATGGTTAGAATAGGAGTAGAATTAATTTAGTTAGTTTGTTTTGTATAGATAATTTATTTTTAACAGTTCTGTAGATTAAAAATAAAACAAAGCAATCAGCCATTCTCATACATGTTCAGTGAAAATATTTTTCCCTATCAGAAAATTTTAATTCTTGCTTTCTTTTAAATTTCTTACAGCAATACCTCTACTCTGCCTATTTCGAATAATGTCTTGATTAAATTCAATTAAAGTTGCACTTGGTATCGATTGCCTCAAAGCCACTTTCCTTCATTTCGGGATTTCTTTCTAAGATTTTCTTTTGAAATTTATATGGTAAGGATTTGAGGATAAAAAGCTTCATGACCCCATTATCCCATGAAATGTATCACTGTCTATCATAAGCTTAATTCTAATTCAATCATTATTAGTCAGTCCAACCTTTCACGGTAATCATATGAAGTTCATATTATCTTCCTCGGAGTTTGCTAAAAGCTGATTTTAAGGATGTCCATTTTGCCAAGTGCACACATTCAAATATGTTTTGATATTTTTCGACAATTAGTGGCTTAATCTCATTCTAATCTTTAGTTTATTATCTGATGCTGTAAAATGCATCATCTTTATTTACTGAAGACATTATTGAACAGTCACTATAACAATACAAATTTTTCTCAAGATTAATTCGCAATGAGCAGAGGTAATAAATTGTTTCACTTCGAAAGGGAAGCATAGCTTAATATTTATTTCTGATAAATTTTATATTCCCTGGACATGAATAAACAGATTTTATTTAGGCTGATTGCACACTTAGATTTAGAATAAATGATGAGATGATTTTGAACAAAGTCAAAATTTTGATAAATCAAGGGAGGAATTTGAAGATTCGTAAGGTAAAATTTGCAAACAATTTCCTTCCAGGTACGCATTTGCAAGTTCGTTCTCATCTCTTATTAGTTTCTCTTTTCCTTAGTTTATTTTTGATTCGTGTTCTATTTTATTTACAGGTTTTCATTTGTTTTCAAAAACTTGAAGTAAGTAGTAAACCCATTTCAAATTTGCAATAGGCTCAGGGAAATTTTATTTGTGATGCATTAGAATTTAAGCATATTTTAATTTTGCTTTTTAGAAAATCCAATTGAAATTCCAGGAATATCATAAGACCATTCGCATCATAAGATTTCATCGGAAGTAGTTCTTAACATTTCTTTTGATAACAAATTGTTCATAAAATACCTCCAATGTATTATCTTACTCATATGCCATATCACATTTCGCATATCGGAGGTTTGCAAGCGAAGTATACTTCCATAATCAAATCGTTGATCTCCGATAAATCACATTACTGATATTGCGATGACCACATAATTTCGTACCCGATATGAAATTCAAATCAAAGTCATAAAATTATCGCGTCCGTTTAATCACAATAATGGTAAGAGCATAACTTTTAAAGGGTCAATGTCTCGGATCCGATATGTTATCAAATTTTCATCATAAAGTTATCGGGTCCACTCTTCATCGCATATCGGCATATCAAATATTGTTGCTGATCGCCGACTAGCCACGTCATTCATCGCATATCGGCATCACAAGAATCATATCATGTTATATCAGGTATCAAAAGTTTGCCAATCGCCGATATCGCAATCGTCTCATCGCATTTTTATTTATGCTCATATCATATCTCTGAATTTGCGATGTGCGATGTGGGAAGCACAGTGTAAATATGCCCCGACCCCGGATATAATATTTCTTTAATGATGCGATCGCTCCATCTCATAGCACAACTTCTCATCGCATATTTTCATATCGGTGATTCGCCGTTGCAACCTTTGATGCGAGAACTTCCAATGCATGCCTCTAAGCCGTTAACATTTAATCAATATATGGCATAGCAATAAAAGTAAAGTTTTGCAAATTAAAATTCAAGCATGGTAAAGAAACATGTTGTGTGGATCATCCGATGAGGCGATGTGTTAAAATGAGCTTGGGTAACCACTATGGGAAAAAGGAAATTGATGACAAATTTGCAACATACAAAAAAATCATTTCAATTTCTCATACATTTTAGTTTTAAATATATAATTCCATAATTAAAAATGGAATTCAAAACCTCTGTCTTCATATTTAAATTTTATTATCTTGGATTTGGTCTTGATTCTGAACAATTTATTAAATCATGGAGTTTATATGAAATGTATAATATTCTAAGGAATAGTCATTACTACAAATTCTCATTCTCATTTCTGATGCATTTGTTTTAATTTCAATTCCCCTGAGCACTAAGCATTCTATTTTGACATTTTACTGCTTGCTTTAGTTTAAATAAAATAAATAATGATTTTGGGTTATAGGATTTTGGTTAATGTGACTTCTTCATGTTTTTAATGTTAATTAAAATAAGGAGTTAGCTAGTTTGGAGAAATTGATACCTTTCAGGTAAGATCAAAAGCAATTATCCAATGGTAAGATTCATGTGCCCATTTTCATCTCCATTTCATCACTCTAGTTTCATTTTTGTTATGCTGATATAAAACTCTGTTTTGCAGCTCTCCATTTGAAGTTTCCAATCCTCCGCCAGATCATATTTTCAAAGTCTTATACTCTTCTCCTGGCTTTATTTCAAGAAGCAGCGATAATCTTCATCAAAACAACCACACCAGGAAGTTTCTGAACCTTTAGTTTGTTTCTTTAAAGCATTCATTTTATTAGAAAATGATTAAGATGATGCTTTGAAACAAGAAGATTAGTATCAAACATAAAGTTTTCATTGTGGCTGAATTTTATCGTCACTGCTATCCAAAAAGCCTAACGCATTCACAACTCTGCAAGGTATGTTTTTCTAAATCTCAACATAAGAAGGAATGATTACATGCTTATTTTCTTTTTCTTCATATTGTTGGAGACATTGGTATAAACATTCTTGTTTGAGTTTATCATGCGAAACTTGGATATTCCTTCCCATTTTTAGAGATTTCTTTGTTTTTATTTTTGTTTGCTGATTTCTTTTCTCATTTTAGCATAAGAATTCTTTTTCTTTGGATTTCAATTTTGATTTTGGTGAATTTGTCATTATTTATATGGAAGGCCTATTTGTTACCTAACAATGGTCAGGATACATGGAGAAAAATTGTTAATAATCATCTATTAGCTTTTTCTTAAATCTCTTAGCAGAGTTTGATTTTCTTATTATAAAGGTAAACATATTTAAGGAAGAGATTACCAATCAAGAGAAGTTGGCAAAGTATCATAAAATCTGAAAATTTCTTCTTCATCAAATTGTAATCATTTTGAGATTTCAAAATTTCATTAGGATCTTTCAGAGTTTTATTATCAGTCAAGAAAAATTATTTATAACCAAGTAAAGACACTTTACAGCAAATCACCTTTAACTCTAAAATTGTCATTCTTAACTCTTAAGGAATCAACGATTCTCCCTGTCCCAAAGAGTCTTATTTTTCTAGAGGATAATCCTGAAATATATTTAAACTTAGAAGATAAGAGGTCTAATTGTGAGCCTGCTTACCATGATCATAGGGGAAAAATAGGCTGACATTACCAACACTGCTAAACAAACCAGGGTAATGACTTATGATTGCAAACAATTATAAGACAAGGGATCTCATCACGAGCCAGCTTTTTCAGTCCGATTATAGCCAGTGAGTGGCATTGTCAACTATCTGGCCACCAAACCAGGACAATGGCTTTTAAGATTTATAACAAAAATAAAATTAAAAAAAAAAGAAGCATATATAAATGGATTTATCTCTGGATCAATAATTCTTAAACAGATGGGATTCTGAATCATTTATGATTAAAAGGTAACCCTGTCGAAACTATAGATGTTTGCTGGCAGCAGTGGCTCTACCTATGACAAAGAAGTATATTTTGAAAGCTAAGCTGTAAAGTGACCCCTGCTTTATCTCTACAACTAATTAAGGACTGATATAGAGTTTTGAAATATTTTAATTTATTAAAAAATTTTGAGGAAAATTACAATTAGATGATTCCTGTTTTTATTGAGATTAATAAACTTAGTCAAACATTTCGAGCATAATTTTCTCTTCTTTAATTATTTTTGCTTTAATTTTAGGAAAATCTCATTCATAACAGAGATAACTGGTTCTTCTCCCGTGTGTCGCCATTGTTGTGGTAAAAACACAACCCCCCATTTTTGACTTGCTTAACTCAAATAATGGGGACCCTTTCTATAAAAATTTTTAGCTAAGCACCTTTTGAATTTTTATTTAGTTGATTGCCCTACGCTTTTGTTAATTTTTCGTTTTCTTTAGATTCTTGTTTTGATTGCTTTGATAGAATCAATTTTTCATAAACTTCCCATTGATGTTTGTTTCGCCTCATTTGGTCAAATGGTTTGAAAATGGCACTCTTTTGAAAGTCTGATTATTTATGTAGCCTGGGTTAAAATTGCATAAAATGTACAATATTGCATTTTGTAAATAAATTAGTTCAATAACTCATTCATTTTAAATATTAACCCATAGCGTGTTTTTACTAACATTTTTCCATTTTTAGTTATGCAGCCAAATCATTAATTATCGAGATTTTCAGAAATTCACTCCGATGTCTAAATCAATTATTAATCTCGAAAATCCAAAATTTTCGAAGTGGCTGTAGTTTATTTTTATTATTTTTCAAGTGGCTGTAGTTTAGACAATTTCACAGCTTAACTAAATTTCATTTTAATAAAATCAAAATAAAAAATAATATTAAATCTTAATTTAATTAAATTAATATATAATTAATTTAATTAAATTAAAATTTAATATATAAAAAATATAATATATAAAATAAAACTTGATCGCATCGGGGATTTTCATTATAATAAACCTCGATGACCACCCGATAACACATCTACCCCGATGCGATATCGCATCGGGGATTTTGGTTTGACACATTTTAAAAGGGCCGACACCTCCATTCCCCGATTTGCCGATGCGATAAGACATCATTCTTTAACCCTAAGTCTCGTTAAACGGTTTGGTATTTGCTTTTGAAATCACTCACGTATGAGTGAAATGTAAAAATAAAGAAGGTTGGTATATTAGTTTATGTTATGATATAATATATATTAAAGTAATTATGTAATATTTTAAATTAGTTAATATATATTATTTAATTAATAAGTTTTAAATTAATTAATTTATAATATTTAATTAATTTCATTGATTTAAATTTAAATATCATTTAGATTAATATTAATTAGTTTTTTTATTTGATTAAATTTGTTTAATTATATTAGTTAGCTAGATTAATTTTAATTAATAAATAGTTTATTAATAATTAGTTTAGTTTATAATTAATAATTAATTTAGAATTAATTAGAATTCTAATTTAGGATTTAATTTTTAATGAGAATTTTGATTTTTTTAACCCAGCAACAAAGTTTCCAGATTCATGCCAGATTTGACTCATCAACTTTGGAAGCTCATAGAATGAGTTTTACTTGGCCAAATGAGGCCCAGGACGGCTCATTGGAAAGAGAAAATCAAGGAGAATATTTCTAAGGAGATTTCATTGACAAATTTGGTCATTTATTGGGTCAAAAATCAAGCAGAAGATCAAGCTCCGAATTTTGAAAACAAAATCATTTTCCTTTGTTTTATTTTCATTGGTCCAGGCCTCTTCTAATTGCAGATTCACTCGTCAATGATATTCTTGGCCAATTAAATCATCCCAGGCATCAATAGAGAATTTATATTTTATAGAATTTGATTGGATTTGATTTAAATGCCAGCAAGACCATGTTGATTTTATTGTTGCATTTTAATTTATTTTGATTTCTTTTTGCAGGAAAACAGTGGAAGAAATATGGAGAAAAGGATTTCAATCAATGAGAATGCTCCAGCAATTAGATTTAGCAGATTTCTCTTCACCAAACTTTCCTCTCAAGAATTCCTTCACAGATAGTATAAGTAATAGATTGCATAATGTAATAAAGGGCTGCTCTCCTCTGCAATTCCAGACTTCTAAAAGCACTACTGTAATAGGAATTTAGAGTTGTAGGAGAGAGGAGAGAAAATCTCAGATCTGGGGATTATTGAGGATTTTCCCTTTGTATTTTGAATTATACATGAAGGGCAAAGTTTGCACTATTGTGGCTTTAGCTTTGAAAGTGGAAGTTCAAGCAATGTAAAGGGCTGTTGGAGACCAAGGACAGAGAAATGGATGCAATAAATTGGTATTTCTAATACTATTGTTTCAAATATCAATTTTATTTTTGTGGTAATATGAATGTGTCATTTTATTCATGTTTGTGCACTATTGTCAAAATGGGTAATTTGTCTCAGTCTTGTTATCATGTATATCTGTTTTTATGGATTAATTTCTCATTTTTGAGTAACTTTTTACTCAGAAATCTGTCTTAGAAAACTAATTTATTGAATGATATCGTGTTGTGAACTATTTTCACATATCATTATTCAATTATTGGATTTACTGATTTAATAATTAATATCATTTTTGTGAACTACTTCCTGAATGTTATTGATTTATTATTTTAGTTAAAAGGTCTCAATAGAATTTGTTTTTTGATATCCATAATATTAGTTAATTGAATTACTTCATTAACATGATATTCATTATAAGCAAAGCATGTTTAAATCCCAATATTTCAATCATCTTGCTCTTAGTTGGGTTAGATCTATATCTACCTAATTAAGATAGGATTTAGATTAGTTTCTTTTGTTTGCATCATAGAATAAGCTTGCATTTAGAGTAAATTCTACATTCTTTTAAGTCCTCTCCTCAAAGAGACAAAATTTTAGTTGTGGCTTGACTGAACCCAAAATCAGCTTAAGGGTCATTCTCTTGCCTGATCAACAAGAAGAAGTGATCTGATATCCCTGCCTATTGGTAGGTAAAGATACATCATAAACCAATAGAAATAGGGAGAAGGTAACTGGACCTAGTTGAACAGTCGGAGCCACCACACCAAACGGAAAAGGAGCTGCTTTAAGGTCCGGACGGGGTGGTTATCCCCCAATGTTGTTGCAGCGATTTTCGAGGCATCAACATAGGGGAGACTACTAAATTGTGCAGGACAACATTTCATTCCTTGTGGAATTGCCCCATTATTACTGCCTTCATGATCATGACCTTCAAGGTGAAGCTTAAATATATTACACCAATGCTTGTCAACAGTGAACATAATGAAAAAAAATATAAAATATTCCAAATATTTCATGTATGATACATAGACGATTTGTTAATCCATACCTTGACGATTAATTCTATTATATTTCAATTGCAATAAATGAGGTGTCATTCTCTATGATTTTAATCCGGTCTCTTCTTTCCCATTGAAAATATGTTTTTTGGTACTTTGATACCTATGATTCTGTTGAAGCCCCGAAAATCAGGTCTACAACAAAGGGGATACCCACCCGGTCCGGACCTTGGTTAGCATCTCCTTTCTATTTGGTATAGTGGGTCCGACTGGGGATATGAGACTAGTTTCCCAATTTATGTGTGTGTGTGAAGGATTAATATTTCTATTTCTAACAATTTCTAAATGGAATACTTTTATTCTAACTCTAATCTAATAATATGGAAATTGTATTCTAATAAGCAGAAATATCTAAGTCTACGCTAACTCGGGGTGTAATCTTTCCGTTATGCGATCTAAAATGATTTCAAATAACAACTGGTAATATAGATCATTCAACTGTTATGAGAAAAGAATTCAATAAGGATGAACTACTTCGTATAAAAAGTTAGACGAAGCAGTTGTGAAAAACATATCGCATAATAAGCTACTCATACATTAAGCATAAATAAATAGCTATCACCGTACAAAAGTGCCAAATGATAACTTAGGAATTTACTCATCAATATATAAACAACTGAACATGAATATCACTTTAACACAAAGGCAGAAATAGTTAAGAGATAGAAGTACCATTTATAACTATTCCTACTAATGAGCTTCAAGAGATAATGATTTATCTCTTCTTGATCCAACATCCACTAAGAGTACAAAAGTGAAACATTAGTAGCAGATATTAAATGCAAATATCAATAAATCCTGTTCCATTCATTCATAAAAACCTCCTCAGAGGGTATAAAAGTGCATGTTCCGGGGGATAAGTTTTTGACAAATTTCAGGACCATTTTCTAAATGCATGAGAAGGGTTTAAATACTATTAATTAAATCTAAAAATAACTTATTACAAAAATGTAGGATGCGGTTTAAATGACCGTCCTCATTTCAGGCAAAAATAAAACAAAATTAAAACTAAAATTGAATCTAAAATTAAAACTACTTTTGTATCTGCTCCTTGAAATCGCACGCATTCAGCGTTTGTTTGAGAAGAGTTGGCTTGCCGACTTCCGATTTTAGCTGAGCCGAGAAAACAGAATCGGCAAGAGCTGGCGCCATCTTCTCAGCAGAATTGATGATACACTTGAGAGTCATCCACTGGTTTTCGAATTCAAATTTTACTTTTTACTTCTATTATTGCTTTCCTACAACGTTTTTGGGCTTACAGGTGACTGAGCAATTATAAGCTTTCCTTTTCAAGAAATTTTTCTTAGCGGTATGTGATTAGCGCTAAGCGCTAATCGCGCATCAGAAACTGCCTCCGTTTCTTGATCCGGGCTTTCTTGGTGCGTTTTATTTTAGCGGATATAAAGTTCAAATTTTATGAAAATAACGAATTCATAAGCTCTTGACCCTGAGTCTTAAACTATCTATTTCTGATATCAACGCTGTCCAGTATCCATTTAACCATGTCCGTGTATGGGAGAACTTTGGGCCTTGCTGCTATCCGGTGTAAGAATGAACAAGCTAGCTTTGTGATGGATGCCTCAGAAGAACTATGTGAGCCCGCAGTAGCAGTAACTTCCATTACTTTAGAATTCTCCTCTTCAAGTAGATTATACATGCCTTCTCAAGTAGCAATACCGGCATCTCTGTTACAAGCGGTGTCTGTATACAAGGGCGCCATTTATTTCTCTTCAGAGCTCGGAGCTTTGCTTTTATTTTCCATAATATCCTGCGTATTGCTTTGTATCGTTCTCTATTCTCCGTTCCTGCAATTCACAAGTGAAGTAAAAATAATGATAAGGAAGGGTGATGGGAAAGTTTTAAATGCCGAAGACGTATAAAATATACCACCTTATGTGAAATGATTTTTCGATAAGCACGGAACCATATTCCATTAATAACTAGAAACTAACTCATTAACTAGCATTAAAGCACATAATGAGGTGTCGGTTTATGCAAAATACTTTTTTGAACCACGAGCCCGAAAGATCTACGATGAAGCGATTTTGTAATTTTGCTTCGCAATATCGCAAAATGACAACATCGCAAAGTTGATAGCTCGCTATATCGCATTATCGAATTGTTGCTTTATCGCAAAAATGCAATATCGCAATATCGCAGGAACGTCATATATGACGATTTTCGTTAATCTGTTTTCTGCGAAATGCGATTTTTGATATGCGTCATCGCATATCGACAATTTAAGGTGCTTCAATGTAAGTTGTCTTTGATGTATGCGATGTGATATTTGTTTATTATCGCGTATCGCGATCTCGCAATGTTAGAATTCGGCTTGTAAGGAGGTATCCTGTTATCTTTTTGCGATGCGATATTTCCTAAGGAAAGATTTTGTCTTACATTATCATAGAGCTTAGATTTTTAGATTTTTCAAGGGGGTCTTCCTAAGTTTATGATGGTAAGTTTTATTAGGAAAGGAAATTCAAGCACTAACTTGATTTTTTAAATTTTTAACTAAGGGTCCCCACTTATTTAGTATTAGGAATAATACTAAATAAGAAGGGGGGTTGTTGCTGGCCACAACAATTGGTGATTCACTTGGAAGAACCAGTTATCTTTGCTGTTCTTTTGAATTTTCAAAACTTCCAAACAGAAAATTTTCTAGAAAATTAAACTTTATTATAGAAAGATTAAGTACATTATGCTTTTACTTATCAATGATATTTCGTTTATTCTTTTTTCAACTTTGATTATTTACTCCCTCAAGCTAGTGCTTGTATCTACATCAGTGATTACTTGGTTTATAAAGATAAAAACAAAGTCTTCTCTGAAAATCAGTTTTAAATATGCTCATTTGTCATAGGTAGAGCCTCTGCTGCCAGCAAGCGTTTATAGCTTTGACAGGGTTACCTGTTACCCAACAATGATCCTGTATCCTACTTAGAGAAATTTACAACTTTTAAAGAAAAAATCCATTTCCACACTTTTCGCTTTCATTTTATTTTTATCCTTAAAGAATAATGTCTTGGTTTGGTAGCCAATTCATGACACCACCATTCACTGATTTATAACTTTGTTGAACAAGCTGGCTCGTGATGAGACCCATTGTCTTATGATTGCAACAATCTTGAGTTATTGCCCTATTGTGGTATGCAGGATTGGAAAAGTCAGCAAGCTATAACATCTATGATCATGATAAGTCGGCTCGTGATGAGACCTCTTACTTTTTAAGTTAAAGTGTATCTTTGGATCATTCTTCGAATGTTGTAGTTTCCTAGGCGGGGAGGAAGACATTGTTTCCTTAAGACAGCTCTGGACGACAATGATATAGTTTTTGGAAAGAGCTTTTCTACAGAGAATCTTCATTTTTTTTATTGATACCTTTCATTGGATTGAAATAAAACAATTTCTAATTAAAGGTATTTTTTTTCAAAGTTTATACAGTTGAAACTAGTATCATTTCTAGGTCTAGAGTCTTTAACTCATCTTTCAATAGTAATGATCAATTTTTAGAAAGAATTCTATTTATACAAGTGAAAAAAAACAAAATCTAAAAGAGAATTTGTGTCTTTTTCGTGAATCTCAAATGTAACCATTTACAACTGGTTTTATTATGGAAATAAAAACAACTAATCTACAAAAATAGAAGAATGATCTTCTATGGAAAATATTTTTTGAGGATCTGACCATTAACAGGTAAAGAATCTCTTTTCCCTGTTAAATCCTGTAACATGAAAGTAGACGAACCTATGACTTCTATGATTTGAAAAGGACCAAGCCACATTCTTTGAAATTTTGTATGTTTCCTTTTTTCCTCATGAGCCTTGCCCCATTTTAAAACTAGATCTCCCATCTGAAAATCTTTTCTGGATATCATGTTTGAATCAAAAGAAGCCTTCACTAATGCTTGGTGATGAGCGTGAGTTATCTTAGCCCGTTCTCGTTGTTCTTCTAACTTAATTAATTCTAGCTGCCTTAGTTGTAAGGAAAAAGTTGGTGCTTCATCAATATATTGAACCAAGGCTAAAGAGGGAATTGCCAAATGAGTTGGAAGAACCACTTCTTTCCCATAAACTAAATTAAAGGGAGAAGTTCCAATGGAGGCTTTCTGCGTTATTCGATTTGCCCATAAAGCATATATTAAAGACTTATGCCAATTTTTATGATTTTGGTCAATGGTTCGCTTAATGATTCTAATTAAATTCTTATTTGTAGATTCAGCTAACCCATTCCCTTGTGGGTAATAATTGGCAGAGTATTTAAGCTTGAAACCCCTTTTGAGTGCAAATTCAGTCATTGCATTACCAGAAAAATATGATGCATTATCAAATATTAAAGCGGAAGGCAACCCAAACCTGGTGATTATGAACTGATCTATGAACTCAATGATATTTTCAGCATTAGCCGTCTTGAGTGGAACTGCTTCTACCCATTTAGTAAAGTAATCTGTCGCTGTAAGGATATATCTATGCTGTTTAAAGGAGTGAGGAACGATCTCACCTATTATGTCCAATCCCCACTGATCGAAAGGTTGTTCAGTGTTAACTGGTTGCAGTGGCAAGGATGGTTTCTTTTGTCTCCCGGCAGCGGTTTGACAGACTTGACATTTCCTTACGTAGTTATGCACGTCTTTGAATAATGTGGGCTAGTAATAGCCTGCACGTACAATTTTGTGAGCAGTTGCATCTCTGGCATAGTGTTCGCCTGCTGGCCCATCGTGGAGTTCCTGTAAGACTTTTTCAGCTTCAGATTTATCAAGACATCTAAGGAGAACAGAATCATAATTTATTCTAAAAAGAACATCATCGCGAGCTGATATTGTTTGGCTTTTAACCTTAGAGCTCTTTTCTTGGTATTATCAAGGTTTGAAGGAGCATATCCATTCTTTAGATAATAAATAATATCAGCATATAATGACTCAACATCGTTTAGGTTTACCTCATACACTTGTACCTTTGCAGATGGATTTTCGGACATTAGCGATGCTCCGGCCAACATTTTGCAAAAGCCTTGACCTTTTACAATACTTGCTGGTTTGATTTCTACATCATATTCCTGTAAGGCAGTAACCCAATTGGCCATTTTCTCACCCACATCCTTCTGTATTAGAAGATTTCTTACCGCTGGAAACAGTACTATGATTTTGGTATGTGTTTTGAGTAAAAAAGGTCTGAAATATTTAATTGCTTTGAAAACAGCATAAGCTTGTTTCTCCACATCTGAATAATTCAACTCAGCTCCTTGTAAATTGGAATTGAAAAAAGCAATTGGGGCTTCCGCCTTTTCTTGATTTGCTTGAGTGAGTATTGCAGCATATGATCTATCTGAGGCAAATGTATACAAAATAAAAGGGTCGGAAAAATTTGGAGTTGCTAAAGATGGAGCATTAATAATTGCTTGTTTGATCAGATTGAATGCCTCATGTTCGTCTTGGCCCCATTTAAAGTTTGCGTTCTTTTTAATCATTGCTTGTAAAGGAGACACAATTCTTGAAAAATCTGGAACAAACCTCTTTACAAAGTTGATTTGGCCAAGAAAAGATTGCATGGCTTTCTTGTTGTGAGGTAGGGGTACTGCAGAAATTTCCTTGATTCTGTCAGGATCAATGTGAATTCTAGATTTTGACACTATGAATCCGAGAAGTTTTCCTTCACTTAATGTGAAAAAGGATTTTTTCGGGTTAAGTGAAATCCCATACCTTAAACAACGTTGGAATATTTTTTTTAAATCTCTGAGATGGTTGTTTTGTTTCTTGGAATACACAGTTATATCATCCAAATAGATTACCACTGATTTATTAACTAACCCCTTGAATGCGATATCCATGGCTCTCTGAAATGTGGCACCCGCATTAATCAAACCAAATGGCATCTTTTGATATGCATATGTGCCCCATTTAGTTCTGAATGTAGTTTTTAATTGATCATCGGGATGTACCAACACTTGATTGTATCCTAAGAATCCATCCAAGAATGACATTGATTCTGAGCTCGAAACTACCTACAGTATTTGTTCCATGGGGGGCAAAGGAAAATTATCCTTTTGGCAGGACTTGTTAAGATTTCGAAAGTCAATGCAGATTCTAATATCTCCGTTTTTCTTTCTAACAGGTACCATATTGGAGACCCATTTAGAATGTCTAACGGGAAAAATTATTTTGGCTTTCATTAACTTATTGAGTTCAGTTTTGATCTAGTTTTATAAATTGGGATGGATCTTTCTCAACTTTTGTTGGACAGGTTTTTCATTATCGATCATTGGAATAATATGTTGGATGATGGAGGTGTCGTATGTTTTGAGTTCATTGTAATTCCAAGCAAAGACACTTTTGTATTGTCTCAAGAGACGAATATATGCTAATTTTTCTTTAGGGGCTAGTGTTGAGTCTTGAAAATGTATTCATTTCCATTACACTTTCACTATTATGTCCATTATATCACCTCCATTTCACCTCCATTTCACTACTATGTCACCACATTCATCCCACTTTCATTATCATTGGGCCACATTTATGTTTTTTTAATCTTTATTAATTCTAAGCCTTTTAAGTGAATTTGTGGTTAAAAATTAGAAAATAATGTGCATATGCTTATACCTAACAAATGGGTTGAGATTGTTGACATGTGTAGGTTGAAAGGAGGCTTCTAGAAGACCCTTATGTGGCACTGTAAGGCCAAATTCGAATCTGAGTGGAAAGAATCATGGGATCATGAGGATATGTGTCACATCTCCTAATTGTATTGTGACTCTAAGAATACATGTGTCTTATCAGTTCCTATTTTGATTAGGACTCTAGAGGTAGAGGGAGAGATTCATGGACTCTCATTAATGAGATGGCTTCTCATCTTTTTATATAAATAGGAGATTTCTCTCCTTCATTTGTTAGCTTGTTAGTCTTTTAGCTTGTGAGTTCTTTAGCTTGGAGTTTGTAGTTCTTCCTTGATGGCTTTTGAAAGCTTTGGAGAACTTTGTTATACTTTGTAATTTTGAAGAATTTGAATAAAGCTTTGATGTTCTCAACATGGAAGGAGATGTGAAGTAGATGTCATGGAGCATATTAGAATGTAAGGTAGAGTAGATTTCATTTTGTAAATTTTGCTTTGATTTCATTATGTCATTTGATTGCTTTCGAGTTTGATAGATTAGATTTTTCATTCATGCAATTTTAATTCATGCAAGTGTGTTCAACAGGTTGATTGTAGATTAGTAATGCACATAGCTTTTTAATAACTAATGACATGATGGAATTATCTTGTCCTTCTGCTGATTTATTTTCTTAGTTCTAATTCCAACACTGTTTATTTCTTTCAGTTTTGTTTTGTTCATTTACTTTTCTGCAAGATAGATATTAGACTGCTCATGTCATTTTTAGTTACCTCCTATAGCCAGAGCGACTCAAATGGTGAGGGATTGAAGTATGAATGCGTAGTTTGATCTTAGTTTCATTTTATGCAATTTAGATATCAGATTACTCAATTTGTTTATGATTACCTCCTATAGCTAGAGCGAGTCGAATGGTGAGGGGTCAGAATATGAGTTGATGTAATATGATTTAGTTTACTTTGCTTACAGTTTTTGAATTGCTTTAAGTTCAGTTTTCTTTTTATACAACAGCAAGGATACTGGGTTTCATAGTCACTAGCTCATTGTTTGGTTGTTGCATTCTATTTTGATTGAAGTAGCTGCATATTTACACTTTTGTTTAAGTACTAATTCCATCAATAATATGTTTTGAGATCTTTTGAAGTGCTAAGTTTTGGAAGTTACCATTAGGGACATAGACCCTGTCTTAAAATCTCTATCCATACTTGTCCTTTAAAAGTATTCTTAAGACCTTAGAATAGGATTTCTATTTGCATTAGACACTTTAGGAAACCAACAAGAACAAAACCCCAAAAAAAACAACATAAACTATAAAACAACGAAGTAAGAAAAAGGTTAACTAAGCACATATGGTGCACCACACTTCATCAGTTTACGATACCTGGATTGATAATTTATGTGGAGCAATTTAAGATGTTAAATTGACTAGACATTTTGGTGTCGTTGCCGGGGAAGTGTAATTAGGAGACCTTATTTTTTACATCTAAAAAAATTAATAATTCTTGAGTATGCTCTCCTCCTGCACTTTGTGTGATCTGGAGGATCAGAATAATGATTGTTATGTAAAAAAAAAAATCTAATAATTCTTGAGTATGCTCTCCTCTTGCACTTTATGTGATCTGGAAGATCAGAAAAAGAATTGTTATGCTAAAAAAAAAAGAAGGAAAAAAGAGGAGACAAAATAAACTTCACCATTTCAATTGATTCAAAAAATAAAAATAAAAAAATGAAACCCAACTGCTTTGATAGGTTCAAATTGTCCAAAATTTACTGGTATGGTTTGTAGTGGTCGTCAAAACACTGTATCCTATTTTAATAAGGTTTTGCAACTTAGCTGCGGAAAGTGCCCTGATTCCGCAGCTAGTTGAAAATTCCACAGCTGTTTCAAGGTTTAGCAGGTTACAAGCGTCCAATGAAAAAATCGACCACACGGGCATCTCCAGAATTATCCCGACATGGATCCTATCCTACTCACCCAGCTCAGATCAATAAAAAAACCAGCCTAAGACCTTAGTCAAAGTCCCGATTTCAATTCATTTACCTTGAAGCCTTTGCTGCTTTCCAAAATGGACTTAAGCTCATCCTTCATTTCCTAGGCTTCACTGGATAAGCCTGAGCATCTCCTAAATAAAGCATCTAGTTGATTCTTTGAAAAAAAAAAAAAAAAACTGTTACAAATACAATGAATTCTCCCAGCATTCACGTTTTCTTTGAAAAACTTGACTAAAATACCCTCCTGATTGACAACTTTCCAGATTGTGTTCATATTCATTCAATACGTAGCAAACTTGTGAAAATATCTTGTATTGCTGTAAGCTTTAGCGATCCATATTTAAGTGCCACATCACCTCTTTAGACCTTAGAATAGGATTTCCATTTGCATTAGACACTTTAGGAAACTAACAAGAACAAAACCCCAAAAAAACAACATAAACTATAAAACAACAAAGTAAGAAAAAGGTTAACTAAGCACATATGGTGCACCACACTTCATCAGTTTACGATACCCGGATTGATAATTTATGTAGAGAAATTTAAGACGTTAAATTGACTAGACAGCTAGGCCAAGGCCTAGGTTGATATTCTGCGGTTTGGCATCAGTTCCTAGATTTAGTAATTCATAATTCAAAGTTGAGCTTTGGAGTCTTGAATTGGTAGATCTTTTAAATCGATCTTTCAAATCATAAAGGTCTTCTAACTTGACTACTGATTTAGGTATAGCATTGTTAGTACTATCCTGTTGCAATTGTTGGTCATGTTGGTCTTCGTCAATTATTTGATTGGTGTAGGATCCTTAAGATGTGAGGAAACTCACGATATCAGGATCGTCGTTGAAAATCCTCCAATTGGTAATGTTATCAGGAATATATGGTCTAAAAATTAACTCAACTGAAAATTGGTCAGGGCTAAAATCTTCTGAAGGAATGAGCTTGGAAGCTACGTTGGCTAAGAGGTATGCGTTAGAATTATGGAGTCTTGGAATTGATGAGATATTAAATGCTATAAAGTTTTCAATTAGATCTTGAACTAAATATTGGTAATGTTTTAAATGACTTGATAAACAGTGTATAGTATTACGTACCTGTCTGATTACAATTTCGGAATCTTCGAAAACTTGAAGGTATTTGACGTCTAATTTGATTGCTTTGTATAACCCTTGGATTAAAGCCTCGTATTCTGCGGTATTGTTGGTGCAATCAAATTCGAGTCTGCAAGTTAGCATAGTTTTATCTCCCTCTGGGCTTATTAACACGCATCCTGCTCCTGCTCCTTCGTTAGACTTAGAACCATCAAAAAATAACTTCCAAAACAAAGATTTATTTACAGGACTATCTATAAAATTAATACATTTAGAACTATCTGTTTGAGAGAAATTTTCTACTTGAGATAAAACAGAATGTTCTAAGTAAGGTGAAGTATGAGCATTAAAATTTCCTAGGAAAGAATCTACTGAATAGTTGCCAATGATGTTATTGCTATATGCTACTGGTTCATTTTCTCCCTCTAGTTCTGTTACTATGTATTTCTGATGTCGTTCGCGCTCAACTTTTATTTGGTTCGGTTTACCATTATAGGGGAGCCACATGTGGGACCAGTCAGTTGCAAAGTATCCATGAAGTTTTTATGACCAATCTCTGCTAAGGATTAAGCCATAAAATTCTGGAATATCAACAACTAAAATGTCAATAACTTGACATACCTTTGGGTTGGATGACAGCCTTATGGTAACCTGATTTAATTCTCCAATTACTTTGACTTGCGATTGATCTAATTGGACTATGCGCACAACGGATTTTTGGGGTTGAACATTCAATTTTGCACATATTGACTTTGGTAAGATATTCGATGAAGCTCCAGAATCCACTAAGCAATTATGCAAATTTTTATTGAAAATTTCATAAGTAAGGAGAAATGGGGGAGTATGAGATCTCGATCTTCCTCCAATTAAGGCGATATCATTTGGATCAACCTTATTCATCGCATTAGTTGGAGGTCTTCCCATGTCATGGGAAGCTTGAGAGATTACAGCGGCGAGCAAAGGTGCAACTGGTACAACATGTAATTCTTTCAAAAGTACTTTTTGCTGGTGTTTTAACTTGCTCAATTCATAAAAAGTGATATTGGCCCTAGTATTTTTCATGTCTTCTATGATATTATACTCCATTTCATCCGAAACGATCAACATTTTAGATGGAGTTGATGGGTCTGTTTGGACTGGGCTGGTTTGAGTCACTTTAGATGTCATTTTCTTGGTTGCGACTTTATCCTTGGTCATTGAGCTTGTGCTCTTTGGCTTAGGTGTAGGTTGAGGGGGATCAAGTTGATTTCTACTGCGAGTACTAACCGGGAATGCCTCTTAGTCCTCTTCATCTGGGAGGATGAAATCCCACATACCTTGTAACTCTACAACTTCTTCTTCATTGGTATGTTCTTTAGTAGCGATTTCCTCTTCTTCTTCTTCTTCTGATTCAACACTTGTAATTGCGTTAGGGGGTTTGGAATCGGTTGAAGGATTTATTATAAAAGGCCTGTATGTCTTTTTAGAAGAATTTTCTGCCACTTGTTTCTTAATGTCGACCATCTCGTTAGACATGGTCTTCAAAATTTTTTTTAATCCTTCTAAATCGAATGGATCTTTCGATTGTTTTTTCTTGGGATCTTCTTTGAAAGAAACCTTCTTATATTTTCGTTCTTCTATCACGTTTTTCTTTTCTAGGGCCATAATACGTTTCTCTACTGCTATTGCTTCTTTCATATTTTCAACTAAGGTTGTTTTGTTAGCCCTATCAACAAAGATTGCTATTTGATGGTAAAGTAGTGATGTACTATTCACTTCGCACTTCTTCGCTAGGCTAGGAAGCAGTAGGAATTTTGTTTAAGATTTTATTGAAACGTAAATTGAAATCTTTGATAGGTTCTCTTGACTCAGCCCTAAGGTTAGACAAGTCATTGATCAGTGTCACCGTAGACCTATCATCCCCGAACTTGGTCAAGAATTGTTCTTGGAAGATGTCCCAACTAGTAATAGATCTAGATGGTAATGAGAAATACCATGATCTGGCTGTTCCTTGTGGAGTATAAGGAAAAAGTCGAACAACAGCGTCTTTGTTGGTAACTCCATTGAGATTTATGGATATCATAAAGTTATTTATATGTTCTTCCGCTAGCATTCCTGCCTCAGGATTAAACTTAGGCAGCCATTTTTCAGGATGGGCCGGTAGCTGACTCAAGTGTGCAGGCATTAAGACTACCCCTGGGTTATTCCATGGAGATTGGGCCATCGCTGAACTACTAATAGAGGAAAGTGCAGAAGATGATCCCTGTGGTTGAGAAGATGAGGATATTACGAATTCAGATGGTTGAGAAGGAGTTGTGGAAGTTCCAGTGGGCTGATGGACAATGATTTGAAGTGGAGGAGTGGATGGTTGACTTCACGGTGAAGAGGTTGAGATGGATGATGATGATGAAAGAGTCTCACTATCGGACCCTTTAGGAGACTTCCTTGCTCTTTTCCTTGTAGGTAGAGGTAACTCGGTTGGCTGAACACCAAACTTTTCACTCTTTAATCTGGTAAGAGGATGAGCAGGGTTATATTGCAAAGTCACGCTGCCTTGAGATTTATCAGATTTTTGAGGAGATATAGAAAATCGTTGAAGTTTGTGAATTAAAGATTCAACTTCAGGAGGTTCAATAGTAGATTGTTTTGAAATGTCAGGGTTTGTAGCAGCGACTCTTGCTCCAACGACTTTTGACTCTAGATTTAAAGATTCTAAATGAAATGGAGAAGTCGGGGGAGATGGTGAGGGCGATTTACTCTCAGAATGGTATTTAGATTTAGATTTGCTTGCCATTCACAGTTCGGGGCCCTCCTTCTAGTGCCAAATATGTTGAAGCCCCGAAAATTGATTCTACAACAAGGGGGATACCCACCCGGTCTAGACCTTAGTTAGCAGCTCCTTTTCCATTTGGTATAGTGGGTCTGACTGGGGATATGGGACCAGTTTCCCAATTTATGTGTGTGTGTGTGAAGGATTGATATTTCTCTTTCTAACAGTTTCTAAATGGAATAATTTTATTCTAACTCTAATCTAATAATATGGAAATTGTATTCTAATAAGCAGAAATATCTAAGTCTACACTAACCCGGGGTGGAATCTTTCCGTTATGCGATCTAAAATGACTTCAAATAATAACTGGTAATATAGATCATTTAATTGTTATGAGAAAAGAATTCAATAAGGATGAACTACTTCGTATAAAAAGTTAGACGAAACAGTTGTGAAAAACATATCGCATAATAAGCTACTCATACATTAAGCATAAATAAATAGCTATCACCGTACAAAAGTGCCAAATGATAACTCAGGCATTTACGCATCAATATATAAACAACTGAACATGAATATCACTTTAACACAAAGGCAGAAATAGTTAAGAGATAGAAGTACCATTTATAACTAGTCCTACTCATGAGCTTCAAGCGATAATGATTTATCTCTTCTTGATCTAACATCCACTAAGAGTACAGAAGTGCAACATCAGTAGTAGATATTAAATGCAAATATCAATAAATCCTGTTCCATTCATTCATCAAAACCTCCTCAAAGGGTATAAAAGTGCATGTTCTGGGGGATAAGTTTTTGACAAATTTCAGGACCATTCTCTAAATGCATGAGAAGGGTTTAAATACTACTAATTAAATCTAAAAATAACTTATTACAAAAATGTAGGATGTAGTTTAAATGACCGTCCTCATTTCAGGAAAAAATAAAACAAAATTAAAACTAAAATTGAATCTAAAATTAAAACTACTTCTGTATTTGCTCCTTGAAATCGCACGCATTCAACATTTGTTTGAGAAGAGTCGGCTGGCTGACTTCCGATTTTAGCTGAGCTGAGAAAACAGAATCGGCAAGAGCTGGCGCCATCTTCTCGGCAGAATTGATGATACACTTGAGAGTCATCCACTGGTTTTCGGATTCAAATTTTACTTTTTACCTCTATTATTGCTTTCCTACAACTTTTTTGGGCTTACAGGTGACTGAGCAATTAGAAGCTTTCCTTTTCAAGAAATTTTTCTCAGCGATGCATGATTAGCGCTAGGCGCTAATCGCGCATCAGAAACTGCCTCCGTTTCTTGATCCGGGCTTCCTTGGTGCGTTTTTCACCTTTTGTGTGTTTTCTTTTAGCAGATATAAAGTTCAAATTTTATGAAAATAACGAATTCGTAAGCTCTTGACCCTGAGTCTTAAATTGTCTATTTCTGATATCAACGCTGTCCAGTATCCATTTAACCATGTCCGTGTATGGGAGAACTTTGGGCCTTGCTGCTATCCGGTGTAAGATGGAACAAGGTAGCTCTGTGATGGATGCCTCATAAGAACTATGTGAGCCCGCAGTAGCAGTAACTTCCATTACTCTGGGATTCTCCTCTTCAAGTAGATTATACATGCCTTCCCAAGTAGCAATACCGACATCTCTGTTACAAGCGGTGTTTGTATACAAGGGCGCCATTTCTTTCTCTTCAGAGCTCGGAGCTTTGCTTTTCTTTCCCATAATATCCTGCGTATTGCTTTGTATCGTTCTCTGTTCTCCGTTCCTGCAATTCACAAGTGAAGTGAAAATAATGATAAGGAAGGGTGATGGGAAAGTTTTAAATGCCGAAGACGTATAAAATATACCACCTTATGTGAAATGATTTTTCGATAAGAACGAAACCATATTCCATTAATAACTGGAAACTAAATCATTAACTAACATTAAAGCGCATAACCAGGTGTCGGTTTATGGAAAATACTTTTTTGAACCACGAGCCCGAAAGATCTGCGATGAAGCGATTTTGCAATTTGCTTCGCAATATCGCAGATCGCAATGTCGCAGAATCACAACATCACAAAGTTGATAGCTCGCTATATCACATTATCGTATTGCCGCTTTATCGCAAAACTGCAATATCGCAATATCGCAATATCGTAGGAACGTCATATATGACGATCTTCGTTAATCTGTTTTCTACGAAATGCGATTTGCGATATGTGTCATCGCATATCGGCAATTTAAGGTGCTTCAATGTAAGTTGTCTTTGATGTATGCGATGCGATATTTGTTTATTATCGCGTATCGCGATCTCGCAATGTTAGAATTGCATATCGGCAATTTAAGGTGCTTCAATGTAAGTTGTCTTTGATGTATGCGATGCGATATTTGTTTATTATCGCGTATCGTGATCTCGCAATGTTAGAATTCGGATTGTAAGGAGGTATTCTGTTATCCTTTTGCGATGCGATATTTCCTAAGGAAAGATTTTGTCTTACATTATCATAGAACTTAGATTTTTAGATTTTTCAAGGGGGTCTTCCTAAGTTTATGATGGTAAGTTTTATTAGGAAAGGAAATTCAAGCACTAACTTGATTTTTTAAATTTTTAACTAAGGGTCCCCACTTATTTAGTATTAGGAATAATACTAAATAAGAAGGGGGGTTGTTGCTGGCCACAACAGGTTCTTAGAGAGGAAGTGCCAATACTCATCAAACACCTCCTTTCCTAAACTTCTAGAATGACAAAATTTCATATTAGGACCACAAAATGGACATGGAAATTTACCCTTTGTTTGAAGACCTACAAGAGATGGATTAAATTATATACCAATTATTTGAAGTATGTTATTTAAAAATGATGCATGACATGAAATTCATAAATTAAACACTATTAAAGTGTAGTTTAACGTTATAACATACCACATAAATGTGTTAGCCCTAGGGCATCATGAATTGTACATCGGAGCATTACATGGAATTGAATTTCCCTTTGCACACCTACTGTTCTAGAGATATCATACACAATGATGCGCTTCCATAACTCTAGTAACTTGTCGATAAGAGGCTCGATATATACATTCATATCTTTGAATTGGTACTTACCTAATCGATTGAACATACAATACATAATTACTACATATATCGGTAAATAAAAAAATATCAAACATATAAGACATATTTATGAAACAAACAAGACAAATGAGTTATTATTGTGTTGAAAAAAAATATTGTAAAGAAACACTTGGAACAATCATTGCCAACATTATGTACTCCGTCTTTATTGACATCCAAAAAGGAATGTTATTGTTGACAACAAAAAAATTCCACACCGAGTAACATATCTGAGTTTGCCAAATGGATTGACACCGTCAACTGCCAATGAAAGCCTAAGATTATGAGGTTCATATTTAAAATGTGGCCATATTTCCTCTATCTTCTTAAATTTAGATCCATCTGCACACATTTAAAGAACACCATCTTTAATTTTTTTTCTTTGCATGGTAATCCATAAACTATGCTATGATTTTGCACTTGAACAATCGCTGCAAACATGGAATTATGGGAATTGTTGAGTGCTAGATACTGCTAAAATGTAAGGGATGTCCTCAATATGAGGTCCCAATTAGACCTCACACCATTTGGAATATGACCCAGATGCTGTTTACTTTAAGATATGTCTTGGGTTTAGTTATTAGCATGAGAGAGAGGCACATATGTGCTTTTGAATGAGCAAGAGAGCGTTCCTTGTGAATGTTGGATTGCACATGTATCAAGGCTCTTTAATTGTAGAGGGGAAAGAAAGTGAGCCTCTAAGAGAGAAGTAATAGTACTACCTTAATGGAGACACACATAAATGAGAAATACTTGTCTAACATCAAGCAAAGTAGTTCACATAGATGTGATGCTTGTTATGAACAATATAACACATTTCCAATAAGTTAAGCATCGACGTCACTGAAATAGTTCAATTAATCCAGTACATGTGAAATAAAACATGAATCATAAACATCCAAAGAGTAGCCTTATAAACATCCATAATCCATGTGTGAAAATGTGATAGCCTAAAAAGGCTTTAATATTAAGAAAAAGTTCCCAGATACATAAATACAATGAACATCACTAGCTCTAATAGTGGAGCATTAGAGCCATTACTTGCTCACCAAAAGTACTAAATCTATCTCTCTAATGCCTTGTGGGAGAACCCAAGGTTAAAATTCCTTTACATGAGTAATGATGATCCTTTTATAACTTGAGGCATGACCTTTCACATCCCCATGACTCTTCACTTTCCAACTCCTAATGACTATTTGACTTCTACAACCTTTGCACTTCCAAATGAATTTTGGAATTACATATGACTCTTAGTATTACATTTCCTTTGGAGTTCCACGACTCTTTTGTCCATATATGAATCTTGGACTTCCACTTATTTGTCTTCTCAATGATTACATCATTTCACCATAACTTCCATGTCATCATGTGATGAAGATATGAAGTGTCACTATCCTTGATGACTGGGACTAATAGTGACTGATGACATGGACTTTATTGAATAGTGACATGGATGCCACTTATCCCTTAGTTCTACATGCAACTTTTGATCATCGATGGCTTCACCCTACAAAGGTTCTTTCATCTTGGAGTCTTTAGGGTGCTTCAATCATAAGGCTTTCAATGTGTTATTTGTTCTTTGATGCTTCCTTTATTTTCCTTCTTTGTCAGATCTATTCATGTGTGATTTTCATGCTGCTCCTGGAATACCTTTAACTGTAACCACTTATGAAAAACAACCATTAGCCTGAAAATATCCTATTCTAACATGTTTCATGCAAATTTTCTATTCATGCCCTAACAATGCGCTTGGAAGGAGAAAAAGAGATTCTGGGCGCAAGGGAAAATTTCAAAAGGATGAAGGGATGAAGAGGGAAGATTTCAGGGTTTGGGCATGTGCTCATGTGCTTAAGAGGAAGAGGTAATCAAGGCAGGGTGTATGGTGCAAGTTGGAAGGAAGAAGGAGGAGGCTTTAGGCTTCCCAAGTGCACTTTGCGCTCAAGGGAGAGAAGGAGGGCCCATGACACACTCTTGAAGGCTAAAGGATGGAGCTTCATGACTTCGAGGTGCTCTCATATACTCAAGAAACCAGTAAGGGTCCATTGTTCAAGTTCAAAGGCTGAAGGATGAAGCTTCGTGCCTTCAAAGTGTGCTCATGTGCTCAAGAGATAAAAGAGGGTGCATGACACAAGTCCAAAGGCTAAAGGATGAAGCTTCGTGCCTTCAGAGTGTGCTCATGTGATCAAAGGGTCAAGAGGGCACATGGCACATTGTGGAAGGCTAAAGGGTGGGGATTAAGGCCTTCGGGGTGTACTCATGTGCTCAAGAAGGGTGCACTTCTTTGAGTCAAAGGAGTGCGCTCAAAGGAAGACTTAGCATTTTCAAAGGGTGTAGTTTGGAACAAGGAAGGGGAAGGTGCTTCAGAAGTGCACTGTGCTCTTGGAGGGTGCATGGCACATGTATGAAAAATAAAGGGTTCCCGATCAAGGCTTCAAAGTGCACTCATGAGCTCTTTTCCTTAATGGGTTCGCTTTGAAAAGGAGATAGGAAAAGGGGTAAACATGATGATTTTAGGAAAAAAAATGAAATGCGACACATACCAACTCATCAATAAAACTTAGGTAAACTTGAAAAATGATAAGTAAACATCAAAATTCCACTTCATTAACATTCCCCAAGCACAATGGGTGAAGTGTGTGTGACTGTGACCAAAAGTGTCGTTTTACAACAACAAAGGTGTTATGACCATGAAGTGCACTAAAGATGTTCTAATCAATGCAACAACACTTGAGAACACTCAAGAACACCTAAAACATATAGGATGAGATGAGATGACACTTGAATACTAAGGAGACACTTGATTGAAAACTTGAATGTAGTGAAATTTTGGAGGGTGTTGTAGTAGTGGCAACACTTGGCGACACATCGCTCGAGCTTCAACTTCTCTATCTAGGAATAAATTTTAGTTAAGGGGTTAGAGCTTCAGGAAGTATTGATTCACTGGTTGGATTTCCTTGATTTCCCCCTTTCGACCCAATTATACAAATAGTACCTTAGTTTCTTCTAATTGGTAGAACACACAAAAGACACACCATATCACAATTGTTTCATTCTAAGAGAGAGTAATGTGTGTGACGAGTTTATGATTTTTAGAGTATGAGTTTTCATCTCTGATGTTGCGCCACTACCAACAGGACTGGAAAGTACCCCAGTGGAGTTACTTCAATATCACAAACATTGCTTCGATGCCAGCAGGTCTGGACAATACCCCAGAGAAGTCGCTTACTTCACCTCCCTGCGCAGGAAGCCTTTCTCTTCTTTCACCCTTTATTTATTTATTAACATGAATGTGCATTGACACTTATTATTTTCAACGAGTGGAAAATGGATCCTAACTTATTGAGAGAAGAGGAGGTTTCCCCTTCATAGAAGTATCTTAAGACCTCTAATATGGGTTTGCTCGCTTTAGATTTTCCCCTTATCCTTTCTCTACTAGATTAGACAAGTGTTAACACAGAAGGAGTTTTACACCAAGTTGAGTAGTTTAGATACTATCATAGGTGAATATCTAATAGGTTCCCTCAAGGTTCCCCTTTTGGGTATATCATGTTTTCGAACTCAGCTTAGCTTAACCTATGGAATTTTTCCAAACAAAGAAGAAGAACAAATAGAAGGCCAAGTGTTGTGGTTGTCACACTTCTCTTTTATTCCACCACAAAGTCCTATTGAGCCATGCAATTTTACACAAGGTCTTATTTATGTACAATGAAAAAGACACAAAAAGACAGGACATGACTAACACAACACACATACGATCGATATTAACGAAAAATAAAAGGGATAAACTATATAGGAAGCACAACTTGCAGTTTCTATTGAAAATAATGTTTCAAGTCTCGACGATTTACGAGAAGGGGGTCGATCCTCCTGTCTAAGGATTTAAACTTGAAGGTATTATGACTGATATTTTCATCGATGATGAAGGGGCCAATCCACAAAGGTTTTAACTTCGTGTGTTTTCCTTTCTCTTCATGGGGTTTATCCCAATTTAGTACTAGGTCACCTACATTGAAACTCTTTTCCCATACAAATTTCTTATCAAACCAACACTTGACATGGTTTTGGTGAACAAGAAGTCTCTCTATGGCTTTGAGCCTTTCATCCTCAATTTTGAGTAAAGCATCTATCATGTTCTGAACTAGAAGACAAGGTCTACCTTGGGACTCTTAGGATAGTTGCAAGGCTGGGAGATACAGGTTAGGGGGCAAGATAAATTCTTTACCATAAACCAGAAGGTACAACAAGGTAGCAAGATAATTTCTACTAGTAGTAGTGGGGTGCTTGACCTCTGATCATGACCGGCACATCTGTGACAAGCTAGGCACTTGTGGACATAAATGTGAGCATATATTAATAGAGTGGGCTAGTAATAACCAACCCTCATGACCTTTTATCCTGTTTTGTCACTCACATAGTGACCACCTATTGATCCATCATGCAAATATCTAAGTACCTTTTCTATATCTTGTTGCTCAAGGTACCTTAGTAGGATTCTTTATGAAAAACACTCGATGAACTAGCTGGTAGGATAGAGATTTTAAATGAATTTCCTTATTTTTTATTCAATAAGTGCACGGGAAAGGTGCCATGCTCTAGAAATTTAAATATGTCAGAATACCATGGTGTTGTAGACGCAAATTACAAAACATTTTCAACATTGTACATTTCTATCTCCTGCTCCCAACTTAAAATATCTTTCTTGATAGAATCTTTTGCTTCGACTATTAGCTTACAAAATCCATGACCCTTTATGGTATGAAAAAGTTTAAATTCCAGATCATATTCTTGTAAGCAAGTCATCCAATTTTCCCTCTTCTCATCCATATCCTACTGCGCGATGAGTGTTCTTACCATTGGACGAGGCACAAATATGATCATGTGAGTTTTTAAAAGATAAGGCCTGAGATATTTAACTGCCTTGTATACAACATATGCTTGTTTGTTAATGGAAGGATAATTTAATTTTGACCCCTATAGGCCAACGCTCATAAAAGAGATAGGACGCTCACTTCCTTCAATATCCTTTTGATTCTATATGACCGCAATAGAGGAATTTGAAGCAAAGGTATAAAGTAGGAAATATTTTTCCATTTTCTAGACTGAATAATGTAGGTGCATCAACAATAGCCTTCTTGATTTGAGAAAAATAATCCTTTTCCTATTTGTCGCATTTGTATGTCACATATTTCTTAATCATATCCTGTAAAGGCTTAACTATCTGAGCTTAATGAAAGATGAATTTTCTCATGAAGTTGATCTTTCCTAAGAAAGATTGCATAACCTTCTTATTAACTAGTAGTGAGATTTGTGTAATGGATTTGACCATCTCGGGATCAAATTTAATTCCTCTCTTTGTAGTGATGTGACCTAATATAGTTCATTTTGACACAACAAAGATGCTTTTCTTGGGACTGAGAGAAATCCCATATTTTCGACACTGCTCAAATTTTTGTTCTAGATGACATACATGATCTGATCTTCTCTTGGAAAACATAATAACATCATCAAAATAAAAAACTACGCTCTGACCAATAAGGCCTTAGAAAGTGATGTTCATCTCTCTTTGAAATGTACCATCGACGTTAATAAGCATATGTTGGCTTATGGGGGCCTGACCCAGGTTCGGAGTTATTTAGCCAAACAAATTCCTACACTATTGGCACTTTCGGCATCAGCCCACGAAGAGCAGACTGAAGTCTCACCCGAAATAGTATGGGGGGATGCTGGAACCAAGTTTCCGCACCCTTGAGATGTCTATGATGTCGGTTTAGTTCAACTATGTCTGCCTTCATGTAGGTTGTTTCGCGCACTGTTCTAACCTTCAATACCTTCGTGATCTGTTATAATCATCTTTTTCGCAGCCCTAACCAGGGGTTGAGATGCTTTCGTGCTGCTATGGCAGCGACTTGCACTATTTCCCCAAACTACATAGTGTATCTTACTTATCTTCTTAACATATCTTAGTTAACTTCGCGTAAATAGATATTTTATCTTGCATTCACTTAATCAATACAATTATACACATTTGCGCATCATATAAGTATTAGAAGTGAATTTCATACCCAAGATAACAGATGCATAAAATAGGAAATAAATACACAACAATGATAGGAAACTTCTCTTTTTTAATACTTCCAACTATTATAGACTCAACTCGCCCTGCGCACTCAGCTACAGGGGTCCGTGCACTTAGATGCGGACTACTAGGCCTCTGTGCACTCAACTGCAGAGCCTTCTTCTACTCTACAACCCAAAACTAGACTTCACACTTTAGATATGACTCAATTCTCCATCCTTACCATCATTAGATTAATTTCTCTCCTAACTACTTAGAGCCTCGCTGTAATTATACAATCCCATGGTCCGTGGACCATGGGTAGATCTCTATAGCCGACATTACAATAACAAAATTGAGGGCAGACAACCCTATGACTCTTTTACAAACTACAGGCTCCGCACCCACAAAATGTGGAGTCTTTACATCGGAATTACAATCTTTGACCAAAATCTGGGCTCTAAGCCCCAAAATTTCCCTTGGGGGATCCCGTTCCCAACAGGCCCCCAACACAAACATCATGACTCACCCTCAAGTCACTCTATCGGTTTGGAGATCTTTGAGTGAAGACCTCCCAATTTTGACTGGATCGCTGCAAGTTTGGCAGCACATTGAGCGACTGCCTGTTGTACTTCCTTGATGCGTTGTTCAATGACCATTGTGGCTGAATTGCTGCCCTGAATCCTTTCCTGCGTTGCTTGCAGCTGTGTGAGCTTACCTTCAATGGAGGCTGTAATGGTATACGCCTCATCAATCCATAAATGTAGGTGCACCTTGAAAACTTCTTCCTTATGCCAAGTAGCATCGACTTGCTCCTTGAGTGCTTTAGCTCGCTGCATCCTAGCGAGCCTCTGTGTGAGGGAAACTGTCTGTGTGGTCCCTTTTACTTCTTCATATATTTGTTGTAGCTCGCGTGCCTCTATATCTAGGCGTTGTATGTTTGGGTCCTCCTGTAGGGTGGTGAGGACCTCGAACAACTGCTCGAACAACTTTGTGTAGTATGTCACTGTAGTGTTGACCGCTGCCATTGCTGTGGTAATTGCAGTGGCACGATGTTCCTTAACCTCTGACAGAGTTGAAGGCTGCGCCTTCAAATGCAGTTCTACTATCTGAAGGTTCAGCTCTAGTTGAACCCTAGCCATTTCTTCCTTTGCCTCACGCACCCCTGCTGCTAATTTTCAGATGCATGCCTCCACTGGTTCTTATGCTTGGATGGCCAACTTTGGGACCATCTGGTAGGCTTCCTCTACCACCTGCACTATTTGTATGTTCTGCGCCACTACCTTGTCGCTCTACAGGCTCAACTGTTCAATGTTGATGCACTACTATGTGCAGACTAGGCACGATGTATTCCATAGGCATTATGGCTTCCACTCCATAGAAAAGCCTAAAATGTGTCTGTCCTGTTAGTTTCTTGCATGTCATCCTATAAGCCCAAAATAATGCAAGTATGCACAAGTCCGAATCACTTCGCTGCGCATTGCATACCTTTTTCAACTCGTTACACACCTTGTTGAGTGTCTCTGCGCGTAGAATCTTTTGTGCGATATCTCCTCCCGTATAATGTCTTCCCAACATTAAGAGCCATTTGCACCTTTTTCCCCCCAACACACGCTTATTGACCAAGTCTTTCAGCCCGGAGTACATGTGCATCTGTGCAGGTTGGGGCTCTTTTCCATAGGCCTGCATCCTCCTGGCCAGATGCGCGCATGGACCATCCTGTCCATTGTACTTATCTGTTAGTCGCACCCTAGGCTTCCCAAATCGTGTGCGCATCATTCTCCTACATTCGCGCTAGTCGTCAAAGCTCCCTTTGTGTGTACCCCACCATCTCGCAGGTGTAGCGCGCAGTACCCAGTCCAAGGCCTGGAATCATTTCTTTTCCGGCACTTATATTTCAAATGCATCCAAGAAAGTATCTACCTCACTTAAACCATATTAAGTAGGCATATCTATTATTTCTGTCGATACATAGCACAATGACCTTGTCATCATATTACAATTTAGTGTAGTTACCTCATGTAACTGATTCTGCCATAGCTCTATCTCCTCATCAGAATCTGAAGTACAAGAAATTTCACACTCCCATGCAATCCACGCATCTACGGTGGGATTTACCTAGTCCTAGTCTCGTACTGTTGTCTTATAGATGCAGTACAAATCATCATCATTTTCATAGTCGCGCACCGACTCCGTATAACGTGATCCTTCAGTAGGGTCTAGGGGTACAATTACGCGCAGTGACTTCTTTTCAAAAATAATTTTGCGCTTCTTCAGATTGATTACCCCATTCATGTCAGTGGCCCAGTCAATTCCTAAGAGCGCGAGGTAGGGATTGCTATCATCAACAATCTCTATCACTTCAAAATCCTCCATCATGCTCGCTCCCTCAATATCCATAGTTATTCCCTGCAATCGCCCCATGGGTATTATTTTCTGTTGGTTCGCCATCCTCAGCTGAATTGGAGACCACTATAGCATAGGTCGCCCCATTCACTCCCATGTATGCTTCGGCAGAACATTTGCATCTTATCCCAAATCCAGAGTTACTTGGTCCATCTCATATTCTTCGATCTGCACGGTTAGTCTCATCTCTCTTCCCATTCTTTTCTTATTCTTTTCGATCTTCCGGACTACGTGTGATTCTCTTGCCGCGGTCCTAGCACATCGATTGATTAGTTCCTGTAACCCTTTCACCACCTTACTGTTGCATAGTAACTTCATACATTTTTCCAAGAACGTTGTGAGTATAGATGGGTCCATCTCTAGCTCTGGTTTATCTTTGCTTCTTGAAGTGGAGGCATAAGCGAAGCTCTTCTTAGCTTCCATGAAGGTTTCCCGAGTGCACTCCAAATCAAACTCCGCTTCTTTCGCCGGAGCCTTGTGAACCCAAGTACTATCTTCTAGTTGTTTGCCTTTGTCATCTCCCGTCATTATTCCACTTCGGAGCACAATGTTCACATTCGAATCTTCCTCGCGCAACTCAAACCTCATCATCTGCAAGTTCTGAGTCAGTGTAGGCGGTAGCGCTCCTTTGTCGTGTATCCTAGATATTAGCATAGGACAATCTTCTCTCTCATGATCAAACAAGGTGCAATACAAACACAATGAGTGCATTGGATTCGTGCAATCGCAGGCATAATGTCCTGGCCCTCTGCAATTGTAGCATATCAATTGTCCGCAACCTCTCCTAGGTCCTCCTCCGTGTCGGCCTCGTCCGTGCCCCTAAAATCCTGTTCGTGCCATTCCTGCATTTTGGTCAAGGGGCCGCGTTTCGGCCTGAACTTTGTAGGTAGGAGTTTTATCCATCATCAACTCATAGCTTCTGCAAGTGTGCTCATCATGTCCCACTGACCTACAAAAGTTGCAGAACAATTGTTGCAAATTTTGCGTATACTTCTGTAACAAGTGACAATTGTCCGTGGCATGTTTTCCTACTATTTGACAAATCACGCACCACAAAGCAGGTGCCATGCTAGGTCCTGCTTGCGATTCTGGACTTAAGGGCATTGGTCCTCCTCCTACGAGGTAATTTGTGAAAACTAGGCAGTGGTCCTTGTCATGGCCCTGACCCTTGCATTTTACGCACCATACCTCTTCACGAACCTCTGGTCGAGATGTCTTGTCCTATTTTAGACTCTGCATCTCAAGGCAGAAATTCTTCAAACTGCGTGTGGATCTGCTGAACTCCTAGGTTAGGATCCTGCATCGGGGTCTCATGTAGCCTCATAGCAATCTCTAAGGCCTCTGTCTGAGTTGTTATCTTCTGCTGCGATAGCGCACTCCCTAAATGTGGAATTAGTGAAGCTACAAACCACTCGCGACGCTGTCCATTCGTCAGATTCATATTAGCTTCGCAAATTGTACATTTCAGCCTCTGATCCAGCTCCCAAGGAGTCTCACCTGGTAGCATCATGATCTCCTTGATTCCAATGATCGACTGAGCTTCAGACTTTGGCTTGCTAAATTCTTTATTTAGTGCTGCTTGGATATCCACGATTCCCACATTTGGATTATTATTGGAGTGCTTAATATACCAGACTAGAACGCGGTCCTGTAGGGCGCTAACCAGTGTCACTTCTTTATATTTTCATCTGTAACTCCTTGCGCTTCCCATAAAACTCTTACCATGAACCAGAATTGGTCCGGATCCTCATTTCCCAAACCTTTAAACACATGCAACTTCACTGTCCTTACCATAATGAATTGTGGTGGTGGTGGAGTGGATACGGGTGAGGATGGAGGTGATGGTGGTGAAGCTGGTGGCAGTGTGGCTAGAGGTGGCATTCACGGAATTATTTGTCTTATCAGGTGGATCGCACTTCGCGGTGAGACCTTCTCGAGCTCTTCCTCGTCCCCTCGCGGAGGTGAAATCAAGGGGCTAGTTTCTGGTCCCTTATTTTCTTCGTTCCTGTAAGCTTTTCCAGTTCATGTAGCCCTGAACATCAAGGTAACTGCATAACCCTTTTTTCACACAATAGAATTTTAATCCAAGTATTCAAAAACTTTACGTACTTACCTCGCGGTCCTTTGAGAAAGCGTCGCTCTACCTCGTTGTAGCTAACTGAGGTGTCAACCGCGAACTCAGTAACGAATCCTCATATATTACGATCAAGCCAATGATCAATAGTGCATGTGATCTTATCCTCCGATGCTTCCAAACTTCGCACTAACTCTAGGGTCCACACAATAGGACCGTCAAGCTTCCACCTTCCTTGGCTATCTGCTTGCTTCGCAATCCACTCGTATAGCTCAATGTTGAAGGATGCGAAGAAGATTTCATGGATCTTCATGTACAGGGAGCAGTCTAATCACTCTTCTTTTGACAATAGCAAGTTCCTATTCTCCTACATCGCAAACTCGTGAATTCTTCTGTCCAACCAACCTTCAATTTCTTTCTTAGTTGGATTCCAATGATATGACATCAGACATCTCTATGCAGATTCTGGTCCCGGCAATAGAACCATTTGTTGGCTTATGGGGGCCTGACCCAGGTTCAAATTTATTTAGCCAAACAAATCCCTACACTACTAGCCCTTTCAGCATCAGCCCACGGAGCGTGGACTAAAGTCTCACCTGAAGCAGTATGGGGGGATGCTGGAACCAAGTTTCCGCACCCTTGAGATGTCTGTGATGTCGGTTTAGTCAAACTATGTCTGCCTTTGCGTAGGTCTTTTCTCACACCGTTCTAACCTTCAATATATTCGCAATCTATTATAATCATCTTTCGCACAACCCTAACCAGGGGCTGAGATGCTTTTGCGCTGCTATGGCAGCGACCTATGCTATTTCCCCAAACTACACCGCGTATCTTACTTATTTTCTTAACAGATCTTAGTTAACTTCGCATAAATAGATATTCTATCTTACATTCACTTAATCAATACAATTATACACATTTGCGCATCATATAAGTATTAGAAGTGAATTTCATATCCAAGATAACAGATGCATAAAATAGGAAATAAATACATAGAAATGATAGGAAACTTCTCTTTATTAATACTTCCAACTATTAAAGACTCGACTCACCCTGCGCACTCAGCTGCAGGGGTCCGCGCACTCAACTGCAGACTACTAGGCCTCTGCACACTCAACTGCAGACCCTTCTCCTACTCTACGACCCAAAACTAGACTTTACACTTCAGATATGACTCAATTCTCCATCCTTATCATCATTAGATTAATTTCTCTCCTAACTACTTAGAGCCTCACTCTATTTATACAATCTCATGGTCCACAGACCATGGGTAGATCTGTATAGCCAACATTACAATCACGAAATTGACGGCAGAAAACCCTATGACTCTTTTACAAACTGTGTGCTCCGTGCCCACAAAATGCAGAGTCTTTACATCGGAAGTACAATATTTGACCAAAATATGGGCTCTAAGCCCCAAAAATTCCCTTGGGGGATCCCGGGCCCAACAACCCAAATGGATTTCTCTTGAAAGAAAATGTTCCCCATTTGGTCTTGAAGGTAGTTTTTAATTGATCTAGTTCCACTACTAGCACTTGATTGTAACCAAAGAAAACATCTAGTTAAAAGAACATATTAGACCTAGATATTGTCTAGAGGATCTGTTCCATGGATGGCATTGGATAATTATCTTTATTAGATTCCTAGTTGAGATTACAAAAATCTACACATAAACTTTTTTCACCAGACTTCTTTCTGACTAGGACCAAGTTTGAAACCAAAGTGGAGTGTCTGACTTTAAAAATGATCCGAGCATCCAACAACTTTCTCAATTAAATTTGTACAAGGGGTTGTAGTGTTGGATAAAATTTCCTTAGTTTTTGTTGGAAAGGTTTTACCCCTTCCTTTATGGGAATTATGTGCTAGATAATACGAGTGTCATAAGCCTTTAAATCATTATATTTCCATGAAAACAAATCACAATACTATTTGAATAAGAGGATAAACACCTGTCGTTCTTACAAAGAACAAAATGTACCGAGGTTCACATACTTAAGATCTTCTTGAGTTCCTAGATTGACTTGTTCAAATGATAACTTTGAACTCAAAGTATGTGTATTGATTGGTCCTCTAAATTGGTTCTGCAGGTAATATAACTTCTCCAAGGACACCACACCTTTAGGCATAATGTTTCCTTTCATTGCATTATATGCCCCTTGCAAAGCCTTTTCATGCTCATCCTCTTCTATGGAAACATCTTTGAATATGTTTTCATTAGCCATAAAATGCAGTATCTGTTGGTCGTCATTGAAAACACGAAAATTAGTGAGATCCTCGGGCACAAATGGTTTATATATAATTTCAATAGAAAAACCATTTATCAATGGTGACATTCGAGTGACTGCATTTGATAATGCATCTATTGTGGCATTTTTAAGCATAGGAACAAAAATAATACTAAAATATTTAAAATAATTAATTAAACGCCATACCTCCTACTGGTAGTTTTTAATATTCGATGAAACACAATGGATAGTATAGTGTTCCTGACATGTGACTACCTCTGAATCACCAATTACCTTGAGAATATATACCTTCATATCGATAGCTTTCTTATGTCCAAGTACGAGTGCTTCATATTTAGCAGTATTATTGGTACACTCAAACTCTAAACGACATGAAAGGATATGCTTCTTGTTACATGGGTAAATAAGTATGCAACCAACTCTAGAGCCATCCTGCATCTTTGAACCATCAAAATATAAATTCCAAATATTATTGGCTACTAAGATTCTTCCTATACTATTATTGCTATTATTATGTACATTTATATTACAAGATTCATTTGTGCCAATTGGAGAACAAGGAAGGAGCTCCAATTGTGTATCTAGTGGGATGGGTGATGGTTGTGCTTGATAACACTCATGGTCAGTTTCAAAGAAACAATTTCCAAATATTAGATCAGCAAAGGAAACAAGCTCATTGTGGCCCTCAAGTGGTGGCATGATGTGTTTCATGTATGGCTTACTTTCCACTTGAATCTAGTTATTCCTGCCCTTGTGTGAAAGCCATAAATGTGACTAGTATGTAGCAAAATAGAATTGTATCTTACTAGACCAGTCTCTGCTCAGGAGTACGCTGTAGGCTTCATGGATGTCCATAGTTATAATATTTGCACATTGGTGAACTCGTTGATCATATGATAATCGAATAAGAACATTCTTGAGTTCACCAATATCTTGGACAAGAGATCTGTCCAGCTAAATGATTTGTGCATCAATTTTGTCCCACTTAGAATTTATTTTATTGGAAATAGATAATGGAATTACATTCACAGATGCACCATAATCGACTAAACAATTATGGACATTGTAATTAAAAATTTCAAAAAGTTAATAAAAAAGGAGGGCAAAGAGTGTTGACTTCTAATGTTACAACATTAACTATAGATTCAAGGGAACCAAACGAATTACCAAACACCTTATGAGAGGTAGAAGATTTTCCACTTGGAGAAGGCTGTGAAAATTCTTGGACTAGCAGTTCAAGTTGCCTGCTATCTTCGCGAGCTCAAAGATAGAAATATTGTCTCGATCTCTCTTCAAATATTCAACTATGTTATACTCAATTGTATCACCTTTAGTAGGTAGTGCTAAAGTGTTTGGAGGAGTGGATTTGTTTGACAACTCCAAAGTAATGGACTTACTTTTGTTGTCGGAGGAAGTTCTCTTGGGGTTATTTGCATTTCCAGACTTTTTGCATTATGAGCAGGGTTGGTCAGTGGTGAAATCCTTCTTACAAATTGTTCCTTCTATTTCTGTCTCGTCAGCTCCTATTCAGAAATGGGTCCTTTACTCCTTCACCTATATCAAACATTTTTTCTTTTAAGGATGGTCTTCACTTTATGGTGGTGCTTCAACACTTTTCTTGTCGGCATTAAGGATACAATTAAAAGCATTCACTGCATGTCCAAGACTAGTACTCTCTCCATTTACTGCAGGTTCATCTGTTTCTTCCATTTTTTCCAACTTCTCATATGCTAATAAGGAATCCAAAATGTGTGCAACAGAACATTCATGTTGTGGTTCCACTATGGGCATGTATTTTTTGAATTATATTCTTGATGGAGAGAGAAAGGGTTGTCCATACCCATACTTTCTATATTCAACGCAACATTTAAACTTTGGGAAGACTTGACGGGATGATTATTTTTGTTATTATTATTATTCTTTTGGAACATGAAAGACTTGGGAGGCTTGCTACTAGTAAAATTCTCACTGGACCTTCTCTTTAATTCTAAAATTTCATTGGTAAGTGCTTTTACTATCCCGGTCAAGCTTTCAATATCTGACGAGTCCTTTTCTTCAGCCTTACTTGAATAAGTCTAAGACTTCCTGCCAATTTATTTGGAGTCTTTTGATTCATCATCATTAGTAATAACTCCAATATCATGCAAGTATTTCTCGACAACGATTTCTTCTTCAAAGTTTAGTGCCAATGTTTCCTTTGCAACTCTTTTGACGAAAGCAAAATGTTGGTGGGGAAGGAAGCTATGTAATAATCAATAATGATCGAATCGTGTGGTTGCATTCCCAGGGGAAACTTGTTCAATATGCAATTAAACTTTTGATTAAAATATTTCACTTTCTCCTTTCCCCCATTTTACTATTTTTGAGCTATTTCAATAACATGTCAAAAGTCTTATCATCAACGAATTTCTCCAGAAATAACTTCTTACCCCCTCCAACTGTGGACCAAATTGACAGGTAGACTATGGTACCATGCTGCTGCTCTACCCTCTAATGTAAAAGGAAAAATCCTGCAAGAAACATCATCATAACTTACTTCCAACCTCCATAGATGCATGTAGAAATTGTCAATGTGATCTTCTACCTTTGTCTTCTTATCTGGATCAAACTTTGTTAACAATGTTTTTGGGTGCTTGGGAATATTATGAAGATTATCCAAAAGAGTGAGAGGCCCTTGGGCCATCTAATCCAATTCCTCGTTAGCTATGTCTTCGTCTCTTGGTTCCTACTCCTTTTCAAAATATGAGGAGTCTTCTCTGTGACTGTCTAAACTATCATTGAACTCAACAACTCTATCAGAAAGAACAATGTCTTCCTCATACCCTTCATTAATGAGTGGAAGTGGATCTTGCTGCACTGTGCCTTTAGAGGATTTCGCTAATTCTTTAAGATTTAAAAACACCAAATATTCCGAAGTCGAAACTAATACACTGGTACTAGTTGTTTCTTTCTTCTTCGGGAGATGCAGGAGATTTTGAGAAATAGCGAGTAAAACGATAGCTTTTGCAAAATGACAGGTTATAGGTCAAAGTGCCTAGAGATGTTCATAGGAAACCTCGTATGACAACTCGAGACCAGGGTGAGAAGACCCTTCTACTTCAGGAATAGGTGTTGGAATGGTTCTTATAATGTTGCAAGCTTGTCTAGAAGATGAATGGTTAGGATGTGCAGAGTTATCATCCATAAAAAACTTGCTTCCCTCCTTCTAGTGCTAGAATGTTGAAAGTGCTGGATAGCACCAACTTACATGGGATCTCCCCGATATGAGGTCCCAATTATACCTCACACCATTTGGTGTAGGAGTCCCATATGGAATACGACTTGATTTCCATTTACTTAAATATATGCCTTGGATTTAGTTGTTAGCACGAGAGAGAAGCACATATGTGGTTTTGAATGAGTAAGAGAGTGTGCCTTATGGTTGTTCGATTGTAGATGCATCAAGGTTCTTTCACTATAGAGGGGAAAGGAAGTGAGCCTCTAAGAGAGAAGTAATATTACTACCCTAATGGAGGCACACATAAATGAGAAAGACTTGTCTAACATCAAGCAAAGTAGTTCACATAGATATGACAATCATTAGGAACATTACAAGACATTTACAATAAGTTAAGCACTGAAGTCACTGAAATAGTTCAATTACTATAGTACATGTGAAATCAGACATGAATCATAAACATCCAAAGAGTAGTCTTAGAGACATCCACAATCCATGTGTGAAAATGTGCTAGCCTGAAAAGGCTTCGATATTAAGCAAAAATTCCAACCACAATCCATGTGTAAAAATGTGTTGGCTTGAAAATGCTTCGATATGAAGCAAAAAATCCAAGATATATAAATACAATGAACATCATTAGCTCCAATAGTGGAGCCTTATAGTCACTACTTTCTCCCCAAAAGTACTAACTCTATCTCTCTAATTCCTTGTGGGAGAAGCCAAGGTTACAATTCCTTTACATGAGTAATGAGGATCCTTTTATAAATTGAGGCATGACCTTTCACATCCCCATGACTCTTGAATTTCCAACTCCTAATGACCTTTGGACTTCTACAACCTTTGGAATTCCAAATGACTTTTGGAATTACATATGACTCTTGGTATTACATGTCCTTTGGACTTCCATGAATATTTTGTCCATATATGACTCTTATACTTCCACTTATTTGTCTTAAAATGATTACATCATCACACCATAACTTCCACATCATCATGTGACGAAGATGTGACGTGTCACTATCCTTGATGACTGGGACTAATAGTGACTGATGGCATGGAATTTCTTGAATGGTGACATGGCTACCACTCATCCCTTAGTTTTGCATGCATCTTCTGATCATTGATTCCTTCACCCTCCAAAGGGTCTTGATCTTAGAGTCTTTAGGGTGCTTTTATCATCAAGCATTCAATGCGTTCTTTGTTCTTCGATGCTTACTTTGTTTGCCTTCTTTTCCTCATATTATTCATGCATCCTTTCCATGTTTCTCCTGGAATACCTGTAACTGCAATCACTATTGACAAGCAACCATAAAACTAAAAATCTCCTTTTCTAACATGTTTCATGCATATTTTCTGTTCATGCCTTAACAATGCGCTTGGAAGGAGAAAGAGAGCTTCTGTGCACAAGGGAACACTTCAAAAGGCTGAAGCACTGAAGAGGGAAGGCTTTAGGGCTTCAACATGTGCTAATGTTCTAAAGATGAATAGGAAATCAAGGCATTGTGCATGGTGCAATTCTGAAGGATGAAGGAGGAGGCTTCAGGCTTCCCAATGTGGGATTTGAACTCAAGGGAGAGAAGGAGGGTGTAGGGAACACTCCTGAAGGCTGAAGGATGGAGCTTCATGCCTTCATGGTGCAATCATGCACTCAAAAAACCAAGAAGGGTGCATGGCGCAAGTTTGAAGGCTGAAGGATGAAGCTTCATGCCTCTGGAGTGCACTCATGCACTCAAGAGACCAAAGAGGGTGCATGACACAAGTCTAAAGGTTGAAGGACGAAGAGTTGTGCCTTCGGAGTGCACTCATGTGCTCAAAGGGTAAAGAGGGTGCATGTCACATTGTTGAAGTTTGAAGGATGGGGCTTAATTCCTTCGGGGTGCACTCATGTGCTCAAGAAGGGTGCAATTCTACGAGTCAAAGGAGTGTGCTCAAAGGAGGACTTAGTTTTTTCAAAGGGTGCAATTCGGAAAAAGGAAGGGGAAGGAGATTTAGGAGTGCACTATGATCTTGGAGGGCACATGCAACAATTCTAAACAATGAAGGGTTCACTATCAAGGCTTTAGAGTGCACTCATGCACTATTTTCCTTAACGGGCTCGCTTAGAAACCAAAATTTGTCTAAGTTTGGGAGACACTAAAAGGGGAAAACCTGATGAGTTTAGACAAAAAATGAAATGAAAAACATACCAAATTATCAAGAAAACTTATATAAACTTGAACAATGACAAGTAAACATCAAAATTCCACTTCACAAACATTTCCCAAGAAAAACAGGTGAAGTGTGTGCGACTGCGACCAAAAGTTTTGTTTTACAACAAAAAAGGTGTTATGACCATGAATTGCAGATGTTCTAATCAATGCGACGAAACTTGAAAACACTCAAGAACACCTAAAAAATGTAGGATGAGATGAGACGACACTTGATGACCAAGGAAACACTTTATACGACGACAAAGTAGGCTAAAAAATTTGAATGTAGTGAAATTTTGGTGTGTGTTGTAGCAACGATAACAAGAATATAACTAAAAAACATTGTGAGTCACATTTTTTGTTATTTGATTAATTTGATTCCACTAATTTGACATTTTGGGCATTCTTCTTTCTACACATGTTATCTATCTATAGTACAAAATATGATCATTAGGACATGCATGAATAACTTGATAATCCATTCCAGTATCTTTCATAATAGCATGTAAATATCAGTATGTGAGAGGTAAGACATTTGACAATGGTAACAAAAATTTACCTAACAATCTACAACATAATTAAAAAACTAGTATTGATTAATATAAATAATATTACTTGTACATATTGCATCCAAATTTTATAGATGATCAACTAACAACAAACATTGATGAAAAACAACTACCTTATCATCAAGTACTAAATGTCACAAAATATATTACATACCTTAGGTGCTATGTGACACAAGTGTTCGACAAACCATTCATAACATTTAAGTTCACCAATAGAAATATAGTTGAGAGAAGAATTTTTTTGGATCCTTCATAAAGAGGTTATGTTTCCTTCTCAATTAGAGGTCTATCAAAAACACCATCTACTTGGTTGTCATCATCATCCATTCCAAAAATAATAAATGTCTCCTAGATCAATATATTTGTCCTCTCTTCTTCAAATGTATTATTAGCATCATTATCTTATTCCATAGGATCATTAGCTTGATCTTCAATATTCGATCCATGTTCTTGAACATGCAGTTGTATAATGACCACATCATCCTAATCCATGGACAGTGCCCTAGGGCGTTGTTTCTTTATAATTACAAAAAATCAAGTAATATTAGTGTATATAACAAATTTTTAAATGATATAAACTTTTAAAAATATAATATTTGAAAACAAAGACAACGACAAAGACAACTTAGTTGAGAGTGAGAAAGAAAGACAACAACTTTTTTTAGTTTTCTTGACGTTTAGAAAGAGAGACACTTTGTGAGATATATACTCACAACTAGAAAAAATAATCTATTTTTATTTCACCTTCATCATTATGTCATATTATTTCTTGATTTAACTTGGAGACCGCAAGTTTGGTGTCAATGGAAACTTTCCCCGACCCAACGAATTGTAGACCACAATTTAATTTATAAGGGGTTCAGAGGTGAGGGATTGTGGTTAACACTTTAGGGGTTAAGAGGTTACTGGCATCCAAGTGTTAGGGGTACATAAGAGTTGGTAGTCTAGATGGAGCAATCATCTTAGGTGAGAGTGAGAAACAAAAACAATGAATTAATGATGAATCTTGTGCAATTTATCAAGTTGTTTATGGAATATGTTGAATTTTTATAGGAAAAATGTTACTTTTCTTAAAATGTAGAAAGAGAGACACTTTGTGAGATAGATAGACACAACCACAAAAAATAACCTTTTTTTTCTTTCACCTTCATTTGAATCATGTCATATTCTTCCTTGATTTCACTTGGTGACCATGCCAGCTTTTAAGTCAATGGAAAATTTCCCTCTAATCCCTAGCCGTTAACCCACCCCTAACCTCTAAAGAATTAACTAGCCCTAACCCTTTAATATCGCCTAACCCCTAACCCCTTAGATCAAACCCCCCTAATCCTTAACACCTTAACCCCATCCCCCCTAATTAAGCCCTTAAAGACCTAACCCCTAAGCACTTAACCCTTAACGCTTACTCCATTCAGCCCTAAACCCTTAGCCAATAACCCCTTACCCTGTAAGCCCCATTAATCTCTAAATCCCCTAGGCCCTAAAGCCCTTAAACTTAAATTAAACCCCAACTTGTTAACCCATAACCTATTAACCACTAAGTACCATAAATTATAATTTGAAGTTGAATTTTTTATAATTTGGATATTTGAATATTTTTAAAGACATAATTTTATGATACATTTTAGGATATTTTTTCAGTTGATATTGTTTCAAATTTAATATTTATTATTAAAAAGTTATAAATTTTAATTATACAAATAAATTTTAATTTTTTTAAATCACACACACACACACAAACTTTCAAAAGGAAGATATATGTTATTATTATTATTATTTAAGAAAATGTGTAATATAATGTAACTTTTATTAAATAAATTTATTAAATTTTAAAAATTAAAAATCCAACTATTAAGGGTACTTAGGAGTTGGTAGTCTAGATGGAGTAGTTAGCTTAGGTGAGAGCAAGAAACAAAAACAATAAATCAATGATGAAGATTGTGCAATTTATCAAGATGTGTATGTAATATGTTGAAAATTTTTAGGAAAAAAGTTACTTTTCTTAAAATGTAGAAAGAGAGACACTTTTATGAGATATATAGTCAAAACCAACAAAAATAACCTATTCTTATGCTGCCTTCATCTGTCGTTCGATAGATAACTCATACCATATGACCAGAAAGAAAGTTGAAAACAACAATTAAAAATACACTTAAAAATATTTAAAGCTTCAACACACACACGCACCAGTAACCCACCTCTAGGTAACCTCTAAATTATTAACCCCTAACCATTTAATCCCTAGCCCCTTAGATCCTATCACCCTAATCCTTAACACCTTATCCCCATTCCTCCTAATTAAGCCCTGAAACCCCTAACCCTTAAGCCCTTAATCTCTAACCCTCAAACCCTTAACCTATAACCCTTACCCCTTAAGCCCCAAAACTATTAACCCCTAAGTTGACCTAACCCCTTAATCCCTAACCCTACACTCCTTAAACCACAAACCCCTAATTTACAAAATAAATCTGCAATATAAAGACATATAATGAATAAATTACCAAGGGACGATATTCACGCCCACATTCAAGGTGTCCAAAATCTCTACAATGTTGTTTAGATGTTCTTATTAAAAGTATCCTCCTATTGTAGCCCCTGTATTTGGTACAAGGGAAATAACATTTTCCATCATCTATTTTTCCTTACCAAACTTTCAATATTGATTATCTTCAAAAATCAATTGCAGGTTAACTATTTGTGATGCAATTTGCAATGCCATTATATATAAAAAAAATTATTAGATTTTCACCATCGAAATATTATGGAGAGATGTTGTATAACGACCAAAATAATTGACCTCCTCGACCACCGGTATTTCGACATTGGTATGTTTGAATAAGTCATACATTGGGAATCTGATGCTCGTAGCATAGACGTCAGATATCCAACACATATAAGAACGCATTAGATATCTGACTCATTTATGCACAAAGTCAAATATCCGATGCTGGTCAGGAATTAAAAAAAATACAAAAAATCAAAATAAAATCTAACAGTACAATCAATTTTAACCGTACTGTCGGAGTAAAGCATCATATTTTTCACCCATATGTAGTAGTGCATTGTCTTCAATGTTGGAGGTGAGGAAATTGTTGGATACTCACTGTTGGTTCCCATGTGGCATATTCTGGTTACATGTTTGTCCATTGGATCAATACTTGATAATGGTTTGGCACAATTGGCTTTCTTTGTTATCTAATACTATCTTTGGCTAGAGCCAAATGGAACCTTCTTCATTAAGTTTTGGTAGATCGGTTTTCCCGTCACAATTCAATCCAACAAACTTCTTCTAATAAGACACATGAAAGACTGGATGAATATTATAATGCACTATAAGATCTAGTTTGTTTGCAACCCGAACAATGCATTATATGATCTGATAGGGCCCATAGAAATTAGGAGCAAGATTTTGGGGAATGTTATCTTAAAGTGATGCTTATTTATAAGGCTGCAGGTGAAGGAAAAATTGATCTCCTTTAGCAAAAAAATGTTCAGATCTATGTTGTTTAGCTTGTTGTTTCATTCAATTTTGTGCCATAACCAAGTTGTCCTTGCGGATACAGATAATAACTTCTCTAGAGTGAAGCATTCTATATACTACATGAACCTTGGATGTTCCTGGTACATAGGATACCACTGAAAGGGGTTTTTGGCCATAAATCGATTCATATGGTGTCATTTTCATAACTCCATGATAAGTGGTATCATACCACTATTAAACAAGTGGATACCATTATTCCCATTGGTGTGGTTTTTTAGAAGCAAATAATCTCAAATAGGTTTCCAAGCACTTGTTGAACACTTCTGTTTGACCATTCATTTGAGCATGATACAAAGTATTCATATTTAGCTGCATGCCTTGAACTTTAAATAACTCTTGCCAAAATTTGCTTGTGAATGTGGGGTATTGATTCAAAATAATAGAAGTGGGCATACCATGTAGTTTAGATATTTGATACATGAAGTCTTGGGAAAATGAGGAAGGATTGAAGGGATGAGCTAGGAAACATACATGAACTACTTTTAAAATACAATCTATCACCACCATAACCATTTTTTTGTTGCCCTCTTTTGGAAGTCCCATATAAGATCTGTTGAAACATGTATTCAAATTTGTGTTGGGATTGGTAGAGGTGCAATGTCCCTAATAAATTTATTGTCGTCAGATTGTTTCTTTAGCAAGTGTCATAGGATATACAAAATATTGAATATCCATTTTCATGCCTTCCCATACCAATGAGTGCTTAGTTCTTTCATAAGTTTTATGAAATCCAGAGTGACCCGCTATTGGTGATGAGTGTAGCTTATCTAAATATCATTATTTTAGGGTTGATTTTTTTTCCAAAACATTGCACCCTTTATACCAAAATGTATCTTGTTTCCATGTATATGCTTTTAGGAGGTTCGTTATATGTTTGAAGTTGTTGGATTAGTTCCCTTAAAGTACTATTTTCTAGCCATTCTTTTAGGTTTCCTCAATCCACTATGGAGTTGGTAATTATAAGCAAAGAGTGATACATCCTCTTCAAATTATTTGGATAAGGCATCAACCACAACATTCTCTTTACCCTTCTTATATATGATCTCATAATTATACCCCAACATCTCAGTGAATCATTTATGTTTATATGTTGAAGACATTGAAGACAACCATTATTCGAGGAAGTATTTTAGAATAATATGGTCAATATTGATATGAAAATGCCTACCTATGAGACATGGATTCCAAGTTTCCACTACATGAAGGATATCCATCATTTCCTTCTCATTTGTGGATTTTCCAAAATTTCAATCATGGAATTGCTTTGGTGAATTCCAATGGGCATCCTTATTGTGTCGATTTTTCTCCTAGACCTCTTACTGAGGCATCACATTCCAATAAAAAATTATTGTTAGTTATGCATTTCTAATACTGAGTAGTCCACATGGCTTCCTTTAAAGAAGTGAATGTCTGTGTGGCTTCTTCACTCCAAATAAAGGAATTCTCTTTAAGGAATGAAGTTATGGGAGCTATAGTTTTTCCATTAATTTTCACAAACTTCCTTTAGTATCTCGTAAGTCCTAAGAAACCCCTCAATCTATTTAGTGTTTTGGGGCATGTCCAATATTCGATAACTTCCACTTTCCTTAGATAAACTTGTACTCCTTCCCGACTTACAATGTGACCAAAATATTCAACTTCAGAAGCCCCAAAAGAACATTTGGAGTGCTTCATGAACAATTGGTTCTCTCAATAGTTGCAAACACTTATCTACATCCTTTATGTGTGATTCCCATGGTTTACTATAGACCAAGATATCATTGAAGAATACTAGCATAAACTTGCATAAGAAAGGTTTTAAAATATTGTTCATGAGGCTCTAGAAGGTGGATGGAGAATTAAAAAGATTGAAAGGAACCAATATAAACTCATGTTAATATTCATGTGGGGTTGTCTTCCTCTTTCATCTTGATTTGGTGGTATCCTGAATGTAGATCAAGCTTAGTGTTTTTTTTTTCCATGAAGTTCATCTAGGAGATTGTTGCGTTGGGAAACATGTCCTTAATTATCAACTTATTAAGTGCCCTAAAATCAAGACAAATGTGCCATAGTGACTTCTTTCATTAACGCCATGACTATCGGTGATGAGTAAAGGATTATACTGGTATGTATGAACCATGCTTCCAATAGTTCTTGAATGATATTTTCTATTCCATTCTTTTGTATAAAAGGGTGTCAATAAAGACATACACTTCATGGTTGAATTCCTGGAATCATAGGAATTCAATGGTCATTCTATCATTGATAAGGGGTTAAAAACTTTGGTAACTTAAAGACATAATGATATTTGCAAAGAACCAACTATAAGGATACACATATTTTTTTTGTGTTGTATTATTTATGACCTATATGGCATTAAATTAGTCAATAATTCCAGAGTATCCTTTCCTTAATAAATTCTCCATATAACGAGAGTTTTCTATTTCATGGGAGCCTACCTAAAGCCCTTGAAGGGTGTGTGCATGTCCCTCTTTAGTGAAATTCATATAGATTTCTTTGAAATCCATTGTGACTGGTCCCAACATGTGTATCCATTTTTCCTCCAATACTATATTAAAACCACCCATTTCGATGACAAATAGATTTGTTTTGAGTTGATGGTCTACCTTTTAGAGTTTGACATCTTCACATTTCCCCCCACATTTCATCATACCTGATTTAGTGATCATGATTTGAAATTTATGCACCAGGTGTAAAAAACAATGGATTTCTTTTATTTTTCTCTTGTGAATGAAATTGTTAGTATTCCCATTGCCAAATAGGACTATACGTTTTTGGTTCTTGATTTAGCCTATGAGTTTCAATGTTTATGGATTTGAAATTCCCGATAATGAATACAAGGAGATTAGGAGTTATTTAGGAGGATATGATGGATCAATAATTGAATTATGAATGTTGGTGCCTTCAACTTGTAATGCCACTATATCTTCATTGGTTCTATTTTCTATCAAGGCCTAAGTAGTCATATTGATTTGGACCAATTTTTGTTCTTTACACCTATGTCATAAAGCATATTTTTAATCACAAGTGTAGCAGAGTCCACATATTTGGCTATATACAATTTTTATTGGGGACAACCTTTATACCTTTAAGGTATGAGTAAGAGTATGCTTGGTGAATCACCTTGGTGAGCACGGGTGCAAGGAATGAATGTTGGTTTTTTTGTTTGTCCATTAATCACTACTTTGGCTTCTAGAGCCCTTTTAGTTGATTCTAAGCATGTAGTAGAATGCCACATTCTAACTTTTGTTTGAATATCCTCCTTGGGACCACTAATGAAACATTATTTATGGAAGGAATCTATTAAGTTCTTTGTATAGATGGATACTTTCTCAAAGGATGCTCTCAAGTCAATGGTTGAGCTAGTTTGGTGTAACTTGGTAAGTCACCCCAAATAATGAGCATGTCTTTCGAAACATGCATAGATGGCTTCAAAAAATTGAATCTAGGAAATGCAGCATGAATAGGTTTTTATATGCCTTTCCCACAATTTCTATCATTCTTTATCTAAATATAGGACCCCCTCCTTGAGTTCTATGATATCATCTGTAATACTTGGCAGGGAAAGGGATTTCCATCTAAGTAACCCATCTTGATAGGTCAAAACCATCAAACTTGTTCAAATCGACCTAAGCAGAATGATGCCATATTTTATTATCGATTGATCTATTGTTGTGTATACTTGATGAATATTGTGGGCAGCTAAATAGATCTGAGTTAGAAGTTTCTTTTTTTTATGGCTTAATTTGTTGTGAAGTCATCAGGTTTTCTCCCCGTATGATTCAAGCTATCATATTCAATAATTGTTGAAGCAATTATTTTTCAAAGTTGTTAAACATCTCATCCAACTTCTTATTGAACTTCTGTTCTAACCCAATTATGTTGTTCTAACATTACTTAAGATGGATTTTTGATTACAACTTATTTGTAGTATAGCAGGTGTTCATGTTGTTTGGTGAAGTATGATGATATTTATAGGTATTCTCCTTCATGGGTGAGCTCACTTGAAAATTCATTGAGTGATATAACTCTTTGATATACATGTGGGTTCTTGTAGGTATTAACCATATACAGTTAATTGTTGCAAACATATTATTGATTAAAATAAAAAAGATGCAATGGAAACACACATATTAACATAGATATTTTATCTCTAAAACCCAAAACTGTGAAAACCAACAAGATTTTTCAATATATATATATATATATATAGCGTTACAATACTATATATTTCTCAAAAAATCCATGAACTTCCAATCCACATACCTTGGATTAGAATGCAACTATAGTTCCTAAACCAAAAATAGAAAACCATGGGAAAAACCATTGCGTGCTACAAAATTGGCTTTAGCAAAATTGTGCACCGAAAACCACCAAAAATAGATACAAATGATATTACCAATTTGTTTTTCTTTTCAGGGGCATTTTCCTAGAAACCTCATGTAGAGGGACTTCCACCCCCCTGAAAACTCCCAAAATAGGGGTGGATGCTGCCCTTCCCCCCTGTTGTACATTGCTTTTTTTTATAGCACACGAGGATAGTTGTGCAAAGAATACAACGCATACCCAACATTCTCCCACTTGTTTTTTTCTTTGGAACACAAGGAGGTATAGGAGTACATGATCAATAATATAGGTAAATAATGCCCATTGTTTCTTTACACCAAGAGAAATTCTCAATGCTCAAATATTTTGTTAATGAATATACAACATTCTCCCAAGTGTCCACTTTTTCCAATAGCAACTTCTTATATTCAATCGTATCTCTCATAAAATGATAATAAAAATCAGTATGCTTTGTCTTTGAATGATAAGTTGGGTTATTTTCTAGGAATATTGCACTATGAATATCACAATTTATCCTTACATATTGTTGTACCAACCCAATACCCGAACACAATATCTCTAACCATATTGCGTCCTTGCTTACATGAGTGGTTGCCATGTATTCATCTTCTGTAATTGAGAGTGCCACTATAGATTTTCTTTTGATCATCCAACAAATTTCTCCTCCAAATTAGTTAAACATATACCCACTTTTAGATCTTCTGCGATCCATATCTCCAACCAAGTCTGCATCAACAAAGCTATGTATGTCCAATAGTCTATCCAATCCTAGTCTTCCTTGGTTTTTACATATACCTACTCAATACTCCCACAAAATGTGCAAAATCCAGTCTAGTAAAGACCATTACATACATCAATATTTTGACTATGGCATACTGAATATAGGACATGTCCTCTTCCTCTTCTTGTGTCTTGAGACACTAATCTACATATACATTTACACCTACATGAAGACGCACCTTTACTAGTTTACATTCCTACATATTATACCTCTATAATATTGTTTCTAAGTACTTCCTCTAACTTAATCAAAGTTTCCTCTTTTCTTGATCTCTTTTAATTTCCATGCCGAAGATAAAATTTGTAGCACCATGGTCCTTCATGTCAAATTTAAAGGACAACTAAGTTTCCACTTCCTAGATGATTTCCTTATCATTTCCAATTAGCAACATATAATCCATATACAAGACCAAATATATGACATGATCACCAAGTAATTTGAAATATACACAGTGATATACTTTGCTCCTTGTGAAGCCAAGTCCCATTATACAAGCATCAAAATTTTGATACCATATCCTTGGTGACTACTTTAATGCATACAAGGAATTTTTAAGCCTTCATACTAGCTCTTTCTTTCCTTTCACATCAAAGCCTTTTGGATGCTCATGTGGATTTATTCTTCTAGAAATCCATGTAGTAATGTTGTCTTCACATCCATTTTTTATATTTAAAGATCAAAAGCAACAAAAACAAATAAAAGAATTCTAATAGAAGCTAACTTGGAAATTAGAGAAAAAATATCACCAAGTCAATTCCCTCTACCTAGGAATAACCTTTGATACTAACCAAGCTTTGGATTTCTCCACTCTTCCTTCTGCATTCAACTTCTTCTTAAACACCCATTTTCTACTCATGATCTTTCTTCCAATTGATAACTCCAGTAGATCTCAAGCCTGATTCTTGTCCAAGGCTTCCATTTCCTCAACCATGGCCTTTTTCTAGAGTTTTCCATCTTGAATCCATTTCCTCCATAACAGTTCTAAGACCATTATAATTAATAAAAAAAAGAAAATTTTGAAGCGAAATTAGGTGGAGTATACCTTTCTGGCTACCTTCTTTCTCAAACCAATATTCGTAGTGCCAGAGTCTGTGGTTCTTCTTCTTATTTGTCCTATTCCTTTGTAGAGTTTGATTCATCATCTTTCAATTCAAGCTCTATATTTTTTGGTTCTTTCTCCCTTGGTAGGAATTCCTCCTTGATAGAATATTTGACATCTCTAGACACCACATCTAAACTATACACAACCTTCTTATTTTATGGGTTTAAGAGCATATAACCTTTTAGACCATCTTTATATCCAAAAAATATACACTTTTCAACTTTATTATCCAACTTACTCCTATTCTCCTTTGGAATGCATACGTAACCATCACAACTAGATACCCTAGGATGTTTAATAAAAGGTTTCTTATCATCCCATACCTCATGTTGAGTATTTTCATCAAACACTGATGAGAGAGATTTGTTTTCTAGATAGCACACAATTTCTACTTCCTATACCCATAATTCCTATCCTAACTCAACACCATTGAGCACGCTTCTTGATTTCTCCATTAATGTCCTACTCATATGTTCTACAAGTCCATCATGCTAATGTGTGCATGGAGTAGTATTTTTCCTTGGTATACCACACTTGGTGATGCTTCGAATTAATTCCCATAGAATTATTCAACATTATTTGTCCCCAACACCTTAATTTTATTCTGTCTAATTTTCCACAAGAGCCTTAAACTATTTAACCTTGTCAAAGACTTCAGATATCTTCTTGAATAAATAAAACCATGTATTCCTTGAGGATTCATCTATAAATAAGACATACACAAATTTAACCAATGATGGAAATGGAATAGGTCATAAGACATCATTTTGCACCAAATGTAATATTCCCTCTAACCTCATTGAACATATTCCCTAATTTTTCTTCCCATATAAACAATTTTCACATAAATGAAAATTCAAAGAGGAATTATACATACCTTCTACCGTACCATTTTTGGGTAGTACTCAAAGGCCCTTCTCTCTGATATGTTCCAACCTTTGTGTTATACAGAATCTACGATTGTGGATAGAAGTATCTTCCCTAGACTTAGTGGCTTGGTCTAGAAAAAAATAAATCAAATACTATAAAGTTCTCCTGAGAGGAATTGGAGAATGGAAAGATGCTTACTTGTGACCTGTTGCAAGATCTTCTCTCCTCTTGGCTTGTAAGCTCCAACCGTAGCTCTTATCGCTATCATTAGAACCTGGACAAAGAAACAACACAAGCCAAATATCTATGCCATCTATGTAGCATTATCCAATCACTCTATTCAATGGATCAACATGACATTGAAATATATGAATGAAAACATAAGATAGCACATATAGGAAAACAATATACCATTTTTATTAATATGAAAGGGAGAGAGTTTACAACCAAAACTGGAAGCTGATCCTATAGAGATCCTCCCAAGTTGACTTGTCCTTCTGTGCCACAATGTACACCTCAAAGCCACCCTAATGCATGGGAATTTTAACTCTGTTATGATCAAAGCAACATCATAAGGGTATTATTAGTCTCCAAAATCCAACCTCTAGATTATGGAAGGCAGTAAATATATAGTAGAGGATGGTAGTTTATGAATTCTTATCCATTTACCAATCTAGGCTTGAGACCACTCTTGATGGGAGGATGAGCTTAAGGGATAAGAGGTGAAATATCCAAGGTAGGGTGATATAGGATTCGAAGTTATTATCCAAGGTAAATGGTTGTAAAAACTCCTGGAAGCTTCAGGATTCTTTTTATTTTTCCCGAATTTCTAGAATCGACACACCCCTAGCAAGGGCCAACTTGCTTTTATCAGAGCAGGTGCAGAACTTAGCAACCTGTTGTTGAACGTGGGTTCCTAAAGGGACATGGTGCATAGGGCCTTAAAAGCACTGCAATGAAGCAATCAAGGTTAGAAAATTATGGATTTGGGAGAGTCATGCTTAGGTATTTTTATAGGGATGATGTCAAGGTGTTCATGGATGTTGATTATTTCAGTTTGTAGGCCTATTGACCAGATGTGACAAAATGGCCTATAAGATATTCCCCACTAAAGCGCAAAGTCAGAAATGGAAACTAATGACTGGAGTGCTTTAACTTGTGATAAGTCAAACTCAAGAACAATTGGTTGGATCATCATTTGTTACAATAAAATTTCATCATGATATCTTTGTTGAGGGATGCATACCCATGCTCAACATATAAGATAACATTACATATACAATGATAAAAAATTCGTGTCCACTTATGATGAAGTGTGGATCCATGATTAGATGAATTCCTGTATTATCATAGCCATCATGCTTTATAATCTTGCATTAATCCCGAAAGTGCAACCTGGATGGATGGAACTGGATCCGGGGTCTTCTATCTCATTCACTCAATCGTTCAATGTATGAGTCTAACCATGTGAATAAAGGAGCTGAAGTTGAACATGGTAGACACCATCTGATTACTAACAAATGATGTAAGCCATTAATAGACACGAGAGAAACCACCGATAATTTTATTAGCTCTCAAGGTACAACAATACAATCTGTAGGGTATGAAGGAAGGAGTTGAAGTCAAACACCACATAGAATATGTCGATCAAAGGCCAATGATGAAAAAATGTCACCGAGCAAGGAAACTTTCCATTAATGTATGCAAGTCCCAAGGTACTGAAGGAAGAGTTTCTAAGTAAACTTCCTAGATAATGAGCTAATGTCGACAGGAAGTGACCCGTCACAGGAGGGCCTTGATGTATCCCCCATCAATGACATGAAACGGGTATCATGATTTGAGATAGAATGATGCTGATGTGGAATTGGTTCAGGAATGACAAACATGGAATGAAGGCTTAAGAGTATCATAATAGATATAAATTGAATGACTTCTCTTGAACACATCAGTGACATTGAATGGAGTTGGTAGCATTGACCCAAAAACGAAAGTGAAGGCTTTGATATGGTGTGATGAACCAAAATACAAGTAGATTTCCCAACCCAACAACCACGAAGATGAAGTGGAAGAGTGTCATGTTCAAGAGTGACTCACTACCATTAATAGGTGGAGTATCCCATTTTCCAATTTCCCAATCATTGCAAGTCAATACTTCTTTATTTTTTAACAAGCTTGAGGAGGATAACATATAGTTGATTTGTAAGTTCATCCTTTAGATGAATCCCTATGAATATGTTTAACAAACCTTCAAAAGGAGTGGTTTGGTCCCGTTATGTTCGATGAGTCCATAGTTGTTTGAAATTATTATGAGTCCATTGAAGGTCTAACTTGAAATCTTTTTCATGTTTAGAGAGTTTGAAAAAGAGACAAAAAATAAAACTCTTGAGTTTCATTTTCGTAAAATTGTCTCTTAAGTCCAAAAAGGCAGAAAACAATACTCACAAGAACCTCTTAGTCATGTTAGACTAAGGTATTCCCTTTTTGTAGATAGTCTAGCTCATTCTAGAAAAGGGTTAAACTTATACTGAGTAGACGTATTTTCATTTACTTTAACGAGTTCGAAAATACAAGTGATCGACAATATTCTCATATTTTGGGAGTCTGAAAAGAGATGAAAGAGGACTCCTCCTAGAGGAATGAGTAGTATAAAAGACAGGAACTGGTTCTGGTCATGATGGAACTTGCTCAAAACACATGAAGGTCAAGAGGCTGGCTAATAATACCACCCATCATAGTTGTTCCTCATGAAATGGTAAAACAACCAAGTAAAATCATATGATAGGCCAAGAAGATGGTGATGATGGAATGAGCAAACTAAGGCTCATCTGGGAAAAATAGGCTGATAAAAAATAACAATCACAAGGGATAAAATGAGAATGGTTTCATTTTTACACAAGATTGAACCATGGGAAACTATGCTTGAAATTGGTTTCATGCCCCTAGCATAATGACTTAATTCTAAGGAAATGCCCCCCCAAGCTTCATTTCATTCACCTAACAAGACTAATGGTTACTAACAGGTGGATGGAATGAAGGTATATTTACAAGATCAAGTGAAAGACTCGACTGGGATTTTATGAGATCTAATGAAAGACTTGAATTGGAAGGGTAAATGTTTCATTTTTTAACGAGATTTGTTAGAGCCTAGATCGACGTTAGGCTGAAGGGAGGCAATCCTAGGATAACCACAAACCATGCTTAACCTGGTAGCTAGCCCTACCAGGTCGGGAGAGGGCTCTCTCCTTGTCAATCTCAGTTGAGATGACTGAATTGAATATGGATTTTAGGCTAGGTATAGTAGCTCTAGGATTTTTTGTTTGATTTTGAAGGTTTGGTTACTGGATCAAATGGAGCAGGCAACTTAGGTTTGAGAAATCAAATTAGGGATGCAGACATGTTCTGTGGGGCGAGATAGATAAGTGTTTATGCACTAGTAATTGAGTGAGATGGTTGGTTTAAGACTACTGAGGGGCTGAGGAGGGCATGTGGAGACCATGAATCCTCTTCAAACTGCTGAAAACATTAAGAACTAAATGCATTCCCAAGGCAAAGCACTGTTATCAATGTATTTTGCCTATTTATCTTGATTCATTTAGTTTAGAAGAATGGAAAAGGTTTTGAAACATATAACACATAAGAATAACTCATTACAGAAGAAGAAACAATACAAAAACACAGTATCACAAGAATCCCACAAAAATAGTTGCAAAACCTGGTTTTATTCCTTGCCAATTTGCTGATACAAGTATACAATATGTGCACCACTTCCAAAAGAGTCCAACCTTTACAAATGACTAAGAAAGTACATAATATAGGCAAGAAAACCACCTGAGCTAACCATCAGGGGTTGAATCCAAGATATCAGGAGCTGTTTCAACCACATCTAAACTAGGAACAAGAAAATAGGCAGTGGAACAGCTTGCCTCTAAAACCAAGGAAACTGATACATTCACTTCCAAACTACTTTTAACTGATGTATCTACCCCCTAAAGTCATTTTACATTAATATTGCATTACATCATTTACAATCATAAATTCACCAAGGATGAGAGAAAAAGTCAACTGGCAGTCAAAATAGGAAAAATTTCAGAGTTGTGGGCAAAATTTGCAAAATCAGCTATAGGCGTAGCACCATCTCCTATATGCACAGTGCCGCTTCTAGCCTACTTTTGAAGGTCTTACACTCCACCAAATTAGGCCCAAGATAGCTTGTTGGAAAGCTCTGTCTGTCTAGTTTCTGAAACATCTTGAATTTCCTGATTTGGAGGTCATTTTCTCCTTCAAAAATGAATTCTCCCACGACTGCTTCCTGTGGGTGCAAAAAGTGGCAGAGAGGGCATTTCTTGAGTGTTTTTTGCCCTTTAGGTCACCTTATTTTGCTCCAAATGAGATGAAATTTTTAGGGATTAATGTCCTCTTGATGCTAAATCTAGATATACAATCCATTTCTCCTAGGATGCACCAATCAAAAGCGTAGTGCCAGTGGCGCTGCACATATACCACAATTTCCTGCGTTGCAAAAATTCAAAAAAATTGAAATTGACAAAATTTCTTCAAAACTTGCCCAGTTTTGGCTCAAAGGTGATTCATTGGTTACTTTTTTGGGCTAATGTAACATTCGCCAAGATCTTAAGCTTATCCTCCTTTTTTCTTTTTAAGGCCCTCCTTAATCTTTCCGTTGCATATCCTATTCCGAGTTAGATAATGATAAGCCATATGGCGAAGCATGTTCTTTTCTTTATTGGCCTTCTCAAGCAACTTCTCAAGGTGAATGTTCACCCTCTCTAACCAAGTTTCTCGGTCATTCTCAATTTCTTGCTTAATAGAGGTCATCTTGACCTTTTCTTTCTTTGCCTCTTGCCTCTCTTCTTTAATCATTTGCAATTCCATGATAACTTGTTTGCCATTTAATTGTTTGTTTTCCTACTCAAGGTAATTGATGATCCACGTTTCTCTTTCCAAATTGACTGATAGGGCTTGAATGTCAGCCTTTTGCTCCTTGATGATCAAATCTTTGATACTCCTTGGATTTTGAGCACCTAAGTTCATGACATTCACTCCTTGTGTCTCCTCATGGTCAACAAGGACAAAATCTCTCTCTTTTCCATCACTAGGATCATCCTCATGCATCTTTTTCTTTCCTTTATCTTTGTCCTTCTGTCGTTGGCCAACCTGTACCTGTTTAGCTGGAGAAGAAGGTAAAGCCCCTTCCACTCTAGGTGGAGATAGCATTTGCCTATGGTCTGTAGATGAAGGTGAGACCCCTTCCACTCCTTGTGGAGATAGTACTCGCTTGGAAGCTCCAAAAAGCCTCCTAGTGCCTCTTTCATAGGTGACAAACATGGGCACCCCAACAGTTTCAATTTCTTGAACCTTTTGTTGTCCTGAAGGTCCACCTTCCTCCTGATGCATTGATGAAAATATTTGAGGGCCTTTGAACACCTCATGAGAAATGAAGGTTTCCCATGGAATTCCCAACTGATTCAGCTGATGTAAAACAACAATTTTAATTAAAGAGAAATGATAAATACTGTTGAGCTGCTGTGGGTAGGGTTTCTTCTTTGCAAAAAGTGCCATCTTCTCTATGTTTTTGCATATGAAGTAGGGGATACTCATCATTCTCACCTTGGTAAAGTGCATCAACAATCTAATATGATAGGCATACAATCTGGAGAACCTACCCTCACAAGTAAAATACTTGATGATGACCTTCATTAGTGAAACAAACCTATCCTCCAAGAATTTGAAAGGAAACACTGCTAATTTTGCTATGGTATTTAGCCTTAATATAAGGCTCATAGTACTCCCGGTCAATATTCTGTCTTTTGTTCCATTTCTCACCTACATCTGGAATGCCTGTAGCCTCTGAGATAATAGTAGGTGACAAAGTAAATGTGACTCCAGCAAGATTTACTACATTGTTGTCCAGATTTGTTACAAACAACCTTGCTAATTCATGATGAAACTTAACCTTCTCTACCATTTCACAAAACTCAAAACATGACTGATGTTTAAAGCATGAGATGGCCAGTGGATAAGCAAGTAATTCCTTCATACTAATGGGCTCCTCCCTGATTATCTTACCCCCTTTGTGAGGCTTCCTCTACTGCAAATTCCTTTCCCTAGAACTGTCACTAAGGGTATCTTCCTCCATGTCATAATCACTATCCCTCTCCATTGGTTTTGATGACTATGAATAGTGATGGTGAATAAAGGAACGGGGTGAATGAAAATGAGTATGAAGAGATTTAAAAAAACAAAAATAGGTGAGATGAATGGAATTAGGTTCTGAAGGGTTTTGTATGTAGGGTCTAGGTTTAGTAAAAATAGTGTGTAGAGGAGTTCATATATGGAGGGTTAGGGTTTAGAGAAAATGGATTAGGGAATCAAAATAGCAGAAAACAAAAAACTTTTGCAAATCACAATGGAAAACAAATAACCTTTGCAAATGTATGAGAGAGTGTATAGGATAGATAGGGTTTAGCTTTCTTGAGAGATAACAATTACCATAATTAATGAGAAACCCTTATTTAGCTAGGAAGGGAGCTTAACTTACTTGATCAGAGAGCCATTGAGAGATTTGAAGTGAATTAGGTTGATTTGAATTGTTTTGAAGCTTTGTAGACAGGTGCGCAGCGCCAGCTGTTTGATGCCCAACGCCACCAAATTTCTCACAAAATGCTAGATTTTTATCTCTTTTGCCCAATGACTGCTCCAAATCGCGTTTTTTGCTCCACACTTCAAATTTTTGAAGTGAAATGAGACATAATAATGAAATAACCTTATATACCTTCTCACTTTAATTTTTGTCCTTTCAAAACCCACTTTTATAAAGTTTACATGACTCTTTCAAATGCTCTGTTTTTATGCTTGAAGTTTGACCCTTTTCCCTGGAAATTTGATGAACTGATGCTTTGATGTTTTGCTTTTGCAGTGGCAGAAATTGGCAGGATGACCAGGAGCAGCTGAATAGTACTTATTACATATAGGAAACATCAAATTTGTCAAAAATAAAACAATACTATGTTTTCACCTCAAACTGAGTTTTAAGGTGAAAAACTTATTAAATTTACAAATGCTGAGAATTAAAAGTTATCTAAAGATTTATGTCTCCTCCACATGTCTGCATGACCACTATTTATCAAGTATTTTTAAAATTTGACCTAGATGGAAACCCTAATACCTAATGATATTGAAAACCCTAAGACCTAAGACTTATTTAAATCAAATGGAAAAAAGATAAGAATTAACTCTAAACCACTAAACTGAATTGTGTCTGAAAGAGGTCAACAGATTTTATGTGATGAGGAAAAAACTGGAAATAAATCTACCATCAGTTGATCCATGACCTAATGGAATGCAGCTTATCAGAATGGGACACCTAATATGAAAAGCAAAAGAGCAATTTGATCACTAATGGTAGTGTGAAAGAACTGACACTAACATTGGCTCCAATGGGGATGGTAGCTCCTTGGAGGTGCCAAGAACCATAGATCTCTGGAATAAGTAGACTTGTGCCTCTTCCATTGGGCAATATGGTCAATACATTTCAAAAACTAAAACTGATACTATGAGATTGACTCAAGACTCAAACCGACTCATGACTCAAACTGACTCAAGACTCAAACCGACTCAAGACTCAAACTGACAAACTGATACAAAATTCAAAATGATACAAAACTCTCAACTTTATAGCCTTCATCTCGGGCCCCAAGCTGAAATGAATTGCATCTTTTGAACACTTGCAGTGAAAAGAAAACGGAATGTTTGGGTTTGGAGAAAGTGACCCGGCCTGATTTTGGGCTATGGTTTAGGGAGCTATCAAAGCTAAGTACAATGATTGCTTCATGACTTCAGAAATTACCCTAGAAGAAGTAGCGCTTCAGGAGCTTACCATTAACTGGTCCTCCCGAACAATCTTGTCCGTCCATCTCTTTAAGCAGGAATGCATTTTGCCCTCTGTATGTAGCAATCTTATAAGGTCCCTTCCACAAGTTTTCAAACTTGTTGTGCTTGCCTTTATCTTCATTCCTCGCATCCCACCATAACACCACATCATCAAGCTGGAATTTATCTGCTTTAGTTTTTTTATCGTAGATATTTTTGATCTTCTCTTGCAATCTGAAAGTATTTTGGAAGACTTCCTCCCTTGTCTGCTATAGATGTATCATCTAATTGATTCTTCACTGAAAATCATCTTCCTCACTACCAACTTCCTGCAAAAGTTTCACAATTGGAACTGCGAGGGATGTCGGAGAGACTGTATCAATGCCATAAACAATTTCAAATGGAGACATACCTATAGATTTCTTTTGGCTTACTCTGTCCGCCCACAAAGCATTAACTAACTTCTTATGCCAGCCTTTCTTGTTTGTTTCCAGCAGCTTCTTAATGATGTTCACCAATGATTTATTAGATGATTCGGCCAGACCATTACCTTGCGAGTAATATGCTGTGGAGTGACCCAAGGTAATCTTATATTTGCTGCAAAAATCGATCATCTTCTTGGATTTGAACGCAGCTGCATTATTTGTTATGATTTTACTAGGACAACCAAAACGAGATAAAATATTTGATTCTAGAAATTGAATGATTACCGTGTCTGTTGCCTATCTGGTCGAGATTGCTTCAATCCACTTGGTAAAATAATCCGTTGCTGTTAGGATCCACTTGTGCTGAGCCGAAGATGTTGGATGAATCTCACCAATAAAATCGAGTCCCCACTGCTGAAAAGGTGTGCTGACTTCAACCGGTTTCAAAGGAAGAGGCAACAACTTTCTTTTCCCTTGAAAAACCTGACACTCATGACAATTCATGACTGTTTTATAGACATCTGAAAATAAGGTGGGCCAGTAGTATCCCGCTCTCAAAATTTTGTTTGCTGTTGTCTTCCAAAATAAGTGGCTGCCATAATCACCCTTGTGAAAATCACTCATTACTTGCTGGGCTTCATCTTCAATTAAACAGTTCAACGAAACACTACCTGGATCCTTCCAATAAAGGGCATTATTCAAAATGAAAAATTTAGTAGCTTTAAGTTTGAGAGTTCTACCTTTATTCTTTGACATTTCTGGAGGTGGAGAAAGGTGTTGGAGTACATAGACAACATCTGAATACCATGGTGACTACAGGAATATTTCAGACACTTGAATTAGAGAGCTTTCCTCTTCATCTTCAGACATGGCAGCAATAAGATTTATATCTAACGCACGCAAATTTGATTCTGCCATCAACCTTGCCAGACCTTGTCCTTTGATCAAATTTGTAGGCTTGATCTCCAAGTCGTATTCTAACATTGTTGCAATCCATTTTCCCCGTCTTCCTTCCGAATCGGTTTGTACCAGCACATCCTTAACTGTTGCATTGGGAACATATGCTACACTGTGAGAATGCAAAATATACACTCAGAAGTAGATCAAGTAGATCAAGTAGAAAATCCCTAATAGTTCTGCTGAAGAATGCAATGGGATTTTCTACTTGATCTCTATTTTTCATTAAAACTGCTGCCATGGTATGCTCGGATGCGAATGAGAATAAAATGAAATCTTGTGTATAATCTGGACTAATCAAAACCGGAGTTGTAGATAAGGCATACTTTACCAAATTAAATGATTTCATAGCTTCCTCCGTCCATTTCACCATGCTATCCTTCTTCAACATATTAGTGATTTCTCTCAAATGTTCAGCAAGATTAGGTACAAATCTTCGTAAGAAATTCATCTTACCGTTGAATGCTTGTATTTCCTTCTTGTTCCTAGGAAAATCTATCTACTGAATCGCTTCTACTCTTGATGGATCAATGTGAATGCCTTCCTTCGAGATAATATGGCCAAGCAGCTTCCCTTCATCCATAGCAAAGAGACTCTTCTTCGGGTTAAGTGATATCCCAAATTTTCTGCATCGCTGAAATACAATCTTCAAGTGGTAAAGGTGCTCATCATTTGAATTTGAAAACACTGTCAAATCATCAAGATATACAACTAAAAATACATCTTTTTCATTTGCAAAAGCAATGTCCATGGCGCGCTGAAACGTGGCTCCAACATTTTTCAAGCCAAATGGCATCTTGGCATAATGAAATGTTCCCCAAGGAGTGGTGAATGTTGTCTTATCTCTGTCATCTTCATGCACTAAAATTTGATTGTAGCCTGAATATCCATCGAGCAACGACATACGAGATGCTCCAACTACTCTCTGAAGGATGTGATCCATTTTCAGCAGCGGGTAATTGTCCTTCAATGACACTTTATTTAAATTTCTGAAATCAATGCACAATCTGATCTCCCCGGTCTTTTTCCTCACAGGAACAAGATTAGAAATCCAATCAGAAAATCTGATTGGAACAATTATACCAGCCTTGTATAATCGATTTACCTCTTTTTCAATTGAAGGCAGCAACTTGGGATTAATCCTTCTCAGCTTCTGACGGAATGGCTTCTGATTTGGCTTGATGGGAATTGTGTGTTGAATTATGTCTTTGTTATACACCTTTAAATCTGAATAATCCCAAGCAAACACATCAACAAATTCAGACAATAATTTGACATATTTAGATTTTACCTCGGGAGATAATGTCTTTGATAGTTTCACAAACTTGGGTTTCTCGGCTGTTCCAAGATTCACATCTTCAACACCCTTATCTATTGGCACCAAGCTTGGCTTCCTAGCCACATCATCTTGATCGAAGAGTTCTTCTAAAGGAATAAGACCTTTAGGAATGACATTGTCCTTTAGCTGCAATATTTCCATCTGATTTACTTCAATATTTGGTTCATCATCATCACGATCACGATCTATGGAAGCATCCTTGTAGTTGCCTTCATTTTGCAAGAAATCATTAATCTCCTTATCATCCCAAAAGACCTGCCAATACCTTAGATTGTCGGGAACAGTTGGGCAGTGCTTGACATGGATCTCAAACTTGTTATTGGAATTCATCGGGATCTTCAAATTACTAGCAGCAGTAGCTAGTGAATCTGCAATTACATTTTGTGCACGTGGTACACATGTCAAGGTATAATCTGGAAACATCCTTAGGATATCTAAAACTGCATTATGGTAGGCCCTCATCCGTGGATGTTTGGCTTGATATTCACCCTTAACTTGCTTGATTATCAACTTCGAATCTCCGTAGACTGATATCCTCTTTGCTTTCAGCTTTTTGAGAATTTTTAAACCTGCAATCAACGCTTCATATTTGGCTTCATTGTTAGAACAGTCAAAGGCCAATTTATACGAACAAATTCTAACATTACTAGGGACTTTATTTGGCTGGAAAATAGGGTTGCAGATCCAAATCCCAATATCGGCACCATCCTTACCCATAGCTCTGTCGAAATCCATGCTCCATAGGCCCGCTTCTTCCTCTAAGTGCTGAAATTCTGTTTCGTCTTCTTTCTTACCTTGACTGATCTCTTCAATCTACTGCTTCTCATTATCTTTCTGCTGCTGCCGGAATGCGGACTGCTCAGGGTACTTGCAAGTTTTTGTCTTTCTTGATCCAGGACTAATCTGAAATTCTCTGAAATCGTTGGCACATCTTGTACTTCAACTAACTGACTATCAATATCATTAAAACCACTATCTGAATATAATACAAATGACTCTAAGTCTGTATGTACATCATTAATCAGATGATTAAGCAGTTTCTCATTACTTATGATCATGTAGTTCATTTTCCTTTCCCTATATAATTTTCTCAATTGACCAAACACAGGAATAGTAGCATAGGAGAAATCTAGTTGTAAAGTTCCTTTAAGCTTTGCACCCCACGATCTGGACAAAAGCATACCAAACTGTGGCAGAATGTTTGCAACAACCACATCCATGAGAACATTCTTGGCCGGGATTTGATCTAGAGACACCACCAAGTCTTTGATAAGACCAATACATCGGACTCTACCGGAATCAAAAGAATAGAGGTCATGATATTTACGAGTAATGTCAAGGCCCAATTTCTCCATAATGGCTTTTGGCATCAGATTATGGGAGGCTCCAGAATCAAACATGGTATTATGAAGGACGTACTCATGCAATCTAAGGCTTATATAGAATGGAGGCACTTCACTATCCTCAGACTGACCTTATAAAGCGGGGCTAAATATGTTCCGGGCAATCATCTTCTACATTGACCATATCAGATAAAGTATCTATGTTCAAAATTTTGGACACTTGGTTTTTATAGCTGTTGTTCTTCATTAATTCAGTCAAAGGAATTGAAACCTTTAATTTAGCAATCTCATTTTCTAAACTAAAAGTTGAAACTTTGTCTACCTCTTTGACTGAAGAGTCCTTCTTTTCGACTTTTTCCTTTGCTGCACTTTGCTGATTGGTCTTCTCATTTGCAAATGAAGGCCTATTTATTGTTGAGAAACAATGGAAAACCCTAAACATCCAAAAACCTAACCCTAGAAGATGAAGCACCAAACTATGGGCCCTGTTTGGGTAAATTGGTACATCAACTTCCCGGGGTCATAACTTTGGCACACGATCTCTGTTTGAAGCACACAATATCTCGTTAGAAAGATCTATCCAAGAAATACAACTTTGGAAAGAGAAACATGGGTCCATGGACCCATGTTGCTCCTAGTTTTCCCAAAAAACATTGTTTAGGGCCTCAAAATGGCTCTGGAAGTTCACAACCCGAAAAACTGCTAGAAATAGTAAACTGTGCTACAATTAAGGAAACTTAAAAGCTAAAAGAAACAATGGTGGGGGTCCAAGTGGACTTGGTAGGTGGCCACCAATAGCCACCTGGATCATTCCTCCCCCCTTAGGAAGCAATGGACCCCATTGCGTTGAGTTCCTCCATGAGATGAAGAAACTTCTATTGAACTTGGTCCCTGTTGAGCCACTTGCCTTGGTGAAGAAGTTGGCCTACTTTGACAGCTCGATACAATTGGATATTCTACTGGTGAGTGTGCTTAATCTGTGTGTCCATGATCCAATCAGTTGTAGCTTGTTCCATGCAATCTAGATTCAACTCTGTGGGTGTGAGTTGTTCTGTAATGTCGGATGTGTCTAGTAATGGTGGAAAGTATGGCTGAAGGCGATCCACATTGAACACTGGGTGCAGGCCAAGGAATGGGGGAATGCTGAGCTCAAATGCATTGTCTCCCATAGCCTTGGTAATGGTGTAAGGACCATATCAGAGTGGCTTGAGTTTCCAATAGGCTCCGGTAAGGTGTTCCTTTTGCAAATACAAGCAAACTTTATCGCCCACCTGAAACTTGTGTGACACCCGATGTTGATCATGTCGCTGTTTGTACTTGGCATTTGATTTCTCCAGAATGTCATGGACCTGCTGGAAAATATGTTGGATGTGCTCAATGAAGTTTTTTGCCTTATCTGTTGTGGACTAGACATGAGCCGAATCTGCATGAGTAGCTGCAAATAGCATGGCCACATCAATGCGACATAGTGGCTGGAATCCCAAGCCCACCTGAAAAGGGTTGTGACCAGTCGAGCTATGGAGAGCCTGGTTGTAGCTGTGCTGAACATAGGGGAGGCTCTCATCCCATGTGTGTGGATGCTTTGCATTGTACATGTGCAAAATGTGTACGATCATCCTGTTGACAACCTCTGTCTGGACATTAGTTTGAGGGTGGAAGGCTGTGGACTTAGTGAGTTTGGTGTCGAGCATCGACCAGAGACTGGACCAAAATGTACTAAAGGACCTGCTGTCCCGATTTGAGATGATAGACTGTGGGATCCCAAATTGTACCCACACTCATTCAAAGAAGAGTTTAGCAGTGGATTCTGTTGTGGTATTCTTCTTGCAGGAAGCCATGATGGCCATCTTCGAGAACCTGTCGACGACCACAAAAACATAGTCGTTTCCATGCTTAGTGGAAGGAAGGCCTGACATGTAATCCATGGAGATGGATTCCCAAGGTCAACTAGGGGTAGGCAGCAGGGTATAGAGGCCTTGCTTCTTGATGGTCGGTTTGGCAATGGCACAGGTAGTGCATGATCTAATGTACTTCCCAACATTCTGTCGAAGATTCAACCAATAGAAATACTTTTGTAGTACTGTCGCCGTTTTCTCGACCCCGAAATGTCCAACAACCTGACTGTAGTGTGCTTCCCAAATCATCTTGGCACGCTCGCTTGAAGGAACACAAAGGTTACCCAAGTGGCATAACAGGGCATCCTAGAAGTGAAAATATGGAACATGTTGACCCTCCAAGAGTGTCTGGTATGTGTGGCCGAATTCTGGGTTGCTTTTGTAGAGAAGTGGCCAATCAGAAGTCTCGTGAGCACAAGACTTAAGCACAATGGTTAACGCCATGATCGGTGGCCGACTGAGGCAATCTGAAACATTATTGGTGCTACCCTTCTTATACTTGCTATTCAAATGGAACTGTTGCAGGTATGTGGACCACTTCTGATGGCGATCATTCTACAATTTCCCTTGGGTCTGTATGAATTGCAGGGGTTGATGGTCTGTGTGGATGACCATTTCCTTCCCCAAAATGTAATGCTTCCATTGTCGGCATGCCTGCACAATGGAATACATCTCTTTGTCATAAGTGGGATACTTCCGGTCTGTGTCTGAAATTGTCTCACTATGATATGCCACTGGATGCCCGTGTTGAGTAAGGACTGCCCCAATAGCATAGTCAGAGGCATCTGTCTTGACCTCAAATGGTTGTTGCAAGTCTGTTAATGTGAGCACTGGTGCCATGTAGAGGCAATATTTCAACTCTGTGAATGCCTTCTGTTGAGATTCATACCAAAAGAATTTTTCTTTCACTCCTCCCTTGGTGACTTGACTCAAGGGCCAAGTGATATGAGAAAATCCCAACACGAACCTACGGTAGAAGTTGGCAAGACCTAGAAAGCTGTGGAGCTATGTCAGAGTGGTTGGAGATGGCCAACCTCGAATGACTTGGATCTTGGCTGGATCCACATGCACCCCCTTTTCATCAATAATGTATCCCAGATACTGAACCTGCGTCATGCCAAAAGTGCATTTCTCCAAATTGGCACATAACTTGTGTTGCTGCAGTGTTTGGAGAACCTGTCAGATGTGGTGGAGGTGCTCTTCCCAACTCTGGCTGAAGATCATGATGTCATCCAAGTATACCACTACAAATGAGTTGGCGAATGAACACAAGATGTCATCCATTAGCCTCATGAAGGTTGCAGGAGCATTCATCAATCCAAAAGGCATAACCAACCAATCAAAAAGTCCCTCCTTGGCTTTGAAGGCAGTCTTCCACACATCAGAGGGTTTGATTGGTACTTGGTGATATCCTGACTCCAAATTGATCTTTCTTAAATGTTTTTCCCCCTTCAATTGGTTGAAGAGGTCATCAATCCGTGGGATCAGGTACCTATTATGGACAGTGATTTTGTTCAGCACCCGATAGTCAATACAGAGTCTCCAAGTCCCATCCTTCTTTTATACCAACATGATCGGGATCCGACAAGGCGATGAACTTGGACGGATGTGACCTTTCTACAGCAGCTCTTGAATTTGCCTCTTGATTTCATCATTCTCCAGAACGGAGCATTGATAGATTATTCCATTGGGCAGTAGAACACCTGGGGTCAGATTTATGGAGTGCTTGACCTGACAGTGTAGAGGAACCCCTGCGGGGGAGGTGAAGATGTCCTCGTACTCCTCCACAACCTTATCCATCTGTATTTTTCATGTGGAGGGGCCCTGTCTAGAGGTCGTGGCCACCATCTTCTTCTTTCCTTAGGGCGTATCATCAGGAAAACAAATTTCTTGGTTTTGGAAAGGAGCTTACTGCATTGTTTTGCAGTAATCAAAGAGATGGCAGTAGGCGGTGCTACCTCCAGTATCATGTACAACTTATTTCCCAAAGTAACAATAACAACACGGGGCCTTGATTCATACACAACATGTCGCTTCCACAAGTATGGTTGTCTTAATAACACATCACAATCTTCAAAGGGAGCAATGTCACATAATACCTCATCCGTGAAGGGCTTGATGTTGTATGGAAGGTGACACTGTTGGCTCATGCGAAGATGTCGTCCTTGGTGAAGCCACCCAATGGTGTACAGTTGTGGATGTGCTGTGGTCGGTAAGCCCAACTGCTTCACGACCTCTGCCAAAATGAGGTTCTTTTGGCTCCCGCTGTCAACAATGAACTGTAGTGGGGAGCCCTTTACCCACATATAGGAGTGGAAGAGACACTTCTCCTCCTCTAGATCTTCGGGTTCGTCCTTTTGGATATTCGTGGTGGAAATAGTGGCGTTGGGCTCCACATCAATAATCTTCTTCCCTTTGTCATTCCCCTTGTCGGGTTCTGACTCAGAATTGGAACATGCATCTGATTCTGAAACCTTTAGCTCGGCCACCAGTGACTGCTTGGCCCGACACTCACTTGTGTTGTGAGTGGAGCTCTCATGGAACTCACACCACTTTCCTATGTCATTTTTCGGCTTCACGACACTGTTCTTTGCTTGCAGCTTTGGCGGGTTGTCTTGGGCCACCCCGCCTTGGCTTTGTCCTTTGTTTTGCGGTTTGGGGGAACCTTTCCCTTGCTTCGGATTCACAAATCCAAAGTCTCACTTCTTCTGTTTAAACTTTTGCTCGACCTTGACGGCATATCGGTATGCCGTGTCGAGCGAGGGGATGTTCAGGAATTCTATTTCTTCATGGATGTACTTGTGCAGGCAACCACAGTATCTGAGTACCAAATGTTGCTCCAAGTCCTTGATACTCAACTTTGTGAGAAGGGTATGGAAAATATGTAGGAATTTACAGGGTAAGTTCCTCAAACAGAACACCAAAAGGACACCGCTCACAACCAGATCGCAGATCAATACACCAGTATTTTAACGTGGTTAAAACCCTCAAAGAGGGAAACAGTCCAAGGCCTGAGCCAACGCGGCCACTTCAGGCAATTTATTAATAAAAGAATGAAAATTTACATATGTTTCTCTCATGCACGGATTACCCTACAAATGACCCTCCATGTGCTTTAAATAAAATTCATGGACCAATCGGGTGTCAAGCCACGGATCAAGTGTCGGTAATACCGAGGAGAGAATGAACCGTCGGATCACTACATATCGTGACCATCGGATTGTAAGTTACAAAATGTTCAACGGTAAAGAAACACGCTTTACCTAACTCTATACCTAACTCTATACTAGACCAAGTTGTACTTATCTATTTCCTATGTGTCGGAATATCCTAACATCCCCCCTTAAGAACAACTTGGGATAGGATTGAAGGATTTACAAATATGACACAATAGGAGAAGGAAGGAGGCACTAGAGCCTATCCCCCCTTAGTGACAAGTTCCTGAACTCCAACCATAAATCGAAGTTTAGTGAACTTCGCCTCTGTGAGAGCCTTTGTGAAGATGTCTGCAATTTGATCATCTGTTGAACAATATTGCACTTCAAGAACATGGTCGTGAATGAGCTTTCTGATGAAGTGCATGTGCAGTTCAATGTGTTTGTTGCGCTGATGTTGAACTGGATCTTTGCATAGCTGAATGGCACTTTGATTATCACACCAAAGTGTAGTCGGATGCTGCTGCTGAAAGCCAAATTCTAGCAGGATCTGACGAAGCCACAAGGCTTCCTTACTAGCTTCTATGACACCACGATACTCTGCTTCTGTTGATGAAAGAGAAATGGTAGCTTGTTTCTTACAAGCCCATGTAATAGGTCCTGAACCAAGAGTGAACACATAACCGGCAGTAGACTTCCGATCATCAGGGTCACCAACCCAATCGGAATCAGTGAAACCAACCAATAGAGGAGATGCTTTGGCACTGTAATGAATCCCAAACTGAACTGTACCTCGAACATAACAAAGTATTCTTTTAGCTGCTTTCCAATGACTTTCACGGGGGTTTTGTATGAACCGAGCAACAAGGCCAACAACAAAGGAAAGGTCAGGATGAGTATGGGTTAGATACAAAAGTTTTCCTACAAGTTGACGGTATAAGGTAGCATCAACTTCAGGAGAAGTACAAGTGACTGAGAGTTTGACTCCAGACTGAAAGGGAGAAGGGGCTGGCTTACAGTCTTCCATGTGAAAATGACGTAGAATATCACAAGCATACGTGGACTGGGAAAGGGAAATACCCTCCTTGGATTACAAGACTTGAAGACCGAGAAAATAGTGTAAGTGTCCTAGGTCTGTCATTTCAAATTTCCTTTTGAGGCTAGACTTCACATGGTTTATAAGGTTGGGATCACTACTAGTAAGGATAAGATCATCAACATAAAGAACAAGGATGATAAGAGAGTTGCCCACTTTCTTGGTGTAGACAGTATTGTCAGAATGACACCTAGAAAAGCCAGATTCTAAAAGAAAGCTATCCATTTTGGCATACCAAGCCCGAGGAGCTTGCTTGAGACCATAAAGGGATTTCTTAAGTCGACAAACAAGGCTGGAGTCTGTTTGTATGAAGCCAATGGGTTGTTCCATGTAGATTTCTTCATGCAAGTCCCCATGCAAGAAGGCAGATTTAACATCCATCTGATGGACTTCCCATTTGAAAGAGGCAGCAAGGGAAAGAACAAGGCGGATAGAGTTCATTTTGGCAACAGGGGAGAAGGTTTCAGTGTAGTCAATGCCTTCAACCTATGAAAATCCCTTAGCAACAAGACGAGCTTTATGTTTATAAACTTTCCCATCTGGTCCATACTTGGTTCTATAAACCCATTTGCATCTAACAAGTTTTCGTCCCTTTGGTAAAGGAACAAGATCCCATGTATCATTTGCCAATAATGAATGATATTCTTCATTCATAGCTGCTTCCCAATCTGGATGGCCTGAAGCTTCTGCAAAGGTGTCAGGATCATAATTTATTGGAGCTTGAGCCAGTAAAGAAGAGGCTCTCTCGAACTGAGAACGTGTGCGTCGTTGATCTGTAGGATCACTGGCAAGATCACCTGCTGCATCTCGAGTAGCACGAACCCATTTTGGAAGCTTAGGAGCTGAAGGAGGATCCTGAGATGGTGGGGGAGGATTGTCTTCCTCACTTTCATCATCTGAAGAAGAAATGTTTTCAAAGGTAGAAGAGATAGGGAGAGGTGGCACATCCACCGGACTAGGCTCGCAGGCCGATATATTTTCATCAAATTTTACATCTCTTCTAATGATAACATTTTTGGACTTAAATGGAATAAGTCTATAGCCTTTGACATCTTCAGAATATCTAACAAAAGTACATTTTTCACTCTTAGGTTCTAAAGCTTTATGTTTTTCATCTTGGATATGGGCCCACGCTTCACTTCCAAAAACACGAAAGTGACTTACATCTGGTTTGATTGAGCTCCATGCTTCTTCTGGAGTGATATTCTTTAAAGCCTTAGTAGGAGTGTGATTTATTATGTAATTTGCACAGTTAATTGCTTCTGCCCAAAAACTAAGACCAAGTCCTTTAGATTGTAGCATACAATTAGCCATTTCCTTTAAGGTGAGATTCTTCCTTTCAGCTACACCATTTTTTTGTGGAGTATATGGAACAGTATGTTGCATTTGAATTCCATTCTCAGTGCAATAGTTGATGAATTTGTTTTTAACATATTCTCCACCATTATCAGATCTTAACTTAAGAATTTGATGTCCAAATTGTTTTTCAACAAAGGCCTTGAAGGCCAAAAAAGTGTTAAATACTTCACTCTTGAGTTTTAAGAAGTATACCCAAGTGCATCTGGAGAAATCATCAATGAAAGTTAAGAAATACTTGCAACCAGAGAATGACACAACTGGAAGTGGACCACATAAATCACTATGCACAAGCTGTAAAGGGGCTGAGGCGTGCCAAGAGGCATGTTTTTCAAAACTGTCTCGATGATGTTTTCCGAGTACACATCCGGAACAAACACCATCTCTGCAAGATACCATAGGAAAACCTGTCACCATATTTTCTTTACATAGATGCTGAAGGGAGCGATAGTTTAAGTGACCAAATCGCTCATGCCAAAGTTTTCTCACTTCATCGTTATGAGCAACAAATACTAAGGGAAGATTTGATGACCCAAAGTTGTGAAACTTATACAACCTTGTAGAATCATCAACAATGCCAGTAGCCAAAATCTGTTTAGGATCTTTTAAGTCCTTGATTACAACATCATGAGGTGAAAATTCAACGATTTTACCTTCATCTGAATGAGTTATCTGATATACAGATAGAAGGTTGCAGGATAAGGTTGGAACACATAATAGATCATTAAACTGACCATTGTCTAGATGAACAGTTCCAGTCCCTACAACATTAAGAGATCTATCATCACCAACATATATATTTTTGGTGTTACAATCATTTAAAGAAGAAAACATGGCTTTGTTTTTGGCCATGTGATAAGAAGCTCCAGAATCAATGAGCCACTCATGAGAATGAGAAGAAGAAGATACATTTAATGCATAGCCAGACCGAGATGCTTGACAACCACATGCAGAAAGTGCCATTCCTGAAGATGAAGTTGAAGTTGAAGATTGCCCCAAATGGATGTTATGATTCTTCATTGCTGCTTCCAAGGCTTCCATCTTTTTAAAGCATTTTGATTCTAAGTGGCCATCTCAATTACAAAAATTGCAATGTCTATCAGTCTTCTTCCCTTTGTTTTTATTTGTCTTATCATTTTGTTAAAATGATTTTTCAATTTGGGGCTGAAACTGCTTAGGACCCTTGTTTGGTTTAGGACCATTCTTTTTAGGATATGACTTCTTAGGATTCTTTGAATTTGGTTGCTGCTGGGCAGCTAACGCTTTCTTGGAAGAGTTTCCAAGATTAAGAAGACCAAGGTGTAAGAGTTTTTCTTGTTCTCTTATTAAAGAATCACAAAAAGAGTCAAAGGAAGGGGGCTTGTAGTCTTTTCCTTGAGAAATGAAGGCTTCTCTTGTAGAATGGAAGGTGGAAACAAATACAGAGTAGGCTGGTCCCAACTTAGTAAGGATGGAATAAATAAGGTTACTATCTTCTTTCTTAACCTTAACACTTTCCAAGAGATATCTAAGGGTCTTGAACTTGGACAAGAAATCTTCAATGCAAGAAAAATTATTAGGGTCCAATGTAAGCAACTCATTTTCAAGTTGATGGGCTCTAATTTCATTTTTAATCCCAAAAACTTTAGTGATTTGTTCCAATGCTTCATTAGGAGTATCAAGTTCTGCAATGTGGAATCTAAGATCAAGAGAGATAGACATCCCTATCAAACCACGTGCTTGATCTTGTCTATTTTCCCATTTAGCAACCTTATCTTCATCCTTCGGTTTCTTCTCTTGGCCTGTGGCTATTCTGTAGAGACCTTTACTTCTAAGTAAATCCTCAATGTAGGACAACCATTGGAAGTAGTTGGTGCTGTCAAGGGTAACTTGGTATTGACTTTCCATTTCAACAAAAACTGAAGCTGAAGATGCTGAAAGTAAGTGTTCCAATGGATAGATCTCGAAAAATTAGGCTGGTTTAAAAAAGAACGGCTCTGAAAAAGGCTTACGGATGAAGAAGTTATGGCTTTTTGAAAAAAAGTTGTTGAAGTTGCCGACGAAGTGTGGGAATGTGCGGAAATGAAAAAGTCCGCCCCCACAAAATGGAGACTTGAATCCAAGACCTCTACTCTCTTAAAATAGCTTTGAACCAATTGATCTATACAAAAAATTTGAGAGAGAGAGAGAGAGAGGGGGGGGGGGGGTGCTTTGGGTTGCATGCTTGCCTTGAGAAAGCTCTTTTTCCCTACAAAACACAAAACACAAAACCCAACATGACATGCAAAGAAAACGAACCTTATGGCTTAAAGTTAGATTTAGTCAAAAAACTAAATATTTTCAAAAATGAACCTTGCGGCTCAAAGTTAGCTTTGGCCGGAAACTAAATATTTTTCTCAATGTTTCTGATTTTCCGAGATCACCCTAAGGCGCAGGGAAAAGAGCATACACATGAGAAAAATCCTTCCTTTTTGTTTCTGATTTGCCCAGATCGCACAGAGTCGCAGGGCAAAGAGCATATGCAGAAATGAAAGGTATAGATCCAGTAATAAAAAGGCTAAATAAACCGAAACCGAAATAAACAGAGAGAAAAACAGTAAACTGCAAATAAACACTATATACCTCCAGATCTTAAAAATGACGCAGCTAGGGCTACCGGAAACCTTTTCGCGTGAAACGAAAGGGGCTCCTCACTGGAACAGATGCTCTGAACACAACAGAGCAGTCCTCTCGGCTCAAAAGCAGTCAGAAACATCAGATCTAGGAAACGGCAGTCGGATGCAGTTCTACCGGCTTCAGATTTGGATCACCAACAGACGCGGCCCTCAAATAGCTCTGATACCATGTAGGAATTTACAGGGTAAGTTCCTCAGACAGAACACCAAAAGGACACCGCTCACAACCAGATCGCAGATCAATACACCAGTATTTTGACGTGGTTAAAACCCTCAAAGAGGGAAACAGTCCACGGCCTGAGCCAACGCGGCCACTTCAGGCAATTTATTAATAAAAGAATGAAAATTTACATATGTTTCTCTCATGCACGGATTACCCTACAAATGACCCTCCATGCGCTTTAAATAGAATTCATGGACCAATCGGGTGTCAAGCCACGGATCAAGTGTCGGTAATACCGAGGAGAGAATGAACTGTCGGATCACTACATATCGTGATCGTCAGATTGTAAGTTACAAAATGTACAACGGTAAAGAAACACACTTTACCTAACTCTATACTATACCAAGTTGTACTTAACTATTTCCTATGTGTCGGAATATCCTAACAAAATATTGGTAAAATTTGACACGTCTTGGTCCCTTCCCTACCGCAGCGTGGTCCACTTTATGTATTAATCCTCATAGCTTCTGACAGGGTAGTACTGCTCCTTGATTGCATCTCAGAATGAATCCCAAGTGGGCATGGCTAAAAATAGTGATTCTATACTTTCATCCTTCTGCTCGCAGTAGGTTTCCCACCAGTCCTTGACGTGGGGGCCTGCTTTGAGAAGAGCGAAAATAATCTTTTCCCAACTGGAAAAATCATGAACAAAAAAATAACCCTTTAGCAGATTTAACCATTTATCAACGACATCTGCATCTATTTGACCCTCGAATATGGGGATTTCAAAATTAACGTGTACCTTAAACGGTGTGGCGTTTCCAGAGTCGCTGTTGGAAGCCGATGCATCGCCCCTGGGTAGCCGCTGAAGGATCTAGGAAAAGTTGTCCATCATCGCGTTCCTTTGTCACTCGAGGGCTTCTTCGAGCAAGATTTTGATAGGATCTCCTGCACCCTCGTCTTTATTTTCATATTCCATGGGAGGCCATAGGGATTTGCGAGGCTGGTCTTGCAAAGGTTTGACCAGTTCAAGCCCTAACTCCTTATATCCCGATCTCGTTGGGGACATGAAAAGAAAAATAGAGGAAAAGCAGACGTCTTTGATACCACTGATCCAGATTTAAATAGGAACGCAACAAATTATAGAGATAACCATAAACACAGAGATGCAGTGGAAATAATACTTCATTTCATTAATGTAAAATACTGAAATAACAACAATGGAAATAAACCAGCTAGGGCGATGGTAGCTTATCTCTGAGAAGATATGTGGTGGCTACATGCCTCTGAACTGTGTTACAATGAGGCTCGAAGGCCTATTTATTGTTGAGAAACAACAAAAAACCATAAACATCCAAAAACCTAACCCTAGAAGATGAAGCGCCAAACTGTGGGCCCCGTTTGGGTAAATTGGTACATCAACTTCCCGGGGTCGTAACTTTGGCATACGATCTCCATTTGACGCACACAGTATCTCGTTAGAAAGATCTATCCAAGAACTACGCATTTAGGAAGAGCAAAATCGGCCCATGGACCCATGTTGCTCCTAGTTTTCCCAAAAAACATTGTTTAGGGCCTCAAAACGACTCCGGAAGTTCACGACCCGAAAAATGCTAGAAATAGTAAACTGTGTTACAATTAAGGAAACTGAAAAGATGAAAGAAACAATGGTCGGGGTCCAAGTGGACTTGGTAGGTGGCCACCAATATCCACTTGGATCATTCCTCCCCCCTTAGGGAGCAATGTCCCCCATTACGTTCAGTTCCTCCATGAGATGAGGAAACTTCTACTGAACTTGGTCCCTGGTGAGCCACTTGCCCTGGTGAAGTAGTTGGCCTGCTTTGACAACTCGATACAATTGGATATTCTGCTGGCAAGTGTGCTTGATCTGTGTGTCCATGATCCAATCAGTTGTAGCTTGTTCCATGAAATCTAGATTCAATTCTATGGGTGTGAGCTGTTCTGCAATGTCAGATGTGTCTAGTAATGGTGGAAAGTATGGCCAAAGGCGGTCCACATTGAACACTGGGTGCAGGCCAAGGAATGGGGGAATGTTGAGCTCAAATGCATTATCTCCCATAGCCTTGGTAATGGTGTAAGGACCATATTAGAGTGGTCTAAGTTTCCGATAGGCTCCTGTAAGGCGTTCCTTTTGCAAATGCAACTAGACTTTATCGCCCACCTGAAACTTGTGTGGCACCTGATGTTGATCATGTCGCTGCTTGTACTTGGCATTTGATTTCTGCAGAATGTCATGGACTTGCTGGTGAATATGTTGGATGTGCTCAATGAAGCTATTTGCCTTATCTGTTTCGGACTGGACATGAGCCGAATCTGCGTGAGTAGCTGCAAATGGCATGGCCACATCAATGGAACATAGTGGCTGGAATCCCAAGCCCACCTAAAAAGGGCTATGGCTAGTCGAGCTGTTGAGAGCCCGATTGTGGTTGTGCTGAACATAGGGGAGGCTCTCGTCCCATGTGTGTGGATGCTTTGAGTTGTACATGTGCAGAATGTGTACGACCATCCTGTTGACAACCTCTGTCTGGCCATCAGTTTGAGGGTGGAAGGTTGTGGACTTAGTGAGTTTGGTGTCGAGCATCAACCAGAGACAGGACCAAAATGTACTGAGGAACCTGTTGTACTGATCTGAGATGATAGACTATGGCATCCCAAAGTGTACCCACACTTATTATAAGAAGAGTTTAGCAGTGGCTTTTGCTGTGATATTCTTCTTGCAGGCAACCATAATGGCCATCTTTGAGAACCTGTCGACGACGACAAAAACACAATTGTTTCCATGCTTAGTGGAAGGAAAGCCTGACATGTAATCCATGGAGATGGATTCCCAAGGTCGACTAGGGGTATGCAGCGGGGTATAGAGGCCTTGCTTCTTGATGGTCGGTTTGGAAATGGCGGAGTGAATGCATGATCTGATGTACTTCCCAACATCCTATCAAAGATTCGGCCAATAGAAATACTTCTGAAGTACTGCCACCATTTTCTTGACCCCGAAATGTCCAACAAACCAACTATAGTGTGCTTCCCAAATCATCTTGGCACGCTCACTTGAAGGAACACAAAGGTGACCTAGGTGGCATAACAAGGCACCCTGGAGGTGAAAATCTGGAACATGCTGACCCTCCAAGAGTGTCTGGTATGTGTGGCCAAATTCTGGGTCGCTTTTGTAGAGAAGTGGCCAATCAGAAGTCTCGTGACCACAAGAGTTAAGCACAGTGGTTAACACCATGATCAGTGGTCGACTGAGGCAATCTAAAAAATTATTGGTGTTACCCTTCTTATACTTTCTATTCAAACGGAACTGTTGCAGGTATGTGGACCACTTCTAATGACGATCATTTTGTAATTTCCCTTGGGTCTGTATGAACTATAGGGGTCGGTGGTCTATGTGGATGACCGTTTCCTTCCCCATAATGTAATGCATCCATTATTGGCAGACCTGCATAATGGAATACATCTCTTTGTCATAAGTGGGATACTTTCGGACTGTGTCTAAAAGTGTCTCACTGTGATATGCCACTGGATGCCCATTTTGAGTAAGGACTGCCCCAATAGCATAGTCATAGGCATCTGTCTCAACCTCAAATGGTTGTTGCAATTCTAGTAATGTGAGCACTGGTGCCGTGCAGAGGTGATATTTCAACTCTGTGAATGCCTTCTATTGAGATTCAAACCAAAAGAATTTTGCTTTCGCTCCTCCCATTGGTTACTTGACTCAAGGGCCAAGTGATATGAGAAAATCCCAACACAAACCTGCTGTAGAAGTTGGCAAGACCTAGAAAGCTGCAGAGCTCTGTCAGAGTGGTTAGAGATGGCTAATCTTGAATGACTTGGATCTTGGTTGGATCCACATGCACCCCCTGTTCATCAATAATGTATCCTAGATACTAAACTTGGGTCATGCCAAAAGTGCATTTCTCCAAATTAGCGCATAACTTGTGTTGCCACAGTGTTTGGAGAACCTGTCGGATGTGGTGGAGGTGCTCTTCCCAACTCTGGCTGAAGATTAGGATGTCATCCAAGTATACCACTACAAATGAGTTGGTGAATGGATGCAAGATGTCATCCATTAGCCTCATGAAGGTATGAAGGAGCATTCGTCAATTTGAAAGGCATAACCAACCATTCGAAAAGGCCCTCCTTGGCTTTGAAGGCAGTCTTCCACAAATCGGAGGGTTCGATTGGTACCTGGTGATATTCTGACTTCAAATCGATCTTGCTGAAATATTTTTCCCCCTTTAGTTGGTCCAAGAGGTCATCAATCCATGGGATCGGGTACCTATTACGGACAGTGATTTTGTTCAGTGCCCGATTATCAATACAGAGTCTCCAAGTCCCATCCTTCTTCTGTACTAACACGATCGGGCTCCCATAGGGTGATGAACTTGGACATATGTGACCTTTTTGCAGCAACTCCTAAATCTGCCTCTTAATTTCATCATTCTCCAGAATGGAATGCTGATAGATTGGTCCATTAGGCAGCGGCGCACTTGGAGTCAGATCGATGGAGTGCTTGACTTGACAGTGCAGAGGAACCCTTGCGGGGGAGGTGAAGATCTCCTCGTACTCCTCCATGACCTTTTCCATTTGTAGTTGTCGTGCGGAGGGACCCTATCTGGATGTCGTGGCCACCGTCTTTTTCTTTCCTTGAGGGCATAGTATCAGGAAAGCAAATTTCCTGGTTTTTGAAACAAGCATACTGCATTATTTTGCAGTAATCAAAGAAATGACGGTAGGAAGTGCTACCTCCAGTATCCTGTACAACTTATTTCTCAAAGTAACAATAATAGCACGGGGCCTTGATTCATACACAGCATGTCGCTTCCACAAGTATGGTTGTCCTAATAATACATCACAATCTTCAAGGGGAGCAATGTCACATAATACCTCATTCATGAACAGATTGATGTTGTATAGAAGGCAACACTGCTGGCTCACGCGAAGATACCGTCCTTGGTGAAGTCACCCGATGGTGTACGGTTGTGGATGTGCTGTGGTCAATAAGCCCAGCTGCTTCACGACCTCTACCGAAATGAGGTTCTTTTGGCTCCCACTGTCGACAATGAACTGTAGTGGCGAGCCCTTTACCCACATCTAGGAGTGGAAGAGACGCTCCTCCTCCTCTATATATTCACGTTCCTCCTTTTGGATCTTCGTGGTGGCAACGGTGGCGTTGGGCTCCGCATCAATAATCTGCTTCCCTTTGTCATTCCCCTTGTCGGGTTCTGACTCAAATTCGGAACATGCATCTGATTCTAAAACCTTTAGCTTGGCCACCAGTGACTGCTTAGCCCGAAACTCCCTTATATTGTGAGTGGAGCTCTTATGGAACTCACACCACTTTCTTGTGTCCTTTTTCGGCTTCACGGCACTGTTCTTTTCTTGTAGCTTTGGCGGGTTGTCTTGGGCCTCACCGCCTTGGCTTTGTCCTTTGTTCTGCGGTTTGGGGGAACCTTTCCCTTGCCTCAGATTCGCAGATCCAAATTCTCGCTTCTTCTGTTTAAACTTTTTCTCGACCTTGACGGTGTTGGAAATAATACTGAGAGGGGGGGTGAATCAGTATTATCAAGTTCTTTTAATAAATCTTCCTTATTTATACTTTGAATTATTTTTGCATATCAATACCATAAAATAATGAGCATGAACAAAGAAAACAGATAGTCACACCAAAGAACACTAGATGTAAGGTGGAAACCTAATGTGGGTGAAAACCACCTGCTGCAATATGTCTCTATCTTCTTTCAAATTAGAAACTCCTTTTACAATGGTTTTGTACTGGTGCAGTCCTTTACCAGTACGCAGGCTGCAACCTGCAGAGAGCTACAACTCTCTCTCGTTTTCCAGTCTCTCCTGGAAGGGAGCTACAACCCCCTACTTCTTTTCTTTCAAGGACTACTTTTCATAAATTTTCAAACTGGATCCATAAACTTCAAGAGATCAACAAGTACAAGTAAATCACCCAGTCAACTGCAGTAACCAGATCAATAGTAACAGTAAACTAAACCCAGAACACCTTATCAACAGAGAAAAGTCAGTCAAATAAATGCCTTAATACAGATACGCAGTTTTTCTTTCTCTGGCCTGCGTGGCTATGCACTTCACCTTCTGCTCCCCTGCGTATACCCGCAGAGAGCCTTCTGCTGCACCGCGTACCCACGCACTATTTCTTCAATCACACTGCGTACTGTTATTGTAGGCACGCACCCACAGATACTATCGCGCCGCGTACTGCTACTGTAGCCACGCACCCACAGATGCTATCGCGCCGCGTACCTACGCACCTGCGGCTTCTGAAGTGCCGTGTACTTTCCCTGTGCCTACGCACCTGAACCTCTGTCGCGCTGCATACCCACGCACTGCGCCTTCTTCTGCTCTGCATACCCACGCACTTCTCCTTCTTCTGCTCTGCGTACCCACGCACTTGCACCGTTAATCACCTGCGTACCTTTGATTAGGGCCGAATTGGCAGTCCCCCAGTCTACCACAGATAGTCAGATGCTCAGATCTGATCATGCGCTCGAGAGATCACCCTTCATAGATTCGCTTTCAACTTCACTTTTATATAGATCAAGCTTTTAAAACAATAACCCAATATTTCAGATCTTAAGATATTCAATTTGCAAAAGATACTTAGCCAAGTGATCTCCTTTGCTTTATATAGGCAAGCTCTTCCTAAAATCATGGATCAATACCATAGATAACCAATACAAGGGGCCCAAAAACATGGGGCTCAATAATAATAATAATATAAAAAAATACCACGGGCCAAAACCATAGAATCAAGAACGGCGGGGTAAATACCACGGGCCAAACATAGGAAACCCCACGTGAACGCGCTTCTCTGCCTTGAAGTAAGTGAACTGGGGGTACGCACCTTCTAAACGGGTGACCTGCGTGTGTGGTAGCAGTCCCTTCACGGTGTACCTACGTGTACGCACCTTTTGAACTATTCTCCTGCGTACCTCTTAAATTTCAACATTTTGAGAGCCTGATCAGAGCATTGCCACTTGAGGGTGTTGCCATCAAGTACAACATCTGTAACATAGAGCCATACTAGAATCATAATGCCAACAATCTCCCCCTTTGGACTTAATGGCAACCTCAAAATCTTCAACGTCATTCTCCCCCTTTGACATCAAGGGCAAAGAGTTATGCTCCCCCTAAGAACATGCTCCCCCTGAATATGAACCAGATCTGCAAAGAAGAACCATAATCCACCAAACACCATAAATGACCATGAAAGAGATAGAGACATATTGTAGCAATATTCAGACCAGCATCCATGATCTCCTTCTGTACGTCCTCCATAATGCCAACAATGCATTATATGCTCCCCCTGAACCTGTGCCATTCGATCTTCAACCAATCCGCAACCCAGCACATGTACGCATATGCCCCAGATGAGCCTTGCGTACAACCAACCATCAGAAGAGATTCAACAAGATGATGCATCAACAACCCCCAGCTTTTGCCTGAGGTATTCAAAGGTCTCCCTGGGCAATGGTTTGGTGAGTATATCAGCAACTTGTTCCTTAGAAGGAACATACTCCAACTTGACCTTTTGTTCAAGTACTTGTTCCCGGAGAAAATGATACTTGATCAGTATGTGCTTGGCCTTTGAATGCATGACTGGGTTCTTTGAAATGCTGATTGCACTTGTGTTATCACATAAGATGGAGATAGGTGGTGTACAAGTGATTTGAAAGTCCTGCAAGGTCTGCATCATCCAAAGGAGTTGAGTGCAGCAAGATGCAGCAGCAACATATTATGCTTCAGCTGTAGACAAGGCAATCGAACTCTGTTTCTTGCTGAACCAAGATACTAATCTGGAACCCATAAAGAACGCACCACCACTTGTGCTCTTCCTGTCATCCACGCTTCCTGCCCAATCTGCATCTGTATAAGCATGAAGTGTGAGATATGTATCTCTAGGATACCATAAGCCATAATTTTGAGTCCCTTGAAGATATTTAAAGATTCTCTTCACTGCCTGAAGATGAGTTTCCTTCGGATTTGCTTGAAATCTTCCAACTATTCCCACTGCATGCATGATGTCTGGTCGGGTACCTGTCAAATAAAGTAGACTTCCAATCATAGATCTGTAGGTTGGTTGATTCACTGTTGCTGATTCATCATTTGCACTGAGGCTACATCCTGTGACCATGGGTGTACATACTGGTTTTGCATCTTCCATGCCATATTTCTTCAAAATCTGCTTGAGATACTTGGTTTGAGACAAAAAGATCCCTCCTTCTTTTTGTTGGATTTGCAAACCAAGAAAATATGTCAGTTCTCCCAGCAAGGACATTTCGAATTCTTTCTGCATCACCAAGGCAAAGCTTTGACTCATAGCTTCTTCATTGCTGCCAAAGATAATGTCATCTACATACACAACAAGTATTAGCAATTTGTCATTTTCAACTTTTATATAAAGATTGTTGTCTGCTGATCCTTTTTAAAAACCTTGTTGATGAAGATATTTGTCCAAACGATATTACCAAGCCATTGGAGCTTGTTTGAGACCATAGAGAGCCTTTTTCAATCTGCATACAAGATTTGGATCATTTCCAAGAATGAAACCATCTGGCTGCTCAATGTATACTTCTTCTTCCAAGTCTCCATTCAGAAAGGCTGATTTCACGTCCATTTGAAATACTTTGAAGTTTTGAAAGCTTGAGAGAGCAAGGAACATTCGGATGGCCTCAAGTCTTGCAACAGGAGCAAAGGTTTCTTCAAAATCTATTCCTTCTTGCTGTGCATACCCTTTACAAACAAGTCTGGCCTTGTTTCTAATTACTTCTCCATTTTCATTCAATTTATTTTTGAAGACCCATTTTGTCCCTATAACATTCTTATCCTTTGGTCTAGGAACCAGCTCCCAAGTGTTGTTCTTTTCGATCTTCTCAAGTTCTTCATCCATTTCTTTCACCCAACATTCATCTTTGCATGCCTCTTTCACATTTTTTGGTTCAGTGGAAGAGAGTAACGCCAAATAGTTTGAAGCTTCTGCAACTGTTCTTCTTGTTTGTACACCTGCTTCTTTCTGCCCCAAAATCTGAGATTCTGGATGATTCTTCTGAACATATCTGGATGGAGTCTTCTCTTCTATCCTTATCTGCTCCTCTGGTTCTTCTTAAGGTTCTTCTTCTTCATCATTCTGTCTTTGAGGGTAGTTTTCATCTTCTTCGATATCTTCATGATTTACTTGCCTAGGAATGTATCCCTTCTCATCAACCACTACATCAATGTTGTCAACAATTCTTCCAAGTCTTTTATTGTAGCACTTGTATGCTTTGTTGTGTGGAGAATAACCAAGAAGAATGCCTTCATCTACTCTAGGTTCAAGTTTACCAAGTTTCTCATCAGTATTCTTGATATAGCATTTGCTCCCAAAGATTTTGAAGTGCTTTACCGAAGGAGTCTCACCATACCAGAGCTCATGAGGAGTTTGAGTGTTGTTCACCCGGACATTTGTTTTGTTGAGAATAACAACCGCAGCATATGTAGCTTCACCCCAGAAAGTTGCAGGAGTTCCAGACTCATCAAGCATAGCACGAGCCATTTGTTGGACTGTTCTGTTCATTCTTTCCACTACTCCATTTTGCTGAGGAGTTCTAGTTGTAGAGAATTCTCTTCTTATCCCATGTTCTTCACAGAAATCGAAAAATTCATTTGAGCTAAACTCCCCACCTCTGTCGGATCTGAGGCACTTAATTTTGTATCCTGATTCATTTTCAACCAAGGCTTTAAAGGATTTGAATTTTTCGAATGCTTCATCTTTGTGCTTCATAAGTCCTAACCAGACAAACCTGGAGAAATCGTCAATGAATAATATCAAGTATTATTCTCCTCGAGGTGTCCTTTTCATGAATGGTCCACATACATCTGTATGTACAAGCTCAAGAGGCATGCTAGCTGATCCTTCCTTCTCTGGAAAGTTAGTTCTGGTTTGCTTTCCAAACTGACATGATTTGCATATGGTGTTGTCTGGAATTTTGATATCTGGAAGGCCGCGAACTGCCTGATATTTGCATGCTTTCCTTATTTGTGAAAAGCTTAGATGCCCCAACCTCCGGTGCCATAACCAGTGTTCATCATCCTTGCTTAGATAGCATTGTTGTTGTCCTTCTTCAAATATGTATAGATTATTTGGAGTTCTTTTACCTTTGATCACCGTTTTACCTGTATCAAGATCACGAACAAGACATCCATTTGTTCTAAATATCACCTCGGTTCCTTGATCACACATCTGGCTGACACTTAGAAGATTATGTTTCAATCCATCAACATACAAAACATTTCCAGCTTTGACCTTTTCTTTTAACTGAGCAGTGCCTTTTCCTTTTATAGTTGCAGGAGTATCATTTCCAAAAGAAACTTTCTTTCCCTTTTCTAGAGCAGAATATGATTCAAGTTTTTCTTTATCACCTGTCATATGCTTCGAACATCCACTGTCAATGTACCATAGATTTTCCTGTCCCTCTGCATAAAATGCTATCCCACATCTTTCTGTTTGTGGTTCCTTTATTCTCCATGTTTTGGTGCTTGAGGCTTGTTCCTTTGTCTGCTGAAACCTGCTCCTGCATTCAGAATCTTCATGACCAAAGTTATTGCAAATAGAACATTCAACTTCATTTTCAAGAACCGAAAAGTTGTTATAGGTCTTTTTTGTAATCCCGGTCATACTTCTTTATTTTTGAGCTTCTCTAGTCATGATCGTTTTATATGCAACACATTGAGCTGCTTTGTGACCAAAGTTATGGCAAGAAAAGCATTGTCCATTGAAGAAATTTCTGCGGTTATCAAATCTTCCGGCCAAACGATTGTAATTTCTATTGTCATTCATTCTTGAAGCAAATTGAGAGGATTTTACCTGTGGTTGGTTGTAGCTTTTGTTCATCCTTAAGATGGATTGCCCCTGATTTGCCTGATAGTCTTTGTTTGTAATTGGTCCCTGCTTTACTTGGTGATCTCCATTGTGTTTTTGCTCATTCCTTCTTGCTGCATCAAGATAACTCTTTGAGGTGGATGCTTGAGAAGTTTCTCCATTATAGCCCAGACCTGTCTTGTTTAGAGGAGAACGCTGTACATTGATGATCTCATCCAGAGTTTCAGATCCTTTGACAAACTTAAGATTAATAGCCTTTGTTTTCTCAATCTCTTTTCTAAGACCAACAATTTCACCTTCTAAATTTTCAAGATATTTTTCTTTTTCATCAATTTGAAGTTGTAGAGTATCAATGATCCTATTCTTTTCTTCTATACATGTCTTGAGTCTAGAAATTTCTTCACAAAAGCTATCCACATCTATAGCATCCATGTAATCATCATCTTCAAATGCCATTAAAAGTTTATAGTCATTACCTCGTTCATCTTCATCACTATTTGATAGACCATCACTATCTTCATGAGTGTAGTAGCTTTTCTTATTTGCAATCTGTTTCTTGTTCCATCTAGCAGGTTCCTTTCCTTTATCCTTATGAGGACATTTCGCAGCATAGTGACCTACTCTTCCACAAGCAAAGCATTTAAAAGGTAACTTACCTCTGAACCTTCCAGTACCCCTTTGAAGATTTCTGACAAAATTTGATTCTTCTTCTTCTTCTTCTGGCACGTGACTTGCTTCATAATAGTCTCCTTTGCCTGAAGCCTTGAAAGCAGCTTCTCTTCTGTCTGATGGACCTCCCTTTCTCATTTCATAAGCAGTTAGAATTCCGTGTAGCTGCGACATAGTAAGAATTCGTAGATTTTCTTTTTCTTCTATTGCAGACACTTTAGATTCAAACTTGGGGGACAATGATCTTAGAACTTTTTCAACCACAATAGCCTCTTTTATTTCTTCACCCAAGTTTTTCATGCAATTAACAATCTCGTCTACCCGAAGGAAATAGTTAGCCACACTTTCATCATTATACATTCTGAGATTCTCATACTGAATCCTGAGGGTTTGAAGTTTAGCACGCTTTACCTATTCATCTCCTTCGTAGCTCAAGACAATCTTGTCCCATATTTCTTTTGCGGATTTATATTGCATAACCTTCACGAATTCTGTTTGAGATAAGCATCCCAGCAGAGTATTGACTGCTTTAGCATTTGTTTCATATTTCTTCTTTTCGGCCATATCTGTAGGAGTAGCTGAAGGAAAAGTGTAGCCTGTATCTATGATATCCCAAACTTCTATACCAAGAGATTGAAGATAGGCAGTAACTCTTACCTTCCAATAATTGAAGTTTGTCCCATCAAAAATTGGTGGCCTGATTGATGCTTCCCTCTCGTAGTTGCTCATGATGAATGATCTTCCTTCAAGCGATCAAGCTTCTCTGAAGGACCTGCTCTGATACCAATTGTTGGAAATAATACTGAGAGGGGGGGTGAATCAGTATCATCAAGTTCTTTTAATAAATCTTCCTTATTTATACTTTGAATTATTTTTGCATATCAATACCATAAAATAATGAGCATGAACAAAGAAAACAGATAGTCACACCAAAGAACACCAGATGTAAGGTGGAAACCCAATGTGGGTGAAAACCACCTGCTGCAATATGTCTCTATCTTCTTTCAAATTAGAAACTCCTTTTATAATGGTTTTGTACTGGTGCAGTCCTTTACCAGTACGTAGGCTGCAACCTGCAGAGAGCTACAACTCTCTCTCATTTTCCAGTCTCTCCTGGAAGGGAGCTACAACCCCCTACTTCTTTTCTTTCAAGGACCACTTTTCATAAATTTTCAAACTGGATCCATAAACTTCAAGAGATCAACAAGTACAAGTAAATCACCCAGTCAACTGCAATAACCAGATCAATAGTAACAGTAAACTAAACCCAGAACACCTTATCAACAGAGAAAAGTCAATCAAATAAATGCCTTAATACAGATACGCAGTTTTTCTTTCTCTGGCCTGCGTGGCTACGCACTTCACCTTCTGCTCCCCTGCGTATACCCGCAGAGAGCCTTCTGCTGCACCGCATACCCACGCATTGTTTCTTCAATCACACTGCGTATTGTTACTGTAGGCACGCACCCATAGATACTATCGCGCCACGTACTGCTACTGTAGCCACGCACCCACAGATGCTATCGCGCCACGTACCTACGCACCTGTGGCTTCTGAAGTGCCACGTACTTTCTCTGTGCCTACGCACCTGAACCTCTGTCGCGCTGCGTACCCACGCACTGCGCCTTCTTCTGCTCTGTGTACCCACGCACTTCTCCTTCTTCTGCTCTGTGTACCCATGCACTTGCATCGTTAATCACCTGTGTACCTTTGATTAGGGCCGAATTGGCAGTCCCCCAGTCTGCCACAGATAGTCAGATGCTCAGATGTGATCATGCGCTCGAGAGATCACCCTTCATAGATTTGCTTTCAACTTCACTTTTATATAGATCAAGCTTTTAAAACAATAACCCAATATTTCAGATCTTAAGATATTCAATTTGCAAAAGATACTTAGCCAAGTGATCTCCTTTGCTTTATATAGGCAAGCTCTTCCTAAAATCATGGATCAATAGCATAGATAACCAATACAAGGGGCCCAAAAACATGGGGCTCAATAATAATAATAATATAAAACAATACCACGGGCCAAAACCATAGAATCAAGAATGACGGGCTAAATACCACGGGCCAAACATAGGAAACCCCAAGTGAACGCGCTTCTCTGCCTTGAAGTAAGTGAACTGGGGGTACGCACCTTCTGAACAGGTGACCTACGTGTGTGGCCACAGTCCCTTCACGGTGTACCTGCGTGTACGCACCTTTTGAACTATTCTCCTGCGTACCTCTTAAATTTCAACATTTTGAGAGCCTGATCAGAGCATTGCCACTTGAGGGTGTTGCCATCAAGTACAACATTTGTAACATAGAGCCATACCAGAATCATAATGCCAATAGACGGCATATTGGTATGCCATGCCAAGCGAGGGGATGTTCAGGAATTCTATTTCTTCCTGGATGTACTTGTGCAGGCAGCCACAATATTTGAGTACCAAATGCTGCTCTGAATCCTTGATACCCAAATTTGTGTGAAGGGTATGGAAAATATTGGTAAACTCCAGCACGTCTTGGTCCCTTCCCTACCACAGCGTGGTCCACTTTATGTATTGATCCTCATAGCTTCCGACAGGGTAGTACTACTCCTTGATGGCATCTCGGAATGAATCCCAAGTGGGTGTGGCTGAAAATAGTGAGCTTGTACTTTCATCCTTCTGCTCGCAGTAGGTTTCCCACCAGTCCTTGACGTGGGGGGTTTCTTTGAGAAGAGCGAAAATAATCTTTTCCCAATTGAAAAAATCATGAACAGAAAAATAACCCTCTAGCATATTTAACCATTTATCGATGGCATTTGCATCTATTTGATCCTCGAATATGGGGATTTCAAAATTAACTTGTACCTTAAATGGTGTGGCATTTCCAAAGTAGCTGTTGGAAGCCAATGCATCACCCTGGGTAGCCGCTGAAGGATCTGGGCAAAGCTGTCCATCATCGCGTTCCTTTGTCGCTCGAGGGATTCTTCGAGCAAGATTTTGATAGGATCTGCTACCCTATCGTCTTTCTTTTCATCTGCCATGGGAGGCCATCAGGATTTACAAGGCTAGTCTTGCAAAGGCTTGACCAGTTCAAGCCCTAACTCCTTATATCCCGATCTCGTTGGAGACATGAAAAGAAAAACAGAGAAAAAGTAGACCGCTATGATACCACTGATCCAGATTTAAACAGGAACGCAACAAATTACAGAGATAACCATAAACATAGAGATGCAGCGGAAATAATACTTCATTTAATTAATGTAAAATACTGAAATATGCTTACAAACAGCAATGGAAATAAACCAGCTAGGGCGATGGTAGCTTATCTCTGAGAAGAGATGTGGTGGCTACATGCCTCTGAACTATGTTACAATGAGGCTTGAAGGCCTATTTATTGTTGAGAAACAATGGAAAACCCTAAACATCCAAAAACCTAACCCTAGAAGATGAAGCGCCAAACTGTGGGCCCTGTTTGGGTAAATTGGTACATCAACTTCCCAGGGTCGTAACTTTGGCATATGATCTCCGTTTGACACACACAGTATCTTGTTAGAAAGATCTATCCAAGAACTACAATTTTGGGAAGAGCAACATCAGTCCATGGACCCATATTGCTCCTAGTTTTCCCAAAAAAACGTTGTTTAGGGCCTCAAAATGGCTCTGGAAGTTCAGGACCCGAAAAACTGCTAGAAATAGTAAACTGTGCTACAATTAAGGAAACTGAAAAGCTGAAAGAAACAATGGTCAAGGTCCAAGTGGACTTGGCAAGTGGTCACCAATATCCACCTGGATCAATAAGGTCATTGATTGCAGGTCAAGAATTTGGAATAGAAGTAAAATATGGGATAAGTTCCACAAATTCGAGCACATGATTAGAAATTAAAAGTAGATTTGGAGGAAGAAGAAACATCAATGAGAGACGTATGGAAGATTGTCCCTATTGCAATCTTTTTTTCTTAAAGCATACTTCTAACAGTGATTGCAGAAGTGAATGAGAGGTACATAGACTCATGGAGAACATGTGATGATTATCAGGTCCACGGGATCAGTGGTGTATGATCTTAGGGGGAGTTATGCATGTGTACTTGGATCATGATTTCATTCTTTTTATATTAGTAATGTTTCATTGACGAAGAGAATGTGAAAAAGAACAAACATGACATGTTCAGGGGGAGTTGTGGCTATAAAAATCAGTAGTTTATATTATGTATGTGTTTCTTATGAAAGGAAGTCATGTGTATATGTGTTTTTTGACTTAGATAGTCGCATATGCTTCCTAGTAATGAAAAATAAGTGCCACAGATTCAGGGAGAGATCCTCATGTGTTTCCATCAATTCATTATTGGATTTGTGGTTCTGCCATTGGTTTGTTGAAGTTTGATAATAATACCCATAAGCTATTTGGAATGATATTGGTTCATGATGAGTCTATGGTTACTACAAAATCCTATGTTATTTTTGTTGTTTATATGGTTCTTTGATACATTTCTTGTTGGCAAGAAAGATATGATCAAATTTGATGATGAATAATTGGCATAGGCTCAAGGGGAGCATCTTCTATGCTTCTAATGGTTCATTGTTGGCATTATGGTTCTTGAGCACTCCTTGTCACATTATGTTTACTATGATGAGTTCATATCATTACTGGTGATCTGGATGTGTGGTTATTATTGTTGTTACTACTTAAGATACATATGTTGTTGTCATTATGTCATGAGTTGTTAATGATGCATGGATTTCATGTGGTGAAGCTATGGATGATGCTTATATGTTGCTTGAGTTTCATTTGGTGAAGTTATTGATGGTTTCTTATTCTTGTTGTTGTTAAATCTTGATAAGGAAGATATGTATGCTATGATCACTGAATATGTTGTTTGAAGATGTTGTTGGTCAGTTATATTCTACTTAATGGTTTGTGATGCTGAAGGTACTCTTTGTTTTCACATATATTGTTGATGCATGTATATGCTACCTATGGTGTTGTGGCTCAAGAGAATGATATTGTTGCTTGATTATTATGGCTCTTCCTAAATGTGGAGAGAGTACTGAAATTGATGACATGATATCAAGGGATGAGCTGCTGACAGAGCTTTATTGCACAATCTTATGCTACAGTTGCTTGGTGATACTTGGAAGCATTGCATATTTGGTCATCTGTTGATGATAATTGATGCTAAATTGATATATATATATATATATATATATATATATATATAGATATTACTTCTCTGTGATGAGGATGCTCATGTTGCTATATTATGTCACTCTATGTTGTTGTTGTTAGATGATTATGTTATAGATGAACATATGGAGCATGATGGTTGTTGATGGTTATCATGATTTTTCTACTCTGTTGTTGAGATCCTTGTTATAGTTATAGATGTCATGTATATCTCTTAATATAAAATTCATAAAAAGACCTATGTTTTAATCATTTTAAAATTTAGTCATGTATGGGGTATTGGGGTCAAGTCATGTCATGTATGAAATCCAATTCTTTTGGGACATTGATGTAAAATTTTGGTCCAATATGTAAACCCAATATGTTGGGTGATTGATGTAATCATGGGAGCATAGAGTCAATAGTGATAGGAAAGGTCATATTTGGTTGAGTCATAACGTCTTTTTATTGATATATTCATAAGGTCCATCATATGCTCATGGGGAGCATAGTTAGTATGAGTATTTCATGATTCGTATTCAGCAGATCAAACTTACAACGATGAACATTACAAGGGAAGTACTTCATTTAGCTCAGTTCAGCCCTTCTCACTTGATGTCAAATGGGGAGAGAAGGCTTGGGGTTCAGATAGGTGTTTGGAGAGAATACTTGGTGTTTGCAAGTGTGTTTGCAAGTAATGTCCAAACAACATAGTGGTTTCCATCAAGTACAAAGGGGGAGATTGTTGGCATTATGGCTAATGTGTTGTCCTTGATGGCAACCTGCTTGATAAATATGTCTTTGATGGTAATATTGATTATATGACGATTGTGGAACTAATGAAAATATCAAGAATATTGGTACATATGTTACAAAGGATATGGATAGAGGAATGGAAATTCAGGTATAGAAGGATGAAAAATGTAAAGTTTGAAAAGTATACATGGTTCTTGTGAACTAGGGTTACGTACATACGTAGGTCTTGTGAGAAAATGTCACGTACATAATCAGAACCATGGAAATATGGATACCAAGAGTCATCACCATGGTATTTTCCCATAGTAATTGTCATGGCAACGTTTATTTGATCCCGTCAATAAATACTAACAACATTACCAAGGTATTTACCTAAGGTATTGGATAAGGAAAAGCTACATAAGGAGATGGAAATCAATGTATTACATGTGAAAAATGGATTATTTTATGTGTGATATGATCTGAAACAGGTGTGTACTAAGAAGCAAGGAGATGGATCAGATCTGATAGATCTGAAAGTGCAATGAAGACTTATGAATATACTTACTTGATTTACTAATGGTTGTGTGGTTGATAATGTCAGATATATTATTATAATGATGGCATGATATGAATGTGCTCACATTGATATGTGATTTTAAAAGTGAAGTATGCGGAATGTGAATTGTGATTACAGCAAAGGTATGTGTCAGTAATTTAAGATATGTATATTGGTTTTCTTCTCGATAGTTGTGTACATACTCAAATATGTTTCTGTTGAGTCATGTATATATTTTGAGATATGCTTTTTCATTATATTGAAACTTGTATGGGAGTGTTACACATGATAAGTGGATATATATATGCAAGTATGCTTAATAACGATTGCATATATATTCTGAGTTATATATGGTCAGGTTTTACAATGTTGTTTGATGATGACAGTTGATGATTTTTGTTGTATTTGTTGTTGTCTATTAATGATGTCTTGATATGGATTGTTTATATCTGCAATGTTTTGGTTGTGCATTACTTTGATCTGGTTGTAGTGGTTGATTCAATATTCAATAACTTGATGTTTTAGTGATTCATTTGGTTTACAGTGATTCATATTTTGAGATTCAATTTGGGCTTATTATTGATGTGGGTCTACTATGAAAATATGATAAAAGGTGGCCTACAGGTTGTTTGATGAGTGTTTGACAGATGGATCCTGTTTGGCCAATTTAATGTCTTTAAATTGTCAATCATAAATTATCAACCAAGGTAGGTATACTGATGAAGTACAGGTGCACTATATGTGCTAGAAGTTATTTTTTATGTCGTTATGTTCTTGTTAGGATCTAAACTTAAGATTAGTATGGATATGGTGTCATTAATTATATTAGTGTCTCAATCCCTAAAGTTATCAGCTAATTTCTTAGGAGTTATTCTCTATTGAATCAATTTATGGATGATATGAGAGTGATTCTAGATTTTACTTGTGTTAGACTGTTTTGGATTTTTGTCTTGGATTTCTATGCTGCAACCAAATCTAATTTACTAAGTGCAAGATAAATCTATTCTATCAAATTGTAAAGGAATACTATCTGAATTCAATTGCTAAGGATAAGACTCTCACTCTTCTACTTATTCAATTTCATCCAAACAAGGCATTCTAAATAGCAACTACGCTATGAAGTAAACAATGTTGGATTACACTAGATAAAAAGAAAATGAAATAGCCACACTGTACTGATAAAAAGAAAATCAAATAGCATATTTAAACTAGGTATAAAGCAAAGGAAACTGCTTATGCATATAATGATTCACTAGTGAACTCATCATACTACATTTCTTCACACAAAATAGAGTATTCAAGTAATGAAAGAAATCTAATTGCAATCGGTTAAAGACTTGTTACTGGTCGTAGGGGCCCTCCATGAATCAGTCAACAATCTCCAATCAACGTAGCATATACAAACATAAAACCAAGTCTATTACTTGCAAAATGAAACTTAACAAACTGTTCTAAAAAATTACATCATCCGGCACACACCCAAAACACAGTGCGGCCATAGTTTTTATAATAAGTCTTTGGCATAACAGTATGAGCATTTCAAGCCTAAATATCTTTATTTCAATCAAACTATATCACTAAACAATCGATTTGCTATTCCGAAAGCAAATCGATAAGATTTCGTTGAAACTCAGATTCTGTCCTGGCGACAATCTTGTAGTTGACTTTGGGGTTTGACCGTGATATCTTGCGATCATCTTGATGAATTGGTTTGAGGGAATAGGAAGGAATCCATGAGGGGACCATTCCTTATCCATCCATATCTTTCTTTGCTGAGCTGGAGCTTCTGAACCTTGCAAACAATGGAGGCAACTGCAGAAATCTGGATTAGCTGCAGAAACAAACTAATTCTGTAGTCGAATGCATTCTTTAACAAAACAATAGGGTATATAGACAAACATGAAGAAGAAGACATGTAATTTCTTACCTTTAACAAAACCTTGTGTCTATTGCATTATTTAGGTGATAAGTATAGGAAAAGAGAGGAAATATAGGCAAAAAGGGATGTCAAGGTAAGACAATCTTTGGACTCTACATTCCCCCATGCTGGAGGTTTTGTATGTCCTCATACACTTCATCATTGTCAGTCACTTGTGCCTTCTGATCATCACCTCCAAGATTCACTTTCTTCTTCTTTCTGGAAGCTACTGGCATCCTTGGTTTTCTCATGAGAATTTTGTATTTTAAGTTGATAATTTCTCTCTGCATTGTCCTGTTTTCCTTCTTCAACTTTTTGTTCTTTTTATACCACAAACTCAAATGAAGGATGAGATTGTCACTTTTTGCAATTTGGATCTCACTTTGTGCCTTCAATTCTTGATTCTCATTCTTGAGATATTTGTTCAATGTTTCCAACTCAAAAATCTCTTGCTTTAAAATGTTTGAGGCTGAAGGTTCTTGTGGTTCATTTAACTGATTGCTCCCTTCTCCAGGACTTTGAATTGTTTCTTTAGTTGTTGTCTCTTTTCTTTCCAATGACTCTATATAGTCATAAATCTCCTGTTGAACAGGGTCAACACCCAGACTATGCATTGGGCTTCTTAGAGGTGAGCTGCAAGGTGGTGGTGACACTCTCGGTGATGATTTTGGTGATCCTTTTGGAGAACTTTCAGGGTTTTCAGTTGGCTCGTTTTCCTCGAGATCAATGTATTCTATAGCTTTTGAGACTGCCTGTTGCACTGTGCTCAACCTTGTACTCCTCCTTAGTCCTGAGGTTTGTAATCCCTGTACTTTCCTTCTTTTAGTTTCTGATTTTTCTTCTTGAGGAAGGGTCCTGGTTTGTGGTATTTCCTTTGCTCTTTTGCTAACTTTCTTCCTTCTAAGATTTCCCTTTTTCATTCTCTGCAAAATATCCACTATGGGAAGCTCTTCTTCTAATAATTTTGGGTGAGTCTGGGGTTCCTGCTCTTTTATTACTTCTATTGTTCTCTTCCTTCCTCTGAGGGTCCTACTGTTGCTGGCTTGTTCTAGGGATCTTTCTTCAAAATGGTTCCTCACTAGAAAACTTTCCCAGTTATCCCCTATACTCCGAAGATGGAACTCAACCAATATCTTTATCAAGCCATGATGATACATGGTATTTTCTATAAACTGAATTCTCTTTTGAATGTTTGTGGACATTTTCTTGAGACTATGTAAGAGAAAATAAGGAAGATTCATTTGGTGATATTCAAGAAAATGCATCATCATCCTAACATGGTAAAAATACATATACCCAAACCGACCCTCACAAGTGACAAATTTTTGAAGTATAAGCAATAAATTTCTCCATTTACTCTTAAGGGTTGTGCTAGGAATACCTTTCTTGAAGACAATGGTGTCCATATTTGGATTTTTCAGGAAGACCTTCCAATCTTCTCCATTAATTCCCCTATTCTTGAACCATTTTTCCCCACTCCTTGGTAATTCAGTAGCTTCTGCGATCATGGACTCTGTTATGGTGATATTAATGTCTCTTATTTCAACTTTAGTTCCATCAAACGAGCGTGCAAATGTCTTTATCACTTCCATGTGAAAACCGTTGAATTTTTCAATGAACTGCAACCATTGTTTCTTTTGTAGCAACTCCTTGGTCTGAGGGTATCTCTCCAAGAGTTTCTTCCCTACTGACTCAGTTCAAATAATGATCCCCATTATGGAGGATTCTTTGCCTCAAAGAATGGTTACCTTGATAAGAGAATGGGGTTGGTAGGGTTTTTCTAAGTGGCGAAAGGACAAAGCAGCTATGAAAGTTCAGAGAAGTGTAAGAACATGTGGATTATTATAAGGGTTATAGAAATGAATTGGGCCATTGGGGCGCATTTAAAATTATGATTTGGTGATTACTTCAGTGGATTCGGAATGAGGACGTGACATGACTTTTAAGTGGTGGATTATGATGTTTTGTTAGGCGACCATCACCCTTAAGTTGTAATGATTTCGTTTTAATTTTCGGCAGTACTATGTCTTCTTAGTCATATATGCAATATATCAATCCCTATTGCTAAATTAAAGTAGCACATACATGTGATCCACTTTGCTAACCTTGTTTGTTGTTCTAAGATCTCATGTAGGTACTTTGTTATGTTAGTTGTCTTTCAATTCAAATCACCAAGTGTCCCTATAGGCTTAAAAAAATTTATTAGGCTGCAGAAACTTGTCTTAGCTACAGAAACTTGTCTGAGCTACGGAAAGTTGTTGATTCTGCAGCTGAGAGAAAAAAAACTTTAATAAAGGAACTTTGTTATTTTCTTTTTGAAAGGAAAATTTGAAGTGCCAACAAAAATTGGTTTTCACTCTAAATTTTCTGTATAAACCTACCAACAACATGTTGGTTTTCATGTTTATACCTTTTTTTTTGTATATAAATACATATAATTTACTTATTATTATTTTTATTTTTTTTAGAAAGTAAAACTTAGTAAAAATTTCTAAGGTGGAAAAGAAGAAGAATTCTTCTTGACCATCTTCAGTTCTGAATTATCTTGGAACATTTTAACAAATTCCTCTTTTGTCAATGGCTTCTGGTACAATCTAAGTCGATGTCCATTTACTAATAGAGGAATTTTCTCTTCATCAATAGTCCTAATTCTAATTGTACCATTGTCAAAAGAACTTTCAACTTCATAAGGTCCAAGCCAGTGGGTTTGGAATTTCCCTTGAAAATTCTTGAACTTTGAATTAAAGAGTAATGCCCAATCTCCTAGATGAAATTTCCTTTCTTTAATGTACTTATCATGCCATCTAGATCTCTGTTGTTTAACTAGGCTAGTTCTCTGGAGGGCTTCTTATCGGATTTCATCAAGCTCATTTAGTTGTATCATCCTTTGTTGTTGTGCTTCTGATAAGTCAAGATCTAACTAGATTGTTGTCTTATAGGTTTGGATTTGGAACGCTGTCGAAAGTAAGACTTGCTTCCCATAAACAATTTCATAGGGAGTATGTCATGTAGTATTTACCCATGTAGTTCTGTAGGCTCATAAAGCTTCTGGAAGCTTTTCCACCTAGTCCTTTCTGTGTAAATGTATAGTCTTGGTGAGGATTGCTTCAATCACCTTATTTGTGGACTCAACTTGTCCATTGGCTTGTGGATGGTATGGAGTGGACTTCCGATGTTTGATTTTGTATTGATCCACAAGCTTCTGCACTAATCTGGATGTGAACTATGTTCCTTGATCTGTTACAATTTCTCTTAGAACACCAAAATGAGTAAAAATATCCTCAAAAAGAAATGAAACTACATCATTTTCAGTAGCAAAAGGAAGTGCTTTAGCTTCTACCCATTTAGTGACATAATCAGTACATACCAGAATATACTTCTTTTGCTTTGAAGGTGGGTTGATTGGTCCAACAAAATCTAGTGCCCATTTCTCAAATGGTTCAATGAGTACCTGTGGTTACAATGGAATTTAATTTGAAAGAGTGGGTTTGCCCATTCTCTAAAAATCGTTGCATATTTTAACATATTCTTTGGTTTCTCTGAAAATGGAAGGCCAATAATATCCTAAAAGCAAGATTTTGTAAGCAGTCCTTCTGTCAAAACAAAGTCCCCCACATGGCTCATCATGGCAAGATTTAATTATTTTTGGTATTTCGTCCTCTCGAACATATCTTCTGATGATGAGGTCTGGTCCTGTCCTGTATAACTCTTCACTTATCCATGAATAAGATGTGATATTGTGGACTATTATTCTCTTTTCTCTAGGAGATAAATGAAATGGAATTTTTCATGTAGCTAAATAGTTAGCAATATCTGCATACCAAGGTGATTTAGTAGATACTGCAAAAAGATATTCATCAGGAAATTTATCCTCTACAGGTTGATCATTATTTTCATTTTGTATTCTAGATAAAAATTCGACAATTGTATTCTGCTTTCCTGGCCTATCTAGAATGGTTATGTTGAATTCTTGTAACAGTAAGAGCCATCTGGTTATTCTTCCATTAGTGACTGGTTTATTCATTAGGTATCTAATGGCAGAATGGTCTATGTGAACAAAAGTTTCATAGCCAGTTATGTAATGTCTGAATTTATTAATGGCATGAACTACAACTAAAAACTCCTTTTCAGTTACAGTATAATTTAACTCTGCAAGAGTTAAATTTTTACTAGTATAATAGATTTCATAAGGAGTAAGATCTTTCTGTCCCAACACAGCTCCTAAGGCTGAATTTGAAGCATCCATTAAGATATCGAAAGGCAATTTCCAGTTAGGTCCTTTTAAGATAGGTGCTTCAGAAATTCTATTTTTCAAAGTTTTGAAGGTAGCTTGACATTCAAAATCCCAATTGAATTCACAGTCCTTGGTGAGCAATTTAAAAAGTGGGGATGCAATTTTTGTGAATAATGAATCTTCTATAATATCCAGTAAAACCAAGAAAACTTCTAACATCTTTTTGACAACTTGGCACTGATAACTTAGAAATAACTTCAACTTTAGATGAGTCTACATTGATTCCACCTACTGAAATATGATGACCTAAAACAATTCCTTCATTAAACATTTTTGGTGTCCTAAATTGCCCTATTTTTACCCCATTTCTATAAACATTAAGCTTTGTTTTATCTCAACTTAAGCCTCTCTTTCATGCACTAGTCCAAGATAACTACCTATTCCTGCATATGCTTCGTATTTTACATTAAGATTTCTTAAAGTGCTTTATTAATCATTTTTACATAGATTTCATGCCTATTAAGTACCTCTTGTAACTTATGACAATTTCCTAGAACTAATTGAGGAACTTAGTGTTAATTATGAGTCAGTATGATTAGTGCAGGCAAATTCCTGCACTGCCATGATGATTGGTCTGATATTTCTATGAATTGAATCTTTCCACGTAGACGTTTTGATCCATGACTCCAAAATCAATTGCTGATTAACTAAGGATTGATATCGGTGGCACACAATCAGGGATGTTTGCCAAGGATGGTCTACGGCCAGTGAAGTACACGTTCTATTATAACTATTAGTCAATTTTGTAATTTTCGGTTGTTAGTTTGTTTAACCAAAAGGCCTAAATAAAAAAAATGATTGTAATTAGTGGAATACGGCTAAGGCCAAAAGGATGTATAAAATACAGATTGTAGGTAGAACTAGCTAGCGATCCTTAGATTGTAATTTCATTTTATATGTAATCTGGCATTGCCCTCGGCTATGGGATGGACTCGCAATACTATGTACATTTGATGATCAAGTAATACAAGGAATCCACTATGTTATTCATGCGTTGTGTTTAATTTATCTTTGATGCGTACTTGAGTGTTGAATCTTTTCGTTTCTTAAACAGGAAACAAGCTGGTTGGCTAGGGCCCAGCCAACCCAGCTCATTTACCCTTGTGCTTTTGTTATTTGGAAAGACTGTGTGGATATTTCCCTTTGCAGTTGCGTGGTGTGAATAGTTTTATATTTATTTCTAAAGTTCCAATTTAAATCTATTTTAGAGTTAAGTGTGAAATGGATCCATGGCTTGGGAGTTAATTGAGTTATTTCTTTTCTGTAATTCCTTTCTCGCAGTTCTTGTCTTGATTTGCTTCTGCTTGGATCATGCAAGAACCCCTTTTCCTGTACCAGTGCATGTGATTTCCTGCACTCTGGTTCAGTCATTTATTTTACAGTGAACATTGCATTTCTTTCCCTGATTATCATTTCAGTTATTCTTGCAAGAAAATGGACTACTAATTTCAGTAATTGTCTTCAGCATTAAAAGTATATTTCTGAAGGATCTGAGAACAATTGCATGAATTTATCATAGACATGTTATACTTGCATTTTATGCTTTACGACCAAGGAACATAAACACTTTAAGTGGATTGCCGAAGTTAGATGATACATGCAGATCACTTAGACTACTGCTTTGATTACTTCGAGTTGCTTTCATTTCATGAAGTTTACTTCCTTTGCAAGATTTAATTAATTAAAGCATTTCTTTTCCATAGATAATTTATCTTAGAATTTCATTTGCAATTGCAATTCTTTTTCAGCACGTCTTTCAATCTTTTCGAAAGTAAATTAGAAACTTGGTGAAGGAAACTCTACCTCAGTGCAAGAGCTGGTCTCTTGTCATAGAAACAGAGTGCTCTAAGCCCTGAGGCTTAGAGAACCTCCACAAAGACATAAATCTTTAGTAAGGGAGGTAAAATATACTTTTACACAAAGGCACTGTACCTGCACTAGTGCAAGCACATTGCAATAGTACAAGAACAGGTTGTTTGTGTAGAAGGAAGATCAAGAGGAAAACAGATCTCTACAAGGGCCCACTTGTTAGACTGTTAGCCATCTATCTGAAGATAAACATAGAATTTCCTTCCATCATTTAAGATTGTTTCAGTTGTGTGAAAGCTCCTTTACTTGATTTACTTGCAAATTGTTCTTTTATATTCCAGCACTAGAGTTGCTTTGGTGTCAATTTCCTTTAAGATTTTTTTCTGTCTGATTCTGCAAACATTTCCTTTAAGAAGTAGGATTAAGAATAGGAAAAGTTCATACCACTTCTGGCATTGCCTGTGCTTTGTCTCTAAGTTTACGAAACCCTCGGGTTGACAATTAAGTGTTGAGGAGTTTGCTTAAGTGCAATTCCTGCACCCAAGATTTTGGCGTCGTTGCCGCGAAGGCGATTTGAATTGGTAATAATTTTTCATTTTTGAAATAGGGGTAATTCTGTTATTATTTTTCCTATAGTGTGCTTCTATTGTTTGAAGGAATTTATAGGTGTTGAGTTATTTTTTTGAAGACTACAGCCTTTTATTTGAATTTCGTTTTATCATTTTTTGAAATGAATGCCTAAAAAAGGTAGGGGTTCTGAAACCAAATCTCATATTGGGCCTTATTTTGCAGGTATAAAGTCCAAACAAACTCATACTCATCACGTAGGAACAGTCCACTTAGGCTCTGGTAGCAGTGGTCCAGGTGTGACACAACCCATAAAGGGGAAGAAGGGGACTGTTGGAATCCATAGTCAGCCTTCTTAGCCTGTTGAGAAAGGTTCGTGTGGAAGAACAACAATGGAATATGAGGAAGACCATGCAGAAGGAAGTGGTGAAAATCAGGTAAATGAGGAACAATCCACTTTTGGATTCCTGATTGTGAATCCTAATACACAAGTACAAATGAAAAATATTCCACCATCAGCTCTTCCTCATTTCTATGGTAAGGTACATGAAGATCCAGACTCTTTCTTATTTGAGTTTGATATTTTGTGTAGAAGTTATGATTATTCATCTGATGCCCAGAAGTTAAAATTGTTTCCTGCAACTCTCAAGGACGCAGCACTCTGCTGGTTCATGGGACTAGGAGGAAACACTATAACTTCTTGGGAGAAAATGAAGAGAGTGTTCTTATCGAAATATCAGGAATATTGTAAAACTAGAGATATTCAAGATGAAATCTTTACTATTGTGAAAAATGATGATGAGATGCTAGAGGACTACTTGGAGATATTCTTGTGCATCCTCCAAAGGTCAAAGCACAAATTTGATGTAAGTACCATTAGAACCTTGTTCGTACGTGGGATTACTGATGATGTTAGGAATAATCTAAATCTATTGGGACAAAGGGATATTGCTCAAAAAACTTTTGATTAGATCTGTGACTTGTGCAGGAAATTCTCGAGGAACCAATATAGATCCGGTAAAGGAATTCGGAATAGAAATAGGAAAATTGAATCTACTGATGCTATGATTATTGGATTAGAAAATAAAATGGACAATATGAAAATTGAAATAATGAATAATGCTAGTAAACAAATAGACTCTTTGAATTTTCAGCAAAAACTTGTATAAGAGCAAGAGTCATTGTCTATTTTCTATCCAATATGTAGAAGAAATCATCCTTTAAGAGAATGTCCTCTAGATATTAAAGAAACTAATAAACATGAAATTTGTGCCGAGAATCATGCTACAAAAAAATGTCCCTCCATACCTCGACTGAAAGCTATACTTGAAGGAGGACAACCTGAAGCTGAATCACTGCATGCTATAGGAGCATGAAGAAATTGGCCTTATGTAAGTGCAGGTATGGTTCCTAAACCTCCACCGCATTTTTTGGTTATAATGCACACTCATATTCCTATCCTAACATTGGTCACTCTCAACATTGGCAACATGGGAACTAATATCAGTATGGAAAACCCTCCCAATCTTGGCAACAAGGATGGAGAGGGCCAAACCATTCACATCATTCACATCATTCCTATCCTACACCTATGTAATCATACCCTCCTACATATGCACCTTACCTAATGCCACAACCATCATTACCTCAGTTGAGTCAACCTATGCCACCATTACCTTTACTGTTTCGACCATCTCAGTTGCCTACTCAACCTTTACGCAACCCCAATAATAAAGTGGTAAAAATGATCCATTCTATGAACCCGCTTTCTTCATTTAGATACCAGACTATGCTAGTTGGAGTTAATGATCTCCAATTGATATTAGGGAAGGTAGTAACCTCAGAAAATCAAAAGCAGCCTATGGTGATTATCAATGAGAAAGGAGAGGAGGAAACTCCTGACCATTCTGAAAAAGATGACACCATTTAGCCTATCCCTATACATTCTGAGCCCTTGTCATCTTCTTCCAACCGACCTCCCTATCCAGAGAGGTTAGTTATGGAGAAGAAAGACCCCATTCCTGAGTCTAGCCTGGCTTTTGAGCTTAGGAACCTTTTCATAAGGGTACCTTTGCTCCAAGCTATTAAAGAGATCCCCATTTGTACAAAAATCATTAGGGAACTCTGTCTCAAGAAGCCAAGAAGGAGAAGAATGGGACCTCAAACTATTTAATTTGTCGGTAGAGCAGTGGAGTTAATGACGGGGTGTATGCACATGGAAAAATATATCGACCCCAAAAACCCTCTTGTCTTTGTTTAGATAGGTGATGTCCTTGTCTCCAATGTACTTATAGACCTAGGGGTAGCCATTAATGTTATAACCAAGCAAACCATGGATCAACTTGAATTGGTCCATATTCATCCTACTACCACTGTGCTCAAACTAGCGGATAGATCTAAAATCAAACCAGAAGGGGTGTTGGATGATGTGTTCATTTCCCTAGACTCTTGGGAATATCCCGAAAATTCCATTGTGCTTCAGCCAAAGAATCTTGTGGGAGGTCATCCCTTGATCTTGGTACGACCATGGCTTACTAGGTGCATGAAACTTATAGGGAACTCCTCAAATACACATACAATTTCTGCAATTTTTTGATTCCATTTTGGCACTTCACATTTGTGGATCTCCTTGGATGTCACCCACCTAATATAAGAATAGTAAATTAGTATGAAACTTTAGGAAAAAATAAAAATGCAATACAATACCTCTATGTCTTTCACACATTAACATTCCATACCATATACCTTTCAAATGTTGACAATCGACTTATGACATTCCTCAAGTCAACGGTAAGACATAAATCACCCCTAATTTCCAATGGCATGATATGTTTTCAAACACATTTATCAAAGGTCAACATTAGTTATTTTAGTCACACAATAGAATATCATAATCTATTTAGTATCTAATCAATGTTATCAATAAATGTTAAATGGTGATATAGAATACCTTCATAAAATTATGAAAATAACATGTTTTAAATCTTGTGATATGTCCATCAACTGTAAAATATTTATCTAATGATGACCCATAGCTAGTAGGTATCCTTATTAAACGAATGACAATTTTTAGTTGGTCTAGCTCTTTATTTTTAAAATCCATGGAGCTTCTGCATATTTTTCATTTTCCCTATTTGGCCACAAATGTTTTCTATCAAATTTGGTACGCGAAAGAGAAATATCTCTCCTCGAAGACAAGGTGTCCTTCTCTTTGCCTACTGTACATAAAAAATTTGAATCTGTGACATTTTTTAAGATGTGCATAGGATCTAATAGGTGAGATATTAATAGATCCTTCCAATATGGGAGCTCATAAAATATGGATTTCCTTTTCATCCCTTCTGACATCTTAATTACAACTTGTTTTGGTTCTTCAATAGAATCACCCCCATAAAATATATATATATATATATATATATATAGATATATATATATATATATATATATATATATATATATATATATATATATTTATAGATATATATATAATAAAAAATTAAATTAAATAAATAAATAAAAATCCATGCTTTCAATTTAGTATATTCATACTTCTTAAGTCAATTAGATAGACCCATAATCATAGGAGGGCCTCTATTTTCAAATTTTCCATCAAATTTATTCTTATGGTGGTTTCTAAACCTATAATCTGGTGGTAGAAAAACCCTATTTTTTGCATAAATAAATTTATGAATCTCTTTAGAATACCACCCTTGAAATTGTTTTGCACATCTTGGACATGTAAATATCCCCTTTGTTTTAAGCTCTGCAATTCAATTATTAAGGATAATAACAAAAAAATAATAGTATAAACTAGCCCTACAATTCAATAATTAAGGATAATAACATAGAAATAATAGTATAAAACTAAGTATGAAGGTTGGGATGACAATAAATTATGAGTGTAAATACATAAAAAAATTATCTTACTGGAACAAAAACCAAGTCTTGGGAAATCATGAATAGTCCAACATAGCACACCACACAACATGAAGGTCTTATTTGATGTAGGATGTGATTTGTCATACATTCTTATGTCTTTCCATAGCAGCTACATCTCATCAATAAAAGGTGCAAGATAAACATCCATGTTTTTAACTTGACATTTTCCTTGAACAATGAGAGTCAGCATAAGGTGCTCCTTTATAACACTCATCCATGGGGGAATATTTCATACTATCAATCTAACTATCCAAACACTATAATCTGAGCTCATGAAAGAGAATTGGCACACTCCATCAATCGCAAGACCAAACTTGCTACTATGGGGTTCATCTTTGAACTTTCTTGGCCATTTTTCCTCTATGTGTTTCAATGCTTTGGAGTCAACTTGAATTCGCAAGAATCCATATTTACTCTCATTCTTTGCATGACAACCCATCAATTGTGCAAGTGACTTTCAATGAAACTTCCATTGAAGTCTAGGTATAATTGGCATGTGACTTAAAACCTTGTTTGGAATTGTAGGACCTTGTACATCTATATTATATCTCTTCTCTTTTCATACATGGAATTCTACCTTGTCTTGATATTCGTCTATGTATAAAATGCAATAATTTTTACAGTAATGAATTTGATTATATTCAATCCCCAACTCAACCAACAACTGACGCATCTCTTTGCAAGTTAATGGTAGCACATTCTCTTCAGAAAATATTTTAGTTTTTAGTGCCCTGTAAGATTGCCAAAGATTAGATCAATTGAATGTTTGGCTATTGATGAACAAGTTTGATATGTCAATATATATTATTTATATTCATATACAATATATAGTTTTAAAATCCCCTTAAATAAATATAAATGAATTTGATGAATGTTTATGAATTGCGTACACCAATTGACAATGCATTATAAGAAATAGATTTCAACTCACTTCAGTAGGGCAATGAATCCTTTGTCTGAAAAACCAAATAGTGAATTTATTTCTGATAATATTAAAGTGCATGCTATTTTTGAGGTTCTAATTGCACCCAATTTGAACACAGGTGTCTTTGTTTCTTACTTTATGGAGTCTTTCAGGTTGTTATCATCAACATTACATTGGTGGTAATTACCCCTGTTATCATTGTTATTTTCAACCATATGATCATTATTGTCATCATTGTTTCCATCCCCAAAGAAACCTGTAAGAATTTCATTCAATCCTTCTTCATGCATTGCATTTTCACTATCATGATCATCATCATTAAGGCTAGGTAGCATGTCATCAGTGTATGCTAATCTCATCAGTTGTTCAAATTTCTCAAGTGGTAGAGTTCTCTTTAAATATGATCTTTTCACCCTGGTATGGTTTAAAGGATGGTTTGGATCACCCATCCAAATCCTAATAGCCTATTTGGATCAGCTTGGGTATTAGTAGTTTTTTTTCATCATCATCTTCTACTTATCGACAAACGTAACCATTATTTAATGTTTTACAAGAATTGGATAAATCATAAATGTATCAATTTCAAAGAAATATAATCAAATATCGCTTAACAAATCCCATCCCATGTATTATAGTCTTGACCAACCTATTCTTGAACACAATTATTTGTTGTGTCTGGAGGATCCATTATCATATCCTCTTCCACCCACTGTGTTCTTCATGATTTAACAGTTTTAGGTCCATGCCCACATACATATGTTTTTTGTCTTTTGCTAGTTGAATGCTTAGGTTGTGCACTTGCTCCAATCTCCATCTGAAATATCAACAACATGCATTAATTTATTTCAATATTGGATAATACACTATAAATTCAAATAATACTATGAAAAATGATGGATGTATCACAAAATGCTTCTTAATTTAAGTCAAAATTTGATTGCATGATGTCATATGACATTTGTTGTGTCCTTATTTGATATGACATTATTTTAGATTTTAAGCTTCTGTGGTAGTTTTTTGCAATGGTATGATCCAGATGACATTATTTGTTTCCATGGCCTTGTCTTGCCCCTATAATACATAACATAGTCAATGATGTTTAGCACACCAATTATATCATTTCAACCAATATGTTATCCAACACAAAACCTCACTTTACTCATATATTTGACATATTGATATCATGTTTTGGATTTGAAAAAAATAACAACATATTTTATATAATTTTATCTAATCTATCTTGTAGCATTTGTGAATTCATAAAAACAATCCTCCTTTGGTTGAGGTTGCTTTGTCTCCTTACCTTTAATGTATCTGTAGATTTCATATCCGATTCTATGGCCACCCACTTTCCTCTCATTGATTTAGCAGGTCTACATCATTCATGCCCTCCGTCCATGGCCTCCTCTAGATCCTGTAATACACAATAATGACATTAGTCACATAACATCTATGCACTTCATTGTTTCTCCATCCAATTGGCTAAATGCATAAAAGATTTATGCTTAGTTGATTTTCATTGCACCGTTCTAACTAAAATGCTGCTATTTTTTATATATGCTTTTTTTGTTAATTTCTACTCCCAATATGGTGACATGACACAACTCTTATAAATCTTAGATGAGGATTATTCTACCGAAATACTTTGCTTAATTAATTCAAACCCTTCATCCATAATTTTACACTGCCAAATATTTGTATTTTTGTATATTTTAAAAAAAAAACATTTGACCTTATATGTTAGATAATATACTATTTTCACATTTTGAGTTTTAAGTCTTCTAAATGAACTCAATATATAATATAATAATTAGTATAAGTTAACTTGTGGATGAGATATATTTTTAGCGCCACCATCCACCCTATAAAGGAGTAAAGAGTGAGTGGTGGGATTGAAAATGTTTGTGCCACATGTATACATAATCACTAAGCAACACAACCTTTAAAGGTGAAAATATGTGTATGTGACTATACTACTAGTGGATTGTTACATTATGAGTCATTAGCTATTAAAATAAAATTACAAAGTTTGAAATCACACCAAATTCATTAGTGGGCTAGGAAAATATGACATAAAACACCCTTCATTGGGTTAAAACACCATTTATAGGGCTTTACATCAACTAACATTTCAACTTATCCCATGTGGCTATGCACATTACACATCCAATATTGGTATTAAAACCTCGTAAAAGTTGAAAAATAACATGGAAGCCTCCCACACGAACATTGAAAAGTGAAAATATGAAAATGAATACAAATTAGACCAAATCAAAAAATAAAAATAAAAAAAACAAAAAAAAAACCCGCCAAACTTCACGTGCATAATGGATAAAACTATTTTGTATCCTGACTATTCAACCAAAACAATGTAATACAATCACCATATTTCCATTCTCATACTCACAAATTGCAAATTGAGGGAGCTTTGAAGTTTCGTGCGAAGTTGGAGCAGACCATAATTGGAACAATGCATTAAGTCTATGAAAGAAAATAACTAATCAATTGGATCTTTGTTGATGGTGGGCAGAGATATTGACGGACCTCTCCTCCCCTGTTGTGGATTTCAATAATAAAAAAATTATTTGTGGGTGTGATTTGGCCTCTAGCAGTCACGAAATCAATTTGTGCATCTCATTCACCCCCTACCAGAGAAAAAAATCAAACAGATGTCCATCCATTTTGCACTACTTCTATTTAAAATATTTAGCGAGAAGGGAGAAAAACGTAGGGAACAAAGAGAATGGATTTTCCACAGTCTGGAGGAAAATAATTCGCCCTAGGATGGAAAAAAATGTCAAGCAATAGTAGAGGGAAACGAGAAAATGGATCTGATTCTTATGAGAATGATATAATTCATACTCAATTTATAGATTAGTACATGTTTTCATTGTTTGTTTGAATTGTACTTTTAGTTTTTAGTTTCAAAATTATAAAAGAATAAATTAGAGTTTATTTTTTTATTTCTAAATTTAAAATAAAACTTTACTGTACATATATAGGGACATAACAGTAAGAAACTAAAAGAGGCAATGGCTTCTATATTAGGGTTAGAAGCAGTGAAAAAACTACAAGGTATGGACTTGTCCATGTTTTCCAAATACATGAAAGAATGTACTAAATGCATTGAAACAGACCATCCAAAGTAATTTTGTCAAAGGGAATCGATTGATTCCCCGTCAACTCATGGATCGAATAAATATCTAAGAAAAAATAAATCTAATAACCTATAAGAATGTGGAACAAGGAATAGAGACGCCCAATGTCCCACCCACTCCTGGGACACATATTTCTTCCACCACCAGTACAGGATATGCATCTTGTATTGGTACATATGTAACCAGGGTAGAATATGATGTTGTCTCTGGGGATATCAGAATGATAGATGTCAAGAAAGTGTTCATGCCTTCAACACTTCAAAGAGAATCTACATCTTCCATTATTGAAGATACCCATGCACTTTCAAAAGCCATTCATCCATGACATGTACACTGAATTTGGGATAGGTTGGTCAGTCAAGCAAGTAAAAAACCCGAATGACTCAAAATTGCAAGAGATTCTGGTGCAACCAAACAAAAAAGATAAAACAAATTCCTCCTGAGATAAGGGTCAAAAGAAGGCCAATTGATGTAAGTGTGAAAGTATGGAAAGAGCTCGTGAAATCATATGATAGAGCAGATGCACGAAGGAAGTTTGGAGAGGAGAGCACATAGGTATTTAAATTTAGTCATAAAATTATTTCAAATTCATTAAATGAGTTTTATATTTTATTGATGCATAATTAAATTGAATCAGTGTATGTTTCAAGATAAGGCCTCGAAGGCCAGGCTTTCCATATATCGCGCCACACATCGTAGTGGCCAAATAGGTTTAGAAGTATTAGCATGAAAATTTGTAAGTATATTTAATATCTGAAATTATGTGTTTTTTATTTTGTACAAAAAGTAAATGATTGGATATTAATTACTTTAACTTGTCCATCTGCCATGTTTTAGCAAGAGCAACAATATGGCCATTATCCATCACAATTGGAATTCAATATGATACAAGACAAAAAGTTGTCTGATTTTGTTATCTGGAAGGAAAATAAGGTATCATTAGTTGACTTTCAATAACTTAGTTGGATATTATTATGTTAATATGTAAATTTTCATTTCTTGTGATGATTTTTTTATTTATGTGTAGCTTGAGTTCTTTTGTAATCCCATCGATCGTAGCATCCTTATAAATCATAAACCTTTCAATATGATCAAGTCCTTAGAAATCAATATCCAATCAAGGATTTATCAAGTCCTTTGCCAAAAACCTTAGGCCTAAGAAGAGATGCAAGACCATGTAATACATAACCCGTAGACAACAAACCAGATTACATGGGATTGATTATAGATGCTTGGGTTGAGAACACATTACATGGGATTGATTATGGACCCAATATACATGTGTTGAGTAGCATGGGATGATTTTCTTGGAAAGAAAGAAGCCTTGTGATGAAGAGCACTTGACACTTGCAACCCATGCTTAGAGTGTGCACGACCTGAGGATTGGTCTCTTGACATTTATACCTTTGAGAGACAACATTTCACTTGGAGGCATTATCTTGTGCCATAAATTAAATTTCTTGTGTAATTATTCCACTTTACCAATGTTGGCCTCCCTCACCTACTCTGTATAGAGGGAAGATAATGCCTTTGTCTACACTATACTCATTATTGCACACAACTTGGTGATTTTTCAAAACTGAATTATTCCTACATTCTAGACTACAACACAAGTCTGATCACTATTTCAACTCTATCAGACCCTTATTAATCCTAAAACAATCATACAAGTGTCATAGGTGATGATAGACCTTTAGATGCAATGTGAACTAGTATTTGGAGAAATTAATGAATAAATTAAATTGGCCTACTTATCTTTGATTACAACCTTTAAAATTGGCGTTGTAGTATGGAGATAAGAACATAAAGAAATTTCAGATTTAAGGCATAGGGCTAAACAGAATCCTATGCATTAGATCTATAGAAGAGAGCATGGAATGGAAGAAAATAAGATGCAGAGACTAAGGAGCACTTCATTAAGGTTTCTTAGATAAAATTCACAGGTATCTCAACTATTCGCACAACATTGATAAATTTGTTAATGAAAGAAACCAACAACTTTATTACACAGGTCTCAGAAGAAAAATATCACAAATGCAAATTTACTAGGAAACACCTCTTTGGATTCCCACTTTCAAGCTTTGACAAGCAAGATGAAATGGCTTGTTGTTACAACATTCGTTGTTATAGCTTCTTTTATGGTATCTGTTGTGACAACATCTACTGCTACAACATTCGTTGTTACAACATCTGCTTCTCAATTCGTTGTTACCTATGTTTGTGCTTCTCAATTTGTTTTCTTGATCCCCCAAGTGTTGGTGTAGTGTTGGGTGGTAGAAACACCTCTTTGTATGCCCACTTTCAAGCTTTGACAAGAAAGATGAAATGGCTTTCTATCCCCTCAATTCTTACATCATTTGTTATTATAGCATCCAATGTAATGGTCACTGTTTCAATAGTTTCAATAATAGCAGTTTTTATAGCGTCAACTTTTACAATAGTTTCAACATTTTCAACGGTAATGGGTGTTACAATATCAATTGTTACAGCAATTTCATTATATTTAACATTGACATCTTGTTATGGCTTTTTTTGTTATAGCATCTGTTGTTACAACATCTGATTATCAATCTGCTCTTACCTATGTTTGTGCTTTTCAATTTGTTTTATTGATTCCCCAAGTGCTAGTGTAGTGTTGGGTGGCAAAAACACCTCTTTGGCTACCCACTTTCAAGCTTTGACAAGAAAAATGAAATGGATTTCTACCCCCTCAATTGTTACAAAAATTGTTGTTACAACATTCGTTGTTACATCATCTATTGTTACAATATCCACTGTAATGGTCACTATTTTGGTAGTTTCAACAGTAGCAGTTGTTATAGCATAATCGTTTACAGTAGTTTCATCATTTTCAACAGTAATGAGTGTTACAGCATCAGTTGTTACAACAATTTCAGCAGATTTAACATGACATGTTGGTATGGCATATGTTGTTACAACATTTGTCGTTACGACATCTGCTTCTCAATTTGTTGTTACCTATGTTTGTGTTTCTCAAATTTTTTTTTTTGATCTTGCATGTTGTATCTTTGTAGGTAGTCCTCAGCTAAAGAATTGTGCCAAAACATCAATGTGATGGATTTGTATGGAGTGGAGGACCCCAAAGATACAAGAGTTTATTTATGCCTATAATGATTTTTCCCTTAAGACTAAATAAAGTGTTGGTGTTTCATTATAACAACACACCATTTTTATCAGCTTTTGAAAGAGCAATTTAGAAGGCTAAACATTATCCCTGAACATTTAATCATCTAATAATAGCATAGATGTATATATGAACCTCTATAGTTAACACAAATATATCCAAGTACAATATAGAAGCAACAATATAAATATTTTTGGGAATTAAATTAAACAGATTGTTCAATTTCTAACTTAGTTGTGAACATAACTTTGCAGAGGGATGTCGAGGAGATTGATACTCAATATATCCCTTCCCAATGTCCTATACTATTCTCAAATATACGTAGAAATAGACTATGAAATTACAAGAACTCACAAGTACACAATTATTGTCATGAATGAAACCCATAAGCCTTTGGTTATATCCAAGTTGAAAGGATTACAAAAATATTATGAAAACTTTCTCCATGTATCAATGCTTTCTTATTCAAAAATAAGGTATATATAGAGTGTTTTACAAAATATCATATTTCTTAACAGATTTATAGTAAAAGTATTCTTTATCAAAAGCGTTGGATAATGTTTAAACAAATTTTAACTAAAAATAGAAAACTGCTCCAAAAATGTTTGCAACTACACTTGATTTCTACATCCAGGTTCAATGTACTTGAAACGGATATGTTCTTGTTTCTTGAAATGCTCAATAGTTTTGATTAGTTGCTAATATGCTACAATGATAAGCTGAATTTATCAAACAACTTTGACCAAATGCTCCCATTCTTCATATGTTGGGCAACTGAGATCCATCATTTGTTTGTATGATTCATCAGCATTAGTATACATCTCAAAAGAAGGTTTTACTATGAATAAGTGTTTGATTTCGTAACAAATGAAAATGTCATCAACTAACATTTTAAGTAGATTACGACCGCTAATCTCTCCCTTGGTTCCAGCAAACTTTGTTCTGTTCCCTGCCTCTATGTTCAAAAATCTTTCATATTTCTCTTATATTACCATATGGCCATATGAATTCTTAAAATATGGAAGACCTGTCTCTTGTAGAATAACTTTTTTTTGTATAATTTATTGATTTTCTCTTGAATATTTTCACACTTATCCTTTGTCTTCAACATAAGCTTTTTCTTCAAGAGAACTTTTATAGTCTGAATAACTAATTTTTTCTGTCTTCAATTCCTAGTTCTTCAAGTTCTTCTTTGGACCTTATGTTTAGAGCTTTTATTATTTGACTTTCTTGTTTAGGTTTATTTCCCAATTGTATTTTTATGTCATTAATAACTTCTTTGGCTCTTTCAATCAACACATGTTTTAAAATCATCTCCATAGACTTCCAAATATCATACACAGATGACATAATTTCTATCCAAATTTGTTCTTTGTCCTTTGATAAACATTGAATATTGTTAGAACTATTCAAATATTGTTCTAATTTCTTTTGTAAATTTTCATTTTTCTTTAGCTCCTCGACTAGGGCACTTTCTGATTTAATTTTGTTCATCTCAACTCTGCCCAATTTTTCTTTTAATATTCCAATCTCAACATCCTTTAGGTTAAGAGAATACATTTCCTGTGATAGTATTTCTATAGTAATATCTTCTATGGAACTTGTTTATGTTGCTGGAATTACTACATTGTCAGTTTGGACCTTCTCTTTTAACAACTCTTCCATCCTTTCTTCCATTTTCTGAATCTGCAGGTTTTGTTCAATTAGAAAGGATAATAGAGTTTCCTTCTCCTTCTCTAATTCCTCAATTTCTTGTCTTTAGGGATGCTCTGTTGTGATTAGCTTCAACTTTATTCTAAGTTCTTGAATATCTTCATTTTTCTTCTTAACAATCTCTTGAGCTGCATTCGCATTTTTAGGATCCAAGCCTAATTTAATAACAAGGTATTCTAGTGATTTGATCCTAACATCCTTTGCCAGAGAAGAAATATTTTCCATTTTAAGTTACGCATGAGTATTATTCAAAAAATTCCACAATTTTGATACATTTGAAGTAGAACTAGTAAGAGGGGAATAAATTGTCTCACCAGTTTGTCTATGCGGATCAATCTAATCTATAAGATGGATTTATTTAGTATTGAAAGATAAAACAGAGGTCTTATAATCTCCAATATCTTTAGGAGAAGAAACTTTAGGTTCAAGAAATGCTACCTTAAATTCACCCTTTTCAATATCAAGAGCTGAAAGAAACTTGTTTTTAGTGGAAGAAGTTTGCCTCCAGAACTCGGTATAAGTTATTGCCTTCAAAGCCTCATTATTTTTCTTGATTTCCAAAAACTCAAAAAAGATGTTTTGGTTAGAAAAAGAAGAAGGTGAAGATTGTTATGTGACTAGATCCAATTCTTACATTCTAAAAACAGCCTTGCTTGAAACAACCATAGTAGCTGGTGAAGAAATGTCGGATGAGACAGTTTCTGATACCGCTCCCTCCATATTATTTGTCTTCTTTCTCTTGTATCTAAACTATTCCATTTTTTACTTTGATAAGCTTTGCGTTGTCCTCTTAAGTTATTTTTGTTTTATTGGAGGTGTAACCAATTTTGTTTTCCTGCCGACTGCTCCACAATTTATTCTTCCATCACTTCCTGCAAAGTGTTTTCTTCCCAGATGTCCTTATTTTCAAACTTCTCTATCTTAGCCTTGGACACATGAAAATAATGTGGGGATTTCTTCTAAACTCTAATGGCTTAAATTCTCCCAATGGGTTCATATGGCCAAGTAACCCCCAATTTAAACTTCATTTGTGCCAATAATTTTTCCACTTCTTTGTCTATTGACCTCCAATTCACTATAAATGGCCCTACCTATGCCTCCAATTTAAACAAGGTATTTTTCCTTCTAGGTAAAAAATGTACTTGATCTACATTGAGGATTTGTCTAATGAATTAAAGTGCAAAAATACACACAGGAAAAAAAGTGGCAACTGATATGGTGGAAGTTCACACCCATACAATCTGATTTCTGTAAAACATTGGTACAAATACCAATCACCAAGCCTTGTTTGTTCACTAAGTTGCATAATCCTTTTGATTTCAAGTGAAATTTTGGGAGGACTATCAATAGACTATAACATATGTGAAGAAATGTGTTCACAAAATTAGTGAAGGAAAAATCCTCAAAATTCCTTCTAACCAAGGAAGTCCAATGAATGACAGACCATTGATTCCCTTAAAGATCATGTTATTGCAATTGTGTTGGGAACCTATCTAACTGATAATACAAAAAAATACATCAGGACTAATTAATATTTAAAATCTTTTTCAACTCCAAATTTAAGAAACTTGTCATGAATGGCCTCAGATAAAATTGACTTAAATTGAATAAGATTTGTGGTTTCTTATCTAGACAAAAAGTTGATAGAAAATATAGAACTACTTCATCCACTTTATCATCACTCTTTTACCCTAAAATACAACATAAAATGGATATGATTTGTCTTGAAATTTTGGAAACATTGATGAAGGGCAAGGCATACTGTGAGTGGGAATACCAATTCCTTTGGGCATGAATAATTAAAAAATATCCTATTTTTCCAAAAATTAAATTCTAATATATTTCTAAGATAATTTCAATACAAAATGGGTGCAAAGAGTTGGGAAAAGATATGCATATGGCATTTAAAATGGACTCGGAAGTTACAGAAAACAAGGTTTCACTTTTTTGAGCTATTACGGTTTTCTCACTAGGTAAGTACTTGTATGCACACCATACTAAAAATTATAGAAAAGGATGAGTTTGAGGAAATATACATTCGGGTAGAAAGGACTCCCATAGAGAAAAAGCATAACTAATATCTTGAAACCTTTAGAAATCCCAATTCTACAATTCATATAGGTCAAACTCTAATTTTGTATCTTTTATTCTGCTTTCCCTATCAACTAAGGGAAATTCATCAATTTTTGGGAGGGTTTCAGACTGAACCTCAAACTCTTTTCCGTTAGTTGATCTCATTTTGAACTATCAACTTGTAGCAAGGAGAGAAATTACCTATAAAATTCACCATTGTATTTATGAGTTGTCATTGAGTGCTTATTGTAATTCTGCACTTTGATTCTATATGTTTGTCAACTGAAGGAAAGGTGAGAGGGGTCAGACAAAGGCAAGAGTGATTAAATTATAAACGGGAGTGAAAATGAAATGAAATGAATGCTTCGATAAGGGGGTATTTATAATAAAATGGAAAACGATATTCAGAATTAAATGTCAATAAAATGGTGGTGGGAGATATTTATACCAAAAACCGGGAATGATTTTTTGCACGGGGAGGTAGGTGGTAAGTGGTAATGAGTGAGGAGGGGGTGTGGAATTCATATGTCGTTGCCACATTGCAAAATTTGTTTTGGGAAAAATAAATTTTTTCAAGCCCCCCCCCCTTAAATGTTGAGCAAGTGGGGGGCGCGCAATAGAACAAGACTCGTCGATCACCAAAGCATCAATTTTTTCTAATAGAAAATGCACGATAGTTTATGTGTGAAGATTTTAAATTTTATTTAAAATAAATAAATAAATAAAATAAAATAAATATGTATATATATATATATATATATATATATATATATATATATATATATATATTGCGGTATTATACATTTGCACGCAAACTATTTCGAAATGCAAAAAAAAAAACCTTTTTTTTTTAATTTTAATCAAAATTTTGAAATTTTCAATGTAATAAGAAAATGGTACACCCTAAGTGTTCGTGTAGTGTTGGGTGGCAAAAACACCTCTTTGGCTACCTGCTTTTGAACTTTGACAAGAAATATGAAATGGCTTTCTACCCCTGAATTGTTACAACATTTGTTGTTACAGTATCTGTTATAGCATATGTTGTTACGGCATCCGATGTAATGGTCATCATTTCAGTAGTTTCAATAGTAGAAGTTTTTATAGCATCATCTTTTACAGTAGTTTCAGCATTTTCAATAGTAATGGGTGTTATAGCATCATTTACTACAACATTTTCATCATATTTAACATTGATATGTTGTTATGGCATCTGTTGATCCAGGAAATATTGGTGGCCACCTGCCTATTCCACTTGGGCCACCATTGTTGTTTCTTTTCAGTTTCCTTAATTGTAGCCCAACTCTATTTTGGAAATTTTTTAGGTCCTAAACTTCAGAAGCCGCTTTCAGGGACTAAAAGACGTTTTTTATGGAAAATGGAGAGACTAGAAAATTCCCTAGACAATTTCCCAAATTGTTTTCAAACTCCTCTTCGATATCTTTGAAATGAGGTATTATGATAGCCAAACAGAGATCGTAAGCCAAAGTTACGACCCCAGGAAATTCATGTACCAATTTACCCAAAGAGGTCCCACAATTTTGGTGCTTCATCTCCTAGGGTTAGACTTTTGGATGTTTAGGGTTTTCCACTATTTCTCAATAATAAATAGGCCTTTGAGCCTCATTGTAACATAGTTCATAGGCATGTAGCTTCCACATCTCTTCTCAGAGATAAGTTACCATCGCCCAACCTAATTTATTTGTATTTCTGTATGTAAGCATATTTCAGTTCTTTGATATTAATGAAATGAAGTTTTATTTTTGTTGCATCTCTGTGTATATGGGTATTTATGTATTTTGTTGTGTTCCTGCATAAGTCTATATTAGTGGTATCATAGTTGTCTGCTCTTTCTCTATTTTTCTTTGCATGTCCCCAACGAGGTCAAGGTATAAGGAGATAGGGCTCGATCTCGGTGAACCTTTGCAAGACCAGCCTCGCAAAACCCGATGGCCTCCCGTGGTGGATAACTTTTCCCATATCCTTTAGCGGCTACCCACAGGCGACGCATCTTCATCCAGCAGCCACTTTGGAGGTGCCACTCCTTTTAAGGTACAATTTAACTTTGATATTCCCATATATGAGGGTCAGATAGATGCAGACGTCATAGATAAATGGTTAAATCTACTGGAATGATATTTTTCAATTCATGACTTTTCCAATCAGGGAAACATTACTTTTGCACTTCTCAAAGTTGCCCCACAAGTCAAGGACTGGTGGGAAACCTACTGTGAACAAAAAGACAAGAGGGAATCCTCAGTTTTTTAGCCACGCCCACTTGGAATTCTTTCTGAGATGCCATCAAGGAACAATATTACCTTTTCGTGAGATATAAATATAAATACATAAAGTGGACCACGATGTGGCAAGGAAAGGACCAAGATGTGTCAAAGTTTACAAATGTTTTCCATACCCTTCGCAAAAAGATGGGTATCAAGGATTCTGAGTGGTATTTGGTACTCAATTACTGAGGTTGTCTACAAAAATACATCTAGGATGAGATGGAGTTCCTGCACATCTCCTCTCTCATCACGACGTACCAATATGCTATCAAGATTGAGCAGAAGTCTAAATAGGAGAAGCGAGACTTTGGATCTGCGGATTTGAAGAAAGGAAAAGGCACTCGAAAACCACAGAGCAAAGGACAAAGCTAAGCTGGGGCGACCCAGGAAAACCAGCTAAAGCCACAAGAAAATAACGACACTACAAAGACAAATAAGGACACGGGAAAATGGTGTGAGTTCCATAAGAGCTCCACTCACAACACAAGTGAGTGTCGGGCCAAACAGTCACTGGTGGTCGAGCTGAAGGCTTCTATATCAGATGCATGCTCTGACTCTAAGTCGGAAACTGACAAGGGGAATGACAAAGGGAAGCATATCATTGACGCGGAGCCCAGTGCCACCATGTCCACCACTAATATCTTGAAGAATGAGCCTGAAGATCTAGAGGAGGGGGTACACCTCTTCCACTCACAAATGTGGGTGAACGGTTCTCCACTGCATTTCATTGTCAACAACGGGATCAAAAAGAACCTCATTTTAGTAGAGATCGTGAATCGACTGGGCCTATCGACTACAACACATCCACAGTCATACACCATCAGGTGGCTTCACCAAGGACGAGATCTCTTTGTATTGTGTGATGTTTATCCTCTTGAAACAGAAGATAAATTCAGACGTCATATATAAATAGTTAAATATGGCAGAAGTATTTTTATTGGCAAAACCTATGACAGTATGTGGGAAGTACATCAGATCCTACACTGCCTGCGCCATTAGCAAACTGACCATCAAGAAGCAAGGCCTATATACTCCTCTACCTACTCCTAGTCGACCTTGGGAATCCATCTCCATGGATTACATATCGTGCCTTCCTTCGATAGATTCTCTAAGATGGCCATTATGGTGGCCTGCAAGAAGATTATCATAGGAGAAACCATTGCTAAGATCTTCTTTGAACAAGTATGGGTAGATTTTGGGATCCCACAGTCCATTATCTTAGATCGATACAGCAGGTTCCTAAGTAAATTTTGGTCAAGTCTCTGGTCGATGTTGTATACCAAGCTCACCAAATCCACGGCTTTCAACCCCAAAACTGATGGCCAAATAGATGTCGTCAACAAGATGATCATGCACATTTCACATATGTACAACTCGAAGAATCCACGCAAATGGGATGAAATCCTCCCCTATGTCTAGCATAGTTACAATAGAACTCTCCATAGCTCAACTGGCCCGAGCCCCTTTCATATGGGGTTAGGATTCTAGCCACTGTCTCATTGATGTGGCCATAACATTTGCTACTACTCAGGAAGATTGGGCTCATGTCCATTCCAAAGTTGACAAGGCTAACAACTTCATTGATCACATTCAGCACATCTTCCAGTAGGTCCATGACATATTGGATAGAGCCAATGCTAAGTATAAGCAATGTCATGATCAGCATCGGGTGCCACACAAGTTCCAGGTGGTAGACAAAGATTGGTTACATTCACAGAAGGAGCACCTCGCTTAGCCCCACTGCAAGCTTCAGCCACTCCGATATGGGCCTTACACCATCACTAAGGCTGTAGGGGACAATGCCTTCGAGCTCAGCATTCAACCATTCCTTGGCCTTCACCGAGTGTTCAATGTGGACTGCCTTCGACCATACTTTCCACCATTACTGGACACATCAGACATTACTGGACAACTCACACCAACACAGTTAAACCCAAACTGCATGGAATAGGCCACAACTGATTAGATCATGGACACCCAAATCAAGAACACTCGCAAGAAAAATATCCAACTGTATCAGGTTGTCAAAGTTGGCCAACTCATACACCAAGGCAAGTGGCTCACCGGGGACCAAGTTCAGCAGAAGTTTCCCCATCTCATGGAAGCACTCAACACAATGGGGACCATTGCTTCCTAAGGGGGGAGGACTAATCTAGGCGGATATTGGTTGTAACCCACCTATTCCACTTGGACCCCCACCTTTGTTTCTTTTTAGTTTCCTTAATTGTATCCAAACTTACTATTTTTTGTAGTTTTTCGGGTCCTCAACTTCTGAAGCCGTTTTGAGGGACTAAAAGACATTTTTAGGGACAACGGATAGACCGGAAAAGTGCCAGACAAGTTTGCCAATTTTTTTTCAACCTCCTCTTTGAGATATTTGAAAATGATAGCCAAATGGAGATCGTATGCCAAAGTTATGACACCAGGAATTTGATGTACCAAATTACCCAAACAGGGCCCACAGTTTTGGCGCTTCATCTCCTAGGTTTATATTTTTGGATTTTTATGGTTTTCCATTGTTGTATATGAAACCGGAGGTAGCCCCACCTATGCCATCTCTTTGATCACTACAAAAAAATGTAGTAAGATCATTTCCCAGACCAAGATATTTGTTTTCCTTATGATTCGCCCTCAGGGCAAGAAGAAGGTTGTGGCCATGGTTTCCAAATAGGTCTCCTCTGCACAGCAACAGCAGATAGACAAGGTCATGGAGGAGTACATGGGAATTTTCACCTCACCTATAGGGGTACCTCTACATTTTCAGGTCAAGCACTCCCTCAATCTATCCCCTAGTGCGCCTCTACCCAATGGATCAATCTATCGATGCTTTATTCCAGAGAACGATCAGATCAAGAGGCAAATCCAGGAGTTGTTGCAGAAAGGGCACATCAAGCCAATCTCATCACCCTATGGGATCTCGATTGTATTGGTACAAAAGAAGGATGAAACCTAGAGACTATGTATTGACTATTAGGCATTGAACAAGACCACTGTCTAGAATACGTACCCAATCCCACGAACTAATGACACTCTAGACCAACTCAAGGGGGCCAAATATTTCATCAAGATTGACTTGAATTCTGGTTATCACCAGGTGCCTATCGAACCCTCCAATGTGTGGAAGACTTCCTTCAAATCCAAGGAGGGCCTTTTCGAATGGTTGGTCATGCCTTTCAGGTTGACAAATGCACCTGCAACCTTCATGAGATTGATGGATGACATCTTGTGACTCTTCACCAATGCATTCATGGTGGTATATTTAGATGACATCTTGATCATCAGTTAGATTTAGGAAGAGCACCTCCACCATATTCGACAGGGCCTTCAAACCCTACGAAAACACAAGTTGTTTTCCAATTTGGAGAAATTCACTTTTGGCATGACCCAAGTTCAATATATGGGATACATCATTGATGAGCAGGGTGTGCATGTGGACCTAGTCAAGATACAAATCATTTGGGATTGTCCAAGCCCAACCATTCTAATATAGCTCCGTAGCTTTCTGGGTCTTGCCAATTTCTATCGCAGGTTCGTGTTGTGCTTCTCTCATATCACTTGGCCTTTAAGTCAAGTCACCAAGGGTGGAGCGAAAGCAAAGTTATTTTGGTCTAAATCCCAACAGAAGGTTTTTTCTAAGTTGAAGCATCACCTCTACTCTGCACCAGTGCTCACATTACCAAACCTACAGCAGCCATTTGAGATTGAGACAGATCCCTCCGATTATGATATTGGTGTGGTTCTTACTCAGCAGGGGCATCCAGTGGCATATCACAGTAAGACACGTTAAGACATAGTCCGAAAGTATCCCACCTATGACAAAGAGTTGTATTTTATTGTGTAGGTCTGCCAACAATGGATATTGGTGGCCACCTACCTATTCCACTTGGAACCCCACCATTTTTTCTTTTCAGTTTTCTTAATTGTATCCCAACTTACTATTTTGGACAGTTTTTGAGGTCCTAAACTTCTAGAGTCGTTTTGAGGGACTAAAAGACATTTTTAGGGAAAATGGAGAGACTGGAAAAGTCCTAATCCAATTTGGTGATTTGTTTCTAGCCTCCTCAAGATCTTTGAAATGAGGTATTTTGATAGCCAAACGGAGATTGTATGCCAAAGTTACGACCCCAGGAATTTGATGTACCAATTTACCCAAATAGGGCCCACATTTTTGGCACTTCATCTCCTAGGGTTAGGTTTTTGGATGTTTAAGGTTTTCCATTGTTTCTCAATAATAAATAGGCCTTTGAACCTCATTGTAACACAGTTCAGAGGCATGTAGTCACCACATCTCTTCTCAGAGATAAGCTACCATCACCTGAGGCTAGTTTATTTTTATTTCTGTATGTAATCATATTTCAGTTCTTTGATATTAATGAAATGAAGTTTTATTTATGATGTATCTTTGTTTATATGGGTATTTCTATATTCTGTTGTGTTCCTATATAATTCTAGCTCAGCGGTATCAGAGCAGTCTACTCTTTCCCTTTTTTTCTTTGCATGTCCCCAACGAGGTTAGGGTATAAGGAGTTAGGGCTTAATTTGGTTGAACCTTTGCAAGACTAGCCTCACAAAACCCGATGGCCTCCCATGGCGAAAGAAAAGAAAGAAGAGGGGATATGAGATCCTTTCAAAATACTACTCGAGGAATCCCTCGAGTGACAGATGAACATGATGATGGATAACTTTACCCCATATCCTTCGACGGCTACCCACAGGCAACGCATCTTCATCTAGTAGTCACTCTAGAGGCACCATTCCTTTTAAGGTACAAGTTAACTTTGATATTCCCATATTTGAGGGCCAGATAGATGCAGACATCGTAGATAGATGGTTAAATATATTGGAAGGATATTTTTTAGTTCATGACTTTTCCAATTAGGAAAATATTACTTTTTCACTTCTCAAAGTCGCGTCGCACATCAAGGACTAGTGGAAAACTAATGTGAACAAAAGGACGAGAGGGAATTCTCACTGTTTTCAGCCGTACCCTCTTGGAATTCTTTCCAAGATGCCCTCAAGGAACAATATTACCCTGTTGGGAGCTATGAAGATAAATACATAAAGTGGACCACGCTACGGCAGGGAAGGGACAAAGATGTGCTAGAGTTTACAAATGTTTTCCATACCCTTTGCACAAAGCTTGGTATCAAGGATTCTGAGTGGAATTTGGTACTCAAGTACCGCAGATATCTACACAAGTACATCCACAATGAGATGGAGTTCCTAGACATCTCCTTGCTCAGCACGACATATCGATATGTTGTCAAGATTGAGCACAAGTTTAAACAGAAGAAGTAATACTCTTAATCTGCAAATCTGAAGCAAGAAAAAGGCACCCCCAAACCACAGAGCAAAGGACAAATCCGAGGCGGGTCGACCCAGGACAAACCATCGAAGCTGCAAGCAAATAACAACACCACAAACACAAAGAAGGACACGAGAAAATGGTGTTGAGTTCCATAAGAGCTCCACTCACAACACAAGTGAGTGTTGGGCCAAGCAGTCACTAGTGGCCGAGTAGAAGGCTTCTGAATCAGACACATGTTCAGACTCTGAGTTTGAAACCAATAAGGGGAATGATAAAGGGAATCATATCATTGGCGAGGAGCCTAGTGCCATCATGGCCACCATTAAGATCCATAAGAATGAGCCTGAAGAGCCATAGGAGGGGGAATGCCTCTTCAACTTACAAATGTTGGTGAAGGGTTCTCCTCTGCAATTCATTGTCGATTGCAAGAGCCAAAAGAACCTCATTTCAGCAAAGTTCGTGAAGCAGTTGGGCCTACCGACTATAGTACATCCGCAGTGTTACACCATCGGTTGGCTTCACCAAGGACGAGATCTTTGTGTCAACTAGTAGTTCCACCTTCCCTACAACATCAGGCCCTTCACGGATGAGGTATTATGTGATGTTTCTCCTCTTTAGGTTTGTGATGCATTATTATGATAGCCATACTTGTGGAAGAAACATGTTGTATATGAGTCTAGACCTCGCTTTGTGATTATTACTTTGGGCGATAAGTTGTATAGGATACCGAAGGTAGCCCCGCTTATCACCATCTCTTTGATCACTTCAAAGCAATGTAGTAAGGTCATTTTCCAGACCAGGAAAATTGTTTTCCTTATGATTTTCCCTCAGGGCAAGAAGAAGGTTGTGGCCATGGCTTCTAGACAGGGCTCCTCCGCACAGCAGAAGCAGATGGACAAGGTCATGGAGGAGTACAGGGAAATTTTCGCCTCACCTACAAGGGTACCTCTGCACTGTTAGGTCAAGCACTCCATCGATCTATCCCCGAGTGTGTCGCTACTAAATGGATCGAACTATTGATGCTCTGTTTTGGAGAACGATGAGATCAATAGGCAGATCTAAGAGTTGTTGTAGAAAGGGCACATCATCCCAAGAACATCGCCCTATGGGAACATGATTGTATTGGTACAAAAGAAGGACGGGACCTAAAGACTCTGTATTGACTATTGGGCATTGAACAAGATTACTTTCTAGAATAGGTACCCAATCCCATGGGTTAATGACCTTCAGGACCAACTCAAGGGGGTCAAATATTTCAGCAAGATTGACTTGAAGTCTAATTATCACCAAGTGCCTATCGAACCCTCCAATGTGTGGAAGCCTACCTTCAAATCCATGGAGGGCCTTTTCGAATCGTTGGTCATGCCTTTTGAGTTGACGAATGACCCCGCAACCTTCATGAGATTGATGAACGAAATCTTGCGACCCTTCACCAATGCATTCATGGTGGTGTATTTAGATGAAATATTGATATTTAGCTAGAGTTGGGAAGAGCACCTCCACCATATTCGATAGGTGGACCTCGTTCAACCATACTTTCCACCATTACTAGACACATCAGACATAGCAGAATAGTCATATCAACAGATTTAAACCCAGACTGCATGGAACATACCAATTGATCGAATCATGGACACACAGATCAAGAACACTCGCCAACAGAAGATCCAAATGTATCGGGTTGTCAAAGCTGGCCAACTCTTGCACCAAGGCAAGTTGCTCACCAGGGTCCAAGTTCAGCAGAAGTTTCCCTATCTCATGGAGGCACTCAGTGTAGTGGGGACCATTGCCTCCTAAGGAGGGAGGACTGATCCATATGGATATTGGTGGCCACTCGCCTATTCCACTTGGACCCCCACTATTGTTTTTTCTTCAGTGTCCCTAATTGTAGCCCAACTTACTATTTTTGTCAGTTTTCGGATCCTAAACTTCCAGAGCCGTTTAAGGGACTAAAAGATGTTTTAAGGGAAAACATAGAGACCAAAAAAGTCCCAAACTGATTGACTATTTTATTTTCAGCCTCCTCTTCGAGATCTTCAAAATGAGGTATTATGATAGCAAAAGTTATGACCCCATGAATTTTATGTACCAATTTACCCAAACGGGGCCCGCGGTTTTGGCGCTTCATCTCTTAGGGTTATGTTTTTGGATGTTTAGGGTTTTCCATTGTTTCTCAATAATAAATAGGCCTTTGATACTCATTGTAACACAGTTCAGAGGCATGTAGTCACCACATCTCTTCTCAGAGATAAGCTACCATTTGCCGAGCTAGTTTATTTTTATTTCTATATGTAAGCATATTTCAGTTCTTTTATATAATGAAATGAAGTTTTATTTCTGCTACATCTCTATATATATGGGTATTTTTGTATTTTTTTTGTGTTCCTACATAAGTCTGGATCATCTATTGTTACAACATCTTTTGTTACAAAATCTGTTGTTATAACATTTGCTTCTCAATCTGTTGTTACCTATGTTTGTGCTGCTCAATTTGTTTACTTGATACCCTGAGTGTTGGTGTAGTGTTGGGTGGCAGAAACACCTCTTTAGTTACCCACTTTCAAGATTTTAAAATTAATATGAAATGCTTACTGTTACAACATCTTCTTCTCAAACCGTTGTTACCTATGTTTTTGGGTCTCAATTCGTTTTCTTAATCCCCCAAGTGCTGGTGTAGTGTTGGGTGGTAGAAATGCCTCTTTGGTTTCCCACTTTCAAGCTTGTACAAGCAAGATGAATTGGCTTTCCACCCCCTCAATTTTCTCCTTAAGGTGCTACATCTCCTTCAAGGACACAAATTCAGTTTCTTTCATAACATATGATCCATGAATAGTAGGCCTATGGCTTGTTTATCTCATCAACATGGATCACTGTAAAAATAAATATAAAAGAAAACAATGATGTCTCTAGAATTAAATGATTGTTTCCAATGCAATGCATTAATCATATGTCAATGCAATTCATTTATAGAGCCCAAACTTTGCCAATTCGAGTTCAATGATCATTTGTTAGTCCAAGTGAGTTAAAGGATCCTACGCATGATGCATTGTTGTAATTCGTGTAACTAATGTTGAACCTTCAACTTGTATACAATTTACCAAAAGAAACATTTTTTTGGATCAATGCTCTTGATAGAAAAAGAGCATAATTGGTTATGTTTGCATTAGGTTTCAAGCCTAATTCCAAATCGATTCCAACACCTTTCTAATTCATCAATAAGAGACTATTTCATAAGGAAGTTTGATTTATTTAGTTGAAAATTGATGCAACATCTACAATACATGGGTTCACTAGTGAATAGAGCCGCATCATGCCCAATCTGTGAAGTGGCCAATACCAATTCATAGATTCATGAGATTGTCTTGATTTTGAATTTGACCCCTAATTACTAGCCCTAACAAGCCCTACCTTGAATATGTTCTCAAATTATTAGACAAGCACAAATAATTTGCAACAATCAGCTATGTGGAAAGTGTTTACCCTATAGAAGTTGCAATGGAAAATCATCTTATAGTTTTAGTGTAGACCTATAGCATCCCTTTAGGACATCCCTAGATCACCTCTAAGTCACCTTTCTTGCCTTTATTATTAGACTAAAGTCAAGCTCTTTCTTCCTCCCACAATTCGTAGACTTGTTTTGACCTCTAATCTTAAGCCTAGGGTGGAATGATCCCTCTATCTCTTGGTTATTCTACAAGTGAGCTTCAAACACAACCATTTCTCCAGGAAGTGACATATACAAAGGGAAGCTCCCTTTCACCACTCTTGCTACTAGAGAGTTAGCATTACCAATTGCAATTGCACTTGTGGCATTCTTGTTGATCCTTCTACTCCACTTGGAGTAGACTCTAGTCTCATTCCCCATAACCATTTCATCTTCAACACCTTTACTACATCTAGCTACTCAACATTTAAAGGAAACATTTACCATCCCTTCACTTGAGTATGGAAATGCAGTGTAAATATAGCACAAAATTTCACAAAAGCTTGGATCAAAGGTTCCTTATATCTCCCTTTTCTTTTATGTTTTGTATGTGTGTGTGTGTGTGTGTATATATATATATATCTATATATATATATATCTATATATATATATATCTATATATATATATATATATATATATATATATATATATATATATATAGATATATATATATATATATATATATATTGGATTTTTTTGTGAAAGGCAATGATAAAATAGCTACAACACCATTTTTTAAGAAATACTTCTTCAAATTGCTAAAAAGTGGTGATACTACTAGGTTCAAGGTATCTGAATGGGTGTTACAACATTTTCAGCAGATTTAACATTGACATCTTTTATGGCATCTATTATTACAATATCCACTCTAATGCTCATTGTTTCAGTAATTTCAATAGTAGTAGTTGTTATAGCATTAATTTTTACAATAGTTTCATCATTTTCAACAATAATGGGTGTTATAGAATCAATTGTTATAGCAGTTTTGGCATTTTCAATAGTAATGGGTGTTACAGCATCAGTTGTTACAACATTTTCAACAGATTTAACATTAACAACTTGTTGTCGTTGTGATCAAGTCCCTCCAAAATTTTGCCTATACTTGAATTTTGGACCCTACTGAGGATTTTACAATATGTCATTCTATGGTTACCCCATGATCATTTTATGTTTTTCAAAGCGTTCAAATCTTCTTCCTAGCTTCAAATTGTTAAGTCACTTGCACTCACATGCACAGTATTTAATGATCTCATGTGAATACCTCCTTTATGCAAGATTGAACAGGCATAACATTGTCCACCAGGATAGTTCCTATGTGATTTTCAACTCATATCGACATTCAATGTGTGCTTTTATTAACATTCCCCCCTCACTTTGTTGTGTTTTTACATCTATTTTGGTGTGTTTCCTCAACTGTCACTTTTGCGCACTTTCTCCTTCACAAGTATCACATTCACATTCATTTTTGTCACTTTTGCTTGTTTTCACTCTCATAAGTTGTGTTTTCATGTTATCTTCTCTCTAGCATGTGTCAATTTCATGGTCGTTCGTATTTGGAAAGTGTCATCTTATGTTCTCCTCGTATCGCATGTGTTTCTTTTGTACTTGTCATTCATGCACATGTCACAACTTTGTACATCACCAAATTTAGTTCTGGAACACTCTTCTACATTATATGGCCATATATATCATTATAATAGGCACTATACACATTCTTCTAGCTTAGATCACGTTTTTTTCACAATTTTCAATGTCGTCGTAGCTTTGGTTCTAAGTGTCATAATGCATCGTTTCAACTGTCACACCTAGAAATAAGTGTCTCTTTGTTGTCATTTCGAGGTTTGATTGTTATACATGAGTCCTATGTATTCTTCAGGCTTGTATTGGTGGTTTCATGAGTGTGATATAAGATTGAATCATGTATGGATGCATTTCCCTCTTTTACTATGTTGATCCCACACTTACACATTTCGGAGCCCTTCTTGGTCCTTTAGCCCAATGCAAGTTGTGAAGCCTTTTTCCCTCTTACCGAGTGTAGATCTCAACCTATCCATATGGCCTCAATGATGAAATCATACTCCCAAACGTTGGTGCAGTAATTCCCTCTTAATATTATCCCAAATATGTAGCACATTATAATCCTCCCAGGGGCAGTCACTTCCCTTCTTGGTCATACTGACTCACTTCACTAAGTTTTGGTCACCCTTTCCTTGCATGACACTTATAGAATTCCTAGCTAGTAGCATGGACCTCTTTCATCCTTTTTCATAGGAAAAACATGCAATATAAAGATCCTCCTATCCTCCAAGTGCAATGAAAACCCTCCTAGGCTAAGTGGTTTTATCCCTATCACCTCCTTTGGGAAAAGCGCACTCCAAATGGTCAAGCACCCACTATTGGGTCAAGATATGCTAGCCTAGGATGAAAGGCACACTAAAACTCAATAGTGACCCCTTGTTGAAGAAAAGTGTGCCCTCTCTCAAGCCTCCTCCTCCTTTAAGAGCATGGCGCACTCCCGAATTTTGAAGCTTCACCCTTCCCCCTTCCCCAGTGTGCTTTGTGCTCAAGCCTAGCCTAATCATTCCTCTAGAGTGCATGGCGCAGTAAGGAAGGTTGAAGTAATCCTTCTCCTACCTTTGACCAGTCAAATTGGGCCCTCATTGGAGTCTTCTTTCCCTTTGAGTGCATAGTGCAATCCTTAAGGTTGAACCTTTCACCTTCCCTCCTTCCCAATGCACTCATGCGCCATAAGTACTTATTTGACCCTTCCTTTGAGTGCATGGCACAGTAGGGAACGCTGAAGGATGCCTCAAATGGAATTATGACAATTGTGTTGTCCTTGATGGCAACCTATTAATAAATATGTCAACATGATGGCAGCAGGATGAGTATCCATGCCAATACAAATTGAATATCAGTTCAGAGACGGAGGAATGATAAAGATAAAGTTTGAAGAAGTATACGTGGGTTCTGTGAATCAAAGCGCATACATACGTGAATATGGTAAACCAAAGTCACGTATAGTTTTCGCACCATAGTATTCTTAATACCATGGGTCTTTACCATGGTAATGGTCCATAGTAATGAGCACGACAATGGATATTTGATACTTTCAAAGAATATATCACCATAACTACGGAATTGAACTAAGGTATTGGCTAAGGCCTAAGAAATATAAGGAGATGGATAGTAAAGTGCTAAGTGTGCATGATTTGGTTTATTAATGAATTGTTTGATCTGAAATAAGTGTGCACCCAAGAGTGTGATGATGGATCAAATCTTATAGATCTAAAATTAATACACATTGAATAATCTGCTTATGGGTTGATAGATTAGGGATGATGATGTAATGATTTGTGTCTTTGACAATGTGTGACAATATTTTGGTTTTATTGATGATCTATTGTGAAACGAAGGTATTATTCAGTAGTTACAGATCTATACGTGGTATTTCTTCAGAAAATTCGCATATATATGCAGATCAGCTTTTGAGTAGTCTTGTATCGATTCTGCAATAATGAAAGATCTGTACACATGTATGCTTGTTGAAAGGCGCATATATACATGGAATTGTCTTATAAGGAATGTGTACATATGATAGGGTTTTGTTGTACATGATTTCTGATTAGTATTGTTGTGTTTGTTGTTATATGTTGATGAAGTCTTCCATGATGATTTGTGTTTGACAGTGTTGATTAAGGTTGAACTGATTATGTTATGAAATGTTAAATAGTAATGATCATGCTATGATATGATCTGGATTTGGCTCAGAGATCTGTGGCAAGGTCAGCATTTGTTTTAATGATTGATTTTAGTCTTGCAATGATTCATTTTTAGGGTTAAGTGTTTTGATATCTGTCAGGCCAGGTAGTAACTCCACAAATTCAATTCATTATCATTCCTTCAGGTTGGTCTTTATTATATACATGAGGGAGACTGTTCACTTCATCTCCCGATGACTGTTCATATTTCTTATTACTTATTTACATCAATTGTATTTATTCACCCAATCCTGATGATTAGGTGTCAACATTCCCCCCCTTAATCTGAAGAGATGTTGGTGAGTCCAAGCATCATTCTGAATTGTTCAAGCTTTTCTCTTCCAAGTGCTTTGGTGAAGATGTCTGCAATTTGCTCATTAGTGGAACAATGAAGGAGATGGATTGTCTTGGCCTCAACATGACGTCGAATCAGATGATATTTAGTATTGATGTGCTTCGTTCGATCATGGAACTTTGGTTTCTTGGCAAACTTTATTGTAGAGGTATTGTCAATCATGACTGGAGTTGATTGTACTTGTTTTACCTACAAATCTTCAAGAATTTTCCTGAGCCACACAATTTCTTTTGTTGCCTCAGCTGCTGCCACGTATTCTGCTTCTGTTGTGGAATCTGCTGGAACTGATTGTTTGCGTGATCTCCATGAGACAACTCCTGATCCAAGACTCATAGCATATCCTGAAGTGGATACCCCAATTTCTTTGTCTCCATTGAAGTCTGAATCAGAGTATCCAATCAAGCTGAAGTCGTCCACCCATGCATACTTGATTCCAAAGTCTTGAGTTCCCTTCAAGTACCTTAGAACTCTTTTTGCAGTAGACCAATGTCCCTCACAAGGCTTTTGCATAAACCTAGAGAGGATTCCAACAACAAAAGAAATGTCTGGTCTGGTAGTAGTTAGGCAGTTGAGACTTCCTACAAGCTATCTATACTTTGTTGCATCCTCAAATTCTTTTCCTTCAATAGATGTGAGATTTAAGTTTTGTTCCATTGGAGTAGTAAGAGGATTGCATTCTGTCATGCCAAACCTATTCAACAGATCTCCAATGTACTTCTTTTGAGAAAGAAATATGGACTTTGGATGTTGAGTTACTTCAATACCAAGATAGTAATGAACATAGCCCAAATCAGTCATTTCAAAACATTTCCCCAGTTCCTTCTTTATGGATGCAATGTAGATTTCATTGTTTCCTGTCATCAAAAGATCATCTGCATATACCACAAGATATAAAATTGTTTTTCCAACTTTCTTGATAAATAAAGTTGCATCATCAAGATCATAATGTTTGAAATCGAGTTTCATAAGATGCTCATTTAGTTTTTCATACCAGGCTCATGGTGCTTGTTTGAGGCCATACAAGGATTTCACAAGTTTGCATACTTTATGTTCATGTCCTTTCACAGTAAATCCTTCAGGGTGGGACATAAAAACATTCTCTTTTAGATCTCCATTCAAGAAAGCAGTTTTTACATCCATTTGATGGACTTTCCAACCATTATGAGCTGCTAAGGAAAAGAGTGTCCGGATGGTAGCCCATTTTGCTGTGGGGGAAAAAGTCTCCTCATAATCGAATCCTTCCTTCTGTGCAAAACCTTTTGCCACAAGCCTGGATTTGTGCTTGTCAAGTGAGCCATCAGCTTTATACTTGTTCTTGTAGACCCACTTGCATCCAATTGGTTTGGTTCCTAATGGAGGATCAACCAACTTCCAAGTGTCATTCTTTATGAGGGCATCATACTCCTTTTGCATCGCTTCTTTCCATTCATCATTAGAAGCAGCTTCTTTGAAGGAAGTTGGTTCAAAATTTGTAGACAAGTTCAGTTCACAATCATAAGAAACATCCATATCAACAGGTGAATTAGAGTCATCTACATCACCTCCATTTTGTCGGTTTGAATTTCTAGTTCCTATCTTTCCAACCTCATCAGGATGAACACTTTCAAGTGTCTTTGTCAGCCACTTTGGGGGACCTTTCTCAGATGGTCCAGGCTACTCCATTGATTGAGTTGGGACTGAATCAAGATTGAGTCTCCCAATTCTATCAATCACATCACTTAAAGCATCATCCGTTGTTGGAGTTTCATGCGGGGGAGAGAGTTCTTCAGAAGAAGATTCCACATGTTGATCTAATATAGGAATCGCCCCTTCAAGATGTGGAATCTAATTATCAAATTCTTGAAATGATTTTTCATTTGCGAATCTATCCAAGCGATCAAGTTGCCACTCAACAACATTGTCAGTTTTGGATGATTCAAGAAAAATTACATCTCTAGATACAACAAAAATTTTATTGACTTCATCATAGAGACGGTATGCTTTGGAGGTGTTTGAATACCCCAGGAAGATACACTTACAACTTCTTGCACCAAGTTTGTTTCTATGTACCTTTGGTATCAAGGCATAATAGGTGGAACCAAAGACCTTGAGATGCTTTACCAAAGAAACATGCCCATACCACATTTCATATGGAGTCTTGTTTCTAATAGCATTAGATGGACATCTATTCTTTATATATGCAGCACATAGAACAACATCAGCCCAAAACATTATCTTTACATTTTTTAAGAAGAGCATGGAGCGTACCATATTTAAGATTGTCCTATTCATTCTTTCAGCTACACCATTCTGTTGGGGATTATAAGGTACAGTCATTTGATGTTTGATCCCATGTTGGCGAAGATAGTTTTCAAATTCATTTGATGTGTATTCTTTTCCATTATCAATGTGAATAGACCCAATATGAGATTGTGCATCATTTTCAATCCATTTATGAAAGTTCTTGAATGTTTGAAAAGCATCAGATTTGTTCTTCAATAAATAAACCCAACACATTCTAGTGTAGTCATCAATAAATGTCATCATATATTTATTTCCATTTGCAGAAGGAACAGGCATTGGACCACATAAATTTGAATGAATGAGTTCAAGTTTTCTATGTGCTCTTGAATGTGAATCATGAAAATACTGTTTGCTATGCTTTCCTAGAATGCAAGCATCACATTGCTTAAATTTCCTAGGAATTGTAGGCAAACCAGCAACACCATTTTTCTTCAACAAGAGGAGGCTGTCATAGTTCAAATGTCCAAATGTAGCATGCCATAATAAACTTGATGGAAGTGTACCTTATTCATAATGAGAATTGTATGAGAAATGTTGTGCACGAGCAGAGGTACCTTGCAGCTTGAGAAGCCTTTCTTCTTCTATTCCCCTCATGACAAGTGAGTGGTCAGATGCTTTTCTCACCTCAAGCTTGCCATCAAACATATGAATGGAGTGACCTTGCTGGCAGATTTGGACCAAGGACAGCAAGTTTCTCTTGAGCTATGGGAGATATAGAACGTGATGCAGAAGAAAGTCTGGGAGACCAGGCAATTTAAGCCTAATTGTGCTAAGCCCTCATGGCTTGATTTTTGATTGGTCTGCAAAGTATACTGCTCCATCAACATTGTCAGTAAATTCTTCAAAAAAATTCTTTTCTATGAGTCATGTGGCAAGTTGCTCCTAAATCAAGCAACCAATCATTTTTCCAAGAAGCAAGTGAGGCATTAAATAAATCTTCATTTACTCCAATATTACATTGTGGCACAACATAGTGAGCGAATTCAGGTGCTTTACCTTTGTCTATATCATCAGTTTTACCTTTGGGTTGATTTCTTTGCTGCTCAATTTTGTCCCAAGGTAACTTTCATGTAGAGGCATCATGTGATCCATTTCTTTTGCAGTGTATGCAGTGCAAAACTGCCTTTTCTCCTTGAGAGTGTTTGCCCCCCCTGCCTCTGAAATATCTTCCTCTTCCTCTTCGACCACCTCTTCCTCTGAAAGAATCTTGGCCAGGATGCTTTTCTTTATGAGCAAGGCAGCCTCTTCAGAAGATTCAGGGGTTGTCTTCTTTCCAAAAGCTTTCTCTCTTTCAGCAATTTTTTTCACAAGAGAGTCAAAGGTAATATCTTTAAGATTTCCATTTGCTTGCAATGACTCAAGATAATTGGAGTAAGTAGGATAAAGTTCCTGGAGAAAAGTGATAAGAGGAATATCCAAATCAATCTTAGTGGCTTGGATATCATGCATTATAGACTTTACTTCGGATGCAAGAGCAAGAGGATCATTATTTTGCAATTCAAGAGTGAAGAGTTTAATCATGAGTTGAACAACTTCAAGTGCAGAATGTGAATCATAGAGTTCTTTCAACTTTTGTAAGGCTTTGAAAGTAGTTGAAAATGGCGTAATATGGCAAATCACCTCTTCACTTACAGATGTTGCAATTAATGCATAGGCTTTGCTGTTCTTATTTTCCCAAATGGCGAGTTCTTTGTGTGAGGTAGGTTGTTCTGGCTATTTGTCTCCATCTCCAATGCACACTCCTTTCCACAACTCATTGAAAATGAGGGTGTGTTTTATCAGCTGGGACCACTTAGGATAGTTCTCTTTGCCAGTGAGAACTATTGCCACAATGGATATGATTGAATGCATTTTGTAACAAAAACTTCTGCTGCAAAATTTTACTCCTAATGGGAAAAAATATACATCTAATATGATGGGACAGAAAATTCAAATGTCAATTCGTATTCATCTGGATAATGTTAAAATATAGAATATGGCAGCATTAAATAGCACATATATGGCAGCGTTAAACAAGATCACTCCATTGACACATGGGAGAGTGTACATTCAATGTACAATGCAAATACCAACAGCTTCCCTCTCAGCTATTCTCACATAAAATTCACCAACAAGTATATCCTTTATGTCAATATTCCAGTCAATACTCATTTGAAACATATCAAGGATCAACTCCAATGACAAAAACCCAATGCAGAGAGTACACAAAAATCGCAGGTTTCAACGTTCAAATAAATATGGGACAACGTAAATATTTAAATTCGATGGCAGCGTTAAATAAATATGGGACAACGTAAATATACACCGTAGAGTTAAATATAAACAACACATTCAATGTGTATTCCTACATGGAGGAACCATACACTGCCCATTAAACTATCAGAGCAGCCCCGTGGAAACCCAGCAATGCCATCGGTTTCATCAACATTCAAAAGACTTCGATGGCAGTGTTTCTCGTTCCTCGTTTCAGCGTGGAGGCACTAGATACACACCAATCCAAAGCTTGCATTGAAATGCGCTTGTCATCTCGCCACGGTGCCTTACTATCCACAGCAGCAGTATTAGAACCTCCAACCTGCCAAACATAGCCTCAGAATGGAGTAGTTCTTCCGCCAAAAAAAATCACGTCCCCGCACACTTCAACAGCACTCTCTCACACAGCACTCAAGCGCGCATTAGCGAGACAAGGGATTATGAAAATCGTTCCAGAGAAGAGGGCGCAGAAAATTATTATGGCAGAGAGCCCAGAGAAAATACCAAGCGTGTCAGTTTTGAAATATGGGCAGAACAGGAAAATAGGCAGAAAAATGGAGTCACAAAGGCAGGAATACTAAAAATAGGACCTGCTCTGATACCATGTCAGGCCAGGTAGTAACTCCACAAATTCAATTCATTATCATTCCTTCAGGTTGTCCTTTATTATATACATGCGGGAGACTGTTCACTTCATCTCCCGATGATTGTTCATATTTCTTATTATTTATTTACATCAATTGTATTTATTCACCCAATCATGATGATTAGGTGTTAACAATATCTGTACGCAGGTTATCTGAAGAGAAAGCACTTATATACGCAGGTATGTCTCATAATAATAGCGTATATATTCTGACATACGGTTGACCAGAGTTTTCAATGATAGGATCCGGTTTATGTGATGAACAATAGGTGGTCTAACATTCTGATGAAGAATATATACTGAATTGAAATGATCTAGTTGCTTTGGTTATTTGAGATTTGGTATTTGGTTTATTCAATGATTTTGTGATTAAGATGGTTCAATGATTTGATACAAGTGTTGGCTGCAATATTATTGTCTCATATTTGGAATGGATCCAGTTTGAAATATTTTGAAAAGTGGTCCATAAAGAATAGAGGATAAGGGGGTTGTAGCTCCCTTCTAGTAGAAGCTAGAAAACGAGAGTAGGTTGTAGCTTTCTGCTGGTGGGTGCCTATGTACTTGTATGAGTCTATGCTAGTACATATATTGTAATAAATTTCTCTTTATAATAAAATAAGAAGATAGAGACGATAGGAGATGTGGTCTTTTCCCACATTTAGTTTCCACCTAAAAATCCTAGTTTTCATGTGTTTCTTGTGTGTGATGACTTATTTTGTTCTTACTGCACACGATTACTGTTTAATTAATGTTTAATGAAGTATTGATATACTGGCTCAAGTTAAACATATGTTGAATTAATTGAAATAGTTAGTGAAATGGATATATGCTACTTGTCCTCATCACAATCACGTACATATGAAGGTTTATTTCATAATAGTCGCGTACAAAAATCTGAATAAGAAAAGAAGTTTAAGTAGTTTAAAATATTGATTCACCCCCCCCCCCCCCCCCCCCCCCTTTAAGTATTTTTCTAACAATTGGAATCATAGAAGTTCCTTCATAAGAAGCTTGATCACTTGAAGGAAGATTCATCAAGATGAGCAACCAAGAAGGATCAGCATCTATTAGGCCACCATTGTTCAATGGATCCAATCTGGTTTTCTGGAAAGTCAAAACTAGAGCTTACATACAGCCACTTGGAGCATATGTTTGGGGAATCGTTGAAGGAGGCTATCAATATTCATCATTTATTCCCACAGATGAAGTAGAAAAGAAAAAATATGATACCAATGCAAAGGTTTTCAATGCTTTGTTAGGAAGCTTGGAATAATCATAATTTGTCAAAGTTATGCAGATGAATACTGCAAATGTTATATGGTACAAGATCATCCAAAGTTATGAAGGTGACACCAAGGCAAAAAGTGCCAAACTTCAAACTCTTGGAATTCAATATGAAACTCTTAAAATCCATAATGATGAAAATATTGCAAGTTTCTTTCTTAGGGTAGATGAGATCATGAATTTTATGAGTAATATTGGTGACAAAATAAAAGAATCATCACTGGTTGAGAAAATCTTAAGATCTCTAGCCCCAAAATGTGATTTGAAAGTCTGTGCCATTGAAGATATTTAGGATTTGAAAATTCTTACTATTGAACAAATTCATGGGATTTTAATAGCCTATAAAATGAGAAAGGGGGTCCCTTAGATATCATAGAAGTTGCATTCAAAGCTACTCCTAAAGGAAAGGAAAAGGAGGAGCTCAAGGAATCGGGTCATGTGTCAGATGAAGAAGAGGCAAATTTCATAAAGAAACTCCAAGTAGGTACTGGCAGATTTAGAGGTGAGATTTTCAAATGTTTTTCTTGTGGAAGAGTTGGTCATTATGCACTAAATGCCCTTATAGAGAAAAACATGAGAAAGGAAAGGATTCTACAAAAATGAAGGTTAAAAGAAGTTTTGAAAACAAGAGAAGGTTCTACACACATGAATATAGTGATGGTCTTTCAAATGGAGAAGAAGGTGAATCTGATCAAGAATATCAACTACTTATGGCATTTGAAGATAAAAATATTGATGAATATGATGATGTTTTTATGGATTTCCTAGAAGAAAAGGATAATCTAATAGAAGAAATAACTCAGCTTAAAATTTGTTTAGAAGAAGCTAAATTAGTAGAAGATGCTCTAAAGAAACAAATCCTAGAAAAGGAGAGGCATAATGAAAAGTTAGAACTAGAAGTTGTAAGTATAAGGAAGGAACTTGAAAAAGAAAAAAGTCTAAACATTATATTTTCTAAAGGATATAAGACCTTAGAAGAAATCTTCAAAGTAAAACAGTCTCTTATTATAAAAATGGGTCTTAGATACAATGGAGAATCATCAAAGACTGTAAAATCTTCTAAAACAGGTATAGGAAGCTATCTCAATGCAGTAAAAGGAAGCAGTCAACAAAATTCCAGCTCTCAGCAAAGGAGTAAGGGATCAAATGTTTCTCAAGTGAATCACCCTTATCATAATCAAAGGGAAAGCTACACAAGAAGGTACCACACTCCCAGAAACTTTTACTTTAATGGTCAATGCTTCACTTGTCATAATTTTGGTCATAAGGTTGCTCAGTGTGTTTCTTATAAAACTATCATGACTAGAGAAGCAAGAAAACAAAAGAATGAGATTGGGTTAAAGAAATACTCTTACAATACCTTCTCACCTCTTCAAGATGAATCTGAATGTTCCTTTTGCAATAACTTTGGGCATAGAGAAACTGAATGCAGAAGAAAAATACAATCTACTCTTCAGAATGAACAAAAAGCAACAACATCTAAGGTATGGAAAAAGAAAACCATAGAATCTGAGAATTGTGGTTTAGCTTTATATGCAGGAGATCAAGAAAATATGTGGTACATTGACAGTGGATGTTCAAAACATATGATAGGTGATAAAGAAAAGTTTATGTCCTTTAATGAAATAAAGAAAGAAAATAATGTAACATTTGGAAATAATTCACCTGTTGCTATCAAAGGAAAAGGAATTGTTTTGTTGAAAGAAAAGGTTAAAACTAGAAATTTTTTGTTTGTTGATGGATTAAAACATAACTTATTGAGTGTTAGTCAGATGTGTGATCAAGGGCATGAGATGGTTTTCAGATCAAAGAATTGTGTGGTACAAAATCTCGATACAGGTAAAATCATAATAAAGGGAACAAGAACTCCATGTAATGTCTATGTCTTGGAAGGCAATTTAGAACATTGAAAGAGTGTGGAATGACCTGTTAAAGAGTTTTGAGAACCCAATTTTTCGGACTACAAAGTGGGTCCATCATTAGGGGAACGCTTCTTATCTTGAGAAGATATCATATAAAAGAGCTAATGATTTATATGTGTTTAGGTGAATAATCTTTTTGTGAAGCTTAGTCATCGTAAATATTAATATGTCAGTTTTGTTAATTAATTAACACTGTAAACGTGTGTAGTTATTATTAATAATGATTTATTTTTTTTAATGAATGTACTTAATTTTAAATATCATAAAAAGTATGTTATAGTAATAAGGATTAATTAATAATTTAGGATTTTTTTTTTTTTTTAATGAATGTACTTAATTGTAATTATCATACAAAGTATGTTGTAATGAATCAATGATGATTGTATTTTTTTTTAATCTAATGATTTAAGTTAGCTTGTATAGTTTTAATGAGAGATGATGTTGTGATGCAGGAGCATATAGCTCATCAATGTCATTATGTTCTAGTTAACTTAGGGGGTCTTGTGTTTTCAAGTTGGATTCCTATGTATGTAATTATTAATGTTTTGAGTGATTAGAATAGGAATTAATTAGATATTGTGAGGATATTTGTAAATGCTCTCGAATGTAGGAGAACATGAGTGATGATGAGTGATGACGAGAGAGTTGGAAATCAATTATAAGTCTTAGACTAGAAAGTGGTGTCATGATTCGTGGAACTAGAGAGGATTCTTAGGGATTACTGGAGTTAAAAGTGGACTTAGAGGATATTCAGGATTTAGTTCAGCAGATTAAGGATCTGAACCAGAATTGGTTAAACAGAACCTTTTGTATAAATGTAAGCCTAAAAGGCATAGTAGTGAGGTAGAGAGTCATTCAGTCAGTCAGGAGTCAAAGAGTTAGTCATTTAGGCCTACGGGCAAGAAAGGAAAGGCCATTGATATTGAAAATCAGGCCGAGGAAGAAATTCTTGTGTAAATGGTTGTTTATTAATACAGATAACTCGATTCTAAGTTTGTGTGATGTGTATTTGAATTATAATTTATGTGTGAACTTGAGTAATTCTGTGTAATGTAGGTTGCAGGTGTGCAGAATCAAAGAAGAAGTGCAGAGAGGAGTGTTATGGTTTTACACACAGACAGTATTGGAGAAAGCCTTTAATGTTACAACGAAGGTGAAGGAAGCATAAAGGTGCGAGCGGAGATCGAGATCAGAACAAGTGAAGATCGTGAGGCAAAGACAAATACACAGGCAGAAAGCTAAATGGGCAATTACACATTAAGAACCAAAAGAACGTAATAGTGTTCAGGAACCGTTGGATCCATCAGATCAACGGACGAGATTGTGTGCGATAGACAGATAATATTAAGTCACACGAAATAAAGTCAAGAAGATGAATGGCAGAGATTAACACCATGTGTTAGTAGAAGGACGGAGTGGTATTCACAAGGGGTAAGCAGTTTCTTGTGCGCCCTAAAGGTGGTAAGCGGTCTTTCAAAATTTCACGTGATTACCTTTAGCGGCTGACACATAGCAAACGATGGAGAGAGAAAACCACTTTTCTCGCGTGCTTCCAATCTGATATCGGTCGTGCAAATATATGTGCAAGATTGCGCGATAATCGTTGGATCAAGTGGGATTGATCAACGATGGAGATCAGCCAAGCTGGTTGGCGAGCGGGTGATGTGACAATCGTTGGATTGGGCGGAGTAGATCAATGGTAGAGATCATCCGGGTTAGTTGATGATCGGGTGACGCGATAACCGTCGGATCGAGGAATGAGATCAATGGCGGAGATTTAATGCACTAAGGAGAGCATCAAAGTATGTGCAAAGGTTTGTGGAATGAAGAAAAGGTAAAGTTTTAAGCATGGTTATGAAATATTTATATTATATGGGAATTATAATAGAAATAAGCGGGATTAATGTATTATGGGTTAAGTTTGGGGTTTAACCAAAGTCTAAAGACCATGGTATAGTTGACATGCGCGATTAATAAAATCAATCGAAGGTTTGAGTTATAAGGATTAAGAGAGAATCGAATATATTTCCACATAAAGACTTAAACTTTGATAAAGTGGGTTTCCACCATAGATATTGGTTTTTATCTTGGGACACACATAGTGTGACATGCAATCTTAATTTGAATACTATGGGTATATGCGGCTTAGGCTGCATCATATTGGGATAGTTGCAGCTTAGGCTGGCGTCATTTGGTATCAGAGCAGAACAAGGAAATTCTGCGTGTAAGAATTCTTTGAGAAAACTTAGAACATAGTCATATTTTGAAGGTATGTATGCAGGCAAGAGGAGATCAGATTTTAAATCTGACAAACAGTAAGCACACAGAGATAAAGTGTAGCAGAATTTGCAGATGCAAAGAAACAGATAACAATCCATTCAAAGTGCAGGTGAATGGTATAACAAGATCATGCAAAGGTCTTGAAGGTAGCGACATAAGAAGGTGAGAATATTGCACCAACCTAGAGCAAGGAGTGCTCATATGGTTCCAGAGGAGAGAACTAGAGAGATGCCAAAAGATAGCTCAGAGGAGCGAATCTTCGTGAGGCATGTGTAGCAATAAGGAGACTTGTTACTGCAAAGGTTTTTTTGCAGCTCACGGAAAGATCATAAAGGCAATTCCACAGAGGATGTGGGTAGAATTTCTAAGGGATGAAGGAAGTTGGTAAGAGTTTCTAAGTGAAAGAAGAGGTGGCCAAAACCTAGTATTTCATTGTGATTGAAATACAAGAGGACAGTTGTGTTCTTAAAAGGTGTAAATGAGTTGAAGCCTAGAAGGAGGAGAGAGAAGTGCTCAAAGAGGTTTGAGAGAATAGAGAACTAAGTGCTTGCCAAAAGACCAAGTACAGAGGAAAGCTTGGTGAGGTAAGTGGCAGCAATGAGGACTTGTTGTTGCAGAGGCTTTAGTACAACTCATAGTAAGTGAGTGAGGAACTCATGAAGATAAAGAAGAAGATGACTACTGATAGTCATAACAGAGGTAACAGAGGTTCTGAGGAAGACCATATAGAAGAAAAGTGAAGAAGGAGGATGCCAAGGCAAATGGCAAGAGGATGAGTCAAGAGGAGCTTGACAAGGAGATTGCAAAGTTAAAAGAACAACTCAATGTATTAAGGATGCTACTAGAGGAAAACCAAAGACAAGGTTGGGTCTTGAGGAAAAAGGCAGTGAAGTTGTCAGACCAGGCAGTAACTCCTCAAAACAATACAATTCATATTATTCCTTTAGGTTGGTCTTTATTATATACATGAGGGAGACTGTTCACTTCATCTCCCGATGACAGTTCATATCTCTTATTATTTATTTACATTGATTATATTTATTCACCCAATCTTGATGCTTAGGTGTCAACATTCCCCCCCTTAATCTGAAGGGATGTTGGTGAGTCCAAGCATCATTCTGAATCATTCAAGCTTTTCTCTTCCAAGTGCTTTGGTGAAGATGTCGGCAATTTGCTCATTAGTGGAACAATGATGGAGATGGATTGTTTTGGCCTCAACATGATGTCGAATGAAATGATATTTGGTATTGATGTGCTTCATTCGATCATGGAACTTTGGGTTCTTGGCCAACTTTATTGCAGAGGTATTGTCAATCATGAGTGGAGCTGATTGTACTTGTTTTACCTGCAAATCTTCAAGAATTTTCCTGAGCCACACAATTTCTTTTGTTGCTTCAGCTGTTGCCACGTATTCTTCTTATGTTGTGGAATCTGTTGGAACTGATTGTTTGCGTGATCTCCAGGAGATAGCTCCTGATCCAAGACCCATAGCATATCCTGAAGTAGATACCCCAGTTTCTTTGTCTCCATCGAAGTCTGAATCAGAGTATCCAATCAAACTGAAGTCATCCACCTGTGTATACTTGATTCCAAAGTCTTGAGTTCCCTTCAAGTATCTTAGAACTCTTTTTGCAACAGACCAATGTCCCTCACAAGGTTTTTGCATAAACCTGGAGAGGATTCCAACAGCAAACAAAATGTCTGGTCTGGTAGTACTTAGGTAGTTGAGACTTCCTACAAGCTGTCTATACTTTGTTGCATCCTCAAATTCATTTCCATCAATAGATGTGAGCTTTAAGTTTTGTTCCATTGGAGTAGTAAGAGGATTGCATTCTGTCATGCCAAACCTATTCAACAGATCTCCAATGTATTTCTTTTGAGAAAGAAATATGGACTTCGGATGTTGGGTTACTTCAATACCAAGATAGTAATGAACATAGCCCAAATTAGTCATTTCAAAACTTTTCCCCAATTCCTCCTTTATGGATTCAATTTAGCTTTCATTATTTCATGTCATCAAAAGATCATCTAACTATTTTGCCAACTTTCTTGACAAATAAAGTTGCATCATCAAGATCATAATGTTTGAAATTGAGTTTTAGAAGATGCCCAGTTACTTTTTCATACTAGGCTCGCGGTGCTTGTTTGAGGCCATACAAGGACTTCACAAGTTTGCATACTTTATGTTCATGTCCTTTCATAGCAATCCTTCAGGATGGGACATAAAAACGTTCTCTTTTAGATCTCCATTCAAGAAATCAATTTTTACATCCATTTGATGGACTTTCCAACCGTTCTGAGCTGCTAGGGCAAAGAGTGTCTGGATGGTAGCCCATTTTGCTGTGGGGGAAAAATTCTCCTCATAATCAACCCCTTCCTTCTATGAAAAACCTTTTTCCACAAGCCTAGCTTTGTGCTTGTCAAGTTACCCATCAGCTTTATACTTGTTCTTGTAGACCCACTTGAAGCCAATTGGTTTGGTTCCTAATGGAGGATCAACCAGCTTCCAAGTGTCGTTCTTTATGAGGGCATCATACTCCTTTTGCATCGCTTCTTTCCATTCATCATGAGAAGAATCTTCTTTGAAGGAAGTTGGTTCAAAATCTGTAGACAAGTTCAATTCACAATCATAAGAAACATCCAAATCAACAGGTGAATTAGAGTAATCTACATCACCTCCATTTTTCTAGTTTGAATTTCTAGTTCCTATCTTTACAACCTCATCAGGATGAACACTTTCAAGTGTCTTTGTCAGCCACTTTGGGGGACCTTTCTCAGGTGGTCCAGGCTGCTCTGTTGATTGAGTTGGGACTGAATCAAGATTGAGTCTCCCAATTCTATCAATCACATCACCTAAAGCATCATCCATTGTTGGAGTTTCATGCGGGGGAGAGAGTTCTTCAAAAGAAGATTCCAAATGTTGATCTATTATAGGAATCCCCCCTTCAAGATGTGGAATCTGATTATCAAATTCTTGAAATTATTTTGCACTTGCGAATCTATCCAAGCGATCAAGTTACCGCTCAACAACATTGTCAGTTTTGGATGATTTAAGAAAAATTACATCTCTAGATACAACAAACTTTTTATTGACTTCATCATAGAGACGGTATGCTTTGGAGGTGTTTGAATACCCCAGGAAGATACACTTACGACTTCTTGCACCAAGTTTTTTTCTATGTACCTTTGGTATCAAGGAATAACAGGTGGAACCAAAGACCCTGAGATGCTTTACCGAAGGAACATGTCCATACCACATTTCATATGGAGTCTTGTTTCTAATAGCATTAGATGGACATCTATTCTTTATATATGCATCACATATAATAGCATCAGCCCAAAACATTATCTTTACATTTTTTAAGAAGAGCATGGAGCGTACCATATTTAAGATTGTCCTATTCATTCTTTTAGCTACACCATTCTGTTGGGGATTATAAGGTACAATTGTTTGATGTTTGATCCCATATTAGTGAAGATAGTTTTCAAATTCATTTGATGTGTATTATTTTCCATTATCAGTGTGAATGGACCCAATATGACATTATGCATCATTTTCAATCCATTTATGAAAGTTCTTGAATGTTTGAAAAACATCAGATTTGTTCTTCAATAAATAAACCCAACACAATCTGGTGTAGTCATCAATAAATGTCATCATATTTTTATTTCCATTTGCAAAAGGAACAGGCATTGGACCACATAAATATAAATGAATGAGTTCAAATTTTCTATGTTCTCTTGAATGTGAATCATGAAAAGACTGTTTGCTATGCTTTCCTAGAATGCAAGCATCACATTGCTTAAATTTCCTAGGAATTGTAGGCAAACCAGCAACACCATTTTTCTTCAACAAGCGGAGGTTGTCATAGTTCAAATGTACAAATCTAGCATGCCATAATAAACTTTAAGGAAGTGTACCTTCTTCATAATTGAGAATTGTATGAGAAATTTTGTGCACGAGCAGAGGTACCTTGCAGCTTGAGAAGCCTTTCTTCTTCTATTCCCCTCATGAGAAGTGAGTAGTCAGATGCTTTTCTCACCTCAAGCTTGCCATCAAACATATGAATGGAGTGACCTTGCTGGTGGATGTGGACCAAGGATAGCAAGTTTTTCTTGAGTTGTGGGAGATATAGAACATGATGCAGAAGAAAGTCTGGAAGAATAGGCAATTTAAGCCTGATTGTGCCAAGCCCTGATGGCTTGATTTTTTATTGGTCTGCAAAGTATACTGCTCCATCAACATTGTCAGTAAATTCTTCAAAAAAATCTTTTCTATGAGTCATGTGGAAAGATGCTCCTGAATCAAGCAACCAATCATTTTTCCAAGAAGCAAGTGAGGCATTAAATAAATCTTCATTTACTCCAATATTACATTGTGCCACAACATAGTGAGCGAATTCAGGTGCTTTACCTTTGTCTATATCATCAGTTTTACCTTTTGGTTGATTTCTTTGCTGCTCAATTTTGTCCCAAGGTAACTTTCATGTAGAGGCATCATGTGATCCATTTCTTTTGCAGCGTATGCAGTGCAAATCTGCCTTTTCTCCTTGAGAGTGTCTGCCCCCCTGCCTCTGAAATATCTTCCTCTTCCTCTTTGACCACCTCTTCCTCTTGAAGAATCTTGAGTAGGATGCTTTTCTTTATGAGCAAGGCACACAGCCTCTTCAGAAGATTCAGGGGCTATCTTCTTTCCAAAAGCTTTCTCTCTTTCAGCAATTTTTTTCACAAGAGAGTCAAAGGTAATGTCTTTAAGATTTCCATTTGCTTGCAATGACTCAAGATAATTGGAGTAAGTAGGATAAAGTGCCTTGAGAAAAGCGATAAGAGGAATATCCAAATCAATTTTAGTGGCTTGGATATCATGCATTATAGACTTTACTTCGGATGCAAGAGCAAGAGGATCATTATTTTGCAATTCAAGAGTGAAGAGTTTAATCATGAGTTGAACAACTTCAAGTGCAGAATGTGAGTCATAGAGTTCTTTCAGCTTTTGTAAGGCTTCGAAAGCAGTTGAAAATGGCGTAATATGGCAACTCACCTCTTCACTTACAGATGTTGCAATTAATGCATAGGCTTTGTTGTTCTTGTTTTCCCAAATGGCGAGCTCTTTGTCTGATGTAGGTTGTTCTGGCTGTTTGTCTCCGTCTCCAATGCACACTCCTTTCCACAACTCATTGAAAATGAGGGTGTGTTTTATCATCTGGGACCACTCAGGATAGTTCTCTTTGCCAGTGAAAACTATTCCCACAATTGATATGATTGAATGCATACTGTAACAAAAACTTCTGCTGCAAAATTTTACTCTTAATGGGAAAAAAATATAATTCTAATATGACTGGACAGCAAATTCAACTGGACAACAAATGTCAATACCCAAGACTGTAAATACACCAAGACTGTGTATTAAGGCAACGTAAATACAACAGACTTCATACGTTCTTGAAAAACCAAAGCATATAATTTAAATGGGCTCTTCCCACTTGTTGGATAGGTAAATCCCCTCTGCAGACAGAGGCGATCCCACTAGCCTAAAACAGAACTAGCCACAATCAATTCACGCTGCCACGCAAGTTCCTAGTTGTATATTAAAGGTGAATTAAGAAGACCAACCTGGAATCCAACGCTATAGTCGAAGCAGAGTTGGTATTCCCGCTCCCTCGCTCGGGCAGGTCACAATCCTTGCGATCCTTGCAAACGGACACCTGCACATGCAAAGGAAGAAACAAATACAAGCATAAAATCCACCAAGGCACAACTATATTTCAGTCAGAAAGGAAATAAATCAAACATCACTATAATAGACAATGAGATTGGAACTATAATAGCAGTCGTTCATTAATGAATAATAGACAGGAAAAGTTACAACCAAGGTTCTGACGTTGAACCTCTCCTCTGGCTGGGCGAGCAACTATATGTGTCTTGCAATGTACCTCCTCTCTGGCAGCATAACCTCTCTATGCTTCACTATCACTCACGATAAGCGTAATCACAACTAGCATTCCTCCAAAAACTCTGCTTGTCTAATGCATGAGGACAGATATTTATAGATGGAGAAGGGAGAAAGATTCGATGAACCAGGACACCCATTGTGGATTGGCATTATCTCTGAAAAGCCACTGTGGATAGATGTCAAGGATAGATGATGACTCTCGACCTCTATCAGATGGATTTTTCCCTCAAAAGACTTCGTGATCTGAAGGGAAAAAACAGACGGGCGTGCGTTTAGCAAAAATCATTACCAAACTGAGCTGGCGCGGGTATTATTCTATGACAGAGCGCCAATGGTCGCGCCCCCTTTTGAGGATCTCAGTGATTGGCGCGGGTAAGATACTTGTGTACCTGCGCCAATGGAAAAAGAGTACTTTTCAGGGAGAATTTGCAGAAGGTGTCTTCAAGGAACATGAAGTACATACTCAGGGGAACATAATGCAAGTGTTTTTGGGTTATGTCACTGTTCACAGGTCCCGAAATTCGTCCTCCAATGTACGGGAACGGGGCGATAGGGACGGTGACCAATGGTGACAAATTACTGTGTAACAGATGCCCCCTAAAGCATGAAGTCCGAGAAGGAAAGAGAGGGGTGAAATGCTTTACAAGAACACACAAGAACACATATAGTTGCTGCCAAGGATCTGCCTTGAGAGACATGACTGATAGTTCAATTACATGATGTACGTGGTATGGTCGCAGCAATCCATAAGAGAGTACATAAATAATCTAGATCCATAGTATGGACGCAGCCATCTGGTTAGGATCAATGAATTGACTCAGGTATGGTCGCAGCCATACAGTGAATGAGTCATGTATCAAGAATCACGCCTGGATTACAACAGACACAATCCAGGGTCTTGCGCTCCATCTCGACCCGAACAAGAGTACAAGTTCAAGCATGCGAATATATGAGCTGAAGTCGAACATGCATGAACATCGTCTGATTACCAGTCAATAGTGGAAACTGTTAACAGACGCGAGAGGTACCACCAATAATGACAATGGCCCTCAAGGTACTATAGGTACAATCTACGGCGTGTGAATTAATGAGCTGGCGTCGAACACCCGTAGAATCATTCGATCGGAGGCCAATGATGAAAACCTCATGTAGAACAAGAAGAACCTGCCATTGAGGCATGCAGGCTCCAAGGCACCCGAAGGGAGTCTCTAGATCAGCTTCCTGGATAATGAGCTGAAGTCGACAGGAAGTGACCTTGATCGAAGGTGGGCCATAACATTTCCCACATCATCGACACGAGACAGAGAGATAATGTTGTGAATCAAGATTGTATGAGCTATCAAAGGGAGGTTGTTTCTTTGCAGAGGTCAACTTCTCTTGAACATATTGGCGGCACATTAATGGAATTGGCAGTATTTGACATTAATGTATCAAAGGTCATGATGACGAGGCAATGAGTAGATGAGAGGTCAAATAGGGTACCCAAGTCCATGGAAGCAAGTGAAAAATATGAGATGAGATATCCCCACCCTGGACACGAAAGCAGAAAAGTGCCATGTTCAAGAGCGACATACTGCCGACACGATAATAATTATGGTTCCAAAATTTTCTTTTCCCACACCATTTCTGGCGAGTACCCCAGTTATTTTTAACAAGCTTGATGGGGATAACATATGCTTGTGGTGTGTCATTTCGACAAAATCCGATGTCATCAGGTTTTAACGAGTCTGACAAAGGAAGAACTCGGCGTCTTTTCATGTTTAGAGAGTTTGAAAAGACAACAGAAAAGGAAACTCCAAGGGTGTCCTTTTTCGTAAAGTTGTGTCTCTCGGGCCGGAAAAAGTATAAAATAATGCCCGAAAGAACTGCCCGATCATTACGATCGAGGAGTACTTTTCATAAATAGTGATTCCGACCTGAAAAAGTAAAAAAGTGGTTGAAATCACGTCGTTTCATGACCATTAACGAGTTTGAAACGACAAAACCCGGTAATTTTTTTTATGTTTTAACGGTCGATAAAAAGAACTTAAAACGACCGCCCCTTATTAACGTTTAACGAGTCAAGAGGAGTAACTCGGCAATCTTTTCTTCTTTAAATGGTCAGAAGAAGAGCTAAAAGCATACCTCCATTTTTATTCTCTTTAACGAGTCAAAAGGAAAAATACTCTGCAATCTTTTCATATTTTACGAGTCTGAAAAGAGCTTAAAGGAGACTCGTCCTAGAGGAACGAGTGGTATAAAGAGTAGCAACTAGTTCCGGTAATGGTGGAACTGCTCAAAACATGTAATGGTCAAGAAGCTGGCTAATAAAACCACTCATCGCTGCGGTTCTTCGGGAAAGGATAAACAACCAAGTGAAAGCATATGGTCGGCCGAAGAGATGGTGGCGATGGAATGAAACAACCAAGGCTCATCTAGCAGAATTTAGCAAATAAAAGGCAATCACGGGATGTGAATCAGGTATGGGTTCATTTTTACACAAGCTTGAACCATAGAGAACTTTGCTTGGATTCAGTTTCATGTTTACACAATCTTGAAACGAAAAACTATGCTTGCTATAAATTTGCATGCCCCCAGCATGATAATGCAAATCGAGGTACATGCCCCCCAAGCTTCATGGCATTCACGGAGTGGATGGAATGAAGGTTCACTTGGAAAGACTCGATTTTGAAAAGGAGGATGCATGCCCCCCGGGCTTTAGTCACGCGCCCGGGTCAGCTGCCGTCATCAGGATGACGGACTGGATGTTGAGGCATTTCCTGTGGAAATAAGACCATTTAGGAATGGTAGATGACTATATGTGAAGTGTGAACCGGGAAATGAAAGTTGGTCTACGATCTTGATCGTCCTTCCTTCGTGCGGAAAACACATCACTCTGAAGAGTGAGGACACAATTGCGCGTATGCGATAAATATAGTCTCGCCCAAGGAGTAAATTGTAATCTAACGGACCTTGGACTACCATGACGCCCATTTGAACGGTCTTCCCTTCTAATGTGATAGGTACATTGGGAAGAATTCCTAAAGGTCGAATGGTTTCTCGATGAAAACCTGTAAGGTTTCTCATCTCACGCAGAAGCAGTGGCGAACCAATTGCTTCCCAAGCTGTTGAAGAAAGGATGCTCACAGGAGATCCCTCATCAATAATGGTACCGGCCATAACCATTCGGTAGACTTGAACTATAATTCGAAATGGTATGGAAGCTGGTAACCGGGGATTGCCTAGTTGATCCCAATTGAAGGAAACAACTAGGTTGCTTGGAGGTGGGACCGGATAAACGGCCGGATATGACTCTGATGAATTTCCTTCCTGCTGCGAAGGAATGAGAGGGATGCTCACTTGATCATAAGAGTCTGTGTTTATGAATAGAATTTGGACGGTGTGGTCTTCATTCTTTATAGTGATAATATCATTTGAGGATGGAACTTCTGAAGGCAAAACCGGGTCAACTGTCATCTGGACCTTTTGAAAGACCGGGTCAACTGTCATCTGGACCTTTGGACTTTCGTCTGGTTTGGATTCAGATGGTTCATCCTTGATGATAAACACTCCCGGAACAAAGTGGTGCATAGATGATGAACGTAAATCAACACTCTTTCCGACCAGGGACTGGTCTGGAACAGGCTGAGCACAGCCAGGTTCGGGAAGAGAAGGCTGGACAAGAGAGGAATCTTGGTTGATTTCTTTGTCAGCAGGGGAATGTTCTGCAATTGCAGAAAGACGTTGATAACCAGTAGGAAGTTGGGTTGAGGGAGCTGTAAGACTTTTCAATACAATAGAGGCTCTATCCATGAATGGGCAAAGGTGAAGGGGATGATTGCCGTCACAAAGTTTACAAGGGATTCAAACCTTCTCTTTTCCCTTACCATTTCCAGGTGATAAGGTAACATCGCCATGATCTACAGAGGACGATGCAGGGCGGTCCGGATCATGAGACCATACCTCTAAAACCCTGGGAATGCCAGGACAATCGCGGAGAAGGTGGTCTTCCTTGCACAACTTACAAGGAAATTTGACCTTCCGCGGAGGAGCACAAGGTGGCTCGACTTGGGTTATACCTGTAACCTCTGGTTTAGGAGTTTTCTTCTTCTTTGTCTTCTTCTTCTTCTTCTTAGCCACCTGGTTATTTGAATCCAGAGTTTCACCAGGCGAAGTAGAAGATGAGGACGCAGCAATAGGCGAAGAAGGGAAAGGGTCCACCTTGGAATCAGCATGACGTTGTTCGGGTGGAGGAGGTGGTGGTGGAGCAGAAGTTATCACACTCGAGACCACCGAGTTTGAAAACAACCATACGGGCAAACCGATGGTTAACCCAGGCAAAGACAAAGTTGCGATATACTGAACACCGACATTTCCAACAGCAGGAAATGGACGAGGGTTTCCATCAGGGGGAACACCTTGGCCGGTGGGCTCAGGGAAGGATGCCATTGAACGAGAAATAATCCTACTCAAGCTAACGCAAACAAAATCTAATTGGGTAGATGTTATCGTAGCCAGATAAATTTTAGGACGCAAAGACACAACTTGACCTTTTCATGTTTTAAGAGTCGAGAAAAGGACAAAAGATGACTCTAGTCTCCTTCGAATATTTAATGAGCACGAAGTGACAAGACGCTCACAGGCACCTTTTCTTTTAGGGAGTCCGAAAAGGATCAAAAGTGACTGCTCTGGAAAACTAGGCAAGAGGTTTACCAAACAATCTGTAAAACTGCTTATACACCTCGGCAATCAGATGAAAACCAAGGACTTCCCGTACTGCAGTCAATCTTCCCGAATGTTGTGTTCAGTGCATTACGGCTTGTAAGGCGGCAGACTCGGCTTCCTATGGATAAAGGATGATAGCCTAGTGGGGTCTCCCGTATATACGCGACGGTACATGGGAGCTCAGTCTGTATTGGCACCTATCGTTTCACCGTGGAGGAATCACCCAACCACTCGACGATAATCTACCAGGTTTAAAGACGCCGGAACACGTCTCTAACCTAGACCTCTAGAATGTTTGCATTAGGTTCCAATGCGTTGTTATGTTCATTGAGTTTATTTTAAAGTTTATCTTCAATTACGTTTCAATTTTTTGGTCCTACCGTATGTGATACCTCAAAAGCTTCTTAGATGCAAACTACATGCCAAAACTATACCATTTCATTCGATGAATTCTATCTACAGGAGGGTTGAGATCTTTACACAAACGAAATGATCACTCAGCAAACAACAAAGATCCTGATGCAGCTAATAACAAGAAATGAAAATTTTTTCTTTTTCTTTTTAATAGCAACAAATAACAATAAACGCTAACTAATATGATGCAAAAGATCTTTTGTTTTTCTTTCCTTTAAGATGGCATGATGCATTTAAACAAATCTTAAGAGATATTCACAAGTATAAACAAACCAAGTTCACTTGATGAAATGGAACCAATTCTGAAACACCAAGATGAACTATCCAAGCAAGGAGAAACACAAAGACTTTCAATGAACCATGTAATCTAAGTTCAAATGAAGTCGAGCAAAATCCAGAGAAGCTAGAAGTGAATCACCCAAAGCATAGAAGACCAAGCTTTAACAATCACTAGATAGGTGCGGAACACAACCAACAAGTTGACTGGAAAATCAAAAGACCGAAACTTCCCACAGAAGGCTAGACATGCGAAGCCACTAGATGTTCTAGGGCTGAGACGAAAATCAATAGAAATAAGCAAACAACTGAAGGATAAAGGCCAAAACCAGTCAAACAGAGGTTCAACACACTTCCAGAGGCTGTAAAAGATATAAAAAGATAAAAATCTGAGTTGAAAGAGCTTCCAACCAACACACGGGCAAAATTCACAGGGCTGGCGCGACTGTCAGCCTGCAACTTGCGCTACCAAAAGATTGGCGCGGGTTGCTGTTGGGCAACATACGCCAACTGGCGCGACTGTCAGAATAAAAACCGCGCCAACAAAGCTTGCCGGCTTAAAAAATAAATAACACGACCCCAGGTCAGGCTGACAGTGTTCAAATGGACCAAACAGCAAAGAACAATCTCAAAACTGACCCAGAAAGCTCATCCACTCAAGCAAGCAAGAGAAAATGAACATGCAAGAAAAATTCCAAATAGCTTCTCCCTAGTGGAGTCGCCAAATTGTTGGATAGGTAAATCCCCTCTGCAGACAGAGGCGATCCCACTGGCCTAAAACAGAACTAGCCACAATCAATTCACGCTGCCACGCAAGTTCCTAGTTGTATATTAAAGGTGAATTAAGAAGACCAACCTGGAATCCAACGCTATAGTCGAAGCAGAGTTGGTATTCCCGCTCCCTCGCTCCGGCAGGTCACAATCCTTGCGATCCTTGCAAACGGACACCTACACATGCAAAGGAAGAAACAAATACAAGCATAAAATCCACCAAGGCACAACTATATTTCAGTCAGAAAGGAAATAAATCAAACATCACTATAATAGACAATGAGATTGGAACTATAATAGCAGTCGTTCATTAATGAATAATAGACAGGAAAAGTTACAACCAAGGTTCTGACGTTGAACCTCTCCTCTGGCTGGGCGAGCAACTATATGTGTCTTGCAATGTACCTCCTCTCTGGCAGCATAACCTCTCTATGCTTCACTATCACTCACGATAAGCGTAATCACAACTAGCATTCCTCCAAAAACTCTGCTTGTCTAATGCATGAGGACAGATATTTATAGATGGATAAGGGAGAAAGATTCGATGAACCAGGACACCCATTGTGGATTGGCATTATCTCTGAAAAGCCACTGTGGATAGATGTCAAGGATAGATGATGACTCTCGACCTCTATCAAATGGATTTTTCCCTCAAAAGACTTCGTGATCTGAAGGGAAAAAATAGACGGGCGTGCGTTTAGCAAAAATCATTACCAAACTGGGCTGGCGCGGGTGTTGTTCTGTGACAGAGCGCCAATGGTCGCGCCCCCTTTTGAGGATCTCAGTGATTGGCGCGGGTAATATACTTGTGGACCTGCGGCAATGGAAAAAGAGTACTTTTCAGGGAGAATTTGCAGAAGGTGTCTTCAGGGAACATGAATTACATACTCAGGGGAACATAATGCAAGTGTTTTTGGGTTATGTCACTGTTCACAGGTCCCGAAATTCGTCCTCCAATGTACGGGAACGGGGCGATAGGGACGGTGACCAATGGTGACAAATTACTGTGTAACACCACTTATTCAATGCCAACGCAAATATGGAGAGCATCATTTTTTGTTTTTTTTTTTTTTTTTTTTTTTTTTAAATAGGTTTCCAACACATAATATAAAGCACCACAATCATATTGCAGCACCTCACCATATGTATCGACCTTTTTTGGTAATACATACTATTCAAAATATATATCGGCTCCTTTTTTTTTAATTCATTGATCACCCAATGCAGCCCTTCAAAAAAATTTCAACACACAACGGTGACATGTCTGCTGCAGAGTTCGATTTCAACCATTTGATTTCATATCATATGGCCTTTGAAAAAGGGCTCAACTCGCATACACATCATAGGACAGCATTGAACTTTCCACGCTTTACAGTAAGATTACAATCTTCAAAAAAATGAGGATTACACCTACTAGATAGTAGTATTATCCTTCAATGGAGCAACAGATTACATAGGCAGCATTATAGTTCTCCAGCGCAACAACATATTACACGGACAACCTCCAGCGCACAAACCTTCAACGAGAATCATTCATCGGATGACCTTCAACAGAGTCTACGACATATGTGATTTAACTCGTAAACAAATCCAATACAAAGGATTCAATACAATGCACCAGAACTGTATGCATTCAACAGACACCATTGTATGGAACTCTTTGTATTCCTTGTGTAGAGTATAGAGAGACTACACATAAAGTATGAGTCAATGCATGCAGAGCGACACTCCAAGTTTCGCAGAGGAACAAAGGACAAAGCAGGGAGCAGAAAAATAACAGTCGTTACAAGGATAAAATGGAGGCCAGCAGCGTTCCAACCATTCACTGCACCCATTCAATGCTCCATAATCTTTCACGCAGATATGGAGGCCAGCAGCGTGGAGAGAGCAGTGTATGGACTATGTCAGAGGAGCGTGGGAGGTTACAAAAATTGGAAGAAGAATGCAGGACAAACTGACAAATTTCTGAAGAAATAATAGAAGGGAGTTACAATGGCAGACTGCAATGCCAAAAATGGAGCTGGCTCTGATACCATGTCAGACCAGGCAGTAACTCCTCAAAACAATTCAATTCATATTATTCCTTTAGGTTGGTCTTTATTATATACATGAAGGAGACTGTTCACTTCATCTCCCGATGACTGTTCATATCTCTTATTATTTATTTACATTGATTATATTTATTCACCCAATCCTGATGATTAGGTGTCAACAGAAGTGGTATAAGTTACAGAAAAGGCTACAGTAGAGGAAAGTGAAGTGGCTAATGGAAAAACTCAGAGAAGCTGAGTTGGAAATGGAAGTTTCCATTTGTGAAGCAGAACAGAGTGAAGTTTTGGGAAAAGGTGAAGACTGGAGATCTGTGGAAGATCTTATGAATTATTACGAGAATTCAAGATAGCAAGGAGATGTGATGACTAAAGCATCAAGTGGGACCACAAGGTCTTATGTTTTTAAAACTGATAATGTGTGTATGATTGAAGATATCTTCAGGATGGATGAAGATCTTGAAGTAAAAGGTGATAAAGAAAATTTCTCAAGAAGAGGAATAATTTGGTTGGTTACAGCAAGAAGAGTCTATGGATGAGTTACTTAATGAGAGAAGATAGTGATTTAAAGTTGTCATAGAGGTGGAAGATCAGGATCTTATTCTGATGAAGAACGAAGGAATATTGTCTCAAAGAGGTAATCTAATGAATTTGATTAATGTTATTGATGAAGAACAAATTCAGGAGAATATTAATGTAGTTGATGGGGCAAGGATAGCTCTTGAAAAAGGCTTACCAAAGATAGCAAGGCAAAATGTATTGAAGAAGAAGGACATCTACTGAAAGATGTTAAGAAAGAAGAAGAATATGCAAAAGATTTAGCAAGGGGAGAAAGGACATCTTATGATTGGTCAATAACAAAGGAAGGTATGGAAATTTGTGTGAAATTTCCAAATTCTACTCCAATTGAAATTATTGAGTTATATAGAAAATTAGACTTTCAATGGAGGGAGATGGAAAAGAAGAGGATGTATACTCGGGATAAATTACTGAAAAAGGAAGACAAATAAATTTTCATGAATGACAATCATAAGGAAAAGGGGATGGTAATAAAATTTCAGCAAATTGGCATTACAGAAGGAGGAGTTCATTATTGTGAACTAGAACAGAGAGATATCATTGAAACAGATGATATGACAGAGAGTCTAAATCAACATATTGAGGTGTTGACAAAGGAATTGAAGGAAAACTCAAAGAAGCATACTGAGATGTTACCAAAGAAGGAAAAGGTAACGAGGCCTTATATTTTTAATTCTGATAATTGTTTTATGATTACAGGATTTGATGAAAATGAGACAGACATGTTTCAAGTTGAAGAGTCAGTTTTAGAATTGAAGAAGACTGGAAGTTGCCAGGTCAAACATGCTGATGAGGAAAAAGAAAAGCATGAAGATATCATGCTTGAAGAAGTTAAACTGATTGTCAGAATCAATCAAGGAAACGAAGGACAATTATTGAGGGTTGTCAAGGAAGAGGAAAGAGAATATGCTGGAATTGATGAACAATATAGTGATGTGCTTGAGGGGAATCAAGTACAAAGGAAATTGGAGGACAATTTACTTTTTTAAAGTAAATTTACAAATATTGAACAGAGGTTGTTTGGAAAGCAACAAGAGGATAAGGATGAAAGGCGGTAGTAAGAATCCAACAACTTTGAAGAGAAGACAGCAAATAGCAGTTTGAAGATGAGTGGACAGAGTAAAACAACAAATGGAAAAGTAATTATCAGTCAAAAGATAAATTGGACATAGAGATTGAAAGAATAATAAGATTGATGATGAAGGTGCCTCAGAAAAAAAGCAACAGCAAGCAACAGCAAGAGAAAGACAACAGCAGACTATGAAAGCATAGCTAGTGGAGCAAAGAAACATAAAGTGTGGAAACCTGGATAACAACAACAAACCACGATAGCAACCGAAGACAAATTACAGAACAAAGTGTGGGATCCAGGAAGACAAAGGTCAGAAGCACATGATCAGGAGATCATGATTATTTTAACTTTGGGAGTCTGATGCAGGAGCATACAGCTCAGCAATTTCATTATGTTCCAGTTAACTTAGGTGGGTCTTGTGTTTTCAAGAAGTTGGATTACTATGTATGTAATTATTAATGTTTTGAGTGATTAGAATAGGAATTAATTAGATATTGTGAGGATATTTGTAAATTTTCTTGAATGTAGGAGAACATGAGTGATGATGAGTGATGACGAGAGAGTTGGAAATCAATTATAAGTCTTAGACTAGAAAGTGGTGTCATGATTTGTGGAACTAGAGAGGATTCTTAGGGATTACTGGAGTTAAAAGTGGACTTAGAGGATATTCAGGATTTAGTTCAGTAAATTAAGGATCTGAACTAGAATTGGTTAAACATAACCTTTTGTATAAATGTAAGCCTAAAAGGCATAGTAGTGAGGTAGAGAGTCAGTCAGTCAGTCAGGAGTCAAAGAGTCAGTCATTTAGGCCTACGGGCAGGAAAGGAAAGGCCACTGATATTGAAAATCAGGCCGAGGAAGAAATTCCTGTGTAAATGGTTGTTTATTAATACAGATAACTCGATTATGAGTTTGTGTGATGTGTATTTGAATTATAAGTTGTGTGTGAACTTGAGTAATTCTACATAATGTAGGTTGCAGGTGTGCAAAATCAGAGAAGAAGTGCAGAGAGGAGTGTTATGGTTTTACACAGATAGTATTGGAGAAAGCCTTTAATGTTACAGCGAAGGTGAAGGGATCATAAAGTCGTGTGAGGAGATTGAGATCACAACAAGTGAAGATCGTGAGGTGAACACAAATACACAGGCAAAAATCCGAATGGGTGATTACACATTAAGAACCAAAAGAACATAACAGTGTTCAGGAACCGTTGCATCCATCAGATCAACGGACGAGATTGTGTGTGATAGACGGATAAGATTAAGTCGCACGAAATAAATTCAAGAAGATGAATGGAGGAGATTAACACCACGTGTTAGTAGAAGGACAAAGTGGTATTCGCAAGGGGTAAGTAGTTTCTCGCGCACCCTAAAGGTGGTAAGCGGTCTTTCAAAATTTCATGTGATTACCTTTAGCGGCTGACATGTAGCAAACGATGGAGAGAGAAAACCACTTTTCTCACGTGCTTCCAATCTGATATCAGTCGTGCAAATATCTACACAAGATTGCACGATAACCGTTGGATCAAGTGGGATTGATCAATGGTGAAGATCAGCCACGCTGGTTGGCGATCGGGTGACGCGGCAGCGATTGGATTGGGTGAAGCAGATCAACGGTAGAGATCATCTGGGTTAGTTGATGATCGGGTGATGCGATAACCATCGAATTGAGGAACGAGATCGACGGCGAAGATTTAACATGCTAAGGAGAGCATCGATGTATGTGCAAAGGTTTGTGGAATGGCAGAAAGGTAAAGTTTTAAGCGTGGTTATGAAATATTTATATTATATGGGAATTATAGTAGAAATAAGCGGGATTAATGTATTATGGGTTAAGTTTGGGTTTTAACCAAAGTCTGAAGACCATGGTATGGTTGACATGCGCGGTTAATAAAATCAATCGAAGGGTTGAGTTATAAGGATTAAGAGAGAACCGAATATATTTCTGCTTAAAGATTTAAACTTTGATAAAGTGGGTTTCCACCATTGATATTGGTTTTTATCTTTGGACACACATAGTGTGACATGCAATCTTAATTTGCATATTGTGGGTATATGCGGCTTAGGCTACATCATATGGGGATAGTTGCAGCTTAGGCTAGCGTCATGTTGTAATTCATTATATATTTAGTATTTACAAGGTGTAAAATTTTGAATTATGTTATTGTTAGTTTATTGTAATTAAATGTTTATAAGGAACATTAATATTTAAGATGTGATTGTAAAGGGAGTAAAATATTTTTTATTGTGTTAATGTTAATTTATTGTACTTTAATGTTTATAAGGTGTGATAATATTTAGGATGTGATATAATTTAAATGTTGTGGGTATAATATATGTTTATTAATTATTAGATTATGTGTTTAGAAAGGAATCAATTCTTTTTATATATAAATATTTATAATATAATCTAATGAATTATTTATTTATGTGGCATATTGATGATTAGGTGATCATATGATAAAAGGTTTCTTAGTGTAAAAATTAGAAAACATAGAAAAAATATATTATTTTTTTCCTTATTAATTGTTATTAATCAATAATGTAATTTATGAATATTTGAATTAGAGAGGAAAAAAAAATTAATAGAAAAGGTGGAACTTATTAAATTTTGAAAGAGGTTGATATTAGAAAGGGTTAGTTGGATTGGTTTAATAAAGGCTTCCAGGTATTGCTTATTTTTAGGCCATCATCTCTGTTCATGTTATTTTTTCTTTTCTCAATTTCTATAGCTTCCTTAATTTTCCTTTTTAAATGATGGTCTTCTTTTATTATGAGTTTGGCTTCTTCAATACAAATGTGGTGAGAGGAAGAACAAGCATGTTCTGCTAAGGCGGATTTAGAGGCTCTATCTCTGTGAATGTCAGCAGCATGCTCTTTGAGTCTGATGTTGAGGGATCTGCCAGTTTCGCCTATGTATTATTTTCCGCAGGAGCAGGGGACAATGTATACACCTTTTTGTAAGTTAGGGTTTATGGAGTACTGTGTTGTGGGGAGTGAAGGCAACATTGATATTATTTTATTTTAATATTTTTGCAATCTTATCAGTAGTTCCTTTTATGTAAGGAATATATTTTTTTATTTTCTTTTCTTTTTAGAGTTAGGTGGATGGTTTTGTTGATCGTGTGTTTGTTGTAACCATTCTTTTCAAAGACTTTGCGTAGATGGTCAAGTTCAGGATATAGGTGTTCAGAGTCTGATATTCTAGAGGCTCTAGTCATTAAGGTTTTTATGATGCCTGATTTTTGTTTAGGATGGTGATGGGAATCTGCATGCAGGTATCTCTCTATGTGAGTTTTCTTCCTGAAAACTTGAAAACCTAGTTTCCCATTTTTCTTTGTTAGAAGGATATCAAGGAAAGGGAGTTGATTATCTTTTTCGATCTCAATGGTGAATTTTATGTGTTCTGAGAGGCTATTAATGTGAGTGAGGAAATCTTCAATATTTTCTTTCTCGTGGCTCCACTTAGCAAATATGTCATCAACATATCTTTTCCATGCTTCAGGAGTGTAAGGGAACGAATTTAAGACAATTTTCTCAAAGTGTTCCATATAGATGTTGGCTATTATAGGAGATAAGGGGGAACCCATAGCTACACCATGGGTTTGTTCATAAATCCTACCTTTAAAGATGAAATAAGAAGATTTTAAGAAAAGTTTTAAAAATTCTATCGTTTCTTCATCAATAATCTTTCTCATGACATTAATGGCTTCATCTACAGGGATCATTGTGTACAAAGATACAATGTCAAAAGTTACTAAGAGGTCTTCATCATTTACTTCTAGGTTTTTAATCTAGTTTATGAATGAGGTGGAATCTTTTATGTAAGAGGAAGTGTTTCCTGATAAAGGTCTGAGGTTTTTAGCTAGGTATTTGGCAAGTAGGTAGGTAGGAGAACCTATGGTGTTTACTATGGGTCTTAGGGGGATGCCAGATTTATGGATTTTTGGGGCGCCATAAATTCTAGGAATGATGGAACTATTTGGGGTGATATTATTTTTGGTGAATGAGTCAAGTGAAGATTCTTTAATTTTTTTGGTGACTTTATTAAGGATTTTGTTTCTTTGATCCTTTTTAATGATTTTGTAGCATCCACTTGGTTAAGATGTTCTTCCATTTTTTTATCATATTTTGACCTGTTCATGATTATCATTGCATTTCCCTTGTCAACTTTTAAAATGACTATGTCTTTGTTATATCTGAGAGTATTTAAGGCCCTTTTTTCTTCTTTGATAATATTGTAGGTAGGAGGTTTGGCATTTCATAGAATTTGGGCTACGTCTTGTCTAATCATTTCTCCTTCTATTTCATTGAGAAATTTTATGGCAACTTCTACGTTGCTAATGACATTTTCAACCAGGATTTTATTAGGAGCTATTGCGAAATTAAGACCTTTCTGAAGAATTGTTTCGGTGTAGTGGTCTAATTGGATAGATGATAGATTAACCACATAATTTTCTTTAGCGAGGTTGTTGTGATTTTCAATAAGAAGGGGGTTGTTTTCAAATTTATTATTGCTGATTTCAAATTTGTTGTCGTTGTGTTCACTAACTGGAGAATGAGTCGTATCTGGTTGGATGAGGTGGGAGGGGCGAGTGGTAGACTGTGGATAGTGAGCGGAATCGATATATGCATCCAGCGAGTGTGTGAGATAGGCGTGGTTGATGAGAGGGGGGTTGGGTGTTATCTGAGATGGGGTGAGATGGACGAGTTTAGAGCAAGTTTTGCATTCCAAGGGTGGGCGGTAGGAGAGCCGAGAGAAATGTGTGGATTGTCGGCAGAGTCTACTGTGTGGTTAACAGAAGGGGGGTTGGTTGTTGAGGGGAGTGCATTGGGGTTTATGACAGGCGTTGCGTGCCAAGGTTGGACAATCGGAGGGATGGAGGAATTGTGTGTGCGTGGAGCTGGGAGGTGAGCATGGTTGATGGTAGTGGAGTGCAATGGGAGTGCGTGCCTGGAGTGAGCGTTGGAAGGGCTGGAGTAATGTTGTGTTTGAGGAGCTAGGTAAGGGTCGTCGACTATGGTGGAGTGTGATGTGAGGAGGTTGGCTGGGATTGAAATTGAATTGTTCTGCGTGCTAGAGGGGAGGGATGGAATCAAAATGTTTACCTCTGATTGTAAACCACTGGATGGATATGTGTTGGGTGAGGAGATGCTTTTTGAGGCATTGTTGGATACTGTTTTGTGTGATCGACTATTTAAAAATTCCTAAATTATTAATTAATCATTATTATTATAACATACTTTTTATGATAATTAAAATTAAGTACATTCATTAAAATAAAATATCATTATTAATAATAACTTACACGTTTACAGTGTTAATTAATTAACAAAATTGACATATTAATATTTAAGCCAACTAAGCTTCACAAAAAGATTATTCACCTAAACACATATAAATGATTAGCTCTTTTATATGATATCTTCTCAAGATAAGAAGCATTCCCCTGATGATGGACTCACTTTGTATTATGAAACATTGGGTTTATAAAAACTCTTTAACAGGTCATTCCACACTCTTTCAATACACTTAGCATGTATGGACTCATTATTCAATTTAAAACATTGTTACTTGAGAAAATCAGAAGAAAGTTGGCTCTGGAAAATAATATTGGGACACCTAACCTTCAGTAAACTACAAAAGTCAAACAGAATGCGGGGAGTTCGTGACTTTTCTAACATGTCTCTACCAAAAAGTACCATATGCAAATCATGTCAATTCGGTAAGAAAACCAAGGTGCAGCTTAATGCCAAAGAAGGTACTTCAAGTAATCCACTTGAACTTATTTATATTGATTTGAGTGGTCCTATGAGAAAGAAGTCTCCTTTGTGGGAACAATACTTCATATTATTCATTGATGATTTTACTCGTGTGTGTTGGATTGGCGTCTTAAAACATAAACATGAATCATTGGACAAATTTAAATTTTTCAAAGCTCTAGTAGAAAATGAGTGAGATTTGAAAATCAAATGTCTTAGATCTGATAAAGGAGGAGAATTTATATCAGATGAGTTTTTCGACTTTTGTGAACAACATGGCATCAAGAAGCAGTTTTCTATAGCTAAAACTCCTCAACAAAATGGAGTGGAAGAAAGAATGAACAGAACAATCCAACAAATGGCACGTGTCATGCTTGATGAATCTAGAACACCTCATACCCTTTGGGGGGGGAGTAGCACATACAATAGTAAATATCCTCAACAAAGCTCATATTCGAGTAAACAGTGACAAAACTCCTCATGAACTATGGTTTGGTAAACCTCCAACTGTCAAGCATTTTAGAGTCTTTGGAATCAAATGTTACATAAAGAATAATGATGATAAACTTGGAAAGTTTGAAGCTAGAGTTGATGAATTAATTCTCCTCAGATACTCCTCTAGAAGAAAATGATATAAATGCAACAATAAAAGACTTCAAAAGATTGTTGAATGCATTGATGTTGTGATTGATGATGCATCCACGGGTACCAAAAAGGAAGCACCAGTAGATGACGAATATACTCCTACAACAATCCAAAATAATTTTGGAAAATGAATCAATTAAGCATCAGAAGAAGGAATTGGCAGTACAAAAGCATCAGAAAACACTCCATCAAGGTATGTTTAGAAAAATCATCCAAGATCTCAAATTCTAGGTGATAAGGAAGCTGCAGTACAAACTAGAAGAACTCATGTTGGAACTTCTAGTTATCTAGCCTTATTATCCACAATTGAAACACAAAATGTAAATCAAGCTACCAAAGGCGAATGTTGGGTTAAGGCTATGGATGAAGAACTTGATCAAATAGAAAATAACCATACATGGGAATTAGTACCAAGAGCTCATGATAAAAATGTTATTGGGACAAAATGGGTATTCAAAAAAAAAAAACTAAATGAAAATGGAGAGGTAATTAGAAACAAAGCACTACTTGTGACCAAAGGTTAAGCGCAAAAAGAAGGGATGGAATTTGAAGAAACATTTTCACCTGTAACCAAAGTTGAAGCCATAAGAATGTTCCTTGCATTTTCAATCTTTCATAACTTTAAATTATATCAAATGGATGTTAAATCTGCATTTTTGAATGGGGATCTAGAAGAAGAAGTTTATATTGAACAACCTGAAGGGTTCATTCTAGGAAATGATAAAAACCTTGTTTGCAAACTCAAGAAGCCATTATATGGGCTAAAACAAGCTCCTCGTGCATGGTAGTATCGTGTTAACAAGTATCTTCAACAACAAGGTTTCACTAAGGGATCTGCAGATATAAATCTATATATAAAAATGGATGATGGTAAATTTTTAATAGTTTTTCTTTACGTATATGAAATCATATTTGGAAGCAATGAAGATTCTATGAGTCAATCTTTTTCCTCAGTCATGCTGCAAGAATTTAAAATTTCATTACTTGGTGAACTAACATACTTTCTTGGTCTTAAGGTTCAACAAGCAAAGAATGGTATCTTTCTCTCACAGACTAAGTACCTCAAGCAAATTTTAAAGATGGAATGGAATACTATAAACCTGTATGCACACCAATTGTAACAAGTTTTAACCTCAGTTCACATGATTATTATTCCTCAGTAAATCAACCAAAATATAGATCTATGATCGGGAGCTTTCTCTACCTTACAGGTACAAGACCAGACATAATGCATGTTGTTGGGATTGTTGGATGGTTTCAAGCAAATCCTAAAGAAACTCATCTCCATGCAGTCAAGAGAATATTCAAGTACCTATAAGGCACTCAAGATTATGGTCTATGGTATCCCAAACATGTAGATTTTTCTCTTCATGCTTATGCAGATGCAAATTGTGCAGGCAATGTTGATGATCGGAAAAGTACTAGTGGAGGAGCATTCTATTTGCGACCCCGCTTGGTATCATGGTTCAAAATAAAAGAATAAAAAAATAAAATAAAATAAAATAAAAAAACAAAGCCCCATTGCTTTATCTACTACTGAAGCATAATATGTTGTCCCTGCATCTTTTTATACTCAAATTCTATGGATGATGCAAACATTAAAAGATATCCAAATCACTTTTCCTCAACCTATACCTATTTTGTGTGATAATACTAGTGTCATAATTATTTCTAAAAATCTCGCCACGCACTCAAAAACCAAGCATATTCCAATAAAATATCACTTTCTGAGAGAACGGGTACATGAACAAAAGTTCAAACTAGAGTATGTTCCCTCAAAGGAACAAGTTACAGACATATTTACAAAGCCTCTTCCACGTGATTCCTTTGAATATCTTAGACAGAAACTAGGAGTGGTTTCTGCTTCATCACTTCATTAATTATTCTGGCAGATATTTCATATTCAGGGGGAGAAATACATATGTTGTTTTGATGATGTCTCCCATGGGTTTTTTGATATTCATGTTGCTTATATTACTGATACTTCATCTGATGTAGTAACAAGTGAACGAGTACAGACAGTACAGGCTCAGGAGGAGTTGTGTTTATGAACAAAATTCAACATTTTTCTTTTTGTACGTGGATATTATGAAGGGCAGTCGTGTATATACACGAGTTCTGATCTAAACAGTTGTGTATATTTCTCTATGTTGAAGAAATAGGGGGCAGACTCAGGGAAAGGCTCTAATATGCTTCAGACAATTATTATTTGGCATTCTGGTCCTGATATTGATTGGTGTTGCTTAGAAGTTTAGGGGGAGCCATGCTTCTAATAGTGCATTGTTGGAATTATGATTTCTTTAGCATTCTGGATAGGTATATATCATGGATGATACTGCTAAGGACACATATGTTGTTGAAGTGGTTGTTGTCACACTTAATGCCTATGGTGCAGATTATATATGGTGTATGATAGTTGTTGATGACTATCATGGTTTTATTGAGGTCTTTTGTTTTGGTTATAAATTCCATATTTGTCTCTTGATGTAAAGGTCATGTAAAGATCTATGTTATAAATCATTGTAAAATTTTGTCATGGACTATTGTGGTCAAGTCATGTAATCCCATATTTTTGGGCATGTGATGTAATGTTGAGTCAAATATGTAACCCCACTGTGTTGGGTAATCAATGTAAGCATGAGTCATTGGTGATAGGAAAGGTCATGGCTGGTTGAATCATAGAGTCATGTACTTCTTTGCATATCTTCAGAAAATTCAGCATGTGGACAGGGGGAGTCTGGTCAGTATTCAAAATTCATTCTCCATAGATCAGATCTCTAACGTTCATGACAAAAAAGGGACAGAAGCCTTCATTCAACATTGGTCATCCCTTTCTCCTTAATGTCAAAGGGGGAGAGAAGCTTGGTGTTTTGGGAATACTTTGTGAGTTGGGAGAGAAACCTGGTATATCTACAAATGTGTTTACAGATATCTACAGGTGATGGTGACCAAACACCAAAGTGGTTGTCATCAAGTCCAAAGGGGGAGATTGTTGGCATTATGACAAATGTGTTGTCTTTGATGGAAACCTACTTAATAAATATGTCGACGTGATGGTAGAAGGATGAGTATTCAGGCCAATACATATTGAATATCAGTTCAGAGAAAGAGGAATGATAAAGATAAAGTTTGAAGAAGTATTTGCAGGTTCTATGAAGAAAAGCCACGTACATATGTGAATATGGTAAAGCAAAGTCGCATACAGTTTCCGCACCATAGTATTCATAATATCAGGGGTCTTTACCATGGCATTGCCCCATAGTAATGAGCGCGATGACAGATATTTAATCCCGTCAAAGAATACCATCAGCATAACTATGGAATTGGCCTAAGGTATTGGCTAAGGCCTAAAATATATAAGGAGACTGAGATCAAAGTGTTAAGTGTGCATGATTTTGTTTATAGACGAATTGTTTGATCTGAAATAAGTGTGCACCCAGGAGTGTGATGATGGACTGAATATTATAGATATGAAATAACTACACATTGAATAATCTTATTATGGGTTGATAGATTTGTCATGATGATGTTATGATGTGTGTCTTTCACAGTGTGTGCTGAGATTTGGGTTTTATTGATGATTTGATGTGCAGCGAAGGTATTATTCAATAGTTACAAATCTATACACATTTTTTCATCAGAAATTCTGTGTACGTACACGGATCGGCATTTGGGTAGTCACGTATTGATTCTCCAATATGGACATATTTGTATGCAGGTATGCTTCTTGAAAGGCGCATACATATGCGGAAGTGTCTTATAAGGAACGTGTACATATGCTAAGGTTTTGTTGTATATGATGTTTGATCAGTCTTGTTGTGTTTGTTATTGTCTGTTGATGAAGTCTTCCATGATGATTTGTGTTTGATAGTGATGATTGAGGTTGAACTTATTATGTTATGAAATGTTGAATATTAATGATGTTTTTATGAGATGATATGGATTTGACTCAAAGATCTATGATAAGGTAAGTATGTGTTTAGTGATTCATTTCAATACTGCAGTGATTCAGTTTTAGGGTTCAGTGCTTTGAGATCTGTACGCGGGTTATCTGAAGAGAAAGCGTGTATATACGCAGGTATGTATCATAAAAATAGTGTGTATATTTGGACATAAGTTTCAATAGGGTTTTCAATGATAGGATTTAGTTTATGTGATGAAAAATAGGTGGTCTGACATTCTAATGAAGAGTATACAAAGAATTGAAATGATCTAGCTGCTTTGGTTGTTTGAGATTTGGTATTTGGTTTATTCAATGATTTGGTGATTAAGTTGGTTCAGTGATTTGATACAAGTGTTGGTTTCAATATTGTTGTTTAATATTTGGAATGGATCCAGTTTGAAATATTCTAAAAATTGATCCACAAAGAATAGAGGATAAGGTGGTTGTAGCTCCCTTCCAGTAGAAGCTGGAAAATGAGAGAAGTTTGTAGCCTTCTGCAGGTGGGTGCAGGCATATTGGTATGAGTCTGCTTCATTACATGTATTGTAATAAATTTATATTTATAATAAAAGAAGAAGATAGAGACGAAAGCAACAGTGGTTTTTTCCCACATTGGATTTCCACCTAAAAATCTTGGTGCTTATGTGTTGCTTGTGTGTGATGAATTATTCTGTTCTTACTGCACATGATTAATGTTTAATGAAGTATTGATATATTGGTTCAAGTTAAACAGAAGATGAATTAACTGAAATACTTAGTGAACTGGATATATGTTACTTGTCTTCATCACAGTCACATACATACACATGTTTACCTCATAACGGTCATGTACAGAAATCTGAATAAGAAAATAAAATTTTAAGTAGTTTAAAATATTGATTCACCCCCCCCATCTCAATATTTTTCTAACAACCTCCCCTCACCTATGATTTGTCAAATTGTGCTTTTAGGCTTTCCTCTCTTTTCTTTGGAGCGCATGGTGCAACCACAAAACATGAAGCTTCCAACCATGTCCCTTCATCTTCCCCCCACTACGCTGGACCAAGGAGAGCTCTTCCTCATAGTGCATGGCATATTAAAAATGAAAATTCGAGCCCTCCTAAGCCACTAATTATCTTAACCACGCCCTCTTAATTAAGCCTACTTCATTTACCCCTCTCACAAGCCTATCATGAGCAGATCATTCCATGAGCTAGGTAGTGATAGAATAGATATTTTTAAGGTTGATCTTGCCCAAATAATTTTCATTGAAGGATTACTCCCTAGCATGACAAGGTGATTCTCAAGAGCATATACCAAGGAGAAAAACATGAAGAAAATCATGGACCGAGACAGAAAGAAGACATTGCATGATGACTCAAAGGATTCTGATATCGATCAAAGACCCTATTGTAGCATCCATTGTTATATTAATTTTATTTTCATTTTTATCATAAAATGAAAAAAAATCAAATATTATGTTATAACAGAAATAAAAGGAAATGCGGAAATTTGAAAGAAATGACTTGTTTTATATTATTAATGGCTTTTGAACATGAGAAACTCGTGAGAAGATCTGAGTTGTCCACTTGGAAGGCAACATATCCGACGATAATCACGTGGTTAACAAGGGTGAGGTTTACTCCAAAATTGGATGCGAGAAGTTATAAAATCAAGTTAGAACCTCAATTGATCAGGGTCGTCCGCTTAAAGAATGCAGATCCGACAGTAATCGAGCGGTTAACAAGGACGATGTTTAATTCGAAAATGGACGCAATGGTTTATAGAATGTGGTTTAATCAATTGAAGTACGGATCAATAACAGCCACTCATCAAGAAGGGGCGAGATCCGACGGATAGTGCATCAAAAAGTGCTCAGGTTTTATTATAAATTCCGGACCCGAGAAGCCTTAACTGCATTTTTGTTTCCTATCGAGTCTGTGGGGAAGGAAAAGGTCTATGGAAAAGGTGGACGCGATAAGATTGTGAACCAGATTCTAAATTCTTTTCAATTCCGTGGTAAGCCATATTCCGCGTAAATCAATCAATTCTGTTGTTTTAGCAGAATAACTAGAATTAGAGGCGGATGACCAAAACTCCAAAGGAATGGTGATTGGTCGGGTTTCTTTGTGTTTCTGCCAAGAAGATCACTTCCGATATATATGTGGGCCATAAGGGTTTCTTGGTGTTTTCGCCAATCAGAACATTTCTGATACATACGTGGGCCCATAACCCACAACCACGCATGGAATCTTCTAAAGGTGCAGTTTCATTGTGTTTAAACATTCTAGCTATTATCAAAACATTAACAGAGAAACTTCATCAGCAGTCAAGCCACAGATCTGAACAGCGAGCAACCACCATCAGTTATATTCTAATTTATGTTACTTATTGTTATTTTATTTTCTTGATAATGAGGTGTATGAAAAAAAATGAAATATTATGTTATAACAAAAATAAAAGGAAATGCGGAAATTTGAAAGAAATGACTTATTTTATATTATTAATGGCTTTTGAACATGAGAAACTCATGAGAAGATCTGAGCCATCCACTTGGAAGGTAACAGATCCGACGGTAATTGTGTGGTTAACAAGGGTGAGGTTTACTCCAAAATTGGACGCGAGAAGTTATAAAATCAAGTTAGAACCTCAATTGATCAGGGTCGTCCACTTGAAGAATTCAGATCCGACAGTAATCACGCAGTTAACAAGGACGATGTTTAATTCGGAAAATGGACACGATGGTTTATAGAATGTGGTTTAATCCGTTGAAGTACAGTTCAATCACAGCCGCTCATCAAGAAGGGAAAAGAACTAACAGATATCGCGTCAAAAAGTGCTCGGGTTTTATTATAAATTACGGACCCAAGAAGTCTTCTAACTGCATTTTTATTTCCTATCGGGTCCGTGGGGAAGGCAAATGTATGTGGAAAAGGTGGATGTGATAAGATTATGAACTGGAGTCTAAATTCTTTTCAGTTCCGTGGTAAGCCATATTCCGCATAAATCAACCAATTCCGTTGTTTTAGCAGAATAACTAGAATTAGAGGCGGATGACCGAAACTCCAAAGGAATGGTGATTGGTCGGGTTTCTTTGTGTTTCCGCCAATCAGAGCACTTCCGATATATATGTGGGCCATAAGGTTTTCTTTTTGTTTCCACCAATCAGAACATTTCCAATACATACGTGGGCCCATAACCCACAGCCACGCACGGAATCTTGTAAAGATGCAGTTTCACTGTGTTAAAACAGTGTAGCTATTATCAAAACATTTACAGAGAAACTTCATCAGCAGTCAAGCCACAGATCTGAACAGTGAGCAACCATCATCAGTTATATTCTAATTTTTGTTACTTCTTGTTATTTTGTTTTCTTGAGAATGAGGTGTCTTTTACCCTCTAATGTAATTTTCTGTAATGACTTTTACTTTAGACAGTTAGGAGATAGTTAAGCAATTTGACAGTTTTGGTGATTATCAACTGTCACATGATGTATAAAAAGAGGAAAAATTATAGAAAAAGGGTTTAAATTTTGAAGAACCTGGAGACTAGGCTATTGTATTTCTGATAAACTGTTGATTAATGAAAGAATCAAAGGTTTTCCACACATTGTTGGGTATGATTTTGTGACTTCTCTGTTATGTGTCATCATATGTCTTCTTTTCTTTAAGTATAGTAATGAAGTTGCAGGTCTTTGTTTACTTATGTGAATGAAGTTAAAATTCCTTAAAAGAGCGCTCCTATACTTAAAACCCTTACTTCTACATTTCTTCTAAGTTACAGATAATAGTTTCTGTGTAAAGTAGCATATTGTCTCTAACTTCCCAAAGTGTTACAGATAATAGTTTCTGTGTAAAACAGTATATTGTCTCTAACTTCTCAAAGCATTCTCCACTTAGCATTCATATGCAGCAATCGAATGGCATTCTGAGACTTTCATATCACCTAAGTATTAAGGTTTAAGAACCAAGTCTTTCAGGTCCTTCACTTGAAGATACATCATACAAATAAGTGACAATAATAATAAATATTAATGTCTTAAGAATAATTTCTACACAGCCAAGAAATTGGTTTCTTAAGGGACAACATTAATTGGCGCCATTGCCGGGGAGAGAAGTCAAGAACACTTTTCCCTGGGTTTTTAATATTTTCCTCTGGTTTTTCAGTGAGGAGGAAATATTTGGTTGTATTGAATAGAAAGCAATAACTCTAGCTTCAAAGAGGCCTCATACGAGGTCAGATACCTCACAGCAAAAAGTTCAAGCCCTTTCAGACCCTGAGAGACTAGTTTCCAAGAGGGTTGGAAGGCCAAAAACTCCATTTACACCAAGTCCTACACTGTCTGCACCTGGCAGCAGTTCAAAACATCTTTCATCCAAACATTCATCTTTTATTGATCAAGAGTCACCTTTTACATCTACTTCATTTCAAGAACCCAACTGTCAAGAACAGTCTTTAGAGTTTGTTTCTTTCTTAGTATTAGCTATAGTTATTCAACATGAACCTATAACTACATTGCCACATTTTCAAACCTCATTTACTCCTCAAATAGGTTCTACACCTGCTAGTACTCAAGGTTCAGTAAGTTCAGGAGCAAACATGGCAGCACCTATATTTTGTTGAATAGGTATGCACCTATTCAATTAACACAACAGTTGAATCAAATGCCTCAATAATACTTGAAAATTCTTCCTCATTTCTCAGGGGAGGATGAACAAACAACAGAGAAGCATATAGCAATGTTTTGTAATTTTGCAGAAAATCTAAATGTTGAACACTTGGATGTTGTTTTAAGACTTTTTGTGCAATCCTTGGATGGAGAAGCAAGAAAGTGGTTTAAAGGGCTTCCTAATAACTCTATTCCTACATGGGAAGAGATGGAGTGCCTGTTCACCTAGAGATGGGGAGAGAAAAGAGACCATGGATATTCACTCATAGAGTTTAATGCTATTAAGAAGAAATTTGATGAAAGTGTTGTGGAGTTCATCAAAAGGTTCAATAAATTGTACAATAGTCTTCCAGTGGAGATTAAGCCCCCTCCTGTTGGTGCAAAAATAACTTTTGCAGGGGCTTTTGAATCAGATTTTGGGTTCACATTGAGGGAGAGAAGATCCACAACCCTTGATCAGATCCAAACTGATGCATTAGAAATAGAAGCAAATATGGTGGCTACGGGTAAAGCACCAGAGACCCAGCTTATCCAAGATAAGGGAAAGGCTAAAGTGGAATCCTCTCAAAGTCAAACATTAGAGGATATGAATAATGTAATTAAAACTTTGTCTAGTAAATTGATTAAATTGGAATTGGAGAGTAAGAATTCTCAGAGGCAAGCACAACAAAACAGAAACTTTAATCCTCAATATAGAAGACAACCTCTACAAATTTTACAGAAGGAGAGAAAAGACCAAGATTAGGTTCAAGCACCACTTTACTTAGAGGCAGATCCTGATGGAGTACCAAATAATTCCAGGGACCATGATGATCATATTTTTACATTGTATGCAGGAGATGAAGATGAACTAGGTGTTGAGGGAGAAGAATATAGTGAAATAGATGTCATTTATGATGAGAATGAAATTGATGAATATTGGAAGCGGTTTACTGATTTTATGCAGGAAGAATTACATAAGAAGTATGACTTGACATCAAGAAAAAGATCTAGAAATTAAGAAAATGAAGGTGAGCAGAAAGTTCCAGCTCCCCTACAAAAGGTGACTCCACAAGAACCACAGCCTACAAAACAATTGAATAAAGGAAAGCAACAGCAGAAAACAAATAGCAAGACTCAACTACTTCAAGGTGAATCTTCTCAAGACAGAAGTGAAAAAATTCCTTTAGAAAAACTTGTTTCCATTCCACAAGAGGTTTCAGTGATGAAGAGAAGTGAAGATGAAAATGAAAGGAATACTAAACAGGTTCATGTGTTTAGTCTCACTAAAGAATTAGAAAAAATCAGAATTCATGTGCACCTCAAGGAGTTGGTCAAAACACGAGTTTATCAAAGAGAAATTGCTGAGTTTATCAGTCTATCTCAGAATGTGAATATAAATGACACTGTGAATCTGCAAGAAGATAAACCAGTAGTGGTTTTTGGTCCACATTTGGAGGAGGTAGATTCTTCAACACCTCCTTTCTACATTTCTTTATTGATTCATGAATTCCTCTTGCATAATTGTATGGTCGATTCAGGAGCTTCACATAACCTTATGCCATTATCAATGATGAAATAACTAAACCTACAAGTTACTAAACCTTACAGAGACTTGTATTCTTTTTATTCAAATAAATTCAAGTTTCTGGGGGTCATTAAAGATATGGTGGTGTCACTAGCCCAGATCCCAGGTAGAAGCTTGGTAATGGATGTAGTGGTAGCAGACATCCCTGCTAGGTTTGGAATGTTGCTATCTAGGTCATGGGGGGCTAAATTGGGTGGTGTTTTGAAACTAGATTTTACTTAAGCTGTCATACCAATTTTTGGTGGAGAAGAAAGAAGACTGTACATAGAAATAAGATTTATTAGAAAAATCACAAATAATGAAGCAAATAATTCACCTGTATATAGCCAAGAAAAATATGACTTTTCTTGCTTCATGTTGCATGACAATGCAGAGTTGGCTGAAGATAACGAGAGGAAACTTACTTCAGCCAACATAAATACAGAGCTGCAAAGAGAAGGGGTTTGTAAGTGCTTCTTTGATGGAGCCTATTCTAAAGAAGGAACAGGTGTTGGTTTCCTTTCACAGGATGAGCAGATTCAAGATCACAATATTGGAACCAAAAAGGAGCCCAAGCTGGTCAAACTATTCAAGGAAGTTTCACTTAGTTATAAGGAGAGATATATTAAGCTTTTCAGGGAATATACTTACGTTTTGGATTGGTCCTATGAGGATCTTAAGACATATGAGGAAAACATTTTCAGCAGATTTGGATGCCCTGTCAAAATCATAACAAACAGTGCTCAAGCGTTCAGTTCAAGTAAGTTTGTTGCTTTTTGTCAGAAGTATAATGTTAATTTATCTCATTCAACTGCTTATCATCCACAGGGAAATGGATTGGCTGAATCCACTAACAAAACTTTGATGAGAATCCTTCAGAAAACTATTGCAAAAAATCAAAAAGACTGGGATTCTAAATTAAAGTTTGCTCTATGGATTGCTAGACTGACTAGAAGAAGGTCTATAGGCAAATCACCATTTGAATTAGTGTATGGAACTCAAGCTTTGTTCCCTAGTCAACTTGTGAAGCCTGTGATTGCAATGATTTAGGAGGCAATAGAAAAGCCCAATGCTCTGATAAGAAGAATGCATAAGGTAGTGGAGTTGAGTGAAAGTAGAGATAAGGTAAGAGATAATTTGATTATGTATCAATCAAATATGAAGGGTATTTTTGACAAAAATGCCAGAGAAATTGATTTTAAAGTTGGAGACCCGGTATTAAGGTGGGATACTAGAAGAGAAAATAAGGGCAAACATGGGAAGTTTGATCCTCTCTGTTATGGCCCATTCAGGATCATAGAAGCAAGGGAAAATAATACATTCTTCCTGGAGAATCTTGATGGTGAATCTTTACAGCTGCCTGTTAATGGGCAGTACCTCAAACATTACTTCTAGTTCTGAAGCACAAGCATCCTGTCATTATGGATACCAGAGTGAATTCATTGTACAAATTCCATAGAATTTAAATTAACTAAGAAATATGTGACTCCATGCCCGAGGTGAAGGCACTGATCTATGGTTCTTAGTGCTTCTGTGGCAAAAGCACTATCTCCAGGTGGAGCCAGATGTTGTAGCATCCATTGTTATTTTAATTTTATTTTCAATTTTATCGCAAAATGAAAAAAAATCAAATATTATGTTATAACGGAAATAAAAGGAAATGCGAAAATTTGAAAGAAATGACTTATTTTATATTATTAATGGCTTTTGAACGTGAGAAACTCGCGAGAAGATCTGAGCCATCCGCTTGGAAGGCAACAGATCCGACGGTAATCGCAAAGTTAACAAGGGCAAGGTTTACTCCAAAATCGGACGCGAGAAGTTATAAAATCGAGTTAGAACCTCAGTTGATCAGGGTCGTCCGCTTGAAGAATGCAGATCCGACAGTAATCGCACGGTTAACAAGGACGATGTTTAATTCAGAAAACAAATGTGATGGCTTATAGAATGTGGTTTAATCTGTTGAAGTTCGAATCAATCACATCCACTCATCAATAAGGGACGAGATCCGACAGATATCGCATCAAAAAGTGCTCAGGTTTTATTATAAATTCTAGACCCGAGAAGTATTTTAACTACACTTTTGTTTCATATTGAGTCCATGGGGAAGGAAAAGGTCTGTGGAAAAGGCGGATGCAATAAGATTATGAACCAGAGTCTAAATTCTTTTAGTTCCACGATAATCCATATTCCGCGTAAATCAATCAATTCCGTTGTTTTAGCAGAATAACTAGAATTAGAGGTGGATGACCAAAACTCCAAAGGAATGGTGATTGATCGGGTTTCTTTGTGTTTTCGCCAAGAAGAGCACTTTTGATATATATGTGGGCCATAAGGGTTTCTTTGTGTTTCCGCCAATCATAACATTTCTGATACATACGTGGGCCCATAACCCACAGCCATGCACAGAATCTTGTAAAGATGCAGTTTCGTTGTGTTAAAACAGTCTAGCTATTATCAGAACATTTACAGAGAAACTTCATCAGCAGTCAAGCCATAGATCTGAACAGTGAGCAACCATCATCAGTTATATTCTAATTTTTGTTACTTCTTGTTATTTTGTTTTCTTGAGAATGAGGTGTCTTTTACCCTCCAATGTAATTTTCTGTAATGACTTTTACTTTAGACAGTTAGGAGATAGTTAAGCAGTTTGACAGTTTTGGTGATTGTCAACTGTCACATGATGTATAAAAAGAGGAAAAATTATAGAAAAAGGGTTCGAATTTTGAAGAACCTAGAGACTAGGCTACTGTATTTTTGATAAACTGTTGATTAATGAAAGAATCAAAAGTTTTCCACACATTGTTGGGTATGATTTTGTGACTTCTCTGTTATGTGTCATCATATGTCTTCTTTTATTTAAGTATAGTAATGAAGTTGTAGGTCTTTGTTTACTTATGTGAATGAAGTTAAAATTCCTTAAAAGAGCACTCCTATACTTAAAACCCTTACTTCTACATTTCTTCTAAGTTACAGATAATAGTTTATGTGTAAAGCAACATATTGTCTCTAACTTCCCAAAGTGTTACAGATAATAGTTTCTGTGTAAAACAACATATTTTCTCTAACTTCTCAAAGCATTCTCCACTCAACATTCATATGCAGCGATCAAATGGCATTCTGAGACTTTCATATCACCTAAGTATTAAGGGTTAAGAACCAGGTCTTTTAGGTCCTTCACTTGAAGATATATCATACAAATAAATGACAATAATAATAAACATTAATGTATTAAGCACAATTTCTACACAGCCAAGAAATTGGTTTCTTAAGGGACAACAAACCCTTTAGAAGGTGAATATGAGAAAAAAGGTGGATCTCTCATGAAGATGAATTATAGATCAGATCTATCATCAAGAATACAAGATGAATCATCAAGGAATATAGATTTCCATTGCCACCTCATCATGAAGTCCATGTCATCATTTTCAAGTTGTAACTTATACGAGTGTCATCATAATAGTTAGTGTGTGTCCATGCCACATCATCATGTGGAATGTAACAATATATTTTCAAGAAAAAGACAAAATGTAATGGGTGGAAGTCCAAGAGTCATACGTGGAATATGAAAAGTCACTTAGTCATATATGGAAAAATGTCTTTAGGATAAGTCCAAAAGTCATTAAAAGTTCATGAGTTGTTTAGAAGTCCAAAGAACGCATTACAAGTCCAAGAATCATGAGGGTAGTCCAAGAGTCATGAGAATATTAAAGGTCATTCCTCTTGTTATAAAAGTAACCTCATAAATCAAGCAAAGGGATTTTTTGAGGTTTAAGATTTGGAAAGCTAGTCTTGGCTTCTTTGAGAGAAAAACTATTCTTTGGAGAAGCAAGAAATGGCTTAATGTTCCACTATTGGAACTAGTGTCCACCATTGTAATTGATGTACTTGGAGCTTTCACCTATAATTGAAGCTCTATGAGCCAACACATTTTCATGCATGTAAAGAAAATGTTTTAGGATTATTCTTGGGATGTTTACAATATATGTTGTGTTCATATGTACTAGAGAAATTGAATTATTTGGGTGGTTTCAGTGCTTATCTTGTTGAATGTGTGTTGTATTCTCCTTAATATCATTGTGTGAACTATTTTTCTAATGAATATTTTCAGGCTCTCGTGTGCCTCTTGTAGGATAGTAATATTACTTTCCTCTTAAAGACTCACTTTTTGTCTCCCTAAATGAAGGTTTCCTTTTACATCCTACAATCGGTGCTTCACAGTGTCATCTTACTTGCTTATTCAAGGTTTATGTATATAATATCTTATGTTATCCGTTGGAACCAAGACGAACCTTCGTGTTATGGTAGTTGGGTTGATATTTTGGATGGGGCCCCTACTCCAAATGTTGTGAGGTCTAATTGGGACTTCACATCAGGGAGATCCCCTATATTTTGGTGGTATCCAGCACCATCAACATCTTGGCTCTAGGAGTGCCAGATGAAAAATTGTGCCCATTGAGTCTATTTGAATCTCTTATCATAAATGGCTCTTTCCTAGATCCTAATCTCGGGATTTTTTTCTAAGGAGTTTTATTTTACCATCCCTATGGAAATCATTAATGAATTGTCTAAATTCAAGTTTGATAGCAAGAGTGAACTAATTGTCCTCGAACACTTCTTTCAATTTATGCATTTTTGTCTCTCTAATGGAATATATTGTATAGATTTCATGGCTAGGTTGTTCACCCTCAAATTTGAAGGTTGAGTAAAGAGATGGTGTCATACATTACCTATTTCTTCTATCCATTCATTTGAACAACTTGTTAAGGAGCTTTGTGAAGCTTTTTGACAGGTATGATTATCAAGATGTATGTGGTAGAATTGATTTTCTCATAATAGAACCTGGTGAATCTCCAAAAGAATTTCTTAATCGGTTTCTTCACATTTGCTGTGAATTTCTTGAGGGAGTTTCTGATTCAGATGTCATTATGGAGAAATTTAAGAATTTGATTTTACTCTCTTTTATACCTTTTGAATTTGAACCCCTAAATGATTCTCTCTCCCCAACTTTGGCTAAACATGAGACACCTAAAACTCCTGGGGAGGATCCTATTATTCCTTGTGTTTCATGTCCTCCTCCTTTTCCAATACTAGTTTGGGTGCCCCCTGATGATGATGTTAAAGTCAGGAAATCTAAAAATCAAAATGTTGATCTTTTCATTCAACCTCCATCCAATTATTATTCTTCATATCCTCTGGGGGATAACGTGGAATGGTTCAGTAATTTCATGTAACACAAAGTGAAAGTTTACCACTCGGGTTTTCAAGATAATATTAATGCACATGAGTCCAATATTGAATGTGATTCAAATGAAAACTTGTTTGTCTCTAGGGATACTTTGAAGCCTTTAACACTTATTTTTCATGATTCCTTGTTTCATGATCCACTAGTTTCATCTAATTCAACTCATAATAATGTTCCACCTATTATTTCAAGCAGTAATCAAGAACAAGGTAGTTGTATTTAACATGTAAAGGAGAAAAGTGTTGAAGAAGTGTCTTCTCTTTCTTCCCTCTATCAATATGATAATATTTCCTTTCTGGATGATCTTCAAACTTTTAATCTCGATAACCTATCAAGTGACTCTGAACCTCACATCGAAGATGAGACTTCGGATAGCCATCACCATGATATCCCTATTTCCATTAACACATATAGTGAGAAATATCCAAGTATATCGGATGATATCTTCTATTCTTATGAGGGATTGGATTTGCAAGATATTGATTTGGAATTTGTTTCTCGTAGTTTACAATCTCCATTTGTGAATTTGGATGCTCTTTTAATCCAGAATGATCATGAACCTTCTTTAATTCATACATATTTGGATGACAAATATGAACGGGTAAGTTGTCAGGTTCTTGAATCTCTGGAAGATCCTGGTCAATCTGAGTGTCATATCGGTATACCTATCTTTGACCATTACACTGATGACAATGATGTTGACTCGTTTTTCTTTCAAGTTAATTATAATTTAAGCACAATTGTTGCTCCTCCTCCTGAGCATTTCAATCCTTCTTCACCTCTAGCACACTATCCATTATACCCAGATATGTTTGATAAATTTGTCACACCAATAGCCCCCTTAAAACCTTTCGATCTTTATCCGGTTGATTATGGATGCAATCAAGTACATGATGGTGTGATATTACAATCAGAGGATGAAGAGTTTGAATCTATTATTCATGATCCATTAAATTTTAAATCATAAGCCATGAAGGATATGCTCCAACTCTAAATGATCAAGGGATTTTCCAAATTGATGTATCTCAATTTTTTATCCATAAAGAATATAATATGCTTAATCCTAAATCTAATCAAACCAGTGGCATCGATGGTGTTTTCATTGATACATCAGATAATAGTGGTGCAAGTTTGCCTATTGATTTTTCTAAGCCACCCAAATTTGATGATCCACCATTAGAAATTTTTTAGAGTCAGGTTCTTGCAACACTATTGAGATTTATGAACTAGGTTGGATCCATGTTTTCACGCATATTTCTTTCCCTATTATCCATCCACTGGTTACGAGTTCATTCTTAAAGTACTTTCATTATTTTCAAACTAATCTTCAAGATAGAATTTTTGATTAGATGACAAATTCTTGTTTAGTTAGTTCCTTTTCATGTCAAACCCCTCGAGCTAGACCAAGGGTTAGAAAATGCATCTTTCATAGATCATTATGGTTTCTAGGCTTCTAATTTTGATAATCGAGATAAAGGTAATTTTGGGTTGAAGGATTTTTCTCTGTTAGACTCTTCCAAATCTAATCATATTTTTATATCCTTTGTGCATGACATGAAGTTAATAATCTCTATGGAACATTTTCTCTTGTAGAATTGAGGCTTCTGTGATCCATCATAGTTATAAGAAGAATTTCGACGTAAATCACATATAGAAAGACCTTTGTCGACGCGTTTCGAACCAGCTAGTGTGGTTCATCGTCAGGACAAGTTGAAGAAACAGATCCAGTCTAGCATGTTAAATAGTCTAAGCAGAGACTCCCAACGGCTACAAAATATTAACGGCTATTTTTTTACTCTAGGACCCAGGTCAAATTTTCATATATTAATTTAATATTATTATTATTATTTATTATTTTATTTATGGAACCAAGTTAAATTAGGTAAAAATAAATAAAATAAATTAATGGTTAGTCTTTTAAAAATAATTCATTTATTTCTTTAAATTATTACTTTTATATATATATATATATATATATATATATAAACTAAAATAATAATATTCGGTTGATAAGAAAAGGTTAGGATTAATAAAATTATATAAATAAATACCTAGTTAGTATAAAAAGTTAATTTATTTGTTTATTAAATTATTCATTAATTATTATTTATTAATTATTATTATTATTATTATTATTTATTATTTTATTTATGGAACTAAGTTAAATTAGATACAAATAAATAAAACAAATTAATGGTTAGCTTTTTAAAAATAATTCATTTATTTATTTAAATTATTAATTATATCTATATATATATATATATATATATATATATATATATATATATTAAAATAATAATATTAGGTTGTTAAGAGAAAATTAAGATTAATAAAAATAAATACCATACTTATGACGGTTAGTTTAAAAAGTTAATTTATTTGTTTATTAAATTATTTATTAATTATATATATATATATATATATATATATATATATATATATATATTAGGATGTTCATAAAAATATATAAATAAATAACGTAATTTTAATGGTTGGTATAAAAAGGTAGTTTACTTGTAAATTATTTATTAATTAAAAAAAAAAAAAAAAGGAATAATAATAGTAATAATAAAACATCAATAAATAAATAAATACTAATAATATATATATATATATATATATATATATATTAGTTAAGATTATATTTACTAATATCAATTAGGAAAAAAAAAAGTTTGAAACGGGAAGAGCAACATAGAAACAAAGAAGGCGAAGGACTGGAAAAAATCCAATAGAAAACCAAAGATCAAGGAGGAAAAGGAAGAAAGGAAGGCACCAGGGGGAACGATGAAAGCGCAAAAGATAAAAAGGGGGAGGGGGGGGGGGAGGGGAAGTGGAAGAAACACTAAGACGAAAGGGCAGGGATCCAACATCTACTGATCTTCCAGCCGTCATCTATGTTGAGATTGTTAGGCCTTCTTTCAATTTCAATAACTTCCCTGAATTTACGATGATGGAACTGAACAACTTTGGCAACAACCTTGGCCTCCTCTATACAGACTTGATGCTTGGTCTTATCCACATGCTCTGCTAATGCTGAAGACTTGGTTCTCCCATATCTCAAGTCAGTTGCATGTTCGCAAATTCTCTGATGGATGGAGCGCCCTGTTTCCCCGATATAGGGTGTCCCACAAGAACAAGGGATCAAATACACACCCTTCATGTCTTTAGGGTCAACAGGATCTTTCACCGATCGGAGGGAATTACGAATGGTGCTGAGGGGCCTAAAGGTTGAGGGAATATCAAACCTCCTAAGGATCCGAGCAATCTTGTCCGTGGTTCCCTGGACATAGGGAAGATGGACACCTAGTCGGCGCTCCTTTGGTTCTTTCTTAATTAACGCATTTCTAGAGGCTTTAAGGAAAGCCTTCCGACCAAGGCGCCTACTATATCCATTCTCCACAAAGACATCAAGGAGATGGGATCTCTCCTTATCCAAGCTCTCATTATCCGAAATCCTAAGGGCACAAGTAGCGAGGGTGTTAAGAACACCCATATTCTCAGCCGGGAAATGATGGGAATCGACATGAAGATATTGCTCAGCATGCGTTTTCTTTCGGAACACAGAGTGGGAGAGAGAGCCGTCCTTATTCTTAGAAATAAGAATATCCAGGAAAGGGAGGCAACCATTGACCTCTTTTTCCATGGTGAACTTAATAGCAGAGGACTGACCGTTGAGGTGATTGAAGAAGTGATCTAGCTCCTCTAGGCCATGGGACCAGATGACATTAGTGTCATCTACATACCTTTTCCAAAGCTTGGGAAGGAGACGAGCAGAGGCTAGAGCTTTGGCTTCGAAATATTCCATAAAAAGATTCGCAACAATCGGGGAGAGGGGGGAACCCATGGAAACACCACAAGTCTGTTCAAAGAACTCACCCTCAAAACAGAAGAAAGTGGAAGTGAGACATATCTCAACCAGATGAGCGGTATCGGGATCTGTTAGGCGATAGATCACTTCCAAGGCCTCCTTTATAGGGATGCAAGTGTATAGGGAGACCACATCAAAGCTGACAAGAATGTCCTCAGGGTTAAGCCTAATATCCTTGAGCTCCATGATGAAGGATGCAGAGTACACTTGCATCCCTATAAAGGAGGCCTTGGAAGTGATATATCGCCTAACAGATCCCGATACCGCTCATCTGGTTGAGATATGTCTCACTTCCACTTTCTTCTGTTTGAGGGTGAGTTCTTTGAACAGACCTGTGGTGTTGCCATGGGTTCCCCCCTCTCCTCGATTGTTGCGAATCTTTTTATGGAAGATTTCGAAGCCAAAGCTCTAGCCTCTGCTCGTCTTCTTCCCAAGCTTTGGAAAAGGTATGTAGATGACACTAATGTCATCTGGTCCCATGGCCTAGAGGAGCTGGATCACTTCTTCAATGACCTCAACGGTCAGTCCTCTGCTATTAAGTTCACCATGGAAAAAGAGGTCAATGGTTGCCTCCATTTCCTAGATATTCTTATTTCTAAGAATAAGGATGGCTCTCTCTCCCACTCTGTGTTCCGAAAGAAAACGCATACTGAGCAGTATCTTCATGCCGATTCCCATCATTTCTCGACTCAGAAGATGGGTGTTCTTAACACCCTCGCTACTCGTGCCCTTAGGATTTCGGATAATGAGAGCTTGGATAAGGAGAGATCCCATCTCCTTGATGTCTTTGTGGAGAATGGATATAGTAGGTGCCTTGGTCAGAAGGCTTTCCTTAAAGCCTCTAGAAATGCGTTAATTAAGAAAGAACCAAAGGAGCGCCGACTAGGTGTCCATCTTCCCTATGTCCATGGAACAACGGACAAGATTGCTCGGATCCTTAGGAGGTTTGATATTCCCTCAACCTTTAGGCCCCTCAGCACCATTTGTAATTCCCTCCGATCGGTGAAAGGTCCTGTTGACCCTAAAGACATGAAGGGTGTGTATTTGATTCCTTGTTCTTGTGGGACACCCTATATCGGGGAAACAGGGTGCTCCATCCATCAGAGAATTTGCGAACATGCAGCTAACCTGAGACATGGGAGAACCAAGTCTTCAGCATTAGCAGAGCATGTGGATAAGATCAAGCATCAAGTCTGTATAGAGGAGGCTAAGGTTGTTGCCAAAGTTGTTCAGTTCCATCATCGTAAATTCATGGAAGCTATTGAAATTGAAAGAAGGCCTAACAATCTCAACAGAGATGATGGCTGGAAGATCAGTAGATGTTGGATCCCTGCCCTTTCGTCTTAGTGTTTCTTCCCCTTCCCCCCCCCCTTTTTATCTTTTTCGCTTTCGTCGTTCCCCCTAGTGCCTTCCTTTCTTCCTTTTCCTCCTTGATCTTTGGTTTTCTATTGGATTTTTTCCAGTCCTTCGCCTTCTTTGTTTCTATGTCGCTCTTCCCATTTTATTTTTTATTTTTTTTTTCCTAATTGATATTAGTAAATATAATCTTAACTATAGATTTATATATATATATATATATGTGTGTGTGTGTGTGTGTGTGTGTGTGTGTGTGTATGTGTATGTGTATGTGTATGTGTATGTGTATGTGTATGTGTATGTGTATGTGTATGTGTATGTATATGTATATATATTATTAGTATTTATTTATTTATTGATGTTTTATTATTACTATTATTATTAGTATTATTATTCCTCTTCTTTTTTTTTCTTTTTTTTTAATTAATAAATAATTTACAAGTAAATTACCTTTTTATACCAACCATTAAAATTACGTTATTTATTTATATCTTTTTAAGAACATCCTAATATTTTTATACCAACCATTAAAATTACGTTATTTATTTATATCTTTTTAAGAACATCCTAATATATATATATATATATATATATATATATATATATATATATATATATATATATATATATATATATATATATATATATATATATATATAATTTAATAAACAAATAAATTAACTTTTTAAACTAACCATCATAAGTACGGTATTTATTTTTATTAATCCTAATTTTCTCTTAACAACCTAATATTATTATTTTAATTAATATATATATAATTAATTAATAATTTAAATAAATAAATGAATTATTTTTAAAAAACTAACCATTAATTTGTTTTATTTATTTGTACCTAATTTAACTTAGTTCCATAAATAAAATAATAAATAATAATAATAATAATTAATAAATAATAATTAATGAATAATTTAATAAACAAATAAATTAACTTTTTATGCTAACCTGGTATTTATTTATATAATTTTATTAATCCTAACCTTTTCTTATCAACCGAATATTATTATTTTAGTTCAAATATATATATATATATATATATATATATATATATATATATATATATATATATATATATAAGTAATAATTTAAAGAAATAAATGAATTTTTTTTAAAAAACTAACCATTAATTTATTTTATTTATTTTTACCTAATTTAACTTGGTTCCATAAATAAAATAATAAATAATATTAATAATATTAAATTAATATATGAAAATTTGACCTGGGTTCTAGAGTCAAAAATTAGCCGTTAATCTTTTGTAGCCGTTGGGAGTCTCTGCTTAGACTATTTAACATGCTAGACTGGATCTATTTCTTCAACTTGTCCTGACGATGAACCACACTAGTTGGTTCGAAACGCGTCGACAAAGGTCTTTCTATATGTGATTTACGCCGAAATTCTTCTTATAACATTTTCTCTTCTGGAATAAATGTAATTGCTTCAATCATTCAGCCAACCAAAACCCTTGTGTTAGTATTGAGTTTGATTCGACATATGTTTCAAACCTTTTGCCAACTCAATATCTTTATTGGTTTCTTAGTTCTATAATCTCAATAATTCTCTTGAATGCCCTAAGATTTCTTATTGTTGACATTGCACGTCATTGGATACAAAGGGAACTAATCATATAATTGATAATCTTATATGTTAAACGACCAACCTTATCGTAATACCAAAGATTCTCGTTGTGATTCAAATATTGAAAATTCATTTTCCCATAAGTCCCAGGGTTTTCAAATTGGTTGTATTGAATATCAACATCCAATCATTGAATGGTTAGAGCAATCTTACATGGAAATATCCTATGAAAATAACAAGTTTCAATCCTTTTTAATGTTATAAGAATTGAAAGCACAAATGAATTTGTATTCACAAGCAGCCTGTAAGGTTTGTATGATCTACATTTTAAACAACAAGGTGTAGTTTGAAATTTTCTTGAAATTTTTGGTATGGTAAATTCCTTTGGTAATAAGTCGGACCTTCTGTTAGTTGTGCAATTTTTCAAAGTTCTTATATTTTCTATCACACATTGTCTTATATTTCTTTTAATTGCTCGTATCTTTGTGGTTGAAAGTCAAGGATGACGATGGTTACATTGTAAATATCATTACACTTAGCCCTTACCTTCTAGCTGATTAGGTTAGGAGTAGGCTTAGTTGCATTTAGTTTCCTTTGCATTGCATCCACCCTCTATCATGCTCTCCATCGAGTCTATGCATTTGTTGGTTTTCTTATTGTATGTTGTTTTATGTTCCACCTCCATTTTCTTTGTTATTTTGGTTGTTCATTGTTTTGTCACATATTTTCTTTTTTATTATTAAATAAAACTTTGCATGAAAGATGCTCCTATTTGTCTTAAAACACAATGTGGCAAAACTTGAAAACGACAATTGTGATGACGAACAATGCTTGTCTAATTTGTATCGCTTCTCTATCTTGGGTTTACATATCTTAAATTCAATGATGTCTGAATGGAAAATATGATCCATTATAACAGAAATACTTTACTCAAACTATAAATCCCGTATCTATTCTAAGATCCTCATTCCTCGTCTCAATACTGTAAATAAATAGTGTTTGTCTTTCTGATCCAGTCTAGTAGAGAAAGGGTAAGGGGAAAACCTAAACCAAGCAAACCAATATCAGAGGTTCAATAAATACTTCTCTAAAGGGGCAACCAAATCTTCTCTCAATAAGTCAGGATCCCTCTTTTTCCCATTGAAAATAATAAGTGTCGAAGCACAGTCCTATTAAATAAATAAATGAAGAGTGAAAGAAGAGAAAGGCTTCTTGCGCAGGGAGGTGAAGCAAGTGACTTCGTCGAGGTACTGTCCAGGCTCACTAGAAGCAAGGCAACGCTTGTGCTCCTATAGTGACTCCCCTAGTGCACTATCCATGCCTGCTCGAAGTGAAGCAACACCAAAGATGAAAACTCATACTCTGAATATCTTAAACTCACCGCGCATATTACCCTTTCCTAAATCGAAACAGTTGTGATTTGGAAAGCCTTGATATATGTTCAGCTGAGTAATGGAATGAAGAGGACTATATCTGTAACTGAGTTAAGTATGGAAGCCAAGATAATCCGCAAGATTAATCAATACTTCTTAAAAGATTGAGACCTTGCACTTGGAGAATTAAACCTAAACAAAGAAGCTGGAGTTCTATCAATGTGTCGCCAAGTGTTATCGTTGTGATCAACACCCTCCAGTATTTTTCCTACACTTGACTTTTGGAGTCTACTGAGGCTTTTACAATATGTCATTCTATGGTTACCCCATGATTGTTTGATGTTTTGCAAAGCATTCAAGTCTTCTTCCTAGTTTCAAACTGTTAAGTCACTTGAACTCACATGCACAGTCTTTAATGATTTCATGTGTTCACATCCTTTATGCAATATTGAACAAGCATAGCACCATCCACCAAGACAGTGCCTATGCAATGTCCAACTCATGTCGACAATCAATGTGCACTTTTATTGACAATCCCCACTCACTTTGTTTTGTTTGTACTTCTATTTTGGTGAGTTTCCTCAACTGTCACTTTTGCACACTTTCGCCTTCACAATTGTCGCTTTCACATTTGTGGTTGTCGCTTTTGCTTGTTTTCACTCTCATAACTAGCAGTGTTATGTTATCTTCGCTATGGCATGTGTCACTTTTAGGGTTGTTCTCATTTTGCAAATGTCATCTTATGTTCTCCTCATATCGCAGGTGTCACTTTTGTGATTTTCACTCATGCACGTGTCACACCTTTGTGCATCACCAAACTTTGTTTTAGCACACTCTTCTACATTAGATGGCCTTATATATCATTAAAATAGGATTCTAATATTGATCAAAGACACTTTGGAAGATGACGATGAGAAACAAAGTGGATCTCTCATGAAGCTAAATACAGATCATATCTATCATCAAGAATGCAAGATGAAGCATCAAGGAAGACAGCTTGGCATTGCCACCTCATCATGAAGTCCATGTCATCATTGTCAAGTCGTAACTTATACGAGTGTCATCATAATAATTAGTGTGTGTCCATGTCACATCATCATGTGGAATACAATGATGTACTTTCAAGAGAAGGACAAAATTTAATGGGTGGAAGTCCAAGAGTCATATGTGGAATATGAAAAGTCACTTAGTCATATATGGACAAAATGTCTTTAGGAGAAGTCCAAAAGTCATTAAAAGTTCAAGAGTTGTTCAGAAGTCCAAAGGACACATTAGAATTTCAAGATTCATAAGGATATGAAAGTTAATTCCTCTTGTTATAAAAGAAACCTCATAACTCAAGCAAAGGGATTTTTTGAGACTTAAGCTTTGGAGAGCTAGTCTTGGCTTCTCTACTTGGCATAAGAGAGAAAATATGTTCTTTAGAGAATCGAGAAGTGACTTAATGTTCCATTATTGGAACTAGTGTCCACCATTTTAATTGATGTACTTGGATCTTTTACCTATAATTGAAGCTCTATGAGCCAACACATTTTCATGCATGTATCGCAAATGTTTTAGGACCATTCTTGGGATGTTTATGGTATATGGTGTGTTCATATGTACTGGAGAAATTGAACTACTTCGGTGGCTTAAGTACTTATGTTATTGAATGTGTGTTTTATTCAACTTAATATCGTTGTGTTAACTATTCTGCTAACAAATATTTTCATGCTCGTGTGTGCCTCTTTTATCATAGTACTATTTATTTCCTCTTAGAGACTCACTTTTTCTCTCCCCTCATGAAGGTTTCCTTTTACATCCTACAATTGGTGCTTCACAATGGCATATTACTTGCTTATTCAACGTTTGTGTATATAATCTCTCATGTTATCCGTTGAAACTAAGATGAACCTTTGTGTTATGGTGGTCGGGTCGATACTCCAAATGGGGCTCCTACTTCAAATGGTGTGAGGTCTAATTGGGACTTCACATTGGGGAGACCCCATGTATGTTGGTAGTATCCACACCGTCAACACAACTGTTATAGAATTTTTTGTTACATCATCTGCTATTACAATATCCTGTGACAACCCCACCCATGGTTCTCTCATAAAATGCATTGTAGATATTTTTTACAAATATGTGAAATTAAGAAAAAGGGAATGAGTAAAAGGGGCATGGATTCCAGAGCTAGGGGGGAGGATTTCTTGCTTGGGATGTTGAGGTTTTCTTGTGTACAAAATCTGAAATGTTTGGGATAATCATTAAAACTTGGTCCGTGCATGAATTAATGAACTGGTTCATAAAATTTAATGAACTACAAGGAAGGTACATAGGCCCATGCACTTGGGAACCTTCACAAGGAAAAGGGACAAGAAACTAGGAAGGGAACTGTGCAGTACTAGAAAGCAAGGATGAAGTTGTAAATGTGAGCTAGGAAAAGAAGGCAAGGCATGGTATTCGAATTTAAGTTGGAGAGAGGAGACACAATTCAAGGAATAGAAAAACAGAAAAATATGGTTCAATCAACAAGCAGCGTAGAACAGGAGATAAGATAAGGGGATTAGCTCTCAGTTTCCCTAGAGGCTATGGGATGAGATGCTAGGCTCTGGAGCCTTGTAACAGTTTGGGGTCCCTTGAGGTTGTGGGTTTAGGTAGGATCCCTAGAGCCCTGTAACAGCTTGGGTCCCTAGAGGTTGTGGGTTGAGACAAAGTCTCTAGAGCCCTGTAATAACTTGGGTCCCTGGAGGCTATGCGTTAGGATGTAATCTATGGATCCCTGTAACATATTGGGTATCCTGGAGGTTGTGTGTTCAGATAGAAAACTCTGTAGCCCTGGATAGCTTGGAAAGAGACTAATCTTGTAGCAGCATCAAAAGAAGGCTTGATTAAATAACTTGGTTACTACATTATTGTTACAATGGATCTTGGACTCCCTGGAAGGGAGTGAATCACTGTGTATGCACTTGGGGTGAGGAAAGGACCTTTAGAATCCCTTTGCTGAGAAGATGGCAGTGAACTGGTGGGATTAAGGAAGAGGCCCTCTAGATTCCATGTTTCCATTTGTAGTTGGTTTTACAATCCCTTACACAAGCACCCCCTCAATACTTTGGAATCTGGCTTGGGGTGATAGTTGCAAGTAAGTGTGGTTGCAGATGTCTATGGTTGGGTGGAGAGTCCTTGTCCTAGGATCAGTTTCCCTGCAACTTTAAAGATAAGTATATGTTTGTGTTGCTTAAATATTAATGAGATTATGATGCATTTATGGTTGAAATGTTTGGATTTTTTTGGGACTGTAACAGCATTGTTAATGTGTTGAGAATGTGGATACCTCTCTCTGCAAAGATAGATTTATAGTTATGATAAATAAATGCATACATAAACACATATGTCACACCTTCAAAATGAACAGTGTTGATAAACAAGTTGAACTAGTGTATGCATCTGCAATTGAATGATGTGTTGTGTTAAATGCTCATTATCGCGGTCCATAGCATATACTCTGAAGTAGAATGTGTAATGTTATATATAATAAACTAATTTGAGTCATGTTCCTGAACCGGAATCCTGTCCTTGGGTAAATTCTCATCCATACTGATTAACAATGCATATGTAAGTAATACAAAGATGTCATGAAACACCATAGGCAGTAGAAGGATCCATCACGTATGGAATAAAAACTTGGAAGATTTAGCATAGAGACCCTTTTTATTAACATAAAATAAGTACATAAGAGACCACCTGCTTAGTAGGGACTGTACATATACATGGATGTTCCTTCACCGGGCTATAAACCCATGAACCTGTGAAGAAGGCATTGAGTCAAAACTGGAAGGGTTATCCTCCCTCTAAGTGTAGGAATAGCTGAAACCTATGTAGGTAAGATTTTCCAACCTTGAATTATCAGTAGCCTAGATATATTTCGCTTGCATCAAGGTGTAGCTATCTTGACCCCAGAAGTTTTTGCATAGTGCCATGGCGCTACTTACACGCCTTCTTCGAAGCTTGGAACACTTGGCGGGTGGTAGGTGAGGTGGAGACCTTTCAGGAGTTCACACCAAGATGGTGGTAGGTAAGGGTCAGAGAAGCACCTACGCCAGCATGTGTGGGATTCCCTGTCCGAGAATGGTGAATGCAAAAGGACCAGAAACTCCTTGTAGTTGGATTCAAGCTGAGTATGGGTAGCACCATAGGGAAGCATAATAAGCCAACGACATCATCATCGAGTACTAGCGTTGATCCAGAGGTCTGCAAGACCTCTGAGATAGACCCATGGTTGAAATAACCAACTTAGGGAAATTATGGTCGGTCGAGACTTTCTCTTATGATGGCCGTAAAGATACCCTTCTTATGCATTGCTTAAGGCAGGGTCAAGATCCCTTAATTGAGACATGGTAGAGATTGAAGGCTCCATGTAGCGCAGGACGACAAGCCTTAAATTTAAAACGAAAAATCGAAAAAACCTTATCCTTACACTAATCCAAACCCTAGACATGGAGACTCTTCATTGGCACAACCTAATTTTTCCTTTAACGCAATCGGATGAGGAAGTGACGACATGGCCCGAAAGTAGAAACCTGGAAAATTACCACGGAGGATTTTTTGGTGCAACGATGGGATCAACCGAGATGATGTTAGTCAGGATGAGCTGGTTGACACACCATCCTAGAAGTCTTGTGATTGGTCATAGGTGGACCCTCTTCAAAATTTGGCTCGTTAAGCTCACACTAGAACATTTGCAAGGGCGCAAGTGAAAGAGATTCGGGAAAGAAGTTGGCAGGATGATGTGCCCCGGAGGGACCCCACATAGTTTATTTGAAAGGAGAAGCAGGCATAGGCTCCCATATAAAGCGTCGAGATAACATGGGCGAGATGATGTGTGCCCGGAAGATAATTCATTAACTGGAAGGTTATCCCACCTAACCAATCAGCCTGACGAGTTCACCCCGGAAGATTAAAGTAAGAAGTTAAATGTAACCACTAAGTGATTAGCAGGATTTCGAAGGCATTACCTCATGGGGAGGTTCGTCGACCAGATTTCTTTCCCATTGGTGGGGAGTGACCCCTTTTTACACGTAAGCCTAATGGTAATTTGGTAAATCCCACTTATTTTAAAAGGGTCACGCTTAGGAATCATTGGGAGAGGGTAAGTAGGGTGGTGTGTCGAGTGGAACCCACCTGGGAAGCATAAGGGTGTTATGTCTAAGGTGACAGGTTGATGCAATGAGCAGAGGTCATTGCATTCGGCAAGGCCCGATATATATATATATATATATAGATATAAGCATGTGGAGTAACAACTCCAATTGTGAATCATTTATGATGAGTTGGGAATCCAAGTAGAGTTTGGAGGAAAAAATATATATCTTTTACGCCATACCTCTAACAGTATTTGAGGGGTTGGGTGATATTAGACATCCATCGTCACAACATTTTCTTCTCAATCCATAGTTACATATGTTTGTGCTTCTCAATTTGTTTTCTTGATCCCCCAAGCGCTGGTGTAGTGTTGGGTGACAGAAAACCTCTGTGGTTGTCTACTTTCTGTGAAAATTCTATCACTAGAACAACTGATTTATTTTACCTACTTATTTCCCAATAAGTTATTTATGAAAATCCTTTAGTAAAAATTAAAATAAATTATGCTACAAATATCACATCATAATACAAAAACAAACACATGCACAAGAATTAACACATCGACACAAATAATTTGGACAATCAGTCCCCAAAAAAACTCAATGTGGGAAAATCGGTGCAGCAAGGGAGGATTTTATTATTCAGCAATTCTTCAGTACAACTAGGTGCCAAACTAGCTTACCCAACAGAGAGAAAATTCTTCATCACTTCTCCCAGTCTCAGCGTCAGCCTGGCTTACCTTTGCATAGCTCCCAAACCCTCTTCATCAGCCCCTGCCTCTTTGTGTCAGCATTGGGCCTCTCTGCGTCACCCACGCAGGCCCTCTAGTGACTGCATAGTCTACTGCCTCTGCTTTTGCCTCCCCAACCTCTGCGTTGTTCCCCTGGTGTTGCTCCTGAATCTCTATTCTATATTTGTTGCCTCCTGCTGTTCTCCATACCACTAATTTGAATTTCTTAGCTAACCCTGCTCCAAAAATCGAACTAACTGGTCTGCCTCAGTGTGTTCTCCAAATAACCCTTGAGCCTCTTCTTATACTTTTCCTGTTGGTCCTTCAGCATCTGAAATTAAATCTATAATCAACGGCTAAGATTAGATTTGGCTTGATCCATGACTTTTGGAACCTTCTAACCCAGTTTTATATTAATAGCCATTAATATTTTATTTTTCCTAAGTTTAGACTTAGGAACTCCATTAAAAATATTAGTTCTTTCATATCTCCTTAACCGGTTAGAATCTGCCCAAACCCTTTTTGGATCTTGGAGATCTCATGTGCTTTAGCCTCTCCACCAATTTTCAAGGCTAGAGCACATCCGATGCTACCCCAAATCAACACTCCCTCTTAGCGAGGATTGTGCTCTAGTAATACTCCACACTGAGCATTACTCTAATCATACGGCATCAGTACCTGTGTTGATGCTAAGCCTCCCTGCCCATCATCCTCTGCACTATTGCATCCTACATTGTTGCCCAAGGCTCTATCACTACCACTGCTACATTTGTACTGCAGCTCCCAATGCATTTGTGTTGTTGCTGGTCCATCTTCCCAACATTGCATATGCACTACAACTCCCTCTACATCCTTGTTGTTGTTGGTCCTTCTTCCCAACACTGCATCTGCACTGCAAACTGCTTCTCATCATGCTACATTGTGCTACTATTGACTGCTACTACACTACAACATCATACCCATTTCTGCTACTAAAATGGATTCTTTATCATCCCCATCTTCTCCTTGAAATAATCAAACTTGGTTCTTCCAACGGCCTTGGTAAGGATGTATGCCACTTGTTCTCTTGTAGCAATGTAGCTCAAGTGTACAGCTCCTTGTTGGACATAGTCTTTGACAAATTGACACTAGATATCAATATTCTTTGACCGATCGTGAAACACTGGATTCTCAAAGAGCTTGATGCAACTCTAATTATCACACATGATCCTGGTCGCCTCCATACTTCTTCTAAATAGGTTCACAAGCAGTTTTCTAAGCCATATGGCCTCACATGAAGCTGTGCTTGCGGCCATATATTCTTCCTTTTTTGAGCTCAAAACCACGGATTTCTATTTCCTACTGCAGCAGGAGGTCATTCTTGATCCAATGTTGAAACAGTACCTAGAGGTACTTTTCCGATCCACTGAACTTCCTACCCAATTTGCATCAATAAATCCACTCAATCTGATATCCTTACTCCTAGTGTACAAGAGTCTGAATGTTCCCTGTAAATATCTGAGAACATGTTTGGTTGCTGCCAAGTGTGCCCTCTTCAGCTCTACCATGAACTGACTAAGGGTGTTGACAGCGTAGCAAATGTCTGGCCTGGTATTGACCAAATACATCAAGGACCCTATGAGCTGCCTGTATAAGGTGGGATCAACATTTGTGTCTTCTAATGCATCAATATTCTTCTAGTTGGTGATCATTAGAGTAGCCATGGGTCTACAGTCCTCCATCGTAACTCTCTTCAAGATTTATGTAGCATATCTCCCTTGCCCAAGGAAGATCTCCCCCTTTTGCTGCCAAACTTCCAAACCCAAGAAATAATGCATTCATCCCAAATCCTTCATGTTGAATTGCATGGCTAGATTCTTCTTACAGTCCCCAATGAGCCTGGATGGTCCTATCAAGAAGAGATCATCCACATATAATATTAAGATTAGAGGTTCATTCTCTACAACCAGATAGTAGATATTTGGATCTGTGTCACTCTTGACAAATCCCATTTTCTGCAAGTAGCTATCGATTCAACCATACCATGCTCTAGGTGCATGTTTCATCCCATACAAGGCTTTATTCAATCTACATACATGATACTTCTTCTCATGTGTCTCAAAGCCCTCTAGTTGTTCAATGTATACCTCTTCTTCTATCACTCCATTCAAAAATGTCATTTTGACATCCATCTGATGAATCTCCCACCCCATCTGTGCTACAAGAGATATCATAGTTCTAATAGATGTATACCTGGCTACCAGGGCGAAGGTATCTTCGTAGTCAATTCCTTCCTTCTAAGCATACCCCTTGGCCACAAACCTAACTTTGTATTTCTCAACACTGTCGTATGAAGCGTATTTGATCTTGTAGATCCGTCTTGAACCTACCGTTGATCTGTCTTGAGGCCTTGGCACTACCTCCCAAACAATGTTTACCATTATAGAGTTGTACTCCTCTACCATCGCATCCAGCCAAACCTGATGTTGAGTTGCCTCCTGAAAGTTGGCAGGCTCTCCATCCTAAGCTACTAATGCCTGATATCTATCTGGTTGTTTTTGCTCCCTCTTATTGTTCCTTGGCACACTGATGAATTCCTCTACATCTCATAGGATCTGATGAAGTTCCCTGCTCATTCTTCCTCTACTAGCGGGTGCTTCTGTTAGCTCCTCCTCATCCTGTGATTCTTCTTGACCCGAGGAAGAATTATTTTCTTTTGTTGGTTGAATAGGTTTGACCAACGGTTCCTCTTTTCACTGCTCCTTGGAAGGCATTTCTCGAGATTTTCTGAAAGCCCTATCCTCCATGAACTTCATATCTCATCAAACTACTACTTTCCTGCTCCCTTGAAGATAGATTCGGTATGCCTTAGCGTTCTCGCTATATCCCACTAGATATCTTTTCTCTACAATTTGATCCAGCTTCTTCCTCGTTTCATCAGGTATGCGGCAATATGCTAAGCTCCCAAATATCCTAAAATGACTGACTTCAGGCGTCTTCCCTGTGAAGACTTTCTCTGGAGTAATCTTGCCCAATGCTCGATGAGGAGTTCTATTCTGAACATATACTGTTATGTTGCATGCTTCAACCCACAGGAATTTTGGCATATCTTGATCATACATCATAGCCCTAGTTGCTTCTACAATAGTCATGTTCTTTCTTTCTGCTACTCCATTCTCCTCCGGATTGTAAGGAGTTTTCCACTCTCTTCTGATGCCCATCTTAGCGCAAAAATAAGTGAAGTCCTTATCGACATACTCTCCACCATTATCTGAGTGCAAAACTTTCATTTTCTTCCAGTTAGATTCTCGACCAGAGCCTTGAACTCTTTAAATCGACAGAAAACCTCGTCCTTGGTTTTCAGAAAATAAATCCAAGTTTTCCTTGAGAGGTCATCAATGAAGGTAAAGAAGTACTCGGCACCACTAAGATCTTTAGTGGACATGGGTCCATAGATATCTGAGTGTATCAATCCTAGTACACTCTTGGCCCTGTTTTTTCCTAGAGCACATCCTCTGCATACATCATCTCATTCCGTACTAAGATCTGGAACTCCTGTTATAGTGCTCCTACGAATTCTCATAGCCCCATGGTGCAAATGTCCCATTCTCCTATGCCATAATTCATTCAAATCCTTGTCTCCATGACTGCCTATTAGTGCCATTGGTGATTCTAGTTGTAGTCTGTACAACCTATTACTTTTGATCTCGATCTGCACTTTCTTTTCCAGCTTGGGTGTTTGATGTATACTTTCTCCTTGATGAAGAAAATGTCATAGCCTTTGCCTTGAAGTTGCGACATGGAAAGTAAGTTCATCCCCAATCCTGGTACATGCAGCACATTGGTAGCATGGAACCGCTCTCTTGTTTCTGTTTGAAAAACTATGGTACCCCTCCCTACTGGAGTACATTTTGCCTTGTTCCCCATGGTGATCTGAAAGTTCATCTTCTCCTCCCGATAATCTGAGAAACATTCCTGGATTCCCGTCATATGCCAAGAGGCCCCACTGTCTATATACCATACCTCTGATGATGCAGAGCTAGTCACACAAGCCACTACTTCTTCCAACCTAGAAGCCAACATGAAGAAATCGAAATCACTTTCTCTTGTGCAATTTTCTGAAAATTTGTGCGAGTCTCCTCACATAGATGCCTCTATGTCATGGTCTCAACCCATAATTGATTTTCCCTTCCTATCTCTGATTACTTGTTCTGATACCATGTGAAAATTCTATCACTGTAACAATTGATTTATTTTACCTACTTATTTCCCAATAAATTATTTATGAAAATCCTTCAGTAAACATTAAAATAAATTATGTTGCAGATATCACATCATAATACAGAAACAAACACATGCACAAGAAATAACAAATCGACATAAATATTATGGACAATTAGTCCCTGGAAAAACCTAATGTGGGAAAATCGATGCAGCAAGGGAAGATTTTATTATTCAGCAATTCTTCAGTACAACTGGGTGCCAAACTGGCTTACCCAACAAAGAGAAAAATCTTCAGCACTTCTCCCAGTCTCAGCGTCAGCCTGGCTGACCTTTGCGTAGCTCCCAGACCCTTTGCGTCAGCCCCTGCCTCTCTGCGTCAGCACTGGGCCTCTTTGCGTCACCCATGCAAACCCTCCAATAATTGTGCAGTCTGATGCCTCTGCGTCTACCTGAGAGGATCTGTGTCTACCTCTCCAACCTTTGCGTTGTTCCCGACTCTCTGTTCCATACTTTTTACCTCCTACTATTCTCCAAACCACTAGTTCGAATTTCTCAGCTAATCCCGCTCCAAAAATCGAACTGACTAGTCTCCCTCGGTGTGTTCTCCAACTGACCCTCAAGCCTCTTCTTATACTTTTCATGTTGGTCCTTCAACGAGTGAGATTAAATCTCTAATCAATGGCTAAGATTAGATTTGGCTTGATCCATGACTTTTGGAACCTTCTAACCCAGTTTTATATTAATACCCATTAATATTTTATTTTTCCTAAGTTTAGACTTAGGAACTCCATTAAAAATATTAATTATTTTAATATCTCCCAAACCGGTTAGAATATGCCCAACCATTTATGGGTCTTGGAGATCTCATGTGCTTTAACCTCTCCGCCAATTTTCAAAGCTAGAGCACATCTGATCCTACCCCAAATCAACACTTTCCATCTAAATAACAAGCAAGATGAAATGGATTTCTACCCCCTCAATTGTTACAACATTCGTTGTTATAGCATTTGTTGTTACAGCATCCACTGTAATGGTCACGGTTTCAGTAGTTTCAATAGTAGCAGTTTTTATAGCATCAGATTTTACATAAACTTCAACATTTTCAACAATAATGGGTGTTATAGCATCAGCTTTTATAACATTTTCAACATATTTAACATTGACATGTTGTTATGGCATCTATTGTTACATCATTTTTTGTTACAATATCTGTTGTTTCAACATTTGGTTTTATAGCATCTACTTCTCAATCTTTTGTTACAACATTTGGTTTTACAGTGTCTACTTCTCAATCTGTTGTTAGCTACGTTTGTGCTTCTCAATTTGTTTTCTTGATCCCCCAATTGATGGCGCAGTGTTGGTGTTATGAATATAATTATGTAAAAGTAATAAATAAAGATAATAAATAATAAACATAATAATACGTAAATAATTCATAATTAGTTAGACAAAGAGGCATGTCTAAGGAGACATGACCGTTCATAAAGGGACACCTTCTTGGTATATAAGCAAGCCCCTCACTCTCAATTCTATCATATTCTCATTCATACATTATATATATATATATATATATATATATATATATATATATATATATATATATATATATATATATATATATATATATATATATATATATATATATTCTTGTCTCTCAATGGAGACCTTTATATTTCAAGTCTTCTGGATTATTTAACCTGAAGAACGAACTTTATTCACTTCATTTGGTATCAGAGAAGCTCAATCCTTTGGTTGCTGCACAGAGCCATGCTCTTTGATCTAGGTATTTGGCCATCAACTTTGCGTCTACGTTGTTGTTGTCACAATTGAATCACTTTGATACACAATCTTGGATTTTCTCCGTTGTTGATTCATTAGAGGCCCTTGGACATTTATTTAAAAAATAAAAAGCTATGGAAAGAAAGAAAAATTATAAAACAAAAATAAAATAAAAAAGGTTATACTAAAAAAATTACATATTAAAAATAAAAAAATAAAGTTAGCTAGTACCTACCGCTCAACCAAAAAAGAAAAGCACGATTATTGGAAGCTCCAACGTTGTTGCCATTGCCAAAGCCTACTAATGTTTACAGCCAAATTGAAGTCTTAGTCTCGCCTCCACTAGCACCATGACTAATTTGACTAGCAATCATTGATTCATTTGAATTCTTCTCCTGTCATCACTGATTCAGTGATCTAACCGTCGATTCAACCATCAAAACACACCATTATTGCTCCAGCATTTTTGCGTACCACGTAGCCACGACAAGCATAGACATTGCGTCGTCGCTCTTCTGATATAACCCATCGTCATCCACCTTACTCTGCCAACAATCCCTACCATCAACACTGGTTCGTTGTAGCCACAGCTACCAACAAAACTGGCCAACCACAAAGTTGTCGAAAGTTCGATCCCTGTAAAGCTCCAGCCACTACAAACTGTCATAGCCAAACAGCCCGTCACGCGGCAACCTTATCATCCGCAACTGACAGCATCGAATCATTGCAATAGCTTGACCCTTTGGTTGGACATGATGAAGATGTATCCTACCAAGCTTACCAAAAAAAAAAGGAAAGGATGGAAAATTTTCCTATAAAAGTATTCCAATTGCATATTCTAGATTAATTACATTAAAAGGGAATGCCCAAGGGAAGGAGATTAATATCACTATCAGCACAAGTCACAAGGAAAATTACATCAATGTTAATCTGGAAAATCAACTATTTATTCCAGAGTCAAACATAAGAGAAAGAACAGATATTTTTGGCAAAAAAGAATATGAAATTAATGACTTACAAGTAATAATTGACCACTATGAATGCACCTCTCAATTTCGTGTCGTAACTATGTTTAACCCAAAAATTGACATCATTTTGGGTCAACCTTGGTTAAAAGAATTGGGTACGTTCATGTTAAACTTAGAAAAAAACATTCTGATATTTTCTTACAAGAGGAAGATGACCACCTTCCAGGATGTGATAATAAAAATATATGCTAAAGAAGCAAAAAGAACTTGAAAAAGTCATCTCCAGTAAGACAGAAATTACACGCCTCGAAGAACACAATGAAAAACTACTCAAACAAGTCAAGAAAGCTAAGGCCATAAAGAAGGAACTCAAGAAGCACTTGTTGGAACAAGAAGAAGAAAATTTATGTTTAAAGAACCTTAATCAAACATTATTAGAACAAATCAAAAGTTTAAAAGATGATGAGGCTACTAAGAATAAAATCAACAATCCAAAAAGCGAAGAGGTTTTACACCTAAGGAATCATAACCAAAACCTCCTTACACAAATAAAGAAGCTTAAACGTGACAAGAAGTCACTAAATGACAAGTTAGAACAACTTCAAGAAGTAGTATCGAAGTCTCTAGTCGTTTCAGTCCAAGTTGAAGAAAATGGAATGAATATCGATCCAGTGAATATCACAACTCAAGAAGAAGACACATCAGTTAAAGAAAAAACACACTCAGATGTTGAGACGAAGGAAATTTGCAATGAATACTTTGTAACCAACTCGACAACATCGAAACTTGAAGTAAATCGAAATCTAGCCACACACATGATAAGGGAAACCAAAAGAACTCTTTATCTACATCTGAATCACAAGAACAAACATCTCAATCAATCTATGAATCTGTATCACTCAAAACATAAACAAAAAACTTATGTTCCGAAGAATACTGAAGTGCGCACAACTCAGTCCAGTGATAACAGTTCATCACAAGTTTCCAATAATCAAAAGATTTCACAAAAGATTAATTTAGGATGGTCAAATCCTTCCTCCGTGCGACAATTTTATATATCACTCCAAGGATCATATCAACTTGTATCGACAAAGATGATTTTCCTGAGATAAGAAGACATTCGTAGCAGAAACATAGATCAAGCCCTTTCATCAACAATCTTTGAGAACAAAGATTTTTGAAGAGAAAGGCAATGTTATGAATATAATTATGTAAAAGTGATAAATATAAATAATAAATAATAAACATAATAATATATAAATAAGTAATAATTAGTTAAACAAAGAGGCATGTCTAAGGAGACATGACCGTTCATAAAAGGACACCTTCTTGGTATATAAGCAAGCCCCTCACTATCAATTGTATCATATTCTCATTCATACATTATATATATTATTGTCTCTCAATGGAGATCTTTATATTCCAAGTCTTATGGAGTATTTAGCCTAAAGAATGAATTATGTTCGCTTCATTAACAAAGTTCGTTCTTCAAGCTAAATACACCATAAGACTTGGAATATAAAGATCTCCATTGAGAGACAATAATATATATAATGTATGAATGAGAATATGATACAATTGAGAGTGAGGGGCTTGCTTATATACCAAGCAGGTGTCCCTTTATGAACGGTCATGTCTCCTTAGACATGCCTCTTTGTTTAACTAATTATTACTTATTTATATATTATTATGTTTATTATTTATTATCTATATTTATTACTTTTACATAATTATATTCATAACAGTTGGTTCGCACGGACACCTCTTTGGTTGCCCACTTTCAGGCTTTAACAAGTAAAATTAAATGGATTGTTGTTACAACATCCGGTGTTACAGCATCTATTATGACATTTGTTGTTACAACATCTGCTTCTCAATCCGCTATTACCTATGTTTTTGCTTCTCAATTTGTTTTCTTGATCCCCCAAGTGCTGGTGTAGTGTTGGGTGGCAGAAACACCTCTTTGGTTGCCCACTTTCAAGCTTTGACAAGCAAGATGAAATGGATTTCTACCCTACTCTATTGTTACAACATCTGTTGTTACAACATTCGTTGTTACAACAATGTTGTTCCATCATCCGATGTAATGGTCATTGTTTCAATAGTTTCAATAGTAGTGGTTGTTATAGCATCATGTTTTATAGTAGTTTCAGCGTTTTCAATGGTAATAGGTGTTACAACATCAGTTGTTACAGCATTTTCAACGTATTTAACATTGACACGTTATTATGGCATATGTTGTTATAACATATACTATTACAACATCCGTTGGTACAGCATTTGCTTCTCAATTTGTTGTTAACTATGTTTGTGTTTAAGCTTATGTAATAGAAATTACAATTAATAGTTAAATTCTATAACAATTTTTTTTATGATCTTTACTAAGATTTATTAGAATTGTTCAATGTTTTACATCAGTGGAATGACATCTTAGTTGTAACTTATTTGAACTCTTATTATTGTATGTACACTTTGATATGCTACAATATGATTATTGTTTATTGCATATGTTGTAATATTAGATATATAACAGAGAAATTAATTATTGCATGAAATAAATAATAACTTTTTCATTTTAATTTTTTTTTTCCAAAACAAGGTATTCTAGAAGATCAGAATGATCCTCATCACATAGATGCAAATCATGTTGGGTCCTATGCTGAGATGGCAGATGATGTTCATGATGGCACAGATACAAATGACAACGAGGTTGATGTTGATACAAATGATGATAATGATCATGATCATGATGGTGAAGATGATCATGAGGCAGTTGGTAATAGCTAGTGACATTCATGATCATATACACTGCATTATGGATAGAATTTTATATATTGTTATGATGTTGATTTTCATGATTACTATCATATGTATTATTTTCACAGCCTCATGTACCATATTATTGAGTTGTAGCTTTTTGACATGTATCATTTTGACTTATATCATTTAGACATGACGTATCATATTAACTTCTATCATTTTCTCTTACATAATTTATCATTTTTATTTATATTATTTATACATGATGTATCATTTTGACTTATATCATTTAGACATGACATATCATATTACCTTCTATCATTTTCTCTTACATAATTTATCATTTTTATTTATATTATTTATACATGATGTATCATTTTGACTTATGTCGAGTGTTGAACATGTATCATTTTCACACGTTATTGATCTCCTCGTATATGAGAATTTCACTTATTTTAGTTATATATGATGATCGTGTTACAATAATTATCTTGTTATTTTACATATACTAGATTTTGTAGATTCTATTTTAATGGAGTAATAAGTATAATGATATTGTTAATTTGTATGGATGTATGTTTCCCTAAAAATTCTTTATAAATGTTATCCTATAAAATATTTCAAATGCATTCATATGACTACTACATAATCATGTAACTTATTTAGGAGACATGATATATTTAACTAATTAAATTGAAAGAAAACATAATAATTTAATTGTATGCAAAACAATAATCATTTTTGGAAGCAAAAAAAAAAAAGCAACAATGGAAGTAAAATTGGAAGCCACACTACAAGAAAAATGAGAAGCCAAACTGGATGCAAATATTGGCGCTATTCCTGATGCTTGGAAGCAAAAAATGAAGTAACAATGGAAACCAAATTGGAAGCCAGACTAGACACAAAACTAGAAGCAAAATTGGAAGCCACACTAGAAGCAAAACTGGAAGACACACTAGAAGCAAAATTGGACGTAAAACTGGTAGACAAAACAGATGCCAAATTGGAAGAAAATACTAGCATTAATTTTGGCACTAAAACTGGCACTATTATCGGCTCTATTCCCAACACTCTTTACAGGCTCAATATTTCTAGTGTTATGCTTGGAACTATTTATGGCATAATTTCTGGCACAACTTCCACCAAGATTTATGGCACTATTTCTGGCAGCATTTTTCCGGCACTATTTACGACATTATTTCCAACGCAATTTCCAATGCCAAATCTAGCGATATGATAAACATACCTGGTTGTGCCCATTTTGTGTTAGGAAAGGTGTCCAATTCAAGAACTGAAAAAACACTAAATTTTGGTATTTGCTTGTTCTGCTGTAGTGGGCCTCCTATATATTCCCAACATGAGGTTTTGAAATGATGGTCTCATTAGGGGAGGTGAGAGGGTTCAAGGAAATTAGTGGGTTGTTGGAATGGAAATGGGTCCTTCTGGTCATCTCTGGGCATGTCAATTCATGCTCTTGGAACATCTGATGTTATTGTTATCATTAAAACCCACACCAACCCCATTTGACCACTCCTAGACATAGTAGGATACCATTGGTTTTTGACTTGTTGACAAGACCAGATCATCAAGTGGTGTTAGAGGCTCAAGAGGAGTTAACTGCTTGTTTTGAGACTCTTTCCAAGATAGTGTTTCTTTTGTGGATTTAGAAAAAAAATTCTAGGTTCCTCAATGGATTTATTTGCCTCCTTAGAGACATTTATGTGGAAGTTTGTTACTTCCCCCTTATGTTATCTCAATTTGTTATTCATAGCGACTTAGATGGAGACCCTTACATGGACCTATATGCCAACATCATTTAGTACACAACAATGGGGGATTTCATCTTATCGTGTAACTTTAATGCATGTACACATTCTTCTCAAATTTCTATCCATGATAGCTTCGAGGATGTGGTGTTTATCCAAGAGACATATCCTGAATTAGTAGGAATCCAGTGGATGTCAAATGGTGTATCAAGGCCTCTTTTTTTTTTTTTTTTTTTAAAAGTCGGTTGCTATATATTGATTAAAAAAAGTGATAAGGCATAAAGCCGTACAAAATTTGCTTCAAGAGCATTGCATGTCCAAGGATAGAGCATGAGTTTCCTATCCCTGAGGTGATTTCTGAAGATTCTAACTACTAAGGAGCTAATACTACTGTAGATCCGGACGAACTGATGACACAAAAATTTGCATTTGCAATACATAATTAGTCAATGGAAATATGACTGATATTTCTCGCAGTAGAGTCCTCGGGGTGCTGCTCTTCTTCCATTGGCTTCGCGCTTGATGATGTTGATTTCTCCTTCTGCTTTGTTTCCAAAATTTCCCTTAGAATTACCAGCGACTCCTCGGCATGGATGCATCTGTTGTTTAGCCCGTTGAACTGCTCCTGAAGAGAGTGAACCCTGTGGAGAAATAGATTCATTTCTGTACGGTATTTAGCATGGAGATTTCTGAACTGCTCCTCGAATTTAGCTTCCACACTTCGAATCTGCTCAGCATGTCTAGCTTCCATATGTCGCACTTGATCTTCCAGGATGCGTTGTTGAGTTCTGACCTCGTCGAATTCAGCTTGGAGGTCGCGGCAGTGAAAACATTGCTCAGAGCGAGCCATTGCGATAGAGGGATAGGTTCTAGGAGGAACAGATTCACAAGGATGGTCTGTTGAATCCTTCTTACTGCAAAGGATTAAGGGCCGGGTAATAGTGCACAAATTATTGACAGAAAGAGAACAGAGAATCGATCCCGCCGCCTTCAGAATCAAAAAGAGGTAGATAGGAAAAATGTGAGAGATAGTGCGCAGAGCTGAAGGATAATTTCTTGAGGATATGGGAGATGTGCGCAGGTTCTTGGCAGAAGAAAGACAGAGGGGCGAGCCCACCGATCTGAGATTCAGAGAAACCTGAAATCTTGAAATAAGGAGAGAAGAGCCGGAAGGATGCAAGCTGAGAAAGCAAGAAGAGAGGCAGGGGGACGGCCAGCAAGGAAGAAGAGAGTGAAGAAGGGGATCTGGATCTCCAGGATTCCCTTCAAAGCTTTTCCTGAAACAGACCGACGGATTAATTAGAGAAAATTTATGAAAAGGATAGAGAGCCGATACCAGAGCAAACAGTCTCCTTCGTGGCTGATCCTGAGCGCTTTCTCCACTTTCACGGGGCTGCTCTTTGTCACAGAGATGATAGACCATGAAGTGCTTTCCTAGACTCATATTTATGGATTGGTTCCAGCTGCAGCAACCTAGATTCTTATCAGAGATCCGATCCTCAGTGATAATTAGATATTTTCCAATATCTTTAGGACGATTGTCTGCAGTAGCAGAATCATTCCTCCGTCCTTCATTATAATTATGAAAATCCCTTGGGATGTCAGCTGATCTGAGGGCCGTATTCTCACTGAGATTGCTTGAGATTTTCGAAATTTGCCCAAGGGCAGTTTTTGCTATCCCCTTCACGCGCTTGCTGAGTTTGCGTGCTTGGGTATTTCCGGAGTCGTCCTGGTTCATGGCAGAGGTTGGAAGAGGACTCGTTGACTGTGCCTCAAAGTTCCTTCCTGATGTCCAACTGCTTTATTAGCATGTTTATCCGCTTCCCCATTGTATGTGCGAAGGATATGGCAGAATCGGATTTTTTCAAAGTGGTTGGTGAGGAGGCTGATGCGTTGAAGATGCTGTTGAAGACTACTGTTTGAGGATATCCTGTAATGGTTCATGTAGCCAATGATTATAGAGGAGTCTCCTAGAACAAGTGCATTTTTGATTCCCCTATTTTTTAGTTGCAGCAGTCCTTGATACAGAGCAAGAGCCTCGGCGTTATTATTTGTTTTTTCCCCTAAACTCCATTCGTAGCTGCATATTTCTTCTCCTGATTCGCCTAAAATGATACCTCCTGCACCTGCTGGTCCTGGGTTGGACTTGGAGGCTCCGTCAAAGAATAGGATTGGACAATTATTACTCGTTAGCCATCTTTTAAATTCCTGAGATGACAGCCTTATTTCCCATTTTTTGGTCTTGTGATTGAGTTTCATGACTTTTCTCTGAATTCTCTGATGATGGCTTGGATTGCCTAGAATATGCCTGATCATGATCCGCTCTTCAATTGTATAATCAGTTGCTTTAGTTATTCCTGAGCATTTAACAATCATCGTCTCCTGAGCCAGAAGGTGAGCGCTGCTACATGTTTCCCAGATATTGCCTTCTTTATTTTGGAATATTTTCTTGTTTCTAGTGAGCCAGATTTTCCAGAGGAGGTTGTGGGGGATGATGTCCCAGGTTCTTTTAACAATCTTGCTTCGCTTATCTTTCCAAGGACAATTCCTTCTCCAGTGTTGAATTGTCTCAGCAATGTTTTGCTGAGGATGCCAAGTTATGCTGCCCAGGTTGGCCATGATGTTCCAGCATTTCTTCGCAAAGGCACAATCAAGAAATAAGTGGTGGATGGTTTCCTCCTCGGAGCAGCAGTTAGGACAGACTGAGGGACCATGTATCCCTCTCTTTCTCAAATTTTCCGAGGTGAGAATTCTACCCTTGAGCAACAGCCAGACGAAGAATTTGACCTTTGGGATTGCCTCAGAATTCCAAATTATTCTCCAATGATTCCAGATCGGAGCCTGATAAGTATTATTGCAGAGGAATTGGTAACCGGATTTGATGGAGTAACCTGAACCCGTGGGATCCCATCTAAGCCCATCTAATGCTCCTTTTTTTATAGGGGCTCTGTTTTGAAGATTTTTAAGAAGAACTTGGAAGCTGGAATCCAAGTTTGGGGGAATATATGGGAATTCCCAGCTAAGCCAAGCACCGCTCTCAGCATCCCATTTTGAGATTTGGTCCAGCCTTTGAAGGCCTTTGCTATGAAGGTAAAGGATGATGGGAATGGCATCTTCCACAGTGTTTAATGGTTGGAGGCCCATGATTTTGTCAGTGGCATAATTGATATTGCTTCCACCCCCCGGAATCTTTGAGGTGTTTTGAATAAGAGTGGGGATTGCTTTCTTGCAAAGTTGCCAAATTTTGGTGGAATCTCTTATAGGAATATCTGATTCAAGAAGTCTTTGTCTGTGGTCCGAAAGATATTTGCATTCAAAGACCTGTTTCCACCAGGCTTTTGGTTCACTTATAAGTCTCCAAGCCATTTTAATCCCAAAGGCGAGATTCAGAATCTTGGGCGTTCTGATTCCCAATCCACCTCTGTCTGGAGGTTGAATAACATTTTTCCAATTGACCAGATTGTATCTATTTTTTTCTTTTTTCCCTCCTTGCCATAAAAAATTGCGGAGTGCTACTTCTAGCTTGTTATGGAACGAAGCAGGAGCTTGGTAAAGAGTGAAGCGATATAAAGGTAAGGAGGAAATACCAGATTTAAGCAGGATAAGTCTGCCCGCTGGATTAAGCCATTGGGTACCCCATTGCTGAATCTTCCTTTTGACTTTGTCGATTATTTCATTCCAGGTGGACGCTTTGAGAGCACCCAGGGTGACCGGCATCCCAAGATAGGTGAAGTGATCCCAGTTTTCTTTATAGGCTACTCCAAAGATATTGGCAATATTGTGAGCTGTTTGATTAGAGATGTTCCATCCATAGATGCAGCTTTTCTGAAAGTTAACTTCTCCTCCAGAGCACTCCATAAATTGATCGAGAAGGTTTTTGAAACACCTTGCTATTGTGGTGGAGGCCCCGCCAATGAGCAGGGTATCATCAGCAAATTGTGAATGATTGATATTTTTGACTCCATTCCCAAACTTGATACCAGAGATGAGGCCGACTCTTCTGTTGTAATCAAGGTTGCTGCTGAGGGATTCAGCCATCAAGATGAAAAGATAGGGTGAGAGAGGGCAGCCTTGCCTTAGTCCTCTTGAAGATTGAAAAGCTTCACAAGGGCGACCATTTATGAGAGGCGAGATCCAGGGACCAGAGATGCAAGCGGCAATGGTGCTTATGAAGTCAGAATTAAAACCCATTTTTCTCATGACAGCGTACAAGAAGGAGTGTCTTACTCGGTCAAAAGCGTTGGCTAAATCAAGCTTGAGGACGAAACCTTTCTCTTGTCTAGAGGTGCTAGAGTGAATAGCTTCTTGAACCAAAGAGATGGAGTCGTGAATTTGCCTATTGGTCATGAAGCCTCCCTGATTTTCAGAAATGATGGAAGGAAGCAGAGGCTGGAGTCTAGCTGCTATGATTTTTGCAAAAATCTTATAAGAAGTGTTGCACAAGGAGATTGGTCTAAATCTAGAAAAGGAAGTGGGCCTGGTTTCCTTAGGAATGAGGGCAAGAAAGGTTGAATTTGTAAAACCCCCCATTTTCTTTTTTCTTTGGATTCCTTTCATCATTTTTACAAGATCTTTCTTTATCAAATGCCAATGGTCCCTGTAAAAATTAATAGTAAAGCCATCTGGACCAGGAGATTTGTCAGGTTGAAGAGTCCAGATTGCTTTTCTTATCTCTTCCTCAGTTATATCGCTGTTCATCCTCTCATTCTCCTCAGCAGAGATTTTCCCTGGGAGGTGCCGAAGAAAGGCCGAATAGTCCGTGGCGCTTTGATTTTCAGTGAGAAGGCATTTGTAATGTTGGAAGGCAGCTCTTTTAATAGCTTCCTGATCATCATGCTGGTTACCTTGACTATCTGTAATAGTAGTAACAATGTTCCTTGATTTTTTTACTGTAGCCTGCTTATGGAAGTATGCCGTATTTTTATCTCCTTCCTTTAGCCATATTTCTCGCGACTTGAGCCTCCATTTGATTTCTTCCGCCCTCTTAATTTGGGATAGCTGTCCCTGCACTTCCCATTCCTTACTTTTTAGTTGATTTGTGTATCCATGATCTTCTATTTGTTTGTGAATATCTTCCAAACTCTGCTGCATTTTTTCTTTTATTTTTTCTGGTTCTTGGTAACTGACTTTTGCCCAGTCCTTGAGAGCTTTCCTAGTGTTTCGAATTTTGGTTTCCCAAATGTAGTTTGGAGATCCTTCCACGTGATTCTTCCAGGTATCTTCTATAATTGACTCGGCCTCGCTGCTATCTCTCCACAGTGGATTGTATCTGAAAGGGATTGGTCCCAAATTAGCGTGAGATTCCAACGTTAATAAAATGGGGAAATGATCAGAGGCTGTGGCGCTAAGAATTTTGGTGTGACCTGCTGCAAAGGAGGAAAGAAGGGTAACATTAACCAAAATTCTGTCCAGCCTTTCCATAATGTTACCTGGTCCCAGACGTCTATTGTTCCAAGTGTATTTTCTATTTTTAGGAATGATGTCCATCAATTCGTGTTCAGCCATGATAATTTCCAGCTGCCTTCTGAAAGGGTCGGGGTTGAAGACGCCCCCCCTTTTCTCATTAGCATGGAGAATTAAATTAAGATCTCCAGCAAGGATAACATTTGAGTTCTGTTCCTTGTCTATTTCCTGCTTCAATTCATTCCAGCATTGATCTTTTTCTCGGAAATGGTTGGGAATATAGACATTGTAAATAATTAACTCCCAACTTTCTTCCTTGTTGACGAGGTTGGTTCTGATCCAATTTGGATTGAGGACAGAGGATTTGCAATTCCATTGCTGCTTATTCCACATGGTGGTGATTCCTCCAGAAGCTCCTCTGGAATTACTACTGATCCCTATAAAGGATTTTTGAGCTTCTATGATTAACTGCATATCAATCTGATTTTGCTTGGTTTCCTGAATTAGGACAATTTCAGGTCTTTCTGAATGAAGAAGGTCTCTTAGGGCGGCTGATTTAGAGGGGTGCCCCATACCCCTGCTGTTCCAAGATAAGAGCTTCGTCATAAAAGGTTCGATCGAGGAGGTGCTCGCCTCTCAAATTCTTTAGCTGCTGTGTCTTTCTCTTGAGAGCCTATAATGAAGGAATCCATGGGGGTTTGTAACCCTAAAGCTATGTCCTTTTGCGTGCTTTCTTCCCGATGCTGCTTGGCTGATTTTCTGCCTGGTCCAGATTTCTTAAGGGAATCTCCGGATGCACCAAGATCCTTGGAGGAACTTCTGGTAATTCTGATGGGCTGATTTCCATGGGCTGGCTGAGATGGATTCGGGGCGATCAGTAAGGGGTCAATACAGGTCAACACTGGTTGATCAGGATGAGGGCCATCTTCGGGCATTTTCGATTTATTTTTGGTTAAATTCCTTTCCACTGATTGCGGGGGGGAAGCTTGGTGAGGGGAGGAGGGAGAGATTCTGGGGCCTTTGGGGGAGGGTGGGGGAGAAGGGAGGTCCTCTGAAGCAAGGGATCCAAAGGGGTTGGAGGACGAAGGGAAGACAGGGGGGGAGGGAGGGGTTCCGGAGTGAGGCGCCTCAGGCTCAGGGGGAGGGTTTGATTTCTTCTTTTTCCTTACTATTTCCCATGCTTCCTCATGAGTTCCAGAGTTATTGATATTGGTTTCAGATTTAGATTTAGGACACCTATTAGCAAAATGACCGTACTCATGACATACCTTACACTTGAAGGGAAGTTGTTCATAGTCCACCTGTTGAATATGCGTCCACTGGTCCACTCTGAGTTTAACAGCTTCTGGAAGACCTTTGCCCAAGTCTACCTCAACACAGATCCTCGCACATGCATACATATTTTCCTTTGGTTCAGATCTATCCACATATTTACCTATAGCATTTCCAATCGCCCGAACGGTTTCATCAGCCCAGCAGTGAAGCGGCAGGTGCGGAAGGCGAACCCATACAGGAACTGCGTTGGGTACATCCATTTCTGGATCGAAGTCCGGGGTCCAACGATTGAGATAGAGGCCTCTTGTGTCCATGAAGTACGGCCCATTCCTGAAAATTAGGTTGCAATCCTCCACTGATTCGAAGAGAAAGGTGAAAAAACCTCTTCCGCAGAACCTTATGGCAATTTTCCCCTGGACCATGGCATTCCAATTTCTCTCTACCCAACGTTGGACGGTTCGAGGGGAGGGCCATAGCCCCGTAAACTGGCCAACCAATCCCCGTTCAGCTAAGGCTACAGCCGATCTCCTTGGAAGAGAAAGAGGAAGAGGGATTTCCGGAATTTCATCAAGTTTTTTGATAAATTTAGAGGCAGAAGGTCGGATCCTTTCAGAGTTGTTCTCAGGGACGAGAGAAGCAAAGGCTTTCTCAAAATCGGGTTGAGAAGAGGCAAGGGGATCCATCGAGCTGGATCGCTCGGCAGGATGAAGGAAAGGGAGGGGCAGGAGCCCCAGGAAAGAGAGGCGCAGCAGAGGGCTGCCCTCAGGGAAGCTCGAGCAGCAAGAAGCGGGCAGGGGGCCCAGGAAGCAGATCAGAAAGGGGGCGCAGCAGGGGAAGCCCGGAAGGGCCAGCAAGCCCGGCAGCAAGGCTGCCAAGCTCGAGCGGGGGCGGTCAAGGGTTGCAGAGGCGGGGGAGCTCCATCTCCAGCGCGCGCGATCGGTGTATCAAGGCCTCTTACAGGTTAATGCATGCACCTATTATCATTGGGCATATCCCATGAGTTATTGGTTCTTAACGGCCTTCCCTATGTTCCTTTGTCTTACTTTTTCACATGTTGACCCCACGGTGGAGGAGCAAGCATTGTCGCATATTTCCTATCCAGTCGCACTCTTCTCCCCTTTATCTTCGACCTTTTGGAGACTCCCATTGGTCTGGTTGACCACACTCTTTTACTTTTCTTCCTTCAGGTTAGCACCATCGCAACCCATCCTTTTCTTTGATAAGGGTGATCTAGATTTATTTACTTTCCATATTTGGTAGAGGCTCTCACCTGATTCCACTTTTTCATGCCTCACTTTGATCGATGTCAAGTACACTTGTCTTTCTTCCACTAATTATGAGGTTGTGATTCAGTGTTATCCCAATCACACCAAATCCAGCTTCCACCCCCCACCCGCCGCTAAAAAATATATCTTATTCTATGAACAAATCATATGATAATGATTTCAAACTCCTCCATAGCCAACTTTCTCATGCATTTCCCTATACCCACCTACTTTATCCTCATCTCAAAGATTCCTATCATTGTCTTCTTTGACATATGAAGCGCCTCTTGATCTCTCAATGAAGGCATAATTTAAGGGCTTCCCTTATCCACTCCCCAGAAACCTTTGGCGTACCTTCCCCCCTTGCCACTCTCTTGTCCCTCCTAACCCTTGATCCATGTTTACCCATACTTCCTCCCTATATGATGTTCATAGAAAACCCATCATCTAGGTTACCTGCCCCCCTCCCCCCCCCCCCCCAAAAAAAAAACTTCTTACTATTTATTCTCCTATTGAAATATTCGATAGGTTGTTTGGATAATGGCTACAAGTAAAGTAGTAAACGACAAAGGATTCCCAGCAAAGCTCTAAATAAGGTCTTCATGTTGTCAATAGTAATGAGCCAACTTATTCAACCTTGAATATTGAGTGAGTTTTCCATAATCTTGGTCACATCACATTATCCACTTCATTCAGAAATCAAGCTCTAGTATGGATGCCAATAACTATAGGATGATCATGGTCAGCCACACATTCTCTAAACTTTATGCTACCTCTCTACCTAAAGATTTCAAGAGATCTTGAGAAGAGTCATCTCAAAGCCAGAGGACAAGCTAAATTTTGACCAAAGTACCAACCCATTGACCATTACCTTACACTTTGGATCATTATTGAGGAGGCATGACATCTCTCTTCGAAAGTATATCGTTTCTTTGTGGAATTTTGAAAACCTTTCAACTCTTTCCCCCGCAAGGCTTGTTAATTTTTGTAGCACCAGACAAATGTTCTACTTTTGACTTTGCTCAAAGAGAGAGGATAATAAACACAAGATCTCCAAAACCCTTAAAATTTTCCATGAGAAAACACCTAGAGATAGCTTAATTAAGTTAATTAATCAATAATTAAATATTTCGTAAGTCTAACTTAGGAAAAATGATTAATTAATAGCAATTAATTGAGAAAGGTGAGAATTCTCTAGAAACTCACACTGTTTGAGTTTGATATTATATTAGCTATTCATTGAGATCTAAGCATGGTCATTGGTTCTCCAATGAGAGATTATAAGAGCAAGGAGTTGGGTTGGAGATACACTCACTTGGGAGGACGAGATCCTTGGAAAATTGAGCTATCAAGCTACAGAGGTCGAGTAGGGGAGAAGATTTCAAGCCAGAAGGGATGCAGAGGCAGAGAGGGAGCAGAGATTGATTCTGGAGGAGTTTTCAGTTAGGAAGAGGCAAGAGCAGAGAGGGCGAGTTATTCCATTGGAGACTGCATAGGAAAATTTAGAGGGCAATTCGATTTGGTTAAGGAGGAGGTCAATTCAATTACTAGAGATCGAGATAATTTTCCTAAGGGCTATAGAATCACTTCTAACAGCAACAACATGCATAATGTCTTTATCAGAGGAAGATTCAGGAAGTGTGAGTTATTGGTTGTGTAGCATCCTCTTAGGGGTCTTGGATAGCTAGTTCAGGTGGTTATATTGTTGTCGAATTGCTTGTAGAGAAAGGAAGTTTTCCCTTAATGATTTTCGACAGATTATTCATTGAGGATTGCTAGTTACACATCCAGATTGTACTCAAAAAATGCATTATTGCATAATAATAATAAAACCATCATCTGTTGCAACAATTTTCCCACATTAGGTTTTTCTAGGGAAATTTTCCCAAAAATAACAATGTCATTTTTTTGTGTTCTCTTTTCTCAGTTCCAAATTTATTTTTCCGCAATATTTTTATTGTGAAGCAATTGCAGTGTGATTTATTCATTATTTTTTCATAACAAAATAAACAACATAATAAATCAGTTAGAAGAATAAATTCTAGTTGTTGCATTTCAAGGAAATCTTCACATGGTATCATAGCAATGTTGAAGACAAATCAGGAGCTCAAAGCGAAGGAGAAATTTTGTAGATTCATAGGGACTCTCTGAGAAAAATTTCTTCCATATTTGAGTATAGGGCTAGCCTGGAAGTTCGAATTGTTGGGAACAAATCAATTTCCAAAGTCAGAGTGCACGAAAAGTTTGATTTTCCCAGTAGCAGTTCTAGCAAGTAGTAGTGTTACCAGGAAGCAGTTCTGGTGAGCATATCTGAGATTTCATTTGCAGATATGGGCAAAGTGATTTTGCAGTAATTTTTGCAGTGAAAAATCATTGTCGGGTGGGAGATAAAAGTGCACACAAAGGGAGGAATTTCTAGATTTTCCTTGAGGGTTTCCAGATTCAGTTTTCTGAAGGAAATGTGAGTTTTCCATTGCAGGTGGTAGTAGCAGCAAGAAGATCTGCACATTGTAGAAGGGAGTGCGAGTAATAGAGAGAGGCCAAGTAGGAAAGGGAAGAAACTCCTGTTTATTTCCCATTTTTTGAGTTTCGCAGATCTTGCATATTTCCAAAGATGACCATACAATATTACCAAAAAAGGCCATGCGATTTAGCCAAAATGCAGATCTTTGTAGCATATCGACTTCTAGTTGTCAAAGACAGGTGTCAAAGGAAGTGTGAGTTGTCTAGTGTGAGTTTCAAAGTGAAGAAAAGTCCTAGTAAGGGACAAGGCTCGAAAGGAGGTAGTTGGGCACCTGATCCAGGTGGAGTATGAGACTCTAGTGTGCCAGATAGGCAAGGTCCAATGCAATTGCAACAAGGAGATAAATCATATCAGTTCCAGATTGTTGCAAAGGACCATGACCTTTACTACAGGGACCCACAATATCATAGTAGCAGGTTCAATGTCAATAGATGTAGTGAGTTATTCATATGACAGTTGCATAGCTAATTGCAGTCAGTACTCGAGAGATAGTTGCAGAACTAACTACAGTAACACAAGCAGTGACAATTGTACAGTTGCAAGTAGCAGGTGTTATTCTAGCGAGAGAGGGTTACATTTTTCAAGAAAAGGAAAGGAGGTCGAGGTAATTCCAACAAATGAAGCTAAGGTAGGCATTGCAAATTGTCCAGTTGTAGAGAGCAAGGCACAATTCTAGCCAAAGACAGTTAGCCAATCCGTGTTACAATGATTGTAGATCATATGCCAGTGTCGGAAGGTGATCCAGAGAAAGAATAAGTAGCTTCAATGAGCAACAAGAGGCAGAGTTTATACCATAAATGATTTCCAGAGACAAGATTTAATTTCCCACAGCATAATCTTGTGGTCAAGTTACGCAAGCAGACAGGAGTGCGAGTTTCTATAGAGAGGATTTGCTGGAAAGTGGAGGGATTTCCCAATTTTGTTTCAGAGGGAAATTGAGACACAAAGGAAGTCTAGCTTCAAAGGGAGCGCCCCTATGGAAGATTAATACTTCAGGATCTAAGGTGATCAGTACACAGTTGCAGTGATGGAAGCAGTGCAGATGCAATACAATGTAGTGGCAACACAAAAGCAACAGCGCAGATGCTTTATTAGTGTATGATCAGAATTGTGCATTAATAGCGCAAGGTGATAGTAGTTATACCTCCAGATGGAGGAGAATAGTGCTTTATAGTTGCAGGTTTGGTAAGGAACCATAGAGGCTAGAATAGAACAACTGATTTCTCACATGGATCATTACCTTCTAGCTATAGGGGCCCATAGTTTTTAGTAGAAAATGGATCAATGTTCAACATGGTGCAGTCAGATCTTGAGGGACAGCTGCAAAGCTAGTTGCAGTCATATGTTGAGGGTCGCAGACCAGTTGCAGCCATAGAAAGTTACTCAGTGGACAGTGCAAAGGCTAGTTGTAGTCAAAGACTCGAGAGACTGTTGCAGAATCAGGACAAGAACACAATTGATTTAGAGTTTTATTTCCCAATTGTAGTAGTTGCAGCAGCATGAGATCAGTTGCAGTGCAAAGCAGATTTGGCAGTAGTACAAGTTGTACAGTATAGTGTTAGTAGTAATGCAGATGCAGGGTGGTTCAACTAGAGAGTGGCATATGAATTAGAGTTTGCACACTAGATTGGTGGGCAATGACAGGTTGTCATAGTTATCAGACATCAACAACGTATGTGAGGATGTTATGAGATAGTAGAACACCTTCCTCACTAAGAGGAAGTGTTAGTTTTTGTAGCATCAGACAGGTTTTCTAGCCTCAACTTTGGTCAGAGAGGCTAAGAAACCTGAAAAAATTTTACCAGAAAACACCTGGAGATAGCTCAATTAAATTAGTTAAGCAATAATTAAATATTTCCTAAGTCTAAATTAGGAAAAGTGATTAATTAACAGCAATTAATTGAGAAAGGCGTGAATTCTTTAGAAACTCACAAAGATTGAGTTTGAGATTATCTTAGCCATTGATGGGGATCTAATTGTGGTCATTGGTTCTCTAATGAGAGACTATAAGAGCAGGTCATTAGGTGGGAGATACACACACTTGGGAAGTCGAGTTCCTTGGCAAATCGATCTATCTAGTTGCAAAGGTCGAGCAAGGGAGAAGAGTTCGAGCTAGAAGGGACGCAAAGATAGAGAGAGATCGGAGACGATGATTCTAGAGGAGTTTCAAATTCCAAAGAGGTAGTAGCAAAGAGGTTGAGTTATTCCACTTGAAGGTGCACAAGTACTGTGCAGGGAGCTTCAAAGGGGAGTTTGATTTGGCTGAGGAGGTCGATTCAGTTCCCAAAGGCCAGGATAATTTTCCAAAGGGCTAGAGAATCACTTCCAGCAGTAGAAGCAAGCAGACTGTCTTTATCAGAGGCATAGTGAGGCAGTGCGACTTACAATTTGCGCAGCATCTGTGCAGGTGTCTTCGATAGCTAGTTCAAGTGGCCAAATTGTGGTCGGATTGCTTGTGGAGAAGAGAATTTTTCCCTTAATAATTTTGGCCAGATTATTTCCTGACGATTATCAATTTGGCATCCATATTGTACTTGTAAAATTCACTACGGCATAATAATAATAAAACCCTCATCTACCTCATCGATTTTCCCACATTGGATTTTTCTAGGGACATTTGTCCAAAAATAAAAGTGTCATTTTTATTGTGTGTTTTTTATTTTCTCAGTTCCAGTTTTATTTTTCCATGGTGTTTTTATTGTGAAGAAATTGCAGCGTGATTTATTTGTTATTTCATTGTAACAAAATAAATTGCATAATAAATCAGTTAGAAGAATAAATTCTAGTTGTTACATTTCAAGGAAATTTTCACAAGTCTTTGTTCCAGAGAAACGGAGATATCAAATATTATATTTGATACCTTATTGACAACCATCATGAACCTCTACGAAACATTTCTTGGTCATCATTGCATGGCACATGAATTATCAAATTTTATCAAGAGTACCATTATGGTCAAACAAGATTGCCCCTTGTTCCACGCATTGTTTGGGATCTACATGGATGAGCTAGAGTCCTTTTTCCACAAACACATCCATGAGGGAGATGCATGCCTACTCAACCATCTCTTGATATATATCATTCTTTCCACCGATGATGTGGTCCTTCTAACCTCATCGTCATCTTTGCATGGCACATGTATTATCAAATTTTATCAAGAGTACCATTATGGTCAAACAAGATTGTCCCTTGTTCCACACATTGTTTGGGGTCTACATGGATGAGCTAGAGTCCTTTTTCCACAAACACATCCATGAGGGAGATGCATGCCTACTCAACCATCTCTTGATATATATCATTCTTTTCACCAATGATGTGGTCCTTCTAACCTCATCCCCTGAGGGGTTACAGAGACAAGTAGATTCCTTCTCCCTCTTTTGCGACCTTCGACAATCGACAATCAACCTCGGTAAAACCAAGTTCATGATCTTTAATGGATCGAAGAAGACACTCTTTCATCACCACTTCGTTTTTAGAGGAGAGGAGATTGTGAACACTTTTACATACACTTACTTTTGGGTACTCTTCACAAGGCATCATTTTAGATTATTCCATGCACTTCAACCTCGGGTCAGAAAAGGGTATGGCTACCTTACCCATCTCGAGCGACAGTGTTCCAAAAAATACCAGGACATATCGTCCAAGATGGAACTATTGAATTCTCTAGTTCAACACACTATCCTATATGGTTCTGAGGTGTGGGGTCCTAGATTACTAGAGTTATATTTGTCTTCAACAAAGAGTACAAATCACCCTTCTTCATTGCATCATCAAGTGCAAAGTAAATGCCCTAACCCATCATCCTTGCAAATTTTGGAGCTTATCCTTTTGGGCTTTAGACTATGTTTGGCCTTGTCTCACTCTTGCATTACATTTGAAGTTTTGTCGATACAACAAAGGGATAGGACCGGTCCCCTTATTTGGATTATTATTCATCTAAATCCATTACATCCATAAGTTCTCTAGCTTGTTCTAGATGTTGATATGTTGGTGTCTCAGCTCTCCTAGCGTATATTGGCATCATGATTGATCACCTCCCCCCTTTCATATATTCCCTAGATGCACCTAGTCACCTTCTACTTATGTGAAAAGAGTTGAACATGAATATCAAAAATGACATTTACCAGTAGTTTGTGAGGGTCACTTGGATTTGTTGAAAATGATAGCATTTAAGGTCTTCTATGGCTCATGCCTTAGCTTGGAATACCACGATTTGTCTTCCTTTGACAATGGAATGATTCATGGAGATGGAAAGTTCATGCGTAGTGATGGAGCTTCAATCACGTGGAGCCTTCCTTAGTTAACTACGGGATCGAGTGGCCGTCTAAATTTAGAAGAGGACAAGTTGGCAACTTCAATTTCTGATTGAGACAAGGATGAGTTATAAAAACATATAGACTCAATTAACTAGTCAATCACAATTGTTGTTCTAAATTTTTATTTGCCAGATTTAGCATGGATCGAGCTTGTAAAGGTAGGACGAAAGGCACAATTGTAATTCATTATTGTTTGCACGAGTTTGTGTGTGAGAGCTTTGTTGTGGTAGTGTATCTTGGAGGAGCCAATACACAAATTGTAGAGAGAGCCTAGGCTTATGGAATTCCTACCGTAGAGTTTATGAGGTTTGTCCTAAAGAATAGGAGCCATTTTATGCTAGGAATTAAGAGGAGATCAATGTGCTTGCGACGTGTGTCTAGCTAGTACAATTTGGGGACAAGTGTGTTCTTAGGGTGATCAAATCATTTGCCTTGTAAGAGATCATATTTTGCTCAAACTCTATCATTAAAAATATTGCCGCATTGTAGAGTGCTTTCCCAGTTGGGTTTCCCAAGAAAAATTATTGTGTAAATTGTGTGATTTTGTTTTTATCTCTATGTTTATTTTGTTGTTTATAAGTGTTAAGAAATTCTATGTCTTAGTGAAATAAATTTTGGTTTCAATTTGTTATTGCCTTAGTTTCATATTATTCATTTAAGAAGTTGCATAATTTCGTAGAAAAATAACATGGCATCAGAGCAGAGATCGGCATAAAGACCAGCACACAAAGATCAGTGTGTGAAAAACAAAGATCTCTTTGTGAGTTTTATTTTGAAGAGTAGTTATTTGGACAACGAGGATGTCGTTCCAAGCACTAAGAGTGGACCCTTATTTAGAGGGAGCCTCTTACTTCTGCTCATGGAAGGAGAGGATCACAATAGTGTTGGAAGATAATGGGGCGGGAGAGTTTATCAAGCAAGCTATAGCGCCACCTTAAGATCCCCAACAGTTGTCCAAGCATACTATGAATGATATCAAGGAAAAGAGGATTATTCTAGAGGGGATCAAAGATCGTATTATTCATCATCTCCATGAGAAGAAGAATGCATATGAGATGTTCAAAGCTATCTTAGATCTATATCAAGTTTCCAGTGATGTCAGGAAGATTTCTCTTACATAGAAGCTAAAGAGTAGACGGATGAGCAAAGGAGATACCATCGTCACATATCTTTCAAAGTTCACTCAAGGTCAAGATGAGTTATGTGGTGCAAGTGTGACTATACCAAAAAGTGACCTTGTGAGTCTTGCACTACTAGGACTTCACAAGTCTTAGTATAGCTTCTAGGATGCATTCAGTGGAAAATAAAATTTTCCTAGTTGGGAAAGGTTATGGAGTGATTGCATTCAAGAAGAAATCCAAAGAGGGACCAGAGATGGTAGATCAACAAAGACAAAGGACGAGGAGAATTTTTCCCTGGCAGGAAAAGCCAAGGGAAAGAAAGGCAAAGGGAAGGTCGAGTCCAGTCAAAAGGGTGAAAAGAAGAAGGATCTGAGCAAGATCAAGTGCTTCCATTGCCACAAGTTTGGGCATTATGCTACTAAGTGTCCTAACAGGAAGAAGAGATCTAGCAAGGATCATGTGGTTGCATCAACTAAGGTAGATGGGTTTGCTTCTTTGTTCGAGAAATATTTCTCATTGATAGCTTGCATGGCAAGCTCAATAGGGAGAAGCGCGTGGTATATTGATTCTAGAGCGTCCTTCCACATGACTAGGAATAGGGATTGTTTCAGCCAGCTAAAGGAGAAGGGTGTGCAGTTTCAAATCGAGTTAGGATATGATGGAAAGTAAGCATCTAGGGGAGTTGGTTTTGTCATCTTTGAGAGGGAATCTAGGATCCCTCTACATCTCAAAGATGTCCTATATGTTTCCAGACTTGAAGAAGAACCTTTTTTTAGTAGCACCCTTGAGGACAAGGGATGTGATGTCATCTTCAGTAGAGGTAAGCCTTACCTCAAACACTTAGCTTTTGGATCAATGAAGCAAATAGGTGTGAGGATAAAGAACCTTTACAGATTGCAAGTTCAAACATGTGCATCCTTAAGTAGTAAGGCGGCTAGTGAGCAAAGTAGAAATGTTGGAGAACTTTGGCATAAGCGCATGGGACACTTACATCATGTGGTATTGAAAATTCTTCAACAGATAGCCATAGGATTACCGACATGCAGTTTTGATCAGTATGATGTGTGCAAGGGGTGCACACTATTGGATAAAGTTACCATTGATGTTAGTGATGATTGTTGAAGATGATGAAACCCTAAGTGCATAGATGAAACCTTAGCAGTATATGATGAAGCCCTAATTGAAGAAAATGTTGATAAGTGATGGAACCCTAGATGCATGTAAAATCCCTAAGCCCAACTGCATCCCAACTGCATCACATCAACGATAATTATGTATATACTTGAGAACTAGAATAAAGATAACATGATATAACTAGTTGACAGGTTAAATCAAGGATTAAAGCCCCATTCAAACTAGTTGTAGTGATGATAAAAAGGATGAACAGATAAATTCTTGGAACACTTAGATAGCTGACAAATCTGGATTGTACCTTTGTTACACGGGAACCGCTCCCGAGAGGTGGGAAACCCATTCCAATGGTTCCCGTGCTCCTGGGAGCTTTGGAACTGTATGGGAACGTTACCTTTTCAGCGGGAGCTTCAACGGGAGCTTAGGAAAGTTCTGGAAGCTTTGAAGACTGTTTTTTTTTGGAGTTCTGGCGTTCCCTAGGGTTGGGGAATACAACCCCTGTAGAGAAATATGTTGAACTACCCACAAAACATGAGCCTATGTTGAAACATTCACAGGAAGAAAGGCCAAAGACATCTTTAACACCGATATCCTTAATTGAGAAACTGAAGCAATCTCTTGGTGGGTTAAGGAAGCATGTGACACCTAGATGTAAGGGCGATATCTGGGATGTCAAGCTGATGAGTATTTATTTTGTTGTTTATGTATATATATCGCAGAAGATTGTGTGTACATATTGTATGTGGTAGTGAATGCTTAACATTAGACTTGTTTTTTCCCGTAAGAATAACTAGAGAAACATGTCAAAGAACTAACAATGAGTGTGTGCATATTGTATGTGGAAGTCAATGCTTAAACATTAGAGTTGTTTTTTCTCGTACGAATAACTAGAGAAACATGTCAGAGAATTGATAATGAACTTGACATTTTATATATATAAAAGGGAAAGACTCGGGGAGAGAGACACCCAGAGAATATATTTATATATAAGAGAAATTATATATTTATTATTTATATATTTATATATTTAATTTGATTTTAATATTTGAGTATTTTGAATCAATATTAATTTTGATTATTATATAAATAAAAAATATTTTAATTTTTTAATTTTTAATCTTTTTATTATATAATATTACCGCTCCCAATTAGTTGTTTCTTGTAGATTAGTCGTTTCTTGTAAATTTTGGGAAAACTTCTAGTCATTCTAGAAACCCGCACCCAAGTTCCCAACATTCTCACATTCCATAAACTCATGCAACATAGAATTGTACCCAAAAATAGCAACAATAAAGTTGTCATAAGCAGACATAATAGCACTAGTAAATACGTTTAAGATGATGGAACATCATAACCACAAACGTATTATTACAGAATTGAACTAGCAAATATAATACAACCGAAATCATGGCATTAAAAGGATTTCTTCTTTGTATAGAAACAACATAGAGTTGAGGCTTTAAAGAATCAAGACAAATATGTTGTGGATGTAAACCGGCTATGGAGCATGTCACAGTTGAGTGATTGTTGTCAAACAAGATTGTATCCAATAGAATCGTATGGGGTTATGGAAGAAATTCAAATATATATATATATATATATATATATAATGCACAGGTCAGCTCTGAAATAGGTCGGCCCATCTCCTACCAAAAGTCACGTCCTTTCCCATATATCAACAAGTAAAATTACCCAGTTAGGATCCTGATTTTGGCAAGGTAACTCGATCAACCACAGTGATAACGAACTCAGATCTGAAGTGAATAGGAGAGGCTAAGAAGGACGAAAGATTGAAGAATTATGTTACGAAAAAAAATGAATTTTTTGTGGTTTTTTTTGGGATATATCTTTGTCTTAACAAGGACCACTCATGGAGTAAAACCATTCTTCTATTGCAGCTTCGATTGATCAAACTTGTAAGCAAAACCTCCTTATCTCAAGCTCGGACTAGACCTACAATACATCGGACCTGTGGACAGCAGTCGCTCTAATTGCAGACCTGTGACTCTCAAAACAGTGGCAGACATGCTATACCTTGGACATGTGGACAATGTTGTATGCTTGGATCTGCGGAAGATATATACTCGGATCTATAGCAGATATTCAGACCTATGACAATACATTTCATATATGCAGCTTAGCTCAAAATTGTGCAGAGACTTTTGACCTGTGATTTTTGGAGTTCAAATATGGTAGTGAAGCTTGGACTTGGCATAGAAGCTAGGGCTAGAAGTAAAGGATCTCAGGATAGTCTCTCAGACCTGTGGTACAGGACTAAGAAATTTTGAATCTGTGAGTAATCTTCTGAGCATTCAGACCTGTTACAATTGAGACATTCAGACCTGAACACTTCGGACTTGTGGCACACAAGAAATTCAGATCTGTGGAGGGCAGAACTACGGTATAAAAGATTAGGTGGTTGGAAATTTGGTGTCCATTGAAAGAAGTTTATTGGTCAACCCTTGGAACAGCCTACTGACAGAATTAAAGAGAACTTTTGAACAGACTTCTAGCAGTTTGACCTGTGACTCTTGTTGGTTGTTTTGGAGAGCACTCCATTAACCACCGTTTGAAGCAACCTATTATGAGGTGAGGATATCAGTTGGCAGTTTTAGAGAAGGCTTTGGGCATCATTTGAAGCGACCTAGTGACAGAATTGGAAGTGTTGTTTGGTGAGTTACTTCGGAGGCATTCTTTTGAATAACTGTAGCTCCGTATTATGTGCACTTTGGAGGCATTTTAGGAGCAGGTTATTGGAGAAGGGTTAAGGCTAGCAGACTTTGAGAAGGACCTTGGAGCACCCTTGAAAAGAAGTTGAAGACATCTTGTTGAAGATCACTTAAAGCATTGTATAAAGTTGAAACAGAGACCATTGTTGCAGGCAATAATGTGAAGCAGAACTTGTTTATTATGTGAAGACATGAGGAGTCTTGGTGATACTTTCTAAGTAGACCTTTGAAGCAGCCTGTGTAGTAGTTATGTAGACATCCTTGAAGCATCCTGGAGGCCACTTATAGCAATGTATTGAAGATAATTTGAATACCTCTTGTTGACTTATTGAAGCAGCTTGAAGAGAACCTATTGTGCGGACCCAGTGTTACTTGGGAGCGGGAGTGAAAGCGGGGAGCAGGAGCGACATTTTCAGAAGCTCCCAGTTTGGAAGCGAATCCCTGAGCATTTTTTATATAATATATATATTTTTTATATTTTGATACATATATGTCAACAAAATAATATCTAACATGAAATGAAATGAAACAACTTTCAACTTTCATGAAGCATCATATTCATAATTCATTACTAATGAGTTATAATTGCCAACTTCAAACTTAAATTGTCATATATTGTTTAAAAAAATATCATAATAAATATGAAAGAGTCAATAGTTATAAAAGCTACTAGAAACTAGAAAAGAGAAGTAAATCTATTATCTATTTCTTATGCTTGGGCCTCTTGCCACCACGAGAAATGTCTAATTTTGTAGTCTTGTTGGAAAATCAGGATCTTTGTCATTAATATCACCCTCTAAGCATTAATATCCAGAGGTATCTTTGTCATTACCTCTGTATCTGTATAGGGATCTTTGTCATTAATATCACCCTCTAAGCATTAACATAAGATAGAACAAGCATAGCATGTCAAGTCAAGATTTTGTTTGAGTGATGCGTACATTTTTAGGAGGGTCATGATAGAGGAGTTCGACAACCAATGTCACTAACATCAACGTACATAGAGGGATTGGTGCTCTTGATTAAATACGAGTTCCATACCCTAATACATGACAAAATTCAATGGAAACATTGCAATCCCCCAATCCTGAAATCCTGAAAAACTGATAAGTCTGCTGGATTTTGAATGAAATCTAAAATTCTACTTTCTCCATATGAAATCCAATGAGGCCGGAACCACTCTCAAACATCCTGAGTCATTTCATGGTAATGTTAAAAATTTAAGTAAAAGGATGAAAATGAATATTAAGGAGAATGTCACTTTTACTTTAAAAATTTAACATTACCATGAATAGCATATCAATACTAGGGCCTAGACTTGATCATTAAGCTGCCCCACTCAAAAATTATTTGTTTCTTTAAAAAAAATTGCATTTCAAACATTACTACAAAAAAAAATTGCAAAAAAAGCAAAACGCTCCCGAAAAGGCAGGGAGCGAAATTTTTTTTAGGGAGTGTGCTTCCAAAATCGCTCCCATTTCAAGAGCGATTTCAGGAGCGCGCTCCCGACCCGCTCCCAAGTCGCTCCCGCCCAGAGCGCGGATTGGGAGCGAGATCGAGGGGGAGGGGGCGCTCCCCCGCAACTATGTGCGGACCACTAAAGACATCTTTGGAGCAACATTTTTGAATAACTAATGAAGTAGCCTTGAAGAGGATTGTTTGTGCATAATTGTTGAAGATGACCTTAATGGACTAAGCCTCTTAGAGATTTTTTGTCTAATTTGTTTAAGTAGATATTGGAGTTGTTTTCAGGACTTGTTGAAGAAGATATTGGAAGTCCTGAAGTTGTACTATAACCATTTTCAAGTATTGAAGTAGAGGGTTGGAGCCCTAGAGGGTTAGAGTCCTCACACGAGGTTAAAGACTTGCGGAAAACCAGGTTGGAGCCTAAATTGGTGAGAGGATTGGAGTCTTCAAGTAGACCAATTTGGAGCTTGGTGTAGTACAGGTTGGACCCTACTTTGTATTTGAAGATTGGATTATTCATCTAGGGTTGGAACCCTGAAGAAATTATAAGTCTTATTGTAAAAATTGATTAATGTAAAAAGAAGATTGGACTCATCGCCATTCTGGTTAATAAAGTTATTTTTTTGCTGTACATTTTTGGTTCTATTTTTAAGTGATCTTAACTAGCATAAAATAGCAATTGTAAAAGAAATATTGATTCACCCCCTCTATTAGTATTTCCAAAAATTGATATAAGAGCCAGTGCCTTCAAAGTTCAACCTAACAGCTGAAAGGTAGATCCAAGGAACACAAATGGAAAAGTCAAGAAGGAAAGGCTACAAATCTTCTAAAGATATCTCCTCCTCAGTTACGAAACCATAAATAAATGGACAACATGAAGAAGAAGTCAACTCCCTAAATTTTCAGCTAAAGGAAGCAAAGAGAATAGAACGAGTAATGAAAATCCAATTGATAAAGAAAGAAGAATACAGTGAAAGGCTTGAGAAATGAAGTTGACAAGCAATCTAAGAGTCTAAAAAGTTAACAAGTCTTGGATGTGTTGATGGTGTCGGATACCGCCAACATACAGGGGTCTCCCCGATGTGATGTCCCAATTAGACCTCACATCGTTTGGAGTAGGAGCCCCATCTAGAGTATCGGTTTGGCCACCATAACACAGGTTCATCTTGGTTTCAATCTTGAATAAGCAAGTTGACATTGTGAAACACCAATTGGAATGCGTAAAATCCTAAAAGGATACCTTCACGAGTGACAGAATAAAAGTGAGTCTCTGCTAGGAAGTAATAGTACTAACCTAAGAGAGCCACATGAGAGCATAAAAGGATTCGTTATCAAAATAGTTCAAATAACAACTACAAAGTGAAAACAACACACATTCAAAAAGATAAGTAACAAAGCCACCGAAATAGTTCAATTTCTCCAATACATATAAACACAACATATATCGTAAACATCCCAAGAATAGTCCTAAAACATTTGCGATACATGCATGAAAATGTGTTGGCTCATTGAATTTCAATTAGGTGAAATATTCAAGTGGACAGTTACAATGATGAGACACTAGTTCCAATAGTGAACCATTAAGTCACTTCTTGCTTCTCCAAAGAATAGTTTTCTCTCCTATGCCAAGTAGAGAATCCAAAACTAACTCTCCAAAGCTTAAGCCTCCAAAAGCCCATTGTTTGAGTTATGAGGTTTCTTTTATAACAAGAGGAATGACCTTCCATATCCTCATGACTCTTGACTCCTAATGACCTTTGGACTTCTCTATGTGATTTTTGAACTTCTTTATGTGAATTTTCTCCATATATGACTATTGTGATTCTTCATATTCCACATATGACTCTTGGACTTCCATAAATTACATTTTGACCTTTTCTTGAGAATACATCATTACATTCCACATGATGATGTGGCATGACACATGGACACACATTGACTATTACGATGACACTTGAACAAGTTACAACTTGACAATGATGACATGGACTTCATGATGAGGTGACAATGCCAAGTTCTCTTCCTTCTTGCTTCATCTTGCATTCTTGATGAAAGATTTGATATATGCTTCATATTCATGGCGGATCCACTTTGTTGATTATGTTCACCCTCCAAATTGTCTTGGATCAACATTGGAATCCTCGAGTCATCATGCAATGCCTTCTTTCTGTTTTGGTCCATGATCTACTTCATGTCTCCATGATAGCTCTCTTTTGTTCTTCTTCTTTGTGAGTTTTTCTTTATGCTTCATCCTTGCGATCTTATTTGAGCATTACCTTGTCATGCTAGGAAGGTAATCCTTCCAATAAAAATCATTCATGACAAATCAAAATCAGTCTTAAAACCATCTATTCTATCATTACCTAGCTCATGGAATGATCAGCTCATGATAGGCCTGTGAGAGGGTCAAAAGAAGAAGGCTTCATTAGGAGGGTGCAATCAAACTCATCAAGGATCACAAGAGGCCTTCAAGGCATGCTTTTGCATTCAATCAAGAGAGAGAGAACTCAAGGGCACAGGTCCGAAGCATGAAGGAGAATCATTCGTTGGTTCAAGATGCGCTCAAGGAAGCTAAGAAGGGCAGAAGGGCACACGCTGAAGGGATGAAGGGGTCAAGCTTCAAGCCTTTCAAGTGCGCTCATGCACTCAAGAGGAACAAGGATGGCGCAGGGTGCACATTCGAAGCATGAAGGAGAAAACACTCGTTGGTTCAGGGTGTGCTCATGCACTCAAGGAACAAAGGAGGGCGTAAGGACGCACACCAAAGGGACAAAGGGGTCGAGATTCGAGCCTTCACAATACGCTTGTGCGCTCAGGTGGAACTTAGGAGGGTGCAGTTCTTCGATTCGAAGGAGTGTGCTCAAATGAAGGCCTTAGGATTTGTGATTGCACCATGTGCTCTTTAAGAGAAGGATGAAGGCTTCATGTTTCAAGAGGGCTTCGTGCTTCAAGAATCCGCCATGCGCTCTTTAATAGAAAGAGGATCCTTTGTTTTTCCAAAGTGCACTTTGTTGTTCTAAAGTGCACTTCGTTGTTCTAAAGTGCAATTAGGCTTAGGAGGGCACATTTTTCTCCAAGAGCTTGTTCATCTGGAATGCAATTTTCACTAAGGGAGGTAGCAAAAGGCTAGGTTACTTATCATAGAAAATACTAATGCACTATGAGATGGAGGCGACCTTAGAAAAGACTTAGTGCAAAAGCATGGGAGGAAAATATACATCAAATAGGCTCATGAATGAGTTGCGCTCATCACCTAGTAAGAGAGATAATGCCTTTACAACTTGCACTGAGCAAGAGGACTAAGAAGGGACTAGCATAGTGGGATAAAGAAATGAATCCTAACACGACTCAAACATGTACCACACACATAAATAAAATCAATACAAGCCAACAGAATGCACAGGACTCATGATCAATTGTCACACCATAAAACAATACCAAAGAGACACCTATTTCTAAGTGCAATAGTAGAAATGACACATTACAACACTTAGAACACAAGTTATGACAAAAGTGTCGATTGAGGCCAAAAGGTGTGCAAAGCTATAGGAATGCGTTTGGTGCATATTCTAATGATATATCGAATTGTGTAATGTAGAAGGGTGTGCTAGAAATAACTTTGGTGGTATGCAGAGGTGTGACACATGCAGGAAAGAAAACACAAAAGCGACAACTACGAAAGGAGGAAATCATGTAGAAGGCACTTGAAAAATGCAAACAAAATTGAAAATGGCACATGTCAGAGCGAAGATAACATGAAAATAACACTTATTAAAGTGAAAGTGAGCAAAAGTGATAGTCGCAGATGTGAAAATGACACTTGTAAAAGTGAAAGTATGCATAAGCAACAGTTAAGAAAAATCACCGAAATATTCGTACAATTGCAACAAAAGTAGGGGATTTTCAACAAAAGGTTCGCACTGGATGTCATCATGAATTGAACATTGCATAGGCACTATCTTGATTGACATTAATTTGCATGTTCGAGCTTGCATAAAAGAAAGTGTGCTCATGAGTTCAATCAAGACTGTGTAGAAAATCCTGTAGATTCACAAGCTCGTGTAATCTACTAAAACAAGAGACAAGAATCTACTTCTACTCTTTACAACGGAAGCCCATAAACATCGAGCAAACAATAATCAATAGAGGAAGAGAATCAAAGGCAAATAACACAATAAATATCCAGGGAAAGCCACAGCTCAACACCCCACTATCTGTTTTGTATTACTCTGGAAAATCAAGATGAAATTACAATGCTTGTGCTCTCTAGAACAATCCCAGCACTCAGCAAATTCAATCTCCAACTCATAAGCGAGCTCAAGCCAAAAGCTTAGCCAATTCATAAGCTTTCCAAGTCTCTATTCCAATGTGTAATTCCTATGAAGGATAGCTTGTATTTAAAGGGAAATAAAGCCTCTAAAATAGTGCAATCCCTCAAGGATCAGTTCCTGATTGCATGCACTATCAGTGCAACTCAAAAAAGTCTAAAACAAATAGTACAATGTCCCTGCACTCTAATCTCAACTGGGTCTTTCTCAGAATCGACATGCATGAGTTTCTGATAGTGGAATCTTCAGTTAACTAAAGTAGCACTAATTAGGTCACTAGTGTCCCAAGTGACTGTTTACTCACTATTAGTTCCTAAACTGATTGGAACTAATTTAATTGGACTTAACTCAATAAACTGAGTTGACTAATTACAACTCATCCTTAACTCCTATAAGTTAGGGAGAACATATAAATGTCTTCTAAAAAACTTCCAATTAGAATTTCCTAAATTAATTAAGTTAATTAAACTTAATTAATTTTTCAAATTGCTACGAGAAAAGAATTCTATTATAATTCACAGTTTAATTCAAGGACAAATTAAACTGGAATTTCTTGTTGTCATTTCTCAACACTCCCTCTCAACAAGAAATGGATTATCCACTACCCCGATCTTGTCTCTATGAAACTCGAATTTACATCTTGACAATGTCTTTGTCAAGATGTCAGCATCTTGCTCCTCCGTGGGAATGTAATCTAACAACATGATCCGCCTCAATACACAATATCTGAGATGATGATACCAGATATCTATATGCTTGGACCGATCATGAAAAATTGGATTTTCAGAGAGTTTGATACAACTCTGATTATCACAATAAATCATTGTTGGATCCATCTGTTGACCAAACAAACCAACCAGGATCTTCCTCATCCAGATAGCCTCACATGTTGCTTGACTTGCAGCCATGTACTTTGCCTCTGCCGAACTGAGTGCAACCAATCTCTGTTTCCTGTTGTACCAAGAAACTGCAGCTGACCCAATACTAAAGATCCCTCCTGATGTGCTCTTCTTGTCAAATGGACTCCTCGCCCAATCTGCATCGATGAAGCCTTGAAGCTTCACTCCCTCTGTCCATCTGTACCACAACCCAAACTGAGTAGTGCCTCTGAGGTATCTCAATACATGCTTTGCCACCTTCCAATACAGCTTGGTAGGCCTAACCATCGCTTGACTAAGTTGGTTAACTGCATAACACATATCTAGTCGTGTGTTCACCAAATACATGAGTGAACCCACAAGCTGCCTGTAAACAGTAGCTTCCACTACTTCTCCTGAAGTAGCATCCTCCTTCCTCTAGTTACCAGCTAGAGGAGTCTCCATGGGTTTACTGCTCTCCATGCAGAATCTCCTGAGTATCTCATTGGCATACTTGCCTTGAGAAACAAACAACTCCCATCTCCCTGCCAAGAAAGTAATGCATGAGCCCCATGTCCTTCATCTCAAACTCTCTTGCAAGGTCCTTGCAAGATTTGATGAGCTTCTCATCACCTATCCGCATGAGACCATCTACATAAAGTACAATGATGAACAGCTTATCTTCCACCACTATGTGATATAGGTTCGCATCTGCTTCACTCTTCGTGAAGCCCAACCCAGTGAAGTAGCTATCTATCTTGGTGTACCAAGCACGGGGTGCTTGCTTCAGCCCATACAATGCTCTCTTGAGTTGGCACACATGCGACTCATGGTCCAAGGTTTCAAAACCTTTGAGTTGCTCTATGCACACTTTTTCCTCAATCATGCCATTGAGGAAGGTAGTCTTCACATCCATCTGATGGATACTCCAACCCATCTATGCAGATAGTGCCAAAATAGATCTGATAGATGAGTACCTTGCAACAGGAGCAAAGGTCTCATCATAGTCAATCCCCTCTACCTGTGAAAAGCCACAGGCCACAAATCTAGCCTTATGCTTCTCAACACTACCATCTGCAGCTTGCTTTACCTTGTAAAGCCAATGGGAGCTCACAACTGACTTGTCCTCTGGTCTCGAGACCACATCCCAAACATTGTTTCGAACTATGGAGTCATACTCCTCCACCATTGCATCAACCCAAACTGGTTGCTGCACTGCTTCCTGAAAGGAAGATGGCTCTGTCACAACACATGCACCCATAAGTGCCATGTATCCAGTGTACCTCTCTGGTGACCTCCTCTATCTGCGCTAAGAAGAGGGTGCTCCCACATTCTCCTGTGCATCATCCAACAATCTATCAGCCTCTCTAGTGCACTTTCTTCCCTCTCTGGAAGACTCTTCCTGAGTGGATGTCTCCACTCCCAGAACCTCTGCATGTGGCTACTCCACATCAATCTGAGGCTCCTCAACCTTAGGAACTAAAAGTTCCTCCTCCACATGTAGCTCAAGCTCCCTCTCAAGGGATACTCACATGGCCTTCTCCTCATCAAACTTGACATCCCTGCGAACCACTGTCATCCGACTAGTTTTCATGTACACCCGATAGTTGTGGGGAGTATCAATGTACCCCACAAAGATCCCCAACTCTGTTGTTGGCTCAAGCTTCTTTTGTGCATCTTTGGTCACATGGCAATAAACCGATGACCCAAAAATCTTGAAGTGACCAACATCTGGCCTCTTACCGGAATAAGATTCCTCTGGTGTTTTACTCTCAAGTATCCGAAAAGGGCTACGGTTCTGAACATAAACCGTTGTGTTGCATGCCTCAGCCCACAAGTGTAGTGGTAGGCCCTGATCATAAAACATCACCCTTACTACCCCTACTATGCTCATGTTCTTCCTCTCAACAACCCCATTCTGTTGAGGGTTATGAGGTGTTGTTAACTCTCATTTAATCCCTTTCGCTGCACAGAAGTTCTTAAACTCATTGGAGACATATTCTCCACCATTATCACTCTGTAGAGCTTTAACCTTCTTTCCTCACTCTTTCTTGACCAATGCTTTGAATTCACAAAACTTTGTGAATGTCTGATCCTTTCTTTGCATAAAAATATCCAGCATTTACGAGAATAGTCATCTACAAATATAACATAATACCTATGTTTGGTGGTGGATACTGTCAAGAATGGTCCACACACATCTGAATGGACTCTCTCTAGAATAGACTCTTCTCGACTGTCTCTATCTCCAAAGGAATACTTGGTGTATTTTCCCAAAGTACAACCCTTGCATGTATCAACTTGCTCAAGCATACCTTTGGGAAGACCGGTAGAGATTTGCTGCAATATCTTCAAAGCCCCATGATGCAAGTGGCCCAATCGCCTGTGCCACAACTCGCCGACGTCTCGGCTCAACATCTTTTCTGCTTTTGAACTCAAAGCAGTGCAATCTTCTAACTCTATCTTATAGAGATTCTGAACTCGAATCCCTATCTTCTTTACTTGACCCGTGGCTATGTGTCGAAGGAACGCCTTTCCTTTTGAAAAGATCACATCATAGCCTCTATCCTCAAGCATGGCAACGAATACCAAGTTCTTCGTTAGTCCGGGTACATGCATAACATTCTTCAAGGTGAGTGGAGCCGCATGTTCCCTCTGAAAAGTAATAGTGCCCACACCAGTAACACTATACTTACCATCATCACCCATCTCAATATGCATCTTGAGATCTTTCTCCTCCAGTTCACTGAATAACTCTTTGTCGCCAGTCATGTGGAAAGAAGCTCCATTGTCTAAGTACCAGACACTTCCCATCATTGAAGACACCATGCATGCAATGAGGGAAAAGTCCAATTCGAATTGGGAGGCCAAAGCCTCACCCACCGCTCCTCTTGAGGACTTCTCCTTGGACTTCTTCAATGGACAATTTGTAGCAAAGTGACCCATCTTGTGACAATGAAAGCATTTAACTTTCGTCGTGTCCTTCTTCTTACCTCCATGATAAGAATCTGATTTGGAACGAGAAATTTTACCTTTCCCCTTCCTTGCCTTAATCGCTAAGGCATAGTTCTCTTCATCATCAGCCTTTGATGAAGAGCCATCCATCATGTTCCTCCTAATCTCATCCTGCATAAAATCCGACCATAGTTGTTCCCAATCCAGTAGCTTCTCCCGACCATTGACAGAGTCCTGATAACTATGCCAACTCTTTGGGAGTCTAAGAAGAGCAAGCCTCACCATATCATTCTCAACAACTATGATTCCAACACTTCCAAGTTCATCCCAACATTGAGTGAACTTGGTCAAGTACTTTGGAATCGTCTCGCCTTTCTCCATCTTGATTTTACAAAGTTTATCCTTCAGTGCCAACTTCCTTTTATCATTGCTATTTTGATACAAGTCCGTCAATGTTTTCCACATAGCATGCAGAGTTTCCTTGCCATGGAGACTCGAGACAATGTGGTCTCGAACTCCCTCAAGGATTATCTGCCTTGCCTTCGCCACACACTTCTTCCATTCGGCCAAGTTTTGTGCATCTGTAGCTATTGGCTTGGGCTATTTTTGATCAATGAATTCCTTCAAGCCATTATCTTCTAGCACAACCTCCATTTTGTCCCTCGAGGCTATAAAATTTGAGCTACCTTCCAAGGCATACACAAGCCTCAACCCATTGAACGCCATCTGTCGATCCTGAAGTATGTATGCAAATTCGACTTCCACCTGTAACCCAGAAACTCAAAACTTCGAAATCTCCTCTAAAGAGCAGATTTTAAATCAGCGATATCTCCCTCATCCGAACTTCGATTCGGCCGATTTTTTTTTGAATTTGGGTATCTTTTCCCATGGAATCAAAATATACAAAAAAATTTTGAAAATTTTGCATGTAAATTCTCAAATCTTCTCTGCAAACTCTCAACCCAAAAAACAATCTTGCTCCGATACCATGTAGAAAATCCTGTATATTCACAAGCTCATGTAATCTACTAAAACAAGAGACAAGAATCTACTTCTACTCTTTACAACGGAAGCCCATAAACATTGAGCAAACTAATCAATAGAGGAAGAGAATCAAAGGCACGTAACACAATAAATATCCGAGGAAAGCCACAGCTCAAAACCCCACTATCTGTTTTGTATTAACCTGGACAATCAAGATGAAATTACAATGTTTGTTCTCTCTAGAACAATCCCAGCACTCAGCAAATTCAATCTCCAACTCATAAGCAAGCTCAAGGCAAAAGCTTAGCAATTCACAAGCTATCCAAGTCTCTATTTCAATGTGTAATTCCTATGAAGGATAGCTTGTATTTAAAGGGAAATAAAGCCTCTTTAAATAGCGCAATCCGTCAAGGATCAGTTCTTGATTGCATGCACTATCAGTGCAACTAAGAAAAATCTAAAACAAATAGTACATTGTCCCTGCACTCTAGTCTCAATTGGGTCTTTCTCAGAATCGACATGCATGAGTTTCTAATGGTGGAATCTTCAGTTAACTAGAGTAGCACTAATTAGGTCACTAGTGTCCCAACTGACTATTTACTCACTATTAGTTCCTGAAACTGATTGGAACTAATTTAACTGGACTTAACTCAATAAACTGAGTTAACTAATTACAACTCATTCATAACTCATCCTTAACTCCTATAAGTTAGGGAGAACATATACATGTCTTCTAAAAGACTTCCAATTCGAATTTCCTAAATTAATTAAGTTAATTAAACTTAATTAATTATTTTCAAATTGCTATGAGAAAAGAATTCTATTTTAATTCAAGGACAAATTAAACTGGAATTTACTGTTGTCGTTTCTCAACGGACTGTGCATGTGTGAGCAAGTGACTTAACAATTTAAAACTAAGAAGAAGACTTAAACGCTTTACAAAACATCAAATGACCATGGAGTAACGATAATATGGTTTAGTAACCATAATATGACAAACCATAAGAGCCTCAGTAGGCTCCAAAATTCAAGTGTAAGCAAAATTTTGGTGAGTGTTGATCGCAGCATCAACACTTAACGACACACTAGTAGAACTTCAGCTTCTCTCGTTAGGTTTAATTCTCTAAGTGCAAGATCTCAGTCTTTCAGGAAGTATTGTTTAATCTTGTGGATTACCTTGGTTTCCCTACTTAGCTTAATTAGAGATATAGTCCCCTTCATTCCCTTACTCGGTTAAAGATATATCAAGGCTTGCCAAATCACAATTGGTTCAATCTAGGAAAGGTTAATATATACATGCGAGTTTAAGATAATCAGAGTATGAGTTTTCATCTCTGGTGTTCTCCGCTATCACCAAGTATAAATAGTACCCCGACGAAGTCACAACAAGAGCACAATCATTGCTTCGTTTGCAGCGAGTCTGGATAGTGCCCTAGTGAAGTCACTTGCTTCATCTTCCTGCACAGGAAGCCTTTCTCTTCTTTCACCCTTTATTTATTTATTTAATAAGATTGTGCTTCGGCACTTATTATTTTCAATGGGTCGAAGAGGGATCCCTACCTACTAAAAGAAGAGGAAGTTTCCCCTTCAGAAAAGTAATATAGAACTCTAATACTAGTTTTCTCGCTAATTGATTTTCCCCTTAACTTTCTCTACTTGATTGGATAAGCAAAAAAAAAAAGTACTATTTAATTACACTGCCGAGTTGAGGAACGAGGATCCTAAAATATATATGGGATTTATAGCTCAACCAAACGCTTTCTGTTTGAGTGGATTGTATTTTCCATTCAGACATCATTGGATTTTAAGATATGTAAACCAAGATAGAAAAGAGGTAACAGATTAGCCAAGCATTGTTCGTCATCACAATTTCCCTTTTCAAGTTTTGCCACATTTTCTTTTGAGCGAAACAGGAGCCACTTTTAATGCAAATTCTTATTGTAAAAAACAAAACAAAAAATAGATGACAAAACAACGAAACAAAGCCAAAATAACCAAGCAAATGGAGGCGGAACATAAAACAACATGCATAATATACAATAAGAAAACCAACAAATGCAGAGACTCGATGGAGAGCAGGATAGAGGGTGGATGCAATGCAAGGGAAACTAAATGCAACTAATCCTTCTCCTACCCTAATAAGCTAGAAGGTCAGGGCTAAGTGTAATGATATTTCTGATGTAGCCATTATCATTCCCAACCTGAAACCACAAAGATACAAGTAATTAAAATTAATATAAGAAAATGTTCAATAAAAAAGATAAGAAATCTGAAAACTTACACAACTCACTGAAGGTCTTGCTTATTAACAAAATAATTTGCCATACTAATCGGCTTGATCTAATTTTGAACTTTACCTTGTTGTTTTAGATGTCAATTATACAACCCTTGTAGGTTGCTTGTGAATACACTTTCATCTATGCTCCTAGTTCTTGCAAACATCAAAAAGGACAGAAACATGGAATTTGCATAGGAGCTTTTCATGTAGGATTGCTCTAACCATTTAGTGATTGGATCTTGATATTCAAAAAGACCAATTTGAAGACACTGGAACTTATGGGAAAATGAATTTTCAATTAACGTATTGGGTCCCTAGACTCCTATATATAGAAAGGAGGTTTTGTCATTTGTTTCATCCAAGAATTGTTCATTTATGTAATGTAAAGGAGGTTGCCCCCTCGAAGAGGCTGAATTCTAAGGCGTTGATCTATATTTTCTATCTTTTCTTGAGCTGGTTTCATAAAATTTGATATCAGAGCTTTGGATTCTAGGGTTTCGCTGCTCCAAACAGGTCATCGTGGCATTTTAATGAGGTAATCACTAGTATTATAGGGAACTTGTTGGGTCCCTATAATACTAGTGATTACCTCATTACTATTGTAGTTATACCCCTTATTTATATTTTTGTGCCCCTATTACCCCCATATTGTTATTTCTGTGCCCCATAGAATCCCTCTATTGTTATTTTTGTGGCTTTATATTATTATTGTTAGCTCGGCTGGATTATATTGTGACTCCCTAGACTCCTATATATAGAAAGGAGGTTTTTTCATTTGTATCATCCAAGAATTGTTCATTTATGTAATGTAAAGGAGGTTGCCCCCTCGAAGAGGCTGAATTCTAAGGCGTTGATCTATCTTTTCTATCTTTTCTTGAGCTGGTTTCATAACATTTGGTATCAGAGCTTTGGATTCTAGGGTTTCGCTGCTCCAAACAGGTCATCGTGGCATTTTCGCTATAACTTTTTTTATGTGACGTTTCAGAAGTCGCAAAAAAAACCCATTTGAGAAGAAATCGTGCTGAACCTTGGGTCCGAATTTTAGAGCTTTTCGCGCGATATTTGAGGAGATATGATCTGAGGAAGTTGGTCTTTTTGCAGACTCCTGAATTACATTCAAAACAGGTGACCTGGGGAAAATCGTCATAACTTTCTCTCTGGGGATCGGATTGAAATTTCGTAAGAAGGTACAGAAAGAGGACGGACTGTAGTTTCTTGTGTGTGTGTTTTAGATTCAAAGGTTGAAACATTGACTCGTGGAACGTCGTACAAGTTCATTGTACTGAACTAGTCTAAAAACAAGTCACTGTGGGAGATTTCACATAACTCTTCCTTGGAAAATCCAATTTGGCTCAGACTTGTGGCATTGGAAAGAGGACGCAGAAGGCTACTACAGGTAGAAATTTCAGAATTGGATGATCCGAAATTACAGAGATACATCAGATTCAATATCAGGCTTCTATAAAGTAAAAAAAAGGTGTGTAGTTTTTTTTTAATTTTTGTGTAAGCTTGGTTTAACGGAATTCAAAGGGCATAGTAAAGCATTATTATCGGTAACTGATGCCCCGAGGAAAGAAAATGCAAACACCTAGTAAGGAACCTGAAAGCTCTAGCATGACTCATGAAGAAGAGGAAGAAATGCTACATGATATATCAAAATTACAAGAACAAGTGCAACAAATGTCACGCTCACAAAAGCTAACAGAAGCTAAGATAAGTGGCGTGGAATCTAAGATAAATGGCGTGGAATCTAATATAAAGGGCATGGAAGCTAAGATGGATGATTCGAAGGCAGATTTGAAGAGAGACATGGCAGATTTGAAGATAGATATGAAGACAGACATGGAAGAATTGAAGAAGTTGCTACAAGAAAGGGTCACTAATGGTGAAAAGGTAGTAAAGGAAACTCATGATGAGAACAAAAGAAATGTTAATCATGATTCCATAGACACTAATGTTGGATCGAAGAATCACCATATTCCAAAAATCGATATGAGGAAGTTTGATGGCAAGGATCCCGCCACATGGATATTACAGATGGAGCAATTCTTCGATCTCAATAATGTGCAAAACACACAAAAGGTACGTATGGCAACTGTATATTTGGAACCAAATCAGTTTGTATGGTATCAATGGCTTTTCTTTCGTAAACAATTTATCACTTGGGCAATTTTTACGGAAGAATTGATAGCACATTATGAAGATACAAAAAGCAACACTTTTTTTAGCCAATTGATAAGTCTCAAACAAAAGGGTTCAGTAATGGAGCACATTGAGGAGTTCCAAAAATTGAACATAAGGGTAAAAGATATTCCAGAGGAGCATAGGATTGATGTGTTCATAGGGTCTTTAAAGGATAATATCCAACATGATGTTCGCCTTTGGGAACCTGATTCATTAGAGAAGGCATTCAGGTTAGCAAGAAAAATGGAAAGCAAAATTATGGCAACCAGGAAGCATACCACTCACAACTATAAAGACGGAAGTGTTGTTGCCCCTAGTCTTCCACAACCTATAAGGTTGACACCACAACAATTGGAAGAAAAAAGAGCAAAAGGGCTTTGTTACAGTTGTGATAGCAAATACACTAAAGGTCATAAGTGTGCTGAGAAGAAATTATTCTACATAGATTGTGAAGAGGAAGAAGAAAAGGAGCAAGAAAGGTCAAAAGAAGAAGATATACTCCAGGAACAAAGCCTAGATGAAGAACAAATAAATCCGACCATATCTTGTAATGCATTGGCGGGAATTACCACTCCTCAAACCATCAAGATAGAAGGACAAATCAAGAAGAAAAAGGTAATAGTGTTGATTGATTCAGGAAGCACCCACAATTTTATTCATTGTAGGGTAGCAAAAGAATTGAATTGCTTCCTATATCCAGCACCAGAGTGTCAAGTGATGATTGCAAATGGAGGAACAATAAATTGCTCTGGAAAGTGCCATAATATCAAGCTATCCATGGGAGAATATGTATTGACTAGCCCAATGCTTTCCATTCCAATGGGAGGTGCGATGTTGTACTAGGAGTCCAATGGCTACAATCCTTGGGTACAATAGCTTTTAATTTTCAAGAACTTTTCATCAAATTTTCTACGGAAGGAAAGGAAGTTGAATTAAGGGGTATTGCAGGGAAACCAGGAAAGATAATCAGCTCTAATGGTATGACAAAGCTTCTAAAAAAGGAGCAAAGAGGTGTAATTGCACAATTATGTTCGCTAGATGTTTCCACATTGGAATCATCTATTTCTCCAGATCTCCAAAAAGTCCTGGACAATCATTCCAAGGTATTTGAGACTCCCAAAGGTCTCCCACCTATGCGTGATCATGATCATGCTATTCATCTGATTCCAGGAAGTGTTCCTCCAAACATCAGGCCGTACAGATATCCCTATGTCCAAAAAAGTGAAATTGAACGTATGGTTGCAGAAATGCTAGAGGCTGGTATAATTCAACCGAGTCAAAGTTCTTTCTCAGCTCCAGTAGTATTGGTGCACAAGAAGGATGGATCATGGCGCATGTGTCCGGATTATAGGGAGCTCAACAAGCTCACTATTAAAGATAAGTTCCCCATTCCTGTTATTGATGAATTACTGGATGAATTGCATGGATCAATTTACTTCACCAAGTTGGATCTTCGTTCGGGATATCATCAAATCAGAATGAAGATTGAAGACATTCCGAAAACGGCATTTAGAACTCATGAGGGTCATTATGAATTTTTGGTCATGCCTTTTGGCCTTACCAATGCACCTTCAACATTTCAAGGTTTGATGAATTCAATTTTCAAACCATTCCTTAGAAAATTTGTGTTAGTATTTTTTGATGATATACTAATCTACAGCAAGTCTTGGAAGGATCATGTTGACAGGGTGCTACAACTATTGGAGGAGAAACAATTATATGCAAAAAGATCCAAATGTTTCTTTGGAGTCCAGGAGGTGGAATATTTGGGTCATATTGTATCTCATGAAGGAGTTAAGGTAGACCCTAGCAAAATTAAAGCCATTAAGGAATGGAAAATCCCCACATCCATAAAGCATCTGCGAGGATTTCTTGGGTTGACAGGGTATTATCGCAAGTTTGTTAAGAATTATGGGAGAATAGCAGCACCTCTAACAACATTATTGAAGAAAGATTCATTTTCATGGACTCTGGAAGCAACAAAGGCCTTTGAACATCTTAAAGAGGCAATGTGCCAAGCACCGGTCTTAGCTACACCGGACTTCACAAAAACCTTTATTGTGGAATGTGATGCTTCAGGAAATGGAATTGGTGCTGTTCTAATGCAAGATGAAAGACCCATTGCTTTTGAAAGTCGTCCAATCAAGGGAAAGTTTTTAAGCAAAGCTATTTATGAGAAGGAAATGTTGGCAATACTCCATGCACTTAAGAAATGGCGACCCTACCTAATGGGAAGACACTTCAAGGTAAAAACGGATCATGATAGCCTTAAATACTTTTTAGAACAAAGATTATCCTCTGAAGAGCAACAAAAGTGGGTCACAAAGATGTTGGGTTATGACTTTGAAATCATCTACAAAAAAGGGAAGCAAAATGTGGTGGCAGATGCACTCTCAAGAAAGGATGAGGATGTGGAAGCATTGTTGTGTGCCATTTCTATTATCCAACCAGATTGGATAAACGAAGCAAGGGAGGAATGGAAGAATGACGAAGAAGTGTGGGCACTTATTCGAAAGCTACAACAAGATTCCAGTACTTCTGATACATTTAGCTGGCAAAATGATTCGTTATGGTACAAAGATCGCTTATACCTCTGTAAGAATTCCCAGCTAAAACAAAAGATTCTTATGGAATTGCACACTTCTCCCTTAGGAGGGCACTCAGGATTTTTAAAAACTTACCACAGGGTTAAGAAGGAATTTTTTTGGGATGGCCTTAAATCAGATATTCAAAAGTTTGTGGCGGAATGTTTGGTTTGCCAGCAAAATAAAGTTGAAACAATTAAGACACCGGGTCTATTACAACCTTTATCCATTCCAAGCCAACGTTGGGAGGAGGTTTCAATGGATTTTATCACAGGTTTACCCAAGTCTGAGGGAAAGAGTGTCATCATGGTGGTAGTTGACAGACTTACCAAGTATGCACACTTTTGTGCATTATCACATCCATTTAAAGCCAGTACAGTTTCTACTGCATTTATGGAAACAGTTCAAAAGCTACATGGAAACCCAAAGATTATTGTAAGTGACAGAGATCCCATTTTCACTGGAAATTTTTGGACAGAATTATTTTCTTGTCTTGGTACTCAGTTAGCTCATAGCTCATCTTATCATCCTCAATCTGATGGGCAAACTGAGATAGTAAACAAATGTTTGGAAGGATATCTTCGTTGCTTTGTATCTGATAAACAGACACAATGGGTCAAATGGTTGCCTCTGGCTGAATGGTGGTATAACACTTCCTTCCATACAGCAACAAAAATGACCCCATTTATGGCACTTTATGGGTATCAACCACCATCCATCACATCATATTTAAGAGAAAATTCTAAGGTTCAGGCAGTGGAACATCACATCGAACATCAACAACAAGTCCTCCAACTCTTAAAGGATAACCTCGTGTTGGCACAAAATAGAATGAAACAACAGGCAGATCAACATCGCAGTGAAAGAAGTTTTGATGTAGGTGATTGGGTATTCCTACGGCTACAACCATATAAGAAAATGTCCCTAAAGCAAGCTAAGAAGGATAATAAATTATCACCAAAGTATTATGGTCCGTACAAGGTGTTGCAAAAGATTGGTACTATGGCATACAAATTGGAGCTTCCTGCAGCTTCTCGATTGCACCCAGTTTTCCATGTTTCATGTTTAAAGAAGGTTATAGGTGACAAGCTCCCAATTCAAACAATATTGCCAGAACTTGACGAGGAAGGAAAAATTATATTGGAACCGGAAGCAGTCATAGAAACAAGAACTCGACAGCTACGAAATCAATCAATTTCAGAGTATCTTATCAAGTGGAAGAACTTATCCGTTGAAGATTCCACATGGGAGGATGAGAATTTTATGCAGAAGTATCCAGAACTACTCAAGCGTTGAGGACAACACTTTTTTGAAGAAGAGGGGCATGTTGGGTCCCTATAATACTAGTGATTACCTCATTACTATTGTAGTTATACCCCTTATTTATATTGTTGTGCCCCTATTACCCCCATATTGTTATTTATGTGCCCCATAGAATCCCTCTATTGTTATTTTTGTGGCTTTATATTATTATTGTTAGGTCGACTGGATTATATTGTGACTCCCTAGACTCCTATATATAGAAAGGAGGTTTTGTCATTTGTATCATCCAAGAATTGTTCATTTATGTAATGTAAAGGAGGTTGCCCCCTCGAAGAGGCTGAATTCTAAGGCGTTGATCTATCTTTTCTATCTTTTCTTGAGTTGGTTTCATAACATAATCCTTCTCCTACCCTAATAAGCTAGAAGGTCAGGGCTAAGTGTAATGATATTTCTGATGTAGCCATTATCGTTCCCAACCTGAAACCACAAAGATACAAGTAATTAAAATTAATATAAGAAAATGTTCAATAAAAAAGATAAGAAATTTGAAAACTTACACAACTCACTGAAGGTCTTGCTTATTAACAAAATAATTTTCCATACTAATCGGTTTGATCTAATTTTGAACTTTACCTTGTTGTTTTAGATGTCAATTATACAACCCTTGTAGGTTGCTTGTGAATACACTTTCATCTATGCTCCTAGTTCTTGCAAACATCAAAAAGGACAGAAACATGGAATTTGCATAGGAGCTTTTCATGTAGGATTGCTCTAACCATTTAGTGATTGGATCTTGATATTCAAAATGACCAATTTGAAGACACTGGAACTTATGGGAAAATGAATTTTCAATTAACGTATTCAAATCACAACGAGAATCTATGGTATTATGATCAGATTGGTCGATTAACATAGAAGGCTCTTGATTCTCTATTGGTTCCCTTTGTATCCAATTACATGCAAAGTCAACAATAAGAAAGCTTAGGGAATTCAAGCCAATTGTTGACATTATGGGTCCAGAAAACCAATCAAGACACTAAGTTGACAAAATATTAGAAACATATGTCAAATCAATTTCAATACTAACACAAGGGTTTTGGTGGGTTGAATGATTGAAGCAATTGCAATTACTCCAGAAAAGGAAATGTTGCATGGAGATGATTAGCCTCATGATATGCACAAAAGAGATAACAAGATGATCAGATTCAGAAGAATTTAACAGAGAAAAATCCTTCAACCCAAAATGACCTTTGTCTCGATCATTAGAATGCCAGGCCTTGAAACTATAGGGATCTGTGAAATATGTTCTCTCCAAACTTCGGTCTAGCTCAAGGGGTTGACATAAAAAGGAATTAACCAAACAAGAACCTTTCATCTGATCAGAAATTCTATATTGAAGATCCACTTGAAAATATCGAGAGCCCTTTAAGAATGAACTCATAACTAGTGGATGAATGTTAATGAAAGAATTATGCGTGAAAATTTGGATCCAACTTAGTTTGGAAATCTCAATAGGATTGTTACGACATAACATAGCCATTAGCAAGAGTTGAAGTGCCTCGACTACTTGAAAGGCCTTGGAACTTTCTGATGGTGGATCATCAAATTTGGGTGGCTTAGAAAAATCAATAGGTAGACATGCACCACTATCAATAGATGTATCAATGAAAACACTGCTAATGCCACTGGTTTGATTAGATTTAAGATTAAACACATCAAATTATTGATGGATAGAAAATTGAAATACATCAATTGGAAAAATCCCTTGATCATTCAGGGTTGAAACATCTTCCTCCTGATTTACGAAAGATTTACAATCGAATAGATCGTGAATAATAGATTCAAATTTTTCAGAGTCTGATAGTAGTATCACACCACCTTGTACCTGATTGCAACCATGATCATCCGAATAAAGATCGAAAGGGTTTAGGGGGGATGCTAGGGTGACAAACTTATCAAACATATATGGGTACAATGAATAGTGTTAGAGATGGAGAAGGATTGAAAGACTGAGGAGGAGTAGCAATTGTACTTAAATCAAATTGAAATTGAAAGAACAACATATCATTTGGGGTATTTTGAGATCTAAAATGGGCCTCCTAAGAAAAATGTACAACAAAAATAAACTTTATAAGAAGCAATAGGATTCAAAATGATGATGTCAACCATGGAGGATGATTCACCATTTTTGGAGTAAAAAAGTAAAAAGATTAAAAAGTAATAAAATAATAAAACTACTTTTTCAACTCGTATTTTCAACCTATCTCCCTAAGGTTTTACTCAAATTTCAAGCGGGGGTACTCGTTGGATGCAAAATTTAATTCATCATCCAACGAGTACCCATGTTACATACTTTTGATGAATGATGCGACACAAAAATGAGAAATACATGAAAAACCATGATTGCAATCACATTTTTCATGTGTTTCTCATTTTTTGTGTCGTGGGGTCCATCAAAAAAGTATGAAACATGGGAACTCCTTGGATGAGGAATCAAATTATGCATCAAACGTGTGTTTCTGCTCAAAATTTGCGTCAACCCGTAGGGAGATAAGTTGAAAAAATAGTGTTTTTTCTTTTTTCCCTCTAAAATTTGATGATAATCTGATCTTATTTTATTATTTCCACTTATTTTATTAATTCCTTAGGAGGCCCAATTTAGACCTCAAAATTCCCCTAATGCAACATCATTGTCATCAAAATAATGGTCAAAGATAGGCATACCAATATGATACTCAAATTGACCAACATCTCGGACAGATTCAAAAACCTAACAACTTACCATATTAGATTTGTCATCCAAGGATGTATGAATTAAAGAAGATTCAGGATCATTCTGAATTAAAAGATCATCCCAATTCACAAATGGAGATTGTAAACTGTGAGAAACTAATTTTGAATCGATACCTTGCAAATCCAAGCCCTCAAAGGAAGAGAAGATATCATCTGATATACTTGAATGTTCACCACCATATGTGTTAATGGAAACAGGGATGTCATGGTCATGGTTATCCAAAGTCTCAACTCGAATGCAAGGTTCAGAGTCATTTGACAGGTTATAGAGATTAGAATATCAAAGATCATCCGGAAAGGCAATATTATCATCTTGAAAGAGGGAGGAAAGATAAGACATATCTTCAACACTTTGCTCCTCTGCATGTGTAATACTAACACTCTTTTATTGATCACTACTTGAAACAACAGGCGGAACATCATTGTGAGTTGAAGTAAGTGAAACAAGCGAATCATGAAGAAAAGAATCATGAAACGTAGGTGGTATAGGTTTTAAAGTATCCCTAGAGACAATCAAGTTTTCATTTGGATCAGATTAAAGATTGGATTATGTACATTAATATGATCTTGAAAACCGGAGGGGTCAACATTCACTCTGGGCTCCATGCAATTATTGAATCATTCCAAGTTTTCATCGGTAGGATGTCGATCATAATAATTGGATGGAGGTTGAATGGACAGATCAACAGTTTGATTTTTAGATTTCCCAACTTTAACATCATCACTTGGGGACACCAAAATTGGTACTGGAAAAGGAGGAAGACAAGCAACAAAAGGAATAGTAGATTCCCCCTAGGAAGATTGAGGTATCCTGTGGTATGCAAAAGATGGGGAGAGAGACTCATTCGAGGGTTCAAATTCAGAATATCTCAAAGAGAGTAGGATCAAATTTCGAATTTTTTCCGTAACGAAATCTAATTCAACCACTCCTTCAGGAAATTCGTAGCAAAGGTGAAGAAATTGATTAAGAAAATCCTCTACAGATTCACCAAGTTCCATTCTAATCAAATCAATTCTATCACATATATCTTGATAGAACCCACAGGTAATGTATGACACCATTTTTCAACTTGACCTTCAAATGTGAGCGCGAACAACATGGCCATGACATCTTTACAATGAATTACATTAGAGAGACAAAAATGCATAAATTGAAAGAAGTGTTCGAGGACATTTATTTCACTCTCGCCATCAAACTTAAATTGAGACAAGTTATGAATAATTTTTGTGATGATGGTAAGATCAAGCTTTTTAGAAAAACATCTGGAGATTATGATTTGGGAAAGATCCATTTAAGATGAGATTCAAAACAAACTCAATGGGCACATATTACCATCCAACCCTCCTTCTAGTGCTAGAATGTTGACAGTAATGGATACCGCCAACATACAGGGGGTCTCTTTTATGTGAAGTCTTGATTAGACCTCACAGCGTTTGGAGTAGGAGCCCCATCCAGAGTATCGGCTCAGCCACCATAATGCAAAGGTTTTCCTTGGTTTCAACGTATAACATAAGAGATTATATACATAAATCTTGAATAAGAAAGTTGACATAGTGAGACATCGATTGCAATGTGTAAAAGGAGACCTTCACGAGCGAGAGACTAAAAGTGAGTCTTTGGTAGGAAGTAATAGTACTAACCTAAGAGAGACACGTGAGAGCATAAAAGGATTTGTTAGAAAATTAGTTCACATAACGATTATAAAGCGAGAAAAACACACATTCAACAAGAAGTACCAAATCCACCAAAATAGTTCAATGTATCCAATACTAATAAACACAACATATATCGTAAACATCCCAAGAATAATACTAAAAAAATTGTGATACATGCATGAAAATGTGTTGGCTCATTGAATTTCAATTATGTGAAAGATTCAAGTACACAGTTACAATGATGAGACACTAGTTCCAATAGTGAACCATTAAGTCACTTCTTGCTTCTCCAAAGAATAGTTTTCTCTCCTATGCCAAGTAGAGAAGCCAAAACTAGCTCTCCAAAACTTAAGCCTCCAAAATCCAATTGCTTGAGTTATGAGAATTATTTTATAACAAGAGGAATAACCTTTCATATCCTCATGACTCTTGCACTACCCTCGTGACTCTTGGACTTCTAATGACCTTTGGACTTCTCTATTTGACTTGACTTGTTCATGTGACATTTGTCCATATATGACTGTTACTCTTCATATTCCACATATGACTCTTGGACTTCCACACATTACATTTTGTCCTTTTCTTGAGAATGCATCATTACATTCCACATGATGATTTCGCATGACACATGGACATACATTGACCATTATGATGACACTTGTACAAGTTACAACTTGACAATGATGGCATGGACTTCATGATGAGGTAGCTATGCCAAGTCATCTTCCTTGTTGCTTCATCTTGCATTCTTGATGATAAATTTGATCTATGCTTCATCTTCATGAAGGATCCACTTTGTTGCTTATCTTCACCCTCCAAAGGGTCTTGGATCAACATTGGAATCCTCTGAATCATCATGCAATGTCTTCTTTATGTTTCAGTCCATGATTTGCTTCATGTCTCCATGATAGCTCTCTTTTGTTCTTCTTCACCGCAAGTGTTTCTTTATGCATCCTCCTTGACATCTCATTTGAGTATTACCTTGTCATGTTAGGAAGGTACTCCTTCCAATGAAAACCATCCATGACATAGCAAAATTAGTCTTAAAAATATCTATTCTATCATTACCTAGCTCATGATAGGCATGTGAGAGGGTTAAAAGAAGAAGGCTTGATTAGGAGGGCGTAGTCAAACTCATCAAGGCTCACAAGAGGCCTTCAAGGTACTCTTGTGCGCTCAAGCAAGAGATAAAGAAATCAAGGGCGTAGGGCGCACGTCCAAAGCGTGAAGGAGGATCATCCGTTAGTTCAAGATGTGCTCATATGCTTAGGGAAGCTAAGGAGGGCACAAGGGCGCACACTGAAGGGACGAAGGGGTCAGTCTTCAAGCATTCCAAGTGTGCTCATGTACTCAAGAGGAACAAGGAGGGCGTAGGGCTCACATTCAAAGCATGAAGGAGAAAACACTCTGTTATGAAACCAGCTCACAAAAAGATAGAAAAGAGAGATCCACGCCTTAGAATTCAGCCTCTTCGAGGGGGCAACCTCCTTTACATTACATAAATGAACAATTCTTGGATGATACAAATGACAAAACCTCCTTTCTATATATAGGAGTCTAAGGAGTCACAATATAATCCAGCCGACCTAACAATAATAATATAAAGCCACAAAAATAACAATAGAGGGATTCTATGGGGCACATAAATAACAATATGGGGGTAATAGGGGCACAACAATATAAATAAGGGGTATAACTACAATAGTAATGGGGTAATCACTAGTATTATAGGGACCCAACATGCCCCTCTCCTTCAAAAAAGTGTTGTCCTCAACGCTTGAGTAGTTCTGGATACTTCTGCATAAAATTCTCATCCTCCCATGTGGAATCTTCAGCGGATAAGTTCTTCCACTTGATAAGATACTCTGAAATTGATCGATTTCGTAGCTGTCGAGTTCTTGTTTCTGTGACTGCTTCCGGTTCCAATATAATTTTTCCTTCCTCGTCAAGTTCTGGCAATATTGTTTGAATTGGGAGCTTGTCACCTATAACCTTCTTTAAACATGAAACATGGAAAACTGGGTGCAATCGAGAAGCTGCAGGAAGCTCCAATTTGTATGCCATAGTACCAATCTTTTGCAACACCTTGTACGGACCATAATACTTTGGTGATAATTTATTATCCTTCTTAGCTTGCTTTAGGGACATTTGCTTATATGGTTGTAGCCGTAGGAATACCCAATCACCTACATCAAAACTTCTTTCACTGCGATGTTGATCTGCCTGTTGTTTCATTCTATTTTGTGCCAACACGAGGTTATCCTTTAAGAGTTGGAGGACTTGTTGTTGATGTTCGATGTGATGTTCCACTGCCTGAACCTTAGAATTTTCTCTTAAATATGATGTGATGGATGGTGGTTGATACCCATAAAGTGCCATAAATGGGGTCATTTTTGTTGCTGTATGGAAGGAAGTGTTATACCACCATTCAGCCAGAGGCAACCATTTGACCCATTGTGTCTGTTTATCAGATACAAAGCAACGAAGATATCCTTCCAAACATTTGTTTACTATCTCAGTTTGCCCATCAGATTGAGGATGATAAGATGAGCTATGAGCTAACTGAGTACCAAGACAAGAAAATAATTCTGTCCAAAAATTTCCAGTGAAAATGGGATCTCTGTCACTTACAATAATCTTTGGGTTTCCATGTAGCTTTTGAACTGTTTCCATAAATGCAGTAGAAACTGTACTGGCTTTAAATGGATGTGATAATGCACAAAAGTGTGCATACTTGGTAAGTCTGTCAACTACCACCATGATGACACTCTTTCCCTCAGACTTGGGTAAACCTGTGATAAAATCCATTGAAACCTCCTCCCAACGTTGGCTTGGAATGGATAAAGGTTGTAATAGACCTGGTGTCTTAATTGTTTCAACTTTATTTTGTTGGCAAACCAAACATTCCGCCACAAACTTTTGAATATCTGATTTAAGGCCATCCCAAAAAAATTCCTTCTTAACCCTGTGGTAAGTTTTTAAAAATCCTGAGTGCCCTCCTAAGGGAGAAGTGTGCAATTCCATAAGAATCTTTTGTTTTAGCTGGGAATTCTTACAGAGGTATAAGCGATCTTTGTACCATAACGAATCATTTTTCCAGCTAAATGTATCAGAAGTACTGGAATCTTGTTGTAGCTTTCGAATAAGTGCCCACACTTCTTCGTCATTCTTCCATTCCTCCCTTGCTTCGTTTATCCAATCTGGTTGGATAATAGAAATGGCACACAACAATGCTTCCACATCCTCATCCTTTCTTGAGAGTGCATCTGCCACCACATTTTGCTTCCCTTTTTTGTAGATGATTTCAAAGTCATAACCCAACATCTTTGTGACCCACTTTTGTTGCTCTTCAGAGGATAATCTTTGTTCTAAAAAGTATTTAAGGCTATCATGATCCGTTTTTACCTTGAAGTGTCTTCCCATTAGGTAGGGTCGCCATTTCTTAAGTGCATGGAGTATTGCCAACATTTCCTTCTCATAAATAGCTTTGCTTAAAAACTTTCCCTTGATTGGACGACTTTCAAAAGCAATGGGTCTTTCATCTTGCATTAGAACAGCACCAATTCCATTTCCTGAAGCATCACATTCCACAATAAAGGTTTTTGTGAAGTCCGGTGTAGCTAAGACCGGTGCTTGGCACATTGCCTCTTTAAGATGTTCAAAGGCCTTTGTTGCTTCCGAAGTCCATGAAAATGAATCTTTCTTCAATAATGTTGTTAGAGGTGCTGCTATTCTCCCATAATTCTTAACAAACTTGCGATAATACCCTGTCAACCCAAGAAATCCTCGCAGATGCTTTATGGATGTGGGGATTTTCCATTCCTTAATGGCTTTAATTTTGCTAGGGTCTACCTTAACTCCTTCATGAGATACAATATGACCCAAATATTCCACCTCCTGGACTCCAAAGAAACATTTGGATCTTTTTGCATATAATTGTTTCTCCTCCAATAGTTGTAGCACCTTGTCAACATGTTCAACATGATCCTTCCAAGACTTGCTGTAGATTAGTATATCATCAAAAAATACTAACACAAATTTTCTAAGGAATGGTTTGAAAATTGAATTCATCAAACCTTGAAATGTTGAAGGTGCATTGGTAAGGCCAAAAGGCATGACCAAAAATTCATAATGACCCTCATGAGTTCTAAATGCCGTTTTCGGAATGTCTTCAATCTTCATTCTGATTTGATGATATCCCGAACGAAGATCCAACTTGGTGAAGTAAATTGATCCATGCAATTCATCCAGTAATTCATCAATAACAGGAATGGGGAACTTATCTTTAATAGTGAGCTTGTTGAGCTCCCTATAATCTGGACACATGCGCCATGATCCATCCTTCTTGTGCACCAATACTACTGGAGCTGAGAAAGAACTTTGACTCGGTTGAATTATACCAGCCTCTAGCATTTCTGCAACCATACGTTCAATTTCACTTTTTTGGACATAGGGATATCTGTACGGCCTGATGTTTGGAGGAACACTTCCTGGAATCAGATGAATAGCATGATCATGATCACGCATAGGTGGGAGACCTTTGGGAGTCTCAAATACCTTGGAATGATTGTCCAGGACTTTTTGGAGATCTGGAGAAATAGATGATTCCAATGTGGAAACATCTAGCGAACATAATTGTGCAATTACACCTCTTTGCTCCTTTTTTAGAAGCTTTGTCATGCCATTAGAGCTGATTATCTTTCCTGGTTTCCCTGCAATACCCCTTAATTCAACTTCCTTTCCTTCCACAGAAAATTTCATGAAAAGTTCTTGAAAATTAAAAGCTATTGTACCCAAGGATTGTAGCCATTGGACTCCTAGTACAACATCAGCACCTCCCATTGGAATGGAAAGCATTGGGCTAGTCAATACATATTCTCCCATGGATAGCTTGATATTATGGCACTTTCCAGAAAATTTATTGTTCCTCCATTTGCAATCATCACTTGACACTCTGGTGCTGGATATAGGAAGCAATTCAATTCTTTTGCTACCCTACAATGAATAAAATTGTGGGTGCTTCCTGAATCAATCAACACTATTACCTTTTTCTTCTTGATTTGTCCTTCTATCTTGATGGTTTGAGGAGTGGTAATTCCCGCCAATGCATTACAAGATATGGTCGGATTTATTTGTTCTTCATCTAGGCTTTGTTCCTGGAATATATCCTCTTCTTTTGACCTTTCTTGCTCCTTTTCTTCTTCCTCTTCACAATCTATGTAGAATAATTTCTTCTCAGCACACTTATGACCTTTTGTGTATTTGCTATCACAATTGTAACAAAGCCCTTTTGCTCTTTTTTCTTCCAATTGTTGTGGTGTCAACCTTGTAGGTTGTGGAAGACTATGGGCAACAACACTTCCGTCTTTATAGTTGTGAATGGTATGCTTCCTAGTTGCCATAATTTTGCTTTCCATTTTTCTTGCTAACCTGAATGCCTTCTCTAATGAATCAGGTTCCCAAAGGCGCACATCATGTTGGATATTATCCTTTAAAGACCCTATGAACACATCAATCCTATGCTCCTCTGGAATATCTTTTACCCTTATGTTCAATTTTTGGAACTCCTCAATGTGCTCCATTATTGAACCCTTTTGTTTGAGACTTATCAATTGGCTAAAAAAAGTGTTGCTTTTTGTATCCTCATAATGTGCTATCAATTCTTCCGTAAAAATTGCCCAAGTGATAAATTGTTTACGAGAACAAAGCCATTGATACCATACAAACTGATTTGGTTCCAAATATAAAGTTGCCATACGTACCTTTTGTGTGTTTTGCACATTATTGAGATCGAAGAATTGCTCCATCTGTAATATCCATGTGGCGGGATCCTTGCCATCAAACTTCCTCATATCGATTTTTGGAATATGGTGATTCTTCGATCCAACATTAGCGTCTATGGAATCATGATTAACATTTCTTTTGTTCTCATCATGAGTTTCCTTTACTACCTTTTCACCATTAGTGACCCTTTCTTGTAGAAACTTCTTCAATTCTTCCATGTCCGTTTTCAAATCTATCTTCAAATTGTCCATCTTAGCTTCCATGCCATTTATCTTAGCATTTGTTAACTTTTGTGAGCATGACATTTGTTGCACTTGTTCTTGTAATTTTGATATATCATGTAGCATTTCTTCCTCTTCTTCATGAGTCATGCTAGAGCTTTCAGGTTCCTTACTAGGTGTTTGCATTTTCTTTCCTCGGGGCATCAGTTACCGATAATAATGCTCTACTATGCCCTTTGAATTCCTTCAAAATAAATTTTCAAACCAAGCTTAAGCAAAAATTTAAAAAAATCTACACACCTTTTTTCACTTTGTAGGAGCTCGATATTGCTTCTGATGTATCTCTGTACTTTCCAGTCATCTAGTTCTAAACTTGTGACCTGTAGTAGCTCTCTGTGTCCTCTTTCCAATGCCACAAGTCTGACCCAAATTGGATTCTCCAAGGAAGAGTTATGTGAAATCTCCCACAGTGACTTGATTATAGACTAGTTCAGTAGAGCGAACTTGTACGACGTGCCACGAGTCACTGTTTCGACCTTTGGATCTAAAAAACACCCACAAGAAACTACAGTCCGTCCTCTTTCTGTACCTTTTTACGAAATTTCAATCTGATCCTCAGAGAGAAAGTTATGACGATTTTCCCCAGGTCACCTGTTTTGAATGTAATTCAGGAGTCTGCAAAAAGACCAACTTCCTCAGATCATATCTCCGAAAATATCGCGCGAAAAGCTCTGAAATTCGGACCCAAGGTTCAGCACCAATTCTTCTCAAATGGGTTTTTTTTGCGACTTCTGAAACGTCACAGAAAAAAAGTTATAGCGAAAATACCACGATGACCTGTTTGGAGCAGCGAAACCCTAGAATCCAAAGCTCTGATACCAAATGTTATGAAACCAGCTCACAAAAAGATAGAAAAGAGAGATCCACGCCTTAGAATTCAGCCTCTTCGAGGGGGCAACCTCCTTTACATTACATAAATGAACAATTCTTGGATGATACAAATGACAAAACCTCCTTTCTATATATAGGAGTCTAAGGAGTCACAATATAATCCAGCCGACCTAACAATAATAATATAAAGCCACAAAAATAACAATAGAGGGATTCTATGGGGCACAGATATAACAATATGGGGGTAATAGGGGCACAACAATATAAATAGGGGGTATAACTACAATAGTAATGGGGTAATCACTAGTATTATAGGGACCCAACACACTCGTTGATTCGGGGTGCGCTCATGCGCTCAAGGAACAAAGGAGGATGCGACGACACACACCTAAAGGATGAAGGGATCGAGCTTCGAGCCTTCGTAGTGCGCTTGTGCACGCAAGAGGAACTTAGGAGGGTGCAATTCTTTGAGTTGAAGGAGTGCGCTCAAATGAAGGCTTTAGGCTTCTGATTGTTCCATGCGCTCTTTAAGAGAAGGATGAAGGCTTCGTGTTTCAAGAGTGCACCATGTGTTCAAAGGGAAACAAGAAGGCTTCCTCTTCAAGAATGCGCCATGTGCTCTTTAATAGAAATAGGATCCTTCGTTGTTCCAAAGCGCACTTCATTGTTTTGAAGTGCACTTGATCGTTCCAAAGTGCGCTTAGGCTTGGGAGGGCGCAATTTTCTCCAACAGTGGTTGCTTGTTCATCTGGAATGCGCTTTTCACTGAGGGAAGCAGCAAAAGGCTAGACTACTTATCATAGGAAGCACTAATGCACTATGAGAGGGAGGAGACATTAGAAAAAACTTGGTGAAAAAGCATGGGAGGAAAAGATACATCAATTAGGCTCATGAATGAGTTGCGCTCATCACCTAGTAAGAGGTTATAATGTCTTTACATCTTGCACTAAGCAGGAGGACCAAGAAGAGTTCTCGAAATAGCTAAGTGTGGGACTAGCAGAGTAGGATAAAGAAATGCATCCTAACATGACTCAAACCACACACATAAATGTCATCAATACATGCCAACGGAATGCACAAGGCTAATGATCAAATGTCACACCTTAAAACAATAGCAAAGAAACACCTATTTCTAAGTGCAATAGTTGAAACGACACATTAAACACTTAGAACACAAGATATTACAAAAGTTACAACTAATGCCAAAAGGTGCGCTAATTTGTGGGAATGTGTTTGGTACATATTCTAATGATATATAGCACTGTCTAATGTAAAAGGGTGTGCCAGAACCAACTTTGGTTGTATGCAGAGGTGTGACACACGCAGGTGTGAAAACACAAAAGCGACACCTACAACAAGAGGAAATCATGAAGACGACGCTTGCAAAATGCGAACGACCTTGAAAGTGACACGTGCCAGAACAAAGATAACATGAAAAAAACACTTATTAAAGTGAAAGCAAGCAAAAGCAACAATTGTTGATGTGAAAGCGACACTTGTAAAAGAAAAAGTGTGCATAAGCGACAGTTAAGAAAACTCGCCGAAATATTAGTACAATCGCAACCAAAGTAAGTGGTATTGTCAATGAAAGGTGCGCATCGACTATTGTCATGAGTTGAACATTGCACAAGCATTATCTTGATGGATGGTGCTTTTTCTGTTCGAGCTTGCATAAAAGAAAGTGCGCTCATGACTTCAATCAGGATTGTGCATGTGTGAGCAAGTGACTTGACAATTTAAAACTAGGAAGAAGACTTAAACGCTTTAAAAAACATCAAACAACCATGGAGTAACCATAAGACGACAAACCGTAAGATCCATAGTAGGCTCCAAAATTCAAGGTAAGCAAAATTTTGGAGGATGTTGATCACAGCATCAACACTTTGCGACATACTAGTAGAACTTCAGCTTCTCTGATTAGTTTTAATTCTCTAAGTGCAAGGTCTCATTCTTACAGGAAGTATTGATTCATCTTTCATATTACCCTGGTTTCCCTACATAACCCGATTATAGATATAGTCCCCTTCATTCCCTTACTTAAGTAAATGGATGTCAAGGCTTACTAAATCACAATTGTTTCGATCTAGGAAAGGGTAATATATACATGTGAGTTGAAGATAATCAGAGTAGGAGTTTTCATCTCTGGTGTTGCTCCGCTGCCAGCAAGCCTGGATAGTACCCCAGCAAAGTCACTACAGGAGCATAAGAATTGTTTCGCTGCCAGCGAGCCTGAACAGTACCTAGGCGAAGTCACTTGCTTCACCTTCCTACACAGGAAGCCTCTCTTCTTTCACCCTTTATTTATTTATTTAATCGGATTGTGCTTCGGCACTTATTATTTTCAATGGGCAAAAGAGGGATCCCAACTTATTGAGAGAAGTGGAGGTTGCCCCTTCAAAGAAGTAATATAGACCTTTGACATTGGTTTTGCTCGCTAATTTTTTTTCCCTTTACCTTTCTCTATTTGATTGGATCAACAAGAAAAAAAATACTAGTTACTTACACTGCCGAGTTGAGAGACGAGGATCCTAGAATAGATACAGGGTTTATAGTTCGACTAAAGGCTTTCTATTTGAATGGATTGTATTTTCCATTTAGACGTCATTGACTTTAAAGATATGTAAACCTAGATAGAAAAGAGGTAACAAATTAGCCGAGCATTGTTAGTCATCACAATTGCCCTTTTCAAAGTTTTGCCACAGTGTCTTTTGAGCCAAACAGGAGCACTTTTCATTCGAAGTCTTATTGAACAAAACAAAAAAGAAAATACATGACAAAACAATGAAGCAAAGCCAAAAGAACCAAGCAAATGGAGGCGGAACATAAAACAACATGCAAAATATACAATAAAAAAACAAACAAATGCAAAGACTCGATGGAGAGCAAGATAGAGGTGGATGCAATGCAAGGGAAACTAAATGCAACTAAGCCTACTCCTAACCTAATCCGCTGGAAGGTCAGGGCTAAGTGTAATGATATTTCCAATGTAGCCATTGTCATTCACAACCTGCAACCACAAAGATACGAGCAATTAAAATTAATATAAAACAATATGCAATAAAAAGGATAAGAACATTGCAAACTTGCACAACAAACTCAAGGTCTTGCTTGTTAACCTAATAATTTGCCATACTAACAGGTTTGATCCAGTTTCTAACTATACCTTTTTGTTTCAAATGTCGACTATACAAACCTTGCAGGTTGCTTGCAAATACACATTCAACTATGCTCTCAATTCTTGCAAAAATAAAAAAGGATCGAAACTTGTTATATGCATAGGAGCTTTCCATGTAGGATTTCTTTAACCATTTAGCGATTGGATCTTGTTATTCAAGATAAACAATTTGAAGACCCTGGAACTTACGGGAAAATGAATTTTCAATTAATGTATTCAATTCACAACGAGAATATCTAGTATTATGATTAGATTGGTCGATTAACATAGAAGGTTCTTAATTCTCTATTGGTTCCCATTATATCCAATTAAATGCAAAGGCAACAATAAGAAAGCATAGGTCATTCAAGATAATTGTTGACATTGTGCGTCTAGGAAACAAATCAAGACATTAAGTTGACAAAAGATTAGAAACATATGTCAAATCAAACTCACTACTAACACAACATTTTTGGTGGGTTGAATGATTGAAGCAATTGCAATTACTCCAGAAAAGGAAATGTGCCATGGAGATTAGTAGCTTCATGATATGCACAAAAGAGATAATAAGATGATCAAATTCGGAAGAATTTGACAGAGAAAAATCCTTCAACCCAAAATGACCTTTGTCTTGATCATCAGAATGGCAGGCCTATAAACCGTAAGGATCTGTGAAAGATGTGCTCTCCAACCTTCGGTCTAGCTCAAGGGGTTGACATAAAAAGGAACTAACCAAACAAGAAACTTCCATCTGATCATAAATTCTATCTTGAAGATCCACTTGAAAAGATCGAGAGTCCTCTAAGAATGAACTCATAACCAATGGATGAATGTTAAGGAAAGAATTCTGTGTGAAAATAAGGTTCCAACTTAGTTCGGAGATCTCAACAGGATTGCAAGGGCCAACATAGCCATCAATAGGAGCTGAAGTGTCTCGACTTCCTGACAAGTCTCAAAACTTTCCGATGGTGGAGCATCAAGTTTGGGTGGCTTAAAAAAATCAACGAGTAGACATGCACCACTATCAACAAACGTATCAATGAAAACAATGCTAATGCTATTGGTTTGATCAAATTTAAGATTAAACACATCAGATTCTTGATGGTTAGAAAATTGAAATACAACAATTAGAAAAATCCCTTGACCATTCAGGGTTGGAACATCTTCCGCCTGACTTACAAAAGATTTACAATTGAATAGATCATAAATAATGGATTCAAACTTTTCAGACTTTGATTGTAATATCACACCACCTTGAAATTGATTGCAACCATGATCGAACGGATAAAGATCAAAAGGGTTTAGGGGGGCTATTGGTGTGACAAACTTATCAAACATATCTGGCTACAATGAATATTGTGCTAGAGGTGGAGAAGGATTGAAATACTGAGGAGGAGGAGCAGTAGTTGTACTTAAATCAGATTGAACTTAAAAGAATAACAGATCAACATCATTGTCATTAGAATAATGGTCAAAGATAGGCATACCAATATGATACTCAAATTGACCAAGATCTCCCAAAGATTCAAAAACTTGACAACTTACCAATTCAGATTTTTCATCCAAGGATGTATGAATTAAAGAAGATTCGGGATCATTCTGAATTAAAAGAGCATTCCAATTCACAAACGGAGATTGTAAACAGTGAGAAACAGATTCTGAATCAATGCCTTGCAAATTCAAGCCCTCAGAAGAAGAGAAGATATCATTTGATATACTTGAATGTTCACCACCATTTGTGTTAATGGACACGGGATGTCATGGTGATGGTTATCCAAATTCTCAACTTGGATGCAAGGTTTAGATTCATTTGACAGGTTATCAAGATTAGAAGATCGAATATCAGTCGGAAAGGCAAGATTATCATCTTGAAAGAGGGAGGAAAGCTAAGGCATGTCTTCAACACTTTGAAGAGAATTTTTTAGAAGACTTCTAGCAGTTTAAACTATGACCCTTGTTGGCAGTTTTGGAGAGCAGCCTAGTATTAGGTGAGGACAACAGTTGGCAGTTTTAGAGCAAGCTTTGGGCATCATTTGAAGCGACTTAGTGACAGACTTAAAGGCATTGTTTCGTGAGTTACTTTGGAGGTATTCTTTTGAAGACCTATTGTTGCTTGTTTTGTGCACTATTGGAGACATTTTAGGAGTAGGTTGTTAGAGAAGGGTAAAGGCTAGCAGACTTTGAGAAGGACCATGGAGCAGCCTTGAAAAGAAGTTGACAGCATCTTGTTGAAGATCACTTAAAGCATTGTATAAAGTTGTAACAGAGACCATTGTTGCAAGCAGTAATGTGAAGCAAAATTTGTTTGTTATGTGAAGACATGAAGAGTCTTGGTGATACTTTCTAATTATACCTTTGAAGCAGTCTATGTAGCAGTTTTGTAGGCATCCTTGAAGCATCTTGGAGGCCACTTATAGCAGTGTATTGAAGATCATTTAAATACCTCTTGTTGACTTATTGAAGCAGATAAGTACATCTTTGGAGCAGCGTTGTTGAAGAACTAATGAAATAGCCTTGAAGAGGATTCTTTGTGCTAAATTGTTGCAGATGACCTTAATGGACTAAGCCTCTAAAGCATTTTTGTAGTATTTGTTTAAGTATATATTGGAGTTTGTTTCGAGACTTGTTGAAGAAGATATTGGAAGTACTGAAGTTGTATTATAACCAATTTGAAGCATTGAAGTAAAGGGTTGAAGCCCTAGAGGATTGGAGTCCTCACACAAGGTTGGAGGCTTGTGGAAAACCAAGTTGGTGCCTAAATTTGGTGAGAGGATTGGAGTCCTCAAGTAGACCAAGTTGGAGCTTTGTGTAGTACAGGTTGGAGCTTGGTTTGTATTTGAAGATTGGAATCTTGATTTAGGTTTGGAGTCGTGAAGAAATTATAAGTCTTATTGTACAAATTGATTGATATAAAAAGAGGATTGGAGTCCTCGACATTCTAGTTAATAAAGTTAAAAAAAATTGCTCATTTTGTGTTCTTCTTTTAAGTGATCTTAATTGGCTTAAAATAAAAATTGTAAAAGAAACAATGATTCAACCCCCCCCCCCCCCTCCACCAGTGTTTCCAACACACTTGGAAAGTATGCTAAGATTTATTTTCAGGGCCGAGACAACAAAGCCAAAGAAATTTTCGAGTTGGTGCATTCAGATGTATGTGGGCCCTTCTTTTCTCCATCTCTTATGAGACACAATCTCGTAAAACTTGGATATTCTTTATAAAGAAGAAGGATGAGGGTTTTCTCCAAGTTCATGGAGTATAAGGCCTTAGTGGAAAACCAGACATGGAAGAAGATCAAAGCATTGAAGAGTAGAAATGGCAAAGAATATGTCTCCAATACCCTCAAGGATTTATGTGTGAATGAGGGCATTAGGAGAGAGATGATAGCACCACATAACACAGCAAAATGGTGTGGACGAGAGGAAGAACCGCAGTATTGTTGAAGCAGCCAAGGCCATGTTGAATGATCGGGGATTGCCTATGTTCTTATGGGCAGAGGCATGCAACACTGCAGTATTTCTACAGGACAGGAGTCCATAGTGGGTTCTTGGACAAATTACACCAAAGGAGTCTTTCACAGGAAAGAAGCCTAATGTTTCACATTTTCGTATCTTTGGCACAAAACTTTACTGCCATGTCTCCAAAGATAGCAAGAAGAGGTTTGATCCCATGGCAAAAAACGGAATTTTTGTGGGATACAGTGAGACGGCTCAAGCATATAGGGTGTATCTACCAAGACTCAAGAAGACGGTTATGAGGCGGGATGTGAGGTTCCAGGAGGATAGGGCTTTAAGGGAATCCTTGGAGCAAGAGGAGGTTGGAGTGTCTGAGGAGGAGCTACTTGCTCCTAAGCAGGAGTCACAGCCAAGATCACAAAGTGAGTACCAGCATGGTCGCAAGAGGGCCGCACAGCGAGATGACTAGCAGAAGGATGAGATCAGAGACTCCCATTATATGGAGGAAAAGAGCCAAGTGGGTTGATAGGTTGATTCAGGAGGCCCAAGAGTAGAGGTTGAGGCTTCTAACACCATGTTCAAGCAAAGCAAACAGCCACAGAGGTACTTAGGATATATGGCATCGATGGCAAGGTTGGTGGACACTGAGCCTTCTTGTTATAAGGAGGCAACTTCTTAGCAGGTTTGGCAGGATGCCATGGCTGAGGAATATTCCTCCATCATGAATAACGATGTCTGGGAGATTATTCCATGACCATAGGGAAAATCAGTAACAGATTGACACTGGGTGTTATTCCACGACCATAGGGAAAATCAGTAACAGGTTGACACTGGGTGTATAAGGTGAAGCATGGAGCAGATGGGAGTGCGGAGAATTACAAGGCCATGTTTGTGGCCAAGAGCTTCTCATTGATTGAGGGCATAGACTATGATGATACCTTTGCCCAAGTAGCACGGTATTCATCCATCAGGACGATTATGGAACTTGCAACGCAGATGGGGTGGAAGATCCACTAGATGGATGTGAAGATAGCATTCCTCAACAGAGTGGTTGAGGAGATTTATATGGAGCACCCAAAGGGGTTTGAGCAGTTCAACAGAGACACACATGTGTGCAGGTTGAAGAGAGTTATTTATGGGCTCAAGCAGGCTATAAGACCATGGTACACTCATATTGGTAGCTACCTTTGTGGATTGGATTTCGCTAAGAGTGAGGCGGATGCCAACCTACACTACATCATGGTTGGAGCACTTATGGTCCTTCTGGTGCTCTATGTTGATGACCTTATATTGACTAGAGCAGACAACTTGATCCAGGATTGCAAGGAGGACCTTGCAAGGGAGTTTGAGATGAAGGATATGGGGCTTATGCACTATTTCCTTGGATTGGAGGTTTGGCAGGGTGATGGTGAGATCTTCATGGGACAAGGGAAGTACACTACAAAGATTCTCCAAAGATTTCATATGCAAGATTGCAAGCCCATGGCCACGCCTCTAGTCACAAAATGGAGGAAGGTGGATGCTAATAGAGCAGAGTGAGTCGAAGCTACAATATATAAGTAGCTCATCAAGTCGTTGATGTATTTGGTCAAAACACAACTTGATATTTGTTTTGTAGTGAACCAAGTAAATTCATGATGGAGCCGACCAAAGTTCATTGTGTTGCTACAAAGCATGTTTTGAGGTATATCAAAGGCACAGTAGATTATGTATTATGGTACAAGTAGGTTGATGGAGTGAGGCTTGAGGGCTTCACAGATGCAGATTGGGCAGGGAGTTCAACATATCAAAAGAGTACTTCAGGTGGTGTTTACAGCCTTGGGTCAGCAGTGGTTTCCTAGTACAGCAAGATGCAGAGATCAGTTGCACTCAGTTCAGCAGAGGTTGATTACATGGCTTCCAATTTGGCAACATGTGAGGCTATTTTGATGAGGAAGATGTTTGTGGGACTTTTCAGAGAGGGGATGGAACTATTGTTATACATTGTGATAATCAGAGTTACATCAAGCTCTCTAAGAACCTAGTGTTTCATGATCACTCCAAGCATATCAAAATCAATTATCATAGAGATTATGTGAAAAAAGGAATAGTGAAGCCACCATACATTCCAACAGAGGAGCAAACAAAAGATATCTTGACCAAGGCATTGATAAGAAGAAATTTTCTCCATTTTAGAGACAATTTGGGAGTTGTATAGAATCTGTGAAAATTCAATCACTGCAACATCTGATTTACTTTTCCTACTTATTCTTCAATAAGTTATTTATGAAACTCTTTCAATAAACATTAAAATAAATTATGTTGTAGATATCACATTGTAATACAGAAACAAACACATGTACAAGAATCAACACATTGATACAGATATTTTGGACAATAGTCCCCGGAAAAACTCAATGTGGGAAAATCGATGCAGCAAGGGAGGATTTTATTACTCAACAATTCTTCAGTACAACAGGGTGCCAAACTGGCTTACCCACAGAGAGAAAAATTCTCCAGCACTTCTCCTAGTCCCAGCATCAACTTGGCTGACCTCTGCGTGGCTCCCAGACAATATGTGTTAGCCCCTACTTGACTGCATCAACCCTAGGCCTCTCTACGTCACCCATGCAGGCCCTTTAGTGACTGTGCAGTCTCATGTTGCTCCTGCGTCTGCCTGAAATGCCATGTGTCTGCCTCTCCTGCCTCAACGTTGATCTCCATTGGCTGATCCCTTCTCTCTGTTCCGTACTTGCTGCCTCTTAACTGCTCACCAGACCACTAGTTCGAATTTCTCAGCTAACCCCGCTCCAGAAATTGCACTGACTAGTCTCCCTTAGTGTATTCTCCAAGTGACCCTCAAGCCTCCTCTTATATTTTTCTCCTTGACAAATCAATGGCAGAGATTAAGGCCCTAATCAAAAGCTAAGATTAGCTCTGGCTTGATCCATGACTTTTGGACCCTTCTAACACAGTTTTATATTTATTCACATTAATATTTTATTTTCCCTAAGTTATATTAACTCACATTAATATTTTATTTTCCCTAAGTTTAGACTTAGGGACTCCATTAAAAATATTAATTATTTTAATATCTCTCAAACTGTTAAGAATCTACCCAAACCATTTCTCGGTATTGGAGATATCATGTGCTTTAGCCTCTCCACCAATTTCTGTAGCTAGAGCACATCCGATGCTACCCCAAATCAACATAATCCCTTCCTCGCGAAGAGGGAGTGTTGAAAATGGTATCGTGGAAGGTCTTCTCTAGCTTGTGCCTTAGCCAGGAAGACTACGATTTCTCTTCCTTTGAACATGGAGTGATTCATGGGGATGGCAAGTTCATGTGTAGTGATGGAGCCTCAATCATGTGGAACCTTCCTTAGTTAATTACAAGATCAAGTGGCAATCTATATTTACAAGAGTACGAGTTGGCAGCTTCAATTTCTGATTGAGGCAAGGATGAGTTAGAGAAACAGATAAACTCAATTAACTATTCAATGACAATTATTGTTCTAAATTTGTATTTGCCAAATTTAGCATGGATCGAGCCCATAAAGGTAAGGCAAGAGGCACAGTTGTAATTCATTATTGTTTGCACAAGTTTGTGTGTGAGAGAGAGTTTTGTTGTGGCAGCGTATCTTGGAGGAGCCAAGACGCAGATTGTAGAGAGAACCTTTCTTGTGGGATTATTGTGCTAGGATTTAGGAGGTTTGTCCTAAAGAATAGGATCCCTATTGCGCTAGCAATTGGGAGGAGATCAGTGCAAGGAAATTGGGCCAGGAAAGCCACAAGGAAATAGGAGCAGGGGTCGAGTGCTTGTAGGGTGTGTCTAGCTAGTACAAAGTGAGGACAGGTGTGTTCTCAGGGTGATCATTTTCCTTGTAAGAGATCATATTGCTCAAACTATATCAATAAAAATACTGCAACATAGTAATGTGTTTTCCTAGTTGGGTTTCCCAAGAAAAATTAGTGTAAATTGTGTGATTTTGTTTTTAGCTCTATGTTTATTTCGTTGCTTATGAGTGTTAAGAAATTCTATGTCTTGGTGAAAGAAATTTTGGTTTCAATTTGCTATTACCTTAATTTCATATTATTCATCGAAGCAATTGCAGAATTTCGTAGAAAATTAACATGATATCGGTGGGTTATGTCCAAATATGGCCTTCTATGCTTAGCACCACATGGTTATGACAGATGGACTTATTACTCATCCTCCTTATACATCTTTCCATTGGATGCACACTCTTTGAATACCCATACACTAGTCTAGAGTTGGGTTTCATTGTCTACAAATCAAGATTGATGACCAAATTAGTTGCTAAAAAGGGTCTTCAAGTTGTTCCATCTCCAAGAAGTAGAGGTTGAGGAGCATTTCATCTTCCTTTGCCCAGTCTATTACAAGATTTGAGGACAGTTCCATTATATTTTCTGCATGATACAAACACTTGGCCAACTCTTTAGGTACCCCAACTTGGGATGCTTGGCCTTACATATGTAAGAAGCTCTTTGTCTCTGCTCTTCCATCCTTCAGCCACATCCACTCTAGAGATCAACTTCTACTTAACAGATTACTTCCTTTTATACAATGCTCCTAAATCATCGCACCAAGCGACATATGGAAATAGATGATTCCAAATTAGTGAGTACACAAATTTATTCTCGCCTCACTGAGATCCCAAAGGTGGCCCCAAACCAAACCTCATTCCAAATGATTGTATAGTCACACACTATTCACTTGAGCTCCTTGCCATATTGTTCTTTTAGGCAAACATCTATGTTGTTGCCCAAACGTTAGGAGAGAGAGCTCTAGTGATCAAAGATCACCTATTATAACTAGTACCTTAGCCCAATGAACCACTCATCTTGTACATCCTTCTCTTGGACTACCTCTTCATTCTTTGGAGTTAAGAGTTTACGGTTTTAGATTAGAATGCACTATCACTTTTTGATTTCTCTCTTATATAGGAGCCACTTTAGCACTATCGCTTTTTATTGACATCATTGTATCTAACACAATCCCATTGACCTACATTTATGGTCAACCATTGGACAGTAATACATTTATCTTGTCTTATCTCTGAGGGGGAGAGGGCATGACCTTCTATGTAATTACCATAATTTTTCCACGTTCCAAGGGTTTGGTTGTTGAGAAATCTAGGGACAGCTTAATTAGATGATTTATCTAACCTTGATAACTGCTTGTGATGTATTTTTAATTACTTTGTTTCTTCTTTCAATTGATTATTATTATGTTTTCTATCATCGAACAACTAAGAGGACACAAGATATAGATTATAAGCCATGGCCAAAACCTCTCAAATCTTCTCTTCTTATAGAACTTCAAATGATAAATTCCAAGGCCTATGACCCCAAAGACCCCTCAAGACCAAGTCAACCTTTCTTCTTGATAAGCTTTCCTTACACATCTTCCAACAACTTTTCTAACAACTATGACCCCAACAATTTTTCGACTACAGCAGAAACCCTAGCTCTTGTATGTCTGGGAAAAGATGGTGATTTCTTCCCTCTTTCTCCTTCGCTTGAGTTGGTTCTTCCTTCTTGGTAACTCGGCTTACAAAGTAGACCTTTAGGTGCACTAACTCGGCTTCTTTCTGCAATTTGGTCTTGTTGTAGTAATGTTGACCTAATCTTCGCACATGTGAGGAGATGATAGCCCAAAAACAACACTCAAAGACTTTGTTCCTTTCCTTCTTCTAGTCCTCCTCTTCTTCACTCTTTTAGGTCTCTTTTTCTTCCTTGATCGAACTTCTTGTGAGTTGATTGGATGGTCTTCAAGTGAGGTTGATGTCTCTTATATATAGGCTTCTTAGGAGGCTAAATTGTTGTCATGAGGTCAAATTGTTCTCTTTTAGGCCAACTTGTTTGACAAGGTCTTGGAGGGTCTTTATGACACTTTTGACTTCACAAAAATTTTCTGTACAAGATACAACATGCCCAAAGGGGTCTTACATGTATGGCAATGACTCTTTTGACTTCATAATTCTATGACAAACCTAAAAGAACTCAATGGGTGCTTGACCTACAATTAAATTTCTTTTCTCTTTAATATCAAATATATAAAATCATGATTACAATAGACATAATGAAGACCAAACCTAGTTACACATTTCAACACAAGATTAGAGCACAATAATGGGGATACCAATGATTCATAGACACCATCATTGTCTCTCAAGGCACATACCCCATCCGAATGTTCAAAAGGTATGTCCTTCTAGGACAATTCTTGTGTTGGATTAACACATCCTCAAGGGATTTCGTCTTCGACTACTCTTCCCTGTTGGATGCCCTACCACATCCTCAGAGAGTATCAGAATTCATATGCTTACCCAATCCTCCATTCTTTCTCCATACAATGAAGACAAGAATGATTTGTTTATCTCTCCCTCTCAACTAGGGAGGATCTACTCATTCCTATAAAAGGAATATACCAAGTTCCTTAGGAACTTGCCCAAGCTCCCTCTTAACTAGGAACTTGTCTTCAACAGCAGTTATATGCTCTTCGGTGGAGATCACAATACTATCAGTTGCTTGTAGAGCTCCTCCTTTCAACATTAAGTCATGAATTTCAATTTCTTCATCATGGAGTCTTCTTCTATTTAGAACTTCCATGTAGGGCATTGGCCATGTTCTCCATCACTTCCCTTCAACGAAACATAATGTTGAATCAATAGTCATGTGATACTTTTCTTCATCAGGAAGTGATCTTCTAGGCCATATTTGGCTATCTTTCATACAACTACCTCTACTAAGGCATGCTTCTTTCAAGATATTCCATCCAATCACATGAGTGCTAGTTGTAGGTGACTTTCTACAAACCCCTTTTGGTGGCCCTGCTTCAACCCAACTAGATGCTCTCAAAAATCAAAATAAACATCAAACCAAAGTTACCTCTTTATGATGGTCTTTTGCCATGACATCATCTTCTAGCAACATCAACATCCAACACATTTATGAATCCATATCCAAGACATTCATTACCAAGGTTCTCCTTTTCCAGCATACATATCAGGGTCCTCATAACTTCTACATGGAGATGACATATCTAACCCTCCTAGATATTAGATGTTCATCACTTATCTTATCTTATAGATGCATTTCCCCATGAACTCTTCCTTCATTTTCTTCTCATATTGCTTTCCTCGAGATCTTCTTTACATGGTTCTTTCAAACCATGATTGTCAACCACCTCGGTTTCTTCATGAGGCCATATTATGTTGATTTCATCTTATCAATATGTAGAAGAGCTCAAGGCACATTGTCTACTTGCCATCATGCATCTTTCTAATGGAAGACATTTTTCTTCAATCATGCTCACGAGATAGAGCATTCAACCTTGCTATCTACAACTATATGATGGCATGACTATCAAATATATACATACATTTTCCTTCTTTTGGTCATCTAGACTTCTAGCAGCTTCCTTTTCTTGCTTGAATATGAAAGTACTTCGCCAACTCAACGTGTTGCACATCTTCGTCATCATACCTTATCAGTGGATCCCACACAAGGTGGAACGCAGACTATCTACGAGGCACTTGCTTCTTCCAAGTAGAGGTGAACCTTCTTATACAGATTCTAGTGGAGGATCTTGATGATCCCCATTCTGCAAATGCTTCCTTTCTAATAATGGTGATGTATGATGACCTCTTTTATCTTTTACCTTGCTAGATTACTTTGTCCAACCATATATAATGATATTTTAGTTGTCTTTTCATGCTTTCAATAAAGAAACCATGAGCTACTTCCTTCTATCATGATGATTGCTTTATATATAGACTTCAACTTTGGCTATATCATGCTTTTATGATGATGTCACCTCTATCTCAGTTATAATGCAACCTAACATACTTATGATGCTTTCCATCATGACTACTATCTTCTTATAAAGTGAAGGAGGTTATTTTTGTCATAATTAAGGTCTTTCACTTCCTCCTTCTTTGACTTCTTTTTAGGGTTTTCTACTTCTTCAGTGATATGGGCTTCATTTCTTTCATTTTTCTTCTCGTTGTCCTTCTTGAGTTTAGGACAATTCCTTTTGAAATTCCCATATTCATAGCATTGGATCTTTGACATGTCAAGCTTCTTTTTCCAAGGATAAAATTTTCCAGATTTTCCTTTCTTTCTAGCCATCATTGCATATGCTTGAGTTTGTTCACTTAATCCAACATTTCTCTTTGCCTTCAACCTATTTTCTTCAATCTTACATAATGACCAAAGTTCACTGAATGGAATGGCCTCCTTCTTTCCATAGATACTCGATAAAAAGTTTCCCCATTCATCAAGTAGTGCATTGAGCACAACAATGTTCATTTCTTTATCGGAAATTATTTCTCTTAATTATTGTAGTTGATCATTTATTTGAGATACCCGAATAAGGTATGAGGCTACCCATTCATCCTTAGATACCTTCATTTTGGATAATTTGGTTCTCAATGATATAACTTCTCCATCAATGCTTACGAAAAAAATTCTACCAACTTTTCATAGATATCTTTCAATTTCTCCAACTTTGTTACATAAGGGATGACAGAATCCTTGATTGATTCTATGAGGATTCTTTGAGCCCTTATTTCCCCTTTCATATACTTCGATAGTGGTTGAGCTTGAGCTTGAGAAGGTTTGGAGATTGCACCATTGACAGATTCAATAACATCATTCTCTATGAGGATTAAATATATCCTCTTCTTCCATGCAAGGAGATTTGATGACCCAACTAGTTTGTTGTTTTCCTTGCAGAATGAAGTCATGTTGATAGTCGATTCAAACATAAATATAAAGATACTTGTCAAGTGAAGATGCTCCTAGATGATGATATCTTCAATTAAATGCCTTCTTGATGATGATTTATAGAAAGTGTGAGTTTCCCAAGAATGCTTCAAGTGCAAAATGTTTCTTTGTATGAAGTGGGGTCTTTGAGGTCTTCTTCTTCAAAGTGGTGTTGCTTCTAGATAGTATTATCCTTGTGATGAGATGGTTAGTCCTCTTTGTTGTTCCTTCTTGTGCTCAGTCCTTATGTATCCTTCTTCAATTAATGATCTTCAAGTTGCCTCTTCGTGTCTTGTCACCTTAGCTCTAATACCATGTTGAGAAATCTAGGAGCAGCTTAATTAGACAATTTCTCTAACCTTGATAATTGCTTGTGATGGATTTTTACTTAATTTGTTTCTTCTTTCACTTGATTATTATTGTGTTTTATATTAACAAACAGCTACCAAACAATGAAGAACAATAAGACAAGGACACAAGATATAGGCTATAAGCCAGGGCCAAAACCTCAAAACTCGTCTTCTTATAGAACTTGAAATGACATATTCCAAGACCTATGACCCTTGACACAGACCCCTCCAAGACCAAGTCAACATTTCTTCTTGATAAGTTTTCCTTACACAGTTTCCAGCGACTTTTCTAACCATTGTGACCCCAACAACTTCTACCCCAGCAACTTCGACCTCAGCGACTTCACCAACAATTTCGACCCTAGCAATTTCTCGGCTATAAAAGAAACCCTAGCACTTGTATGTGGGAAAATATGGTGATTTCTTCCCTCTTTCTCCTTCACTTGAATTGGTTCTTCCTTCTTGGGCACTCGACTTGCAAAGTAGACCTTTTGGGGCCCTAACTCTGAGTCTTTCTACAATTTGGTCTTTTAGTAATGTTGCCCTAATCTTCGCACGTGTGAGGAGATGATAGCCCAAAAACAACACTCAAAGACTTCATTTCTTTCCTTCTTTTAGTCCTCTTCTTCGCTCTTTTAGGTCTCTTTTTCTTCCTTTAGCGAACTTCTTGTGAGTTGAATGGATGGCCTTCAAGTGAGGTCAATGTCTCTTATATATAGGCTTCTTAGGAGGTCGAATTGTTGTCCATGAGGCCAACTTGATCCTTCTTGTAGGCCGACTTGTTTGACAAGGTCTTGGAGGGTCTTTATGACACTTTTGATTTTACAAAAAAAATCTTTACAAGATACAACATGCCCAAATGGGTCTTACATGTATGACAATGACTCTCTTGACTTCATAATTCTATGACAAAACTAGAAGCACTCAATAGGTGATTGACCTACAAATAAATTTATTTTCTCTTTAAAGATCAAATATATAAAATCATGATTAAAATAGACATAATGAAGACCAAACCTAGTTACACATTTCAACATTGCGTTTAGATTAGATAAAAGACCTAATATACTTAACTATAGGGAGGAAATCTAGCTTTAAAAATAGCTCAAGGTAGATAAATTAAAGAAGTGAGTCAAGAGGTCACTTTAGAAACCTCTATGAGGGGGAGAGGGCAAATACCTTGTAAGTCCAAAGAGGGAGATGACCCCACTAGTTTTCCGACTTCCAAGTGTCTAGATTTGGTTTGCCCGAAAGACCTAACACATGTGACTAGAGGGAGGAATTCTAGCTTTAAAATTAGATCTGGATAGATCAATTAAATAAGTGAATCAAACTAAACAGAGGTTGATTACAAGGGCGAGCGAGGAAGTCTAGCTTTAAAAATAGCATGGGATAGATCAATTAAATAAGTGAATCAAACTAAACAAAGGTTGATTACAAGGACCCTTGGGCTTAAACTCCTTGTAAATCCCAATCAAAGTATTTTCATTTAACATGAGAGGCATACGGAGCAGACCAGTAGATTGGCCCTCAAACAATTGTTGGAGTTAGATAAACCAGATATACTTATCATACAAGAGACAACGGGAAAGAAGATCGATTAATTTTTGAACTCAAAAAGCCTTTTTGGAGATAGGACTTTCTTACTTTAGATTCAAAATGGCATTCAAGGGGTTTGATTACTAAATGGAATCACAATGTGTCCCTTATTAAAGTTTTCCCTGTTCCATCAAGGCTTTGCACATGAGCTTCATTTTAACTTCACTAAATATGTATCGGCCTTATGAGGGTAAGAAAATTTACTAGAAATTTTGCTTGATTTTGAATGCTTTTAAGTTGTTAACCTCATTATTGGCAGGGTGGCTTAAATCTTACCTTGAATAAAAGGGAGATATGGGTGTCCAATGCTAGAGTGGATAGATTCGTTGGGTTCTTATATAACTTTTCTAATTAAGCACATACTATGAACATTAAGCCTATTAATCTCAAGCCAACTTGGAAACACAAATATCTTTTTGGTGCAAGAAATGGTTCTCTAGAGGAGGTAGATTGGTTTTGATAAAGTCACGGCCACAAGTTATTTCGATACAATATTGTAGAAAAAATCACAAAATTTTGTAGAAAAGTAGTGATTACAAAGGGGATAATTTAGTTGAATGGTGATGAATTGCAACTAGGGGTTAGGGGATGAAGAACATATATTCATTTGGTAAAACCTTTGACAGCAAAATCATTATGTAAAAGGATTCTTGTAGAAAAATACATTGCTCTAGGAACTTCTCTTTCATTGGATAAGAAAGGGTTGGAAAGGTAGAGTGAATGTATCCAGCCAATAGAAGGCAATGCCTCTAGCCTTCCCACTAATAGGCTCTTATCAAACTCGGAATGATTTTATAAAGATCATTCGACATTTCTTTGCTTTTTGGTTTTTCAGCGCTTGTTGACTGAACGGACTATGCATTTATATTTTCTTTTATGTAAATATTGAACTATGACTATACTGATCTGAATGGGTTTCCCATTTCCTGGTGACAATGTCTCATACATGTTGATGATACATGATGTAATTTTCTTATAATTAATGAAAATTGCGCTTTTTCCTTAGCGAAAAAAAATAGGCTCTTATCAAACATGGATATTGGGAGACGGATCACAAAGGAGGTAGATGCAAAAATGAGGAGTGATATAGACATCTTTCTCCCCAACAAAATCATACAACACCTATAGCTAATTTACAAACGTACATTTAATTTGATTGATAGTATAAATGGCACATCCTTATGGTCTCAAAGCTAGGGAAAGGAAACTAATGTCAATCTATAAGGAAATTTCTCCTAAAGCTGATATCAACTTTTAGCAAAACTCAAGCAACAACAATAAGATTGAACAATTATCTAAATGAATTAATCTAGGCTCTGAATGGAGAAAGTGGGAATTATAACCTTAGTCTTAGATACTAAACTCCTTTTGGACCAACACCAAATGATGACAAAAGGTGGTGGTAGGAGCTTTAGAAATTTAAGCACCCACCCACTCCTTAATGTAAGTTGTTAATGTGGCTCATATTGAACAATAAAGTTTTAACATTAGAAGCTCTCCAAAAAAAATAGACCATATCCAAACATTGCAAGTGTAGGGAGGCAAATACTTCACATTTATTCTTACAATGTAATTTTTCTTGGGAAGTTTGGGTTGAGGTCGAGAAGATTTTGGCTGAACAAGATCTAAAGTGCTTCAAGGAAATCCCATTTATGATTCTATAGGAAATATAGGTTAGCTAGAAACTCTATTTTGTTAACATTCCCCCTTGATGATATCTACCCTCCAGGTAGCTGCACAAGTTAACGCTTTATTTGCATACTATAAAGTTACTCCAAAGGTTAAACCAAGGATAATTCTATCAAAAATAGAGGTGGTCATGTCTTTAGTTTCGGGATATTTCGATGCGGCTTTTCAAATCTTTTATTGGTGGGGATTGACTTCATTCTATATCTTTCATGGGCACAAATATTTTAGGTCTTTATACTCCAAAGGTTAAACCAAGGATAATTCTATCAAAAATAGAGGTGGTCATGTCTTTAGTTTCGGGATATTTCGATGCGGCTTTTCAAATCCATTTTATTGGTGGGGATTGACTTCATTCTATATCTTTCATGGGCACAAATATTTTAGGTCAAAGGTGATATAGGAAGAAGAAAAAATAACCAAAAGGATTTCAAGGCCTTACTCTCCTTACTAAAATCTGCATTGCACAAAGGGATTCAAAATCTTTAGGGAATCGGGAGATTCATGTATGATCATTAATTGGATGAATGAAAACCTCCAAGTACAAAAGTTTTTCCTTCCACTAGTACAACAATTAAAGTTGATATACAATAAATTTCCTTGCGTCAGGTATACTTACTTTTATAGACAGCAGAACAAGATTGCAGATCAGCTCTCAAAGGAAGAACTTCATCTACCTGAACACCATCCATCATTCATTGGAAGAAATAAAGGATGGTCATACAGTTGTTTTACAACAGTTTTCATTTAATGATTTCTTAACTTTTGAAATTGTAATTTGATGATTCATGGGACTGTTGAGTCTACTGTTTTTAGTTACTAGATAAACAGTATATTTGATAGTATATATGATATTATGAGGGCTGTGGATTTTCCTGAATCTATAATGGAAGATTCTGAAGAGATCTATCTCTCGATGATCATTTTTGTACTGTTCCCAGAGCACTCCAGTATCGTATCTTTGTTTATTTCAAATGAAAATAAGTTTTCTTCTTAGAAGACAACACTATAAATATTGCTGGAGTTTGCAGGACAAACATAAGGCCTCACTTCAGAGTGAGTGCATAGTTGAGCAGGATTGCAACCAAAACTCTTAATGTTGATGACACATCCAAAAGCAATGATGAAGGCCTCCAACAATCTCATGATGAAATAAGAACCATCAAGATAGATCTCACATTGTTTCTCATTGTTTCTCAGCAAGATCTCAAACCACTCCCAAGCAACAATAAAATCTGGATGGGAATTCTGACAGATTTTGTAATTTTGATCTATGGTTCTGTTATAGCCTCGTCAAATATTTTGTCATGAAAAAATTCATCTGCAAAAGATATCCTGACACTTAGTAGCACACGGAACTATGGAAGCATTCTCTTTAAAATAGTTTACATTATATTTCTTACTTTTCCAGTAAAAAAACTAATAAATAAGAAATTTATATTTACGAGGCGGTAATGATGTACCCAGATTACTGATGCGTGGGCAGCAGAACTATCAATCTAGACACGAAGATAGTTTAAATCCCGAAAACACTACAACCATTTAACTGATATTATTAACTTGTTATTTCATCAGGCACATTGCGAATGTTTGATGATCGCAAATTTTACTTAAAAAGGTAATGATCAAGATATAGCATAATCACCTCAAAAAATAAAATGCAATAATTTAAAAAATATGATTGTCTTAGAGTCAAAATATTCAGTATAAAGATCTTACTGTAGCATATTAGATCCAATAAAAGATCTACAAAATATTCCCTGATAGATATAGAGAGAAAATGTCACACTGCGAGTCATGCATAAACACTAACCAAGAAGACATCCATGTCCAATGCAATAATAAAAAAAATATGATTGTTTTAAAGTCAAAATACTCGATACACAAATCTTACTGTAACAAATTAGATCCAACAACAGATCTACAAAATATTCATGGATGGATACAGAAAAGAATATGCCACACCGTGAGTCATGCATGAACACTAATTAAGAGGACATCCATGTCAGTGTTTTGAGTATTATCTATGATTCTCACCCTTACAGTGAACCACTAAGAAGCATTTATAGGGAATCATCTCGAGAGACCTGTACTTGGACTTCTACAGGAATCTTAACCTCATTAAGATATATCCCGCTAACATACAAATTTCACATCAGAATATAAGCAAACCATACAACATACACTTCCACTTGAATATCATCCCCATCTTTCTGTTCGTGTGTTTTCAATTTGAAAAATATACGACTCATCAGTCGTCTATTTTCCGTTTCTGTTTGGCCAGAACAATGATCAATCCTATCTACTTTTTCCATCCTGCTCATTGTCCCTCTCACTCTCTTCCCCTCCCTGAAAGGACACCTCATGTTTATAAGATCCCTATAGGCAAAGTCTCTTCCTTGGCTTATTGTGGGCTGACTTCGGCATATCAATTCAGTTGTTCCTAAAGGCGCACAGAGCAAACCCCAGAAGGCTGAAAAAGCCCAAGACATCCTTCACGTCAATAACTTGTGTCACTATCCCTTATGTTTTGTTTGCAACTGGTGTTATTCTAGGCAAAGGGAGGGAAATAGCTTTTAAAATGCAGCATTGCAAAGACAAAATATTGACAGCCAATTTAAACATTTAATTTGACTGGAGGCCGATCAAAAAAGTTACCTGCCTGCTGTAATCAAGTGCTTGTATAATATTTAATTACTCTGTTGTGGCATATAGGAACATCTACCTGCACCATATTGCTTGCTCTGCAATCTAGCAAATAGCCACATACCACCCAAGGTATTTGAAGAGACCCGGAATGCTGTGCACTAAATATTTGCCCTATTTCTGTTTCCGCTTGAAAGCTTATTCTGAATACCAGATGGCCTTGGGTGTATAGCAACGGAGTTCATCACTACACGACACATCTTGCAACACCATCATACCATCCCAAGTTCCTCTATCATCTATTTCCACGAGACAGATGTCCTAACTACTTTTGTATCCATCCAAATCAGCATTTGTCACAAATACAATTGAATCATCATAACTAAAAATTCTCTCTCTGCCATCGGGTGTAACCAGCTTCTGAGATATGGCCAGTGACACAGGGCAATTAAATGTCCTAGATGACCCAGTAGAAGCAACAATCTTGTTAATATCCTTGTGCCTCTGCTTAGTGTACTCCTGCACTGCCTGTAGAAAGAAAGCCACAGGCTCACATCTTCACTTGGTCGGGCAATGTTCAAACATACAGTAATGAGTATATAAAAATCTTTACATACCTGCCACTGGGAAGCTGCTAGTAGAACCCTTGGTCTTTTTGACCTTACATATGCATATGCGTCAACTGGACTCATTCCTTTGTGTTCAACCTGACCATCAGATTCGGGTATCTTATTATTTGATGGAAATAACCATAATGTTTCTCTAGTATCTAAGGTGATCACCATGATGAAAATTTACTTTGGTGACAGATCCATCACAAAAAAAAATTAATCAGAATCACAACGGAAAATAGCATGCCAACTTAGTAAACATTTAGACTTTGGGACCTACTGACAGCAAGAAGCAACCAGAAAGGACCAAGACACAGCTACGCATTACATTCAGAGAAAGAGCAAGCCTTTCAGAAATTATTGTATCAAATGTTGTTTAAAACTTTAACATTCTCCTTGACATACTTGATTTAACATTTAACGGAGCACAAAATCATTGTTAGCAATCCATACAATAGATTTCTACATGTACCATTTTAATTAGATGGAAATAACCATAATGTTTCTCAAATATCTAAGGTCATCACTATGATGAAAATTAACTTTGGTGACAGATTCGTCACAATAAACTTTATCAAAATCACAACAGAAAACAGCATGCCAACTTAGTACACATTTAGACTTTGGGACATGATGACAGCCAGAAGCAACCAGAAAGGAACAGGACACAACTACAGAAAACAAGAGTAACATTACATTTAGAGAAATTGCAAGCCTTTCGGAAATTTTTGTATCAAAGGTTTAACATTCTACTTGACATACTTGAATTAACACTCAACAGAGCTCAAAATCACCCTTAGCGATCCATATAATAGATTTCTACAAGTACCATTTTAATTAGATAACAGAAGTTACAAATTTTGTATATCAATAACCGTTCTTTTAGCCATAAAACTGGCTTCCGATGGCCTCACACAAAGTACATACATAGAGATCTTACAACAGGCTTCAGTTTCTTATAGTTACAAATGAAACATTTGATTTATCTAACAGCTCTGGAGGTAAAAGCCTTCGTGAAACAATATTATAGGAGAAAACTGTCAACAGGACACAGGAACAAATTTCCAGTATAGTTGGGCATGGTCAAATTTCAGGGGGCAGTATCAGGGATGGCAGTAGATGGATTTCAGGGGGCAGTATTAGGGTGAGTGGTTCACCTTCCCCTATAGGTGTGTTGTGTACAAGTTGAGTGGTTCACCTTCCCTTGTGATACCCCATGATGGTTGACATGTGTGTAGGGTGAGTGGTTCACCTTCTCCTACGATTGATGACACGTGTATATGCATAGGATGAATGGTTCACCTTCTCCTATGGCGATCGATACCAAGTTCTTCTTCAGTCCAGACACATATTTCACATCTGTCAAGGTGATAGAAGCTCCATGCTCCCTCTAAAAAGCAATCGCACCTTCACCTGAAACACGATACCTTTCATCAATACCCATCTCTATGCGCATTTGGAGGTCTTTCTCCTCCAAGGTACTAAACAAACTCTTATCATCGGTCATGTGGAATGAGGCTCCATTGTCAAGAAACCAACCACAACCCATCATCAATGACACCATGCATGTGATGAGGGTAAAATCCAATTCGAACTGAGAGGCCAATGCTCCACCTTCAGTTCCTTCCAAGGATCCCTTCTTGGATTTCTTCAATGGACATTTAGTTGCATAATGGCCCACCTCATGACAATTAAAGCATCTCACTTTAGATTTGTCAATCTTCTTCCCACAATGGGAAGAACTTGACTTGGAATGAGAATCCTTCTCCTTCCCTTTCCTTGCCTTACTCGCTAAGGCGAAATTTTCTTCATCCTCCTTGGATGAAGAACCATCTCTAATGCTCCCCCTGATCTCCTCCTGCATCAAATCCAACCACAGTCGTTCCCAATGTGGCAGTTTCTCTCTTCCATTAACTATGTCCTGGTAGCTATGCCATCTCTTAGGAAGACCGAGGAGAGCAAGACTCACCATTGCTCTAATACCTTGTAGAACTTTTTCTACAAAACCTTGCTCTAATACCATGTAGAAAATTCTCTATGGATCAGCTACCTCTGATACCATGTACAAATTCTTACTGTAAATCCCCTGATAATGCAATATACTAAAGCAAAATACTTGATCTACTTCTACTATCAAACTTTGCGGAAGCTTAATCAATTTGAGCAAGATCAATCGAACACGTATAACAGAGAAGAAGAAATCATGCACATGAAACACAGAAGAATACTCTGGGGAAAGCCTCAACTAAAAATCCCGCTATCTGTATTATCATACAAGTGGAAATATCTCAGGAGTACACAAAGTTTTAGCTCACAAACTATCCAGCTCTCAGTACAATCCCTCATTGTTGCTCATAGACAGAATAGACAACACATATGTCTTCCTTCAATCCTCCAAGCCTCCTATTTCCTTGCGCAGTTTCTCTTGGGTCCTCCACCTGCAACCTGTGTGATTCTCACCTCACACACAACACTGGCCTTTGAAATAACTACGCAATCCAAAAGGAGATAATTCCTTCTACATGGATGAGTTTCCTTTATAGGAAAAATCCTCCAACTGATAGTACAATGTCCCTGTCTTTAATCTCAGCTGGGTCTCTGTCTGAACTGACATGCATGAGTTATTTATGAGAGAATATTCAGTTATCTGGAGTAAACTAGTTGCATGCATGCATGCATTAACTGACTGAACTCACAATTAGTTCCTCAAACTATTTGGAACTAATTTAACTTGACTTAACTCAGTTAACTGAGCTAACTAATTACAACTCAAATACAACTCACCCTTATCTCCTTAATTAAGGGATAACTTCCTCAATCAAAGGGATAAATGTTGCATGTCTTCACAAAGACTTCATGTTTGATTTTCACCAACTAATTAACTCAAGATGAATTAATTAATTATTTTTCAAACAGCTAATGAGACTAAATTCGAATTTTAATTCTCAATTTTGATTAAAGGACAAATCAGAATTTGAATATATCCTGAAATGCTATTTATAGCAATGCTATTTTTAGCATTTCTATTTTTTGTTATTTCCAACAGAGTTGGAGTATATCCTGAAATGCTATTTATAGCAATGCTATTTTTAGAATTTCTACTTTTAGCATTTCTTGTTGCTATTTTCAATAGTAGTTTGGTTTCAATATGGATTGCACTCGGTGTTATTTCGGTTATATGCAGCCTCACATGCTATATAAATGAGAACTTTTGCTTATTTGTGTATAAATGGTTTGGATTCATATTGATGCCCATGAATATATATGGTTTTCTTTAAGATTTGAATATTTATGTGTTTTTGGTGCAATAGTTTTTTGGTTCTGGTTCTTTTACCGATTTCTTTATGGTTCTAGCCGATTATCGACCTAGGGGGTCTACCGATTCTGATAACTATGCTTTGGACAGCTCATCTAATGGAGATGATGATTGCATTGAATTGCTCTTTTCAGAGGACCAAAATCAACCTAAAGATCATCAAATTTGGACAAGCAGAAATGTGTTTTTGAATTTGTGCCCACACATGTGTAAATTGTCAAGGTCAGCCACATCATCATGTAGGCCCATAAAGTCCAATCCATTAACGATTTGTATAAATATAAGAGGCCTCCATCCTCATTTGGCACCTCACTCACTCACACATTCTTCTCTCTCATCATTTGATTGGTTCGTACAACTTATTAGGCATTTCTTTTCCTCACATGTGGCAGCAGAAGGACAAATTGCAAGACGAATTACAAGGCCAAAATTTCAGAGATTGTTGCAGGCTTGACCAGCATTAACCAGGGGTAGTTTGACCTCCTTTGACTATGGTTTTTGTGTTTGAATTTCGTTTTTTGCAGGCCGCATTTACGAGCAAAGGAACTGTGGCATTTTGTTGACTTTGACCGTAGACATTAGAAGGTTGATTGAGGGACCAAACCACAAAGTTTTGACCATTCTTTTCAAGATTATTTTGGGTTGACTTTGACCACCTTATCAGGCCAAGTTTGCCTAGGTATGACCGAGCTTCTTTGAGGATATTTCGTTGTTGCTTTGACCAGTGTTGACTTTCTGGTTAGGGTTGTTGACTACTGCACAATGTTTCAAGTTTGAAAGGGCTACTTTAATCATCATTTGGAAAGTCAATTTTGACTTTATTGTACTCTCTCACTTTGTGGAACATTTGCTATAATAATAAGAAGAATTGATCAAAGAGTTTTCCCCATCTTAGGGTTTTTCCCTAGCATCCGCCAAATCTAGTGTCCCCTTGTCTTCTGCTTTTATTGTTCATGTTCTATCTACAGTTACTATCAATGTGATTTATGGCTAATGTGATTGCTATTGGAAAACTAAATTGGAAATTTTAATTGGGCTATTAAAGGAACATTGAAGTAATTGTGCTAAGCATAGTACATACCATTGTTAACTAAAATTAACAACCAACCCCACAACCATACTTGATGGCTTCAATTATCCTAGTCAATGTTCATGAGGCAATGCTTCCTAGTAACCATAACTTTGACATTTTAGCTATGTGAAATACACTCAAGACTAGATCTATATTCTCCATAGCCCAAGAAGGCAACATTCCATTATGACTGTCGAGCTTCCACTTATATTTGTTTGCTAAGTTACCCCCGCCCCCCCCCAAGGGGGATGTAATCAGAGGTACAAATCTGTGACCGAAAGTGCACACCAAGGCAACTCAACAAAAGTGCAATTTTAACACATGCAAGTCATTGCAATGGATACTAGATAGTGCCACTAACATATAATGTCCATAAGACAACATTGTATTATCACTCTAAAATGTGCCAAGATAAACACAATTTAGATTCCACAGTAATGGTCACGGCAACCAATAACATTATTTGAAGAGACAGATAAAGAAGGCAATGATCCATTATGATTGTCGAGCTTCCACTTATAATTGTTTGCTAAGTTGTCCATCAAATGTACAAATATGTGACCAAAAGTGCACACCAAGGCAACTCAACAAAAGTGCAATTTTAACACATGCAGGTCATTGCAATGGATACTAGATAGCACCACATACATATAATGTCCATAACACAACATTGTATTATCACTCTAAAATGTGCCAAAATAAACAACAATTTAGATTCCACAGTAATGGTCACAGCAACCAAAACAACTTGCACTCAAACAATGTTCTAGGTTGTTAGGTCCCTATAATACTAGTTTAGCCCTCATATTGTTATTGTTGTGCGCCGTAGAAGTTCACTATTGTTATCCTTGTACCCTTACATTATTATTCTTATGTAGGCCCTAATTATATTCTGACCCTTTAGACTCCTAATTATACCAAGGAGGTATTGTCATCTGAATCATCCAAAGATTGTTCATTTATGTGATGTAAAGGGAGGTTGTCCACTCGAAGTGGCTTATCATCTAGTCGTTGTTCTATCTTTTCTTACGTTTTTGTGTTATTTTTATCTGGTTACATAACATTTGGTATCAAAGCTCTTGGTTCTAGATTTTGCTCCTTCAAACGAGTCATCATGGCATTTTCAATATAACTTTTTTCCTATGAAGCTTCAGATTGTGAAAATGTTACCATGTGGAGACATTTTTTATGAATATCTGGTTACAATTTCAGACGTTGGTTCGCTATATATTTGGAGACATGGTCCAAGGAATTTAGGGTTTCTGTATACTCCAGAATCCAGTCTCAAATAAGTGTCCCAAGGAAAATCGTAATAACTTTCTCTTGATCATTGGATTTGAATTCCGGAAAAAGTTATTGAAAGTGCACAAACTATAGTATTTCGAGTACGAGTTTTAGGGTCGAAGATTGAAACAGTGACACATGGCATCCCCTAAAAGTTTGCTCTACTAAACCAGTGCATAATTAAGTCATCTTGGGAGATTTGATATAACTATTCCTTGAAGAATACAATCTCGATCTAACTTGTGGCATTGGAAAGAAGACACATAGAGCTACCTCGGGACGTAATTTTAGACATTGAAAGGTCGAAATCACAGAGATCAAGCAATTTCAAAGTCAATCAGATCGAGAAGCTCAAAATCGAGCTCTTAAAAGATGTGTATTTTTAAATTTGCATAATTTTTGTTTGAAAAATTAGTTTGAAGAGATTCAAAGGGAATAGAAAAGCATAGATATCATTATTTGATTCGAAAATGACTCGCAAAAAAAAATATGATACAACCATTAAGCTTATAGAAAGCTCTACTATGACGCATGAAGAAGAAGAAATGCAACATTATATCAAAATTGCAGGAACAAGTGCAACAATTTTCGCTCTCACAAAGAGCAACCAAAAATAAATTGGAAGCGACGAATGTTAAGATAGATGGTTCCAAAGCAAAAGTTAAAAGGGACATGGAAGGTTTGAAGGAAGGTTTGACAAAGTTGCCGCAATAAATGTTTCCTAGTGGTGACAAGAGGAATGTGAATCATGATTTTAAAGACTCTAACTTTGGGTTGAAGACCAACCACATTCCAAAGATCGATACAAGGAAGTTTGATAGCAAGGATCTGGTAATATGGTTACTGTTGATTTTTAATGTACCTTGGATAAGTGGTTTCCCATGGGTTAGTCTCTACCTAGGGAAAAGTGTCCAAAATAATTATTTTCCTAAGTGTGACTTTATAAAGTGAAAGTGACTTTATAAGTGGTAAAGTCAATGTTAAATTATAAAATGAAAAGTGACTTTAGACATAAAGTACAATGTGGGTACTTTATTTAATGGGTGAGTTAAAAAATAGAAAGTGAGAATTAAATGCACATTTATTCTCATCCATCAAAATGAATCTGAGCCATTAGATCTTAGGGTTGCCCAAAAGTCATTTAGGGAAACAAAAGAGGGAAAAGAAAAGAGAGATTGCATTCATTCTTCACGAGCAAATTGGAGAAAGGAGGTTGAGAGCTGGAGAAATGTTCTGAAGGAGAAATTTGTTGCAGCAAGTTGAAGGAGTTATTTCTGAGCAAAGCTAAGCATGGAAATCAAGGTTTATAAGACAGCATGTTAATTTTATGTATGTTCTATGCTCAAAGCAATTTATTTTAATTTTCACAGTTAGCTCAATATCTTTTCTTGATTAGCAATCACATCAGCATAATAGAAAATTGCAGATAGAACATAAACATAAATCGCAGAAGACAAGCCAAGGAAAGAAGACACAAGGTGTGGCACTAGCCAAAGACAAACCCCAATGTCGGGAAACCCTTGATCAATTCTTCTTATATGTTCTTCAATAGTTCAGCAGAGAGAGAGAGAGATAGTACATGTACAACAGAAGTCAACACATTGACTTATCTAAATAAGAGCATAGATAATCTCTAAGAAGATGATACATGAGGTAGTTGAACTGAGTTGAAGACATGTTGCTTCAATTGATTCTCCAAGGTGACTCCATCACCATGCTACACCTATCATTGTGTTGCACCTCATCATCATGCTGCACCTCACTGTGTTGTACCATGTTGCACCCATCATCACTATGTTGCATCTCATCAGACTATACCCATCACTGTATTGTTGCATGATGTTGAGCTCTTCATTGCACTATGTTGCACCCAAATGCATACTACAATACCTCATCATCCTGTTGTTGCAGTACCTCATCATCCTACTGTTGCTATACCTTCTAGCTGCTGCAATACATTCTTATTACTGCTATATGCCCATCATTACCATGCTATCTCATTGTTGCACCATATTGCACCATGTTGCCTTCATCATGCTGCCACCTATCACATCATTATGCTAATGTACATATTGTGCAATCACATCAGCATAATAGTAAATTGCAGATAGAACACAAACATAAATCGCAGAAGACAAGCCAAGACAAGAGGACACAAGATGTGGCGGTAGCCAGAGACAAACCCCAATGTGGGGAAACCCTTGATCAATTCTTCTTATATGTTCTTCAATAGTTCAGCGGAGAGAGAGAGAGAGAGATGGTACATATACAATAGAAGTCAACACTTTGACTTATCTAAATAAGAGCATAGATAGTCTCTAAGAAGATGATACATGAGGTAGTTGAACTCAGTTGAAGACGTGCTGCTTCAATTGATTCTCCAAGGTGACTCTATCACCATGCTGCACCTATCATTGTGCTACACCTCATCATCACGTTGCACCTCACTTTGTTGCACCATGCTGCACCTATCATTGTGCTGCACCTCATCATCACGTTGCACCTCACTTTGTTGCACCATGCTGCACCCATCATCACTATGTTGCATCTCATCAGATTGTACCCATCATTGTACTGTTGCGTGATTGTACCCATCATTTCTTCATTGCACTATGTTGCACCCAAATGCATGTTGCAATACTTCATCATCCTATTGCTGCAGTACCTCATCACCCTACTGCTACTATACCTTCTAGCTGTTTCAATCCATTCTTATTGCTGCTATATGCCCATCATTACCATGCTATCCCAATGTTGCACCATATTGCACCATGTTGCGTTCATCATGATGCCACCTATCACATCATTATGCTAATGTACATATTGTGCACAGACCTGCCCCAAGCCTATCCACGTTGTCTCTTGTTCTTAGGTGATAAGGCCTACTGCCTATCACAGTACAGTTGTCATCTACAGCTCACTCCAAAACCCCTTGATTGCAGTCCAAACAATCTTGATTGGGCTTGGCCTCAACAGCCCTACACACAGCTCCTTGATCCTTGAGACAGCCCTATTCAGGACCTGTTTGCACCCTCAAACAGCCCTCAAACTAATCCGCACTTCCACAGCAACTTGGCCTCTGATCTAAGCTCTCCATGTTGTCCTGAAGTGACATTACCTTGTTGTCTCTTCTTGCTGCGGCTAGGGCATCCTGTCATCATCTTTGTGGTTGTGTTTAGCTATGTATAGACTGCGGCTAAGTCTCCTTTTTGTTGCGTCTAAGGGTTGTCCTAAACCCTTCCAAAATAGAGTAGGATGACTGCGTTTAGGCCTTACCTTGCTGTGTATAGATGATCCTCTAAACAACTCCCTTCTTGTTGCGGCTAAGTAGCCTTTGTTGGCTGTTGTTAGTGAATCCTTTAGATAGCGAGTTAGGGCAGGTTAATAGCGAGTTAGGGCAGGCTAGGGCAGCGTATAGGAGCAGGTTAGGGCAGCGTGTATAGGCCTTAGTTCTCCCTGCTTGGACTGCAGCTTGGCATCCTTTAGACAACGTGTATGGGAGCCTCTTTACTGTGGTTAGGGTATCCCTTTAGGCAGTGTATTAGGGCAAGTTTGGGCAGCATATAGGAGCAGGGATCTCCTCTCTTGGACTGTGACTAAACCACCCTCTTTAGGACTACGGCTAGGGCAGTATTGAACCCCTTTATGACTGCGGCCAAACTGTGGCTAGGGCTCCTTGTTTAGTCTCCTTTCCTCCTACGTCTAGGGCTTCCTCCTCATAGACTTCTCTTCCACTAAAACCCAAAAACAAGTGGAGAGAAATCAAGAGTGAAGTGCGTGTTCAAATGACTATCAAGTCACCTCCTTTTATACTAAAAGGTTGAGCACATATGGGGGTTATTTGGTTGTTTGGCTGACCTTGACGAATTGTCCCATAACACAAATAAATTCATATCTCCATGAATTATTATCGAAATTGGATGATCTTTAGACCAATCCTACACCTCTCGATGAGAGGGATCCAAGAAAAATATCAGCTGCCATAAATAAGATGAACCACATGGATTTTGGCCCTAGTTGCCAATTTTAACACAACAGAAGGTTCAGTGTGAACATCATTGAATGTTGTGAGCTGCACGTCGTTCGAGAGAAGTTTTTGAAAAAAATCCATACGGATAGTCTGTACAGTCGTATATGTACACTACATATTTTCAGCTTCAAGTGGGCACAAAAATCGAGGAAACGTGAGCATGGTTTTCAAGGAGTTTTTGAAGAGATATGTTGTATTTTGCTGTCTTTTTTTGTCTGCAAATGTATTTTTCCTAAACTTGAAAGATAAAGAAATTTGAAGAGCTCTCTAACAGGTTTTTCCCAAACAAGATTGAAGGGGTTTTGCCTAGGTCTAAGTTGACCAAAAATCTGTGTATTTTTATGTGTGTTGTGGGTCTGGTTACGTCCATATTCATTTTCAACATGTGTTGATAGTCCCATGAGTTTAATCTGGAAATTTCATTTCCAAAATTCCATATGTTGACTGTATGTTTATGGGAAAGAGCATTTAACTGAATGGGAGTGATAAGGTGAAATTAAAACTGGGTTGGGATTGTTGCAAAAATTTTTTAGTCATCAAATTTCAACATGGTATCAGAGCTACAGGCTGAAAAGTGTAGTTTGAACAGCGGACAGTAGTTTGGGACAGCAAATAGTGGTTTGGACAACAAACTGAATTTTTGGACAGCAAACTGATATTTTGGGATAGGCAGGTGTAATTTCACACACACTAAACTTTTGGGACAGCAAGTTGTACTCAAAGGTTCATTTCTCCATTCTCTTGGTTTTGTAAATTTTGGACAACAATCATGGCCATGTTCTTAAGGATAGAGGACAGACTGGATGGGATATCCAACTATGTCGTTTGGAAGGACAGAATTCAAACAGTGTTTAAGGAGGCAGTGGTTTGGGGCATAGTGCGGCAAGTGGTTGTACCTACTACTGCTGCAGATGAACTTGCTGAATTCACAAAAAATAATGCAAAGGAAAAAAGGATTTTGATGGACAGTCTGAAGGATCATGTGGTTCCTCAGGTAAGAGGAAACACATATGCATATCAGATGTGGACATAGCTAACAACTCTCTATCAAAGTACCAATGAGAACAGGAAGATGGTACTCAAGGAACAATTGAAAAACATCATCATGACAAAGGTTGAAAGTGTAGTTCAATATCTTGGCAGGGTCAAACAAGGACGTGATGATTTGACTGCTATTGGTGAGACAGTTGCACCCACAGAGTTAGTCAAGATAGTTGTAGCGAGACTTCCTAAGTCTTGGGAGGTCTTTAGAGATGTTGTTACCTCTAGGGAGAATCTTCCCAATTGGGACAGATTATGGGATGATTGTGTGCAGCGTGAGTTACGAAAGACTAGCAGTGGTAGGGTGAAGATCGCAGATGAGGAGGATGTAGCCTTGAGAGCCAGGGCGAAGAACATAGGGAAGGCCAAGAAAAGGACCTCATCAGATGGGGCTAAGGGAAAGGAGAAGAAGAAGAAGAAAGATATGGATATGTCCAAAGTCAAATGTTGGGCATGTCAGAAGATGGGACACTATGTTGCTACGTGTCCTGAGAGGAAGAACAACGGGAAGAGGGGTAGTGCAGCTTTAGCAAAAGTGAAGCAGTTTGAAGCAGTTTGCTTCACAGTTTGACCAAGACTTTGCATTTATTACTTCTACATCTAGTAGGAGTACATCATCCGATGTCTGGTACATAGACAGTGGGGCTTCCCGCCATATGACAGGTGCACGAGAGTTCTTTTCAGAACTTACAGAGAGGGCACTTGATATTGAGATTGTCCTAGGAGATGACTGCACTATGAGAGTTGTTGGTGTGGGGATCGTGACCTTTGAAAGGGATTCTTTGCCTCCTTTGAAGGTCATGGATGTTTTGTATGTTCCGAGGATGAAGAAGAACTTGATTTCAGTGTCTGCTATGGAGAAGGGGTTTGACGTCACTTTCTCAGGAGGGCAAGTATTGATTGGAGTCCGCTCTGGGAAACTATACAGATTCAGTTTTCAGTCGGCAGTAGCATCGGTGAGTAGCACATCTGGTAGCACTCACACTAGTACCACCAGCAGTAGAGACTTGTGCGAGTTATGGCACTGGAGGATGGCGCGTATGCATCATGGAACTTTGAAAGTACTAAGGGAGATCACTACTGGGGTTCCTGATTTCAGTTTCGAGCATTATGAGGTCTGTAGAGGGTGTGCTTTGGGCAAGCACACCAAGTTACTGTTCCCAGCGAGCGAAAGCACATCTACAGGTATACTAGACTTGATTCATACTAATGTATTTGGTCAACACTAGACCAGATACATGTTTGGTGTCTTTTGGTGTTCTGTCTAAGGAACTTACCCTGTAAATTCCTACATGGTATCGGAGCTATTTGAGGGCTGCATCCGTTGGTGATCCAAGTCAGAAGCTGGTACAACTGCATCCAACTTTGGTTTCCTAGATCTACTATTTCTGACTGCTTTCGAGCCGAGAGGACTGCTCTAGTGTTTTAGGAGCATCTGTTCCAGTGAGGAACCCTTTCGCGTAAAAGGTTTCTACTAGCCCAGACTACGTCATTTTTAAGATCTGGAGGTATACAATCTTTATTTGCAGTTTTAGTTATTTATCTCTCTGTTTATTTCGGTTTATTTATCTCTTTTGTTTTTTATTACCAGATCTATACCTTTCATTTTTGCATATGCTCTTTGCCCTATGACTCTGTCATCGTAGGGCAAATCAGAAACAGAAATGAAGGATTTTTCTCATGTGTATGCTCTTTTCCACCGCGCCTTAGTGTGATCTGGGAAAATCAAAAACATTGAGGAAAATATTTAGGTTCTGGCCAAAGCTAACTTCAAGCCATAAGGAATGGTTTTTTTGGTACGTCCGTGTTGGGTTGTGTGGTTTTTTGTTTTATAGGAAAAAATAAGTTTTTCAAGTAAACACGCACCCAAAAGCTTCAGTGACCTAAAAAAAAACCCTCTCTCTTTTCCAAAAATTACTAACCTTTTAAACTAGCACACTTGGTCCAAAGTTACTTTAAGAGAATAGAGGCCTTGAGTTCAACTCTTTCTTTTTGTCGAGTCACTTTTTCAAAAAGCACATGTAACTTATGTTTTAAAGTTACTTTATGTAAAAGTGTTCTCACCCATTATAAAAGTGAGTCACTTATAATTCTAAAGTCTCTTTATCTTTTATTTAAGTTACAATTTAGTGGGTAGCTCATAAAGTACCATTGTAAAAGTGACTTTTCACTTATTTATAAAAGTGGGTCACATAAATTTTTTTAAGTGAACTAATTAGATTAAGCTTGGAAGAGCGGGGGGATTTTTTAAAATACAACATTATCATTCATTTCCGCACATTCACGCACCTCGTCGGCATCTTCAACAATTTTTCTTCAAAAAGCCATATAACTTCTTCATCCAGAAGCCGTTTTTTTAATCAGCCTAATTTTTCGAGATCTTTCCATTGGAACACTTGGTTTCAGAATCTACAACTTCAGTTTCTGTTAAAATGGAAAGTCCACGCCAAGTTATTCTTGACAATACCAACTACTTCCAATGGTGGTCTTACATTGTGGATTTACTTAGAGGCAAAGGTCTTTACAGAATAGCCTCAGGCCAAGAAACTAAACCTAAAGATAAAGATAAGGCAGTCAAATGGGAAAATAGGCAAGATCAAACATGTGGGTTGATATGGATGTCTATTTCTCCGGACCCTAGATTCCATATCGCAGAACTTGATACCCCTAATGAAGCAATGAAACAACTCACTAAATTTTTTGGAATTAAAAATGAAATTAGAGCCCATCAACTCGAAAATGAGTTGTTTACGTTGGACCCCAATAATTTTTCTTCCATTGAAGATTTTTTGTCCAAGTTCAAGACCCTTAGACTTCTCTGGGAAGGTGTTAAGGTTAAGAAAGAAGATGGTAGCTTTATCTATTCCATTCTTACTAAGTTGGGACCAACCTACTCTGTGTTTGTTTCCACTTTCCATTCTACTAGAGAAGCCTTTATTTCTCAAGGACAAGACTATAAGTCCCCCTCTTTTGACTCCTTTTGTGATTTTTTAATAAGATAACAAGAAAAACTCTTACATCTTGGTCTTCTTAATCTTGGAAACTCTTCTAAGAAAGCCTTAACTGCCCATCATCAACCAAATTCAAAGAATTCTAAGAAGAAGTATCCTAAAAAGAATGGTCCTAAACCAAACAAGGGTCCTAAGCAATTTCAATCTCAAAATGAGAAATCATTTCAACAAAATGATAAGGCAAATAAAAGCAAAGGGAAGAAGACTGATAGACATTGCAACTTTTGTAATCGAGATGGCCACTTCGAATCCAAATGCCTTAAGAAGATGGAAGCCTTGGAAGCAGCAATGAAGAAGCATAACATCCATTCAGAGCACTCTTCAACTTCAACTTCATCTTCAGGAATAACACTTTCTGCATGTGGTTGTCAAGCATCTCGATCTAGTTATGCACTAAATGTATCTTCTTCTTCTCATTCTCATGAGTGGATAATTGATTTTGGACCTTCTTATCACATGGCCAAAAACAAAGCCATGTTTTCTTCTTTAAATGATTGTAACACCAAATATATATGTTGGTGATGATACATCTCTTAGTGTTGTAGGGACTGGAACTATTCATCTAGACAATGGTCAATTTAATGATGTACTATGTGTTCCAACCTTATCTTGCAACCTTCTATCTGTATATCAGATAACTCATTCAGGTGAAGGTAAAATCGTTTAATTTTCACCTCACGATGTTGTAATTAAGGACCTAAGAGATCCTAAACAGATTTTAGCTACTGGAATTGTTGATGATTCTACAAGGTTGCATAAGTTTAACAACTTTGGGTCATCCACACTTCCCTCGGTATTTGTTGCTCATAATGATGAAGTGAGCAAACTTTGGCATGAACGATTTGGTCACTTAAACTATCGCTCCCTTCAAAATCTATGTAAAGAAAATATGGTGACAGGGCTTCCTATGGTATCTTAAAAAGACTTAAACTATCACTCACTTCAAAATCTATGTAAAGAAAATATGGTGACAGGTCTTCCTATGGTATCTTACAAAGATGGTGTTGTCGGATGTGTACTCGGAAAACATCATCGAGATAGTTTTGAAAAACATGCCTCTTGGCACGCCTCAAACCCTTTACAGCTTGTGCATAGTGATTTATGTGGTCCACTTCCAGTTGTTACATTCTCTGGCTACAAGTATTTCTTAACTTTCATTGATGATTTCTCCAGACGCACTTGGGTATACTTCTTAAAACTCAAGAGTGAAGTATTTAACATGTTCTTGGCCTTTAAGGCCTTTGTTGAGAAACAATCTGGACATCAAATTCTGAAGCTAAGATCTAATAATGGCGAAGAATATGTTAACAACAAATTCATCAACTTTTGCACTGAGCATGGAATTCAAATGCAACATATTGTTCCATATACTCCACAACAAAATGGTGCAGCGGAAAGGAAGAATCGCACCTTAAAGAAAATGGCTAATTCTATGCTTCAATCTAAAGGACTTGGTCTTAATTTTTGGGCAGAAACAATTAACTGTGCTAATTACATAGTAAATCGCACTTCTACTAAGGTTTTAAAGAATATCACTCCAAAAGAAGCATGGAGCTCAATTAAACCAGATGTAAGTCACTTTCGTGTTTTTGGAAGTGAAGCATGGGTCCATATTCCTGATGAGAAACATAAAGCCTTAGAACCTCAGAGTGAAAAATGTATTTTTGTTGGATATTCTCAAGATGTCAAAGGATATAGACTTATTCCACTTAAGTCCAAAAATGTTATCATCAGAAGAGATGTAAAGTTTGCTGAAAATATATCGGCCTATGACCCTAGTTCGGCAAATGTGCCACCTCTCTTTGTCCCTTCTACTTCTGAAAATATTTCTTCTTCAGATGATGACAACGAGGATGACAATCCTCCCCCACCTTCTCAAGATCCTCTGTTAGCTCCGCAGCTTCCAAAATGGGTTTGTCCTACTAGAGATGCAGCAGGTGCTCTTGCAGATGATCCTACAGATCAGCGACGTACACGTTCTCAGTTCGATAGAGCCTCCTCTTTACTGGCTCAAGCTTCAACGAATTATGATCCTGACACCCTTGCAGAAGCTTCAGGCCATCCAAATTGGGACATAGCCATGAACGAAGAATATCGTTCATTATTGGCAAATGATACGTGGGATCTTGTTCCTCTTCCAAAGGGATGAAAACTTGTTAGATGCAAATGGGTTTACAGAACCAAGTATGGACCAGATGGAAAAGTTGATAAACATAAAGCTCGTCTTGTTGCTAAGGGTTTTTCACAAGTTGAGGGCATTGACTATATTGAAACCTTCTCCCCTATTGACAAAATGAACTCTATCCGCCTTGTTCTTTCCCTTGTTGCCTCTTTCAAATGGGAAGTCCATCAGATGGATGTTAAATCTGCCTTTTTGCATGGGGACTTGCATGAAGAAATCTATATGGAACAACCTCCTAGCTTTATACAAACAGACTCCAGTCTTGTATGTCGGCTTAAGAAATCCCTTTATGGTCTCAAGCAAGCCCTTGGGGCTTGGTATGCCTAAATGGATAGCTTTCTTTTAGATACTAGCATTTCTAGGTGTCATTCTGACAATACTGTCTACACCAAGAAAGTGGGTAAGTCCCTTATTGTTCTTGTTCTTTATGTTGATGATCTTATCCTTACTGGTAGTGATCCCAACCTTATAAACCATGTGAAGTCTAGCCTTAAAAATCCAAGGAAGGTATTACCCTTTCCCAGTCCGAGTATGCCTGTGATCTTCTCCACCACTTTCACATGGACGACTGTAAGCCAGCCCCCTCTCCCTTTCAGTCTGGAGCCAAACTTTCAGTCACTTGTACTTCCTCTGAAGTTGATGCTACCTTATACCGTTAGCTTGTAGGAAAACTTTTGTATCTGACCCATACTCGTCGTGACCTTTGTTGTTGGCCTTATTGCTCGGTTTACGCAAAACCCACATGAAAGTCATTAGAAAGCAGCTACAAGAATACTTCGTTATGTTTGAGGTACAATTCAGTTTGGGATTCATTACAGTGCAGAAGCATTTCCTCTATTGGTTGGTTTCACAGATTCCAATTGGGCTGGTGACCCTGATGATCGGAAGTCTACTGCAGGTTATGTCTCCACTCTTGGTTCTGGACCTATTACATGGACTTGCAAGAAACAAAGTGCCATTTCTATTTCTTCAACAGAAGCAGAGTATCGTGGCACCGTAGAAGCTAGTAAGGAAGCCTTGTGGCTTTGTCAGACCCTGTCAGAGTTTGGCTTTCAGCAACAACATCCGACTACACTTTGGTGTGATAATCAAAGTGCCATTCAACCATGCAAAGATCCAGTCCAACATCAGCGCAGCAAACACATTGAACTACACATGCACTTCATCAGAAAGCTCATTCATGACCATGTTCTTGGAGTGCAATATTGTTCAACCAATGATCAAATTGCAGAAATCTTTACAAAGGCTCTCACAGAGGCGAAGTTTACTAAACTTCGAATTATGGTTGGAGTTCAGGAAGTTGTCACTAAGCGGGCATAGGCTCTAATGCCTCCTTCCTTCTCCTATTGTGTCATATTTGTACATCCTTCAATCCTATCCCATGTTGTTAAGGGGGGATGTTAAGATATTCCGACACATACGAAATAGTTAAGTATAACTTGGTCTAGTGTAGAGTTAGGTAAAGTGTGTTTCTTTACTATGTACATTTGTAACTTACAATCCGACGGTCACGATATGTTCTAGATATGAAGTTATCCGACAGTTCATTCTCTCCTCGGTATTACCGACACTTGATCCATGGCTTAACACCCGATTGGTCCATGATCTCTATTTAAAGAGCATGGAGGGTCATTTGTAGGGTGACTGTTCATGAGAGAAGCTTATGTAAATTTTCTTTCTTTTATTAATAAATTGCCTGAAGTGGCTGCATTGGCTCAGGTCGTGGACTGTTTCCCTCTTTGAGGGTTTTAACCACGTCAAGAATATTGGTGTATTGATCTGTGATCTGTTTGTGAGCGATGTCCTTTGGTGTTCTGTCTGAAGAACTTACCCTGTAAATTCCTACAAAATTCCACTTTCAAACCCTTCCTTAGAAAATTTGTGTTAGTACTTTTTGAGGATATACTAATCTACTGCAAGTCTTGGAAAGATCATGATCAACATGTTGACAGGGTGCTCAAACTATTGGAGGAGAAACAATTGTATGCAAAACCCTCCAAATTTTTCTTTGGGGTGCTCGAATTGGAATATTTTGGTGATATTGTTGTTAGTGTCAGTCTTTCCAGCCTTCCTCCAGTGATCAAATATGCTCTTACAAAGTGGTCTAAGAATGTCAAGGTCAAATTTTGTCATTTCAGTGAGTCTTCAAGCAAAATTTGGTCACGAGGCATTAGGTCTAGGGTTTGCTTTCACTCCTTTCAAAATTGCCCAAATGTCAGTGTATTTCACTATTCAACTGAGTGTATCATCATTCAAAGGGTTGTCATTATCATGTCAGGTTCCATTGGGTCATTTTACACCTTGTTCATGCTTCAGTTGTGCCTAGGCAAGGTTCATTTCCCTCTCCTAGGGTTTTGAAGGCAATTTCTCTTGGATGGTCAAACCATTAGAAAAACTGGTATCCAGATGTTCATACACCTTCCCCTATCCTTCATGTACCTTATCAAATGCTTCCCATCACTGAGATCCCCCAAATTCCTCATTTTCGCGCAAACCCTAGTTTCTTACTACAACTTGGCAATTTTCTAGGTTGGGCCTGTGTTTTGCCCTTTTGGACCCCTTCCCCTCACTCGATCTCCGTGATTCCACTTTCCCCTGCTTCCTAACATCCCTCCCTACTTCCAAAAATTTCCCCAAGAATTTAGAAGCCCCTCATCCCCTTCATTTCGCTTCATTTCCACAAAATTCCTAGTTTCACACATCGGGATAAGTTTCATTCAAAAGATGTTTCAGAGCAATCAAAGATGAATTTTGGAAAACTGAGAGAGGTTTTTGTCCACAACATGCCAAAGAAGAAAAACCTCCTTCACTTTTTACACAGGTGTCATGGTTTTAGAGAAATGTCAAAAATATCGTTGCCTCAGGAGAATCGAATGCACCTCTGAAGTGACCTTGGGAAAATCAAGTTTTCTCCTAGCTTGGTTGGCCAAATGACTTTCTTGGTGAGTCAAAGGATAACTAGACAAAAATATCTTTCCAATGAGCTATCATGAGCTCAATTTGGAGTTGAGGAAGGCATTCAAAAGTTGACTGCAACAGCACTCTGCCTTGAGGCAGCCTCATTTGGCACATTTTGACTAGTCTTGGGAGATTTGATTTTTGACAGGGCAAATGAACTCCAAATTGAAAAATTCCAGTTGTGTTGGAAAGTAGACTCAAAGACCTTTCCAACGAGCTATCCTGCGCCCGATTTCGACACCGGGAAGGCCTCCAAAAGCCTCCTGCAAAATGCACTATGTAGCTGGGTGCGCGCTACGCATCAGGTTGGGTGCGCTACGCACCAAGGGCGCGCTACGCATCAGCGCGATTTTTCCTGTGTTAATTTGTTCGTGCGCTACGCACCAGAGGCATGCTACGCATTGGGTTTTTCGCCCAGAAACTTGCCAGCAAGCATTCAAATCCTTTCTTAACTCAAGCAAACTACAGGTAGGCTTCATTTCCATGGCTGGTTTTGGTTTTGCAAGATTAATGTGAAAGAATTATGATAAATATGCCATGAAAATTAAATGTAAAAACCCTAAGTTGCTGTGTGGATTTAAAGGCCTAGTTTGCTAGGGTTTCAAAGTTATATGCTGCCCAAGGTTTTCCCATTTTAGTGCTTCTTGCCCCCCCCCCATATTCTTCTTTCCCCCCCCCCCCCCCCCCCCCCCCCCATATTCACCAGCATTTCCCTTAAAATTCCCCACAAAATCCCAAACCCTACTTCACCCCACACCCTAAAATATCAGAATTTTTATGCCCTTTCCCTTCCCTAAATTCCTTGTTTTATTCTCATTGCCCCTATTTCCCTAATGTTTCCCCTTTCCTAATATTCCCTTGTGCATTTGTGTCGCCTTGGTGACTGGTCACAGCATTGTTAGAGCAAAAAAGCAGTTCACATTCAATTGCACACCACAATTTCATTCAAGGTAGTTTGTATATCAGCAGTTATGTCATCTGGTCACTCATTTGAATATGAGGCAGAGACCGAAAGTGATTCTCCCTTGAGAGAAGAGGAATCCCGGAGGCCTCGAAAAAGTGGCAAACATGTCAGGGAAGAACCAATCAACCTTAGAGAATTGCATGCTTGTCCTCTTGCTATGCAGTGTTTTGAGCATCATGAGACCAGGCCTATTTTCATCACATATCAGAGAGGCACCAGACCTTTGTTCGCAGCAGCAAAGCGAGTATTATCTCCACATCAGGTGGAAAGGGTCTCGCCTTCTGCAGCACAGGTACAGGTACAGGTACAGGACAGAGGCAAGCAACCCATATTTGATGAGGGACCTTCAGGAGATCCGGACACGGATATTATTGATCTTGATATCAGTTCTCCTAGCTCGGAGCTAAAGGAGATCATTCAGCAACAAAGGGCTGAGAATCGCTTGTTGCAACAGAAATTGGAAACGGCCAATTGGACAATCAACTACTTGGAGCAGCGTAACAAGCAGCTAGAAGATGAACACACTCTTGATGAGTTGCGGCGAATCCGAGAAGACCGAAACTTGGCCCGCAAGAGACCCGGTGATTTGACACCTATTGAGCAAGGGTCTATGCTCATCCGGGTGAACACTCATTTAGAGAAATTGTTAGCCAAGGCAAACAGAGACAAAGATATGCTCCGCCATATGAAGAATCATTATTGGGCCCGCATGCATGTTTGCAAAGCGAAAATGAAGATCCTTAAGAGGCGATTGAGCAAGGCATTAAAACGGCGAAAAAGGTCGATCCACTCCAAATTTTGGCCGAAGCCTCCTTGAAGGAGCATGGTACTTGATGATACACCCCCAGCTCAAATCTCAAAAAATTTGGAGAAGTTTTGGTCAATTTTGAAATTTTTGTATTAAAAACAGGTTTTTGCCCTCAACGCGTAGCGCGCCGCGCGCTACCCTGAAGATGGGGAGGTCCAATTCAAGAAAGGTTTGCATTTTTGGATTTGTCATGATGAAATACACCTGCTCAGCCACTGCCAAGACATTTCATCAAGTTTTGGGCCCCCAAAAGGTCAAAAAACATGCAAAAAATGACCTCACTGCCCCTTTTTGGACACACAGGTAGCAGCCTTGGGAGAATGAACTTTTGGAGGGGCAAATGGACACCAAATTGGAAAATTCCACTTGGGTTGGAAAGTAGACATCCAGGGCTTTCCAACAAGCCAACCTGAGCTAAATTTGGATGCCGGGAAGTGCCCCAAAATCAGGTGGAAAGGCGCGCTACGCATCAGGATTTTTTGCACATTTTGCACCTTCCAGCTCAGGAATTCGCCCAGTTTTGACCAGTTTTGACTTGTGATGGGATTTTTCACCCTCCTTGATGTAATTAATGTAATTTTATGTTGACTTGAAACTTATTTACCTATTCTAGAAGATTCATTCATAAAATAGCAAAAAATTAATGAATGAATTGGTTTCCTAGCTTATAGAGGCAAGTTATTTTGATTGCCTAGATTGTAGTGCTTTGTTTAGAATTGGTTGAAACAGCTCCTAGGATGATGAGCTCGAACCCTAAAGGCAAGGAAATGTGTTAGCTTGCCTATATTATGTATCTTCTTAGTCATTTTCATGGTTGGACTCTTTGGGAAGAGGCTTTGAGACTTTATTGTACGTTTTACTTCAGCATTTTGGCAAAGGGAAGACCAGGGATTTGCAGCACTATTTGGAATTCTTATGGCTTTATGTCTTGATGGTGTGCTTCTTTCAGTACTTGTAAGTATGTTATGTGTATCATTTTCCCTCTCTCATCTTCTGCAATTGAACAAATGAAGTGTTAAGGTAGAATCCATAAATTTGCTATGCTCTGCCTTTAAATTTGTTTAATTTTCCATGTTTTCTTCAGTTTAAGGAGAACCCTTGCACTTGCTTGCTCTCCTTAACTCCTCACATGTCTGATCTATTCACCTCATCACTTTAAAAGCATTAAAACAATTGCCTACCTTGCTCCAAGAAGACCTCTGCAGAAACTGTGTCTCATCCCCGCACCCAAAATTGCTTTTTCCTTCGATTCAACAAAAATCCCAAAAAATCACCTTTAAACCTCTGCACTTAATATCTAGCCTAAGATCAGTATTCCTTATTGGTCATCTCAGCCCCTTTGAAAACCTTTTGCCGAGATAGACCCGGAGAGAGCCCTCTCCTGTCCTCGTAGGGCTAGCTACGAGGCTGAGCGTGGTATGATGTTGCCTCGAGTTTTGCCTTCCTCAGCCTGAGGCAGATTTGAGCGCTAACAATTGTAACTCATGAGATGTTAAGATGGACCCTAACAAAATTAAAGCCATAAAGCAATGGAAAATCCCCACAAACTTAAGGTATCTTTGAGGATTTCTCAGACTGACAGAGTATTATCGCAAGTTTGTTAAGAATTATGGGAAAATAGCAACACCTCCAACAACATTACTGAAGACAGATGCATTGTTTTGGACTCTAGAAGCACCTAAGGCTTTTCAACATCTTAAAGAGACAATGTGTCGAGCTCTGATCTTAGCCACATCAAACTTCACAAAAACCTTTATTCTAGAATGTGATGCCTCAGGGAATGGCATTGGTATTATTTTAATGCAAGAAAGGGAAAGAATTTAGACAAACCTATTTATGAGAAAGAAATGTTGGCAATACTACATGCCCTAAACCAATGGCGCCCTTACTTAATGGGAATACACTTCAAGGTAAAAACAGATCATGATAGTCACAAATACTTCTTAGAACAAAGATTATCTTTTGAAGAGAAGCAAAAATGGGTCACAAAGATGTTGGGTTATGACTTTGAAATCATCTACAAAAGAGTGAAGCAAAATGTTGTTGCAGATACACTCTCAAGAAGGGATGAGGATGTGGAGGCATTGCTTTGTGACATTTCTATTATCCAACCTGATTGGATAACTGAAGCAAGGGATGAAGGTAAGAATGACGAAGAGGTGGTGGATACTCATTCAAAAGTTGCAGCAAGATCCTAGTGCATCTGATACATTTATCTGGAAAAATGATTGTGGTACAAACTTCAAAGATCACTTATACCTATCTAAGAACTCCCAACTCAAACGAAAGGTTCTTTTGGAATAGCAGCCTCGCCTATAGGAGGGCACTCAAGATTTTTTTAAACTTACCAAAAGGTCAAGAAGGAATTTCTTTAAGATGGCCCTAAATCAGATATTCAAAAGTTTGTGGCATAATGTTTGGTTTGCCAACAAAATAAAGTTGAGTCAACTAACATCGCATGTCTTTTACAACCATTAGCCATTCCAAGTCAACGTTGAGAGGAGGTCTCTATGGATTTTATCACAGGTCTACCCAAGTCCAAAGGAAAGAGTGTGATCATGGCGATAGTTGATAGACTTACCAAGTATGCACACTTTTGTACACTATTTCATCCTTTCAAAGCCAATACAGTTGCTATTGCATTTGTGACAACAATTCAAAAGCTACATGGAAACCCAAAGATTATTGTAAGTAATAGATATCCTATTTTCTCCAGAAATTTTTGGAGAGAATTATTTTCTTGTTTTGGCACTCAATTAGATCATAGATCATCTTATCATCCTCAATTTGATGGGAAAACTGAGATAGTGAACAAATATTCGGAAGGACATTTTTGTTGCTTTGTATTTGATCAACAAATACAATGGGTCAAGTGGTTACCTCTGGCAGAATGGTGGTATAACACTTTCTTCCATACCGCAGCAAAAATGACCCCATTTATGGCGCTTTATGGATATCATCCACCATCCATCACAACGTCTTTAAGAGACAACTCTAAGGTTCAAGCGGTGGAAGATCACATCGAGCATCAACAATAAGTTCTCCAACTCTTAAAGATAACCTGACACTGGCCCATAATCGAATGAAACAACAGGCAGATCAAAATCGCAATGAAACAGGTTTTGACATGGGCGAACGAATATTTTTATGGCTACAACCATACAAACAAATGTCCCTCAAGCAAGCTAAGAAGGATAATAAATTATCACCCAAGTACTATGGCCCTTACAAGGTGTTGCAAAAGATTGGTACTATGGCACACAAATTGAATCTACCTGCATCTTTGCAAGTACACCCAGTTTTTCATGTTTCAAGCTTTAAAAAGGTTATTGGTAACAAGCTCCCAGTTCAAACTTTATTGCCAAAACTTGACAAGGAAGGAACAATCATATTGAACACTAAAGTAATCACGGAAACAAGAATCGGACAACTACAAAATCTATCAATTTCAAAATATCCCATTAAGTGGAAGAACTTACCCGCTGAAGTTTCCACATGGGAGGATGAGTATTTTATACAAAAGCGTCCAGAACTACACAAGCTTTGAGGACAACGCTTTTTTGAAGGAGAAGGGCATGTTAGATCCCTATAACACTAGTTTACCCCCATATTGTTATTGTTGTGCCCCATAGAAGCCCATTATTGTTATTGTTGTCCCCTTACATTATTGTTGTTAAGTAGGCCTTAATTATATTTTGACCCTTTGGACTCCTTTATAAGTATGTGTGTGTGTATATATATATATACACCAAGGAGGTCTCGTCATTTGAATCATCCAAGAAGTGTTCATTTATGTGATGTAAAAGGAATTTGCCCCCTCGAAGTGGCTTATTGTCTAGTTGTTGATCTATCTTTTCTTACGTTTCTATGTTATTTCAATTCGGTTACATAGGTTGTACTGCTCTAGCACAACTCCTGCAGTGATGGACTTATTCTATGTCACAATTGAACTAGGATTAGAAAAGCAACTTGAAAATGCATTGGATAGCACCACTAACAAATAATGTACATAACACAATATTGTATTGTCACCCTAAAATGTGCCAAGATGACCACCACAATTTACATTCCATGATAATGATCATAGAAACCAAAACATCTTGCACTCAAACAATGTTCTAGGTTGTACTTCTCTAGCACAACTCCTACAATGATGGACTTAGTCTATCTCACAATTGAACTAGGATTAGTAAAGCAACTCGAAAATGCTTCCAACAAGACTCTCACAAATAGTTATTTATTCAAGTGAGCACTAAGCTATACCCAACACCTTCTTCTTCCAGTAGAGTAGATAGCAGTTGCAACACCCCATCCTTAACCAATTTCACACACTATTGTTTGAGTTGATTATATTTACCATATAGTTGTTGGTTCAAAGAACAATGCAGAAGTCGCCCTGTAATTTTTTATCAAATGAAAGTAAAGCTTATTTGAAGGACAAAACCATGTGTATGTCTTATATTTCTTTTGTTGTGCATTTCTCAATAACTATATGATTGATGCAATGCTCAGAAATCTAAGTTTCCATTGATAAATAGGTTTTGTTTGAGTTATTTAATGAGAGAACATTCGGACAATAGTCCACTAGAATACAAAATTTTACATGGTATCAAAGTGGACTCTAGGATTGAGATTCCCAAGAATTTACATCAAGAAATCAACTACTAGAAAGAAGGACCAGCAATTAGAGGGCTTCAATATTTTTTTCCAAGTTCTAATTTTTCAGATTTAGGAGTTTGTGCATCGAATACTCACATATGGCCTTAGCTAGCCTCAGGGCCAAGGGCAGACTGAACGGTGCCTCCAATTTCTCGTCATGGAATGTTAGGGTTACACTCTTATTGGGAGAGAATGATATCTAGGTTATTGTCAAAGATGTTGTGCATTCACCTACAAATCCCCAAAAATTGGCAACTCACAAGAACAAGGAAGTGAAGGCCAAGCAGATGATCACAGATGCTACAAAGGATCATTCAACACTCTAGTTAGCCTTTAACAAGCTAAGAACATATATCAAAAAATGATACTATGAAACAAACACAGATCCATCAACATCAATCACTAGTTATCTTATGAAGATCATACAAATTCGTGATCAACCAACAATAGTTGGGGAGAAGCTTATAGATGCAAAGTTGGTGAACATGGCACTGAATGGATTCCTAGCTTCGTCGAAACCATTGGCCAAAGGTATTTATGCTCATGAGAACCCTCCTAAATTTGAAAGGTGGTGCAATGACTCAAATGGACAACAAAAAGGGTGGTGATAAGAACCCAGCCCTATTTTGTTAGACAAACAAGGGCAGAGATAAAGGACCCAGCAAAGGTAAGGGAAACACTGAGGAGTCGGCCTCATAGCCAAGAAAGGAGGGCTTGAGTAAAATCATGAGCTTCATTTACCATAAGCACAATCATCATGTAGCATAGTGTCCAAAAAAAGAAAGGTAAAGGGAAGCACCAACAGAAGTAGGCCTCAGAGTTTGCAAAAACCCAAATGAATGAGTCTGCTCCCAAATTCAAGAAGGATTTACTAGTATGGTTCCTTCGAATGTGTGGTATGTGGAAAATGAGGCATTTTGTCATGCATTTTGTCATATGACAAAATGCCTAGCAATTATTTTCTAGACTGAGGAAGTAAGACTCAGGAGTACAGGTTGAGCTTGGTGATTATGCCAAGTGACCAATAGCAAGAGTTGGTACTATTCCATTCCAACTCAAGCAACTTTTTTTTTATTTTGGTAATGTCTTGTCTATAAAAATAACTTGCTCTCAATTTCAACTATGGAGGATAAGGGCAATGCAGTTAAATTCAACAACGAGTATGTCCTCATCAAATTGAAGGAATCTATGTTGTGAACCTTGCACCTTGAAGATGATAAGAAACCAATAACCACAATCCTCTTCGAGGTGGAAACCTCCTTTTACAATGAATACAATTTATAAGACAAGATCTTATGATCCTATGACTAGATCTCTTTAATATATATATATATAGGAGACGAAGGGTACAATTATAATAAAATGGTGTTGTCATTGATGTCAACGTCGACCTTTGAACGCTCTTAATATTCATCTACGGTTTGCATTGTAGAAGCTCTAAATGTCAAGCTGCCCTGGATGGATGAGAAGGTCCTGTGGTATGGTCATGATACCCCGCTTTTGATGAACAATTTGGATGGGAAAATCAATGGTTTAGCTCTAAATACCATCTTCATTCAATTGTCCTCATCGTGTTGATTCCTACGAAAGGTGGCACGCTTCATAACTCCTCACAGTTAAGGAGATATGCTTAATCAAAATTTGTGCCCCGAAAGTATGGTCAAGGCCCCAAACTGAGATGATGATAGCAGCTTGATGATTGGTCAAGAATCATTAAAGATGGCATTAATATTAAAAATATTTTGGGAATTGTTATGGGCCTTCAGCTACCCAAATTGGTCCTCCTTCAAGCAAGAAAATCCACTTGAAATCGGCCACCAAAGGAGGGATAATTTGGCGCCTTAAAGAGGAATTTTATTAATAAAATTATTTCCAAATTTACGTGATTAGGTCTGCTCAAAAAATGCATTTTAAATTGGAATGTTAAAGTCGGCTCCCCCCTTTTCAACAGGTCAGCCTCCCCCTCTGGAAACCTCTTCGTCTTGTATATATAAAGGGCTCGTCTACCCTCCAAATGTATGCACAAAAAATTGCATTATCTTATCTAATTTCAGAAGGCCAAGAGCAACCACGAGGATCTTGAGTAGAAGGTCAAGTTTGAAGCAATTTTAGTTCAACTTTCTGTGCATATTTTGCTTGTCAAGGGCTCTTCTATTGAAAGACCAAATTTGGGTTTTTCCTTTTAAATTTTTGGCTTGGTTCGTTGTTTCATAGACCTATTTCGAGCTATGTTTGAGGCTCCTAGTCGCATTTCTGTAGCAAAACAGAGGCTTGCTCTTATTCACATTTCAGTGACTAATTAAAGGGCTATTTGTGGGACTCTTCTAAGGTTGTTCGGACTCTTGTCACAAGGCATTTCTGAATCAATTTGAAAGGGTTTTGGAGGTTGTTTGTAGGATTATTTATATTTGTCTTGCATTCATTTTGGCTCGTTTTAGGGCTTATTTAAGGCACGGACATACCCCCTTATTGATGCCCATATCAACCCCTCATGTGGTAGAACCTTGGCATTTCTTCAAGGAACATCTTCGGCCTCCCCTGAGGCTTAAATTTGAAATTGACTGAAGCAAGTTTAAGGTCATCTCTAAGGCTTGTTTCGGCCTAGTCTTAAAAGCCCAATTGGCACAGTAATGTGAGGCATATTTGCTGGCAAATCTTTGCTCTTTCTTCAACCCTTTTACAAGTCTAATCAAGAAGTATTTTCTGAGGTCAATCTCACTGCTTTGTGGAGTTCCTCACTGAAGATATTCTCAAGACAAGTTTGTAGAGTGGTTGGATCTATTTTATGGAAATTACAAAGGGAAGAACCCTGATTACACTCATTGATTACAAACGTTGAACAGAGGACACATTTAAGCAAGTTCGAGGGCTGATTTGAGAGCATTCCTATAGCATGGTTAGGGTTGAGTTTTAAAGGCATTCATCTAAGGCTAATCTGATTTTGGGCTAAGCTTTTGGAGCATATTCTTGACCCTTGTTAGGCTTGTCCAAAGCTCTATTGCAACTGACCTTGTGAAGACTTGGTAAGGTGTTTATTGAGGCCTCACTATAGGAGAAGGTTTAAGCCCTAGTCCTAGTCCAAATTTGAGAACAAATTTGATGTGTTCATCTGCTATCGTGAGACAAAATTGTATTCCCCTTCAAGTGAATGTTGAGGCATATTCAAGGCAAAGTTAAAGTCGTGGTTGAGGAGTAACACTTCAGACTTGTTGAAGTAATACTTGTAGCAGAGGTGAAGTTTCGACCTGAGTAGTGACATCATCAACAATTGTAAACAAAGCGATGACTTGTTTGTATTGTGTTTTGAAAGTTACATTTCATAAGGGTTTGTACAAGAATCATAGTAGAGGGAGTTCTGAAGGTTGAGGGATAGATAAGTTTGGCTCTCCATCGCATATCTGAAACAATCCAAGGGCACATTTCCCATCGGCAAACCTGAGTTATGAGACATGTTATGTAAATTGTTTAGTTCAAGTAATTGTTGAGGTGAAGGTTGAAGGCATTATCAAGTATTGCAAAGAGAGAGGTGTGATGGAAAGATTGTAGATGGCGTAAGGTTGTATGACCAAAGCAAGAACACTTCTCATGTTAATCAATTGTAATCATAAACCAACCTATTGATTGTTTGATGACTTGGAAAGAGTACCGCTATCAAAGTCTGTCCAAATAAATTCCTAAGTATGGTGCAGGGCCGACTCACATTGAGGAAGAAGATCAGAAGATAGAGATGGAGTTCCAAGCTGCAGGGATGAGTGAAACTTGATAATCAAATCTTCAAACCAGGGTATTGCTCAGTATTGAAAATGAGATCAACGGACACTGACTGAGCTTGATGATGTGTGCCAAGGACAAAATTGATATTATTGTTAAAATAAAAGCTTGTGTCTTCAAAATGTGTAGTTGATTGTTGAGATACTAAGTTGTCATGATTTTGGTATATAGGGTTTGTATATTGAAGAGAGCCTTCATTGATACAAGGCTAAAGCCATGTATTGTTGTGTAACCCAATGCTCGATAACTATAATAAAGGTATATAATTGCTGGTTGAGATGACGAGAGTGGATGTATTTGGGTCTGCTACCAGTAATAAGTATTTATGAGTTTTGATGTGTATCACTGAGTGGTGTTATTAGTATGAATGTGTTGTACTATTATGCTAATGGACAGAGTATTGCAGTATGGTTGTATTGCTACCTTGATGAATTGATGATCAGAGTATGTCTGTTGGCTATTGCCAAAGTTTGAGATGTTGCTAGACTTTGACATCTTATTGTTGAGCAGATGACTTGATAAGCTTGGACAGTGATCAAAGCAGTGATTCTATTGTATAATAGTCAATTGTTGGGCAATGTGTTTAGCATAATGAATCTTATTCATTTACCTTCCATGTTTAGGATGGTACAAGGCACAGATTGAAGTCTCCTTCAGGCTGGAGCCTGAGAACACTTCAAGGGAGCAAAGTGATGTTAGGGAAAGTCAAAGCTTGCAGGGTGTTGGAGCATCCTTTCAATTGGAGCTATTAAAATCAAGGCATTGGAGCATCCTTCCACTTGGAACTAGTAAATCAGGGTGTTGGAGCTGATAAATCAAGGGGTTAGAACCTCCTTCCATTTTTTGTTGGAGAATCTTGGAAGTTGGAGCTCATTGTTGATGTAATCATTAAAGACCTATATTAAAAGTGTTCGATGGTTTTTCTCCTGGAAGGGATTCCACCTAAAAATCCCTTGTGTTGTGTCTTTGATGTTGTGCATTGTTGAATGGTGGTGTTGATTTATGTTTTGATCTAATGCTAATGATAAATAATGCTTTGTGAGGTTAAAATTAACTAATTGAAATGAAATACTGATTCGCCCCCCTCTTAGTATTTCCAACAAATGGAACCACAAGAGGTTCTAGCCTACATAACAATATATCACTCAATATCTAGGGCTTAATCAGGGGTTTTAGGGTTAACATGGGCTTATATCCACCCCTTCAAAGATTGTTTTTATTCTAGTATTATTTTCTCTTCTTCATTAATCTTTGGTAGAATAGTCTGGATTGGGATCTTGTCATCAATTACCTTCTTTAAGCAAGAAATATGATATACTAGATATACACGTGAAGATCGAGGCAACTCCAATTTGTAAGCCATACTTCCAATCCTCTGCAACACCTTATAGGGACATTAATATCTCGGTGTTGATTTATTGTTCTCCTTTTGTTGCTTGAGGAATACCTTTATATATGGTTGTAGTCTTATAAATACTCAATGCCCCACTTCAAATTCCCTTTCATTGCGATGCTAATCTGCTTGTTGTTTCATCGTATTTTGTGCCAAAATCAAGTTGTCCTTCAACAATTTGAGAACCTCTTCTTGGTGCCATATGTGGTCCTATATCACTTGAGCCTTTATCGTCCCTTTCAAGTGTGATGTGGTGGATGAAGGATGATATCCATAAAGTCCCATAAATGGAGAAATTTTTTATGAAGAATGAAAGGATGTGTTGTACTACCGTTTTGCTAAGGGTAATCATTTGGTCCATCGTGTTCGTTTATCCAATGCAACGTAACATAAATGTCTTTCTAAACATCTATTCACAATCTCGACTTGCCCATCAAATTGAGGGTGGTAAGATGAGTTGTAAGCAAATTGAGTAACCAAACAAGAAAATAATTCAACACAAATATTTCAAGTGAAAATTGGATCTTTGTCATTTACAATAATCTTTTGTATTCCATGTAGCTTTTAGATTGTTTCCATGAATGCTTTTGTTATTGTACTAGCTTTAAAAGGAGGATAAAGAGAGAGAAAATGGGTATACTATGTCATTCAATCAACCACTAACATAATGACATTCTTTCCTTCAAAATTGGGTAAACCTGTAACAAAATACATTGAAACTTCTTCCCAATGTTGGCTTGGTATGGCTAATGGCTAAAGGAGCCCGGGGGTCTTAATTGTCTCTCCCTTTTTTTATTGGCATACCACACATTCCACCATAAATTTATGCACATTTCCTTTAAGACCTTCCCAAAAAAAATCATTCTTGATCTTATGGTATGTCTTCAAGAACCCTAAATATCCTACAGGAAAAGTGTCTAATTCCAAAAGGACCTTCTATTTGAGTTGAGAATTCTACATAAGTATAGGCAATCTTTCTTCCATTCTATCCTTGCTTCTTCCACATAGTCAAATTGTCGAATGGAAATAGTGCACAGTAAACCCTTTGTGTCTTTCTCATTCCTTGAGAGTGCATCTACCACAATATTTTGTTTTACATTTTTGCAATGTTCCACCAAGGTTCCGGGACGAGGGGGCGAGGGAGCGAGGGGGCGCGGGAGCAGCCTATGCAAAAGCTCCCTACCATTTTTTAGGAAACGTGGGGGAGCGTCAGGGTCTTAAAAATTTATAAATATAAAATATAATTTATTAATTGAGTCCACTATGACAATTTGGTTTGAATTGAAAAGCTACAAAGCATGATCATTGATATGAATATCATTTGACATTATCCAAATTTATAAAAGATTAAAGTCAAGTCTGATACATCAAGAGTCATCATTGGCAAAAAATGCCAAATGCTAAAGGCTCCCATATGCTCTAAATTTTTATAGAAAACAATTTTATATTATTAGGCACGGCTGAAATTACCCTGAAAAAGCCACATTTTGCAGCTGTAGAAACTTTCTTTAATTTGAAATGAACATTACACTGAGCTTCCAATAGGTATAAGTGTATCTAACTGCAATGATATGTTTCATGCAATATAAACTTCAATCTTTAACAACATCACAAGACAAATAGTTAGTAGTAGATAAATATGGACATGATTAAAACTAAAAGCGTAAAACATATAAATCTCCAATTTATTATAATTATCTTGTTCGAATATAGCCTGACTGCACCATAAAACCTTCTAGGGAGCCTGAGATGTTCTGAACTGTAACATAGCTTTTTTAGTATTTACAATACTTGTATAGTGCTTCTCCCATTGTGGATCCCTGGTTTGTCCACTCTGACCATTGTCGATGTGAAATGATTCACTCAGAATAAGCATATGATTTTTATTTCCGGCAAGAAATGAAAAGTAACATGATATATTATGGATATCTTTTCATGAAGCCAACCTAATATGGGCCCTCACTTCACCTGGAGAGAGAAATAAGCATATGATTTTATTTCCAGCATGAAATGAAAAGTAACATGATATACTATGGATCTCTTTTCATGAAGCCAACCAAATAAGGACCCTCGCTTCACCTGGAGAGAGAGAAATAAGCATATGATTTTTATTTCCAACAAGAAATGAAATGCAACATGATATATTATGGATCTCTTTTCATGAAGGCAACCTAATAATGGGCCCTCACTTCACCTGGAGAGAGAGAGATAGACTGCACAAACAGAATATGGTCAGCTTTTATGCAGAATTATATTATATCTCTGAAACACCCGCAAATTTGCAAATCTGAAAATATGAAAGTTGGGCTTTACTCCACCTTGCAAATCTTCTGTTCAGAAAGAGCCTCAATAAACATCAACCAGTACAGACGAGACCTTAACTTGGAGAAGTTAGATATTTGCACCAAGTTCAACACAGAAAAACAGAATAAAGTGATCATATGTGCAAATATATATTTTAGATAAATTGCACTGAATTTAAAATTCTTATGTATATATGAATACCTGGCCTTACTCAAGTATGCCAGTTGGCTGTTAGATATTCACATGAGATGAAATCAGCTCCCTCTGGAATGATGAATCCGAACAATGAAATCCAACGTTGTGAGTGGAGCGCTCAACGAACTTGCAAAGGTTGTGCCGCTGTGAGTGTGTTGTTCATGGTTCAGGGTGCCGGTTTTATAACATGAAACAACAATTTTCCAAAACCCTAAACGTTAATTAACTCTTAATTAAAGATTAAGTTCAGTGTTTAGTTAATTAAAAATTTAAAATGGTTTTTAATGCATTAAAAGTGTGCCACGTCCCCCCTCGTCCCCCCACGTCCCCTCTCGCCCCCCCTCGTCCCCCCACGTCCCCCCACGCCCCCCCACGTCCCCCTTTTTGGAAACGCCCCCTCAGGGAAGGGAAACGTTTCCCTGGCACGTCCCCCCGAGTTTCCTCCATTTTGGGAGCGTGGGGAAACGTCCCCTACTCGTCCCCAAGTCCTCGGAGCGCGGGGGAGCGAGGAAACTAGACCCCTAAGGGGGGGGGCGAGTCCCCGTGGAACATTGTATTTTTGTAGATAATTTCAGTGATAACCTTGTTGAATGGCGTTGTCATTGATGCCAACGTTGGTCTTTTTGAACGTTCTTAATATACGTCAATGGATTGCATTAATTGGAAGCTCCAATGGACAAGAATCCCTCGAAGAAAGAGAAGGAAGCAAGCCCCTACAGTGTAGTCATGATCAATGTTGCACGAAGTGGGGACGAAACAGGGACGTTTTTTGGAAGCGGGGACGCAGAAGCATCATTTTCCAAAAATCTAGGAAGTGAAGCGTCTCGGAAGCGTCTATATATATATATATATATATATAGATGCATTTATATTCAAAACAATATATATATATATATGCATTTATATTCAAAACAAACATCCCAAATACTAAATTAGTTGTAAAAGGCATAAAAACATGCATATTTTTACATAAATCAAGATAGATATGGCATCCATGATTGCATTGTAGTATGTACATCAATGATTAATTATTCGAGCATCAACCATCTATATTCTAGCAATTACAATATACATCAAATTTTTAAGCATATTATAAAACATAAAACATAGAGCATATTATGATTTATCTATCAAGTGAGCAACTGTCAACATTTGTCATGTCCAAAATTTAAATAATAATGTTTACAAAATAGGTCACTTAGTCATCGCCAAGACAAAAAGGTTCAAATTCACAAGCCTACAAGTCTAATGATTAATCTATGACAAAAGTAGTAAATTGTGAATATATCTACTAATCTCTCCTCCTTCCACCACGAAGAGAACGTGGCAGCGGGCCTCCACATGGTGGCAATGAAGAAGATGGTGCATGTGGAAGTTGTGGCACTGAAACTAATGAAGACGAACCCCCTGTTGTTGGTGTTGAACCATGGAACCTGGGAACCAAGGGACCAGATGGGGGTGGCATCTCAACTCGATCATCATCATCCTGGAATCGCTCAAAAAATTCATACCAAAAAAACCACTAGTTAACAAAAAACAAATTAAAAACAGGAATTAGAGAAATGCTTTATAAGCAAAATTCATACCACAATGGACATACCTGGATAAGAGCATCCTCTAATTGCTCTAATCGCAACACTCCATCCTCCAAATTGGGCTCCTCTGGATTCTTGTCCCAAATCTTAAGGTCTTTATTAGTCTTTGCATCATCACAGTAATGGGACAACAATCACAAGTTGTAATGAACATAAACCAAGCTCTCTGCCCGGTCTAGACTCAACCTATTCCTTTTAACATTGTGGGTAAAAGAATAAGAGCTCCAACACCTCTCTGCAGAACAAGTGTTTACCACCTGTGATAGCACCCGCAATGCCAAAGTCTGTAGAAGTGGAGTAGCACCTCCATGCATGTTCCACCACTTAAGAGAACAAAAAGTCTCTCGATCTCCAATTGCATGCATGCTCCCAAATGGACCAATGCTAAGTGTATAGTTGCTCAACTGTCTCTGTACCATGGCAGCCTCCTCCTCATCAGGGACTAATTTACTCAATGCAATCATACTTTTTTGTGAACCTCCTCTTACTTCCCCCCCCCCAGGTGTTGGTGTTGAAAGCCATGATGGATGATAGTATTTAGGTGTCAAAACATATGCTAATGCATGCAATGGAACATTTATCATTTCCCATAGGTTTTCCACCTCTGCACGAATATAATTGTACAAGGTGATATCTCTAGGCTCAACAATGTCTGTAATTTGTCCCAACATGCTATCCATTTGCTCATACAACTCCCCAATTATTGGTCGATCTGAATCTCCAAACTTGATCATGTAATAAATTGGTTTGGTGAATTGCAAAACATATTTAACCTGTGACCAAAAGTACATGTCAAGAATAGTGTCCTTGGCTACATTAGCACCATCTCTATCAGTGTTAATTTCCTCCCATGATTCAGCACACGCCATATTAGTTAAAGCTTGTCTCACCTTCTCTAGCCGCAACTTTAAGCAACTGCAACTTGGAGTAAGTGCCATTGAAGTAGTTTACCCTTGTATGCCCTGTGATGAATTTAATGAGTTTCTTCCCTCTCCTATAAAGCTCATTAATCCACCCACATTCTTTATGCTTCACAATATCATGCATCAAAAGGTTCAATGTGTGAACCAGGCACCCAGACCAAAAGATGTATGGATGAGTACACTCAATAACTTTTCCTTTTGCCTTACAATTCGCTGCATTATCTGTGATCACTTGAAACACATTATTCGGACCAACATCTCTGATTGATTGCAATAGGAGATTTGCAATGTTTTAAGAAGATGCACTGATGGAGGAGTCATGGCATATAACAAATACTGCACCACTAGCAGAAACACCAAGAACATTTATCAAATGTCGGTTTCTAATATTTGTCCACCCATCTGATACAATGGATACCCCACAATCTACCCACTCATTTGTAAAACCTGTCAAATCTCTTTGAACCTTTGCTTTTTCACTTTCTAATAACATTGTTCTAGCTTTCTCATAGTTGGGGGACTTGTATCCTTTTGGGGCTTCATTGATGGCCTTTACCATTTCACGGCAATAGGGAGAGCGAAGCACATTGAATGGTACACCGCAAGCACAAATAAATCGAACTATCTTTCCATCCACATCATCCCTCCCAACAACATTCAAGAAATCCCCTATTGTTCTTTTACCTCCAGAGCTTTCAAAAGTACCATGAGGAGATGAGCTACCAAATCTAGAAGTTGCACTTGATTCAGAATGAGTTTTTTGTTTCTTGCTTTTTTGTTGTGCAGCCTCCCTATTTGGATGTATTTTCTTCTTTGTTCAGCTACAATGTTTGGGCAAATTTGTATCCCCACAGCGCCCTTTTTCATCTCTCCATCACCCCACAAAGATGCCTCCTCACAAGGGTATATGAACCACTAAATGGTTTCCTCCATGACAACCATGAGGGCACAAAAATTTGTAGCTTCCACCACCCTTTCCCCCTTCAAGTTTGGTCACATAGTTCGACAAGTGTGTTAATGCAGCTTTCCCCTCTAGTGTTTCAATGTTCCCTTCAGGTTCAACTTCATCCCCTTCCTCTTCAAACGCTTCCTCCTCATCATACATTGGGTCACTCATATTGGGACCACTATCCTCTTGTTCTTCTTCCCTTCTATTCCTACTCCCCCTTGCCATCATTAAAACCAAAAGTGGAATGATACATAGAAGCCAAAAGAACACCATCTTGGAATATGGATATAGGTGGTGGACAACCTACAATTAAATAAGCACAAAGAAAGAATGGGAAAGAGTAGGAGAGGAAGGAGAAAAATACAAAAAACAATGTCAAAAAAATGAGGGAGTTTGGGGTTTGCACTTACCTCTTTAGCTCTTGTAGATGGAAGTCCTCCAAGTTCCTCCTCCAAGCTCCTCCTCCTTCTCCTAGCTCCTCCTTCACTCCTCCAAGCTCTCCTCTCCTCTCTTCTCTTCTCTTCTCTTCTCCAAGCTATCATAAAATAAAAGTGAAGAAATGAGAGATGAAAGGGTGTTGAATCCCTTCACTCCTCACCCTAACCCAAGGTGGACCCACCCCCAACCAAGCTAAACAAAACAAAAAAAGCAAAAAGAAATTAATAAATTAATCGTTTTTTGGCCTACGCGGCGGAAACATAGCCAAATTTCGGAACTCTTGAATAATTTATTTGAAGAAATGCATTGATCTAAGCAACCTCAAAAGAAGGACATTGCCTTTGAAGATGGTATCATCAAGAAAGTTTAAGGTCGGCCTAAATAAATTTGAATTTATGAGTTTATTTAGAGCATATAATCCGATCGGCTCCAAGTTTGAAGGGCATGTCAGCCCCCCTATTAACCCCTTTCGTTAAGTATATATAGGAGCTCATTTCTCCTCCAAAAAGCATCAAATTCCATGCTTATCTTTTCTTCTTTAGCTCTAAGATTATATGAGGCCAAGGATAGCAAGGTCTATCTAAAGGTTGATTTCTCTCAAGGATTATTTGCCCTTTTCCCTGGTTGTGACACGCTAAATTGAGGCCAAGTTCTGAAGCTCATTGGATGACATTTCCATGGCACCAATTTTGACATCCATGCTGCCCAATCTTGGTTGCCTCTGAGGCCTATTTCGACCCCCCTCCTAAGGCCTTTTCTGAGGTTGTTATTGTTTTGTGGCCCCCTCTCTGAGGCACTTTTTAGCCTGTCTAAGGCCATCTTCTAAGGCTGCTCAAGGACAAATTCGAGGCAGAATCTGAGGCATCATTTCAGACCTTTTTTTTGCGAAGGCTAATCTGAGTTTTATTTGAGGTCTAAAGCAACATTCTGATAAGGGTTAATCGGCTTAATTTTTCATATTTATGTGATGGTTTATTTGCTAGATAGAGACCTATCTGAAGCCTGATCAAAGGTACCTTTCGACCTTATTGAGGCTCAGTCTAAGGACTATCGCATGCCAGATAACTAAGGCAGATTTCAGCCTCCTCCTAAGGCACTTTCTTGGCATTCATCCGAATCTTCATAAGGCAAGATCTCATACTTCTTTTGAAGGCAATCTTGAGTCAAATTCAATCTTTGCACGCGACAACATTGGTTATTTGTTAATAAAAATACAAGGACTGAGTGCAATTTGAAGCATCATTACTGGAGAAGGTACATCCTTGACAATAGGCCTAAATTGATAAATTAACTGAGATATGAGGCAAAATCCTAGTTTAGTTTCACTGATTGATATCATTAAAAGATCTTTGCATGATGCATAGCTATAGCAGTGTTTGAAGGGTAGTTTAAGGTTGAACCTGAGCTTATGATAAGATTGTTGTATCTAAAACCCTTATCTTAGAATTTCTATCTAGAGTTAATTCTATAGGATATGTTGATGATTGATGCATTATTGATCACAACATCAGTAATATAATCAAGTTGTTGTATGCTTTGTTGATAAGTTTACAAAAGTATCCACTAAAGAATAACTCTCTGAAGACTATTATACCTAGAACTATTAATGAGGAAATTCACTGGATTAGTATTCAAATCTTAGAGCATCTTGAATTTTAGTTGGTTAGAGTGTTGTCAAGTTTTGATACTTTGTTGTATTGTTGATCTGATGTATTTGAGGGACTAAGCTCAGAATACTACTCAAGTGTATCAGCTAAAGGTTGCTACCACAGTTTGAATACGGTTTATATGAGTATGTTGATCATTGAAGTTGTTTCCTGTTGAAATATGTAACTAGGTTCGGTCTTCATAATGACATATGTAATCATGATTTTATGCATTTAATGAAAAGAGAAAAATAAATTTATTATTGTTATTCTTGAGGCATGGGTTTCATGCTCAAGGGAAATTTATTTTTAGGTCAAGCACCCATTGAGTAATTCTAGGTTTGTCATAAAGTCAATTGAATCATTGTCATGTATTGAAGGACCATTTGGGCATGCTACATATTGTAAAGAAAATTTATTTGAGTCAAAGTAGAGTCAAAAGACCCTCCAAGACATCGTCATGGCACAAAGATCATGTCAGCCTACATGAAGGGACAAGTCGTCCTAAGGAAAGCAATTCATACCCCTCAAAAGCCTATATATCAGAAGGAACTCGACCTCATTTGGACACACTCTCAAGCAAGTTTGATCTCCTCAAAATAGAAGCTGGAAAAGCACGAAAAACAACAAGAAGAACAAGATCGAAGTTTTGGCTCTCTCTCTCTCTCCCCCCCTTTTGTTAGGGTTTCTACAGTTACTGAAGTTGCATCGAATCTGTGAAGTTGCATTGAAGCTGTGAAGCTACTTCTAGGTCGAAACTGTGAAGTTGCAAAGTCGAAGTTGTGAAGCTGCAAGGTTGAAACTATGAAGTTGCTTCTACATCAAGGTCAAACTTGTGAATCTACTAGGTCGAAGTTGCAGAAATTGTTGTTGTGGAGCGAAGTTGCTGAAGGAGTTGCTGGAAGGTCGAAAATTGTTGCTGGCAGCTGTGCAAATCAAGAAGGAAGGTTGACTTGGTCTTGGAGGAGTCTTGGTCAAGGGTCATAGGTCTTGGAACTTGTCAATTGAAGTTCTATAAGAAGAGAAGAATTCTTGTGGGTTTTCTTCTCAAATTGGAGAGGTCTTGGCTCTGGCTAATCGCCTATATCTTGTGTCCTTTACCTTATTGCTCTTTATGGTTTGGTAGTTGTTTGATGAAGAGAACACAATAATAATCAAGTTGAAGAAGAAGCTAATCAAGATAAGTAAAATGATATCACAAGCAGTTATCAAAGAAGAGAAATTAGCTAATCTAGTTGCCCCTAGAATTTTTCAGCATTGCCTTTAATAGAGTGATTGGTACTTATGTCTAAAGAAGTAAAGTTCTTGATGACAGAATTATGATATTGACAGTGATGTATTGTTGAGCATGTTTAGCAGTGACATATATATGTCTTACGCAGAGTTGTTGAGACAGGGTTTGCTTTTGGCAAGGTTATTTATGCAAGGTTTGCCAGTTAGAGTATAATGCCGAGTTGTTGAGCTAAGTGAGCAAAAAGAATTGATATTGTTATTGATGACCTTGTGCTAGTATTGCATATTAAAAAAGTCAATAGATTGATTTGATATTGTCTATGTTGATATTAAGCCGAGGTGGATCTAGTCTGAAAATATATAAAACATGGTCCACTGCGATGAATTGAAGGTCGGAGCCTTCAAGGCAAGTTGTGGGTTGTTGAGTAGGGTAGTAGGGTGGTGTGAGGCAGAGATTAGAGTCTCCTTCAGGTTGGAGACTAGGAACACTTCAGGGCGACAGGGTGGTGCTAAGGCAAGTTGGAGGTTGCAAGGTGTTGGAGCATTCTTTCAACTAGAGCTGATAAAACCAAGGGGTTGCAGTCTCCTTCTAGTTGGAGTTGGTAAGCCAAGGTGTTGGCACATCCTTTCAGTTGGAGCTAATAAATCAGGGGGTTGGAGCCTCCTTCCAGTTGTTGCTGGAGAATCTTGGAAGTTGGAGCTTCCTATTGATGTAATTTTTAAGACTTATATTAAAAGTGTTTGATGGTCTTTCTCCTGGAAGGGTTTCCACCAAAAAATCTCTTGTGGATTGTTTTTCATGTTGTGCATTTTTGAATGATGTCATTAATTGTATGATGTTTACATGATATGATTAAAATTATTAAAAAGTTCCCAATATTTATTCACCCCCCTCCCCCCTCTAAGTACTACTAAATATTCCAACAAACCCAACATTTTTGTAACCCATTTTTGTTGCTCTTCTAACAATAGTCTTTGGTCCAAGAAGTACTTCAAAATATCATGACCTATTTTTACTTTGAAGTGTCTTCCTATTAAGTATGGGCACCATTTCTTAACTACATGTAGTATGGCCAACATTTTTTCTTCATAGATGGGTCTAAGTAAGTGTTTTCCTTTAATTTCACTAATTTCAAAAGCAAGGGGGCTTCCTTCTTGCATCAAAATTGTGAACTAATCCCATGGCTTGAGGCATCACACTCCACAATGAAGGATTTTGTGAAGTCATGTGTCACCAAGATGAGACTAGTACAATAGCCTCTTTAAGTTTTTCAAAAGCTTTGGTTGCTTCTTTATTCCAAGAAAAGCTTCCTTCTTCAATAATTTTGTTAGAGGTGTTGTTATTTGACCATAATTCTAACAAACTTATAAAAATATCCTATCAATCCTAAGAATCCTTTGACTTTCTTCAAGGTATTAGGGATTGGTCATTCCCTCATAGCTTTGATTTTGTTAGGATCCACCTTGACACACATCTGATATAATATAACCCATATTCCACTTCTTGCACCCCGAAGGCACACATGGAAAGCTTTGTATAGAGTTGTTGCTATTCCAACAGCATCAAGACCCTGTTAAGATGTTGTACATGAAATTCCCAAGATTTGTTGTACATTAGTACATTATCAAAAATCACTAACACAAATTTTCTAAGGCTTTGAAAATAGAATTCATCAAGCTTTGAAATGTTGAAGGTGCATTTCTCAATCCAAATGACATAACCAAAAACATATGATGACATTCATGTGTTCTAACTTCTAAACGATGTTTTGGGAATGTCATTGTGCCTCATTCTGATTTGATGCTATCTAGAACAAAGATCCAACTTAGGAAAGAAATTTTCTCCATTTAATTCATATAATAATTCATCAATAACAAGAATGGGAAAGTTATATTTGATTGTCATTTTGTTGAGTTGTTTGTAATTTGGACACAGATGCCATGAACCATCCTTTTTTATTACCATCACAACTGGTGAAGACAAAGCGCTTTGACTAGGTTGAATGATGCTAGCCTCTAACATTTCTTGAACCATGGCTCAATCTTATTCTTCTATGCATGTAGATATCTATAAGACCTAATGTTAGGTGGTAGCTTTCCAGGTTCCAGATGAATAGAATGGTCGTGATCTCAATCAAGTGGAAGATGCTTAGGCATCTCTCCAAATACCCTTAGCACAATTGTTGATATCTTTTTGGAGATCCATTAGAGCAGAGGATATATATGTTTGAACATCTAATGAACACAACACAATTATGCAATTACACCTTGGTGTCCCTTTTTTAGCAATTTTTTCATGTTATTAGAGCTTATCACATTACCAGGTTTCCCTTGGATACCTCTAGGCTCAATTTCCTTTCTTTTTGACAAAAATCTTATGAAAAGATCTTGCAAATTAAGAGCCATTGTTCCCAATGATGTAACCATTAGACCCCTAATACAACATTAGCACCACCCGTTTGGATTGCAATTACGGGACTATCCAACAAATACTCCCCCATATTTAGCTTATTACTATGTCACTTCCCCGAACAATTTATGGTACCTCCATTTGCAATCATTACTTGAAATTTAGCCCCGAGGGTTAGCTCAATTGGTCAAGTCCCCATCATTAAAGCACCTTGCTATTGAGAGGTCAGGGGTTCAATTCTCTCAACACCATCGGGGTCAAGCTCTGTGGTTGAGCTAACATGAATTGATCCCTTTAGGCGGATATGTCTAGTACAAATATTTCGTGGACATAGACGTCACTGATCTCTCGGGTCTGTGAACTGCATACGAAAAAAAAATCATTACTTGAAATTCTGGTGTTGATATATGAAGCAAGAAGTTTTGCTAATTTGTAATTGATGAACTTATGGGTCTTCCTGGATCAATCAATATTATTACCTTTTTTATATATCCTTCTCTCTAGAAGGTTTGTGGAATATTGAAGACGCCCAGTGTATCACAAGAGATTGTTGAAGTAGTCTCTTCTAGCTCTAGATCTTGTAACAGTTCTGTGTCTTGATCTCCATCTTCATACCCTATGTAAAATAATTTCTTATCATTTCATTTATGTCATTTACTGTACTTGTTGTCATAGATGAAACATAGTCCCTTTTCTCTTCTTTCATCCATTTGTTGAGGAGTCAACCTTGTTAGTTAACGAGAGGGAGCATAATATTCTCTATATTTATAAGTGACCAATTTTCTAGTGGCCATATGTTTACTTTCAACTTTCCTTGTTGAATTGAAAACATGCTCTAGAGATTTAGGTTCAAAAAGATGCACATCATGTTGGATGTTTCCCTTTAAAGTTTCCATAAGTTTGGATTTAGGTCTAACAAATTATCCTCTGCAATATTCTTTACCCTAAGACTCAACTTTTGGAATTGTTGAATGTGGTTTATAATTGGATCTTTTTGTCGAGGATTTACCAATTGAATAAAAAATGTGTTGCTCTTAATATATCCATAATGTGTTATCAATTCATTTGTAAAAATGGACCAATATATAACAAAATCCTTTTTTATTTCACAAAGCCATTGATAACATACATGTTATTCTTGTTCTAAAAACATGGATGCAATATTTACCTCTTGTCTCGCTGCCACTTGGTGTTGATCAAAGTATTGCTCCATCTGAAATATCCATGTTATAGGATCATTACCATCAAACTTCCTCATATCAATCTTTGGAATGTAGTAGTTCCTTGGTACTAACTTGAAGCCCTGATGATGTGGATCTTGGATTGAAAATTCATGATTATGGTTATGTGACTCAATATTTGTGTTGTCCAATTGTGATACCATATTCCCCATATGTGATTGAGTCTCAACACCATGCTTCTCCTTATGTACATGATTTCCTTGGATATCCACATCCCTTTTAGGGATTTCTTCTAATAGGATGGTTTGTAATTCTTTTATTTCTTTCATGATAGGTTTTTGTATATTTTCTTTATTTTCATTCATCTTCTTTTCCATTTCACCCATCATTTCTCTTTTAAGTTTTTCTTGGGGACTTGATAAATCCACCTTTTTCAACATACAACCATTCATTTCATTGACTTTCTTCTCTAATTGGGAGAACCTAAATTCTAAGTTTTCACTTTCTTCATAAGTCTTGGATGAGCTTTCGGGAGGCTTAATTGGTGTAGTATATTTTGGTTCTTTCTTTGGAACCATCAGAGAAAATAATAATAGTACTTCCCTTTATCCCAATTTCTAATCACCCAAAACAATGGATCTTCTAATCAAATGCGGTGTCACTTGTAAGTTACATACCTTTGAAACCTTAATTTGAAGAATATTTGAATAGCATAACTTTTTCTTGATATATCCCTAAAAGATTTGAGCCCTTTCGAATCTGAAACTTTGTTTAGTAATAAATTTGATATATCTTCTCTATAATTCCACAGTTTTGACCAAAATTTTATGTGCCTAGTGGAAGTTATGGTAACTTTCACAAAACTTATTGATTTTTGACCTCTTCCCATGAACAATTTTGAATAGTGTGCCACGTGTCCAATTCTTCAAATATAATTCTAAATTTTGTACTTGAGGTATTGTGATATCCCCTGAGTAAATATTCCTCTCAATGTAAATAATTGTAATTATGTTAATTGGTTGAAAAAGTGACACAGATCCCATTTCTTGAGGTAGGGGATTGCTTGAGGGAATGGATGTTTTAAATGGTAGGCATGGGTTGGCTAAAGTCATCTAAAATGGGTTAACTGTGCAATAAGTTTAACTAACCAAAAAAGGACAGGCCTAGGTGTCCTTACCCTCTAACAGCAAAGCAAATAATGACAAAAAAAAATTAATATAGTATGGCGTGTGTTTTCCTGTTCCAAGAAGGGGGGTTGTGTGGCACCTCGTGAAGTGGCGGGCGGTTGGTCGTTGAACAACGCAAGGAAAAACCAATTGAGAGGCGGCATAGACACACACAAGGATGTGCAGAAAGAAGATACGCATGCAGAAGCAAGAAGAGAGCGAAAAAATCATAACACCAGCTAAAGAATCCTCTAACACGAGGCTTGTCGGTAAAAAGCATCACAAAGAGAGAGTTGTGGCTTAATTGTCAGTCCGAAGAAACCGCTGGAATTAGGTGGCTTGATGAACCTGTTGGATTGGAAGGATTCGCTCTAGTGCTCGTGAGGGCTGGAAGAAACACCAAGAGTTGCCTTGGGCTAAAACTCAGATGCTTGACTCACCCGATGAACCACCTTGAGAGTGATTTCTTTACCATCCACAGCTTAATCATTGATGAAGCTTCCTTATTGTGGCTCTCTTCTCCAATAGAGTGAGTTGAAGTTCTCTATGTTGTGGTATCCTGGCATGGAAGTGATTATGCCAGAAATGTCAAATGTCATGTGAGTAGCTGGTGGATGAAGGCAATGAGACCTAGTGGCATTCCTGTTTCCACTATTTTATTGGTCAAAAGCCCACAAAAGCACTCCACCTCAAGCATTAGAATTGGGCTCGGTGATGATAGCGACAAGAAAGACTTGGCTGCAACTTGTCTATGGTTGGGTGGAGAGTTAGAGTCTCACTCTCAGTTGCAGAACTTTTATAACATAAGTATAATCTTATGTTTGTGCTTGTGACTACTATATTGTCTATGATATTTGTATCAGGGTAATGGCATGCCAATGTTGGGGAGTGTTGGTTCTAACTTCTTATATATGTCTACTATATTATGTTGTGTTGGTTCTTATATATGTCAACTATTTAAATGCTATGTAGGCTACAGGCCTGTAGTGGTGTTGAATTTAATGCTCAAATGTGTGATTCCTGCCTACGAATCGAATGGGCACTGAGATCACCTATCTACTTGTGGAATGTGTTTTCCCGTAGAAATTTGGGCATCATATGCTTTATGTTCACTTTCATGAGTTTGTTGTATGTTGGGGAGTGTTGGTTCTAACTTCTTATATATGTCTACTATATTATGTTGTGTTGGTTCTTATATATGTCAACTATTTAAATGCTATGTAGGCTACAGGCCTGTAGTGGTGTTGAATTTAATGCTCAAATGTGTGATTCCTGCCTACGAATCGAATGGGCACTAAGATCACCTATCTACTTGTGGAATGTGTTTTCCCGTATAAATTTGGGCATCATATGCTTTATGTTCACTTTCATGAGTTTGTTGTATGTTTATTAACAACCCAAGAGACCAGTGGATCTCTAAGATAAGATGGGCTTGATTTTTGTTTATTAATATTAGTCTGAGAGGCTTGTAGGCCTCTAAGTCGCAACGAGCTTGCAATTTGTCTAATGGGCCTTAGTGATTATAAATGGGAAAATCGTTGTTTTGTTTATTGTACTGCTTATAGAATTGGCTAATAAGTTTAGTTCATTATCCATTATCAGGAAGGATAGTGTTCTTGTGTATGTGGGATTGTACGTATATACACATTGTTTGCAAGCGCTCCCTTCACCCAAATGTGGGGTTTAATCCCCTTCATTCATGTTTTAATCATTTTGTGGAGTGGGGAAGGCATTCATATAAGAGTGTTGAAAATAGCAACAAGAAAATACTAATTTAATTTGTCCTTGAATTAAATTAGGAATTAAATTGTAATTCAATTGTCATAGCAACTTGTAACAGTTAACTAAGTTAATTTGACTTAGTTGGCTCAATAAATTCGAGTTGGGAGTCTACCTAGAGTCATGTAGAGTGATCCCTAAATTTTAGGGGCCCAGGTTGAGTTCTTATTGAGTTGTAATTATTTAATTCAGTTTAACTAAGTTAAATTCAGTTAAACTAGTCATAACTGTTGGAGGAACTAGTGGGAGTTCAAGTGAATTAAATTGGATTTAATTCACATGCAGTGATCAATCAGATAACTGGTAATTCACTCATAAATAACTCATGCATGTCAACTCTGAAAAAGACTCAGTTGACATTAGAGTTCAAGGACAGTGTACTATCAGTGGTAAAATCATCTAAATTAAACCGATGATGCATGCAATCAGAGAAAGGCCTATGTATGGATTGTGCAGTTATGAGTGAGGTATTTCCTAATTAAATATGGACTAATTCCCAAGGGAACAGCACAAGGAAGTAGGAGCTTGGCATGCAGCAGATTTGGCTAAGTATTGACTTGAGCTGGTTTCTCAAGCAGTGAGATAGATTGTACTTGTGTAGAGATTGTTCGGGTTCAACATGCATTGTATTTTCTTCTCAAATCTTCTGGTTAGCAGGGGTTTATAGTTGTGGCTTTCCCATAAAATCTATGTGTTGTGTGTGATTGAATTCTTCCTTTTCTGCTTCGTGTTTTCATCGATCAATTTTTGTTTCTGCTGATGAATAGAGTAGATTCAAGTAAATTGTTTTAGCATATCACAATCTGTAGTTTGAATCTACAATAAAAATCTACATGGTATCGGAGTTGAAATCACTATAGAACAGGAGAATAAGAGTTTGATGTGCAGATGAAATCGAATTTACAGTTTCATACTTTAGAACTAGCAAGATGTCGTTCTACGGATTGAGACTTGAGTATGCCCTTGAGGGTAACTCGAATTACATAGCTTGGAAGGACAAGATGGAGGCAGTGTTGGAAGACAACGAGCTGAAGGAATTCATAGATCATGATATCCCGAAGCCTCCAACATATGATGCTAAGGATATGGCAGAATGGAGAAAGTGTGTAGCAAAGGCGAGAAGGATAATCCTAGTCGGAGTTCGAGATCATATTGTCTCAAATCTCCACGGTAAGGAAACTCCATTTGCAATGTGGAAGGCATTTGCGGGCCTGTTTCAAGACAGCAGTGACCACAGGAAGCTGGCATTGAATGACAAACTCAGAAAGATCAAGATGGAGAATGGCGACTCAATTCTGAAGTACTTGACCAAGTTCACCCAATGTCAGGATGAGCTTGGAAGTGTCTGAGTTACTGTCGCAAAAGACGATCTGGTGAGCCTAGCACTTCTAGGAGTTCCCAAGAGCTGGTACAGCTACCAAGACTCAGTTAATAGGAGGGAGAAGCTACCAGAGTGGAAGCAATTGTGGTCCGACTTGGTACGGGAAGAGATTCGACGGAACACTAGAGATGGATCCTCATCCAAGCATGATGATGAGGAGAATTGTGCCTTAGCTAGAAAGGAGAAGAAAGGGAAGGGGAGGTCATCCCATTCCAAATAAAATTCCAGTCAAGGCGTCAAGAAGAAGGACATGTCGAAAATTAAATGTTTTCACTGTCACAAGTTGGGACACTATGTTACAAAGTGTCCGCACAAGAAAGTCAGTAAGAATCCCTCAAGAGGAGCAACAGGTGAAGCTCTTGCTTCACAATTCGAACTGATTTCACCCTCATCGCATGCATGGTGTCACCAGTGATGGGTAGTGTGGTACCTGGATAGTGGAGCTTCATTCCATATGACCGGCAACAAAGAGCTCTTCAATAACTTGGAGGAGAAGGACCTCCAGATGCACATCGAGATGGGAGATGATGGGAGGTATAACGCGACCGGCATCGGTACTGTTACCTTTCAAAGGGAGTCTGGTTCTCCCCTCACATTGAGAGATGTCATGTATGTTCCGGGTTTGAAGAAGAACTTGGTTTTTGTTGCCATGTTGGAGGATCGTGGCTATGATGTGATATTTAGTAAGGGAAAAGCTTTCCTTCGTCACATAGCCACAAGACAGGTGAAGCGGATCGGGGTTCGAGTGAAGAATCTCTACAACTTGGAGGTAGAATATTGCGCTGCTTTGAGCACTAAAGCAAAAAAGGTGCAGAGTCGAGACGTTAGTGAGTTGTAGAATAGAAGAATTGGTCACTTGCAACACGAAGCTTTGAAGGTCATGCAGCAAATTTCTATAGGACTTCCGAAGGGTACACTAGAGCAGAGAGACACATGCAAAGGGTATACATTGGGAAAGTACACCAAAGCTTCATTTCATGATAAAGACAGTCGAGCGCAAATATTATGTAATATTTGTTGATGATTTTTCTCGTAAGTGTTGGATTTCTTCATGCAGAAGAAAGATCAGACGTTCGCTAAATTTTGTGAATTTAAAGCACTTGTCGAAAAAGATATTGACAAGAAAGTTGAAGCTCTCAGAAGCGATAACAGTGGAGAATATGTGTCGAATGAATTCAAGAACTTCTATGCAACAGAAGGCATTTGACGAGAGTTGATAACACCTCATAACCCACAGCAAAATGGGGTGGCTAAAAAGAAGAACAGAAGTATTGTGGGAGTGGCACAGGCGATGTTACATGATCAAGACCTACCATTGCACTTGTGGGTTGAAGCATGCAACACAAATGTTTATTTGCAGAACAAAAGCCCTCATTGAATTCCCGGGATGAGTACACCAGAAGAAGCTTTTTCAAGAAAGAAACTAGATGTGGCACACTTCAAGATCTTTGGTTCATCAGTCCACTGTCATGTTACCAAAGAGGTACGGAAAAAGCTAGAGCCAACAACTGAGTTGGGCATATTTGTGGGGTACACTGATACACGTCACAATTATCAAGTGCACCTGCCATCCAATAGGATGACAGTGGCTTGTAGAGATGTGAAGTTCAATGAAGAGAAGGCCATGAGATGTTCCCTTGAGAGGGAGCTTCAATTACATGCAGTTGAGGAGATTTTAGCTCTAAAGGAGGAACCTCAGGATGATATGAGCAACCACATGTTGAGGAGGAAAGAGTGAAAACACCCACTCATGCAAAGACTTCCAGAGATAGGAGAAAGCACACCAGAGAGGCTGACAGAATGTTGCATGATGCTAGAGAGAATGTGGGAGCACCCACATCACAGCGCAAGTAAAGGATGTCACCAACGCAATACATCAGCTATGCTCTGATGAGCGAGAGTGTAGAGATTGAGCCATCCTCATTCGAGGAAGCAGTGCAGCAACCAGTGTGGGTTGATGCCATGGTTGAGGAGTATGACTCCATTATCAGAAACAGTGTTTGGGAGGTGGTCCCAAGACCAATAGACAAGTCAGTGGTGAGTTCCAAATGGCTTTACAAGGTAAAGCAAGCAGCAAATGGGAGTGTGGAGAAACACAAGGCTAGATTTGTGGCCAAAGGGTTCTCTCAAGTGGAGGGAATTGATTACGATGAGACCTTTGCTCCTGTAGCAAGGTACTCATCAATCAGATCTATTCTAGCACTGTTAGCACAGATGGGATGGAAGATACATCATATGGATGTAAAGACAGCATTCCTCAACAGCATGATTCAGGAAGAGGTGTATATTGAGCAGCAGGAAGGATTTGAGACCTTCAACAGAGAATCACATGTGTTCAAACTCAAACGAGCATTGTATGAACCGAAACAAGCACCTCGTTCTTGGTACACCAAGATTGACAGCTATTTCATCGGGTTGGGCTTCACCAAAAGTGAAGCAAATGCGAACCTTTACCACATTGTGGTCGAAGGTAAATTGTTGATTACAGTATTATATGTCGATGATTTGATTCTGACAAGTGATGAGAAGTTGATTAAATCTTGCAAAGAGGACCTTGCAAGAGAGTTCGAGATGAAGGACTTGGGGCTCATACAGTACTTTCTTGGTATGGAATTATGGCAAGGGGATAAGGAACTGTTTGTCTCTCAAGGAAATTATGCCAATGAAATACTAAAGAAGTTCCACATGGAGAGCAGCAAACCTATGGAGACTCCTCTAGCAGGTAACTGGAGGAAGGAGGATGCTACTTCAGGTGAAGTGGTGGAGGCTACTATATATAGACAGCTTGTCGGTTCACTTATGTATTTGGTGAACACGTAACCAGACATGTGTTTTGCAGTTAACCAGCTTAATCAAGCCATGGTTAAGCCAACCATGTAATGGAAGGCAACTTAACATGTGTTGAGATACCTCAAAGGCACCACTCAGTTTGGTCTTTGGTATAGACAAACAGAGGGAGTGAAGCTTCAAGGCGTCACAGATGCAGATTGGGCAGGGAGTCCATCCGAAAGAAAGAGCACAGCAGGGAGAATCTTCAGTATTGGGTCAGCAACAGTTTCTTGGTACAGCAGGAAGAAGAGATCAATTGCACTCAATTTAGCAGAAGCAGAGTACATGGCTGCTAGTTAAGCAGCTTGTCAGGCTCTCTTGATGAGGAAGATCTTTGTTGGGTTGTTTGGTCAACAGATGGATCCAACAGTGATTTACTATGACAACCAAAGTTGTATCAAACTCTCCAAGAATCCAATTTTTCATGATCGTTCCAAGCATATTCATATCTGGTATCACCATCTACGAGATTTTGTGCAAAGGAGAATCATGTTGTTGGAGTACATTCCTACAGAGGAGCAAGATGCAGATATTTGGACAAAGGCATTGTCAAGATGCAAATTTGAGTTTCACAGAGGCAAGATCGGGGTAGAAGATAATCCCTTTCTTGTCGAGAGGGAGTGTTAAAAATAACAAGAAGAAAATCCTAATGTAATTTGCCCTTGAATTAAATTAGGAATTAAATTGTAATTCTATTCTCATAGCAACTTGTGACAGTTAACTAAGTTAAGTTGACTTACTTGGCTCAGTAAATTCGTGTTGGGAGTTTATATAGAGTCATGTAGAGTGATCCCTAAATTTTAGGGGGCCAAATTGAGTTCTTATTAAGTTGTAATTATTTAATTCAATCTAACTGAGTTAAATTCAGTTAAACTAGCCCTAACTATGGGAGGAACTAGTGAGAGGTCAAGTGAATTAAATTGGATTTAATTCACATGCAATGATCAATCAGATAACTAATAATTCACTCATAAATAACTCATGCATGTCAGTTCTGAGAAAGACCCAATTGAGATTAGAGTTCAGGGACAGTGTACTATCAGTTGTAAAATCATCTAAATTAAATCGATGATGCATGCAATCAGAGAAAGGCTTATGGATGGATTGCACAGTTATGAGTGAGGAATTTCCCAATTAAATATGGGTTAATTCCCAAGGGAACAGCGCAAGGAAGTAGGAGCTTGGCAGGCAGCAGATTTGGCTAAGTATTGGCTTGAGTTGGGTTGTGAAGCAATGAGATAGATTGTACTTGTGTAGAGATTGTTCGGGTTGAACAAGCATTGTATTTTCTTCTCAGATCTTTTGGTTAATGCAATATACAGATAGCAAGGGTTTTTAGTTGTGGCTTTCCAAGAAAATTAGTGTTATGTGTGATTGAAATTCTTCCTTTTCTGCTTCGTGATTTCATCGATCAATTTTTGTTTTCGCTGATGAGTAGAGTAAATTCAAGTCAATTGTTTTAGCATATCACAATCTGCAGTTTGAATCTACAATAAAAATCTATAAAGAGGGCAGGGAAGAATTCTTTATAAGTTTATACCCATTAACGAGTGCGCACTACTGCCATATCCCTTAGCGAAGTTTCCTCCAATGGCGCCTTTCGATTGCAGCATATAATATTGGAGTTTTTAACTTCAGTATTGCTATGCTTTGTTTTGTGCCACATGTGATTATGGTCCTTCGGGACATGTCATCCTAGTCTAACAACTCTTTCAAGCACCGAGACAGATCAACAGTCATATGGTCGCCCTCAGTGGTCTATATTGGGCGTTCATATTCCGCCTCCATGTAATCTCATAGCCTTGTTAGTTTGGGTTGTTCTTTGGAGTGCGCCTTTGTTCCTTCGGCAAACGAACCCCAAGGAACGGGAAAGTCCCTATCTCCATCATTTAACGACCTACCGGCACGCAATTATGCATGTCACCCCTGTGTTTCTGTTAAGGCCACCACATCCCTTTGCGACCCCACGTTGTCTCGGTCCTCGTCATCCCAGCGAGTTTAGACGATGCTTATGAATGTAAAGCCTAAGACTGAAGTCTCGAGGTGAAGTGGCATGGGTGACCCGCACCTGCGCATGGTAAGTGAATATATTTATATATGTACATATATGTGTGATAAAGGTCTGCCATTGAGCCATATGAGCCGGCATCATGGGTCTACCCATGACTTGGGGTATAAACAAGTTGATAGCTGACAGACAACATATGTCAACCATGTGGGCGCCACGTGGCAACCTCAATGTCATGGCATTATTGAATTGGCCATGACTTCAATTGGTCATATTTGTTTATTCGGGCATCGGATTGGCACAAATATTATGTCGTTGAAATTGTCTCGACAAGACGAATGTGATGGTATCGTTTGTTTCGAGATTAGAAAAGGTAGAAGAAAGCGAAAAATTTAGACCCCATTTCCATAATGTGAATATGGGAGTTGGCTCATCATTGTAACTACCTCTTATTGACCTTAACATGGACGGGGAATAGCAGGGGGTTATGTAACATGTACTTCTATATGTCTCTTGATATACTTAGAAATTTCACAGTCCCAAAAAATAAATTATACCAAAAAGACCAAGATGATTGTTTAAAACTAATTGTGGGATCCTTCACAACCCCTAACTTTCACGAAGTATATCTCTGAAAGTATAGAGACCCAAATTATGAAATTTGAACCAAATGTACTCGGCAATGCTATAATTTTCATTGTCTGAAATTTCCCAGATAAAGGAAAACAAAAACAAAAAATATAGCAAAAATGCCAAACTTACCGATTTGAAAATGATTTCAACTGTATTCGAGCATCCTAACTTCCTTATAGATCATATCTCTAAAACTATAGAGAACCAAGATCCGAAATTTGAACCAGATGTTCCCCAAGATTTTTCTTCAAGATGGTCCAAGTTTCACTATATAAAACTTCCCCCAAAAAAAATTGTAGCGAAAATACAAAACTAACTTATTTGAGACTTATTTCAAAAACATTCGAGACGCCGAACTTAGAACATATCTCCAAAAATATAGCGAACCAAGATCTAAAATTTGACCCAGATGTTCTTTGAGATTTCGCCTTAATGGTCCAAGTTTCATGATCTGAAACCTCCCAGAAAAAATGTTATAGTGAAAACGCCAGGATGACCTGTTTGAAGTAGCAAAACCCTAGGATAGTGAACTTTGATACCAAATGTTATGAACATTGTGCCTTGAAAATGATAAGAAACCAATAATTGCAATCTGCTTCAAGGGGGAAACCTCCTTTAACAATGAATACAATGTACAAGACAAGATTTAATGATCTTAAGACTCAGCCTCCTTAGTATATATACAAGCAATAAAGTACAATTAACATAGAATGGGAACATAAGAGGTTCAAGCATACATAACAATATAAAAATAGAAATGTAATCACTCAATATCTAGGGCATAATAAGGGTTTTTAGGGTTATCCTAGGCTTATATAGGGCTTAACAATATGCCTATGTTACAGGGAGAATTTAATCAAGTCATAGTTCATTATAGTGATAGTTTGTGTGAATTCTAGCACAAAAGAATGGGCCGTCTACATCACAAGTTGTTGCCTATTTTGAGAGGGACAGTCACAGGCCTTCTAGACTTCAATGTTGAGAAGCATGGAGTAACCAAAGAGTGCACACTTGGCAAGCATGCCAAGGCTACTTTCCAAAGTAGTGAGCATAGGTCTAAGGATATTTTAGGCCTAGTGTATTCAAATGTTTGTGGATAAATGTCAATAGCATCAATTTTAAGAAACATGTACTATGTTTCGTTCATTGTTGACTTCTCTCACAAAACTTGGATCTACTTCCTAAATACCAAGGATGAAGTCTTTAGTAGGTTTCAAGAACTCGAAGCTCTAGTTGAAAACCGACAAGGAAGAAGATCAAAATCTTGAGCTCAAGCAATGGGGGTGAGAATACCTTAAAGGAGTTGAGGGTTTCTTTAAGGATGCAAGAATCAAGAGTAAGTTGATTGTTTTTAATAATCCATAATAGAATGGGGCTACAAAGTGAAAGAATCGATCCATCATAAGGGTTGTTAAGGCAATGATTCATGACCAAGACTTGATGTTTCTTTGGACAGAACCCTGCAACACACCAATCTATATCCAAAACCAGTGTCTTCGTAGGATCATGGAGGACAAGACACCAGAAGAAGGAAGCATTAACTAGCATAAATCCAGAGGTGAGTCTTTTCCACATCTTTGGTCATCTAGTTTATATACATATATCGATAGAAGAGAGGACTAAGTTGGATCCCTCCAACAAAAAGGCCTTTTTTGTACTTTTATAAGTTACAGTGAAACTTCAAAGGCCTATATTGTCTATATTCTAAAGAAAAGTTAGACAGTAGTAAGTAGGGATGTAAACTTTCAGGAAGGCTTTGCATCCAAAAGTCCCATGAGCCTATTCTAATGAAAAAGGATGAGAAGCACGAAACTCCGAAGGTTGATCCAAGGGTGAAGAGGAAGGGATAGTAGCCCCTTCCACTTTTGTGGAGAGAACTTAAAAGTGCACTAAGGCATTGAGGGATACTCATAAGTGTGTTGAAGTTCGTATGCGCACATTTAGAGAACAAATAGTACTACAAAAGTCTCTAAAAAATTGGTGACTCGCGAGTTTTCTAGAGCTCCATTTTTCTAGGTTGATTTTATCAGCAATATTTTTTATTTGAAAAACTCTTGATTTTAACATGAACGTTGTGACTTTTCCTGAGTCGATGGAAAAAATTGCGGGTTGCCACTAGATAAAGTTAAATTAGCTTTTGATTCCCCTCAAACAGGTTGGAGTCCTAGTGCCTTAATGACATGGCCTACATCTACTACGATCTTCAACTGTGGGTGAGGCAACTTCAAAAAACCTATAACATCGATGCCATCTCATTGATGAGATTGACACCATTATTGCATGGAGGGTTGAGACTTAGAGGCCTATCATGGAATCGGTCCCTAATTGGTTAGAGGAGGAACTGGAGGAGGTAGCAACTGTAGGGGAGAGAGAGGTAGAAGAGGAGTTGGAGGTGGAGCAAGAGTTGGAGTAGCAACAGGAGGTGGTGATGACACCACCTAGCATGGTCACCAGCATAGGACATTAGAGACTACCTCCTATTTCTTCTTCTAGGAGACATTAGAAACTAATTCGAGCCCAAGGCCTTCTTCCTCTAAAGGAAAAGCAATTACCTTTTCCCGTAAAAGGGGCATACAAACTCATTAGTTTATGTACCAAATCTGATTGTAGATAACTCGTGATGATGAGATAGATTTATTATAATTTTTGTTGATATTTTAACACTTAATGTTGAGTCAAGACTTGAGATTCAGAACATGATTCAATGTTGATATGTGATGTAGCACTAGACTCCATATACATCTTATATATTAGTTTTCTTTTCATATTTCTGTGGCAATGCATTTATATGATGTTGTGGATACTTCAGATGCTAAAAACTTGAAAACAAAATTGAATAGTTTGTATTTTTTTATTTTGTAAGTTTTTAGCCAATTTCTACTGATTTTTTCCCGACTTTCAAGTCTTTTTTCTTTTTTGGACCTTTGGCAATTTATTTTGATACTGATTTTTTCAACATTGAGAGCAACATCATAAATTTCAAGCCTTTCACCTTTAAAAAGGAAACAACCCAGCATGGTGAGATGACATGGTATAGTACATCTCCATATTGAAAAATGATGTTTCGAACATTGTGTCGAGTCCAAAGGAGCAGTTAATTGGGAGTCCAAGCGAGCTCTACAAGATCAAGCATGTCCCAAATGGTAGCTTTGAGAATTTCAACGTGAGGTTTGTCACGAGAGGGTTTTCTTAGAGAGATAGAGTGGAAGATACCTATGCAATTGAGATCCTAAAGAGATTTTTGATGAAGATCAACAAACCTATTGCCACACCCATGGTCACTAATCTCAAGAAGGTAATAGCCTCACATTTAGAATTGGTGGATCCCACATTATATAGATAAGTTCCTTGATGTATGTGGTCAACAATAGACCTAATATATGCTTTGCAGTGAACATCCGAAGTCCGTTCATGGTGGTCGTAAGGCATGAGCATTGTGTAGAAACAACTCATGTCGTCATATACATGAACGACACAACAATGTAATGTCTAGGATACCTTGGAGATGGTGAAGTGTAATTGTAGGGGCATTCAAACTCGGGATGGGAAGGCAATGCAATAGACTGTTAGTTTTTTGTACCCTAGCAAACTAGCAATTAGTTTCGAGCAGATTTACAACTACTAAATAAAAGCACCAACTACAGTATTGATCTAATCAATTCAATATAAATCAAATAGTACCAATCTCAATCACAAAAAATGACCCAAATTATACCCAACCACAGTTCTTCATTAAATTACGAACTTGCTTGGGCTCCCTTCCTAGGATAACGACACAACCAAAGAACTACATACAACATGGGATCTCATCCAGCAAATTAAACCCTCCTTGGTTGATCTGGATCTCTTTGTTGCCCCTTCTTCAAACCCAACACACTCACTTAGAAGCCTCTCTCAATCTTGTTGTTGCATGTTGTCTTGTCCTTCTCCCTAGCATTGCTTTTATAACTTTTCATTAAACTAAATCCCTAACCCTAATCTCCAAAGTGATTAATGGCAAAGATTAGATCTTGCCTCACTTGAGATCAAGGGTTGAGATTAAAACATAATCACTGAAGTAACTTTACTTTCCTAAGCTTACCTTAACTCAATAAGCCAACATAATACTTGCGTGCATTTCCTAAGTCTAACTTAGGCTAAATTACTAATTTACAAAAACATCTTGCTCACACTCGAGCAAGTGTTCTAAGGAGACTGCGAGCAACTTTTGCACGCCTAGACACTTAGGCCTATGCATAAGTACCTACCTGAGCTACAAACATCAACAATCCTTCTTAGTGAAGGAGGTACTTCTGCCACATGGCAGCCCTTCCTAGGATAACGGCACAACCAAAGAACTACATACAACATTGGATCTGATCTAGCAAATTAAACCCTCCTTGGTTGATCTGGATCTCCTTGTTGCCCCTTCTTCGAACCCAACACACTCACTTAGAAGCCTCTCTCAATCTTCTTGTTGCGTGTTGTCTTGTCCTTCTCCCTAGCCTTGCTTTTATAACTTTTCATTAAACTAAATCCCTAACTCTAATCTCCAAAGTGATTGATGGCAAAGATTAGATCTTGCCTCGCTTGAGATCAAGGGTTAAGATTAAAACATAATCACTAAAGTAATTTTACTTTCCTAAGCTTACCTTAACTCAATAAGCCAACATAATACTTGCGTGCATTTCCTAAGTCTAACTTAGGCTAAGTTGCTAATTTACAAAAACATCTTGCTAACACTCGAGCAAGTGTTCTAAGGAGATTGTGAGCAACTTTTGCACGCCTAGACACTTAGGCCTATGCATAAGTACCTACCCGAGCTACAAACATCAACACTCCTTCTTAGTGACGAAGGTACTTCTGCCACATGGAGTTGACTTTGATCCTAAATCTGCATCCGCTACCATGGTTTCTCCTTCTAAACTTGAAGCCTTCCCTACCAGTTGGTCTAGAAACATCATTGAAATCTTGTTGTCCTCGGACTGGTTCCTAGAAGCCTCCTACTCGTAAACATCTTGTAAGATCATCATGAAACAAGATACCTTGACAAATTTGGGGGAATTTGTAGATTGTTCTTCCCCTCCTAAACCAGAAGGTTGACTCCTTCTGAGCTGCTCAACCTTTGAAGCTTCTTGCTCCTTATCCTTCGAAACCGCTCTGCTTCTCCCTAGGTTTAAGTCCCAACACAATCAAAAAATTTGTTGGTTTATAGATCTGTCAAGATCTCCCTTCTGGATCTATCGCAGTCCTTTGAGACATCCACAAATTCTACTACCATACCCTCGAGTGGTACGCTCTCACTCTTTCCCTTTGAGAGTTGACCTCCGCCAATCCTACTAGCAAACCCTATTGGTATTGTCCTTCGTACCATGCTCTATCGGCCACTACAGCTCATTTTTATCATGGAAAATATCTTGCCCAACGACTCTGCACCCTCTTGTCGTTATTGTTTGGCTAGTACATCATGCCACTATTTGATCATACACAGCGTAGCACTCTACCCAAGGCATGACCCTCCGTGTTGTCTCCTAGCAACACCCTTGACACAATTATCTACAACCCTACTCTCAACCCTGTGTGCTATAGGAACTTTTTCTTCCCCTAACACGTGACCTGTGGTTGCTTTGGCTGGAGTTTTATGTGACTATTGGTGTCTATCAACTGACCTTGTCCTACCAACAACCAATCCCCTTGGCTATAGTGATTGTGATCCTGGCAACACCTCATGGCTCGACTACGATCTATAGCCCTCTTCCTTGCTACTCAGACCCCCATATTTTTACCACCTCTAACACCATGTTTCCCTCAGCACAATTCTCTGACAGCTCTACCTCACCTCCAATGGCATGATGTCCCTGTCGATGGCTTCAGCATTGCACCACGATCTGCCAATAGCCCTACCCAAGGTTTGTAGACCTTCCCCAAGCTATGTCAATTGTTTTTGCCCCATTGTGCTCCCTACACGTTAGCAACCCTAGCAGACCTACATCGATTTCTTCCATTGGCAGTTGACGATTGCGGTTGGTGGGCTCCCTCCATCACCTCAAGCTCCTCATCTCCTCACCCTTAAATCTGATCACGAGCCCTCAATCTTGAAAGCAATTATGGCTAACTGTTTTGCATGCTTGTCGCTTTGCATGCCCATGGTTAGCTACCAATCTCCTGGCGTCCAACATTGCCGACAATTTTTCTCCTCTCCACCTCCACACTCGTCTACTAGTAGTGGCTCTGTTGGCTTGTTGCAATCTGCATCTCCTCTTTGCAATAGCTAGGACTCTTGGCACCCAATTGGTCCACCATCGGCTACACTCTACTTTCACATGCGTCTTTTTTTCTTTTCCTTTATTTTTTTGGTTGCATGCGATCTCTCCCCACGTCAACGTGCTTTGCAACCCCACTACCATTGCACCCCTTCACCTTGGCTCACTATCTATAGCCGACAGCTATGCCTTGCCGACCACTATTTTTTGGCCCCTCGCATAGTTCACCCACATTGGTTGTTGTCCTAGTCGACCCGATCTCTCAGTCCCAAGTGTGGTATTACTGCATTGATTCACCCATCTCTACCGTTGTTGACACCTTATCGAGCTACTCCGTAGCCGCTATACCCGATCATCAACCAACAAATCTTAGCTGATTGTCTAACCACATTTTGTGACGACCCTCAGTGGCTCAGCACCACTGCACGTGCTCTAGCTCCACATATGCTTATGCTCGACTAGACAACCTACACAATTCTTCTTAAAAAAACATTATGCTCATACGATTGTGGTTGAACCTTGCCCTAGCAATCCAATATGAACCTATCACTTGTGATTTAGAGATTGGTACCTTTAGAGTTTACACTCTAATACAACATTCGTTTTTCATACCCTAGCAAAACAACAATTAGTTCCAAGCAGATTTGCGTCTACCTATAAAAGCATCAACTAGGGTATTAATCAAATAAATTTAGTGGAAAGAAAACAATACCAATCTCAATCATGAAAATGACACAGATTCTGCCCAATCACAATCCTTCTTTAAATTATGAACTTACTTTTGCTCCCTTCTTCTGATAATGGCCCAATTGAGGAATAGCATATAACATTGGATCTAATCCAGTGGATCAAAACCACCTTGGCTTATTTGGATCTCCTTGTTGCCCCTTTCTCAAATCCAACACACTCACTAAGAAGCCTCTCTTAACCTTTTGTTGATGTGTTGTTTCTTCTCCTTCTCCCTACCTTTCTTTTATTATTTTTCATCAAGTTAAATTTCTAGCCCTAATCTCCGAAGTGATTGATGGTCGAGATTAGATCTCACCTCACTTGAGATCAAAGGTTGAGATTAAAACATAATCACTATAGTAATTTATTTTACTTTTCCTAAGTTTACTTTAACTCAAGAAGCCAACATAATACTTTTGTGCTTTTCCTAATTCTAACTTAGGCTAGGTTACATAAACATCTTGCTCACACTAGGGCAAGTGTTCTCAGGAAATTGTGGGCGACTTTTGCATGCCTGCACACTTATCCTATGCAAAAGTACTTGCCCGAGTTACAAACATCAACATAGATAGGAAGAGCACCTCAAGGAGTTGCTTTAGCTTGGGATCAACAATGATATCCCAATTCAATAATAAGCATACTTCCATGGCACTTTTCTCAGCAGAGACAAAATAGATGGAAGCCAATACCACTAGTTCCAAGGCCATTTGGCTTCGCAAGTTACTTGTAGGATTGTTTGATCAGGTGTTGGATCCCATAATCATTTACTATGATACCAAAGTTGTATCAAACTCTCTGATAATATAGTGTTTCATAACATGTCCAAGCTCATAGTGATCAAATATCACTTCATACAATATAGGATTTATAAAGGACTAGTGAAGCTCACATATATTCCTACAAATCAACAAGTAGTCAATATCTTGACTATATACTTAGCAAAAGAGAAGTTTGAAGCATCCAGAGACAAACTTGGAGCGGTGCAAAATTGCTTCACTAAGAGAAGGTGTTGAGAATCCATGAGTACAATTTAGGTTTGAGTTTCACTAAAACAATTGCAAATTCAAATCTTTACTTTTATTTGATAATTTTGATCTCTTTATTATAACTCAATATGTAGAAATGCGAGGCAGGGTTGGCCAAAGAATTCGATATGAAGGGCATTGGCATGTTACACTAATTAGAGTCTAGACTCTGGAGGTGTAGTATAGTTCAAGTGAGCTCTTCCTCAATCAGTGTTAAACTCGCATTTTAGATTCTAAAAGGATTCAGATGGTGGACTGTTGGCCCATGGCTACATTGTTGATTCATATTCAGATTTAATTGATCCATCTGCGTAGAGGTAGTTGAGAAGATGCCTTAAGTATCTAGTAAATACCAAACCTAATATTAGTTTTGCAGTCAACACCTTGAGCTAGTATATGGTAAAGCCTGGGCAAGTTCATTGGGTTTCTGCCAAAAATTTGCTGTGATACTTGAAAGGCACAGTGCATGAGAATAGATGGAGCTGAAGAGTTGGTGCTGCATCGGTTTAAACTTTACAGATTTTGATTGCACATGTATTGCTAGTAACAGGAGAAGCAATTTAGGGTGTTGCTTCAATTTAGGTTCATGTATGGTTTCCTAATTCGATAGGAAGTAGGCTTCAGCGACACTTGGCTCATAAAAGACAAGAGTGCACAATAGCCAGCTCTAAAAATAGAGAAGGCATCTGGGTTACCGAGTTATCGGCAGAGTTGATAAATCAAACTTTGAACATTACCATAATTTATTATGCTAAGCCGACTTGAGCTAGGATATGATGGAGCCTGGGAAAGTTCATTGCGCTTCTGCAAAAAATGTGCTGTGATACTTGAAAGCCACAGTGCTTGAGGATAGATGGAGCTGGAGAGTTGATGCTGCATCGGTTTACAGATTTGGATTGCACATGTAGTGCTAGTAACAGGAGAAGCAATTTAGGGTGTTGATTCAATTAAGGCTCATGTATGGTTTCTTAATTCGATAGGAAGTAGGCTTCAGCGACACTTAGCTCATAAGAGACAGAGTACACAGTAGCCAGCTCTAAAAATTGAGAAGGCATCTGTGTTGAGTTATTCGCAGAGTTGATAAATCAAACTTTGGAAATTACTGTTTATTATGCTAAAAGCAGACTTGAGCTAGTATATGGTGGAGCCTGGGCAAGTTCATTTGGTTTCTGCCAAAAATGTGCTGTGATACTTGAAAGGCACAGTGCGTGAGGATAGATGGAGCTGGAGAGTTGGTGCTGCATGGGTTTACAGATTTTGATTGCACATGTAGTGCTAGTAACAGGAGAAACAATTTAGGGTGTTGCTTCAAATTAGGTTCATGTATGGTTTCCTAATTCGATAGGAAGTAGGCTTCAGCGACACTTAGCTCATAAGAGACAGAGTACACAGTAGCCAGCTCTAAAAATTGAGAAGGCATCTGGGTTCACGAGTTATTGGCAGAGTCGATAAATCAAACTTTGGACATTACCGTAATTTATAATGCTAAGCAGACTTGTATCAAACTCTCTGAGAATCCAGTGTTCCATGATCAGTACAAGCATATTGAGATCAGGTATCTCTCCATTTGACACAAGATCTGAAAGGGCGTAGCGGTTCTTCAATACATTCCTACATATCAGCTGGTCAAAAGATATCTTAACCAAGCCAGTGGGAAGGGGGAAGTTCAGGATGTTTAGGGAGAGGATCGGTGTGGTGGAGAACACTTTCCTCGCTAAAACGGAGTGTTAGTTTTTCTTCCCAATGTAACTCAGATTGTGTTCCAACTATGGCACCTTCTATTCCCAGCAGAGTAGACAGCGACAGCAGTACACCTCCTCCAGCAGTTATGTACTGCAGTAATGAAGGTGCAACAGCAATAGAGGAGGGTGAGATAGAGAGTGCACGCATGCGTCATCCACTATTTAGTTCTGGTTTAGATGCTTTTCCATATTGAGCAGTTCAGTTCTATCTCTGACTTCTGCTTAAATTATTAGTTGCTTGCACAAGTAGTTAGAAGGTGTAGTTCCTTAGTTAGCTTGGGTGCTCATGCATGTGGCTTCCCAGTCTTGGGGTGCAAATCTCTAGGAGGATGCATGTTTGCTTGGATCAATTCATCTCCAGTAGAGGATCACTTAGATCTTTTTACCATGCAAGGAAGCTGCATTAGGGATAGGGTTTTCTACCTTCGATTTAGACACTGTTGTGGATGGGTCCACATTCATTATAACTTCTCTTATTCTTAATCTATAAAGAAGTAAAATGGACCACTGCGGTGGTTCAGTTTTTGAGCTATATCAGTGTTTAGTTTACTGTTTTCTGAATTAATAAAAAACAGTGATGTTCTTTTGAGAGTTCAGATTAGCGTGTTTCCTGTTCATATTATCAGCAGTGTGCTTGTCGGTCAGCTTACTCAATAGCTGTTATTTTGATTGGTGATTTCAGTATTTAGCTACCTAGAATTTTAGGTAAAATTTCTTATTGTATAGTATGCTTTCAGTGGTCCCATTGTTGACAATTTGCATCACGGACAAATACATTGGCCATCTTATCACTAATAATATCTCAAAACAGTTTGGCTACAAGGTTTAGCTCTTCAAATTGGCATCTTTAATTCTTTGAAATCTATTAAAAAAGAAATTTATCAGATACAGAAGTCAACACTTAAAAATTAATCGAGCCCCAAAATTCTGCCAGTTTAGCAGTCTGCCATTAATGACTAGTAGCAGTAGTGAATAAAGCTGGAACTCTCCAGATTGACAAGATTAGGATGACTATCTTGTAAGTGTCCAAGACAGTTATAGTGGCATAAAGCTGGTTTCATTGAAGAAACCCACACTAAGCACTAAAAGTGACGTCCTTGATCTCAGGTGGAATAACTGAAATCTTTATGAAAACCATCCAGATGACTTGAATATTTTAAAAATTCAGGCACTAGTATATACAAACTGATAATTTTATGAGCTACTGAAGTTCTTGCATGGCATATTTTTAATATTGTAGAGCAAATTCTGATTATAAAGCAGAAACAGAATTTAATGATTGATCAGATCTGTATAGCTATGAAACATAACTGATCTTCAAAGGCCAACAACCACTCTCAAGTGATCAACGAAACTGAGTGGCACTTTATATTTATATTGCAGGAACAAAGTGAACCCCCATTTCTCTAAACCAAAGAAATCTAGAATGAAAAATGTTAAGAAAGCAAGCCACGTTTATATAGAACCTACTGTAGTAGAACTTCCCAATGACAGCCTACCATTATGAATATCGAATCATTCCATCACATGATATATGTATCCATCGAAAAACACAACCACCCCAATGATGCTCTCATATCTATGAAAACCAACTAGCACAGAAACCTAAGCTAATAATTAAACAGACAATAAAGAATATCACACACTGATTATTAATAAATATATACTAAACTGAATTTCAACCTATAACCAGCTCATACAATGAAGAAGCAACAAATAACAACATCCGTGATTCACCACTAGTTAATCCTCATGCTAGCTACAATTGGTTCAATACACAATGTGACATTATGAAAACACCAAAGAAAAAATATATCAAAACAATAAAAACATACCAGATAACAGAGAACAATAGTTGTACTACGCCCTCGTCCAGCTTTACAATGAACATATGTTGTCTTCCCACTTTTCACATGCTCTATAAAACAAATAGTGATTAGATAATAAAACATTAGATAACATAATTTTATTAAGGTCCAACGAATGACCACAATAATTAGGTCAATGGAACTTAAAAGTACAGCCAGCGTAAATACATAGTTAGAGGCCAAAAGCAGTTCCTATCACTACCCTATCAAAAGAAGAAAAAAGAGCTAACTAGGGAATAGAAATGAAGAGTATTACAGATACAAAACTATGTCAAGCATTAAATACAAACATCTAGGCGTGCTACAGCTAGATGCTGAATGAGTGGAGAAAGAGCAAGAAGAGAGCTCCTAAACAGAGTCATCCATCAATACATTGTCTGATAATGTCATCTAAAGAATACCCAGAGCCAAGGGGCATTCATTGTGTAACCCTGGGAAGTGCCTTGGAATGACATGGCCCATGACTCCTGCATCCAAGTTCTGGGAAGTTCTGGGGATGGGAGGAATCTCTGAATTAAACATTGGCTGCACAAATAAACCTAGAGAACAGTAGTCTGTGCAGGATGAGTGCATATCTAGGACCCCCTAGAGCTTGTCAATCTATCATCTTGGGGGTATACGCCCTAGGATTTGAGACTGGAACTCCCCCAAAATATCATGTAGGTCAATCAACGCATCAAGGGAGTTGAGAACAAATCTGAGTTCTCACTGATCTAGTCTATGAAGTGGTGTGGACCTCAAAACTATTGCTTGTTGTGGCCATTGGACAAAATAGTAGGGAAGAAAGAGGTGGTCATCTTGATGGGATCTAGTCGGGGAGGTCCATGTCAGGACTGCAACCTGTGTGCTAAAATCAACCTATGGAAAATTCCAAGCATCTCTCGCTTGGATTGCAAAAGATGGTGTAGAGGAAGCTTTTCAAGTACCAGTAGAGGCAATAAAACCTCCATTTGATCTCATAATAAAAGAGATAACAAAAGAGAAGGTGCTACTCTGGCTCAACCTCCTATACGTAACATAGTTAGTAACCTCTATTGAGCCATGGGATGTCATTTGTCTCAAACTAGCAATGATGGGAACCCACTTTGAACTAGCCAACGGATATCCTAAGGTTGCACATCAATGTATGCTTGTATATATAGATTTGACAATAAGGCCATACCTCAACTACACAAAGTGCTTCGACTAATAATCCATCTTCAAATTAAGGCCCTTGTGGGGAACAATCCAAGTGACATGGATGTATTAGGTGTAGATATCCTCTCCATTCACTTGGTTCAAACCATGCTTAACCAGTGAAACGTGGCCTAGAGCACCTAATGTCTCCTTAAAAGGAAGAATTCAATTTGGAGAAATGGCCACCAATTGAAGCAACTGAGAAACCTCTAAAAACCAATGACGCCTTCTCCCAAGGAGCTTGCAGAAGTAATATCCTCTTAAGAGCAAAGAGCTAAGTAGTGGTATCAATCCCTACCAAAAGAAATCTCCCAGATTACAAACTCTATAAAGAAAGGACACAAATCTAAAAATGGGCTCAATGCAGAAAGGCTGACCCCGAAACTCCACTTCAATGATGAACTAAGGAATTGTCCATATGCAACAATGATGTGATGTAATAGAAGGGTACAAACTCTCTCTATCTTACAATAGTCAACCCAAAGTAAATTGGTTCCTCGGACCTTGCATCCATAAAGGATAATGGATCTAATGATCATGTCCAAGAGGCAAATCTTGGATGAGATATCTTGGAAGTGAAGTTAAAATCACTCTCTCAAGTAGGGCAAGGGAACTATATCCCTTGCTGAGTCAATCCTAAGGAGCATACCTCAAACTGAACCAAGGCTCTAAAAATTGAACCCCTAAGTATGTGTAGGTCATAGTGATCACAATATCTTATGCTAAGAAGTGGAAGTGGTGGTCAAACAAAGAACATTTAAACATGTTTTAGTATCATAACTTTAATCTCACTAAGATTAGTCATAAATTGTTAGAGATCACAACATCTAGAAAGAGCATCAATCTCTCTGCAACCCCTCAAGTGAAAGATGCCAATAGGATCACATCATCGGTAAATAAAACCAGGCCGATCAAGAAGTATTGCAATAGACAACCATCATTATCTTGTATATGCTCCCTAAGGAAGGACCCCAACACATCAATATAAACCCCAAAGAAAGTCAACAAGAGAGGGAATCATACAACAATTCCACAGATGAGATCTATGATTCTCCACATATAGTTGAACGATGATGCTTCCCACATTTTGTTCAACTCGCTCACATTTGATGATTACGGCGATTGACATATATGATGTATGTTATTTCCTTTATTCATACAATATATGTTATTTCCTTTAATGTTGTTGATTTTTATAGTGCAAATTATACTACCACTTATTTCTGGAACTTGATAATTACTTCCAATGATGTAGATGATTATTTTCCAATTTCAATGTATCATTAATAGATTACACATTCAAAAATTCAACCATAGAGACAATAGAGCAACAGAGATCAAAATGCACAAAGAGACAACAAGATTTTACCCTTGAAAAACCCACTAGGGGGAAAAACCCAGCCAACCTTTTCCTTAGAGAATCAATGCAACAAAAGATACATCAAATTCAAACTAACCAGCATGATGACAACCACAAGATGCCAAGTCAAACTTCATCAAATCACTACAAGGAGTCTCTCCACAAACTAGCTCTAGGTCTGAACTAGGGCCGAATTTCGGCCCACCCTTTATCTCAGAATTTTAGACTTGTGACCAGACTTTACCATAGAAATTTTAAGACCTTCAATCACATGTGCGAGGAGACTTCTTCTTGAACTCGGCTTCTTGTTCTTCTTCAAGTAAGCCTTCTTCCTCATCCTCCTTCACTATACCATATGAAAAGTACACTTGATTGATGAGAGATGTGAATTGCCTTTCAGTGTAGATCAAATGGTCTCTATATATACACGTTGGAAGGGGTCAAATAGGTGTCTCTTGGGCAAGGTCGATTTCATCACTGGGAAGCCGACTTGGGCATCTTGTGGTGTCTAGAATGCAGCTTTAAACTTTCATTTTCCCGCTCTTGATAAGGCCATGAAGAACATGGCTTATAAAATTTTCTTTTGAATATAAAATCAATAAATATTTTTTTTTTCTTGCAAGGATGAAGAACATCCTTCAAATAATTTTTCTTTTACAAATATAATTTATATTTCATCATTACAAGTACAAATAAAACATTATGAAGACAAAGGGGAAAAGATGAAGGAGAAGGAACAAATCTAAGAAAAAAGAGATGGGATCCAACAACTGCTAATTTTCCACCCGCCATCCCTATTCAACGTATGAGAGTTTTTCTCGATTTCAATAGCCTCCCTAAACTTGCAGTGATGAAAATGATCAATCTTCGCAATATACCCTGCTTCTACAGTACTAAGTGCGACAGATGTCTGCTTCTTGCTTATCCAAGATATCATAGCAGAGCCCAAACTAAAACATACACCAAATGTACTCTTCCTATCTTTCACACTCCCTACCTAGTTAGAATTTGTATATCCCTGCAGTTGTATCTCACCACTTGAGGTATATCTCAAACAATAGTCAATAGTACCACGTAAATACCTCAATATATTCTTTGTTGCAATCCAATGCTCATGTCTCAATTCCATCTAGAACTAGCTCAAGGTGTTCACTGCAAAGCAAATGTCTGGCCAGATATTAACCAAATACATCAACGATCTAATCAACTATTGTTACGTGGATGGATCTACCAAGACAGATTCAAAATCCCTCATCTTTCTTAGATTTGTCACCATAGGAGTTGTCATAGACTTGCATTCCATCATTCCAAACTTTTGAAGGATCTTGACAACATACTTTCCTTACCTGATAAGGATTTCACCGGATTTTTACCCGACTTCCAAACCCAAATAGTAATGCATCAAACCAAGATCCTTCATGTCAAACTTAGAGGCCAACTCCCTCTCACTTTGAATAATAAGATGTTTCACACCTGTCAAGAACAAACCATCAACATATAATAGTAGTATCACAAGCTTACCCTTCACAACCTTGATATATAGGTTTGGATCGGTAGTACTCATACAGAAACCAAGTCTCAACTTAGAGAAAAGTTTATATCTGGAAGATGATGCATCTCAACTATTTAAACATGTGGATAAATTGGTTTTTTCATCTTTGTCCTGAGGATGAACCACGATAGTTGGTTCAAAACGTCAAGCAAAAAAATCATTATGTGATTAATCCGGAAAACAATCTCGAAATCAAGATGAATCACAAAAGCCTAAAATCAAAAAACCAAGTCTCATCAAATATCCATCAATTCTAGAATACCAAGCTCTTGGTGCTTGCTTAAGTCCATACAAGGACTTCTTCAATCTGCACACGTGAGATTCTCTACCATGAACCTCAAAACCTTGAGGTTTCTCTATGTACACATCTTTCTCAATCACATGGTTGACACCTAATCTTTGGGATTAGGTAAATCCATGTAAATATTGTAAATAAGAAAAAAGAGAATTGTAAGACGAAGAGACATTGGGAGATGAAACCCAATAGTCTCCCTCTCCATGTATGTATTCATGTTACATCTTAATGTAAAACACACTTGAGATTCATGGAGTTACTTCCTGGCCTGACATGGTATCAGAGCCAACCCCCATTTTTAGTATTTTTTGCCCTATAACTCCTATGAATTACCATTATTCTTTGCCAGAGTTCTCCGTCAAATCTCTGTCATTATCCTCTGTCCCAACTGAGTGAACGTTGCATGTAAGTTCAAGCCGATATATTTGGGCATTGAAATTACTATGCGTGACAATTTTTTTTAAAAGCGTGTATGGTAACTAAGCTCAAATCTTGAAGAGTCGTATTCCTTTGCTGAAAAACGAGTTATCGCTTTTTCACCTGTGTTGTTGATTAATTAAACTTTGCTTGCCTTGCGTTGAATGGGTTGGTGTCGAGATTATGGTAGGAGGAAAGAGGACCACAGTGGAAGTCGAGCTACTGCGCAGTAGAAGTTGAGTGGCAGAGTTTTTGCGCACGAATCGTGTTGCTTGGTCGTGTTCACTGGTGAGTGCTTGTTGCATCTAAACTGTACATGTGAAGTTTATATCCAACGTTGAATGTTGCAATGAATACTACACCGAATGGTGTTTTTAAAGACCGAATGGTGTTTTTAAGACCGAATGGTGTCGTTTGTTAATGAATTTTTAAAAGGTCGTAGATGGAAAAAGAAATTTGTGTTCATTTCCTTTAAAAAAAGCCATGTGTTTGGTGTTTTTAAAATGGTATATGAAGTGCGTTGGGTGTTTTTAAAAAAGGTTTGGTATTAATGTATGAACTTAAGCTTTTATGAAGTTCATGACATATATATATTTTATGGAGCGATAAGAGTATATGAGGTGGCACATTAATTTATTAGGGAGATGTGACATGTTATATATGCCACATTAAAGCATTATTGTGAATTTTTCTTTCCATCTATATAATTAAATAGAAAACATCAAGAAAGGTTGTGATTTTGAATCGAAAGAAGATAGTCTTTTTGAGAATGCATTCACTCATCTCCATAGTGGGAGTAGTTCTCACTGGCAAAGAGAACTACCATGAGTGGTCCAGGAAGATAAAACACACTTTCATTTTCAATGAGTTGTGGAAAGCGTTTGGTGAAGGAGAAGGCGACAATGCACCTAAAAAGCCCACTTTAGATAAGGAGCTTGCCATTTGGGAAAACAAGAATAGCAAGGCCTATGACTTGATTGCAGCGTCAGTAAATGAAGAGGTCAGTTGCCATATTTCTCCATTTTCAAATGCTTTTGAAGCCCTAAAGAAGTTGAAAGAATTGTACGACTCACACTCTGAACTTGAAATTGTTCAATCGATGATCAAGTTGTTCAATCTTGAGTTGAAAAATGATGACCCTCTTGCCTTAGCATCAGAAGTAAGATCCATCATGCATGACATAAAATCCATTGGTGTTGAAATAGATATTCCTCAAGACATTTCTTCTAGTAAATCACATTTTAGATTAATGGGTCAACATGTTTCGAACCACTAAGTACGGTTCATCATTAGGACTATGATGAATGACTAATCATACAGTTGATATATACGATAGAGATGTACAACGATCCAAAAATGAACGTTAGAGAAAAATGATTAAAATGAATGTTAGAGAATTTAGATTAGGTTATTGAGTTTAATAAAATATTGTTAAAAATATTATTTAGTGAGAAATTGTTAAAATTGTCAAAAAGGGAAAGAACTACTTTTAATAAAATATTATTATTTTCTATATTTATTATTAAAAGAAGTAAAACCCAATAGGATGATGATTGAAAAAAGTCAACAGTTATTATAATTACTGTAAAATCAATAAAACATAACATTATCTTAATTAAATAATTTAACTTAAGTAAAGAGAAGTGAATGCAAATACAAATAAGAGAATAAAAAAGAGAGAAAATAAACAAATAATTAAAAAATAAAAATAAAAAGAGAAAGGAGGGGGAGAGATAACAAAACAAAGGGGAAAAGATGAAGGAGAAGGAACAAATCTAAGAAAAAAGAGATGGGATCCAACAACTGCTAATTTTCCACCCGCCATCCCTATTCAACGTATGAGAGTTTTTCTCGATTTCAATAGCCTCCCTAAACTTGCAGTGATGAAAATGATCAATCTTCGCAATGACTTGAGCCTCTTCCAAACAAATATGGTGATTTGTCTTCCCACATTATCTTGATTCATTGCAAGCAAAATATATATATGATGACATTTATTGATGACTACACCAGAATGTGCTAGGTTTATTTATTGAAGAACACATCTAAAGCTTTTGAAACATTTAAGAACTTTCATGCATGGATTGAAAATGATGCACAATCTCATATTGGCTCTATTCGCACTGATAATGGAAAAGAATACACTTCAAATGAATTTGAAAACTATCTTCGCTAGCATGGGATCAAACATCAAACAAGTGTGCCTTATAATACCCAACAGAACAGAGTGGTTGACAGAATGAACAGGATAATCTTAAATAAGCTATGTCCCATGATGTTTTTCAAGAATGTTAAAGTGATGTTTTGGGTTGATGCAGTGTTGTGTATATAAAGATTAGGTGTCCATCTAATGCTATAAAAAACAAGACTCCCTATGAAATGTGGTATGACCACATTCCTTCGGTGAGGCATCTCAGGGTTTTTAGTTCCACCTGTTATGTCTTGATACTCAAGGAACAAAGAAACAAACTCAATTCAAGGAGTCGCAAGTGTATCTTCTTGGGGTACTCAAATACCTCCAAAGCATACAGTCTCCATGATGAAGTAAATAAGAAGTTTATAATATCTAGAGATGTGATCTTTCTTGAATCTTCCAAGACTGACAATGTTGTTAAGCGACAGCTTGATCGCTTTGATAGATTCGGACATGCAAAGTCTTTTTAAGAATTTGATAATGAGATTTCACATCTTCAAAGGGGGATTCCTATACTGGATCAATATGTGGAATCTTTTTCTGAAGCACTCTCTCCCACACATGAAGCTCCAGCCACTTATCCTAATGACACCTTGAGTGATGTGATTGACAGAATTGGGAGACTAGATCTTGATTCAACCCCAACTTAGTCAATTGAGTAGTCTGGGCCATCTCAGAAAGGTCCACCAAAATGGCTCACAAAGACACTTGAAAGTTTTCATCCTAATAAGGTTGGAAAGACATGAACAAGAAGCTCAACCAGACGGAATGGAGTTGATGTAGACGAGTCTGATTCACCTATTGATATGGATGTTTCTTATGATTGTGAACTGAATTTGTCTACAGATTTTGAACCAACTTCCTTCAAAGTCGCTTCTCATGATGAATGGAAAGAAGCGATGCATAAAGAATATGATGATTTGATAAAGAATGGCACTTGGAAGCTAGTTGATCCTCCATTGGGAACCAAATCAATAGGCTGCAAGTGGGTCTTCAAGAACAAGGTATCAACTAGATGGCTCACTTGACAAGCATAAAGCTAGGCTTGTGGCAAAAGGTTTTGCACAGAAGGAAGGGGTCAACTATAAGGAGACTTTTGCCCCCACAGCAAAATGGACTACCATCCAGACACTCTTTTCCTTGGCAACACAGAACGGTTGGAAAGTTCATCAAATGGATGTAAAAACTGCTTTCTTGAATGGAGATCTGAAAGAAGGATTTGTTGTGAAGGGTCAGGAACACAAAGTATGCAAGCTTGTAAAATCCTTGTATGGCCTCAAGCAAGCACCGCGAGCCTGGTACGAGAAATTGACTGAGCATCTTCTGAAACTCAATTTCAAACATTATGATCTTGATGATGCAACTTTGTTTGTCAAGAAAGTTGACAAAACAATTGTATATCTTGTGGTGTATGTAGATGATCTTTTGATGACAGGGAATAATGAGAGCTACATTGCATCCATAAAGAAAGAACTGAGGAAAGGTTTTAATGACATATTTAGGCTATGTTCACTATTATCTTGGTATTGAAGTAACTCAACATCTGAAGTTTATATTCCTCTCAGAAGTACATTGGAGATTTGTTGAACAGGTTTGGCATGGTTGAGTGCAATCCTTTGACTACTCCAATGGAACAAAACTTAAAGCTCACATCCACTGAAGGAAAAGAATTTGAGGATGCAACGAAGTATAGATAGCTCGTAGGAACTCTCAACTACCTGACTACTACCAGACCAGACATCTCATTTGTTGTTGGAATCCTCTCCAGGTTTATGCAAAAGCCTTGAGAGGGTCACTGGTCAGAGTTATAAAGTACTTGAAGGGAACTCAAGACTTTGGACTCAAGTATACACAGGTGGACGACTTTAGCTTGAATGGATACTCTGATTTAGACTTTGATGGAGATAAAGAAACTGGAGTATCTACTTCAGGTTATGTTATGAGTCTTGGGTGAGGAGCCATCTCCTGGAGGTCACACAAACAGTCAGTTCCAACAAATTCCGCAACTAAGGCAGACTATGTGGCAGCAGCAAAAGCAACGAAGGAAATTGTGTGGCTCAGGAAAATTCTGGAAGATTTGCAAGAGAAACAAGTACATTCAACTCCTCTTTTGATTGACAACACTTATGCAATAAAGTTGGCCAAGAACCCAGAGTTCCATGATCGAAGCACATCAATACAAAATACCATCTGATTCGACATCACGATGAGGCTAAGACAATCCACCTACGTTATTGTTCCACAAATGAGCATATCGCAGACATCTTCACCAAAGCGCTTGGAAGAGAAAAGTTTGAAAGATTCAGAATGATGCTTGGACTCACCAACATCCCTTCAAATTAAGGGGGGGAATGTTGACACCTAATCTTTGGGATTAGGTGATTAGGTGAATCCATGTAAATATTGTAAATAGGAAAAATAAAGAGAATTGGAAGATGAAGAGACAATGGGATATGAAACCCAATAATCTCTCTCTCCGTGTATATATTCATGTTACATCTTAATGCAAAACATAATTGAGATTCGTGGAGTTACCTCCTGGCCTGACACATACAGTTGGGGAAGGTGGTCTTTACATCCATTTGATGTAACTTCCTTCCCATAAACAAAGCAAGAGAAACTAGAGATCTAATCATGGTGCCTGGCATCCAGTGCAAAGGTTTCATCGTAATCTTCTCCCTCTTTTTGGGAGAACCCTTCGCCACGAATATCGCCATGTATTTGTCAATGCTCCCATCTGTTGCATAGTTTATCTTATATATCCACTTTGAGGTTACCACGGACTTTCCTTCGGGTCTTGGAACAATTTCCAAGACATCGTTGTTCATAATAGATTGGTATTCTTCCATCATCGCATCCTTCCAAACTTGTTGGGTGGATGCTTCCTCGAAGTCGGAAGGTTCAAAGTCAATCAACTTAGTCTAACCAGAATACCTCTTAGGTCTCTTAGATTCCTTAAAGGTGCCTCGTGGAGCCACATATCCTACATCCTGCAAAGTAGATTTGAGCCACGCTGGTATTTTTCCAATTTCTGGAACAACCACAGGATCCAATGGTTCACAAGGTCCTTCTGGCATTTCTTCATGATCTTCAGGATGCCTTGAGGATGTGGGAGGACCTATAACTTCTTCTTTGGGAGCCACATGCTCCTCTTCATCATTGGTATCCATGTGATCTTCTCTAGATTTCCAATAAGCAACATCTTCATCAAAAGTCGCATCCCTGCTTACTTAAACATGTCGCTGCACTGGAACATAGATCCTATAGGCTTTTGATGACTCACTGTACCCAACAAATATCCCCTTATTCCCGAATGGCTCTAACTTATTTCTCTTATCCTTGGGTACATGTATGAACACTGGACAACCAAAGATTCTTAAATGTTCAACTTGTGGCTTTCGACCAGTGAACGCTTCTTCAGGAGTCTTATCTTCTAGAATTCGATGAGGACTTCTATTTAGAATGTACACTAATGTCCCGGCTGCTTCTACCCATAAGAACATTGACACATCTTGATCATGTATCATTGTCTTCACAGATTCTTCAATAGATTTGTTCTTTCTTTTAGCCACTCCATTCTGTTGAGGATTATAGGGAACTATCAACTCCCTCTTAATCCCAACTTCCTTACAGAAGGAAATGAGTTCCTTGGAGGTGTATTCTCCTCCATTATCTGATCTTAAAGTCTTGATCTTCTTCCTGGTCATGTTCTCCACTTCACCTTTGAATTCCTGGAATTTTTTTAAGACTTCATCTTTTGACATCATAAGATAGATCCACGTCTTGTAAGAGAATTCATCAATAAAGGATAAATAGTAGAGAGCACCTCCAAGAGTTCTCAACAGCATGGGACCACACACATCAAAGGACTAGATCCAAAATATCTTTGGACCTGTGTTCACTGCTTGGAAAGGGTTTCTTGGAGTTCTTTCCAAGAGCGCATCCTTTACACATAACTTCACGATCTATTTGAAAATTAGGTAAACCTTAAAACAATCTGCTTCAAAGCTAGCAAGGCTCTATAATGAAGGTGAGCATATCTTCTATGCCATAGCTCACATGGATTGATATCATTATGTGTTAAAGCTTTGGAAGGTTGCCCCAGGAGTTTATACAACCTTCCTTCACGAATCTCAATAACCCTAACAAAATTTATACTAGAGCCCTTGGCCCACACAAGGACTTTCCCATCAATGAAGGCTACTTTATGTCCTCTATCTTCTAAACATGAAATTGAAACCAAATACTTTTTCAAACCTGGAACATAGAGTATGTTGCTCAAGTGAACAATTTCACCTATGTCCAAATCAAAGGATGTGGTCCCAATTCCTTTGACTGTATAGTTGTTATTGTCTCTAGGTTCCACCTTTTGAGTCAATCTTTTTTCCATCAAACTTGTAAGATGATCACAATCCCCTGTCATATGTATTGAAGCTCCACTGTCGATTAGCCATATGTTGTTGTCTACAAGAGATCCTGCAACTACGGAATAGTAGAATTGGTCTTTATCTTCTTCAATTTTGGGTCTCTCTTGGAATGTTCATTAAATTATGCCGTGGTAGCATGTTGCTTCCCTCTTTTCTTCCTATCATGAATCTTTCAGGACATCGGGCTTTGAAGTGACCAAATTTATTGTAATGGAAACATTGAATCTGTGACATATCTTTCTTCCTTTGAGGATTAGGTCTTCTATCAAAATCCCTCTTTTTCTTCTGAAAACCAAACTTCTTTCCTCCTCCAACTTTCTTGGAACGCATTGCATATGCCTAGGAATTTCTTCCTCTAGACAAAATACTTGATTCATCCTGCCAACAAGCTACCCATAATTCTTCTAAACTTGGAGCTTTCTTTCAGTTGCTTATACCTGATTTAAACAAATCCCATCACTGTGTGCTAAGACACAATTCCATCAATAGCTTATAGTTGATCTCTCGATTGAGAGATCCTCACTAAGTATGAAGCCACTATATTGTTCTGTGTCATTTTGATATCACGAAGTTCATTTCTCAAACTCATGATTTGGCCAATATTATTGATGGTATACAAAACGGTTAGAGCATCATACATCTTCTTTGAAGTATCAAGCTTTGAGAGGCATGGAATTAGATGATCCTTGATGCAGTCCACAATGATGCTCATGGCAATGATGTCATATTTCTTGTACTTCTTCTTTCCAACATCATTTGTAGGTTCAGTCACTTTGCCTTGAAAATTTCAAAAACATCTTCCCTTGGGAGAATTAGGTCGATTCTTGTATTCCAAGCTCTAAAGTTAGTAGCCCCTTCTCACTTGTTCTCTGATTTCATAAAAGTCATGGATACAACTTGATTGTAGATCTAAGGTTTCTTTAAAGTGATCTCAAGGTAAGTCTTCTTCAAAAATTATCTCTATGCTCTTTCCTTCACCAAAGCTCTGATGTCGTGTTGATTTTTCTAGTGCAAATTACACTAGCACTTATTTTCGAAACTTGATAATTACTTGCAATGATGTAGATAATTATTTTGCACTTTCAATGTATCATTAAGCAATTACACAATCAAAAATTCAACCATAGAGACAACAAAGCAATAGAGATCACACTACACAAAGAGAGAGCAAGATTTTACCCTAGGAAAACCCACTAGGGGGAAAACCTAGCCAACCTTTTCCTTAGAGAATCAATGCAACAAGAGATGCATCAAAGTCAAACTAACCAGCAAGATGACAACTACAATATGCCTCAAGATGCCAAGTCAAACTTCACCAAATCACTTCAAGGAGCCTCTCCATAAACTCGCTCTAGGTTTGCACTAGGGCCGAATTTCAGCCTTTCCTTTATTTCTCAGAATCTTGGACCTGTGACTAGACTTTACCACAAAAACTTTAGACCTTCAATCACACGTGCGACAGACGGAATTAGAAGATCACACATGCAAGGAGACTTCTTCTTGAACTTGGCTTCATCTTCTTCTTCAACTCAACCTTCTTCTTCTTCATCCTCCTTCGCTATCCCAGATTAGAAATAAACTTGATTAATGAGACATGCGAATTTCCTTTGAGTGGAGAGCAAATGGTATCTATATATACACGCTGGAAGGGGTTGAATAGGTTTCTTTTGGGGAGGGCCAAATTCATCACTGGGAGGTTGACTTGGGCATCTTGTGGTGTCTAGAATGCAAATTTTCATTTTCATTTTCTCGCTCTTGATAAGGTCATGAACAACATGCCTTATAAAAAAGAAATGAATATTAAAATCAATAAATATTTTCTTTTTCTTGGAAGCATGAAGAACATGCTTCAAATAACTTTTCTTTTACAAGTATAATTTATATTTCTTCATTACAAGTACAAATGAAACATTATGAAAATCGACCATTGCTACAAAAATTCAACAAATGCCTTATGTACTTGTCATGAAAGTGAGGATCATTGGTTGAGTCAAATAATGAATCATAAAATTTGTGCCTTTTGCCCTCTTTCACCTTGGCAATCATCATTGTCTCCTAAATAAGTGTTGTCACTCTTGGGTTGATGAGTTGTACTACTAGGGAGCTTTCCAAGTTGTAATGTATCCATATCCCAATCCATACCTAACATTCTCCACCTTTCCAAATTTCCATGGTACCATTTATGGTTAGTTGTCATATGTCACAAAAAGGCTCATGCTTCATAGTCCCAAGAGTAGCATAAGCTTGAGGTTGATGCAGTGAAATAGAAAAAAGGATAGAGGAAGATGTGAAGGTCAAAATGCAAAACAAAATAAAGAGATATAGAGGAAAAGTCAAAAGTCAAAGCAAAGCTTAAGCAATGCCCCCTCACTATGAGACAATTATTGCAAAACCTTATAATGAAAACATACAGAAAAAGGACTAAATGATATTATCTCAAGTCCCATGGAATGAAACGCGTATAAAAAAGGGGGAATCAATGAAATGAAATAAAATAAAAACAAAGGAACAAAGAAAAGGAAAGTAAAGTGGTAGTAACAAATAGTGCCAAAAAAAAGGGTATCTCAATGCATAAACGCTTCCTCAACAAATCAATTCATGTGGATAAATATTTTAAATAACCTCACATGACTATCCAATACAATTCATGAAATTACCTCCCCAAAAGCATACCATTTATCACTACATCTACACCTTGATGAAATTTCATGGGGACTACTTCGCTTCTTGGGTATTGAAACATGTAATAGAGGTTAATGATGACCCCACCATACCTAAACTTGTGTACATTCCTCTGGATTCATGACTACATTTGGTTCCACTTGAAATGCACTGTATACGATGTACTTTGCATGGATATGACTTGGACTCAGAATTCATCCCTTAGAGGATGTTGAGGAAGCTACCATTGTGATTGATGAGATCATTCCACTTCTTGAAGAACGTTTGGGCTTCTTTGAGGACGTTGCAGCATTGTAGAGATGACCTAGATCTTTTTGGTGGCCACATGGCACCTTTTGGAGATGATCTTTCACTTTGAAGATGAAATGTTGCACCCTTTGGAGGGAACGTTTCACTTTGGAGCCCATACACATGCCTTTTGACAATTTGGGTGAGTCATCGACTCTTAGGAGTCCACGCGTGCCACAGGTCTGATTTTGAGCACACATTTATGAGGGACATTTTGGCATTCGAGCATTTTTACTTCATTTTGGGGACAACTTTAGGGGTCTTTTGACCCATCCACTCCCGTATCATAGATATTTTATGTATTTTGACCTTATTTCTAGACTTTGTGAAGAGATAAAGAAAAACTTTATATTGTCTCAAGGTTATGCTAGAAAAATATTATTATTATAATGAGTAGGGTACTAGATCTCACATATAAATAAGTGAAACACTTCCCAAGAACATGTGGAGAACACTACTCGTCTACTATGACTTCCATATTTCTGCTATGGATGGATGGAAAATATTATTATTTTAATGAGTAAGGTACTAGATCTCTTATATAAATAAATAAGACAAACACTTCCCATTTGGATTCAATGCAAGAACATGTGGAGAACACTGGTCTCCTATGACTTCCATATTTCTACTACGGATGGATGGAAAATATTATTATTATGATGAATAGGGTACTAGATCTCTCATATAAATAAGTGAAACAATTCTCATTTGGAGTCAACATAAGAACATGTGGAGAACACAACTTGTCTACTATGACGTCCACACTTCTGCAATGGATGGATAACTAAAATAACTTCTTAAGGATAATGTCTTATGGATGCTTTGCAAATTCCATGGATGTTCTCAGCAAGGGTTTTGTGGATGAGTTGATTTCTTGAGTAAGTGGACTCACTAAATCTTTATGGATGTTGTTTACGAGTGGCTGTGAGTGTAGTTGTACTTCCGTGGTGGTGATGGTGCACTCTCTTTATATTTTTATTAAACAAATCCCTCGCCAAAGCTCTTGGAAGATTACTAGTGCAGCATCTTCCCTTGAACTATCTTGAAGCTTGTAAGGCACTAGGTGGATTTGTTAGCATTTGTAATGTACAACTCCTAACTATCACTCTAGTCCTACTTACACCCTACCAAGGAAGTTCATAGTTGACCACATATGCTCCAAAATAAATTAACAGGCACTAGATTTTTCTCATCTGTTCAATCAAAAATTCAAAATTCAAAATTTTATCTTTGTTTTAGGGTAACTCTAGGATTTGTTTAGCTTACATTTAATTTTCTGCCATCAAAAACTCTAGACATCTAGGACATTCTTGCATATTTTGACCTAAAATCCTAGGGTTTTCTTGCATGTATTTTGGACCTAAAATCACTTTATTTGGAAAATCAACCTAGCTGGTTTATATTACAGCAATTTTAGGGCTGCATGTCTTGGTTTGGCTTTTATATGCTCATGAATTTTCAGAATTAGTAAGTTGCTTAATCCCTAGTTGTACTCCTTGTTTTAGCCTTAATTTCAACTTATTTATATGTCTTGGTTTGGCTGTTATATGCTCATGAAGTTTCAGAATTAGTAAGTTGCTTAATCCCTAGTTGTACTCCTTGTTTTAGCCTTAATTTCAACTTATTTATAATGCCTTGAAAGGGGTAAAGTGTAGTGTTGTTGTGAGTCGTGACTTGTTTACTGCTGTAATTTTTATCTTCTATACAAGATATAACAGCTACTAGTAATTTTAAGATTTGCATTGTTTGGAGATAATTTTGTATTAGATAATAACTTGATAAACCCCCTAAATCAAGCCTAAAACAAATAAAATCCAATCTGGAATTTACTTTGAGTAACCATGTAATCCATAACTTGCGTACTATATCTAATTGGTGGTAAATTGGTTAGCTACATGGGAGACCTTAGACTTGATTGTGTCATGCCTCAGGAACCCTAGCCGCTACCAGGGATGCCTCCCTTGTGTTGGACTTGTCCTTCACTAAAATGACAGAAGTTGTAGTCTAGGGGACTGTGGCAACACTTCTAATGTGGCACTAATCTTTGTCTATGAAGTTTGAGAAGTTGTGGGCAGTACGAACAGGACCAGCTCTGACTCATAAAATCTCATTATAACAAACAAAATGATCTTTAGCATACTATGTCAAATAAACTTTGGTATAAAGCCTCTCCCAGAACATAGTTGAACACCCCTTCTGAATGTCCTCAAAGCAATAGAAGTCTTTCAAAGAGTGGTAACAAGCATTCTTGATAATAGCACATACAGTGAAGATGGGCCAATGGTCCAATACTTCAGGCAGAATCTTGCTTATCTCTCTAGCCCATATGAAATATTGTAGTAGCTCTGGGCAAAGGTGTCTCCAATCATAATGGCCTTGCAATTGTTAGGATCTAACTCTAAAGTAACTGACAACTTGAAAATGGGTTGATGATGTCATGGAACCATCACAAATGAAAACTTTGAACAAACAACATGATTAAACAAATTAGAAATGTCAAAGTCAAGAAAGTGAATAGCATGTTTGGCAAGCATTGCCTTAAGGCTTTCCTTGTCAACAACCCTGCTAGTGCTCATGATCCCGAAGGCTCTCCTAATATCCACATGAAAGAATATATGATAAGATTGGGTGACATTGGTGATGTGGATGACAACACCTATGAAAGTCATGGCGAGATATAGTATGTGAGACCATGGAATGACAATATATGTCATATCTGAATGGAGGTTTTTGTGGGTAGAGCTATTCAGAGATCTGTCTTACAAATCATCAGGATGATTAGATAATGTCATGTCGTAGAGCAATGTACACAGGGAAAAGGGTGAGCATAAATGATGCAGGGCTTCAAGAAGCTCATGTCTCTTTGTGGCAAGGAATTCAAGCTTATTACAACAAAGGAGACACTAGTAATCTCTCTGAAGGTGAGCAACAAAGGAGGGATCATGAGAAAGAGCAAACGGAGATGTCTATGAAGGAGCTTGCACTCTTTGTCAACCAGCAGTTCATGGCACAGAGACTGGAGGAAGGAGCATATGAGGTGCTAGATTAGAACATAAATGAAGTTTTAAATTATGAAATCAATGGTTAGGTGAAGGCAGCAAAAACAAGAGATAAAACATATAATTTGGAATAGATGATCCTACTTAGTTCAATAAAAACAAAACAAACGGTGAACACTCCACATGGGGTTACATTAAATAATTGTACAAAAATATCCTACATGTCAAGACACCATAATTTAGCATGATGATAGAAACCAAATGGGCACAAAATAGTCAACAATTAGTGATTTAACAAATGAACAGCTCCTTAAACTTGCCTATTTGAAGAGATGGTTCTCATGGTTGGAACCCTACGGGAAGAAAGCACCAAATTCCCTGTGCTCTTCAACTGCAGGCAGTTGCAACACAGCACGACAGGAGGGAACAGACCAAGACCAAGAGGAGCCATAGGGTCCCTGGTGGGAAGTGAAATGGTAGAGCTTTGTGGACGCAAGGCAAAGCAATTGATAATTGCATGGAGACTGTTTGTCATAGGATGACATCTGTCCATATAGTTGTCTGTGGGTTTCATGTACTTCATTGTACAGGGCTTCTTTAAAGATAGTATGCACATAATAAGAAGGTCTTATGGATAGCACAATGTATAAGTGGGACCAGGGTCTTTTCCAGCCAGGCTTCTGTAATCCCCAAGGCTCTTGTTGTTGAGGCAATCATGGGTGGCATAACATGTGCCAAATGTGGTGACATATAAAGTTCTTGAGTTTATTGGTTCATGCAGTCTGAAAGGAGCCAATTTTATTTTGTTTCGTTCAACTCTCCATGACTTGGAAGTTAGTAGTTCTCCAAATGTTCTGATATGAAAGTTCTATTTCTGTGTTTCTAAATATTCAGAGATAACTGATGCAAGGAAAACTAATCACATGTAGACCTCATGCATTCCTCGTGCGTTTTTCCTCAAGTACCAACCTGATTGAGGGCTTGCCTACAGTAATGTTAAAAATTGGGTACCAGAGGACAAGTGGTTCCCTATGGCTTTGATCTTTGGCCCAGGGAAAAGTGTCCAGATTTATTTTTTACTTTTCTCCTAAAGTTATTTTATAATACAAAACTCAATTTAATTTAAAAGTGACTTTATAAGTGGTAAAGTTACATTCTAATTTAAAAGTGACTTTATAAGTGATAAAGTTACATTCTAATTTAAAGGTGACTTTATTAAAGTCAATGAAGAATTAGAAACAGAAAAAGTGACTATGGAAATAAAAGGCTAAGTGGGTCTTTAATTAAGTGGGTGAGTTAAAAAATAGAAAGTGAGAATTAAATGCACATTTATTCCCATCTCTAGATCTAAATGAATCTCAGCCATTAGATCTTAGAGTAACCCAAAAAGTCATTTAGAGAATAAAAGGAGAAGAGAAGAGGAAAAGATCAATTCATTCTTTCATGAGCATTTGAAAGGAGGAGAGGGCAAGGGGAAAATTTCTTAGCAGTAAGTGAAGGAGAGCAGCAAGAAAACATTTCAGCAAATCTGGGTAGCAGCATTTATTGGCACGCATCCCAAGGAAAAACCGTACAACAGGAGAAAGGCACAAAAATCAAGGAAGAGGGGCAGCAAGTTCTGGGCACGTTTTTCGAGGCTGGTCGTGTAACATTTAATGCTGTTTTATTGCTGTAAAAATTTATGTTTTGGCTATTGCTGATTGGCACGATTTTCGAAGTGGAGTTCAAGCACGAAAATCGAGCTAAGGTGTAATTTGTAGTCGCTGGAATTTTTACTGTGTATTTCAGTGTCTCTGTAAAAACATTTTCCGGAATAAAGAAGAGCTCTCAAACTGGTTTCCCCAAGAGTTGTAGGGGGGTTTTCGAGGGTCATATTGACCAAAAATCACTGTGTTATTTTATGTGTGTGGCTGTCATAATTTTGTTGTGTTTTATTTCTGCAATTTCAGCAATTGTGAAATCTCTAAATTTGTGTTTTCAGAAAATTATTGTCATTTCCAGATTTTAGAACTTTTATCATGCTTGGATTTAAAACTAAATGCATGGAGTGATAAGGAAAGCTGATAACCAGAGTGGGGGTTGAAATATCTTCAAGTAACTGCTAATGGTGATCTAGCACACCCTAGCTAGAAAAGTCAGAATTGTATCAGATCAGTCAATCTTGACAAGTTTGATTTTTTGGCTGGCTCGGCATGTGATGCAGGTCACTTGCGCCTTCCTGTTATTGCACACCATCTTTATTGTAAAATAGCTCGAATTTTTCGGATTCATAATTAATAGAAAGAAAAAAAATTAAATAAAGAAAAATATCAAATGATAAACCAATACAAAGGTACTAAGTTTTATAAACAAAGGTTTTCCAGATATTTCAAGAAAAGGCGCCACTTTTGCCATTCATGCCTGAAATGTTCAAAGAATATAGATGAATTTTTTGCAACCTTAACCAGCTCTGACCCCACCCATCAATCACCATAAACCAAGGGTTTCCATTGGATACACTTTGATTTCAGGTCAGACATGACATACTTCCATTTATGTCGAGTTAGTGAGCCTGCAACCAAAAGGCTTTTGCACTATATCAACTGGGGAAAATATCTTACACTTAAAATGTCAGGATGTAAGTTCAGATGAATTGTACACCATAGATGAAAACCTAAAAACATCTTACAACATTTACATAACGTTTGGAGTTATCCAAAATAGCACAATATATACTGAATCCATCAAATATAGATAGCAAGCAAAGGTTCCAAATTACAAAATGGTACTGAGTTGCACAATAACTCTTAGGAAATAGGATAAATCTCCCAATAACCCCAAAAGGTAACAAGTTACAATATTAAATAATCATATAAATCTTGTGTGAATGAGAATAATATTGTAAAATGTCCCATTTATTCTAATTTCTCGGTCATTCCTAATTTAGGCCAAATTCCTAGCCAAAATACTATATTACTTACACAAGTGGATCCCTTGTATTGTCTAGGAGGTCACATTAACTGCGAGGACCTCATTGACAAAAGCTTAGCCACATGATTGGACTCCATTTAAAACCCAAAAATATTGCAATAACCCAAACATAGTTTCTAATATAAATAGAGTTGAACCATGTTATCCACTCTATGTTCCGCAGCGTATAATCTAGTTTTTTAATAAAAGATGCTAAGTTCCTGATTTCAACATGACGAAAAATAACCCGAGAGATGTGTTTTAGTTTAACAGGGGCAAACAGCCCTGACAGCATCAACTGGTGCTACCTCCCAAAATCTGGCATAGGTTATAATACTATAAATTCAAATTCAGATTTGCATTACCACTAGGAAATTGACAACAATTTCAGGCCAGAGCTACCTTAAAAGTACACAAGGCAGATTACTGACAATCGGCAGACATTACATGCCCAACAGCAGCCTTGACAATTTTGATTCTAAATTCACAGCAATGTTTGGAATCATCACTAAGTTGAAAGCAAATATAAACAGGAAAGTATATCCATCCAAATGTACAGAATCAGAGATTTCTGGAGTGCATCTCCATACCAAGTACAACCATAAAAAGTGTCTTCAAACTAAAAACTGAATCATAATAATCCCCAAACAAACCAAGAATTTTTAAAATTTCAAAGCAAGAGTTTTGTAAAGTAGATCATTCTCTTATTGCATTATATGCAGAAAACCAAATGTAGCTGGAGCCTATCACCAATATTAAATAGTGACTACAACTGCAATGGTAAGAGAAGACAAAAAATGAATGATACCAAATCCAATACAATAATAACCCAAAGTGTTTCTTTCAGACCAAACAGGGGAGGTTACTAACCATGAATAAAGTCCACAGCTTGACAAATATCATCAAACGAAGGAGCAAAAAGATAATCTCTAGTTGGGATGACCAGGTGCTTGATGCCTTCATCCTAAAACAACAAAATGTAAAATATAACATAAGAAACATGTTAACAATTACATGGAATGCAACAAACCAGATTCAAAGGAGAATATCTTCCTTGTAAACGAGTATGACAGAGATTGTAAATGACTAGGATATTTTGAAATTTTGAACCATGAATGTGGCTTCTATGGAGGGAGATGACACATCAGTCAAATCATGCTAATTATGTGCTTGAAGAAAGAAAAGGGTAGAGATATAATGGCAGTTCATTCTCACAAAGAGGTAAATATTTTTTCCTCGGGAAACCCTCGTGGGATCAACAAAGAGGTAAATATGATTACGAGAGTAATTGGGTTACAAATGTCTACTTGTCGAATGTTAATAACCAAAGGAAAACTTTTGTCTGACAACAATCATGAACATGCAACCAACAACTAGAGAAGGTTACGATTAATGAAGGCCTTAAATGTAAGAAAAAAATATAACCAAATAAACAAACCTAACAATAGAGATACTTGTGGAATACAATGTCACATGGGGTGCATTTGACAGAGCAGAGATAGATATATTTCACTTGCAATGAGTTGTCTGATTTTGGGGTTGCCATCTATGTATGTCCATAATAATACAAGCTCTATTACCAACTGGGATTTTGTTCCACGTTAGCACACTCCTCCTCCAATTTCCATATCCTCAATATTTCCTATTGAAAGGAGGATGATTGAAACATAAAATATCAAAAATATAACTTCATTTTAAATATCAATGTAAAATTACAATTGCCTTGTAAGAAATTCACAAATCGTTAGTGTTTAAGTTTGATGATGTACTTTGCAACCCGACTGTTTAAAATCCTCCATTTATTGTAAAAGCTTGATGTACTTTGAAACCCTAGACTGTTTAAAACGCTGCATTTATTGTAGTTAGTAAAGTGGGTTGTAGTTAGTTTTAGTAAATGAGATAATAATTGTCTTTGGCCAGTGGAAATAATGAGTTTCCCACATACAACTAAATGTCAATTTTCAAACATGCTAAACAGATTATGCACTTGGAAAGAATGACTTAAACACAAGGTAGCTGAAAACTTGAAAGCTTCAATCAAAACAGCAGAGCTAAGGTACAAACCAGTGTTTTAAAAATTGGTCAAGCCGACTCCGACTCAGCTGAGCTAATGCCTGGCCCGGTCTGCTCAGTGGCCAAAACAGAACCACTGGCCAGGTTGTTACCGAGCCGGTCAAGCCAGTCATCGACTCGGCCAGCTCGGTAACAACTCGGTCAACTCAATAACAACCCAGTCAACTCGGATCTTTGAAAAAGATCCTGAAGCACATTTGTCAAAAGTTGTTCCGCCTCCTACATATCAATGGTTGGGTTGTTGTTTATTGAATATTTATAGCCCTAGAGTAATCTATCACTATGAGAAAGTTTTGAAAATTACAAGGCCAAAGTATGGTTACCCTAGTGGCATGAATTAGAAAAATGAAACAATGCATTGAGCCATACAATGTTTTTAAAAAGGAAAACGTTTTGGCAATGGACTAATAGATACATATTTACCTCTGATTGTTCCGGAGCTTGACCAGAATTAAATCAAGGGTTTTGAGACTTCATTAGGGGCAGATTTCTTGAAATCATCTCCAGAAATCTAGGTAGAAGCATGAGACAGGCCGTCCTGTAGCAAAGGCACAAATTTGAAGACATCTATTGATCAGTTCATCGGCTTATCATTTAGGAAGCTATGATTGATTGCAGAGAATTGGTATTATTGTTGTTGTAGTCTAGTGATTTTCCTTGGCCTGAGGCAAAAAAGAATATTGGCATTGGTGGCTAAGTATGAACTTTGTATTGGATAGTGCACCAGGTGCCATTTTGATATAATGTATATATTCAGGAGCCTACTTTGATCATATGTTGTCTTCTCTCTATATTCTAAAGCATTGTGTTTTTGAAACATGAATGAAAATCTTTAAAATTATGTTTTTTATAATAAAAAATAAATATTTAATGTATTTTCTACAACGACCAAGTCATTGAAATCAAACCGGCCAAATCGATACCAAGTCGGAGTCGGAGTCGATCCTCGGCCATTTTCGAACCGAAGTCAATGTTTTAAAACATTGGTACAAACACATTCTGCTGAAAATTTAAAACAGCAAATACAAAGGTCTAAACTCTCAATCACATCTATCTTCTATTGAATAATGAAAGAAGCAATAAATTGTATAGCTCAAATCAAAAACTTGCTAGCCAAAACAGTGGTACTAGCCAAAACAGTGGTGCTAGAATATGAAAAGGAGGAAAAGTACAAAGAATCTGGACACATGCAAAAGCATACCTGGTTTGATCGTGACAAACCCTAGCCCTAATATAATCACCTAGTGCACCTCACTTGTATGGATAAGAGTTTCAATTAAGTGCAGCTCACCTAGAAGATGAACTAGAGAATGCAAGCATTCATTCATTTCTTGAGATCTGTGACCTCTAACTAAACTAGAAACTTTTCATGCATGAGCACTCAAGATCTAGCAATCTGCACCCTCCCACTAACCATAGATCATGCATGCTAAGACTAACAAAAGCAAAGCTCTAATAATAGAAAATCTTTATCTAAAACTGGAATTGCTCAATCTAAAACATCTAAACTATAATTAATAGAAGGTGGCAGCATATGGATGCACACTCTACCAAACAGTGATCCATATCACTCTCTCCTAAACGATCATTCAACCTGTTCAACACTGCTATAAAAAACGATTGAAGGTGTCATCTTCATTGCACCTTCACTAGGAGAATCACTAATTGAACAAAAGGTAGAAATTCTAACATTACCTCTTTGCGATGAAATTGTTCTCCACCAAACCCATAGTCTCCCTAAGCATCTCAAACTTCCCCTTTCCCAGTGGCTTAGTCAAAATGCCTACAACCTATGAATATGAAGGAACATACTCTAAGATCATTCCAGCCTTCTAAACTCCATCCTTGACGAAATGACATCACATGTATATGTGCTCGAAGCAATAGTTAAACACTAGATTCCTAGAGAGTCTGATAACACTAGGATTGTCAGAGTGTACCACAATAGGCTCCAACCTCTAATCAGTGAACACTGCAATCATCTTGCAAAACAAAATAGGTTCACGACTACCAAAGTTAACTGCGATGTATTCTGCCTATATCAAACTAAGTGCCAACATTACCTACTCCCTATTGAACTAAGACCTCACACATGAACCAAAATTGAAACAAAATCTTGAAATACTCTTCATACCACCTACATCCCTAGCTTAGTCGAAATCCACAAAACCCTGCAATATGAACTCAGCATCTCCAAAATAGCTCTAACCATAAGGTATCATGCCCTTCAAGTATCAAATCACATGCTTTGCAACAACCCAATGAATCCACCATCACTCAACTATTACGAAACTTGAACACAGAAGAAAACCAAGATAACTCAAAAGAATTCTTCGTATTGCAAATATAAATGAGAAAGCAAAAGCTTTCTTATATAGGGCTATAATAAAATAGAGTCAATCCACATTATGAGCGTGGGATAAACCGATAAAATTAAATAAGATAAAATCATAAACTAACCTGAAGTTGAATTGCCTTTATTAATGAATAAGTCTAATATCTAGTTGACCATTATAAATTGACATTTATCCTAGAATTTTACATATTTTTCATGAGCCAAAGCCTTGGTGAGAATGTCCACAATTCGATCCTCTATAGGACAATATCACAGCTCAATAGACCCATTTTCTACAAGTTGTTAGATGAAGTGGCTATGTATCCCAACATGTTTGGTACACTCATGGAAGACTGGATCCTTGGCAAGTTTCATCACCCATTGGTTGTCACATAACAGGGGTGTCAACATCGTTTGGTGCATCTGCATATCTGAAAGCATCCTCTTGAGCCAAACTACCTCACATTCTCCTTTCACTACTCCTCGATATTCTACTTCTATTGATGAAAGGGCTATTGTATGCTACTTCTTGTTGGTCCATGTGATTGAACATGTGCCAAGGCTGAAAACATATACAAAAGTAGATTATTTGTCATCAATAGAACCTGCCCAATCAGAATTTGTATACCCACACAAACTAAGGTCTTTGCCTCTGTTGTACAGAATGCCAAAGTCAAGTGTCCCATTCACATAATTCAAAACTTTTTTTCTTAGAGATGTGTCTTCTAGATCCATCACATAAACCATCTTAGATCCATCTAACACCGGATCTATCATGCATCGAGAGGGATCAAATCCCTTGAGGTGCAAACCTTCTTTTCAGATTGTAGAACTTGGGGAAAGGTTTGCACCTCGAGGGATTTGATCCCTCTCGGCGCATGATAGATCCAGTGTTAGATAGATCTAAGCTGGTTCCAATTGAGGGAAACAATGTCACATAATTAGATTATCATTATTATGTATATGTTTGAGATTACCTTCAAAATTCACATTATGTCTTCTTTGCTTGGCATGACCATATCATTATCTTCTTTAATTTAGTTTGTGTTCCTTGCCTTGAAATGTAGATTAGAAATCAACATCTACACTGAAATCAATGCATCTAGTGCAACAAATCAAAAAGGATTAGAAAACATCATCTACACTAAAATCAATGCATCTAGAGCAAGCAATAAAATAAGATTAGAAATCATCATCTACATTGAAATCAATGCATCTAGTGAAATCTTCTTCCCTCTCTCCCCCCCTCCATCTATATCTATATCTCCATCTATCTCTCCTTCTTTGTCTCTCTATCTCACCCCCACAAACACACACACACACACACACACACTCTCAATAATACATATCTATCTCTCCCTCCCTCTCTCCCTCTCTCTCTCTTCTTCCCTCTATTCACCTCCCATCTATATCCCTATCTCCCTTTGTCTTTCCTTTGTCTCTCTATATCACCCCCAAAACATACACACTCTTTCTCCATATCTATCTATCTCTAACTCCCTCTTCATCTCCCTATCCCTCTCTCTCCCCACCTTTCTCTCTCTACGTCTTTCTTCTTACCTCCCTCTCTCTCCCCTCCCTCTCTCCTCTCTCTCACGTCCTCGCTCTATTCTTTCCCCTCTCTCTCTCTCTCTCTCTCTCTCTCTCTCTCTCAGACATTATCTCCCTCCCTCTCTCCTTCTATGCCCCCTTCCTTCCATCTCTCCTTCTTTGTCTTTCTATATCACACCAAAACATACACTCTCTCCATGTCTCCCTTGTCACTACCTCTCTCTCTCCACTTTTCTTTCTCTATGTATTTCTTCTTCACTCCCTCTCACCCCCTTGAACTCCACCTCTTTTTCCCTTCCTCTCAAGTCCTCTCTTTGGTCCTTCCCCTCTCCCTTTCTCTCCTACCTCTTTCTCTCTACCCCCATCTATCTCTCTCTCTCTCTACCCTCCAACCTTGTCACTATCTCCCTCCCTCTCTCCTCTCTCTCCTCGTCTCTGCCCCCTCCATCTTTGTGTCTCCATCTCCCTCTCTCACTCCTCTCTTTCTCTCTCTCTTCATCCCCCCTCTCCTTCATTTTATCTCCATCTCTCCCTTGTCACTCCCTTTTATCTCTCCATCTCTATCACTCTATGTCTTGACTCTTTGTCCTTCCCTCCATATATATCATGATATATTATAATATAACAAATTGAATTTTATATTAACTATAATACTATATTAATCCAAAGTTATTAAATTTAATAATAATAACATTATAACAAATATTTAATTAAAAGAAATATTAAAACATTTCACCATCTCTCCCTTGTCACTCCCTTTTATCTCTACATCTCTATCACTCTATGTCTTTGTCCTTCCCTCCATATATATCATGATATATTAAAATATAACAAATTGAATTTTATATTAACTATAATATTGTATTAATCCAAAGTTATTAAATTTAATAATAATAACATTATAACAAATATTTAATTAAAAGAAATATTAAAACATTTTGGGGCAGGAATTTCAATTCTGTGTTGAATTAACCTTTTTCCTTTGATTTAAGAAATGGTACTGGCTTTCGTAAAGAGTAAAGACGTTTAAAATTTTACCTAATTTGGAACTTTAATGTGGTAAATTTTGTTGTTAAAGATAAATTTATGATCCATTCAAATTCACTTATATGAACAAAGAGTTATTAAACACGCCTTTCCAATTATATATAATAAAGCATAGTTTTATTTTAATAATTAATCTTAGTCCATTAATAAGATTAAAAAGTAATATACTTACATATCGGGGTCATATTGGGTTGTAGAATACGCCTCTCAGCACAATGATTTTAATTGTCGACTCGTTTCGAACCAGCAAATGTGGTTCATCTTCAGGGTGATTAGAGGAAGAGAATCTGATCCAACGAGAGTATAAAAAGAGAGGGAATTAGGATATTAGGTCAAGGTTACAAGAGAATCTGATCCAACAAGCGTATAAAAAGAGAGAGAATTAGGATATTAAGTCAAGGGTACAACATTTAAGAAACGTTAGATCAATCTTCTCTTCGATACCTGTAAGTGCAAAACTGGATTCTTGGCAACTTTCGTCACCCCTTGGTTTTCACATAACAGGGGTATCAGTGTCGTTTGGTGCATCTACATATCTGAAAGCATCCTCCTGAGCCAAACTACCTCACATGCTCCTTTCACTACTCCTCGATATTCTGCTTCTATTGATGAAAGGGCTATTGTATGTTGCTTCTTGCTGGTCCATGTGATTTCACCTGTGCCAAGGCTGAAAACATATACAAAAGTAGATTTTTTGTCACCAATAGAACCTGCCCAATCAAAATCTGTATACCCACACAAACTAGGGTCTTTGCCTCTGTTGTACAGAATGTCAGAGTCAAGTGTCCCTTTCACATATTTCAAAACTCTTTTTGTTTAAAGATATGTCTTCTAGATCCATCATATAAATGATTTTAAAGCCAACTCGTCTCGAACCAGCCAATGTGGTTCATCTTCAAGATGATTAGATGAAGAGAATTTGATCCAACAAGAGTATAAAAAGAGAGAGAATTAGGATATTAGTTCAAGGGTACAACGTTTAAGAAATGTTAGATCAGATTTTCTCTTCGATACCTGTAAGTGCAATTGTTCAAGAAGGCGTACATTGCTAGCAGTTTATTGCTAGCAGTGTCCCTTCCGTGTAGGGTTAAAATATCGTAATGGAGGCATTTGTCTTTCAGATCCATCATAAAATTATTTTAATTGCCGACACGTTTTTAACCAACCAATGTGGTTCATCTTCGAGACAATTAGATAAAGAGAATATGATCCAACAAGGGTATAAAAAGAGAGGGGGTTAGGAGATTAGGTCAAGGGTACAACGTTTAAGAAATGTTAGATCAAATTTTCTCTTTGATACTTGTAAGTGCAATCGTGCAAGAAGGCGAACATCAGTTGCCTATCTTTGTGTGTATAAAATCAAATGCCACCAGCTTATGTCAAGCCAAAGGAATAATATCTTATATCCTAATTGGATATTCTTGTTAACCTCAAATGCCATGTGTTGCAATAATTCATTATGTGTAAACGGAACAAGAAGGAAAATGTGAAAAGACGGCGACTTTGAGAAGAATTTGATACAAATGCGTGTGAAGCATGAAAGAGAAATCGAAACACTCAAATCCTTCTTTTGGAATACAAACAGACATCGAGTTATGTATATATAAAGATGTATTTTTGGAAGGTAGAGCAGCTAGTAAATTGAATAGTTGAAAGACTTGGTTCGAAAATTGCCTAGAAAGAAGAGAGAGAGGAGTTGAAGTGATAAACAAAATTGAGATAAAGGAGCACAGGAGAAAAACAATTGTTAAGGGGCAAAAACAGAGTACAAAATATAGTCAAAGCGAAGGAAGATTTCAAAACTTAAGCCAACAAAATAAAACATTCATGTATGAGGAGATTGGTGTCTCCTTTCAGTTAGTAACCTGAAAAAGAACGGGTTGGAACCTATAAGAAGAGGGAGTGGGTGCTCCAAGCAAGTTGTAGCTTGCAAAAGAAAAGTGAGGTTGAAGCCTCCTGTAGGTGGGTGCCTACAAAAGCTTATGTAAAAAGGGAGTGGATACTTCCATTTACATCACAACAACCAAAATTTGTGGTTTTCTCCCTTTATTGGTTTCCAATTATATTTGGTGTCTACATGTGTTGCATGTGTTGCTTGTGTGTTTGCTTTTGAATTCAAGGTTAATTGCTAAGTGTCTATATAACTATGCTAATTGTTAGAGCGAAAGTTAAAAAGGTTGTTAAAATAATTTGAAATTGGCCATTGCTACAAGACACAATTACTGATTTACCCCTCCCCCTCCGCCCCCCTTCTGAGTAATTGCCTAGTTTCCAACACATGATGGACTGGCACCTCATATGCAGACAACTCAGGATCAGAACCGATCCATGTAGAGGAACATCATGTAGTAATGGTCAGAAAAGAAGATGGGATGGCAGGCACAAAGAGAGTTCATGTTTCAGAAAGATCATATTCTAAAAAAGAACATCCACTAGACGTAATCGAGAATAATTTGGCAATTGTTCCTGTTAACCATCTTGCAAGGGGATGGCAGAAGGTACAAAGAAAGAAAAGGAAGGTAAGAGAAGATAACCAATTTTTATACCACTTAATTTTCTTCTTTGTATTTTTTATTTTTAGTTTTTTCCTTGCTCCTAAGTCGTAAGGCTACACATACTGAATGCTTTTAACCTCTGCCAAATGTAATTTTGTTGCTTTTTTCTAAAGTTAAAATGAAATTATGATCTTTTTCCGGAGGAAAAAAATAATAATATTATTAATTATAATATCGAACGGGTCCCAGGGGGTAGCTCAATTGGTTATTGAAGTAGCTGAGATAACTAAGAGATCCGAGGTTCAAATTCCCCCTTTGTAACCCAGCTTGCGGAGAGAAGGACAGGTCGTAGACCCCCAAAGGTTTACTGGTAGCCACATGTCATACGAGTTGCGGGCTTCTGATGAGCCCCAAGTATTGCAACAAGAGTGTTGCAATTCCCAAGGCTGCCAGTGTAAATTATCAATCTGGGGTTTGTATAAACTTAAGAGGTGGCAGTGCTATATGCATAGTAGGCTAAGCTCTACTCAAGTTACTCTGAGACAATCGACCAAACCAAGGCATACAGAGACCACTCTATCAACTGAATTTAGATTTGCAAAAAGAGATCGCATAAAAGGAAAGTTCTAGTCTACTTGCAGTAATAAAAATATTAATCTATTTGTAGAAATGGAAATGTTACTCTACTTTGAAGAAATGTAAATACTAACCTACTTGCTCAAATGTAAGTGCTAACTTACTTGCTCAAATGTACACATTAATCTATTTGCAGAAGGTAAATGTTGCATCAAAGGAAAACCTAGTCTATGCATAGGAAATAACAATGCTTGAAATAGAAACTTTGTCTTAACAAGCATAAAACAAAGAAAGCAACCATAATCTACCTTGCATAAAGTAAAGAGCATGAAATCATCCTTTAATCATTAGGTGCTTCATAAAGTAATCTTGAAAATCATCATTGTGCTATTTGATTCATGAACCTATCTACTAACCCTAATTGTTGAAATGAAATGTAGTAGTGGAAAGGCACGTCTTAAGTGGTATTTTCTCTTCCTCAATCAAGGTTTCAGAGACTAAGAGACCTTATTGAAGGCTAGGAGACAAAAATCAAGCTTTAAGGACAATTCTGGTATAGTTTGGGGGGCTTCTACACGATGATACAAGATGCTATAAGATTGCTACAGGATTTCCCTGTTTTGCTACAGGATTGAATCTGTGAGCATTTTGAAGGCTAAAAAGGTGATCTGAAGGTGGGAGAGGGTAATGGAAGGTAGACGAAGGTTTTATGAGGCCCTTTCCAAAAATAATACCCTTCAGGGGACCATCTTGCACAAGGAACAATGCACATGAGTTGTTGAGGTAGAAATAAGGGAGTTGGTGGTTGGGTGACACATGTAAATGAAAACTCAAACCTTGCAAATCAATAGTGATACCTACACACCACTAAAAAAGTTACTCAATCTTGCCAAACATCTAGAGCATGTTAACAGTGCAAATCGTAGAATGTTGAAATAACAAAGAAAGGATGAGTTGAATTTTATTTGAGATTTGACTACTGCATTAAAAGACAACCTATCTTATAGTTTGCAAAAGACCTACATCCACAAGGGATTATGCTTCCTATGCTTAATTGAACCAATCAACAATTTGTAGAAGACAGGAATATAAAAAGAAGGCTAATCACAGACCTAACTACTGCAGAAAGAAATAAACTATATCTTTTTAGCTTGCCAACACAATATCCCCAACCACACTTCCCACAAGAGAGGTGATTGATAGACTTGCAAAAGTAAATTTTCATAAGCAAATCCTGCTAGGAAGGAAAGGAAATACTGCTAGGAAAGAAAATGCATGAATAAAATACACAAAAGAGAGACTAGAGCCTCTAGGTTGGGCCCTAACCCAAGGGGACTCAACCCTCTAAAGCAAACTCAGATTGAAGATAACAGAAGACTTCTCATTAACATAAAATAGTGCTCAAGTACATGATAAAAGGAATAAAAATGACAAGTTCGAGCTCCTAGCTCTTAGTAGTCTCTATCTTCTCCCAAAGTTCAAATCCTCCTATTAAGCCCTTGGGCTTCCTTATTTATACAAAAACGACCGAGGGGCAACCTCCTTCAAAAGAGGGTTGTTTCCCTCCAAAATCCCTAAAAAGGTGGATCCAACTCCCTAAGATCCTCACAATCCTTGAGCTCATCAGTATTTAGTAGATCCTCGAACTGTGGGTGAGTAAATACAAGGGGCAAGTCGTGTTGTAGGTGAGTAAATGTAGTAGACAAGACTCCTACATCTTCTCCAATTGTCGCTCATCAGTTGTTAGTATATCCTCGAACTGTGGGTGAGTAAACACAAGGCGCAAGTCAAGTTGTAGGTGAGTAAATGTAGCAGACAAGACTCCTACATCTTCTCCAATTGCCTCCAACGTATCTCTACATAGTAAATGCACTATTTTCCAACACATTAACCATATTAGGCCACGAGATATGATACACATCATTTAGTCCTCCTAATAAACACATTATAGTCAAAAAGATGTTATCAAATGTGAGGAAAGAGGTAAATATATGTTGAAGGATGCCAAGATGGGCCTTATTATATACTTATTAATGGGGCCCATCATCACCCACTACTGAATGTATTGCTCACCCTCTGAGCAACTCAGCGATTTAATTTCATCTTAGACATAGCCCTAGTTGCTACCCTAACATCCCAAGGTATCTCTAAAGGAGTGCCCTCTAGAGGGTTGAACCCCTACATTTTCTCTATTTCTACCCACTCTTGTTGCTCTTCAATCTACTCTTTTGTAAAATTCCAACTCAGCATAACCTCAATTTTCTCACTAGTTTTCTGAATTTGCAATTAAATTTCATTGGCAACTTTCTTCAAACTATTTGAATGCCTTTTGCTATAGGTGATATTTTTATAAATTTGTTTCTCATGCACTAACAGCCTCCAAATGAATTTGTATTTCAATGACAAATTTCAAAAAACTTAATACAAATAATACTAGTCAAGGCAGCTATAAGAAGAAAAGTCTTTATTAAATGAACTGAATATACAGTGAGAAGATTTGAGAGATAGAACCTGGAAATGGAGACAATCCTTAATAATGTGTACATACATAAATGTCAGCCCCTTAGAATAACGTTCCAGCACTTGTTAAGGAGTTACGCAACCCGAGGAAGAATTCACAAGCTTCATTCTGGAAACGACCCATGTAATATCAGCCATCCCTCATCCTTATTATCATTGAGATAATACATTGCTCCAGATTTTTTATGACAGCCTTTAAATAGGATACATACAACAGTTATAGTTCAGTCTGAAATGATAACTTCATACTTGGCTTGAGAAATACGCTGCCAGGAGATAATATCCAGGCCTAGCTCTTTATATGAGCTCCCCAATCACTCAAAAAACTTCCTAGTTATCACTTGTTAGAATCTCTTGCACAAAAATTAGTTTAAACTCAAGAAGAATGCCTTAGGTCCAATCAATGAAGAGGAGTCATGATTTCTTCTTCTAAATAGCACCCAACAGTGAGAGATAAGTCCCCACAGCTTCTCCAACACAGACACACGGCCACCCCAGCAAAGAAATGACCTCCAAGAAGAACAGAATCCACGTCCAACCAAATAAAATGAGTGCATACTTCTCTGGTTAAGGACTCGACCTCTATACAGCTTCCTCCTTCAATCTCCAGCAAGTATATCTCACAGAACTAGCCCAAGGTATAACAATGGTATTTTGTCCCTTTTTTCAGCAGAGAGAAATCATTTATTAGAAGCGCAGAATTAGCATTTCGACCTCCAGGGATTTGAACCTCTAACTCACTGGTTCGAGTCTCTCTCTTTGAGCACTCCATAACTCCTCCTTGTGTCTGTAAGATGAAATGGAAATACCCAATAAGTTAATAAAATCAACTAATAACACGTGGGCACCTCAGTATTTCTTGTAAATCTTGTTCTCCATTGAAGCTCAGCGGTGAAATATGAGTGATTTCACTCTCAAATCCAAACGCAGGTGTGTAGTTTCAAAACTGAAGTCTGATATGGCGACTAGGGTTCCAAAACCCTAATCTTCTCTTTCAAACTCTCTCCAAGGCCTCTTTCTCCAAAACTCAAATGCACGAATGAATGAGGAGAGACACCCTCATTTCCCCTTTTTATAACTCACATTTTCCCTCCAATTAAATATTTAAAACCACTTTTCCTTTCTTTATTTAGTAAAGTGACTTTTATAAACTAAGTAAAGGCACTTTTAATGCCGAAAAATGATTGATTCGCCTTTGTGGTCACACCAAACACCCAAAAGCCCTTTTTATCGTTTTTCCCTATATATATTTTTGCCCTGATTCCAACGAGCTATTACACTAAGGTTTTTCTCTAAGTAATCAACCCAAAACACTACCTTAAACATAATTAATTAAAATATGTCTGTTAATAACGGCAATTTATGAAAATTGTCAGAATGCAACGAAACTGAAAGCAAATTGTGCGGAATTGATCCCGATGATGAAATATGGTAAGCGATCCTAGTCGGACCCATAAAACTCCTCTAAAACCCTCTGGTCCCACCAATGGAGTAATACTGCTCCCATGACTAGGCTAACACAAGCTCTAGAAAACCCTCCTAACCACCTTGCTAAGTAATCCAAAATTTGGGGACATTACAGTCTCCCCTCCCCAGAATTGCTTGCCCTCAAGCAATGTCATCGCATGTTGTCCCTCCACAAGCTGATCCAAGTGAATACCAGGGTCTCAAACCATCATAATCATCATGAAGCATCTCTTGCTCCACTCAATCCCCAACAAGGAATAGACACCAGAGGCCCTTTGTATACTGCCTGTTAGCAGTCTGTAGGTTTCCTACGCCGAGGAGGAAGATTGCAGAGGTAAACACAAACCACTTTTAAAGCTGGAATCTAGCCCTTCCAGCTTCAAAGAGGGCTCTCTCTCTATGATTTTTAATCTTAGTGTTTAGATCTTACGTTAGGTATGAAAGGTCAATGATAGGCTTTTAAAGTTTTGGTTGTAAAATGAAAGAAAAATCCATTGGGCATGGAGTCATAAAATGTTCAGTGACGATTAAAATAAACAGAGGGGATGAAACAGGGCAAGGTAGACAAACTCCTGGATCTCCTAGAACTGTTGTGGTGTGGATGAGATGAATAAGAATTAGGATTAATTAAATATAGATCATACACGGATGAATTCTATACTTAATATCAGGAGCAAAACATTAATATTGCTTAACAAGCCAAAGCAGAGAAATACAAATAAATTCGACTCATCATCTTCTTGTAAACAATTTAAGAAGGAACATTCACGTGAAACTTGAAAGAAAAACATATTTACAAAGAGAGAAACATCACCACTTGCTTGACACAAGAATCCTGAAACCAAACTGCCTTTGTATTACTGAATTGACTACTTCAAAATATATTGCTTACAATCACAGAAAAATCTTTTCTTCTCGCATAATCCAACCCTTTCTAAATCCCTTTACAAAATATTTATAGAGTTTGTCTCAAATTAATTCGGACTTCAAAATAAAATTTATTACAAAATAATATCTAGTGAAATAATATAGAGATTTTAAAAATAGAACTAAATTAAAGCATGTTTCTGGACTGATTTAGACATTCTGGACAACACTTCAAGGATTGTTGTTGATGATTGTTGCTATAATATTGCTCCTCTTTAACTGCCCCTGACTTGAAGGATTTTGCTCCCTTTCTTTGCTATGATCCCCAGAATTTTGTTTGTTTTAATCTATGAGCTCTAATAGTTTATCCCACCTTTCTTCACTTGGAACAGAGAAATTTACCATGCTTCGAAATCTTTCATCTACCTCTGTGTATGTTTGAAAAGTTGGATTATTGAGAAATAAATGGTGGAATTCATGCTGAATGTAGGGGTCACGTTGTAGTCCTTCCAACAAAGCTTCTCCAATTATTGTTCCTCTGACCTTCGTGAATTTGGAAGTATCTGCAGCTATGTTGCATAACTGGTCTTGATAGTTCTCTAATGGAATCAATTTGCCATTAGAGGCTTTCAGAGTTGGAAGTCCTTTTTCCTGCAATATATTAAATTTTATGTTAAATCTTTTCACCTGTAACTCCAACTCTTTGCATTTATTCTCCAGTTATATCATCAGGTTCTTCTTCGTCATTACTCTTTTCACTTCCATAATTGTGCATGTTCTATCTTGAATTTGGACTTCTTCTAGCTCATCTCTAGTCTTTGGAGTTCAACATATTAATAATTCTGTGTGCTTCCCCTGGTCTGTGCTCAATCTCAACTTTTGTTTGCTCAACTGCTGCTTTGACCCTTTGTACTAGCTCCTTCTGCTAAAAAATAATTTGAAATGATGGCCATAATTTTGTAATATTGGCATTGATGTTATGCCATATACTTTTCTTGGCCTCTGCCAACATTTGAGTTGTCAAAGACTGATTCTCATATTTTTCAATTTGTTGAGTCAATTTGAAATTCCTCTATACCTCTGCTAGATATGCATTATTAGCTTTGATTTTGTTTTCCTACATCTTTGTCAATGCTATCATTAACCTCTATTTCTCCTTGTTTGTTATTAATAGTTCTCCCAAATCTTTGACTAGCTTTTCAGAAGAATCTGCAGTGGATGCTTTTGTTGTTTATTGTATTTCCCGTTGTGTTGATGTACCTGTAGCTGCTAATTGTTCCATTTCTTCTTACAGTGCCTCCATGTCTGCCTCCATTTTTTGAATCTGAACGTTCTGTTCAATTATTAATTTGAACAACTTTTCTTTTCTATCTCCAGATTAGTTACTTCTTTGGCTTGATGGTGCTCTGTGGTTGGAAGCTTGAGTTGTTTCCTCAAAGCTTGAATATTTACATCTTTATTTTCAATTATCTCCTCAGCGGCTTTGATGTTACTAGGATCATATCCTAACTTAATTACTAAATCTTCCAAAGCTTTGGTTCTAGTGGCTTTGGCTAAAGATGGCATTCGCTCTATCTTTAGCTACGAATGCATAATGTTCAAGGAGGCCTGCAGTTTTGAGGCAACCATGGTTGAACTTGTCAGTGTTGAATAGATCATTTCACCTGCCTGTTTATGCAAATCAATTTGATCAATTGCATGGATCTTTTTGGTATCAAAAGAAAATATTGAAGCTTTATAGTCTTCTGCACTTTTGGGGACTGGAACTATGGGTTCCAAGAAGGCCAATTGGAACTGTCCCTTCTCAATGTCAAGTGCAGACATCAACCTGTGTTGAGTAGTAGCAGTTTGCTTCCAAAACTCTGAATATGTTGTAGCCTTCAATGCTTCATTCTTCTTCTTGATCTCCTTGTATCTCGCAAAAATGTTCTGTTGTGTTGGAATCTGAGATGTAGAAGATATAGATGACTCATTTGTCTCCTCAACATATGGGAATGAAGTCGTGGGAATACCTGTCAAAACCATTGGGATTTGATCCTGTGAACCCTATTCTTTTGAGGATTCCTCTTGAATATTTATTATCTGAGCATCACTTTTAGTATCGGTCTTTGGATCCTTCTTTCCCCTCTTGAAAACACGAAAGTTTGCAGCTTGAGCTTTTGAATCTGTAGGGGACATACTTTCCCTTGGTCTCTTGATTTCTTTGTCCTTTGGAATGGGAGTTTGTAGAGATGATTGATTGACAATTTGCTCTTCAGCCTCCTGTAGTGGGTTCTCTGTCCACTGCTCCTGATTGGCATACTTCTCTATCTCTGACCTAAGTGTATGTGCTTATGGTATGGTCTTATGCTCGACTCTTAGTCTTGAAATTATCCCTAATGGATCATAAAACCATGTGAAACCAGTGTTGCAGGAACCATCCCCCCCCCCCAAGGATCCAAAGGCAGATCCGTGTCCCATACGGATCCGCCATTGATCCTTTGGCGAGACCGTGGAACGGAAAATCGGATCCGCGGATCGTCTTTTTTTTGTCGGTTCCTGTAAAAATGGATTCTTGGGCCCCCGATCCGCGACCCCTACTGCCTGATCCGCGATTCCTATTTCCCGATCCGCAGATCCCGAAAGGATCAGGTGCGGATCTGTGGAGGTTCGAGAATGTATCCACCGCGGATCGCGAGTGGATCCGAGAGAGAGAAGGTGGACAGTTCCGCGGGGCCTTTTTTGTTTTTGGAAATTTCGAACTGTTTTGTGAGGAACTACACTTTCCGAATACTCCCAAGGCGCTCCCTAATGGTAATGTTAAATTATTAAAGTAAAAGTGACATTCTCCTTTATCTTTCATTTCCATCCTTTTACTTAAATTTTTAACATTACCATGAAATGACTCAAGATGTTTGAGAGTGGTTCCAACCTCATCGGACTTCATATGGAGAAAATAGAATTTCATATCCATTCAAAATTCGGCAAACTTAACAGTTTTCACGATCAATGGGATTGTGGCGTTTCATTGGATTATATCATGTATGAGGGCATGTGATTGACATTTAATCAAGAGCAACAAGACCTATATGTACCCCCCCCCAAGTGTTGGTGTTATAGATTGTTGAACTCCTTTGTCATGGCCTTAGCAATTATGTACCCTTCACTCAAGTCAAAATCATTGATCAGGAATGTTAAGCTTTCTCTACCATATTATAAGGCTTGGATTAAGTTGTTTGATCAAAATCAGGCAATGTTGACTAAAATCCTTATAGAATTGAAGTAGAGGTAAAGGCTAGACAAGAGAAGCGGAATCTATATTGTAGATGGTAGATGCTGGAATGATTAATCATTGATGTACAATGGATGCCATATCTATCTTGATTTATGTAAAAATATGCATATTTTCATGTCTTCTACAACTAATTTGGTATTTTGGATGTTCTTTTAATATAAATGCAAAAAAATTAAAATAAATATATATATAGTAGACGCTTCGCTTCCTAGATTTTTGGAAAATGACGCTTCAGCGGCCCCGCTTCCAAAAAAACATCCCCATTTCGTCCCCGCTTCGTGCAACATTGTGTGAAACTTAGCTTAAATTTCATTTGCTTTAGTATTTCATCCACTTCCTTTGTTGTTGCTCTGGTATTTACAACATGAGGCTCAACATGTGCCTTCAATTTAAATTGTGCCTTCTTTTTACTTGATACAAAATTTAGGTCATCCATGTTTAACATTTGTCTAATGTATTCCAAGGCAAAATCGGTACAAATACTAGTAATCTATAGGGAGGAAGCTCACACACATAGATTCGAACCTCTATATAATTCTGGTAAAGATACCAGTCTCCAACTTTAACTTGTTCTGTAAGATGCAAAATCTTCTTGATCTCTGGTGAAATCCTTGGTATAATATCGCTGCTAAGAAGACACAAGGATGTATGTAAAAACTGATCCACAAAATTGTTGAATTCCTTCTCATCAAACAAGTCCAGTGAATGATTGATAGTGGACTTCCTTGATCATCCATCTTCTGTAACTAGAACTTGAACCTGTCTGCTTGATAGAATAGCATTAAATACACAAGGATTGACTGGTGTTTGAATGCACCTTCAGCTTTAAATTTCAGAAATTGCTCATGAATAACATCTGACAAGTATTGATTGTAATTGAAAATGAGTGATGGCTTCTGACCAACTGAAAATACTGACAAGAAACCTAACACTACTTCAACTACCCATTGGTCTGTGGGATAACATAATAGGCAAGTAACCATGGAAATAACTTGTCTTGACATCTCAAGGAAAATAGAAGCGGAGTATGGGGGATTTGTTCTAGGAATTCAGAATTTTCAAGCAGAAAACATTCAAAAATATGGGCTCGCTCGGGGAAGGTAAGCTTTGTGTATATTTCCATGAGTGCATCAATGGAAAATGGGTGTAAAGAAGTTTGAGAATTAATCTAAAGGGCTTGACAAATAGCTTCTGGGTAATTGAGAATAAGATTTCATTCTTTTGGGCAATTACCGCTTTCTGGCTGGGGAGGTACCTAAGATGATACTAGGTAGCGAACTCAGGGAAAATATGAGTCTGGGGAAAGGTAGATTGAGGTAGAAACAATTCCCAAATGCTTAAATCATCACTATTATCTAAATACTTCTAATTCGCCCAATTATGCAGCTCATATAAATCAAATTCACATTGAGTTTCTGATATCTTACACTGTATGTCAACTAAGGGCATCTCATTTAAATTGGGAACAGAGGGTAAGACTGGACTCTCGACCACCTTTTTCGCTTTTCCCTTATGTGACAACATTTCAGTTGTAGAGAGGCTGAAAGGAAATTATCTGATTTGTACTTGATTGATACTGGAAGAGAATGGCGATTGCAGAGGGCACTGGTGCACTGAACGATCTCTGAGCGTGAACCTGCACTGATACAACGAAATGGCAAAGGGAGAAATGTTGGGCAATGCAAGATTTTTAAAGCGAAAAGGGAAAGAAGATCAATGGTAAAATTACCATTTTTGGAGCGTCGCAATTAATAGTTTTAAACGTTGGCGAGAGTTTAATGACCAACGTCTACATAATTGTTGGCGGAAGATTTGGCTAACGGTCATGTGACGTAAGGGGGTGAGGTGACGTGGAGGATATGGTAGCGTGGCGTGGACGGGTGTGATGGCGTGGCGTGATGTGGTGGCATGGCGTTATTGGAGTGGGAGCCAACGGGAGTGGGGGCAAATGGAAACGGGAGGTGGTTTTCGAGTGGGGGGGTCGGACGGTAAGTGGTAAGGGAGGATAGATCCCCGAAATGCTTGTGGGGCCACCACGCAGTCAATGGTAGTTTCAAGCAAACCATTTTTCGGATCCCCCCTCTCATTATTAACCTTCAGGGGTTCGAGGGGGGGTGAACGTCATTCCCTACCATTGATTCTGGTAAGGACAATCTCGTTCGTCCAAAAGCACCAAAGCTTTATTGCAAGACGACAAAACATCTTGTCAACGTTCAATCACCATCTAAACCATACTTTCGTTAATTTAATCAAGATTAAAATAAACAAAACAACTTAGGCGGCATTTTGACGGGCACGCTCTTTGGGGATTTATATTTTTTTTATATTTCTCTTTTCCCTTTTATTTTTATTTCTCTTTCTTTCTATTTTTTCTATTTTTCTTTTCTTCTTTTTCTATTTTTCTTCTTATTATTTTTCTTTTTAACAACTAAACAACTTAAAATGAAAAATAACTTACAACATCCCACAAGGATAAATTGCTAAATAATCATACCTTGATCATTATATTTATAGGACCCTAACACTGCCAATAAGTAGAGCGTGTCGAAAATGTGAAATTCCAACCAACTCCTCCAGAAGACCAAACCCATGCACCTCACAAGTGAACTCCTGACAGTGTCGTCGAAAACTTGCTAAAAAGGGTCCTCGCCCATAGGAATTAACCACTACCACCTTTGATACCCTCAATGAATCACTATGAAGTGAAACAGCCTCTGCCAAATTGAATTCCAATGGAAAATATGAGTGGTCTTCCCCTGTAAAGACCAGCTCATTCATAATGGTAGTTGAGCTATAGAAACTTGTAATGCCCAGGTCTCATGCTATTCTCAAAATGGAATTGTCGTGTTGTCATTGCACCACTCTGAGTATCACTGGTTGTTGTGGGAGGTATTGCTAACTGCTGGCGCCCATCAATGCCCCATCACTAGTCCCTGTATGCAACCAATAGACGAACACCATGTATCATGAATCAATCTGGCACATGCTAAATTGTCCTGATCCTGCCTAATCACGCAGCGGACTATGTTATCCTATTTCCTGATGATGTACACAATTTCTGCCTGGAGCCCACATGCTTTCCTGTAAAAGAGGCCTACCATCCACTGTGCCCCATGCTCGTACAATGCCTCGAAATGTCCTGTCGAAGGTGTGTCATGCAACTCTCTCCTAATCATCTCCCTAAGTGTGTACTCAAGGGCAGAACATATGTTTCCTCTACAGTGGGTCACACCATCCCTAAACCTGTATCCTCTCGCGCTCCGACCATATGCCTCCACTGGGACGTCATTATCGTGTCCACGATGCACTGTGTCTCACCCAACTGTCTCAGGTGACCCCCATGTGTCCTGTTATATGTGATGAGAGCATCAAAGAACAACAACAGAAGCCTTTGCAACAGTATGTTGGACTGGAAAGTGACAGATGCATGGGTCAATCCAAAAGGTGTGATCAAGAACCCATATGGATTCCCAAGAATAGTCCTACGAGTACCCTGCTCTCGGACTCTGATCAGGTGATGTTCGAATCGAAGATCAATCTTCAACAAACGCAATGCTCCATGACGCTCATCCATCCACTCATCGATCCTAGGTAAGCCAGGCCCACTGGTATGCCCGATGTCCCAATCAATCGGTATCCCCAGAAGCAATGCAACAAGATCTCGTTGTGCAGCACCATACACCATTGCATAAAACCTGCATCATTGTACTCCTCTACATACTTCTACACACTGTCATATCCATGTACCCCACTAGCTATCACCACCTGCTGTTGACGCCCTGTACCATCTGTTACCCCACATGCGCCAATGTATCTGTGATCCTGCTAGTGGACCCACCATGATGTGAGCCATATCTCCTTTGTCTTGGTAGACCTAAGTGGCATGACTCCTCACATGCTAATGTGGATGTCATTGTTGTGTCAATCCTTGGTGGCTCTTGTGCCCAATACATCAATGGAAGAACATCATCCCCATATACTACTCTATTTGGTGGCATACAAATGACATCCCATCTTAATAACTATCGTCAAGGCTTGTTGACCACCCTGCAACAATGTGCCAAGACATCTCCCGAAGATTGCACACTCCTGCATCAAACCAACTTGCCACTAGTGCTAACCATAACTCTGATGGAAGTGTGAAGGAACGTGAGTGTTTGGCCACTAGGTCAATCACCCTGTCAATGCCATAGCCATTTGTCACACCTAGTAAATGATTGAAAACTCCACATAAATCCCAATGCCAACCAAGGTCTCCAGTATCCACTCCACTCGTGTCAACCGAACCTGGATCCTAGATGGATGTATCCTCATCTGAAATATATTTGTATCCACATCCCGTGGGTTTATAATCAAAAACCTCTGGAACATGCCTCTCTGCAAATGCCAGTTCATTTGGGTACTCCTCGTGCTCCATTATCACAAGAGGCTCCTCTATCAAATCATGAGTGTCCCTAACATCCTCTTGTGTGATGGTTGCCATAGAAGAATGTACACAATTCAACTCCATACAAAGTTGGTCAACCTGCAACTCTGATTCTTGAAGGGCCATCTGAGTGCTCTTCAAGGACTCCTGGGAAATCTCAAGCTCATAAGTAAGCTTGTCAACTTCCTCCTCTTTCCCTACCAGCGCATCATGATATATCTCAGTAAGCATGAATAGATAATCTTTGTTTGAAAGGAGGTATAGGTAGTTAGATTTCATCTCTACCGATGCCTTCCTAAGAGTCTGAAAATCTGCAAGTGAAGGCTCCCCTCCTAAACTGTCATGTGCCACTACACTTCTCCAACAATAATCTGTTACCAGCACCAGCACATCATCGTATTGCCTCGTGGCTGCCCTAATCTTGTTTTTGTTCATCTTCAATTGGTTTTCCGAGTTATATGCATAAGTAAGCTTGTGAGCAACATCTACCTCATCCACTGATGGGTCTGGGTTTGCATTGTTGACTATCTGTGTATTATCACCTTTGCACACCTCTTAGGAATCATCATCAACTATCGTAGCCTCATGAATTTCTTTATACCCATCATCTAATTCAACAATCTCGGTAAGTGACGACAGACATTCTGTAGCAATTTTGATTCCCTTTCATCCCAAACTTTCGTTTCAACCTATTGGGGTGAATCTGTGATAGTTTTATTTTCAACGGGTGTGACTTTTCTCAATTCGTTTAGGAAGGTTTGGTCATGGCTTTCATCTTCAATCCTTGCTTCCGGGTCCTTGTCTACCTTTTCATCTTTGGATTTTCTATTCCTTTTTCTATTTACTGCATTTGATGGCACCCAAGCTTCCATGTGCTCTATCACTCTAGCAAAGGTTTTGTTATAGTTTTCAAATTTTTGGGCCAACAATTCTTCTTGACTCGCAAGCATTTTTCCCTTGTTATAATCTGCCATTTGAAACCAACAGTAGTCCAAGAACATGCTCTAGTTTATTTATTTTTAAACAACCCACGGTTGAGCCAAGATTAAGGATCTGATACCACTGTAAAATTCCAACTCAGCATAACCACTGTTTTCTCTCTGATTTTCTAAATTTGCATATAAATTTCAGTGGTAATTTTCTTCAAACAGTTTGAATGAATTTTGCTGTAGGTGATCTTTTTATAAATTTGTTTCTCATGCACTAACAGCCTCCAAATGAATTTGTATTTCAATGACAAATTTCAGAAAACTCAATACAACTAATACTAGTCAAGGCAGTTATAAGAAGGACAGTCTTTATTAAATGAGCTGAATATACAGTGAGCAGATTTGAGAGATAGAAACTGGAAGTGGAGACAATCCTTAATAATGTGTACATACATAAATATCAGCCCCTCAGAATAACGTTCCAGCACTTGTTAAGGAGTTACGTTGCCCAAGGAAACATGCACAGGCTTCATTCTGGCAACAACCCATGTAATATCAGCCATCCCTCATCCTTATTATCATTGAGATAATAAGTTGCTCCTGATTTTTTATGACAGCCTTTAAATAAGATACATATAACAGTTATAGTTCAGCCTCAAATGATAGTCTCATACTTGACTTGAGAAATACGCTAACAGGAGATAACATGCAGGCCCAGCTCTTTATATCAGCTCCCCAATCACTCAGAAAACTTCCCAGTTATCACTGGTTTGAATCTCTTGCCCAGAAATCGGTTTAAACTCAGGAAGAATGCCTCAGGTCCAGTCAACGAAGAGGAGTCACTATTTCTTCTTCTAAATAGCACCCAGCAGAGAGAGATAAGTGCCGACAGCTTCTCCAACGTAGACACACAGCCACCCCAACAAAGAAATGACCTCCAGCTAGAACAGAATCCACGTCCAGCCAAATAAAATGAGTGCAGACTTCTCTGGTTAAGGACTCGACCTCTATTCAGCTTCCTCCTTCAATTGCCAACAAGTATTATCTCACAGAAGTTGCCCAGGGTATGAGAATGGTATTTCATCCCTTTTTCCAGCAAAGAGAAATCATTTATTAGAAGCCCAGGATTAGCATTTCGACACCCAGGGATTTGAAACTCTAACTCACTAGTTCGAGTCTCTCTCTTTGGGCAAATGTTGGCCAAATTCTAGCTTGGTAACTTGGCCCTCCATAACTTCTCCTTCAATCTGTAAGATGAAATGGAAATACCCAATAAGTTAATAAAATCAACTGATAAAACTAGGGTACCTCAGTATTTTTTGTAAATCCTGTTCTCCATTGAAGCTCAGCGTGAAATTTGAGTGATTTCACTGTCAAATCAAAATTAGGGTGTATTGTTTAAACACTGAAGTCTATTATGGTGGTTAGGGTTCCAAAATCCTAAGCTTCTCCTTCAAACTCTGTCCAAGAGCTCTTTCTCCAAAACTCAAATGCACGAAAAACCAGGAGAGACCCCCTCATTTCCCCTTTTTATAACTCACTTGTCTTTTCCCTCCAATTAAATATTTAAAAGCACGTTTCCTTTCTTTATTTAATAAAGTGACTTTTATAAACTAATTAAATTCACTTTTAATGCCGAAAAATGCTTGACTCGCCTGTGTGGTCACACCGGCCACCCAAAAACCTTTTTTATCATTTTGCCATGTAGATCTTTTCGCCCTGATTCCAACGAGCTATTACGCTAAGGTGTTTCTCCAAGTAATAAGCCCGAAACAACACCTTAAGCATAATTAATTAAAATATGCCTATTAAATGCCAATTTACGAAAATCATCGGAGTGCAATGGAACCAATAGAAAACCATGCGGAATTGATCCCAATGATGAAATATGGTAAGCGATCTGGGTCGGACCCATAAAACTCCTCTAAAACCCTTCGGGCCCACCTATGTACTTTGGAGTAATCCTGTGCCCATGACCAAGCTGACACAAGCTCTCGAAAACCCTCCTAACCACCTTGCCAGGTAATCCAAATTTGGGGACATTTCATCTTGCCTTTCTTGTATCCCTAGCAATAAAGGAGGGTTGAACTTAAGCCCAATCCAATGTATCTCCAGTCGTTAAACTATCCTCTTGTAGAAGGGTGTCTTCTCCAAAGCATTCCTCAATCTCTCTAGGGAGTGGTACTCTCTGATTTTTAAGCTATGGGGTAAGGGAGTGCCATCTCCTCTGACAAGCCCGCAAGCCCTCAATCCCTAGCAGTCTGAAATGTCCTCAAAGTGCAAGATGGCTTGGGACTACAAATTTGGTGGGTATTATTTGTCCCTACTCATAAAATTTGTAGTAAGAACCAAGATCTGCTTGAGGATTAGGATCCTGTAGCTCCCATGGTCCTTCTCCGCCCTCCTATCGTTGTGCAACACTCTCCTATAACACTGCCTTACTTTCCTATAGCATGGCAGTTTCTTCATGTAGTTGTCTCATCTTAGCTCCCCTAGTGTTTGGCTTCCTTTGGGAGGTTTGGGTTTGTTTTCCTTTATAGTTTCGAGGGAAGTCACCTCTTCAATTTCCTTCTTACCCTTCTCTAATTCCCCCTCCTGGTGACTAGTTGACCACTCAATGGTGATGGGGGTAGTTATGGAACATTGACGCTTCCCTTGCTTGAGTCTACTACTGCTCCTCTTTTTGAAATACAAAGGGCCTTGCTTTCGCTGCCTCACTTTGACCCTGACAAGTGTACTTAGGGCTGCCAAGGTGGCAGGCAGCAACCACCTCTTGTTCAATGTTGCCTTCTAAAAGGCTTACTTCTTGTTCTTGTCTTTTCCGCTTTTGAGGCCTAGAAGGTTCCCCAAGGGTTTTTGTCTCTGATTTTTCCTCTTCCTTCTCCTCTTCCATTTCTTCTACCTTTTCTTCCTCCTCCTCTCCTTCTTCCTTTGTTTCAGCCCCTTCTCTCTCTCCAAGTCCATCTTTGACTGTCCCTTCAAGTTCCAATAGGATCTTGCCTTGTGTTTCCAGAAAAGTTGCCCTATCCATATCTACAAAATCTACCCATGACACAGGGTTTTTGATGTGCTCCAGAGCATCCATGACAATGAGCCTTGTGAGCCCGTTATGGGAAATGTATTGTTGTTTCCCTTCTCTCACCTTTTGGCTCATTTCCACTATGGACTAAAGAAGGAAGTAAGGAATACTAAGTCTACTCGCAATAGGCAATTATGTCTAGAACCTCAACTCATAAAGTAGCCTAAACTGATAGGCATAAACAACACTGAGCCTCCCCTCACAGGATATGTATTTTAAGATGTGATAGGCCATTTCATCCCATGGGTAAGGTAGGCTCTCCCTTTCTCCCTTTTAACTCCATTCTTATCTTCAATTGGTTTCTATTCGGGGAGGAAGAAATTTTTGTCAGCTATGATGGCTTTCGTTTTATCCTCCTTGCCCCACCTAACTCCTACGGCCAATGTGGTCACCCTGCTAATGAGTTCTGCATTTAAATGGATGACAAGCCCCCTCACAATGGTGGTGGCACTATCTTCCCCCTGAGGTTGGAAGGCCACTACAAAGTCATGGGTAATTTCATCATCATACCCTTTGATCTTCTCAAAAAACCCCATCCATTAGTGATTTGTGAAGATGTTCTTGACAGGAGGATGTTGGTGGATACTTGTTGAGCCTATTGGCTCCCTCCAATTGAAGCATCCTCCCGTGTTCTCTATGGTCGCTTCTTCAAGATTTTTTTAAAGATTTTTCTATCAATTATCAGTTTCTGGGCAGCCTAGGCTTTCAAAATAAAGATGAAAGGAATGGATCTCTTCTTTTTGTTGATTACAGGGAGAAAATTATGTGCTAAATTCAATACAAATTCACCCTTCTGCTAGCATGCCTATCACTTAAGAAAATTCAGGGTTTGAAAATTTTTAACTTTCAAGGGTTTACTACAAGATGCCTCTATAGTCAAAATCTAACCAATTTCATCATCTTTTTGTACATGGAAGGTAAGGAAAATTTACTACTTATCCCTCCCTTGTGTTGAGAAATTAAGGGCAATTTAAATATTCGATTTCTCTTAACTGTGATAACTGCTTGTGATATTATTTCTTTAGATTTTGCTTCTTATTGATTACACGAATTATTATCATCAACCAGCTACCAAAACAAGATCAACATGCACTATTACACAAGATATTGGCACCAAGCCAGGGCAAAAACCTCTCCTAAACTTGAGAGGCAAAACCCTTTGAACTCTTTCTTATAGAATCTTTATTGAGAAATTACATGACCCAAACATTGACTCAGAAATGTCTTCAACATCAAATGACAATACCTCAAACATGTACCCAAACAGTTTGTCTCTTTCTGCAGTTCTGGACAGTATGCTAGGTCTGGAACATAAATATGACAGTCAGCGAATATGGTCTAGGACAGGCTCATCTAGCCTTCTCTTATCCTCGCACTTCATGTAGACCCTTCATACATCTGACAAACTGTTGATTAGAGCTGGATCTGAGATTTCGTAATGCCAAAGGTGTGATTGTTCTAGTGCAGCGAGAACAGAGTCTTCTGTTTCAGAATGTAGGCACATGTTAGGGCTCTTCTATCCCTTTGTTTCCTTCGATCTCTTTGGCAATGGCTTCTACCTTCCAACTGCGGCTAGAATGGACCTTCAACCCAGCGATATACTCATAAAACATGAAGCCCTAGACCAGATCAGATTGCCGCAGACATGATGATGACTTCGCATGAGGGAACAGACCTCCTCAACGACTGTGGCTACCTTCTTTCGTTAACCCTTTCACTTCGCTTTTCTTCAAGAACGAATGATGATGAATGTGTGTCTTGAGGAGGTGTCAAGGCAACCTTTAAATAGGTTTGCCTCCTCATCTCTAAGCCGACGAGATCCTTCTATTAGGCCGACGTGTTCCTTGATTGGGCCGATGTGATTCTTGATTAGGCCGACGTGATAACAAGAGGCTTCCAGAATTTCTTCAAGCGGTTTCTTTGCATCAATTCCGTGGGTACATGTTTGAGTATTTCATTGATGATCTAGAAGGATTTTTTACATGCAACAATTCCATTTACACGTGTAACAATACATGTTTGTATTTCTTTTACATGACTCATCCTAAGGCTCTTCAATTGGAGCCACAACTAAATCAAAAATATAAAAGAATTTTCTTGATACAAAATTACATCGTTACAATATTTTACATGATGAAGACCGAACCTAGTTACACTATTTTCAACACCTTGAATACTCCTTCATGGCCAATTCTTTAGCAGCTAGTCACAATCGTGTAGCACCTGTTCTGGATCTTGTAGTACTGAACCCAGATCCTGTAGCCACTAGTATTTGCCCTGGTAGCTTCTCTGTGGCACAACCTATGGGACCCCTGGTGGTAGCTAGCTCTACTCTCGACAATGCAGTGGACCTCTCTCACCGTTTTTGGAATAAGACTCTTGGTACAAGTAAGGCTCGGGTCTGCTCTTTATTCATTTTCTGGTTTGGTGGTGTGCTCAATGCGTTGTGTTAGCTAGCCCCCACCTACCACCTTCGTAATCCCCTCATAGACCCATTGGCCCACTCCTTGAAATCATCACATTTTCATTTTTGTCGTTTTCTCCACGTGGGATGAGAGAGGGAATTAACTTTACTCAATTGTTCGAGGGTGACAGAGATTGTTAGCCACCTTCAGCCTACAAAAACCTTGTTCCTCGTGCATTTGAAACATTTTCGAACTATTATGCGCTTAAAGGAAGAGGTGAGGAGTTTCCATACTTGTGCCTACCTAGTGGTCTTTGCCTGTGTGTTGAAGACTTGATGTCTGCATGTTGTTTTAAATCAAAAGTAATGGTTGATTTGTTGGCTTCTTGACATGTCATCTTCTCATGCTTGTTGCTCCATGCATTATATATGCTCTGAATTAAACAAAACAAAACAAAACAAAAATATAATAATAATAATAAATAAATAAATTTAAAAAGAAATACAAAAAAAAAACTTGAAATGTGCTTGAATGATCGAAGCTTGACAACACAGGTTCTGCAGGAGTTGGATCAAATGATGTTGTTGAAGGTGAACAGTGATCCTGTAGCAGCTCTGCAGAGGTCCTATGGCTGCCCAAAATCAAGGAAATGACTCTCCAATGCGTTCATTATGGTTGACTCTTCATTATAGTGCTTTCAACTGTGGTCCTATACGGTTTGTGCAGACTGCTACAGGACTGTGTGTCTACATGTAGCAGCCACACAGACCCCTCTATGATCACAATATTCTTCAGACAATGCTTCCAAAAACTTTGATAATTCATTATCAATCTATGGGCAAGGATCAGAAGACTTGTTATGGAAATGATGGAAGAAGGGGTGAAAGTGAGCAATTTTTTATGGAGAGAAGTGGATATTTGGGTGGTGTGAGGTCAAATGGTGTGGAGGATGGATGATGATGGTGTGGTGGACCCCTCCTTTTGTTCCTCTATGAAAAACGTAAGGTCTAAACACTTTTTCTATACTAATCACAATCATGTAGCAAATCTTGACAATCTTGTAGCACTCCAGGACTGAAGCAGAATTGAATGAGATGGGTGACCTGGTGATGGAAGCACTTGGGGAAATCAATGAAATGATGGAGGACATGCAGAGAATTGGCTTGGTGGATGGAAAAGTGGAGCTTTGAAGTTGTCTACCTGTTTGTTGTCCTCTTTGGGCTGTGAGTGGAACCCTGCAAAAAAACATGTTAGTAACAATGATGTAAGGGTTTCCTTGCTTTTCCCTCGTTCTTTTTCTCTTTTTTCTTTTTTCTTCTCTTTTGAGAAACTTGTAGGCTGACCAGGTGATGGAAGGACTTGGGGAAATCAATGACATGATGGAGGACATGCAGAGAATTAGCTTGGTGGATGGAAAAGTGGAGCTTTGAAGTTGTCTCCCTGTTTGTTGTCCTCTTTGGGCTGTGAGTGGAACCCTGCAAAAAAACATGTTAGTAACAATGATGTAAGGGTTTCCTTGCTTTTCTCTTGTTCTTTTTTTCTTTTTTCATTTTTTGAAAAAAGAACACGAGAAAAGCAAGGAAGACATTAGTGCAATATAATTGGGGGAAACCCTTTGATTAAGAAGACTTGATCAAAGGGTTTACCCCATTGGGGTTTTCCATGGCATCTGCGAAATATTGTGGCCTCTTGTCTTGGCTTGTCTTCTGCTTTTTATTTATGTTCTATCTGCATTTACTATCGTGTTAATGTGAATGATAATCTGGAAATTGATATTGGGCTCATAAGAAAAATTGAAGTAAATCGATCTTAAGCATAGAACATACCATTGTTATCTAAAATTAACATGGTATCAGAGCTGAGGTTTGTTGGACAAGGACAAGATTCAATGGCCCTCGCGTCTTACTTCAACCCTAATGACAAGCCCAATGATAAGTTTGATTATCATGCATGGAAGATGTCTCTTGATTTGACTTTGGAAGGGCAGGATGTTATGGACTGTGTGCAAGGAAAGATTATTGAACCGCCTTCAAATGCACCGGTTGTCGCTAAGAAAAAGTACAAGAAAGGTGAGGTCAAAGCTAAGAGAATTATCATAGACTCCATTCAAAAGCAATTGGTTGCCTATATTTCTGATTCGCGAACATATAAGGAGATGTATGATAAGTTGGTTGGGATGTTCAAAGTAAACAATGCAAATCAAATCCTCTTTCTCAAAATTAAGTTGAAGGACATCAAGATGGATAAAGGGGGGTCTATCCAATCCTACTTTATGAGAATAACACAAATCAAGAATGGCCTACTATCTATTGGAGAAGTTATTGCTGACATGGAGCTCACTTTCATTGCACTTGGAGGTCTTTCAAGAGCATGGGATGTGTTTAACACCACCATTCTCAACAATGGCAGGATTCCTAGTTTCGATAAATTATTGGCTAGATGCACTCAAGAGGAGACAAGGATGATGGAGAGAGACAAGCCTTCAAATGGAAATGAACCTACTACTTTCTCCGCTCATGCTAAGAGAAAAGATAATGTTGGTCCAAGGAGATAGGGTCAAGGATTCAAGCAAGGATTCAAAGAAGGAAAAAAAGGAAGGTGCTACAATTGCAACAAGTTCAGCCATTATGCTAAAGAGTATCATCACAAGAAGAATTCTCCAAGGGATGACGACAATAACAACAACAATTTCAAAGGCAATGGCAATCAAAGGAACAAGTTCAACAATAAAGGAAAGAGGAATACTCCCACTGCTCGATATGGAAATGGTCGACCTCCCAAAAGGGCAAGAAATTCCAAGTATGAGGAAAGTAATGTTGTAGAAAAACAAAAGGAGTTTTATCTTATTTCCACTCTATCTACTGCCTCTTCTCCGGATACTTTGGATCATTAGTTGATTGATAATGGAGCCTCAAGGCACTTCACTAGGTACAAAGAGGCCCTCTCAAATTTGATTGAAAAGAAGACTAATTTGGAGATCATACTTGGAGATAATGCCACCTACCCCGTGAAAGGGATAAGTACTTTCACTCTTCACTTGAATCCAGATCAAACCATTCATCGACAAGAGGTATTGTATGTGCCCTATTTGAAGAATTTAGTGTCTATCTGCGATGGAAGATAAAGGCTTCAAGGTAGCATTCATTGATGGAAAGGTTCATCTTTGGCAAAGAAACACTAAAGATGCATTCACACTTGGATTTAGGGTTGATGGTCTATATCAAGTTGGAGGAAGTCCTTTGGGAGCCTTGACTTGCGATACTTCTCTTCAATATGAACTATGGCATCGAAGATTTGTCCACCTTCATTACAAAGATGGTCACAAGTATGGCCGAGTTCAACATAAATCATGCAGGAGTTTGTCTGGGTTGTGCAGCTGGGAAACTTACAAGGGGGGCATTCCCTTCTAGTGAAATCCAAACTACCGATATTATTCAATTGGTCCATTTTGACCTATCTGGTATGTTGCCCGTAACATCATGGGAGGATACTTATACTATGTAATCTTTGTGGATGACTTCTCACGCAAAACATAGATCTATTTCTTGAAGAAGAAGAATGAAGTGTTCAAGTGGTTCCATTCTTTCAAAGCATTGGTGGAAAATCAAACAAGGAAGAAAATCAAGATGTTGAGGACCGAAAATGGAACCGAATATGAATCAAATGAATTCAATGACTTTTGCAAAGAGGTTGGCATTAAGAGGGAGACAATTGTTCCATACACTCCTGAGAAAAATGTTGTTGCTGAAAGGAAGAATCGAACAATAATGGAAGCCACTCGTGCCATGCTCCATGATCAAGGTCTACCGAAGTTCTTATGAGGAGAAGTTGGCAACACTGTCGTGTATGTTCAAAATAGGAGCCCGCATCAAGCACTAGATTTCAAGACTCCCAAGGAGGTCTTCTCTAGTAAGAAACCTGATGTTTCTCATTTTATAATTTTTGGTTGTCCCATATATTTTCATGTGGCTAAAGAGAAAAGAATCAAGTTGGAAGCATCTAGGAAGAAAGGTATATTTGTGGGCTACAGCGAAAATTCAAAGGCATGTAGAATTTATGTGCCTAGTCAAAGAGATGTGTAAGTAAGCCATGATGTCACCTTCAATGAAGACACTGCCCTTGGGAAAGCCAGAGGTCTCCCCATTCTAAGGAAGGATAATGATGATGCTGCAAAAAAACAGGATGAACCTCCAACAAATGAGCCTATGCCCAATATTGAAGGGTCGATGGATCCCATTAATCCACCTCCTGGTGATCCCTCCACCTCAAGGAAAAGACCTTTGTGGCTCGAAGATACTGAAAGATATATTGCTCCATGAGGGACATTAGGTGAAAGTAAGAAGCCGAACAAGCATCAAGGGTACTTAGCTGCTATGAGTACTATTATTCAATCTGAACCATGTTTGTTTGAAGAAGTCGTAAAGCACCAAGTCTGGAAGGATACGATGAATGAGGAATATGAATCTATCATGAAAAATTATGCTTGGGATGTGGTGCCTAGACCAAAGAAAAAGTCCGTAGTCACCTCAAAATGGCTATACAAAATCAGACATGGAGTAAATGGGAGTGCTAAAAAATATAAGGCCAAATTCGTTGCTCGAAGTTTCCCTCAAAAGGAAGGAGTGGACAATGACGAGATATTTGCACTAATTGCGGATATACCACTATTTGATCTATTATTGCTCTCACTACCACTCAAGGATGGAGCCTACATCAAATGGACGTTAAGACTGCTTTCTTGCATGGCTCGCTTAAGGAGGAAGTCTACTTGGAACAACCTTGGGTGTTTGAAGTACAAGATCGAATGACACACATATGCAGGTTGAAGAAAGCCCTTTATGGGTTAAAGCAAGCCCCTAGGGCTTGGAATGAGAGGATTGAATCTTATGAAGTTGGGATTTACAAGGAGCAATGTTGATCCTAACCTATACTTCAAGGTTGAAAAGGACGTGCATCTCATTTTGGTCCTTTATGTAGATGATCTCTTTCTGACAGGTGCAAACCCTCTCATTTATCAATGTAAGAGGGAGTTGGCTTCCGAGTTCAAGATGAAGGACCTAAGACTGATACACTACTTCCTAGGACTGGAGATCTAGAAAAAGCCAGGTTCTCAAGGAAAATACATTGTGAAGTTGCTCGAGAGATGTGGGATGATGGATTGCAAGTCTATTTCTACTCCGATGAAACTCAAGTTCAAAATGTTATGTGGTAGTGTTGTTGGGCCCGAATTGGCAAACCCCTCTGAATATAGACAACTTGTGGGGGCCCTAATGTTCTTGGTAAACTCCCATCCGGACATATGCTTCGTTGTGAATACATTGAGTCAATTTATGGTCAAGCCTCACCACATACATTGCATTACTGCTAAGAATCTCTTGAGATATCTATGTGGCACAATCAACTATGGACTAAGATACACTGTCGGGAATTTGAGGCTATATGGATATACTGATGCTAACTGGGTTGGCGTTATGGTGGATCAAAAGAGTGCATCAATATGTTGCTTTTTATTGGGGTTTGCTTCGATTTCTTGGATGAGTAGGAAGCCAAAATCGGTTGCTTTAAGCACCGTCGAGGCTGAATACATTACAGCTAGTATGGCCTGTTGTGAGGTTGTTTGATTGAGGAAGCTCTTTAGTGAGCTATTTAAGCACGTGATGGATACCACTGTGATCTTCTGCGACAACCAAAGTGGGATTCGCCTTTCAAATAATCCCGTGTTCCACAACCGCTCCAAGCACATTGATATCAAGTACCACTTTATCTAGATATGGTACAACGGGGAGAAATAACGTTCCAACACGAGGACTGATGAGCAGGGCGCAAACATCCTTACGAAGCCCTTAGGGAAGGGCAAATTCTTAGCCTTCCGAGAGAGACTTGGAGTCGTGGAAAGGCCCTCCCATGAGGGTCCCGCTTGAGTTGGACATTGAGCTCTAGGAGCTCCTGGCGGCTTGGGACACTTCTTGGAGCTATAAGTGACCATAGGGTGTGGTTCACCTTCCCCTATGATACCCTATGATGGTTGACGTGTGTAGGGTGAGTGGTTCACCTTCCCCTACGATTGACATATGCATAGGACGAGTGGTTCACCCCTTCTATGGCATATGAGCAGGACTAAGTTGCACGAAACAAGGAAACGGGTACGAGTTTCCGAAACGGGAAGCGATACGAAACGCGACCTCCCCAAATTTTGGAAACGGGGAAACGCAAATATATATATATATTGAAAACATTTAAATATATATATATATATGTGCAATCATAAAGCATAAATGATACATTATAATTTATTACACTTAAACATTAAGATTTAATTTACATCACATTTACTCATGAATGAAATATCGGAATATGCAAAAGCAACGTTTATTATATATTCAAATCTCAAAATCAGCCTTTATTTATATTAATATATGAGGCTGCAAGTACAATAAAGACTATAAGGCTGCAAGCGAGAGATCCAAATCAGGATTTTCTGCATCCACATCCCATTCTTTAGAAGGACCATTGTTGTATTGGGAGTCTCCTCCTACATAGTCGAACGACCTTAGTGCTCTTGATTAAATACACGTTTCATACCCTAGTACCCTACATGATCTTGATTATTGGGAGTTTCCCCTGCATAGAGGGCTTGATTCTCTTGATTAAATACAAGTTCCATACCTTAGTACATGATAAAATCCAATGGAAACATTGCAATCCCCCCAATCCTGAAATCCTGAAAAACAAATAAGTCTGCTGAATTTTGAGTGAGATCTATAATTCTACTTTCTCCATATGAAATCCAATGAGGGCGAAACCACTCTCAAACATCCTGAGTCATTTCATGGTAATGTTAAAAATTTAAGTAAACAGATGAAAATGAAAAATAAAGGAGAATATCACTTTTACTTTAAGAATTTAACATTACCATGAATTGCATATGCCTCAAACTTCCTGATGAACTGCATATCAACACTAGGGCAAAAATTCACTTTTATAACTTTAGACACACATCTAGAAGTCACTAACATACCCTAAAAGTAAATTAAAAAACAAATTAAAAAAAAAAAATTAAAAAACACAAGTTAATGAGGAAACGTGGGTCGTACGGCCCTGAAACGCGTTTCCGGCCGTACTGGCCACGTTTCCGTTTCGGGAAACGTGGCAGTACGGCCGAAAACGCGTTTCATGGCCGTACCAAACGCGTTTCCGCGTTTCGTACCCGGACCTCTATGCCACGTTTCCTGCAACATAGGAGCAGGATGATGAGTGGTTCACCTTCTCCTGCTGATGCCCCAGCATACATCCTACCCATGTAGTCCGAGACTCATGGGAAGTACCTCTCATCTGGCTAATGAGTTGGGAAAAGTGGATAGGGATGATAGCACTACCGATGGACGCATCATGTATTGTTGTACTCCCTATGTCTAGGATCCATGGTGTTCAACAAATTGATCTGGGATCAAGTTTGAGGTTCTACCTCTGGATTGACTTTTGTCAGTGGAGCGTGGTAAAGTCTTGTGACTCACTCTCAATGAATTCTTCTTCATTATTGATGTCAGTGTTCAGCAGAGCAGAGATGAGATGAGATATAGAGATGGTATATGACGATAGGATGGCATGAAGATCAATCATGATGGATGGATTGGCATGTGGAATTCTCCCTAGTTGAGAGAGAATGTTAAAATTGGCAACTAGGGCCAAATTCCACTTTGCACAGCTCATTTGATGGAGATGATGATTGCATTGAATTCCTCTTTTCGATAAGCAAAAGTGTGTTTTTGAATTTATGCCCACACGTGCAAATTGTTCAGGTCGGCCACATCATCATGTAGGCTCATGAAGCCCAATAAACATGTCTCTTCACCCTCAATGACTTGTATAAATACAAGTGACCTCTCACCTCATTTGGCATCATCATCACTCACACATTCTTCTCTCTCCTCATCTGATTGGGCCGTACAGTTATTGGGCAACTATTTTCTCTCACACATGTGGCCGAAAGGAGGACAAATTGCAAGCCAAAAATTCACAATTTTGTTGCAGGTTTAAACAACATTGGCCAGTGGTGCATTGACCAAGTTTGACTGCGATTTTTGGGTCAAAAGTTCATTCTTGGAAGGCCAAGTCGTTGGGCATAGAAATTGAGAAAATATGGGCACTTTGACTAGCATTGACTGTAACTTTCACCGCAAAAAATTACAATAGACTTTCTCTCTCTTTTGACTGAATTTACCTAGAATTTGAAGGATTGTTTTGGGCTGACTTTGACCAACAAGGAAGGTCGAGTTTTGACTAAGGTTGACAGAGGTCAAGGAGGCAAGTTTGACTGTTTCATTGACCATCTTTGACTTTCTAGTTAGGGCTGAATTTGACTGCAATTGACAATGTACTCTCCCTCTTTGCTGAACATTTGATATAATAATAATAATAAAAATTTGATCAAAGGGTTTCCCCACATTAGGGTTTTTCCCTGGCATCCGCCAAATCTGGTGTCCTTTTGTCTTGGCTTGTCTTCTGCATTTTAATTTATGTTCTATCTACAGTTACTGTCAATGTGATTTATGGTTAATGTGATTGCTATTGGAAACTAATTTGGAAATTGTCATTGGGCTGCTTAAAGAACACTGAAGTAATTGTGTTAAGCATATAACATACCATTGTTGACAAAATTTAACATAAAAGGAATGAAATGACAAGTTTGAGCTCCTAGCTCTTAGTAGTGTCTATCTTCTCCAAAAGCTTTGAGCCCTTGGGCTTCCTTATTTATACAAAAATGACTAAGGGGCAGCCTCCTTGGAAAGAGGGTTGCTTCCCTCCAAAATCTCTAAAAAGATGGATCTAGCTCCCTGAGATCCTCGCAATCCTTGAGCTCATCAGTTGTTAGTAGATCCTCGAACTATGGGTGAGTAAATATAGGGAGCAAGTCGAGTTGTAGGTGAGTAAATGTAGGGGACAAGCCTCCTACATCTTCTCTAGTTGCCTCCAACGTATCTCTGCATAGTAAATGCACTCTTTTCCTGCACATTAATCATATTAGGCCACGAGATATGATACACATCCTTTAGTCTTCCTAATAAACACATTATAGTCAAAAAGATGCTATCAAATGCGAGGAAAGAGGTAAATATATGTTGAAGAATGACCAGATGGGCCTTGTTATATACCCATTAATGGGATCCATCAGGGTCCTCTAGGATACAAAAAAAAATATTAATATCAAAGGGTAAATGATAAGAATTAGGGTTAGGGTTGGCATAGAATAACAATCTAAGAAATCAGAGTAAAGATACAAGGGAGAGTCATACCTAAGGTGGTGTGGAACCAGTCCTTGGTATCAAAGGGAGCCAGTTACCACTAATCTCAATAACACCATCTATGTTAAGATTATAGTGATGTTTAATAATCTCAAGAGCCTCCTTGTTTCACCTTCTCTAATAGTGGTCTTCTTTAGCAATGATCTTAGCATCCTCTAGGTCAATATGATGTTTAGTTTTCAAGGAGTGTTCAACAAGGATTGAAGAGCGTCACTGCTCACTCTTAATGTTAGCTCCATGCTCTTTTAGTCTTTTTTGCAAGGAGCTCTTGTTTCTCCAATATAACTTTTACCACAAGAGCAATCTATTATGTAGACTCCTCTAAGTTGATGATGATCAATATTGTCTTATGCAAATTTCATCCTTTGTTTAATTGTTCCTACTGTTGTACACCCATTAGCTATATCTATATCTTTCTTACTTACAATTTTTTCAATCTTGCCAGTGACTCCATGGATGTAAGGAAGGTACGCCTTAGTATTGTGTGTTTTAGGGCCTTGGGAGTTAAGTTTTGTTTTAAACCTTTCCATGGTCTTCTTGATGTCCATGTCCTTATATCCTATATTTTAAAAAACTGTAATTAAATGTTTCTTCTCTTCATCGACATGACCAACATCATAGATTCTAAGGGCTCTAATAGCAAGTGTATCAAGTAAGCCAAATTTTTGGGCAAGATGACGATAGGAACCAACTTGGAGGAAACTCTTTGTATGAGTTTTCTTTCTAAAAACTTGATGCCCTAATGTACCATCTTCCTTTCTGGAGATAAGAACATCCAGGAATGGTATGCTCTTGTTCTCTTCCATTTCTATAGTAAACTTATTGTCATTAGAAATAGAATTTAGGTGATTGAAAAACTTATCTAGTTCTTCTTTACCATGGGTCCATTTGACGTTTGTGTGACCAAGAAACCTCTTCCACCAAGTTGATTTTAAAGGGTAGGAATCCAGGGCTTTCTTCTCAAAGTACTCCATGAATATGTTGGCAACAATTGGTTGTTTCCGTATCAACAACTTCCTTGACAACTTATATGGCTTCATTCAAAGGAATTTTGGTAAAAAATGACACTACATCAAAACTTACGAGGACATCATTAGGTTCCACTCTTCCATTTTTTATAAGCTAAACAAAATCACTAGAATCTTTTATAAAAGAGTCAATGTTTCCAACAAGGGGCTTTCAAATCCTGGCAACATACTTTGCTAGTTCATACGTGGGGGAGCCAATGATATTAACTATTGGCCTAAGAGGGACTCCCTCCTTGTGAATCTTGGGGAGGCTATAAATCCTAGGGGTGATTTCGCAGTTAGGTGTAATACATCTTCTTCATCCTCTCGTCAAGGTTGGATTCATTAATAATCTTTTTAACTTCTTTTATGATCTTACAGATGGGGTTGCTCTTCAGTTTTTTATAGCTGCCACAATTTAAATGTTCATTCATCTTCAAAATGTAATCTTCCTTGTCCATGACTATAGTTGCCCTGTGTTAATTTTAGGTATGTCCTATGCTTAGAGCAATTTATTTCAAATTTCACAGTTAACTCAATATCTTTTCCAGATTAGCAATCACATCATCATTAAAGTAAATTGAAAATAGAACATAAAAACAAATCGCAAAAGACAAGCCAAGACAAGAGGACACAAGATGTGGCGTTGGCCAAGGACAAACCCCAATGTGGGGAAACCCTTGATCAATTCTTCTTATATGTTCTTCAATAATTCAGTAGAGAGAAAGAGAAATAGATAGTACATTTACAACAGAAGTCAACACTTTGACTTATCTAGATAAGAGCATAGATTATCTCTAAGAAGATGATACATGAGATCAGTTGAAGACATGTTGCTTCAACTGATTCTCCAAGGTGACTCCTTCACCTATCATCGTGTTGCATCTCGTCATCGTGTTGCACCTCACCGTGCTACACCATGCTGCATCCATCATCACAATGTTGGACCTCATGACTGCTGCACCTTATGCTGCGCTAATAGCCATGATGTCCATGCTTGTTGTTGCACCATGCTTGTTGTTGTACCATGTCCCTTCTGCCATGTCACAACTGTTGTCCCACTTTGCCTTGCCATACCAACAGTTGTCCCATATGTCTTAGCATACCTTGTTGTTGTCCATGTGTCTTAGCAGCACCATGTAGCCTTGTTGTCCCTTGTATCGTGGCTCCACCAAGCTTCATTGTCTAGCTGTCCCATTCATCTTTGCAGCACTAAGTCATCTATTGTCCCTTGCATCTTGGCAGCACCATGTAGCCCAGCAGTCCCATTTACTTTGTTGCACTAGTTAGCAGCATCATGTAGTCTTAGCACTGTTGTACTAGTCGCCTTGCTTGTTGTTGTCCATACTTGCTGCTGAGCAACACCATGTACCCTTGCTGCCATGTGTTGTTTCACCACGCTGCACTACTGCACTACATCACTGGTTAGGGCATCACCCTACAGCCCTTATTCTCCATACAAATCAGCAAACCAGCCTTCTAAAGACTGCGGTTCTCCAAGGGTGTAACCCTCCACACCTACGCTATTCCTTTTGGCTTTGTTTAACTGCGGCTAAGGCCACACTGTCCCTACAGCCCCTTCACATTGTCTAGGGCAGCCTCCACGCTGTCCTTCTGGTCTTTCATATTGTGGCTAAGGCCACGCTGTCTCTATAGCCCCTTCACACTGTCTAGGGCAGCCTCCACGTTGTTCCTTTGACCCCTTATACTGCGGCTAAGACTTCGCTGTCCACACAACCCTTCACGCTGTCTAGGGCAGCCTACACATTGTCCCTTTGACCCTTCATGCTGCGGCTAAGACTCTGTTGTCCACACAATTGTTCCTCGGCCTAATCTGCCCAACAATACGCACTTGGAACAGCCCTTACTTACCACGCTGTCACCTACAGCAAACCCTCACTGCGGCCCATAATCTTGATTGTGTTAGGGCTTCTCACTTGACTGCGTCCTAAGGCTTCTCACTTGACTACGTCCCAGGGCTTCTCACTTGACTGCGTCCTAGGGCTTCTCACTTGACTGCGTAGATACTAGGGTTGTCCTCCTTGTAACGTTAGGGCTGCCTTCTTTTCCTCCAACATCTAGGGCTTCCACTCCTAGATTTCTCTTCCACTAAAACCCAAGACAAGTGGAGAGAAATCAAGATAGAAGTGTGTGTAGAAATGACTATCAAGTCACCTCTTTTTATACTAAAACGTTGAGCACATGTGGGGTTTATTTGGTTGTTGGCCGACCTTGACGAATTGTCTTATACCACAAATAAATTCATAACTCCATGAATACTTATCAAAATCGAGTGATCTTTAGATCAATCCTACACCTCTCAATGAGGGGGATCCCAGAAAAATAAAAGTTGCCATCAATAAGATGACCCACATGGAGTTTGGACCTACTTTCCAATTTTAACACCCTGCCTTTGTCTACCTTTAGGACCATAATCTTGTCATTGTTGTGAAGGTCCTTAAGAGCTAGTTGTTCGCCTTTACTTAAATTGCTTCTTGGTGGTTTAGCTTTGTTTATTGTGAGAGCACATTCTTGTCTTATCTCTTCTTTGTCCTCCAAACAAAGGTTTTAAATGCCCTCCTCTTTGTTGCAAATGATGCTCTCTACGAGAATTTTTTTGGGGCAACAGCAAACCCTAAACCTTTGTTGAAAACATTCATTGCTTTTGAGCTTAACTCCTAGGATGATAAGTTAACTACCTTCCACTTAGGTTCGCTTCCTAGAGTGCAAGTAAAGATTGGTTCTGAGATGTTCACTATGTTATTGTCGTGATCCTTGTTCTCATTAATGTTGGACGGGTTGATTTCTTTTATCTCATCGTTCTTCTTGCCCTTTTCCTTGATGTTGGGGTTGTTTAAGTTGTTCTAGTTACCATCGGTATGATACTTATAAAAGCTATCATCCACGTTTTTATTATCAACCTAGTTATTAATTGCATTGTCAATGGTCAATATCGTTGCTCTTTTCTAGGTTTCTGATGTTGCGATTGGATATCCCATCGAGGGGATGCATGGTCTTCAAGGTCCCTGGACTCCCAATTGTGATTGACATGAAGACAACACTTGTTGCTCCAAGGGTTGATCCACGGCTTTCAAGGAGTTCAAGTTTAGGTCAGACAGGTTCTAGTATAGGTGGTACAAAGACAAATTAACCACCTAGTAAAACTATGAAACTAAGGTGGCTTACATAGACATTTGTGAGAGGAAAATGAAAAAGTTGGTGCTCCAAATTCTTCTTTTAGGGCAAGTCATCCTCCTAATATCCCGATTATATTGCACTAATGTCTTCCATCATTGGTGAAAAGCCTTCCACTTTTGAGGAGGTGGTAGGTAAGCAAGTATGGTAAGATGCCATGGTGGAGAGAAGTACAACTTCGTCATGAAGAATGATGTGTGGGAAATTGTGTTAAGTCCAAAGAGGAAATTAGTGGTTGATTCCAAGTGGTTGCACAAGATGAAGCATGCAACAAATGGCAACATAGAGAAGTGCAAAGCTCATTTTAAAGCTCATTTTGTAGCTACAGGATTTTCCCAAACAAAGGGAGTTGCCTATGAGGAGACCTTTGCTCCGATTTCCATGTATACTTCTATCAAGACCATTAAGCCTTTAACATCTATTTTTGATTGGCAGTTAATCAAATAGATGTCAAGACAAATTTCCTTAATGGCCTAGTTGAGGAAGAAGCCTACATTAATCAATCATGTAAGGGTTTGAAGTGCATGGGTGAGATAACCATGTGTGTAAATGAAGAGATCCCTTTATGGGCTAAAGCAAGCACCTCATGCTTGGTGCTTCAAGATTGACGAGTATCTATTACATTTGGGTTTACATTTCGGTTTAACCATAACTGTCAAATATCCCACTTTATCATTTATTTGATACATTTGATCTGCTTGTTTCAGTCTTGTATATAGATGACCTAATACTTACGAGTTAAGAGAAGCTGATTGCAGGTTGCAAGGTTGAGTTGGCATGAGAATTTAACATCAAAGACACTGGTAACTGGACTGACACAATATTTCTTGTACTCTAGTGGTGTGGACTAAGTCACCTGACACGGGGATTCGGGACACGTAGGATTCGGGATTCGTGGTGTCGGATTCGGGACACGCTGACCCCCGGAACATGACACGTTAGGACACGTTATATATTATTTTATTAAAAATATATATATATATATATATATATATATTTAAAAATATATATATATATATATTAAAAATTAGTTATTAGCATATTTCTTACACAAATTTTAATTAATGATACAAATTTATTGATTTCAAACATAGATCTTCATCTATAGCTATTAGCATGCATAGTACATACAAAAGTCAAATAAATGTCAGTGGTACTGGTCGCATAAATGATAAATCATAAATCTATTAAAAATTTAAATCATGATTCATAATTCATAACTGAAAGACAACTTACAACTACAAGATAGTAAGATAAACACACTGACAACTGTAGTTTTCTCATTAAGTCATCAAATCAAAATCTGTTACATAGGTAGTGTTGGTGCAATGCCAATGGCAAATAGAAATAGAAAATATAAAACAACTATAGGTATACAAGCCTCAAGGCATCAATCAGCATCACTGTCCCCATCATCATGGTCCCCACTGCTCTCCTCTGCATCCTCCTCCTCCCCTGTATCCATAGTCGCCTCTGCATCTGCTGGTATGGAGGTTGACCCCTCTAAGTCATCAAAACTAATAGGGTCTAGCACTGGATCACCGAGATCCATGTTGGCCAATGCCAACTCAACAGTGGCGTCCAGACCCATATCTTCAGGAAAGACATCCCACATCTTTGTCTTTCCCCTCAACAACTCTTCCCTCTGCCTGTAAATAAGACGAAGGTTGGTGTGCACATACACCATTGTCTCTGCCCTGGACTGCTCAAGCCTGTTCTTCTTCACAGTATGCAAATTCCCATATGTGCTCCAATTCCTCTCGCAACAAGAGGATGAAGTCACCTGAGATAGGAGCCTCATGGCCAACTGCTGAAGAGGAGGGCTTGTTGCCCCATGATTTGCCCACCAAGAGTAGGGCTTCTTAAGCCCCCTGTCTCTAATCACATCATAACCTCCAAATCGACCAGTGCCAGTGGAAAACTCTGCAAAGGCATCCTCCACCTCAGCAAGCAATGCACTATCCTGATAAATCCGCTTCAATGCCTCTTTCCTCCCCTGTGAGATTTCACCATCCATGTGAGGAGGGAATCTGCGGGAAGGTCCACCATTCAGCCACTCATGGCTGTAGTATTTGGGGTTCAATGAGTGAGCCAAACAATGTAAAGGTGTACAATTCTTGTCCCATCTGCGGACAAGAATATCATGTATGGTATCGCAAAAGGCCTCTGGTGATGTCTCATACGAGGGGCACTCACTCTGTAGAATAATGCTCCTCACAGACTCAATCATGGAATCCCATCCCTCATTAACCTCTCCTAGAATGGGTTTGTCTGTATCTGCAACTCGAAGCAAAGAGATGATAGGGTCCATGATCCGAATAATTAGATCTACCCTCTCCCACCAAGCATCATCTAGTACCGTGTCCTTCACTCTTTTAGAGGCTGCCTGATCTGTCTTTCTCCAAAAAGACCAAAACTCAGAAATAACCATGGACCCAAGAGCAATCTTGACCTCCCTCAACCTCTTCAACATCATGAATGAAGATGCAAACCGTGTATCAGCAATCTTCAACAATGATAGATTGTTGTACTCCTTGTAGATAGTGAGGGCATTTGTATGATTTTGCACAAAGTTACGTATATGTCTCGCATCCTCAATAATGCTTCCAATCCAAAGCACATCAGAAGCAATGGATTTCAGTGCTAAGTTCAATGAATGGACAATGCAAGGTGTCCAAAACACTTGTGGATATTTAGCTTCCATAATCATGCCAGCCGCCTTGCAAACAGGTGCATTATCTGTAATGATTTGCACACAAGAATCAACACCTACCTCTTCAACAACTCTAATAAATAACTCACCCATAAATTGTGCATCCTTGTATTCGCCAAGTGTATCCACTGCTTTCAGGAAAACTGGACCATTCAAGGAAGACACCATGAAGTTGATGATTGGGTGTCGTGCTGGATCTGTCCATCCATCAGAAACAATGCTAACCCCAGATGTTGGCCATGATGCCCTAATAGGCTCGAGCATTTTTTGCACCTCTTTTTTTGCCTTCGTCAACAATGTGGTTCTCAGCTTCTCTGACCCAGGAGGCACATACCCTGCTGGAGCCCCTTGAGTTAGAGCTCGGCACATCTCAACAAATAAAGGTGAACGTGCAACATTAAATGATATGAAGTTTTGATAGAAGAAGAAGGCAATGGTGAGATCAAGCTCTTCCGGTCTCTCTTTTTGGAAAATCATGTCCATTGGACCAAGTGATCTTCTTTTTAATGCTTGTCCCCCAGTAGAAGTAAAACTCTCAAATGGAAATTTGGTGGTGGCTTTCCTCAAAAATGGAAGGGGGTCTTCATTCTTGCCCTTGGGTGCTTTTGATTTTGAAGCCAATGCCACATGTTCCATACCAACATTGGCCTCCTTTTCCAATTCTTTTCTCTGTTGTGAAGTAATAACTTTACAAGATCCAATCCCACAACCAGGTATAGCCAACAAATGTGATTTCACACGGTAATACGTGCTTTTGAAAGAAATGTTACAATAGTTGCATTTCCATTGCACATTGCCTCCTCCCTTTCCCTTGTTGTTTGGCCCATCCTCTCTTGTGACATATTTCCACAATGGATATTTTTCATTGTCTTTAAGTCCTCTTCCCTCAACATTACTTGCAGCAGACTCTGATGATATTGGGGGAGGAAGAGCATCTCTACCCATGACATTCTTGCCCTTCCTTGCTGCCCCTGCCTTTGATTGAGCCATGTTACCTCAACCTGTAAAAAAAATGAACAAACTGCTGTCAGATCACAGAATATGGGCAATGGGGCATTGTTAAACTTTGTACAAAAGTTTTCAACTTTTCAGCCTTCTGTATCCACAGCAGATCCGGATTCATTTATATTTGTTTGGACACTATTGCTACTGCTACATGATACATCTATAGTAATTTAATTTACAATTAGAAGAATAGATTTCCTGTTGCCGCAATTAGTATAAATTATCACAGTATGCTGCTGCAGATCTTCAAATGACAAATAGACTTTTATTACTGCTTTCTTGCTTCAAATAGTCTCTGGATGAGTTCTCAAAGGATTCTTTTTAATTTGGTGTTCTTTGATAATAGATTTGCCATAAATTACAATTTTTTTGATCTTTTATCTAGTGACTGCATTCCTCTGGTTAGGGCTTTTCATAGTCACTGCAAAGGCCATTAAACCTAGGCCTATAATGTGTTTATTCACTGCGACTTCTCTTCTCCTTTAAGGTAACTACTTTGTTTGTTTTAGGGACTGATTCTAGACCAGTGGTTATTAATCACTCTACTAAAATTAGACAAAGACGAAAACTGAGAAAACATTATCGTGTTCTTTGAGATAAAAAACAAACAGAAGTCTACAGCTATCCTTCCGTTATGTGAGACTGAGAATAAATTATAGTAAAGCTTGGCGTGCATGATGATCAACTTAAAATTTAAATCAGTTGGGCAACAAACATCATGTCACTGTGAAGCAGTTTTTGTCAAAAAGCAGCATCAGCGGAATAGGTGGATGCTATGGGTTCCGAGTGACGGACAATATTATCCGCATTGGTTAGGAACATGGCCCAATAGCATTTGATATCAAGAGATATGAGTAGGTTTATTTTTGCATTGATATCATACGAAAAGCTTATCCATTAACTTAACTCGTTTCAACTTTCCAAGTGTTATCGGGGTCTTTCATATATCCAGAAGTTTCATGCCAGTACACGATTGATATTGGGAAGTAAACAAACTAGTTGGTTTATCTGGTAAACAAACGATGCCTGTGCGGCTTACCTGCAGTTTAACGATGCGTCGTCGATGCCTGACGTTGGGTGGACTGTGGTCGTTCGCGGTCCGCTCCTCGTGCAGCAACAAAGAATGAGTGAATACGCTGAGAGGGACGCCCCTTTTTAACGTTGCAGAACCCTCAAAACGAATCGAAAACCCTCAAAACGAATCGCAAAACCAGGACTCGCTATTCCGAATCGAGACACGATTTGCAAATTGGGGCACGTTACGGGACACGACGTGCCCTCCAATCCTGACACGAATCGGCATAGAATCGTGTCCGATTCGACCGATTCGCGATTCGTCCATGGTTTTGAGCGAATCCGGTTTCGTAGGGTGTGGAATAGGACATGTGAAGTTTTCCATTCACAAGGAAAAAATGTTGAAAATAATAGCAAGAAAGGGTTCCTTGATTTGTGCCTTAATCAAAGGAACCACAAGTTTTTCCTTGTGCATGCACGAGTTCCTATGAGTTAGGAGCTAATTCCTAAAAAGTAGGACAAATTCCTAAAATTTAGGAATGCAAGAAGCAGTTGAGTAGTGCTCATTAGTGGAAGGCACATTAGTTAAAGGAGTTGGTGAGACAGAGCAATAGGAGTACGCACAAGGTTGTGTGTGAGCTTGTGAGGAAGAGTGTGCAAGAGAAGCTTGTGCGCAGAATTATTGTAAGGAAGAGTTCCCTTGGGAAGTGCGCATAGAAATAGGAGGAAATTCCTATTTAATAGGAGCACCTATTGTGCAAGGATTTAGGGAGCATATCAGGCTACAGCAAGTGTGTTTTCAAGCCTAGGCAAGGCAGGGAGAAAGTTGTATTTTCTATTGTTAACAAAGTCGTATTGTAAGAGATCATTCCTTAGTTTTTATCAATAATATTCTCAATAAACAAGCAGAGGGTTTTCCCAGTTGGGTTCCCTGGAAATTCTGTGTCTTGAATTGTGTGTGACTGTGTTTTATTTATGTTCCTAATTCTGCTACAAATCAAGTAGAGAAATTATGTGTTTCTATGGAAAGAAAGTGTTTTTCAGATTGTTCATATTAGCAGATCAGAATTTCGTGGAAATTCTACAAAAAACACCACTGAAATCCTAAAAAAATGCTCCAAATGATAGATTTTAAACCCATGGCTACTCCTACAATTTTAAATTGGATGTTGCATCCTAACTTGGATTCAAATTTGCTAGATCCTTTGGTGTACAAACAGTTGATTGGATCCTTAATGTATCTAGACAAGACCTGATATATGTTCTGCAGTGAACATCTTGAGTTAGTTCATGGTTGAGCCAAGGCAAATTTACTAGAAAGCTGCAAAACATGTGCTCTTATATTTAAAGGGCACAGTATATTATGGTCTAAGATATGGAAGAGATGGTGAGTTGATGTTGCATGGATTTGATGGTTTGGACTGGGTAGGATATGCAAGTGACAAGAAGAGTCCTTCAAGGTGTTGCTTTAGTTTGCATTCAAGAGTAATTTCTTGGTCCAGTGGGAAGCAAAGCTCCAATTGCATTGAATTCAGCAGAGGCAAAACACATGGTAGCCAGCACTTCTAGCTATGAAGCCATCCAGCTTTGAAAGTTGATCACAAGACTGACAGGTGAGATGTTGGAACCTACTATGGTGTATCGCTGAATTAAGACAATCGGAATTGTATCAAACTCTCTGAGAATCCAGTATTCTATGACACCTCCAAGCACATTGACAACAGGTGCCATTTTCTCAGGGATAAAGTTAGGAAGAGAACAGCTACTCTAGTGTCTATTTAGACAAATCAGCAGGTTGCAGATATCTTTACTAAGCCCCTACAAAGGGAAAGTTCGATATGTTCAGAAGATGAACCACACTGGCTGGTTTGAAATGCGTCGACAAAATTATCTCTTATGTGAATTTTACCGAAAGATGCTGTTATAATTATTATGGATCACAGAAGTCAAAATTCAGAAGAAAAAAAAGTAAGAAGAAGAGTCAGATTGTATCCTGCACGATCTTTTGCAGCCATAACACACGTATGGCAGTCCTGGGCACACTTGTGAACAGGTCAGGGTGCTTCAGTTACAGCAGTTCAAACTGGTCAGTGAACACACTTCCTCTCTTGTATATTCAGCAGTATGGCACATTAGATTATGTGGGAGTGAATGCTGGTCTATTTCCAGCAATCTATCCTCAACTGTTTGCAATGTTATCATTGACTGTTTACATGCAGTCTTTTAGACAGTTTGCATGTGTCTGTTCAGTTTTATTCTAGCAGTTTTCTAATTTTGACTTAAGTATAAGTTCAGTTAGGTAAGACATGTGTAGCACAGTGAATGACACCAATCTCTGGGAAGATGCATGATTGCATCCCTCAGATCATCTCCAACAGAGGTGGACTTTACTGGCCTTACCTAACCATGTAAGGAAAACGCACTAGAATTAAGAGTTTAAAACCTTAAGTTGATGCACTGTTGTGCATGTGTCCAGATTCATTGTACGTTCTAGTCCATAAAGGAGAAGACAGGGATATAGATTTAATTCATTCAATTCAGCAGCAAGCAGTGAGTTAGTTTCCTATCCTTTTCCTATAGCAGGTTTCAGTTCAGAATTAATGAGAATGCACTAAGAGGCTTTATCTATTGAGTTTCTGTTATATACTCTCTGTAGTATGTGTTTTTAGATTCTAGCATTATTATAGTTTTGAGTGGCTTTCAATTTTCAGCTATCTAGTTTTTCTTAGAAATTCTTTTGGTCAAGAGTCTGTTTACCATGGTCTAGAAAATCCAACAAAATATTTGTCAATAGTGTATCATTTTTATATAATAATAAATTCCAATTGCATTTAATACAACAGATAGTTCAAATTAAAAATTCATAAACACGAAAATCAATTTATTTTTCATTCTGTTAGCATATGAGTAGTAAATTCACCTGGTACATAGAGGTTGGCACCAAAGTTTCATATGGTTCATTTAGGGTGACAACAGCTTCTACACCTAACTCCTTCAAGCGATGAACATCTTTAGGAAATGGTACAGCACCTAAAAGAAGAAACTGAAATACAAATCAAAGTTACCGTGAAGTAGTAAACAGAAACACTTGCAAAGGAGTTGTAAGATTGCAAATCAAATGTAAAACTGATGCATGTGGAAGAAAAGAAAAACACGTGGCTAGTTTTTTCCTCACGAGTTTACTTTTTTCATGATTCAATAAAACGTCAGACAAATTATCAGCTTGCACAAAAGGATTGAGGTCAGCATGTAATCTAAATACCTAAACCAAACTTAAATGCATATAAGCTAAAAATGAAGCAAAAGGATTGACGTTAGCATGTAATCTCAACAATATTAAACGCGGATAAGCTAAATTTGAAGCAAATAATATTCCACAACCATAAAGAAGGAAAATGTTACAACTTACAAGTTATACTCCATCAAGTTCAAATGATAGTCAACAATTTTCCAAGCCCTAATTCTATTGAAAAAAAATAGAAAGTTTACATCTACAATAAAACAAACCAACAATATTAGAAGCTCTCCATCTGCATATAGAAATCAAACCATACAAGTCAGGGCTGTTAATCAAAATGCAGTAAAAATCAACCCTAAATGTTGAGAAGTAGACAAGCATCCAACGTCCATATCATGAGAAGTTGCCATATGAGAGAGGATAAGGCCATTGTCACGACATCATGGTAGAGGATTTACATAGAAATTGGTGAGCAAGATATCCAAATAAAGATGGCTCCTCGTCCTTTTCTCAACAGATCAATTTATGTTCTGCCTCAAAATGTAGAGTCGAGATTTGAGGGTGTTGTCAAATGCAAGTAGTGGCTCTGAGCATGGCAAAGCAGATCCGCCTCCAGGGAATCTTAGTTTAAGGGGCTTGTGATGAAGCACTTGAGGGAAAAAGGACCTCTTGCGAAATAGGCTTGAAACTCAGAACAGTGTAGATAACCATAAGGTGCTGCTGGACAGCTACAATTTGCTCGGTCTTATGGAAACAAAGATAAAATACTCAGATCATCTCAATTGATCAAGGACCCAGAAAAAATTCCTTATGAACACTGATGACATATTCCAGTCTGGTTCTGCTGGTATTGTGGAAGGAAGGGCTAGGTCTGCAGAAATGCCTCTGATCTCCTTTCAGAAATTGTCATTGAAATGTGTTCACTGTTCACACTGCAGAGACAACGGTTCTGATCAGTATTAGGAAAAGTAACTGCTAGAGTTCCAATAATTTCTGAAAAATCTTTGGTTCCTCCTCTCATTGCACGTATGTTGGTTTATAGATTTTTAAACACTCATGACACAGCCAGCACACTACCATTTTATTAATTCTCTCACTACTCTTTGGAGGGCTGGGATCTTCTGAAAATTCTTTACATCCATGCCTTTGGCTTTCTGATGATTTGGCGATCTGCATGCCTGTCCTTCAAAGCACCCATACCTATAGCTCTGTGCATTTGGTGCCTGATAACCAATTAACGAGTCCCCAACACATAAAAGAGGTCTAACAGTGATGTTGACAATAGCTACTTTCCTCTGATTACTACAAAGAAGCAATAGCATAGCCTGAATAGGGTTCAGTTTAGTCAAAAGACTGAAGTGGCCACTGCCCTTTTGTTGACAACATAGAAACAATTTTAATTTAGTGATCCACATGCTTCTATTAAATTCAGGGTGGAGAAAATCGCACCTGGTCAATCTGATCCCACCACCTAAACTCTGGCTGAAGCTTGTTCCGCACAACATTATATAAGAGCGTTGGGTAAAAAAGAACACGTGCCCCTGCACCAACAAATGCCCTTTTTGCAGTCTTCTCAAGTTTACCATCACTGGCTTCGCGTTCGCATTCAATCCCGTCGCCACAAACAGTTTCACATCGAAAAATTTTAGGCCCGGCTTCTTCAATTTTTCTACCCACCATGCCTTCCCTCAAAAAAAATAATGCAGTGTCTCCAAAGAACAAGTGACAGCACTTGTCGCGATTAGCCTCACAAAATCTTAAAGCTAAAAAATCCCTCTGTGCATGAGCAATGCATTGAGCCCAGTTCAATCCAGATTGTAAATCAACACTATTGCCACCATATTAACAGATAATGACACGTGGCACACTTCAAAACTTGTAGAAATTATGTCTGTCAGCAAAGTAAATAACATTATCCGTTAAAAGGAAATTAGACAAAATTAAAGACCATCGTAAACAAACTAGGGAACAAAATCTTTGATAATTTAGTACACAAAACAAAAATTGATTCATTACAAAAAAGTTTAAACATACAAGAAGCATATAAAAAAGTCTCGCCAAAAAATCAAAGACCCTGCCAAAAAATCAAAGAAAAACAATGGAAATGTAAAAAATATATTTAAAAAAAAAAAATCATTTTAATAGATTGCAACAGTGTCTGTCTTCAACTATAAAAATATTTCTAGATATACAGTGGAAAATTATGCAAATCGGACAAGCTACCAGACTCGACTCAGAAAATGACTTGAAGAGGCTGAAGGCCAAAGAGCAAGAGGGAATTGGACTCAAGAGGAAGAAAAAAAACCTTGGGAATTGACACATGAAATTAAAAGAAAAATTATAAAATACACTATAGTACAGTGTCTATATAATGGAATTTTCAATAATAACTTGTTTCAAAGTGCACAAATGCTACTACATACTACAAAACGCCATGGATTATGGATAGTCTACATGTTTGCTGGGTGTGTGTATTCTCTAAATGGGTTTAGAAAGAAAAGATTAAATGTTTTTTAATCATTTTTCTCCTTAAACTGATTTTCTTGTTTGACTTGCAAGTCTGAATCCTACTTGGAGAATCTGTTGGCTATACTCCGTTCGCGGAGACAGCAAAGTCAAACTCGGGAAGCAACTGGAACCTATGTTACCAGAAACGAGAAACGGGAAACGAAACGAGAAACGAAAACGGTACGAGAAACGGAGTTTGGAGGTTTCGCACTCAAGAAACGAGGAGAGAGAAAATGAAAATAAAAATAAAAAATACAACGTTAGTTTCAATTTTCAATATAGTTTCAACTAAATTTCCAGCCCAAATTTTATTAAAAACCTAAATAATTTAAATAAGAAACTGATGCTTAGCAAATTGACTATTAAATATATACATTCTTATGCCTCCTAATCAATTAAGTGTATACATTTTTATGCATTTTGCGCATTCAGCTAATTATTGTTTCCTTAAAAAAATTCCAAATAATTAGATATATATATATATATATATAAACAATAAATAGAATTTGCAATTAAATGTGAATTTCTTGAGCCACATATAGAATAGTGTTTGAACTATGAACTTTAACAATATATATGTTAAAGAAAAACAAATCAACTAAAAAAGGGACAACAGTACAGAAATGATCAACTTTCTATATACTTGGGATAAGCCTCTAGGTTATTGAATGAATACATGAGTGAAATCTACAATAAAGAGTGAAAATACAGGACTGAGAATGACATGCAAAAGAGCGAACTACCACGGGTAAAAGATTTCCCATAAAACATATGCACCCATTAGCTAAAATAACGGTAGAAAACGGCATTTCCGTCTGGTTTCCGTTTCTTACACGTTTTTTACGGGGAACGGTGGCAACCTATGTTACCAGAAACGGGACCGTTGCCACCGTTCCCCGTAAAAAATGTGTAAGAAACGGAAACCAGACGGAAATGCCGTTTTCTACGGTTATTTTAGCTAACGGGTGCATATGTTTTATGGGAAATCTTTTACCCGTGGTAGTTCGCTCTTTTGCATGTCATTCTCAGTCCTGTATTTTCACTCTTTATTGTAGCTATTGTCCCTTTTTTAGTTGATTTGTTTTTCTTTAACATATATATTGTTAAAGTTCATAGTTTAAACACTATTCTATATGTGGCTCAAGAAATTCACATTTAATTGCAAATTCTATTTATTGTATATACATATATATATATATATAGATATCTAATTATTTGGAATTTTTTTTAAGGAAACAATAATTAGCTGAATGCGCAAAATGCATAAAAATGTATACACTTAATTGATTAATTGATTAGGAGGCATAAGAATGTATATATTTAATAGTCAATTTGCTAAGCATCAGTTTCTTATTTAAATTATTTAGGTTTTTAATAAAATTTGGGCTGGAAATTTAGTTGAAACTATATTGAAAATTGAAACTAACGTTGTATTTTTTATTTTTATTTTCATTTTCTCTCTCCTCGTTTCTTGAGTGCGAAATCTCAAAACTCCGTTTCTCGTACCATTTCATTTTCGTTTCTCGTTTCGTTTCCCGTTTCTCGTTTCTGGTAACATATTCTGGTAACATAGACTGGAACTACGAAGCCTCTGATAACACCGTTGAATGTAGACATAAAAAGTGAAGATTTATCTTCATGAGATGAGTGTAAATTTACACAAAATGCTAGACATCTAATATAAAAATTTTAGTTAGTGTTATCATACACTTTGAAGTGGAAAGCCACAGAATAAAGTACTGATGAAAAGCACAGTTCTTGTATCATTGTATTGCTGTGTTAGGTTTTCAATGTGACTACGATTGCAATGGCATTTTTCCACATTTCACAGTAGTTTAAACAATCAACATTTTGTATGATCGAATACTGAAAAACAAATGCAAATCGAAAAATCAAAACAAGGAAAATTCAAATATCGTACAATGCAACAATATTTTCATTAAAAAAACCCTAGACCTTCGAAACTTCAAGAACCTGGCAGTGGCGATGATATTCGACCAGGGCCAAAACCCTGATTGAAAGAAGAAAACTGAGCAAATCCAGCGATTTCGGCCAGCATTCACCAGACCCTGTGAAGCCTACATCTTAATTATAACTCGGAGATGTGAAGCCTTATTCAGCCGTTCAACAAATTTCGCGCAAACCACGTCAAACGGCACCGGATTTCAACCGACTCGATTGTCTGCAAATGCTTTACGTTTCCTACGCGGTTTCAAACCCTGGGCTCTCAATAAATGTGGAGATTTGCTGGCGGGTGTTTTCCTTTGGTTCGGCTTTGCCCTAACGCCAACGCCAAACTGATTCCATAACAATCGCCCTTCTGTACACCCATCCCTTTCATCATCATTATCGAGTGCATGTGACGTGATGGATTGCCACGTAAGCCCAATGAATAAATTTAAAATGGTGTTAGTAATAAACGTGGCAGCTATAGAGGCATCTCGAACGCTGATTAGGATTTCCTTATTAAATTTAGTTTTTTTTTTTTTTTAAGGGGAAGGGTAAACACTTTTGCAAAATAAATTTTACTATTTTTTTCCAAACCATGGGAATAAGCGATTGTTAGAGCGAAATAGGTTAAGTCGGAAATCACTCTATTGACCATCACTATATTCAAAGAAAATAGGTTAAGTAGGGAATTAAGTTAGTTGACCACCACCATATTTAAAGAAAAAATATTTAATAGTTTTCAAGTCAGATATTAATAATTTATAATTTAGTAAGGGTTAAGATGCCTCAGAATATAATTATGGATTATGGAAGTAGAGTGTGTTTTAAAACTTTTTATGATCAAGAGTTTGTCTTTCTCGGATGTAAGGCTCGAAGGCATCTAGCAAGAGTGAAACTCTGCCCCCTTACGAACCACCAACAGGTAATTTTAGATGGCGTAGTTTTCGTTGAATAATATTAATGAGTCAACCTACATTAGCAAATAGCAACTAGTGATGGTTGTCCTCACTACTGGTTTGACAATTGAGTTATGATATGTTTTCCCACTATGTAAAAAAATTTAAAAATAATATATATGTATATATATAGAGAGAGAGAGACAGAAAAGTATGGTCTCTGTTCTAAAAGTATTTACTCTAACCTTATTACAAATGGTTAAAGTCTCATATAATATTTGAATTTAAGTGTAGAGACTACAAGATCTACCTCTCAACCATCTTGTCAAACCACCTCAACTGAAAACAATGTTTAGTTAATAACAAGGTAAATAAACCACAAAGTACACTCCTCGAGGATTCAAATCATATCAAAACCTTTGGTTACAAGTAGATACCTATGGGGTGAGATGTTTGTTAGGCAAATAAAAGGATAAACCACCAAGTGAATAATCTCTACTAAATCATATGAAATGATATATAATCTCTACTAAATGATACAAATGTTATATAATATCAGTTAAATGACATGAAATGATATATTGTAAAGTGGGGAATAAATGACGAATATGTTATTTGGTGATAATGTTTGAATACTCTATTGTATACATTATTGAAAATCAAATTACATGTTAAAACTAATGCAATAAACATAGGAATTTATGTTGAACTCAAACTAAAAACAAGTATAAAGATCCCATGTTAAAAACAACGATCGCAGAAAACAAGAAGTGTTACATGGTAGCTAGTCATTGTTGCTTAGTTTAAATAGAGCTAAATTAGATGGAAAGAGTTTCGCACATTAATAATAAATAATTAGATGTTCAAATGTGGTCGATAAGAAAAATAAGCATATTGTGAAAGCGCAGGGTCATCTCTAATTAAATCTTGGTTGAAGGTCGTTGACAAAAAAATATGCAATTCAATATGTCCTGGCAAATATATGCCTAGTAAAGAAATATACAAGTTGTCGAATGTCAGATGGTTGTCCAGAAGAAAAATATGCTAGTTGTGAAGGATTAATAAAATGTCTACATTGACCTAAGAATGTCGACATCAAAGTCAATAATTAAATTTATGGTTGCAGACATTGTCATCTATGTTAACATGGATTGGATTTCAATACTATATCCATTCTATTGGAGGAGATAGTCTACATAACTCCCTTTTTTATAATATTCATCTTAATATTTTTAAAATACTTGTGTATGTATGTATTTTATGTTTAAAAACATATAATTATTTGTATATTAATGTGCATTAACCATGGTTCCACTGCAAATTATTTACATGGAACCTAAATAACTGTTAATACAATTTTTTATAATATTAAAAATTAAAAAACTATAAATTTTGAGTATTAAATATTATTAAAAATTGTTGAATAAAAACTTTATTTATCCAATAATGATTTTTTAATGGTTCTCTATTATGTGTTTAATAAGAACTTATTTTTTTAAAACAAAAATAAATACCTGTGAAAGTCTAAAATTAAAATATTTAATTATTAAAATTGTGTTTTTTTAATTAAATGATTGTGGCATTGTACTATGGAAAATATATTCATTAGAGGATTAAACGACTCCTCTTGTAATTCTCAATCTATCTTGTAATTCGTCTTTTAACTTTTTCAAAATATGTTTTTAGTTGTCATTTCAAGGTGTATGTAAAACGATTTTGACCAGTAAATACGAGTGACTTCATGTTAAAATTAAAAAATACTTATTTAATATTTATTGAAAGGCTCACTTTAACACCAATGTTGTACAACCAACGTTTTGACCAGTGAATACGGGTGACTTCATGCTAAAATTAAAAAAATACTTATTTAATATTTATTGAAAGGCTCAGGTTAGCACCAATGATGTAAAACCAACATTGTCTTTGTACAAAGACATTGGTCGTGAGGCAACGAACAATGGAGTTTTTTTTTAACATTTTTTTAATAATTCATAGCAATCATGGGATATAATAGAATAAAATTTTATGAAGTGACTACAAGTACATCACCATTATTGTAAGGGTTCATTAAACTAGATAATAAGCAATAACATATTCAATTTGGTAGCGAATCAAATTAAAAATAAATAGATTAAATTATTTTTTTTAAATAATAAATGTCAATATGCAATGTTCGACTATGAAAATATTGCAACAAAAATTTGGTCAAACCCAACTAATATGGGTTTGACCAAAAACCCAATACAATATCCATTGTCTGTGGAAAGGATAATAATAAGAATCTCAAGTTAATATCAATACATTCTCCCCATATGAGATGAATAAGGGTGTGGTTATAAACAAGGATGGTGTGCTTGCTACGACTTCACTCAATGAGTAAGGCAAATGTGTCATTGTCACTCGCTCTCATGATCAAATGTGGTATGTGCTTTTACGACTTCAATTCAATTGATTTTATGGCAATTCACTTAAGAAAATCCTTCATTAACCAAGACCATATCCAAGCTAGGATTATCAAATCATTCAAGAAGATACTCGACTTGAAGGGGTTAATTTTCAAGATGATGTTGACCTTTTCGAGAATGTAGTCTCCTCTCCTCTTTAGTTTAGCTTGGAAGGGGTCATTTCTTGTGTTTTTCTCAACATCTAGTTTGGGTTGTTGCCCTACTTTATGCCAGTCGTCAAGTAGGCTTTGTGGTTAGTCTTTGGCTTCATTCTTTTGCTTGGGGCTCCTCCATCTCACTTTTGTTGTTGAGCTATGACCTCATTGGGTGTTTAGTCCATGCAATCTGATTTTTTCTCCCTCTTCTCTACTTGCAATAATGGTAAGGCAGTGTACTCAATGTCAGCGTAGAGGTGGGGGTTGAGGCTCCCCTAGGGGCTCGAGGGCCTTCATGTGCACTTAGTCATCCACAAGGACTTTTTATGAGTAGACTGCATCTGAAATAAAAGATGAGTTATAGGACTTGGAGTAGGACATCATGGGGGAGCGAGAATGTTTGTCGGATTTCGAGGTTACAGTAGGAATTACAACTTGGGTGCCCAATGCAAGTCATAGCCATGGGCACCAAAACAAACATATGTATACCATCGATTTATATTGGCATACGAAATCTCTCATGTGCAAGGTCTTGTTGGATAAGAACGAAAATAGGGACAAGATTATATATGTGTAGGATGATATCTTGCTTCAATTAAAGGATATAAAAGGGATATTGGCACTCACTGAAGTAGTAGTTGTTCTAAGACGAGGACCTAGCACCCACAGCCCCGTGGAACCAATCCCCAGTGAGGTCAATGTCGCGATTTCTTCTTTGCCTCATTCACGTCTTTGCACTTTTGTTGTTTTTGTTTCTAGTGCCACACAAGACTCTATTAGAGTAGTTATCCATCATTTTATCACTTTTTTTGTTATTTACCAGCATAGACAGCAAATGTTGGTTATGATATAGTTTTTGAACTTGTTAATTGTAACATTGTAGCCTTTAATCACCCACTGAAATCGTAATTATAATTAAATATGTTAATGTAGCATGTGTGGGAAAGTAAATGTAGATGAGTTAAAGGACCCAAAACAATTATAATTATATTTTAATAAGAATTGATGAAGAGCTGGAACCTTTAAACAAATCATGAGAAGCCATGAGAGGGAGAAGGGGGTTTGGGGCAGTTTCTTATTTGACCTTGAATTAATTCTTCTAACTTTTACTCAGGTGGTTAAGCTACCTAACTAACAATATTTATGAGAAGAATGGGGGGAGTGGTACCAAACTGCTCCAAAGACATTAGCCATGTACCCATTTTGGAGAATTTGAAATTGACCACGTGGCCCCAGGGAAGGAAGCTAAATTCTTGTGACAGATAATGTGTGATTGAGGGAAGAATTGTGGGGATGCGAGATCAAGGAGAGCACTGACGGGAATAGGCAAGTGCGAAGAATAAAGAAACTATTTTGGGGATGCAAGAGAAGAGCAATCAGATAGAGAGGAAGCTCTCATGTGGATAAGATTGCATGTGCGTGACTCAACAACTTATGCATGATTTTAGTTCACCTAGTTTAGTGATCGAATTCAATAGTAGTGTCTCTAACGTGAGCTAGAGGGCTAGCTATAATTGTTGAGTAATTTGTTTGAATTGTGCACAAAAGCACAAAAGGGAAGCATCGAGGGACTATTGAATTATAAAAGGGCTCCCTTCAAGTTGTGCAGGCCCAATGTGGCCAATTACTGAGAAAGCTTGTTGAATTATGCAAAAAAGGGAAGCATTGAGTATTTATTGACTTAGAGAAGGTCTCCCTTTATGTTGTGTAGGACTTTTGTGGTCACACTGTGAATGAGAAAAGGCCATGGCTCGGTAGGTTGAAAGACCTTATATCGACTTTTGTATGGATGAAGGAAAATTACCTTCATTCTTACATTGTTGGTAGCATCATAGAGAAACCACCCAAAAAAATGTTGGGTGTGGAGCCTGATTATCTTCTATATTCAAAGGTATCGCCACATTGGACCCCAGTTCGAACGTTGCCGCCCGTAAAATATTCGCTGCAGGGGGGGTCCAAGCCCCCCCATGGCGGGGGGTTTCGGCGGCAGCGCCCCCGAAGCTAAAAACAGCTGTAAAATTGCCTTGTAAAAGTATAGTAATTTCTAGTCAATCTGGGCCGTTCATTAGGCGGATGATCTGACGGTAGAACTTATGTTTAGTTTATGGTTTTTTGCCCTAGAAGGCAACCCCTCTCTTTGTATGAGGGCATTGTATTTGAGGCTGTGTGATAGATGTGTATTCTGAGAGCGAGAAACAGAGAGGTGAGACTGTGAGAGAAAACAGAGGATATTACAGCGGATTTGTTGTAGGTTGTGTCTCTTCATTTTGCTGGATAATAGAAAGGAAGGACTGGCTGTTCGGGGTGGACGTAGCCCAAACTGGGTGAACCACGTATATCTGTGTCTCTCTTGTTTTGTGCATTTTCTGTGTTTATATTTCTGCAATATTTTATGTGTTCCATTGCTCCGTAATATATATAATATTCTAACAAAAAATTGGGTAAGCTCTATGCTTAGTGGGAGTTTAGGGAAGCTAATGGGTTTGACCTGATAAAGGAGAACGACCTGCATGACTTCACCCTATAATGCTAGGTGAGAACTTCCCTTATGGCTTCTTGGTCTGGCTTAGGGGTGGCCAACTACAAGAAAGATTGCAGTGTAGCTTATCTTATGTTGTGGTGGAACGTGGCTCATCCTTCATTAGTTGCAGATAGTTAATTACCTTGATCAAATAAGTACCCTTGTGGACTTCAAATTTATAATGTAATTAATGGAAACATGTATAATGATTTATAACCATGTTTGTTTATGTGCTTGTCTGTTGAATGGTCATTGTGGTTTATGTGATGCATTTTTATCATATTAAATGATAAATCTAGCTTAAATGGCTATATACTATTCACATGCTTACGTGATTGATCTTAATGTACTCTTATTATGTGTTTTTAGGATAATAGGACTAATGGATTTCTAGTCATGGTTATTGTGAATGTTTATAGTTGTTATGGAACTTTGACAAGTAAGAAGTTGTGATTGAGAAGATGGGGGAGATTAACCCTTTAGTTTCTTGGACAACTGGGATGGTTGGTTGGTTGTGAAAGACTCTTAGTGTGTCTTAATCAGGAGATTGGACTACTTCAACGAGCCAGAGAAGCTCTAAGTTTGCTATGGTGATTAGAAGTTCATTTGATGGTATGGATTTAAAAGTAAGAGTCAAAACCTGATTTGAAGGTGGATGCTCTTGGAAAGTAGTCTTCACAAAACATTTGATGTCAAATGTTATATAGTTCTTTGGGGAACTCTTGAACGAGTTGGGATAAAAATGTTTGAAGGCCTTAGATGGGCATAAACTTTGAATAATGGCCTCTTGGATTTCATAGATGAAAGGTTAGATAGGTGATAGTAGGAAGGAGGGTCTTGGATGCCTTTATGCTTAGTGAGGACCTTGCAACTTTATGTCTTCTAGGAAGTCCATTGACATGTTAAAGTTATTTTTTAGCCCTCGATACAGGATGAGAAACACTGGAGACAATTGGAAATTTAGGGATCAATTCTCCTTGGTTCAACAATATTGGAAATTTGGAGATTAGAGGCTTTAACCCCAACCCCTGGTTATACAGATTAGAAAGGGGGAATGGACCAAGAGCTTATCTGAAGGGAATCTAAAGCCCTAGAGGATGGGATAATGGTTATCATTATATTGGGCTATCAGTATCGAGTAACACTTAAAACCGCAACCAATGCGAGCTCCCACCAAAACAAAACCCTAACAACATTCATCATTTAACAGAGAATTTCCTAATCAGGATGGAAGAGTATCGACAATCAAGATATTGGGTTTCAAGCGTTAAGAAATACAATGAGCAGTTGCTAATGTAGCCTCCGATATTAACAGATCCTAATAAGTTCATCAGTTATCGAGGAATATTCACATTAGATGACATCTTAATTAGACCAATTCAGGAATCATGGAACATAATTTAATGTTGTTTAGTGACTTGATGGGTCAAAACATCAATAGATGGAAGGGGAGTTTTTGTCTAATGATAGTACGTTATGGGGTATCGATTATTGGGCGATCAATTATCGGGTGAATGGAATGTGTATGTTATAATGCAGAGTTGCGATTTTAACAAATCCTTATAAGTTTGTCAATATTTGATGAAAGTCAATTATCAAACTACACGTTGTCGGCCTTTAGGTATCAGGTTTTTGAAAATCATCTATCGAGAGGTCAAGACACCAGTTATTATGGTTTTTTCTCGATATCATTAACAACGAACAAGGTGTATATGTGGCATATTAGTAAAGGCAGGATATTGTGATGTGTCATGCTAACGTGGTTAGATGATATGTCATTATGACATGGCATGAAGATAGGTGTTTAATGATGTGGCAATATGACATGGAAAGATAACATAGATTAGGTTTCATAATGGCAATGAGGTTGTAATAGGCCCAACTAAAAATCCATGTAATAAAGTTAATAAAGGAAAAATAAGACCAAGGTCATGGGACACGTATTCCCAGCGTAATATTGGGCAAAAACATAGTGATGGGGATCACTGGTGATTAATAAATAACTACGGAAATTGGCAAAGGAAAAGAGACATTAGTTGGCATTTATTTATGAAAATAAAGGAAAAGAGGAGAAAAGGAAGGTGAAAGGTCACATAAATGCATGTGAGGGAAAATAAAGGAAAATGAAGAAAATAAAGGCCTCAGTGATAAAAAGGCTTATGAGAATGATTTCACAACATTTTGTCAATTTCATCTTGGAGCTCTCTTCTATTATCTCTCTCTCTCATACTCTTACATGCTTAGAGTTTGCTTGGAGCAATCTTGGAAGATTTTGGCATACTTTGGATTTGGAGAAAGAAGGTAAAGGAAAAGCAGGAAAGCGCAAGGGGACATCGGGATCAGTAGCTATAGTGGTATTACTTTACAAGTATCGAGTTACATCTATGATTTCCTTGCTATTTTTGGCATGCATTGTATATGCATGTGGTTGTTTGGTTGTGATCTGTCATTGGCATGGAGGATTTCCTGGATTGACAATGATTTGCCTAGCCTTCTCATTTCTTTGATAACCATGGTGTTGTGGGTTTCCCACTTGATTGTTTCTGATTGGTGCTGATGTTCATCATGGTTGTGGGTTGATTTACTAGTTCCCGGAGCCTTGGTTGGACAAATGCTCTGGAAGCCCTGGAACAGTTTGGGTTGAGTTACTCGTCCTAGAAGCCTTAGTTGGACAAACGCCCATGAGCCCTTGGTGGGTTGAGTTACTAGTCTTGGACACTTGGTTGGACAAATGATCTAGAGCCATGTGACAATTGTGGGTTGATTTATTAGTCCTGGAGTCAGGTTGGAACAAATGCTCTGGAGCCCTGGACAACTTGGGTAGAGACCGATCTGGTGATGTCCGACGATCACTGGTTGAGGGTTGAGGTTAGTGATGTCCGACAATCACTGGTTGAGGGTCGAGGTCGTTTGGACTCTGAAAGCCCTGGTTTGATTTTGCTTGGTTTATTCCACGAGATCCCACATTCATGCTTGGAATATGGCACAGGGATGATTAGCTGAAAGAAAGATTTGATTCAGCTCAATCTATGATCGAGTGGTAAGTGGAAGTCTGTGGCTTGGTTGGATTTGCATATGTTAATAAGAGCTCTTTTCCTTTTATATTCCATGGGTATTTATACTTGTTATTATGTGGCTTTTATGGTTGTTATACCATTGTTATTATTTTGGTTATATGCTAGTTATAAGCATGGTTTCATGACAGATTCTAGTTATGGCTCTTAACATGTTTTGATCGGTAAATGAATGGTTATTGAATGCATGGCCTAATACATGTTTTTGCTACTATTATGAGAGGGCATTAGACATTTTTTACGATTCTCAGATAAGTATGAGAGCCCTATGTTCAGATATGCATTTATGACTTGTAGATTACATTGTCACAAGGTGTTTGATGAAATGATTGTCATGTTTAGGTCAAGTCCTTGATTAAGTTTTGTGTTAGAGGCTCTATCCTTGTGTCATTTATTGTTTTGGAAAGTCTCATAAAGTTATGGGCAGTGATCTGGAGTCCAGCCCTGAAAATGTGGCATAGATCTCATGGTTGCTTATGCATGCGATTGAAGGCCTACAGTTGCGTGGATGTAGGCTTATGCATGCGACTAGAAGCCTAGGTTAGTGAAAAAGTAGTCTTGCTCAAGGATTGGGCACCTGGAGTGGTTAGCTCCTTCGGGTGTTGTAGCTCCTGAGGAAGGTCATTAAAGTTTCAGTTTGCCAATTCCACTTCCTTAACTGTACCTAGGATTTTTAGTAATATCACAGTAACTCTTCATCACATATTTACCCCGGTGGACCAGTGAACTTGGGTAAGTGTGGGAGGAGGGTGTTACAGAGTGGTATCAAAGGTCCCATGTTTGACACTTGGATTGGATGGGTGGAGTTTGTTTGTCATGCATGCATGTAGGTTGTATATGTGCTTGTTATGTATGCATGGTGATGGTCATTGTTGTAGTTATGTCGTCATGTAGAAGCTAATGATGTTGTTGTTGTGATGGTGAACATGTTGATATATATATATAATAAAACGTACCTCATTGAAGGTCAGGGGAAGCTATTATATATATAGCCTCCCCTTACCTTCACTGAGGTACGTTTGATTATGTTTATATTTGGTTTAGCTAACATGGTATATTTGCAGGAAGAAGATCAAAGATGACAATTGAAATGGTGGACTATAGTCCACATGATTCTCCATATAGATCAAATGAGCAACATGGTGATGAGGACTCCCCTCACATAACTAACAAATTGAGGAGTTTTAAATCAGAGACCAGGATTTGTAAGGCAAATAATGATATGATCATTCAATCACAAGAAAGACTTGCGAGGGCACAAGAGAAGCAAGCAGAAGTCAATGCAGTGATTCTTCAGGGTTTATCGAATTCATAAAGACAAGGGTCACTTAGGATCAATGATGGACAAGAGGAAATGACAACTGGGGAAAATGGCAGCGGATCTGAATCGAGATATAGGTTTGACAAGGATGATACAGTCATAGATGGTAGGTTCTTGGACACACCTAATAAGAGGGTGTTGTCGCTGCAACAAATACCCTCCAAAATTTTGCCTGCGCATGAATTTTGGAGCTTACCATGGATCTTGCAATCAACTTTTTTGTAGTCACTTCTAGCTCTGATTATTCTTTGAGCTCCCTTTTGGACTGTAAGTGTCAAAGTCACCTACTCACACATGCTCAGTCTGTAATGAATTCATGAGCACACTTCTTCAGGCAAGCTCAAATAAGCCTAGCACTGTATATCAAGAGAATTATTTCTCTATTTTCAATCCATGTCGATAGTCATTGCTCACTGAAGTTGACAATTTATCACTTCTAGATGTGTTTGTACTTTTATTTCGGTGAAGTTTTCAAACTGTCGCTTTTGCGCACTCTTGATTCCACGAGTGTCGTTTTCATGCTTTTGATTGTCGCTTTTGCTTTCTCTCACTTTAATTATCGTTTTTTTCATGTTATCTTCGCTATCGCATGTGTTTCTTTCATTGTCATTCATATATCGCAAGTGTCGTTCACATTTTTCTTGTCATGTCACAAGTGTCTTCTTTTGGTGTGGGAACTGTCGCTTCTCGCATAAAATGTAGTTATGTATTGTTTCAAGGGGCAATATTTGTGGTAATGATTTGTTCTTATCATGTAGATGTGTTTCACACTCATTTCAAAAGTTTCACGCAATGTCGCGCAAGTGTCGTTGCTTTCATTGCAAAGTGTATCTTTTGTGTTGCGCTTGCTAGGAGTTGTTGCATTGAGGAAAGTATGTTGTTCATGTGTTATGAGTGTTTCGTGTTGTGTTATCAAGTGAACTGAGTGTGTGATCATGTTAAAGTCTTACTTTTATTCAACGTCCCCTCATTAATCCAAAACTTAGTCAAAATCGAAAAAACTCCCGACCAAGCCACTCAGCTTCATCCAACCCCCCTAAACTGCACAGTCTCAGTCCTCAAGTAGCAACCTTGTCTCTAGGCATTGCATAATGTGCAGTATTTGCCTCCTAGAACTGCGCATTTTGCAACCTTAGCGCTCAATCCCAACCCCAGAATCCTAGAACTGCACAATCATTCTCTCCAGCCAAGCCAACACTACGCATTGCGCAGTCTCAGTCCCCAAGCCTCAGTCTTGAGATCTTGAACTGTGCAACTACGCAATCACCATGCCTCTTGTCCTTCTAGTACTATGCATTTTGTAATTTCAGTGCTCAAGCCTGGGTCGTGGCCTCCAAAACTGCGCAATCATGCCCTTTAGCCAAGCCTAAATTGTGCATTGCGTAATCTCATACCTCAAGCCCATCCCTTGATCTCATGATCTGTGCAACTGTGCAGTCATCTAACCTCCTCTGCCTTCTAGAACTGCACAGTTGGCTGAAACAATGCAAAACCCCTCAGCCTGACTCCCAAAACTGTGCAATCTGCTTTCCCAGTCTAGTCTGAACTACACATTGCGCAGTCTCAAGGCTCAAGCTTCACCCTTGATTGTTTGAGCTACAAAACTGCGCAATTATTAAGTCTCTCCCTCAACTTGTCACCTGGTTCTAGCTCAATCAATGGATCATCATGCAACTCCTTAGACTAGGGCTTTATCAGGCTAATGTCATCTTTTCATGAGTGAATTGTAGATGCAGGTTCTCTGTCATACCATGACAGGATGACGGAGAAGGAAACCATGCCAGAATACACTTAATTAGATGATCAATCAAGATAAAGCAAAGGGACATCAAATTGAGATAATAACTGGAGATCAAGTTCCACTGAAGACTCCTCATCTCTAAGCCATTTGGAGGACCCATCTTTTAGAAGACACAAAGCAAGAAGCAATAAATAATGGCTTGACATTGGCATGTCATCATGCAAGTCCATGTCATCAATGTCATGTCATGACTCATCATGTGCCACATCCTTTTGTGGAATATGTAATTCAATATTGGAGAAATATAATGTAAAGTGGAAGTCCAAGAGTCATTCATGTAGTATGAAAAGTCATGTAGGAAGTCAAAAGGTCATAGAGAAGTCAAACAATCATAAGGGTAGCCCAAGAGTTACAAGGGAGGTGAAGGATCACCCCATTTCTTATATATACACCCTCATGGTACAAGAAAAGGACTTTTCACCTTGGCTTCTCCCATAAGGCACCAAAGAGACAAATTTAGTACTTTTGGGGAGTAAGTCATGGCTCCAATGCTCCACTATTGGAGCTAGTGATGCTCATTGTATTCATGTATCTTGGGACCTTTACTTAATACTTGAAGCCTGATGGATGGCACTTTTTCATGCTTGAATTATGAATATTTGTAAGATTGTTTTATGAATATTTATGATTCATGTTTGCTTTCACCTGTACTAAAGTAGTTGAACTATTTTGGTTATTTTAGTGCTTATCTAATTGAAGATGTCTTGTAATGCTTATAACAATCGTCACATCTATGTAGACTATTATGCTTGATGTTAGGCAATTATATTTTCGCTTTTGTGCGCCTCCACTAGGGTGGTACTGTTAAATCTCTCTTAGAGGCTCACATTTCCTCCTTACGCAGTAGAAGAACTTTGATACACCTTCAACCGAACATTCACTAGGCACACTTACTTTCTTTTCGCAAAGGCTCATACACACTTCTCTCTCTTGCAAATAATTAAAGCTAAGGTAAATCTATAAGAAAATATGGCAATCGGGTCCATACTCTAAATGGGGATCCTATTCAAAATGGTGGGAGGCCTAATTGGGACTTCACATTGGGGAGACCCCATTGGTTGACATATTTCCAACACTGTCAACAAAATGGCGCTAGATTGAGGGCCAGATGACAAGCTGAGCCCTTTGAGTTTGTTCTGAATCTCTTATCGTAAATGCCTCATCCTCAAATCATACTCCCAGGGTGTTTTTCTAACATGTCCCCTAGTGAACTTTTAATCCCTGATGAGTCTCTCCATGACTTGTATCAACTCAATATTGATGGTGAGGGTGATACATCCTTTGCCGAGCATGCATCTCTTTTTCTTAAGTTTTGTGAATATTATGAAATTGATTGTGAAGATGTGGCTTATATTGTTTTTTACCTCACCCTTGAAGGTCAAGTTAGTCGATGGTGTCACACTCTACCACCTGCTTCCATTCATTCTCTTAACAATCTCGTCGAGGAGCTTCATTTAACATTTGATAGGTATGATTACCAAGATGTTTACAAAATAATCAATCAGTTGAGGGTTTCTCTAATCGATTCCTTCACCTTTGTTATGAATTTCTTTAAGAAGATATGGATTCAGATTTCTTCAAACAAAATTTTGAGTGTTTGGTTCATATCTCTTTGCACGGTGAATCTAAACCACCCGATGTCTCTTCTTCCCCAACTCTTGTAAACCATGAGACACCTCTAATTTCAAAGGAGGAATTCACTACTCCTTCTGTTCCTTGCCCTCCTCATTTTCCAGTTCCAATGAGGGTGCCTCCTTATGATGATAATAAAGTTGGGAGATCTGCTAATCAATTTCCTAATCCATCTTCTCATTCTTCTTCTACTTTTCATGACTCAGATTCAATGAAGGAAATCCCAGAATAGTTCATGAAGCCCATGGTGAAGAGTAACTCCTCCATTCCGCAATATGATGATACTATTCATAACTCTGGTCTCAAATCCGATCTAGATTTCTATTGTCTACTATCATCTACATGCCATGACTCTTTGTACCATGATCATCTTGATCAATCGACTCCAGCAACTAGTTTTTCACATTCTCTTGATTTTCGAGTTACTCGTTAAAATTGTGATTAGATACAAGGAAATCACATTACATAGGTAGAGGGGAAGGAAGGTGAAGATGCATTCATTCTTTCTTCTATTTTTCAAAATCCTTTAAGTGAAGATGATGCACTTCCATTCTTGGATGATTTCCAATCCGCTAATCTCGGTAGTGAATCAAATGTAATCAATTCTTTCAATCAATTTGTAGCCTTGGGCAACAATCATTCTGATGACGAGGACTTTGTTAATGCCCAGGTGCATCATCTGATCTTTCGGTTTCTCATGAAGACTTTACTTTAGATCCAAAATCTGATTCAGTCAAAGAAGATGTTGAAAATAGCAACAAGGAATGCTAAAAATAGAAGTGCTATAAATAGCATTGCTATAGATAGCATTTCAGGTACCAGTGTTGAAAATAGCAACAAGGAATGCTAAAAATAACATTTCAAGATATATTCCAATTTTAATTTGTCCTTGAATTAAAATTCGAATTTAGCCTCACTAGCTGTTTGAAAATTAATTAATTAATTCATCTTGAGTCAATTAGTTGGTGAAAATCAAACATGAAGTCTTTGTGAAGACATACAATAGTCCCTTTGATTGAGGAAGCTATCCCTTAATTAAGGAGATAAGGATGAGTTGTATTTGAGTTGTAATTAGTTAGCTCAGTTAACTGAGTTAAGTCCAGATAAATTAGTTCCAAACAGTTGGAGGAAATAATTGTGAGTTCAGTCAGTTAATGCATGCATGCATGCAACTAGTGTTCTCCAGATAACTGAATATTCTCTCATAAATAGCTCATGCATGTCAGTTTAGACAAAGACCTAGTTGAGATTAAAGACAGGGACATTGTGCTATCAGTTGGAGGAATTTTCCTATAAAGGAAACTCATCCATGCAGAAGGAATTCATTCCTTCAAGATTGCGCAGTGATTTTAAAGGTCAAAGTAGTGTGTGAGGAGAGAATCACACAGGTGGCAGCTGAAGGACCCAGGAGAAACTGTGCAAGGAAATAGGAGGCTTGGAGGATTGAAGGAAGGCATATGTGTTGTCTATTCCGTCTATGAGTAACAGTGAGGGATTGTACTGAGAGTTGGATAGCTTGAGAGCTAAAGCTTTGTGTAATATTGAGATATTTCCACTTGTATGATAATATAGATAATGGGGTTTTTAGCTGAGGATTTCCCCAGAGTATTCTTCTGTGCTTCACGTGTATGATTTCTTCTTCTCTGTTATATGTGTTCTGATTGATCTTGCTCAAATTGATTAAGCTTCCACAAAGTTTGATAGTAGAAGTAGATCAAGTATTTTGCTTTAGTTACATTGCATAATCAATTTAATCTATAATGAAAATTTATACATGGTATCAGAGCGAGGTTTTGTAGAAAAAGTTCTACATGGTATCAGAGCAAAGGTGATCAAAGCAGAGAACAATATACAAAGAAGGGAGAAGTTTGAAGTTTGAAGTTCTTGATTGTAGGTACAAAATCAATTTCTTATCACATCTCAAAGTTCACCAATAGCGTTGAATGGCTTGACACTCGAGTATGCCCTGGATGCCAGCTCGAATTACATAGCCTAGAAGGATCGCATGGAAGCGATATTAGAAGACAATGGTTTGAAGGACTTCAATGATCAAGAAGTCCCCAAGCCAGCAACAGCTAATGCCCAAGAATTGGCGGAATGGAAGAAATGTGTGGCGAGAGTGAGGAGGATTCTTCTGGAGGGAGTTCGAGACCATATTGTCTCAAGTCTCCATGGGAAGGAGACTCCGTTTTCAATTTGGAAGACATTGAAGGATCTATATCGAAACAACAATGACCAGAGGAAGTTGGCGCTGAAAGACAAGCTTTGGAAAATCAAGTGTGAAAAGGGCGACACGATCTCTACATATCTGAACGAGCTCACCACCTGCAGAGATGAGCTTGGAAGTGTAGGAATCATGACAGCTGAAGATGATATGGTGAGTCTTGCTCTCCTCGGTCTTCCTAAGAGCTGGCATAGCTACCAGAACTCAGTGAATGGAAGAGAGAAACTACCAGATTGGGAACGACTATGGTCGGATCTTATGTAGGAGGAGATCAGAAGGAGCACCAGAGATGGTTCTTCATGTAAACATGATGATGAAGAAAATCTAGCCTTAGCCGGTAAGGCAAGGAAAGGGAAGGAGAAGGATTCTCATTCCAAATTGAGTTCTTCTCATGGTAGGAAGAAGATTGACAAATCTAAAGGGAGATACTTTAATTGTCATGAGGTGGGCCATTATGCAACTAATTGTCCATTGAAGAAATCCAAGAAGGGATCCTCGGAAGGATCTGAAGGTGAGGCCCTAGCCTCTCAGTTCGAATTGGATTTTACCCTCATCGCATGCATGGTTCCAACGATGATGGGTTGTGGTTGGTTTTTTGACAGTGGAGCCTCATTTCACGTGACCAAGGATAAGAGTTTGTTCAGTACCTTGGAGGAGAAAGACCTCCAGATGCACATAGAGATGGGTAATGATGAAAAGTATAGTGTTTCAGGAGTGGGCACAGTTGCTTTTCAGAAGGAGCATGGAGCTCACATTACTTTGACAGATGTGAAGTATGTGCCTGGACTGAAGAAGAATTTGGTATCGATCGCGATGTTGGAGGACAAAGGCTGCGATGTTGTCTTCAGTAAGGGAAAAGTTTTCCTTAGACACATCACCATGAGACAGGTGAAGCAGATCGGTTCGCGAGTCAAGAACCTGTATGCTCTTGAGGTTCAAGATGCATGCAAAGCCTTGAGGAGTAAGGTAAATGTTGGAGACTTGGTGGTTGAGAGGGAGAGTACATTACCTCTCAACATGCAGTGCCAGAAGAAGTCTCAGACAATTGTGGAGGAGCCACAATTGGTGAAGCAGCTTCAGGAGGTTGTGGAGCAACCACAATTGGAGAAGCCGAGAGGAGATTGATTGGAGGCATCCATTCATGCAGAGACCTCCAGTAGGGGGAAATTTTGAGCCAAGTGGGCAGAGGGATCACATGCAGCCATACCTCCAGGTGTGAGGTGGGGCGATGTGAAGCGATAGTCTCAAGAAGGCTGAAATAGGAGCAGGATCCTTGAGGTACCCAACCTCTTTGATTAGACCTTGCTACGAGAGCCCCAACAAGGAGTAGCAGGACTGGCTGAGTGGGTAGAGACAAATGCGGATGGAGTAGCAGAGGGAGCTTCAACATCAAAGGGTGTTTCTAGCCCAACAGAGAGGTCAGTTACTTACTTCTTAGTAACTGAGTTACAGTGCAGCAGTGGGCAGCACGATGCAACATGATGAGAGGAGGTGCAGTGCGGACGTAGTGCTGGGAGAAAGGACCAACAATAACACGGATGCAACAGGAGAAATCGGTGTGATTGATGCAGTCAGAGATCCAAGTGACAGAGGCTAGAGCAGTCAGATACTAAAGAGCACAAAGGTGTAGAGTTTTCAGTCGACAGAGGCAATAGTAGTCAGAGACTTTGATGACAGATGCATCATACTGATTCAAGTTGTATATTTTTTTGGTTCTGGAGTTTCTGGAGCAACAACACTAGAGAGAAGTGTTGCATGTAGAACATTCCAAAGGTTCACGATCGGGTTTGAGTTGAATGCCTTTCTTGTTGAGAGGGAGTGTTGAAAATAGCAACAAGAAATGATAAAAATAGAAATGCTATAAATAGCATTGCTATAGATAGCATTTCAGGTACCAGTGTTGAAAATAGCAACAAGGAATGCTAAAAATAAAAATGCTAAAAATAGCATTGCTATAGATAGCATTTCAGGATATATTCCAATTTTAATTTGTCCTTAAATTAAAATTCGAATTTAGTCTCACTAGTTGTTTGAAAAATAATTAATTAATTCATATTGAGTTAATTAGTTGGTGAAAATCAAACATGAAGTCTTTGTGAAGACATACAACAGTTATCCCTTTGATTGAGGAAGTTATCCCTTAGTTAAGGAGATAAGGATGAGTTGTATTTGAGTTGTAATTAGTTAGCTCAATTAACTGAGTTAAGTCTAGTTAAATTAGTTCCAAACAGTTGGAGGAACTAATTGTGAGTTTAGTCAGTTAATGCATGCATGCATGCAACTAGTGTTCTCCAGATAACTAAATATTCTCTCATAAATAACTCATGCATGTCCATTCAGACAAAGACCCATTTGAGATTAAAGACAAGGACATTGTACTATCAGTTGGAGGAATTTTCCTATAAAGGAAACTCATCCATGCAGAATGAATTCATTCCTTCAGGATTGCGCAGTTATTTCAGAGGTCAAAGCAGTGTGTGAGGAGAGAATCACACAGGTGGCAGCTGGAGGACCCAGGAGAAACTGCGCAAGTAAATAGGAGGCTTGGAGAACTGAAGGAAGGCATATGTGTTGACTATTCTATCTATGAGAAACAGTGAGGGATTGTACTGAGCACTGGATAGCTTGAGAGCTAAAGCTTTGTGTAATCCTGAGATATTTCCACTTGTATGATAATACATATAGCGGGGTTTTTAGTTGAGGCTTTCCCCAGAGTATTCTTATGTGCTTCATGTGTATGATTTCTTCTTCTCTGTTATATGTGTTCCGATTGATCTTTCTCAAATTGATTAAGCTTCCGCAAAGTTTGATAGTAGAAGTAGATAAAGTATTTTGCTTTAGTTACATCGCATTATCAGGTGATCTACAGTGAGAATTTCTACAGAAGACGTTCTTGTCGAAACTTCATGTTCTTTCCACTATCCCTTGTGTTCTACTGTTTCCAATGTATCTGCTTGCGACGATGATATTCAATGCTCTTCAAGTTCTTCATCCGATGAGTTAACTTCTCAATTGACAAAATGTGGTGAGATTATCTCGGACGAAAATGAAAACAATCAAATCATTGAGTACTCTTTCCATCCCTCATCATCTCTTCTCTTGCATGAATACAACTCTCCAAACCAACTTGCTCATGTAATTTCTCTGATTCATACATCTTCACATTTGGGATCAGATGAATATTTCAACTTGAGTAATTTGATTGAAAAATCTGGTCAAGTTAGTGACAGAGATGGCTGCCATCCAGTGAGCAGTGGCCTTATTGAAACCAATGGTGGCAATTGTCCTCACACCATGCACGATATGGTTCAATCTTTAGGATGTGATTTCACAATCCTTGAAAGTTTCAGGACTTATCGGGAAGTCGAGGCACTTCCACTTTCGTTGATGGTTATGTTGGGATCTTGCGAATTTGGTAAGCTCCTCGAACTAAGTCAGATTTGGTTTCTCTCGCACAATCGTTCTCTTAGTATGGTTTCACTCGATGTAAATCACTTTTTGAAATATGTTTGGTATTTCAAATGTAATCTTTCAAACTTTCAAGATTTGGTTTCTAGTCAGATTCAAGGATCTTCTTTAGTTGATTCATCTTCATGCAAATATCCCTCATCAAACTCGAGTTTGGAATGTGTATCTCTCATAGAGTCATGGAATTGTGAAGTTGATCATTTGAAAGACTATCTTTGGCCGAAGAGATCATGCCTATCAGATTCATTTCTTAATAGTCAACTCCTGGTTTTTCTTGTTTATTCTGTACTGCAAATCTTTCCCTTCATCGCACTTGAAATCCTCTTGAGTGATAATGAATGCATGAGTTATTGTGTGAATCAAATTATTCTCCATTCACTATGTCCTTATTGGTCTCATGTGTTTGTTGTGCTGACATCCCTTTTAAATTCTTTCGGTGATTACTATGCTTGTACAATTTATCACCAGTTACAGGAAAATGGTTTGTCACATTAGACTTGCGAGGAAGTTGGTTCAATTGTTCAGAGCATCCACAGATCTTTTCAAATTGATTTATCTTCGTTAACTACTAACTGGGAATCTAATGCTTTAATCATTCCATATGATCACAATATTAACTGTCATTTGTTGTACCATTTCCCCACCAATATATTTAATGACAATTGTTTCACGTTGATTAATCTTTATGGTTTATTTCACCATTCAAATACTTGTCAAGCAACTGAGGCACTTCAACCTTTCACTGATGGTTATGTTAGGTCCTCGCTATCTTGACAAGCCTTCATAATATGATTAGATCTATTTTCCCTCACAAGATTCTCATCCTGATCATGCGCTTTTAATTGAAGATTCATTATATCAAAGTTTTCAAGATTTTCAAGAGGATTGTTTCGAATTTCATGATCTAATCACTGAATGGTTGGAGCAATCTTACTTGGAAAGCTCCATTGCAAATAACAAGTTTCGACCTTTTCTCATGCTTGCTAAACATAATGACACAAAAGAAGGTTCATTCACAAGAAGTCTTTGAGGTTTGTCTTTTTATGGTTTCCGTCGAAAAGGTAAGAATGCCGATTGTTTAGAAGTAGTGGGTGTGACACATCTTTCTGCCCAGAGGCAAGACCTTCCTTTTGTTGTTCAAGTTCTTCAAGCTCTCATCTTTTCTCTTGCACATTAATTTATATTTGTTTTAATTGATTGTATCTTTTTCATTGCAGGTCGAGAATAACTACGATGGTTTCATTGGAAATTTCATTATACGTGACCCCGATCTTCTAGTTGTTAGGTTAGGAGTAGGACTACCTGCATTAAAGTTTCCCCCCTCTTGCACTGATTATGCACTTGTCCTCTTTAGTGTTTTTAGTCTTTTCTTACTATCTTCCATAATGTTTGGTTTAGCCTCCTTTGTTTGTGCTTTGGTTTCGCTTCCTTGTTGTGTAGTGTCTTTTCCTTCTGTTATGTTAATAAGACTTTGCATGAAGGGTGTACTATTTGGCTTCGAATGGAGAATGTGCCAAAATAGAGAAGGATTTACTGAAACTGTGACATTTGGATAACTCTCCATCCTTCTTCCTTGTCTTGGTTACACCTTTTGGTCGATGATGTTATGATGGAAAATATGATACTTGTGTTAGGAAAGCCTTGTGTCGGACCACGATCTCCATGTCTATTCTGGAAACCTTACACCTACGTTTGGTATTTATGTTTTGATGTTTTTAGATTGATCCAATCAAGTAGAGAACAAGAAGGGGAAAATCTAAATTAGCAAACCAATATCATAGGTATTGTTTATGATTATCTGGAGGGATGACCTCTCTTGCTCTCAATAAGTTGGGATCTATCTTCCGCCCATTAAATAAATAAGTGTCGATGCACAATCCTATATAAATAAATAAATAAAGGTGAAAGAAGAGAAAGGATTCCCGCACAGAGAGATGAAGCAAGAAAGTTCGTCGGGAAACTATCCAGGCTTGCTGGCAGTGAAGCAATGTTTGTGTTCCTAACATGACTCCGTCGGGGTACTATCTAGGTCTATTAGCAGCTGAGCAACACCAGAGATGAAAAAATACAATCTCAAAATCTAAAGCTCGCAAACTTCATTACCCTTTCCTGATTCAAGACATTGTATGATCACTGGCCTTATGTTTGTGTTTAATCGAGTAAAGGAACGAAGGGGACTATGTTTATACACAGGGTAAATGGGGAAGCCATGGTAATATCAATGATGAGTCAATACTCCCTGAAGAACTATACTATGCACGAAATAATTGACCAAGGCAGAGAAGCTGGAGTTCTACCAATGTGTCGCCAAGTGTTGTCACTGCGACAAACACCCTCCAAAATTTTTCCTACACTTGAATTTTGGAGCCTACCTTGGATATTACTATCAATTTTTTTGTAGTCACTTATAGCTCTGAATATTCTTTGAGCTCCCTTTTGGATTGTAAGTGTCGAAGTCACCTACTCACACATGCTCAACCTATAATGAATTCATGAGCACAGTTCTTCACACAAGCTCGAATAAGCCTAGAAAAATCTATCAAGACAATGTTTGCTCTATGTTCAATCCATGTCGACAGCTAGTGCACACCGACGTTGAAAGTTTCTCACTTCTAGTTGTATTTGTAATTCTATTTTGGTAAGTTTTACAAACTGTCGCTTTTACGCACTCTTGCTTTCACGAGTGTTATTTTCATGCTTTTTAATGTTGCTCTTGCTTTCTCTCACTTTAATTACTGTCGTTTTCATTGTCATTCACGCATCGCAATCGTTCACACTTTTATTTTCATGTCGCAAGTGTCGTCTTTTCATGTGGCAACTATCGCTTATCGCGTAAAATGCAGTTTTGGCTTATTTTAGGGGGGAATCTTTGTGATAACGAGTTGTTATTATCATGTAGACATGTTTCACACTCATTTCCAAAGTTTCAAGCATTGTCACATAAGTGTTGTTTCTTTCGTCACAAAGTGTATCTTTTGTGTTGCACTTGGTAGGAGTCATCACAAAGTTGTTACATTGAGGAAATTATGTTGTTCATGTGTTATGAGTGTTTCGTGTTGTGTTTTCAAGTGAGATAAGTGTGTTATCATGTTCAAGTATTGATTTCTAATCCAACACTTAGTCAAAATTGGAAAAACTCCCAACCGGGCCACTCAGCTTCATCCAACCCCCTTGAACTGCGCAGTACCAGTCCTCAAGCAACAACCTTATCTCTAGGCACTATGCAATGCACAGTCTTTGCCTCCCATAACTGTGCATTTCGCAACCTCAGTGCTTAAGCCCAGTCCATGAGTCCTAAAACTGCACAATCTTTCTCTCCAACCAAGTCAGCACTATGCATTGTGTAGTCTCACTCCTCAATCCTCAGTCTTGAGCTCCTGAATTACACAAATGTGCAATAACTAGGCCTCCTGTCCTTCCAGTATTATGCATTTCTCAATTTCAGTGTTCAAGCCTTGGCCTTAGCTTCCAAAACTATGCAATCATGCCCTCCGTCCAGGCCTAAACTGCGCACTGCGAAGTATTGGACCTCAAGCCTAGCTCTTGAGCTCTTGATCTGCGTAGCCACCTGGTCTCCTCTACCTTTAAGAACTATGCAGTTGGTTGAAACAGTGCAAAACCCCTCATCCTAGCTCACTAACTCCCAAAACTGCGCAATCTGCTTACCCAGTCTAGCCTGAACTGTGTATTACACAGTCTCAAGGCTCAAGCTTCACCCCTGACTGCCTGAGTTGTGTAACTGCGTAGTCACTAAACCTATCCCTTATCTTGTCACCCGGTTTCGGCTCAGTTAGTGGATCATCATGCAACTCCTTAGACTAGGGGCTTATCGAACTGATGTCGTATTATCATGAGTGAATTGTAGATGCATGTTCTCTGTCATACCATGACAGGATAATGATGAAGAAGATGGAGAAGGAAACCATGCCAAAAGACATTTCATTAGTTGATCAATCAAGAGAAAGCAAAGGGACATCAAATTAAGACAACAATTGGAGATCAAGTCCCACTAAATACTCCTCATCTTTAGCCATTTGGAGGACAAAGAAGAAGATCACGATCCATCTCTTAGAAACATAAAGCAAGAAGCAAAAAAGAATGGCTTGACATTGCCATGTCATCATGCAAGTCCATGTCATTAGTTTCATGTCATGTCATGAGTCATCATGTGCCACATCATTTTGTGGAATACGTAATTCAATATTGGACAAATATAATGTAAAGTGGAAGTCCAAGAGTCATTCATGTAGTATGAAAAGTCATGTAGGAAGTCAAAAGGTCATAAAGAAGTCGAACAATCATAAGGGTAGCCCAATAGTCACAAGGGAGGTGAAGGGTCACCCCATTTCTTATATATAAACCCTCATGGTACAAGAAAATGACTTTTCAACTTGGCTTCTCCCATAAGGCATCAAAGAGACAAAGTTAGTACTTTTGGGGAGTAAGTCGTGGCTCCAATGCTCCACTATTTGAGCTAGTGATGCTCATTGTATTCATGTATCTTGGGACCTTTACTTAATACTTGAAGCCTGATGGTTGGCACATTTTCATCCATGGATTATGAATATCTGTAATATTTTTCTGTGAATTTATATGATTCATGCTTAGTAGTTGATCTATTTCAGTTATTTTAGTGCGTATCTAATTGAAGATGTGTTGTAATGGTTGTAACAATCGTCACATCTATGTGGACTATTCTGCTTGATGTTAGGCAGTTATATTTTCGCTTGTGTGCACCTCTACTAGGGTGGTACTATTACCTCTCTCTCAGAGGCTCAACTTTCGTCCCTTCGCAGGAGAAGAACCTGGATACACCTGAAACCAAACATTCACCAGGCACACTTGCTTTTCGCAAAGGCAAATATACACTTCTCTCTCTCGCCGACCATTAAAGCCAAGGAAAATCTATATGAAAATATGGAAACCAGGCTGATACTGCAGATGGGGTTCCTATTCCAAATGGTGTGAGGTATAATTGGGACTTCACATTGGCGAGAACCCTTTGGTTGAAGGATTTCTAGAACCATAAACAAAATGGCGCTAGAAGGAAGGTGAGATGACAAATTGAGCCCTTTGAGTCTGTTTTGAATCTCTTATTGTAAATGGCTTATCCTCAAATCACACTCCTTGGGTGTTTTTATAACTTGTCCCCTGGTGAAAATTCAATCCTTGATGAGTCTCTCCATGACTTGTCTCAAATCAAGTTTTATGGTGAGGGTGATACGTCCTTTACCGAGCATGCATCTCTTTTTCTTAAGTTCTGTGAATATTATGAAATTGATTGTGAATATGTGGCTTGTATTTTTTTTCTACCTCACCATTGAAGGTTGAGTTAGTCGATGGTGTCACACTCTACCACCTGCTTCCATTCATTATCTTAACCATCTTTTCGAGGAGAGTAATTTAACATTTGATAGGTATGGTTACCAAGATGTTTATAAAATAATCAATCAACTTAGAATGGAGCCTGATGAATTAGTTGAGGATTTCTCTAATAGATTCCTTCACCTTTGTTATGAATTTCCTTAAGAAGATATGGATTGAGATTTCTTCAAACAAAAGTTTGAGTGTTTGGTTCATATCTCTTTGCACGGTGAATCTGAACCCATTGATGTCGCTTTTTCCCCAACTCTTGTAAACCATGAGACACCTCTACTTTCATAGGAGGAATTCACTACTCCTTTTGTTCCTTGTCCTCCTCCTTTTCCAGTTCCAATGAGGGTGCCTCTTTGAAATGATAATAAGTTGGCAGATTAGATAATCAAATTCCTAATCCATCGTCTCATTATTTTTCCACTTTTCATGACTCAGATTCAATGGAGGAAATCACAGAATGGCTCATGAAGCCTATGATGAAGACTAACTCCTCCATTCCGCGAGATGTTGTTACTATTCATAACTCTGGTCTCAAATCTGATCTAGATTTCTATTATCATCTATCATATACATGCCATTACTCTTTGTACTATGATCAGCTTGTTGAATCAGCTCCACCATATAATTTTTCACATTCTCTTGATTTTCGAGTTGCTTGCTCAAATTGTGATTAGATGCAAGGCAGTCACATTGCATAGGAAGAGGAGCAGGAAGGTGAAGATGCTTTCAATCTTTCTTCTCTTTTTCAAAATCCTCCATGTGAATATGATGCGCTTCCATTTTTGGATGATTTTCAATCTTCTAATCATGGTAGTGAATCAAATGCAATCAATTCTTTCAATCAATCTATAGCCTTGGGCAGCAACCATTCCGATGATGATGACTATGTTGATGTATGCGATCATGAATGCCTAGGTGCATCATCTAATCTTTCGATTCTCTTGAAGACTTTACTTTAGATCTCGAATTTGATTCGTTCAAAGAAGGCGTTTTTGTCGAAACTTCTTGTTCATCTCACTATCCCTTGTGCTCTATTGTTTGCAATGTATCTACTTGTAACGAAGATACTCCATGCTCTTCAATTTCTTCATTCAATGAGTTAACTTCTCAATTGACACAGGGTGGTGAGATTATCCATGAAGAAAATTAAAACAAGCAAATCATTGAGTACTCTTTCCATCCCTCAGAATCTCTTCTCTTGAATGATGACAACTCTCCAAACTAGCTTGCTCGTGAAATTTCTCTGATTCATACATCTTCAGATTTTCGATCGTATGAATCTTTCAAATTGAGTAGTCTGGTTGAAAAATCTAGTCAATATAGTGACAGAGTTGGTTGCCATCCGGTGAGAAGTGGTCTTATTAAAACTGGTTGTAGCAACTATCCTCGCACCATTCATGATCTGGTTCAATATTTAGGATGCAATTTTACAATCCTTGAAAGTTTCAAGACTTGTCCAGAAGTCGAGGCACTTCAACTTTCGTTGATGGTTATGTTAGGATCGCATGACTCTCGTAAGCCCCCTAAACTAAGTCATATTTGGTTTCTCTCACATAATCCTTCTCTTTGCATGTTTTCACTCGATGTAAATCTCTTTCTGAAAGATGTTTGGTGTTGTACATGTAATCTTTCAAACTTTCAAGATTTGGTTTATGTGTAGAAATCCCTTGTAGATTCAAACTGCTTATGTAATATGTTAAAACAAAAGACTTGAATATACTCTACTCATCAATGAATAGTTAATCGATTGATAAATCATGAAGCATACAAGAGAAAGAATTCAATCAACACATTACACAATGATTTCCTGGGGAAAGCTGTAGCTAAAAACTCCTGCTATCTGTAGATTGCATTAGTTAGGAAATATGAGAAGATTACAATGTTTTGCTAAAGCCCGAGCAACCTTTGCACTATCTCTATCTATCTCACTGCTTCCTAGACAAGCCCAGGCCAATACTTAAATGAATTTTTTGCTTGCCCAAGTCACTATTTCCTTACATTGTTCCTCAAGGAATTATACCCCTATTAATTAGGGGAATTCCTCAATATGAATTGTGCAATCCTCATAGGCCTTCCTCTGACTTTATGCACCACCTGTAAAATTCAGATGATTATACAAATGTTAGTACAATGTCCCTGAACTCCAATCTCAACAAGGTAACTCTCAAATATCACATGCATGAGTTATTTAGGGCTGAATAATTAGTTAACTGGTTGAACACATGAAGCAACACCCCACTGTTAGACCTCCTACTAGTTCCTCCAACAGTTTGAACTAGTTTAACTGACTTTAACTAAGTTAAACTGAATTAATTAATTATAACTCAAAATAAACTCAACCAGGGCTCCTATAAAGTAGGAGACACTCTACATGACTCAAGTTAGGCCCTCAACTCGAATTAACGGAACCAACTAAGTTAAATTAGCTTAATTAACCCGTACAAGTTGTCTTGTGATGTGGAATTACAATTTTTCTCCGAATTTAATTCAAGGGAAAATTAAATCAGGATTTTCTTGTTGCATTTTCAACACTACCTCTCAACAAGAAAGGGATTCACATCTACCTAGATCTAACACCTTTGGAATGTACTGCATGCAACACCTCTCATTGTTGCTGCTGCTACTGTAACATCTGAAACTAAGAAAAAATAAAATAAAAGTAATAACTGAACCAATTTGCAACTGTCTACTGGGAAAACTATTGTTGCTGTCTCTCCTACTAAGCGTCCTGCTCTGCTGTCAACTCTGCTCTACACTCCTCGATATCTGACTAATACTGATCCTCTTTCCATGGTAGGACTGGATGATTTTAAAGAGAGAATCCATACAAGTGAGTCAAATTCAAAATAATGGCGGAATAACTTGTTCATAGTTTTTTAACCCAACGTGGGCTAAAAACTATGAACAGGTTATTCCACCATTATTTTGAAACTGATCCTCCTGCTACTGAATACTGTGGGCCCCCATAGTAAGGTAATGATCAATGAGACAAAAAACACCTCAATGGACCCTATCCAAATTTCTGCAACTCTTGGGACTATCGCTTCACATCACCCCACCTCACACCTGGAGGTATGGCCACATGTGCTCCCTCTGCCCACTTAGCTTGAAATTTCCCCCTACTAGAGGTCTCTGCTTAAGTGGATGTTTCCACTCTGTCTCCCCTTTGATTCTCCAATTGTGGTTGCTACACAACTTGCTAAGGTTGCTTCTGAGGCTCCATTTTGAGAGGTAGATTATGCTACCTCTCAACCAACAAGTCTCTAACATTTGTGTTTCTCATCAAGGATTTGCATGCATATTCGACCTCAAGTGCATATAGGTTCTTGACTCGTACACCGATCTACTTCACTTTTCCCGTGGTAATGTGTATAAGGAAAACCTTTCCTTTTCTAAGTATCACATCATGGTCATGGTCTTCCAGTACCGCAATGGAAATAGGATTCTTCTTTAGTCTTGGAACATATATCACATCTGTGAGTCTGAGAGGGGATCCAAACTCCCTCTAAAAAGTAAATGTAATGATACAAGTCACGCTATACCTTCCATTGTCTCCAAACTCAATGCCTTGCTTGAGGTCTTTCTCCTCCAAGTCACTGAAAATATCTCTATTCCCTGTCATATGGAACGATGAACTGTTGTCGAGATACAACATGCTTCCCATTATTGTGATTGTCATGCATGCAATGAGAGTAAAATCAAGCTCGTATTGTGAAGCTAGAGCTTCACCTGCTGCTCCAACTGCAGGTTCCTTCTTGTTTGCCTTCTTCTATGGACATTTCATGGCATAGTGCTTGAATTCGTGACAGTGAAAGCACTTGATGTTGGACAAGTATTTCTTCTTGCCTTCCTCACCGTGGGACTTCTTTCCCTTGGATTTATTTCCTTTGTTGACTAATGCAAATTCCTCTTCCACTTCTTTGGATGAGGTCCCATCTCGGTTGTCCCGCCTTATCTCTTCTTGCACCAAGGCAGACCACAACCGCTCCCACTTTGGTAGATGCTTCCTCCTATTTACTGAATCCTAGTAGATGTGCCAGCTCTTAGGAAGGCCTAGAAGTGCTAGGATAACCAGATTGTCTTCAGCTAACACCGACACTTCCAAGCATATCCCGACATTGGGTGAACTTGGTCAAGTGCTTTGGTATTGTTTCGCTCTTCTCCATCTTGATTTTTTTGAGCTTTTCCTTTAGTGCCAACTTCTTGTGGTAATTGCTGTTTTGAAATAGGTTTGTTAAGGCCTTCCACATCGCATATGGAGTCTCCTTACCATGGAGGTTCAAGAAAATATGATCTTGAACTCGTTCTAGAATAATCCTTCTCGCCTTTGCAACACATTTTCTCCACTCTACTAGATCTTGAGCATGAGTTGCTGGAGTCTTAGGAATAAATTTGTCTATGAATTGCTTAAGTCCGTTGTCTTCCAACATTGATTCCATCCTGTCCTTCCAAGTAGTATAGTTCGAACTACCCTCAAGGGCATACTCGAGTCTAAATCTATAGAATGAAATCCTACTGGCTCTGAAGAATGATCCTACAAATTCGATTTCACCTGCAAAGACAAACTCATATTCTTCTCTTCCAGTGTGATTTCAGCTCCGATACCGTGTAGAATTTCCTTGTAGATTCAAACTGCTTATGTAATATTCTAAAGCAAAAGACTTGAATCTACTCTACTCATCAACAAAAATAATTAATCGATCAAGAAATCACGAAGCATACAAGAGAAAGAATTCAATCAACACATTACACAATGATTTCCTGAGGAAAGCCACAACTAAAAACCCCTGTTATTTGTATATCGCATTAGTCAGAAAATATGAAAAGATTGTGATGCTTTGCTCAAGCCCGAGCAACCTCTACACTATCTCTATATGTTTGACTGCTTCCTAGACAAGACCAAGCCAATATTTAACCAATTTTCTACTTTACCAAGCCCCTATTTCCTTGCGTTTTTCCTCAAGGAATTAGCCCCCTATTAATTAGGGAAATTCCTTAATATGAATTGTGTGATCCTCATAGGCATTCCTCTGACTGCATGCACCACCTATACAATTCAGGTGATTATACAACTAATAGTACACTAGGTAATTGTTAGATATCACATGCATGAGTTATTTATGGTTGAATTATCAGTTAATTGGTTAAATGCATGAAGAAACACCCCACTGTTAGACCTCCTACTAGTTCCTACAACAGTTGGAACTAGTTTAATTGACTTTAACTCAGTTAAACTAGATTAATGAATTACAACTCAAAATAAACTCAACCAGGACTCCTATAAAGTAGGAGACACTCTACATTACTCGAGAGATTGGTCTGTATTGTAGGTGGAGCCAAAAGGAGAATTCTAGCCCGAACCTCAGTGCATTTTGCAATGAAAGATGCTCATGCTTCAGAATCTAACAATCGAGCAAGTTAAAATGGAGTGGAAGCACTTTGGGCCTGATGAAGCTACATGGGATATGGTTGATCAGATGCATGCTATGTATCCTTCTTTATTCGTTGGTTGAGAGGATGTCTTTTGGTATATGTTATTGATGTTGTGTTTTTGTTATGTTTATATATGCATATGTATGTTGTAAATTGTTAGGTCCCTATAATACTAGTGTAGCTCCCATATTGTTATTATTATGCCCCCTATAAGCCCACTATTGTTATTGTTGTGCCCTTACATTATTATTGTTATGTAGGCTTCTATTATATTGTGACCCCCTAGACTCATATATAGAATGGAGGTATTTTCATCATATCATCCAAGAATTATTCATTTATGTAATGTAAAGGAGGTTCCCTGTTGGGTCACTATAATACTAGTGATTACCCCATTACTATTGTAGTTATACCCCTTATTTATATTGTTGTGCCCTATTACCCCCATATTGTTATTTATGTGCCCCATACAATCCCTCTATTGTTATTTTTGTGGCTTTATATTATTATTGTTAGGTCGGCTAGATTATATTGTGACTCCTTAGACTCCTATATATAGAAAGGAGGTTTTGTCATTTGAATCATCGAATAATTGTTCATTTATGTAATGTAAAGGAGGTTGCCCCCTCGAAGAGGTTGAATTCTAAGGCGTTGATCTATCTTTTCTATATTTTCTTGAGCTGGTTTCATAACATTTGGTATCAGAGCTTTGGATTCTAGGGTTTCGCTGCTCCAAACAGGTCATCGTGGCATTTTCGCTATAATTTTTTTTTTTTTTATTTTTTTTTGGCGTTTCAGAAGTCGCAAAAAAAACCCATTTGAGAAGAAATCGCGTTGAACCTTGGGTCCGAATTTCAGAGCTTTTCGCGCGATATTTGCGGAGATATGATCTGAGGAAGTTGGTCTTTTTGCAGACTCTTGAATTACATTCAAAACAGGTGACCTGGGGAAAATCGTCATAACTTTCTCTCTGAGAATCAGATTGAAATTTCGTAAGAAGGTACAGAAAGAGGATGGACTGTAGTTTCTTGTATATCTTTTTCAGAATCAAAGATCAAAAATTGTACACGTGGCACTTCATACAAGTTCACTCTTCTGGAAAGGTCTATAATCAGGTCATCTTGGGAGATTGTGCATAACTCTTTCTTGGAGAATCCAATTTGGATCAGACTGGTGGCATTGGAAAGAGGACACAGAGAGCTACTACAGGTCACAAACTCAGAACTAGATGATTGGAAAGTACAGAGATACATCAGAGGCAATATCGAGCTCCTACAAAGTGAAAAAAGGTGTGTAGAATTTTTTAAATTTTTGCTTAAGCTTGGTTTGAAAATTTATTTTGAAGGAATTCAAAGGGCATAGTAGAGCATTATTATCAGTAACTGATGCCCCGAGGAAAGAAAATGCAAACACCTAGTAAGGAACCTGAAAGCTCTAGCATGACTCATGAAGAAGAGGAAGAAATGCTACATGATATATCAAAATTACAAGAACAAGTGCAACAAATGTCACGCTCACAAAAGTTAACAAAAGCTAAGATAAATGGCGTGGAAGCTAATATGAATGGCATGGAAGCTAAGATGGACAATTTGAAGATAGATTTGAACACAAATTTGAAGACAGACATGGCAGATTTGACAAATTTTCTACAAGAAATATTTACTAATGGTGAAAAGGTAGTAAAGGAAACTCATGATGAGAACAAAAGAAATGTTAATCATGATTCCATAGACACTAATGTTGGATCGAAGAATCACCATATTCCAAAAATCGATATGAGGAAGTTTGATGGCAAGGATCCCGCAACATGGATATTACAGATGGAGCAATTCTTCGATCTCAATAATGTGCAAAATGCACAAAAGGTACGTATGGCAACTGTATATTTGGAACCAAATCAGTTTGTATGGTATCAATGGCTTTGTTCTCGTAAACAATTTATCACTTGGGCAATTTTTACGGAAGAATTGATAGCACATTATGAGGATACAAAAAGCAACACTTTTTTTAGCCAATTGATAAGTCTCAAACAAAAGGGTTCAGTAATGGAGCACATTGAGGAGTTCCAAAAATTGAACATAAGGGTAAAAGATATTCCAGAGGAGCATAGGATTGATGTGTTCATAGGGTCTTTAAAGGATAATATCCAACATGATGTTCGCCTTTGGGAACCTGATTCATTAGAGAAGGCATTCAGGTTAGCAAGAAAAATGGAAAGCAAAATTATGGCAACTAGGAAGCATACCACTCACAACTATAAAGATGGAAGTGTTGTTGCCCCTAGTCTTCCACAACCTACAAGGTTGACACCACAACAATTGGAAGAAAAAAGAGCAAAAGGGCTTTGTTACAGTTGTGATAGCAAATACACAAAAGGTCATAAGTGTGCTGAGAAGAAATTATTCTACATAGATTGTGAAGAGGAAGAAGAAAAGGAGCAAGAAAGGTCAAAAGAAGAGGATATACTCCAGGAACAAAGCCTAGATGAAGAACAAATAAATCCGACCATATCTTGTAATGCATTGGCGGGAATTACCACTCCTCAAACCATCAAGATAGAAGGACAAATCAAGAAGAAAAAGGTAATAGTGTTGATTGATTCAGGAAGCACCCACAATTTTATTCATTGTAGGGTAGCAAAAGAATTGAATTGCTTCCTATATCCAGCACCAGAGTGTCAAGTGATGATTGCAAATGGAGGAACAATAAATTGCTCTGGAAAGTGCCATAATATCAAGCTATCCATGGGAGAATATGTATTGACTAGCCCAATACTTTCCATTCCAATGGGAGGTGCTGATGTTGTACTAGGAGTCCAATGGCTACAATCCTTGGGTACAATAGCTTTTATTTTTCAAGAACTTTTCATCAAATTTTCTTCGGAAGGAAAGGAAGTTGAATTAAGGGGTATAGCAGGGAAACCAGGAAAGATAATCAGCTCTAATGGCATGACAAAGCTTCTAAAAATGGAGCAAAGAGGTGTAATTGCACAACTATGTTCGCTAGATGTTTCCACATCTATTTCTCTAGATCTCCAAAAAGTCCTGGACAATCATTCCAAGGTATTTGAGACTCCCAAAGGTCTCCCACCTATGCGTGATCATGATCATGCTATTCATCTGATTCCAGGAAGTGTTCCTCCAAACATCAGGCCGTACAGATATCCCTATGTCCAAAAAAGTGAAATTGAACGTATGGTTGCAGAAATGCTAGAGGCTGGTATAATTCAACCGAGTCAAAGTTCTTTCTCAGCTCCAGTAGTATTGGTGCACAAGAAGGATGGATCATGGCGCATGTGTCCGGATTATAGGGAGCTCAACAAGCTCACTATTAAAGATAAGTTCCCCATTCCTGTCATTGATGAATTACTGGATGAATTGCATGGATCAATTTACTTCACCAAGTTGGATCTTCGTTCGGGATATCATCAAATCAGAATGAAGATTGAAGACATTCCGAAAATGGCATTTAGAACTCATGAGGGTCATTATGAATTTTTGGTCATGCCTTTTGGCCTTACCAATGCACCTTCAACATTTCAAGGTTTGATGAATTCAATTTTCAAACCATTCCTTAGAAAATTTGTGTTAGTATTTTTTGATGATATACTAATCTACAGCAAGTCTTGGAAGGATCATGTTGAACATGTTGACAGGGTGCTACAACTATTGGAGGAGAAACAATTATATGCAAAAAGATCCAAATGTTTCTTTGGAGTCCAGGGGTGGAATATTTGGGTCATATTGTATCTCATGAAGGAGTTAAGGTAGACCCTAGCAAAATTAAAGCCATTAAGGAATGGAAAATCCCCACATCCATAAAGCATCTGCGAGGATTTCTTGGGTTGACAGGGTATTATCGCAAGTTTGTTAAGAATTATGGGAGAATAGCAGCACCTCTAACAACATTATTGAAGAAAGATTCATTTTCATGGACTCTGGAAGCAACAAAGGCCTTTGAACATCTTAAAGAGGCAATGTGCCAAGCACCGGTCTTAGCTACACCGGACTTCACAAAAACCTTTATTGTGGAATGTGATGCTTCAGGAAATGGAATTGGTGTTGTTCTAATGCAAGATGAAAGACCCATTGCTTTTGAAAGTCGTCCAATCAAGGGAAAGTTTTTAAGCAAAGCTATTTATGAGAAGGAAATGTTGGCAATACTCCATGCACTTAAGAAATGGCGACCCTACCTAATGGGAAGACACTTCAAGGTAAAAACGGATCATGATAGCCTTAAATACTTTTTAGAACAAAGATTATCCTCTGAAGAGCAACAAAAGTGGGTCACAAAGATGTTGGGTTATGACTTTGAAATCATCTACAAAAAAGGGAAGCAAAATGTGGTGGCAGATGCACTCTCAAGAAAGGATGAGGATGTGGAAGCATTGTTGTGTGCCATTTCTATTATCCAACCAGATTGGATAAACGAAGCAAGGGAGGAATGGAAGAATGACGAAGAAGTGTGGGCACTTATTCGAAAGCTACAACAAGATTCCAGTACTTTTGATACATTTAGCTGGAAAAATGATTCGTTATGGTACAAAGATCGCTTATACCTCTGTAAGAATTCCCAGCTAAAACAAAAGATTCTTATGGAATTGCACACTTCTCCCTTAGGAGGGCACTCAGGATTTTTAAAAACTTACCACAGGGTTAAGAAGGAATTTTTTTGGGATGGCCTTAAATCAGATATTCAAAAGTTTGTGGCGGAATGTTTGGTTTGCCAACAAAATAAAGTTGAAACAATTAAGACACCGGGTCTATTACAACCTTTATCCATTCCAAGCCAACGTTGGGAGGAGGTTTCAATGGATTTTATCACAGGTTTACCCAAGTCTGAGGGAAAGAGTGTCATCATGGTGGTAGTTGACAGACTTACCAAGTATGCACACTTTTGTGCATTATCACATCCATTTAAAGCCAGTACAGTTTCTACTGCATTTATGGAAACAGTTCAAAAGCTACATGGAAACCCAAAGATTATTGTAAGTGACAGAGATCCCATTTTCACTGGAAATTTTTGGACAGAATTATTTTCTTGTCTTGGTACTCAGTTAGCTCATAGCTCATCTTATCATCCTCAATCTGATGGGCAAACTGAGATAGTAAACAAATGTTTGGAAGGATATCTTCGTTGCTTTGTATCTGATAAACAAACACAATGGGTCAAATGGTTGCCTCTGGCTGAATGGTGGTATAACACTTCCTTCCATACAACAACAAAAATGACCCCATTTATGGCACTTTATGGGTATCAACCACCATCCATCACATCATATTTAAGAGAAAATTCTAAGGTTCAGGCAGTGGAACATCACATCGAACATCAACAACAAGTCCTCCAACTCTTAAAGGATAACCTCGTGTTGGCACAAAATAGAATGAAACAACAGGCAGATCAACATCGCAGTGAAAGAAGTTTTGATGTAGGTGATTGGGTATTCCTACGGCTACAACCATATAAGCAAATGTCCCTAAAGCAAGCTAAGAAGGATAATAAATTATCACCAAAGTATTATGGTCCGTACAAGGTGTTGCAAAAGATTGGTACTATGGCATACAAATTGGAGCTTCCTGCAGCTTCTCGATTGCACCCAGTTTTCCATGTTTCATGTTTAAAGAAGGTTATAGGCGACAAGCTCCCAATTCAAACAATATTGCCAGAACTTGACGAGGAAGGAAAAATTATATTGGAACGGAAGCAGTCACAGAAACAAGAACTCGACAGCTACGAAATCGATCAATTTCAGAGTATCTTATCAAGTGGAAGAACTTATCCGCTAAAGATTCCACATGGGAGGATGAGAATTTTATGCAGAAGTATCCAGAACTACTCAAGTGTTGAGGACAACACTTTTTTGAAGGAGAGGGGCATGTTAGGTCACTATAATACCAGTGATTACCCCTTTACTATTGTAGTTATATCCCTTATTTATATTGTTGTGCCCTTATTACCCCCATATTGTTATTTCTGTGCCCCATAGAATCCCTCTATTGTTATTTTTGTGGCTTTATATTATTATTGTTAGGTCGGCTGGATTATATTGTGACTCCTTAGACTCCTATATATAGAAAGGAGGTTTTGTCATTTGAATCATTGAATAATTGTTCATTTATGTAATGTAAAGGAGGTTGCCCCCTCGAAGAGGCTGAATTCTAAGGCGTTGATCTATCTTTTCTATCTTTTCTTGAGCTGGTTTCATAACATTCCCCCCTCGAAGAGGATAATTTCTAAGTCATTCATCTATCTATTTGTGAGATGGTTGCATAACATTTGGTATCAAATCTTTGGATTCTAGGTTTTCGCTACTTCAAACAAGTCATCATGGAATTTTCACTATATTTTTTTTTTCCGAATCTTCAGAAGCTGAAATTGCAACCACGTGGATATTAAATCTTTGTGAACATAGTTTATGAATTTTATATCTTATCCCACTATATTTCTAGAGATATGATCTGAGGAAGTTAGGGTTTTTGTAGGCTCCAGAATTCCATCTAAAATAAGTGACCTAGGGACAATTGTCATAACTTTCTCTCTGAGCATCATATTTGAATTACGTAATAAGTGATAGAAAGAGGAGGAAATTTAGTTTTTTGGGGCATCATTTTTAGGTTCGAAGGTTGAAACAATTACACATGGCACTCCGTACAAGCTCGCTCTACTGAACCAATCTATAACCAGGTCATTGTGGGATATTGGGCATAAATCTCTATTAAAGAATCTAATATTGGTCTGAGTGGAAATAAGACTTTGAGGGATACTACAGGACAAAATTTCAAATCTTGGAGATTTGTAATTACATAACTACAACATATGCAATATCTAGCTCCTAAAAAGCAAGAAAAAGGTGTGCATTTTTTAAATTTTGCATAACTTTTGTTTGAAAAATTAGTTTGAAGTGATTCAAAGGGAATAATGAAGCATAGATATCATTGTTTGATTTCAAAATGTCTCAAAACATAAAAATGGACACACCTAGTAAGCAACTAGAAATCTCTTATATGACACATAAAGTAGAGGAAGAAATGCAACATGATATATCAAAATTACAAGATCAAGTGTAACAAATTTCACTCTCACAAAGAGTAACCAAAAATGAACTGGAAGTGATGATGGATGGTTTGAAATCTGACATGGAAGCAATGATGAATGAAGTTATTGACAATGAACTGCAGCGGAGAACCCTTCACCCACATATATGAGTGGAATAGTCGTTCCCCCTGCTCTGGATATCTAGGCTCAATCCTCTGGATCTTGGTGGTGGCCATAGTGGAACTGGGCTCTGCGTCAATGATTTACTTCCCTTTATCATTCCCCTTGTCAAGTTCTGACTCAGAGTTAAAACATGTATCTGTCTTGGAAGCCTTTATCTCGGCCACCTGTGACTGCTTGGCCTGACACTCACTTGTGTTGTGAGTGGAGCTCTTATGGAACTCACACCACTTTCCCGTGCCCTTCTTTGTCTTCTTGGTGTTGTTATTTACTTGCAGATTCGACTAGCTATCCTGGGTCGCTTAGCCTTGGGTTTGCCCATTTCTTTGTGGTTTGGGGGCGCCTTTCCCTTGCTTCAGATTTGCAAATCCAAAGTCTCACTTTTCTTTATTTAAAATTTTGCTCAATATTGACAGTGTATCGGTACGTCGTGCCGAGCGAGGAGATGTCTAGGAACTCCATCTCATCCTGGATGTACCTGTATAGGCAACTGCGATATTTAAAGTCGCAAATGTTTCTCAGAATTCTTAATACCCAACTTCGTGCGAAGGGTATGAAAAACATTGGTAAACTCTGGCACGTCTTGGTCCCTTCCCTGTCATAGTGTGGTCCACTTTAAGTATTTATCCTCGTAGGTCCCGACACGGTAGTACTGCTCCTTGATTGAATCTTGGAACAAACTCCAAGTGGGTGCGGCCGAAAATAGTGAGGGTGTATTTTCATCCTTCTTCTCACAGTAGGTTTCCCACTAGTCCTTGAGGTGGGGGGGCGACTTTGAGAAGTGCAAAAGTGATATTTTCCCAGCTAGAAAATTCCTGAACATAAAAATATCCTTCTAGCATATTTAACCATTTATCTACAATGTTTGCTTCTATTTGATCCTCAAATATAGGGATGTCAAAGTTAACTTGTATCTTAAATGGTGCGGTGCTTCAAGAGTAGTTGTTGGAAGGATATGACTCGCCCTTGGGTAGACACTGAAATATATGGGCAAAGTTGTCCATCATCACGGTCCTCTGTCGCTCGAGGGCTTCTTCGAGCAAGATTTTGAAAGGATCTCCTACCCCTCATCTTTCTTCTCTTTCGCCATGGGAGGTTGTCAGGATTTGCGAGGCTGGTCTTGCAAAGGTTCAACCAATTCGAGCCCTAACTCCTTATGTCCCGACCTCGTTGGGAACATGCAAAGAAAAACAGAGAAAGAGTAGACCGCTCTAATACCACTGATCCGAACTTTAAATAGGAACACAACAAATTACGAATATAACCATAAATACATAGATGCAATAGAAATAACACTTCATTTCATTAATATCTAATACTAAAAGATTCTTACAAACAGAATGGAAATAAGACTAGCTCGGACAATGGTAGCTTATCTCTGTGAAGAGATGTGGCGGCTACATGCCTATGAACTGTGTTACAATGAGGCTCAAAGGCCTATTTATTATTGAGAAACAATGGAAAACCCTAAACTTCCAAAAACCTTACCCTAGGAGATGAAGCGCCAAAACTATGGACCCCGTTTAGGTAAATTGGTACATCAACTTCTCGTGGTCCTATCTTTGGCATACGATCTTTGTTTGATGCGCACAATACCTCCCTAGAAATATCTATCCAAGAAATACAACTTTCGAGTGGCCAACATTATTCTAAAAACCATGTTGGCCCCAATTTTTCCCAAAAACGTCGTTTAGGGCCTCAAAACGGCTCCGGAAGTTCAAGATCTGAAAAACTACCAAAAATAGTAAATTGTGCTACAATTAAGGAAACTGGAAAACTAAAAGAGATAGTGGTGGGGGTCCAAGTGGAATAGGCGGGTGGCAACAACCATCCACCTGGATCAGTCCTCCCCCCTTAGGATGCAATTGTCCCCATTACGTTGAGTGCCTCCATGAGATGGGGAAACTTCCACTGAACTTGGTCCCTAGTGAGCCACTTGCCTTGGTGTAGGAGTTGGCCAACTTTGACAACCTCATATAGTTGGATCTTCTACTGGTGAGTGTTCTTGACCTGTGTGCCCATAATCTGATCAGTTGTGGCATGTTCCATGTAGTCTAGGTTTAACTCTTTTGGTGTGAGTTGTTCTGCAATGTCTAATGTGTCCAGTAATGGTGGGAAGTATGGTCGAAGACGATCCACATTAAACACTGGGTCCAGGCCAAGGAATGGGGGAATGCTGAGCTCAAAAGCATTGTCTCCCACCACCTTGGTAATGGTGTAAGGACCATATCGGAGTGGTCCGAGATTCCGATGGGCTCTAGTAAGGCATTCTTTCTGCAAATGCAACCAAACTTTGTTGCCCACTTGAAACTTGTGTGGCATCCGACATTGATCATGTCTTTGCTTGTACTTGGAATTTGACTTCTCCTATATGTTGTGAACCTATTGGTGGATGTGTTGGATGCGTTCAATAAATCTGGTCGCTTTATCATCCTCAAATAATATAGGCGTGGATTCTATCTATGTAGTCGCATGAGGCATTACAACATTAATTGGACACAATGGTTGGAATCCTGGATCCACTTGAAAGGGGCTGTGACCAATCGAGCTATGGAGAGCTCTGTTATAACTGTGCTGGACATATGGAAGACTCTCATCCTAGGTTCAAGGATGCTTGGAGTTGTACATGTGGAGCATGTGAACTATCACCCTATTGATGGCCTCCATCTAGTCATCAGTTTGGGGATGGAAGACAGTCGACTTGGTGAGCTTGGTGTCCAATATTGTCCAGAGGCTTGACCAGAATGTGCTCAGTAACCTACTATCCCGATCTGATATAATGGTCTATGAGATCCCAAAATGTACCCAAACTCATTCAAAGAAAAGTTTGGCAATTTCCTCTATTGTGATACTCTTCTTGCAGGCCGCCAATATAGCCATCTTAGAAAATATATCTACGACCACAAATACATAGTCATTACCATTCTTGGTAGAAGGGAGGCCAAACATATAGTCCATGGAGATGAATTGAAATTGCTAGCTAGGAGTAGGCAGAGGAGTGTACAAGCCTTGCTTCTTGATGGTGGGCTTGGTGATGGCGCATGTAGTGAAGGATTTGATGTATTTCCCAACATCTAGTAAGAGTTTGGGCCAATAAAAGTAATTATGTAGTACAACCATGGTTTTCTCCACACCAAAGTGTCTTGCGACCCGACTATAGTGCGCCTCCCAAATCATCTTGGCATGCTCACTTGAAGGAACACAAAGGTGGCCCAGGTAGCATAATAATGCATCCTCGAGGTGGAAATCGAGAACTTCCTTTCCATATACTAGCATTTGGTATATGGAGGTGAACACCCGATCATTTTTGTATAGTTTTGGCCATGCAGAGGTCCTGTGGCCAGAAGAGTTGAGAACAGTAGTCAGTACTGCAACCAGGGGCCGACTGAGGTAGTCTGTAACATTATTGGTGCCACCCTTTTGTATTAAATGTTCAAGTGGAATTATTACAGATACGTAGACCACTTCTGATGGCAATCGTTCTGCAACTTCCCTTGTGTCTGTATAAATTGAAGAGGTCGGTGATCGATGTGGATGCCCATCCCCTTCCCCAGAATGTAATGATTCCATTGTCGGCAAGCCTACATGATAGAATACATCTCTTTATCATAGGTGGGGCACTTTCTAATTGTATCATAAAGTGTTTCACTATGATAGGCCTCTGGATGCCCATGCCAGGCAAGGACTGCACCAATAGCATAGTCTGAGGTGTTTGTCTTGATTCAAAATGGTTGTTGCAGGTTTGGCAATGTGAATACTAGTGCAGATCAGAGTCGGTGCTTGAACTCAACAAACGACTTCTGTTGGGGCTCGGACCAAGAAAACTTTGCTTTCACCCCACCCTCAGTCATCTAACTCAAAGACTCAGTGATATGGGAGAATCCAAACACAAACCTCCAATAACAATTTGCTAGGACCAAAATGTTGCGAAACTCCATTAGAATGGTCAAGGCTAGCCAATCTCGAATGACTTGGATCTTAGTTGGATCCACATGCATGCCTCGCTCATCTATGATGTAACCCAAATATTGGACCTGGCTCATGCCAAAGGTGCATTTCTCCAAGTTGGCAGACAGTTTGTGCTGTCGAAGGGTTTGAAGGACCTATCGAATGTGTTGCAAGTGTTCTTCCCAACTCTTGTTGAAGATGAGGATGTCGTCCATAGAAACAACCAAGAATGAGTTGGCGAAGGGCCGCAAGATGTCATCCATTAGCCTCATAAAAGTAGCACATATATTTGTTAACACGAAGGGCATAACCAACCATTCAAAAAGGCCTTCCTTGGATTTGAAGGTAGTCTTCCATACATTTGTGGGCTCTATTGGAACCTAGTGATAACTAGACTTCATATCAATCTTGCTGAAATACTTGTCCTCCTTAAATTGTTCTAGAAGGTCATCAATTCGTGGGATTGGATACATGTTCATGACAGTGATTTTGTTTAGTGCCCGATAATTAATGCAGAGCCTCCAGGTCCCATCCTTCTTCTATACAAGTACAGTTGGGCTCCCACAAGGCGAGGAACTTGGTCAGATGTGCCCTTTTTCAACAACTCCTAGATTTGTCCCTTGATCTCTTCATTTTCTAGAATGAAGTGGTGATATATCGACCTGTTGGGTAGAGGTGCTCTAGGAGCTAGATCAATCAAATGCTTGACCTGACAGTGCAAGGGTACCTCTGTGGGCGAGGAGAAGATGTCCTTGTATTCTTCCACAACTGTATCCACCTACTTATGTTGCATGGAGGAAACTTCCAAGGGGCCATGTATGTGGCTACGGTCTTCCCCTTACTTTGAAATGAATCAAAAAGAAAAAAAAAATCCCAGTCTAGAAGATGATCTTACTGCGTTTCTTAGCAGAGATCAAGATGGCAGTAGGCGGGGCTACCTTCAGTATCATGTATAACTTACTACCCAAAGAAATAATAACAAAGTGGGGTCTAGACTCATATACAACATGTCGCTTCCACAAGCATGATTGTCCTAATAATACATCACAAACTTCAAGAGGAACAACATCACACAATACCTCATCCGTGAAGGGCTTGATGCTGTAGGGAAGGTGACATTGTTGCTAAAGCGGAGATATCATCCTTGGTAAATCCACTCGATGGTGTATGACTGCAGATGTGTTGTAGTCAGTAGGCCTAGCCTCTTAAAGACCTCTGCTAAAATGAGGTTCTTTTCGCTCCCGCTGTCGACAATGAACTGTAGCATAGAACCCTTTACCCACATCTGTGAGTGGAATAGTTGTCCCCCTTCCTTTGGATCTTCAAGCTCAGTCTTCTGGATCTTGGTGGTGGCCATAGTGGAATTAGGCTCCGCATCAATGATATGATTCCCTTTATCATTCCCATTTTCAGGTTCTGACTCAGAGTCGGAACATGCATCTGGCTCGGAAGCCTTCAGCTCGGCCACCAGTGACTGCTTGGCCCGACACTCAAATGTGTTGTGAGTGGAGCTCTTATGGAACTCACACCACTTTCCTATGTGCTTCTTTGTCTTCATGGTGTTTTTCTTTGTTTGTGGCTTCGATGGGTTATCTTGAGACACCTTTCCTTGGCTTTTCCCTTTGCTCTACATTTTGGGGGTGCCTTTCCTTGCTTCGGATTCGTAGATGTAAAGTCTCGCTTTTTCTTTTTAAACTTTTTCTCAATCTTGACAGCTTATTAGTACGCCGTGCCGAGTGAGGAGATGTCCAGGAACTCCATCTCATCCTGGATGTAGCTGTGTAGGCATCTGTGATATTTAAGTACCAAATGTTTCTCAAAATACTTGATGCCCAACTTCGTGCGAAGGGTATGAAAAACCTTGGTAAACTTTGGCACGTCTTGGTCCCTTCCTTGCCGCAGCGTGGTCCACTTTATGTATTTATCCTCATAGCTCCCGACAGGGTAGTACTTCTCCTTGATGGCATCTCGGAACAAACTCCAAGTGGGTGCGGCTAAAAATAGCGAGGGTGTACTTTTGTCCTTCTTCTCATAGTTCGTTTCCCACCAGTCCTTAACGTGGGGGGCGACTTTGAGAAGTGCAAAAGTAATATTTTCCCGGCTGGAAAAATAATGAAAGAAAAATATCTTTGTAGCAGATTTAACCATTTATCTACGGTTCCCGCATTTAGCTGACCCTCAAATATGGGGATGTCAAAGTTAACTTGTACCTTAAATGGTGTGGCGCTTCCAGAGTTGCTGTTGGAAGGAGATGCATCGCCCTTGGGTAGCTGCTAAAGGATCCGGGAAAAGTTGTACATCATGTATTCCTCTTTCACTAGAGGGCTTCTTCGAGCAATATTGGGAAAGGATCTCCTGCCCTCTCGTCTTTATTCTCTTCCGCCATGGGAGGTCGTTGGGATTTGTGAGGCTAGTCTTGCAAAGGTTCGACCAATTCAAGCCCTAACTCCTTATATCCTGACCTCGTTGGGGACATGCAAAGAAAACAGAGAAAGAGAAGACCGCTCTGATACCGTTGATCCGAAATTTAAATAGGAATGCAACAACCATAAGTACAGAGATGCAACAAAAATAACACTTCATTTCATTAATATCAAAAACTGAAAGATGCTTACAAACAAAATGGAAATAAGACTAGCTCGGGCGATGGTAGCTTATCTCTAAGAAGAGATGTGGCGGATACATACCTATGAACTGTGTTACAATGAGACTCAAAGGCCTATTTATTATTGAGAAATAATGGAAAACCATAAACATCCAAAAACCTAACCCTAGAAGATGAAACGCCAAAACTATGAACTCTTTTTGGGTAAATTGGTACATCAACTTCCCGGGGTCGTAACTTTAGCATACGATCTATGTTTGACGCGCACAATAACTCGTTAGAAAGATTTATATGAGAGCTACAACTTTATAATGTGAAAAATTGATTGAAGACACATGTTTGCCCTTGTTTTGGCAAAAAACCTCATTTAGGGCCTCAAAATGATTCCAGAAGTTCAGGACCCGAAAATTTTTCAAAAATAGTAAATTGTGCTACAATTAAGGAAACTGAAAAACTGAACAAGACAGTGGTGGGGGTCCAAGTGGAATAGGCGTGTTTCCACCAACATCCACCTGGATCACCAGATCTCCAAAAAGTTTTGGAAAATCATTCCAAGATATTTGAGACTCCCAAAGGCCTCCCACCTATTCGTGATCATGATCATGCTATTCATTTGATTCCAGGAAGTGTTCCTCCAAACATCAGGCCTTACAGATATCCTAATTCCCAAAAGAGTGAAATTAAATGTATGGTTGCAGAAATGCTGAAGGCTGGTATAATTCAACCTAGTCAAAGTTCTTTCTCTGCTCCAATTGTATTGGTGCATAAGAAGGATAGATCATTGCACATGTGTCTAGATTATAGGAATCGCAACAAGCTCACTATTAAAGATAAATTTCCCATTCATGTCATTGATGAATTGTTGGATGAATTACATGGAGAAATTTACTTCATCAAGTTGGATCTTCATTCGGGATATCATCAAATTAGAATGAAGACTGAAGACATTCTGAAAACAACATTTCGAACTCATGAGAGTCATTATGAAATTTTGGTCATGCCTTTTGGCCTTACCAATGCACCTTCCAAATTTAAAGGTTTGATGAATTCCATTTTCAAACCCTTCCTTAGAAAATTTGTGTTATTATTTTTTGATGATATACTAATCTACAACTTGTCTTGGAAGGATCATATTCAACATGTTGACAGGGTGCTCAAACTATTGGAGGAGAAACAATTATATGAAAAAACCTCCAAATGTTTCTTTGGAGTAAAGGAGGTGGAATATTTGGGTCACATTGTATTGCATGAGGGTGTTAAGGTAAACCCTAACAAAATTAGAGTCATTAAGGAATGGAAAATCCCAACAACCATAAAGATTCTTCGAGGATTTCTGAGGTTGACAAGGTATTATCGCAAGTTTATTAAGAATTATGGGAGAATACCAACACCTCTAACAACATTACATAAGAAATATGCATTTTCTTGGACTCCTAAAGAAACTAAGGTATTTGAACATATCAAAGAGGCAATGTGTCAAGCACCGGTCTCAACTACACCAAACTTCACAAAAACCTTTATTGTGGAATGTGATGCCTTGGGAAATGGAATTGGTGTTGTTTTAATGCAAGAAGGAAGACCCATTTCTTTTGAAAATCATCCAATCAAAGGAAAGTATTTACACAAAACTATTTATGAGAAGGAAATGTTGGCAATACTACATGTACTAAAGCAATGGAGACCTTACCTAATGGGAAGACACTTCAAGGTAAAAGAAAGTAATGGTAGCCTTAAATACTGTTTGGAACAAATATTATATTCAAAAGAGTTGCAAAAATGTGTTACAAAGATGTTGTGTAATGAATTTGAAATCATCTACAGAAAATGGAAGCAAAATGTTGTTGCAAATGCACTCTCAATAAAGGATGAGGATGTGGAAGCATTTCTTTGTGCCATTTCTATTATCCAACGAGATTGGATAACCGAAGCAAGGGATGAACGGAAGAATGATGAAGAAGTGTGGACACTCATTCAAAAGTTGAAGCAAGATCCCAGTACACCTGATTCATCTAGTTGGAAAAATGATTCATTATGGTACAAAGATTGCTTATATCTTTGTAAGAATTCCCAACTCAAACAAAAGATTCTTTTAGAATGTCACACCTCTCCCTTAGTAGGGCACTCAAGATTTTTAAAAACTTACCATAGGGTGAGGAAGGAATTCTTTTGGGATGGCCTTAAATTTGATATTCAAAAGTTTGTGGCAGAATGTTTGGTTTGCCAACAAAATAAAGTTGAGACAATTAAGACCCCAGGTTTGTTACAACCTTTATCTATTCCAATTCAACGTTGGGAGGATGTCTCAATGGATTTTATCACAGGTTTACCCAAGTCCGAAGGAAAGAATGTCATCATGGTAGTAGTTGATAGAATTACCAAGTATGCACACTTTTGTGCATTATCCCATCCATTTAAAGCCAATACAATTGCTATTGAATTTACGGAAGAAATTCAAAAGCTACATGGAAACCCAAGGATTATTGTAAGTGAGAGAGATCCCATTTTCACTGGAAATTTTTGGGCAAAATTATTTTCTTGTCTGGGTACTCAATTAGCTCATAACTCATCTTATCTACTCAAGGTGACGGGAAAACTGAGATAGTGAACGAATGTTTGGAAGGATATCTTCGTTGCTTTGTATATGATAAACAAACATAATGGGTCAAGTGGTTACCTGTGGTTGAATGGTGGTATAACACTTCCTTCCGTACTACAGCAAAAATGACCCCATTGATGGCACTTTATGGATATCACCCACTGTCCATCAGATCATTTTTAAGATAAATTCTAAGGTTCAAGGAGTTGAATATCACATCGAGCATCAACAACAAGTTCTCTAACTCTTAAAGGATAACCTCACTTTGGCGCAAGATCTAATGAAACAACAGGTCGATCAACATCGCAGCGAAAGAAGTCTTGATGTAGGCGATTGTGTATTTTTACAGCTACAACCATACAAACAAATGTCCCTCAATCAAGCTAAGAAGAAGAATAAATTATCACCAAAGTACTATGGTCCTTACAAGGTGTTGCAAAGTATTGGTACTATGGAATACAAATTGGAGCTTCTTGCATCTTCCTGAGTGCACCCGGTTTTCCATGTTTCATGCTTAAATAAGGTTATAGGTGACAAGCTCCCAGTTCAAAACAATATTGCCAGAGCTTGACAAGGAAGGAAAAATCATATTGGAACCCGAAGCAGTCACAAAAACAAGAACTCGACAGATACGAAATCGATCAATTTCAGAGTATCTCATCAAGTGGAAGAACTTACCCACTGAAGATTCCACATGGGAGGATGCGAATTTTATAGAGAAGCATCCAAAACTACTCAAGCGTTGAGGACAACACTTTTTTTAAGGAGAGGGGCATGTTAGGTGCCTATAATACAAGTGTATCCCCTTATTGTTATTGTTAATGTAGCCTCATTATTGTTATTAATGTACCCATGTAGTCCCCATATTGTTATTTTTGTGCCCTTACATTATTATTTTTATGTACGCTTTGATTATATTGTGACCCCTTAGACTCCTATATATATAAAGGAGGTATTTTTATTTATATCATCCAAGAATTGTTTATTTATGTAATGTAAAGGAGGTTTCCCCCTCGAAGAGCATAATTTTTAAGTTGTTGATCTATCTATTTGTGAGTTGGTTGCATAACATAAATATCGTATAGAGTTGTGTTATAAAGCTCCAATAAGTAGTATGGTGTTCATGATCTGTTGGTTATGTCTTCAACAATATGATATGATGTAAATGTTGTATCGAGTTGTGTTATAAAGCTCCAGGGGCAACCTGCGTTTTCTGGTTTATAAGTGTCATCGAACACCGAGGAAGGTGTTCCCCCAAGGGGGAGGGTTATTTAACAACCCCGGTTAAAAATCCATGTAATAAAGTTAATAAAGGCAAAATAAGACCAAGGTCATGGGACATGTATTCCAAGCTAAATGTTGGGAAAAAACATAGTGATGGGCATCACTGGTGATTAATAAATGGCTATGGAAATTGTCAAAGGCATTGGCAAAGACAAAGAGGCATTAATTGACATTTATTTATGACAATAAAGGAAAATAAGAGAAAAATAAGGTGAAAGGTCACATAATTGCATGTGAGGAAAATTGAAGGAAAATGAAGAAAATAGAGGCCTCATTGATAAAAAGACTTATGAGGATCAATACACAACCTTTTGTCAATTTTAGCTTAGAGCTCTCTTCTATTCTCTATCTCATACTCTTGCACACTTAGAGTTTTCTTGGAGCACTCTTGGAGGATTTTGGCATACTTTGTATTTGGAGAAAGAAGGCAAAGGAAAATAAGGAAAGCATAAGGGAACAATGGGTTAAGTAGCTACAATAGGATTACTTTGCAGGTATCGAGTTGCATGTATGATTTCCTTGCTAGTTTTGGCATGCATGGTATATGCATGTGGTTGTTTGGTTATGATCTGTCATTGACATGGAGGATTTCCCGGATTGATAGTGGTTTGCCTAGCCTTTCCATTTCCTGGATAACCATGGTGTTGTTGATTTTCCACTCGATTATTTCTGATTGGTGCTCATGTTCCTCATGGTTGTGGGTTGAGTTACTAGTTCCTAGAGACTTGGTTGGACAAACACTCTAGAAGCCCTGGAACAACTTGGGTTGAGTTACTAGTCCTGGAAGCCTTGGTTGGACAAATGATTTGAAGCCCTTAGTGGGTTGAGTTACTAGTCCTGGAGCCTTGGTTGGACAAATTCTCTAGAACCCTACAACAACTTTGTGTTGAGTTACTAGTCCTCGAGCCAAGTTGGAACAAACGCTCTGGAGCCCTGGATAGCTTGGGTAGAGACCGATCTGGTGATGGTTAGAGATGTGCGACTGTGGTGTGGAATCACTAGTTAAGGGTTAAGGTGGTTTGGCCTGTAGAAGCCCTAGTTTGGTTTTTCTTGGTTTATTCCATGAGATTGCACATTCATGCTTGGAATATGGCAAGGGGTGATTGGCTAAAAGAAATATTTAGTTCAGCCCAATCTATGGTTGGGTGGTACGTGGAAGTCCCTGACTTGGTTGGATTTTCTATGTTAATAATAGCTCTTTTCGTTTTGTATTTCAGGGGTATTTGTACTTATTATTATGTGGCATTTATGGTTGTTATCTCTCTGGTTATATGTTGGTTATAAGCATGGTTTCATGACAGATTCTAGTTATGGTTCTTAACAAGTTTTGATTGGTAAATGAATGGATATTAAATGCATGTCCTAATAGATGTTTTGCAGCTATTAGGAGATGGCATTAAACCTTCTTGATGATTCTTAGATAAGTATGAGACCCCTATGTTAAGATATGCATTTATGACATATAAATTACGTGTTCACAATGTGTTTGACGAAATGATTGTCATGGTTAGGCCTGGTTAGATCAAGTCCTTGATTAATTTTTGTGTTAGAGGCTTTGTCCTTGTGTCATTTATTATTTTGGAAAGTGTCATCAAGTTATGGGCAATGATCTGGAGTCTAGCACTGAAAAGGTGGCGCAGATCTCGCGGTTGCAAGCTCAAAACTGAGAAATTGGGACTGTAGTCGCTACCTTGCAGGATTATGCATGCAACCAGAGACCTATAGTTGCATGGATGTAGGCTTATGCATGCGAATGGTAGCCTAGGTCAGTGAAAAAGTAGTCTAGCTCAGGGTCTGGGAACCTGGAGTGGTTTTTTAGCTCTTGGGGGTGCTGTAGCTCTTGAGGAAGGTCAGTAAAGTTTCAGTCTATCGATTACACTTCCTTAACTGTACCTAGGAGATTTAGTTATAGCATAGTAACTCTTTGTTACATATTTACCCTGGTGGGCCAGTGAACATGGGTAAGTGTGGGAGGAGGGTGTTACAAAGGTGGTAATTGGAGCGGCAACCAAGGTAGAGATGATGTGGATTGCATGATATTGAATTATTAGACTATCAAATGTTGGTACATCGAGTGGTTAGATATCAAACTATCAGGGTGTTGGGTTATCATACATTGGGTTAGATCAAAGTGAAATATGTTGTGTATCCCAGTGACTAGGGGGCTTGGTGACCCAATATATATAAATGACAATTAACAGATAGGAGGAGATTTGTTAGTTGATGATTTTTTTATCAAATCGAGTCAAGATTGAGCATGAAGGATGGTAAGTTAACTTAATGATGTTTTTTCCCGAGGGGGAGCGATTGACAGATAGGACAACTAGTGGATTGGGCAGGTTGAAGTGGCAAGTTACATGGCCTTCTATGATGGTGTTTCGTGGGTAAAATGACTACCATGTGTCAACCACATGCCATGGTACGAATACCGATTTGACAGTTGGAGGACAATCTTCAAATGGGCATAATTTTGTGCTTATAGGTCAGAATGACACAAAATTTATATTGTTGGCAAGTTTTTGGCTAGAATAATACAATGGTGGCCTTAAAAATGAGTTTTAGTGTGGTTGAAGAAAGAGGATTTTAGAAAACCCCACTTCCTTGGGGTGACCTAGGAGGTTAGGTCTAGATACATTGTAGTCTTAAATGGACATTAAGGGGCTGGGTTTGTTACAAGTGGTATTAGAGTGAATGTTCAATACTTGGACTAAATGGTCTTCTGAGAGATAAATTTGGAGCTTTGATATGAATAGTATTGAAGTTATGGTTCAAACAGTAGGCCCAGGGGGATAGAGATACACCATAAGGATGCATTTGGAGCAATATAGAGAGGTTACTAGTTATGTTTGGCAACAATAGTGTTTCCCAAAGCTGACCATGGAAAAAGGATTATGTTACTTGAGTAGTTGTGTAAATGAAAGAGTGCTCTATGGAAAATGACAGTCATGTTTGGAAAAGTTGCGAAGACTATTTAACAAGTATGGATATGTGTGGAGGGCACTGATAAGGGAATCAACAAGGTATAATTTATAGTAACCTAATTTCTTAATCTCATGTACACAATGTAATCATTTTCATAACAGAATTATGGGTTGAGTTAAGGGACCCAAATTCTAGAGGTTGAGGAGGGTAATTACTCAAGATTTAAATTATTATGATAGTTAAGGAGGCTGGTAGGTAGGCACTCTAAATGAGTTGGAGCATGCCATTAAGAGGAGAGTAGACAAGAGGACAAGGGCCATACGTCCTTGGAGGAAAAAGAAAGCAAGAGAGGACAATGTCTTTGAGCAGTTATGCCACAATGCATAAGTGAAGAGGGGGTAGTTGGGTTGAAATTAAAAATACAAGAAATGGGGAGATGTGGCTTGACCCCAAAAGCGAGGAAGGTTCCGCACAACTTGTCAGAAAATATGGGAAGAACCATCATGGAGGAGAAAAAAAGGAGAGGGACACATTCGAGTAGTGGGGGGAGGGGCGTTGTAGTAGCATGGGAGGAGATAGTTTTTGTTTGGCAAGGGTCGGGGAGGAAATCACTCTAGGTGGGGAAGAAATTTACTCTTGAGTCCCTTGAAGCCAAAGGGTGGAGATGGTGATTCTCGACAAATCCTAAAGGGCTAGAGTGGAGGAATTATTTTAGAAAAGTTATTGGGGGATTTCTGGATGGTTTCCTTGTCGTATGTTTGATTTTGTTGTGTTTCGAAGTCTCCAAGTCGGGTGGACACAATGAGACTTTAAGTTCCCTGTGCTTTTATTGTTTCCAACTCGGTTGGAGGGTGGGGGTGGAGAGGTCTCTAGAGTCCCTGAAGTGACTGAAGATTGTGTTCGATCCTTTAAGCAAAAGACCCCTTAGTATTTGGAATTTTTCTCGAGGGTAATAACTGCAAGAGAGGACTGGTTGTTGCTATCTTGGTTGGGTAGAGAATCATAGTGTCAGACTCAATTGCCTAGAACTCATAAGATAAGTGTTTTTCATGTATTTCCTATGTTAATGAGTGAGCCTTGTATTTATGGGTTGAAATTATTTCATTAGTACATGAGACATGGTCGTGTAATTCTTAATAAAATTGACTGTTGTGTTGTGTTATTATTTTAAAGGGTTTGTAATAGCGTGTGAAAATAATGGCTAAGCATGAACCTCTTTAACATGATATTTCTTCTTCCTTATTGAAATAAACTAAGTAAGTCGATTTCAAGCTTGCATTGCATGGTGGTGTTGCAATGTGGAATATGGAGGATTTCCTTTCCTTTTATTATTATTGACTTGGTGTTTTATATGAGGGTCCTCTTCAAGCCCTCAATAATGCATTCATTGCTATTGAATTCACATGGGACTGCCAAGTTGATGTTGCACTTGTGCATGACTAGTTAATGGTTTCTTGTAATAGAGAGGACATAATGTTTTGATGCATGTTAATCATAATTGTGGCTTTACATCGATGATTCCAGGTAGGGGATTTAAATATAAATGCTCATCTTGATACTGTTTGTAAGAAGAATAGTTGACCTTCCTGTGATTGAAAGATTTAAAGTTCTGAAGCTTGTTTCTTTAGTATTGTGGTTCCACAACAATGCTTACTTACATGAATTTAAATGCAAATGCCTTATATAATGTTGTTGCATGAGGGATGGTTCGTTTTCTTGATCTTGAAGGTTTAAAGCTTCTGATGGATGGTCATGATTGTATGTGTTGATACTTAGGTTCATTCATGCATAATTATGTAGGTCAAAACATTCATGTGAGTGTATGGAGCACTTGTTAATAGGATTATATGTTTTTGGGTCACTTAGACCCTTTTATAATTGCTTAAAGGGATTGTTGAAGCTCTGTGTGCACAGTGAATATATGAAATATAGCTGTGTCAAGTCGAAGGGCCGATTGAGCGTTTGTGTCTTCCTGAGAGATTGATGTAACTAGTGATTTACACACATTGTGTCAACACTAAGTGTATGTTGTGTGCAAGGTTATTAACAACATCGTTGTGTGCTTGATTTGTAATTGAGGAGATTGGCAAAGTCTCATGAGTCTGGTAAAGAGTACTAAAGTGCTTCCTTCAACCCATTGTGGTGATAATTCAAGTGGGAGAGTCTCTTATGAAACCACAAGATTCAACATTGTGGTGAAATCACACTCAGTCCCATTATGCATTAAGTATTATAAAAGGGACGAATGCCTTTAAAAACCATCAGATTCAAGAACAAATATATAACATCAATGGCATAAATTTCAGCCAGGGCCATCGTAGCAGAGTCATGGGCATAAATCCTTCACAAATGGCTAAGGTAGAAGCCTTATTTCATTACCTTAACCTTAACCCTTTTATGGTCATTGTAGAATTTTATCAGGCTGAGTAAGGGTTGGCTTCAAAGCAGAATGCTAGCCATAAGACTGCACAACCCAATCGAAGTAATGTTAGTGGCACAAGCGGCTAAGATTAAGTGGTGGAGGTGATCGAAAATTGAGTGAGGTCCTAGGATGATGTAAAACCAAAGAGGTTGCATCTCGGAAACCTGCAGAAAGCCACACAAAAAGGGCAGATTCAGTATGACAAAGGCCGGGATGAGTTGGCGTGGTCCTTAGCTTGACGTCAGTGAAAACCAATCAAAAGGCATTAATAGTACCAGGGTGAGGGCCCACAATAGTAGGTAAGCCCAGAGTATAACTCCCCGGGAGTATAGAGAGGAGTGCACAACGATTCGAGTGAGGTGACGTAAGGCTAGGTCGTTACGGCAGACACGCGAGCCTGATAACCAAGCCTTTGGTGTAGATGAGAAAACCCACAATGGGAAGATATTGTAATAAACCACTGAGTCTAGGTATTAGGTAATGATAGGATGGTTATATGGTCAATGTGTCTGCAGTCGAAGGAAATATCTCGAAGGGGTCCTAATCATAAATGTTCTGATCTATTCCCTTGTTAGACATTATATGTACCCCTATGCCTATCCCTTATTTCCCTCATTACATTACTTTCCCTCATTCCCCAATTAATCTTCCCTTATTCCCCAATGTTTACATTATTCATATTTATTATTTTAGGCCTAAACCCTTCATCCCCATTTTAACCTAACTACAAATCCCTAGGCCTAAATACCCCTTCCCTAAGCATCATCACATACCATGATTGACTCATGTCCTTTTTTCACCCCCAACGAACTTTGATTACAAGTCCATCATGTCTAAACTTTTCACCATCATACAATACTCAATTAGTGATCACCTTAACATGTGAATTTCAAGTGGAACGTGGGTTAACTGTCAAACTCGTTACATCAACAAAATTATTTGAAATCATTGTAAAGGCTGCCAATTTCCTTCGTGACTGATCGCAGGTGATGGGCTCGTTCTTCATGCAGGGAATGGGATAAGTGGTTGTATTCTGAAGCAGAGATCGCAAAGAAGTTTAGAGATTGTAGAGAAGTTTACAGGTCGCAAAGAAATTCAAGCACGGTGCTTCATTTTTCTACACAAAGAGGGATTGTCTCGGGATAATTATCAGCACATAGTTTGATTGCAAGGATTGGAGAGGTAGGAAGTTAGTCACCTTTCCTGAATTCTCACTACTATTTATCCTAGTTACTGTTGTCGAAACCATGTCTGTTCTTGCTAAAAAAAATTGTTGCGCACACTCTGTTTTTCTTGACAAATACATTTTCGCTTCTGAATTTGTTGTCACATTGCCATGGATATGAAGTTGTGCCAATAGAGGTTTTCTGAAAGGTCCATATTAGTCGTTTTATAATCCTCAAATTCTCTTGCTTGTATTCGACCCCATAAAACTTCATTGTCACAATTGTTGAAGCATAATTGTGTTGTCACCCTTGATCATATTCATTTCTTTGGGTCTGTACACGTAGCCCTAGCTTAAAGTCAAATTCAGTCTGCCAAGTATTGAGATAGGATGGCCCCTGCTACTAGTAAAAAGGGTGGAGACCTTGTGCGTATTGAACCCAACACCTTGAGCCTGCTGAACTCATCCCCTGCCATTAGAGTGGCCTTTGAAAATGCAGGGTGCATTCCTTTTTGTCAAAAGATCCAGAAAATAGGTCACAACACTAGACTTGCTAGTTTGTTTGCTCTTAATTTCCAAGATGGCAGAGTAAAACTAGGGGACTTGGAGATTGTATTAACTAAGAAATTTATTGTTGATGCAACCAACCTCCCTACAATAGGGGAGAAGTGGTTTAAAGGGGATGAATTAGACATTTTAGCTTACAAACAGTTTGTGAAGCCGGAGTTTCTGGACAAGTTTGCCTCCACTTTCCCCAATATTTATCTTCAAGAACAATATGTCGACCTTCTGAAGGTTATTCAAAGATACTTCACTTGTGAGGGTAGGTTCAGTAGAATATATCAATACCATCTCAGGTTATTATGGCATTTCATAGAGAACAAGCCAATGAACCTCCCTTATTTTTTGCTCAAGAGTTTAGAAAGAATGGCTACCAAAGTACAAATTCAAAAAGACAATCATGCTTCAAGTCTGTTTCATTTTTCTTTAATCAAAATCTTAGTTAAGCATGCAGTTGAGAGGAAGAAAATGTTTTGGTCTGATTTTCTTGCAAGTATTGATCTGTTGCCACAAAATGGGTCACCATCAATGAAGACAGATAAGGAAGAGCCCAAGAAGGAAAACCCAAAAAAGGAGAACATCCATTCAACCATGAAGATGAAACCCATAAATAAGGAAGGTGAGAAGCCAAGCAAGAAACTTGTAGGAAAATTGAGAAAGAAAGCTAAATTGCAAAGCATGAAGGATGACAAGGCAGTCAAAGAAACAAAAGAGTAGGTGACATCAGCTCAACATGCCAAAGTTAAAATCAAAATTGAAGACACAGTGCAAGATGAGTTTGTGATGAGACCCAGAATGAGGTCTAGAGTCAAAAAGACCCAGGAAGAGGCAGCCCCTCAAGCAATAGTGGAAATTTCTGAAGACAAGAAAGTAGATGTACAGGTTGATGACAAAGTGGATGAAGTCAAGGGCCCAAAAATAGTACAACTAAACCATGAGGAGGACATAGCACCACCTGAAACAGGTGCTATGCAGTATGAAGAAGAGGACCCTAAGATGACAAAGATGAAAGAGGCACTGTAAAAATATCAGATGAGAATAAAATTTATGGAGAAGAAGAACAAAGATTTAAAGGAAGTTATTAAACTAGCAGAGGACAAGTCAAAGTCACCTACAACAGTTGCCAAAGGAAAGGAAAAACATGTTTCTTTTGTTGAACAAGTCAAGAATGTTGTAGTGGGGCCTAGTCGGCCATCAATCAGGGTTTTCAAATCTAAGTTTAAATATGTGTAGCAGATGAAGCAGATAGCTCAAGCTCTTGGAAAACCCCCTTTCAGCTAGTGGAAAGAATATCAAAGGTGTTTGGAGGAGCTAGAGGAAAGCAAGGACTAGGTGAACCAGTTCAGAAAGCAGAATCAAGATTATAAAAATTCAATACAACACATTCTTGAGAACTGTGATCATGAAGTTAGAGAAGCATCTAAAGCCCTCGATAGGAGCAAACACTTTGTCAAATGGTCCCAACTGGTTAGGAGGCAATGCAAAAGTTTATATGTTAGAAACTTGGTATTGAATGCCCAGTTGAGAAGTATGAGGCAAGACTTGGATGAGGCATGAAGATTGTTAAAGAGATATGAAGGAGCAGTTGTGATACCTCCTCTCATGAAGATGCCTAAATTGGATCCTAAGCTCATGACTAAGGCCACACCCACCTTATCACCACCTGTTGAGCAACATGACTTCACTACTCCAGATTCCAAGACCAAAACTCCCAACACCAAGGCTTCCAGCAGTAAAGTGTCAAGCAAGAGAAAAAGGAAGTGACCAAGCCTCATTTCTTATTTTCAAGTTTTGTCTTAAGTTTTTGGTATTTTAATATGTTGAGCGAAATATAGTATCATGATAACATTCAGGAGGATTAGAAGGCACTTAGAGAACAATTGCAGAAATTTCGATGCGCAAGCACTGCGCACGCCATGCCCAGACCATCACACACATGTTGGATGATATCCACCCGTCAGGTTTTAAGGTGGGGTACGTGTCATTTCTAGAAGGATAAAGTTTTGAGTGCTGCACAACTGCTACGTAGACATTTTGAACAATCAGAAAAATAGTTTTTGTGTTTTTTTCTATTTCAGTCATGATGATCAGTTCGAAGACTTATTAAGTTAATTTGTATTAAAAAAATTGTTTTTTTTAAGGACAAAAGATGCTTTATGATTTATGTCTTGAGGAAAGGCATTAGAAAAACAACAATTTACTATTTTTGTTTCAGTTTTAGACCGATCCTCTGTTGGATCGAAGATACAGTGAACCTAAACATATTTTGATCCTATGTATCGATTATATATTTTGATGAATGAATACATAACAGGTTGTTGATGGTTCAGCGATGTGTTAGTGCTATTTTTCTAAAATTCATGCTTGTGTGATTAATTCATAGTTCAGTTTCTTATGTATAGGGGGTTATCGATTTCACTGTACAAGGATTCTTATGATATGGTGTATGGGATTTGTTCTGTTTACTGTTCAGTTATTTTATTTCCTCTCTGTGTTTTATGAGTATTTGATGTCAGTTGATTTAGAATTCAGTTTAGCTGCTCTTTTTCAACTGTCTTCATGTTTCAGTTTCAAATGAAATGTTATATACTCATGCATGTTATCTTCTCTATTTAGTCTCTCTTTCTCCTATATAAACAACATTGTCTTATTGTAGAGGAAGAATTTGTTTTTGTTTTAGTTTATCTCCTCTATACTACAACCTGTCATTGTATCCCAAAGTCATGCTTACAAGCCCTTGTAATAGTTGTCGATTTACTTGCATAAGTAAATGAGTAAAAGGCTAAATTGATCATGTGTTATTACCTATCCAACCATTCACACTTCAACCAAATACTTTCAAAATTCCTTTGTCAGAACTGGTCTCTGCTATAAATTTGTGCTTTAAAGTCTCTATATTTTTGAGTGAGGGAGTCCCCTCTGGCTAAAAAAGATCAGTTTCTAGCCCAAAGCGGTTTGTGTTTACCTCTGTAGCCCTTTTCTCAGCCTACATGGATTTTACAGAGTGATAACACACACAATTGTGTTGGTCGGGAGATGACAAGAGTGTTGATAGTTAATGACCCATCACATTGGTCAGAGAAACCATATATTTATATACATGTATTTGCATGCATATAGGTTGTATTATATTACATAGTGTGAGGTGCGTGACCCAAACTTATGAACATGTCAACAACTAATAATTAATTGCCATGTGGCACTAGGTTAGCCAGGGGGTATGATCACGTGGATGCCTCATGGCCAAGACTATGATGTGGCATCCTCTGATTTACTAGATTCTAATGGTCACGTATTTTGATTCAGAGATCGGATTGAAGCAAAATTTTATAGCACCAGAATCATCTTGACGAGTCAAACGCAATGGTAATGTCAAACCCGAGTTTTAAGCAAGTTGGGAAGATCAAAATTTTTAGAACCCACTTCCATAACAACATCTTGGATCCTAGGTCATCATAGTAAACCCCCCCCCCCCCCCCGTTAATTGAGGGTTATGATGAGAATTGGGAGGGGGCTATTACATAGTTAAAGGTGGGAAGTGCAACAAATGAACTTGCATGCATATGGATATGTGTATGTGGGTATTTTTGGATGCCCTAGTTTAAGACAATGTTGGAGTACATTGTTAGAATGGATGTTGTATGTTATGAACCTTGCACCTTAAAAATGATAAGAAACTAATAATTACAATTGTCTTTGAGGGAGAAACCTCATTTTTACAATGAATACAATGTACAAGACAAGATTTGATGATCCCAGAGCTAGGTCTCCTTAGTGTATGTGTGTGTGTAGGAGACAAAGGTTACAATTATAATAAAATGGGACCATGCTAGGTTCTAGCCTACATAACAATATAACAATAGAAATGTAATCACTTAATATCTTGGGCTTAATGAGAGGTTTTAGGGTCAAAAAAGCCTTAACATGCTCCTCCCCTTCAAAGAAGTGGTGTCCTCAACTTTTGACTATCTGTGGGTGCTCTTGAATGAACAAATCATCTTCACATGTCGCTTATTCCACTAGTAGGTTCTTTTATTTGATGAGGTACTCATTAATTGCTTGATTTCTCAATTGCTTAGTTGTCGTTTCCAATATTGTTTATGGTTCTAGTATTATTTTCCCTTCTTCATTAATCTATGGTAGAATAGTTTGGACTGGGATCTTGTCATCGATTAGCTTCTTTAAGTAAGAAACATGGAAGACTAGATGTACACGCGAAGATGGAGGCAACTGCAATTTCAAGGCATACTTCCAATCCTCTACAACACCTTATAGGGCCATAATACCTCGATGCTAATTTATTTTCGTTATTTTGTTGCTGCAGGGACATATATTTATATGGTTGTAGTCTCAAATATACTCAATCCCAAAGTTCCAATTGCCTTTCATTTTGGCATTGATTGGCTTGTTGGTGCCACAACCATGTTTTCCTTCAATAGTTTGAGAACCTCTTGTTGGTGCCTTAAGTGATCCTCTACTACTTGAGTCTTTATTTTCCCTTTCAAGGGTGATGTGATGGATAGAGGATGATATCCATAAAGTGCCATAAAATAGTGAATTTTTTTTGTGAAGTACGAAAGGATGTGTTGTACCAGCATTTTGCCAAGGGAAACCATTTGACCCATTATGTCTATTTATTAGATGAAAAACAACATAGATATCCTTCTAAAATTTTATTCACAATCTCAATTTACCCATCATATTGAGGATGCTAAGATGAGTTGTGAGCCAATTGAGTACCCAAACAAGAAAATAATCTAGTCCAAAAATTTCTTGTGAAAATTGAATTTCTGTCACTTACAATAATCCTAGGTATTTTATGTAGCTTTTATATTCTTTCCACGAATGATTCTGCCACTTTACTTTCTTTAAAAGGATAAGAAAGAGAAAAAAATGGGCATAATTTGTCATTTGATCTACCACTACCATAATGAAACTTTCCTTCAAAGTTTGGTAAAATTGTAATAAAATCCATTGAAACTTCTTCCCAACATTGGCTTGGTATCTCTAATGATTAAAGGAGTGCTCGGGTTTTGATTATCTCCCTTATTTTGTTGGCATACTACACATTTTTCCACAAAATTTTGCACATATGCTTTGAGACCTTCCAAAAAAAAACCTTCTCATCCTATGGTACATAGTTCTAAAAGGACCTTCTATTTGAGTTGAAAATTCTTACAAAAGTATAAGCAGTCTTGATACCACAACAAATATTTTTTTTCACATAATTATTTCAAATGCATTGAGGTCTTCTTGTAGTTGTTGAATGATATTGCACACCTTGTCATGTTTCTTCCATTCTATCATTTCTTCTTCCACCCAATTAGATAGTGGAAAGGAAATAATGCCTAGTAAACCCTTTGTGTCTTCCTCCTTCCCTGAGAGCACATTTGCAACAATATTTTGTTTTCCCTTTTTGTATATAATTTCAAAGTCATAACCCAACATCTTTGTGTCTCATTTTTGTTGTTCCTATGAAGAATTCTTTGATCGAAGAAGTACATATAACTATAATGATTTGTTTTTACTTTTACGTGTCTTCCTATTAGGTATAACCATCGTTTCTTAACTGCATGTAGTCTATGCAACATTTATTTTTCATATATGCGTCTAACTTATTTCCTTTAAGTTCACTACTTTCAAAGGAAAGGGTCCTTCCTTCTTGCATCAAAACCGCGCCAATGCCATGGCCTAAGGCATCACACTCCATAATGGAAGTTTTTGTGAAGTCAGGTGTTTCCAAGGCAGGAGTTGTACACATAGCCTCTTTAAGTTCTTCAAAAGATTTGATTGTTTTTTAGTGAAGAAAATGTTTTCTTCTTTAATAATTTTGTTAGAGGTGCTACTATTTGACAATAATTCTTGAAAAACTTGTGATAATATCCTATTAATCCTAAGAAAGCTCTAAGTTTCTTCAATGTATTGGGGGTTGGCCATTCCCTCGTAGCTTTGATTTTGTTAGGATCCACATTGACATCCTTTTATGATACAATATGACCTAAAGTTTCCACTTCTTGAACCCAAAGGAACACTTTGAAGGTTTTGTATATAATTATTGCCCTTCCAATAGTGTTAAGGCCCTATCAACATGTTATACATGCTTTTCCCAAGATTTATTGTAGAATAATATGTGCTAAAAAAATAATAACACAAAATTTCTAAAGAAGGCTTTGAAAATATAATTCATCGAGCTTTGAAATGTTGAAGGTGCATTTGTAAATCCAAATGGCATAAGAAACAAATCATAATGACCTTCATGTGTTCCAAAGAATATTTTGGGAATGTCTTCTTGCCTCATTATGATTTGATGATATCTATAATGGAGATCCAACTTAGTAAAGAAAATTTCTCCATGTAGTTCATCTAATAATTCATCAATGACAGGAATAGGAAACTTATCTATAATTGTCATTTTGTTAAGTTGTGTGTAATCTAGACATATGAACCATCCCTTCTGGCATCCATCACCATTGGTGAAGAGAAAGTGCTCTAGTTACGTTAAATGGTGCCAACCTCTAACATTTCTTGAACCATGTGCTCAATCTCACTATTATATGCATGTGGATACCTATAAAGCCTAATGTTAGGTGGAACACTTCCATGTTGTGAATGGATAGCATGGTCAAGTTCTCAAATAGGTGGAGGACCCTTAAGCATCTTTCCAAACAACTTAGAATGATTGTTGACAAAAAAATGGAGATCCAGTGGAGTAGATGATATAGATGTTTGGACATTTAATGAAAAAAATTGTGCAATTACACCTTGGTTTCCCTTTTTTAGAAATTTGGTCATGCTACTATTGCTTATCACTTTACTGGGTTTCCCTTGGATATCTATAAGCTAAATTTCCTTTCCTTACGACAAAAATCTTGTGAAAAGATATTGAAAATTAAGGGTCATTGTTCTCGACGATTGTAACCATTGGACCCCTAATACAATATCAACACCACTCATTTGGATTGTAATCATGGGAGTATTTAAGAAATACTCCCCCATATTCAGCTTAATACTATGGCACATTCCTAAAATTTTTATGGTGTCTCCATCTGCGATCATTACTTGGAATTCTAGTGTTTGATATACAAAGAAATTAAAAGTTTTTCCAATTTGTAATTGATGGAGATATGGGTACTACCCAAATCAATCAATATTGTTAACCTTTTCCTTTTGATATATCCTTCTATCTTGAGGGTTTTCCCTAATTGCTATTTTAACTAAAGTAGTATTTCAAAAACATTTTTTTGACAAAAGCGATGTCTTGGTCAATAGTAATGAATAAGTAATTATGACATAGATATCCAGGTATGCATTATGTGTATGTGCGGGATAAATCATATTCTCATTTTCATTCATTCACTCTTTCCATTGAAAGGGACTCATGTACATGTTCTGCAATGTCACCAGTAAATACCCCCCTAGTATGAAAAGTCTTTACTTTTAGTTGGGTTCCTAGTCCCCAAATGGATTGCCTTGAAATAGTACCTACTTTGTGGAGTACTAATGCCAAATAATGTACGACAAGAGATTGTTGGAGTAGTCTATTCAATCTCTAGATCTTGTGATAGTTACACTTCTTGATCTTCACAGTTTATGTAATAATTTTCTCTTACTGCACTTATGCCTCTTACTGCACTTGTTGTCACAATTGAAACATAGTCCCTTTGTTATTCTTTCATCCATTTGCCAAGGGGTCAACCTTATCAGTTTAGGACAAGGGGCATAATTTTCTCTATAGTTATTAGTGACCAATTTTCTAGTGGTCATATTTTTACTTTCAACTTTCCTTGCCAGACTGAAAGCATGCTCTATAGATTTAGGTTCAAATAGATGCACCTCATGTTGGATGTTTTCTTTTAATGTTCCCATAAACAAGTCTAACAATTTATCCTTTGAAATATTCTTTACCTTGAGAGTCAACTTTTGGAATTGTTGAATGTGCTCTGTAATGGAACTATTTGTCAAATATTTTTGAGTTGACCAAAAGATTATTGTTCTATATATCCCCATAATGTTCTATAAATTTCTCTCTAAAAATGGACCAAGATATATGTGAATACTTTTTCCTTTCACAAAGCCATTGATACCATACATGTTGATCTTGTTCTAAAAACATGGATGCAATATTTTTCCTTTTGTGAAGTTTCCACTTGGTGCAAGTCAAAATATTGCTACATTTTAAATATCCATGTTATAAAATCATTACCATCAAATTTCCTTATATCAATCTTCACAATGTAGTAGTTCCTTGGTGATGACTTCAAGCCCTAATGTTGTGCATCTTGGATTGAAAAATCATTATTATGGTTATGGGATTCAATATTTGTTTTCTTTAATTGTGATAAAATATTTTCCATAGGTGATTGTGTTTCAACACAATGGTTCTCCTTGTTTTCATTGTTTCCTTGGGTTTCAATATCCCTTTTAGGAAGCCTCTCCAAGAGATACTTTTCCATGGTATTCATGGATTTTTGTATTTCTTCCTTATTTTCATTCGTCTTCTTTTCTATTTATTTCTTATTTTCATTGAGCTTCTTTTCTATTACTTCCATATTTTCATTTGTCTTATTTTCCATCCCTCTTTTAAGTTTTCTTAAGAACCTAATAAATACATGTTTTTCAACATACTACCATCCATTTCATTATATGTCTTCTCTAATTAAGATAACCTAAATTCCAAGTCTTCACCTTCTACATGAGTCGAAGATGAGCCTTTGATAGGTTTAATTGGTGTAGTAGATTTTTTTAGGCATGTTGGAAAATAATAATAGTACTCTTCTTTAGCATAACTTCCAGTCGCAAAAAAGATTGAATCTTCTAGTCTACAATTAGGTCATTTGTAAGTATGTACCCTTAAACATTAATTTGGAGAATATATGAATGGTTGAAGCTTTTCTTGATATATCTTTGAGGTTTGAGAGTTTTTTAATTTGAAACTTTGGTTTGTAATACTATGGTATTCCTTTTCTACAATTCCACATGTGTGACCAAAATTTGATGTGCCAAGTGAAATATATGGTAACTTTCCCAAAACTCGTTGATTTTTGGCCTCGTCCCACGAGCAAACTTTTGTAGCATTCCATGTCAAATTGTTCAAATATAACTCTAAAATTTGTAGTTGACGTACTTTTGTATGTCTCTTGAGATCTCTTAAGATTTCAGAGTCTAAAAAGTCTTATAAAAGAAGATATAGAAAAAATACCAAGCTAACATGTTTAAAATCTATTTCAAGATTGTTCACAAACCATAACTTGCCTAGGGTGTAACTATACAAGTATAGAAAACTAAATTATGAAATTTGAAATGGATGTTCCTCGATATTTATCCTTAACATGATCCAAGTTTCAATGTTTGACACCTTAAAAAAAAGTTATTGCGAAATTTCCAAAGTGACCTATTTGAAACTTATTTAAGGAGGATTCAGGGACCTTGACTTCCTTACAGAATATATATGAAATTACAGAAACCCAAGATCTGAAATTTGAACCAGATGTTCATTAATATTTATCCTCGATATGATCCAAGTTTCACATTTTGAAATCTCCCAAAAAAAAAGTTATAGTGAAATTTTTGAAATGGCTTGTTTGAAACTAATTTTAGGAGCATTTAGGAATACTAACTTCCTTACAACATATCTTTGAAAATATAGCGAACTAAAATCTGAAATTTCAACCAGATATTACTCAATATTCTCTAAGTTTTGTCGTCTAGAACCTTGCAGAAAAAATGTTATAGTGAAAATGCCATGATGACATGTTTGAAGTAGCAAAACCCTAGGATCATGAGCTTTGATGCCAAATGTTATGAACTCTGCACCTTAAAAATGATGAGAAACCAATCATTTCAATGCTCTTTGAGGGGAAACCATCTTTTAACAATGAACATAATGTACGTGACAATATTTGATGATCCTAAGGCTAGGTATCCTTTGTATGTATATGGGATAAAGGGTGTAATTATAATAAAATGGGACCATGCTAGGTTGTAGCCTACATAATAATATAAATGTAAGCACTCAATATTTAGGGCTTAGCATCAGGTTTTTGGGTTACATGGTGTTGAAAATAAGAAAATATTGGGTGGGGGGGAAGGGAGGGGGTGGGGGGCGCGCCGCGTGAATCAATATTTTAAGGCCTTTTCAATGATTTTAGCTATTTTTAACATTGAGCATAATTTTTGATTAACCAACATTTAACTCTATGAAACAATGCATAATTATACAATTAAATTCACACACATACATCAAGCACATTTAGACACTTTGTTTACCTTCAAACCAAATATTTTGTTATGATGTAATAGCAAGCATCGACTTCTTTTTACACCAATTTTTGTAGGCACCCACCTATAAGAGGCTCCAACTTCTCTTTTCTTTGGCAAGCTACAATTTGTTGGAAGCACCAACTCCCTCTGCTCATAGGCTCCAACATGTTGTTGTTTTTCATGTTACTCGCTGAAGGAGACACCAATCCCTTGATAAATTGAGTCAAAAATTTATTTCTATTGGCTTACTCTATCTTCTCTGTTGTATCTTTACTATCTTCAATACTATGCTTTTCTTACTACTCTTTCATCTTCAACTATGTATCCAGATTTCTTAAGCAAATTTCTTTAGGCCTTTAAAATTTAGTAAATTACATCAAAATTTTTTTCTCTCTCTCTCTATGTCCTTCTCATTAACCAAATAAAAAACACAGACTAGGTATTTAAAAAAAAACATTTCGACTTTGAAACCTCAGTTTATATTAAATTTCACTCGTCTATTCTAAAGTAGAAGGGATTAAATCGATTCAGTTTCATTCTTTCACACTTCACATGGTCCACTCATTTCATATTCTCTCATAATCAAAATGCCAATCATCAACAATTTTTTTTTTAAATCAATTTGGAGCAGAATTTCAAAAATAAAATTGGTTGTCGAAAAGTATGATAACTTGGTTTTTCTCAACAAATTCTTAGGTTTTCACCTATTGTAAAAACATTAAAAAAAATGTTGTGTTTAACCAAAGTTAGGAGGCCTCAAATAGGCCCAAATTCTCAAATATGAATTGAAGCCTGAACAAGACTAGGGTCCAGAAAGGCGTTCTTGGGTATTTCTTTACTTGGGGTCTAAACAAAGGAAGAAGCCTAAACAAAACTCGAGGGCCCGGAAAAACCGCAAGGGCCCAAATAACTTATTCAGTAGTTTGAGACTTGTTTCAATTAATAAAGTTAATAAAGGTGGAACACCTGAATAGGGGCCCAACCCAAATATACATTGATTTTTGTGCCAATTTTTAACTTAAGAGTTTTGCTTTGGCGTGAGGGGTTTTTTTTAGAATAAAAAGTTCACACCCTTCGAACTTCATTCAAACTTAACTTTTTATATGAATTTTTTACCCCATTAGCATTGAACCTTATCCATCTGAGCACTTTGTAATAGCTTGTGAACTGGTCCGCTGTAGTCAAAATGCCTTCAAAGATCCAACTGTAACTATCTTTGTGGCTCTGTCTATGGCTCTATATGTGAATCTCTCTGTGGCTTTGTCTATGGCTCTATATGTGAATCTCCCTGCGGCTCTATCAACGGCTTATAATTTGACATCAAGGACAACTTTTTTCCCAATAATCTTCCCCTTTGGCATTGATGGTAACATCAAACAATGTAGGTCATTGTTGTATCTCCCCGTTTGTAATGCCTCTTCTTTAATGACTCCGACTTTGACATGGATGACAACATTTTTCCTGATAAACTCTTCTTTAGCATTGATGGTGACATCAAACATTGTAGGTCATTGATGTATCTCTCCCTTTGTAATACATCTCCTTCAATGTTTGTTAATTCTCCCCCATTGACGTTACTGGAAAATGGTTTGGTGATCAGGATTAGATCATTATATTATTTTTCATCTATCTCAATGCATTTGGAGTAGAAAAAGCGGAGGAATCAACTCGCGGGACCATTTTTACTAGCAAGACCCAATTTGGAAAAACGATGTCTGAAACCTTTCAGGAGCATTTTGAGGCATCAAACAACGTTTTTTTGGGGTTAAACTTTGAATCTCTAATGCGTCGCCTTTTCATTCTATTCTACACACATATACCTTTCGGATGATGCAAGAAGTGCGTCAATAGAAGTCCATATGCAAAAGTTATGCCACTCAGAAGTTAACCTTCCTATTTTCACACCTATAGTTCAAGAGGATGCTCCGTTAGCTCCCATTATTCATGGAAAAGGGGCTAGCCACGTTCTTGTGATGTAAAATACTCTAGAAGATTTTATATTGTAACTCTAGTTAAGAGTTGATGTAGTCAAAATTAACCACTAGTAGGCTATCGGGCTATGTTATAACTGAGCAACTTGGAGGAAGAGGCATTCCATTCATTCTATTAGCTCTCTGTAATCTCTTAAAGCTATAAAATAAATTGCAAAGGTAACCACAAAACCACTTTTAAGTTTAGAATCTAGCCCTTCTAAACTCAGAGAGGCATATCTTTGTTAATTTTAGCTTTGTTGTGGTGGGATTTTAGGCTAGATTTGAAAGTTCAGGGTTTGGTTTTTAAAATGGTTTGGCTGGAAAAGAAAGGAAATCCATTGGGAAATGGAGTCAAAGGGTCTTAGAATGATCAATTTGCAGAAATATCAAGCTTAAGTGTAACAGGACAAGGGAGGCATGTTGATGGATATTTGTAGTTTATGAAATAGAGAGGGAAGAAAAGATTAAGAATCACTTCAAACATAGAGCATTGTTACTTGAATTCTATATTCAAACTTCAATGGAAAACATTGATTATTGCTTTAAACCAGAACAATGTGTGTTGAAACAAATTATGTACTTAATCTTCTTAAAAATAATAAAGAAATGAAAGACATATGAAAACAGAGAAAATAAAAGATTACAGTAAGAAGAACTTCACCACACGGTTGTGACACATGAATCCTGTAACAACTTTCTTGTATTAATGTAAATGGCCACTTGATCTCAGTAAACAACTTTACAATGAATGGTAGTCTTTCTCAGTACGAATCCCAACATCAATACTTTGAATTTTGAAGTATTTATACAAATTCTATCTAAATGTCTTGACATAAAATATCAAGATTTATTACAAAATATCTCAAATATTTTTTACAAACATATCAAAATTATAGGAGATATGAAACTGTTGTGTCTGTTGGCACTATCGTCGAGGGTTGCTATTGATGACTGGGCCTGAAGAAGTGTTGTCCTATTGTCTTGTTGTTGGAGGTGAAACTATTTTACTCCAGCAGTTCATATAATTTATCCCAACACTCTTCACTTGGGATAGAAAACTTTATTGACCTCCTGTAAGTCTCATCTACCTTAGTATACTTTTGAAAATCAGGCTTGGTGAGAAACATGTGCTTGATATCGTGCTTGATGAACAGATCGAACTCTATAGCCTCCATAAAATGCTTCCCTGTGATGCTTCCTTTAATGCCTACAAATTTTGATTTATCACCAGCTGGTCTCCATTTCCTATCAGTCCTTGCAGTCCTTTATGATTAAGTGAATTAAAATTTCTATGAAATTTCTGGACACTAGACTCCATGTTGTGACATTTTTTTTCTAATTGCAGCATCAGGTTCCTCTTAGTCAGAACCCTTCTCACCTCTAAAATTGTTTCTGTTCTATCTGCAACTTCTAATTCTTCTAACTCCTCCTTGGTTTTTGAATTTAAGATCCTTATCAGTGTTGTAGCTTCTCAAGGCTTTTGTCCCAAATCTACCTTTATTTGCGCAACTACTTCTTTTGATTTCCTAATCAACTCTTGTTGTTCAAATATAATTTGAATTGAGGGCCATATTTCATTGATGGCCTCATTAATCTCTATCCATATGGTCTCCTTTGCCTATGCCAAAGTCTGGGCCATGGTTGACTCACTTTCTAACTATTCAATCTTTAGAGTGAGCCTGTGAGTTTTCTACAACTCTGCTACATAAGAATTATATATCTGTAGTTTATGATCCTGTAGAGTTTTGAGCTGAGCCTTTAACTTTTCAATTTCTTGCCCTTGAATGGATAGGTCTTCCATGGCTCTAACTAACTAATTTTGAGAATTTGTATTCTATGCTGGTGTTGCAGTCAATGTAGATGCTATTATTGTTGTTGATATTGAAATAGGGACTACTGTTAGAGGCACTATAGCTAGTTGTGATGATTGCTCCCTTTCCTTGAGCAGTCTTTCCATCTCCACTTCCATATCCTTAATATGGCTGCTTTGTTCAATTATTATTTTGAACATGTAATCTTTTTCTTTCTCAAGCTCCCCAAATTCCTTAGCTTGGGGATCCTCAGTGGAGGGAAGTTTGAGTTGTTTCCTCAATGCTGCTATGTCTTCATTTTTTCTCCTCACAATTTCTTCTGCTGGTTTTACATATTTGGGGTCATACCCCAGTTTAATTACCAGGTCCTCCAATGATTTGATCTTAGTGTCCTGTTGATGCCCCGAAAATCGTTGCAACAACATTGGGGAAACCACCCGGTCCGGACCTTAGTACAGCTCCTTTTCTGTTTGGAATAGTGGCTCTGACTGGGGATAATGGGACCAGTTTCCCAGGAATTATAAGTAAACGGGATGGGTGAGTGACTTATGGGATATGATGGTGATAAGCGAACAACTAAAACTATCGGCGAAATATACTAACTATAATCTAATCCCGGGACTTATCAATTTTTAAAGCGTAGCGTTTGATAATCTGTGCTCCAAGGCAGGCATATAGATGACTCTAACGCTAAAGCATAGATGTGTAAATCACTTAAGATTGCTCTGCATAATTAGTTATGCAGGGCGATGACAGCGAATTACTACACCTTGTCATTCATATCATTGATACATGCACGATTAAAAGAGAAGGCATATCACAAAAAATCCAATAGTGGAACGAAATGGAGATTTGCTGTTATAGCGCATACATGTATTCAACAATAGCAAAAATAATAACACAGCAATTCATATAAGAGGAAAGAACACAGATGCAGATAAAAGTACCATGTAAGCTGCTTAACAATCCAGTATATTAATCGCTATGTCGCAGTCCTTCCTTCAACCCATAAAGCATTCCAAACAAAAGACAATAGTGCGCAATTGTATAAAACAACCTTCCCGTTAAATTAAGAACTATCGGTCGAGTTTCACAAAAGAATATAGGCTGAAGCACAGTAGTGCAAACTTCAGCCTTTAAGTCTATTACAAAATTTTACGACCCTTTCTAAAAACATGAAAGGGTCTATAAATACTAAGCTAATCTAAATACCTAGGAAACTGAAAAGCTATTAAATTGGCATCAATAAATATTTCTTCCATCTTTCTTGGCGATTTGGCAGTCGGCGGCAATGCTTCATCAGGTGGGCTCTTTGCCTTTAAGCCTTAGCTGACATATCGCCAGCATTGGCTCTACTTCTGGTGGAGTGTTGAGACGCGAAGTGAGCTGGGCATCATATGTGGCATCCTGAATGTCGGGGATCAGGCATCCGAGAGCATCTGTTAAACACTTGAGGGCCGACCGTTGAGCGTGTGGCTTGATTAGAAAGAGCCAATATGCCTCGGAGGTTAAAGTATTTACTCCAACGATTAACCTTCCCTTCTCCTCCAAGTCATGATAACTTGTTTGTTCAATCATGTTTGCTATTGTTATGCTTCCAGGTGTGCACTGGGAGATCATGTTTGCCAAATAGAGTGTGTTGTTGACTAAATCAATCATATTGCTGGCAATCATTTTACACCTTGAAGCTGCCCTTTCCGCTTTCATCACCTGAGTGTTCCATTCCGTGAAGAGTATGTCCTTGTATGTTTCATAGATTCTGGGCAAATTCGCCGCTTTCCCCACATCAGAATCTTGCCAATCAAGATATCCGGCTATGGTTTCTTCGGCCTGATCTAGCTCATTTCTGGCTTTCTCTATCTGCTGACATACTGCTGTAGATATTTCGCATAATGGCTCAGCCTCAGTAAGTTGTTGGCATAGGAGTCTAATCTGAGATATTAATGCGCTATTTATTTGAGCTGCCTCTGCTCTGAAATCTTCCACTTTCTGGGTGCCCTTGATGTCTTCGAGCTGTGCTAATAGTTGAGCTATTTGCTCATCTTTTGATTTCATCATCAGCTCCTTTGCCGTTCTCAATTGTGACAATGCCTCCGACAATTCTTTCTGCTTCTGGATTGCGCTCTGGTCTATCCTCTGCTTTTCGGCCTGCAGTTGCTGGGTTAATACATTGTTCTCTTGCTGTTGTGCCAGCAACTGCTCTTCTACTTGCGCTGTCTTGTGCTTCGCCCTGGTTACCTCTGCCTGTAATGTAAAAATCTCCTGATCCTTAGTCTTTAATATAAGACTTACCTCCGATGCCTTGTCAATGGTCGCCGCAGAATAAGCTCCTGCATATTGCGACAGCTTTGTTAGATCATCAGAGGGATCCAATTCCTCCTTCCACACTACGTTGCCCGTGACTGTTTGCTCAGGAAAGATAGAAGGTTGATCAAGCTTTCGTCTCTTCCTTGAGCGCTTAACAATGGCTTTATGCTTTGGGCTGTAGAAAACATCCAGGGGAGGAATATCTTCCACCTGGAGAACAATTTGATCGGAAGGGTCTTTAGTAATTACTTCGACATCCTTTGAAATGGGTGGGCCGCTGGTTCCGCTTAGAACCTGAGAAGAAGTGATATCTGGTGCATCGCTTGTTTTAGAGGTGTCTGTGTCTTTGGAGCCTTCCTTTCCACTGATAATGGAATCGAATTGGTTCCATTGTTTAAGCAATTCAGGATCAATGGAGGTCTGTTTATGTTGCTCTGTCTGGGATTTGCTCCGCTCTTTTTCTTGTTCTAACCTCTGCTGCTCCTCTAGTCCTTTTCTTTGTCTCTCTTCTTGCTCCCTTTTCTGCCTATCTGCCAATTCCTTTTTCTGCCTATTTTCCAGTTCTTTCTTTTGTTTCTCCTCTTCTTCCTTCTTCCTCTGTTCCTCTATCTCTTTCTGCTTTCTCTATTCTTGATCCTTCTGCGCCTTCTGCTGTTTTTCTATCTGCTCCTTCTTCTGCCTCTCAGCTTGCTCTTTTCTTTGCTTTTCTGCTTGCAGCTTCTTTTGCCTTTCCTCTTGTTGTTTCTTTTGTTCCTTAGTTGTAACAGGAGGTTGGCTCGTCTGTTGCCGACCAGGCTCGCTTGAGGAAGACGCTGGGGTTGTTGTCAATAAATCTAGAGGCAGAGTTTGCAACCTCTGCTCTCTAAGTTTATTGAACTCAGTTAACGTCTCATCATTGTATTTCATTCTAGCAAGCTCTTTGGCATAGCCTATTGTATCGACGGCGACGAAAAGGTCATCAAACATATCCTCTTGATGGTCAACTTTTGTTAATTTGGCCTGTTCTAGGGCAGTGTAGGCAGTTTTATTTGGATCATAGAGTCTGCTTGGGATAGTGGCCAGGGATAAAGCTTGCATCTTTGTTGCCTCTTTTTCTGCATGCTTGAGATCATGCAGCGTAAAAACACCAATTCTCAAGGGAAAAGAGGGCCAGCCCCTCTTCTTTTCTTTCTTGAGAGTTTGTGTGACACTCTCGGCCATAATCTGATAGGAGATTTCTCAGGCCAACAATTTGTCTGGAACATATAAAGGAAGAACATACGGCTTGGCTTGGCTCCCGAAAACCCTAACATAGGTAAAATGCTCTTCTCCAAACCAACTTGCTACATCTGGTAAGTCGAAGGAAGCCAGATAGGAGATTTTGGGAATAGGCCGATCAAAAATGGAATAATGAATGGGAACCATAAAACCATTGCAAATTTGATACAAATGGTCCTTGTAAGAGGACTTCCACAATTTCTGGTGGTACAAATGAATGGGTGAGGGGTCTTGGGTGGTCCACCTCCAACCGAGGATGGGAAACTCAGAATTAAAACACAATGTATCCATAATGTAAGCACTATAATAAAATGGTGGGATTTTCCTTTCGGTGACTACGGATTTGGCTCTAAAGTCACGAACAGCTACAGCCAACTTATCAGACAGAATGGTGGCCCAATCCATGATTATACTATTAACAACTGCTTCCATGAGGGGAACCATTTCTATGTCGAAATTAGCAGAGTCATGTAACCCCCATAGCCTACACATCATAATCCCCACATAGCAATAGGGAGAAGCCAAAGAATCGATGGAGTACTTACCCGAGCTTTCGTGCTTGTGTTTGGCCGGATTCTGCCTCCAATCCCGGATGGGCTCGGATTGCACTTCATTTTCGGCTGCAAATTTCTCCACAAAAGCTTTGTTGTATATTTTCTCTGGCTCGGGAAAATGATACATTTGCCTTAGATGCTTTGGCTTGAAGGATCCGAAAATCCTTCCATCCCTTGTGCTAAACGTTCTATCGAAGATTGGAATTTCCTCGATGGCCCAGCGCACTACATCAGTGTAGGGAAGGACCTGCTCTCTGGCTGCTATCCTGTGAAGAAAGGAGTCGGCCAGCTCTTTGAGAGTAGCATCGGACTTCTTTAGTACATCCACACTAGCCTCTGTCACTGTCACTTTCGGTTGCTCAGCCTCTAATAGATTATATGTGCCCTGCCATGAAGTCCTAGTGAGACCAGTGCACGTAGTGTCTGAAATTAGGCCTTTTTTCTTATCTGCGGCAGCTTGTCCTGCAACAGATGTAGCAGCGGAGCCCGCGGTCCTCTTGGATTTCTTCCCCATCATGCTCAGGCTTCTCTCAACAGATGAATTCTACACAAATGCAAGAGAAATTGTAACAAGGAAATAACAGTGACAATCCATAATGGGAAAGATATATCATTTGAAGCGTGGTGAGATTAATTCTCAAAAGTGGCTGCGGATCCAATCACTGGGAAGATATTGCAGATGCATTAATGGTGGTTTAAGGCCTGCTACCCATTAAATGACTATTACTCCGTTATCCGGCTGAATGACCCCCTTAAGCATGCAACATATATTTTGGCGGTTAAACGCAGGCGTTCGTTAATCGAAGGGGCAAAGTTTTAAATACACATGCATTACCTTATCCCTGTATTTAACGACATTTTGAAATTTGCGCTTTGTCAACCGGATATCAATATAACTTTAAGGCTTTAAGTGATGACTTTTTGAGAATGCCGACCGCCGATGAGTGATATCGCATCGCATCGGGGAATAGATGCTACACAATCATTAGAAAAAGATCATGCCGAGTGTCGATTGCGACATCGCATCGGACTAGCGCGTGGAAACATAACAAAGTGCATATAAAGTGATTTGCCGATTTCCGATTGCGATATCGCATCGCATCGGGGATAAGACCCGGGCGCCTTATTAAAGTGCATGGGATTCTGCCGACGGCCGATAGCGATATCGCATCGGGTCGGGGTTTATAACTTAAGGCGTTTTTTTTCCCACATGAGGCAGCACCGATAGCCGATCGCCGATATCGCGTCGCGTCGGGGCGTGAGTTATGTGCCCTTATTAGGTGTGCATGGAATATCATCGATCGCCGACAGCGATATCGCATCGGCGGAGAGCAAGGTGCCATTCTAATATATTTCTCATGTCACTGCGATATGCGATCTTGCGATCGCTTTATCGCAATAACAAAAGATTGTTTTATTATTGGAACACTATTATTCAAAAAGGCTTAAATACATAAACTCATTTGATTATCATACCTTTTTGAACACAAAAGCATTGATGCCAATTAAATTTTTAAAAGGGACTCATTCCATATGTTAATTTTTTTTTGTGAATGAAAATGTTATGAAATGGGGGGTTGTTGTAGAGCACAACAATTGGCGATTCGCTGGAAGAACCAGTTATCTCTGAAACTAATACAAACACTTAAGCTTTTCCAACATAGAAACTCAATCAAAGGGGAAACTTCTAATATAACTGGATATCCATGCGTTCTGAACAAAGTGAACTTATTCTGTTAACTTCTTCCCATTTAGTTTCAAGAAAATAAATACATTCTAAGTTTTTAAAATAGGCCTTTATTGGTTTATAATGATAAAACATAAAACTTTCCCAAATCAACTTTTATAATTAACCCCTCTGTCATAGGTAGAGCCTCTGTTGCCAGCAAACGTTTATAGTCTCGACAGGGATACCTTTTAACCATAGTATTGTCCACTTTTCCATTCACATAAGAGTGTGATTAACAGAATGAATCCAAAACATGTTCTCATATTTTATTTTTCATCTGTTTTTCCTTCTTTGTCATTGATAAGATAAAAAGCCATTGTCCTGGTTTGGTGGCCAGCTGTTGACAATGCCATTCACTGGTAATAATTTAACTGAACAAGCTGGCTCGTGATGAGAACTCTTGTCTTGAAATTTCAAGCCATTACCCTGTTTTGATAGGCAGTATTGGTAATGTCAGTCAAACTATTTTCCTATGAACATGGTAAGCAGGCTTGTAATAAGACCTCTTATCTTTAATCTTTTATATTTTAGAATTACACTCTGAGTAACCATAAACTTTAGTGAATGGGGTGAACAATCTTCTCCTTAAGAGCAAATGGATGACAGGTGAAGAGTTGAAGATGCTGAAAATGGGTTAGTTTCTATCTTGAAATGGATAACCTTTGGAGACCAGTTTTGAAAACAGAAAATGATTCAAAAAACTTTTACATCATGAGAAGAGTCTTCAAAAGTTAGATTGTAGTTTCAGAACACAAGGATATCTAATTTCCTAAAAATTATTCCTTTTGATTGAGGGTTCTACTATCTAAAAGCAAATATTCTTATTATTTTTGTGAGACAGCTTCTTCAAAGACAACAAAAGGTCAATGGGGGATACTCTACAGTTTTATTTCCTACCAATCCTACAAACTACACAAATCTACAAAGAGGAGAAGGGATTACCTTCTCAATTAAAGAATTTCTTCAAGATCAGGCCATTAACAGGGAGAGAATCTCTCAACCCTGATAAGTCTTGCAATATAAAGGTTGATTGGCCTATCTATTCACAGATTTGAAATGGTCCAAGCCACATTTTCTGAAATTTAGTATGCTTACCTTTATCTTCATGGGCCTTGTCCCATTTGAGAACTAAGTCACCAACTTGAAACTGTTTGGAACCGGATGAGGCTGAGTCAAAGGATGCTTTGATGATTTGTTGATGTTTGGCATGAGTGATTCTGGCTTTTCCCCTTTCTTCTTCTAATTTGAGAATTTGGTCATGTCTAAGTTGGATAGAAGAAGAAGGAGTCTCTTCAATGAACTGTACTAGGGCTAAAGAAGGAAGAACAAGATTTGTGGGTATTATTGCTTCTTATCCATACACAAGATTGAATGGAGATGTTCCTATAGAAGCTTTATGTGTTATCCTGTCAGCCCATAATGCAAACACTAAGGATTTGTGCCAATTTCTATGATTCTGTTCAACAGTTCGCTTAATGATTTTGATGAGATTCTTATTAGTAGATTCGGCTAAACCATTTCCCTGGGGATAATAATTAGCAGAATGCTTTAGTTTAAACCCCCTCTTAATAGCGAAATCATATATAGCATTTCCTGAGAAATAGGAAGCATTATAAAAAACGAGAGCGTTTGGGACACCAAACCTGGTAATGATGAATTGGTCTATGAACTCGATGATTGCCTCTGAATTCGTTGCCTTCAAAGGAATAGCCTCCACCCATTTAGTAAAATAATCGGTAGCAGTGAGGATATACTTATGTTGTTTGGAAGATGGTGGAGTAATTTCCCCGATGATATCCAATCCCCATTGCTCAAATGGTTGTTCAATGTTGACTGGTTGCAAGGGGACAGCCGGTTTCCTTTGTCTTCCACTAGCTGTTTGGCAATTAAGGATTTGTGCCAATTTCTATGATTCTGTTCAACAGTTCGCTTAATGATTTTGATGAGATTCTTATTAGTAGATTCGGCTAAACCATTTCCCTGGGGATAATAATTAGCAGAATACTTCAGTTTAAACCCCCTCTTAATAGCGAAATCATATATAGCATTTCCTAAGAAATAGGAAACATTATAAAAAACGAGAGCGTTTGGGACACCAAACCTGGTAATGATGAATTGGTCTATGAACTCGATGATTGCCTCTGAATTCGCTGCCTTCAAAGGAATAGCCTCCACCCATTTAGTAAAATAATCGGTAGCAGTGAGGATATAATTATGTTGTTTGGAAGATGGTGGAGTAATTTCCCCGATGATATCCAATCCCCATTGCTCAAATGGTTGTTCAATGTTGACTGGTTGCAAGGGGACAGCCGGTTTCCTTTGTCTTCCACTAGCTGTTTAGCAATTAAGGCATTTCCTTACATACTCGTGGCAATCTCTAAATAGAGTGGGCCAATAATATCCAGCATGAATAATCTTGTGAGCTGTTGTGTCAGCTCTAAAATGTCCTCCTGCTGGTCCGTCATGTAGCTCCTGCAAAACCTTTTGGGCTTTAGGTTTTTCAAGGCATCTTAACAAGATAGAATCGTAATTCTGTCTAAAAAGCACGTCATCAATGATTGTAAAATTCTTTGCTTTTAATCTAATGGCCCTTTTGTTTTTGTAAGACAAATTTGGAGGTGCGTAACCATTCTTTAGATAAAAGATTAAATCGGCATATTGAGATCCAGAATCAATAACACTTATCTGATTAATTTCTTGAGTTTGATCTGCATCTGCTGATTCTGGAATGTTGGATGCTCCAGCCAATATCCTGCAAAAACCTTGGCCCCTAACAATCTTTGCTGGCTTAATATCTAGGTCATACTCTTGAAGCGCTGTGACCCAATTTGCCCTTTTTTCACCCAGCTCTTTCTGGATTAATAGTTGCCTAACTGCCGGGAAAGGAACTATTATTTTTGTATGGGTTTTTAAAAGAAAGGGTCTATAATGTTTGACCGATTTAAATACAACAAAGGCTTGTTTTTCTACATCGGAATAATTTAATTCGGCACCCTGAAGATTTGAACTGAAGAATGAAATGGGTGCTTCTAAGTTGTTGTTATTCGGTTGTGTGAGTACAGCAGCATATGAAGAGTCGGATGCGATAGTATACAATGTAAAATGATTAGAGAAATTTGGAGTATTTAAAGAAGGGGCGTTGATTATCGATTGCTTAATCAAATCAAAAGCTTCTTTTTCTACAGATCCCCACTTAAAGACTGAATTCTTCCTAATCATCGTTTGAAGTGGCAAAATAATTTGAGAAAAATCCGGAACAAACCTTTTAACAAAATTAATCTGGCCTAAAAATGACTGCATTGACTTTTTATTGTGAGGGAATGGGATTTCAGAAATTTCTTTGATCCGATCAGGATCGATACAGATGCCATCTCTAGACACAATAAAACCCAAGAGCTTCCCTTGATCAAGAGCAAAGAATGACCTTTTCGGATTCAGAGAAATACCATATCTTTTGCAGCGTTGAAAAATTTGATTTAAGTCGTGCAAATGATTAGACCTCTCTCTAGAGAATACAATTATGTCGTCTAGATAGACCACTACTGTTCTATTAATTAATCCTCTAAAAGCTGTATCCATAGCTCTTTGGAAAGTCGCTCCTGCATTTATTAGTCCAAAAGGCATTTTCTGATATGCATAGGTTCCCCATTTTGTTCTAAATGTAGTTTTAAGCTGGTCATCAGGATGAACCAGAACTTGGTTGTACCCTGAAAAACCATCTAGAAAGGACATCAATTCAGAGCCTGCCACTGATTGGAGAATTTGCTCCATAGTAGGCAATGGGAAATTGTCTTTTAAGCTTGCTTTGTTCAAGTTTCTGAAATCAATACAAATGCGAATGTCACCATTTTTCTTCCTGACTGGCACCATATTAGACACCCAGTTTGAATGTCAAACTGGAAAGATAATCTTGGCTTTCAAGAGTTTGTTAAGTTCCGACTTAATCTGGCTTTCTAAGTTTGGGTGTATCTTTCTTAACTTCTGCTGAATTGGTTTCTGCTCTGGAAGCATGGGAATGGTATGTTGGATAATAGACGTATCATAAGTCTTCAGATCATCATATTTCCAAGCAAAAACTTGTTTATTCTTCCTTAACAGTTTAATGAATGTTTCTTTTTCCTCTAAAGAAAGTCCTAATCCTAAGTTCACATTTTGAGGAGCTTGCTCAGTTCCCAAATTAATCAGCTCAAACCTTAGGGTAGAGCTTTGGATCTTTGCATTGGTTACAGGTTTAAATCTATCTTTGATATCATAAAGATCTTCTAGCTTTACCACAGGCTTAGGAATTGAATTTTCCAGAGGTGTTTCTTTCATTTGGGAATCATGCTCATCTTCTTCAATGATTTGATTATCATAAGACTTCTCAGAAGTTAAAAATTGCAAAATATCATCATCATGATTAAATACTCTCCAATTAGTGACATTATCAGGGATTGAAGGCCTAAAAATTAATTCTATGGAAAATCTATCAGGGCTGTAGTCTGCGGAAGGTAAAAGATTGGAAGCTACATTGGCAAGTAGGTCTGCTGTCGAATTCTGGGATCGAGGAATGGAGGAAATGTTGAATGCCAAAAAGTGTGAGGTAAGCTCTTGCACTAGCGATTGGTAATGCTTAAGGTGAGTCGAAAGGCAATGAATTGCATTTCTAACCTGTTTCACAATAATTTCCGAATTGCCGAATACTTTAAGATATTGTACTTTAAGGTCAATTGCTTTATATAATCCCTGAACTAGAGCTTCATATTCAACAGTATCGTTGGTACATTCAAACTCTAGTCTACAAGACAACATTGTTTTTTCTCCATGTGGACTAACCAAGACGCATCCTGCTCCTGAGCCTTCAGTAGACTTTGAGCCATCAAAATACAAAGACCAAAATGAAGGAATATTAACAACCATATTTACAGTTTTCTCTTCATCGTTAAAAGATCTAGACTTATCAGTTTGTGAAAAATTCTCAATTTGAGATGAAGAATGATTGACTGAGAAAGGGGAAGGTTGGGCAACAAAGTTGCCAAAGAATGACTCTGCCGAATAATTTCCCAAGATGTTATTGTTTAATGCTACAGGTTGATTCTCTTGTTCAAATTCAGTAACTGTATGAGTCATATGTTTTTCTCGATCGATCCTAATTTGATTTGGCTTACCCTTGTACGGAAGCCACATGTGTGACCAATCAGTGGAAATATACCCATGTAATTTTTCGGACCAATCCCTACTCAAAATTAAACCATAAAACTCAGGTATATCAGCTATTAGAATGTCAATCCTTTGTACTACTCTAGGATCAGCTGACAACCTGATAGTTACGGAATTAATCTCCCCCACAACCTGTACTTTAGTTCTGTCCAACTGTACAATATGGATGGCAGACTTCTGGGGTTCTATGTTCAGTTTAGAACAAACTGAAGCTGGCATTATGTTGGATGATGCCCCAGAGTCAATTAAACAGTTGTGCAGATTTCTGTTATATATCTCATAGGTCAAAAGGAAGGGAGGAGTATGGGAATTTGATATGTCCCCTATCAGAACTGAATCGGTAGCTTCAACCATACTTGGAGGGGGCTGGCCTGAATCATTAGCAGCTTTAGCACTAGGAAGAGGTGTAGAAGGAACAACATTCAATTCTTTAAGAAGTAACTTTTGTTGATGTTTTAATTTACTAAGCTCAAACATGGTTATGTTTGCTTTAGTTTTCTTCATGTCATCGACAATGTTATATTCCATTGAATCGGATACCACTAAGGTTTTAGATGTTGAAGGAGAATTAGAATTTGAAGGCTGGTTTTGAGGAACTACCGCAGGCATTTTCTTTGGAGTCACTTTTTCTTTGGTTGTGGCAGCACCTGCACTCCTTTTCTTGGAAGTCGCCTGGACAGGTTCAGAAGTACTTCTACTTCTAGTGGTAACTGGGAAGGCTTCTTCTTCATTATCGGTATCAGAATTAGGGAGTATAAAATCCCACATTCCGTGGCATTCAGCTACTTCTTCTTCATCATCTGTTAGAGTGGTTGTCTCTTCTTCCTCTTCTTCTTGCTCTGAATCTGCATTAGATATGACATTGGGTGGCTTTGATTCGGTTTTCCTATAAGTCCTAAATGGTCTTTTGCTAGAAGTTTCGGCCACCTATTTCTTTATATCAACCATTTCGTTAGACAAAGTCTTCAGGACTTTTTGCAATCCCTCCATGTCATATGGATCTTTTGGGGTTTTCTTCTTAGAATCCTCTCTGAAAGAGACTTTTTTGGCTTTTCTGTCTTCCAAGGCAGCCTTCTTTTCTAAAGCATTTATGCGTTTTTCCACGGCAAGTGCTTCCTTCATGTTTTCGGCTAAGGTAGGTTTCCCAGCTCTATCTACAAAAATGGCTATATTGGCAGGCAGGGCAGTGATATACCATTCGCTTCGAATCTGTTCACTTGGTTTGGAAGCTGTAGGGATTTTATTCAGGAGCTTATTGAATCTGGCATTAAATTCCTTTATTGGTTCCCTATGCTCTATTCTCAAATTGGAGAGGTCATTTATTAGAGTAGCCAAAGACCTATCATCTCCATATTTGGTAAGAAATTGCTCTTAGCATGTGTTCCAACTGGTGATGGAATCAGAGGGTAGAGAAAAATATCAGGATCCTGCTGATCCTTGTAATGTGTAAGGAAAGAGTCTAACAACAACATCTTCTTCTGTTACTCCTTTCAAGTTGACTGCCAACATGAAATTATTGATATGTTCTTCAGCTTGGGTCCCATTATCTGGATTAAACTTGGGCAGCCATTTTTCAGGAGCGTCGGGTAAAGGGTGCAATGGTGCAGGCATATTGACTGCACCAGGCCTGGTCCATGGGTCTGCCATTATGATAACAATAGGGGTTGATACTACTGTTGGAATTCTAGATGAATGAGTAGGAAATAAAGTTGAGGAGGGAGCAGGTTGGGATGTTGAGGCTTCTGGTCCCTGGTGAACAACAATATGTAATGGGGGAGTGAATGGTTGACTTTGCAGATGAGGAGATGAGATGGAGGATGTGGATGAAAGTTCTCCACTATCAGATTCTTCAGTATATTTCTTCGCCTTTTTTCCTTTTGGGTAAAGGGAATTCGGTGGGCTCGATACCAAGCTTTTCGCTTTGAAGTCTGGTAAGTGGATGAGATAAATTAAACTGCAAAGTCGCACTGCTTTTTGATACCTCAGATTTCTGTGGCGAAATTGAAAAGCTCTGAAGTTTGTGGATAAGAGACTGGACTTCAGGGGATTCAAGACTTAATTGTTCTGAAGTATGATGGGTTTGAGCAGTGGTAGTTGATTCCTCCTCTTCTTGATAGTGCGCTGGAGAACCAGCATGCGATTGAGAAGGACGAGGAGATTCAGAGGGAGAGTTACACTTGGAATGGCTTGCAGATTTGGGTTTGCTTGCCATTCACATCCAGGCCCTCCTTCTAGCGCCAAAAATGTTTATGCCCCGAAAATCGTTGCAACAACATTGGGGAAACCACCCGGTCCGGACCTTAGTACAGCTCCTTTTCCGTTTGGAATAGTGGCTCCGACTGGGGATAATGGGACCAGTTTCCCAAGAATTATAAGTAAACGGGATGGGTGAGTGACTTATGGGATATGATGGTGATAAGCGAACAACTAAAACTATCGGCGAAATATTCTAACTATAATCTAATCCCGGGACTTATCAATTTTTAAAGCATAGCGTTTGATAATCTGTGCTCCAAGGCAGGCATATAGATGACTCTAACGCTAAAGCATAGATGTTTAAATCATTTAAGATTGCTCTGCATAATTAGTTATGCAGGGCGATGACAACGAATTACTACACCTTGTCATTCATATCATTGATACATGCACGATTAAAAGAGAAGGCATATCACAAAACATCCAATAGTGGAACGAAATGGAGATTTGCTGTTATAGCGCATACATGTATTCAACAATAGCAAAAATAATAACACAACAATTCATATAAGAGGAAAGAACACAGATGCAGATAAAAGTACCATGTAAGCTGCTTAACAATCCAGTATATTAATCGCTATGTCGCAGTCCTTCCTTCAACCCAGAAAGCATTCCAAACAAAAGACAATAGTGCGCAATTGTATAAAACAACCTTCCCGTTAAATTAAGAACTATCGGTCGAGTTTCACAAAAGAATATAGGCTGAAGCACAGTAGTGAAAACTTCAGCCTTTAAGTCTATTACAAAATTTTACGACCCTTTCTAAAAACATGAAAGGGTCTATAAATACTAAGCTAATCTAAATATCTAGGAAACTGAAAAGCTATTAAATTGGCATCAATAAATATTTCTTCCATCTTTCTTGGCGATCTGGCAGTCGGCGACAATGCTTCATCAGGTGGGCTCTTTGCCTTTAAGCCTTAGCTGATATATCACCAGCATTGGCTCTACTTCCGGTGGAGTGTTGAGACGCGAAGTGAGCTGGGCATCATATGTGGCATCCTGAATGTCGGGGATCAGGCATTCGAGAGCATCTGTTAAACACTTGAGGGCCGACCGTTGAGCGTGTGGCTTGATTAGAAAGAGCCAATATGCCTCGGAGGTTAAAGTATTTACTCCAGCGATTAACCTTACCTTCTCCTCCAAGTCATGATAACTTGTTTGTTCAATCATGTTTGTTGTTGTTATGCTTCCAGGCGTGCACTGGGAGATCATGTTTGCCAAATAGAGTGTGTTGTTGACTAAATCAATCATATTGCTGGCAATCATTTTACACCTTGAAGCTTCCCTTTCCGCTTTCATCACCTGAGTGTTCCATTCCGTGAAGAGTATGTCCTTGTATGTTTCATAGATTCTGGGCAAATTCGTCGCTTTCCCCACATCAGAATCTTGCCAATCAAGATATCCGACTATGGTTTCTTCAGCCTGATCTAGCTCATTTCTGGCTTTCTCTATCTGCTGACATACTGTTGTAGATATTTCGCATAATGGCTCAGCCTCAGTAAGTTGTTGGCATAGGAGTCTAATCTGAGATATTAATGCGCTATTTATTTGAGCTGCCTCTGCTCTGAAATCCTCCACTTTCTGGGTGCCCTTGATGTCTTCGAGCTGTGCTAATAGTTGAGCTATTTGCTCATCTTTTGATTTCATCATCAGCTCCTTTGCCGTTCTCAATTGTGACAATGCCTCCGACAATTCTTTCTGCTTCTGGATTGCGCTCTGGTCTATCCTCTGCTTTTCGGCCTGCAGTTGTTGGGTTAATACATTGTTTTCTTGCTGTTGTGCCAGCAACTGCTCTTCTACTTGCGCTGTCTTGTGCTTCCCCCTGGTTACCTCTGCCTGTAATGTAAAAATCTCCTGATCCTTAGTCTTTAATAGAAGACTTACCTCCGATGCCTTGTCAATGGTCGCCGCAGAATAAGCTCCTGCATACTGCGACAGCTTTGTTAGATCATCGGAGGGATCCAATTCCTCCTTCCACACTACGTTGCCCGTGACTGTTTGCTCAGGAAAGATAGAAGGTTGATCAAGCTTTCGTCTCTTCCTTGAGCGCTTAACAACGGCTTTATGCTTTGGGCTGTAGAAAACATCCAGGGGAGGAATATCTTCCACCTGGAGAACAATTTGATCGGAAGGGTCTTTAGTAATTACTTCGACATCCTTTGAAATGGGTGGGCCGCTGGTTCTGCTTAGAACCTGAGAAGAAGTGATATCTGGTGCATCGCTTGTTTTAGAGGTGTCTGTGTCTTTGGAGCCTTCCTTTCCACTGATAATGGAATCGAATTGGTTCCATTGTTTAAGCAATTCAGGATCAATGGAGGTCTGTTTATGTTGCTCTGTCTGGGATTTGCTCCGCTCTTTTTCTTGTTCTAACCTCTGATGCTCCTCTAGTCCTTTTCTTTGTCTCTCTTCTTGCTCCCTTTTCTGCCTATCTGCCAGTTCTTTCTTTTGTTTCTCCTCTTCTTCCTTCTTCCTCTGTTCCTCTATCTCTTTCTGCTTTCTCTGTTCTTGATACTTCTGCGCCTTCTGCTGTTTTTCTATCTGCTCCTTCTTCTGCCTCTCAGCTTGCTCTTTTCTTTGCTTTTCTGCTTGCAGCTTCTTTTGCGTTTCCTCCTGTTGTTTCTTTTGTTCCTTAGTTGTAACAGGAGGTTGGCTCGTCTGTTGCCGACCAGGCTCGCTTGAGGAAGACGCTGGGGTTGTTGTCAATAAATCTAGAGGCAGAGTTTGCAACCTCTGCTCTCTAAGTTTATTGAACTCAGTTAACGTCTCATCATTGTATTTCATTCTAGCAAGGTCTTTGGCATAGCCTATTGTATCGGCGGCGACGAACAGGTCATCAAACATATCCTCTTGATGGTCAACTTTTGTTAATTTGGCCTGTTCTAGGGCAGTGTAGGCAGTTTTATTTGGATCATAAAGTCTGCTTGGGATAGTGGCCAGGGATAAAGCTTGCATCTTTGTTGCCTCTTTTTCTGCATGCTTGAGATCATGCAGCGTAAAAACACCAATTCTCAAGGGAAAAGAGGGCCAACCCCTCTTCTTTTCTTTCTTGAGAGTTTGTGTGACACTCTCGGCCATAATCTGATAGGAGATTTCTCGGGCCAAGAATTTGTCTGGAACATATAAAGGAAGAACATGCGGCTTGGCTTAGCTCCCGAAAACCCTAACATAGGTAAAATGCTCTTCTCCGAACCAACTTGCTACAACTGGTAAGTCGAAGGAAGCCAGATAGGAGATTTTGGGAATAGGCCGATCAAAAATGGAATAATGATTGGGAACCATAAAACCATTGCAAATTTGATACAAATGGTCCTTGTAAGAGGACTTCCACAATTTCTAGTGGTACAAATGAATGGGTGAGGGGTCTTGGGTGGTCCACCTCCAACCGAGGATGGGAAACTCAGAATTAAAACATAATGTATCCATAATGTAAGCACTATAATAAAATGGTGGGATTTTCCTTTCGGTGACTACGGATTTGGCTCTAAAGTCACGAACAGCTACGGCCAACTTATCAGACAGAATGGTGGCCCAATCCATGATTATACTATTAACAGCTGCTTCCATGAGGGGAACCATTTCTATGTCGAAATTAGCAGAGTCATGTAACCCCCATAGCCTACACATCATAATCCCTGCATAGCAATAGGGAGAAGCCAAAGAATCGACGGAGTACTTACTCGAGCTTTCGTGCTTGTGTTTGGCCGGATTCTGCCTCCAATCTCGGATGGGCTCGGATTGCACTTCATTTTCGGCTGCAAATTTCTCCACGAAAGCTTTGTTGTAGATTTTCTCTGGCTTGGGCAAATGATACATTTGCCTTAGATGCTCTGGCTTGAAGGACCCGAAAATCCTTCCATCCCTTGTGCTAAACGTTCTATCGAAGATTGGAATTTCCTCGATGGCCCAGCGCACTACATCAGTGTAGGGAAGGACCTGCTCTCTGGCTGCTATCCTGTGAAGAAAGGAGTCGGCCAACTCTTTGAGAGTAGCATCGGACTTCTTTAGTACATCCACACTAGCCTCTGTCACTATCACTTTCAGTTGCTCAACCTCTAATAGATTATATGTGCCCGGCCATGAAGTCCTAGTGAGACCAGTGCACGTAGTGTCTGAAATTAGGCCTTTTTCCGATCTGCGGCAGCTTGTCCTGCAACAGATGTAGCAGCGGAGCCCGCGGTCCTCTTGGATTTCTTCCCCATCATGCTCAGGCTTCTCTCAACAGATGAATTCTACACAAATGCAAGAGAAATCATAACAAGGAAATAACAATGACAATCCATAACGGGAAAGATATATCATTTGAAGCGTGGTGAGATTAATTCTCAAAAGTGGCTGCGGATCCAATCACTGGGAAGATATTGCAGATGCATTAATGGTGGTTTAAGGCCTGCTACCCATTAAATGACTATTACTCCGTTATCCGGCTGAATGACCCCCTTAAGCATGCAACATATATTTTGGCGGTTAAACACAGGCGTTCGTTAATCGAAGGGGCAAAGTTTTAAATACACATGCATTACCTTATCCCTGTATTTAACGGCATTTTGAAATTTGCGCTTTTTCAACCGGATATCAATATAACTTTAAGGCTTTAAGTGATGACTTTTTGAGAATGCCGACCGCCGATGAGCGATATCGCATCGCATCGGGGAATAGATGCTACACAATCATTAGAAAAAGATCCTGCCGAGTGCCGATTGCGACATCGCATCGGACTAGCGCGTGGAAACATAACAAAGTGCATATAAAGTGATTTGCCGATTTCTGATTGCGATATCGCATCGCATCGGGGATAAGACCCGGGCACCTTATTAAAGTGCATGGGATTCTGCCGACGGCCGGTAGCGATATCGTATCGGGTCGGGGTTTATAACTTAAGGCGTTTTTTTTCCCACATGAGGCAGCGCCGATAGCCGATCGCTGATATCGCGTCGCGTCGGGGCGTGAGTTATGTGCCCTTATTAGGTGTGCATGGAATATCGTCGATCGCCGACAGCGATATCGCATCGGCGGAGAGCAAGGTGCCATTCTAATGTATTTCTCATGTCATTGCGATATGCGATCTTGCGATCGCTTTATCGCAATAACAAAAGATTGTTTTATTATTGGAACATTATTATTCAAAAAGGCTTAAATACATAAACTCATTTGATTATCATACCTTTTTGAACACAAAAGCATTGATGCCAATTAAATTTTTAAAAGGGACCCATTCCATATGTTAATTTTTTTTTGTGAATGAAAATGTTATGAAATGGGGGGTTGTTGTAGAGCACAACATGCCCTTAGCCAAACATGAAATCTTTTCAATCTTCAATTGTGACTGTATGTCGATGAGTGAGGCTTGCAACTTAGGATTTTGTTGGTTGTGGTTTTCCAATACAAATGACCTCCATAGTCTCCTTGATGAAACTCTTCCATGACCCTTTCTACTTCATCTTTCAGTAAACAGTTTAGTAAAATGCCTGAAGCATATTTCCAATATACATTTTGACCTAAAATACATAATTTCATAGCTTTAAGTTTAAGAAACCTAGCTTTTGTTTTGGTTAAACCAGGAGGAGCTTGTAAGTTTTGTAGTACAAAGATAATGTTTACATACCATGTTGAAGTAACAAAGGTCTCTGATACCCATGGAGTCACCAACTCTTCTTGTTCATCCAATGCAGCAATATAATTGATATCCAGTGCATGAAAATTAGACTTAGCCATTAGCTTTGCCAATCCCTACCCTTTGATGAGTTTGGTTGGTTTAATCTCAATGTCATACTCTAAGATCACAACAATCCATTTCCCTCTTCTGCCATCTAGGTCAGTCTATGTAAGAATATCTTTTACCACAACACTTGGGACAAATGCAATGATATGATAATGTAGTATGTACACTCTAAAATCCTTTAATGCCTTTACCAAAACAAAGGCTTGTTTCTCCATGATGTTGTACTTCAATGATGCATCCCTTAGAGTTCTGCTAAAGAATATGGGCTGTCCATGGCCTTCACTGTTTTTCTGCAATAAAACAGCTGCAATAGTATGCTCAGATGCAAAAGAAAAAATGATAAAATCCTTTGTAAAGTCAGGGCTTATCAAAATAGGAGTAGTAGTTAAAGCTAACTTTACTTCACTAAAGGATTTCTTGGCTTCAATATTCCATTTTATTTCCATGTCTTTCTTTAACATATTTGTAATGGATCTTAAGATTTCAACCAAGTTAGGAATAAATCTTCTGAGAAAATTTATCTTACTAATGAAGGATTGAACTTCTTTCTTGTTTCTAGGAGGGTCAATTTTCAGTATGGCTTTGACTCTGTTAGGATCAATTCTAATACCTTCTTTAGAAATGATATGACCTAGAATTTTTCCCTCCTCTAAACCAAAAATAGTTTTCTTAGGGTTTAAGGAGATACCATATTTTCTACACTTTTCAAAAACTCTTCTTAAATGTAGTAAGTGTTCGTCGCCTATCTTTGAAAACACAGTTATATCATCTAGGCAAATCACAATGAACCTGTCAATTTCATCAGCAAAGGCTATGTCGATTGCTCTTTGGAGAGTAGCCCCAACATTCATAAGGCCAAAAGGCATTTTCACATACATATGGTGTAGTAAATGTTGTCTTGTGTTGATCATTAGGATGAAACATTGCATCCTGAGAAAACATCGAGCAATGAGCTTCTGTAGGAGCCAACTACCTTTTGTAGGATGTGATCCATTTTAGGAAGGGGATAGTTATCTTTCATAGAAACCTTGTTAAGAATTTTGAAATCTACACAGGGCCTAATTCCCCTGTTTTCTTCCTAGTAGGTACTAGATTTGAGACCCATTTCGAAAATCTAAGGGGTACAATGATCTTTGCATTGAAAAGTTTCTTGAATTCCTTTTCTATCAAAGGTAGTAAAAATGGGTTTATTCTCCTCAATTTTTGTTTAAAATGATTTTGATATTCCCTGATGGGAATGGTGTGTTGAATGATACTTGTATCATAAGATTTTAAGTCTTCATAGCTCCACGCAAACACATAAGATAATTCCTTAAAAATCTCAATATATTTTTGTTTTTCTTCAGGAGGTAAGGATTTAGACAATTTGACAATTTTGGGTCTCTCTATAGTTCCTATTTTACAATCCTCTACCTCAGCTCCTACTGGTTCTATTTTTAGCTTCTTGGCTACATCATCAAAGTAAAAAATCTCTTCCAATGGTAGTAATCCTCTTGGTAACACATTGTCGTTTAATCGCAAAACCTAAAGTTCTTCTTGATTATCATTAATTTCATTAAACACTATTTCTTTTTCATTTTCATCCATATCATTTTCTATATCAATATTTACAGAATCAAATTCATCTTTCATTCGTAAGAAGTTTTCTTTTTGTTTATCATTATCGAAAATCTTCCAATATCTTACATTATCAGGAATAGTTGGCCCTTGTTTCACTTCCACCACATACCTCCTATTAGGATGAAAATGCATCTTGAAAGTGATGGCTAAACCAGCCAAGGCATTAATGAAAATATTTTGGTTTCTAGGGGTAATAGACAAATCATATTCAGAAAAGCATTGCAAAAAAATCTAAGACTACATTTCTATAGGATCTCAGTGTAGGGAGTTTAGCGACATATTCACCCTTAATTTGATTGATTATTAGCTCAGAATCCCCATGCACATAAATTAATTTTTCTCCTAATCTCTTTAAAGTTTGCAGCCCTAAGATCAGTCCTTCATATTCAGCTATGTTATTAGTGCATTGAAATTTAAGTTTGTAACCATGTCCCTTTTCCATATTTGTGGATGAGTTTACAATGAAAACACCTACCCCTGCTCCATCCTTACTCACAACCTTTCAAAATTCATATTCCAAAGAGCCTCTCCCTCTACATATTTTTCTTCAGTATCCAATTTTATTTCCTTTGTATTACTGATTTTCAACTTCTAAGGGTGAAACTTCGCATTCTACACATTCATTATTGTAGAAGATAAATGAATCCATGTTTGAATGTATTGAATACAGGGGGTAATTGTTGGGTTTGTCTTGACTACTCACCATGTACTTCATTAGTGTTTCCTTGTATAATCTTCTTGGCTGAACAAACTCTGGAATTATAGCATAAGTCATATCCATTTGTAAAGTGTCTTGTAATTTTTCTCCGCAGGATCTAGAGAGCAACATTCCATACTTAGGAGGTATGTATGCTACTACAATGTCCATTACCAAGCTCTTTGCTGGTATTTGGACTAGAGTAACACATAAATCTTTGATTAATCCTAAGCATCTTACTTTACTTGAATCAAATGAGTATAAATCTTTGTAGGGCCTAGTTATGTCTAAGCCTAGTTTCTCCATAATAGCTCTAGGCATTAGATTGTGTGAGGCTCCAGAATCAAGCATAACATTGCATAGAATTTTATCATGAATGTTCAAGCTAATGTAAAAAGGGGGTACACTGCCATCCTGAGATTTTCCTTCGACCTACGGCCCAAACAATAACTCAAGGTTGCTCATCAGCAAAATTGATTGTGTCAGTCCCTTCCCCTATCTTCAAAGCTTTTATAACCTGTGATCTGTATGCATTTTTGTTGATTAATTCAGTGAGAGGAATATAAATTTTTACTTTAGCTAGTTCATTTTCAATGCTAAAAGATGTAAGAGCTTTTTCTATATCTTTAGTAACTGCATCTTGTTTCTTAGAAGTTTCCTTCTGAGAATCATCTTTAGGCTGACTAGTAGAAGGGGTATCACTTTGGGTGGTTTTGGGAGGAGTGTCAGGAGTCTTTTTGGGAGGAGTATCAAGAGTTCTTTTGCTCCTCAAGTTATATTGTATATGCACTTCCATATTTGCGTTTTGATATCCTTGTTTGTAGTCTTTAGAGTCTAATGGAATGGTTTCTGGCTGTAAGAGTAGGAAAATGTCTTGCTCTTCCTTAGTCAGGAAAATGTGGTCAACTTCGGCTTCCTCAAACAAATTTATTTGATTTTCCTCAGGATATTCAAGTATGTCAGCTTCCTCATCTGCATAGTTTTCTTGAAATGGAGGTCTAATCTATTTTTGATCATTTTGGCCCTTTTTTTTTTCCTGAAATTTGGATTTCTAATTTGGGAACCACCTTGGTTTTCTCTTGGAGGGGTTCTATCATCTATAGAAATTCTCTCCATCATTTTCTCCATTGTTCTTACTAAAGTGTCCAACTTAACATCAGAGGAAGAAGAAGCATGTTCCTCTTTTATAGTAACTCTCCTTTCAACTTTCATTCTAGCTCTCTTTGCTAACAAATTGGCTTCAACACTAACTACATTTCTTTGCATTTCCTCAAGGGTTGCAAGGTTTCTTTCTCTTAATTGGTAATACATATCAGGGTCAAAACTATTTGGGAATTTAATCAGGGCTAGCCTCGAAGGAGGTTGTATTGCTATAGGGATAGAGTTATAGACAATGTTAAATATGATACAATAGTCTTGGACTGATTCACAGTGGGAACTTTTGGTACTTTCATACTCTGCTAAATTTTGTAGAGGGTTCTTGTTCACTTCCCATATTTTGAGGAAGGTGTCATGAAATTGAGAAAGGTCCAGGATAGAGTTAGATGGTAACCCGTTAAACCATTTTTTAACCTCACGAATGAGACTTTGAGCAAACAATCTCATTTTCATATCAGCATCATATATATCTTGGAGGTCTAGGTAGTCATTCATTTTATCAATATGCTGCTAAGTAGTTATGTGCCTAATGTTATCAAATTTAGGAATCCTACTCTGGTAATCTTGAGGCATTGCATTGAGTTGTGAAGGTAGGACCGAGGGAGCATATTGAGCTGCCATGTTTGGTACTTGAGATGTGTATGGGACTACAATACGTGTGGGTATGGAAGGTATGAAAGGGGGGGTAATTACACTTTGCTATGTTGATGTAGAATTTGTAGTGGTTGAAGATGAAATGGGTGTAGTGAAAATGGGGGTGATTATTAGAGGTGCAGTAGGAATAGAAGGAATTTCTAGAGGAGTAGAAACAACATGAAGCTCTAGAGGGGCAAAACTAGTGGGAATCTCTAAAGGGGTATTATGAACAAGAAGAATTTCAAATGGAATAGAAAAACTAGATGGAATTAATGGTGGGGGTGGGGATGAAGCAGTAGAAGAAGAATGTGAGGATTTAGGTGATTCAAGAGAATTATGTACAACTTGATATAGTTCACACAACAACACTTCAAGTTTGTTAAATTTTTTGATGACATCATCCTCAAAGTCTGACTTCACAGTTTTATGCTTTGAAATGGAGGGTTTTAAAATGTTTTCATAAAAAACAGTTTTAGCTACAAAATTGTCTAATTTAATTTGGAAGAGACTATGTTCAAATGGTAAATAAATTATATGTCTTCTACTATTTCAAAGCTTTCAAGTAGAGAATTAACCCTAGGGTGAGGATTGTTACCTGCGTGGCTCTCAACTAAACTTTTCTTTCTAAGTTTTTCTTTTTTTCTTTTTTTGGATTATCTACAATTTTCGATGGATGTGGATTTGGATTAGCTCTAATATAAATTCTTTTAGGAGGCAGATGTAATATTAAGTATTTACAGATAAGATATATACAAAGTTTGAAGTGGAATACAATGTTAAATCAAAATCTATTTCTAAGCCACAAAACCTAGAAATAGCTTTAAGCACGGAACAAAATACGGGGGAAAAATTTAATACAAATCAGATTTGTTTGAAGTCCCCAGTATGGTCGCGAGGATGTTAGCACTTCGTAATTTCTTAAGGCTGTAAAAGAAATTACAAAGGTAACCAAAAAACACTTTTAAGTTTAGAAGCTAGCCCTTCTAAACTCAAAGAGGGATATCTCTATCAGATTTAGCTTTGTTGTGGTGGGATTTTAGGTTAGATGTGAAAGTTCAGGGTTTGGTTTTTAAAATGGTTTGGTTGGAAAAACAAGTAAATCAATTGGGAAATGGAGTCAAAGGTTCTTAGAGTGATCAATTTGCGAAAATATCAAGCTTAAGTGTAACAGGGCAAGGTATGCATGTTGATGGATCTTTGTAGTTTATGAAATGGAGAAGGAAGGAAAGATTAAGAATCATTTGAAATATAGAGCATTGTTTCCTAAATTCTATATTTAAACTTCAGTGGAAAACATTGACTATTGCATTAAACCATAATAGAGTGTGTTGAAACAAATTTTGTTCTTAATCTTCTTAAAAACAATAAAGAAATGAAAGACATATGAAAACAGAGAAAAGACAAGATTATAGTAAGAAGAACTTCACCACACAGCTATGACACATGAATCTTGTAACAATTTTATTGTATTAATGTAAATGACCACTTGAGCTTAGTAAACAACTTTACAATGAATGGTAGTATTTCTCAGTACGAACCCCACATCAATACTTCGAATTGTGAAGTATTTATACAAATTCTATCTAAATATCTTGACATAAAATATCAAGATTTATTACAAAATATCTCAAAGATTTTTTACAAAAATAGAACAAAATTATAGGAGATATGAAACTACTGTGGCTACTGGCACTATCCTTGAGGGTTGTTGTTGATGACTGGGCTTGAAGAAGTGTTGTCCTGTTGTCTTGTTGTTGGAGGTGAAACTGTTTTACTCCAGCAGTTCACATAATTTATCCCAACGCTCTTCACTTGGGATAGAAAACTTTATTAACTTCCTATAAGTCTCATCTACCTCAGTATACTTTTGAAAAGTAGGCTTGGTGAGAAAAATGTGCTTGATCTCGTTTTTGATGAACAAGTCGAACTCTATAGCCTCCAGAAAAGCCTTCCTTGTGATGCTTCCTTTAATGCTTGCAAACTTCGATTTATCTCCGGAAATAGTGTATAGCTTATGATCATAGTCCTATTAAATGATGAGTTGGTCTCCATTTCCTATCAGTCTTGGCAGTCCTTTTAGATTAAGTGCATTAAAATTTATATGAAATTTATTGACACTAGACTCCATGTTGTGACATTTGTTTTCTAATTGCAAGATGAGGTTCCTCTTAGTCAGAACCCTTCTCACCTCTAAAATTGTCTTTGTTCTATCTGCATCTTCTAATTCTTCTAACTCCTCCTTGGTTTTTGAATTTAAGATCAATGTTGTAGCTTCTCTAGACTTTTGTCCCAAATTTTCCTTTATCTCTGTAATTGCTTCTTTTGATTTCCTAATCAACTCTTGTTGTTCAAATATAATTTGAATTGAGGGACATATTTCATTGATGGCCTCATTAATATCTATCCATATGGTCTCCTTTTCCTGTGCCAAAGTCTGGGCCATAACTGACTCACTTTCTAACTATTCAATCTTTAGAGTGAGCCTGTGATATTTCTGCAACTCTGCTACATAAGAATCATCTATCTGTAGTTTCTGATCTCACAGAGTTTTAAGCTGAGCCTTTAAATTTTTAATTTCCTGCCCTTAAATGGACATGTCTTCCATGGCTTTAACTAACTCATTTGGAGAATCTATTTTCTGTGCTGGTGTTGTGGTTGATGTAGATGCTCATGTTGTTGTTGATAGTGAAATTAGGGACTGTTGTTAAAGGCACTATAGCTAGATGTTATAGCCACTCCTTTTCCTGGAGAAATTTTTCCATCTCCACTTCCATATCCTTAATCTGGCTGCCTTGTTCAATTATTATCTTAAACATGTTCTCTTTTTCTTTCTCAAGCTCCACAACTCCCTTAGCTTGGGTATCCTCAATGGAGAGAAGTTTGAGTTGTTTCCTCAATGTTTTTATGTTTGCATTTTTTTCTCCTCAGAATTTATTTTGTCGCTTTTGCATCTTTGGGGTCATACCCCAGTTTAATTGCCAAGTCCTCCAATGATTTGATTCTGGTGTCCTTAGCCAAAGATGAAATATTTTCAGGCTTCAATTGTGAATATATGTTGCTAAGTGAGGCCTGCAACTTGGAAGCTATCATGGCAGTGTTGGTCAAGGTAGAGTACAACATTTCTCCAGTTTTTTTATGCAGATCTATTTGGTTAATGGGGTGAATCTTCTCAACATCAAAGGAGAAAATAGATTTCTTGTAATTAGCTGGAGTCTTCAGAAATGGAATCCGTGCTTGAAGGAATGCAATTTGCATTTCCCCTTTTTTGTATCAAAGCCTGGAAGAAGCTAGTGCTATGAAGAGGTTGTATGCTTCCAGAATTTGGTTTATGTGGAGGCCTTGAGATGCTCATTCTTCTTCTTAATTTCTCTATATTTTGCAAAGATATTTGGTTCGTCCTAGTCCTTGACCAGTTTTGATTTCTAAGATATAGCAAGGGGATCTTGAGAAGTTGAAGAAGATGGAGATCCTGTGAAGATATCTTCTCTTCTTATAGAATCATGATGGCCTGTCAGGACTATGGTGGCCTGCCCCTCATCCTCCTGTTGAAAAACTGGTTGAGAACTAGTCTTCTGCTTCTTTTTGTATTTAAGAAATTCTTTGACTCCAATCTCTGCCACATGAGGGGAACGATCCTCTCTTGGTCTCTTGTCTTTTTTCTCTTGTGGTACTGGATTCTGTGAGGTTTTTGTAGATATGACATGTTCTTCTACCTCCTATAGTGTGTTCTCCTCCCATTGACTTTGATTCATGAACTTCTCTATCTCTGGTCTTAGAGTGTGAGTGTAGGGAGTGGTTTTTTGTTCCACTCTCAACTTGGAGATGATTCCAAAAGGGTCATATGACTAGGTAAAGCTCAATTTGAAGTTCATTTGTTTAAGGAGTGAATCTGCCTCTTTACCTGCTGCCCTGGTGTTACAAATAAATGGTCCCACCTGTGCCTTGATCTTGAACTGGGACTTCTTCTTTGCTACAAAAAAATGTAAATCATCCATATGTACCATCTGCCTGATATATTCCAATGAGAATATTCTCATGGGAACAAACTTAGGAAGCCTGTAGGGTGGCAACTCACACCCATAAACTCTAATTTCTGTATAATTTTGGTATAAATACAAATCCCGTGTTTTAGTCTGCTCACTGAGATGCATAATTCTTTGTATTTTTGGTCATATCCTAGGCTCTACATCGCAATTTAGTAAGTTGGCAATTGTATGTAGGAATTGATCAACATAATCACAAAAGGTGTACTCGATGGATTTTTTCCTCACTAGGGAGGTCCAAAGGATTACAGTTTGTGGATTACTCTGATAATCTAATTTCTACAAAGGGAATGAAAACCTATCTTCTTGATGATAATGAAATAAATACACCAACACTGAAGAATACTTAAAAGTTCCCTCAGTAGAGAACTTGAGGAGTTGGTCATGAATTGACTCTGCATTGAACTCATTATAATTTAAAATAGGGGGTTTCTCACCTGTTGTAAAGAATGATAGGAAACGAACAGTGGCCTCATCAACCTAGTGATCAGATTGATAGCCAAGTATACATGAAATAATTACAATTACCTGTTTAGTCATCTCGGGGAACATATAGGATGAGTGGGGGGGATTTTTCTTAGGTAATTGGGCATCCTCTGGGAGAAAAATCTCAAAAATCTTGGCTCTTTGTGGGAAGGTCAGGTTTTTGTAGAATTCCATGAGGGAATCTACTGAAAATGGCTTCAGGGAGTCAGAATTTGGCAATTGTAGCATCTGAGAGATGGTTTTTGCAGTGATGGTGAAAAGGATGTCACCGTTATGGGCCACAATTGCCCTTTGGCTGGGGATGTAGAGAAATTGGCACCATGACACGAATTATGGGAAGCGATAGGTTTGTTGGAAGATGAATTGGGACAACGAAGATTCCCACAGGCCCAGTTCATCACTGAGGTCAAGAAACTTTTGCTTCAACGAACTATGAAGCTCATACAAGTCAAAATCGCAATTTATTTCAACAATCTTGTATTTCTGGTCCACTAATGGTTGGTGATCTAGGTCTATGGTAGGGGGAAACATAGGCTTGTCATTAGAGGATTTAGATTTGCTTTTAGGTGTCATTATCGAAGGGAAAAGAAAAGGGAATTCTTAACTACTCGAGAAAGAAAAAGGTGAAGACTGGTATTTGATCGCAAAAAGGAACTTGGTTGAAGTAGTTGGTTATGCTGACTATTCACGGTGATGGCGTGGGTCACTGACTGAATGCTAGAACATATTGTGACTGGTTGACTGTGAGCTGGAGCATCTGATTCTTGTTATCCTGAAATGATGAAAAGAGGCAACATAACAGGTCTTGGGTGGGTTTATATAGCAAAAATTAACTTATCGTTGTTATTTAACCGTTTAAGTAAAGTGGGTCTGTTGTCGCCGGAAACATGCAAGAATTTATTGAGAAACATTTTACTAATGTGGTGGCGGGAGTGCCAGATGACATCATCATATTGGGGGAGAAGTAATGACAGGAGGTCGTTTTGGCAGAAGGGATGTGGTGTCCGCCAGTGTGACGTGGTGAAAAGTTAATCGGGTCTATCGATTGGATATGACAGAAGGATGGAAGATTAGGTGGATGGGTAGCGAGGTTCGCAGGGGTGAGGTGGCAGATAGACAATGGAGGGGAAAGGATGACTTACGAGTGAATGGTGGGGATGGGGGCGTCCACATGGTGGGAGGTTAGGGGTGCAGGAGTAACAAAGGTCATCGATCATGCGAGGGGGAAAGCAGGGCGACAGTTTTCAGAGGGGGGACAGAGCGTAAGAAGGAATAGGTGGGGGGGTGCGAATTACCCTGGAGCCACCACATCACTAAAGGTTACCACCTTTTCAGAGCCCCCTTGTCATTAAACATCAGAAGGGCTTGGGGGACTCGAATACAATCCCTCGCCGTTGATCCGGGTGGGGTGGATTGTAACCGTTCGAACATGCGCACACTTTATTGCATAACAACAAAAATACGTCGCATCAAAAACTTTATTTACAAATGGAATTGCAACTTAACTCTAGCAATAAAACTTAACATTAAATCTTAATTAACCTTTAAAGGGGCATTTAAACATGCAACCCCATTAATTTTATTCTACCTAATCTAATTCAACCACGATTAGACTGTGTGGTTGATTATTCACTAACCTACAATAATTTTATTTAATACAGTATAATCACATTTAAACAATGTGATTAAACTAACTAATCTACTTCTCCTAACTCAATGTGGCATTTAAACCAATTACACACTTTATTGAAAATTTTCTAAGGTACTTCTAATGCAAATTTTCATTTTTGAGTGGCACTTTGACTTGCTCACTTGCATCCATATTTTTTATGGGGTATTTTCATTATTTTTCTTCTTTTTTCATATTTTGATTTTTTGTTCTTTTCACATATATATTTTTTATATCCCCTTTTCTTTTCTATCTATTCTTTTCTTTTTCTTTGGAAATAAATTTTTAGAATGGAAGATTATTTACAACATCTCATATACAAAATTACAACTACAATCAAGTCATCCTATGAAATATAGGACCCTAAAAATGGCTCCAATGGGGATGGCACCCTCCTTGTGAGGTGTCAAGAATGTTGTAGATCAGTAGCCTTGATCCATTGGGTAAACTGTCTTTATTCTGCATCCACCTGCTTTCAATCATAAATATGGGTAACAAATCATTGGAAGCTTAGGTCCTTCTCTCTAGGCTTCAATTTCTGATGTGAGCCACCCTCACTCTTGCAATAGAAATAGTAAAATGATATGTACAATGATTCTAAATGAAACTGATTTAACTTTGAGGAAAGTAGTGTTTGAGAAGTCTGCCATTGACAGGTCCACTAGGAAGTGCTTCTTTAGTCAAGTCCTTCAAGAAAAATGCATTATTGCCTCTGAAAGCTTCAATTTTATATGGCCCTTTCCACAAACTGTCAAACTTACCATGCTTGCCTTTTTCTTCATTCCTTGAGTCCCACTTTAACACCAGGTCGCCTAACTGGAAATTATCCACTTTTGTTCCCTTGTCATAGATATTTTTGATGTTTTCTTGAACAAGTTGAGTTTGTTATACACCTCTTCTCTAGATTTTTGCAACTATATGGTCTGGTTGATCCTTCTTTGTAAATCATTAGTTTCCACTTGTGATTCTTGTAACAATTTTAGCACAGGATCTTCCAGAGAAACAAGAAACACAACATCAAATCCATATAATAACTGGAATGGAGACATTCCAATAGAATTTTTGGTGCTAATTTGGTCAACTCACAGGGCATTAATCAACTTTTTATGCTAGGATTTTTTTATTCTCCTGCAATAGATTTTTGATGATGTTGACTAAAATATTTTTGGAGGACTCAGCTAGCCCATTCCTTATGGGTAATAGGTAGTTGAGTGTCCTAATCTTATGTGGTATTTGTTACAAAAATCAACCATTTTCTTTGACTTAAAGACGACATCATTATCAGTGATAATCTTATGGGGTCATCCAAACCTAGAGAGAATGTTACATTCTAAAAATTGGATAATGACAATATCTCTGGCTTGCCTGGTTGGGATAGCCTCAATCCACTTGGTAAAGTAATCAATGGCTGTTAAGATCCATCTATGATGGCCTGAGGAGTTGGGATGGATTTCACCAATGAAATCCAGGCCCCACTGCTGAAAAGGAGTTTCAACTGAAATGGGTTTCAATGGTAAAGGAAAAATCTTTCTCTTGCCTTCAAAGATTTGACACTGGTGGCAAGTGGTGACTTTCTTATGCACGTCTGCAAACAAGGTAGGCTAGTAAAAGCCAGCCCTTAGGATTTTGTTGGCTGTGGTTTTCCAATACAAATGGCCTCCATAGTCTCCTTGATGAAACTCTTCCATGACCCTGTCTGCTTCATCTTTCAGTAAACAGTTTAGTAAAATACCTCCACCATATTTCCAATATACATTTTGATCTAAAATATAGAATTTCATAGCTTTAATTTTAAGAAACCTAGCTTTTGTTTTGGTTAAACCAGGAGGAGCTTGTAAGTTTTGTAGTACAAAGATAATGTCTACATACCATGGTGAAGTAGCAAAGGTCTTTGATACCCGTGGAGTCACCAACTCTTCCCGTTCATCCAGTGCAGAAATATAATTGATATCCAGTGCATGAAAATTGGACTCAGTCATTAGCTTTGCCAATCGTCGTCCTTTGATGAGTTTGGTTGGTTTAATCTCAATGTCATACTCTAAGATCACAACAATCCATTTCCTTCTTCTGCCATCTGGGTCAGTCTGTGTAAGAATATATTTTACCACAACATTTGGGATAAATGCAACAATATGAGAATGTAGGATGTACACTCTAAAATCCTTTAATGCCTTTACCAAAACAAAGGCTTATTTTTCCCTTGATGTTGTACTTCAATGATGCATCCCTTAGAGCTCTGCTAAATTTTTTATGGATTATTCATGGCCTTCACTGTTTTTCTGCAATAAAACAACTGCAATAGTATGCTTAGGAGCAAAATAAAAAACGATAAAATCCTTTGTAAAGTCAGGGCTTGTCAAAACAGGAGTCGTAGTTAAAGCTAACTTTACTTCACTAAAGGATTTCTTGGCTTCAATATTCTATTTTATTTCCATTTCGTTCTTTAACATATTTGTAATGGATCTTAATATTTTAGCCAAGTTAGGAATAAATCTTCTCAGAAAATTTATCCTACTAGTGAAGGATGGAACTTCCTTTTTGTTTCTGGGAGGGTCAATTTTCAGTATGGTTTCGACTCTGTTAGGATCAATTCTAATACCTTCTTTAGAAATGATATGACCTAGAAGTTTTCCCTCCTCTAAACCAAAAATAGTTTTCTTAGGGTTTAAGGAGATACCATATTTTCTGCACTTTTCAAAAACTCTTCTTAAATGCAGCAAGTGTTCTTCATCTGTCTTTGAAAACACAATTATATCATCTAGGTAAATCACAATGAACCTGTCAATTTCATCAACAAAGGCTATGTCCATTTCTCTTTGGAAAGTGGCCCCAACATTCATCAGGCAAAAAGACATTTTTACATACATAAAAGTTCCCCATGGTGTTGTAATTGTTGTATTGTGTTGATCTTCAGGATGAATCAGAACCTGATTGTATCCTGAGAAACCATCCAGCAGTGAGATTCTGTTGGAGCCAACTACCTTTTGTAGGATGTGATCCATTTTAGGAAGGGGATAATTATCTTTCAGAGAAACATTGTTAAGATTTCTAAAATATACACAACCTAATTTCACCTGTTTTCTTCCTAGTAGGTACTAGATTTGAGACGCATTTCGAAAATCTAAGGGGTATAATGATATTTGCATAAAAAAAAATATTGACTTCCCTTTCTATAAAAGGCAGTAAAGTTGGGTTTATTCTCCTCTGTTTAAAAGGCTTTTGATCTTCCTTGATGGGAATGGTGTGCTGAATGATACTTTTATCATAAGATTTTAAGTCTTCATAGCTCCAGGAAAACACATAAGATAATTCTTTAAAAAAATCAATATGTTGTTGTTTTTCTTTAGGAGGTAAGGATTTAGACAATTTGACAATTTTGGGGTTCTCTGCAGTTCCTATGTTACATTCCTCTACCTCAACTCCTACTGGTTCTATTTTTGGCTTCTTGGCTACATCATCAAAATAAAAAAGCTCTTCCAATGGTACCAATCCTCTTGGTGACACATTTTACTTTAATTGTAGAACCTCGAGTTCTTCTTGATTATCATCAATTTTGTTAAACACTATTTGTTTTTCATTTTCATCCATATCATTTTCTATATCAATATTTACAGACTCAAATTCATCTTTCATTTGTAAGAAGTTTTATCTTTGTTTATCATTACCGAAAACCTACGAATATCTTACATTATCAGCAAGAACTGGCCTGTGTTTCACTTCCACCATATACCTCCTATTGGGATGAAAAGACATCTTGCAAGTGTTGGCTAAAACAACTAAGGCATCAACTAAAATATTTTGGCTTCTAGGAATAACAAACAAATCATATTCAGAAAAGCATTGCAAAAAATCTAAGACTTCATTTCTATAGGCTCTCAGTCTAGGTTGTTTAGTAGCATATTCACCCTTAATTTGATTGATTATTAGATCATAATCCCCGTGCACAAAAATTCTTTTTGCTCCTAATCTCTTTAAAATTTGCAGCCCTGTGATCAGTGCTTCATATTCAACTATGTTATTGGTGCACTGAAATTTAAGTTTGTAACCATGTCCCTTTTCCATATCTGTGGATGAGTTTACAATGAAACACCTGCCCTTGCTCCATCCTTACTCACAGCCCTATCGAAATTCATATTCCAAAGAGCCTCTCCCTCTACATCTTTTTCTTCAATATCCAATTTTATTTCCTCTGTATTATTGATTTCAAATTCTAAGGGTGAAACTTAGCTTTCTACACATTCATTATTGTACAAGATAAATGAATCCATGTTTGAATGTACTGAATATAGGGGGTAATTGTTGGGTTTGTCTTGACTAATCACCATGTACTTCATTAGTGTTTCCCTGTATAATCTTCTTGGTTGACCAAACATTGGAATTGTAGCATAAGTCATATCCATTTGTAAAGTGCCTTGTAATTTTTATCCCCAGGATCTAAAGAGAAACATTCCATACTTAGGAGGTATGTATGCTACTGCAATGTCCATTACCAAGCTCTTTGCTTGTATTTGGAGTAGAGTAACACATATATCTTTGATTAATCCTAAGCGTCTTACTTTACTTGAATCAAATGAGCATCAATATTTGTAGGGACTGGTTATGTCTAAGCCTAGTTTCTCCATAGTAGCCCTAGGCATTAGATTGTGTGAGGCTCCAGAATCAAGCATAACATTGTGTAGAATTTTATCATGAATGTTCAAGCTAATGTAGAAGGGGGTACACTGCCATCCTGAGATTTTCCTTCGATCTCCGGTCCAAATAATAACTCAGGTCGGTCATTAGCCAAATTGATTGTGTCAGTCCCTTCCCCTATCTTCCAAGATTTTAGAACCTGCGATCTGTATGCATTTTTGTTGATTAATTCAGTGAGAGGAATATCATTTTTTACTTTAGCCATTTCATTTTCAACACTAAAAGATGTAGGAGTTTTTTCTATTTCTTTAGTAGCTGCATTCTGTTTCTTAGAAGTTTCATTATGAGAATCATCTTTAGGCTGATTAGTAAAAGGAGTATCACTTTGGGTCCTTTTGGGAGGAGTGTTAGGAGTCTTTTTGGGAGGAGCGTCAAAAGTCTTTTTTTACCTCAAGTTATATTGTCTATGCATTTCCATAATTGCATTTTGATATCCTTGTTTGTAGTCTTCAAAGTCTAATGGAATGGTTTCTGGTTGTGAGAGTAGAAAAATGTCTTACTCTTCCTTAGTTAGGAAAATGTGGTCAACTTCAGCGTCCTCAAACAAATTTATTTGATTTTTCTCAGGATCTTCAAGTATGTCAGCTTCCTCATCTGCATAGTTTTCTTGAAATGGAGGTTTAATCTGTTGCTGATCATTTTGGCCTCTCTTCTCTCTTTGTTTAATACGAGGTTGGTTTTTTTTTCTTATGAAATTTGGATTTCTAATTTGGAAACCACCTTGGTTTTCTCTTGGAGGGGTTCTATCAACTATAGAAATTATCTTCATCATTTTCCCCATTGTTCTTACTAAAGTATCCAACTTAACATCAGAGGAAGAAGAAGCATGTTCCTCTTTTATAGTAATTCTCATTTCAACTTTCATTCTAGCTCTCTTTGCTAACAGATTGGCTTCAACACTGACTGCATTTCTCTGTATTTCCTCAAGGGTTGCATGGTTTCTTCTCTTAATTGGTAAGACATATTAGGGTAAAAAACATCTGGGAATTTAATCAGGGCTAGCCCCAGAGGAGGTTGTATTGTTGTAGGGATAGAGTTATATACATTGTTAAATATGATACAATAGTCTTGGACTAATTCACCTGGGGCTCTTTTGATACTTTCATACTCTGCTAAAATTTGTAGAGGGTTCTTTTTCACTTCCCATATTATGAGGAAGGTGTCATGAATTTGAGCAAGGTCCAGGATAGAGTTGGTTGGTAACCCTTTAAAACCATTTTTAACCTCACTAGTGAGACTTTGAGCAAACAATCTCCATTTCACATCAACATCATCTATCTCTTGGAGGTCTAAGTAGTCATTCATTTTATCAATATGTTGCTGGGCAGTTATGGGCCCAGTGCTATCAAATTGAGGAATCATGTTGATCCGAAATGGAGTAGATTAGTAATGCTGTGCTAATTCCCCATTCAGAATAAAACCCAAGATGCTTATCATTTTCTTATCAAGTTCTCAAGGATTCAATACTTTTTCTATATTAAATGATTCCCATGACAATTTCTTATGTAAATGTTAGAAACAATTTAACATAAAACATATGCTGAACAACAAAAAAAATAACAAAAAATAACATCAAAATACAACACACAATAAGCACAAGGAGTTCACCCCTCTTGGGCTATGCCTCCTTGGTCGAGCTTCTGATGGCTTAGGCCTCTCTATTATGCTCAAATTACAACAAAAGTATGTTTACAATACTCCAATTCATATGCAACTTGTCTCAATGAGTTTAAAATACTAAAAAATGGTCATCTAGCCTCTTTTTGCATCCAATTTAGATAAGAATTGAAGAAGTTGTGAGTTCTCCTATTTCTTCCGCTATTTGTTCCACAAAATGCTCTAAAACTGACCAAAAAGTCCATTTCCGCTCCAAAATATGCTAACGAAGGGAGAAATACGCTGCATGACAGGCTATATCATGTCAGCCATATCACGAATCGCAATCGGCAAGTGCTGCAGGCTCATGGTCTTGTTAAACGACAAAACATTGTGATTGCGGTATTGAGGACCTGCTGGGGATAATTAACTGTAACATATAAAATATTGCATCTGGGGTCCATCTCTCTTCACAATCGGTGAATTTCAGCGGTCTGAAGGTCTTGTTAATCGGCGGAACACTGCGATTGTGGTATTGTGGACCTGTCGGGATATTAAACTATGACATATAAAATTACCGCGTTCGAGGTCTTATCGTGTATCGTAATCGGAAATCGGCTACAAGCTATTAACACAGAAAAATGTTGTGATATGATATCATGGACCTGCCGGGGCTTTAAACTGCAACACAATAAAGTATCGCATTCGAGCAGTCATCGCAATCGGAACTTTATCGGTGGTAACAACAATAACAATGGGGTTTTGGGTGCGATATGCGATTGCGATTATCATAAATTGCAACCCAACTTGCCAGAGGCAGATTCTTAACCTTCATCCTTTTTTTCCTCGATATACGATATGCGAGACCTAGTGGAAACCTGCCACTTGACGCTTCCGCATTTGCTGGGACCCTATCCATGTCATCCAATCCTTCGACATAAACAAGTCAAACTTGAACTTTGAATTACTCTAACTTTTGCATACGAACTTGGATTTGAGTGCCATTTGCACCGTTGGGTTCAGAATGATGAGCTATTCGATCTGAAGCTGGGTTTGACAATATTCTAACACTTTGATTTTTGAGCATAATTCTGAGCACTTGATCACTCCTCCCCACTCGAAGCCTTTTGGACCCCAAAATATTTATATTAAGTTATTGAACATATGAGGTACTGTTCCCTCACCTTCCCCACTTCAATCCATTTGGCCTTTGGTGGATGTGTACCTTTGAGGCCCACTCGAGGATAATCAATACCTCCCCTTTTAGTTGTCCTTGTCCTTCTGTCAAGTATAGTGTATTGCTAAAGCACATCAAGGAATTCCGGAGAAAAGTATTCAATAGACGGAATTTGAACATTCTCTCCTTGATCTTAAATCAAAGGAGGTTCATACAATCTCAGATTTTCAACATTAAAAATGTAATAGATTTGCATATATGAAGGCAAATCAAGCTTGAAAGCATTATTACCAATCTTTTCCAGAATTTTAAATGGACCATAACGAATTGATTTCAGATTTTTACCTTCACCTTGAATCTTTTCCTTGCTAATGCATAGCCAAACCTCATCACCTACTTGAAACTGATGATCCACACGATGCTTATCATGTCTTGCCTTATACTTGCCTTGACTCTTTTCTAGTTGTTCTTAAATTGTTTGGTGAATCAATTGAATTTTCTCAATGAATTTCTTTACTTAATCTATGTCACTATGTCCATATACAACTACATCTTTCTCAAAGATGAAACCCAAAGGCGTTTTAGGCAAATAACCAAGACATGCCTCAAAAGGTGAAGTTAGAGTAGAAGAGTGTTTTGCTTGGTTGTAAGCATGTTGAATATAATGGAACTGTTCATCCCACAACTTAGGATGTTTGCTACAATATCCTCTTAGCAAATGAATAATTGTCTTGTTAACCACTTTAGTTTGACAATCTATTTACAGATGGAAGGCTATACTTTTCTTCATTTTGGTGTCCATCAGGTTCCATAAACTTGACCAAAAATTCCCAACAAATTGAGAATCATGATCACTTACAATAGAAGAAGGCAATCCAAAATGAACCCATACATTTTGAAAGAAAAGTTGAGTTGTTTGTTCAGGTGTAATTTTCTTTTTACAAGGCATTAATATACACATCTTGTTGAACCTATCCACAACTACATACAAATAATTATGACCTTTCCTTGATAAAGGAAGACCTTCTACAAAATCCATAGAAACACTTTCCCATGGTCGTGAAGGCACTGGAAGTGGTACATACAATCCCAGTTTCCTATTACTAGGCTTACTGACTGCACACAATGAACAACCTCTGATAAAATGTGACACACTTTCAAGCATATGAGGCCAATAAAAATACCTCTGAAGATTTTCCACTCTTTTATTTTCACCGAAATGTTCAGCAATAAGAGAAGTGTGCACTTCCCTTGTGACATTTACTCTCTCTCCATGTCGAACACAAAGTTTTCCCAAATGATACAACAGATTATCATGTACATGGTAGTCTAATTCCTCAACTTTGTGGCCTTGACTCAAGTTTAAATATTCCTCTTGAAAGTCACATCCTGTGCGTATTGTTCAACATAACTTTAAGGCATAACATAATGATTCTTGAGTAAAATGGCTACATTATTATCTAGTCTAGAAAGCATATTAACAACTCTATTATAAATACCTTTATTGTACCTGATTACCAAGTGGAATTACTGTAAAATTCCCATCCAATGAAAGTGCATTGATTGCTACACTTTTGTTTGAGATTGCAGGTATTGCAGATTTTGATGATTTGTGTGAATAATGGTTTCTTTTACCATCAAGTAATGCTTCCATTTCTTCACACTTTGCACCAATGCATAAAACTCTTTATCACACATAGGATAATTAATAACAACACCATTGAAAATCTCAGAATGAAATGAAATGGGCTTACCATGCTGTAAAAGAACTGCACCCACGACGTAGTCACTTGCATCCATTTGTATTACAAAGTGTTGTTTCAAGTTTGACAATGATAAAACTGGGGTTGAACTGATCTTTTGTTTTAAAGCATCAAATGATTTTTGTTGTTTGCCTCCCCATTGGAAGACAACCTTCATGCTGGTTAAAGAATGTAGTGGAGTTGCCATAGAAGAAAAATTACTAATGAACTTCCTCGAGTACTGCGCTCCTCCAAGAAAACTCCTTACTTCTGTAATTGATTTGGTTATTGGCCAATTCAAAATGACCGAAACTTTAGAGGGGTCAATCTTCAGCTCACCTCCTCCAACTATGTGGCCCAGATACACTAAAGAAGTTTTTCCAAATTCACATTTAGACATCTTCATAAATAGCTATTCTTTTCTCATGATATCCAAAACTTTCCTCACATGCTTGATATGCTCTTCTCGTGATTTGCTGAATATCAAAATATCATCTAAATTGACAATTATAAACTCAACAAGAAATGATCTTAAAACATCAATCATAACTCATGAATGTAGCTAGAGCATTGCAAAGACCGAAAAGCATACCCAACTACTCAAACAATCCTAGTTTGGTTTTAAAATCAGTCTTCCAAATATCCTCCTCAGCTATTCTTACTTGATGATATCCACTTCTCAAGTCTAATTTAGTGAAATATTTTGCATTTTTCAACTGATCTAGCAAATCATCTATTCTGGGTAGTGGGTATCGATTCTTTATTGTAATCTTATTCAAAGCTCGATAATCTACACACATGCGCCAGGTTCCATCTTTATTGGGTACCAATACAATTGGTGAACCACATGGCGAAGTCGAGGGACAAATTACACCTTTATCTAACAATTCTTGGACTTGTTTCTTAATTTCTAAACTTTTCAAAATTGGCATTCGATACATATCGATGTTTGGGAGTTGAAAGTCTTGTTGTAGTTAAATTTTGTGTTGAACTCCCCTTTTTGGTGGCATTCCCTTTGATTATTGAAACATGTCTCCATATTGACTGACCACATCAACCAATTCAACTTTCAGCTTCACGTAAGAACCTGCAAAGGATACCTACTCCATGTCATTCTTCTGCTTGATCATAAGGAGCACGAGACTCTTACTGGAATTGACCAGTTGCTTCATTTCCCCTGCGCTTGCTAGAGACAAACTAAGCTTTCTGCGATGGGATCTCACAATACACTCCACTTCGTCTTTGAACAAATGATATTTGTTCTCAAATCTATGGAAAACGACTTTCCTATCATACAAATATGGGCTTCCCAACACAATCCAAGAAATATCCAATGGCACAACATCTAATTCGACTTCATCAATGAAATTGGCAGTGATTGCAAACTTGAAAATGCATTTTCATGTGACTTGCAAATTTCCATCCTTGGTTATCCAACCCAACAAATACGATTTATGATGAGGCACGGTTTCCAGATTCAACTTCTTGACCAAGTCTGTAGAAATTAAATTTTCCCGGGATCCACTATCAAACAACATATCAATTTTAGTGTGTTTGGAAATAACTCGGATATGGAACAACTCTATTATGTTTTCCTCATTTGAAACATTATTGGAGTTATTTGCTATGCTGGTGCTTGCCACAACTTCCTCTTTTCTTGCCTTTGCCACGAATTTCCCTTTAGTGACTGTGGTTGCAATCTTCGTTTCATCACCTGAGTTAGAACCCAAGTCTTGTTGTGCATCAACATTTCTCCTTTGTTTCCCTTTATTATTAGATTTCTTCGGTCTTAATTCAGGATGAAGCTTCCAGAAATGCGCTTCATCATGACCCTCTTTGGAACAATTATTGCACAGGAGTTTCTCCCCTTCTTTCTTAACAGAAGCATTTTTCTTCCACTTTCCTTTTAATTTCTTCCCTTTTTCACCACTCTGGAATGGATTCTTCTTGTACATTTTTCCCTCTTGCTTCGAGGTTTGTAGCTTGAACACAAACCTCATCAAGATTTGTGGGACTAAACATAAGAATGGTAGGTAGAAGATAACTATGCAACCCTCCTATGTATTTCAGAAAAGTATCTTGTGACTATAAGTCTACTCCTAGCATAAGAGCTATTTTCCTAAACTCTTGAGTATACTCTTGCACATTTTGACCTTTTAATTGTTTGAAATTTTGCCAAGTCATGATAGCTTTTTTCATATGAGCTAAAGGTTAGAATTGTTTTTTATAGAAGCAATGAAATCAGACCAAGTAATAGAGATCTTACCATGTTTTTTTATCTCGTCTTGAGCCCTTGATTCCCACCATACAAGTACTGCACCGTCCATTCTCATTGAAGCCAACTAAATTTTGATATCATCCTCTTGAAGGTTCTGAATTCTACAATACACCTCCAACTGACGAATCCAGTTATCCACCATCTGTGCATTAACTTCACCATTTTACATAGGAAATTCGATTTTAACATCAAACTTTAGGAAAGCTGACTTACCAATCCCTTTTGAAGAATGATGATGAGTATGAGTAGCAGTGGTATTAGTGGAAGAGCGTGAAGATGATTTTGAAGAAGAAGATGGTGGAGATGGTGGAGGTTTGCCTCCATTCCCATTACCTTCTTTTCCGTTACCTCCTCCTGAAGAGCCTTCTCCATTGGGAGGCTTGAAACTTTCTCCTTGCATCATGCTATTTCTCTCTTCATAGAGGACCTTCACCATCTCTGTCATATCAAAGAGAGCCTTTCTGAAGGTCTTCTCATCTTCTGTCATGATAAGTTCTCCTTCACGATACATGATATTTGGAGACTCAACTACAACTTCTGCAACTTGAGGATGTACTAGTGTAGAAGACTTTGACAACATTTCTCTTCTTCCACTTGACCCAATTTTAGGGCTTTCAACCAACTTTCCTTCAACTCTTTTGAGCTTTAACCTTGTAAGCATGACATAAACTTGCAAACAATTAAATCCTTCTTTCATAAAGCAAATCTAGTAAGCAAAAACTAGTGCTCCGATACCAACTTGATCCAAAATGGGGCATATTAGTAATGCTGTGCTAATTCCCCATTTAGAATAAAACCCAATATGCTTATCATTTGCTTATCAAGTGCATAAGGATTCAATAATTTTGCTTAATTAACTGATTCCCATGAGAGTTTCTTATGTAAATGTTAGAAACAATTTAACATAAAACATATGTTGAACAACAACAAAAATAACAACAAAGAGCATCAAAATACAACACACAACAAGCACATGATAAAGGAGTTCACACCTCTTGGGCTATGTCTCCTTGGTCCTGCTTACGATGGCTTGGGCCTCTCTATTATGCTCAAATTACAACAAAATTGTGTTTACAATGCTCAGATGCCTCTACAACATGTCTCAATGAGTTCAGAATACTAAAAAATGGCCATCTAGCCTCTTTTTGCATCCATTTTGGATAAGAACTTAAGAAGTTATGACTTCTCCCAGTTCTTCCACTATTTGTTCCACAAATTGCTCTAAAATTGACCAAAAACTCCATTTCCACTCCAAAATCTGCTAACGAAGTGAGAAATTAGTTGCATGGCAGGCTATATCCTGTCGTCCATATCGCAAATCACAATAGGCAAGTGTTTCGGGCTCATGGTTTTGTTAAATGGAAAAACATTGTGATTGCGGTATTGCGGACTCGCTGGGGATAATTAATTGTAACATATAAAATATTGCATTTGGGGTCCATTGCTCATCACAATCGGTGAAGTTCAGTGGTTCGAAGGTCTTGTTAATCAGTGGAACACTACGATTGTGGTATTGTGGACCCTTCAGGTTATTAAAATATGACATATAACATTCCTGCGTCCGAGGTCTTATCGCGCATCGTAGTCGGCAATCGAGTGTGGGCTCTTAACACAACAAAAGGTTGCGATGCGATATCGCAGACCCATCGAGACTATAAACTGCAACACAATAAAGTATCGCATCTGAGAAGTCATCGCAATTGGAACTTCATCGTTGGTAACAATAATAACAACGAGGTTTTGGGTGCGATATGCGATTACGATTATCGCAAATCACAACCCAACCTGCCGGGGGCAGATTCTTAACCTGCATCCTTTGTTTTTCCCTGATATGCAATATGCGGAACCCACTAGAAACCTTCCATTTGGCGCTTCCCCATTCTCTACGACCCTTGCCATGTCATCTCCTACCACATAGACAAGTCAAACTTGAACTTTGACTTACTCTAACTTTTGCACACGAACTCGGATTTGAGTGTTGTTCGCACCGTTGGATTCAGAATGATGAGCTCTTCAATCTGAAGCTGAGTTTGACAAGATTATGACAATCTGATTTTTGAGCATAATTCTGATCACTTGATCACCTACTCTAGTAATCTTGAGGAATTGCATTGAGTTGTGGAGGTAGGACCAAGGGAGCATATCGCTCTACCATGATTGGTGCTTGAGATGTAGATGGGACTAATATAGGTGTGAGTATGGAAGGTATGAAAGGGTGTGCAATTACACTTTGATGTGTTTATGTAGAAGTGGCAGTGGTTGAAGATGAAATGGTTGTAATGAAAATGGGGGTGATTATTAGAGTTGTAGTAGGAATAGAAGGAAGTTCTAGAGGAATAGAAACAACAAGGAGCTCTAGAGGGGAAAAAATAGTGGGAATTTCTAAAGGGGCACTATGAACAACATGAATTTCAAATGGAATAGAAAAACTAGGTGGAATTAATGGTGGGGTTGGTGATGAAGTAGTAGAAGGAGAATGCGAGGATTTAGGTGATTCAAGAGACTTATGTGCAACTTGATCTAGTTCAGGAACCAACACTTCAAGTTTGTTAAATTTTTTGATGACATCATCCTCAGAGTCTGACTTCACAGTTTTATGCTTTGAAATGTAGGGTTTTAAAATGCTTTCATCAAAACCAGTTTCAACTACAAAAGCGATTTAGTTCAAAAGAGACTATGTTCAAATGGTAAATCAAATTCTATGTCTTCTACTATTTCAAATATTTCAGGCAAAGAATTAACCCTAGGGAGAGGATTATTACTTGCTTGTCTTTGAGCTAAACTTTTCTTTCTACAATTTATTTTTATTATTATTATTTTTTTAATATTTTATTTTATTTTATTTTATTTATTTATTTATTTATTTTATTTTATTTTATTTATTTATTTATTATTATTATTATTAATTTTTTTTTTTGGATAATTTACAATTTTCGGTGGATTTGGAGCTAGATTAGCTCTAGTATAAATTCTTTTAGGAAACAAATCTACCATTAAGTATTTACAGATAAGATATATACAAATTTTGAAGTGGAATACAACCTTAAAACAAAATCTATTTCTAAGCCACAAAACCTAGAAATAATTTTAAGTACTCAAACAAAAATTTACCATGGAAAAATTTAATACAAAACAGATTTGTTTGAAGTCCCCAGTATGGTCGCCAGGATGTTAGCACTTAGTAATTTCTTAAGGCTATAAAAGAAATTGAAAAGGTAATAACAAAACCACTTTTAATTTTAGAAGCTAGCCCTTCTAAACTCAGAGAGGGATCTCTCTGTCAAATTTAGCTTTGTTGTGGTGGGATTTTAGGCTAGATTTGAAAGTTTAGGGTTTGGTTGGAAAAGCAAGGAAAGCCATTAGGCAATGGAGTCAAAGGGGATTAGAGTGATCAATTTGCAGAAATATCAAGCTTAATTGTAGAAGGGCAAGGTAGGCATGCTAATGGATCTTTGTAGTTTATGAAATGGAAGGAAAAAAAGATTAAGAATCACTTCAATAAGAGAATTGTTTCCTGAATTCTATATTTAAACTTCAGTGGAAAACATTGATTATTGCTTTAAAACCGAACAGAGTGTGTTGAAACAAATTATGTACTTAATCTTCTTAAAAACAATAAAGAAATGAAAAACATATGAAAATAGAGAATATACAAGATTACAATAAGAAGAACTTCACCACACAACTATGACACATGAATCTTGTAACAACTTTCTTGTATTAATGCAAATGGCCACTTGAGCTCAGTAAACAACTTTACAACGAATGGTAGTCTTTCTCAGTACGAATCCCAACATCAATACTTCAAATTCTGAAGTATTTATATGAATTCTATCTAATTATCTTGACATAAAATATCAAGATTTATTACAAAATATCTCAAATGTTTTTTACAAAAATATAACAAAATTATAGGAGATGTGAAACTACTGTGGCTACTGGCACTATCCTCGAGGGTTGTTGTTGATGACTGGGCCTGAAGAAGTGATGTCTTGTTGTCTTGTTGTTGGAGGTGAAACCGTTTTACTCAAGTAGTTCACATAATTTATCCCAATGCTCTTTGCTTGGGATAGAAAAATTTATTAACTTCCTGTAAGTCTCATATACCTTAGTATACTTTTGAAAAGTAGGCTTGGTGAGAAACATGTGCTTAATCTTGTGCTTGATGAACAGGTCAAACTCTATAGCCTCCAGAAAATCCTTCCTTGTGATGCTTCCTTCAATGCCTACAAACTTTGATTTATGTCGGGCAATAGTTATAGCTTATGGTAGTAGTTATTTAAACTGATCAACTGGTCTCCATTTCCTATCAGTCTTGGCAGTCCTTTTAGATTAAGTGCATTAAACTTTCTATGAAATTTCTGGACACTAGACTCCATGTTGTGACATTTGTTTTCTAATTGCAGCATCAGGTTCCTCTTAGTTAGGACCCTTCTCACCTCTAAAATTGTTTTTGTTCTATCTGCAACTTCTAATTCTTCTAACTCCTCCTTGGTTTTTGAATTTAAGATCCTTATCAGTGTTGTAGCTTCTCCAGGATTTTGTCCCAAATCTGCCTTTATCTCTGCAATTGCTTCTTTTGATTTCCTAATCAACTCTTGTTGTTCAAATATAATTTGAATTGAGGGCCATATTTCATTGATGGCCTCATTAATCTCTATCAATATGGTCTCCTTTGCTTATGCCAAAGTCTAGTCCATTGCTGAATCACTTTCTAACTATTCAATCTTTAGAGTGAGCCTGTGAGTTTTTTGCAACTCTGCTACATAAGAATCATCTATCTGTAGTTTATGATCCTGCAGAGTTTTGAGTTGAGCCTTTAACTTTTTAATTTCCTTCCCTTGAATGGACAGGTCTTCCATGCCTTTAACTAACTCATTTCGAGAATCTATATTCTGTGCTAGTGCTGCGGTTGATGTAGATGATCCTGTTGTTGTTGGTTCTAAAATAGGGACTGCTATTAGAGGCACTATAGCTAGCTGTGACGAGCCCTCCTTTTCCTTGAGCAATTTTTCCATCTCCACTTCCATATCCTTAATATGGCTACTTTGTTCAATTATTATCTTGAACATGTTCTCATTTTCTTTCTCAAGCCCCCCAACTTCCTTAGCATTGGGATCGTCAATGGAGGGAAGTTATGAACAAATCGATATTAAGTTTCCAGACATTTTTTTTAATACAGAATCCTCTTTTAAAGCTTACTTGGATTGCCTTTAAGGCCACTATGGGAGCTTTTCAGGCTTGTCCTAAAGCTATTTGAGGCACTAAAAACTTGTTGTTCATAACTTCTAACCATATTAAATGGATTGTAGTTGTCCTTTGACTTTTGACCTCGAATTCTAATCATTTTGACACAATAATTTCATTAATAGTTGATTTAAACTTGGGTTGACCCTAAGAACAAGTTTGGACCACATTTCCAAGATCGTAAGTGTGCGAACAACTGTCTTTTTGCATATTTTAGTTTATTGGTATGAAAATAACAAGTTGTTTTTCATAGCCCTTTCCCCACAAAAATACTTTTTTTGGCCTTTTTGGCCAACTAGGGAGTTGAGGGAGGACAATACCTAATTTGGGTGGTCCTAAGACGGCTTTCAAGTAAGTCACTCATCTCTCCTCTTTCCACTTTTCAATATTTTAGACATCATGACATTTTGAAGTGCGGGTAAGCTCTACTTTGTGCCAAGCTTCTAAATAGGTTGTAATTGTCTACATTGCTAGATAGGTAGGACTTGTCTCAACAAACATATTTTGCTTATAACATTATGATGATTTATAACTAAGTGTATCTATGTGCTTGTCTACTAAATGGTCATTATGGTTTATATGGTGCCTATTTATCATATGAAATGGTAAATTTGGTATAATGGCGTGTAGTATTCACATGCCTGCCTGATTGATCTCAATGTACTCTTATGATGTGTTTTCAGGAGAATATGATTGATAGGTTTCTAGTCCCGGTTATTGTGAATGTTTATGGCTATCATGGGCCTTTAACAAGTAAGAAATTTTGACTAAGAATACAAAGGATATTAACGCCTTAGTCTCTTAGATAGTTGGGATGGTTGTTTGGTTGTGAAAGACTCTTAGAGAGTCTTAATAAAGAGCTTGGTCTCCTTAGGTAGGCTTTGTAAGTGGGAGTAAGAAGGAGGGTTTTAGATGCCTTTGTGGTTAGTGAAGACCTGTATCTTTAGAAGTCTTTTGGGTATTCCATTTCCCTATCAATTTTATTTTTCAACCCTTAGGACATCTTAAGAAACTCCCTTTGTAAGCCTACACCTTCGTATTAGATTGATTGGAAATTCAGGGATTGATTCTCCTTGGTTTGAATAATATTTGAAGTTTGGGGATTAAAAACTTCATCCCCAAACCTTAGTCTCTTAGATAGTTGGGATGGTTGGTTGGTTGTGAAAGACTCTTAGAGAGTCTTAATAAAGAGCTTGGTCTGCTTAGGTAGGCCAAAGAAGCTCTACATCCATTGTGGTGATTAGAAGGTCTTTTGATGGTGCAAAGTTAGATGTAAGAGTCAAGCCTGATTTTAAGGTGGATGCCCTTAGAAAGGAGTCTCCATAGAACATATGATATCAAATGTCATAGAGTTCATCGAAGAACTCTTAAATCAATTGGAATGAAATGTTTAAAGGTCCCAGATGGGCATTGTGAACAATGGCATATAGGATTCCATTACATAAAAGCTTTGTAAGTGGCAGTAAGAAGGAGGGTCCAAGATGCCTTTGTGGTTGGTGATGATCTGGATCTTTAGAAGTCTTATGGGTAGTCCATTTCCCTATCAATTTTATTTTTCAACCCTTGGGAGATCTTAAGAAACTCCCTTTGTAAGCCTACTTCACCTTCATATTAGATTGATTAGAAATTCAGGGATTGATTCTCCTTGGTTTCAATAGTATTTGAAGTTTGGGGATTGAAAACTTCATCCCCAACCATTGGTCTCTTAGATAGTTGGGATGGTTGGTTGGTTGTGAAAGACTCATAGAGAGTCTTAATAAAGAGCTTGGTCTGCTTATGTAGGCTTTGTAAGTGGAACTAAGAAGGAGGGTCCTATATGCCTTTGTGGTTAGCAAGGACCTAGATATTTAGAAGTCTTCTGGGTAGTCCATTTCCCTATCAATTTTATTTTTTAACCCTTGGGACATCTTAAGAAACTCCCTTTGTAAGCCTACTTCACCTTCATATTAGATTGATTAGAAATTCAAGAATTGATTCTCCTTGGTTTCGATAGTATTTGAAGTTTGGGGATCGAAAACTTCATCCCCAACCCTTGGTCATATGGATTGATAAGGGGGCCATGATCAAGAGCTTAGCTAAAGGGGTCCTTAAGCCGCAGAGGATGGGATAAAAAGTATTGGTATATTGGGCTATCAATATTAAATAACACTTCAAAACACTACCAATGCAAACTCTCAATACAAATAGACCTTGAAAACGTACGCCATTTAATAAATAATTTCCCATCATCCTGATGGTGATGTATTGGAGATCGAGATATCAAGTGTTAAGTGATACACAAAGCAACTGTCAATCCAACATCTGATACTAGTAGACCTTGACAAGTGCATCAATTAGTTGAGAATATTCTTTTTGGGTGACATCCATCAATTGGATTCGGTAAGGAGTCGTGGAGTAGAGTTTTATGTTGTTCGGTGACCTGATGGGATGAAATGTCAATAGACAAAAGGGAAGGTCTCATGTATTGACGGTCTGTTATTAGGTGATTGGGTATCGGGCGAATAGGATGTATATGCTATAATAGATTCTCCAGATCCTAATGGATCTTGACGAGTTTGGTAACTATTGGAGAAACGTTTGTCATTGGAATGCATGCTATTAGCCTTCTAATGTTAGGCTTTTGACTATTGGCTATCAAGATGTTGAGATACTAGTTATCTAAGTCTCCTCCCTATATCAATGAAATCCAATAAGGGATAGTCATGGCATGTTGGCAAAGGCATATTTTGGTGATGTGACTAGATGATGTGTCATGATGACGTGGCATAAAAGCAAGTATTTAATGACATGGCATGTTGACATCGTGTTGACATGGAAAGATGATGTGGATTAGAGTGCATAGTGTATATGAGGTGGCAACGATGGTAGAGGTGGTGTGGAATTTATGATATCGAGATATCAAGCTATTGGATGTCGGGACATCGAGTGGTCAAATGTTAGATTATTGGGGTGTTGGGTTATCAAACATCAAGCTGAATCTAAATGTAATGTGTTACGTGTCTCGGTGGCATGGAGATCTATTAACCTAGTAGAAAAAAATGGTATTCGACAAATAGGTGGATATTTGTTATCGAATCAAATCGAGATTAACCAAGAAGGGAGGAAATATGTTTTTTCCCATGGGGCGATTGACAGATAAGGAAACTAGTGGACTGGGTAGGGTGAGGATGTAGCTGACATGGCCTTGTACAATGGAAGCATGTGGGAAAAATGACTGCTAGATGGCATAGTATGGATATTGATGTGGCACCTGGAGGACAATCTTGAAATGAGCTTAAATTTGTGCTTAGAGCTTAGATTGAGATGAAGTTTATATCGTTGGAAAGCTTTCAAGAGCAGGAGAGGATGGTGGCCTCAAAAAAGAGTTTTAAGGTTGTAGAAGAAAGAGGAATTTTGATAATCCCACTTCCTTAAGGTCACATAGGAGGTTGGGTCTAGATACCTAACAACCTTAATCAGGCATTAAGGGGTTTCGTTTATTACAGTAATAACTTGGACTAGTAGTCATGTGTTCTTCCAGTGGACTAGTTTTCCGAGTAGTAGACCATTGGACGATCATAACAAAAGCTATATGTAATACTCTAATATGAGTCGAAGCTTTTTAGGTTAAACAATATGAGTACAATTTAAAGACAAGTAAAGACACTTTAGTTGGAAATCCATGTTAAAATCAATGCTCACGAAAAGTAATAATGATAATGCAAGCTAATATCAATGAATTGTAAAAGTGAATAAAGAAAATTTATGTTGAAATAAATAAAAATTTAAAATGAGTTTAACAAGACATAAAGTAAAATAGAACATCACCTTGGTATCAATATGTTTGGGCGTAGTCTAATGATGTGACTTTTTGATTTTTTGTTGGAATTGAGTAACACAATTCTTGTTAAAACCACAATTTTATGTCATTTAAATTGTGTTTTTGAATATAGTAATGAATTTAGGTACCTTGGAAAACCCATAGAGACAAACTAATTATGCAAACTGAACAACTTAAAACTATAAGTTTCTTAATTTTTAACTAGATTCTAAGTAGAAGTAACGAAAAAAAGAAGGTAAAAAAACCCGAAAGAATCACCTCATAAACTACATCATATATTTGTATTCTAAATTTAAATAGTGAACGTGTAAAACTTGTCAAATGCCATCCACTTCTTTATTTTATCTCTAAGTTTCTCAAAACACATTTAAATATACTTCACATAATTCAATCTACTTTAAATTATTCTGTGAATATCATGCAAACTAAACAAATTCTCATAAACAAAGATGATGATGATATGTATAAGTATAAATTTTCGATTCTTTGGTTTAAATGTGTTAATATTATGCAAATTAATTATCATAAACAAAAAATAGAATGTGGATAAGTATAAATTTAGACAATTGATTATTATAAGTGAAATCATAAAGAATAGGAGAATGATGGATCATTTTGCTAGGGTTCCAATGCATTTCAGAGTGTATCCTTTTGCCACCGCCCTGCTTGTTATCAACCAAAATGGACTCGCCATCTCTGGTATTAACCATAAATTTTTACAATCCGTTAACCTTTATGGTATGGGTAGGTTATGCTTTGTTATTTTTCAGAATCATATGCCATTTTTTTGGGATGTTCCATTGGTATTCAAGGTCTATGGGAGCCCTTTTTCTGTAGTCGTTGGCCCTGCCTCTATGCCATTACTTATGTGAAGGGATACAGTAGGGATGCATGGGTATCTGGAGGGTGGATGTTGGTTTCAATCGATGGCGCGATTGGTTGGGGTTGACTCTGCCATTGATTATATGGCTCATTTATCTTGTGAGGTTACTTGTGAGCGGATTATATGTGCCCATGGCCTTCCTACATCAATATTTTATGGGTTAACTGTGTTATGAAACCAGCTCAAGAAAAGATAGAAAAGATAGATCAACGCCTTAGAATTCAGCCTCTTCGAGGGGGCAACCTCCTTTACATTACATAAATGAACAATTCTTGTATGATTCAAATGAAAAAACCTCCTTTCTATATATAGGATTCTAAGGAGTCACAATATAACCCATACGACATAACAATAATAATATAAAGCCACAAAAATAACAATAGAGGGATTCTATGGGGCACAGTAATAACAATATGGGGATAATAGGGGCACAACAATATTAATAAGGGATGCAAGTACAATAGTAATGGGGTAATCACTAGTATTATAGGGACCCAACATGCCCCTCTCCTTCAAAAAAGTGTTGTCCTCAACACTTGAGTAGTTTTGGATGCCTTTGTATAAAATTCTCATCCTCCCATGTAGAATCTTCAGCGGATAAGTTCTTCCAATTGATAAGATACTCCGAAATTGATCGATTCCGTAGCTGTCAAGTTCTTGTTTCTGTGACTGCTTCCGGTTCCAATATAATTTTTCCTTCCTCGTCAAGTTCTGGCAATATTGTTTGAACTGGGATCTTGTCGCCTATAACCTTGTTTAAACATGAAACATGGAAAATTGGGTGCAATCGAGAAGCTGCAGGAAGCTCCAATTTGTATGCCATAGTACCAATCTTTTGCAACACCTTGTACGGACCATAATACTTTGGTGATAATTTATTATCCTTCTTAGCTTGCTTGAGGGACATTTTCTTATATGGTTGTAGCTGTAGGAATACCCAATCACCTACATCAAAACTTCTTTCGCTGCAATGTTGATCTGCCTGTTGTTTCATTCTATTATGTGCCAACATGAGGTTATCCTTTAAGAGTTGGAGGACTTGTTGTTGATGTTCGATGTGATGTTCCACTGCTTGAACCTTAGAATTTTCTCTTAAATATGATGTGATGGATGGTGGCTGATATCCATAAAGTGCCATAAATGGGGTCATTTTTGTTGTTGTATGGAAGGAAGTGTTATACCACCATTCAGCCAAATGCAACCATTTGACCCATCGTGTCTGTTTATCAGATACAAAGCAACGAATATATCCTTCCAGACATTTGTTTACTATCTCAGTTTGCCCATCAGATTGAGGATGATAAGATGAGCTATGAGCTAACTGAGTACCAAGACAAGAAAATAATTCTGTCTAAAAATTTCCAGTGAAAATGGGATCTCTGTCACTTACAATAATCTTTGGGTTTCCATGTAGCTTTTGAATTGTTTCCATAAATGCAGTAGAAACTGTACTGGATTTAAATGGATGTGATAATGCACAAAAGTGTGCATACTTGGTAAGTCTGTCAACTACCACCATGATGACACTCTTTCCCTTAGACTTGGGTAAACCTGTGATAAAATCCATTAAAACCTCCTCCCAACATTGGCTTGGAATGGATAAAGGTTGTAATAGACCCGGTGTCTTAATTGTTTCAACTTTATTTTGTTGGCAAACCAAACATTCCGCCACAAATTTTTGAATATCCAATTTAAGGCCATCCCAAAAAAATTCCTCCTTAACCCTATGGTAAGTTTTTAAAAATCTTAAGTGCCCTCCTAAGGGAGAAGTGTGCAATTCCATAAGAATCTTTTGTTTTAGTTGGGAATTCTTACAGAGGTATAAGCGATCTTTGTACCATAAAGAATCATTTTTCCAGCTAAATGTATCAGACGTACTAGAATCTTGTTGTAACTTTCGAATAAGTGCCCACACTTCTTCGTCATTCTTCCATTCCTCCCTTGCTTCGTTTATCCAATCTGGTTGGATAATAGAAATGGCGCACAACAATGCTTCCACATCCTCATCCTTTCTTGAGAGTGCATCTGCCACCACATTTTGCTTCCCTTTTTTGTAGATGATTTCAAAGTCATAACCCAACATCTTTGTGACCCACTTTTGTTGCTCTTCAGAGGATAATATTTGTTCTAAAAAGTATTTAAGGCTATCATGATCCGTTTTTACCTTGAATTGTCTTCCCATTAGGTAGGGTCGCCATTTCTTAAGTGCATGGAGTATTGCCAACATTTCCTTCTCATAAATAGCTTTGTGTAAAAACTTTCCCTTGATTAGACGACTTTCAAAAGCAATGGGTCTTTCATATTGCATTAAAACAACACCAATTCCATTTCCTGAAGCATCACATTCCACCATAAAGGTTTTTGTGAAGTCCGGTGTAGCTAAGACCGGTGCTTGGCACATTGCCTCTTTAAGATGTTCGAAGGCCTTTGTTGCTTCTGGAGTCCATGAAAATGCATCTTTCTTCAATAATGTTGTTAGAGGTGCTGCTATTCTCCCATAATTCTTAACAAACTTGCGATAATACCTTGTCAACCTGAGAAATCCTTGCAGATGCTTTATGGATGTGGGGATTTTCCATTTCTTAATGGATTTAATTTTGCTAGGGTCTACCTTAACTCCTTCATGAGATACAATATGACCCAGATATTCCACCTCTTGTACTCCAAAGAAACATTTGGATCTTTTTGCATATAATTGTTTCTCCTCCAATAGTTGTAGCACCCCGTCAACATGTTCAACATGATCCTTCCAAGACTTGTTGTAGATTAGTATATCATCAAAAAATACTAACACAAATTTTCTAAGGAATGGTTTGAAAATGGAATTCATCAAACCTTGAAATGTTGAAGGTGCATTGGTAAGGCCAAAAGGCATGACCAAAAATTCATAATGACCCTCATGAGTTCTAAATGCTGTTTTCGGAATGTCTTCAGGCTTCATTCTAATTTGATGATATCCTGAACGAAGATCCAACTTGGTGAAGTAAATTGATCCATGTAATTCATCCAGTAATTCATCAATGACGGGAATGGGAAACTTATCTTTAATAGTGAGCTTGTTGAGCTCCCTATAATCTGGACACATGCACCATGATCCATCCTTCTTGTGCACTAATACTACTGGAGCAGAGAAAGAACTTTGACTCGGTTGAATTATACCAGCCTCTAGCATTTCTGCAACCATACGTTCCATTTCACTCTTTTGGGCTTAGGGATATCTGTACGGCCTGAGTTTGGAGGAACACTTCTTGGAATCAGATGAATAGCATGATCATGATCACGAATAGGTGGGAGACCTTTGGGAGTATCAAATACCTTGGAATTATTGTCCAAGACTTTTTGGAGATATGGAGAAATAGATGATTGCAATGTGGAAACATCTAGCGAACATAATTGTGCAATTACACCCCTTTGTTCCTTTTTTAGAAGCTTTGTCATACCATTAGAGTTGATTATCTTTCCCAGTTTCCCTGCAATACCCCTTAATTCAACTTGTTTTCCTTCCACAGAAAATTTCATGAAAAGTTCTTGAAAATTAAAAGCTATTATACCCAAGGATTGTAGCCATTGGACTCCTAGTACAACATCAGCACCTCCCATTGGAATGGAAAGCATTGGGCTAGTCAATACATATTCTCCCATTGATAGCTTGATATTATGGCACTTTCCAGAGCAATTTATTGTTCCTCCATTTGCAACCATCACTTGACACTCTGGTGCTGGATATAAGAAGCAATTCAATTCTTTTGCTACCTTACAATGAATAAAATTGTGGGTACTTCCTGAATCAATCAACACTACTACCTTTTTCTTCTTGATTTGTCCTTCTATCTTGATTGTTTGAGGAGTGGTAATTCCCGCCAATGCATTACAAGATATGGTCGGATTCATTTCTTCTTTATCTAGGATTTTTTCCTGGAGTATATCCTCTTCTTTTGACCTTTCTTGCTCCTTTTCTTCTTCCTCTTCGCAATCTATGTAGAATAATTTCTTCTCAGCACACTTATGACCTTTAGTGTATTTTCTATCACAACTGTAACAAAGCCCTTTTGCTCTTTTTTCTTCAAATTGTTGTGGTGTCAACCTTATAGGTTGTGTAAGACTAGGGGCAACAACACTTCCATGTTTATAGTTGTGAGTGGTATGTTTCCTGGTTGCCATAATTTTGCTTTCCATTTTTCTTGCTAACCTGAATGCCTTCTCTAATGAAGCAGGTTCCCAAAGGCGAACATCATGTTGGATATTATCCTTTAAAGTCCCTATGAACACATCAATCCTATGCTCCTCTGGAATATTTTTACCCTTATGTTCAATTTTTGGAACTCCTCAATGTGCTCCATTATTGAACCCTTTTGTTTGAGACTTATCAATTGGCTAAAAAAAGTATTGCTTTTTGTATCCTCATAATGTGTTGTCCATTCTTTCGTAAAAATTGCCCAAGTGATATTTTTTTTACGAGAGAAAAACCATTGATACCATACAAACTGATTTGGTTCCAAATATAAAGTTGCAATACGTACCTTTTGTGTGTTTTGCACATTATTGAGATCGAAAAATTGCTCCATCTGTAATATCCATGTTGCGGGATCCTTGCCATCAAACTTCCTCATATCGATTTTTGGAATACGGTGGGTCTTCGATCCCACATTAGAGTCTAAGAAATCATGATTAACATTTCTTTTGTTCGCATCATGAGTTTCCTTTACTACCTTTTCACTATTAGTAAGTATTTCTCGTAGAAAATTTGTCAAATCTGTCTTCAAATCTACCATGTCTGTCTTCAAATCTGTCTTCAAATATGCCATGTCTCTCTTAAAATCTATCTTCAAATCGTAAATCTTAGCTTCCACGCCCCTTATCTTAGATTCCATGCCATTTATCTTAGCTTCTGTTAGCTTTTGTGAGAGTGACATTTGTTGCACTTGTTCTTGTAATTTTGATATATCATGTAGCATTTCTTCCTCTTCTTCATGAGTCATGCTAGAGATTTCAGGTTGCTTACTAGGTGTTTGCATTTTCTTTCCTCGGCGCATCAGTTACCAATAATAATGCTCTACTATGCCCTTTGAATTCCTTCAAAATAAATTTTCAAACCAAGCTTAAGCAAAAATTTAAAAAAATCTACACACCTTTTTTCACTTTGTAGGAGCTTGATATTGCCTCTAATGTATCTCTGTACTTTCTAATCATCCAGCTCTAAAATTGCGACCTTTAGTAGCCCTCTATTTCCTCTTTCCAATGCCATCAGTCTGACCCAAATTGGATTCTCCAAGGAAGAGTTATGTGAAATCTCCCACAGTGACTTGATTATAGACTAGTTCAGTAGAGCGAACTTGTACGACGTGCCACGAGTCACTGTTTCAACCTTTGGCTCTGAAAAATATGTACAAGAAACTACAGCTTGTCCTATTTCTGTAACTTCTTACGAAATTTCAATCCGATGCTCAGAGAGAAAGTTATGACGATTTTCCTTAGGTCACCTGTTTGGAATGTAATTCAGGAGTCTGCAAAAAGACCAACTTCCTTAGATCATATCTCCGCAAATATAGCGTGAAAAGCTCTGAAATTCGGATCCAAGGTTTAGCGCGATGTCTTCTCAAATGAGGTTTTTTTTTAGCTTCTGAAATGTCGCAGAAAAAAAAGTTATAGCAAAAATGCTACGATGACCTATTTGGAGCAGCGAAACCCTAGAATCCAAAGCTCTAATACCAAATGTTATGAAACCAGCTCAAGAAAAGATAGAAAAGATAGATCAACACCTTATAATTCAGCCTCTTTGAGGGGGAAACCTCCTTTACATTACATAAATGAACAATTCTTGGATGATTCAAATGACAAAACCTTCTTTCTATATATAGGAGTCTAAGGATTCACAATATAACCCAGCCGACATAACAATAATAATATAAAGCCACAAAAATAACAATAGAGGGATTCTATGGGGCATAATAATAACAATATGGGGATAATAGGGGCACAACAATATTAATAAGGAATGCAACTACAATAGTAATGGGGTGATCACTACTATTATAGGGACCCAACAAACTGATAATAATAGGTGGTGTTTTCTTTCAAATTTACAGGTGATCTATAAAATGGGACTTTTTTAGCCCTCTTTCCCATTCTTTCAAATTTCTCTTATTGCTCTGTTTTGATCACTGCTAGAAGGGGGGCGACTTTGATGTTTGTGCACCCCCTAGAAGTCTCCTATCTTGGAGTTCTTCTTTCATTGCCTCGATTTGAGACTTAAATCCTAATGACACGAAATAACCCACACTATTTACAAATATTTATAAAAAGCACCAGTGGCAAGACATCAATGTTCTAGGTCAAGAAATAGATACTGTTTCTTCCCTAAAATTGATGACTCATAAAAGATGGGGCCAATCTACTTTTTCCTAGAGCCTACAATTTGCAGGAAAGATTATGAAAGATTGCATGAAACTTAAAAACTAATGCATTGTTAAAAATTATGCTAGCATTCTGAAGTTCAGGATGCATGGGGGAGAAAATGAAGGTAGGGCTTCAAATGGTTCCTTTATGTATTTTAGAGATGCAACACATGGGGTAACCCCTGCTTAGTGAGCCAATATGATACGTGTCTCTTGTAAGGATGCAAACCAAAGGAAGACTACAACCCAACATATCAAACTCAATATTATGCAGAACCTTATATTGTGGAACAACTGGAAACCATCCCTTCTATGGAAGTTAAACTTCTTTAGGTTAACTCACTTTTCACTATTTTACAATCGAAAGCAATCATATGTAGTTTTAATAGTTTGTGGCCTAAACTATAAGCTCTCATTCATTGGATTGTATCAACTTGGACCAAAAATTTTGAAATTTACTTGTGCTTAAAAGGCTTTTTCATAGTATAGTTTGAAACACATAAGGAGTTGGACTATGCTCTAAACATAGGGCCCTAGTTTTTGGGCAGGGTTGGGCTTTTATCACGCCCCGGTTCCCTAATTTTGATGCTAGCACTATGGTTGTATCTACCATGCCAGTTTGGGCGAGACTCCCAAATCTCCCTCTACCATTTTGACATCACAAAGTCCTTGAAAATATAGGCAATACTTTGGGTAAATTTTAAAAAGTGGATTTGGAAAGGATAAAAAATGGTATTTACACATATGCAAAGATATGTATTGAAATTAATCTCAACAAAGGATTTCCAGACCAAATAAATATAAAACACAAAAACTTTTAATGGTCTCAATTTCTTGACTATGAAAACATGGCATTTAGATGTCGTATACATTTTCAGACAAGTCATTTACAACATGCATGTCCCCAAGTAGGAAAGAACCCCAAGAAGAAGAAAAACCAGTCGAATAGACCGAGAGGATGCTGGTTTAAAAAACTATACCCATCCAAGGATGAGGAAGATGACAATAAGGAAAGACATCTTAATCAAGAATAAATGAATGATATAGCCCCGCAGGGAGTTGTACAAGATTGGGACATTGTGGTACTAGTTTCTAACAATGTATAACATGAAGAAAAGTAGCACATAGTCTCTTTAACAATGGATGGGCCTAGGGGCTCAAAAAGAGCCCATGTTACAAATGGCTCCAATTCAAATAAAAAAGTCCCTCATGTGGGACAAGAATTGGCTTTAGTCTTAATTGATCCAAGTCTAGATGGATGCAAAAAGTACAATGATATAAAGGCAAAAGAGAAAAAAACTCCCAACTAGTCAGCCTTATAATCTTCATGCTCTTTTATGCTATTTTTTATTTTATTTTATTTATTCCTTTATTTTTTCTAAGGCTTCTTGACTTTTTTATGGACCTCCATGTACATTTTTCAACTCACTTTTTGTTCCCGTCATGTTCTGACAGACCTTATATGCATACACACTACGTGTGTCTACAAAATGTAAATTTTATTTTCATTAATAGAAATTATGATTTTTTCTTGTGGAAAAAAAAAAAAACAAAATCATAAAGTGTATAAGTATAGATTTGGGTGATCTTATGTGTTAATGATAATCGAACATCTACTTGCATTGTTAAAGAGTTAAACCAATAAATATCCATCTTAACCACACATTTATCAAGCGTTGATAGAGATCAAATCTCCTGAGGTGCAAACCTCTTTTAGAGTGCAAAACTTGAAAAAAGGTTTGCATTGTTGAGAAGTGTAACAAGAAAGTCCTAATTGGATTATGCCTTGGTTAAATTGAGAAATTTCGAATTTCCACATTAGCACACAACTTGGAGGAAGTTAACTTGTGTGACATGGCTCTTGTCACTCAGTTAGTTTAGTAAATTTGAGTTAGAGAGCTTGGGGTTCAGTTAAGCATGTGTGATTGCTAAATTTTAGTAATCCAGTTAGTTATATACATTTGAGTTCAATTAAACTAGTTCTAACAATTGGAGGAATTAGTGGAAGGTCAGTTGTGCAATGAGACAACAATATAACTCAATGATCATCTAGTTAACTGATCAATCAACCCAAAATAGCTAGTTCATGTAGATAATTTGAGTTCCCCAGTTGTGGTGGAGATTCCAAGGCAACGTAACATCAATTTTAGACTAGTCTTGAGTGTACAAGCGTTGCATGTAGTCATATGATCAACCTTGGGAATTGTGCAAGCATTTTGGAGGAAATTCCTAAATAATAGGGGCCTAATTTCCTTAGGAATTGTACAAGGAAATAGGGGCTCAAGCAGAGGGAAAATTTGACTAAGTTTGGGTCAAAGCTTCATAGTGAGTAGAGAGAAAGGTTATTCACTTGCAGGTTCAGATTAGATTGGGCTAGCAATTGTAATACATATCTATTCATATAATTTAATGCAAGAGGGGTTAAGGGGTTTTTAGCAGTTTCTTTCCCCTAGAAAAGTAATTTGCATGTGTGTTATTTCTTATTGCATGTCTGATATTGTTGTTCTAAATTGTGAATTAATGTTCGCAAAACAATAGAGTAGAATTGTGCCTCTTTATTTAGATTAAAATTTCTTGAGTAGTTGCAATTCTACATCATATTTCTACATGATATCAGAGCACGATTCACATTAGAACAAGAATTTTGAAGCTGTTTCTCAAGAGGTTCGAATTTGCAGCTTCAGTGTAGCAAGATCTCTTTAGAGTTGGGAAAATGGCCTTCAATGGGCTAAGATTAGAGTATGCCTTGGAAAGCAACTCAAATTAAATTGCATGGAGGCGATGCTAGATGACAATGGATTGATAGAATATGTCAAGATATATATTGCAAAACCACAGTCATATGATGCACAAAACCTAGCCTAATGGAAGAAATATGTAGCCAAGTCGAGGAAAATAATCTTGGAGGGAGTGCAAGACCACATTGTCTCAAATCTCCATGGAAAGAAACTCCTTTTGCAATGTGGAAGGCACTGGTAGAGCTATTTGAGAATAATAGTGACCACAGGAAACTGGCCCTCAAAGATAAACTTTGAAACATCAAGATGCAGAAGAATGATACTTTTCCGTAGTATCTCAACATATTTACACAAGTTTGTGATGAGATTCGAGGGGTTGGTGTCAATGTTGCAAAATATGACATAGTGAGCCTAGCTCTTCTAGGCATCCCCAAAGCTGGCATAGCTACCAGGACTCGGTGAACATGAGGGAGAAAATACCAAATTGGGAATGCTTGTAGTCTAATTTGGTACAAGAAGAGATCATGTAGAATACCAAAGATGGAGCTTCATTTAAGGGCAAGGATGAAGAAAAAATTGCATTGGTTGGAAAGGAAAATAAGGGAAAAGGGAAGAAATCTCAAACTAAACTAGAATCTAGCCAAGGGGACAAGAAGAAAGACTTATCCAAAATAAAATGCTTCAATTTTCATGAATTCAAGCACTATGCTACAAAGTGTCCACACAAAAATTCTGGCAAGAAGAACTCAAGAGGAGTAGCAGGTGAGGCATTGGCTTCACTATTTGATCTAGACTTCACCCTTATCACATGCATGGCCAACACTGTGATGGGGAGTGTGTGGTACTTGGACTCTGGTTCCTCGTTCCACATGACAGAGTGTAGAGAGTTTTTTAGTGACCTAGAGGAGAAATATCTCCAGATTCATATTGAGATGGGGGACGACAGAAGGTACAGTGCTATCGGGATTGGTACCGTAACCTTTCAGAGGGAGTCAAGATATCCTCTTTGCCTCAAAGGTGTCATGTTTGTTCTAGGCCTAAAGAAGAATCTCATCTCTAGAGTAGTTTCAAAAGACTGTGGTTATGATGTGATCTTTAGCAAAGGAAAACATTCCTGAGACACATAACCATTGGACACGTGAAGAAGATTGAGGTTCGTATAAAGAACTTGTATAAGTTGGATGTGGAAGATTGTGTTGCATTAAGCAGTAAAGCAGAGAAAGTGCAGAGCCACGATGTAAGTGAACTTTGGCACAGGAGATTGGGCCATTTGCATCATGGTGCACTGAAAATTATGTAGCAAATAACCACTAGCCTCCCTAAAGGAGCGATTGAGTAGCAGGATGTCTGCAAAGGTTGTACCTTAGGGAACTATGTGAAATCGACATCCCATGAGTGAGACAACAAAGCACATGCAGTCTTGGAAAGATTCCACTCTGATGTTTGTGGAAATTTTTCGACATCCTCCACTACACGATACAAATATTTTGTCATTTTATTGATGATTTCTCAAGGAAGTGTTATTTTTCTTCATGCAGAAGAATGACGAGACATTCTCAAAGTTTATAGAATTCAAGGCACTAGTTGAGAAAGAGATCGACAAGAAGGTGAAGGATCTCAGGAGCGAAAATGGAGGTGATTATATTTCGAATGACTTCAAGGAGTTCTATGCGAAAGAAGGCGTTCAAAGCGAGTTGACAACACCCCACAACCCACAACATAATGGGGTAGCTGAGAGAAAGAACCATAACATTTTTGGAGTTGTGAGAGCTATGCTACATAACCAAGGCCTACCACTGCATTTATGGGTAGAGGCATGTAACATAAAAGTCTACTTGCAGAACAAAAGTCCTCATCATATTCTTGGTATGATTACACCATATGAGACTTTCTTAGGGAGAAAGTCGGATGTGTCTAACTTCAAGATTTTTTGATCCTATATTTACTGCCATGTCTCCAAAGATTCTAGGAAGAAACTTGAGCTAACAATAAAGTTAGGAGTTTTTTTGGGCTACACCAAAACTCCACAAAAAAATCAGGTGTACTTACCTTCCCTCAGAATCACAACTATGCGAATGGATGTAAAGTTTGATGAAGAGAAAGTGATGCGGTACTCTCTTGAGAAGGAGCTTCAGATCCCACTAGAAGAGGAGATTTTAGCTCCAAAGGAGGAGCCTCAGGAAGTTGTGGAGCAACTAGCAATAGAGGAGAAGAGAGTGGAGGCATCCACTCAAGCAGAACCATCAAAAGAAGGGAGAAAAAGAACTAGAGAAGATGATAGAATTGTGCAGGATGCGAGGGAGAATGTGGGAGCTCCTTCAAATTTGCGCAAGAAAAGGAGGTCACCTGAGAGGTACACTGGCTACATGGCTCTAATGACTGATCTTTTAGAGACTAAGCCATCATCTTTTGAGGAAGAAGTTATGAAACTAGTTTGGGTTGATGCAATGTTGGAAGAATACGAATCCATCATGAAGAGCAGTGTTTAGGAAGTGGTCCCAAGACCGACATATAAATCAGTTGTGGGTTCAAGATGAATCTTCAAAGTTAAGCATGCAGTAGATGGAAGCATAGAAAAATATAGGGCCAAATTTGTGGCCAAAGGATTCTCTCAAGTTGAGGTAATTGATTATGAGGAAACCTTTGCTCCTATAGCAAGGTATTCATCCATTAGATAAATTCTTGCACTGGTTGCACAGATGGGGTGGAAGATCCACTAGATGGATGTAAAAACAACATTTCTCAATGGGGTTATTGAGGAGGAGGTGTACATCGAGCAACCATAAGGTTTTGAGACATTTTATTGGGAGTCTCATGTGTGTAGACTCAAACGAGCGTTGTACGGTCTTAAACAAGCACCCCGTGCTTGGTATACCAGGATCGACAATTGTCTCACTTGTTTTGGATTCACCAAAAGTGAAGCAGATGCAAACCTATATCATATTTTGGTAGAAGGTAAATTGATTATCATTGTTTTATATGTTGAGGATTTAATATTAACTAGTGATGAGTAACTGATCAACTCTTGCAAGGAGGACCTTGTAAGGGAATTTGAAATGAAGGACATGGGTCTCATGCACCACTTCCTCGATATGGAAGTATGGCAAGGTGATGGGGAATTATTTTTGTCTCAAGGAAATTATGCCAATGAGATACTATAGAGATTCCACATGGAGATTTGTAAACACATGGAGACACCTCTAGCAACCAACTGGAGGAAGGAGACTGCCACTTCAGGTGAAATGGTGGATGTTACCATTTACTGACAATTAGTGGGTTGACTAATGTATCTTGTGAACACATGACCAAATATGTGCTATGGAGTCAACCAACCGAGCCAAGCTATGCTTAGGTCGCAAAAATTATATTGGAAGGCAACTAAGAATGTTTTATGGTACCACAGAGGCACTATCCAATATGAATTATGGTACATACGAATAGAGGGAGTGAGGTTGTGTGGATTCACAAATGCAAATTGGGCAGGGAGTCCATCTAATCGAAAGAGTACATCAGGTGGAATTTTCAATGTTAGGTTCGTAGCGGTTTCCTAGTACAACAGGAAGCAAATATCTGCAGCGCTCGGCTCGAAAAAAGCATAAAACATGGCTGCAAGTCAAGCAACATGTGAGATGATCTGGATGAGAAATATACTTGTGGGACTGTATGGTCAGATGATGGATCCAACTGTAATCTATTGTGATAGTCATATTTTCATTAAGCTCTCTGAGAATCTGAATTTCACGATTGATCCAAGCATTTAGATATCCGGTATTGTTGGGACTCAGAAATGTCATATTTTCATCCACCTTTTTCTTCACTATTCCTTACATTTCATCATCTTATTAACCTTTTATCATATCATTTTCATAAATACATTTGGGTTTCACCTTTTTATTTTCCATTTTATTAATTTTTGTATTACAAGTGAATTTATGATTAAATATTATAAAATATACATATTTTTATATATATCTCAAGAATATGTGAGTTTTGTGATGTGTAGGAAATATGTGAAGAATTAATATCTCCTCCACCATATTAAGGAGATAATTATGCAAGCCTATTCCTAAGGAGAAAATCATGGAGAATTTGGTTGGCATAACTTATCCTATTCCTAAGGAGAAAATCATGGAGGATTTGGTTGGCATATCTTATCATATTCCTAAGGAGAAAATCATGGAGGATTTGGTTGGTATATCTTATCCAATTCCTAAGGAGAAGATCATGGAGGATTTGGTTGGCATATCTTATCCAAGACATGTGAGAGATTTATGGAAGATTCAAAGGGATCATATTTTGTAATAATGGGAAAGTAGTTAAAAATGCTTGAGAGATTTGTGAGATCATATTTTGTAATAATGGGAAAGTAGATTAGTGGATGATCATTATGAGTTTGTTACTCATCCCATTGTATAAATAGAAGTACAATCTCCTTCATTTGTAATCTGGAAGTTTTTGTAATCTTAGAATTTTGGAGTATGTAATCTTAGAAGCTTAGAGTTGTAATCTTAGAGTTGGTTTATAATAAAGATTTTGAAATAAAGGATCATACTTCAATTTTGCTTCTACATATGAGTCTCCATTGAAGTGGTGTGCTGGTGGAGTTATGGAGGGCCCCCATGGCCTCACTTGCATGTTTATTTGTTTATAATTTATTTTATGTTTTTGTTTGATTTCAGCTTTCAAGTTTTGTTAAATGTTCTAATATTGGAAGAGTCTTATTTGAAGGTGTTCTTGTAAGAGAACTGTAAGATCTCATACAATTATTAGATCTAGGTTTATTTCATTTCAGCTTTTAATTTCTTATTAGATGTTCTAATGTTGGAAGAGATCTTGTAGAATATGTTCTTGTAAGAGAATCATAGATCTCAAACAATTGTTAGACCTAAGTTTGATTAGTTATTGAAAGAGATATTAATGAATATGTTCTTGTAAGGGGACTTTAAGATCTTGGACAAATTAGGAATCTTTCTAGATCTATATATTTTAGATAAACACTTCTAAGTTTACCTTCCCGGGTTGACATTAAATTAAACTCTAATTTGCATCCGCATTTTAGACCACACATTTTGGCGCCGCTGCCGGGGAAGTGCAACTAGAAGGATTTAGTAATTGTTTTTATGCATTTGTTTTTATGGACTAATTTGTGGAACTTGGTGACAACAGGTTTGTAAAGGAGTTCAAAGTTTGGAGCATTTTTATTTTCGTACATAGTTATTTTAAATTTAGTTTTTATTTTAAACCCCCCATTTCTCACTAATCCATCTACGGATGATGAATTTGACAATGTTGAACAGGTACTTCTTGGAGAGCAAGGACAATAACCTTGAGCCAACTCTAAGATAGGATTCTCACATACTTGCAAAACATAATGTAAAATTTTTAAATCTTGATGTGAGTATGTTCGAATTTTTAGTCCGTAGATGGCTTCATTGGAAGCATTCTTTTACTTAGAAAATAAAACATCTTTTAAGTTAATATAGAATAGACTAGAAAAATAAAAATGAGATCTCATTAGAAGTCATTAGAAATTGTTATCATTAGAAGTTTTTAGTTTTCTTTTTCCAAAAATAAATCATCATGAATAAAAAGAACTGCTTCATCTTTGCATTTCTATGACTTGTTTCTATATCACGGGTGAGCCAGGAGCCTGATTATCGGAAATATTTATCTTCCGGGAGTCTAAATGCCCCCGCGACATTGCAGAAAGAGTATAGATAATGCAAGGTTTTGTCGCAGATCTTAATTGTGTGTGTGTGTGTGTTTTTTTTTTGTCGCAGATTTTAATAGTGTTTTATCCATCCACACTAACCTGCATAAAAAAAAAAAAAAAAAAAAAAAAAAATTAGTATGCTCTCTTCCCGCGCTTCGTGCGATCTGGAAGATCAGAAAATCTATTGATTTATTTCAAATAAAAATACTCTTGCTGGAGAACTAATCTGCAATGCAACAATAAAGAATTTTGCGAATGAGTGAAAAATCATCTTAATTTTTTTTTTAGATAAAACTTAGTCTTTTTAAATTTTAGTTTTTTAAAAATAATAAAAATAAAATAAAATAAAAAATAAAAAAATTCCCACATAATAAATATATATATATATATATATATATATATATATATTATTATTGTTAAAAAAATTCTTTTTGAAAAAAAAAAGCCATTTTTTTTAGATAGGTTACATTTCAATTTTTAATAATTTTTCACAATAAACAAAAAAAAATTAATAAAAAAGAAAAATTGAAATACAAAACACAAAAAAAGTTACAAAAATTACAAAAATAAATAAATAAATAAAATAAAAAAATCCAACCATACAGCACACAATCACACGAATATGTTCAGAAGAATGGAACAAGGCTATTGCAGAAACAATGAAGGATGTTGGTGAGTGAAGTCCTGGCGTCGAGAACTTGCCCCGAGATTTTTCTGCAAATGGTACCAATCTGGCGTGTTTTGAGATGGGGAAGGCGGTAATCACCCTAATCTTAGCGAAAGCACTTGATTTCGCCCTTCCTTGATCAAAGACTTTCAAGCTCTTGCTTCTTCCATGATATAGACTCCAATGATAATGCAATGGATTTCCTGTCCTGCGCATCTCCTACCCACATTGTAATCTCCTGTCTTCTGAAAAAAACCTTGCTTGAACTCTTCAGATATCTCAGGATTCTGTATGCAGCACCTAATCTAGATTTCTCATTCGTCGGCTTCTGCATAAATTGACTCACGACTCCCAACCATGCTTCTGAACTGAGACATATCTTCAATCAATTCGTTGTCCTCTATGGTGACACATAACCCCCACATTTGCGTGTCCGCCTTTTGATTCAAATGCTTTCATCCAAATGGATTTTCAGGCTATATAGGCATGCTACGGCTACTTTTATTCTTTTCTCTCGTCCACTGTGAGCCACCATTCCAATATTCGGAAAAAAAAATCCCAATTCCTGGCACTTTAGCGCTTCAGCCACCATTTCCAATCTTATCCTTAAAATGACCCAACGCACAACGTTCGAATCTCTCGATCAAATGTGGCCTCCCTCGATCCACAAATCGAATCCATTCGACGAGATGGATGTTGAGCACATTCGCCCTTGCCATCCCACGATTGCAAGGATTCTCTTTTGTTGTTACCATGGGGCAGACGATGAACGCTCACTCCTTCGGATCTCCTGGTTTCATAAGGTCAAGCGATCGAATCTTGGGGCGGATCCGTTTGACAGGGATCCTTACAATTGGTAGTGCAAGGGATGGAACAGTGTCAGGCGTGCTGGAGAATGGTTGGAATCCATAGTGGAGGATGCCAGTGGCTGCTGCAACGGACCCAAATTGAAAAAAATTGCCCGCAGGGTAAAGAACGACGGAAAAAAGATATGCACTTCCCGGCCATCGAGGTTTGGGTACGATCCTCTCAGTTACGAGCTCAATTTCGACCAGGGGACTCGACAAATTGAGGATTATGAGAAGCAGGGTATGCCTTTGAATGCCCTGAAGCCAGGGGAGTCTCAGGGCAATCACGAATGAAACCTGACAAACCCTAAGAAAATCCCTAGAGTGTGCCCTGCAGAAAGGGAATTTTTTTTTAGGCTGGCGGTCTTTCTTGGATTCGAGCTTGAAACGCCCGCATATGAATAGTTTTATGGGTTCACCGCTCTTTGTACCACTACAAGTATTTTCTAGTAGATGTAGTATTTGTATTGAAAGTATTATAGTTTGAACAGCTTTATATAGTTTCTTGGTATATGAAAAAAATGTGTGAACACTTTAATTGGTCTTGAATGCTCAATATACTGCTTTGATTGTCTAAAAAAAAAAAATCACAAAATTCATGCAGGTTTGAAAATTAAAAAAAAAAATGGAAAACTTGGAAACAAATTTTGAGGATCGATTTATCAAACATTTGGAGGATTCTATAAATGGTTTTGCCAAGCATATTTCATCTGACCCAAACAGGGAGTATTACTTTTCATGGTTATTTTAAGAATGGATTGATTTTAATATCATGATTAAGTCAATTTCAACACTTTGATTGTCCTTAATATGTTTTATTTGGTATGAAATTTTTGCATAAGAATCATGAAGGAAATGGCCATTTCTTCTTGAACACACTTATGTTTTTTTTCTGCCAAGTTTTTTTTTACAGGTTACAAGATAATCAAGTGATCATAAGGAGATTACATTGTGACGACAATTGGTCTTCCAAAGACTCAATTCATGAAAAATTCTAAAGACAAATCCAACTCCACAACCACTACCTTGCACCTCCCTTTTTGAAGCAGATTTTGAATTCCACCAATTGTAAATCCATAAAGCATGACATTTCCATATCCATTTTTCACAGCAAGAGTTCATCTTCATACACCATGCATTTCCTTACATCCATTTTTGGACGCTTGAAGGAGCTAATTCTTCACTGCACATATCATGACATTTTCCACTCCACAACGATCCTTTTGCGTCATGATTACAACTCCTTGTTTTACAATGATGAATAAAACTCATTCCCTTTCCATGATTACATTGCCTTGTTTTCCTCGCCATGCTAATCCACACTGCTTGTTCGTGAGTTATTTCCATTTATAGTCCTACCAAATCTTTTTGTACAAACTCGCATTGACTGATGTGGGATTCCTTAAGGCCCACCTTTCAACAAGTCTTGCCCCATCGACATCAGCACCTTATTTGGGAAATAGACTAGAGTTCCTTTTGAGTACCTAGAGGCTTGCATGCCTTAATGGCAAGTTCTCTCGCTGACGATCATGGGAATACATCAATGTCCCTTGATCTTCAGATCTTGCAAGTGGCTCGACCTCAACACATCCATTCGCACTTCGCAAGATGTACTCGGGTACCTTGGCACTCATTGACATCAACGGTGAGTTGCCTCGCATTGGTTAACGACATACATCAATGGCCAGTAATCCAATGATTTCTATTCATGCTCGACATCGACACATTCTTTCGCATGATTAGAATTGTACCAAGAAGTTTAGTAGCAGGTGAAGAATATACACTTTTTCACGACTCCCTCAGCAGTTACAACAACATGAATTCTGATCTATGAGAGTACCACAGTTCCACTTTCAACATTTATCTTTTCCATGATTCAGCATCAGTAGTGCAGATTCCTTCATTTCCCAGGATCCAGTAACAACAACATCAGTCACATTTTCCTGCTCCAGCAGCAGCAGCAACAGCTACATTCCTCTTGCATAGTTCATCACTCTTGGGTAAGTAGAGGTGTGTTGTTTTCTAATATTTAATTATGCAATTCCTTATATGCTAACTTGAATATTTTGGAAAATTCCCTCACCATACTACATTTCCTTTCACGAGCCATGTCAAGTTGCATGAGGACATGCAACCAATTCAGTTGAGGGGGGAGAACTATATTCACTTCCATGATTCCATTTCTTTACCACACTACATATTCACTTCCATGATTCCATTTCTTCACCACTATCACTCCATTTTTTCTCATTTACCATTCACCAACATTTATTTTCCAATGATACTTTGTTGCACTTTGCTTCATACGTAATATTGGCATGCTTCATTAATATTACAAAAGGGCTTTCTTATGCACATTGATAGCTTATGATTTCTAGCGAGTTTTACATTATTATTAAAGAAAAGAGAACAGAAAACGAAATAAATGTTGTTAACACAAGAACCAACATTCTTTGTATTCATGGTTGTCACACAAGAACCAACCATAAGAAAATGTAAGTTGTTACTCATGTCTTTCACATATCCTGGAAACATTCATTATTAAAGACATCATCATGTAAAACCAAAGTTGTTCAAGATGCCAAATGTTCTTAAAGAGACCCGTGCATGGTTGCATGAGGACATGCAACAAGTTCAGTTGGGGAGGATGTTGGGACTCAGAAATGTCATATTTTCATCCACCTTTTTCTTCACTATTTCCTTACATTTCATCATCCCATCAACCTTTTATCATATCATTTTCATAAATACATTTGGGTTTCACCTTCTTATTTTCCATTTTATTCATTTTTGTATTACAAGTGAATTTATGATTAAATATTAGAAAATATACATATTTTTATATATATCTCAAGAATATGTGAGTTTTGTGATGTGTAGGAAATATGTGAAGAATTAATATCTCCTCCACCATATTAAGGAGATAATTATGCAAGCCTATTCCTAAGGAGAAAATCATGGAGAATTTGGTTGGCATATCTTATCCTATTCATAAGGAGAAAATCATGGAGGATTTGGTTGGCATATCTTATCCTATTCCTAAGGAGAAAATCATGGAGGATTTGGTTGGCATATCTTATCCAATTCCTAAGGAGAAGATCATGGAGGATTTGGTTGGCATATCTTATCCAAGATATGTGAGATATTTATGGAGGATTCAAAGGGATCACATTTTGTAATAATGAGAAAGTAGTTAAAAATGCTTGAGAGATTTGTGGGATCATATTTTGTAATAATGGCAAAGTATATTAGTGGATGATCATTATGAGTTTGTTACTCATCCCATTGTATAAATAGGAGTACAATCTCTCCATTTGTAATCTGGAAGTTTTTGTAACCTTAGAATTTTGGAGTATGTAATCTTAGAAGCTTAGAGTTGTAATCTTAGAGTTGGTTTGTAATGAAGATTTTGAAATAAACGATCATACTTCAATTTTGCTTCTACATCTGAGTCTCCATTGAAGTGGTGTGCTGGTGGAGTTATGGAGGGCCTCCATGGCCTCACTTGCATGCTTATTTGTTTATAATTTATTTTATGTTTTTGATTGATTTTAGCTTTCAAGTTTTGTTAAATGTTCTAATATTGGAAGAGTCTTATTTGAAGGTGTTCTTGTAAGAGAACCGTAAGATCTCATACAATTATTAGATCTAGGTTTATTTAATTTCTTATTAGATGTTCTAATGTTGGAAGAGATCTTGTAGAATATGTTCTTGTAAGAGAATCATAGATCTCAAACAATTGTTAGATCTAAGTTTGATTAGTTATTGAAAGAGATATTAATGAATATGTTCTTGTAAGGGGACTTTAAGATCTTGGACAAATTATGAATCTTTCTAGATCTATATATTTTAGATAAGCACTTCTAAGTTTACCTTCCCAGGTTGACATTAAATTAAACTCTAATTTGCATCCGCATTTTAGACCACACAGGTATCATCATTTACGAGACTATGTGGAGAGGCAGATAATGTTGCTACAATACATTCCGACAGAGGAACAAGATGTTGACATCTTGAAAAAGGATTTGTTAAGAGGGAAATTTGAGTTCCACAGGTGTAGGATAGAAGTGGTTGATAATCCCTTTCTTGCTGAGAGGGAGTGTTGAGAAGTGCAACAAGAAAGTCTCAATTTTATTTTGCCTTGGTAAAATTGAGAAAATTCTAATTTCCACATTAGCAGACAACTTGGAGGCAATTAAATTGTGTGACATGGCTCTTGTCACTCGATTAGCTCAGTAAATTCAAGTTAGAGGGCTTGGAGTTCAGTTAAGCATGTGTGATTACTAAATTCTAGTAATCCAGTTCAGTTATATCCAGTTGGGTTCAATTAAACTAGTTCTAACAGTTGGAGGAACTAGTGGAAGGTTATTTGTGTAGTGGGACATCATTATAACTCAGTGATCATCCAGTTAACCAATCAATCAGCCTAAAATAATTAGTGCGTGTAGAGAATTCAAGTTTCCCAACTGTGGTGGAGATTACAAGGCAATGCAATATCATTTGTAGACTAGTATTGAGTGTACAAGTGTTACATGTAGTCAGATGAGCAACCTTGGGAATTGCACAAGCATTTTGGAGGAAATTCCTAAATAATAGGGGCCTAATTTTCTCAGGAATTACACAAGGAAATAGGGGTTCCAGCAGAGGAAAAATTTCATCAAGTCTGGGTCAAATCTTCTAAGTGAGTATAGAGATAGGTTATTCACTTGCAGGTTGAGCTCAAACTGAGCTAGCAATTGTAATACATCTACATTCATCTTATTTAATGCAAGCAAGCCTAAGGGGTTTTTAGCAGTTTCTTTCTCCTAGGAAAATACTTTGCATATGTATTATTTATTATTTCATGTCTGAGATTGTTGTTCTAAATGGTGAATTAATGTCCACAGAACAATAGAGTAGAATTATGTCTCTTGATTTAGATTAAAATTTCTCCAACAGTTGCAATTCTACATCATATTTCTACATGCATCTCGATAGATTTGATCCCTGTTGACTCTTGATAGATTCATGGTTAAAATGGATTTTCAATGTCTCTCTCTCTCTCTCTCTCTCTCTCTCTCTCTCTCTACACACACACACACACACACACACACACATATGCGCGCACACGCACACACACACACACACACACACACACATATGCGCGCACGCGCGCGCACACACACACACACACACACACACATATGCGCGCACGCGCGCGCACACACACACACACACACACATATGCGCGCGCGCGCACGCACACACACACACACACACACATATGCGCGCACACACACACACACACACATATATGCACGCGCGCACACACACACACACACACACACACAATGTGTACCTTTCCATTGTTCAAATTGCATTTTTGAATGTATGAAAACATTCAATGCCTTGAAAAATTTTGTTGGGCACAAGGATTGTGTAGACTATATAGCTTAAACTTGCAATTTTTTATAAAATACAACAAAGTTTTGATGTTGCATTTTAGACAAAATTGACTAGAGAATATCCTCAAAAAGGGCCGAAATGCATAATAGTGAGACTACTTGAAATGTTTTAATTACTGGTATGGATCCATTTTAACCACAAATATATAAAGTGCTGAGAGAAATTAAATCTCTTAAAGTGCAAAACTTGAAAAAGGGTTCGCACCTCAATAAATTTGATCACTCTCGACACTTGATAAATCCTTGGTTAAGATAGTTATGTAACGGTTCTCTCTATCTCTACACACACACGCACAAACACCATGTGTAATTTTTAATTGTTTAAATTATATTTTTGAATGCATAAATGTGTTCAATGCCTCAAAAATCCCCTTTAGCACTTGGATTGTGTAAGCTACATAATATAAATTTGCAATTTTGTTTGAAATGCAACAAAAAAATGTTATTGCATTTAAAATAAAATTGATCAAAACATATACGTGAAAGAGGGCCAAAATGTAGAATAGTGATATATATTATGGTTCACACCCATATATACATGTACATATTCATTCTCTCTCTCTCTATATATATATATATATATATATATATATATATATATATATATAGATATATAAACTAGTTAGCATGGATATTCAAATAGTTTATTATCCTTGTAGTGTATATTGTAATTACCCTAGTAACTTTAATTAGTTATTTATGATTGTATAAAGTTCAAGAAGGTTGTTATTTTTTTTATTACTTTTCATTAAAAGAAAAATAAATATGTGTTTTTTTTAATTTATAAAATTCATTATTTCCTTTTTTCTATTGGCCAAGTACAATGAAGTGAAAACTGTTATCTAGTTTTAATTAAAATTGTGAGATTATATATTTAATTTAAAAATAAATAAATAAAAATTCAAAATGCCATATGTATCCTGGCTTAATTCATATTTAATGTATCATACTTGTCTTTGATCGAACAATATATTGTTTGGTCCTTACCTGTCTGACTCGTGTTTGTGTGATAAGATTACACATAACTTATTTTGGTCATTTCATAGCTTACAAGCAAATTTTAGTAGGGAGTCAACCTATGTTGAATTGACAGAAATGACACGAAGTTGGAATGTCAAGTGAGAACATGTATCTTCTGTTGACAACCAAATGCTGCTACCAACACTATTCTTCACTTAGAAGTCATGGAGGTTCTATTATGGAGGGGCCAGAAGATTTAGAGTGCTCCTAAAACTTTATGAATGCAAAATATATGTAACAATTTCATTGTTGTTATGGTGAGGTTTACTCATATTGGGTAACTCTGTTTGGAAATAAATTTGTATGTTTAGGTTGACAAGACTAATTGGTCAGTGATCATGAAAAGGAATGTGCCAATAATTATTGATTACATGATACTACAACTAGGCACATCATACATGTTCACATGGCATATGAGAGTGATGGGAACTGACACAATTTTTAATGGAAAACACTATCTATTTTCCATTTCTGTCATCCTCCTTTCCTGTCACACCTGTTATACCAAGGGGATAAATATAGTGGAATGTTAGGAAAGTATTTTATTTATATAATTACTATTAATTTTTCCTAAGCCTATCCTTGATTTTGTTATGGCTTTCACCAACCATGTTACACCAACCGATTTTCATGGTCTTAGGAAGGATTCTTTGAGTTCTTCACCTCCTATGTCTAACACCAAATCTTTCTTGTCATTCATTACTAACGAAGGGAGCATTGTTTCTACTGATAAAAGGCCTCCAATGTTGTTAGAATCTTTTCCTCCATCTCGTTGTAGGCTTCCATTGTCTTTGTCGTAGAAGAAATTCCCTGAGAAGTCTATTGATGTTGATGATGGCAAGCCCTATGGCCCTTTAGGAAGATGTCACTACTCCAAGCACATGTATTTTCTTTTAAAAATTTCGTTGATTTCAGAGTATAGCATTTTGAATTTATGGCTTTAAAATTGATTCATGTGATTATTAGATTTCAGAGTATTGCAATGTTTCTCTCTTCATTTTTAGTTTATTTGAACAACGTTGGTGTCTAAGGTCTTATTATTTTAGACATATTTGTTAGGATATTTCGACACATATGAAATAGTTAAGTATAACTTGGTCTAGTGTAGAGTTAGGTAAAGTGTGTTTCTTTACTATGTACTTTTGTAACTTACAATCCGATGGTCACGATATATAGTGATCCGACGGTTCATTCTCTCCTCGGTATTAACAACACTTGATCCGTGGCTTAACACCCGATTGGTCCATGATCTCTATTTGAAGATCATGGAGGGTCATTTGTAGGGTAACCATTCATGAGAGAATCTTATGTAAATTTTCATTCTTTTATTAATAAATTTCCTGAAGTGGCCACATTGGCTCAGGCCGTGGACTGCTTTCCTCTTTAAGGATTTTAACCACGTCAAGAATACTGGTGTATTGATATGTGATCTATTTGTGAGAGGTGTCTTTTGGTGTTCTGTATGAGGAACTTACCCTATAAATTCTTACATGGTATCAGAGCTATTTGAGAGCCGCATCTATTGGTGATCCAAATTTGAAGTCGGTAGAACTACATCCGACTGTCGTTTGGTAGATCTACTGTTTCTAACTACTTTCGGGCCAAGAGGACTACTCTATTGTACAAGCATCTGTTCCAGTGAGGAACCCCTTTCGTTTCACACGAAAAGGTTTCTATTAGCCCTAGCTATGTCATTTTTAAGATCTGGAGGTATACAATGTTTATTTGCAGTTTTTAGTTATTTTCTCTTTGTTTATTTCGGTTTATTTATCTATTTGTTTTTTATTACCGGATCTATACCTTTCATTTTTGTGTATGCACTTTGCCCCATGACTCTGTGCAATCTGAGCAAATCGGAAATAGAAATGAAGGATTTTTCTCATGCGTATGCTCTTTTCCGCCACAGTGAGGAAAATTTTTAGTTTCCGGGTAAAGCTAACTTCAAACCTGTTGATGCCTTGAAAATCGCTGCAACAACATCGGGGAAAACCACCCGGCCCGGATCTTAAAGGCAGCTCCTTTTCCGTTTGGTGTGGTGGCTCCGACTGGAAATAATGGGACCAGTTTTCCAATGATTGGTAAATAGGATGGATAAGTGGTTGATTCTCTAATATCTAATGATAATGGATGAATGATTTAATCTAAAAGTAAAATTATGAAAAACAATCCTATCCCGGGAAATTTCTGCTTTAGTGTAACTTTTGATGATCTTTATACACAAACAGGCATATAGATGACTCTATTGGTAACCAAAGACATTTATTCATATGATAATTACTTTGTTCAAGTAGTTGAACAAAGTAATCTAGAAAACATTATTACACTATTCTTCATATATATCATAGACATAAATATGATTTAAAGAATAACACTCCTTAGACATTCAATAGTGATAAGTATAAGGATTGTTGTTAAAACACATACATATATCCAATGATAGCAAGATTAAATAAATGTTGATTCACATGCAAGAATGAGGCAAGAGCATAGATAATAGTACCATATGTTATTTGGATCACTCCCAATATCAATCGCATTCAAATTCCTTCTTCTAACTTAGAAACACTTCCATAACAAGGCAATAGTGCACATCTCATCAAAGCTTTCTTCGTTAAAATTCAGAACACTGGCCCAGCCTTCATAAAAAATATATCAGAAGCACAATAGTGTGACTTACTGATTTGAGTTCATACAAAAATTGAGGACCCTTTCTAAATGCATGAAAGGGCCTATAAATACTAATTAGGCTAACTAATTACAAAATAAAAATGCTATTAATTGGTACAACTAAATTATGAGTATCTCCTCAAAATCGGCTTGTTTGCAGTCGGCAGCATGATTCATTGTTTCGGATGATCTCCCTTTGGCTTGAGCTGGCAGATAGCAAGCATCGGTTGCAATTCTGGAGGGCGACTCAGATGAGAATGTAGTTGAGCTGAGTATGTGGCATCATGGATTTCGGGAATCATGCAACTGATGGCATTGGTTAAACATTTGAGTGCGGCCCTCTAACTGTATGGTTTAATTAAGAAAAACCAAAAGGTATCCCAAGTTAAACTTTGGATGCCGGCGATTAATCTTCCATTCTTCTCCAATTCTTGATTGCATGTTTGTTCCAATGCTTTGGCTGACGTCAATTTACCTGGAGAGCATTGTGAAATCATGTTAGACAGATAAAGAGTGTCATTGATTAACTCAATTAAATTACTGGTTGATAATCTGCATCTTGAGGTTTCTCTCTCTACTTTCATCAGTTGTGACTGCCATTCTAGAAACAAGATTTCTTTGTGTGACTCTAGAATTTTAGGCAGATTTGCGGCTTGCCCTTCACTGGTGTCTTGCCAAGCAAGAAAGTTGGTTAAAGCCTCATCAGCCTGTTCTAAATCCTGTATGGCATCGACTGATTTGTCAACTATTGATGTAGCAATCTCACAAAGGGGCTCAACCAGAGAAATGTTATGACATAGCAATTTTAGTTGTGTAATCAATGCTTTATTGATTTGGAGAGCTTCAGACCTGAACTCTACTGGTTGAGGAAGACTCTTGAACTTTTCTACTTGGTGTGATAGTTGAGCAATGTGCTCATCTTTAGTCTTACTCATTTGTTCGTTCATTGTCTTCAACCTAGCCAATGCTTTGGATAATTCCTTTTGTTTTTGTACTGCGCTTAAGTCTATCCGCTGCTTCTCCTTGAGCAATTGCTCATTTAATTGATTATTTATCTACTACTGTATTGATAGTTGTTGTTCTAACTGTTCTATTTTTTGTTGTGCTTCGGACACCTGCGACTGCAATGAAACAATTGTTTGATCTCTTTCCTTAAGTAGATTGCTTACTTTCGAGGCTTTATCCATGGTGGCTGCCGAATAAGCTCCGGCATACTGAGAAAGTTTTGTAAGGTCATCGTAAGGGTTAAATTCTTCCTTCCACGCCACATTAGCCATTTCTGTTTGTTCTGGTAAAAGGGAAGATTGATCAAGTCTCCTCCTTTTTCTTTGCCTTTTCACCACAGCCCTGTGTTTGGGACTGTAAAAGACATCTAATGGTGGTATGTCTTCTATCTGCAAAACAATCAGATCGGATGGATCTTTAGGAATTATTTCTGCATCTTTGCTTATGGATAGGCCGCTGGTCCCTTTAATTGGAACCGTAGTTGTTGTTGTTTCTTGACCGACTGTTACTTCGGATGTGCCGAACCCTTGTGAAGTCTCGAGATTGCTTATAATAGAGTCAAATTGTTGCCACTCTTTTAGGAGTTTGGGATCAATCTGAGTATCTATATCAATATATTCACTGCCCTGTTTCTTCTCTTTCTCCTGCTCTATCTCCTGTTCTAGCTCTTTTCCCTTTTCGGGAATTTTTTCTGTAGCAGGAGGTTTGCCAATAATTTGTTGTTTAGGCTCGCTTGACTGAGTTGTTGGGGTAGTAGTTAATAAGTCCAGAGGCAGAGTTTGCAACCTCTGTTCTCTGAGCCTTTTGAATTCTACCAGCCCTTCATCTTTATATTTCATTTTGGTCAATGTTTTTACCTGAAATAATGATTTTGATGAAGAAAACAGGTCATCGAATTCATCTTTTTCATGATCAAACTTTGTAAGTTTGGCTTGCTCTAGCACATTATCGGCAATTTTCCTTGGATCGTATTGTCTGTTAGGGATGGTTGCAAGATTGAGCATGTTTATTTTTTCTGCCTCCTTCTCCACATGTTTGTAATCATGCAGAGTGTAAACACCGCACCTCAAAGGAAATGTAGGCCATGACTGTTTTTTAGAATTCCTAAGAGTTTTGGATGTTCCTGCTGTGGTTATTTGGTAGGCCAACTCTCGGGCCAACAACTTATCAGGTATATACAAAGGAAGGATATGGGGTCTTGCGAGGCTACCATAAACCCTTATATATGTGAATTTTTTTCCCCAAACCAATTCCCTACAGCAGTCAAGTCAATCGCTGCCTCCTCGGAAATCCTTAGGGTAGGCTTATAAAAAATGGCATAATAGATAGGTAACATGAAACCATTACAGATTTGGTACAAGTGTCTTTATAGTGTGCCTTCCATAACATCTGATGATAAATGTGGATTGGCTTGGGGTCTTGTGCAGTCCATCTCCAACCGAGTACCGGGTATTCAGAATTAAAGTAAAGAGTATCCATAATATAAGCACTATAATAAAAAGGGGGAATGGTTCTAGTGGTTTTACGTGCATTTGTTCTGAAGTCAAGAATTGCAGTGGCTAATTTATCGGACAATATGTTTGCCCAATCCATCACATAACTATTAACTGTCGCTTCCATTAAAGGAACCATTTCAATAGTAAACTTTGCAGAATCATGCATTCCCCACATTCTACACATCATTGCCCCAGAATAACAGTAAGGAGATGACAATGAATCCACATAGTACTTACCCGATGATTCATGTTTGTGCTTTGCGGGATTCTGCCTCCATTGCTTGATTGGGCCCGACTTAGTTTCGTTCTCTGCTGCGAATTTCTCTAGAAAGACTTTGCTGTATTTCTTTTCAGGTTCTGGCAAGTGATACATCTTCCTTAAGTCATCAGGCTGAAATGAACCAAAAATTCTTCCGTCAACTGTGCAAAACGTTCTATTTGAAACTGGAATTTCTTCAACCACCCATCTAACTACATCATTGTATGCAAGAATTTTCTCCCGTGTCGCTATCCTGTGTAAATATGAGTCGGCTAAATCTTTCAGGGAAGCTTCTAATTTATTAGTCGAGTCTGCAGTAGCTTCTTCCAACACTTCCTCCGACTCCTCTGCTTCAATTAGATTGTAGATACTTTGCCAACTTGTATTTCCAAGGCCGAGACATGTAGTGTCTGAAATTAAACCTTTTTTACTTGGTCCTGGATCACTGGTTGGCTGCACTGTTGCTGTAGGGGCCGTTGCTACCGCAGATTTCCTGTATTTCTTTCCCATTTGTTTAAAACTTGTTATTTCGGCAGAATTCTGCACAAGGAATGAAACCAGCGTGATACAGAGAATAGGTAGTATGAGCCAATATGAAAGAATTATATCATTTAGCGAATAATAAAGGCTTATAGTGAAACTGCCGCAGATACAATCTAAGGGAAAATCTCGACATAACTGCTTCATTAATTGGTCGTTTAACCTGTCAATCATGGTAAAGGAGCTTTTAAATACCCATCCTATCATTTATATGATGAATGATCCATTCAAGCGTGGCTTAGATTTTTGGCGGATAATTAGAATTAAATCGCAATTGATGATTGGTAACGTGAACGGGAAGGTTTTAATAATAGTCCAAAATATCCTTCGATCACCAAAAGGTGATACAATGCATGCAAGCCTTTTAAATATGTTTTGAAACACGCGCCTTGATTTAATGCATCGCAATCGGGGATGGGTTTGGGTCATATTACTTATGCTATTGCGAAATCGGCGATGGCGATATGCCTTATCGTATCGGAAGATTTGAAGGTGTCACAATTCATGTGTTGGGTTGTTAAGGCCGACTGTCGATGGCGATACCTTTTATCGCATCGGGGAAATGGGGGAGGCGTTTCTCTATACTATGTGTTTTTGCCTTTCCCCGATATCCGATAGCGATTTCCTTTTTCGAATCGGAGTGAGTCAATGGGTATTTTATATATGTTTTTCTTATTATTACGATATGCGATCTTGCGATCGCTTTATCGTAATAATAAAGAATTTTATAATTATTTAAAGGACCTATTGTATTATTGTTCAAAAGGTTTATAATATATCATTTCCATTGGACCTTTTGATGAGGGTTTTTCTAATGATGAGTTAATACTAATTTATTCACACATCTAAGTTTTAAAAGGGACCCATTTCATATTATGATTTTTAAAGAAAAAATTTATGAAATGGGGGGGTTGTTGTACAGCACAACAAAACCATAAGGTTTTTTTTTTTTATGTCCATGTTGGGTTTTGTGGTATTTGTTTTGTAGGCAAAAAAAGAGCTTTCTCAAGTAAGCACGCACCCTAAAGCTTTAGTGACTTAAAACCTTCCTCTTTTCCAAAAATTATTAACCTTTTAAACTAGCTCACTTGAGCCAAAGTTACTTTATGAGAATAGAGGTCTTGTGTTCAAGTCTTTTTTTTTGTTGAGTTACTTTTTCAAAAAACACATGTAGCCTATGTTTTAAAGTTACTTTACACCCATTATAAAAAGTGAGTCACTTATAATTCTAAAGTCTCCTTATCTTTTATTTAAGTTACAATTTAGTGGGTAGCTCATAAAGTATCATTGTAAAAGTGACTTTCACTTATTTATAAAAGTGAGTCACATAATTTATTTATTTTTTTAAGTGAGCTAATTAGTTTTTTTTTTTTTTGGTAGGCTGTAGTTCACGGACACCTTGGTCAACGGGTGGCACTACGTCCACGGAAAAATCTAGGCTGATCGACCCTGAAGGGAATCTAGCCCCGCGACCCACTAGCTAGGCCTAACCCCAAGGGTTTCGGAGAGAATGGACCCTGTGACTTCCCGATCGGCGAGGCACTGATTTTGACCAACTAAGCTAACCCTTGGAGCTGAGCTAATTAGATTTATGTTTGGAAATGGGGGGGTTAAATATAACATTATCATTCATTTCCACACATTCACGCACTTCATCTGCATCTTCAACAACTTTTCTTCAAAAAGTCATAACTTCTTCATCCGGAAGTCGTTTTCTGAGCCGTTTTTTTTAATCAGCCTAATTTTTCGAGATATTTCCAATGGAACACTTAGTTTCAGCATACACAGTATCCTTGGCAGCACCAACTACTTCCAATGGTGGTTCTACATTGTGGATTTACTTAGAAGTAAAGGTCTTTACAAAATAGCCTCAAGTCAAGAAACCAAACCTCAAGATGAAGATAAGACAACCAAATGGGAAAATAGGAAAGATCAAGCACGTGGGTTGATAGGGATGTCTATTTCTCCAAACGTTAGATTCCATATTGCAGAACTTGATACTCCTAATAAAGCAATGAAACCACTCACTAAAGTTTTTGGAATTAAAAATGAAATTAGAGCCAATCAACTCAAAAATGAGTTGCTTACATTGGACCCCACTAATTTTTCTTCCATTGAAGATTTTTTGTCCAAGTTCAAGACCCTTAGACTTCTCTTGGAATGTGTTAAGGTTAAGAAAGAAGATGGTAGCCTTATCTATTCCATTCTTACTAAGTTGGGACCAGCATACTCTGTGTTTGTTTCCACCTTCCATTCTACTATAGAAGCCTTTATTTTTCAAGGACAAGACTACAAGTCCCCCTCTTTTGATGTCTTTTTTTATTCTTCAATAAGAGAACAAGAAAAGCTCTTATATATTGGTCTTCTCAATCTTGGAAACTCTTCTAAGAAAGCCTTAGCCGGCCAACAACAACCAAATTCAAAGAATCCTAAGAAGCAGTATCCTAAAAAGAATGGTCCTAAACCAAACAACGGTCCTAAGCAATTTCAGCCTCAAAATGAAAAATCATTTCAACAAAATGATAAGGCAAATACAAACAAAGGGAAGAAGACTAATAGACATTGCCACTTTTGCAACTTAGAATCCAAATGCTTTAAAAAGATGGAAGCCTTGGAAGCAGCAATGAAGAAGCATAACATCCATCTGGACCACTCTTTTACTTCAACTTCATCTTCAAGAATATCACTTTCGGCATGTGGTTGTCAAGTATCTCGGTCTGGTTATGCACTAAATGTATCTTCTTCTTCTCATTCTCATGAGTGGCTCATTGATTCTGGAGCTTCTTATCACATGACAAAAAACAAAGCCATGTTTTCTTCTTTAAATGATTGTAACACCAAAAATATATATGTTGGTGATGATAGATCTCTTAGTGTTGTAGGGACTGGAATTGTTCATCTAGACAATGGTCAATTTAATGATGTATTATGTGTTCCAAGCTTATCCTACAACCTTCTATCTGTATATCAGATAACTCATTCAGGTGAAGGTAAAATCGTTGAATTTTCACCTCACGATGTTGTAATTAAGGACCTAAGAGATCCTAGACAGATTTTAGCTATTGGCATTGCTGATGATTCTACAAGGTTGTATAAGTTTAACAACTTTGGGTCATCAAATCTTCCCTCGGTATTTTTTGCTCATAATGATGAAGTGAGCAAACTTTGGCATGAGAAATTTGGTCACTTAAACTATCACTCCCTTCAAAATCTATGTAAAGAAAATATAGTGACAAGTCTTCCAATGGTATCTTGCAGAGATGGTGTTTGTTCCGGATGTGTACTCGGAAAACATCATCGGGGTAGTTTTGAAAAACGTGCCTCTTGGCACGCCTCAACCCCTTTACAGCTTGTGCATAGTGATTTATGTGGTCCACTTCCAGTTGTTTCATTCTTTGGCTACAAGTATTTCTTAACTTTCATTGATGATTTCTCCAGATGCACTTGGGTATACTTCTTAAAACTCAAGAGTGAAGTGTTTAACATGTTCTTGGCCTTTAAGGTCTTTGTTGAAAAACAATCTGAACATCAAATTCTTAAGCTAAGATCTGATAATGGCGGAGAATATGTTAACAAAAAATTCATCAACTTTTGCACCGAGAATGGAATTCAAATGCAACATATTGTTCCATATACTCCACAAAAAAATGGTGTAGCTGAAAGGAAGAATCGCACCTTAAAGGAAATGGCTAATTGTATGCTTCAATCTAAAGGACTTGGTCTTAATTTTTGGGTAGAAGCAATTAACTGTGCAAATTACATAGTAAATCACACTCCTACTAAGGTTTTAAAGCATTCACTCCAGAAGAAGCATGGAGCTCAATTAAACCAGATGTAAGTCACTTTTGCTTTTTTGGAAGTGAAGTATGGGCCCATATTCTAGATGAGAAACATAAAGCTTTAGAACCTAAGAGTGAAAAATGTAGTTTTGTTGGATATTCTGAAGGTGTCAAAGGATATAGACTTATTCCACTTAAGTCCAAAAATGTTATCATTAGAAGAGATGTAAAGTTTGCTGAAAATATATCGGCCTATGAGCCTAGTTCGACGGATGTTCCACCTCTCTCTATCCCTTATACTTCTGAAAATATTTCTTCTTCAAATGATGACAGTGAGGATGGCAATCCTCCCCCACCTTCTCAGGATCCTCCTTCAGCTCCTCAGCTTCCAAAATGGGTCCGTGCTACTTGGAATACAGCAGGTGCTCTTGCCGATGATCCTATAGATCAACGACGTACACGTTCTCAGTTTGATAGAGCCTCTTCTTTACTGGCTCAAGCTTCAACGAATTATGATCCTAACACCTTTGCAAAAGCTTCAGACCATCCAGATTGGGACACAACTATGAATGAAGAATATTGTTAATTATTGGCAAATGATACATGGGATCTTGTTCCTCTTCCAAAGGGACGAAAACTTGTTAGATGCAAATGGGTTTACAAAACCAAGTATAGACCAGATGGAAAAGTTGACAAACATAAAGCTCGTCTTGTTGCTAAGGGTTTTTCACAAGTTGAAGGCATTGACTATACTGAAACCTTCTCCCTTGTTGCCAAAATGAACTCTATCCGCCTTGTTCTTTCCCTTGCTGACTCTTTCAAATGGGAAGTCCATCAGATGGATGTTAAATATGCCTTCTTGCATGGGGACTTGCGTGAAGAAATCTATATGTAACAACCCACTAGATTTATACAAACAGATTCCCTCTTGTATGTTGGCTTAAGAAATCACTTTATGGTCTCAAGCAAGCCCCTCGGGCTTGGTATGCCAAAATGGATAGCTTTGTTTTAGAAACTGGCTTTTAGGTGTCATTATGACAATATTGTCTACACCAAGAAAGTGGGCAAGTCGCTTATCATTCTTGTTCTTTATGTTGATGATCTTATCCTTACTGGTAGTGATCCCAACCTTATAAACCATGTGAAGTCCAGCCTTAAAAAGAAATTTGAAATGATAGACTTAGGACATTTGCATTATTTTCTTGGTCTTCAAGTCTTGCAATCCAAGGAAGGTATTTCCCTTTCCCAGTCCAATTATGCCTGTGATCTTCTACGCCATTTTCACATGGAAGATTGTAAGCTAGCCCCTTCTCCCTTTTAGTCTGGAGCCAAACTTTCAGTCACTTGTAATTCCCCTAAATTTGATGCTACCTTATACCGTCAACTTGTCGGAAAAATTTTGTATCTAAACCATACTCGTCTTGACCTTTCCTTTGCTATTGGCTTTATTGCTCAGTTTATGCAAAACACACATGAAAATCATTCGAAAACAGCTAAAAGAATACTTCGTGATGTTCGAGGTACAATTCAGTTTGGGATTCATTACAGTGCAAAAGCATCTCCTCTATTGGTTGGTTTCACTGATTCCGATTGCGCTGGTGACCCTGATGATCGGAAGTCTATTGCAAGTTATGTGTTCACTCTTGGTTTAGGACCTATTACATGGGCTTGCAAGAAACAAAGTGCCATTTCTGTTTCTTCAGCAAAAGCATAGTATCGTGGTGCCATAGAAGCTAGTAAGGAAGGCCTGTGGCTTCGTCAGATCCTGTTAGAGTTTGGCTTTCAACAGCAACATTCAACTACACTTTGGTGTGATAATCAAAGTGCCATTCAACTATGCAAAGATCCAATCCAACATCAGTGCAACAAACACATTGACTGCACATGCACTTCATCAGAAAGCTCATTCATGACCATGTTCTTGAAGTGCAATATTGTTCAGCAGATGATCAAGTTGCATACATCTTTACAAAGGCTCTCACAGAGGCGAAGTTTACTAAACTTCGATTTATGGTTGGATTTCAGGAAGTTGTCACTAAGGGGGGATAGGCTCTAATGCCTCCTTCCTTCTCCTATTGTGTCATATTTGTACATCTTTCAATCCTATCCCAAGTTTCTCTTAAGGGGGGATGTTAGGATATTCCGACACATAGGAAATAGTTAAGTATAACTTGGTCTAGTGTAGAGTTAGGTAAAGTGTGTTTCTTTACTATGTACTTTTGTAACATACAATCCGACGATCACGATATGTAGTGATCCGACAGTTCATTCTCTCCTCGGTATTACCGACACTTGACCGTGGCTTAACACCCGATTAGTCCATGATCTCTATTTAAAGAACGTGGAGGGTCATTTGTAGGGTAACCTTTCATGAGAGAATCTTACGTAAATTTTCATTCTTTTATTAATAAATTGCCTGAAGTGGTCACGTTGGCTCAGGGCATGCACTGTTTCCCTCTTTGAGGGTTTTAACCACGTCAAGAATACTGGTGTATTGATCTGTGATCTGTTTGTGAGTGGTGTACTTTGGTGTTCTATCTGAGGAACTTACCCTGTAAATTCCTACAATATTGGTGGTTTTATAAGGATTTCTAAATCATAATGGTTTTTTGTCTTTTACATGCACAATGGTATTTTTTTTTCTTGGAGGCCAATAAAGGATTTACTTCTATTGGTTTTCTCCATCTTGGAATTTTATTATTACTAGAGACCATCTTCATATTGATTCTAATCTAATGAAGTTCAAGGCTTAAATAATAATTCATGCTTGTTAAACATCCATGTACTTGTTGTGCATTGGAGGTCCACATAGGTTGCTTATGTCTTTTTTTTTCTTGCTTTGGTTCTTGGAACCTATATTTTTTTTATAAAGGGATTTGTTTTTACATATTATCATCTTTCTGATCTAAATCCATTTGTAGCTTCCATTTTTTCTCCTTGGTGAACCTAGGGATGTTTGTTTGTTTAGGTTCCCTCAAGTCATTTCGAATTTTATGCCCTTTAAATCCATATTAGTAATTTTATGCTCTGATTTGAAATTATCTATAAATCCAAGATAGCATTTATATTTTATGTGAACCTCTATTGGTAATTTGTTTTGTAAAGGATGAACCAAAAGCATCTGACAACATTCTTCTTCTTTTTTTTATAGAAAATTTTGGGTGAAAAGAACGATCGAAGTGTCGATAATTAGTGCCAAGATGGTACATATTCCGAGAGATGAATACTCGAGGAGAAACTATGGGTAGAAACCTATAAAGGGCTCACTACATCCAAGGTATGCTTAATACAACAATAATATGAGGTCTAACTTTTCACAAATGATACAAAATATTCCATAGTATTGTCCTTAATTCTTCATTTTTCTATATTGATGATACCTTACCTATATATACTTAATTTTAGTGAAGTAAATCTCCATTCCCTATATTAATTTTCGATCAAGATATGATCCTTGGTGTTTACTTTTTATTCACTGGGAGGGTTAGTTGGGAGGACATTAGATTTATTAGTGTGAAAAAATAACAAATAAGATACATATTGATTAGAAAGTAAAGGTGAAGTCTCATGGTTAAATATTATATTCAACTTCTACATAGAGTGATATTTCCATTCTTTTTTTGTTTACTTTTTATTCACTGGGAGGGTTAGTTGGGAGGACATTAGATTAATTAGTGTGAAAAAATAACAAATAAGATACATATTGATTAGAAAGTAAAGGTGAAGTCTCATGGTTAAATATTATATTCAACTTCTACATAGAGTGATATTTCCATTCTTCTTCTTCTTCTTCTTCTTCTTCTTCTTTTTTTTTTTTTTTTTTTTTTTTTTTTTTCAGAGGGTACTATAGGTGCAATAGTATAAGAGGTTTCCCAACAAGGAAGGATGTGGAGCATTCTTTGGATGATCCACCCATGTTGATTGTGACAGTGAAGGAGAACACAATGATTCTCAATCCATGTCTGAAAGCATATGATTGGTGGTCGATCCATGACGCTTTTTACAGATTGATTCATGTGAAGGCACAAAATATTTTAATTTGTGTTTGTTGTTTGTGTGCAATGGGACACTTTGTATAGAATTCCTTGAAGAACCTCTATTGGAAAGCAACAGTTGATATCGATACTAAACTTGTGTCATGCCTCTAATGAAGTTGTTTTGGCTAGCTAATCTCGTTTGCATAATGTGATAAAAAGAGATCTATAACACCTCACCCCACATTTACCACTTTTAAAAGGTTACCAGGGTAAACATGAGATGGGAGTTACTATGAATGACCCAAATTCCAAGATTCAGTTATGGAAATGGGGCCTAACTTTCCATATTTTCCAAAACTTATTGCAACATTGAAGGACACTTGATCACACCCTTAGCAGCCTAAATTCATTGTTCCCCAAGCTAGCGCCACTTTTTGACCTAGTTTACAACCTAACTGCATGCATGAAGGCCAGTCAGTGTTGCAAGAGGGCTCCGGCCACACGCACAACTCAAGCTTAGTGCGGCGACAACTGAAATTACCCAATCCAGAGAGTGTGACCAAAGACTCTGTTTTGGGTTTTTAGGGATATCCTACAAGACAACTACCCGTAACTTTATCTACGGTTTGTATAAGGCTTCAAGCTCCGTTTCCAAGTTCTATTCTTGCTCAAGCTTACACTACACATGTTAGTCATTTCTACAAACACTTGGTAAACATGGTACATGTAGGTCATGAATGCATATATGTTCATTGTTTCATTATTTTCATCAAATGTTCATCAAGAAGGGTTACTGCCCTCTCATACTAGCTGCAACAAACACTTATTATCTCATGCATTCATATAACTATTCCATAACTTTTCAAAACATGATCAAGATCACTCATAAGAGCACATCATATAATAAGAAATATATCATGCATGTAACCAAATTTTAATCAGAATAAAACCATGACAAACCAATCATATAATCAACACGTTAAACCAAAACTTATGCTCATGGATCTCCTTAAAGAATAACAATATATGCATAGTACCAACCAGGTCAGAGACTTCCATGTACCACCAGACCATAGATTGGGCTGAACCACATCTTTCTTTCAGCTAATCATCCCTATGCCATATTCCAAGCCTGAATGTGGGATCACATGGGATAAACCAAAACATAACCAAACATGGAATCCATATATTAAATTGTCTTCACCCTCAAGCCACAATGGTTTCACCTAAACCGGTCCAAAAATACCAAAATCAATACAAGCTTGGATGCCTTAGAATTTATTCATCATACCTAGAGGAAATTTCCTGTCTCCACCGACCTTTTAAGAGCTTCCTAGAGAAAACCATCTCCACCCTCAACCCTTGGGATTTTCCTGAGACCACCTCAACCAAGATTCCAAAATCTATTGGCAATCCAAATCTCAACTAAATAGGGAACCCACTGCATCATGGCTATCCAGGAAATGGCATAAGGGGAGGTTTTACATCAATTTCAATCCAGAAAAATCCCATGCTAGTGATAGCGAAAAGGGCCAATAAACCAATGCATGAACCATGCATTCAAATTCCATCATGATAAATCAAATATGCACATTGTTACCTAGAAAAATTATCTTTCTAGCTTTTGATCAACATTCTTCTTGGTTGCTGCTCGAATTCCTCTTACGCTCCCTTGCTTTTCTTGCTTGTGTCTTCCTTGTGTTCAAGTGGTATCCAAGTGCTCTCTCTTGTTTTAGATTTATTTCCCATCTCCTCTATTTTCCCCAAAAGAGAATGCTAAAGTGAATGCTAGAATGATCTCTCTCTAATTTATTTTCATTTATTTTCCTTTTTCCTTCATTTTGCCTTGCATGCATATTCTTTTAATATTTTCTCCTTTTCTTGTCTCTTTCTCTTCCCCACTTGATGAAGTGGAATTTCTTTAATTTTACTTTATTTCTTTTGCATCTTTGCCACATGTTCCTTCCTATCCTATAATAAGTTAATTTTCCATTTATTTCCTTTTGCGTCTTACCAATTCTAATGCCAATTTCCATAGCCAATAAATAAATAATTAATGACAAGTGATTCCCAATATAATATTTTTTCTCTCATTCATCTTTTTTTTTTCTCTGTAAAGACTAATTGTATTAAAAGGAAAGAAAAATATAATTACAAAGAGGCAGAAGCCTCAGTCTAGAGCATCTGAGTGCTTTCAGGTCATCAAAACTGTCCCATAATTGGGAAAACCAGTTACAGTAAACAGAAAAGAACCAGACATAGGAGCGGGAATACAATGACAAGACCAAAATGAGGATATGGGATAACCCCCTTTGAAGCAGTCGAGACAAACACCAAGAGACAGAAAAGCTATACATGTCAGCAAAAGAACCACAAACTACCGAGCCACAGAAACAAGAACAAAACCACAGAACCATGAACAGCCGAATCTAACCAGTGAGCAGTAAAAGAACTCTGAGTAGACAAGAGGGGGTCCAAGTGGCGTTACATGGGCACGTCCTGGTCCGGTGGCTCCTCCACGACGGGGCAAGCATTGCCATACCAAATTTCGCCATCCCTCGCCACGTCACCAGCCACGCTGCCACCTGGAGGATCCAGCGTCGGACGGGTTCCGCTTGAGCTACCCGCAATGGCCATCGAAACAGTGGCATCATGAGAGCTGCCACCTGGTGGCTGGGTGTTGCCTGGAGTGTCACCCTCCTCATGCTGCTTGCCACGCCTTTCCGCTTTGCCTTCATCTGCTGGGTTCTGCTCAGAGCCATGGCTGCCCGCAACTCTACGAACGCCCTGAGACTGCTCTACCGAGGTACGCGCAGGAACATGAGGCTGAGCTTCTTCTTCAGAGAAAATGATGGTGATATTGGCCATGATGATGGGCCTATTCAGGCTACTCTGAAATCTGAAATGTGTCAACTGGAAGGCATTGTGCGGGAAGGGTCTGCTGGACGGGCTAGAGGGAGGAGAATTAGCTTGAGATGAGGTCGGAGAGGCAGGGGGCGGTGGTTGATCGATAGACTGAGCAGGCTAAGAACACACGCGACCACCACGGCTCCCTCCATGACAGCTTCTCATGCGATGACGTACCATGGCTGAGAAGCAAAGGGGAAGGTCGATGGAAAGGGGCTCTTTGAAGGGAAGCCGAGAATGCTCGGCGAGATCCAGGACAGGGTTCAGAGAGAAAGGTTGGTAATGGGAGAAAGGAAACCCAATTCCAAAATCAAGAACCAACATGAGCCAACAACAATTTCCTGTGGACGTTCTGTAGCAGGGGATTCCTGCATGGAGCGGGCAGAGGCTAGAGGACGGGGTGCAAACAGTGGGGGTGAAGGCCGAATGCGCCATGTTTAAACCATCAACTGCCTTGTCTCGGCCACAGTGAGAATTTAAGTCATTCTGCAGGCGGACCTGCTCTCGCCTTAGGTGAGCCATCATGCGCTAGGTTCGGGCTTGGATTATAGTGTTGTCCAGCAGGTGGCATGGCCGAGCGTCGTCACCCCTAATTAACTCCATTAATGAGCTCGGGAATCACCCGCATCCGAGTTTTCTCTCATTCATCTTGGAATACATGTCCCATGACTTTGGTTTTGTTTATTTACATGGAAACTTAACCTGGGGTTGTTACAAACCCCTCCCCCTTGGGGGAACACCATCCTTGGTGTTCTATGACACTTATGACAAATAAAATTGCTGAAAGCATGATAACATATTGCTTATGGAGCTTTATAAACACAACCCAATGCAATATTTACAATGACATACTGCTTATTAGAGATTTAGAAACACAAATCGATACAATATTTACAATGACATACACACTCACACACACACACACACACCAAAGCACATTTTCTTCAACCAACAAATAAACAAGGACATAATGCATGCATCTACTAAATCATCTTCCATGAGGCTTCATTGGGCCTAAAGTGCTTCAACTGCACTTTAACTTGCTGATCCAGGTGGATATTGGTGGCCACCCGCTTATTCCACTTGGACCCCCACCTTGTTTCTTTCAGTTTTTCAGTTTCCTTAATTATAGCACAATTTACTATTTTTGGCAGTTTTTCGGGTCCTGAACTTCCGGAGCTGTTTTGAGGCCCTAAACGATGGTTTTTGGGGAAACCATTGTTTCTACTTGGTATTCACTATCATCAATTGTAATCCTCGGACAGATCTTTCTAGCAAGGTACCTTGTGCTTCAAACGAAGATCGTATGCCAAAGTTATGACCCCGGGAAATTGATGTACCAACTTACCCCAACGAGGCCCATAGTTTGGCGTTTCATATCCTAGGGTTAGGTTTTTGGATGTTTAGGGTTTTCCGTTGTTTCTCAATAATAAATAGGCCTTCAAGCCTCATTGTAACACAGTTCAGAGGCATGTAGCCGCCACATCTCTTCTTAGAGATAAGCTACCATTGCCCGAGCTAGTCTTATTTCCATTCTGTTTGTAAGCATATTTCAGTATTTGATATTAATGAATTTAAGTGTTATTTCCGCTGCATCTCTATATTTATGGTTATATCTATAATTTGTTGCATTCCTGTTTAAATCCGAATCAGTGGTATCAGAGCGGTATGCTCTTTCTCTGTTTTTCTTTGCATGTCCCTAATGAGGTCGAGGTATAAGGATTTAGGGCTCGATCTGGGTGAACCTTTGCAAGATCAGCCTCGCAAACCCCGACGGCCGCCCATGGGGGAAGAAAATAAAGATGAGGGAGAAGGAGATCATATCAAAATATTGCTCGAGGAGGCCCTTGAGAAACAAAGGAATGCAATGATGGATAACTTTTCTCAGATCCTTCAATGGTTTCCCACCGACGACACATCCACATCTAACAACCACTCTGGAGGCACCACTCCTTTTATTGTACAAGTAAACTTTGACATTCCCATATTTGAGGGCCAAATAGATGTAGACGTTGTAGATAAATGGTTAAATCTGCTAGAAGGATATTTTTCTGTTCATGATTTTTCCTGCTGGGAAAATATTATTTTTTCTCTTCTCAAAGCCGCCCCCCACATTAATAACTGGTGGGAAACCTATTGTGAGAAAAAGGATGAAAGTGCGCCCTCACTGTTTTCATCCGCACCCACTTGGAATTCATTCCAGGACGCCATTAAGGAGCAGTACTACCCTATTAGGAGCTATGAGGATAAATACATAAAGTGGACCACGTTGCGGCACAAAAGGGACCAAGACGTGCCAGAGTTTACCAATGTTTTTCATACCCTTCGCACGAAGTTGGGTATCAAGGATTCTGAGAAACATTTGGTACTCAAGTACTGTGACTGCCTACACATGTACATCCAAGATGAGATGGAGTTCCTAGACATCTCCTCACTTGGCATGGTGTACTGATACGTTGTCATGATTGAGTAGAAGCTTAAACAGAAAAAGTGAGACTTTGGATCCGCGAACCCGAAGGAAGGGAAAGGTGCCCCCTAACCGCATAACAAAGGACAAAGCTAAGGCTGGGTGGCCCAGGGCAACCCGCCAAAGCTGCAAGCAAAGAAAAACACGTGAAACCGAAGAGGGACATAGGAAAGTGGTGAGTTCCATAAGAGTTGCACTCACAACAAAAGTGAGTGTTGGGCCAAGCAGTCACTAGTGGCTGATCTGAAGGCTTCTGAATCAGATGCATGTTTTGATTATGAGTCAGAACCTGACAAGGGGAATGAAAAAGGGAAGTCGATTATCTATGCGGAGCCCAACGCCACTGTTGCCACCACAAAGATCTAGAAGGAGGAACCTAAAGATCTAGAGGAGGAGGAGTGCCTCTTCCACTCCGAGATGTGGGTAAAGGGTTCCCCGCTACAGTTTATTGTCGACAACGGGAGCCAAAAGAACCTCATTTCAGTAGAGGTCATGAAGTAGCTAGGATTAGCGACCACAACACACCCACAACCATAAACCAATGGGTGGCTTCACCAAGGACGAGATCTTCACGTCAGCCAGCAGTGTTGCCTTCCATATAGCATCAAGCGCCTTTACGGATGAGGTATTATGTGACGTTGCTCCTCTTGATGTTTGTGATGTATTATTAGGCCAACCATACTTGATGTGTATGAGTCAAGGCCTCATGTTGTTATTGTTACCTTGGGAAATAAGTTGTATATGATACCAAAGGTAGCACCGCCTACCGCCATCTCTTTGGTTACTGCAAAACAATGTAGTAAGCTCATTTCCAAAACTAGCAAAATTGTTTTCCTGATAATATGCCCTTAGGGAAAGAAGAATACGGTGGCTACGAACTCCAGACAGGGCCCCTTCGCACGAAAATAATAAATGGACAAGGTCATGGAGGACTACGAGGAGATCTTCACCTCCCCCGCAGGGGTGCCTATGCACTATTAGGTCAAGCATTCCATCGATATGACCCTAGGTGCATTGTTTCCCAATGGACCCATCTATCAGTGCTCTGTTTTTTAGAATGACGAAATCAAGAGGCAGATTCAAGAGTTGTTGTAGAAATGTCACATCCGACCACGTTCATCGCCTTGTGGGAGCTCGATCGTGTTGGTATAGAAAAAGGATAGGACTTGGAGACTCTCTATTGATTATCGGGTACTGAATAAGATCACTGTCTGGAATAGGTGCTTGATCCCACAGATTGATGACCTTCTGGACCAACTCAAGGGGGGAAAATATTTCAGCAAGATCGACTTGAAGTCTAGATATCACCAGGTACCAATCGAACCCTTCGATGTATGGAAGACTACCTTCAAAGCTAAGGATGACTTTTTCGAGTGGCTGGTTATGCCTTTTGGGTTGAAAAATGCTCCTGCAACCTTCATGAGGCTGATGGATAACATCTTGCGGCCATTTACCAACTCATTCGTAGTGGTATACTTGGATGACATCTTGATCTTCAGCCAGAGTTGGGAAAAGCACATCCACCACATCCGACAGGTTCTCCAAACACTACAGCAACACAAGCTGTGTGCCAATTTGGAAAAATGAACTTTTGGCATGACCCAGGTTCAGTATCTGGGATACATTATTGATGAACGTGGGGTGCATGTGGATCCAGCCAAGATCCAAGTCATTCGGGATTGGCCAGCCCCAACAACTCTGACAGAGCTCTGCAACTTTCTAGGTCTTGCCAATTTTTACCGTAGGTTCATGTTCGTGTTGGTCTGAATCTCAACAGAAGGTGTTCGCAGAGTTGAAACATCGCCTCTTCTCTACACCAGTGCTCACATTAACAGAATTGCAATAACCATTTGAGATCGAGACAAATGCCTCTGACTATGCTATTCGGGCAGTCCTTACTCAACAGGGGCATCCAGTGGCATATCATAGTGAGACACTTTCAGACACAGAGAGCAAGCTGCAAATATGAGAAGAAAAAGCATGTTTCTCAACATATGCATGCAAATATTGTAGTTTGGGATTTGAAGACAAAAATAAACAAAAAAGAAAAGGATTATGAGTTTGTCTTCAACGCGCAGTTTCAAAAGGACTTGCAAAATAAAGGAGGAAGAAAGCCCTTTCATTAGAGGAATTTTTAGGTCTAAAATGGGCTTCCTAAGGAAATTATAAAATAATAGTGGAAATAATAAAATAAGATTAGATCACGTCATCAAATTTTAGAGGGAAAGAATAAAAAACTACTTTTTTCAACTCGTATTTTCAACTTATCTGCCTATGGGTTTACTCAAATTTCAAGCAGGAACACTCATTGGATGCAAAATTTGATTCTTCATCCAAGGAGTACCCATGTTGCATTTTTTGCAATCATATTTTTTCATGTATTTCTTATTTTTCGTGTAGCATGGTCCATCGAAAGTATGAAATATAGGTACTCTTTGGATGAGGAATTAAATTTTGTATCGAACGAGTACTCTCGCTCGAAATTTGAGTAAAACCTATGGGAGATAAGAAGAAAATATGAGTTCAAAAATAGTTTTATTGTTATATTATTTTTTAATATTTTTACTTTTTTACTCCAAAAATGGTGAATCATCCCCCATGGTTGACATTATCGTCTTGAATCCTATTGCTTTGTATAAAGTTTATTTTGGTTGTACATTTTCCTTAGGAGACCCATTTTAGACCTCAAAATTTCTCTAATGGTAATCGCAAGCTATAATGAGCACAAGCTTCAAGTAATGAAAGGGAGAAACCAGAGGATTTGGCTGAAAAAAGAAGAACAAAAGGAGAAGATTCCCCTAGCCATGCGCAGCCAAGAGAAAGCCCAAACATGGGTAAAGAAGAAGTTGGAAAGAAATGCTTTTGTTAGAACTCAGTTTTTGAAATTTTGGAAGAAGAAGGAAGATTATCTGCTTAGAGGGAGTAGATCCTTTGTTTCTCTTCAGTAAAATAAGAGAATGGCCTCAAGGGAGGTCTAATGAGTCAGACACTAGAAGTTGGAAGTCAGAGACAAAGAGGTGCATCTGATTGTTAAAGGTATGATCGAGTCCCCTTGTTGATTATAGTGATGAATTTGTTTATTTTGAATATATCAGCATTGCAAGAGAAGAAGAGTGCAGCCAGTTTGGTTTCATGGGGAGTACACAACAATATCTTATGTTGTGGAAAGAAGAAGGTAAGTTGCAGCAGAAGTGTGAAATGACAGGAAGCCCACTGTCAAGTCAGTTCCATAGGGTCAGTCCCCACGCAAAAGCAAGGAAGTGGATGCAGGAGATCAGAGAGAATTGTCTCAGGGGGAATCGCTTTAATTAGCAGTTGTAGGCAACAATTGTCAGCCTCAGGAAGAAAGATTGTTGAGTAAATGAAAGGTTTGCACCTTGGGTGGAATACTCTTATTTCATTTAAGTTGTGAATTTGATTATGCCTAGTAGTCTTATGTTCATAAACACACTTGGTATAAGTTGTGCGGGTACCTTAACTTTCAATTGGTATCGCTATGTCAATTGATAGTTTAGGTTCGTATGGAGTAACTTTTTGTGCAAATGAACATTTCTTTTTGATAAAAAACTATTAGAGTTTGTCTGGTACATAACATCCAAATTGTATTGATTTCTTGGTGCAATCGGTATTATTGAAGAAATAGTCCCTATTGTAAAAGTATGATCTCAGGGGGGAAAGTGATTGAGATGCTCAAGAGAAGTAAGTGTAGTCTCAGCAACAACACCATCAGTGGAGAGCATGCTCAATGCATCACTAATGATTGATATTTGCAACAACAAAAATACCATGAGTAGTTTAATTGGTATCAATTCCTTTTAATTGATACAAAGGATGCATTAGTGGAGAGAGTATATAGCCAGAAGCCTAAGGGATTCAAAACTGGAGGCATTAAAATCAGAGGTAGTATATATTCAGGGGGAGCATATCACATATGTCCAGTTTATAAAGCAGCAACTAGACCCTCAGTGATTGCATGGGGGATAAGAAGCAGTTTGTAGCCATTTTCCATTGATTTCAAAGGGGGAGAGAAGTTTTGGAGAAGTTGTGATGGCTCGTGCACAAGAGAGAAAGCAATTGGTGGCTCATACTAGGATAAGTGTGGAAGCAACATAAGGATTGGCCATCAAAGTGGTGATAAGGTTGAGGTGCTGCCATCAATTCCAAAGGGGGATATTGTTGGACGGTTGGCATTGTTTGGATGGCTAGTGGTGTAAATATGTTGGCATTTATGTCAACAATCATGCTGGGAGATGTGTTGGGCAGTTGGCGTTGTCTAACTGTGAGAAAGAGTGTTGCCTTTGATGTCCCCTAACCTAGTTGTGATGGTAATTGGGCTAGCATTGATATGCTTAATGTGTCAGGCTCAGGGGGAGTCTCATGGTTGCTGCAATTCTCTGTAGAGAATTATCATAGTAGCAGGATTATTGGAGAATCCATAAAATGATGACTATGGTGGTTGGGAGTTCAGTATTCCATGCACAAGAAGAAGATTCAAGGAGAAAATAATGGCATAGAGTTTTAGTCATTTTTCAAGTAGCAGATGGGCTCAAAACCTACATTGTACCCTCTCTACTGGAAAGTGCTCTAAAAGAGCTTTCCAACGGTGTGTGGAAGTCTGCAAATGGCCTCTTGGACCAAAATTTATGGATTGTCGAAGTTAGGCTCCTAAAATCCTAAGCAGGCCTAAATATCAGAGCAAGCTAGCATATCGGGAACTCAGAGGTCAGAATTTTGGAGGGACGGAGCAGACTGGAACCTCGGAAGGGTTGAATACGAAGATAGCATCGCAAGCAGCAGAGTCGAACAACGGATCCCGAATTTTGGAACCCAATATCGGAAGGTTAGAACTTCAAAGGTCATAACATCGGGACCTCGACAATTTAAATTTAAAAAAAGGGACTTGAAATGGCATGAGGGAAGCAGGCCCGAAACCTCGGAGGTTGGGAAGTTCAAAATTTTGGAAATTAGAATTTCGTAAGGACTTAATGAGACAATTTGTTGAAAGCGTTGAGGTTGTGAGGAAGAGGAATTAATAAAGAAATTCATCATGAAACCATGGATTGAAGGGACCCTTTCTCTCTCCTCAATATTGGATACATGGCAACAGGTGATTGGACCTAAGGAGCTAACATGGGAAATCACGTCAACATGACGTGGTTATACAGTGGACACGTGGCAGTTTGATTCAGAATTTTCAATGGCCTAGTGGGGCTAGTTCTGGTGATACGTGTCACCACTATGGAGGTGCCAGGTGGAGATGATGAGGACAACATGACGTCATCTCGAAGGTTGGAATTTTGAAAGAAGGAGACATCGTAACTCCGTTATAAAATATTTTTGGAAAAGTTACGATGGAAGGGGCTCTGATGGTGTTTGCACATGGTTGTAGGGACCCATAGAACCAAGGAATTAGAAAGAAGACTCAGCACCTAAGCGCTATGAGTATTTCAAAGGCCGAAATTTCAAAATTATGAAGGAAGTCCTGATATAGGAAGCTCTGATGTAGCGGCACTTGGTCATGGGAGACCTAAAGGACCAATGGCACAGAGCGGGGTTAGCACCTAAGTGTTATGAAGAATTTCGGAGCTTGGAGTTTTGTAACTCCTGTGCAAATGCTTAATGAAAACATTATGATGGAAGGGGCTTCGATGTATTGGTGCCTGGACGAGGAAAACAATAGAACCAAGGGTGTAAAGCAGACTTATCACCTAAGTGCTATGTGATGCCACGTGGGAAGTATTTCAGAGGTCAAAATTTCAGACTCCTCTGTAATTGAAATTTGAGAAAAGTTACGAAATGAGGAGCTTCCGATGAATTGGCGCTTGGACAAGAAGCTAAAGGAACCAAGGGCGAAAGAGAAAATACATAGGGATAAAGTGTTACGATTTCAATAGGGCAATGCATATGTTAATTCTCTTTATCCTTTATAATTGTTTGTGTTACTTTTTACTTGTTAGCTTTATTCATTATTATTCCAATATGAAATACATCAAACAACTACCAAAACAATAAGAACAATGGCATAGTATGTGGGCTGCAAGTCAGGGCCAAAACCCCTCCTCTTGAGGGGAAAACTCGTAAATATCTTCTCTTCTTATAGATCTTTCAATTTAGGAATACCATGACCTAAAGACTCAAACAAATACTCTCCAAGATCAAGTTTACCACAGCCTCCTACTGCAATATGTTCAACCTCCAAGTAGATCCAAAATTCTGGCCCCCCAGTAACTGTTGTTGCTTCTCTTAGATACTTCGATCTCCCTCTAATAGTCTTCCTCTTGACTTTGCTTGCCTTGCCTTGAGCCTTAGGGCTAACAAGATGTCCTAAGAGACCTTCGCTTGCCTTACCTTCTCTTCTTCTTCCAAGATTGAACCACAGAAGATCCTAGTGCAGAAACCCTAACTTTGATCTTCCCCAAAGAGAGATAAGACCCAAAAACACTTCAACTTCTTCGACTTCCTCTTCTTCACACTTCCTTCTTTGACTTGCTTCTTCTTCTTCTTCTGTGCATAAGAGATGAGTGAGTGATGAATGGAGGAAGTTCCTCTCTATATATAGGCTTCTTCAAGGGTCGATGTGGCTCTTCATGTAGGCCGACTTGATTTTGGAGGTATTTTGACACTTTAAAGAAAAAAAAAATTGTTTATTTACAATTTACAATGTGCCCATAGGGTCTTCAATATATGACAACAACTATTATACCTAGGACAAACATTAGAAGCACTCAATGGGCGCTTGACCTATAAAATAAAATAACTAGAGCATGAAACCCATGCTTCAATAATAATAATAATTTTCTTTTTATTTTATATTTACAAGAATGCATTTCATACTTATGAAAACCAAACCTAGTTACACATTTTTTAACACTCTCTTAACTAGGGTGGTATTCGTAAGAGGTACATAGTGATTCTCAATCTGAAGGGATCTCATAAAAAGAGTCAGATTGGTAACCCATCTGTCTAACATCATATTAATCAGCATTGTCACATGGCAAGGCCTTGACTAACAACTCTATCTCTCCACAAGATTAGATCACAATGCTAGCGAGACCAATGATGTATAGACACCATCATCATTGTCTCTCAAGGTACATACTACACCCGGGTGTTCCCAGAGTGTGACCTTCCATTGGACTATTCTTATCTTGGTTAGCTAATCCTCAAATAATATCGGTCCACGACTACTCTTATCTTGAATGCCCTACCACATTCTCAAATAGTATCCAATGCTAGATGTTTACCTAATCCTCCATTCTTTCTTCCCAAGTGAAGACAAGAATGTTGTGTCTATCTCTCCCTCTCGATTAAGGAGGACAAATCAACCAAACCAAGCTTGTCCCTCAAGTATACATGCTTTTTGTTCGGAAGTGATTTCGTCAATATGTCAGCTACATGTTCGTCAGTGGAGATGTACCGTAGTTGTAGCACACCATTTTGTACTAGCTTTCGAATATAGTGATATTTATAGTTGATGTGATTTGTATTTCCATGAAACATTGGATCCTCAGACAAACAAATACAATTGGTATTATCACAAAGTATTATTATAGGGTTCATCAGTCCTTCAAACAAGTCAGATAGCAGCTTTCTTAACCATACTGCTTCTCTGCTTACTTCACATGCTGCAACATATTCAGCCTCAGCACTACTCAAAGCAACAATGTCTTTCTTTTTGCTCATCCATGAGACCATGGAGGATCCTAAACTGAAACAGCCTCCCATAGTGCTTCTAGCATCATGTTCACTGCCTCCCCAATTGGAATCTGTATATCCAATCATGGACATCATTCCTTTTATCATATTTCAGACAATAGTTGATGGTTCCTTGCAGATATCTATAAATATGCTTTGTTTCTATCCAATGATCATGCTTCGGCTCCACTTGGAATTCACCGAGTACATTTATCTACAAAACATATGTTTGGTCGAGTATTCACCAGGTACATCAATGAACCAATGAGTTTCTAATACTTGGAAGGATCCACGTGGCTTGATTCAGAACTCCTTAGTCTCTTCAAGTTTGTGATCATGAGAGTAGTCATAGGTTTACAGTCCATCATGTCGAACCTTTTTCGTATCTCGATCACATACTTTCCTTGACCCAAATACACTTCATTCGGTCCTTGCAAGACTTCTAGTCTCAAATAGTAATGCATCAACCCAAGATCCTTCATGTCAAATTTTGCTTCCAATTGCTTCTTACATTCTTCAATTTGACCTTCTACACCTATCAAGAGAAGACCATCTATTCATTATTTAAAATACCTTAATATAAATATTAAATTCAACAAAACTTTTTGAGAAGTCTATTCTCTATAGGTATGCATCCATTCTAGCATACCATGCCCAAGGTGTTTGCTTGAGGCCATATAATGCTTTCTTTAATCTGCAAACACATGCCTTCCTATATTTGACTTCAAATCTCAAAGGTTGTTCTATATAGACTTCTTCATCTATAGTGTCATTCAGAAACACAGTCTTGACATCCATTTGGGGAATTATCCATCCCATCGATGTTGCCAAAGAGACTAATGATCGAATCGTTGTATATCTAGTTGTTGGAACAAATGTTTCTTCATAGTTTATGCTTTCAAATTGAGAGAAACCTCTAGCCACAAATCTTGCTTTATACTTATCTATACTTCCATCAATTGCATGCTTGATCTTATAGATCCACTTGGAAGTAACCAAATATTTGTCTTCGGGCCTAGGTACAATTTTCCAGACTCCATTCTTCATTATAGATTGATACTCTTCATTAAAGGCATCCTTCCATTCTCGATGTTCTACAACCTCTTCAAAGGTGGATGGTTATGCTTTTATTAATTTTATCATGTATGCGGCATGCCTAGAATATTTCTTGGGTCTCTTTCTTTCTCTAAATGATCCTTGCACTACCCCATGAAATTCTGCATCAAGTAGTGTGGATTTCAACCAATTAGGTCTTTTCCTTGTTTCTAGAATTACCACGGGTTGAAAAGCTTCACTAGGCCCTTCTTCTTCATGGTGTGATTCTTCTCCTTCCTTATCAACTTTTTCCTCAAATATCAGAAGTTCTTCATCATCAGAATCTATAGAAAGTTATTCTGGCTTCTTGAATGCTATACTCTCATCAAATATGACATCACGACTAACTTCAATGTGATGTCCATCTTTCATATAGATTCTACAAGCTTTTGATGAGTACTATACCCAACAAGTAAACCTTTCATACTGGAAGGATCCAGTTTCTTTCTTTTGTCCTTTGGTATATGAATATACATAGGACACCCAAAGATCCGGAGATGATCTACAAATGGCTTCTTTCCAGTGAACACTTCTTCGAGAGTCTTTTTATCTAGATATTTGTGAGGACATAGATTATGAATGTAGATTGTTGTCTATGTTGTTTCTCCCCACAAAAACTTCGGTAGATCTTAATTGTGTAACATTGCTTTACACTTTCTTCAATAGATCTATTTTGTCTTTCTGCGACTCCATTTTGTTCGAGATTGTATGGTACTATCAACTCCCTCATAATCTCAGACTCCTTACAGAATGTTATAATCTCTTTGGATGTATATTCTCCTCTATTATCATATTTTATTATCTTGATTATTCTTTCTGTAAGGTTCTTCACTTCAACCTTGAATTCTTGAAATTTTGTAAATACTTCATCCTTGGTTTTCATTAAGTAAACCTAGGTCTTTCTTGAATGATCATCTATGAATGTAACATAATATAGATAGTCTCAAAGTGATTTTGGAGCCATAGGACCACACACATCAGAATGAATGAGATCCAAGATTTCATTTGACCGTGAAGCACTACTTCCAAATGGTCTCTTGGTATTCTTTCCCAATGCACATACCTTGCAGACACCTTCATGATCCTCCTTTAGATTCGAGATTCCATCTACTATGGAACTTCAAGTTGGAAGTATTTTGAAATGAAGATGACCAAACCTTCGATGCCAAAATTCACATGGACTAATCTCAGTGTGAACTAGGGCTTGGATTACGAAAGATATTAATCTGTAAAGCCTTCCTTCTCAGATACCAATAACTTTAGCTCGATCTATGCTTGAGTATTTTCCCCAAACAAGTACTTTTCCATCAATGAAGGCCACTCTATCTCCTTTTTCTTCTAAACTTGAAATAGAAAGTAAATTTTTGTGCAAACCTGGAACATATAGAATGTTGTTGAGGTGGATGTGGCTCCATCTTTGAGTTTTATGGAAGTTGATCCAATTCCTTTAACATGATAGGTTTTGTTGTCTCCAAGTTCCACAGAGTAAGCGAATTTTTCTTTTGATAAGGTCTTCAATCAGTTGGAGTGGCTAGTCATGTGCCTTGATGCACCACTATCAATTACCCAGATGTCTTCGTCTTGGAATGTACCAGAGAGAGATGAGAAAAGACCTTCATCCCTTTCATTGATTGATGCATTCTTTGAAGAGAATAAGAAACTCCATGCTTCCTTAATGCATTTCTTGAGATGGCTTGCAATTTTCTTGATGACCTTCTTCATTGAAGAGATCTTCATGATGCCCTTATAGAACCAAAGCTCTGATACCATGTTGAGAATTCAATAGGGCAATGAATATGTTAATTCTCTTTATCCTTGATAATTGTTTGTGTTAATTTTTACTTATTATCTTTTTTCATTATTATTCCAATGCGCAATACATCAAATATTTATCAAAACAATAAGAACAGTGACACAGTATATAGGCTACAAGCCAGGGCCAAAACCCCTCCTCTTGAGGGGAAAACCCGTAAATCTCCTCTTCTTATAAATCTTTCAATTGACAAATACCATGACCTAAAGACTCAAACAAATACCCTACAATATCAAGTTTTCCACAGCCTCCTGCTGCAATATCTTCGACCTCCCAGTATATCTGAAATTCTACCCCCCGGCAACTACTGCAATTGTTGTTGCTTCTCTTGGAAACTTTGATCTCCCTCTAATAGCCTTCCTCTTAACTTCGCTTGCTTTGTCTTGAGTGTTAGGGCTAATAAGATACCTAAGAGACCTTCTCTTGCCTTCCCTTCTCTTTTTCTTCCAAGATAGAACCACAAAAGATCCCAGCACAAAAACCCTAACTTCAATCTTCCCCAGAGAGATAGATAAGACCCAAAAACACTTCGACTTTTTTGACTTGCTTTTTCTTCTGCTCTTTGCATAAGAGATGAGTGAGTGATGAATGGAGGACGAGTTCCTCTCTATATATAGGCTTCTTCAAGGGTGGACGTGGCTCTTTAAGTAGGCTGACTTGATCTTGGAGGTATTTTGACACTTTAAAGACAATATTTTTTTTCGTTATAATTTACAATGTGCCCATAGGGTCTTCAATATATGACAATGACTCTTATACTTATGAAAAACCTTAGAAGCACTCAATGGGTGCTTGACCTATAAAATAAAAGGACTTGAACATGAAACCCATGCTTTAATAATAATAATAATAATTTTCTTTTTATTTTATATTTACAAGAATACGTTTCATATTTTTGAAGACCGAACCTAGTTACACATGTTTCAATAGAAAGGCCCTTGGCAGGAGCCTAAAGGCCTTAGCACCTAAGGGTTATGCCCTCGGTCACAGCGCCCGGTTCTATGGAGGAAATGTGAAAATGGGCTAAGCAGAGGGAGCTAAAACCCAATCAGGACTTTGCAATTTCGTAAGGTCTTTTCAGTAAAAGTTACGATGAGTTGTGGCTTTGAAATTGCACTATGGTGTAAACGCTCTGAAATGGCATCACTAAGGTGTATGGCATATGTATGAGTTGACAACAAGGACCATGATCGCACAGAGGAGTTGGTTGACGGAGTTAATAGTGATGAGGATCACAATGTGCAGAAAAGAGTGTTGAGGCATGTCTTGAAGTTGAGAAGAAATCCATCCCTGATCTTCCTGTGCACGCCTTAGTGAATTAAATGAAATGCAGAGAAGTCGTGCTAACGTATAGTCAATATTTGTGAGCCATGAATAAGCATGGATAGCCTCGGGACAAGAGAATTGTTCACAGAGAGGACAATGCTTGGTTGGGTGTGCATGTTGACTGAGATTTAATTCTCAGTATGGAGAATGATCAAGTGCCCATCCTCATGTTTAATGAAGTGGTACTGACTAGGGAAATTGGTGCAATAGCAGGATGGATAAGTTATGTGGCGGTAAACTCAGGCAGTGTGGAAACAAGCAGTAGAGGCAGCAACGAGCAAAGTGTGGCAAAGGAGCAAAACCTAGGAGCTCATATGAGCAAAGTGGGGGAAGACAACATTGTTGAGAGAGTTGTGAAGAGAGCTCTGTGTGCGTATGCACGCTACTGTGTGAGGCCTAATGAACCTATTTTGCATAGAAAGGCTGGAGAGTGCCTAAGCAAAAAAAAGAGACCCCGTGAAAGGTTGTGTTGTTGTATGAAAAGATGTCAAAGGTGCCTATGTAGAGAAAAAATGTTGAGTGAGTCTGTGTTGCGTGAGAGGCTGAGAGAGCCTAGGACCAGAAGGAGCCAAGTGTTGAAGGCATGTTGTTGAGAGCAAAAGGTCGAGAACTAAATATATGTTGTTAGAGCAGAGGGCCAAGAATAGTTGATGTTGTAGTGTAGACAGTGGGCTGTGAGGAATGACTGTTGTTAGAGCAAAGGGCCAAGAATAGTTGATTTTATAGTGTAGACAGTGGGCTGTGAGGAATGACTGTTGTTGAGCAGCACAATAGAATGCAGCAAAGTGAGCAGAAAACAGAGAAAAAAGTTGATATCAGGTAGAGTGGTTGCCAATTACAGTGAACATTGAGTTCCTATTTGAGTGTGGGTTGCACCTTGCATACAGGTAGTTGGTGTTTCCATCTCTAGTGGGTGTTTGAGAAGGATTGGGTGTTGATGCCTTTTGCAATTTGGTGCTTGCATAGATCCAAGGAGCTACATGTTGGTGCTTGCAACAAATCCGTGAAGTTGGTGCTTCACATGGTGCTTCTGGTACGCTGGATAGGTGCCTACAAAATGAGGGAGTTGGTGCTTCCTTCGAGTGGGTGCTAGCAACCAATCAAAGGGAGTTGGTGCTTCTTGTGATTGGTGGCTCACAAATAAATTGATGTAATAGAGGTGTTTTTATTTTACATCAATAACAACAATTTTTGGTGGTTTTCCCCCAAAAATATTTCCATGTAAAACCTTTGTATCTCATGTGTATAATGCTCATGGTGTGTGCTTGTATGTTGATTTCATATTGTTGTCACTTGATATGTTACTAATAGTTATATGGATAGTTGTCAAGTTTGAATAAGAAATATAAATTGGCATAAAAATTTAAATTAGACTTAATACTAATTAACCCCCCTCAATATTAACATTAGCTCCCCATCAAATTAAAATGTGAAAAGCTTGAAAAACATATTGAGATCCCATTTGGGTTAAATATTGAGATCTCATTTGGGTTTAAGTATTGGTTGGGAAAAGCAGCTCCCTATGATTCCTTGGAATGTATACATCATGCCAAATTTGGAAGAAGGTTTAGGTCAACTGGATATTCTCTCATGGAAGAACATTAGAAACAAAATGTGTTGTGAGAAGCACCAAGGATAATGGCCTTCGGTAATTATTGTTAGTTCACAAATTGGGAGAAGGCAAAAAAAAAAATCATAAAATTTAAGTACATAGTGATCAATGTTGCATATGTTTAAATTGCAAGGCAAATTTCGTATCTTGGAAACCATGCAAATATTTTGCCAAATTTCTCTACTAAACTTATTCATGTCACTGGAATTTTTTATTTTATCCCATATGAAATTATAAACTCCACGATCATTTTGTCACAAGGCTCTATTTTCAAGCGAGTGGAATAAGTAGCAAAATAATCTCTGTAAGGATTCATGAGATGCAAATGCTAAAGTTCGACAAAATAAAGGATTTTTGCTTGTCTCGTGGCTTCTCTGTATCCTGACAAAACTATGAGTTTCCTATGACAGTTAAATTGAGATATTTTTAATGGTGGTTTTTAATTAAATGAATACAATTTTAAAAATTTAATAAACCAGTATCAATTACGATCTAGATTAGATTAATATTGAGCCCCTCAACCCCTAATAAATCATCGTCAATTAAACTTATTGTTCCTAATCCACCTGATCTACTACCAGGTCCTTAAATGATGGTACTGACTCTTTGTCACTTGCCAATTTTGTTTACTAGGCCATCGGGATGCCTTGCATATCCATATTTTATTCCTCTTAATACCTAATAGCCTAATCTATTAATGAATCATCAACAGTTGAAAAGTCAATCTCCCCATCATTTTTCTTTCCGTCTACGAGGACATCAAGCTCTCGGCTACCTAACACACATTGAATGCATCCTCTACTAAGCTTGACTCAGTAATATACCATCCTCTAATGGAGACCACCATCCATCACCTGTTTTCCCATCTACCAGGCTATCAGGATACAGGGCCTATAACAAGTTTACTCAGCACAACCCAACACTTAATATACCGCTCCAATGATGGATCATTATCTGATGGGTAGCCTATCTTCTTGTCATCTATCATTCCATCTACGAGGACATCTGGTCCCTGGGAATAACTAGAGAAATCACTCTCCTGATACCCAACAACTTGACATCCTGACCTCCATGAAACAAGTGGCCTCGTAGGGTTGGTCAAAAAATTGTTAATCGGACCAAAAAATTGGACGGGATTTGATCCTACGACCTCTCGGCGACAAATGTGACACCTTACCATTGAGATATGCAAGTGACTTGTTTAACAAACCTCCACTACATATATTTATCATGCTAACGTTATTGAAATGGCATTAAAAAAAGAGGAGCCCGCCATTATTGGCGGCTCTGCCATATATATTGGTGCTCCACCATATATTATCCTCCTCCAATTAACAAACTCCGCCGCTAAATCATAATTCAACCATGCGACATATATTAAAGTATGGTGGAGGGATAAGGTTACATGGTTTTTTATAATGCGAATATGTTGATATATATATATATGATATCGTATCACATCACCACGACAGGGAGTTTGGGATTTGACCCCCCGACCTCTCACATTTTTTTATAAAAGTCTTCCATTATGCCACAGGAGGGACAAGTGGAATATTAGTGCAACAAGGGGTTTTTATTCAGAAACAAATCAGTGGGACAACAAAACTTTAGAGAGACATTTCGATAAACCAGGAAGCCTTTTTCAAATCTGAAAGTTGCTATAGGATCGAGAGACAGACCAGAATACATCAAAGTCAGTTTGAATTATAGTTGCCTCTCAAATAAGTCAAAAAAAGGGACGGAAGTCACTCACTATTCATATGGTGAGGGCCTGCTTCCGCATCCTCTCCTCTCCTCTCCTTATCAGTCGAGCCCCCTAAAGGGACGGAGTCACTCACTATTCATATGGTGAGGGTCCTCTCCTCTCCTCTCCCTAATGGTCGAGCCCCCTAAAGGGACGGAGTCATTTTTATATGTACTTTTGATGATTTTTGAAAATTTTAATAAAAAGGCCTCCCCATTAAAGACCAGGCCCGGAGAGGTAGGCTTGAAGATAGCCAAACTCCGTTATCAACATGTTGGTGTCATTTTCTCTTGTGTACTTCATTATTGATGTTTATTTTGCTGCAATTTTCCTTTCAAGTTTCCTATGACAGTTAAATTGAGCTCTTTTTAATGGTGGTTTTTAATTACATGCATACACTTTTAAAAATTTAATAAACCAGTATCAATTTTGATCAGGATTAGATCAATATCGAGTCCCTCAACCCCCCAATGAATCATCATCAATTAAACTTATTGTTCCTAATCCACCTAATCTGATAGCATGTCCTTAAATGATGGTACTGACTCTCTGTCACTTGCCAATTTTGTTTACCAGGCCGTCGGAATGCCCCACATATCCATATTTTATTCTTCTTAACACCTAATATCCTAATCTATTAACGAATCATTAACAATTGAAAATTCAATCTCCCCATCATTTTTCTTTCCGTCTACGAGGACATCAAGCTCTCGACCACCTAAAACATAATGAATGCATCCTATACTAAGCTTGACTCAGTAATATACCATCCTCTAATGGAGACCACCATCCATCACCTATTTTTCCATTTACCAGGCTATCAGGATACGGTGCCTATAACAAATTTACTCAACACAACCCAACACTTGACATATCGCTCCAATGATGGATCATTATTTGATGGGTTGTTTATCTTATTTTCATCTATCGTTCCATCTACCAGGACATCTAGCCCCTGGTAATAACTAGAGGAATCACTGACTCCTGATACCCAATAACCTGACATCCTGATCTCCATGAAACACGTGGCCTCGTAGGGTTGGTCAAAAATTTGTTAAGCAGACCAAAAAACTTGACGGGATTCGATCCCGCAACCTCTCGATGACAAATCTGACACCTTACCATTGAGATATGCAAGTGGCATGTTTAACAAACCTCCACCGCATATATTTATCATGTTAACGTTATTGAAATGGCATTAAAAAAAGAGGAGCTCGCCAATGTTGGTGGCTCTTCCATATCTATTGGTGCTACGCCATATTATTATCCTCCTCCAATTAATAAAATTCATTGTTAAATCTTAATTCAACCATGCGACATATATTAAAGTATGGTGGAGGGATAAGGTTAAAGTATGGTGGAGGGATAAGGTTATGTGGTTTGTTATAATGTGGATATGGTGATACTAAAAAAATATATATATTATTATGATATCGTATCACATCACCACGTTAGGGAGTTTTGGATTTCACCCCCCGACTTCTCACATTTTGTTATAAAAGTATTCCATTACGCCATAGGAGGGGCGAGTGAAATATTAGTGCAGCAACAGGTTTTGATTTAGTAATAGATCAACAGGACAACAAAACTTTGGAGAGACACTTCGAGCAAACCAGGAAGCCTTTTTCAAATTCGAAAGTTGCTACAGGATCCAGAGATAGAGCAAAATACAATGGAGTTAGTTTGAATTGTAGTTGAATCATTTTTATATGTACTTTTGATTATTTTTGAAAATATTAATAAAAGGCCTCCCCATTAAAGACCGGACTTAGAGAGGTAGGCTTGAAGATATCTGAACTCTGTTATCAACATGCTGGTGCCATTTTCTCTTGTGTACTTCATTTTTTTATGTTTATTTTGCTGCAATTTTCCTTTCAAGTTTCCTATGACAGTTAAATTGAGCTCTTTTTAATGGTGGTTTTTAATTACATGCATACATTTTTAAAAATGTAATAAACTAGTATCAATTTTGATGGGGATTAGATCAATGAATCATCATTAATTAAACTTATTGTTACTAATCCACCTGATCTGATACCAGGTCCTTAAATGATGGTATTGACTCTCTGTCACTTGCCAATTTTGTTTACCAGGTCGTCGGGATGCCCCACATATCCATATTTTATTCCTCTTAACACCTAATATCCTAATCTATTAACGAATCATCAATAGTTGAAAAGTCAATCTCCCTGTCATTTTTCTTTCCGTCTACGGGGACATCAAGCTCTCAAACACAGAACACACAATGAATTCATCCTCTACTAATCTTGACTAAGTAATATGCCATCCTCTAATGGAGACCACCATCCACCACCTGTTTTTCCATCTACCAAGCTATCAGGATATGAGGCCTATAATAAATTTACTCAGCGCAACCCAACACTTGACATATTTCTCCAATGATAGATCATTATTTGATGGGTAGTTTATCTAATTTTCATATATCATTCCATCTACCAGGCCATCTATCCCTTGGTAATAATTAGAGGAATCATTGACTCCTAATACCCAACAACCTGACATCCTGACCTCCATGAAACCAATATCCTTAGGGCCATTCGCCCCCACTTCAACACCATGTTAGTACTAAATTCAACACCACTTATGCCTTGGCTACCACCACAACATTACTACATTAAAAAATCCTTATCATTCCGCCATGTCAGCAAACCATAACACACCAAGTTGTTTGATTCTAGTCCACATGCCATAAGTTTGACATGGGGTAGGCTAAAACCACCTGTGAATTACATGTCCTTACCTCATTGGTCCACATATCCTAGCATAATCTTGTTGATATGCATATTGACCCCCCCCCCCCATCGACCATTGAGACATACAAAAAATTCTCCAACAAGCTTGCCTCAACATACCAATAACTCAACATGTCATTAAGCTGATATTTGATAGCCATTATGTTGACAAGAAACATCCTTCCATGTACCTCCTATCTCTTTCCATTTCTATCCACCGAGTTACAAGGCCCTCAATAAAATATAGTCATTCCTTCTCTCTTAGCCATAATTGAACCCAACCGATGGACATCGACCAACGAGAATAACTTTTGTTAGTCGAAAAACTTATCAAGATCGTAAGTATGGGGCATTTTTCTTTGGCCACTACCCAAATATCTGCTAAAACGCGATGTATTAACACCCTAATAACTAAAATATCATTGTTAAATAATGGGAAATTTCTTGTTATTTTCCTAAAGTCTATCGGGGTTTATTAGTTTTAGGATTTCAGGAGTTCGTGTTGCCACTATCATTGTGTCTCCCAATACTGACAACCTGATACCCAATAAGCCCCCTTCCGTAAAGCTATTAGTCACAACCCTTTTTTCAACCATGTGGCCAAGGGCTAAGGCTAGGGCCTCTAATCCCCCAAATTTCTAAACATTCCACTAGCTTATGAATTCTCACCTAAGACGACATTTCATCATCCCATAGTCCAAGGTCAATAGTTTTTCATCCTAGGAACATATCTTTCCCTAAAAGGTGATAGGCATTGTCAAGTTTGTCAGCATCAGGAAATTGGGTTGGTGACTAAATGTAGTGCTTCTTGATCCTCTAATACCCAATATTTGTCCTCATGGGAATAGGCCCCAACGACTAAGATCTATAAAATGGCCCCTTTGTCTGTAATGTGATCAACCATTAAAACCATAACCACCACAACCATTAAAACCATATTTACCCTCTCATGTAACAAAAAAATATCACGAAGGCCAACATATCCATTTAGCTGGACAACATATAGATAAACAATTGGTTAACATAATTTATATTTCATTTAATATGATTTAAATTATAGGTTTAAGTCCCCAAGGGAACTTTTTTTATTATAACCAAATGCTACTTTCAATTAATGAAGGGTGAGCCATTTCCCAACCCACCATAAGCTTCATTGCATTGCAATCTTTCTTGCAGCTTGACCATGAAGTCGTGAAGGGAAGATCTTGCTTAGCAACACAAGGTGGAGTGATGAAGGCCACTCTCCTTCATCCAATAAACTCGCCAATCTTATGTCTAGTTGTCTATCTTTCTATCTTATGCTCCTGCACTCCCATGAGTGTTCGTCTTCTCTTAATTTCTTTACGCCTCTCTCTATCTCTATCTATGTCTCCTTTCTTGTCACTTTATTTTCATGGGTGTGTTTTTTTTCACAAATGCTCCTTCCTCATTGCTCATGATTTAGGCACACACTAGTGCTTCTTCCTTCAAATGTTCATTCTAATTCATGTGCACGAGTGCTTCCTACAGAGGTTTCTTCATATTTTCTTCTCTTTCACAATTCATCCTCTTTGATAGATTTCTTACTAGGGATGTCCTTTGGTAATGTAAGAATATTCTTTTTAGACGTTAGAAATCTTCTAGTGGTACATTTCTCATACCCTGGATATGATAGTTGGGGTACATCCCCACAACTTCTACAAATATGGAAGTTATTTCCACACGTCCCCACCATATATTTCCTTGGGGGAAGTTTAACAATCTTAGGTTGCATGATCCTTTTTCACAACCAATAATTCACTAGAAATGATTAATTCTCCAAATCCCCTTTTTTTGCTTCCCTTCTCCTCATGACTTCTCATGGTTTGTATCAAGGCTTCACCTCTTCATAAACTATTATTTAATTACAATTACAATTATTTGTGTCTTTTTTGCTTGTTTTCATTTATATTCCCATACAGGGACCAATAACATAATTAATACAATTACAATATTAGTGGGGGGTTTAGGTGTTGGGGATGTTACATGTGATATGTAGGAGGTGAGGTTGATTGCTATACCTTTTAACCAAGAACGAGATATAGATTCCCTGATCAAATGACTAAGCCCTTCAACCACCATGAAGAATAATAAGGAGGAGAAAGGCTAGCCTTGTTTGAGCCCCCTCTCTACATTAAAGAAAGAGGAGATAGCACACATGATGAGAATCATAATTGAGGTAGACGAAATACATTTCATTATCCAAGTTACAAATTGAATCCATAAACTAGTATGGATCAACAAGAATCTCGTATAGAGCCAATTGACTTTGTCAAATTCCTTCGAAGAGGACCACATTAAAGACTATTACATTTTTTGCTCTGTATGAATTGAATGTAGGCCTTCCTATGCAACACCAATTGCCTCATGAATTAGCCATCCTTGGAGGAAACTAAATTGTTCCAGGGAGATGTTGTTTAAGAGTATATTTTTTAGTTGACAAGCAATTAATTTGAGAAGATCTCATAGATAGAATAACATCATGAAATAAACTTGAATTACTCAAACAGGGATGGATTATCATATTTTGGGATCAGGTTGATGAAGGTGGAATTTAAAGCCACTGTAATTTTTCACAAAGTCCCAGGGTATTGAACTACTTTCAGCAAATTCTCCCTCCCCCTCAGAAAAAATCAAAACAATGAAAATAAAATTCCATTAGTAAACCACCAAGGCCTTGGCACCTTTATTTTTAAATTATGGAAGATACCTTGAAGTTCATCCTTAGATATTTTAGCCATCAATTGTTGATTTTAATTTTGATCAATAAAATAAGGAAAATGGGAGGCCACCTTTAATATGGACTTAATAGTGGCACTGTAATTCTCTTTGAACAAGCTTAAGAAATGATGCACTCCAACCGATATTATAACTGGGAAGAAGGTGACTTGAGAACCATCTAATTTTTTTATATAACAAATCGTGTTTATCACCTTTCTATGATTGGCATAATCATGAAAAAAAATGTATGTTCATCCCCCGTCTAAAGCCAAATGGCCTCGATTTCCAATCACCATTCTTTCACTTATTTCCCAAAGAAGGGATAAATGATGGTCCTTCGGGGATTTATAAATATTTTGAGTTATGAGGAGAAGTCCATACCTACACTTTCCAGATAAATTTTAATTTGGGATTTAATTTCCACAAGAGATTTTTTGTCATGCTCCCACTTTTGAGAGGACCAAGAGATGGATCCAGCTTTAGCCCATTTTAAATTCTCCTGAAGTGTTGTTGGGGGGGGGGGGGAGAATCTTGGGCTAAAAGTATCTGATAGTTTGCACACATCCTTAACAAATTAAATAATAGAGGGATCCTTCAACCATTCAAGATTCAATTTGAATGGGGTGGGTGACTTTTCCCCAGAGGAATCCAATTCAAGGGGAATCACTCAATGATCCAACTACCCCTGAAGAAACCCATTATATGTTCCACAAGTTCTCCTCTGAAAAGGAGTACATAATAAGCAAAAGATCAATCCTTCTAGCCACTTTAGCATATCAAACATGTTGATTTTTCCAAGTTCGAGATCATTTTGCTAACTAGACATGAGTTCAACTTTCCCAATCCAGATGATATAGAAAGTAGTGCAAGAGAGTGCTAATCATTTTTGAGGGACCCCAAACTTCACTAGCCCCCAATGAGAATTTTATGTCATCCCTAATAACCAAGCTACTCGAGGGGAGGAGGAAATTTTAGAAATTACTATTCCATAAGCAATTTTTGTCAGATTAGGGGCCGTATAAATTTACACAGATAAACTCAAAATCCAATTCCATACAATGGAGGGTTATTACTAGGCTGGAAGAAATAGCCCATTAATTTGTGAGAAAAAAAAAGGATTTTCTTCTAAAGTATGATAAGCACACCTGATCTTCTCAAAGAACTAATGGCCAAGAAATCCCATCTTGAGAAAAGGGAGGAAGCTGAATTTATAGCTCTAGCCTCATCCAACATTATTTCTTCCAAAAGTATAATAGATGGATTCTGAGCATAAACCAACCTTTTTATGGCCAATTTTCTTAGGATATTGGCCGAACCTCTGTAATTTAGAGATGGAAAGATCATGGAGTGTAACCACCCTCCTCCCATGCCTACCCAAGTAACCGGTCAACCAGGGTAAACATGTGACGCGAGGCTACTATAATAGGATTCAACCTCCTTTTTGACCTTAAGGAAATGGAATCGATGAAAACACATCAACCATATCTTCCACATCAGCAATAACACTCCCAGGAGGGAACCCAACCACTCAGGCATCCTGCCCTTAGGTCCCACTGAGTTTTTAGACCTCTTGACCTCTGGACTCTCTCATGATATGGGAATGCCATCATCTAGGGACCTCTAAATGCTCCCAAAATCCTACATGCCTATGTCCAGGGACTTTTCCCAGCAAACCTGTGCCAACATCCGCAGAATTTAAGGCACTTTTCTAGCCCAGAATTCTGGCCACTACCCATAACTTGCTGTAACTTCTAGAATCCATTAAACACATGATGACAAGACTAATAAACCAAAAATCAACTTCAATACTAGGCCTGACCATCCCCAACCAGGACTGACATTCTATCAAACACTTGGCATCAATGCAATCTACAGGTCTAGGATACAAGACAAAACATGAATGACTAAAAACTCTTATGAAACATGACAAGAAGGATCACCACCTTCTCCCTTGAACTATTATGACATCAATTAGGTCTTGCATCCATAATTTTAACCATTACAAGTAAATACATGAAGTAACCATGACATGAACCAGTCAATTAACCATGCTTATAACCAGCATAAAACCATGGAAATAATAGTGAGATAACAACCATTAAATCCACATATAAACAAGTACAAAAGAAAGATAACTTAGATTTTATTAACCATAGGCAAATCCGACCAGGTTCGGAACTTCACGTATCACCAAACCGTAGACATGGCTGAACCAAATATTTCTTTCTGCCAGTCACCCCTGTTCCATATTCCAAGCATGAATGTGGGATCTCATGGACAAACCAATCCAAAAAAACCAAGGGAATCCAGAGGTTAAACCACCTCCACCATCACAAAACCATGATCACACCAAAATCAGTGCTTCAATCACAAACCAAACCAAACTTGGAATGACATCCAGAATCCATCACTATCCTTGAGGAATTTTCCATCTCCTTGTCTCTCAAGCTTTACTACAATCAATCCCAAATCACTAGGCTCTAACCGAGACACCTGCCTCTCAGGATTTACGGCAATCCACACCGGATCACTAGGCCCTAAACCGAGACTCCTCCCTCAGGATTTACTGCAATCCACACTAGATCACTAGTCCTTAAACCGAGACTGGACTCCCTTAGGCTTTACCATGTATCCCACCAAAATCGATCAAGGGCTTCCTAGACCTTTGGGAATGAACCTTGAGACCACCTTCGCCCTGGATTCTGAAATCCATCAGGCAATTCCAAAGCTCAAAACCGAGATAAACATCCCAACACACCATGGCATCTGACAAAGAAAAAGCTAGGCTTAAAACCACTGTCATAGCCTGACAAAACCATGTCACTGACAGTAAGAGAACCATACACCAACAAACAATGCCATTCATGTCAAAACCAACTAGGAAATCACACAAGAAATATGTTACCTACAAGTATTCCATCTAAAGTTGCTTAATCCTGCTCTTCCTTCCTTGATCCTTGCCTTCCTTCCTTTCCCTTTGCTTGCTTTTCCTTCCTTGCTCCAAAGATAGAGTTCTCCAAGAAAACTGTAAGTGTCCAAGAGTGAGAGAGAGAGAGAGAATAATGAGAGAGCTCCCAAACTGAACTGACAAAAGGTTACCAACTGATCCTCAAAAGCCTTTTTATTATTGAGGCTTATATTTTCTTCATTTTCCATTATTTTCCTTCATTTTCCTCCTCACATGCAACTTGTGACCTTTCAGCTTACTTTTCTCCTAATTTCCTTTATTTTCATAAATAAATGTGCCAACAATGCCTTTTTTCCTTTTTATGCCTTTGCCTTTGCCAATTTCCTTTGGCCATAAACACATCCAGTGATGCCCACTAGGATATCTTTGCCCAACATTCAACTTGGAATACGTGTCCCTTACCTGTGGTCTTATTTTTTTCCTTTATTAACTTTTATTACATGGAATTTTCACCAAGGATGTTACAAAACCCTCCCCCCTTGGGGAACACCGTCCTCGGTGTTAAACCACACCAAGACCTCAGCAAAACTGCTGAAAGCAAACATATTGCACATGGAGCTTTATAACTTATCTCATTGCAGTATTTACAATGAAAGACCTGCTCAAACGCAAAACATCATGACAACATGACAAGATAACAACCATACCACTTATTGGAGCTTTATAACTTAGCTCATGGTGTTATTTACATCCATATATATACATATACCAAAATATCATCATAACATATGCCAAACATATACCAAACATCAAACCAAAACCGCTTTGCCTCAACTGGCAAACAATGAAGGAAACATGGCTCGCATCTGATCTACCATCTCCCATGTAACTTCTTCGGTGCCAAAGTGATTCCACTACACTTTAAATTTCTCGATGAATTTGTTCTTGAGCATGAGATGCTTCTGCTGCAATATGCATTGAGGCCCCGACTAGAACTCTCCTTCTTGCTCCACCTGCAATACAAACCAATCAATAACATGATCAATATCATTTATATACCTCTTAAGCAATGAAATAGGGAAAACATCATGGACTTTCATTGTTGGAGGTAGTGCAATTCGATAGGCCACTAGTCCAATCCTCTCAAGGATCTCAAAAAGCCCGCAATACTGTGGTGCCAACTTGGCACATGATCCAATCCTCAATGAGTTTTTCTTAGGCTTGATGCACAAATACACATGCTCCCCAACTTGAAACTCCTTGAATACCCTGTGTTGGTCTGTATAACTCTTTTTTCTATCATGTGTTTCCTTTAAATTCTTCTTTATAACCTGCATTTCATGTTCCATGTCTACCAACATATCCAATCCAATAAGTACCCTATTCACTAGATCACTCCAGCTAATGGGTGTATTACAAATCTGTCCATATAATGCCTTGAAAGGACTCATCCTCAATGACTCATGATAACCATTGTTGTATGCAAACTCAACCAATGGAAGATACTCCTCCCATTTCCTTTGCTGGTGCATCATGTACATCCTCGACATATCCTCCAAGATCATGTTGACCCTCTTTGTTTGTCCATTTTTCTGCAGATGATAAGTTGTACTGAAGGCCACCTCTGTGCCCAAACCTATAAATAGATCCTTCCAGAACTTGGAAGTGAACTTTGCATCCCTGTCCGACACAGTGTTCTTTGGAACACAATGTAATCTCACTATCTCTCTAATGAAAACCCATGCCACCTCACTGGTTGAATATGTAGTCTTCACTAGAATTAATTGAGCTACCTTGCTCAACCTATCGACCACGAACATAATAGAATCATGTTGTCTCACTGTCCTCGGAAGACATGTAAAAATCCATGGAAATGACCTCTCATTTCCATTACGGAATTGCAAAAGGCTGTAGTAGACCACATGGATGCTTACATTCTGCCTTTACCTGCTGACAATCTAAACATCTAGCCACGAACTCTACCACTTCCTTCTTCATATTCAGCCATTTGTGGAACTTCTTCACCGCCATCAATGTCTTATTATATCTTGGGTGACCCGAGTATGGATTCATGTGAAACTCCCTCAAGATAAGCATCTTAAGATCACTGCAATTCGACACATAGATCCTATCCCTGAATCTCACCAAACCATCTGTCGTGAGACGATATTCTGCATCCTGTTCACATGTACATGTACCTGTGCATGTACTTGGACCTATACTTGTACATGTACCTGCACTCTGCTATAACCTATGCATGATCTCCATGTACTTGTTTGTCCTTCCTGCAAGATCCTATCCTGTAACTCTGTCCCACAAGAGCTCATAGTTTCTATATGATTTACCTGTACTTTCCTGCTAAGAGCATCCGCAACATGGTTCTCCTTTCCTTTGATGCATATGATCTCGAAGTCGAACTCAATAAGGGTGGCCAACCATCTAGCTTTCCTAGCATTAAAATTCGGCTAGCCAAACAAATACCTCAGCCCACTGTGATTGCTCATCAATACAAACCTCCTGCCAAGAAGATACTGCCCCCACATCTTCAATGCATGTATGATCGATGCTAGCTCAAGATCATGCGTCAGATAGTTCTTCTCGCGCTCATTCAGCTTCTGTGACTCATAGAACACTACTTGTCCTTCTTGCATGAGAACTCCACCAAGTCCTCTCTTGCAAGCATTTGTAATCACTACAAACTCCTTGTCTGAATCTGCAATCTTTAGTACTGGTGCATGTGTCAACAACTTCTTGAGTTGCTTAAAATTAGTTGCACATTCTTCTATCCATTCAAACTTCTTACCTTTCCTTTGCAATGATGTGATAGGATATGCGATCCATGAGAAGTTCTTAATGAATCCCCTGTAGTAACCTTCCAATCCCATGAATTATCTCACCTCATCCACATTCTTAGGAGCGGCTCACTCCATGATGGCCTTTATCTTTTCTAGATCCACTGTTATGCCTTCCTTGGAAACAATATGTCCCAAGTAATGCACCTTTGTTTGAAAGAAGCTGCACTTGCTAAGATTAGCATACAGTTGATGTTCTCTTAGCAATCTCAACACTGTTGCTAAATGCTCAGCATGTTCTTCCTCATTTTTATAATTTACCAATATGTCATCAATGAATACAATAACAAACTTGTCAAGATAAGGACACAACACACTATTCATTAAACACATAAATGTAGCTATAGAATTAGTCAAACCAAATGGAACTACAACAAACTCATAATGCCCATACCTGGTCCTGAATGTAGTCTTGAAGATATCCTCTTCCTTGATGCATACCTGATGGTATCCAGATCTCAAGTCAATCTTATAGAACATTGCTACTCCCTTCAATTGATCAAACAAGTCATCGATTCTCGACAATCATTACCTTGTTCAGTTGCCTGTAATCAATGAACAATCTGAGAGTACCATCTTTCTTTTTTACGAACAACACTGGTGCACCCCAAGGAGATACACTTGGCCTAATGTATGCCTTATCAAGCATCTCCTTTAACTACAATTTCAACTCTACTATCTTCGGAGTGCTCATCCTGTAAGGTGCCTTCGATATTGGTGTTGCCACTAGCACCAACTTAATAAATAAATCCACTTCCCTGTGAGGAGGTAACTCTGGAATCTCTGTTGGAAACACATCCTAACACTGCTGCAGTACAAGGTACCTCAAGAAGTTTTTTGCATCATCAATATATTTTCCCTTGTCACTAGATATATGTATTGCAAACATCACACAACCTTTTCTTCAACTACGCTTAGCCTGCATAATGGTAACCATCCTCACTGATGTAGGCTTCTTCTTCTCCTGCAAAGTTCTCTTTTCCCCACTATCATCCACACACTCAATGGCCTTGTTGAAGCAATCCACTTTGGTCCTGTGAAGGTATAGCCAATCCATACCCAAAAGCATAATATACAATCCTAATGGCAATACATTCAAATGTTTTATTGTAGGCATACCATTTAACTCAAATGCACAAGCTCTTACCCAATGGTGAACTCTCTTCTTTGTACCTGTAGCCAACTGTACCAACCAAGATTCTGCATGTAATTCTTTTCTCAAACCACACTTATCCACCAGGTCAAGATTAATATAAATATAGTTAGATGCAGGATCAATCAAAATAGAAACAAATTGATCACAAAGCTTACCGTCCATCTCAATGACAGATGCCTAATTATTCGTTTGCCTGTTGTCCACAGTTGCATACATATGAGGAATGCTATGACCAACATCACCAACTGTATGTGCCTCCTGAGCACTATAGATCTAGGGTCTACCACCCTGATACTATGGAAAATACCTCTTACGATGATCCTTGCCACATATCCAACACTGCAATGGTTCTCTACCACCTTCTCTAACATGTTGCTCTCCACATCCCTTCTCAGTTGTATTGAATTTATTGTAAGGGGCTACATTTTATTTCTCACTTGCATCTCAAGGTCTTCCTCGCTTTGGTGGCCATTTTCCTTTGGATTTGTCATTTCCTTTCAAGTCACGCCTAGACTCAACTTTGCACTCCTGCTGCTCATAAAAATGTTTCAACTTTTGGATGGCCTTCTCCAATGATCTAGGCTCATTGAACTCAACTTGGTATATGTATGCTACTAGCAGTCCACTGATGAATCTTTAAACCTTAGCCTTCTCCTCCTTGAGGTAAGGAACATATATCAACAACTCCAAGAACTTACTAGTATACTCATCATCTGTCATGGAACCCATCTGGAACTCATAAAAATCCTTAGCTCTGTCATCAAAGTGTCTCTCCGACAAATACTTCTTCTTGAAGAGCCTCTCAAATCATCCTCATGTATACCTTTAACATTCTTCACATCTTCCCACCAAATATCTACTTTACCTTTGAGACTGAAAGTGGTTATCTTTACTTTCATGTTTTATGAATACTCATGCAATCTGAAGAACTTCCTCATACCAAGAAATCGTGCCTCTACATCTTATGATTTCTTCATATCTCCATCAAAGGTAGGCAGCTTCGCTTTCTTAAACTCATTAGGAAAGTATCCCCTATCACTCCTCCTATAAGGATGATATCAATGATGATCATGATGCCTGTCCGAACCAGAACTAGAATAGTACCTATGTTCATCGCCTCTCCTATCTGGAGTGTCCAACAACCTTCCATCTTTGATCATGTCATCTCTATCTGACCTATGACCACCATAAACCTGTTGCCATATGCTCCATTAGTTTTTTCCTCCTGTACGTGGTTGATCCAAAGTGGTCCCTGTCGCTGCAATTCTAAAAAACTTTAAAGTAGTATTGCATTAACCTATGCTTGTTTCTCTTATGCTTGCATGATTTTGTCATTGTCCACCTTACAACTCCTTATTTCTTCCTTCAAGCTTCTCAATGTATCTGCCAAATCAGAAGAGTGCCCAACACCACACTGCTCATCCAATTCATAGGGAGAGTCTTTGTAGTCTACCATCTTGCTAGCCATTTTGATCTCTTTCATGCAAAGGTATACTATGTCAGTTAAAGCAAATCACAATAATTCAATGTACCTTAGTATACTTTGGGGAGGATACCTTGTCTGCAAGATCAACAAATCAATGTGATACATGTACAATATAATTATGACAACATATAAAATATAACACATAGGCATGTAACCATATGTCCATCATTCTAGATAGAGTCTAGTCATTAATGCATGGCCATATCAACTACACATACCATGACCTCATGTGTGAAACCAAAAACCATATAACTGTATATTGATCATATGCAAACACAAGCAACATGTACCCAATCATACACCCATGACAACACACTTCACACAATGACATCCTTATTCCCATGGCGACATCACTACAGCCATGAACACACCATGCATATTCAACAAGCATTAAATGATGACTGACATGCATGCAACCGACATGAATGCATGATCAACACACAACCCATCTAGTTCGAGGGGTGAACCATTTTTTGATACCAATATGTAACCACCCTCCTCCCATGCTTACCCAAGTAACTGTCCAACTGGGGTAAACATGTGATAAGAGGCTACTATGATAGGATTCAACCTCCTTGGTGACCTTAAGGAAATGGAATCGATGGAAACACATCAACCATACCTTCCACATTAGCAACAACACTCCCAGGAGGCAACCCAGCCACTCAGGCATCCTGCCCCTGGGTCCCACTGAGTTTTTAGACCTCTTGACCTCTGGACACTCTCATGCTATGGGCATGCCAACGTCTAGGGACCTCTGAATGCTCCCACAAGCCTACATACCTGCGTCCAAGGACTTTTCCCAGCATACCTGTGCCAACGTCCGTGGAATTTAAGGCACTTTTCTAGCCCAAAATTCCAGCCACTGCCCAAAACTTGTTGTAACTTCCAGAATCCATTAAACACATGATAACAAGGCTAATAAACCAAAAATAAACTTTAGGACTAGGCTTGACCATCCCTAACCAGGACTGACATTATGTCAAACACTTGGCATCAATGCAATCTACAGGTCTAAGATACAAGACAGAACATGAATGACTGAAAACTCTTATGAAACATGATAAGAAGGATCACCACCTTCTCCCTTGAACTGTTATGACATCAATTAGGTCTTGCATCCATCATTTTGACCATTACAAGTAAATACATGAAGTATCCATGACATGAACCAGTGAGTTAACCATGCTTATAACCAGCATAAAACCATGGAAATAATACTGAGATAACAACCATTAGATCCACATATAAACATATACAAAAGCAAGAGAACTTAACTTTTATAAACCATAGGCAAATCTGACCAGGTTTGACACTCCCACATACCACTCGATCGTAGACATGACTGAACCAAATATATCTTTCATCCATTCACCCCCGTGTCATATTCCAAGCATGAATATGGGATCTCATGGATAAACCGATCCAAAAACAACCAAGGGAATGCAGAGATTAAACCACCTCCACCCTAACCAAACCGTGATCACACCAACACCGGTGCTCCGATCACAAAACTGAATCGAACTTGGAATGCCATCCGAAATCCATCACTATCCTTGAGGAATTCTCCGTCTCCTTGTCACTCAGGCTTTACCGCAATCCAATCTTAGACCACTAGGCCCTAAACCAAGACACGATCCTCTCAGGATTTACCACAATCCATACTATATCACTAGGACCTAAACCGAGACTCCTCCCTCATGCTTTACTGTGTGTGTCGCCGAAACCAATCAAGGGATTCCTAGGCCTTTGGGAATGAACCTTGAGACCACCTCCACCGCAGATTCTGAAATCCATCTGGCAATTCCAAAGCTCAAAACTAATATAAACATCCCAACACACCATGGCATCTAGAAAAGGAAAGGATAGGTTGAAAACCATTGTCATAACCTGGAAAAACCATTCCACCAACAATAAGAGAACCATACACCAACATACAAATCCATGCATGTCAAAACCAACTAAGAAATCACACATGCAATATGTTACCTGCAAATATTCTTGTTGACGTTGCTTGATCTTTCTCTTCCTTCCTTGATCCTTTCCTTCCTTCCTTTCCCTTTGCTTGTTTTTCCTTCCTTGATCCTTGCCTTCCTTCCTTTCCCTTTGCTTGTTTTTCGTTCCTTGCTCCAAAGCTAGAGTGCTCCAAGAAAATTGTAAGTGTCCAAGAGTGAGAAAGAGAGAGAATAATGAGAGAGCTCCCAAACTAAACTGACAAAAGGTTACCAACTGATCCTCAAAAGCCTTTTTATTAATGAGGCCTATATTTTCTTCATTTTCCTCCTCACATGCAACCTATGACCTTTCACCTTACTTTTCTCCTAATTTTCTTTATTTTCATAAATAAATGTGCCAAAAATGCCTTTTTGCCTTTTTATGCCTTTACCTTTGCCTTTGCCAGTTTCCTTTAGCCGTAAACACATCCAGTAATGCCCACTTGGATATATTTTCCCAACATTCAACTTTGAAATGTGTCCCTTACCCGTGGTCTTATTTTTTGCCTTTATTAACTTTTATTACATGGAATTTTCACCAAGCTTGTTACATGGAGCAACCACACTAGGGGCATGTGTTATGAGAGCTCCAAATAGTGATTTTTATTTCCCTAAAACATATCTTGAAATATTCTTTGACACTAAGACAAATGCAAATGGGAATTTCTTTCCCTTTGAGAAGACATTTTGAAAGAAACCTCATGGGGGCTAAGACACCCCCTCCATACCCAACCTTTGATTGGGATCCTTGGACTTGGGCTGAAGAAAATACTTAGGCTTAAGAGGAGGAGGAGGGAAAACCAAGGTTAGATCAGAGTGGGGGTGTGGGAAAAAAAGACAGGGGGTTTGGAATAGAGGTTCAAGGCAAAGGTTTTGGGGGGGATTGGGATGAGAGAAGAGAGAGGGAGCCCTGAAATACTAGAGAGAAAGTCATGATTGGCTAAATGGGAAGAGCTAGGGATGGGAAGGACAAAGTTTAGAACCATATGACTAGCATTATTCAAAGAGAAATCAAAGTGAGGAGGCATGGGCTTACCTATCGATTAACCTAAACCAGTTGGAGGAGCTTCCACAAATTTGGAGAGAGAAGGAAGCTTAGACAAGATCCCCAAATTTTGACCAACTGTCGCTTCCTGGGATGAGGAATGCAGGGATAGTTGTAACGAAACCGTTTACAAAGCCTTAGGAGAGCATTTATGAGTGTCCTTTTAATACCAACGCCACCCCTTTATGCCTTATGTGTAGTTTGAACCAAGGTGATCATATGAATGACAATGCCCACACTTGAAAGAAATGCCTTCGTAGTCCACTTCCTAGCTATAAACTGAAGAACCTCAACGAATACAGATGGAATTTGGAAGGCCTTGGAAAACATTTAGGCCGACAAGGATTTCGACCATGCCCCTGTACCTTGAATTGTGAAAAGAGAAGTTTGCATCGTAATAGAAGCTGGGGCAATTCCCAATCTCATAAAAGACCTCCTGTGACCAAAAAATGACAAGGAGTCCTAGGAGACTTATCGACAAGGGAAAACCTCTATATACTCGGAACAAGCATCAAAGTCCATAATCCATTTTTTCAAGAAAAGGGCCTAAGAGCCCCAATACCAATGATCATGAAACAAAACATTTACATCCTTAGTGGAGTTCATTAACTAGAACATCCATCCCCTAGCCAAAAGGAAAAATGCTTATTATTTTAATATTTATTTTAAATATTAATTTCAAAAAACCCTTGATGGGGGTTTGAGCCAACTAGGGATCTGCATAGGGATCATATATATGTTCAATCAAATTAATATAAGGGCTAGTGGGTGGCCTCACCCACGCCCTCACATGAATCATCACCTTAATGAAATGAACGACCACAGCCCCCAACAGATCCACGACGTGAGGTTTGGCAACACCTTAAATCTCCAGGTGGTGGGAGTTGGGGAATACATGCACCCATATAGCTGACATTCAATCTGGTGTTACAGGTATCTTCGGAGGTCTAAGGCAATAGTGTTCTAGTTCGAGGAGCCTGGAGCGTGGGGAGGAAACTCTATTACAGTTGGTCTTGGCAAGCAGATGACGCAATTGGTCTAGTATGTTCTTCTACTTATCTTTTTCCCTGGGTTGGGGGCTGACATTAGTTATGCGCCTTGCGTGTGGAAGGGAAAAGGAACAATGGTGAATTGGAAAGTTTATGTGATAGCATGTACTGGCTTTCTCAACTATGTTATGTCGATCTTCGTCTTTTATGGCACTCTGCTATCTCGTATGGGAATGTTTCATGGGTTCTGGGTCTTAATTACTATGTTCACTTTGCATGTTGAATGTGAGCTCCATAATTTTGAGTTTAATTTCAATAGATAACCCTGTGGAAAGGAAGGGTAAAGGCATTTTGGCTAGGCCAGGTATGTCGACTCTGGGTTAAGGAGTGCAGGGGGCCAATGTTAAAACTCTAAAGGTGCCTCACACTCTGGGTCGATTCATGCTTTCCTCTAAGTATTGGTTCGGGTTGTCGATTCATGGTGTGGTGTAGTGCAGAAAGGCGATGCCCATGTTCTTCGGTCTAAGTATAACTTTGATTGTCTATTGCTTTTATGTCTTGATGTTACTCTAGGTCTTCATAAGCCGCTTCTCCCTTTGACCTCTACACAAAATGTTGGATCTCGAGCGAGGGTAGGTTCAAGTAAGTTGATGAAGGGTGATATGACATCATCCATCATGGTGAAGTCCCCTCTTGGTGTTGGTGCCTCTGGGCGTGGAGGTCGTGGCCGTACAAATCAGGTTGGTAAGGGTGAAGAAAGAGGCTTGACTTCTGTTAAGCCTTCACGCCAACACGGCCGAAAATCAGATGCCCAGATCCTGCAAAACATTGTCTAGACCTATTACGAGGGGAGTCCAGCCCAGGTGAAGCAACTGATCTCGACCTGGGAGACAAAATTTTATCAGAAGGCTGATATAGAGCTTCAGACAGATGACTGGAGCGATCTAATCCCCAACCCTAGTCATAACCGTGGACGCCTTACTCTGTATAAACAATTTGTACACCTTTTTTGGCTAATGAAAAAAATTGTTGCAAAAGCTATGCCATCCTCTCTCACAATTTCTACGAATACGGATCGTCGTCTCAATGAGATTCAAAAAGAACTTCAATGGATTCAACTCCAACTCCAACAACAAAACGCTCACCTAGGTCACATTGAGCGCCACATTCCTTGTTTGCCTCAATCAGAACTGCCAGAATCAAGTGTAAAAGACCCCGCTTTGGTGGAATCATCATATGACTAGATGATGGAAGATTCGTGTCTGTTATCATTTTTTATTATGTTTTGATGTATATGTCAGGTAGCATTTATGTTTATAGTTATATGGTTAGTAGATGGTTTCCAGACTATAAGTCCTATAAGGCTTTGGTAGACAGACTCAGACTATTTAAGTTTTGGATGGCGTATAATGTGGTTCGGTGGTCAACAGACCTGGTTTCCCATTAGGCAGATTGAGACCACTGAACGTTTCTAATTATTGATACCAACCTAATTATTAAAATGAATGAATGAATAAATAATACTAAACTTACAAATATATATATATATATATTTCAAAAAAACATATTTAAATATTTTTCTTCAAAAATATAAAACAAAATTTGAAATATACCTACAATAATAATTTAAAATCACAACTAATTAATATATGAAAACCCATGGCATGTAACTTCTTATAAAGAAAAACATATATTTAACCATTAACCTCCTTCAAAAAAATAATAATAACTAATATAAAAAACATTAAAATATATAATAACCAAAATATCCATCACACCTTTCAAAAAAATATGTTTTAACATCATCTTTTTTTAAGGAGATGTCACAAGGTGTCTTCCCCTATTTTAATATATTAATTTTTAGTGTTCACACCTTTCAAAAAAAATGTTTTAACATTATATATTTTTTAAGGATATGTCACAATGTGTCTTCACCTATTATAATATATTAACAATGTGTCATTACCTATTTTATTATATTAACTTTTAGCTCACGATTCTGCTATCTTTGATTTATGTATTTTGTTTATTTTTTTTAATACGGTGGAAAAGTCAAATATTTAGTTTAAAGGAAAAATATAATAAATTTGGTTATTTATTATGATTTTAAATTTTGTAAGGTATTAATAAAAAAGCAATTGAAAACATAAGATAGAATGCGAACGATAAAATATTAATAATCAATAATTTTATAGTTTTAACTTACTTTACACTTAATTTGAGAAATGGGCATATCTAATTTGTATATTTATGATGATTTTTTCCTTAATTATTTAATGGACGATTGAGAATTTCAGCATTTTTTCTCGATTTCCATTGTCAACAGCTAAAGTAATTTTGAAGTTTTTTTATTATATATTAACTTTTCCCATCAAACTTGTGATTTCAATAAATTCTTCTCGGATTTTAGAGAAATTAGACAGGAAAAGCTTCCAAAAAGTCGCACTAAAGACAACTTGTTTTGACAGACTCCTTATGGTTTTATTTTTGTTAATTATGAGAATTTCAAAAATTTATGGATAGTCACTCATAATAGATAGCAATTAAATTTGGTTTATTGGTAGTTTTTATGGACTATCATTTTTGGGCTTTCAATGCTTTAAGTATTTATCAATGTAATTTTTTTTGTAAAATAAAATTATAGGATTTTTTTACAATGTATTGATAAAAAAATCTTACACATTTTTATAGTCTAATCAAAACATGTTATTATTTTAATGGTTAAAATCACACATTCTGAGTGTAATAAGAGTTTCTGAGAGTGTTGAATCCAAATTTATGCATTCAAAAATGCGATTTCACCACAAATTATAACAAAATTCTAGTGATGATTGCAACAAAAAAAAATTCTAAAACATATAACATCTGCACTTCCTCCACTTTTATAATTATGTCAATGTAGTAGAAAAATTATATATGCATGTGGATTTCTTAAGATCTCAAGCCTACAAGGCCTTCTCATCCGCTTGCTTTTGACAGAGTTCAAACAAATTTTGTTGTATTGGAAGTGAACTTTTCCTCTTTCCTTTGAGATTAAGTGCAAGGCCTTCTCATCCTTTTTCATCCACTAGCTTTTGACAAAGTTCAAACTCATTTTGTTGTATTGGAAGTGAACTTTTCCTCTTTCCTTTGAGATTAAGTGTAGTGATAAACAATCTTCTTCCTTCATCGTCATCTTTTCTTTTAGTATCCGATCATTATAGTGTCTTACTTTACTTTTCAACAATACATCTCTTTTTTCCTTTTCACAACTTTTTTTCTTCAATTTATGTATCTTGGGAACTAACTTTGATGGAAGACCAACCCTTCTTTGTGAGCCAATTATCTTGCAATGACTAACTTAACCATCTTTGACTTGTATAACTTTATTTTGAATTTGATAAGGGGTACTCAAATCACACCATTTTTATGAATTTTATTGGAATTGGATAGAACTAAAATTCTTGAAATTATTTAATATTTAGTTTAAATAGTGATTTTAATGTTTTGGGTCAATCAACAGGTCACAAAATATACTTCAATTGCATTTTATAGTTGGTGAAATTGTAAATTTGGGTTGTTGAGATTGTAAGTGTTGGAATTGAGAATAAAATCATGCTTCAAAATCCAGTAGAAAAAGGGTTAGTTTGAGTGCTCATTGTCTCACAATATTTAACCTTCATCTTGTTGTCTCTTATATTTCTAGTCACTTCAACTTCTGTCCTGCAATTAATCTATTGCATCCTTTCTTGGCATGACCATTCTTTCTTGCACACATCCCATTCTATGTTTTATTTGTTCAATGAATTCTTATAGATACTCTCAAATAACATAGTTTAACCTTATAGCAAATTTATCTTTAATTGTAAGAATTTGTTAATAAACAAAAAAAACTCTAATCCATTATGCACAAAACTTTAATCATTGTGAATTTTTGATTATATCTAATTTTTTTATGGTATTCTTATCATATTTGTAAGGAAAAAGGAATTTTGCATTAATCATGTCACACACCTCCACATGGATACTTCAAGACTCATATGCTGATCTCCATATGAACACACAACTAGATATTCATATGTGTAAGTGTGCTAAGAAGCACTTTTACAATACATAAAAGATAGTGTACTAGCAATTGCACCGAGAGGTGCAAAGGAACGTCAATAGGAGGAGTGGGGAATGTGGAAGGAAACTCTGGCCTTGCATGACATATTAGGCTACAACATCACAAGGTTGACCATGGATAAACTTGATGACCATGTTTGACCATGGTTAAGCTTGCTTAACCATGTTTGAACATGGTTGACTATGGTTAAATATGGTCAAATTATGGTTGATCATGAACATGGTAGTCCATTTTTCTTCATTGAAACATAATACAATGATCAGGCACAGTTAGGTAATCTAAGCAGTTTGATCGCCCTTAGTTTGGATGAATACCAGTTAGATGGATGTATATCTACAGAGTTAGGTTTTTGTGGAAATATCACCGACCTCACTCTTTCTCAAGACCAACTCTCTGGCTCCATACACTCTTCGTTAGGGCTCTTGCAACAACTTAGTTTGATATACATATACGACAATAGGCTTACAGGGATATAAAAGAAAAGTTTACCATTTAAATGGGAGGACCTTCATTAAGTATGGCATGTTGCTCAATGGAAAAACCTGAAACAAGTTGAGGACTAGGATAAACAAGACTTAACTTACGCCCAAGTTTTTGAAATCTAGATGTAAATATGCAGTAAATCAATTGTACATACTACTAAAAACAATAAAGAGCAATTGCAGTTGCATAAATCAACTCCCAACTCCTGCTCATTTATAAGAATTATTGCTTTTGTTCTTTTTTCTTTCAACTTTTGTATTAAATTGTCAACTTGAATTTAACAGAAAAAGTAGACTTGGTATGACATATTCATCAGTTTTACCGTGAAAGAACAATTAATTCAAAAAAAAGGCTTGCTTTACAAGAAGGTGAACATTATAGGCCATGGATCAATTAAGTCTAGCACAAATCTATCAAAACCCTTGATCTTGTATTCCTCATATGTATCATAGATCTGTCATGATCTTTTATGCCTCAGATACATCCAATGTCAGCCTCTCCTCTGGAATCTGAATGGCCATAGGCCCAATTATGAAAATGAATATCACTATGAATAAAAACATCCTGCCCTATTAGCCTTATTATCATCATATGGAGTTAAAGCCAATCTTCTTCTTGACAGAATGGACCTAAGCCTAGGCCCATCATCCTGGCTTGTAGTCAAGGCCTTTTTACTCACCACCTTGTAGACCTCACGAAGGACAGTGAGAAATGAATTCTCAACATTGGTGGCATCAAGAGCAGAAGTCTCAAGAAAAAACAAGCCCTCCTTCTCTACATATTGTTTAGCATCCTCTGTTGGGACTTCCCTCAAGTTCCCTAAATCAGATTTGTTGCCAACAAGCATGATCACAATGTTGTTGTCTACATGAATTCTCAGCTCTTCAAGCCATCGAGGTACGTGCTCAAACAAGTATCGTTTGGAGATATCATAGACTATCAGTGACCCTATAGCTCCTATGTAATAATCGCTTGTGATTGTCCGATTCTTGCTTGTGTTTGATTCCCAACAAAACCAGTCAATAAGGGCATATCAAACTTAATAGATAACTATATCTCAATAAAATTTATATTTTTGTTGATTTCAGTTCAAGTGAATTCTATCTTGAAATTTTAATTTTTTTTTATAAAACCTGAACCTTATTATAAAGCAAACATCTCTACAATTTTCAATGTTAAGTGTTTCATATTGAAAAAGAAGAAATAGTGGACAATGTCTTGTTTTGTGGCCATGCTTATTTGCAAATGCTTGTTGGGTATGACTCAACCAAAATACAATTACGTATATACAACTTTTAAACATAAATGATCAAGGTTTGTTGCAAAGAGATTTGAAAATGAGAAATAGTGGAGCATGGCTTGCTTTGTGTCCATGTTTATCTGTAAATTTTTTTGGTGGGCAAAGTTTCAACCATAATACAATTACTTATATACTACTATCAAACTTAACTGATCAAAGGTTTGCTGCAAAGAGATATGATACACCACATAATTTTATGTTATTGCATTTCCTCAATAAAAGATATGCACAACTCTCACTCTTGAGGAATCAACTTTCAATTCACACTTCTAATAAGGAGAATTCAGAGTGTTCAAAGATCAACAAACACTCCATGTCAAAATTCAAATTAATATGCTTCAAAGCATGAAAACTCCTTATTGCTTGGGGTCTTGTTCAAGGCCATATATATTCATGTCTAGAACTTGAATACAAAGAGGATCTTCATGCAACTCTTATGTCTATTGATATAGGTTGTAACTAATATATGTTGTAACTAGTAAAATAGATTGCATTAAAAGAAACAAAAAAAAATGTTTGTATACCACTTTTCTTGCCTTCTAGTATCCCAAGTCTAAGCCTTGATCATCTTGTTCTCAATGAATATTGGGCTGGTCTGAAACTCTACGCCTAGTGTAGCTTGAGATTCCAAGCCAAATTCATCCTTGGAGAATCTAGACAGCAGTTGTGATTTTCCCACAGCAGAGTCCCCAATAATCACCATCTTGAAAACGTAATCAATCTTCTCTTCTTGATGCCCATATCTCATTACCATGACGAGCTACAGACAACTATCGAATCCAAGCTCTTCACCACTAAAACTATGTCAGAGCTCTTGTTTCACAGAGGTCCTTCCATGGATCGATCCATCTAACCTTCCTTCACTTCATTCAACAATACACTTGCCACTACAAATATTTTTTTTAAAGAGAGCCAGTATTGATTAGACCCACTTCCTTTTTCACACAGTAAATGAATAGTTCGCTGAGGACCCAGATCCCCAAACATTGAGATTGTTAAAGCTATCAATCTCAATTGTGAAAAATAGTATTGGGAAATTGGGAATCTGAAACTTACGATGAAAAAAATCTGAACCTTTACGTTTGGCACCTACGTCAAAGCTCTGTAATGTAGAAGACGACCAGACGAGTTGGATAAGACATCCTGGAATGCATGCAGAGGGATTCGACCATGGGCCTTTCAGTGGACATGGAGTTGGATGTGGACATGGCATTGTGTGTTGCAGAGAGGAAAGCCCAAACCAAATAAAAAACTCTTGAAAACCAACGACAACAATTCATACAGACGCAACAACAAGGTATGAGGGTTCGACATCATTGTTCAAATTGTCGTCCTCAACAACACTTCACACTCCCACATGTCAAATTTTAATTTGCGAGGAAGACGAAAATGGATGTCTCTTATTGGTTGGGTGAACAGTTTCTGCTCACCCAAAGCCCGCAAAGAAAACACCTATCGACATAAACATAGGTAACATTAATATTGACTTATATTATCGAGTTGAAAAAATTTAAAAATAATAATAATAATGATAGTTAAAAGTTTGATCTCAAAACTTAATAAATTTTGAGTTAAAGTAGATGTACAAAAAGAATCTTTACGTGTACTCTCAATTTTATTAATTTATTTTTACATCATGATGATGGAGAGGTTGTGGGTTCAAATCTACCTAATACTTTGAAAAGAATATTCACATAACACTGCTCAAGAAATTGAGTCCAAATACATCTAAAACCTCAATCAACTTATTCACATCATAATGATCCACGCCTAAAACCTCAATAAACTTATTATGCCGAAGACATTTTTATTGTGAGGTTCCTCTTACTAACACTGTAGAGATTTATAGGCCGACACTGTAGAGATTTCAATGAGGTTATGAAAACTCTACGTGGCATTCTTAGTCAGCCCTCAATTTAACGTTGTCAGCATGCCCTTTGCACCTTAAGGCGCAAATGCTAGTTTATATAATGATAATTGAGATGTTAGACTGTGTCTATCCACTTAACTACATAATATTTAATATTTCCACTGATGATATATATGCCATTAGATTTGAATGCTTTCAAATCCAATACCCTATATACCACCTGCCACAACATTGAATACTACATAGCTAAATAAATAAACATAGATGAGAGATTGTGAATTCGAATTCATCTATCCCAATTCATTTATTGGTCTTTAAGCTTATTAGTCTTTCTCTTAAAGAAGATATTCTAACATTCCATTAATCATTGATAACAATTAAGATGATGATTCAAATCCAACAAAACATATACCACTCACCCCAACATTAAACACTCCATAACATAGTAAATATAAATCACCTAATGCGCTAATCAACTTAGTTTTCTATCGTCACAAGGTACTCAAACATTTCATTCCTATGCAACACAACTCTATGAGTAGGTTCCCAAGGTTGACCCTCCCCCCTTGGTCAACACTGATACTGAATTTTTCACGGTACAAGAGGTAGAGATGGGTATCAAGAAGTCAGGTGTTGGAAAAGCAAAATACTTAGTTGAACTCCAAGCTGAATATCTAAAGTGGGGCTCAAAGATTCTTTCATCTCACATTACAAAAATCTTCAACAACATCATACAACAAGGGCTCCCCACAGATTGGAAAACTAGTCTGGTAATACCTCTTTTCAAGAGCGGTGACGTCAATAATCCCTCCTATTATAGTACCATCATGATAAACCCTTTGTTTACAAAGCTATTTGGAAGCATGTTAGAAAACAAAATGAGCAAGTGGGCAGAAGAAAGAGATAAGCTGCTAAAGGGCAAGTAGGTTTTAGACCTAAACATTCCACAGTTGATCATTGTATAACTCTAAGGCACGTCATTGAAAAAGTGTGGGAGAAAAAGGAAGAAGTCTTATGTTGCTTTGTTGATTTCAGAAAAACGTTTGACTCGGTTCCTAGGGATAAGTTTTGGCACAGAATGGAGGAACTTGGGGTTCCTAAACATTTGAGAGCAGTTGTGCATAGGTTGTATGAAGAGGTGAAAGTCAAAATTAGAACTTTAGCAGGCATTTCTGAAAGTTTTAGAAGCGATATCGGGGTCAAGTAAGGTTGCCCATTGTCTCCTACCCTTTTTGGTTTATATATCGACAAGCTTGAGGAGTGGTTAAATTCACAAGGGGGTGATGGTATCTATTTGGGAAAGTTTGTTATAAGGCTTCTTTTGTATGCAGATGACCTTATTCTGATTGCTAAATCAATACTTGGTTTGCAAGAGCATTTACTATCCCCTGAGCATTTTTGTAGAACTGTGGGGATGCAAGTCAATATCAGCAAAACGAAAGTAGTGGTCTTATCTAAGAAAAGAAAACATAACCAACGTAAGTTCTACTTTGAAGGCAACATTCCGGAAGAAGTTGCGGACTACAAATATCTCGAAATTGACTTCAACAAAAATCTAAGTTGAAATGGTTGTAGAAAGAAAAGAACTTTGGGGGGTTGGAAAGCATTTTATGCTTTTCAAAATAGGTGTAGAGAGGCATAGTTATGGGACCATAAAACCACTCAAACTCTTTTTGGGCTTCTAGTGATTCCGGTAATTCTCTATGGTTGTGAACTGTGGGCCAATAGTACATCCGACATGCAGTGGAGACAAATTAAGAAAATTTAGAAGCGTTTGATTACAAACAAATTTAAGATTAAAAGTGCAGTTCCTTACGATATCTTGCTAAGTGAAACAGAAACTGCTCCTATTGAAGCAATTGCTATGGTGCGAGTCATAAGATATTTAAAAAAAATTGAGCAAATGGAAGAGGGTAGATGACCTAAGGTTGTCTTTAATGATAGATTGTGCAAGAGCAAAAAAACTTGGATGTAACAAAATAACAAATGGTTTAGTAAATTGGGTATTTGCTTGAACGCATGTCTCATAAACAACAAAGAGACAAAAACTTTTGTTATGGAAAAGTTCCACAAGCATATTTGGGATAAGGAGCTAGGAAGAAAGAAAAAATACTATATTGAAGTGTTTAATCCCACTCATAGTCATGAACCAAAAGCATACATAGAGGCCATTATCTCTTGGAGAGCCAAAGTTCTTATTGCTCAGTTAAGGACTAATTCTCATCAACTCCGTTGTGAAACAGGGCGCTGGAAAAGGCCAAAGGAAATGTGGGAGGAAAAAGTATGCATTTTTTGTTCTTCCAGAAAAGTGGAAACATAAAAACATGTCATTTTAGAATGTGAGGCCTTGAAAGACAACAGGGAAAATTATGCAAATACGCTAGCAGCTAGCTTTTGAGATAATCTATTTAGCGAGAGGTTTGTCAAGAAACTGGGAGCATTTATTTTGAAGCTTCACCGAAAAAAGCCGCATACATCAAACAATCTGTCCCATAAACTATCCTTAATCTCATAGATGTTAAAAATAATTTATTTTTTTCTTTCTTAATTGACCAACTACAACTAGGTTACGTGACGTGATGAAAAATACAAAGTACCAAACACACAGAGGGCCGATAAATCAATAGATGCGGTGAACTCCGACCTAACCGAGCCTAACCGGGTCAGCTTGACCTGGCAATGGAGTCGATAGAGTTCTTTGTTTCCAAAGGCGCGGGGAACTTAAAAAAACAAATGCTTGAATTCCACCTCTGCCGGCCGATGATCCATATCAAGCCTTTTTCTGCAATGCCTGAAACCCATCATTCCACCACCTGAAATGGCCAACCTCGCCATCCACACAGTGGGCTCCGTGTTCATCTTCTGTTTGGGTTTATGGCACCTCATATCCTCCTTTAAGGTCCACCTCAAAACCCCCAGAGAATACACAGCAAAGCTATGGCATCCCCTGTCTTCCAGATGCTGTAAGCACCTGGAACTCTACCTCCAATTGGTGGGCATCCTCTTAGCCATCTCATACAATCTCGCGATCTCCTCAGACTTCAATCCGCTCATAAAGGGCACCACTCCGGTGCACCGCCTCTTGTCGCTGCAGTCCGTGGCCGTGCTCTGCGTCTTCTTGATCGTGGTCTTGGCGGTGTTGGCGAGCGAGAGCAATGGCGGGTGCCGCCTGCCGATTCCCGGCGAGGCCCTGTTTTTGATGGCCGCCTCGGGGTTCGGACTCCAGTGGGCGATGCTCAGGGCCGGCGCCTCTCTGACGTCGGACATCGAGGGCAAATGCGAATCGCTGCTGGGAGCCACGGCTGCCCTCTGTTGCGCCTCCGCAATCGTCTTAGCCTTGCGGCCGAAGGCATTTGTAGCCGACGTAGCTCTGTCCTCGGCCCTGTGTCTTCAGGGCCTGTGGTTTCTTCAGACCGGGCTCTCACTGCATGTCGAGAGCTTCGTTCCCCAGGGTTGCCACCGCCTCCTGGACGTGCCCGGCCAGGCCGAGGGTTCGACTCAGTGCGATCTCGATGAGTACAAGCTGCGCGCCTTGGTGCTTCTTGATCTCCTCTTCGTTGTCCATGTCATCATTGTCGTGGCCATCGTTTTGACTGTCTGCAGTCTGGTCGGTAGGGTTTTGGGTGTCAGGAGGCATGGGGGTTACGAGCCTCTGGATAATTCCAACCACAGAGAAATGATATTCGTCAAGGCTGAGCCCTAGGGTTTTCGATTACCCGTTTTCTTTGTTTTAAGAGTGAGAATGAAAATGAATTCGTTTGGTTTCATTTTCTACTGGTATTGTAGTGTATTTTCTACTGGTATTGTAGTGTATGTCACATTAATTGAATTATCTCAGATCAAATGTAGCTTCATCGTTTTTCTCAGGTTTGTAGAACGTGAAAAGTTGCTTGTGAAGGGTATGTACATAACTGTTGACCTGCCTCGTGTATAGGACTTAGTTTCATATCCTTCAGAGTTGATTTCAATTTTGGTATAAAATATTAGGCTGTATTTCATATGACGAAGACTTTATTTCGATTTTTGGTTTAGGATGTTATAATTTTCAGATTTCATTCGAAATTTGTCAGGGTGCTTTGGTTTTTGTTGGACAAAATATATTAGACCTATAAATACAGATTTGTTGACCTGTCTGGTATATATGACGTCATTTCATATCATTAGAAAATGGTTTAAATTTTGGTTTATAGTGTTGGATTTTCATATCATTTAGACTTGGGAACTCAATTTTGGTTGAGGGTTTTAAAATTTTATTTTTATAGGTGAACTGGAATTGCTGAAGATGCTTTGCTTCTTGTGGGTCAAGCTATATTAGAGCTATAAGCACTGAGTCGTGCTTCCATTCAACCATTCGACCGTAGATCAAAGCTATAAGCACTGAGTCGTGCTTCCATTCAACCATTCGACCGTAGATCAAAGCAGTTGCAAAGATTGAATCTGTGGCGGTAAGAAAAAACAAAAAACAGTAGGCCACAGACTGATGGAGAGGCTTCAAACTTTTTTTATTTGCTTCTGTTTTTAAATATACTACAGTCTACATCTATCAAATAGTTTTATCGCAAAAGGAACCTGTTACAAAAAAGTAGACAGCTGTGTAGATTTTCGTGTAGATTCACAGCTCATGTAATGTACTAAAACACAAAAACACAAGACAATAATTTACTCTACTTTTTAAACACCTGAAACCAAAAATTGATGAAAACAATAATCTACAAGAGAAAGATAATCAAAGACACATAACACAATTGTTTTTTTGGGAAAACCACTACTCAAAACCCCAGCTATCTATTGAATTAATAAAAAGTCTGAGTGATAATACAAAACTTCCGCACAAGTATAATAAACTCTCTGCCTCACAAGTCCGCACTGACCAACATTTAGCCAATTTTTCTGCCTGCTGAGCCCCTATTTATTTGCTAAATGCCTGTGAAGAATAGCCCATATTTAATTGGGAATCCCTTCTTCCATAATTGCGCAATCTAAAATTAGTTCCTCTTCTGCTTGCATGCATGATTTGTACAACTCGGATCATTTTACAATTGATAGTACGCTGTTCCTGCACTCTAATCTCAACTGAGTCTTTCTCTGAACTGACATGCATGAGTTTCTCTTGAGTGAATCTGTATTTAGTTGGAATAGCACTAAGGATGCAGTAGTGCACCAACTCACTACTAAACCTCTACTAGTTCCACAAACAGTTAGAATTGCAACTCAAATAAACTCGTCATGGATCCTTAAAAATTAGGGAGAAAATATACATAACTACAGAAAGATTTTTAACTCGAAATTCTTAAGCTAATTAAATCAGTTAAACTTCATTAACTATTTACAAGTTGCTATGAAAATAGAATTTGATTTTAATTCACAGTTTAAATCAATGACAAATTAAACTGGAATTTCTTGTTGCCATTTTTCAACAAAGGGAAAGTCTGTCGTCATAAAACACATATGGGCTATATACAGGGATCTTAATTGAAAACCAAAACTTGACTTCAGACAAATTTCCTTTGAGCACAAAAATGAGAGGACCAAAAAAAAACTATCCAATCGCTTGACAGAGAGACAAAGGGAAACAGAAATCAGCGAACAATCCTTTTATAATGTTTCGGGCAGCATGCAAGGGAACAGCATGTGCCTGTTTAAAGAAGCAGAAGAGCATCAACCGAGTGTCTTGCTTCAATGCCTTTAAGGTTATCTTTTAAACTTTTTAGGATATTATATTTTCTGCCTAGTGTTGTTATCAACATCATCTTGTTTACATTGATGATCCTGTTCCTTGAAGAGAGTTTCATGGAACTTGAGCTTATCACAGTTATGTGTCTGTGTTCATTCAGACGTTACTATTCGTATGTCGAATCCATGTCAAGTTTTATTACTAGAACAGCGGTTTAAGCTTTGGACACAGGCTCATGGATCTTTTGTTTCGTTGGTGTATAAAATATATATAATATTTGTGATTACTTGGATATTTTAGCTTCAAGTAGATAGATCAAGTTTGTGAGAATTCAGTCAGTCAAGATTGTTTATAATAAATTAAGAGGCATCCAACTTTCTAGAACATTCAAATATTTATGATCACTAATAAGTTTAGTACATATAATTGCCTCAGATTCCTAAAGACAAGATATATTGGAATAGCGACCTTTTTTGTCAAGCATACTGACTAGATAGTTTTCACAAAAGAATTCAGTGAAACTCACAATGTTTGAAAGTAATTTTGACAAGCACGCCAAATTCTTAGAAGCTCTTGCAGTTATTCAGTCTTTGCACCTAAAATTATCTGTTATTAGAATCTGGCTTATGAACTCTCCCTTTCTCATGTTTTACCGGTATTAAAGGCTGATCGGAGGTGAGACTCCCTTGCATACATTGATTTGTTAACTATTTGATGTCATCACAGAATTAATGCTGTCACTTGAGGAATTTAAGGAAGAAACAACTGTAATGGCTCCTGCATTTTTTATCATAATTTATATTTATACATGACTATTATTTGTCAACAAAGCCTGCCCTATATGGGCAATAACTGGCTATCATGTGATGCACAGGCTTATGAATGCACCAAGAAGAACATATCTATCCTGCTTTAATTAAAACTCACAAGGATGTTAAGAGTTTGAGTCCTTTCTAAACGACAGAAACATATGTGCAATGTTTATGCATCCTGGAGCAACTTAACACGGAAAAGCAAAAGATTGCATTCGGGTTGTGAACCCCTATAGGAATACAGTGATTGGTACTAACACTAAATGTTTGTGATGTAAAATTTTTGCAATGCAATTTTCTTGGGATAAGACAGTAGTTCTGGCCAAAGCAGGCTTTTGGGTACATAATGTGACAACAAGGATTCGAGATGATAATTTGGTTGTGCGTGTGCCGCAGAAATAGTTTTTTCCCGCATTGTTTCCTTACATTTGCCATACAGCTGCTGGTTCGTTTCGTTGTAAGTTTTGTTTGGTTCGGTTACCCACTATTCCTTGTAGTTACCAAGCTCCCTGATTTTCAACTGGAAATTTTGGATGGGCAGAGTATGATTTCGTTTTTCATTCAAATATGTTCAAAGGCCACGACTTTCTCATACCTCGCATAAGAATTTAGTAATAACAGTAGGCACATTATAATTTGTCTCGAGATCTTATTTTTTATATATATTTGGAATGTGATTTAAATAATTGTGATTTTGGGTTTCTAGAGTATTGGTCAAATTAAGCTTTGCAGCTGTTCTAAATTTTAGATAGTTGGAAACATGATGATCGGTCTAAAAGGACTTAGGGCAAAGAAAAGCACCAATTTTTGTTCAATATCTTATTTTTATGTATGTTTGAAATGCGATTTAAATAATTTTGATTCTAGGTTTGTAGTGGTCAAATTAAGCTTGCAGCTGTTCTAAATTTTAGATGGTTGGAAACATGATGCCTTGTTTAGAAGGATGATGAGGCTAGGGCAAATAAAAGCCACACTGACCAAGTCTTCTGCCAATGTTTCATATTCTCTAGGGCCTAGGCACCTATTCCAACTATCTAGAAGGTTGGAGAATTTGAACTAGCACGACCTTAGCTGGCTTAAAAGACCCCAGGTATGGCAAAATGTTTGGAAAAATTGATCAAGGTTATCTACAGTCAAGCATGAACCAAGGGGTGTGCACAGATATGGGCTATATAAGGTTGACTACGAAGGGATTCCTGTTCATGCAAAGTAAAAACTGTGTTAACCATGACAATATTATGTAGTTGAAGGGATAACTATTTTGTATCTGAAGTGGAAATCTAAAATGCAGTAACTCTTAGATGCATACTGTGCGAACCTCTTTGTTCATGGATCCATATCTATTTAAGGTTTTACAATTATAATAGTCTACAGATTGAGAGTAGTAATCACCTTGTTGCAAGTCAATGAATTAGAGCAAATGTTGGTGGTGGCTGCCAGAGTATCTTGCTGATGTTCTTTGAGAATAAAGCATGATGGCATGATGAAATTTATGAAAATGGAAGACGCTTCTTCCTCGAGTCCTGTCATGATCGAAACTCGACGAAAGAGCTTGACAAGCGACCGTGCCCTTCTTCACCCACGCGATATTGCTAGATTGGGTGTGAGCCGTGAGCCCATTGTCCAATATTCCCCACTACTGTTCCCGAGGGAGTCTAGGCCGTGTCTCAGTCCCAGTGTGGCTGATCATCCGAAAAGACCAGCTAAGCATCATTGGCTTGGTCAGCCTTTACCTAACCAACTACGGGCAGTCGTCCGCTCCCAAATATGACAGGAAGGAGTCGACATAGAAGCGGAATCTTAGGGATAACCTCACTCTACCTCTGTCACCTCTAGCTAGGTTTACATAGAGAATTGATTGTTGCACGCAGCGAGAAAAAATGCCCATCCGGCAATTAGAGGTAGCTGTGGAATTGTACCAATGAGAAAGATCTAATATTTATCATTTGCAATTGCAAGAGAGAAATGTTCTGGCTCTCTAATGTTGTTCATGCTTATTTTTCGGGGCTTGAGTTGATGAGTAGTTTATATATGATATGATATGATATGTCTAATGAGGTGACTTTTACCTCGATGGTGAATTTTTTTGTTGGAAGTTGACGATTTTTTTTAAGAAATCTGACCATCGGAGTGTTTGAATAATTTTTTTGATAGTGGAAATAGATTTAGCACCATTAAAAACTTTTTAGGATATCCAAAATTCTGAAGCTTGACAGCTGTAATCCAGATTTCTAAAAACTTCTACTGGATTTCCAAAATATTATCATGCCTGATTTTCCATTCTTTTTTATAACAAAACTTCCCTATATAGAGACATTTCATGCACTTTAAATTGACATCGATATTTTAGGACACTTTTGACCTTGTGATACTCCAATTTCTCTCTTTAAAAAAAGAGAAAAGAAAAAAAAAAGAAGCAGATCCAGAAAAGTTCAAATGGGATAAAGGTCTGATGTTCGTGAATCGTGATAGAGGGATTTATTGTGGGATCTTCCAGTTTTCTTTTTTTCTGTGATGGATTTTATAATTGAGAATACACATGCTTTGCCATTTGGAACTCTAACTTCTTTGAGGATCTTCGTATCATTTCAATCTTTTTGTTTGTGGGTTTTTTTGGGTGTATCATGCGGGTTACTAGCCAGAAAGAGCCAACTTTTAGCGCCTTCAGGATTAGTTTGGTGATTATTTGTACGGTCCATCAATATCCCGACAGAAACCGAGAACAGTGTAAATTCCAAGATGCTAATGAAGCTGATTTATTTGCCTTCAACTCAGTTACCTGATTTATCCATTTCAATAACTAGCTAGATTCTAGGTCATGAATTTGGCAATTGTGGGGGAATAATCGAACTTATCTTCTATTAATGTCGTGCTTGAAAAAGTGTCTTCACTGCCAGTACGGCTTATTTTGTCCACCGTTTAGTGCTTGGTGCATATTTACCATACATAATATTCCATCTGGAATGAATTGGCTTTGAATTTCATTTGGACAAGCAAAATGAAATCATCCATACGGAAGTTATTTTATAACCTGCATCTTTTGTTATTTCACACTCGCCGGACATTGGATTATCCTGAATATGAATATATTTTATGGGGTTCCGCTTAATATACCTTTCGTTTTGAGGTGATTCTGATAGTTCACACGTGTTCCATATGTATAAGAATTGATCTGTTGGGTCTTCAGCGATACAATTTTCATGGGATAAATTTAGTTTAAACATGGGTGAAATGCACGTGGATACCGAATTAATGATTTTTTGATCCTTTCATTTTTCTGGCTGAATTTGGCCTTTCAGCAATCGAGGTGAAGTAGCTGAGCTTGTTCAACCATTGTTCATCATCAAAGAAGAATCATTTAAATTTGTTATAAAGTTCTGATAGCACTAATAACAGGAACCAAAAAGAAAGTAATGCAATGATTCTTAAGTGTTTTTTTTGGCTGTGAAAGTTGTCTTTCAATGTGATCTAGCTGTTGGGATGGAGCACCTGTTCATGACCTAAGTTTAAACCAAGTGGAAACACAACCTTAAAAAAGAAAAGCCTGTTTTTGAATATATAATTGTACATTGTGTATTTGCGTAGAAGGTTTTGTCTTTCAATGTTATCTGGCAGTTGAGAGGGGGCACGATCTTAATGTCCTAAGTTTAAACAGTGGAAATACAACCTTAAAGAGGAAAGCTTGTTTTTAAATATATATTTGTACATTGTGTATTTGCGCAAATTTTCATTCATTTGTTGACATTATGTAGACCAGCTTTTTCCCAAGCAGTTGTCTATAATGCGATTTTTTGGAAGTTTTTTCGGTGGGTTTTTCCGGTCCAAATCCGGCAACAATTTATTGGAATTGCAAGTTTGATAGCTAGTTTATGCACAATCAAAGCGTCCCAGGGTTTTCCAGGGTGCTGAATCCAAATATGCAGTTAAAAAACCATTTTAACGGCAACAAATCAAAATTTAATCTCAATTTCTTCCGCCGGATTCCGTCACCGGAATCTCCAAAAAATCGCATTATAGACAATTCCTTTCCCAAAGCTACTCCGCAGCCAAGTCAGCGCTAACTTGAGGCAGCATAAGGAGTTGGATTAGATGATCAGAGATTCATCGTACAAATACAACAACATCGCTTATATTAGAAAGTAGAATATGTACACCAACTCAAATAAATGTATACAATTATGCACAAAATATCAACAACATGCTCTCTTGTATGTTAACATTCCAGTCCAGCTTTCTCCCAAGTCTATCCAGTAACAAAGTTCACTAACTTGAGGCAGCACAAGCAGTGGGGTTATGAATGATTTGTTGAAGTGCATTGAAGAAGTGGCACGACCAGATATTCATCGTATATGTATAACTGAATTTTGTTTTTCGATGTGTAAGTGGAGTAATAGTACTAAATAAAAGAACTATGAAAAAAATAAAGTATATGTAATTATGTAGAAAACATCAAGATGCTCCTTTGGTCCAAACCTTTTAAATTGAGAAAACAGAGTTGTTAAAAATTACAACTATAACATAGTTTCCATAATATGTATGGTGTTGTCGTATGTGACAATGCTACAATTTATAATTTTCCATAAAGCAAAATTTCAGTACAAAATACCTTGAATTATGAATGTGATCCTTTTTGACATGTTTACAATTTCTTAAAAAAATATTTACGCTTTAGGGCACTTATCATCTGATCTGTGAAGCTATCTTGGGAAACTTTTACTTTCAAAGTAGAACTTAATAAATAACCAAGTAAACAAATATGGAAAACTTTTAAGGGAATTTGAATGACCAAATTTAATAACTAATAATCAATTGTCATTCCAGTTTTTAAAAAATCCATTTAAGACGGAAGGAAAGAAACAAAAATGGGATTTTTATGAAAAAGAAAATAAAATTTGAAAATATTGAAATTAGAAATTGATTGATAATGCACCCACTTCTAGTCTCTCTAAATTGGGTTCTGCATCATATTTTGTTAATTTGGTCAAGTCATTTGCAGGGATATTATTTTAGAATTCAGAAAGGAAATTTGCAACAAAATAAACATCAAAAGTGAAGTATACAAGAGAAAATGACATCAACATGTTGATAACAGAGTTTGGCTATCTTCAAGTCTACTTCTCTGGGCTTGGTCTTTAATGGGAAAGTCTTTTTATTAAAATTTTCAAAAATCTTCAAAAATACATATAAAAATGATTCAAATACAATTCAAACCAACTCTTTTGTATTTTTCTTTGTCTCTATATACTGTAGCAACTTTCAGATTTGAAAAAGGCTTCCTGGTTTGCTCGAAATGTCTCTCCAAAGTTTTGTTGTCCCGCTGATGTATTATTGAATAAAAACCCCTTTCTACACTAATATTTGACTTCTCCCTCCTATGGTGTAATTGATAAAAAAATGTGAGAGGTGGGGGGTTCAAATCCCAAACTCCCTGCCATGGTGATGTGATACAATATCATAACAATATTTTTTTGTATCACCATATCTACATTATAACAAACCACGTAACCTTATACCTCCACCATGCTTTAATATATGTCGCATGGTTGAATTAAGATTTAGTGGTGGAGGTAGTTTAATTGGAGGAGGATAATATATATGGGAGAGCACCAATCGATATGACGGAGCCGCCAATAATGGCGAGCTCTGATTTTTAAAATGCCATTTCAATAACATTAGCACGATAAATATATGCGGTGGAGGTTATTAAACAAGCCACTTGTATAGCTCAATCGTGTAAGGCATCTTGTCGTGTCGCCAATACTTCCTATTCGTGTGTGTAGTCGCTTATAGTTCACTTCTGCTCGAGATATACAATTTTGTTGTATACATCATCTTCTTCTTCATCATAGAATCTTTTTAGCAAGGCATCTGCGGAATTCTACCACCAAAAAGATCGAGCATCACATTTGCTGGTCATCATAGGAACCAATCATATGTTTCTCCTTCGAAATTATTAGATGTTGTCATGATTTTCTCACGTTCACCTAATGGTGGGTTTGATTAAACCCAGTCCAACTGCTTGGTCCGCTTAACAAATTTTTGACCAACCCTACGAGGCCACGTGTTTCATGGAGGTCAGGATGTCATGCTGTTGGGTATTAGGAGTCAATGATTCCTGTAGTTATTCTTAGGGGCTAGATGCCCTGGTAGATGGCTGTTGGGTATTAGGAGTCAATGATTCCTCTAGTTATTCTCAGGGGCTAGATGTCCTGGTAGATGGAATGATAGATGACAAGAAGATAAACTACCCATCAAATAATGATCCTTCATTGGATCGGTATGTCAAGTGTTTGGTTGTGCTAAGAAAATTTGTTATAGGCCCCGTATCTTGATAGCCTGGTAGATCCTGATAGCGTGGTAGATGGAAAAACATGTGATGGATGGTGGTCTCCATTAGAGGATGGTATATTACTAAGTCAAGCTTAGTAGAGGATGCATTCATTGTGTGTTAGGTGGTCGAGAGCTCGATTTCCTTGTAGACGGAAAGAAAAATGATGGGATATTGAATTTTCAACGGTTGATGATTTGTTAATAGATTAGGTTATTAGGTGTTAAGAAGAATAAAATATGGATATGCAGGGCATCCCGACGACTTGGTAAACAAAATTGGCAAGTGACAGAGTTAGTACAATCATTTAAGGATCTGCTATCAGATTACGTGGATTATGAACAATAAGTTTAATTGATGATGATTCATTGGGGGGTTGAAGGATTCGATATTGATCTAATCCCGATCAAAATTGATACTGGTTTATTAAATTTTTAAAAGTGTATGCATGTATTTAAAAACCACCATTAAAAAATGCCCAATTTAAATATCATAGGAAACTTGAAAGGAAAATTGCAGCAAATAAATATAAAAAATGAAGTACACAAGAGAAAATGACACCAACATGTTGATAACGGAGTTCGTCTATCTTCAAGCCTACTTCTCCGGCCCTGGTCTTTAATGGGGAGGGATTTCTATTTAAATTTTCAAAAATAATCAAAAGTTTCAACTACAATTCACACTGACAGTTGTATTCTGCTCTGTCTCTGGATTATGTATCAACTTTCGGATTTGAAAAAGGCTTCATGGTTTTCCCAAAATGTCTCTCCAAAGTTTTGTTGTCCCATTAATCTTTTATTGAATAAAAACCCCTTGCTGCACTAATATTTTACTTGTCCCTCCTGTGGTGTAATGGAAGACTTTTGTAACAAAATATGAGAGGTTAGGGAGTCAAATCCCGAACTCCATGATGTGGTGATGTGATACGATATCATAACAATTTTTTATTTATTTATTTTTATTTTTATTTTTAGTATTTTTATTTTTTTTCTTATCACCATATCCACATTATAAAAAACCATGTAACCTTATTCCTCCACCATACTTTAATATATGTTGCATGGTTGAATTATGATTTAGTGGCAGAGTTTGTTAATTGGAGGAGGATAATTTATATGGCGGAGCACCAATAGATATGGCAGAGCTGCCAATAATGGAGGGCTTTGCTTTTTAAAATGCCATTTCAATAACGTTAGCATGATAAATATATGCGGTGGAGGTTTGTTAAACAAGCCACTTGCTAGCTCAATGGTAAGGTGTCGAATTTGTCGCCGAGAGGTCGTAGGATCAAATCCTATCCAATTTTTTGGTCCGCTTAACAAATTTTTGACCAACCCTATGAGGCCATGTGTTTCATGGAGGTCAAGATGTTAAGTTGTTGGGTATCAGGAGTCAATGACTCCTCTAGTTATTCCCAGGGGCTAGATGTCCTTGTAGATGGAATGATAGATGACAAGAAGATAAACTACCCATCAAATAATGATCCATCATTGGAGGGGTATGTCAAGTGTTGGGTTGTGCTAAGTAAACTTGTTACAGGCCCCGTATCCTGATAGCCTGGTAGATGGAAAAACAGGTGATGGATGGTGGTCTCCATTACAGGATGGTATATTACTGAGTCAAGCTTAGTAGAGGATGCATTCATTGTGTGTTAGGTGGTTGAGAGCTTAATGTCCCCGTAGACGCAAAGAAAAATTATGGGGAGATTTACTTTTCAACTGTTGATGATTCATTGATAGATTAGGTTGTTAGGTGTTAAGAGGAATAAAATATAGATATGCAGGGCATCCCAACAACATAGTAAACCAAATTGGCAAGTGACAGAGAGTCAGTACCATCATTTAAGGACCTGGTAGTAGATCAGGTGGATGAGGAACAATAAGTTTTATTGACGATGATTATTGGGGGTTGAGGGGCTCGATATTGATCTAATCATGATTGAAATTGATACTAGTTTATTAAATTTTTAAAAGTGTATTCATGTAATTAAAAACCACCATTAAAAAGATCTCAATTTAACTGTCATAGGAAACTTGAAAGTAAAATTGTAGCAAAATAAACATCAAAAGTGAAGTACACAAAAGAAAATGACACCAACATGTTGATAATGAAGTTCGACTATCTTCAAGCTTACCTCTCCGGGCCCAATGTTTAATGGGGAGGCCTTTTTATTAAAATTTTCAAAACCCATCAAATGTACATATAAAAATGATTCAACTACAATTCAAACTAACTCTGTTGTATTTTTCTCTGTCTCAGTATTTCGTAGCAACCTTTGGATTTGAAAAAGGCTTCCTGATTTGCTCGAAATGTCTCTCCAAAGTTTTGTTGTGTCGCTGATATGTTATTGAATAAAACCCCTTTGTTGCACTAATATTTCACTTGTCCCTCCTGTGGTGGAATGGAAGACTTTTATAAAAAAATGTGAGAGGTCGAGGGGTCAAATCCTGAACTCCCTGCCGTGGTGATGTGATACAATATCATAACTATATATATATATTATCACCATATCCACATTATAACAAACCACGTGACCTTATCCCTCCATCATACTTTAATATATGCCGCATGGTTGAATGAAGATTTAGCGGCAAAGTTAGTTAATTGGAGGAGGATAATATATATGGCAGAGCCGCCAATAATGGTGATCTCTGATTTTTCAAATGCCATTTCAATAACGTTAGCACGATAAATATATGCGGTGGAGGTGAGACTAGTTTATTATTATAACATTAGCATTATAATAATATGAGAAACATAACAACATGACAACCATAATGACATGAAACTTGTACCTCTTATTGGAGCTTTCTAACACAACTCATGGCGGTTTTACATCCATATACATATATACATAAACCAGAACATTACACCAAAACATATGCTAAAAACATTCACTTAATCAATGAATAGAGAAGGATACATAACCCACATCTGATCCACCATCTCCCATGTAGCTTCATTAGGCTCAAAGTGCCTCTATTGCACTTTAACTTGCTTGATTGCTCAGTTCCAAAGCATGAGCATCTTTCTCTGCAAGATGCACTAAGGTTCTTGCTATAATTCGCCTTTTGGTTCCACCTGCAATGCAAACTAGTCAATCACATGATCAACATCTTTAACATACTTCTTAAGCAATGACACATGTAAAACATCATGGACTCTCACTGTCGGAGGCAGTACAAGACGATAGGTAACTCGCCCAATCCTCTCAAGAATCCGGAAAGGTCCACAATAAACATAGTTACCGATCAAACGAGAAAATTACCAAGTACCCGATTTTTTTAGGTAGCAAAAAATCACTTGATTTTGAAAAGTGGTGATTTAGAATACTTCTTTTTTTGGAGCATATTTTTGGCATTTTTTTTTTTTTTTTTAATTTTTTTTTTTTTTTTTATGTATAAAGTATTATCATTTTTCTTTAAATGTTAGTGATTTTCATGGTGATTTTGAGAAGTGTTGATGCAATCTCAACACATTTTTTTAGAGGACTTATTTTTTACACTTAAATTATTTTATGTATTAAGTATGAACATTTTTTTTTAGTGATTGTCATTTTGATTTTGAAAAGTGTTTATGCAACATCAACCCTTTTCATTTAGAGGGCTTATTTTTTATACTTTAAATTTTCTAATGTATAAAGTGTGGATTTTTTTTTAAATATTGGTGATTTTCATGTTGGTAATAAAACATTAAAAAAAAACATAATTATATATATATATATATGAAAAAATGAAAAAACCATAAAAAAGTAAACTAAAAATAAAAATTAACTTGTAGAAAAAATAAAAAAATAAAGGAAAATATTTCAAAAAAATATATAATTTAAAAGAAAAAAAATCTGAAACAATTTATTTATTTATTTTTTTTAAGTTAAAAAAAAATAAAAACCTCATAATACAAACAAAAAAGATTAAAAAAAAAGGTTCCCGCGGGCTAACAGGCCCAAGGTGGGTAGGGGCCGATTCCTGGAATCGACCCTTGGCCACTCGGGGTCGTTAGCCTGTCAAAATTTTTATTTTTATTTTTCATTTACATTATTATTATTATTCTTTTTAAGTTACTTTTTTAAATGTGAGCATTTCTTTATTTTAATTTTAATTAATTAATTATTATTTTTTAATATTATATATATATAATTTAAAAAAAATTGTTTTTGGGTTATTTTTTACTTTTTTTTCTTAAATTAGGTGTATTTTTTATATATTCACCCCCTTTTTATTTTTTTTAATTGATTTTTTTAATTTTTAATTTTACAAGTTAAATTTGATTTTTTAAACATTTTATAGTTTTTAATTTTTTAATTTTTTTTGTCGGTTTTTTTTTTTTAACTTGCTATTATTTTTAATTTTTTTTTGAATATTTGAATTTTGTTTTATTTTGTATTATTTTTTGTGTGTGTTTTCTATTGTTTTTTTTTTGAAAATTTGAAATTTTGTTTTCTTTTGTATTTTGTATATATATATATTATATTTTTTCCCATGGAAAAAGTCGTAATTTCTATTAATATTAAGAAATTACATTTTGTAGATGCCGAGGCATATGCATATGGAGGCATTACTTGCCATATCAGGATACATATAAGTCTGTTTACAAAAACTTAAACTGCTGAGTGGTGAACCTCCACGCAGGGAGTCTGAAATCAGAGTTGTATCAAAACTACCCTCAACAGAGAGAGGGAAAAAGATGCAAAATATATATATCTTCTCTACATAGAGAGAGTACTATATATGTCTATACAAGAACTGTTTCTACAACCGACTAATAGATATAAGAAAATAAACATGTTTTTACAATGAGCTCTACAAAATCATGGGCTTAAAGCCCAATTTGTCCTTGTTCTATAAACGGTTTGTGGTAACATTGATGGTGAGTACCATCAATCTCCTCCTGTATCAACGAGACATTGTCCTGTAGATGTGTTGCCTCTTTTGAAAGTTGATCAGCCTCCGAGTTTTGTTCCCTGTAGATATGTCGACAGACAAAAGAGTCAAATATGTCTATCATTCTGTGAGCTTCCCCTCGGATATGCCTAAGAGTATCTGCATTACAATGAGATGCATTATTGAACCAATTACATACGATTTTAGAATCACCAATAACTGAAGATGTGTGCAATGATGAGTTAATGTAAAATATATGAGATGTTTTGCAGAGCAGAGTTCAACAAAATTGTTTGTGCCCATCCCCAAGTTTATTTGAATTTTGTACCAGTGGTTTTCATTCAAGTATAGAATGGCTCCCCCTCCACAGCCTGCTTCATGAGCAGAACCATCAAAAGATGCCCAAGGTTTAGATTTATCAATGATTTCAGGGGTGATGATGCGCTGAGGGGCTACGATGTCATCTTCTGGTAGGTGATCATAATCAGAGATTATGTGATGAGCGATAGAAGGCCAGTGTGGTTCTTTGAGATTGAAAATGGACTGATTTCTGGCTATCCAAATGGCCCAGCTGACAAGGAGAGGCATGTTCCTGGCTTTGCCTTTGTCGGCAAGGCACCATGAATTCCAAGCTTCTTGGATATTGTTGCCATGCTAGGGGCATAGGTAAGGGTAGTGGGTAGTAATACCATTCCATAACTCTTTAGATGAAGTACAATTCAGGAAGAGATGTTCAGTGTTCTCTTCATCCATACGACAAAGATGGCAACGGAAGGGGCCATGAAAGGATCTCTTCATCAAATTGGCACCAGTAGGGATCTTGTCAAAGAGAATGTTCCACATTAACAGGCGGGTGCGAGGGGCGGCCTTGAGTTTCCAAAAAGATTTCCAATTTGGGTCTATAGATTGAGGTTTGTGGGGATCCATGAGGCTGATGTATCCCTCTTTTGGGGAATAATGACCAGTCTTGGCAAGGGCCCAGATGATTTCATCGGGTTCCTCTGTTAAGCGGATATGGGCCTGTGTGAGGGCTTCTGTATATAGCTGCCAGTCTTGTCTCCAATGATCAGGTATGTCTAAATCATAAGCGGATTTCCAAGCTTGTTGAAGGACTGTGGAGTTGATGTGGTCGCCAATATGCTTGATGTAGATGATGCCTCTGTCATTTAGGAAACTGATTAAGTCGGCTGGTAATCTGTGAGCGTTCCCGCATCCCACCCATGGGTCCGTTCCAATGCGAACAACGTTGCCTTCCTTTATTCTCCAGGTAATTCCTAGTCGCAGCAGGGGGAGCGCATTCATCATTGCCTTCCATATGTTGGAGATATTACTAGCCGGGGGCCGAGACTGTCTGAACCAATCCATCAAATTTGAAGGCCATATGTATTTTGCTTGAGCTACCCGGGTCCAGAGACTGTTTGAGCTGATGAGCTGCCAGCCCAGCTTAGCAGCCAAGGCTTTCGAGAATAGCTCAAGTCTTTTTATGCCCCATCCTCCCCATCGTTTTGGTATAGCGATGCGGTCCCATTTGACCCAAGCAAAAGTTTTCCCAGGTTGATTTCCCTTCCATAAGAATCTGCAACAAATATTTTGAAGTCTGTTTAGTATGCCTTTTGGTATCCATGCGAGTGTCATCCAGAATACTGGGGTGGCCTCAATAACTGCCTTGATGAGGGTTAATCTGCCAGCCCTGGAAAGATATTTGTGGTACCAGATCTGTAATCGTTTCTCCACTTTTGCGATAAGCCACGTCCAGTCTGCGATCCTGTACCCGAGAGGCTTTAATCGGAAGCCCAGATATTTAAGCCCGTCATCCAAATTGAGTACAGAGAAAGGAAACCACTGGGTAGTATATATAGACTCATGCTGAGAACAACCGATAATGGTGATGGTGGATTTTCCTTCGTTAATCATCATCCCCGTAGCCTGTTGAAAGAGCTTGAAAAAATTATGCATTATTGAAGAATCTCCGATGCTTCCATTTAAGAATATCAAAACATCATCAACGAACAATAGGTGTGTCAAAAAGAAATTCTCCGAAATCTTGATGCCAATAAGCTGATATCTGTCCCGTGCAGCAGTGATGGATCTGCTCAGTCCTTCCATAATAAGAAGGAAGAGTAGTGGGGAGAGGGGGCAGCCCTGTCTGAGCCCCCTTTCTGATAGGAAGAAAGGGGTAGCTTCACCGTTAAGGAGGACACTATAGGATACATCCTTAATACAACTCATAATCCATTTGATGTAAGCAAAAGGGAAGCCAAGGTGAGTAAGAATTAACCTGATATAGAGCCAATTTGCTCTGTCAAATGCCTTAGAAAGGTCCACCTTGAGAATCATGCCCTTCTGTTTCTTAGTCTTCAGAGTATGGAGAAGTTCCTGTGCAGTGGCAATCGCTTCATGTATCTGTCGATGCTGGAGAAAAGCAAATTGTTCGGGGGATATATGACTAGACAATATAGGCTTCAGGCGATTTTGTAATGATTTTGGCAATAATCTTGTACAAAACATTACAGAGAGAGACGTGTCTAAAGTCATTGAAGGAGGTAGGAGAATCAGATTTCGAAATTAGGGCAATAAAGGTGGATTTGATGGCTGCATGTATGCTACCATTCCTCCTACTGTCCTCCATGATTCTAAGAAGATCATCCCCCAAGATGTCAAAAAAAGCAATAAAGAATTCGATGGTCCACCCATCCGGTCCAGGGCTCTTGTCTTTTTTAAACCATTTAATGGTGGCCTCGAGTTCCTCCTTCGATACAGCCATCATCAGATTCTCCGAATCCTCTTGTTCTACAAATCTGGGGAAGTATTCAGCGACCCGCATTATCTCTAGAATGTTAGCCTCACGGGGTGCCTTGTAGATGGATTTGAAGTGTTCATTAGCAAGTCTGGCCAGACCCTGCTGTTCAGTGATCCTCTGTCCCTGAGCATTTTGAAGCTCCCAGATGGTGTTAATGGCTTTCCTGCCATTTGCAAATTTATGGAAGAACTTAGTGTTATTGTCCCCTTCAGCGAACCATATGGCTCTACTTCTAAGGCGCCAGCTCTCCTCTCTTTCCTTTAGAATTTGTGTGCGCTTAGAAATAAGAGTAGTGTATAGATCTTTGCTGTCCGGTGCTGTAAAGGTGCCATCTGACGAATCCTCAAATGTGGTAATGGCTCGTTCGACCTCCTTCAGTATCTTATCATCATTAATCCGCTTCAAGTGTGCCCAATTTCTAGAGAGCCTCTTGAGTTCAGATAATTTCCTTATAAAACCAGTAGTATGTTCCTCCTCGTCCATGATAGGATTGGATCTCCAATACTCCGATACAAGCTGATGATAGTTGGGGTCCTTGAGCCAAGAAGCATTGAATTTAAAAGGGCTTTTGATCTTCGGAGTATCATTTGAGAGTTCCAGGTAGATATGCCTATGATCAGATAAACCTCCAGAGCCAACCCACTGCCTAATACGAGGGTGGAGAGTGAGGAAAGCCTCTTTGATGAGGAATCTGTCGAGTCTTCTTGATAGACTATGATCACCACTTCTATTATTGGTCCAGGTATAATGAAGTCTGACAGGAGGGATGTCTACCCATTGATGTGCTTCGAGTAAGGTGGAGATCGAGTCAGAAAGGTTATCCACTTGGGCCGAGTGTCCCCAGGATTCACAGTGCCCCAAGGAGAAGTTCAAATCCCCTCCCAGGATGATGTTGTCTGCCCGGAAAAGTTTAGATGCGAACAGGGTTCTCCAAAATGGTTCCCTGTCCACACAAGGTCCATATACATTGATGATACAAATCTCAGCATCAAGTGAGTGGGCCAATAAGTCCATACCGATGTAACCTCTGCCTCCCCAGGTGTTCCGAAGTACCAAGGATTTGTTACAGAATCCGATAGCAATACCCCCCGATCTCCCTGATGCATCCATAGCATGGAATGTCTAGTTCGGAAGCCAAGAGTGAAGAATAGGAATGAGGGTGGCAACCGAGCAGAGAGTTTCTTGTAGAAAAATTACTTCCAAATCAGTCGAGGTGAGCAGTCTTCTTAGGGCTAGTTTTTTTTGGGGGCTAGCAACCCCTCAGCAATTGAAGGATAAAAATTTCATGGAGGGATAGGCAGAGGGCCATCCCTTGCTCCAAGGGCCCTGCCAATCGCTTGCTGTCGCCCAAGGGCAACTTCTTCCCCCGCAGTATGTCTGGCCTTAGAGAGCTGGGAGGGGCGGCCTCTAACCGATTTAATGGAGGACGGGGGGCATATAGGTTCTATACCAATCGCGTCGGAATCCTTTCCCTTTGTTCTGGACCGTAGAGGGTACCGAGGGGAAGAGGGGGGGGGATGGAGGAGGGAGAGGGGGGGTATGGTGGGCAGAGGGGGGGGGGAGATGGAAGGGGAGGGGGAGGATATCAGGGAGGGGGGACAGAGGGAAGGAGAGAGGGAGGGAAAGGGAAGGGTGCAGAGGAGGGAGGAGGGGGGGGGGGGGTGAAGCCCAGAGGGAAAGGGGGTATCGGAAGGGAACCAGAAGGGATGAGGGGGGAGGAGATACCCATGCATGAGTGCGATGCAAAAATATGTGATATTCCAGATACAGAGGAAGAGATAGGGAGAAACATACCCGCAGTCGAGGCGATATCTCTTGTAGTGCCCGAGCTGATAGGCGGAGGAGGCGAGGAAGGTATGGAGTCCGCTGGACGCTTATCTGATGCCTCAGTGACGGTAGTGCCCTGCATATCTCTCGAATCTTCGGGTGCATTGTCCACCGGTTGCTGTGTGAGCCCTCCTTCCGTCTCCTGGGGCTGTAATGGACCACCCTCCGTCGGTTCAGGTTCACGATTCTGCTCAGGGCCCCTCTTTTTGTGGAGGAGAGGGCAATCCCTGTATAGGTGCCCAACCTTATGGCATATGCGACAGCGGTACGAAATACCTTCATAATCTATAATCTGCTTACGAGATGTGTCCCTCCATTGGATGGTGATGTATTCCAATAGACCTCCTCTAGTGTCAAGATTAATAAGGATTCGAGCGTAGGCCATCATACCCGTTTGTAGGTATGATTTGTCGTACTCCATATAAGTGCCGATCGCGTTACCGATCCGTTTGAAGATGTCCTCGGACCAGTATTGTAATGGGAGGCCCGACAGTCGAATCCATACAGGTCCTATACCGATCTGTTCAGTCTCGGGATCAAAGAGGGGTGTCCAACGTTTCAACAGTACCGGGGCGTGCTCGAAATGCCAGTAGGAGGATAAGACCCAATTTGTGTGGTCGGCACGAGCGAATCTCAGAGCGAACCATCCTCTCACAAAAGTCTGCACGAATGGGATGTCGACCAGATGGTGACCCCATACTTCGGTTGCCCAGGCCTTCAGTCGCGCGGCCGAGTAATTTCTTCCCCTGATGCGACCGACGAGGACTCTATCCGCGAAGTCCATGGCTTCTCCCCACTAAATGTCCTCTTCAAGTCTCAAAAAAATGTCGTCCGCTTTAGATTTAAAACACTTGTGCTTCTTCTTAGTACCCAGAGGGGGAGGGGGATGCGATGCCCTGTTATGAGACGGATCCGATGAAGTATGGGTGGGGCAATGGCTGTACGAGGAGGGGGGAAGATTATCAGCAGAAAGGAGGGATCCGGCGAGCGGCGGGACAGCGGAGAAACAGCCGGAAGGGGGAGCCAGGGATGTGAGGTTGTACGAAACAGGAGGATACCCGGTCACCGGTGGAAGAATGCTAGGGTTAGAGCCCGGGTAAGGGGGGTCTAAACCAGGGTTAGGGTTTAGACAAGCAGAGACAAAACCAAGTGTAGACGGAGATGCCGGAGGAGTGGAAAGCGCAGGCCAAGTGGGGGGATCGTCCGGCAGGACCACAGGAGGCCGGGAGGGATCAGCCAGGGAGAATCCGGAGCTGAATAAGCTGGTCGACGTGGAAAAAGGGGTACGCCAGATGGAAACCCCTTCCAACGGGTCTTCGGAGTAATCGACGGCATCCAAGTCCTCCATGATGACAGCTGCACCTTGGAACGGAGAAAAACTCCTCGCGACTGCTGGTAAACGGAAAGCAGGCACCCTCAAACCGGTCAACACAGTAACCGCAAGCACGCCACGAAAGGAACGGTTGAGGAACATAAAGAATAAACTCCGTGAATCCCGCATAGTACAGGTGCCTCCGGTGTAGCGACCGCAACAAGTTTAAGCTGAGGGCGGAGAGTAAAACGACAGAACGAGATGCAGACCAAACGGTATACAACGGCTGATCTGAGTAACCGCTGTAGATAGAAACCCTAGCCGAAACCCTCGTTTGCAGTCTCCATCCCGGACCTCCTTATTCTCGTATATATATATTCTGCAGGGCCTGTGTCAATGCTTGTCTAGCAACCTCATCCCATTATGTGCAATTTGATAGTTGATTTTAAAATTTTCGTTATAATGAATTGAATTTGCCATGACAATGTGTCAATTTCATGGTTGGTCTTCAGGTTTTCATTACAATGGGTCGAGTTCACCTACACTACGTGTCAATTTGATGGTTGATTTTTAAAGTTTTGTTGCAATGTATCAAGTTGTCTTAGGCTAAGATTTTAAAATCGTTATACATTTAACATTTAAAAAATAATTTTCTCTTGTTATAATAACTCTTTCATTCAAGTGTTCATTTTTAAAGTTTTTTTAGTCATATTTTTTTTTCCATAATGTCATGCTTGAAATATTTTGAAAACTTAAGATTTTTATGTAGTCATAATCTTTGGTTTTAATTCAATGGTTGAAAATTTGTCGAGATTTTAATGTTTTTCTAAGTCAAAATATTTTATCTTTAATGTTATAGTTGAAAACAATGATAAGAATTTTTTTATCACCATGCTTAGAAACTGTTGGAATTTAAAGGTTTTTCAAAGACGTGATATTTTAAATTTAATGTCATGCCTAAAATCGTTGGAATTTTAAGGCTTTTCAAAGACGTGATATTTCATCTTTAATGTCATGCTTGAAAATCATTGGAAATTGAAAAAATTTTAGAGTCATGATATTTTATTTTTAACGTCATTATTAAACAATGTTGAAAATTTACCCTAAAAAAAAGATGTTATTCCAGCATCAACACTTTTCGGTTTCAGGGTGTTTTTTGCACAATTTTTTTTGGTTTTTACTGCCATTTTAAAAAAAGTTGAAAATGTACCCTGAAAAAAATGTTATTCTAGCATCAAAACTCTTCATTTTTAGCCTGTTTTTTCATGTCTTTTTGGGGTTTTTGGGCTAGAGTACCCGTTTGAGGTAATAGTTCTCATTTGATCGGTAACTATGTTAATATCGAAGTGCCAAATTAGCACATGATCCAATCCTCAAGGAGATGTTCTTGGGATTGATATGCAAGTACACATGTTCCCCAACCTAAAACTCCTTAAACATCCTGTTCTGATATGCATAGCTTTTATGTCTGTCCTGTGCTGCCTTAATATTCTTCTTGATTACCTGCATTTCTTATTCCATCTATGTCAACATGTCCGTTCCAATCAACACCCTGTTCACTGGATCACTCCAACTAATGAGAGTATTACAACTCCACCCATACAATGCCGTAAACGGACTCACCCTCAAAGATTGTTGGTACCCATAGTTGTAAGAAAATGCAACCAACAGAAGATACTCTTCTTGCTTTTGTTGTTGATGTATCATATACATCCTCAACATGTCCTCCAATATCCTGTTGAGCCTCTCTTTCTGCGAATGATAAGTTGTACTGAAGGCCAACTCCATACCCAAACCAACAAATAACTCTTTCCAAAATCTAGAAGTGAACTTGGCATCCCTGTCTGACACAATCTTCTTCAGAACACCATGCAACCTCACTACATCTCTGATGAAGACCTATGCTACATCATTAGCTGAATAAGTAGACTTCACTAGAATGAAGTGTGCTACCTTTGTCAACTTGTTAACCACCACCATGATAGAATCATGTTGTCTAGATGTCCCCGACAAACCTGTAATGAAGTCCATGGAAATGACCTCCCATTTCCACTTTGGAATCAGAGTCAGTTGTAGTAGACCACATGGATGCTTACACTCCTCTTTTACCCATTGACAATACAAGTATCTCGCAACAAACTCTTCCACTTCCTTCTCCAAGTTCGACCAATAGTAGAACTTCTTCACCATTTTCAATGTCTTTTGATATCCTCGGTGACCTCAATACGGTTTAACATGAAATTCCCTCAAGATAAGCTTCTTGAGCTCACTGTTGTCCAGTACATATATCCCATCCCTAAATATGACCAAGCCATATGATGTGAGACGATAGTCCACATCCTGATCACTTGTACCCTACTATAACTTGTGCATAAGCTCCTTATACCTGTCATCCTGCTAACCTGCCTGCAAGATCCGATCTTGTAAATATGTCCCATAAGAGCTCATAGTTGTTATATGATTCAAGTGTATCCTCATGTTAAGAGAATTTGCAACCCTATTCTCTTTAAATTTAATGTACCTGATCTTAAAGTCGAACTCACTAATTGTGACCAACCATTTAGATTTCCTGGAATTTAGATTCAGTTGGTCAAATAGATACCTCAATCCACTGTGATCACTCATCAATATGAACCGGCTGCCAAGAAGATAGTGTCTCCACATCTTCAAAGCATGGATGGTCGCTACCAACTCAAGATCATCTGTTGGATAATTATGTTCATGCTCATTAATTTTCCTTAATTCATAGCATACTACCTGTCCTTCCTGCATAAGGAATCCACCAAGCCCTCTCTTGCAAGCATTTGTACATACCACAAACTTTTTATTTGGATTTGTAATATTTAGAACTAGAGCATTTTTCAACAACTTCTTTAACTACTCAAAATTGGCTGCACATTCCTTTGCCCATTCAAATTTCTTACCTTTCCTTTGCAACGACGTAATAGGATGAGAAATCTATGAGAACTTCCTTATGAACCTCCTGTAATAACCTGCTAACCCCATGAATGATCTTACCTCATCCACATTTCTAGGAGCTACCCGTTCCATGATAGCTCTTATCTTTTCTGGATCCACTGCTATGACTTCCTTGGAAACCACATGTCCCAAGTAATAAACCTTTGTCTAAAATATGCTACATTTACTAAGCTTATCATACAACTGATCTCTCGACAACATTAATACTGCTACTAAATGTTCGACATGTTCTTCTTCATTCCTAGAATATACCAATATATCATCAATGAACATAATAATAAACTTGTCCATATAATGACGCAATACACTATTCATCAAGCACATAAAAGTAGCTGAAGCATTAGTTAAACCAAATGGAACTACAACAAACTCATAATGCCCATACCTAGTCTAGAAAGCAGTCTTGTAGATGTCTTCTTCCTTAATGCATACATGATGGTATCTTGATCTCAGATAAATCTTTGAGAACACTATTGCTCCCTTCAATTGATCAAATAAATCATTAATCCTCAACAACATACACATGTTCTTGATGGTCACCTTGTTCAACTACCTGCAATCAATGCATAACCTGAGAAAACCATCCTTCTTCAAAAACAACACTAGTGCACCCCAAGGTGGCACACTCGGCCTAATGTATCCCTTGTTAAGCATTTCCTTCAATTGTAACTTCAACTCCACCAACTCCGGTGTTCTCATCCTGTAAGGTTTCTTTGGTGCTGGTGTTGCCCCTGGTACCAACTCAATAGAAAAGTCCACTTCCCTGTGAGGTGGAAACGATGATATATTTACTAGAAACACATCTTGAAACTGTTGTAAAGCCGAGTACCTGGTAAAGACATCCACATAAGCTCTTACCGAGTGATGAAGTATCTTCTTTGTACCAGTGTTTTAAAAATGGTCAAACCGGCCGGTTCACTAGTCGACCGAGTCAAATCGACAAAAAAACCCAGTTTGACCCCTCCCTTAACCAAAAAATTAGAAAAATCGGTCCTAAGCGACCGGTTTAGGACAGAAATGGTTAGTTTATGGTCAAACTGGTCGATTCCATCATATACCATCCAGTTTATTGCAAGGGAAACTATAAACCTCACAGAATGAATTTTTGTGAGTTTTGAAATTGTTTTGAGGGAAACTTGGGGTTGTTTTCCTCCAAAAATACTCCCTCCAAGAAAAACATGCCTACCCTCTCATTTTCCTAACACATCTCAACCCTAGCAATGTTGGCAATTAATGGTAATGTTAAATTCTTAAAGTAAAAGTGACATTTCCTTTACTTTTCATTTTCATCATTTTACATAAATTTTTAACATTACCATGAAATGACTTAGGACGTTTGAGAGGTTTCAACCTCATTAGATTTCATATGGAGAAACTAGAATTTTAGATTTCACTCAAAATTTAGCAGACTTAATGGTTTTAAGGATTTCATGGTTTGGGGGTTTGCAATGTTTCCATTTGATTCTATCATGCATGAGGGCATAAGATTGGCATTTGATCAAGAGCATGAAGCCCTTTAAGAACCTTGATGTTGGTGGCATTGATTGTTGAACTTTGTTGATGTTGGTGGTATTGGTTGTTGAACTCCTCTACCATGGTCTTAACAAGAATGCACCCTTCACTCAAAGGAAAACAACTGTTTAGGCATGCTAAATTTTTTCTACCACATTATAAGGTTGAAGAGATGAACCCTTCACTCAAACCAAAATCATTGGTTAGGCATGTTAAACCTTTTCAATTTCTATCATTTTATAAGGTTGAGCAATCCAAGTCTGAAGATTTTGAGCTATATGACATTTATGTAACTCTTGCTGATGATGTTTATGTATTTATAGTAGCATTGAAACTTGAATCAATGATGAGTTTCATGAGTGACCATGTTGATTAGTGATTTGTAGTTTTGATGTTTATTTTTGCTACTACTACTAAAGTTGTAGAGGAGTTTTAGGAGTCCTCAAACTCTGAGCCATATTATTTATGTAGTTCATGTTGATGATCTCTTGTCTAGTAGTGGTGATGAGTTTGATCATGATGAGGAGTGATCATGTTGTTGATCACTGATATGTAGACTTGTATTAGGTCAATGACCCCATAGCTTAGAGCATTGTTTTTGGACTCTAGAGGCCATTTAGAGCTTCATTGATTATGTATTTTTTTGCTGATATATATTTCACTCGATGCCATTTCGATATATTCACCTTTACATGGTATATAGATGAGAAAACCTTGCATATTTTTCCTCTATTGGTTTGGAATCATGGTTTTAAATCTTAAAAAAAGTTTTTTTTTTTTTTTTTAATTATAAACTAATTATTTCATGTATTTTTTTAAAGACCGTTCATTTAGATCTGATTAGTCCCCGTTTGAAACCCGGTTTATTAAGTGGACTGGTTCGGTTTTTAAAACTATGCTTTGTACCTGTAGCCAACTACACTAACCAATATTCTGCATGCACTTCTTTATTCAAACCACACTTATCCATCGGGTCAGGATTAACATAATTATAATTAGATCTAGGGTCAATCAAAATAGAAACAACTTGATCACAAAGCTTACCGTCCATCTTGATAATATACGCCTGGTGATCTTCCTTCCTATTATCCAATGTTGCATAGATTCATGGAATACTCTTTCCAACATCCCCCACTGCCTGCACTTCTTGCGCACTATAGATCTACGGTTTACCACCCTGATGTTGTGGACACTCTCTCCTATGATGCTCTCCACCATAAGTCCAACACTGTAAATATTTATATCATCACTCTTGTTCTGTTGCTCAGACCAAAATCGCTGTCCTCTATCATGTGCATTGAACTTCTTAGGCGATGCTGCATTCTCTTTATTACCTATGCCCCGAGGTCTTGTTCACTTCTTATCTCATTTCCCTTTATTCTTATCATTATTTTTCCAGTCCTACTTAGTCTCCCATTTGCGGTTTGATTTCTCATAACAATGCTTTAAATTCTGTATGGTCTCCTCCAATGATCTAGGCTCATCAAATACAATTATGTCCTTGAATGCTATCGACAACCCATTGATGAATATATGAATCTTGGCCTTCTCCTCTTTGACGTAAGGCACATATCTCAATAACTCCAAAAATATGCTAGTGTACTCCTCATCCGTCATAGATCCCATTTTAAGCTCATAGAATTACTTTCCCCTGTCGTCATAATATATCTTTGATAGATACTTCTTCTTGAATATTCTCTTGAACTCACTCCAAGTCAACTCCTCTTCATGAATACCTATGACATTATTTACATATTCCCACCAAATATTTGCTTTAACTTTAAGACTGAATGTAGCTATTTTGGCCTTCATGTTCACTAAGTAATCATGCAATATGAAGAACTTATTCATCCCAAGAAACCATGCTTCAACATCTTGTGACTTGCTCATTTCTCCATCAAATGTAGGTGGATTGCTTTCTTGAACTCATCTGGGAAATATCCCCTGTCACTCCTCCAGTAAGGATGATAACAATGATGACCATGGTACATGTCTGAACCAGAACTAGAGTAAAGCCCATGTCCACTGCCTCGCCTATCAAGTGTATCCAAGAATCTGCTATCTCTGACCGTGTCATCTCTATCCAACCTGTGCCAACCATGTGACCTACTACCATATGCTCCATTAGTCCTATCCTCCTGCCCATGTTTGATTCTAAGTGGTCCTTGTCTCTACAAGTCTGAAAAAACCTAATGAATAACTACATTAACTTTTTCTTGTTTCTCCTGTGCCCTAGCAAGTCTCTCTTATGATTGAATGGTTTAGTCATTATATTCTTTGTAACTCCTTATTTATGCCTTCAAACTTCTCAAAGTGGCTGCTATGTCAGGAGAATATCCCTCACCATGTTTCTCATATAATCTATAGGGATAATCTCGTGAGTTGTAGTCTACCATCTTCCTAGTCATTTTTGATCTTCTCTTCCTGCAAGATATAACATGTCATCTAAACCAAATTATAAACAAACCAATGTACCTCAATGTAGTTCCTCCTCCCACATTTGCCCAAGCAAAACTTGTTGTAGTTTCTGATCTCGATGTCCTTTGGCACTTTCCTGCTCTTCTTTTTCCTTCTTGCTCCAAATCCCAAGTATGCCACACTCCTCCAAGAGTGCTCCAAGAAAACTCTAAGTGTCCAAGAGTATCAGAGAGAGAGTGGAAAATGAGAGCTCCAAAACTAAACTGACAAAAAAATAACACTGACAAAAGATACAAACTAATCCTCATAAGCCTTTTTATTAATGGGGCCTCTATTTTCTTTAGTTTTCCATTATTTTCCTTCATTTTCCTCCTCACATGCAACCTGTGACCTTTCACCTTCCTTTTCTCCTAATTTCCATTATTTTCATAAATAAAATGCCAATTAATGCCACTTTGCCTTTCCAAAGCCTTTTCCATTGCTTTTTCCAATTTCCATAGCCATTAATTAATCACAAGTGATCCCCATTACTTATGTTTTTGCCCAACATTCAATTTGGAATACATATCCCATGACCTTAGTTATTATTTTTCCTTTATTAAATTTATTACATGGATTTTTGACCAGGGATGTTACATGAAGTTTATGATGTATTATTAGGCCAACCATATTTGTGGAAGCATCATGATGTGTATGAGTCTAGGCCTCATATTGTTATTATTACTTTGGGCAAAAATTTATACAGGATACCAGAGGTAGGACTACCTAACTCCATCTCTTTGATATCTGCGAAGCAATGCAGTAAGATCATTTCCCAGACCGGGAAATTTTTCTTCCTTATGATTCACCCTCAGGGAAAGAATAATATTGTGGCCACATCCACGGCCTCTAGACAGGGCTCCTCCGCATGACAACAATAGATGGACAAGGTTATGGAGGAGTACAGGGACATCTTCACCTCACCCATAGGGGTACCCCTACACTATCAGGTCAAGCACTCCATCAATTTGACCCCAGGCGCGTCGCTAACCAATGGAATGATCTATCGAAACTTTGTTATGGAAAATGATGAAATCAAGAGGCAGATTCAGGATCTGTTGCAGAAAGGGCACATCAGGCCAAATTCATCACCCTGTGGGAGCCATATCGTGTTGGTACAAAAGAAGAACAATACCTAGAGACTCTGTATTGACTATTAGGCATTGAATAAGATCACTCTCTGGAATAGTTATCTAATCCCATGGATTGGTGACCTTCCGGACCAGCTCAAGGGGGGAAAATATTTTAGTAAGATTGAATTGAAGTATGGTTATTACCATGTACCAATAAAACCCTTAGATGTGTGGAAGACTGCCTTCAAATCCAAGGAGGGCTTTTTCGAATGGTTGGTCATGCATTTTGGTTTGACGAATGCCCCCTCAAACTTCATGAGGTTGATGGAAGACATATTGCAGCCCTTCACCAACTCATTCGTGGTGGTGTATTTGAATGACATCCTTATCTTCAACCAAAGTTGGGAAGAGCACCTTTACCGTATTTGATAGGTCCTCCAAAATTTTCGTCAACACAAATTGTGTGCCAATTTGGAGAAATGCACTTTTTGTATGACCCAGGTTCAATATATGGGGTACATAATTGATGAGAAAGGTGTGCATGTGGACCCACCCAAGACACAAGTTATTTGCGATTGGCTGTCCCCAACCACTCTAATAGAGCTCTACATCTTTCTGGATCTTGCCAATTTCTACTACAAGTTCATGTTGGGTTTCTCTCATATCACTTGGCCTTTGAGTCAAGTCACAAAGGGAGGAGAAAAATAAAAGTTATTTTGGTCTGAATCCCAACATAAGGTATTTGTCGAGTTGAAGTGTCACCTCTTCTCTACACCAGTTCTCACATTAGCAGACCTACAACAACCATTTGAGATTGAGACAAATTCCTCCGACTATGCTATTGGTGTAGTTCTTACTCAACATGGGCATCCAATGACATATCATAGTGAGACACTTTCAAACACAGTCTAAAAGTATCCCACCTATGAAAAATAGATGTATTCCATTGTGCAGGCTTGTCGACAATGGAAGCATTACTGTTAGGGTCCCACCCTAACCCCCTTATTTATGTAATAGGATCGAGTCACAATTATAGTTAAGTAAAGATTCAATAAAACCCATATTAAGAATTGTAAGTGGTTAACCCGCGTTTAATGAAGGGACCACAATTAGTTGCAAATGGGCCATGGTATTAGACAGATGGTATTAATAAGAACCATGGTATTGCCCTGTGGTATTACATGTATGAATCCTATATAAAGGATAGTGACTCCCCTTGAGGAGCATCGTGTCTTATTTCATAATCGAGCTCTGCTCTATTGGAGGTTGCCCCCTTGAAGAGGCAAGTGAACATTGCTTTCTGAATAATAAAATACTTGTTGTTATTTCTCATTGTTCTATGTTCTGGGTATATTTCTTCGCATATTTGGTATTCTGGTATCATCTTGCAGGTTAAGAGCATAACAAGTGGTATCATAGCACTTTCTAGGGCTAGTGGGATCTCCAATTTTTAGCAATTTTTTTTTTTGCTAGAGACGTGTTCCGGCGTCTTTAAACCACAGGATCTGTCATTGAGCGCATAAACCTACGGATTTGGGGAGGCATGCATGTAGGAAATACAAGAGGTGGTCACACTTGTTGGACTCCCTTGTAACCCCTGTGGGTACCCCTTCGAGTAGTAGTGCATTAGACAGAACTGTGCACAGATTGTCTTCCAAGTACCCTCTCGGTATATCAGAAGCCCCCTAGCTCCCTTGAAACCTCGCCATAGATAAACCGTCGACCGTCTTGCTGCTACAGTACACCAATAACAACACTTGGAGAGATTACTTACCCGTACGATAGGGTAGTCGGGTTGTACGGCTAAGGGTACGGTTGATCCTCCTTGGTTAGTGCCCTAAAAAATTGGGCCAGGTACTACTATTAGACCCTTATGTATATTGCGATCTGTAGCACCTGACACTACTGGAGACCATAGTTCCCTTCTTTATCTCTGGATCACGCATATTCTTTACCATATCAGATCTCGCAAGCGGGGTTTGTCGCAGCAGCAACGATCAGTTCCGCCGTTCAGATCTATTAGATCCATCAGATCTGCATAAGCAATCAGTTCCGTCGTTTAGATCTATCAGATTAGCCATTCAGGTCTCTCAGAACCATAAGATCCACCATTCAGATCTGAGTAGTTGTGTGGGTTCCTACACCTGGGCGTGATTTTCGCAGGACTTTTGGCAGCATTGACATTTCTGGGATTTGGCTACTGCAGTATTCGTAAGCAAGGAGTAAAACTCCATTAAAAAAGTCTGAGAACCCCCCCGAGGGCGCTTATTGGTGACTTAGCCCATCAGAATCAGGATGATGAGCTGAGCAAGGTGGTACCATTCAATTGTTAGAGCCAAAAAATTCGGGCGGTCCCAAAGTTTCCAGTACATCGGATTGGTGCATGGTAGAAACTATAGCTCAAGCTATGGCGAATGAGAAGATCGACAAACTTGAAACAACATTGACCGAGTTCATGTCGCTGATGCAGAACTTAAATACAACTCTCTTTAAGGGCAAGGTGGAGGCACGCGAAGGCGCATATATGGGCAATGAAAACAGTGAGGGTGAGTCTAGCTAGTCGCTTCACCTCTTGGGCACCCACCAACAATCCCATCTGCGACCACCCAAGCTGGACAGGTACAAATTTGATGGCTCTCACTCGGCCGCATGGATAACACAAATGGAGCAATATTTCAATCTGAATTACATCCTGGATAATGTGACTCAGCTTAGTGTGGGTATCATGTACTTGGATAATGAAAGATGGCAATGGTGGCAATGGCATCAACGTTGCTATGGAAGGCCATTGACGTGGGAGACATTCAAAAAATCTCTTATGGATCGCTTTGACCAGGAATCTGACTTTTTGGGTCGTCTCACTAAGCTTCGACAGACAGGAAAAATGAATGAATATATTGCAGCCTTTGAAGCCTTAGCTTTCCCGCAATGCAGGTCTACACGATGAGTTCTACACAGAATGTTTTATCAGTGGTCTCAAGGAAGCCATATAAGCCCACGTCTGATTGCACCACCCTAGCTCATGGCTGCATGCTTGCTGGATAGCTCGTGAAGTCGAACGTGTGTTGGCGACCCAGTCCAGTTGCCCAAATTTCATCGCTAAGGGTTGCCCCCCACAGGTTCAAAGCACTACCCAGACACTCAAGGTTCAAAAGGTGTCACTAGAAGAAATGGCGAAAAGAAGAAAGCAAGGATTATGTTACTACTGTGATGAGAAATACTCCCCTGGGCATAAATGCAAGGAGCCCAAATTTTTTCAAATTGATGCTACTGATCACAATGCATCAGAGGAAGCCCCACCACTTGAGCAACCAGAGGAGGAAGAAGAGGACAACCAACAGGATAATGTACCCGAAGAACTAGTTATCTCACTGCATGCTTTGGCAGGGATTTCTTCGCCTCAAACTCTCAATATCAGAGGTTTTATTAAGCATCGACCAGTAGTAGTCTTGATTGATAGTGGAAGTACACATAATTTTATCCATCAAAGAGTTGTGGAAGCAGTGCATTGTTTTGTCCGAGCAGTTTCTAACTACCAGGTCCAAATTGTTGATGGGGGAACAATGAAATGTGAAGGCCGTTATGAAAATGTCAAAGTTCAAATGGGGGATTATCAATTAAAGACCCACATTATTTCCATACACATGGGAGGGTGCGACATTGTCCTCGGTGCTGAATGGCTTTGCACACTGGGCCCAATCACAATGAATTTCCAGGAGTTATATATGAGCTTTAAGCAGAACAACCACACACATACCCTCCGCGGGCTCCAGGCGGGAGCTCCCTCTATCATCAACTCACTTTGGATGGAAAAATTGTTTAAAAAGGGCCACCATGGAGTTATAGCTCAATTTAATGCCATCCAGGCTTGCGAACCCAATCCTGTTCATATTCATCCTGAGATGCAACAGATCTTAAACAACCATCTGCTAGTCTTTGACAAGCCTCATGAGATTCCACCCTCGAGAGGGGAACATGATCATAACATTACTTTGGTCCTAGGGGCCCAACCACCAAATGTGCGCCCATATAGATATCTGTTTGTCCAAAAGAATGAAATAGAAAAAATAATCAAGGAACTCTTGGAAGCAGGTGTCATTCGTCCGAGCATTAGTCCTTATTCATCGCCGGTGGTCATGGTGCTCAAGAAAGATGGGGAATGGCGTATGTGTCCAGACTTCAGGGCCCTTAATAAGTTGACAGTCAAAGATAAATTTCCCATCCCGGTTGTTGATGATTTGCTCGATGAACTAAATGGGGCTCAATTCTTTACTAAGCTTGACCTTCGCTCAGGCTACCACCAAATTCGCATGAAAGAAGTAGACATTCCAAAGACTACTTTCCGAACTCATGAAGGCCATTATGAGTTCCTAGTCATGCCATTTGGTCTTTGTAATGCCCCATCCACTTTTCAAAGCCTTATGAACCACCTGCTCAAACCATATCTGAGAAAATTTGTTCTTGTTTTTTTTATGACATCCTCATCTACAGTCGCACCTGGGCCACACATCTTCAGTATGCAGATTTGCTCTTGCAACTGCTCTGCAAGCATAAATTATTTGTCAAGATGTCTAAGTGTTCTTTTGGCATGGAAGAAACTGTTGAGTATTTGGGCCACATTGTGGGGCGTGAAGGTGTCAGGGTGGACCCCAAAAAGATCCAGGCAATGCAGGACTGGCCTCAACCTAAGACATTGAAGAGCCTGAGAGGATTTTTGGGTCTCACAGGCTACTATTTCAAATTTGACCGCAATTATGGTCGCATTGCTAGGCCCCTCACTCAAATCCTCAAGAAAAATTCATTCCTCTGGAATGATGAAGCACAACAGGCCTTTACAACTCTCAAACATGCCATGTGTTCCACTTCAGTCTTAGCACTGCCCGACTTCACCAAATCTTTCGTGATTGAATGTGATGCTTCGGGTACAGGTATTGGGGTAGTCTTAATGAAGGAAGGTCGACCCTCGGCCTTCACGAGCCAACAACTAAGTGGGAAGAATCTGGGACAATCTACTATGAGCAGGAGATGATGACCATCTTACATGCAGTAGATACCTGGCAACCATACTTATTGGGGTGACGTTTCCAAATTTGCACAGACCATCAAAGCCTTAAATATTTTTTGGAGCAACACCTATCCTCACCACAACAAAATAAATGGCTCGCAAAAATGTTGGGATATGATTATAAGATAATTTACAAGAAAGGGCGCAAGAATATTGTAGCAGATGCGTTATCTCGCCAATTTGAGGAGGAAAGTACCCTGTTCGCAATTTCCCTTCCCATTCCAGAATGGATTGAAGAGGCTCGCAAGGAATGGTTTTCACACCCCTATCTCTCCCAACTCATTCATCAATTGCAGGCCGATCCAAATTCCATAGCGGGCTACTCGTGGCAGGATGAGATTCTTCGCTACAAGGACAGAGTCGTAATATCACCAACATCCACCCTCAAAAGCCACATTTTGGCAGAGTTGCTCTCATCTACCACTACAAGAAACTCAGGCTTTCAAAAGACATATGCTCGCACTCGAAGATCTTTTTTTTGGACAAGCATGAAAAAGGACATTATTACTTTTGTAGCTGAATGCGATGTCTGTTAGCGCCACAAAGGAGAAACAGTCAAATCCCCAGGCACATTACAGCCATTGCCCATCCTGACCTCAATCTGGACAGAGGTTTCTATGGATTTCATTGCGGGTCTTCCAAAGTCAGGAAACAAGTCAATCATCAGGGTGGTTGTGGACATACTTTTTAAGTATGCTCATTTTTGCACCCTACCCCACCCTTTTACACTGACTTTGGTCACTCAATATGTCATGGATTAGATCTTCAAATTGCATGGCATGCCCACGTCCATTGTGTCTGATCGTGACCTGGTCTTCACTAGTAACTTTTGGTAGGAACTCTTCCGGCTACAAGGTACCCAACTACAACTCAGTACTTCCTATCATCCACAAACTGATGGTCAAACTGAAGCAGTCAACAAATGTCTGGAAACATATCTTAGGTGTTCACTTCAGAAAAGAAACATCTCTGGGTACAATGGTTACCTCTAGCTGAATGGTGGTATAACACCAACTATCATGCCACCACCAAAATGACACCATATGAAGCAGTTTATGGTCAACTCCCTCCTTCCCCTACTTATTATATCAAGGGATGCTCGAAGGTACAAGCAGTGGATCAACTCGTACAGAACCGCACAACCATGCTAGCCCACCTTAGAGAGAATCTTCATTAAGCTCAAAACCACATGAAGCAACAGGTAGATCAACATCGCTCAGAATGCCAATTTCAAGAAGGGGATCAGGTATTTTTGAGGCTGCAGCCATATAAGTAAACATCACTCAAAGACAAGGGTTGTCAGAAACTATCTCCAAAATTCTACGGACCGTATCAAGTACTTCAGCGCATTGGAAAGGTTGCCTACAAGCTAGCTTTGCCACCCACTGCCAAAATCCATCCAGTTTTCCATGTCTCATGCCTCAAGAAAGTGATTGGGAACAATTGCAGAATTCAAACCAATCTACCTGAACTAGATGAAGAAGGGTGTTGGTACCATCCCATGACCTCCTTTTTCCTCCTAAAACATATCATTTGCCTACTTCTTTCCATCATATATCTCTTAGATCCCTTGAAAATTGATTAGTTAATAGTCCTATAGTTATTAAAATGCATTAAAATTGATTTAGGAGTTTTATGTTAAAGAATTAGGAATTTTTGGTAAAATGGCTACACGAAGTTCCAACATCCTGTAATTGGTTCATTGTTTGACATGTGGCATGACAGCTAGGCTAGAGCGAAGGGTAGGGATGAAAAGTAGAATGTCCAAGCATGGAAGAATACCTATCCTATAGCAGAATCGACCCTCCTACATGCGTGGTCAACGATGGTCAAAGTATAGCATGTTGTCGACAAAGGCAGCAACAACAAAGCATTCTAAATTGATTTAGTTTTGTTCCTTTTTGAAATCAGTTTAGGATAGAAACATTTTAAAAATCACGACATGATAAAAGCGGCAACAACCACATCATGAATGTACATTCGTTTTCGAAACGTAAGGGTTGTAAAACATATGTAAACACAGTTCTGTGTAGTGGTTAGTTGGTTATCATTGTATCGTTTCAAAACAGAGTTTGAACTTAATATCAAGAACACAGTTGCAGTCACGATCTTTTCCTTGTTGCATTGATTTTATAATCAGTTGATCACAGTCCAGTATACCTCTGGAACGCGAACGGGCCCTGCGTTAAACTGGTATACTGTCATTTCCTTTTCATTCGCAACTTAGGGTATTAAATGATATGCACAATAATTAGAATTGGTTTTTGATTTCAATAGAATACGTATGGTTTATGTTTATGATAGTGCTTGAACAGTTCATCACTGAGATCGTGAATCGTATCCTATAAGGGATTCGATCCTTTGTTGTCTTTTAAAGCAATGTCATGAACTCTGTTATCATTTCAAAGTATGCTTATGATTTCCATATGTTTTTATCTTGCATGAATATTAGTGAATGCTGAGTATTTGCTGAACAGGGGTTTTATGCATAGTGTCTCTGTAAGGAGATTGAAATCTTGGTTTGAAGTGATACACAGTGTTTTAATTTGGTAAATGAATTGAATGACAGTGTTGTAATTAAGTAGATTAACTGAGTGACCTAAGTGTTTGGGTGATAGGTAACATACCTCAATCTTCCGTAAAGAAGTCCTGTGACCTACCATCATAACCACTTAGCTAATAATCCTTTATGTCTATATACTTTAGACGCATGCCTCTAAGTCTACGCATCCTGGTTGATAATAAATATAGCCTAGTCTAGCACCCTAGATAGGACACTACATTTTGGCGCCGTTGTCGGGGAGGCGTACTTAAAGGATTTAAAAAGAAAAAAATTCAATAAACAAAAACGAAAAAAAAAAACACAGTTAGAAATCATGTTCATTTATGCCTAGATCTAGGGACAATCAGGGTAGATTCATAAAAACTCCCCACCATCCAAAAACTAACCGACCATCATCAGGAGCAGACTCTTTAGGGAATACAACACCAGCTGAGGAAGTCATCCAAGCATTAGAGGAAAAACAAAAGTCAGGACAAAGACTTACTCTCATCGAAAGGAAAACTTTATTAACACATAAATCGCAGAAGAAGCACTTTCCTAGATCTTCCACACAAGGAGAAAGTAGCACAGTGACTGAACAATCTTTCTTTAATCTCCTCTTTCAAACAAGTGACACTGACAGAGAGAGACCTATTAGAATGGCTAAGGAAGCAGCCGGATCAGTACCAAATCACGGACAGAGAGATGAAGAAGAGTCAACTTTTAAGTTTCCTATACATGAACCACAAGAAGATGATGAGATCAAAATGAAAAACATACCTCCATCTGTGCTACCAAACTTTTATGGTATGGCTTCAGAAGATCCAGACTCATTCTTGTTCGAGTTTGACATTTTATGTCGAACATATGTCTATACAGATGATGCCCATAGGCTTAGACTCTTCCCAGCGACATTAAAGGCATCAACCTTAAGATGGTTCATGAGGCTTGGTGAGCATGCTATAGTTGATTGGGATGGCATGAGAAGAATATTTCTAAGGAAATATCAACCTTACTGTAGATCCAAAGATTCTAAAGATGATATCTTTAGAATGAGCCAGCAAGAGGATGAAACCTTAGAGGAATACTTAGAACGGTTTGTCTACAACTTACAAAAATCCAAACACCGAACTATGCCTCTTGATCTGATCCGCACAATATTCTTGAAAGGTATCTGAGAGGAATACATGGATGATCTTAACTTGATGGGAAAAGGTGACATTTCTGCCTTACCCTTTGAAAAAATCGATTAGTTATGCGAAAAGTATTCAAGGAGCAAAGCTAAAATGGGAAAAAGAACCCTGTCATCCAAAGTCACAAAATCTGCCTCAGCAAGTGTCACAAGGGCTGAAATAGGGAATCTGTTAGAAGAGTTTAAAACAGATCTGTTAAGCACCCTAGGGAACCAAATTGACACTTTAAAAGCTAAGAAGAAACAAGAAGATGAAGATGAGATAATGGCTATCTTCTGCCCAAAATGCCGGAAGAAACATGCATTAAAAGACTGCCCACTAGAAAACATCCAAGTTTGTGCTTTCTGTACTGAACATCATGATATGTTTAACTGTCCTAAAGTTAAGGTTTTGCAGAACTGTAATATGGCAGCTAATGCAGAGATGGAAAACATGTATTACATGGGCACAAAGAGACCATGGTAGCCAAGGCCAGCACCTCAAGGTATGTTTCCAAATCAAAATTTGCAATTTCCTCTAAATGATCAAATGTATGCACAGAATTCATGGAATGTACCCATGCCATGGCAGCACCAAAATCACCCACAACAACAATGGATACCATCTCAACAGTACTCTCAATCCTATCATACATATCCTCAATCATACCCACCATATTCACAACCATATCAACAATACCATCAGCCGTATTCATCACATTCTCAACCATATCAGCAGTATCCTCAGCAAGTTGTTTATCAGCCTCAACCTACTCAACAAGCACTGCCTGCTCCTCCACCAATAAATCCACCACAACTGCAATTTCCAGCTAACTCACAACCTCCCAGACCTACTCAAATTCCTGCTCAAACTGTCCCAAATCCAAATAATAGAGCAGAGAGGCCAACCTACAATGTAGAAGAGGGAACCTCATATCCCACACTACCCTTGCAAAATATCAACTTGAGGTCTGGTAGGGTGCTCCACAAAGATTCTCCAATAACAGATAAGCAAGAAGAAAACACAGAAAATGAAAATGAAATGACAAATCAAAGAAAACCAAACGATGATACCAAAGATAAGCAGATGCAACCATTGCATCCACCTTTTCCAGACCGATTGGTCCAAATAAAACCTCCACTGTCTATACCACAGTTTGATGTCTTAGATGAACTCAAGAATGTCTACATAAAAATTCCGTTGCTGCAAACTATAAAAGACATTCCCATATATACTAAAGCCATCAAAGACATTTTCCTCAAGAAGCCTGCTAGAAAAAAGGATTGATCCTCAAACCATTCATGTTATAGGACATTTAGCAGGCCTTATGACCAATACCATCTCCATGGAAAAGTATGTTGATCCTGGCATTCCCAAAGTGACCACCATCATTAACAACATAAAAATTCCAAACACTTTGATAGATCTTGGGGCCGCAATCAATGTCATGACTCTTGAAACCATGAGAACACTCCAGCTCATAAATTTGCAACATACAACGATTGTTCTAGAACTAGCTGATAGGTCTAAAGTGATTCCTGAAGGGATTTTGGAGGACATAATTGTCTCACTGGACTCTTGGGAGTATCCAGTGGATTTCTTAGTTCTTCAACCCAAATCCAATTTAGGAGGGCACCCTATCATCCTTGGTAGACCATGGTTAGCGACTGCTGATGCATTCATAGGATGTCGATCGGGCAACATGATCATTTCAAGAGGGACCGAAAGAAAACAACTCACTCTTTATCCATCGGCACAATCACCAGCAGTAACACACAATTTGTGGCTTAAATGATAAATTCAATGATAAAGAAGAAGTACAATCTGTTTTTAGCATTGACCAAATCTATGATTTCCAAGAACAAAACAATAATGATTTGGTAGAATTATTCCTTTCTCAACCCGACATTTCCGAAAATTTGAGAAATGACCAATATCATGCTGCAGATGTACTTTTGGCCCAAAATTTTCAGGAAACACGCACCATTCAATCTTTGCAAACCGCATTTCACGATATTTTTCCAGTTCAATCCATCACCAACACACAGAGTCAGATCATAGAGATTAGTCCAGGGAAAACTCTGAACATAGGCAATCACCTAGACTCATCTCAGCAAGAGAAATTGATTCGACTATCGAAAAAATACCAGAAAGCCTTTGCTTGGGACTACACCGATATGCATGGGATTCACTCTGACACATGCACTCACCATATTTACACGGATAGTACTATCAAACCAGTGAGGCAACCACAGAGAAGGATGAACCCCATGCTCCAGGATATTGTCAGAGAAGAATTGCAAAAACTGTTGAGAGTTAATTTTATATATCCTATTTCTGACAGTCAGTGGGTATCCCCATTGGTTATAGTGCCCAAGAAAAATGGTAAGTGGCGCATTTGTGTTGATTACAGACAACTGAACAAAGCAACGCTTAAAGATTATTTCCCAATACCATTTATTGACCAAGTGTTAGACACCCTAGCTGGGAAATCATCATTTTCTTTTCTTGATGGTTTCAGTGGCTACAACCAGATCAGGATAGCCTCAGAAGACCAGGACAAAACCACATTCACCTGCCCTTGGGGCACTTATGCTTACAATGTTTTGCCATTTGGACTTCACAATGCTCCAGCTACATTTCAGAGAGCTGTGTTAGCTATTTTCGCTGATTTAATTCATGATTGTGTTGAAGTTTACATGGATGATTTTTCAGTGTATGGCAATTCATTTGAACATGCATTAGAGAACCTTGAGAGAGTTTTGAAAAGATGTATTGAAGCTAATCTGTCCCTCAGCAATGAAAAGTGCTTTATGATGTTAAACGAAGGGATAGTGTTAGGCCACTATATTTCTTTTCAAGGCATCAAAGTTGACCCAGCAAAGATCCAGATCATTGTTGATTTGCCAATTCCATAGAATCAAAGAGAGGTAAGAAGTTTCCTTGGGTATGCAAGCTATTACAGAAGGTTTATTGAACATTTTAGTAAAATAGCTTTACCTTTGTTTAAACTTCTAACAAAAGATGTACTTTTCAACTGGAATGAGAACTGCCAACAAGCATTCGAACTACTCAAAAAGGAATTATCAACCGCACCAGTCTTGAGAGGGCCTAATTGGAGCCTACCATTTCATATCTTTACAGATGCATCTGACACTGCAGTGGTTGCATCATTAGGCTAAAAAGAGGAATCTTGTCATTATGCCATTTATTTCATTAGCTAAAATCTAACACCTGCAGAGTCAAACTACACAGTCACAGAAAAGGAAACACTTGCTATCATATATGCTGTGAATAAATTCTGACATTATATAACTGGTTATGAGGTCTTTGTACATACTGATCATTCTGCCATTAGACATTTAATGAATAAACCAATAACTAGTGGCAGAGTTACCAGATGGTTATTATTGTTACAGGAATTTAACATCACAATGTTAGATAGACCAGGTAAAAAGAATCAGGTGGCAGATTTTCTTTCTAGACTGCAAAATCCAGGTGAGGTTGTTCCGGTTGAAGATTCTTTTCCAGATGAAAATTTATTTGCAATTTCCATAGTAAATCCTTGGTATGCTGATTTGGCCAATTATTTGTCTACAGGAAGGACACCTCCACACTTTACTGTAAAGGAAAAGAAGAGACTAGTCAAACAAAGTGCTAGATATTCATGGCTTAATGGCGATTTATTTTACACTGGTTATGATATGATCATTAGAAGATGTGTAAGAAATGATGAGGTAATTGATATTTTAAAATCTTGCCATGATGAACCGTGTGGTGGGCATTTTGCAGCTAAGCGGACAACATTCAAAGTTCTTACTCTTGGATACTATTGGCCATCCATTTTCAAGGATGCCGAGAAGTATGTGAAGAGTTGTGACAGCTGCCAAAGAATGGGCAGGCCAACAGCTACAGATGAGATGCCCCTTCAGCCCCAAGTTCACCTAGAGCCATTTGACAAATGGGCTCTAGACTTTATAGGACCCATTAACCCAACCTCCAATGGTAAGAAGTACATCTTAGTATGTACTGATTACGTCACAAAGTGGGCTGAAGCAAAAGCACTGGTTAGAGCCACCGAACACACAGTGGTAAATTTCCTTTTTGAAGAGATTTTTGTAAGGTATGGAGTACCAAGGGAGATAGTGACTGATCAAGGTACTCAATTCACCTCAAAACTAGTGAAGGACATCACAGACAAATACCAAATCAAGCATAGGAGAAGCACACCTTACCATCCACAGGCCAATGGGCAGGTGGAATCCACAAACAAAACTTTGGAAGGGATCATTACTAAAACTGTGGCAATGAACAGGAAGAATTGGGAAGAGAAGCTCAAAGATGCACTCTAGGCTTACAGAATTACGTGGAAGGATACTACAGGATTTACACCATATCAGTTGGTGTACGGAAAAGAGGTAATGCTACCTATTGAGTTTCAAATACATACTTTTAAACTGGCTGCAGATTTGCAAATTGACTTGGACCAAGCACAACAAGAAAGAATTCAGCAGTTGAACCAGCTGGATGAAATGAGGCAACAAGCAGAGGAAACCACAATCCTCATGCAAAAACAAAGGAAGCAGTGGCATGATGCACATATAAAGAAGAAGCAGTTCAAGGAGGGTGACTGGGCTTTACTTTTTGACTCTAAATTCAGAGATCATAAAGCCAAGTTTACCACCCATTGGATGGGTCCATACCAAATTATTCAAGCTTACGACAATGGTTCAGTCAAGCTCAAAACTATTGATGGAGAAGGTCATTCCTTTACTGTCAATGGTCATCGCCTGAAACTATACACTAAGCCCATCAACAAGCAAGATTTTCTCCAAACAATATCTCAACAAAGAGAGGTTGAGATATTGCAACCCTCAGCTGCAGTATCCCTGCCTTAGTTCATTTCCTTTCAATTTAGAAATTCAAAAAGAAATTAAAAAAAAAAAAACAAAACAAAAACTAAAAAAATAAATAAATATAAAAATAAAATATATATATATATAATAATGGGTTAGATGTGAAAACCAACCTCTGGCACACTCTAACCCCGAATTCTTACTTGAAAACCAATTCGTTGGCGGGTAAGAATTCTCTTTCTTTTGTTCACTGTTTGATTTATCAACTGAATAATGACTTGAGGACAAGTCAAAACTTTAGTGGGGGAGAGAAGCATCATCATTTTGTTCTTTTATCTCTCCATTGTAAATTCTTAAAGATTTCTTATCTCATCTCCTCACTGTAAATTTCCAAAGCAGTTTGTTCCAGCATTCCAGATTTCAATAAAGAAGTTGTTTTGTCATTGTTTTATCTCAGAGGGACCTGGTTATAAACATTATGCAGGGGGACCTGTTCTGTCCAGAAGACCATGCTACCAACACCAGCAGTAATGGGACCTATTTAAGACACATAAAAGGGACCTGTTAAGAGATTGTTACTTCAGGGTTACTTCAACAAAGCTTCATCAAGTTTCTACAAGGATCCACAGGTTGCTGGGCACCAAGACTCCATCAAATACCCAAGCTCAAGGAACATGTATGCATATAATTCTTTCTCCGGATTTCAAAGGAGCTGCATGAACACCTTTAAGATTTCAGAGGGACCTGTTGCATTCGAATCTATCTCAGGGGACTTGTGATGAACAACAAAGAATAGTCAAAAGAGACTAGTCCTACTCAGCATGCCAATGCAACAACAACCAACAAAAGTGTAATGTGTTCCTTATTCTTAACATTTAATTTCTTAGATTAATTTTTAATGTTAAATTTAATGACTGTGACTGTTATGATCGATTTCAAGGACACTACATTTTCCATCATCCCTTATCTCATTGATTCTTATCATCTTTCATACTTCAACCTATTTACCCCTTTTCATATCAACCTTGTTATGCTAATCGCATCCTACAACCATACCAACATCTTCCATTTGGCTGAGTACCAATAGAAACAGGACACGTGGTGAATTGTTTTTTTTTTTTTAAAAAAGGGGAAAGAAACAAATGTTAAAGCGGGCCTATTCATTGTATCCTAGACGGCCGAATCATGATTCCACCACCCGACGTAGCCGAATGATTCAAAGGACTCCCTGAAATCATACCCCAGTATTGCATATACGCTTCCAGCGCTCCTATGATGGCATCTATACAAGCGGTACAACCATTCCTCTGTTTCAAAAGATGAACACGCTATGAAGTAAGTATAGTTGGTTATTTCACCATCATTCTCAGTTATTTCACGCTGGCATTTAACTCCCGTGACTTCCACAGTAAGGATTGAAAGCAGTGAGCACCACAAGAGGGAAATATAACCATTCGGTTTCGACTCCCACCAAAGTCACAAGACAGTCAACCGAGCATCATACTGGATATTAAGGGAGCGACACTGATGAGCCCCAAAAATGGACAAATATTTGGGCTCATCCAACCTCCTAATTTGACTTAATCCACCATTCTCATTTGTTTATTGCATGTTTGTGATTATATTTGTGTTAATAGAGTGAATTTGGTTAGTCATTATGCCAACAAGTCTAATGGGTGCTTTGTGTAGCCTTTTTGGTCAACTTGGAGACAAAATTGAAGGTCTTAATGAGCACTTGGCAGCCAAATTCGTGGGAGAACAAGCTAGAGGATTTGTAGGAAGGTGTCCCCCTCATTTATGGACCCTTACCTCGAATTCTCCACCATCAGCTCGGAGTTCAAGGATCACCGAATCAATCAGCTCAAGGGCAGCCAAGCAAGTCAAGTTGGACTGCTGTTAACTACAAGTCTTGGGCAGCCAAGTCCCTAACTTTTAGGAGGACTGTTGGGTCCTCAAAATTGTATAAATAAGAAGGCTTGGGGCCTCATTTTGGTTAGCTAGTGAGCAGTCATTTTGTGTAGCTAGTTAGTCAATTTGGGGTTAGCTAGTTAGTCAATTTGGTTAGTCATGTTGTAGCTCGGTTTTTGCTCCTTGTAAGCCAGTTTTGGCATGTCATTAGATTCATGATTATTCAATAAAGACAGGCAGCTTTTGATCCAATTCTGAGTTTTTAAGAGAGAAACAGACCTCCTCTGTGTTGTAATGTTAATTTCTTTTTGTTTCAGCACTTTAGTTCATTGCTTTACCATGAAATTCGAAATTACAGGTTTGCTGAGTTAGTTTTTATGAGATTGAATGAGTTTAGCTTATGGTTGAATTGCTTTCGGTTGTTTAGTTAGACTAACAGGTTGATAATACATTGGAGCTCCAAGGAAAAAGGTTGAGGAAGTCTCCACTGCCATCTCTGTTTGGAGATTGGAGTGCAGCCTATACCAACCACAAAAATACGCAGTTCTTCACTTTATACATGCTGCAACATAGTCTAATTTATGATAGATCTTTCCATGCACTTCACTCTTGCACCATACACCTTCATCACAGCTTCATGCACATTCCTCTACACGCTTTATATTGCTGTTCATTGAGTTCATAGCACAGGTAGCATAGGTTAATGAATTTTCATCTTGGTGACAGTCATAAGCCATTTGGTTTATTTACACTGCTCTTCATCGTTCTATTACCTTCTTCTTCGTCTTGATCACGCATACAACCACATCCTTGACCTCTGCTCCGCTCTGTTATCTCCCAAACTCCTCCACTCCTCACGTAACTTCATTCTTTAGACATTTCGCTGTTATAACCTTCCATCCATCAACCCACTTCATACACTCGTTCTCCATCGTACTTCTCCACTCTTGAGCCATCACCAGCTCTATCCATACCTTACACATCTCCCCCTACCATTCCATCACTCCACCATCACTTCAAACACCCACGGTAGGTCATCCTGTAGCAATTTGTAGACTTCCTGTAGAAACCCCTGCGTTTCCTGTAGGATCCCCTGCAGACATCCTGTAGGAGGCCACTCACTCGGTTGCTGAGCCTCTGAGCGTGAGGAACCTTTATGAACGGATGCTAAGGATCCTTGGGAACCTCTCCTAGCCTCCCCAACCTTTCCCAAGCTTCCCTTCCTTCCGCATCACATTTGCACAACCAAACCCTAATAAACACAAAATCACAATCACTCCATCCACTTAAAGAAAAAATACAAAAACATGTCTTTTAAGATGCAAGTAGCTTAGATTCATGCATTTTCACTCATTAGAAGTAATGGCATCATTGGTAGACGTTTCATTCACATTCTTTGCATCATAGAGGTTAGACTAGTCAAATTAGGGTTTTCCTAGGGTTTCCATGCTTTGGTTTGCTTTCAGTTCATTTTCGCCAAGTAGATTAGTTTTCTCTGAGCTAGCTTTCGTCCATCATTTAGCAAGCTTATTCTGAGAGCCTATAGAAGTTGGCTTGAGCCCTAGTGGACTTGTGCCAGCTGACCAAGTGACAACTGCGACAAGAGCTAGTACTTGTGCATATAGCACCGTCGCTTCCAAGTTTGTACGAACTACCGGGTTGATAAAATTAAGAGACAGGAAGCCCCAGGAGTTGTAGCATTATTTCTACAATACCGGAGCTCACCAGACACCACCAGGTAACAAATTGAAACTTCTTTGTTGAAATTGCAAAACATAAACATAGAAGAGTTAGAGCACGACCCTCTGCCAAAATGACCAATAGGGTCGAGCCGAGCATGTTCGACAGTTCTCAATATCATGAAGATTGCATTTCAATTCTCAGAGAGATACAGTGGTTGCCCTTTTTAGAGAAATTTCATGGAAGTAATGAAGAGGTTACCAAACAATTCGCTTTCACATTTAATGGAGAGAAAGCCCTGATAGGTAACTTCTCATTCAGGGTTTCAGAAGACACCATAGCCCAGTCAATAGGGATCAGCCCAGAAGGGGAGAAGTACTTTAAGACAAAGCAATTTAAAGAGAAGTCATGGACTCAATTTATGTCTAGATCCAAAGTCTCATCAGTTAATTGGAAGAAAGGCGTCCCAAGGAGTTGGTTGATGCATCCCTGGGACGAGATGGTCTATATTCTCCAAAAATTCGTAACCTGCGAAGGCCGTTACAGTATTGTCTATCTATACCATATGAAATTACTGCTACACTTGAAAAGGCAGTGTGTTATCAGTCTACCATATTTTCTATTACAAAGCCTAACCAAGATGTCGAAGACCATCCAAAAGCAGAAGGGAAATGAAGACAAGAGCCTATATCACATTGGCTTAATTAAAATTCTTATTGAGCATGAATTGCAGAGAAGAGGGAAACCGTGGAAGGAGTTCTTAGCTGCTAACAAAATTAAAGATGAGGAAGACAAAGAAGAACTGCAGGAGAACTCATGATTCATGAAGGATATCGATGAAGAGATCCCAGTATCCAAAGCAAGCAAGGTAGCTCCACCTGTGAGCAGCATAAGGACTAGGAAAATGAGAAAAGAAGATGCTTAGAAGGCAAAGCAAGATACAATTTTCACCACTTATTCAAGAAGAACAAGGAGAGCACCAAAAGCCCAGTTACAAGAAGACCAGCTTGAATCCAATGCACCTATACCAATGGATATTGAGAGTAGTGACCACTCACCACCAGGACCAGGAGCTGATATAGAGGTTGAAAGCAATAACAGGCAAGAAAAAGGTTCACCACCTCCCATTAAGAAACAGAAGAAACTGGAGAAACAAATTGAGAAATTAAAGGAAGAACTCATGGAGGCTAATATGCTAGAAAAAGTTATCAAGAAAGAAAATGAGATGCTCCGAGCGCAGAGTAAAGAGACTCAACAGAAGAATGAAAAGTTAAGGGAGCGAATCAGTGAACTTGAGGTTGAGCAAACAGATATTTGTAAATGGGCCACTAAGTGGTACAACCAGAAGAAGACCCTCAAAGAGAAATACAAAAGCTTAAAGCAGGAGCTCCATGGTCAGAAAGATGCCCAGGTGAAAAAGAATGTGGATACATTGCTAAAGGCAACAAAGATACAGGCAGGGACAGAGTTCAAGGGAAGCACTTCGGGGTTAGCATGAGGACATGCTAATTCATTAAGTTGGGGAGAGATGTTGGTACCATCCCATGACCTCCTTTTTCCTCCTAAAACATATCATTTGCCTACTTCTTTCCATCATATATCTCTTAGATCCCGTGACAATTGATTAGTTAATAGTCCTATAGTTATTAAAATGCATTAAAATTGATTTAGGAGTTTTATGTTAAAGAATTAGGAATTTTTGGTAAAATGGCTATAGGAAGTTCCAACATCCTGTAATTGGTTCATTGTTTGACATGTGGCATGACAGCTAGGCTAGAGCGAAGGGTAGGGATGAAAAGTAGAATGTCCAAGCATGGACGAATACCTATCCTACAACAGAATTGACCCTCCTACATGCACGGTCAACGATGGTCAAAGTATAGCATGTTGGCGACAAAGGCAACAACAACAAAGCATTCTAAATTGATTTAGTTTTGTTCCTTTTTGAAATCAGTTTAGGATAGAAACATTTTAAAAATCACGACATGATAAAAGCGGCAACAGCCACATCATGAATGTACATTCGTTTTCGAAATGTAAGGGTTGTAAAAACATATGTAAACACAGTTCTGTGTAGTGGTTAGTTGGTTATCGTTGTATCGTTTGAAAACAGAGTTTGAACTTAATATCAAGAACACAGTTGCAGTCACGATCTTTTCCTTGTTGCATTGATTTTATAATCGGTTGATCACAGTCCAGTATACCTCTGGAACGCGGACGGGCCCTGCGTTAAACTGGTATACTGTCATTTCCTTTTCATTCGCAACTTAGGGTATTAAATGATATGCACAGTAATTAGAATTGGTTTTTGATTTCAATAGAATGCGTATGGTTTATGTTTATGATAGTGCTTGAACAGTTCATCACTGAGATCGTGAATCGTATCCTGTAAGGGATTCGATCCTTTGTTGTCTTTTAAAGCAATGTCATGAACTCTGTTATCATTTCAAAGTATGCTTATGATTTCCATATGTTTTTATCTTGCATGAATATAAGTGAATGCTGAGTATTTGCTGAACAGGGGTTTTATGCATAGTGTCTTTATAAGGAGATTGAAATCTTGGTTTGAAGTGATACACAGTGTTTTAATTTGGTAAATGAATTGAATGACAGTGTTGTAATTAAGTAGATTAACTGAGTGACCTAAGTGTTTGGGTGATAGGTAACATACCTCAATCTTCCGTAAAGAATTCCTGTGACCTACCATCATAACCACTTAGCTAATAATCCTTTATGTCTATATACTTTAGACGCATGCCTCTAAGTCTACGCATCCTGGTCGATAATAAATATAGCCTAGTCTAGCACCCTAGATAGGACACTGCAAAGGGTCAATTTGGCTCCAACCTGAATAGGTTCTTGATACACGAGAAAGGCACCTGCGTGGCCGCATGATCAAGGAAGTCCTCGTCAAGTGGAAAGACACCTCTTCGGAAGATGCAACTTGGGAACCAGCCACTACTCTTCAGCAGTTTTCGCAGCTTCAGCCTTGAGGACAATTCTATTCTTATGGGGGAGGGCATGTTAGGGTCCCACCCTAACCCCCTTATTTATGTAATAGGATCGAGTCATAGTTATAGTTAAGTAAAGAGTCAATAAAGCCCATATTAATAATTGTAAGTGGTTAACCCACATTTAATGAAGGGACCACAGTTAGTTGCAAATGGGCCATGGTATTAGACAGATGGTATTAATAAGAACCATGGTATTGCCCCGTGGTATTACATGTATGAATCCTATATAAAGGATAGTGACTCCCCTCGAGAAGCATCGTGTCTTATTTTGTAATCGAGCTCTACTCTATTGGAGGTTGCCCTCTCAAAGAGGCAAGTGAACATTGCTTTTTGAATAATAAAATACTTGCTGTTATTTCTCATTGTTCTATGTTCTGGGTATATTTCTTCGCATATTTGGTATTCTGGTATCGTCTTGCAAGTTAAGAGCATAACAATTACATTTTGGGGAAGGAAACGATCATCCACATAGATCACCAACCCCTGCATTTCATACAAACACAAGGAAAGATGCATAACGACCGCCATCAGAAATTTTGCACATACATGTGATAGTTCCATATGAACATTAAGTTCAAGAAGGGCAACACCAATAATGTTGCAGACTGCCTCAACTGACCGTTGGTCATGACGCTAACCACCGCGTTCGAATCTTGTGGACACGCGACTTCATAATGAACACATCTTTACAAGAGTGATCCAGAATTCGACACCGCATACCAGATGCTCTTAGAAGGTAAGCAGGTTCCAGACTCTCACTTCCAAGACACACTATTATGCCACTTGGAACACTTATGTGTACCTTCAATTGAGCATGCAAAGATGATTTGGGAGGCTCACTATAGTCAATTCATTTGACATTTTGGGTGGCAGTATTGCAGAAATAATTTCATTGGCCAAACCTTCGGCATGATGTTGGGAAGTACATCAGATCCTACACTACCTGTGCCATCACCAAACCTACAATCAAGAAGAAAGGCATGTATACTCCTCTGCCTACACCTAGCCAACTCTGGGAATCCATCTCCATGGATTACATGTTGGGCCTTCCTTCTACCATGCATGGCAATCAATGTGTTTTCATGGTTGTCGATAGATTCTCTAAGATAACCATTTTGGCGGCCTACAAGAAGAGTATATCAACATAAGCCACTGCCAAAATCTTCTTTGAACAAGTATGGGTACACTTTGGGATCCCATAATCCATTATTTCATATCAGGCAACTGGTTCCTAAGTGCATTCTGGTCAAGCCTTTGGTCGTTGTTGGATCCCAAGCTCATTAAGTCCATGACCTTTCACCCCCAAACGGATGGTCAAACAGAGGTCGTCAACAGGATGATCATGCACATCCTACGCATGCACAACTTGAAGCACCCACACACATGGGATGAGAGCCTCCCCTATGTCCAACACAGCTACAACAGGGATCTCCATAGCTCAACTGGTCACAACCCCTTTCAGGTGGTAGTAGGATTCCCACCACTATGTCCCATTGATGTTGCCATACCATTTGCAACTACTCAAGCAGATTAGGCTCATGTCCAATATGAATCTGATAGGGCTAAATAATTCATTGAGTGCATTCATTACATCCTTTAGCAAGTCCATGACATATTGGACAAAGAAAATTCAAATTACAAGCAACCTCATGATCGACATCAGGTGCCACACAAGTTCCAGGTGGGTGACAAAGTTTGGTTACATTTGCAAAAAGAGCACCTTTATGGGCCCTACCTCAACCTTCGCTTGCTCTGATATGGGACTTACACCATCATTGAGGTTATAAAAGATAATGCTTTCGAGTTCAGCATTCCACTGATCCTTGGATTGCACCCAGTATTCAATGTGGACGAGTTGCAACCAGACTTCCCCCCATTGTTGGACACATATGACGTTACTAAGCAGTTGACACCAACATAGCTCAAACCAAGTTGTATCAAATAGGCCACAACTGATAGGATCATGGAAACATAAATCAATAACACTTTCCAAAAGAGGATCCAACCATTTCGAGTTGTCAAGTAGGCTAACTCCTTCACCAGGGCAAGTGGCTCACTAGGGACCAGGTTCAACAGAAATTTACTCACATCATGGAGGCTCTACACATAATGGGGACCATTTCTTCCTAAGGAGGGAGGACTAATCCAGGTGTATATTAGTGGCCACCCGCCTATTCCACCCAGACCTCTAGTTGGTTTCATCAATTTCCTTGATTATAGTAACTTTTACTATTTTTAGCAGTTTTTCGGGTCCTGAACTTCCAAAGCTAGTTTGACCCACTAAATGACATTTTCTTGAGGTCTTCCACAAGCCCATAATTATAGGTAGAGGCCTACCACATATCATATCCCAAACAAGGCCCACAAACTCTTGGCGTTCCATCTCCTAGGGTTAGGTTTTAGGTTGTTTAGGGTTTCCCTTTGTTGTTCGATAATAAAAATCCCCTTGAGCCTTTGTTGCGTTCTTGCATAAGTTTGGATCAATTCAATGTTGTTTGGAAGATATTCTCATTCGCCTATAAAGGGTGGAGAAGTATGTTGTGTCAGATTCAAAATCTGACTCGAAGAACATCATTGACAACCCTGTGGTGATTGATGTTCCTCCGGTCAACATTGCTTCACCCTCTAACACTACTCCTCTAGTTAATGGAGCTCCTCTTTCTTCGGTGGTCATCTCTGATTAAAGGTATCTGTTAGGTCCCCATACTATTAGTGTAACCCCTTATTGTTATTAGTGCAACCCCCTTATTATATTGTTGTTTCCATGTAGTCCCCATATTGTTATTATTATGCCCCATAGAAGCCCACTATTGTTATTGTTGTGTCCTTACATTATTATTGTTACGCTGACTCTGATTATATTATGACCCCTTAGACTCCTATATATAGAAAGGAGGTCATGTCATTTGTATCATCCAAGAATTGTTCATTTGTGTAATGTAAAGGAGGTTTCCCCCTCGAAGAGGCTGATTTATAAGGTGTTGATCTTTCCTTTCTATCTTTTTGTGAGCTGGTTTCATAACATTTGGTATCAGAGCTTTGGATTCTAGGGTTTCGCTGCTCCAAATAGGCCATCATGGAATTTGCGCTATAACGTTTTCTCTACATAGTTTTAGAAGCTAAAAAAAAAAACCCATTTGAGCCGAAATCATTTTGAACCCCTGGATGGACGGGTAGTAAGAAGTTGCAGAAAGAGGACGAACTGTACTTTTTTGTGTATGGTTTTCAGGTCTGAAGGGTTAAATAGTGACACATGGTACTTCGTACAAGTTTGCTCTACTGAAAAAATATATAATCAAGTCATTTTGGGTGATTGGGCATAACTATTTCTTGGAGAATCCAATTTCGATTAGACTAGTGGCAATGGAAAGAGAATGTAGAGGTCTATCGCAGGTCACAATTTCAAACCTTGGAGATCCGAAATTTCAGAGATACAACATATTTAAGATCTAGCTGCTAAAAGTAAGAAAAAGAATGACTCGAATAAAGAAAATAAAAACACCTAGTAAGAAAAAATGGATGGATGATTTGAAGAATGCGATCGAAGCTAAGATAAATAGTTTTATATGTGCCATGGAAGCTAATATTGATGGTAGGAAAGTAGATTTGAAGAAAGGCATGGAGGATTTGAAGAAAGACATGGAAGGTTTGAAGGAAGGTGGGACAAAGTTGCTACAAGAAAGGCCTCCTAATGACGAAAAGGTAGTAGAGGAAAGACATGATGAGAAAAAAATAAATGTTAATCATGATTTCATAGAATCTAACATTGGATTGAAGACCCACCATATTCCAAAGATCGATATGAGGAAGTTTGATGGTAAGGATCCCATAACATGGATACTGCAGATGGAGAAATATTTTGATCTACATGATGTGCAACTGTTACAAAAGGTATGTATTGCATCTTTATATTTAGAACCAAATAATTTTTTATGGTATAAATGGCTTTGTTCTCGTAAACCACTTATCACTTGGTCAATTTTCATGGAGGAAACGATAACACATTATGAGGGTACAAAGAGCAACAGCTTCTTTAGCCAATCGATAAATCTCAAACAAAAGGGTTCAATGGCAGAGAACATTGAGGACTTCCAAAAATTGAATATAAGGGTAAATGATATTCTAGAGAAGCAGAGGATTGATGTCTTCATATGGACTTTAAAGGATAACATTCAACATGAGGTTTGTCTTTGGGAACCTGATTCATTGGAGAAGGCATTCAGCCTGGAAAGAAAAATTGAAAACAAAATTATGGCAACAAGAAATCCTACTAATCACAATTATAAATATGGAAGTATTGTTGCTCTTAGCCTTCCATAACCTACAAGGTTGACACCAAAACAATTGGAAGAAAAAGGAGAAAATGACCTTTGTTACAGTTTTGATAGAAAATACACTAAAAGGCCATTAAGTGTGCTGAAAATAAATTATTTTTACATTAATTGTGAAGAGGAGGAAGAAAAGGATAAGGAAACGACAAAAGAAGAGGATATACACCATGAACCAACCCCAGAGAAAGAAGAAATGAATCCAACCATATCTTGAAATGCATTGGAAAGAATTACCTCTCCTCAAACTCTCAAGATAGAAGGACATATCAAGAAGAAAAATGATAACCTCACTTTCGTGCAGAATTGAATGAAACAACATGCATATCAACATCACAACGAAAGAAGTTTTGATATAGGCGACTGGCTATTTTTACAAATACAACCATACAAACAAATGTCCCTTAAACAAGCTAAGAAGGATAATAAATTATCACCAAAGTACTATGGTCCTTACAAGGTGTTGCAAAGGATTGGTATTATGGCATACAAATTGTAGCTTCCTTCATCTTCCCGAGTGCCCCCAGTTTTCCATGTTTCATGCTTAAAGAAGGCTATAGGTGACAAGCTCTTAGTTCCAACAATATTGTCGGAACTTGACGAGGAAGGAAAAATCATATGGGAACCTCAAGCAGTCATAGAAACAAGAACCCGACAGCTACGACATCAATCAATTTCAGAGTATCTCATCAAGTGGAAGAACTTACCCACTGAAGACTCCACATGGGAGGACGCGAATTTTATATAGAAGCATCTAGAACTACTCAAGCATTGAGGACAACACTTTTTGAAGGAGAAGGGCATGTTAGGTCCCTATACTACTAGTGTAACCCCTTATTGTTATTAGTGCAACCCCCTTATTATATTGTTGTGCCCATGTAGTCCCCATATTGTTATTATTGTGCCCCATAGAAGCCCACTATTGTTATTTTTGTGCCCTTACATTATTATTGTTATGTCGGCTCTCATTATATTATGACCCCTTAGACTCCTATATATAGAAAGGAGCTCTTGTCATTCATATCAATCAAGAATTATTCATTTGTGTAATGTAAAGGAGATTTCCCGCTCGAAGAGGCCAATTTCTAAGGCGTTGATCTTTCTTTTCTATCTTTTTGTGAGCTGGTTTCATAACAATATTAACTTCGCAATAGTTTTGTTTTTGTCAGCTCTTTTCAGTTTTACAGGTGCACTTGTGATCTAGCCGGTTCTGAAATCTTTTCCATTACAAACCTCTTATGTCATTTTTCCCTCCATCTATGACTCTCTTTTTATGCCTTTGGTTCTCAGAGGCTCAATATATGCATTGGAAACATCTCTTGTTATTTCCTGAGTAAAATCTTATATGAATAAGTTCAAAAACGATATGTAAAAAGATGATCTAGATAGTTTTTTTTAAGCAAGAAATACTATCAATTTAATTATATGTAGCTATGGTGCCAAACATATTACACTTCTAGATGAAAATTGTTGCTATGTAAATATTTTTTAATTAATAAAAATTTTGTTCCGATTTAAAAAATAAATAAATAAAAAAGTTTTACTAGTAATTCTAAACCCAAAAATATGGAGATGGACCTAGAATGTAAAATTCTTGGAAAGATGAGAAACCTTTTCAAATTAAGTATTCTTCCATTATCATAATTCAATCATTTTCCTCAACATGCAAGGGGCTAAAAGTTTCTTGAATAAAGGGAAAAGGGGAATATCAAGGGCATGTCAAATACCCATTTAAATATAAATATAATTATGTGTGTATGATTTCCACTATTGCTTTAAATGACTTGTGGGTACCAACTCCCATGTTTGTTCACATGATTTCTAAGGCGGTGTCTCTTCCGAGGGTGCAAGACACAATAACACATAATTCTAAACTATGGATAAATAAATTTCAAAATAATACATTTATGGTTCACATGCATGAGGAACCTTTATGAACAAGGGATGAGAAATGGATGTTGAAGTTTAGTGTTCTGCTACTTGCGGGTGTGGATAAGGGTTGCAGCTTACTTTATAACTATAGGGTTGTTTTCAATTGTGGATGTGTTCAAGTTTACTTTACAACTATTAATATACAAGGTTTTGAGTTTTATTATAAGAGAAGACAGAGTGAACATTAAGATAGGGAATGAAATTAATAGGTCAAGATTTAAATATTATTATAAACTAATATAAATAATATAAGAGTGATAGCACTAAATGCATTTACTAAATGCATTCATTTACATGTAATTAGAAGATGTTGTAATTTTGAAAAATGAGTTTATATAAAAGTGATAGCACTAAATACATGTGAAGTTGTAATTTTATTTTATAGTTTTGATGAGAAATGAAAAAGAAGATGAAACTAATAGGTCAAGATTTATTTATTATTATAAACATTTATTTTAATATAAATACTATAAAAGCGATAGTATTAAATGTAATTACATAATGCATTTATATGTAATTAGAAGTTGTAATTTTGAAAATGATTTTTATATAAGAGTAATGGCACTAAATATTATGTGAAATTGTAATTTTGAAAAATGAGTTTATAGTTTTGATAAGAAATGAAAAAAAAATTGAAAATGGTGATTTATTTTAATAATCATAAATGTATTTTTAATTATAAAATTTATTGTTTATTAATATATTATAAATTATAATTTTAAGGGATAGTTGGTGATGGTCGCGAAAATGAAATAGTATGTATAAAAAGGTTTTCCAAATAAGAGAAAGAAGCTTAAAAAAATAAGATAGTAAGAACATTGTCATGAATTCAAAAGACATTTCCCCTCTTGAAATTTTGAATCTTCAACAAATTTTCTATATAATTATGATTATAAATTTTTTATGATTGTTTAATTCTGATAAGCAACTTGTTAATATCAAATATCCCCTGAAATATAGTTTTCTTTTGAAAATTTAAACTCTATAATGTTTAGTGGTCTTTTCAAAATTTAAACCATATAAATTATTTATTATTATTATTAATAATCATATATATTAAAACTTATAATTAGTAATTTTTTTTATTATTAAAAATCATATATATTAAAAATTATATTTTTTATTTAAATATATATTTTTATAAAATTTAAATATAATTTTTTAATAAAAAAATATTTCTATTAACTAACTCAATTTAAATTAACAATATTAAAATTTTTTAATTATAAAATTATTATAAAATAACTAAAAGTTATATTTAAGAGGATCAAAATTGAAAATATCTTATTAAATTTTTTTAGTATAAAATTATTATAAAATAACTAAAAGATATATTTAAGATTATCAAAATTCAAAATATATTTAAGATTATCAAAATTCAAAATATCTTAAAAATTCAATATTAGATAGAGCACATGTAAAAAGGCTTGAGGTGGTAAGGATGTAATAAAGTGATTAAAATTTTCAAAAAATTGTGAAATTGAGGAAGATATAAGAAATGCTATTAGTTGTTTGAGTAATTTGATATGTGTTTATAGTTTATAATATGAATTTTAATAATTATGAAAATAGTTAATTTTATTTTTATAGTAAAATTTATTCTATAAAAGATGAAAATAAAAATAGTAATGGTCAATTATAGTGAGATTAATAATTGTATTATTTGTCGTTTTTTTTGTGAGTGAGGTGAGGATGATAAATATTGATATAAAAACTGTGTTTATAAATATTATTATATTGATTTTCATTCTCGCCTCAAATTAAAAAAGATGATGATTTTCTATATATATAAGTTTTGATATACATATATGTATATATAACATAATCTCTTATATATATATATATATATATATATATATAACAACCTCTAATACATGATCTTCTATATTAAATCTATCTTTCACAATTCTATAATTAATTATGATGTATGTCAATTATAAATGTTGTAAAAATGCAATCTTCTGTATACTTACCATTCTATATATATAACACAACCTCCCATACATGACATCCAACATTTAATCCTTCTTTACAACTCTATACAATTAATTAATTATGATGTATGTTAATTACAAATGTTAATTACAATTTATCATTACCTGTTGGTGTCTCTGGAAGTGGAGAGATGCATGCATTTTTCAGGATTCCAAAGAACCAATCCTCTCCTCTCTCATTCACATATCGGCGATGCTTAATCCATCATGTTGATGTCTCTGTTCTTTATATGTCTTTTCCTTCTTCAAGTTTTCATGTCTTTGCACAGGTTTTCCCTCTATATTGGCCGTGGGTTTTTGGCTGTGTTTTGTTCCTGGCCATTTTTATATCACAGGTTCCTCCTCGATGCGCAATGTCTGAACGGGTTTAGACTCTCGGCTCCAGGATTGCAATGGCTCTGCAATTTATTGTATGCTCCATGCTTATTTTCTGTCTTTATAATCTCGTTGTAACGTCACATGGATTCCCTTTTGGTCTTATTCGGCCCCTATGCCTCTTCATGGCCTATACATTTCCTCTGGAATGTTATTGGACGGACATCACCTGCTATTGAGGCTCATATTAGCATACCCCTGCTATATTGGCTCATATGTACATCCTTATATTTTCTCAATATAAATATGCTGATTTTCACTCTGAAAAAAAAAAATTACAAATGTTGTAAAAATGCAAAACGTTTTGTATACTTATTCTCCATAGTACATTTTATTATAAAACAATTAGACATTATACAAAATTTATTTTTTCTTATATTAATTGTACCTTATTTATTAATTAATTTAAAAAGTGTAATTAGAAATCCATCCTCACAACCCTATATAATTAATTATTAATTATGATATATGTCAAATGTAATCTTCATAATGCTTACTATTCTCTAAAGTACATCTTATTACAACACAATTACACATTATATATATATATAGTTTGGCGGGCTACATCTTCATTATGTCCAATATATCATTCCTATCACAATGGAGAATTGAACAAGTGACTTCATATCAAAAAATGCCTTAACAAAATACCCTATTACAATCTATCCAAAACTCTTATATATATAATTTTATTTTTTTTAATATTAAAAAACACTTTTTTTTTTTTGCTATTATTAAAATTTTACCGAATTTAAAATTATTATTTTTATCACCTAAATGAATTTTATCTTCTGAGATGCTTTCCAAACAAAATTGTGCAAAATTAACCACAATTTTATCCAGTCAAATTTTAAATTAAAAACATCTCAATGAAAAATAAATCAATTCTTAATATGTTTTGATTACAACTAACAGAAATATTTGAAAAATAACATAAAAACAGATCCTTAACCATAAATGTTATAGTCACTAATGATTTTCTCAATAGTTTATTGATTATATCGATTTGTTTTCCTCACCCAGGTCGGTGCCATTGTTTTGGGTTGAAGGTGCCTTTACAAATACTTTTAACAAAACTAAGTAGTTTCTTGTCTCTTTCCAGAACTAGAATATTATTTTAATTAATTTTTAAACGCTGAAAGCAACTTTCAACTAAAATGTTGCAGGACAAAAACTACTTTACAATATCACAATCATCAAGAAGATACAATAACTTTACTGAAATATAGAAGATATTATTATTAATATGATTATTTTTATTCTTTCTTTATTTAACTTTTTAAATTAATAATAGAAGTGGGATTGGTAAATTTATATTTTATAAAAATTATATATGTTATTTGTTATATTCAAGTACGATATAATACATTTAATTTTGCTTTTGGTTAGATATTAGTTTGTTTTTAACCAGAAATTTATGACGTTTATCCATAGTTTAACATTATGAATTTAATTATTATTATTATTAATAAAATTTATTTATTTGTAAAATGATTGATTGAGGTCTTGTTATGTATTGTTTAGTAACTTCCATTTCTATTATTTACTAGTTTTTTGTTTTTTGTTTTATTTTTTTTCTATTATTTCTATTTTCACAAATTATATTTTTTTCACAATATTTTCAATTTAAGGTGACTTTTATATTAAAAACATATTTTAATAAATTTAATTATAGACAATTATATATATTAATAAAAATAAAACAAACCCACATAGATATATGTAGTTTAATATAAACAATATTAGTTAATCATATTTCTTAATTTTTTGTGATGACAGTGAACAATATAATATTTTATTAGTTGTTTTATTTTTGTAATGAAATCTTTGTCTTTGTTTTTTTTTTTGTTTCATTAAGCTATATTTAAACTAAGTGGTAGGTAATAGCTACTATGTGGCCCTTGTTTATTTAAATTAAATTCGATAAATTATATATGTTCTATTTATTTTAAAAATTATTATTAAAAAATGCATTAATATAATTTATCTAAATAATTAACAATTCATAAATGTCCATTACATTATTGAAACTTTCAAATTTGCAGAGTTAAAAAAACACATTACATCATTGGTCGATTGGAATGAATATATATATGTGTGTGTGAGAGAGATAAAAATATATTAGGTGAATTTTAATAAAATTTTGTTACATGTCTAAAATAAAATGATAATATTTTTTATTTTATTTTATTAATATAATTGTTATTTTATTTCAATATTAATGTAGTTATTTTATTTCAATATGAATGTCAAGAAGTTTTCTAAAATTGCTTTTAATTCTAATAAAAATTTTCACTTTTCATTCAATTGAGAATGGCTCAAGGAGGCTTAGTTTTGGTGAGATCATTTGGGGACAAAGAAGGAGATCATTTTAAAGAATAAGGATAATATTAAAAATACTATTACTTCCAAATTTAAGGATAATTTGTGAGGCTATAAAGAGTTAGAGGGAAAAAAACTAGGATTAATTATAAGGAGGTGATCAACCCCAATTTTGAAAACTAGAATTATCTATCTGTCTTGACTAGTGTCAAGAAGAAAATGAGCATTGCTAAGATAAGAACTAATTCTCATGAGCTTAAAAGTGAATAAGGTAGTTGGTTAATTCCCAATTCTCATGAGCTTAAAAGTGAATACGGTAGTTGGTTAATTCCCAAAATGCCTTTCTCTTCGATTGTCCAATTGTTACTCACATCATTCTAAATTTCGAAATATTTGACCATATTAATCTTGGTCGAGGTTAATCATAATCACCACTATATTTTTTATTAAAAATCAACTAATTATAACTTTATAAAATCTATGAGGCGTTGGTTAGTTGGTTTATGTGGAGTTTAGTTCTTACCATGTTTTAAGTTGAAAGCTCACAAGCATGATTGAGAATGAAAATCATCTTTAAAAAAAAAATTCCTAAAAAAATCGATACAATCTTAGTAATATAATAAATCATAATAAAATTAATGATATTAAATGATAATATTTTTTTGGTTTGTTTTATATTTTTATTTTTTATAATAATATTAATATAGAAAAAAATTCCCCCCCTAAGGAGAGTGCTTAGGAGTGGGTGTTCCCCCTACCTTGATATGATGCCAACTCACAAGAAAGGGGGTTGTGGCTCCCACTATACTTGGGGCATTGCATGCACTCCTGTCACTTCATCCACACAAAGCCTACATAAAGTTAAACATCATTTGAATGTTGCAAGTGGCATAGGGAGCTACAGGAAGACTCAACAAGAGAATTCTACCATATTGATAGAGTTGGAGGAAAAAATTGATAGTATAGATTGCAACCGACCATTCTAGCGAGGAGATCAACAAACATATCTTTCTCCTGCCTAATAATTGTTAAGACTCACTGCGTGGAGATCAACCAACATATCTTTCTCCTACCTAATAATTGTTAAGACTCACTAGTCTTTTGGTCTTTTGCTTGCAACACCAGTAGTATTTTTTGTCTTCCCATGTGGATGTATGTCAAGGTCTAGTACAACCAACCTGTTTTTATAAGTTTCTATTTACAAAATACTCTAGTTAAACTAGGTTTTATAAGTTTCTATTTACAAGATACTCTAGTTAAACTAGATCTTAACAACCCAAAACTCTAAACTTATTATATTAGTGATTTGGCTTCTCATTAAATAGACCAATAACAAGAAATTTTTAAATCTATATCATTTTTATTTAATATAATATAAAGTGCTTAAGTTAAAAAAATAAGAAAATATAAACAAAATTATTTACAATTTTCAAAATATTAATTTAATTTTAAAATATAATTATATAAAATTAATGAAATATGTTATACATTAAAAAATAAATAGGTATAATATTAACATGATACTCTATGTAATATAAATGAATTAAATTGAAAGTATAATATTTAAATTTAAACAAGGGCTACATAGTAGCTAGCTAGTCCCTATCCGTTAGCTTAAATATAGTTTAAAGTAGAAAACAATAAAAATACAAAGATTTAAAATTTTAAAATGTTATGATTAGATTAATTTTAAATTATAATTAAATGCATTATTAAATTTTGTAAATTAACATTATTTGTATTACAACATAGAAATAATTATTAATAGTTTACAATTGGCTTTTTATAGTTTGTGAATATGGTGTTATGAAAATCTTATTATTAGATCTGGGTAAAGAGGTCCTATCATAAATTTCTATTATACCTTGGGTTGTGAATATGAGAAATTTTATATTTATTCCTATTACAAACATCTTATTATTTTGAATATCATTCATTCATTAATAATGTAAAATCTATCATATATGGTTAAGTTGGCACAAAAACCTAAGTGACCTTTACAGTTTAAAAATATTATGTCCCTTCACACGTAAAATATATCTCTCACATACCATTAATAAATATTTTTAAATTACATATGTGATTTTAAATAATCATTTTAAATTATATATGTACTTTTAAATAATATATATTTTTATTAGATTATATTAATCCTTAGCCATTGTTATAAATAAGAATATAAAATGAATATACTCATTAGCAATAATTTTATCACCTTTCCAAAATAAACTGTATCATAAATGCCCATCCTACATTAATAGAGGCAAAAGGCAATAACATGTTCAATTTGATAGCCAATTAAATTGAAAATAAATAAATAAAATTATTTTTAAAAAATCATATATTTTAATGTGTAATATTATACTATAGATTTTTTTTGCAATTTTTTTTGGTCAAACCCAAACTAATATGAGTTTGACCAAAAATACATTGCAATATCTACTCGTCTACTCGTTACGGCAAGGATAATAAGAAATAAAAAATAGTTTTTAATAATGTAAAAGGTATATATATGTGGGCAATTCTACCGGAAGGGATCACGTCCCACCTATTTATTAGTAGACCCTAATCCAGAGAGGCTCACAAAATTGACCTGTGACCTTCCATTAAGAAGATGCTTTAGCGACGGGTCCAATTGATCTAACCTTCATATATATATATATATATAGATGTTTTGACTAGTATGGAAAAGAAAATAAATATTACCATGATTAAAATTAATTCTCACGAGTTTTATTTGTTACATTTATCCAATTTTCAAAATATTTGACACCAAACCTTTTTGATCTTTTAACTCACCCATCGACAATGATTTAAAAATGCTTCTCTCACTTTTTTTAATCATAAAAATAAAATGTTATTTTTTTTTTTTAATTAATCTCATAAATTCTTAAGTCTCATAAACCATATAAATTTCAGTAAATGTTAATCATCATTATCATTATAATCATTATATATATACTATTTTATATTAAAATTTCTAAAAATTTAACTATTAACATTATAAGTTCGATATCCTATATACTTCACTATTAATAAACACATATTCACTATTAACCTTATATTTTATATATTATAAAAATATTTTTAATAAAATTGTACTTAATTTATCAGTATAACATATAAATAATCTAGTTTTAAAATTATAACTAAATTAAATAGCAAATTGATGTATGGAATTTTTTATTTGTTTGTCAGATATATTTAGCTCTATACATTGATTAGATATATCTAACTCTATACACTAATTTGATTACCAAAATATATAAATATATGTATAGTTTATACCCTCTCTGTAAGACTTATACTTCAACTATAATTATTACTTAAATATAAAAACCTTGTATTGTAAGACTCATACTCTGTACTGTAACACCAAATCAATTCCAAACGACACAATTCCAGAAACTTTTAACACAGTCAGAATCAATTCCAAACAACAAAATTCCAGAAACTTATCCGCTGTTAAATAGATAATACTTGCACAGACTTGAAATACGACTATCCTGTAACATACATGCCAACATTATCCATACACACATGCACCTCTTGGACAATCTTTCATTGCAGTCCGGACTCCGGTCCACAACCATTTCTTCTATGATTATTAAATATCTTTTTATCTATCTATGCCCTCGTGAATGTCACGGGAGGCACCCTTTCCAACACATATCATATCTATTCCATTCACAGGACGTCTGAAAGTGTGAAAAAAAATGAAGGTAATGTCTCTGAAACGCTACTCCATCCCTAAACTGAACGTTTCCAGTCTGGTTTCAATTTATTAAGTTGTTTCAATGGTTGACTTCTCAGAAGTACTCAATCCCAAGAAGTACTCACCCATACTCCCAATGTAGCTATGATTTTTACACGAGCAGATCTCCTCAGTGCTGATCTGCATATGCTCACTGCAAGTTGAAACTTGAGATGGGCAGCTTCAGGGATTTGATTTGATACCTCTTTGGGCACAATATATCCGGAGTTCAGATGGACTTGTGCTGCTGCTAGTTTATTTATCCAGTCATCTGTTTGGGAGAGATCAAGTGAGTCTCTGCCTGCTGATACTATAGAGAAGGGGTTGAAAATATGAAGAGAAGTTGCCTACAGAGATGCACCATTTCCAGGATATTTGGGTGGCTTCAACTAATGCTGGGAGTGCTGGTGGTAGTAGTGAGTGTGACTAGCCTCATGAGGTTTTATCATGCAGGCTTGTTAAACTTGCACGATGATGAAATCTGCAGTCACTTTCACAGAGAACGCACGTCCCTGGAGTCCTCTTCCAGGCTTGAGGACATTCGCCTCAAGGTCCAAGACTTGCAGAAGAAAGTAGAAAATGCAGTCAAGGAGATGGAGAAAAATGGAGAACCCAAGGACCCAAAAGTTTTCAAATCTGAATATAACAAGTACAAGAAGTTTCTCATAGATGATGTTAAGGGACCTCTGGATGTAGTCAAGCTTTCTCTTCAACAAATAGGGTCCTCTGCAGTGCAGGGAGTTGGGGAGAGCTCAGTGGATCAAACACAACAACAAGAAGTAGAAGGGGATCCATTGGAGCATTTCTTCTTGAATGAAGAACTACGTAAGTATCTTCTTGTGAAAGAAAACAGGCTTGGAAAATTAAATCCCTTAGGAGCCAATGGAACCTATACAACAATTGGGCATGCCTGTGTTCTGATGAAGAAGGAGCTGGAAATTTATATGAACTACGACATTGGAGGATACTGCAAAGATGACTGGAACTTGGGCCAGAAGTTGATGATACAAGGTTGTGATCCATTGCCTCGGAGACGATGCTTGGCTAGAGCTCCTAGGCTATTTCAGAAGCCTTTGCCCATCAACGAGTCCCTCTGGAAGGTTCCAGATAATAGAAATATCAGATGGGATAACTATCAATGTAGGGATTTTGCCTGCTTGATGAGCAATAAGACAAACAAGGGCTTCTTTAAATGCTCTGGGTGTTTCAATCTGGCTCAGAGTGAGGCACCGAAATGGGTTAGGAATACTACAAGCATTGCAGATTTTCTCATAGCTGATGTTCTCAGTATCAAGCCTGGGGAGATTAGAATAGGTCTTGATTTCAGTGTGGGGGTTGGCACTTTCGCTGCCAGGATGCGAGAACACAATGTGACTATTGTTTCTGCAGCTCTCAATCTTGGAGCACCCTTCAATGAGATGATTGCGCTCAGGGGACTTGTTCCTTTGTATATTACTATCAATCAGAGACTTCCCTTCTTTGACAATACATTGGATCTCATTCATACTGGTGGACTTCTTGATGCATGGATCGATTTGCAGTTATTGGACTTCATCGTTTTTGACTGGGATAGAGTGCTGAGACCTGGAGGGTTCCTCTGGCTTGACAAATTTTTCTGCACAAGGAGAGATTTGGATGACTATCTGTACATGTTTTTGCAGTTGAGATACAAGAAACACAAATGGGTTGTAAGCCCCAAGAGTTACACAGAGGTATATTTTTCTGCGTTATTGGAAAAGCCTCCCAGGCCCTTCTGAGTACAATCTTCCTCTCTCTCTTCTTTAGAGGATGATTGATCATCTCATCATATCATTTTTATTTCATTCTTCAAGTTCTCTTGCTTTACTGGATCACTTGGCTCATAGGCTTCTTTCAGCCAATGCACCTTCCTTCCGTTGCTGAATGGATTCTCATAGCATCCGTCCATTAGAGCAAACCTTGGCTAAAATAAATGTAATTTGCTCAAATATAATCGTTATAACTCCAACTGAGATTTGTCCATATAGAAAAAATTTAACACGGATGGATGTTCTTGGTTATAGGATGACAGACTACTTTTAATGGATAATCCACCCCTCTCTACCAAATCCGATCTAGCGTTTCAGTTCAGCGCTAGGATAAAGTTGTTCAGAAACGATATTGTCTCATTTAAAATTGGTGCCAAAGCACATATGCTGGCTCTCCTTGTAGGGAAGGCCTCGGGGTAATGCACATGTTCAGGCTTTGGCCTACTGATGTATGATCATATGCTAGTGATTTTTGTGTGCATTAATGGAATACAAAATGACTTTTTTCAGAAGAAAAGAAATAGATAGGAGAAGGTTATCATTTTCAATAAAATGTGATTCATACTCCATCTCTCATATTGTGTTCGTGGGTATATTAGATGATTTTGTTAACAATTGCTCTTAAAACTAATAAATTGTTTTTAACCCTTGTCAGTTATTGAATGGATGCTTTGTGAAGGAAAACATACCAGCCAGGAATGTCATTCATTTATGTTGCTGTAAGCAAGTTTTTGATTCTTCTTTTAGAGGCAGTCATGTTGTTTATGCTGAAGAAATTTATCAGTGGTATGGCTTGAATGGTTAGGCACTTGGAATTTTGGAACTGCGAGCAGACTACATTGGGGGAGTTATGCCACATTTTCTTCACATGTCTGTATCTTTTTGCTGCATAAAGGTTGCATATCTTCATTTTTCTCATTTTCTCATATTGCAATATTCTATCAGGTTATTTAGTCTTTTAGTTATCTTTAAGTGTCTGCTATTTTCTCCCATACATGCTGTCACTGAGCATGGACAAAGTTCGGTTTAAGAATTCCATGTGGGGTCAGCTCTTAGTCTATGCTCTCTCTCTATATATTCGTACTTTAGTTTATCTGGTCAGCTGAGAGCTCTCCTCCAGCAGTTGTAGTACCTTCCCTGGACCTTACCATCCATACTTCCAGCCTTATTGATGCAACCTTCTTCATCAATTGCTTGAATCATCACTGCCTACCTATTAGCATCAGGTCCTTTTTCCTGATCTTCTCGATCTTCGTATGGTATGTTTCGGTTTCGTAGTGTCTGATCCAATCGGTTTCATCTCTGTCAGTATTTATGTTCTCCACCATATGCTTCTGCCTCTGATGATCAGCTGACCATATTTACAAATTTCATCATATATATATATATTGGTGGAAAATATTTTTGTATTATATATATAAAGAATATACTTGTTTTGGTAGTGACTATTTATTTCTTATAACAAGATTTGAAGCCATTATATCAGAGCTTATCACATCATTTCCTGAAATTGAACTGGATAAGGATGATACCAATCATTCCTCCCACCATCTGAGATAAACCTAATTGACATATATATATATGAATGATTACATCTATGGTACGGAGGGAGTTATTCATGATATCTTTTGCCAAGATAGAAAAGGAAGAAAACAGTAGAGACTAGAGGTCTTATATTTTTCTTCACTAAAACCTTAACGTTCTTATTACTTTTTCACAGACCCGCATTTTCTTTCGGAAACAAAAAAGAGGAGGTTATTACCGTCCAACATGCTGGAGGATCTGACTTCCAGGCATAGTGTCCGAGTCCACATGTACCCACATTTAACCTTGAAGGCTGAATATTAGTGTCACATGATGCTTGGAACCATTGAAAAAGGATTTGAAGGTCAAAAAGTTATTACTTTCCCATGCCCTAGTTTCGTACAGAATGTGTGTTCTTCTCAAGAAGCTAATGCCAGATTAGTTCTTGATTGATCAGTAAAGGCAGAGGAATTCCTCTAACTTGACAAAGATGAAAAGTCACAGATCAGAAACTCGATGGATAAATGGAAAACTACTTGTTTAGGACTGTGATTGGGTGCTACAGGGATATCCATTGAGAAGGTATTACCCTTCTCTGTAGTTAACTTTCGGACTGTACCTTTGGATTACTAGTAGTCCATGTGGCAGACGGCTGCAGAATTGAAAGGAGACCTTGTTTGCGGGATTTAGACTGCTAAGTAACACAACAGGGGAGACACCAAGAAGTTTAAAAGTCTTACTGCTGAAATGGCAATTGGAAGACTGGTTAGGCCGTTTAACCATTCACTTTGTTACTGTCTTCCCACTGGTGTTGCTATACCAAGAAACTTGTTATATACTAATATAGATCTATTTTAATTCATATTTCTTAAATCCACGAGGGAACTAAAACTCAGGTACAAAGCTCAATATTTTTTGATTGCTTAGAATTATAACAGCTGAAATGGCAGTTTGAAGATTGGTCAGATTCGTTTAACCATTGACTTTGTTACTTTCTTCCAATTGGTGCTGCTACTCCAAGAAGGTTGTTATGATACAAATCACATTTCAAGGTCTTACCTCAAACATGTCATCCATGGGACTTGAACATGGTCGCCACCATGACAACCAAGATCTGTATCATTTGTCATCACCCAAGTTACACAAAGATTAAGTGGTTATATCTTTTTTCTTAACCAGTCATGCCCGGTTAAATTTCTTATTTCTAATAATTGTTACTTAGATAGTAAGTGGTTATATATCATTTTCTCTTAGCCAATCATGCCAGGTTAATTTTTTTATTTCTAATAGTTGTTACTTAGATATGGTAAGTTTTTCTTTGGAGTAAATAAAATGAAGCTGTTTATGATAAAACAATTATTTATGGTAAGAGTTACCTTGGTTCTTCAAGAGAACCCAAGGCTTTAACCAGTTGATCTCATCCATACTGGATCATGTATACTTATTATTCTATGAGTATTCCTTTCTTGCTTGGGTTTCATGGTTGGGTTTTAGTAGCAGATAAACAATAAACCTCAACCATCTTGGATCATGTATACTTGGTATTCTATTAGGATTCCTTTTTTTTCCTTGAGTTTCAGCAATATATAAACAATAAAGAAACTGGCAGCATGCAATTTTGTGGAGATGCTACTTATTTCATTTCACTGGATATATAATAGAATCTAGATGAAGCATGCAATTTTGTGAAGATGCTACCGATACTATTTATGTAATTTAACCTATTGACCTCATCCATATTGGATCATGGATCCTTAGTAGTCTATGAATATTCCTTTTTTGTGTTGGTTTCAGCAGCAGATAAACAATAGACCTCATCCATATTGGAATATGCATACTTAGTATTATATCAGTATTTCTTTGGGAAGATACTACCGATACTACTTAAGTCATTGGATATATAAGGAGGGATAATAGCGAAGTCCTATTAGCTCTTGCAACTTGTTTGCACCTGAACCCTTCACTTGGTTGGGGTTGAGCTCATTTTTCTGTCCTGTTGTTTGTTTATGATGAGGGAGTAGGAAACTCTGGTTGTTTGTTTATGCTGAGGGAGTAGGAAACTTTGGAATGTTGTTTGTTTATGCTAAGGGAGTAGGAAACTCTGGTCTTGTACAACTAAAACAAAGCATACTATTTGGTAGAGCATGCTTGCCAACACTCGAACCTAAGCCATTATCGTGTTAAATGCCCCAACTCGCCATTGGACCACAACCTAACAGACAGGAGGAGACTAACAATGTAATCAAGAACTTGAACAATATATCTAACTTTCCAATGCTCACCAATGTGCTGATATTCTTTTGAGTGCAATAGTATATGGAGCTAACCAAATTGCAAATCTGGAAAGGAGATGTCTAAAGATGGACGCAGATTTGGCTGTCATGCATGACATATGATGGAAACCAAGCCCTGGAATAGGGTGGCATGAGTGACTCGCATGGTTTTGGACCTTCAAGGCTACCAAATTCAGCGAGGGAAGAACTTACGAATAAACTATGGCTAGTGACTTGGTGTTAAGGAGCCACTGTTATGAAACCTGCTCACAAAAAGATAGAAAATATAGATGAACGCCTTAGAAATCAGCCTCTTCGAGGGGACAACCTCCTTTACATTACACAAATGAATAATTCTTGGATGATACAAATGATGAAACCTCCCTTCTATATATAGGAGTCTAGGGGTCACAATATAATCAAGCCGACATAACAATAATAACATAAGGGCACAAAAATAACAATAGTGGGTTTCTATGGGGCATACTAATAACAATATGGAGACAATAGGGGCACAATAATAACAATAAGGGATACAATGACAATAGTAATGGGGGAATCACTAGTGTTATAGAGGCCTAACATGCCCCTCTCCTTCCGAAAAACGTTGTCCTCGACGCTTGAGTAGTTCTGGATGCTTATGTATAAAATTCTCATCCTCCCATGTGGAATCTTCAGCAGATAATTTCTTCCACTTGATGAGATACTCCAAAATTGATCTATTTCGTAGATGTCGAGTTCTTGTTTCTGTGACTGCTTCTGGTTCCAATATGATTTTTCCTTCCTCGTCAAGTTCTGGCAATATTGTTTGAACTGGGAGCTTGTCACCTATAACCTTCTTTAAACATGAAACATGGAAAACTAGGTGCACTCGGGAAGCTACAGGAAGCTCCAATTTGTATGCCATAGTACCAATCTTTTGCAACACCTTGTACGGACCATAATACTTTGGTGATAATTTATTATCCTTCTTAGCTTGCTTGAGGGACAATTGTTTATATGGTTGTAGTCATAGGAATACCCAGTCACCTACATCAAAACTTCTTTCGTTGCGATGTTGATTTGCCTGTTGTTTCATTCTATTCCGCAGCAACGTGAGATTATCCTTTAAGAGTTGGAGAACTTGTCGTTGATGCTCGATGTGATGTTCCATTGCTTGAACCTTATAATTTTCTCCTAAATATGATGTGATGGATGGTGGATGATATCCATAAAGTGCCATAAATGGGGTCATTTTTGCTGCAGTATGGAAGGAAGTGTTATACCACCATTCAGCCAGAGGCAACCATTTGACCCATTGTGTCTGTTTTTCAGATACAAAGCAACGAAGATATCCTTCCAAACATTTGTTTACTATCTCGGTTTTCCCATCAGATTGGGGATGATAAGATGAGCTATGAGCTAACTGAGTACTGAGACAAGAAAATAATTTTGTCCAAAAATTTCCAGTGAAAATGGGATCTCTGTCGTTTACAATAATCTTTGGGTTTCCATGTAGCTTTTGAATTGTTCCATAAATGCAGTAGAAACCATACTGGCTTTAAATGGATGTGATAATACACAAAAATGTGCATACTTGGTAAGTCTGTCAACTACCACCATGATGACACTCTTTCCTTCGGACTTAAGTAAACCTGTGATAAAATCCATTGAAACCTCCTCCCAATGTTGGCTTGGAATGGATAAAGGTTGTAATAGACCTGGGGTCTTAATTGTTTCAACTTTATTTTGTTGGCAAACCAAACATTCCGCCACAAACTTTTGAATATCCGATTTAAGGCCATCCCAAAAAAATTCCTTCTTAACCCTATGGTAAGTTTTTAAAAATCTTGAGTGCCCTCCTAAGGGAGAAGTGTGAAATTCCATAAAAATCTTTTGTTTGAGTTGGGAATTCTTACATAGGTATAAGCGATCTTTGTACCATAACGAATTTTTTTCCAGCTAAATGTATCAGATGTACTGGGATCTTATTGTAGCTTTCAAATGAGTGTCCACACTTCTTCATCATTCTTCCATATCTCCCTTGCTTCGTTTATCCAATCTGGTTGGATAATAGAAATGGTGCACAACAATGCTTCCACATCCTCATCCTTTCTTGAGAGTGCATCTGCCACAACATTTTGCTTCCCTTTTTTGTAGGTGATTTCAAAGTCATAACCCAACATCTTTGTGACCCATTTTTGTTGCCCTTCAGAGGATAATCTTTGTTCTAAAAAGTATTTAAGACTATCATGATTTGTTTTTACCTTGAAGTGTCTTCCCATTAGGCAGGGTCGCCATTTCTTAAGTGCATGTAGTATTGCCAACATTTTCTTTTCATAAATAGATTTGTGTAAATACTTCCCCTTGATTAGACGACTTTCGAAAGCAATGGGTCTTTCATCTTGCATTAAAACAACACCAATTCCATTTCCTAAAGCATCACATTCCACAATAAAGGTTTTTGTGAAGTACGGCATAGCTAAGACCGGTGCTTGGCACATTGCCTCTTTAAGATGTTTGAAGGCTTTTGTTGCTTTTGGAGTCCATGAAAATGTATCTTTCTTCAATAATCTTGTTAGAGGTGTTGTTATTCTCCCATAATTCTTAACAAACTTGTGATAATACCCTGTCAACTTGAGAAATCCTCGTAGATGCTTTATGGATGTGGGGATTTTCCATTCCTTAATGGCTTTAATTTTGCTAGGGTCTACCTTAACACCTTCATGAGATACAATATGACCCAGAGATTCCACCTCTTGTACTCCAAAGAAACATTTGGAGCTTTTTGCATATAATTGTTTCTCCTCCAATAGTTTGAGCATCCTGTTAACATGTTCAACATGATCCTTTCAAGACTTGCTGTAGATTAGTATATCATCAAAAAATACTAACACAAATTTTCTAAGGAAGGGTTTGAAAATGGAATTTATCAAACCTTGAAATGTAGAAGGTGCATTGGTAAGGCCAAAAGGCATGACCAAAAATTCATAATGACCCTCATGAGTTCTAAATGTTGTTTTCCGAATGTCTTTAGTCTTCATTTTGATTTGATGATATCCTCAACAAAGATCCAACTTGATGAAGTAAATTGATCCATGCAATTCATCCAATAATTCATCGATGACAGGAATGGGAAATTTATCTTTAATAGTGAGCTTGTTGAGCTCCCTATAATTCAGACACATGCGCCATGATCCATCCTTCTTGTGCACCAATACTACTGGAGCAGAGAAAGAACTTTGACTAGGTTGAATTATACCAACCTCTAGCATTTCTGCAACCATACATTCAATTTCACTCTTTTGGGCATAGAGATATCTGTATGGCCTGATGAACACTTCCTGGAATCAAATGAATAGCATGATCATGATTACGAATAGGTGGGAGACCTTTGGAAGTCTCAAATACCTTGGAATGATTGTCCAAGACCTTTTGGAGATCTGGAGAAATAGATGATTTCGATGTGAGAACCTCTAACGAACATAATTGTGCAATTACACCTCGTTGTTACTTCTTTAGAAGCTTTGTCATACCGTTAGAGCTGATTATATTTCCCGGTTTCCCTGCAATACCCTTTAATTCAACTTCCTTTCCTTCCGCACAAAATTTCATGAAAAATTCTTGAAAATTAAAAGCTATTGTACCCAAGGATTGTAGCCATTGGACTCCTAGTACAAAATCAGCACCACCCATTGGAATGGAAAGCATTGGGCTATTCAATACATATTCTCCCATGGATAGCTTGATATTATGGCACTTTCCAGAGCAATTTATGGTTCCTCCACTTGCAACCATCACTTGGCACTCTGGTGCTAGATATAAGGAGCAATTCAATTTCTTTGCTATCTTACAATGAATAAAATTATGGGTACTTCCTGAATCAATCAACACTATTACCTTTTTCTTCTTGATATGTCATTCTATTTTGATAGTTTGAGGAGTGGTAATTCTAGCCAATGCATTACAAGATATGGTCGGATTCATTTCTTCTTTATCTAGGGTTTTCTCCTGGAGTATATCTTCTTCTTTTGACATTTCTTGTTCTTTTTCTTCCTCCTCTTCACAATCTATGTAGAACAATTTCTTTTCAGCACACTTATAACCTTTAGTGTATTTGCTATCACAACTGTAACAAAGCCCTTTTGCTCTTTCTTCTTCCAATTGTTGTGGTGTCAGCCTTGTAGGTTGTAGAAGGCTAGGGGCAACAACACTTCCATTTTTATAGTTGTGAGTGGTAGGCTTCCTGGTTGCCATAATTTTACTTTCCATTTTTCTTGCTAACCTGAATGCCTTCTCCAATGAATCAGGTTCCCAAGGGTGAACCTCATGTTGGATATTATCCTTTAAAGTCCCTATGAACACATCAATTCTATGCTCCTCTAGAATATCTTTTACCCTTATGTTCAATTTTTGGAAGTCCTCAATGTGCTCCATCATTGAACCCTTTTGTTTGAGATTTATCAATTGGCTAAAAAAGGTGTTGCTTTTTTTATCCTCATAATGTGCTATCTTTTCTTCCATAAAAATTGCCCAAGTGACAATTTGTTTACGAGAGCAAAGCCATTGATACCATACAAACTGATGTGGTTCCAAATATAAAGTTGCAATACGTACCTTTTGTGTGTTTTTCACATTATGGAGATCCAAAAATTGCTCCATCTGTAGTATCCATGTTTCGGGATCCTTGCCATCAAACTTATTCATATCGATTTTTGGAACATGGTGGGTCTTCAATCCAACATTAGAGTCTATGAAATCATGATTAATATTTCTTTTGTTCTCATCATGAGTTTCCTTTACTACCCTTTCACCATTAGTGACCATTTCTTGTAGCAACTTATTCAAATTTATCTTCAATTCTTCCATCTTATCGTCCATGCCATTCATCTTAGCATCCATGCCATTCATCTTAGATTCCATGCCATCCATCTTAGCTTCCACGCCATGCATCTTAACTTGCATGCCATTCATATTAGCTTCCACGCCATTCATCTTGGCTTCATTTACCTTTAGTGAGAGTGAAATTTGTTGTACTTGGTCTTGTAATTTTGATATATCATGTTGCATTTCTTCCTCTTCTTCACGAGTCATGCTAGAGCTTTTAGGTTGCTTATTAGGTGTTTCCATTTTCTTTCTTTGGGGCATTAATTAATGCTAATAATTCTTCATTATTCCTTTGAATTCCTTCAAACTATTTTTTCAAGCCAATCTTATGCAAAATTTAAAAAAAACTATACATTTTTTTTTTTTTTTACTTTGTAAGAGCTCGATATTGAATCTGTTGTATCTCTGTAATTGTGGATCTCGAATATCTGAAATCTTGTCCTACAGTAGCCCTTTGAGTCCTCTTTTTAATCCAGCAACTCTGATCAATATTGATTTCTCCAAGGAAGAGTTATGCCAAATCTCCCACGGTGACCTTATTATAGACTAGTTCAGTAGAGTGAACTTGTATGACGTTCCATGTTTCATTGTTTCGACCTTAGTACCTGAAACTGATACAAAAAAAACTACAGGCCGTCCTCTTTCTGAAACTTCTTACGAAATTTTAATCTGATGCTCAAAACATAAGTTATGACGATTTTCCCCAGGTCACCTATTTGGAATGTAATTCGGGAGTCTACAAAAACCCTAACTTCCTTAGATCATATCTCCGCAAATACAACGAGACAAGCTCTGACATTCAGATCCAAAGTTCAGAACGATTTCAACTCAAATGGGATTTTTTGTAGTTTCTGAAACGTCGCAGAAAAAAAAGTTATAGCGAAAATGCCACGATGACCTATTTGGAGCAGCGAAACCATAGAATCCAAAGCTTTGATACCAAATGTTATGAAACCAGCTCACAAAAAGATAGAAAAGATAGATGAACTCCTTAGAAATCAATCTCTTTGAGGGGGAAACCTCCTTTACATTACAAAAATGAATAATTCTTGGATGATACAAGTGATTAAACCTCCCTTCTATATATAGGAGTCTAAGGGGTCATGTTATCACCCCAAGAAACTCTCCTAGGTTGTAACTTGGAGATGCTTGAGAACATCAAAATTCAACTTAATGTTGCAAATGGATGAATGGAAAGAATTATGCTTGTTCAAGCCAGATAACCACTTTTACCTTGCTTAACTCCAGACATGCGTGAACACTCCTAGACTATAAGGCTTTTGACCTCCAATTACTCATAGTTTAAGGATTAGGTGAATATGGAGAATACTGACCACACCAACAGATGCACAAGACCATGTGACGATCGACTGCAACTAGTAAGGAAGTCTGCAAATCTAATTCCTTAATACACAGACAGGATGACAGCTCTCTGGCATTAGGTGAAAAGAAACCTGCATAACTCATTCACTGATACATACAAGACTTTAACACAAAGATAGGATGACAACTTCCCTAATGCTAAACATCAAGAGCTCAGGAATGCAACATATCAGGCACAGCTTGGAAAAGAAGATACATGAAAAGTGAACGATTATCAACAAAAGAAGCTTGTATTAGCTGAAAATGAAGACGAGACGCTGCAAGTATCAAAGTAGCTACAGTCTCCAGAAGTTGAACCTTACAACAAAACATCAACCATCAACCCTGATTACATCTTGTTTGTGGGTATATATAGAGTCTCATTACAAAGGCATACAACCATTCTAAGTATGGAGGGGTCATAATTTACCACCAACTACTTTAACTACCTGATGGAGTCTGGGTGCGGTTGCTTGCTGTAGTGGATGAATTGGATCGTTTCCTGCGCTTTGCTGTCCTCTCGGGCAGCTAGAGTGTCGTATAAGATGAAGTCCATAACTGTTGAATGCATTCACCTGCTCGGGCTCTGTCCTTTTCTTCCCTGGCCATACTGTTTGTTAAATATGGTGGTTGAGGGACAATTGCAAACAGTACTCGAGAGCCGGTCATTTTCATCCTCAGGGTACTTGGAACGGTTCGGGGACGTGGACTGCATGGCAGGTGGAATAGTCAGATGGAGGAGTAATATCAGTCGTTGGATCGGGTGGATAGACGGCGGAGATGAGTCAACAGGGATATCGGAGGAGGTGGAAGTGGGATGATCGCAGGCCATTGGATCTCAGGCAGGCAGATCCAACGGTTTTCGGACAGCGGACACATGCGACAGCTAATGGGCGGAGACGGAGGACGGGTGGTAAGTGGTATTGCTCGCACTGGTGTCAGGGGGTTGGGTAGTAAACGACGACGGTGCGCGATCCCACTCAATGCGTGACACGTGGTGGTGGAGGGGAGGGGAAAGCCACCCTCCATCGCACATTAACGGGATGCTACTTCATGGGCGCGGGGAGAGCGAACGCCGTCCGATCATGGTGGAAATGATCGGACGGTGGGGAGTCGGTCTCGCGGATTTTCTTCAGGCGTGAAGGAGGACCGTTGGATTGGGGTGCAGCGATTGATGACCATGATTAAAAGGCAACAATGGGTTATGGAAGAGAGAGGTCACGTGGATGCGGTGTTATGGGGGTTTAGACTTTACGTTCGGGGCTTGAAGAAACAAGGGTTTATGTCGGGTTTTAGAGGAAAGACAGGGGTAGCGGAGTGAAGGAGAAGAAGGAAGATGACTGCTATGGACTTTCTTTTGTGCATAAACAATACATCCAAGCTTATATTTGATCCTCGAAGTGTCAAAATATGTAGCAGAGCTAACACTGGCTCCTTTTGGGGATGAGATCCTTCTTGTGAGGTCTCAAGAACTGCATATCATTACCTTTCCTGTGAAAACCAGATTAGAAAAACTTCCTAGTGTTCCATTGGGCATGGAGTCTAATTGAGTCTACACTAAAAATGATAAAAATGATCTATTTACAACTTTAAGGCCTGAAAACCTTAAACAACATATTTTTTCAAAAATCACCCATTAACTGGGCCATCAAAAACTGTCTCTTCTTCCATACTTTGCAGTATGAAAGTATTGTTCCCTTGGATCTGAGAAATGATAAAGGGCCCTGTCCATAAAGCATCAAACTTCCCATGGTTGCCTTTCTTCTCTTTCAGTGCATCCCACTTAAAAACTAAATCTCCAACTTGAAAATTATCTGCTTTTGTCCTTCTGTCAAAAGCTTCCTTGATTTTCTTTTGATGTGCTGCTGACTTCTTAATCGACTATTCTCTTCTTTGATGTACCTCTGCTAAATCAGTGATCCTTTTTGCCATATCCTCCTCCTCATTTTGCTCTTCCTGCAAGAACTTTGCCACAGGCAGAGTTAACTAAATTGGGAATACAGCTTTAGTGCCATATACCAGCTTGAATGGAGAATTCCCTGTGGATTTCTTGTTGGTTACTCTGTCAGCCCACAGTGCATATTTGAGCTTCGAATCCCAATTCTTTTTGTTGTCTTCCTACAGCTTTTTAATTATCCTTATCAGGCTCTTGTTGGAAGATTCTGCTAGGCCATTTCCTTGAGGGTAATATGAGGTGGAATGAACTAGCTTAATGCCCATTGAGTCACACATGTCCACCAATTCTTTTGCCCTGAAGGCTGTTGCATTGTCTGTAACCAGTTTATGTGGATAGCCAAATCTAGTGAAGATATTCTCTGTTAAGAACCTCATAACCACCTGATGATCGACTTTTCTAGTGGGGATTGCTTCAATCCATTTAGTGAAGTAATCAGTGGCCACCAAGATCCATCTGTGCTGGCCACTGGAGTGTGGATTGATTTCTCCAATGAAATCCAAGCCCCACTACTGAAAAGGGCCATTGGCATGTATGGGTGTTAAGGGCAGGGACTTCAATTGCTGTTTTCCTTCAAATCTTTGGCACCTGTCACAAGATTTAACAAATGAAAAGACATCAGAAAATAAGGTGGACCAATAGCACCCAGCTCTGAGGATTTTATGGGCTGTATTTTTCCAATAATGATGCCCTCCACATATGCTGGAATGAAATTGCTGCATAACCTCCATGGATTGTTCTTTGTCCAGACACCTCAAAAGAATTCTAGAGGGATCCCTCCAATAGAGCAGCTTTTCATGAATGCATTATTTTGCTGCCCTGAGTTTAATAGTTCTGGCTTGGCTTGAACTAAGGCCTGGAGGAATTTCCAGCTTCAACAATAATTGAGCTATTACAGAGTACCAATCACAAGAAGCTAGATTCTCTGCCAATGACTGATTTTTTCCTGGTTCAACTATTTCTTCTTCTGTCTGACCATTCATTGAAATTGTGTTTATGAGACTTATGTCCAACGTTCTGCAATTTTCTTCAGCCATTAAGCTGGCAAGGCCTTGACCTCTAACAAGCTTGGTGGGCTTCAATTCTATGTTAAATTCAATAAGATTTGCAATCCATTTAGCCCTTCTTCCATCAGCATCAGGCTGCGTTAGGACATCTTTTATAGAAACAGAGGGTACATATGCAGTTATCTTGGAGTGCAGAATGTAAATTCTGAAAGATTTAAAAGTCTTGATAAGGGCATATGCTTGTTTCTCAATGATATCATACCTCAGCTCAACATCCCTTAAAGTCTTGCTGAAAAATGCCACTAGATGCTCTGAGCCTTCCTCATCTGCTTGCATCAAAACTGTTGCAAGGGTTTCATCAAAAGAAAATGAAAATATATGGAATTCCTTGCTGTAGTCTGGGCTGATTAAAGTAGGAGCTTCCATAATGGCCTCCTTTATGGATTCAAAATATTTTCTTGCTGCATCAGTCCATTTGACTTCTGACCCTTTTTTCAACATGGAGGTAATGTGCTTTACAAGTTTGAAAAAATTTGGGATAAACCTCCTTACAAAATTTAACTTACCCAGAAAGGACTGGACATCCTTCTTTGATCTTGGGACAGACAAAGTTTGTATTGCTCTTACTCTTTCTGGGTCGATTCTGAAACCTACAGCAGAAACAACATGGCCTAACAACTTGCCTTCTTCTAAAGCGAACTGTGACTTTTTAGGATTCACTGAAATCCCAAACCTTCTGCACTTCAGGAACATTTTCTTCAAATGCTGCAAATGGTCTTGATGTGTGCTGGAGTACAGTGTTATATCATCAAGGTAGATGAGGACAAACTTATCCTTCTCTCCTACAAATGCTATATCCATAGCCCTCTGAAACGTGGCTCTAGCAGTCATCAACCCAAAAGGCATCTTGGAATTCATAAAAGTGCCCCAAGGAGTGGTGAATGCAGTCTTCTCTTGGTCATCTGAATGCACAACAACCTGGTTATACCTTGAAAATCCATCCAGGAAAGACATTCCTTTAGCTCCTGAGACTTTCTGCAGCAAATGCTCCATCTTGGGTAGAGGATAATTGTCTTTCTTAGAGCATTTGTTTAAGTTTCAGAAATCAACACAAAGTCTGACTTCTCCACTTTTCTTCCTTACCACTACTAAATTGGCTACCCATTTTGAATATCTAAAAGGGACTATGATTTTGGCAGCCAACAATTTCTTGATTTCCTTTTCAATTAGAGGAAGGAGCAAGGGATTTATTGGTCTCAACTTCTGCTTAAAAGGGATGGTGTCTTTCTCTAAAGGGATTTTATGCTAGATGATCTTTTCGTCCTATGTTTTCAGGTCACTATATTCCCATGCGAAAACATTAGCAAATTGCTTCATTAAATTGCAGTACTCAGAGCTTAGGGTAGTAGATAGATGGGTGGATAGATTTATGTATCTTGGATGATCTGGACTCCCTATATTATGCCTATGGACTGTAGATTGATCTTCTTTTTGGGCAGCCTTATAAGGCAAATCATTTTTGTCAAACAACTTTTCTAAAGGAACCAAGCCTTTAGGTATATGATTGCTGGGTAGTTGGACAATGCTATTTTTGCCAATTTTATTTCTAAGCTGGGATTGGGGATTTTCTTCCAAAGCTTCATTCTCTTGATCAATTTGCATTTTAGAGAACTCATCAATGACTTGAAGAAACCTATTTACTTCATTGTCATCTTCAAAAACTTTCCAATGCTAGACATTATCAGGCAAGGATGGTCTATATTTCATTTGAACTTCGTAAACTAGTCTCGGAGGCATGGGAGGGATAAACATGCTAGCAGACATAGCAAGGGAATCAGCAAGCTGATTTCTGACTCTAGGGATGTATGAGATACAAAAATTACCAAAAGAATATTTGAGTCTCCATACCTCATCTCTATATGCTTTCAGCCTTGGGTGCTTCGCTTGAAACATTCTGTCCACTTGCTGAATGATAAGATCAGCATCTCCAAACACCTTTATGTTCCTGATTCCTCTGTCTTTAGCTACATTAAGGCCCAATATCAGAGCCTCGTACTCTGCTATATTGTTGGTGACTTGGAAAGCTATCTTAAAACACAGATTTGTGCTTTCTTTTTTTGGAGATATCAGCACCACCCCTGCTCCTGCAGTCTCCCTGGAACATGCTCCATTAAAGAACATTTCCCAAACCAGACTTCCTTGCTTTCCCTCGGCCTAGACTATTTGTTTCTTGAGCTACAATGAGGCCTTCTGGGATTCTTCAATTTGGAGAATACATGCTCCAAAATCAGTGTCCACAGCATAAATGGGATGATTAGAAGGATTCTTTTCATCACTAACGATGTAGGCCAGTTGTGCATCTTTGTACAATCTCCTTCTTTCCCCTCCAAAAACTGGGATAGTGGCATAAGATAAATCATTCTGTAATGTCCCTCCTAGTCTCTTAATCCCTCCTCTGGACAGCAGCATGCCAAACTTAGGGGGAACATCTGCTACCACAATATCCATGATCATGCTCTTCATGGGCAGCTGGGTTAGGGTAATGGCTAGGTCATTGATTAACCCTAGGCATTTTACTTTCCTTGAATCAAATGAGAATAAATCATGATATGGTCTAGTGATATCAAGGCCTAACTCTTCCATGAAAGCTTTAGGCATCAGATTGTGGCTGGCCCCCGTATCTAGCAGGCAGTTATGGGGGGTTTTGTCATGAATGGTCAAGGAGACATAAAATGATGGGGAATTATCATCAACAAGTTCAGTCATTGGGCTAAGCACAATTGCAGGCTTATCATCTTGCAAATTGACATAGTCGGTGGGGGCTTGTATGGCTTTCAGCTCAAGGGCATCAATGATAGGCTTTCTGAAAACTTCACTCTTTACAAGTTCTATCAGAGGTACATATATTCATAATTTATGGACTTTTGATTCAAAACTGAAAGGGAAAGGGGACTTGTCAGGACCTCTTACCTCTTGAGCTGGGGCTTTGAGGATGATTGGGTCAACTGCTGGTCTTTTCTGTTTGATATTCTGTGGCTCTGTTGGGATAGCAGCTTTTTGGGCAGGATTCTCCTTGACATTGTTTACCTTTGACCTCAGATTATACCTTCGATGTTCATCAGTCTGCAAAACAAACCCTCTGTCCCACTTTTGACTGGTTTGGTCCTGTAGTAATGATTCTTCATATGCGGCCAATGTCAAAAAAGAAGCACTGCCTTCATCTTCCATGCAATGAATCTCATCCACTTCTTCGAACTGCTCCTCCTCCATGACTACATTTTGGAAAGGAGCCTTAACTCTTTGCTCCTCATTTGCTTCTTTACCCCTCTGAATGATCTGCAATTGATCATTTGCTCTTCTGAACGGATTTGGGTTTCTTGGAGCAAACGTGTTTGGAAGCCTTGCCTTCCTAGAGTTCTGCTCAATATTCAGCTTAGATATCTCACCAACCAATGACTCTATCATTTTAGTCATTTAGTCTAATTTAGGTTCTGAAGACGAAACAAAGGAAGAAGAAGCCTCACCTCTCTATCTTCTTCTATCAGCATGACTTTTGAGTTTTTCTGCAGCCATGATATTAGATTCCACCTCTAGGGCTGCATCTTGCATTTCAGCTAGAGTGGCACATCTACTTTCTCTCAATAGCAGGAAAAAATCAGAGTCAAAAGCATTGGCATAGGTGAGTTTGGCAGAGGTGGGGGTAGGCTTTACTTCAACGGGTATCTTACTATACATACGGTTAAATCTTTTATTAAAATCATGTAATGATTCTCCATTTTCCCTCTTGAGGCTCCCAAACTCGGTATGGTAATATAGCAGGTCCTTTTTATCTCCCTAATGCTTCAAAAATACATCATCTAAGGCTTCAATGTCTGCTATAGACCTAGGGGTCAATTCTCTGAACCACTTTCTAGCCTCTCCATCAAGGCTCTGAACAAATACCCTCATCTGCACATCATCTTCACTGATATCTAGGTTATCAGCATAACTATAAAAAGATTCTAGGTGCTCTTCAGTTGTTACTCCCTCTGTACCAGTGAATATATGCATGTATTTCTGGTATTCTCCCGCAGGCATGGCATTCAAAGGAACAGGCAAGACCAAGGGACCATACCTCGTAGCTATGATTCTTTCCATCTTCGTGGGTGCTTGCTGGCCTGCCATGGCTGGGGTGGAAGGATGCTGGCAGATTGAATGGTAGGAAGCAGTGAACTAGATGACGGAAATGGAGGAAAATGATGGACTGTATGGGGGGATTTCTTTGGGCTGAGATCCAAAGGGGAACTGAATGAACAAGGAGCTTTATGAATCTCTGCAGGTATTTCTTCTCTAACAATGCTAGGCTGTAGATCTTCAAACTGTATATTCTCAACTATAATCTTCTCTTGCAGGGATACATAAGATTTCTTAGGCTTACTTGATCCTGATGCTCCTTTCTGCGATGTTTTACTTTGCTTAGCAATCTTCTCAGGGTTAGGCATTGGGTCAGCTGGTGATTTTTGAGGATTTCTCCGAGTATGCCTCACAAACTGAGCCAGAACTGTAATGTGGAGTCGCCACTAGGTTGGTCCTCCAGTAGAGTCGCCAGATAGATGATTACAACCAGAAATGTGTCCAGACTTTGTCTATCATCAATGCTAGAACTGTGTCATTCTCCCAGGGAAGATAAGCTTCAATCTCCTCTCCCGGGCAACGACGCCAATTAATGTTATCACCCCAAGAAACTCTCCTAGGTTGTAACTCGGAGATGCTCGGGAACATCAAAATTCAACTTAATGTTGCAAATGGATGAATGGAAGGAATGATGCTTGTTCAAGCCAGATAACCACTTCTACCTTGCTTAACTCCAGACATGCGTGAACACCCCTAGACTACAAGGCTTTTGACCACCAATTGCTCACAGTTTAAGGATTGGGTGAATATGGAGAATACTGACCACACCAACAGATGCACAAGACCATGTGATGGCCGGCTACAACCAGTAAGGAAGTCTGAAAATCTAATTCCTTAATACACAGACAGGATGACAGCTCTCTGGAATTAGGTGAAAAGAAACCTGCATAACTCATTCACTGATACATACAAGACTTTACCACAGAGATAGGATGACAGATTCCCTAATGCTAAACATCAAGAGCTCAGGAATGCAACATATCAGGCATAACTTGGAAAAGAAGATACATGAAAAGTGAGCGATTAATAGCAAAAGAAGCTTGTATTAGTTGAAAATGAAGACGAGACGCTACAAGTATCAAAGTAGCTACAGACTCCAGAAGTTGAACCTTACATCAAAACATCAACCATCAACCCTGATTACATCTTGTTTGTGAGTATATGTAGAGTCTCATTACAAAGGCATTCGACCATTCTAAGTATGGAGGGGTTATAATTGACCACCAACTGCTTTAACTGCCTGATGAAGTTTGAGTGCGGTTGCTTGCTGTAGTGGATGAATTGGATCATTTCCTGCGCTCTACTGTCCTCTTAGGCAGCTGGAGTGTCGTATAAGATGAAGTCCATAACTGTTGAATGCATTCACCTGCTCGAGCTCTGTCCTTTTCTTCCCCGACCATACTGTTTGTTAAATATGGTGGTTGAGGGACAACTGCAAACAGTACTGGAGAGCCTGTCATTTTCATCCTTAGGGTACTTGGAATGGTTCGGGGACGTGGACTACATGGCGGGTGGAATAGTCGGATGGAGGAGTAATATCGGCCGTTGGATCGGGCGGATAGACGGTGGAGATGAGTCAACAGGGATATCGGAGGAGGCGGGAGCGGGATGATCGTGGGCTATTAGATCTCAGGCAGGCAGATCTAATGGTCGTCAGACAGCGGACACATGCGATGACTAAAGGGCAGGGACAAAGGATGGGTGGTAAGTGGTATTGCTCGCACTGGCGTCAGGGGGTTGGGCGGTAAACGATGACGGCGCGTGATCCCACTCAATGCATGACACGTGGCGATGGAGGGGAGGGGAAAACCACCCTCCATCACGCATTAACACGACACTACTTCGTGGGCGCGGGGAGAGCAGACGCCGTCCGATTGTGGCAGAAATGAGTGGACGGTGGGGAGTCGGTCTCGCGGATTTTCGTCAGGCGCGAAGGAGGACCGTTGGATCGAGGTGCGGCGATCGACGGACATGATTAAAAGGAGACGATGGGTTATGGAAGAGCCAGGTCATGTGGATGTGGTGTTATGCGGGTTTAGAATTTGCGTTCGGGGCTTGAAGAAACAGGGGTTTATGCCGGGTTTTAGAGGAAAGAAAGGGGTAGCGGAGTGAAGGAGAAGAAGGAAGATGACTGTTGTCGACTTTTTTTTTGTGCATAAACAATACGACCAAGCTTATATTTGATCTTCGAAGTGTCAAAATATGTAGCAGAGCTAACAGGTCACAATATAATCAAGCCGAAATAACAGTAATAACATAAGGGCACAAAAATAACAATAGTGGGTTTCTATGGGGCATACTAATAAAAATATGGGGACAATAGGGGCACAATAATAACAATAAGGGATACAATGACAATAGCCATTGGGGAATCACTAGTATTATAGGGGCCTAACAACCACTCTATAGAGTTTTGAACTTCATCATGTATGTGGACATGTTAATGAATGAACTAGCTGGTTTGTGTGGGGTTTAGTTCCTATCAAGATTCAGGTTCAAATTTCATGGAAGAGGTTGAAGGTGTGAGCGAATTGTCAGGAATAAAAACTGTCTAATACATTGTTAAAGATGATGGTTAACACATGGTAATCTTGTAAAATGAGCTCTAAGCTTTGAAGTGTAAGTAGTTCAACAAGGGTTGTCAAAGCTACCTTATGTCCCAGTAATATTGATTTCAGATCCTATCACAACATTCAGTCGTCTTGGAATTATTAGGTAGTGGTCCTTTGATTCGTTAATTGCCATGGATATTCCACTAGATAGTTTGTCATAATATATCTCATAAAAATACATTGAAATATTTACTATGATAATTAATTTCCTTACATGTCAGATTTATTAATCACCATTGTTTGCTTACGAATGTAATATATAAAATGCGAAAAATAGAGAACAATGAAATACAATCACACGCCAACCAAAATGAACACAAGATATCCTCTGTGAAACCCTTAATGGAGAAAACCCAACTGGAAGATGAGGCTACTCAACTCTCTTTCTTTGGAATGGAAATAATGCAAGTACAAAAGAGAAGACACTCTTTATGGAGTTACATGAAACTCATGGTGTGATAGGCTACTACAAACACTGAACCCCCTCTATTATGCTCTCTCACACCTACTCCTAAGTTGATCTTCTCTATTGAACAAGATATAGTTGAAATGAATGGAACCCTTTTTCCTCCTAGTGGATTGGTCATAACATAGCTTGATAGCTAACTAGGGGTCAAGTTGACTCCTTCAATTCTCAACTTGATTTACAAATTTGACCTCCCTAGAGTCTTCTTCATAGTCTTCACATGGCTAGCCTTTTTCTATGAGTAATAGGGACTAACACGACATCCTCTCTATTTATGGTGGACAATCACGATAATCAACTTATAGGACACATAAATTTTGTGTACATCCTTTGATTAATGTTTTTCTTACACCATTGGAAAGGTCTCTGAGTGTAGAATAACATCATAAGGCCCGACACTTATATGGGAAAGTTTAAACTCCCAAAAATATTATTTAAGGACTCAAAATGGCTTTGAAAGGTTTCAAACCCCAATTCCCTAATTACTCCTGTAAGTTGGTTCCTCCAATTTTTCCCTTCTAAAAGCATCAAGATGGATAAAAAATTATATAGTGATCCAATCCAGATCATACCCCCCATTTTAGGAGGATTTTTTTATCTGAAAATGGAGGAAAGCTCCTCCTATAAAAAACTGACCGTCCTATGACACTTTGCAAGTTAATAAAAATGGGTCTTTAAAGGTAAAATAAATTTCACAACCTCTTCAACATGGTGAATCAAGTTTTCACATGAACATAAAAGAGAAACAAATTCACAAGCAACTTAAGATGATAAACTTGAAGAGAAGAAACTAGCATTTGATAACCGAGTTCACCCCTCCTGGGCTACATCTCCGGCCTGCTCCAACAACTAGACCATAGATTGATTCTAGCTTCAAATGAGTATATACAACTTGTTGACAATAAAGTGGCTTGTTTCTCCTACAAAAAAACATTCTCCTACAAAAAAAATTCACTCAGAAAGATGACTCGCTACAACACGTCATGAAAATGTCAACATAAAAATGACTCTCACACAATAGATCATTGTACTCCACCTGAAATCAAAAGCATAAAAATGCAACTCCTTAACAATGAAGAGTTAAAAAGGGCTTCTCTCCTTAACACATTGAGAAAACACTGAAAAGAGTTGCTCTACTGAAGTAACAACTGATGCAGATGAAACTGGAAGGCTATAAAACCTCTAACTAATATCTCTCCATTCTCAAATATGCCTCCATACTACTTCAAAACTATCTTTGTCTCTAGCTCTAAAAAACTTGATTTTGAAAACAAGTCCATCATAAAGTGCCGAATCAGAAAACTGAGGCTTCCATTGAGTCCAAGACGCTAAAAAAGCCCCATCTAGGCTCTTCTTGAGCTCAAAAGGGTTAAAAATTGAGCAAGATATGCTTCTCCAAGCCAAGTTCTATTATTTGTCCGACAATTTTACAAAACCTGCTAACTGCGCAATGATTTTTCCCTTTACACAGTCCATCGAGCAACAATTTCGCCAGGGACTGACGAGATTCGTGTTGCAAAAAGTGAAATTTGTTGCCTCATTAAATTGTGTCATAACCCCTATGTGCCAGATCAAGGTCATGTGGCACCCATAGGGTCAGGTGTCCCCACCATTTTAGCCCTATTCCATCGGCATGTGGTCACATCATGTCTATATGGCCGAGGGTCGAGGCCAACTGCCCGCCTCCGCCAGCTCTGCACCAACTGTGGTCATGTGGATGTTTTGATGAGACCGGGGCTAGGTCCACGTGCCTCGCCCCTCCCACTAACTCTTTGTCGGTCGTATGGTGGTGTTGATGGGAATGAAGCTAAGGAAAAGTGCTTTGCCCCTCCCGCTAACTGTCTGTCATGGTCGCATGGTGTAGCAGAAAGCAAGGTCTTGAGCTCCCGTTCACCCCTCTCCCTTCTGCTGTGGGATATATGGTGGTAATGTGACCTGGGCCCAAGGCTAGCCGCTCGACCCCTCCTCCCAAATGTCAAAATTTTAAACTTTAAATATATGTGGTGACCTTTGATAGTTAAGAAATAACTGCGTGGTATGATGGTAAGGTCGAAGGTTGGTTTACCAGAGGTCTAGGGGTCGAACCCCACTGAGGCCTTTGAGCCTATATAAAATTTTGACCAATCATGGGGTGCCACGTGGTGCCCTTTGATTGGGCCACGTAGTGGCCTTTGATTGGGCCACCCAAATCCAATAACCAACCAAACTACACCACCTGCACCCATACGAAGATGCCACTTGTCAATACTTGATTGGTCCTTCGTCAACTGTACCCTGCATAGTCAGTTGTACGAGCTGCCCAATCAACATCCCAATCAACCCTGCTCTTGACATTTTCGTTGTTGGTCAAAAACTTCAGAACGTCATAACTTCTTCATATGACATTGGATTGAGGTGATTCAAGCATCATTGGAATCAGGACGAAGAACACTATGACTTGACATTGGTTTTAGGAGATTCTGAGCACTTTCATTTTTGAGCCTATTTTTGATCTCCAAATCATACCTCCCCACTAGGAACTTCTGGACCTCCAAAAGTTTATCTTGAATCTATAAATAAGTGAGGGAAAAACTCATTAACTTTCTCAATCTCAATCCTTCTTGTTCTGTTTGAATTGGTGCCTTCGAGCTCCAATCAAGGTACTCCACCTTACCTCTGCGTGAAGTCCTTATCTTCCTGTCAAGAATTGTGGCTTGTTGCAATTCTTCTAAACATGTAGGAAAAAAAACTTCGACAAATGGAATCTAAACATTCTCTCCAAAACCATCTTTCTTTGGCTTAAACAACTTCACCTTGAAGTCCCTTTTTCCTGAAGACAAACATGATTTTCCACATGGAAATAAAAAACAACTCAATGCTTGCCATGCATAGATTCATACCTTGCTTTGTTATCCTCAAGCTCCACTTGTACTCGTATATGCACTGGCTGCATTTGTTCAATGACATGCTTAGCTTTTCCCACATGATCATGGTCATCTTGTGCACAATCTTTACCAAAGATTAAATTCGCAAACAAGCTTCATATCGAAACACTTGTATAAGTGAATGCTTGACACAACTTTAGACATAATGGATGAAATACAAATGCTCATCCCAAAGTCCCCAAACAAATGGACTCATCTTCAAGTCAAAATAGCATAACATGCCAAAGAAAACACACTTGTTGTAGATAAGTGATTGTACATGATTTCACTTTACAAAGTACCCAAACGGGAATATACACCAAGTATTTACAATTTTACTGTTGGGAGGAGGTTCCATGGGTAAAGTTTTGTTAAAATATTGTAAATCTCCTCATTTTGAGGAGCAGAGCGTGTAGGTTAATGGGAGTCAAGGGGTTTTAGGAAGGTCAAAACCCCTGACATTTTGGTATTGTTTTGAGATCCGTCCATGGTTTGCGGACCATGCTATTGTAATAGGAAATAGTATATAAAAGGGTGTCTTAGTGAGTCTAAGGGAAAAAAACATAACTGAGCAGAATGGGACTTTGATATGTTCTGAGGTTGTACGATCTTTCTATTTTTTGGTGACGGGGAAGGCTCCTACAGCTGAGTGCATGGAGACCTTGGTAAGTCTGCAACTAAGTGTGTCTATTGTTATATAGTTGTGTATTTTCTGTATTTACGCGCACTTGAATGATAGTTATCTATATTTTCAGATTTACTGCTCCGCGAAGATCTGGATCCATCATTATATGTGATTTTATGCATGATTAGATGTTTTCATGAAGTTTATAGCTTTTCTTAACTGAAAATCACTTAAGTTCAGAAATTTCATGAATAAGGGTTCGTGAAGGTTAGATCAGACATGAAACTAAAGAAAACACCTTAACCCCACATCACATAGCCTTCTAGATGCAAAAGCTTGGTTCTAACATCCCCTAATATTGCCTCGGGTGAGACTTTAACCTACGCTACATATGTTGTTTCTGAAAGGTCCGGTAGTGTAGGGTTTTGTTGGTTAGCACAGCTAACTCTGAACCTAGGTCCAAGCGCCCTCAAGCCAACAAATGGTTCCGTTGTTGGGATCAAGATCTATCGGAGGGATGTGTGATGTGGCATAAGTGGATACCAACTAAGAAGGAAATAGAGAAGTGGATAGATCAGAAGTTGCATGATTTTGCAGCTCAGTAGAATAAGAATTCGCGTTTATCAAAAGAAAAGTGGTTACCAAGGTATCTCTTCATAGAAGTACACGAAGTTTTCTTTTCAACATTCCCTTGTGAGTTACGCGAGTGGCTGTCCAAATTAACGGATAGCAAACCTACTTGGAAGCACAATGATCGTAATGCATGGACTCCATAATTAGTCAAACGTCTTGAAAGATCTGATTATAAGGTTGCAAGGGCCATTGATTAATGGATTGATAGTATGTTGGGTAGTTTTGTCATTGAATTTACAATAGACACATCAATGTCTTATAACGAAGCTGAACAATGATTCTTCAAAGGTTCGAGAGGTAAGTACCTGAAATCGCTAAAAACCTGGATTAACGTGCTTTTATGTGAAAAGGTGATTATGCCTTTACCTTAATGTTTAAGAGGGGTTTGACTGGATCTACACGAAGTGGAAAGCGATTCAGAGTAGATGTAGGAAAATTTGTCGGAAGTGAATACAATACCTTATTCGGAGGGTCTGAAAATGAAGAAGAATGAAAGTAGCCCTAGTACGCCCACTGGTGCGCACAAACAGTAGATTAGGGTACTTCTGGAATTCCAAATCCAATCACTCCACCTCCACCTTTTCCTCCACCTCATACACCTACACCTACACCTCCACCTCCACCTCCACCTTCGCCTCCACCTCATACACCTACACCTACACCTCCACCTCCACCTCCACCTCCACCTCTACTATTTACTATGGCAAATGCAGTGAAAATGCCTATATTTAGGGGTTAGGGATCAAAGGATCCTGGAGAACTTTGGTTCGTCAAGAGGCTGTGTGGAAAGTGCAACATATTAACAATGATGATATCAAGAAAGCGCAACTAGTTACAACGCTACATGACAAAGTGCTTACCTGGTACATCATATACAACACAACTCATCCGGCTTCTTCATTGGCTAACACAAAGGATGCGTTGAATGTAGAATTTACAAAGCCAAAGTCAAAAGCTCAGTGTGTGACCAAGATTAAGGAGATCAAGCAGAGGGTTAATGAGTCTGCGTGGGATATAGATCAACGACTGAAGTGCTTACTGAGTCAAGCTAACCTTCAAATTTCAAATGAACAACATAGGGACTAGTATATAGCTTCGTTATTACCTCACTTAATATTTCTATTATCTCAGCAGAAGATTGGGTCTCAGGCCAAAGCATTGGAAATCGCGATGAAGCTAGAAGCCTCGCCAATCCAAGATACGAATGTAGGAGTTCAGCAGATCCAGGCGTAGCTAGCAAGCCTACATATGGAGTTGCAGGATCTGAAGAAGGGAAAGGAGGTTAAGTCAGAGACACATTCTGAAGTTTGGTGCACAAAATGCAAGGTTGAAGGCCATCATAAGGATCAATGCCCTGTATTATGGGATTATATAGTTGCGGGAGGTCCTAACCCACTAAAACCAGAGTCTTCCGCTAGATCAAGCACCAGTGCAAGTACCTGGTGTAGTATCTGCCAAGTATTAGGACAACATTTGACAGATAATTATTCCCTATTATAGAAGTTTATACAGTCTCCAAAGCAAATATTTTGTAACTTTTGTAAATCAGTTGGTCATGATGAGAGGAATTGTCGAAGCTATGAACTAATGATGGACATAAATCTGCTGTATAGAATGCAGGTTGAAAACTGCGTGCAGAATGACCAAGGCTCACCTACAGTTCATGGAGGATTCCAAGGACGGGGAAGAGGAGGAGGAGGAGGAGCTGGAAGAGGTTGGGGCCAAATTATTTGTTACAACTACAGAGAACTAGGACACTTTGCGTGTGACTGTCAGAATCCAATGCACCCTTCGTGTTAGTATTGTCGTCAATTTGATCATGTTATAGAAGATTGCCTGATCTTAATAGCGAAGATGCAGGAGAAGAAGAACCAGCAGTCAACACAGAATATTCAAATGATGAGATATGAGCCATGCGAAGATGATCCCAGTATCAACATAGTCACACGAAGCGGTGTAGCCACTAGTGAAGACAAGGTCGAAGGCAAACAACCATAATCAGACTCATGGTTCCGAAAAGCCAGTGAGAAGAATGTTGGGTTTGATTTACATAGAGAAAAAGAGACGTTCATGGAGGCAAGAAAGAGTTTTATGGGTCCAAGTGCTTCTATGTCTCAGAACTAGATGTCGATAGTCTCACGAAAGGAGAAACCTGAAGATGCTACTGCAACACAAGATTTAGATCCCACAATGTTAAAATAATTTATGCAGACCTGCATGAAGTTATTACGGGATTAGAAGGCAATAGAAGGATTGCAAGAACTGATAGATAATTTCATCAGGAAGGATAAGCCGTTACCAGGATAGTGCGCAATCAATAAGGTGAACCAAAGCAAGAAGAGAACTGGTAGGGAGATGTGGTTGACTGCATAGATTGGTGATTTCGAAATGGATCAGGTAATCCTAGACTTGGGCTTCGATGCTAACGTACTGCCGAAGCAGACTTGGGAACGTATGGGAAAGCCTAAGTTATAGTGGTCGCCAATTCAACTGTGCATGGTGAATCAACAAAAGATAATTCCAATGGGGCGCCTGCATGGAGTAACTGTAGATATTGAAGGTGCAAGAGCAGTGGCTGATTTCGAAGTTATTGAGATCGTCGATGATAGTAATCCATACCCAACATTTCTCGAGATTGATTGGGCCTTTGACATGAATGCAATCATTAACTTAAAGAAGCGAAGCATGGTATTTGAAAAAAATGAACTTCGAGTAATTGTCCCATTGGATCCAGCTGAAGGTGCGCGATACATAGAACCAAACCATGACTATTATGAAGATGACGACATTGAACACATCTATAAGCTAACTGCGCGGAATAAAGATTGGATCAATTCCACTGCAGATGGAAGGATCAACTAGGAGAAGGACAGTTCCTTCCAATCATATTCAGATAAAGAGTTAGAAAACTCGTAGAATCGGTTGTATGAGGTCTCTACGCTGAGACGTAATCAGCTTACAAAGTTGCTACGCTATGTATTTACCGAGGTACGTAAGTTACCCTATTATGATGGATTGGGTGATGTCAATATGTTTCTTGACCATTTTGAAAAGGATGTACGTGAGGAACATTGGTTCCAGGCCTTAGATCTAGCATTAAGAGCTACACCTGCAAGATGGTGGGGTACACACATGGATAATTTTGCTGACTAGAAGGAATATCGTAGAATGATGCGATTAAGATTTGGCTACGCGAACACCCAACTCACTGAAAATACACTGGGAATCATGATCCGCATGAACATCTGGCATGGTGGACTAAGGCATGGGGTGAGATACCTCAACTTGAGTGGGTGCATATCTTTATTCATACCCTGGATGTTATCCCAAAGAACTGGTATTTAGAAACGGAGCTGCAACACGGGACAACTGATTGGGATGAGATGAAATAAAGTTTCTTGCTGATGTTCAACTTTGAAGATGGGTTCAAATGCATTGATGACGTGCTTCAGGAAATTAAAGCAACAATCTTCTGAACACCCGTCAAACCTATCACATGGGTACAACATCTTTGGAGTACGTAGCTACAACATGATTTAGAATGTTACAATGTTACAACAAAAGAAGTTGATGAGGATCCACAGAATATTAATATCCCTGAATTAGAGGGACAACATGAAGTTGGTGGACCTAATGCGGAGATCCCTGATATTTCGCAACCAGTGCACACAAAGCAAGTAAACATTGGTTCAGAAGCAGAACCAAAATTTGTGAACATTAGCAACTATTTGGATGAAGATATAGTGGATAAAGTAGCTGAATTATTACATGAACATCAGAATTTATTTCTAACCAAGTTCTCTGACTTGAAGGGGATAGTAGGAGATTTGGGGATGATGAAGATCAATTTAAAACCTGATGCGAAGCTAGTTAAGAAACTCCCATATCGGTTGAATCCCAAATACAAAGAAAATGTATGAGAGGAACTCGATAAAATGCACGTGGTCGGAATAATTGAGCCTATAGAAGAATTTGAATGGGTCAGTCCTATGGTGGTCCAAGAGAAGAAAATGAAAGGTGATATCAGGATCTGCGTAGATTTGTAGAAGTTAAACGATGCATGTGTACATGATCCATTCCCTACACCGTTTACAGATGAAGTTCTCAATAATGTTGGCGGACAAGAAGCTTATTCATTTACGGATGGATTCTTAGGATACCACCAAATTAAGATTGTGCCGGAGGATAGAAGCAAGACTACCTTCAATATAGAATGATGGTCATTACAATACACAATCATGCCTTTCAAACTAAAAAATGCTCCTACGATTTTCTCAAGGGTGGTTGTTGCAGCATTCAAGGAATTCATTCATAAGTTTTTGGAAGTCTACTTCGATGATTGGACAATGTTTGGGCTGGTCAAAAAACATGTCTCTAGTCTGCGTTTGATGTTGGATACATGTAGGAAGTATCAGATCTCCTTGAACTTGAAGAAGTGAATTTTTTGTGTACCTTACGAAATATTGTTAGGCCATGTTGTTTGGAAGAAGGGATTGATGGTATACCCTGCTAAGATCACCCTAATTATCCATTTGGAGCTCCCTAGGAATGTAAAGCAGCTATGCGCGACATTGGGTCGTACTGGTACTATAGGAAGTTTATTAAGGCATACGCGTAGATCACTGCACCATGGAGAAGTTGTTAAAGAAGCATGTTACATTTTGTTGGGACGATGATTGTTAGAAGAGCTTGGATATTCTGAAGGAGAAAATGGTTATGGCGCCAATCCTAGTATTCTCGGATCATGTGCATTTGGATGCGTCTTGTATAGCGTTGGGAGCCGTCTTAATACAACCAGGGGCAGGAGATATCGATCATCCGATTTCCTTTGCCAATCGGAAACTATCTAAGGCCGAGAAGAACTATTCAACCATAGAGCGTGAAGGATTGGCCATGATTTATGCACTACATAAGTTCAAGCATTATCTACTATGTGCACACTTTAAGATGTACACAGACCATTCTTCTTTGAAGTACCTGGTCAATAAGCCTGTGGGGGGGGGGGAATCTATATATGATTGCTCATTTTCCAAGAGTATGATTTTGAAGTAATAATGAAGTCTGGGAGATTGAATGTTGGACCAGACCACCTTTCTTGGATCGAAAATGGAGAAGAGTCTACAAAATTGAGGAATGATTACCTGACGCACAACTCTTTTTTGTCAGGGTTGCGGATGAAAATTTTGCAGACATTATTCAATTTTTATCTATTGGCATAGTTCCTGAAGGTTATATGACGCAATAGAAGAAGGAATTAGTTATGAGGGCTGCAATTTTTTCTGCGATTACAGGACAATTATATAAGATGGGGTTGGATGAAGTTCTACACCGATATGTGCTTGAATATGAAAGACACAACATTCTAGCTGAAGCACATGGTGGTGTCGCTAGAGGACACTATGCAAGCAAGGCAACTGCACAGAAGATCCTATAAGCATGATTATGGTGGCGAACATAATAAAGAATCCAAGGATTATTGTAGTGCATTTGATGTGTGTCAAAGGACCGGGAGACCATCGTGAAGGGATGAACTTCCATTAAATCCACAGGTCATGTTACAAGCATTTGATAAATGGACAATTGACTTTGTTGGACCTATTTAGCCACTGGGAAATAAGGAGGGAGCACGTTATATTATCACTGCGACAAAATACTTAACCAGGTGGGCCAATGCACAACCTGTGAAGGATTACAACATGGACACTGCTACAAACATCATCTTCAAGTTTATTCTATCAAGGTTTGGATGCCTAAAGATTCTGATCAGTGACAGAGGGTCACACTTACTGAATGAGACAATCACATCTTTAATAGAAGAGTTCCAGATGTACCATTAGAAGAGTATGCCATATCACCCCCAAGCAAATGGCACTGTCGAAGATTTCAACAAGATATTGGAGAATGCCCTCAAAAAGGTCTGCAATGTTAATAGGAATGATTGGGATGTGTGCATACCAATAGTTCTATGGGCATATAGGACTACCTGTAAGAAATTGACTGGGAAAACACCCTTTCGATTGGTTTACAGACAAGAAGCAGTAATGTCGATGGAATACATAGTGCCCAACCTAAGGATCACAACAGTAACCGAGATGGCAGATCGTGACGTCATGGAGGAACGCCTAGCGCAGCTACTTGCGTTAGAGGAAGACCAATTTTTGGTTGGATTTCATCAGCAGGTACAAAAAGCTAGAGAAAAGGCATGGCACGATCGTCACATCAAGCAGTGCACCTTCAAAAATGGTGATTTGGTCTTGATGTATGACAACAAGTTTACCAAATTTCCGGGGAAGTTTCAGATGCACTGGCTAGGACTGTATGTAATTAAGGACATTTCGGATGGTGGCGCAGTTCAACTCGCGAAGCTGAATGGGGAAGTATTTCCTGGCAAGATTAATGGGAGCAAGTTGAAGGTTTATAGGGACAATCCTGCCCCTGCGTAATGACTATATGGTCGTAGGAAAGTCTTAGTGGTTCTAGCAGTAGGAAGAAAGCGTAGGACTATAAACTACTATGCCAAGGGAAATTTTTAACAAAGAAGGAAGGTTGCACGATGTTTTGAAAGATCACACAGGTGGAAACTACGACAAGGTAGCTGCGCCACAAGGAGAATTGTCACACGACATGTCCATAAAGTAACTGTTGGAACAACTACAATTGATTTGACAATGATTTTTCCATTAAAAGGAGCGAGGGAAATGCATTTAAGGCACAAATATGGGAAAATATGCCGCCAAAATCGCATTTATGAGGAAGATTTGCGGGGGAACGAATAGTTTGAATTCGAATCGGGTTATAAATATCACACCCCACTCCACACTTGGACACTTTGCTTCTTGAGAAACTGTTATGTGTTGTTGTGCTTAAAGAGCTAAGTGTATTGCTTCATGTCTGGTTACCTGCGTTGGGCAGAAGTTGAGCAAGATTTCTTGAGCAGAGGATTAGGAAACATCATGAATGTAGCCTATGCTACACGGGTTATTGCCGAAAGGGCAAGTAGTGTATGATTTTGTTGGTTAGCACAACTAACTCTGAACCTGGGTCCAAGCCCCCTTAAGCCAACAAATGGTTCTGTTGTTGGTACTCACTTCAGAGCTCCGCATTGTACCCCTGCCTGATGGATCCTTACACTTGAATGATGCCGCAGAGTGGGAGAGCGCCCAACCACCTAAGAACATGAGTATTAACCTCGCGGTACTCCCCCTATCCACATTACATGAGCTACACCAGGGTGTAGCAGATGAGCTTAAGGTGCGAGAGAAACAGGCTCTCATGGTGATCAAGGATGTATAGATCACCAGTCAATAGATGTGCGATGAAAAGCACAAAGCTCTCCAGGATCGTGATGAGGTAGCTGCGAGAAGGGTGCAATTGGAGCAGGCCATTTCTAGAGTATGCAGTGAGCTCCTCGAGCTCTAGATTCAGTCTGAGGCTACTTTTGAAGAAAAAGTGCAATAACTGACATATGCATTTAGAGAATCAAAGGCGCAGGGGGATAAAGTTTGCTTCAATCCGCAACTGCAAATTACTAATCTTCAATTGATGATGCAACCCACCACATGATTGGAGATCCGAGAGCAGCTCGAGGCTGCCATTACAATAGATAGGGAAAATCTTGACGTTGTAGTCAAGGATTGTATTCAGTTGTTCGAAGAGACTCTATAACTATGGGCCTCGTTGCAGGAGGACCCACAGGTGAAAAATATTGAAGTAGCCATCCAGGATAAGCAGTTGTAGTATGACGAGATAAAGGAAACATAGCGCACCTTAGCCCCTATGCAACGGTTCACTCGGTTGAAAGATGGCACATCCCTGCAAGAATAGATTGAGGAGCTGCGAAAGAATATGCAAATTATCACTGCACGGATGCAACCGTGGGAAGAAGAAGCAGGGAAGCTCTCACAGATCGTGGAAGGCACGCTCAAGAGTATGCAACAAACACAACGAACAATTGGCTTAGCAACAAAAGGGCCAACTATGGAAAAATTGGTCGTAGAAGTTCAACAGGAAGAAATACAATGCATGGAAGTGCTTCGCCCAGTGAAGTCTTCGTTCAACAACTTGAAAGCAAAGATCCAGAGTGTAACGACAGAAAAACTTGAGGACGAGTCACATATTTGTGTTGGGGGCCTGTTGGGACGGGGTCCCCTGGGTCAAGTTTTGTTAAAATATTGTAAGTCTCCGCATTTTGAGGAGCAGAGTGCATAGATTAATAGGAGTCAAGGGGTTTTTTGGAAGGTCAAAACCCCTTACATTTTGGTATTCTTTTGAGATCCGCCCATGGTTTGCGAACCATGGTATTGTAATAGGAAAGAGTATATAAAAGGTTGTCTTAGCGAGTCTAAGGAAAAAATCATAACTGAACAGAATGGGATTTTGATATGTTCTGAGGTTGTACGATCTTTCTATTTTTTTGGTAAAGGGGAAGGCTCCTATAACTGAGTGCGTGGAGACCTTGGTAAGTCCACAGCTGAGTGCGCGGGCCCCTGCAGCTTTGTGTGCAGGGTTTGGAAAGTCTGTATAAGGAAGGAATATCTGAAGTAATAAAGAACATTTGAAGCAATTATGTGTTTATTTTTATATACTTGTGTATTTTCTGTATTTACACACACTTGAATGATAATTATCTATATTTTCGAATTTATTGCTCTGCGAAGATCTAGATCCATCATTATATGTGATTTTATGCATGATTAGATGTTTACGCGAAGTTTATAGCTCTCTTTAACTGAAAATCACTTAAGTTCATAAATTTCATGAATAAGGGTTCGCGAAGGTCAGATCAGACCTAAAAATAAAGAAAACACCTTAACCCCACATCACATAGCCTTCTCGAATCATGTAGAAGCATGGTTCTAGCATCCCACAATAATGCATCAGGTGATACTATAGCCTATGCTACGCGGGTTGTTGACGAAAGAGCCGGTAATGTAGGGTTTTACTAGTTAGTGCAACTAACTCTGAACCTAGGTCCAAGCCCCTCAAGCCAACATTTACAGAGCAAGAAAATTGTACAAAATGGTCTACCCATTCTTTTAGTATCCATGTTTATGGGTTCTCCTTTTGCGCCCACTCTGCTTCAAAGGTTGCTTCAGGAACTACATAAGTTTCCATTTTGCCACATGTCGCTTTCCTTGCAAAGAATCACACGACCTCTTTGTCCTTCTTGGGACGAAGTTCCAGATGGAGTTTTCAACACTTTTCAATCCGGTGCCCATTCATGCTACAATGGGTACAAAAATGTTTTCGCTTGCCCATCACCAAGGAAGTCTTCATAACAAGGAGAGATTCCTCATATCATTTCCCAAGGATTTGATCCATTTTCTTGACCATCACCTTAAGTTTCTCACAATCAGCCACATAATCGTCAAATGCATCCCAAGATGTGCAAGGAAACTTTTCCCACATACAATCAAAATCACCAACATTTCTAAAATCCCCATGACACTTATACCTGCCATTTGGGCCATGAATTTGATGAGGAGCATTGGACTTTGCATGTTCCTTGGAACACTCATCTCTCTTTGGAGAAAATTTGTCATCATCACTACCATCATGGTGTGACATATCATCACTTGATGATTTCTTTGCCTCAACAATTTTAGAGCACTCTCCAATTTCTTCATGACCATAACCCAATCCTTCATATCGTGGTCGTTCCTTCACCTTGATAGGATTAGTGATACCTTGGCCATTGACTCTGAGGCCTCTTCCTTCATAACCCATCTGAGTTAAAATCTTCATACCAATACCTTTGGTATGTTTTTCAAAGAATACAAAAGATGTGTTATCAACATTAGCTGAAGGAGTAGAACTAGAAATGCCAATTACCTCATTTGGCCCATCACCCATGTTTTCTGTTTCAGTTGTTGACAACGAAGTGGATGATGATTCTATCCAACCACTTTTACTAACTGACACATAAGGAGAATCTTTCAAATGCTGACAAAAATCACAACTATCATTATCAACATAGGGCCCATATCCTGTGTACGAACCATGCCCACAAATTGGCTTCATCTTAGAGGGATTCTTTGTTTCTTATGGGATGGAACTCTCACCAATATGTTCCTCCACTACATGCTACAATTGTAGTCACATTTGCGTTTTCTCCTCCTCTACAACTTCAGGCAATCCCCTCACCTCAACATTCTCCATTTTAAGATATAAATTAATCTCCTCTAACTCTTGAAGTCCTTCACGCTTTAGTTTCTTGCACATACTTGCAACTTGGTTAGAACCTGCTCTAGTACCACCTGGTCTGAAAATGGAGGAAAGCTCCTCCTATCAAAAATCAATTGTCCTATGACACTCTGCAAGTTAAAAAAATGGGTCTTTAAAGGTAAAATAAGTTTCATAACCTCTTCAAGATGGTGAGTTAAGTTTTCACATGAACTTAAAAAAGAAACAAATTCACATGCAACTTAAGATGATAAACATGAAGAGAAGAAACCAACATTTGATAATGGAGTTCACCCCTCCTGGGCTACATTTCTGGGCCTGCTCCAACATCTAGACCGTATATTAATTTCAACAACAAATGAGTACATACAACTTGTTGACAGTAGAGTGGCTTGTTTCTCCTACAAAGAGTCATTCTCCTACGAAAAATTCTCACTCAGAAAGATGACTCCCCACAGTAAGTCATGAAAATGTCAACATAAAAATGACTCTCACACAATAGGCCCTTCTACTCCACCTGAAATCAAAAGCGTAAAAATGCAACTCCTTCACAATGAAGAGTTAAAAAGGTCTGCTCTCCTTAACACATTGATAAAAGACTAAAACGAGTTGTTCTACTGAAGTAACAACGGATGCAGATGAAACTGGAAGGTTGGAAAACCTCTAACTAGGCTCTCTCCATGCTCAAATAGGCCTCCATATTGCTTCAAAACTATGTCTGCCTCTAGCACTAAAATACTTGATTATGCACAAAAGTCCATCATAAAGTGCTTAAATCATAAAACTGAGGCTTCCATTGAGTCGAGGACACTAAAAAACCCCCATATAGGTTTTTCTTGAGCTCAAAAAGGTTAAACATTGAGCAAGATATGCTTCTCCAAGCCAAGCTCTATTATATGTCACACAATTTTGCAAAAATTGCTAATTGCGTGACAATTTCGCCCTTTACATAGTCTACCGAGCGAAAATTTCACCCGGGACTAGCAATATTTGCACCAAAAAAAGTGAAATTTGTTGCCTCGTTAAATTGTGCCATAACCCCTATGCATCGGATCAGGGTCATGTGGCACCCATATGGTTAGGGGTTGGGGCCAACCACCCACCCCCGTCGGTTTAGCATTGTTTCGTTGGCATGTGGTCACATCGTGTCTATATGGCCAGGGGCTGGGGGCTAACTGCCCGCCTCCGCCAGCTCTACACCAACTATTGCCACGTGGATGTTCCGATGGGACTAGGGATAAGGCCAAGTGCCCTGCCCCTTCTGCTAACTCTCCGCCAGTCATATGGCAGTGTCAATGGGACCAGGGCTAGGGCCAAGTGCCCCACCCCTCCCACTAACTCTTCATTTTGGTCACATGGTCTAGAGAAAACCAAGGGTAGAGCTCCTACTTTCCCCTCTCCCTTCCACCATGGGATATATGGTGGTAATGTGACCTAGGGGCCAAGGATAGCTTCCTGACCCCTCCTCCAAAACATCAAACTTTTAAACTTTAAACATATGCGGTGACCTATAATAGTTAAGAACTAACTGCGTGGTGTGATGGTAAGGTTGGAGGTTGGTTTGCCAGAGGTCTAGGGGTCGAACCTCACTAAAGCCTTTGGGCCTATATAAAATTTTTGACCAATCATGGGGCACCACGTGGCACCCTCTCATTGGGTGATGTGGCAACCTATGATTGGGCCACCTCAAACTCAACAACCAACCAAACTGTGCCACCTCAACCTGTATGAATATGCCACATGTCAAGACTTGATTGGTCCTCTACCAACCGCACCTTGTACAATCAAATGATGACATCAGCTATACAGACTGCCCAGTCATCATGCTAGTCAACCCTGTTGTAGACTTTTTAATCGTTGGTCAAAAAATTCAGAATGTCATAACTTCTTCATACAATGTCGGATTGAGGCGATTCAAGCATAGTTGGAATCAAGACAACGAACACTACGAATTGACATCGGTTTCAAGAGATTTCGAGAACTTTCATTTTGAGCCTATTTTTTATCTCCAGATCAATTTTTGTCCCCAAAATATTTTACTTAATGAAATGAAAACATTTTTCTTCCTTCTCATTAGAGTGCCATTTTTCTATTCTTGGACGTTTTTTTTCAACCTATTGATGGTGCTGGAAATTCGTTAACCAAGTGGGGTCTCCCCGATGTGAAGTCCCAGTTAGACCTCACACAATTTTGATTAGGAGCCCCACCTGGAGTATCGACCTGACTACCATGTATCCTTATAGATTCTCCTTGGCTACAAAGTTCAGCACAAGAGAGTAATACACATGTATTTTCAGATCAACAAGTGAGTATGCGTTGAGAAATGTTTAGCTTTGGAAAGTATCAAGATCCTTCTACCGAAAGGGAAGAGAAATGTGGGCCCTTTAAAGACAAGAAATAATACTAATCTATAAAAGGCACATGAGCATATCATGTGAATGAATTGTTGATCAACCAGCGAAATAGTTCATAAGGAAGCAACAATTGTTAAAGCAAATAAAACACACCTTGAACAAGATAAGTACCAAAACCACCAAAATAGTTCAATTTCCTTAGTACAAATGAAAAAAACATACATCGCAAACATTCAGAGAACGGTATTACAATATTCACAACGTATGCATGAAAGCGTTTTTTCTCAATGAGCTTCTCTATTAAGTAAAAGTTCCAAGATACATTAAGACAATGAACTCCACTAGCCCCAATAGTGGAGCATTAGAGCAATCATTCGCTCCTCCAAAACAACTATCTTCCTCTCCAATGCTTGGTAGGAGGAGCCAAGGTGAAAAGTCATTTATATGAGTAATGAGGGTGTATATATAACAAATGGAGTGATCATTCACATCCCTTGCGACTCATGGACTATCCTAATGATTGTTTGACTTCTCAATGACCTTTCAACTTCCTACATGACTTTTGATATTACATGGATGACTGTTGGACTTCCACTTTACACTACATTTCTCTGATATTGAATTTGCATAATCCATAAATTATGTGGCAAATAATGACTCGTGACTGGAGATGACATGACACTAATGACATGGATTGCATGATGATGTGGCAGTCCCAAGTTTTCCTTCTTGTTGCATTTTTCTTTTTGTCTTCAATATGAGATGCATCCAATACTTCATCTTCATGAGAGATATGCTTTGTTCTTCATATCCACCCTCCAAATTGTTGTGAATCAGATGGAGTCTTCATGCGGTCCTGATCTTTGGTCTTCCGTTGTAATCCAATGTTCCTTCATCTTCTTGGATTATGATCATCTTATTTCCTTAGCTCCTTAGGTGTCTTCTAGCATGGTCTTCTTCTCCATCTCCTTCATCATCATCTTGTTATGACATAATAGAATACCTGTGATTACAATCCACTCATGAAAAGACAACATCATTTTGATAAACCCCTAGCCTAAGATGGTTCATGAAATCACTTGTTAGGGCTAGAATTGGTGGTTGTTTGAGTGACTGACTCATGGATTGTGCAGTTCCAGAGGCCAAGGTTTGGGACTGAGGCTTCAGATTGCATAATGTGCAGTTCAGGATGGCCAAGGTCAAATCAGTGCATAGTTGAGAGACTCAAGGACTCAGGCTGGAGGCTTGAGCCTTGAGACTGCACAATGCGCAGTTATGGAGGCCTAGATAGAGGGACTGCGCAATTGAGGGACTCAAGGGCTCAAGCTGGAGGCTTGAGGCTTGATATTGTGCAGTTCTGAGGGCCTGGGCTAAGTGACTGCGCAGTTGGGGGACTTAGGAGGTCAAGCTTGAGGCTTGAAGTTTCCCAATGTGCAGTTTAGATAGGAGTTCAAGCTGGGAGATTACGTAGTTGAGGGGTTCAAGGGCTCAAGATTGCGTCTTGAGGTGTGAAGTTTATCAATGTGTAGTTATGGAGTGAGAATAGTTTGAAGGATTACGCATTTACGTAGCTCAAGGTGTTAGGCTAGAAGCTTGAGGCTTTACATTGCGCAGTGCATAATTAAGGCTGACTGGGAGGCATAAATTGTGTAGTTTTGGAGCTCAAGGGTCAAGGCTGGGCATTGTGACTATGTAGTGTGTAGTTCCAAGAAGCAAGGTTAGGGCTTGAGGGTTGAGATTGCGCAAAGCACAGTTCAGGAGGGCCGAGTGAGGTCAAGTTTCCTGGGAGTGGATTTTCTGGATGAGGCTAAGTGTGGAATCAGTGAGATCAAAGTAAACAAGGACAAAGCTTGAGTGTGATCACACACTTATAACAGTTGAAGACACAACATTGATCTCTCATAATACATGAACAACATACTTCACTCAATGCGACGACATTGCAACGAATTTCCCCAAGTACAACACTAAAGGTATACTTTGTGACAACAATGATGACACTTGTGTGACAATGCATAAAACTTTGGGAATGAGTGTAAAACATATCTACATGACTAGAGGGACTCATCAACACCAAAGTTACCCTTTGAAACAAGCCAAAACTCCACTTTACACGATAAGCAACACTTCCCATGCCAAAAGACAACATTTGCTATATAAAGAGAAAAGTGTGAACGACACTTGCGATATGCGAATGACGGTGAAAACAACACATGTCAGAGCCAAGATAACATGAAAATGACACTAATTAGGATGAAATCAAGTGAATGAGATAGCAGAAAACATGAAAGCGACATTTCAGAAAACTCACAGAAACAAAAGCGCAATCACTGTTAATTTTTCATAGGGCTACATTGTTCTTTGATTTGATAATTGCATTTCTTCATTAATACATTAAGTTCACTCCATATCATCATTACATTATTCATATCTACACCATTATTCATCAACATATGCAATTATATAGAAATAAAAACATCATCATCATCAATGGAGCAGAACATAAAGGAACAATAGAAGAAAAGCATGCACACACATAGAGACTCTAGGATTAGTCCGAGACTAGGGGAAAACCCACTATGGGTAAAACCCTTACAAATCTTCTTCTTCATATATCGTCATCAAATGATTCAGAAAAAGAGAGTATAATGATCCATAACTTCATATATGCAACAAAACTACTATGATATCAAAGAAACAGATCTAATCATGGTTATAATCAAAATCCTCATTCTGATGGTTGTAATGTGTTGTTGTTGACTGTAGTCAACTAATGGATACTTCTGAACACTTTGTCATTGAGCGGAATCTTTGGAATGCTGAAATCTCATTTTAGAGTCCTAAACGTAGTGAGGAGGATTTGTGCGAGTGTCTATAGTCGTCCTCTATGCTCTCCGCAGAACTGGAAGACTGCATCTGGAACAAATCTAGATGCTCCCAGGTGAACTAGGTGAGGGCGTATAGGGTCAAACGTATTCAGAATTGCCTCAAACCTTGGACGATCTCATAAGTCTTCTGTATGAGTGTCTATGGTAATCAGACACTCTCAAGACCATATTGTACGTGCGTCTGGGGACCAATACAACCGAAACTGTCTCTAAAACCCTGGACGCTCCCATAGCACTTTGTGCCAACATCGAAGGCTCCTTGGACACTATCAGAACCACTGTGTTCCAGCATCCAGGAATCAGTAAACCCTAGATTAGTGCGAGATTCATCCCTGAGATTTTAGACCCATGCACGAACTTTCCTCCGACATACCTGTGAAAACGAAGACAAAAAGAGAAGAGAAGATGGCTTGATCAATGTGTCCAAATGAGCTCGAGGTATCTTCTATTTATATGCTTTCATGAGGGTCCACTTGGGGTTGAGGCCGACCTATCCAATTTAACATGTGCTTAGGGCCGAACTAACCCAATATATATGAGTGAATGAATAAATTTAAAAACCAACTTTCTCTTATCCAAATAAGTGATAATTAGGTCGATTTTGGTCCTATTGAAAAGAGGAATCTAATGCAGTCATCATCTCGGTCATTTGAGTTGTCCAAGGTGGAACTTGACCGCAGTTTCAAAAACTAACACGCATTCTCAACTAGGGAGAATTCCACCTGCTAATATCTGTCTATCGATCAATATGCCATTATTGTGTCTTCAAGTGTCATCACGTATCATACATGATCGTCTTTGTCATGTAGTCATCATGCCATGACCACCTCAAGTATATCATCATCACAAATCATCAATGTACATATTGATCTATCCCTTGCTTATTTCAACTTATCTCTTGATTGTTCCTGCTCGTATTCTGAACATTCTCGAATCTAGAAGAAGAAGAATTTGTTACCAAGAGGGAAGCTTAAGATACCACCCTCTATCCATAAGGCTGCTACTTGGAATCTCTGCCAGCAGGCTACTGCCCAAAATATCATCATTAATCGTCATCTAAGAGCATATCATCAAGGAGCACATCTCAACTTGTAACCACATTGGGGAACACATCTCGACACAGAATCTCATGGGGGAGCTATTGATCAGGTGCTCATGTCCTAAGTGTCGTAAAATGCTAAAAAATGAAAGTGCTAAGAACTAGTTCAAACTTGAACAACTAGAAAGTGCTCGTCCTCCTGATTCCGGCGCCGTGAACGGTTCGAAAAACAGCTGTCGTATGAGAAAGTTATGCTAAAAACAAAATCGCCCAATAACCCTTAATTTTTGATTTTTCAAAAAAAAATAAATTAAAAAAAGAATATTCCAGAGAATATTCCTTGGAATATTCTAGAGAATATTCCTTTTGGGCAGCCAATATCAAGCTGCCACGTGGTAGGGCCGAAGGCTGCCACATGGCCTGGGTGACGTCAGCAAATGTCTGTTGGAGCGCATGTTAAAATTTTGGGAGTTCCAAGTTTTGAACCCACGACCTATAATCTGCAACAACAACGTCTTACCACTACGCTGCCAAGGCAGAACCTGTTATGAGGGCGGCAGAAAAGCATTATGAAGTTTAAAATTCATTTGGGCGGGGCCTTAAGGGGGCCAGCCCCATACCATGTGACCTCACGCCCAAAACCGTGGGCCTAACCCTTAACCGTTGGCACAAAATCCGAGGTAAAACCACCAACCGTTCATATGTATTTATTATAACTGTAGTCAAGTTGGCAGAAATTTGGCTGGAGCGCCAAATTTGGGTGGACCCGCCATATTTGGCGGGCCTAACTGGCTCCAACTAAAGTTAACTGGAGTTTTTCAAGGGCAACTGGCAGTGGGGAGTAAATGGCCATAACTTTGGCTAGGAAAGGCGGTTTTGGACGAATTTTTTTATTTATTTTGGGTATCTTCGACCTTCTGAAGCCATTGGTACAGGTCTTACAGCCATCTGAGGTCATTTGCAGAGGTTTTGGAGCCGTGGAAGTTCTAGGAGCCACCAGGGCCCAGTATTGGGAGAACTGTATAGGGTTGCAAGTATCCATTGGAGGTGAACCAGTAGTCAATACTGAAGGATTCAAGTGTTCTGAATCCGTTTTTACCATCTGTTACACCTATAGATGCTTCTATTCAGCTGTATCTTCATTTTGAGCATTTAATTAAAACAAGGACCGGCCCATTTGGGAGCCTTGGACCCAGCAGACGTAGCCCAAGAGGGGTGAACTGCTTTATCAACTTCTTTTGCATTTGTCGTTGATTTATTTTGCAGAACAAATTCGTTTTAGTGTATTAAACAGTAAAAGGAAATAAATCTGCTATACTTAAATGGGTCATGAATAGCTGAAAATTTCATTTGTTTTCTTTCTGCAAGACATGGACATCTTTTAAACATGTATATATCTGAATTGAATACCTTGCAAACCATTTACAAGTAGTTTCAAATTCAGATCAAGTTGGTATCAGAGCCAGGTTGTTGTTTCTTTGTATCAAAAGCAGTCAAATAAACTATAGACAGAGCCTGAAACGACCCAGGAAGCCTTCGAAATGCTCTTGTTATACAATTGCAAAGTAGATAAATGCTCTTTCAGTCAATCTCTGGTGTAGTTGTCTTTTGATTTTTTTTGTGCAAAGATCTTCTAACTGTATTGCAAGTATTGATGCTTACCAGGTTGAAACTTAAAAGAGGGGAAGGACAGTTGACTAGAGAACGAGAGAATCCTCAGTCAAGGAAGGCCAGAGAGCCATCACCTTCACCTTCAATTTCACCCTCAAGAGTCTCAGCAGAAGCTTCAAGAATGTCTGCACATGAAGGAGAAATTCCTGCAGACATGGATCCAAAAGAAGAAGAAAGAGTCTTCAGAAAGGCTTTCTTGGACCTCACTGAAATGGTGAGGATATTGTACCAAGAAAAAATGAGAAATTGGCTGGAGAAGGGTCCAAACATCCACATGAAGGAGAGGGCTCTTCAGGAGGTAAGAAGGATAATGATCATTCCAAGAAAGGACATGGAGGAAATGGTGATCCACCACCCCCATCATCACCTTCTTCCTCTTCATCCTCGTCTTCTTCTTCTGTGCATAAGCATAGATCCTCTAGAAAAAGTCCTTTTTTGAAGCTTGATGTAAAATTTGAATTACCTATGTTTAATGGTGAAGTGAATGCAGAAAAGCTTGACAACTGGATTAGGCAGTTGGAAGTTTACTTGAGGATCCAGAATATGCATGATGATGCCACCAAGATTCAGTTGGCTTCTTTGAGAATGGATGGAGCAACATTGGTCTGGTGGGAGGCCAAGACTAAAGAGGAGATCAAGAAATTTGGTAAGGTTACCTTAACATGGCCTGAATTTCTGTTAGCCATTAAAAAATAGTTTTATCCTCTTGCTCACATGCAGAAAGCCATTATGAACTGGCAAAATTTCAGACAACTTAAGGGTCAGAGTGTCCAAGACTACACCCAAGAATTCAGGAGAAGAGCTCTCTTGTTAGGGGTAGATTTACAGACCCAGGAAACCTTGCTGAAATATATTGGTGGCTTGCATAGCTACCTTAGACACACCATCTTGATGTTTAACCCTACTAGCCTGGACGAGGTTTGTGTCCAAGCTACACATTTAGAGGCAAGGGGAAAAAACACATGTGAAGAGGGTAGAAACAAGCCCCCCAAGGGGAAAAACAAAGAGAAAACCTCCAAGGGAAAGGGCAAAAAGAATGCATCTGTCAAACAGGAGAGTGAGAAAGTGATCTGTAAACACCGTTCTAAACCAGGCCATGAGGAGAAAAACTATTGGAAATTACATCCTGAAAAAAGACCTCAATTTAACAAATCCAAAGGGAAACAGAAAACTGCTGCTACTACATCTACACCACAGGACTTAGGGGATGATTCAGGTGATGAAACCAAACTTGCAGCCATGGGTTTGAAAAACTTGAAGGGAAAAGAAATTGAAACTCAAGCCAACACTAGTACCTCAAACTCTCATGTACAAGCTCCTAATGAGGAAGAAAGAATTGAACTGTTTCATGTGAGGGTGATTTCAAAACATACTAAAATTGACACACTTTTTGATAGTGGGTCACAAGCAAACCTTATATCAGAGGACTTGGTCAAGCAGCTTAAACTTGAGACCATTCCACATCTGAAGCCATATCCACTTGGATGGATTTGCAAGGATGCAAATTTACAAGTTTCAAGAAAGTGCACATTGCACTTTGCAATTACTGCACATTTTATTGACACAATTGAACTTGATGTGGTACCTTTGATATAGCAGGAATTGTTTTGGGAAGTCCTTACTTGTTTGACAGGAAAGCTATCTTTCATCGCCATGAAAATAAATATCATCTTTTCAAAGATGGAAAGGAGTTCATTGTTAGAGCTCATCGCAAGAAGACAAATATAGCGATGGTGAATGCAGGACAGGTAAAAAGACTGGTCAATTCAAGTAAGAATTTTGTTCTTCTTATGATTAAGCCCAAGGTTGATGTGAATCATGAGTCATTTGACAATTGTGATCCAAAACTTAAGTCAGAACTGTATGATGTAGTTGATGCATATCATGAGATGTTTAAGGAGCCAACAGGTTTGCCTCCTAAGAGGGAGATTCAACATGAAATCCATTTGCATCCAGATTGTCCTCTTCCAAACATAGGCATGTACCGCATGTCTATTATGGAGAACGCTGAAATAAAGAAGCAAATCAAGGACTTGTTGGACAAGGGTTTCATAAGGCCAAGTACTTTGCCATGTGGGTCACCGATTGTATTGATTCCAAAGAAAGATGGCACTTGGCGTATGTGTGTTGATTTCAGGGCCTTGAACAAGATAACGGTAAAGAGTCGTTACCCACTCCCAAGGATAGATGATTTGCTAGACTAGCTGAAAGATGCTCGATATTTCACTAAGTTAGACTTGCACAGTGGATATCATCAAGTAAGAATTGAAGAAAGTGACATTTGGAAGACAACCTTTAAAACCAAACAATGACTCTTTGAGTGGCTTGTGATGCCGTTTGGTTTGTGCAATGCACCTGCAACTTTCATGCGGGTAATGGATGATGTCTTGCGTCCTTTTCTTAATGATTTCGTTATTGTCTACTTATATGACATCTTAATTTTCAGCAAGTCTAGAGAAGAGCATGTCATGCATGTTAGGAAAGTACTTGATGTTTTGAAGAAGAATCAGTTATTTCTTAAAATGTCAAAGTGTGAATTTGGAAAGACTTCTTTGGTTTATTTGGGACACATAGTAGGAGGAGGTGCTTTGAGAATAGATCCTGCTAAAATAGAGGCTATTGTGAATTGGCCTACTCCCAAATCCATAACAGAGGTAAGAAGTTTTTTGGGTGCAACTCAATATTGGAGGAAGTTCATCTCTAACTTCTCTTCTATAGCAGCTCCTATGCATGCAGTGACAAGTGTGAAGCATGCTTTCCAATGGGGAGGCAAGCAACAAAAAACTTTCGAATCTTTGAAAGAGAAGATTAGTTCAGCTCCAGTCCTTGCATTACCGGATTTGAGATAGCCATTTGAGATACAAACTGATGCTAGTGATTATGCCATGGGTGCAGTTATTCTACAGCATGGTAAGCCTATTGCTTTTCATTCTGAAACTTTTAATGGTGCTGTTGTAAATTATCCTACATATGATAAGGAGTTGTATGCATTGGTACAAAGCGTCAAAAAGTGGAAACACTATTTGATGGGCAAAGAAACTGTTATACATACCGACCATCAGCCTTACAGTACTTGCAATCACAAAACAAGTTACAACAGTCACGACACTTCAGATGGATGGACTTCTTGCAACAGTTCCATTTGGTAATAAGGTACGAGAAAGGTACTCCGAATAAAGTTGCTGATATGCTTTCAAGGCCTATTATTGGTGTTGTTACTTTACTTAAGAATGATTCCATTGTACATGATAGTTACATAGAACAATATGCATCTGATGATGACTTTAAAGATGTGTATGCTAACTTGAGTAAAGGGAATCATGTAGAGGAAAATGACTATCACATGCATAACAATTTGCTGTTTCATTTGGGCAAGTTGTGTATACCACAGGGGGAGAGAATAAATGTCATAAGAGAAGCTCATTCTTCTCTTATTGCTGGCCATTTTGGGGTAAGCAAAACAGTTTCACATCTACAGAGGTATTGCTATTGGCCTCGCATGGTAGATTCTGTTTCAAGGTTCATAAGAGGTTGTTCATTATGTGCTACAAGCAAGCCTAGTAATAGGAAGCTTGGCTTGTATACTCCTTTGACGGTACCTTCTAGACCATGGGAGAGCATCTCTATGGATTTTGTAGGAGGTTTGCCAAAATCTAGAAAGCAGCATGATTATTTGTATGTAGTAGTTGATCGTTTCAGCAAAATGTGTATACTTATGCCTTGTAAGAAAACTATAACTGCTGAACAAACTGCTGAATTATTTTTTCATCATGTATGGATTCACTTTTGGTTTGCCTACTTCCATTATTAGTGACAGGGATTCCAGATTTGTGGGGAATTTTTGGTCCAACCTATGGGAGATGATGGACACAAAGTTGAAGAAAAGTACTGCTTTCCATCCACAAACAGATGGACAAACTGAAGTTGTGAACATAACCATTGTACACCTCTTCAGAGGATATTGCAGCAAGCATCCCAAGCTTTGGGATGAAAATTTTCACTACATACAACATGCTTACAACTGTGCCAAGCACTCTTCCACAACACCTCACCGTTTGAAGCTTGTTTTGGTTACTTGCCAAAATCACCTCTTGATTTCATTCTTGAGAAAGATGTCACCATTGAGGGACATAGTGATATTGACAAAGCTCGTTCATTCATTGAAAGAGTTCAACAAATACATCAGCAAATTCAAGAACAACTTGAGAAGAGTCAAGGCAAGTACAAGGAAAGACACGACAAGCATAGAGTCGATCACAAGTTTCAAGAAGGGGATGAGGTATGGCTATACATTAGTAAGGAAAGGATGCAAGGAGAAGGTAAAAAGCTGAAGCCTATTCGTTATGGTCCATTCAAAATCCTCAAGAAGGTTGGAAATAATGCTTTTCAATTAGATTTGCCTTCCTACATGCAAATGTATTCTGTTGTCAATGTGGAGAACTTACGTTTGTATGAACCTCCTTTGATTGCTGATCATGAAAGTGTTGTTCAACTGCCATCTATAGAAGATTTCTCGCCAGAATTCTTAGATGAGCTGAAAGAAGATACAATCCTTGACAGAAGGACACGCACTTCAAGGAGGGGCAATGTAGATTACGTTCGGGTTGGTTTCAAAGGCAGCAAACCAAACAAGGCAAAGTGGATGGAGGTGGACAGAGTCAGGGATCTGTACCCTCACCTCTTTAACAGGTAGTTGAAGGCTTTTGGGGTCCAAAAGCTTCCCAATGGGGAGGCGTGATCAGGTGCTCATGTCCTAAGTGTCGTAAAATGCTCAAAAATGAAAGTGCTCAGAACTAGTTCTAAGTTGAACGGCTGATAAGTGCTCGTCCTCCTGATTCCGGAGTGCAAACGGTTCGAAAAACGGTTGCCGTATGAGAAAGTTATGCTAAAAACAAAATCGCCCAATAACCCTTAATTTTTGAATTTTCAAAAAAAAAAGTTAAAAAAAAGAATATTCCACAGAATATTCCTTGGAATATTCTAGGGAATATTACTTTTGGGCAGCCAATAGCAAGCTGCCATGTGGCAGGCCCGGAGGCCGCCACGTGGCCTAGGTGACGTCAGCAAATGTCTGTTGGAGCGCATGTTAAAATTTTGGGAGTTCCAAGTTTTGAACCCACGACCTATAATCTGCAACAACAACGTCTTACCACTACGCTGCCAAGGCAGAACCTGTTATGAGGGCGGCGGAAAAGCATTATGAAGTTTAAACTTCATTTGGGCGGGGCCTTAAGGGGGCCAGCCCCATACCACGTGACCTCACGCCCAAAACCGTGGGCCTAACCCTTAACCGTCGGCACAAAATCCGAGGTAAAACTGCCAACCGTTCATATGTATTTATTATAACTGCAGTCAAGTTGGCGGAAATTTGGCCGGAGCGCCAAATTTGGGCGGACCCGCCATATTTGGCGGGCCTAACTGGCTCCAACTAAAGTTAACTGGAGTTTTTCAAGGGCAACTGGCAGTGGGGAGTAAATGGCCATAACTTTGGCTAGGAAAGGCGGTTTTGGACGAATTTATTTATTTATTTTGGGTATATTTGACCTTCTGAAGCCATTGGTACAGGTCTTACAGCCATCTGAGGTCATTTGCATAGGTTTTGGAGCCGTGGAAGTTCTAGGAGCCACTAGGGCCCAGTATTGGGAGAACTGTATAGGGTTGCAGGTATCCATTGGAGGTGAACCAGTAGTCAATCCTGAAGGATTCAAGTGTTCTGAATCCGTTTTTACCATCTATTCCACCTGTAGATGCTTCTATTCAGCTATATCTTCAATTTGATCATTTAATTAAAACAAGGACAGGCCCATTTGGGAGCCTTGGACCCAACAGACGTAGCCCAGGAGGGGTGAACTGCTTTATCAACTTCTTTTGCATCTGTGGTTGATTTATTTTGTAGAACAAATTCGTTTTAGTGTGTTAAATAGTAAAAGGAAATAAATCTGCTATACTTAAATGGGTCATGAACAACTGAAAATTTCATTTGTTTTCTTTCTGCAAGACATGGACATCTTTTAAACATGTATATATCTGAATTGAATACTTTGCAAACCATTTACAAGTAGTTTCAAATTCAGATCAACTATACATCTACAACCCATATTGAGCAATATGATATCCAAGCACATAGGGGAGCACATCTCGACCCTGAGATCACATCATGGAGCTCAATCTCAACCTGGAATCGCATAGGGTTATCTCAACCCATCACATTGCCTACTGATCTTCCCATCGATGACTCTAAATATTCATGTGGTAGAACACCTGCATCATAATCAATTCGGGTTGTACACCCCAAGTACACTCTTAACTCATTTTCCAAATGAGGAGCGGTGTTCCTAACAAGCCCAACTTGTGGGTATGATGCCAAATGGGGTATACTCTGCAAAGACCAAACAGGGGAGCAACATTCTCCAACCCTATCAAGATAGGGAGCAACATGTTCAACCCTATGGGTAACAGATAGGGGTCATACCCTATTTTCCATAGTTCCCTTAACCCTAGGAGCCCTATATCTCAAATCCTCACCCTGGGAGCTCAGATAAGGAGGAAGAGTTGGCTCAATATCCTTGATCAATGCTGTTATCATCATACTCAAATCTGGTATCATCTTGTCTCAATAGTAGTTATTTCTTGTTCATACATGACATCAAATCAAATATCATGTCAGAACATAAATAATCATGTAAATCACAAAAGGATACCATAATCATCCTCCCTCTGAAGGAGGTGCCAACCACAAGCCTGAGCTTGTTTCAAACATCTGCACTGTCTCAATATATGGGAGTATCTCAGTCCCAACTACTGTCTCAATATATGGGAGTATCTCAGTCCCAACTATATATATATATATATATATATATATATATAGATATATCTATAGATATATGGGATCTTCTACCAATCAGATCCCACTCTATGTCATCGCAATGTATCCATGTCATATCCAGATCATGCTCAAACAACTTTTCTAAGGATCTTCTTCATCCTGCCTCACAGGTACTCATCCTCAATCATATTATGGACCTTTCATCCAAGATATCACGGCAGATCTCTTACTAAAGAAACATAAAAATGTGCTTAACAATAATCTCTATCAACAACAATACATCCATGCGGTCACATATCATAGGAGAACTATCTCAGCCTCAAAAATATAATATCTTATGCAAATATTTCAAAGGATGCTTGGTGGAAACTTTGTGAATAAAGCAGCTCACTCATGAATTTATTCAGGTTCTATGCACATCATATATATATATATAGATGGATGTTCAAAACATAACATCAATTCTTCAATCAATAGTCAAATGCCATGTTAAGTTCAACAAAATCTTTGAAATTCAAATTAGAGTATCCAAGGATTTGCATTTTCATTATTCAATTTTTTTTCTATAGCTTTATAATATAGAATTTCCTTTCCAAAGTCCAAAAATCGATTCATTATGCCATGATACATCATTTCAAGCTTCAAAATCTATCTCCCTTTGATTTAGATCATCAGAGGCTCATCACATGTCAAGGGTAGACCATTAGGATATAAAACCAAAACCATAATCAAAATCAAAGACATACCTTGGAACTCATCATCCTGACTTCATCAGATAATTGTCAAATATAGACATATCTGGATCAGGGAGCTTGCTTCATGCGATGCTCTAAGCATAATTCCTTGCTAAGATAGCATAGTCAGACTTACAAAAATCAATGTTGTACCATCACATAAATAGAGTCAACTTATCAAAGTTTAGAAGACAAATCACAACCATTATCAAAGTCATCGACATCACATTATCAATTCTTTCAACTAGGTTACAGGTAGAGTTCACATAAAGTCTTGAATTCATTTATTATCCTTCCAACAAGTTGTCATCAACCATGCATTATCAATTATAACTTTATCAAGTCATTCTCATAATCATAATACAAGTCATTTATGTCACTAGGTGCAAATGCACACACCAAGGATGAGTCATGCAAGTTTCTATTTCATGTTGAATCACAAGTATGAATACCTCAACCATTTCTAGGAACAAGGAGGCCAATTTCTAAATTCCCACATAACATTGACATTAGGGTAAATCAACAATTGTCAGATTAAATCATTAGACATCAGGTCAAGTCCAAATTTATTGTCGTAGAAAGATCTATAGACAAAACATATCTCAATCATCAATTCAAAATTCCAAGTTATTGTCAAGTATCATGATGCAATACTAAAGACTGCTCATCTATATCAATCAGCTAAATCATTCCAAACTCTTTTAGCAAAAATATAGTGACATATTTATATGTATGTCCCGGTCACCTGCCAAAACAAGTTCAGTCTGCATGTTCATGTTATGGCAATCATTCAAGCTTTTCCTGCTTCCATATCTTGTTATCTGCAACACATCTGTGGAGTTGACATCTTCTAGGTGACCATCCGATTTCATGCACAATACTTCTTTTTTATATGATCAATAATTTAACCTAGCAACTTCAAAAATCAAATTACAATGGTAGAATATGTCAAAGAAACCTTGATTAAAGTTCAAACAACTTCATAAATCTTCAGATGATGGACAACTATAGTCAAACCCCTGGACGCTCCCTTAAGGTTAGCATGGGAGTGTCTTTAGCTGCCTGGATGCTACCTGGGCCTTAGCATGCGTTCATCCAGGGACGAGATTTCCTAGTTCTGTGCTTGCGTCCCTAACTTCTGTACAATATTCAAATATGAGACTTTGTTGTAGATCAATACTGTTAAGTGCACACAAATCATATTTCAACAATACATAATGAAAATACTAGTTTGAGAAGGTATTCTCCCTTTGACTATGGATCTACTTCATTCATCTTCATTCATGTCATCAGCTTGTCTCTACTAGAGTCATGCAACAACATATCTATTAGATCATAAATATATATCTATCATGGCTATGACATTAATCTTTCATCAAAGGTTAGACTCAAAGCATTGTATCATATCTCAAAGATTATGAACATAATAGCACTATCTATCAAGTCACTTCATCAAGTTAGGACATTCAGTTTAACCATATGCCATCGAGACAATACCATAGATAGTAAGATATCTAGAAATCAATTTCATTGTTATACCTCCAACATCAAGGTTACCATGCTTATCATGATCAATGAGATCAAGTTAGGTCATTCAATAAATCTTTACCAAAAAAACAAAAGTGTCAATCTCTCTTTCCATATGCTCTCATCATGCTTATCACAAACATTATCAACAGACTCACGTATAAGATTCAATGAGATATCCTTCTATATGGGATACATCATGACAAGTATCAAGAGTATAATTTACTAAAGTCAAGGTGCTAGCCTTCTTTATAGGATCAAGATGTCCAATGGATGGATGCTAGTCAATCATCAAGTGTATCAATGTATCAACAATAGATAGCCTCATAGAATTCAAGAAGATCAAAATGTTCAACACCAGGTGCATCATTTCATCATAGGAAAAGTAGATCCAGATCACTTTCATATGCATATATGAGCCATCAAATAACGAGACATTCTCATCATAACTTAGGGCTCACTGAGCCAATAGCTGAAATACAACATACCATGCATACCTTGTGGTATTCAAATATCTGTGAACCTTCTCATAGGCAACTTGTAGTGCTTGTCACCTTTTCATCAAGTACCTCTTTACCTCTTTCAGATCTATCCATCCTTCCTGCATCTCAAATTATCCTCAAGAGAGATCCACTTATTACATCTCATCTAGGAGGTTAGAAACATCCATATACTCAAATACATATGCAAGAAGTATAAGTAATAAACATAATCATCATATCCATAGGTCTAAACAAAAGTAAGAGGCATCATAAGTCAAGAAATACATATATTCAGTGAGAGGTGATCCTCCCCCTCTTGAACCAATCTTCAAGACCCATCAAAGTCCATGGTCCTTATACCAATGTTGCCTTTAGTTAGCCAACTAGGCCTTCTAGGAATTATCCCATCTAGGGATTTATTAAATCTCCCACAAGAGCTTAAGCATCTTCACATTGACCAGCTAGGTTCCATAACTCATATTGTTTCCATAAACCAGGGTTTTCTTTCCAACCCCGACCTCATAGAATCCAACGAACCCTAATAATCAAGTTGCCTAGGGTTTTCTTCAAACCCTATAATTCTTTTATGTCTCCACCATCCACTTCTTGTTTCCATCAAAGGTGTCATCATCAGGGTGATCTCCATGACTTTTCTTCAGCCCAAATTTGATACCATGTTAATTTTTCATAGGGCTACATTGTTCTTTGCTTTGATAATTGCATTTCTTCATTAATACATTAAGTTCACCCCATATCATCATTACATTATTCAAATCTACACCATTATTCATCAACATATGCAATTATATATAAATAACAACATCATCATCATCAATGTAGTGGAACATAAAGGAACAATAGAAGAAAATCATGCACACACATAGAGACACCAAGATTAGTCTGAGACCAGGGAAAAACCCACTATGAGGAAAACCCTTGCAAATATTCTTCTTCTTAGATCGTCATCAAATGATTTAGAAAAAGAGAGTACAATGATCCATAACTTCATCTATGCAACAAAACAACTATGATATCCAAGAAACAGATCTAATCATGCTTATAATCAAAACCCTCATTCTGATGGTTGTAATGTGTTATCACTGACTATAGTCAACTTCCAAACACTACTGTCACTGAGTGAAATCTTCAAAATACTAAAATCTAAACTTGGAGTCCTAGACGCAGGGAGGAGGAGTTGTGCGAGCATTTATAACTGTCTTGGACACTCTCTGCAGAACTGGAAGACTGCGTCTAGAAAAAATATGGATGCTCCCAGGTGAACTAGGTGAGGGCGTCCGAGGTCAAACATACTCAAATCTTCTTCAAACCTTGTACGCTCTCATAATGCTTCTGCGTGAGCATCTATGGCAGACTGAGCGCTCTTAGGACCATACTGTGCATGCTTCCGGGGACCAATATAACCCAAACTGTCTTTGAAACCCTGGATGCTCCCATAACACTCTGTGTCAGCATCCAAGGCTCCTTGGACGCTATTAGGACCACTGTGTGCCAACATACAGGGACTAAAGTGCCCAATTTTGTGCCAACGTCCAGGAATTAGAAAACCCTAGATCAGTGTGAGCTTCATCCTTGAGATTTCAGACCCTTGTGTGAACTTTCCTCCGACAAACCTGTGCAAACCAAGACAAAAAAAGAAGAGAAGATGGCTTGATCAATGTGTCCAAATAAGCTTGAGGTCTCTTCTATTTATATGCTTTCATGAGGGTCCACTTGGGGTTGAGTCTGACCTATCCAATTTAACACGTGCTTAGGGTCAACCTAACCCAATATACATGAGTGAATAAATAAATTCAAAAACCAACTTTTTCTTATCCAAATAAGGTGATATTTAGGTCGATTTTAGTCCTATTGAAAAGAGAAATATAATGCAATCATCATCTCGGCCATTTGATTTTTCCAAGGCGGAATTTGACCACATTTGAAAAAATTAACAATCACAACCAAAAGTGAGAGACTATCAATGAAAGCACGCACTAACTGTTGACATGGGTTGATCATCGCACAGGCACAGTCTTGATGGACTGTGTTGTGCCTATACAATCTTGCATAAAATAATGTACTCATGAACCTGTTACAGGCTGAGCATGTGTGCGTAGGTCAATTTGACTCTTATAATCCAAGAGGGAGCTTAAAGACTTAACAAGGCATCAATTGACCAAGAAGTGACTATGGAATGACTGATTGCAAGTTCCTCAGTAGGCTCCAAAATTCAAGTGTAGGCAAAATTTTGGAGGTTGTTTGTCGCAGTGACAACACAACCTAATCTACAAAAATTCATGTTACCCCTATCTTGTATTTCTAGACCTCTTCTACAAAATTATATCCTCTGTCAACTCTACCTAGGAATCTTGGGCTAAATCCTCTATGGAAGGTAGGGATTACTCCTCTTCTTGCCGAACATGGAAGGATCATAGAGTTTTAGATTTTTCCAACATTCACTACTGAGTTAATGCACATGTATGGGGGTAGACTGAGTTTGTTGGCATTATCTCCCACCTTTTACAATCGCAAAAGGACCATATCGTGGAGCCTTGATTTTCTTAGTAGGACCCTATAGTCTCTCCTTGTTCAACTGTAACCATACTCTGTCTCCCACTCTAAATAAATTCTATATTCTATATTGATCATGCCTATCCTTGTACTTTTCCTATGACTTCTTTAGTGCCTCATGTACTTACAAATGGATTTTCCTAATTTTCTCGACAAAATTTTCCACTCTTAAAGCACCCCTTGTGAAATCCTCCCTCACTCCTCCTTGTTGCCCATATGCAATATCCAAAGGTGAAGGTGGAAAATATCCAAAACAAGTTTCAAATGGGGACTTGCTAGTATAAGTATGGACTATTGTATTATAAGAGTGTTGTATATATACTATATTTTCATCCTAGATATTCAAATGTTTTTTATTGTAACCCCTCAAAAAGTGCACCAAAGTCTTGTTGACTACTTCTATTTACCCATCTATATGTGGATGTAATGTTATATACCTCTTCAACTTCATGTCCATCTTCTCCCACAATGTAGTGCAAAATGCACTAAGAAATCTAGTGTGCCTATCTGAAACAATGCTCCTTGGTATCCCAAAGTTTTCCTAGACCTATTTAAAGAACAAGTTTGTTTCTTCCTTCCCTTCGAGGGCCTTTTTACAGGGCATGAGAATGCACATCTTGCTAAACCTGTCAACTACCATGAACAAGTAGTCATGTTCCTTCTTGGTTGTCAGTAAACCTCCCATCAAGTCCATGGAAATACTTTCCCAAGGACTAGTGAGTACAGGTGAGGGATATATTACCTCGTTTTTTGTTACTAGGCTTGTTGGTACAACAAAGCATACATCCGCTAATGACCCTAGCTACATCTTCTTGCATTCTAGGCCAATATACATACCTCTATAAGTTAGTCAATGATTTCCTACACCAAAATATGATGCAACCTTGGAGGTGTGAGTCTCTCTAATTAGTTGTAGTCACTCACCTTTCAGAACACATAACTTGTCCGTCATGTAGAGTAACCCATTTTGGAGATGATTCCAACTACGTTATCTCTAGTGTCTACATGAATCTAGCTCTACAATTGTTGAAACACCTCCTTGAAGTCCTCATCCCTTGTATATGCCTCTTTGTATGTATCATGGGTGAAATGCTTCATGTACATCAAAGTTCCCAAAGCCATGATTTTTTTTGTTAGTAGCCTTGAAAGCATTTCGACCAACTTATTTGTTTTACCCTTATACCTAATCGCTAAATGAAATTGTTTTAAGAATCCCATCCACTTGTATATATGGTCTATTGTAACTTACTCTAGGCCTGCAAGAACTATAATGCCTAATTATTTGTGTGGATGAAAATCTCCGTTACCATTAGATAGTGTTTCCACTTTTTGACAACTTGTACTAGGCCATAGAGCTCCTTGTCATAGGTAGGGTAATTGAGAACTACCCCATGAAACACTTCAAATTGTTAGCATACAAGTTCCTCCCTGCATCAAGACTGCTCCCATGGAATACGCACTCACATTTATCTCCATTTTGAAGGACCATTGCAAGTTTGGTAGTGCAAGAACCGATGCTTGATTGATTTTCTTTCTCAATTCTTCAAAGGCATTCTTTTGGCCCTTCCTCCATTGGAAATTCTTGCCATTCATTACTATAATGTGGAGTAGTGCAACTACTGTTGATAATCAAGCTATGAATTTACTTAGGTATTGTGTTATTCCAATGAAACCCTCAACTTTAGAAATATTTGCAAGCATTTACCACTTCATGATGGCCTCCATCTTTCTAGGATCTATATTAAACTCCCATCCACCAATCACATAGCCTAAACACACCAATGACTGCTACACAAACTCACATTTCTTTAAATTTGCAGTAGTTGGTGCTTCTTTAAAGTCTCTGGCGCTACATTAAGTGCGAGATGTGCTCCTCCCAGGTTTCATTGTAAACTAGTATATCATCTAAATAAAAAACAAGTAAATCTATACAAGGGCACAATATATCATCCATTAGTTTCATGAAGATAGATGGTGCTTTAGATAGACCAAATGACACAACTAACCACTCATACAAACCTTGTCTGGTTTTGAAGGAGGTCTTCTATGTGTATTATTTCTTGACTTGCACATGGTGATACCCTAAGTTTAAATCCAACTTGGTTAAGTATCTGTAATTGATCCAATAGATCATCAATCTTTGGTTGGGGGTACTTGTTCTTGAGTGTAATGTTGTTTAATACTTTTTAATTGATGCACATTCACCAAATCCCATCCTTCTTTGTCACAATTAGGATGGGCAACCCACAAGGTGAGGTACTTGGTTGAATCACACTTTTCTCTAGCAGTTGTTGCAACTGTGTCTTCACTTTGCTTTCGTACAAAATGGATTATATATACAGCCCAGTTTGGCAACAATTGGATCTCATGTTCCACTTTCCTCTTGGGTGGTAGCCTTTTCCATTCCTAGAACACTCCCCTATATGCCTATAGTAACCCTTCCAATTGTTGTATTTTTCCTTTTGTACATCCCTCGAAGGATGCCTTGGCCCTTATCAACTCCTCACTAGACTAAATTTCTCTTAATAGTAAACCATATTTCTTGCTAGAACTAATCAATTTCTTATCTTAATTGACACTTACCATTGAAATATTGGACTTTCCCTTATGTGCATTAATGAAGATTAAGTAGTACCGGTTGGATTTGCATGAAGATTGCATCTTGCATATACATGTAGGGACTCCCAAACAAAATTGCACATATATCAAGTGGAACTACATCCAATTCTACTTCATTAATAAAATCAATTATGATAGGAAATTTTATCCTACATTGTTTTGTTACTTTGATTTTTGCATCCTTATTTACCCATCCCAATAAATATGGGCTAGGATGATTGTAAACCTCCAATTCAAGTTTGTTGACTAGATTTGCTACTATGAGGCTGTTGATTTTACAAGTGCAATTGAGGCAAGCACAATTTTCTCTTCCATATATTACTTCCAATGATATGATTACAAATTTAGCGCTTTCTAGATCATTAAGAAATTGCACTTTAGAAAATTTCAATCACAAATATAGTATGGCAATAGAGATCATAGTAAAAGAAAAGATGCATAAGAGAAAAAAATTATCCTGGGAAAACCCAAACTAGTGAAAAACCCAACAACCTTTTCGTAGGAGAAATTTGTTCAAATCAACAAATGTAAAATTTGAATTTTTCGAGTCAAACTTAGTCAAATTGACCTCACCACTAGTACAATCAAACTTGGTCAAAAGAAAGAAATTACAAACTTCTGCGTAGCTGGTTAAATCTAGTCAACAGGCCAAATTTTGGCCTTTGCTGCTCCTGGTCAACTATAGTCAAACAAGCCGAATTTTGGCCCTGCAACTTCGAACAAACTACCTCAGTTGACCTAAAGTCAAACCTGTTCAAACAAGTTCAATTAGCACTCAGAATTCTAGCCAGAGATTTCGTCAACATCTAGTAAAAAATTCCAAGTCAAAACAACCCAGAAAAAGTCAAGAGTCAATGCTGGTCAAACATAGATAGAACTAGTCAAACTTCATTGGTCAACTTCAAGTGACTTCTTCCTCCATTGCACATGTGAATAGAAGTCTTCTTCATGAGAGGATCTGAGTTGATGTGATGATACCAAATGTGGAGGTCGAAGTGTCAGTATATATGAGTCAAATCAAGTGTAATTTGACCAAGATTCAAACCCCTTTGAGAGGTGGGGCCAACCTATACATTTTAGAGCCTACATGAACTTTAAATTAAAAATTTATTTTCCCTTTGACTTGTTGACTTGAATACTGACCAAAGCTACAAAATTTCAACAAAGGTTAGATTGTAAACCTGATTCAAACAAGAAATCAATCTTTGTCTTCTTAACCTGTATATTAATGTGGAAGAGCATGGTGATTTCCTTCTATTGCTAGTGATGAAATCTACTCACATTTAACTCCTTTTGCAATGATGTGTAGACTATCTTCTTGTGCATATCAGAGCTACTTTCCACTTGATTGCTTGAATATGTGGAAAGGAGATTCTTTTTCTTCCCATCCTTCTCTTGATTCTTTAGGTTTAGTTCTAGATGTAATTTCTAGCACTTCTCCTCCATGTGATCGTCAATGTTGAAATGGTTGAAATAATTTGTAGGGTGATTTAATTAATATACAATAGTTGTTGGCTTCTTGTCATCCCCCTTCACACTTTTTCATTTTTTCCTTGGGAGATTCTTGGTGCTCTTTCCATTTCAGCCCACTTGGTTTCCATTTTTTTATGCCTATGTTTTCTAAGTATTGTGCTTATACACAAGCCTCACCCACTATTCTTAGCTTGAACAACATTACCTTCTTTAATAGATGGCTATGTAGACCCCCCAAGTAATTAAGAGTACATCTCTAGGCTTTTGGGAGAGATACCTAGCATAATGGCCATCTTTCTCAATTAGGTGGCATACTATGATACACTCTACCCCTACCTCTACCTAAAGTATTTCCATCAGATCCATTAGTCCTCTACATACCCAATAGGGTAGAATTGAGACTTAGTAAACTTCTAATTGTTGTAACCAATTATTTGATTTTAAAGGATCAATCTCACCATGATATGACTTGATGTGCATCTTTGCTTCCATCTTGAAGAGGCATTGTAAATGGGAAATGACACTTGGAATCAACTACTCTTTTTTGGGTTCTTTCCTGGACTCCTCTAGATATTTATGATCCCCAAATTTCCCCTTTTATCCAACCTATAATTTGGAGGCTTCATCTTCTCTAATTCCAAGCTCGTTTGCTAGAGCCACCATAAGGAGGTGCACATTGCAACTAATATCCACAACTTGTGCTTCTAGCCTTGAGAATATCTCCTCTGCTAGATCTTGAGGGTTATTATGAATAGATTCATTGGACATGTCTAGGATTTTATGACTTCTTGTTTAAACCAATTCCTAGATCCCTTGTAGCTTCCCAAAAATGTCCCAAAAAGCCAAGCTCTAATACCAATATTATTTGTAAACTACCATGGATAAAATATATAAAATGAAAAAAATAGAAAACAAGAAAATACAATTACGTACCAACCACAATGAATACACGATATGTTGTGGAAAACCCTTATAGGATAAAACCTAGCATGAAGATGAGTTTATTTTCTCTCTCTTTCTCTAGAATGAAAATAATGCAAGTACAAATGAGAAGGAAACCTCTCTGAGGTGATCTGAGACCCGTGGCATGATAGGATACTACAACACTAAACCTCCTTTTTTATTCTATCTCACTCCTGCTCCTAAGTTATGTTCTACGGTGGACCAAGATAAATTGAAATGAATGGAATCCCTTATCTTCCTAATGGCCCAATTATAACATAGCCCGATAGCCAACTAGGGGTTAAGTTTGACTCCTTCAACTTTCAACTAGAGTTACATATTTGACCCTTCTAGAGTCTTCTTCATAGTATTCACATGGAGAGCCCCTTTTGCATGAGTAATGGGGGCTAATGTGGCATCCTCTCAAAATATGGTGGTAAATCATGACAAATCAACTCCCAAGAGGAATAACTTTTGCATACAATATCGAATTGACATATTACTTGCACCATTCAAAAGGTATCTGAGTGTAGAATAATTTCACAACATCCAGTACTTAAGTAGGAAAAATTTACTCTTGAAAAACATCATTTAAGGCCTCAAAATAACCCCACAAGGTTTCAAATTTCAATTCTCCAAGCTAGGTCTTGTTGATAAAACTATTCATAAGTTTATTATTCCAATTTTTGCACTTTGAAAGCATTGAGATAGATGAAAAATTATATGGTGATCCAATTTGGTGTTAGAAACAATGAAAACTATGACACTACTTCGGGGGGTGAATCAATAGTGTGGCCAACACAACTCTTAACAACTTACACTTTTCAATCACTTTAACAACCATTCAACATCATAAATTAATTGTGTAAAACATAACATCATAATAATTTCCATACACATGTGCAACATATATAAAGAAATCAATATTATTTTTATTGCCTTGGAAAACACAAGCAACAACTTGTTATTACAACATTTCCCCACAAACTTCCACTTACAGGTTTATCAACTGTCACTATAAGGAACTTCTATCCATGCTCGTTTATCAACTGCCACTGAAAGGGAATATTTCCCACGATTTATTTACCAGTCACTACTCGAAGGAGCTACAATCCCTGAAATGCAAGCTACCACTTGCTAGCCATGTTGATCCATCTTTCATTAACTTTCAAACTCAGACCAATAAGCAAGGAAAATTTTAGGGGCTAATCTTTGCAAGTGGGCTAATTTTGTATGTTTTTTCCAAAAAAAATCTTCGCCAATTTCCATTTTTCCTAAAAATAATTCGCCCAAATTTTATATCATAAAATTATTTTACCTTAAAAATCGCCAAAATTTTATAGAGACTATATAAAATCATTAGAAATTTGAATATTTTTACAAACATATTGCTAAACATTTTACAGTTTTCATATTATGCACTGGTAATATTTGTCAAGGTTTCTAAACTTCAAGATAAATTTCCATCCTTCAAATTTTCCCTGACAACAAGGCTTTCTTGCTTCAAACAAAATTTCCTTACTGCTATACCTCAATGCTTTCCTTGCATGGATAAAATCTTTTCTACTCTCTTAAAACACCACCTTGCTGCTTACAGGACCCAACCACCTCAAATCACTTATCTCAATGTCTTAGTCACCATTAAGAGACCAACAAATATTCTTCACTAATTTCTGACCTTTGTTGCATACACCAAAACACCATTAAAAACAATATCACCAATACATTCTTTGCATTCTAAAACACCTTTCAGTTACCAAATCTGATCTCTAATTCATCCCTGATGCATACTAGCATTATGCATCTTGTTGCACCAACAACCACCAACTTTGTTGTTCGAATATGCTTATAAAGGAATTTGGACTGATATGTTTGGAATTAAAAATTTAGTTATCTTCAACTCCAACTTATGCTTAAACTGAGGTTTGATCTTGATTTCTTCTTTTTTTCCTATTTTGATAAGTCCTCTCGGTGTGCTCAATGTCTCAAATCTCTAATTTGTTCTCTATGAGAAAATATGAGTTTAACTGTTGTTTTCCTTCATTCTGGTAAGTTACAGGATTTAGTAGAGGTTTTATTTGTAGTTCTAAATTTGGTATAGAGGTTTTATTTGTAGTTCTAAATTTGGTAATCTGACAGATTTGGCCGACTGTTAAATCTACTTCTAAATATGTCCATTCAACCAATTTTGCTGCCAACTAGTTCATGGCCACTTTTCCAATTTTGGTGCTAATTCACCAAATATGGCGTAAAATGCCAAATGCCAAGTTGTTGACCTATTCACACATTATATAAGCTCGAAGGCCTAAGACTATAAAATCTTCACATATATCCATCGATTGGGCTCCTTTGCGCTATAGCCTCAAGCACTTACTATCAAGACTGTAGATTCACTTAGCCCCTAGTAACAGAACCATGCTTAGGACCGAGTACTATAGCATCCTTTAGCTCTCGACTTTTATTCCCCGGAAAAAACTCTCTTAGTAAAAACACAATAGAGCCCCATTGTTTATCCCTGAGATCATTTCTTTCGAGAATCTCCTCGACGATGTAACCAGTCGAGAAATTTGTCTTGAGACGAGAAAATTCCCGTTAATTACCGTGCTTCCAAACATTTGTCCTGATGATTTGACTCTTCTCCCTTGCTTTGACTTCTGAGACGGTAAATATTTTTGTCACTTGTTGACTCACCTATCCATCTCTTGCCTCTGTCATATGCCACCAATATCGACACCTTTCCACCAATATCGACACCTTTCTGCCTATGCTCCCTACTGTGACTTCTAAAAAGATTTCTTCTAGGGTGATTTTTTAATATTATGCATCATCACAGACCAATCAAAAAATCTTTGAGATGATATGTCTATCCACCTTGACGCCATTGTGTCCTAGAGCTAATTTCTCAAACTTTATTTCTCAAAACTTTCAGCTGGTGCCTCTTGGAAAAACTTCTGAGATCATTTCTTCAGAGAACTATTTCTTTTGGGATTATATTTTTTTACTATTTCTTTTGGGGTGATGTGTCCCTGCCACAATGATGCCACCTGTGCTCTTGTGTGTCCTTAATACTGATCTATCTACTACCTCTGCAAGGATGTCACATGTCACTCGATGAGTGGTGCCACGTCTCATCCAATTTTGGCCTGCTTGGTCACCCAAGAATGCTAAATATGCATGCCATGTGTCATCCTCTCATTAGTGCTACACCATCACCGATGTCATCATGACACTATGTCTCCACATCATCTATGCAAGCCAATGAAATTGTGTCATGTGTCCTTTTTCAAATAGTCCACGCCATCAAATCCACGTCACCAGTATGACAAAAGGATGGTCTTGGTCCTTATTTTTTAATCAAATTATTTAATAAAACTTTTAAGGCCAGACGTGAATTTTTACAACACTTGTCGCCCTTATTTATGTTACTCATCTTTGCAGATCTTGATGATAACGCAAGGTGTCTCTCGAAGAAATATCCAAGGAGTTTCTTATGAGAAGACGAAAAATTTGATGAAACTCTATTCTATGGCTTCTTTCAACCAACGTAATTTTGTTGCGCCACTTGATGTTTAAACGTTTGCCACCTATGCTTTTACGTGACACCCTCCTTAGTGGTTTCATGGTGAAGAGAGGGGGGGAGGTCATGCTTTCATTATGGGTCGTCAATTCTCCCAATCAGTTGTTTGTCTAATACCGCCCAACGCGAGGCCTCCATCCATGTTAACCTGTCGAGGATCATGGACCACTTCTTTTCTCACTATGACCTAGCCGAGACACGTGGCATTCAACCAATGTTAAACTTTCATGGAATTTAACATTGCTCTGCTGCTAACTGTTCCACCGACTTTGGCAAAACACCCAGACTAACTCCAACTAAGACTATCATCATTTCTTTAGTTGCAACCTTTGACTGACAATAACTTCTAAGGAGGCCATTTGTAAACTTTTATATACCACTGGAAATCTCTTTTAGAGCTCTTTCCATTTGAGTAGTTTCCAACAACGCTTGAGATGATTTTCTATACCAGAAATGGCTCTAATTTTTTTGTTCCTTTATCAATGCCTTTGACATGCATTGACTCTAAAGTCTTTGTTCCTTTATCATTCTGCTTGCAACCACTTGTGCCTTTGACATGCTTGTTAATCTGGCTGTGACACCAATGATCTTGGTCACTCAATGAAAACTCTTTGGCATCATCTAATGAAAACACCTTTGTCAATACTTATCTGACATCCCCCAAACAACCTTGAAATTAATGCTTGACATCAATGACAACATATTCTAACATCTGGATCACCTCTATCTCATAATGATTGGATTTTTCCATTCTATTAGCCCCTCAATTTACTAGGTTCTAGTCCTACTAATATTGGATTTCACAAATTGTAGGAAGATATGTAGATAAAAATCATTACCCTAGGCTATGTGGAGTGAAGTAGAAAGGCATGCCCATAGTTAATCATTTATCTTACTACAACATCCTTAGGATTTTGAATACATTAAACTTTTCTATTTTGCATATACATTGCACGAAATCTCTTAAGTTTGAAGATCCCTAGTTGACAATGTAAAGTGAGATGCAAAGTTCAACATCCATTGCTATTAATTTGTAGTTTAACACTTTTTTGCACCATTATCAAGGAGATTTCTAAAAAATTGCATGATTATAATATTAAAGTTCCTGTTAAACAAATAATACACATACATTTTTAAAGCATTTGTCATGTTTTGTGTTGACAAGTACTTTTGTGTAGTGTTTTTAGCATTTTAGATTCATAGATATGTTGCATGCATTAATATAGAGATAATTTAGGATGGTTTCTACAAAAAACTTATATTTCTAATGTGGGCTAAGTAGGAACCACTAGTCAAGTAGAAAAACAAGAAGGTTTTGAAAACAATTTAGTGCAACTTGTTGTAGATGATTCAACAAACATCCAACTAATTATTGAAGAATTTGTTGGAACATCTAATGAAGAAGAGTAATTTGTTTGAGTGGATTTTACAAATCCTTTTCACTCCAAGATAAGAGCTGGACTGAAAAATTAATCACCATCCCTGAATAGCATGGCATATGACAAGGAAGATCAATTTGTTGCTTTCCAATTTTCGATTTAGGAAACTGAAGAGGAAACAATAATGGAGAACATAAATGACTCTATTCTCCTCTATTTCCATGGGTTGACTATTGAATACTCGTATACTTTTCTCTCTAAGTTTGAAGTTCTCTATCAAACTTACGGTTACCCAACAAATGCCCAGAAGTTTAAGATTTCCCCCATCCACATTTATAGAAGTATTGTTAAGGTGGTTCATGAGTTGATGAAAATAGTATTAGCACTTTGATCAAATGAACCATACTTTCATCCATAAGTACATATATTGTTGCAAATATTGAGACACTAGGGATGAGATATTCCAAATGATGCAATGAGAAAATGAAGCTTTATAAGAATATGAAGAAATGTTTTCTCCCATATGTAGAAGGGATAACACTGGCACATCGAATCTATAATCTCTCAAATTAGTACTCCATGGAGATTTGAAAGAGAAGTGGATGGAAAATTTGAACCTCCTTGAAAATGGTGACATATTTCATCTACTCTATGAATATACAAATAAATTTTTGAAGAACTTCTCCAAAGCTACAAGAAAAATTAATAAATGCTTCAAAAGCATTATTAGATAGTCATCAAGGACATCAAAATGTAGTTTCACAAAATTTGAAATTGGAACCCTGTTTGAAGACATGGAGATTGATATACTACATTCTTTGGCTATGTAAAATAGATACAATTCACATCAAAAGAAAATAGGAAGTTGAAAAGGATATAGCCATTTTCCGCCCTAAATATAAAAGGAAGCATGCTATGAATAAGTGTCTATGAAAAACACTAGAATTTTTTGGAATACGTGAGGAGAATCATCAAATGAACCAATGCCCAATTTTACCTAGTTTAAAGGTTATGTACCAAGAAGTAGAGGAGAATATGTACCAATTGTGCTTTATCAATCCAAGAAGGAAAGGGCTACCAAGACAATTTCGACAAGATACATCTTATTCACAACCTCAACATTTTAATTCCACTTATAATATTTAGATGTATACTCCTCCTATAACTTGGTATCGTAGTAACCAATCAAATTGGAAAATAAAAATCATTGCCACAATATTGGAAATGTCCTCATCAACTTTAATATTTCTATTTTCAATGTTCAGAACATACCCAATGTCAATGGCCTAACCTTCCATAGTCACTTGGAGACCTCAAGGATATTAGCTACAAGACTTGTTCCCACCTCCTCCTTCTCCTACACAAAAAACTACACAATAGCAACCTAAATATCCACAAATGCAAGTCCAATTAGATCCAAAACTTGATATCATATAGTTTCAACCATTATATAATAATGAAATGAAAAACTATAACCTACCCATCAAATTCATTGGAATTAAAGGAGTTAAATATTCACTTAGGAAAACTGGTGGCAACCCCTTTTCCTCCTTTAACTATTGAGCAAGTAGAGGATAAGTATCCAAAAGAACAAGACATACAAGAACAAAATCATCATCCTCCCAAAATTATACCTAGTATATAAACTCACCTTACTGAGAGATGCTAGAATGAAAGAAAGCATACACTCAATCTAAAAAAAAAAAATTCTAAGAGAATTGAAAAATCCATGTAGAAATCCCTCTCTTACAAGCTATCAAAGATGTCACCATTTACAGTAAAATCAACAAGGAATTTTGCATAAGAGACTTGGAAGGTAGGGAAGGGATTTGCCTACCATTAATGTTGTGCGGTAGCTTGGCACCTCATGTTAGGGAAAATCTTTACACCAAAATATTCCAATCCAAACAACCCAATTATAGACTTCTATATTAATAATTGCTTGATCCAAAACATCTTAATATATTTAGGGAAACAATCAACATAATGACCAAGGACACAATGCTCATGTTAAACTAGAGATAATTATTGGGACATACACCCACTATCCTTCATCTGGAATATAGGTCTAATGTTAGCTTAGAGGGAATGTTATAAGATGTCATTGTTTTAAGTGATTCATGGGAATATCCAATAGACTTTAGAGTTATACATACCAAGGAAAAACTCAAGGGATGTCACCTCACACTTGATAGACCATAGTTAGCTATAGTAGATGCATACATTTGGTGTAAAACAAGTGGTATGACAATTGGAAATGGTCAATCACAAAAGAAGCTCATTTTTTGTACCCCTAATTTTTTTTTTATTCATACTGAAAAACCACAGTGGGTGGTACAAGGGGAAGATGAAGAAGTATTTGAATGTACAGTCTGTCCTATTCTCACTATTGACATTTCCTTAGCATTAAAAGAAGTAGACAAGGACACATTCCTTTCAAACTATATGTATAATTTGTATACAACATATATCCATATTTAGGAACACATTAATGATGATAATGGTCAAGAGTAGGTAAGAACTTTAACAATAAATTGAAATTAATGACAAGATTCATTCACTACTAAAACAAAACAACAATTAGTTAATGTAGTGGAAGTTCCTCCTACTAAAACTCTAAAAATCAGTAGTAACACCTGTCCAATAACTATAGGTGTTAGACATGCTTAAAACTCATATATTTTCCTTTATTTGGGACTACAATGAAATTCAAGGCATTCATATTGATATTTATAAACATTTTATCTACATCAAGGATGATTTGTTGCCAATTAGACAACCATAAAGGAGGATGAACCTTGCACTCAAAGACATGGTGAAAACTAAATTACTAAAACTTTTATAAGCATGATTTATCCACCTTATCTTAGACAGCGAAAGGGTATGTCTTGTAGTTATTGTACCAAAAAAAGGAGGAAAGTGGAGAATATGTTTTGGCTATAAAGAACTCAACAAGGCCACTAGAAAGGATCATTTCCCCTACCATGCATCGACCAAGTGCTTGATGGATTATCTAAGAAGAAATATTTATTTTTTTCATATGGATTAAGTGGATTCAATGAAATTCAAACAAAGCCCAAAATATCAAAATAATATTGCACTAACCTACCCTTGGTGAACATTTTCCTATAACACACTCCCATTTGGATTGTATAATGCACTTGCTAACTTTTAGAGACTTCTTTTGAGAATTTTATTCCATTATTTCATGACAATGAGAAAATATACATGGATGATTTTACTGCTTAAGGAGACACATTCCACAAAGCATTAACAAATCTAAAAAATGTCCTCAAACATGGCCAATAAATGAACCAATCCTTAAGTAATAAAAAATTATTTATGCTCATCAATGAAGGGATAGTTCTATGGCATCATATTTATTCCTGTGGAATTAAATTGGACCCTACTATGGTAATTATCATTCATCAACTACCCACACCTCAAGAAGGACAAAAAAAAAGAAAAAAAAAGGATACAAGTTTTTTTGGCCATGAAGAGTAATATAGATGAATTATCAAAGATTTTAGTAAAATTCCAACTCCTTTATTTACTTTTTTTTTCAAAATGTATAACTCTATTAGTTATTAGAATGCCAAAATTAATTTGAATTCATAAAATAATTATTAATCTCAACTCCTATTCTACATGCACCTAAGTGATATTTTCCATTTCACATCTACATCAATGCCTTTGATACAATCACTAAGAGTAGTCCTTGGACAATAGTAGTTCAAAGATTCACATGCTGTTTACTATATCATTAAAAATATCTTAGGAGAAGCACTAAATTACTTATCAAAATATTTTCTTATTGTAGCCTATGCAATAAACAAGTTTAGACATTGCATTAATGGTTGCTTATTATGTGTACAGTCTAACCATTTGATAATAAATATTTAATGAATAATTTTGTTTTGAATGGAAGAATTATTAGATGCTTGTTATCACTACAATAATTTGACCTAACTGTACTTGACAAGCCTAAAAAATAAAATTTTGTCACAAAATATTTATCTAAGTTAACAAACAATGCAAAATAGAAGGTTGTTGATGACTCTTTTATATATAAGCAACTATTTGTTATTTCAATGCAATCCCCTTGGTTTCCTATTATGTGTACACTCTAACCATTAAACGATAAATATATAATAAATAAACTAGTTTTGAATGGAATAATTATTAGATGCTTGTTATTACCACAAGAATTTGAACTATCCATACTTGAAAATCCTAGAAAATAAAATTTTGTTGCAATTTTTTTTTATCTAAGTTAACAAACAATGCAAAATAGAAAGTTGTTAATGATATCTAGGCATCTGGAATTTTATTCAAGATCTATCTTTTGAAACATTCGGATGTGGAGAACCAAAAGGGTGGAACCCTATGGTATTGGAACCTAACACTTGGAGGAACCCTAATGACAAGGTTACATAGAGGTCTAGGATCTAGAAATTTTTATAAAATCCAAATTGAACTCAAAAATAAAAACCCAACTTTGGATGCTAGCTAGATATAGCACATGGTGGATATGTAGAACCCATGTGGAAGGAACACCAAGATATTTAGGTGGATAAATGTTTATTATGTGGAAATTAACATGGCTTTCTAGCATGGTATGCTAGTGTGCCACAATGATGTAAAGGAACTGATGTGGCATATATCGCAACATTCTAACATGAAAAATGATGTTGTTTGCTAATGTGGCATGTTGACATGGATACACTTGGGCATAAGACTACCATGTATAATATGACATGGCACATTATAGTGGTCATACATGGGCATGTGATTGTGTGGTATGTTGATGTGGCATACACAAAGAATCTCTTTAGGGCCATAACGTATTGCCTAGAGGTCAAAATGAGATGAAACTTATATCGCAGGAGAGCTCTCGATGAGCAAAAGACAATGGTGGCTTAAAAAAAGAGGATTGCTATTATTAAAATAAGAGGAATTTTGATAACCCCTCTTCCTTAAAGTGGCCCAGGAGTTTGGGTCTGGATACCACCCTCATAAAGGTATTAAGGGGAATGGGTGTGTTATAGAAATACTTTGACCTAACCATACTTGAAAAGCATTGAAAATATTTTTTTTTTTTTTTTTAATCTAAGTTAACAAACAACACAAAATAGAAGCTTGTTGATGAATCTTTTCTAGAAAATCACCTATTTTCTATTTTAGTGTAATCCCCTTGGTTACCTACTACTTGTACACTATAACCACTCGAAATAAATATTTAATGAATAAGTTAGTTTTGAATGGAAGAATTATTAGATTTTTGTTATCACTGCAAGAATTTGATCAAACCATACTTGAAAAGCCTAGATAATAAAATGTTGTTGCAAAATTTTTAGCTAACAAACAATGCCAAATAAGATGGTATTGATGATATACGAGCATCTAAAACTTTATTTGCACTCCATATTTTGAAATATCTAGATGTGGAGGGTCATATGGACGGAACCCCACAGTATTAGAACCTAGCACATGGAGGAACCTTGAAAAACGCGTTAAGAAGAGGTCTGAGAGCTGGACCCTTTTATAAAATTCAAGTTGAACACAAAAATAAAGACCTATATTTGAATTCCAACTAGATAGAGCATGTGGTAGACAAGTGGAACCTGCATGGGATGAACACCAAGTCATGTAGGTGGATGGATATTGTTGATGTGGTAGCTAACATGGATTGAAAGTGTGGCATGCTGACATTAAATGATGGCATGAAGGAATTGACATGGTGGTCGATGTGGCATCTACTGTGACATGCTAAGATGAAAATTGACATGGCTTACTAGTGGGGAGTGCTAGCATGGTGGCACTTGGGTGTGGGGTTGCCATGTGTTAGCCACACTTCAAATGACATGGCACTATGAAATATGTTGATGTGGCATAAAAAAAAATCTTCTGAAGGCCATAATTTTGTGCCCAAAGCTCAAAATGAGATGAAATTTATATCATTAGAAAGCTCTTGATGAACAAAATATGATGGTGAACTTAGAAAAGATGATTGGAATGGTTAAAAGAAGATAAATTTTGATAACCCCACTTCCTTAAGGTGACCTAGGAGGTCGGGTATAGATACCCCATACCCTCAAAAATGTATTAAGGGGATTAAGTGTGTTACAACAAGAATTTGACCTAACCATACTTAACAAGCCTAGAAAATAATATGTTGTTGCAAAAAATTTCTCTAAGTTAACAAACAATGCAATATAGGGGGTTGTTGATGACTTTTTTTTCTAGACAAGTGCCTATTTTTTATTTTAGTGTGATCCCCTTTGTTTGATGATATAAAAACTTATCTAGCTATAAAAAAATTCCCTCAATGTGTTACATACAAAGCATGTTGGAAGGTTGTAAACAAAGTGCCAAAGAAACCTAGATAAATGGCTACTTGTTCAAGGTTGTACCAAAACACATGCTTCACCATTGCATTAGAGAGGACATGGTATATGATATTCTACATGCTTTAGACAATGAACTATGTGAAGTCCATTTTTTTTCAAAACTGACAACTCACAAAAATCTTTGTAAATGACACTATTACAACACTACACAAAGACTATAAAATATGTATCCAATTGTACCAAGTGTCAAATAATAGGGAAGCCTACAAAAAAAATGAAATGCCACTATAGCCACATATATCAATAGAGCCATTTGAAAAATGGGAATTAGATTTTGTAGGGCCCATGTGTCTATTTTCCAACCAAAAATAACACGTATTAGTTTGCATAGATTACTTAACAAAGTGGGTGGAAGTGAAATCAATGAAGAGTTCTAAAGAAGAGAAAATGACCAAGTTTCTTTATAAGGAGATTTTTACAAGGTTTAGGGTGCCCAAGAATATTATATCATATTAAATACCTTATTTTACATTACTTTGTTGAAAATTTCATGGAGTTATACAAAATTTAGCATAGGAAACCTATTATCTATCATTGTTAAGAAAATGGATAAGTAGAGGTAACAAACAAAGAATTGAGAAACATCTTGCCAAGACATTGAAGTAACATAGATGGGATTGGGAAAACATATTAACAAAAGAAACATGGACATATAACATAACATGGAATACAAATACAAGGTTTACACCCTATGAGTTGGTTTATCGAAATATAGTTAGGATCCCAATTGAATTTGAAATTAAGAACAAAAAAAAACTCTAGACTTTGGCCTTGACCTATTTGAAGAAAAAATTTAAAAGGTTAAATAAACTTAATGCACTAGATGAATGTAGAAATATGCCTTGTTTCACACTAAAGTTATCTAGCAACAAAGATCCAAATGACATGATAAATGTATCAAGACAAAAAGGTTCAAGGTAGAATACCATGATTTTATATGATTCTTTATGGATTTCAAGGCAAGTTAAAAACAAGGTGACCGGGACCATATAAAATTAACACTTACTATGATAATGGATTGGTGAGAAGAATAGTAGTGGATGAATAAAGGCCATGTTGTTTGGTCAATGGACATGGGATCAACTTATACAAAATCCAGTGTCGAAAGAATAATTCACTTTCTAATTTCAAGGATGTCATTCAAAGACCATTGAAAGTAGCAATACTTTCAACTTAGACTAAAAGTTTGATTATATATATATATATATATATATATGGCGAATACCTCTTATGAGGAATATAGGACATGTATTGGCTTGGAAACTAAGATTCCTTGAAAATATTGATTTGTAAACTAAAATAAGTTCTTTCATATTTTGAAACCCTCTTTGAGGTACCATGAGGTATAAAAAAGGTGAAAAACATAAATGCTAGTTCCATTGTCAGGAAAAAAAAGAATTTGATTTTGTGATTTCGACATGTCTTGTTAATAGTATTTCAATATATCCTGTGCATAGGTTTCAAAGTTTCAAAACATTCAAGCATGGAGAAAAGCATTCATCCTTAAATATCACTACAAGGCATATACCAAGTAGAAAAATGTAGATTGGAATTGACATATCACAAATATTTATAATAGAATATCAACACAAAGATAAGCTCTCTCAAGGCTCAAGTTGCATTGGTCCTATTCTCAAAGGCTTTTCAAGAACTGCATTCAACAATACCAATGTAGACTTACAACCTAGATTATCATCTGCGTCATAGTATACGTTATGAATGTCCTTATACAATACTTATATACTAATGAAGGATCATTTCAAGCATTTTGAACGCTAAACAAGCATTAAGAATCCAATCACAACAAGATTTCATCATATGATCTTCAAATATTAACTATAGGTGCAAAGGTTCAACCTAAGGACTATGTTAAGGTTGAAAAAAATAAGTGCATCATTCATATCATTATGTTATCTATATGTAAGTTGAAATTATATTTCTCATATTAGTTTCAAGATTATTCGTCAATTTTAAAACTAGTATTTAGGAAAAAGCCACACGTATACTAAGAATGCAAGGTTACTACCTATTTAGCTACTTAGAAAGTTTGAAAAGATCAGAACATAATACTGCTAAGAATTTAAAGGCTTCAAATTATAAAATATTCAAGGTATATTTTTCCCATGGGGTAGCACATTTGGTGACCGAAGTGATGTGAATTCGTGTAAACTAAGAGATCTAAGGAATCCCTTGGTCGTCACCTGGTCTGCAAAGAGGAGGATAGGTCGTAGGCCCCCAAAGGTATAATGGTAGTGATCAAAATTTACCCCGCGTCATGTGAGTACAAGATTGACCCAGTTGTCGAGTCCTCTAGGTTACCAAAAAAAAAAATCAAGTTATCCTTAGTTTTGCATATTCGAAATAGGTACAAATTTCAAATTGAAGAGGGCATTACCAACTCAAGCATGGACTATAAGAGGCAAATTTATAGTGCATATATATTGAAATTATAAAGCTATAATATTAATATTTTTTCATGATCATATGCCTCTTAAAAATCAATAAATTCCAACATCCAAATGCATCCAATATATAAGTAATCAAGAAAGGATTATAACAATTAATTAAAAAAAGGAGTAACTAAAATATCAATTGGAAAATCTTCCATGCATAACAATCAATGACAAATTGTGACAACATAGAATATAAATCAATGACAAATTATGACAATGTAGAATATCTCTTGAACTCCTAAAGTTTAAGCAATGTTGCTCACATTTGTTCAATCTCCTCAAATGTTGATTTTTTTTAATATCCTCTATGCATGAAAATTTATTACAAATATGCTACACACATCTCTAATTATAGGCCAATATAATTCGTTAACCTATGCTACATAATTTTCATCCTATCGACATTATTCAATTAGCTATAGAAGTTTGCATCTACAAAAAATATGAACTACGCTCCTATAGACTTAGACATCTACAAAAATTATGAGATAAATAATCTTACAACCTTCTACACCTACACACATTCTATACATGTTGATTTTATAAGATCCTAAGAACCTCACAATCTAGAGCCAAGGGTTCACTATAAGCTCCTACAAACTTCTCAACTTATAGACAACTATTCACTACATATCAAGGTTCACTATAAAGTGAACAAGTATGTAATTCAACAAGATCCACATCAAAGAATCAAAAGAGAATCACACATGCCTACTACCAAGAAAAACTATTAATATTTTCCACAATTCCAACACATCTCATATCAATTATGATGGGTATCATAATTTTTTGTGTTCATTTTGATTCATTTAAATGCATGCTAACATCTCCAATGGCCACTCACTCAATTATTCCCAATTTATCAAACTATTAGTTCGACCTTTTAACACTAATTCAATTCAAAGAGGTCATTTAAACTTAAAGTTGGATGGAAGTTTAATGTTTTAATATAAAGTCAAATGTCAAGTATGTCAAGCCAAAGAGTTGATGGTAGAGTGTGAGAGAACTAACACAACAAAATGTAATCATCATATGATAAGGATGCTCCAAATATTTCATTTCAAATTGTATTTTGAATCTCTCTCCAACTCCATATTAACCTCTAACCTTCCATATGGCATTGAAGCTCCCAAGGTAAGGAAACATAGAAGAAAGAAGAACATACACCAATAGTCACAGTAGAGGAAGAAGTTAGCTCACTTTTCGTCAGAAATACAATGTGACTTCCTTCCCGTTGAAGGATAAAAATGACCATAATCAACATAGGGAGATCACCCTGTTAGAGCCCCAACTAGGCCCTTATCCATTTGGGATGGTTATTTCGACTGGTTATAATGGGTCTAGTTACCCCTCACTCTCCTTGCCAACTTGTGATATTTCTAATTACTATCAACAAGAAGAGGCATTAAAATTACACTCTCGCAACTAGCTTGCAAGAAAACAATCCTTAAGTTGACATAAGGGCTCAGCCAAGCCACCAATGGGGCTTCTCCTATGAAAGAATGCTTCTAAAAAATGAGAATTAAATCTAAATGCAGTGTGGAAAAAGAAAAATAAATAAAACTATTCTAACTTGGCACATAGGAAATAGTTCCTAAATTCCAAGTGCAAGGATTAAAAAATAATAATGGGGATTTAACATGCATTTTATAATAAATATCGAGTTTCTGAAATATTGCTAATAGTTGATATTCTTGATGTACGACATGCTCTGTTTATAGATTAAATAACAAAATATAAGCCATTAAAACATGGAAATAGTTCACACAATTTTAATGACAATTAAATCGATATATGACGACTATTTTTTTAGTAAATGACTACTAAGAAATTTATTTAAATGGAAGAGAAAATTGAAAGATTAATGACTCATCTATGTAATTACTAGATTAGATAGTTTTTCAAATAAACATAAATTCACATATTTAATAATAGTGCTAAAACATGGAATCACTGGCACAAATATGCCATAAAAGAATAAGATTATATTCACAAATAAAAGTATTTGAAATACAATCGTAAACTTGTGTATCTTGTGCTTTGTTTTTACAAGGAATTTCTCCAACAATCCTCCTATGAAGTCCAACTCTGCCAATAGAGAATCAAGAGCTACAATAATACAATATCTACCACTACAATAGAGATCTAATCTCATAAAGAAAAATCCCAAGCTCAAATATGAGTATTCCTACTAAATCTACAGGAAAAATCCTCTTTACAATAGTGTAAAAAGTACCCAACTTGAAAAAAGGAGGAACCCCTTGCTCTTCTTGAGAGCTTTATTTATCATTTACAAATCAGATCCAAAAATGGAATTTCGTTTACACAACAACTGATTCAAGAGTTGTAATTCGATTTGAAGGTTGAATAAATATTATTTTCCACTTTTTTGCTCCAATCCCATTCTTTAGTAGCTCCACATCATGATTTTATCCAACAACCTCTATAAAAATAACCAAATTAAAATTAAGAAAATCAATTAAAAATGAAGACAAAACTCGAATTTCCAAATCTATTGACAATAAACAAATGGATGAAATTTCAGTTAAATAAATTAATAAAAGCAAAATCATGTTTTCCCTTGCTTTCATGTGGATATATGATTAGAAATTGAACAATATGGGAATGAATTAGTGACAACAAATATTCCTCGCCGAAAAAAATTCTCCCAAAACAAACTCAAAAAATAAATTTTGGTTATAGATTTGTAGTCTTGATTTCAGCTAAATTTTAGGGCTAGTAAATGGCCAGATCTAGTCAAATAACCACAACTAGATTAATCTCCATTGAAAAAACTTCCAACAAGTTCTCATTTGTTAAATTTGGTGGATTAGAACCCGAGATATTATCTCTCAAAAATTAGTCACCAAAATTAATTAAACTTTGTTTTAAAAATTCTAGGCATGTTCAATTTTGCCTTTATGACTTTTGACTTTAATAAATAAAAAAACATTAAAACATTGAAAAGAAAATTTGTATAAAACAAAATTAAAAAAAGGGAGGGGGTGAAAGCATGTATGGTGGGTAAATGTTTAGTCTGTGGTACGTAGTGGAGAGGAGTGTAAAGGGAGAAGAGTGGATGAGGGGGGCCATTTGGGTAGAGAGTGGGACCCTCTCTCCACCATAATATAACCAAGAATATAATATCCTTGCTCATGTTTGATATATATTTACAACCCTTTTTTATATATGGTATGCTTTGAAGCTTGCATTAAGAGTTTAGGAGCTTGGTGTTCTACGTCACCTTGATAAGAAAGAAAGAAAGAAATTATTTTTAATGTCCACGAGGCTAAAGATAGCTTATGGGACAAATTGCTTCTTCATCTTCTTGATGTATTCGACCCTTTTTCTGTGAAGCTTCAAAATAAATTCTCCCAGCTTCTCGACAAACCCCTCGCTAAATAGATTATCCCAAGAGCTAGCAGCTAGCGTATCTGCATAACTTTGCCTGTTGTCTTTGAAGGCCAAACATTCTAAAATGAAATGGTTTTTTGTTTCCACTTTTCTGGAAGAACAAAAAATGCATACTCTTTCCTCCCACATTTCCTTTGGCCTTTTCCAGCACCCTGTTTCACAACGAATTTGATGAGAATTATACGAATTTTGGCTCGCCAAGAGATATTGGCCTCTATGTATGCTTTTGGTTGATGACTATGAGTGGGATTAAACACTTCAATATAGTAATTTTTCTTTCTTCCTAGCTCCTTATCCCAAATATGCTTGTGGAACTTTTCCATAATAAAAGCTTTTATCTCTTTTCTATTTATGGGACACGCATTCAAGCAAATACCCCATTTACTAAACCATTTGTTATTTTGTTGCATCCAATTTTTTTTGCTCTTGCACAATCTATCATTAAAGAAAACCTTAGGCCATCTACCCTCTTCCATTTGCTCAATTTTTTTTAAATACCTTATGACTTGCACCATAGCAATTGATTCAATAGTAGCAGTCCCTGTTTCATTTAGCGAGATATCGTAAGGAACTGCACTTTTAATCTTAAATTTGTTTGTAATCAAACACTTCTAAATTTTCTCAATTTGTCTCCACTGCATGTCGGATGTACTGCTGGCCCATAGTTCACAACCATAAAGAATTACCAGAATCACTAGAAGCCCAAAAAGAGTTTGAGTGGTTTTCCAGTCCCATAACTCTGCCTCTATACACCTATTTTGAAAAGCATAAAATGCTTTCCAACCTCCCAAAGCTCTTTTCTTTCTACAACCATTACAGGTTAGATTTTTGTTGAAGTCAATTCCGAGGTATTTGTAGTCTGCAACTTCTTCCAGAATGTTGCCTTCAAAGTAGAACTTATGCTAGTTATGTTTTCTTTTCTTAGAGAAGACCACTAATTTCGTTTTACTGATATTGACTTGCAACCCCATAGTTCTACAAAAATGCTCAAGGGATAGTAAGTGCTCTTGCAAACTAAGCTTTGATTTAGAAATCAAAATAAGATCATCTGCATACAAAAGAAGCCTTATAACAAACTTGCCCAAATAGATACTGTCACCCCCTTGTGAATTCAACCACTCCTCAAGCTTGTCGATATATAAACCAAAAAGGGTAGGAGATAGTGGGCAACCTTGCTTGACCTGGATATCGCTTCTAAAACTTTATTACCAGTGGATTTCGGTTAAGCACCATCTAAATTCCTTGACTCATACATTCTTGGTTGCAGTGATTCTTTAATGATTTATTTATTTATTTATTTATTATTATTATTATTATTATTATTTAATAAATTTTGTTATAATTACAATATATATATATATATATATATATATATATATATATATATATATATATATATATATATATATATATATATATATATATATAATGTCTTATCCACGATGATTATATTAATTAAGAATACTAAAATCTATTTTATTCATAATTATTTTTCTTTTTATCCCAGAGGAACCCAATAACCCACCTTACATGTAGTTACTAGTAAACCTCTAAGGGTCTACGACTTGTCCTCGTCTTCGTAAACTTAGTCACAACTGGGGGAATTTGAACCTTGGATCTCTTAGTTTTCATAGATTTCACATTATTTTGATCCCTAATTGAGCTCATCACTAGGACTATTTTATTCATAATTACAAATTAATTTTAAAATAAAGTTTTAAAAATTATTTTAATAATTAAATAAAAGTTATATTTACAAATTAATTAAATTAAAAATTAACTTAATTAGCTAAAATAAATAAACAAATTAACTTCAACTAACTTAATTAACTAATAGTCCATGGGGGCTTGGATAGATGGTGACCGGGTGCACTATTAAGGAACTCCTAGATGTTAAGTCATTGGTTTAATCCCTGCCCTATTCGGGTGTTATTCTTGGACATGACCATGATGTAGCCTCATTATTGTTGAACTTAATTAGCTAATAATTAACTTTAGAGTTAAATAAAATAATATAAATTTTATTTACATGTTTTAATTAAGTAACTTTATATAAAACAAAATGTAAAATACATTCCCTTGGGTTGTGATTTCTAAAAAACTGCTATGTAACCCTAATGGTCAGGCGGGCATGAGTTAGGCGGCGTGGGAAAAAACCAAAGACTGTAGCAGGCGACATACATAGAAACCAAGAACCAGAAGAAATGATAGAGGAGGAGAGTAGGGGAGAGATCCCATCCTATTGAGATGCGGTAGCAGGAGAAGGCCAAAACACCAGCAATCGGGCGGAAGAAACAAGAAAATTGGGACCTGTCCTTGGAGCACGATGGTAGGCAGGAAATAGAGGCAAGTGTTTACCATGTGCGACAGAGAAACCAAGATTTATAATCCCGATGAGCAAACTGGAGCGATATAGAAGCTACATGAAAGACCATGCACTAATTTGCAAGTTCATCAGAGTATGGCCGACAGAAAAGGACCTCGCTAGATGAATCCAGCAAGAATGGCAACCCCGAGGCCACATCGAGCTAAAGTTGGGAGCAAGAGGCTTCTTCACGGTAATCTTCTCGAACCTGCAAGATAAAGAAAAAGTGTTTGAAAATAGTCCTTACTTTCATCATAATGTTGGACTGTTTATGAGATACTGGAAATAATTTTATAACCATGATAAGGAAAAATTCTTGGCAGCCCCAATATGGGTTAGGTTATTCGGGCTACCAATGGACTTTTGGGACCCAGAGATATTAGAGGGAATAGGAAACACAATAGGAAATATTGTTAAAATAGCTGAAACTACAAAAAGGAAGATACACCTCATATGCTAGAATTTGTGTTTACATGAATATAGCTGACCCTATTCTAGATACAATCAAGCTATAATATCACGAGGAGGTATGGCAACAAGCATTCCATTCAGATGTAGAAGATGTCATGAGTATGGACATCTGTTTAAGGAATGCCCACTCAATACAGAAGAAGAGGAGTGTAGGAACAAACAACAAAGAAAAAATCAAGAAGACAAGGAAGGGTTTCAAGAAGTAAAAAGCAAAAGAAGACACACAAGAGAGAACCCCAGTGAAGGAAGGATATAACAACAAACCCAGCCAAGTAATACAAAAAGCTTTGAAATCCTACAAGAAGAAGAAGAAGAAGATAACAACAAGACCCAAATAATGGACTATCAGGGAGAAAAAGGAAAGGAAAGAAGCACAAGCCAAGGAAAATCATATACCAGAGGAAGGCATAAAGTGAACCAACAGAGAAGGAGGAAAAGGAAGCAGGGAGAACATGGACAACACAATAATGGAAATTGACACAAGCAGAGGAGAAGAACTAAGCTCAGAAGAAGAAGTATTACGGAAACTACTAAATGAATGGAGATAGTTGGGTGAAAGATTCATTCTAGAAGAGAAAAAAAATATTATACAGAGAAACTTTTAAATAGTACCAAGCAAAACAGGGGCAGGGAAAAATGGAAATGATAGAACAACTAGGCATTCAACAAGATAATACTCAAGACCATCAAAGCAAAGCAAAAGGCGGGAAGAAAAGAGGTCGAAGAAATCTATAGGAATCGATACAGATCATGGGAAAAATGTTAGTGAACACTAGGAGAGTAGTACCGCTATCGTCGGTATTCCACTAGACAAGCCAAGCACCCCAATGATAATCACATCCTGGAATATAAGAGGCCTTAATAGTAAAGGCAAACATAGACACTTAGTAGAAAGGCTAAGAAAAGAAAAACCCCAACTAATGTTGTTACAGGAAACAAAAATCTTAGGAAGGAAAATGGAGGAAATCCTAAATAAAATAAAACCGAAATATGAATGTATGACCATAGATGCGAAAGGCAGTGCGGGAGGCATAACAATACTATGGAATCTTGCAAAAATCACAGTAGATTACTGGATAGACATGAAAAGAATACTCACGGGGAAGTTCCGATTAATCGGAAATAGAGAATGGTTTCTAGTTTCAGTAGTATACGACCCTCATACACTAGCGGAAAGAGGAAGCTTTCTCCTCCAACTTCAGTAGCTTGGAAACCTTCATGAAGAAAAACTGTGGTTGATAGCAAGAGACTTTAACTTGACAACATCAAAAGATGAGAAGAAAGGTGGACTGTAAAGAGAAGAGCTAGAGATGGAAAGGTTTAGGGACCTTCAAGCAAAATTGAAAATGGTAGATATCCCAACCATAAATGGAAAATATACGTGGAACAATCGAAGAGGAGGGAGTAGACAAATAGCATCCAGGTTAGACAGATTCCTAGCAACAGAAAACTTCATTGGAAAAGTTATATTCTATGAAGCAACAATCCTCCCATGTTTAGGGTCGGATCACTAGCCCATTAACTTAGAAATAGTTATGAATCAGCAGAACTAGGATAGACCCTTTAGGTTTGAGGCATTCTAGTTAAGAGAACCCACCTTCATAGATAAAATGAAGAATTGGTGGAAGGGGACTGAGACTGGGATGGAAGGAAGAAACAAAATGCACACCCTCCAACTCAGATTAAAAGACTTAAAAGGAAGGATAAAGAAGTGGAACATAGAAGAATTTGGAAACATTCAAAAGGAACACACTCTAGATAAAGATGAAACAAATACAACAAAAATAATAGATGAGGGAAGAAATGAAGAGTTGGCAGAAGAAGAAGGACTGACGCTAAATAAAATGGAAGAAAGAAGAAAACATGAGGAAATCTTATGGAAACAAAAATCGAGAATCCAATGGCTAAAAGAAGGAGAAAGAAACATGAAATTCTTCCACAATGAAATGGTACAACATCGACAGTAAAATAGAATATTCTCCCTAAGAGACCACCAAGGCAACAGGCTAACACAGAAAGCTAAAATGGAGAATCTGTTGGTACAACATTTTAAAGAGCTCCTGACAGAACCCAATACCAAAAGGGAGGACGACATTGGTAAAATTAGTCAACATATCCCTAAAATAGTGACTAGAGATCAGAACTTGGCTCTCCTAAGGGTAACAATGAAAGCAGAGGTGGAGGAGGTAATAAAAAAGATGGCAAATAATAAATCACCTGGGCCTGATGGATTCACTTCACAATTTTATCAAGCTACATGGGACTTCATGAACCAAGACATAGTGAATGCAGTAGAAGAATCTAGATGCACCAAAATAATGCATCCGACCTTGAATGCTACATTCCTAGCCCCGATACCAAAGATGAAGAACTAAGAAGAACCACAAGGATTCCGACATATAGCGCTTTGCAACGTTATATACAAAATACTAGCTACAATCATGGTGAATAGACTAAAACCAATATTACCAGAGTTGATATCCCACGAGTAGACAGGTTTGTCAAAGGCAGCCAAATAACAGATGGCATAGTGGTAGCAAAGAAGCAATTCACTCACTGAAAAATTCAAAAACCAAAGCGATGCTGATAAAATTAGACCTAGCCAAAGCTTATGACAGACTTAATTGGGGATACCTCCAAAACATCCTAAAGGCATACAACTTTGATGACATGTGAATAAACTGGGTAATGTCAATGATAACTACGCCAGTTATGTTAGTACTACTAAACGGGTCACCAACAAAAGCCTTCAATCCGTCTAGAGGGCTCAGGCAGGGCGACCCGATATCCCCATTCTTGTTTATCCTCGCAGCAGATGGACTAGGAAGATTGATAAAAGCTAAAGTTAATAGCGAACAAATGAAGGGCTTAAGACTTTGGGGAAATGACCTACCTCTAACCCACCAACAATTTGTCGATGATGTTATGCTATATGGACAGGAAACACTCAAAGAAGCAAAAAAAATAATGGAAATTCTCACAGATTTCACAGGGGCCTCTAGGACAGAGATAAGCAAAGAGAAATCGGAAATTTATTTCTTCAATACCCAAGCTTCCTCCCAAGCCTTCCTGGAATTAACAATGGGATTTAGAATTGGGAATTTCCCTACTAAGTACTTAGGCATCCTGTTAAATGACAAGCAAAACAGAGATTCTAATTGGGGTACCCTGATGGGAAAGATTCAACGGAGAATGAAAAACTGGACATTTAGGGCACTGAATATCTTGAGCTGCATCATTCTGCTAAAGTCAGTGCTCCAATCCATATCGATCTATCAACTTACTAGCCAAGCCACACCTAAAACAATATGCAAGAAAATGGTAGATATGTTTAAAAAATTCCTATGGCAAGGGTCGAGTAAGATAAAAAAAGTGGGCACTGCTATCCTGGAGTTAGCTAAGTAAATCCATAAAAGAAGGAGGATTAGGTTTGAAAGACCCATACATCCTGAACTAGGTAATGGGGGCAAAGTTGTGGTGGCGATGGACACAGGGAGGGGAAGACCTGTGGAAAAAACTATGGGAGAGAAAATATGAGATGCCCAAGTCTCTAGAAGGAAAGCTGAGAAGTCAAACTGAGAAAAAAGGCTCTACAATCTGGAATTTGGAAAGTATCAACAGGGATCTGATAAGGGAGCACAACTTTTGGGAAGTCAGAGGAGGGGATAAAGCCAACTTCTGGGAAGAAGCATGCCAACAGAGAGAAAAACTCAACAACCAACTGCTACTCCAAGAGATCCACCAATTCACCAGCCTAAATGTGGGCGACACAGTACAAAACTACTGGAGCCCGAAATCTGATGGATATTGGAGAAAGTGGAAACGAAAGGAAAACTGACCAGAAGCACCCGCAACAGCCCAATGGGAAATATATGAAAAGGAAATGGCAACAAGGAAAGTAGCAATCAAAGAAGGGACGGACACTCTAAGATGGGGACATAGAATCAAAGGTATGTTCACAATAGCAAAAGGATACCATCTAAAAGTAGGATACAACAGACATCCAGAAACAAAAAAATGGGAAAGCATATGGAAAACAAAAACATGGCCGAAGGTAGCATTCTTTACCTGGATCCTGAGCCACGGGAGAGCACTAACATGGGACCAACTGAGGAAAAAAGGAACGCAAGGCCCATCGAGATGCACCCTCTACAGAGAACAGGAAGAGACCATGGAGCATTTAACCAACGCCTGCAAAGTTAGTGTCAACCTGTGGAGACAACATCAACAACTTTTTGAAATCAGTGACAGAGATATAAACAACATGAAAACAATGATAGAGAACTGGAGGAATAAACCTTACCAGAATACGATCCTGAACAGGGCATGGAGACTCTCGATAGGATTCATTCTGTGGAATATCTGGAAAGAGCGGAACCGCCTGATTTTCAAGGAGGCTGGTAGAGCAAATACAGAGATATGGAACCAAATCATACAGAATATCAGAGAGGTGGTACAAGGAGGATTGGAAAACTGACCCAACAGAAACAAGAATAATGACATGCCTGCAACTAAAGCCAAGTATGACGCACAAGACAATAAGGAAACACCAAAATAATGAGGTGGAGGAGGTCAATCACTAGAGGAATCCTCAATAGGGGTTTATTAAGTTGAATTTCGATGAGTCAACAAAAGGAAACCTAGGCGAGGCAAGGACTGGCGGAGTTTTTAGAGACGACAGGGGAAGGACGCTCAGAATCTATGCAATGGACTGCGACAACGTTATAAACAATGAAGCAGAGCTCCATGCATTGAAAAAAGGGCTGGAAATTGCCATAAGGGAGGAATACCAAAATCTACAGGTTGAAGGAGACGCGAAAATGGTAGTTGATATAGTCAAGCAGCAACAGCAAGGAACCCAAGCGGAGAAAATTAGTCGTAGCTGGAGAACCGCCTGGCTAGTGTAGGAGATAAGTAAACTCATAAGACAAGTAGCCTACATCCTTCCCACCCATGTGATAAGGAATGGTAACGAACCAGCAGACAACCTGGAAAATTGGGGGTGCAAGCATGGTGGAAGAACTCTGGATGCAAGCGAGGCCGAGCTAGTCCAGATGGAGGAGATGGAAAACTTAGTGCAACTCCTTGCACAAGACAAAGGAGGAGAGAGGAACCCCAGATCAAGGAACATCATAGGAAATATAGAGAGACCGGGGAAATGTGGCCGGGAAGGGGAAGGAAGAGGACAGGTGGGGGAAAGGATAGATGCAGAGAATGAAGTGAGTAGATAGGTAGCCTAGTAGGTGACAGAGCAGGGCAGAGAAGGTACAACTCCTAAGAGTATGAGGGTGGTGACGGAAGAGAATGACAGAGAGGAGGGCAGGGTAGAGAGTAGGAGGGTGGGCAGAAGAATGATAACAAGTGGCAGGACAAGGACAACAGGAACACGGCAAGAGCAGCCGGGAGAAAGTGCAGATTAATGAGACGAGATGGCAGTAAGGACAGAAGGGCAGCATCCCGAGAGGAGGGTGTAGGGATCCGTGCAGGTAATAATGCCAGACAGGTGGCAGTAAAGGCAAGGGACTGGAGGGAGAGAGGAATAAAACTTAATGAAAATAAGAATATAGAAAAATGCATGTAGACGAAGGCGAGAAGAGCTGGCGAGAGGGAAGGTGGCCGAAGAGCGAAGAAGCAGACAGCGGACGAAAGAGGCAATAGATTGGCAAGTTGGTATGTAGTCCTTATGCTCCCCATCCCTGCTAGGCTCAGAATTATTTTCAGTAGGAAAATAGGAAGTCTGAAATGGAACATGCATAAGACTATAAAAAAGGATAACAAAACCTCCCACGACAATGGTAAAACCAATTTCGCAGTGCATTTGAATTTCCAGGGCAGGGAGATCGGGAGGGAGGGTCTCGCACCCAGGAAGGGAGAGGGCCATCCTGTGATAGAAGCCTGTAGTATTCCCCGACAAAACATGACCCTAGCCAACCCTGTAGGAATTGATGGGAGCGAGACAGTAGGAAAAATGGAAGAAACCTGGGGGAAAAAACCTAAGGATTATAGTGAACTAGGAAATCAAGCAACCTTGGGGGGAGGGAAGTAGAGTCAGCTCCAGGAGGAAACTTGTTGAAAAGCCAGGGAGATCCTGGGAAAGGTGGAAGAAAAAAACAACCTCATCCGAGGAGGAACCCATGAGGATGACCAAAATGGAAAGGTCGGGCGTAGACTACTTCCACAAGAGGAAAATGGGAAGAAACCAAAGCAAACATTGAACCCTTATCAAAAAAAGGATTGGCTCAAAATCCAATCTAACAAAAACCTCAAAGGTAACAAACCTTGGAAAGGGAAAGAAAACGGGCAAATGGGAAATCATTTTGATTAAATATCATAACTCTGATAAATGCAATGACTTTGTGATAGGTATCTTAACATACCGGGGAAATTACAGTGAGAAGAACAGAGAACACCAGGAAGAAGAAAGTTGCAGACAGGCAGGGAGCAATATGGCCCCCAGGAGAGGAAAGAGAGAAACCAAGACAGAAGAAGGAACAAGTGGGCCGACTAGGAAAAGAGGAAGGAAGCCAGGCAGTGAGCATATGAAGACAATTATTGACGCTTACATGGCAGGGAATCTGCCCGACATTAGAGCCCAAATTACGAGTTGGGAGAGAGAACTGATGATGAGCCCCAAATTTGGTAACATTTTGGGCTCATTTGGCCTAACTACCCTTGCTCAATCCTTCATTTTTCATAACTTATGCATCATTTTTTAGTATGTTTATGTCATTTGTACGAATAAGGGTAGTCACTATTCCTAGGTGGCTAACACGTGCTCATTTCAGGTTTTTTGACACATGTTGGAGCAAAACCGAGTAGAAAAGGGCTAGGAGACAGCCAAGATGGGGTTGAGGATTCGTAGGGGGGTTGTCCACGACATTAAATAGCCTTCCTCGGGATCTTCACCCCCAACTCCAAGCTCCAAAAGCCACCAAAACCGGATCTAGAAGGCAGCCAAACAGATTTTGTGGAAGCAGCTGTTCACTCCCAGTTTGGTCAGCCAAGTCCCATAGATTTAGGAGGCCAGCTTGGGGCCTCGTGATGTATAAATGATAAGGCTTCAGCCTTCGAAAAGGACTTTTTTGGAAAAACTGTTGCACATTCTGCACTACGAGTTGCCAGCTCTGTTTTTGCTCTTTTGTAGCCATCATTGGCATACCTCTTGACTTATGATTATTATTTTTTAATGAGAAGCAGTCAGATTTGATCTCAGCTCTGAGTTTCTAGAGGAGCCATAGCTCTCGGGGTTGGGCCCAACCTGAGAGCCTAGGGCCTCCTTCTTTGTATTGATATCTTTCCTTTCAGCATTATGATTTTCTTTACATGCATTTGAAACGCAGTTTGTTGAGTTAGATTTCGTTGTGTGGTTAAGTAGGTCATTGTTGAAAGATAGAGTTGCTTCAGATGTCTAGAATAGAGTAATGAGATAAGAATTGATAAGAGTTCCAGAAAAGGGTTGCCTGCACTCTCATTTTCACCTCTTTATATGGGCTGGAATTGCAGACAGTGCTACCCAACAAAAACACTAGTTTGCTTACTCATGCAACCTTTGGTGCAATGTTTTCATTTGTAAGAATTATTCATGCGTTCAGACCTCTTGGAATGTTTCTTTGCTTCAGTACTGTACATGGTTCCCTTTAGAAATAACGTGATGTTCATTGGTTTCATTAACAGTTAGGATAGATCAGTTAATATTTTGATTATGTGCAGGACATGGTTGATTTGGTTAAGTTTACATTGTGCAGTGCATCTCCATCACTCTCTCGTCCATCTAAGCTTCGTCCAGGCCAACTGCTCATCTCCAAATTAGATCCCTCGTCTCACAACTACTCTTTTGCCCACGTCACCCTACCTTCTTGACCTTCCATTTCCTCTGCCCTCTTTAAGACAAGCTAGCTTTCCACACCCTCTCATCACCTCATATCTCTGTCACTGTCATTACAAACCCCTATCCTACCTCCCTATCCATCCATGCATCCCCTTCCACTCACCCATCATCCAAAATCCAATCGTAGAACATCCTGTAAGAATTGTTGAACATCCTGTAGAAATTCTGAAACATCCTGTAGAACCCCTGCAGAATTCTTGTAGAAGCTCACAAATGAGGTTTCTTCAGATCCAAACTTTGTGAAACTCTCCGGAAGGGTGTTAGGGACTCCTTAGACCCCCTCTGAACCTTCCCAACCTTTTCCAAGCTTTTTTCCTCCTTGATCCACCTCTGCACAGTCAAAAATAGTTAAAAGCACATGCATGATAATCCCAAAAACTTAATCAGAAATACAAAAAGACATTTTCTTCAGATAGAGGTAGCCTAGACACATGTATTTTACCTTCATAGAAGTAATGGCATCTCTTTCAGTAGTTTTCATGCTCTCCTTTGCGTCAGTAGGACTAGCTGGTAGAATTAGGGTTTGCTAGGGTTTGCGTTTCTCTTTGACTTTCAGCTTCCTTTTTGCAATTAGATTAGCTTCCTTCGAGTTAGCTTTCATCCATCAATTAAAAAGCTTCTTCTAGAGCTCATAGAAGTTGGCTAAAGCTCCTAGTGGACTTGTGCCAGCTGACCAAGTGACAGCTGCGGCAAGAGCTAGTACTTGTGCATACAACACCGTCGCTTCCAAGTTTGTTACGAACTACCGGGTTGATAAGATTAAAGAAGGGAGTCCCAGGAGTTGTAGCATTATTGCTACAATACTGGAGCCCACCACCTTTTTGGCGCCGTTGCCGGGGAAGCGTCAGAGTATTGGTGATTGTTGCCTTTCTTCTATTTTCCTACTCTCGCCTTCTGCTAAGTAGTTTATTTCATTTCCATTCTGCAATTTCCTTTCCGCACAAGTAGCATAGACATTTCCTGCTTTCATAGATTAGCATTTCAATTCCGCAATTTCATTTCCTGCTTTCATAGATTAGCATTTCAATTCCGCAATTTCATTTCTGCAAGCGTAGATTAGCATTTCAATTCCGCAAGCGTAGCCTAGCATTTCATTCCTGCAATTTCATTTGAGCAAAATAGATTAGTTCTTTCATGCTTTCATTTCAATTCCGCATTTCCATTTCAGCAAGACAGTTAATTGCAGTTCAATCTATTTTAGTTTTGCAGGTACCTGAGGAAAAAACAAAAGCAATCAAAAGTATTTCCATTTCATGCCTCGTAGAAATCAAGATAAAACAAGCAAATTCTTACCCAACACCCCCACCACGTCACTGAGTCACCCTTCTCTCTTCTTTGGTGACAGTGATCCAGAAGAACCTATAGGCGAGCCTCCTGAGATATACGAAGATCCTATAACAGAAGAAGAGTTAGAGAACACTCCATCTGAAGCCATGGCTGACGATAGGAGAGAAGATGAGAGAATAGAAGGTGCCTTTCCCATCCGAGAGACCAATGGAGACATGAAAATGAAAAACATAAGCCCCTCCGCTTTACCTCACTTCCATGGACTGACTACTGAAGACCCTGATACCTTCCTATTTGAGTTTGCTGTCCTTTGTCGAACCTATGACTACACTGAAGATGAGCAAAAACTAAAACTCTTTCCCTCTACCCTCAAGGATGCAGCATTACGCTGGTTCATGGGTTTACCTGGGAACAGTATCACCACTTGGGCTCAGATGCAGCAAGCTTTCAATACCAAATACCAGGACTACTGTCGGTCCAAGGAGGCCAAGGGAGAAATCTTTCGGATGACCATGGGAAATGATGAGTCTTTAGAAGATTACGAGGAAAGGTTCCAACTTAGCTATAAACGGGCCAGGTGCACACTTGACCCTGAATCTCTCAAGTTGGTCCTGCTCCGAGGAGTCCCTGAAGACCTTTTAGATACCCTTCACATGCTAGTTGGAGGAGATATTTACCAACTACCTTATGAGGATATAAAGACTGTGTTTAGAAACCACTCTAGGGCAGCCCGGAAAAGAGGTAGAGGAAACCCCCTCTCAGCTAGTATTCCTTTCTCCAAACATGAGTTTGCAAATCAATTAGAGGACCTCAAGAGTGAGGTGAGACAGACCATTGCCATGCAACTTGATACATTCCGAATCCAGCAGAAGAAAGAGGAAGCTGAGAGGGCCTTGGCTATCTTCTGCCCTAGGTGTACAAGGAAGCACCCTAAGAACGAGTGCCCATTACATGCAGTTGAGGTATGTTTCGTTTGTGAGGAGGACCACCCCACAAACCAATGCCCAACCTTACCTGGGCTTAAAGCCATGTACCAAGGAATGGAAGCGCCCACTGAACCTCTCTATTTCCTCAACCAAAGGAGGCCACATGGACCGAGACCTTACCAGCAGGGGATGCAAGGGACATCCCAAGATTATTATAGCCCCAACCAATCTGCTCCTATGCCTTCCTGGGGTCCCCCTGCTCATCCTTCCTGGTCTGTGCCTCCCCCATGGTCTTACCCACCTCAGTACCATACTCAGCCCACTACTCATTCGTTTCACTCACATGCCCAGCCACAGCCTCAGTGGAATGCACCTCAACCGGGGTGGAGGCCCCAGTACAACACTCCTCCCGCCATTTTGCCTCCACCACCAGCTCAACCACAACCATTACCTCCTGCTCCTCCAAGACAACCCCAAATGCCTGCTTAACCGAACCCAAATCCCAACAACCGACAGGCCCAGCAGGTATATACTGGGGAAACATCATGCCCTACCTATGCTGTGGAGATCCAGGAGATCAACCTGCGGTCTGGAAAGACTCTTCCGGATCGCCAACCTCCTCCCCCAGAGGACGAGGAATATAAACAAGAAAGTGAACCAAAAGCCATTCCACCCTTTCCGGAGAGACTAACAGCAACCACACAACCCAACCCGGAGGAGGATGAGCTTCTGTGAGAACTTAAACAGTTGTGTGTGAAAATACCCTTTCTCCAGGCCATCAAGGATGTACCGATATACAATAGGCTGGTTAAGGAAAAGTGTTTCAGACACCCAGGCAGGCGAAAAAGAGACGCCTCAACCATCAATGTCATAGGACAACTGTCTGATCTTATGTTGGGGCAAGTAATCTGCCCAAAGTATTTGGATCCTGGGAGTCCTGTAGTTGATGTCCACATCAATGGCACCATCATACCCCACACTTTGATTGATTTAGGGGCTGCCATTAATGTGATGACCAGAGATACTATGCTCAAACTCAACCTTCAGGGTTCCTTAAGAAAAACCTCGACAGTCCTGCAGCTAGCAGATCGCTCCACCGTGACTCCCGAAGGGATTGTGGAGGATGTCTTGGTCTCTGTTGACTCTTGGGAGTACCCTGCAAACTTCTTGGTTCTGCAACCAAAGGCAAAGCTTACTGGATACCCCCATATTTTGGGAAGGCCTTGGTTAGCCACTGCGGATGCTTACATAAGCTGTCGTGCAGGAAACATGACCATCAAAAATGGTCCTATGTCCAAGCAGCTAGTCCTATACCCTCCTGCCCAACCCTTATTAGAGCATGACTTACCACTTTGGTTGGAGGAAGGAGAAGAGGATGAGGTGCACTCTGCACCCTTGTGCACCCTAGACACCACTAGGGGAGGTCCCCCAACCGAGGATGATTTGATTGAGACCTTGATTCAGAATCCACCTCCCAGTGCATTGTACTTAGAGGGATTGGTGGAGGATGCCCAAGCCAGCGCCTTAGTGGACCTTTGTGTGACCAATCCAGTCACTCCCAGAGTCAAAAATGTGGAGTTTGGCCCCGAGAGAATGTTAAAGATCAGCTCCTCCCTAGGAAAAGGAGCTGTGTAGTCTGTTGGCCAGTCATCTAGATGCTTTTGCTTGGAGCTATAAGGAGATGAAAGGAGTCCATCCTTCGGTCTGTACCCATCACATCTACATCAAAGAAGATTGTAAACCGGTTAGGCAACCCCAAAGGAGAATGAATCCAGCCCTTAAGGACATCGTCAAGGAAGAATTGCAAAAACTGTTGGATGCAGGATTCATTTACCCCATCTCGGATAGCGAATGGGTGTCCCCTCTGGTGTTGGTTCCCAAGAAAAACGGGAAGTGGAGAATCTGTGTGGACTACCGAGAACTGAACAAAGCCACCAAGAAAGACCACTTTCCTCTACCCTTCATAGATCAAGTGTTGGATGGACTGGTGGGAAAGAAATTTTTCTCTTTCCTAGATGGGTTTAGCGGGTATAATCAGATCCAAATCAGCCCGGAAGACCAAGATAAGACCACCTTCACTTGTCCTTGGGGTACCTTTGCTTACCGAGTTCTTCCCTTTGGACTATGCAACGCTCCTGCCACCTTCCAGAGTGTAGGAATTTACAGGGTAAGTTCCTCAGAAAGAACACCGAAAGGACACTGCTCACAACGAGATCACAGATCAATACACCAGTATTTTTGATGTGGTTAAAACCCTCAAAGAGGGAAACAGTCCACGGCCTGCGCCAACGTGGCTACTACAGGCAATTTATTAATCAAAGAATGAAAATTTACATAAGCTTCTCTCATGCACGGATTACCTGAACAATGACCCTCCATGCGCTTTAAATAGAACTCATGGACCAATCAGGTGTCAAGCCACGGATCAAGTGTCGGTAATACCGAGGTGAGAGTGAACCGTCGGATCACTACATATCGTGACCGTCGGATTGTAAGTTACAAAATGTACAACGGTAAAGTAAGACACTTTACCTAACTCTATACCTAACTCTATACTAGACCAAGTTGAACTTAACTATATCCTATGTGTCGGAATATCCTAACATCCCCCCTTAAGAACAACTTGGGATAGGATTGAAGGATTTACAAATATGACACAATAGGAGAAGGAAGGAGGCACTAGAGCCTATCCCCCCTTAGTGACAACTTCCTGAACTCCAAGCATATATCAAAGTTTAGTGAACTTCGCCTCTGTGAGAGCCTTTGTGAAGATGTCTGCAACCTGATCATCTGTTGAACAATATTGCACTTCAAGAACATGGTCATGAATGAGATTTCTGATGAAGTGCATGTGTAGTTCAATGTGTTTGCTGCGCTAATGCTGGACTGGATCTTTACATAGCTGAATGGCACTTTGATTATCACACCAAAGTGTGGTTGGATGCTGCTGCTCAAAGCCAAACTCTGATAGGATCTGACGAAGCCACAAGGCTTCCTTACTAGCTTCCACGGCACCACGATACTCTGCTTCTGCTGACGAAAGAGAAATGGCAACCTGTTTCTTACAAGCCCATGTAATAGGTCCTGAACCAAGAGTGAAGACATAACCGGCAGTAGACTTCCGATCATCAGGGTCACCAGCCCAATCAGAATCAGTGAAACCAACTAATAGAGGAGCTGCTTTGGCACTGTAATGAATCCCAAACTGTACTGTACCTCGAACATAACGAAGTATTCTTTTGGCTGCTTTCCAATGACTTTCACGGGGGTTTTGCATAAAACGAGCAACAAGGCCAACAGCAAAGGAAAGATCAGGACGAGTATGGGTTAAATACAAGAGTTTTCCTACAAGTTGACGGTATAAGGTAGCATCAACTTCAGGAGAAGTACAAGAGACTGAAAGTTTGACTCCAGACTGAAAGGGAGAAGGGGATGGCTTACAGTCTTCCATGTGAAAATGACGAAGAATATCACAAGCATACTTGGACTGGGAAAGGAAATACCCTCCTTGGATTGCAAGACTTGAAGACCGAGAAAATAGTGTAAGTGTCCTAAGTCTGTCATTTCAAATTTCCTTTTGAGGCTAGACTTCACATGGTTTATAAGGTTGGGATCACTACCAGTAAGGATAAGATCATCAACATAAAGAACAAGGATGATAAGAGAGTTGCCCACTTTCTTGGTGTAGACAGTATTGTCAGAATGACACCTAGAAAAGCCAGATTCTAAAAGAAAGCTATCCATTTTGGCATACCAAGCCCGAGGAGCTTGCTTGAGACCATAAAGGGATTTCTTAAGTCGACAAACAAGGCTGGAGTCTGTTTGTATGAAGCCAATGGGTTGTTCCATATAGATTTCTTCCTGCAAGTCCCCATGCAAGAAGGCAGATTTAACATCCATCTGATGGACTTCCCATTTTAAAGAGGCAGCAAGGGAAAGAACAAGGCGGATAGAGTTCATTTTGGCAACAGGGGAGAAGGTTTCAGTGTAGTCAATGCCTTCAACCTGTGAAAAACCCTTAGCAACAAGACGAGCTTTATGTTTATCAACTTTCCCATCTGGTCCATACTTGGTTCTGTAAACCCATTTACATCTAACAAGTTTGCGTCCCTTTGGTAGAGGAACAAGATCCCATGTATCATTTGTCAACAATGAATGATATTCTTCATTCATAGCTGCTTCCCAATGTGGATGGCCTGAAGCTTCTGCAAAAGTGTCAGGATCATGATTTACTGGAGCTTGAGCCAGTAAAGAAGAGGCTCTTTCAAACTGAGAACGTGTACGTCGCTGATCTGTAGGATCACCGGCAAGATCACCTGCTGCATCCCGAGTAGCACAGACCCATCTTGGAAGTTGAGGATCCTGAGAAGGTGGGGGAGGATTATCATCCTCACTTTCATCATCTGAAGAAGAAATGTTTTCAAAAGTAGAAGAGATAGGAAGAGGTGGCACATCCGCCAGACTAGGCTCGCAGGCCGATTTATTTTCATCAAATTTTACATCTCTTCTAATGATAACATTTTTGGACTTAAATGGAATAAGTCTATAACCTTTTACATCTTCAGAATATCCAACAAAAGTACATTTCTCACTCTTAGGTTCTAAAGCTTTATGCTTTTCATCTGGAATATGGGCCCATGCTTCACTTCCAAAAACACGAAAGTGACTTACATCTGGTTTAATGGAACTCCAAGCTTCTTCTGGAGTGATATTCTTTAGAACCTTAGTAGGAGTGCGATTGATTATATAATTTGCACAATTAATTGCTTCGGCCCAAAAACTAAGACTGAGTCCTTTAGATTGCAGCATACAATTAGCCATTTCCTTTAAGGTGCGATTTTTCCTTTCAGCTACACCATTTTGTTGTGGAGTGTATGGAACAGTATGTTGCATTTGAATTCCATTTTCGGTGCAAAAGTTGATGAATGTGTTTTTAACATATTCTCCACCATTATCAGTTCTTAGCTTAAGAATTTGATGTCCAGATTGTTTTTCAACAAAGGCTTTGAAGGCCAAAAAAGTGTTAAATACTTCGCTCTTGAGTTTTAAGAAGTATACCCAAGTGTGTCTGGAGAAATCATCAATGAAAGTTAAGAAATACTTGCAGCCAGAGAATGAAGCAACAGGAAGTGGACCACATAAATCACTGTGCACAAGCTGTAAAGGGGCTGAGGCGTGCCAAGAGGCACGTTTGTCAAAACTGTCCCGATGATGTTTTCCGAGTACACATCCGGAACAAACACCATCTTTGCAAGATACCATAGGAAGACCTGTCACCATATTTTCTTTACATAGATGCTGAAGGGAGCGATAGTTTAAGTGACCAAATCGCTCATGCCAAAGTTTGCTCACTTCATCATTATGAGCAACAAATACTGAGGGAAGATTTGATGACCCAAAGTTGTGAAACTTATACAACCTTGTGGAATCATCAGCAATACCAGTAGCTAGAATCTGTTTAGGATCTCTTAGATCCTTGATTACAACATCATGAGGTGAAAATTCAACAATTTTGCCTTCACCTGAATGAGTTATCTGATATACAGATAGAAGGTTGCAGGATAAGGTTGGAACACATAATACATCATTAAACTGACCATTGTCTAGATGAACAGTTCCAGTCCCTACAACATTAAGAGATCTATCATCACCAACATATATATTTTTGGTGTTACAATCATTTAAAGAAGAAAACATGGCTTGGTTTTTGGCCATGTGATAAAAGGCTCCAGAATCAATGAGCCACTCATGAGAAGGAGAAGAAGAAGATACATTTAATGCATAACCAGACTGAGATGATTGACAACGACATGCAGAAAGTGCCATTCCGGAAGTTGAAGTTGAAGTATGCTCCACATGGATGTTATGTTTCTTCATTGCGGCTTCCAAGGCTTCCATCTTCTTAAAGCATTTAGATTCTAAGTGGCCATCTCGATTACAAAAGTTACAATGTCTATCAGTCTTCTTCCATTTGTTTTTATTGGTCTTATCATTTTGTTGAAATGATCTTTCATTTTGAGGCTGAGTTTGCTTAGGACCCTTGTTTGGTTTAGGACCATTCTTTTTAGGATATGACTTCTTAGGATTCTTTGAATTTGGTTGCTGCTGGGCGGCTAACGCTTTCTTGGAAGAGTTTCCAAGATTAAGAAGACCAAGGTGTAAGAGTTTTTCTTGTTCTCTTATTAAAGAATCACAAAAAGAGTCAAAGGAAGGGGCCTTGTAGTCTTTTCCTTGACAAATGAAAGCTTCCCTTGTAGAATGGAAGATGGAAACAAATACAGAGTAGGCTGGTCCCAACTTAGTAAGGATGGAATAAATAAGGTTATCATCTTATTTCTTAACCTTAACACCTTCTAAGAGATATCTAAGGGTCTTGAATTTGGACAAGAAATCTTCAATGCAAGAAAAATTATTAGGATCCAATGTAAGCAACTCATTTTCAAGTTGATGGGCTCTAATTTCATTTTTAATCCCAAAAACTTTAGTGATTTGTTCTAATGCTTCATGAGGAGTTTCAAGTTCTGCAATATGGAATCTAAGATCTGGAGAAATAGACATCCCTATCAAACCACGTGCTTGATCTTGTCTATTTTCCCATTTTGCAGCCTTGTCTTCATCTTTTGGTTTCTTCTCTTGGTCTGTGGCTATTCTGTAGAGACCTTTACTTCTAAGTAAATCTTCCATGTAGGCTACCCATTGGAAGTAGTTAGTGCTGTCAAGAATGACTTGGCATGGACTTTCCATTTTTAAAAAAAAATGAAGCTGAAGATGCTGAAAGTAAGTGTTCCAATGGATAGATCTCGAAAAAATAGGCGGTTTTAAAAAAAACGGCTCTGAAAAAGGCTTCCGGATGAAGAAGTTATGGCTTTTTGAAAAAAAAATTTGTTGAAGTTGCCGGCAAAGTGCGCGAATGTGCGGGAATGAAAAAATCCGCCCCCACAAAATGGAGACTTGAACCCAAGACCTCTACTCTCTTAAAATAGATTTGAACCAATTGATCTATACAAAAAATTTGAGAGAGAGAGAGAGAGAGAGAGAGAGAGAGGGGGGGGGGGGGCTTGGTTTGCGTGCTTGCCTTGAGAAAACTCTTTTTCCCTACAAAACACAAAACACAAAACCCAACACGAATATGCAAAGAAAAACGAACCTTGCGGCTCGAAGTTAGCTTTAGCCAAAAAACTAGATATTTAAAAAAAAAAAATCTCAAAGTTAGCTTTAGCCAAAAAACTAAATATTTTTCTCAATGTTTCTGATTTTCCGAGATCACACTAAGGTGCAGGGAAAAGAGCATACGCATGAGAAAAATCCTTCCTTTCTGTTTCTGATTTGCCCAGATCGCACAGAGTCGCAGGGCAAAGAGCATACGCAGAAATGAAAGGTATAGATCCGGTTAAAAAAAGGGCTAAATAAACCGAAACTGAAATAAGCAGAGAGAAAATAACAGTAAACTGCAAAAACACTGTATACCTCCCAATCTGAAAAATGATGCAGCTAGGGCTACCGGAAACCTTTTCGCGTGAAACGAAAGGGGTTCCTCACTGGAACAGATGCTCCGAACGCAACAGAGCAGTCCTCTCGGCCCGAAAGCAGTCAGAAACAGCAGATCTAGGAAACGACAGCCGCATGCAGTTCTACCGGCTTCAGATTTGGATCACCAACGGACGCGACCCTCAAATAGCTCTGATACCATGTAGGAATTTACAGGGTAAGTTCCTCAGAAAGAACACCAAAAGGACACCGCTCACAACCAGATCACAGATCAATACACCAGTATTTTTGACGTGGTTAAAACCCTCAAAGAGGGAAACAGTCCACGGCCTGCGCCAACGTGGCTACTACAGGCAATTTATTAATCAAAGAATGAAAATTTACATAAGCTTCTCTCATGCACGGATTACCCGAACAATGACCCTCCATGCGCTTTAAATAGAACTCATGGACCAATCGGGTGTCAAGCCACGGATCAAGTGTCGGTAATACCGAGGTGAGAGTGAACCGTCGGATCACTACATATCGTGACCGTCGGATTGTAAGTTACAAAATGTACAACGGTAAAGAAAGACACTTTACCTAACTCTATACCTAACTCTATACTAGACCAAGTTGAACTTAACTATATCCTATGTGTTGGAATATCCTAACACAGAGAGCCATCTTGAGCATCTTTTCTGAGCTGGTCCATGATTCGGTGGAAATCTATATGGATGACTTCACTCCTTATGGGTCCAACTTCCAGGAAGCATTGTCCAATCTGGGAAAAGTCCTAACCAAGTGCATTGAGATGAACCTATCCCTTAGTCCTGAAAAGTGTGAATTCTTGATGACTGAAGGGACCGTGCTAGGACATACCATTTCTCGCCAAGGGTTACAGGTGGATCCTAACAAAATTGCTCTCATAAAAAAGGTTCCACCTCCTCAGAAGGTAAGAGATGTTCGAAGTTTCTTAGGCTTGGCAGGATATTATAGAAGATTCATTAAAGACTTTAGCAAGATAGCTTCGCCATTGTTTGGCCTCTTGGCAAAAGATGCTTAGTTTAAATGGACTGACGATTGTCAGAAGGCTCTGAATGAATTAAAGGATAAGTTGGTGTCTGCCCCAATCTTGAGAGGTCCAAATTGGGCCCTATCTTTCCACATCCACACTGATGCCTCGAACAAAGCCATAGGGGCAGCCTTAGGACAAGTTGAACAAAAAATTCCATACACCATATACTTTGTCAGCAAAAACTTATCCAAGGCATAGCTGAATTATACTGTAACTGAGAAAGAATTCTTGGCCGTGGTCCATGCGCTGAACAAGTTCCGACATTATATCACTGGCTATCAAACATTTGTACATACTGATCATGCTGCAATTAGATATTTAATGAATAAACCAGATGTGAATGCTCGTATTATTAGATGGTTACTTTTGTTGCAGCAGTTTGATTTGACTATCGTTGACAAACCAGGTAAAGAAAATGTTGTTGCTGACTTCTTGTCTAGATTGGATTTACCTGCAGGTGAGGATGGAACAGTGGATGACCAGATGCCAGATGAACATCTGTTTTCTATCTCAGTACTCTCTCCATGGTTTGCTGATATAGCAAACTACCTTGTCTCAGCACAGTTCCCTCCGCACCTATCCTCAAGAGAGAAGAGCAGAATCGTAAGGAAGAGTGCCTCATTCACTTGGATCGGGGGCAACCTGTTCAAGCTTGGCCCCGATCAGATCTTAAGGCGTTGTGTAAGGGAGGAGGAAGTCTTTGATATCCTCCTAACCTGTCATGACGGGCCTTGTGGAGGACATTTTGCAGCCAAAAGAACTGCCTTCAAAATCCTACAGGCAGGCTACTATTGGCCCACGCTTCATCAAGATGTCAGAAGGTATATCAGCCAATGTGACCGATGCTAAAGGATGGGGAAACCGACTCCAAGGGACGAAATGCCTCTCCAACCTCAAGTGACTCTTGAGCCATTTGAGAAGTGGGGCATGGATTTTGTGGGTCCAATCAATCCTCCTTCGAGGCAAAGTTCTTACATCATTGTGTGCACAGGCTACCTGACAAATTGGGCAGAAACCAAGGCAATCAAAGAAGCGACAAAAGAAAAGGTGGCTGAGTTCTTAAGAGAAAACATCTTCTACAAATTTGGCTACCCAAGAGAGCTAGTCACCGATCAAGGAAGCCAGTTCACCTCCAACTTAATTGAAGACCTACTCGCTCATCACAAAATCAAGCATAGGACTTCCACCCCCTATCATCCTCAAGCAAATGGGCAGGTGGAAGTCACCAATAGAGCATTGGAAGGGATCTTGACTAAGGTGGTGAGCAGCAGTAGAAAAGATTGGGTAGATCGCCTGGTTGAAGCCACTTGGGCTTACAACACCACTTGGAAGACCACAACCGGCTTCACACCTTATGAGTTGGTCTATGGGAAGAGAGCTTTGCTGTCAATTGAGTTCGAGTACAACACCTTGAGGATGGCAGCTCAGCTGGACCTAGATCTCAGCCATGCCCAACAAGAAAGGTTATTGCAGCTGAATGGGCTGGATGAACACCGAATGCAGGCCCTTATCCACTCAGAAGTGGTTCAACTTCATAGGAAGGTATGGCATGACCAACACCTCAATGACAAGCAATTCCAGCCGGGAGATTCAAGGGGAAGCTGAGAACAAGATGGCTGAGACCATATGCAGTGGAAAAGTGTAATGACAATGGGTCTGTTCTTATTCGGACCATTGATGAGGAAGCCATCCCCATGCTCGTCAATGGGCATTGACTAAAGATCTACAGAAAACCTCTTTCAAGGCAAGAATTCATCCAAACTGTGGAAAAATCAGTGCTGGTCATAGAGAAGGGTTCTGCCTCTGTTTTGGGCATACCCTGAGCATCAAATATATATATATATATATATATATATATATATATATATATATATATATATATATAATAAAGATCCTTGGGTGAAAACCTTTCTGAGGCTCCCAAGGCAGATGGTAGGGGTGAAAACCTCATTGAGGCACCCCTGCTGTCTTTCTGAAAATTTTTGAATAAAAAGACCCTTGGGTGAAAACCTCTCTGAGGCGCTCAAGGCAGATGGTAGGGGTGAAAACCTCACTGAGGCGCCCCTACTGTCTCTCAAAAAAAAAAAAAAAGAAGAAAGAAAAAAACAAGCAAAGAAAAAGAAGACAGAAAAGAAGGAAGCAGAAACAGGAAAACAGGCTCAAGATTTGACAATTCATGCAGGTTGCAGGCATTCCATGCAGAAAAGGAGGTCTCTCTACTCAAGGACAAGGGTTCCTACTATGCTACCAGGTGACCTCACCAGCACTCCCTCCAGAAACACTCATCCCTTCCCAAGTCTGGGCACGATTTGATCACAGTTTAGCCTTCTACAGGAAGCTACAGGACTTTCTACAGGAAGTTCTGTATTTCTACAGGAAACTTCCTGTAGAATCTTTGGACGGCCCAGGACCGACTGTGTGGAAGAATTTGAAGCCCGAAGTCCAATACGGAGGCATGCAAACCAATGTTTTTCTCCATCACCCACTGCTGTCGCCTCCTTCTACCACCCCTGTTGCCATGCAATGGAAATACCTGCACAGTCAAATCAGAACGTTGGATTCTCAGAAGAAACAATTCTCAAATGGAATAAAGTATGCAGAGGCCCCATGCGCTACTTATCAAAGCCATCCGAGGACCCTGCGACCGTGACCGTGATTCCACCGTTTCGGCATGCACCCGAGGAGGAGAAACAGCTACAGGATATCCTACAGGAATCCTGTAGCAGTTGATCCGGCTAGAGCATACACCGTGAAGGCACCTGCAACGCATAGAGCGGGCACATGCACCATCCGCAGCCAGGTAACCGGTCTCGTAACCAGCAGTAGCAAGAAGGAACTCCCGTGCCTGTGCATGAAGTAGCAGCAAGCGGATCCGTCACCCTCGTCCTGAAGCCTGAAAACAACGTCGCGGCCACACAGGTAAGTGCCTCACCCTTTTTCGTCAAATTACATGAACAATGCTCTAGAATGTGTGCGAGTATGGAAATGAATGGGTTGAGCCAGTCGGGTAGCCATTCAACTGGCCACCACGACCAGTCCGATGGTCTCGTTCGATTCGGAAAGTGTTGGTTGTGTCAAACAAGACAGGAAATGGACACGTGGGAAGCGTCCAGTCGGGGAGAAGCGGCGATCTAACAGAAATGGCGGCGGTAGATATGCAGGGAATGATTTGGCGGTCAGGCAGACTTACAGTGGAATGATAACAGGTGACGTCGTCCAACGTTTCGGCAGAGACAGCTCACCCCCGCGCCACGAGTTCCGCAGGGATTCAAATCCACCTGTTAGATCGCGTATGGCACTCCACTCATTTATCATCAACCGCTTTGCAGTCGAGTAAGCGTCCGAAATTCCCTGAAGACTGTTACTCCGAGTCCTCGGCTTGTTCAAACGCCTGGTGGCTGCACAGAAGGCCTAGAACCACTGACGCGCTCTCCAGAACCCGTGCGCGACTTCTACAGGAAGCTGCGCTACAGGAAGCTCACCGCTACGGAGGAAATCAATCTATTCACGTCAAAGGTGGCAAGTTGGAATGAGGTAAGCCTGAACCTAGTCCTCCCATGCAATTGGTTCGAAGGGTGGCGAAGTCGACGTCCTAAACAAAAAAGTAGAATTGCAGTCTGCGCATGAATTTGCAAGCGTCGTTTTACTTCTGCATGAGAATTGTCGTCGTAGTGGATATGCGAGGTTTTCTACAGGATTTGGTTCATAATTGAGCCACTGTCAAGGCTCACCTGTAGATAGCCATGAATTCACAAACTGTGTGCTTGACAGAGGCGTAATTCTGCGCTCTGTCTAAGGAAATCCCAAAGGTCCATCTTCTGATACGCGCCAGCCAGCTCCGGTTAACACAACAAGCTTTCAGCATGCCGGGTGGGTTCATTAGGAAAGAACCGACAGACTGAAAGAAGCTACGGGAAAACCCTGAGGTGGTAGACCTGTTTTCTCGTGCACAATGGATGTCGTTCTGAGACAATCTTCAAGGTTACGATGACGAGGTGGCAGAGGAATTCCTGCGAGCTTTGAAGCCAAAATCAAAAAATGCTGGCCGTTGTCAATTTCAGAGGTTTGAATCTCAAACTCACCCCACAGTTCATCAGCAGAGTCACTGATCTCCCGATGGGGGTACCGTGGGATAAGGAGGAGAGAAAACTAGGCCAGAAGGCTAAGAAGGAGTTCTTTCTGCCGGAGGAGCAATTCTCAGAGGATAAGAACGGAGTTCGAAGAGCTAGCCTACAGCCGCTCTGGAGTGAGGTCAGCCTCCAAATTATGAAATATATCACGTGCGAAGGACGATTCAGCATCGTATATGGGTACCATTTCCGGCTGCTCACAGAACTTAGGCACCAAATGGACCTACCCTCAGAAAACAAGTTAAGTATTCCTTACTTCCTCCTGCAGTCCATGACTGAATGTGCCACCAAATTACGAGAGGGAACGCCAGACCAGGTAGCCCATCATGGGCTCATTAAGCTCCTCGTGGAGGATGCACTCCACACATACACCGTCCCTCTCTCGTGGGAAGCCTTTCGAAATTTGACTAAGGATGGTGACATCAAAATTTTGACTGAGGAGCTCACCTCCTCCAGCAGTGAGGAGAAGGAACCAATTCAGACAGAGAAGAAAGGAAAAGGCCAAGAAACCATGGCCAAAGCACCAAAGAAAGAACAAAAGGGGAAACAAGAGAAACACCAGGTTGCCAAAACAGAGGATGACAAACCCACATTAACACCCAGGGAGAAAAGGTTACAGAGCAGGGTGGAAAGGACTGAACAAGTCCACGTCAGTGAAGGCACCTCTAAGGCAGCCTCAGCAAAGTCAAAAGACAAAGCACCCTCAGCCAAATAGGCTAAAACGGTGCCACCTGTTTCTATAGGAAAATAAAGAACGACTTCTACAGGAAGCCAGAAATCAGCCGCTACAGGGCTTTCTACAGGAAGTCCTGAGAAAGGAAAACAGAAGGGGAAGACAGCCGAAATCCTTGCAAGGGAGGCAGCAGCTGTGCTGGCCACCCTTAGTACCCCTCCCAAGCCGAAGGAAAAACGAAAGAGGGAGATCCCTCTGTACTTCAAAGCCAGGAGAAGTGTGAGAATCAAAACAGGCAGGCCCCAACCTCCATCCAGCAGCCCAATTACCATAGAAGACACCCCTACCTCACCAAGGGAGAGGTCCCCCTCAAAAATATCAGTCACTTATGAGCGGGGGAGCCCGAAGGCGACTGCCTGGAAGGAGAGGATGGAAAGGTTGACTTCAAAAACCCCTCTACAGGATGCTGAGGCCGTTCTACAGGAAACATTGGCCAGGCTCAAGGAGACCGAAAGAATGGAGGGAGAGGCAGCCACATCACCACCTAGGGAAGACGGAGTAGAGCCACCGAGGGAAGAAGAGGCAGAGCATATTCCGGAACCTAGTCCCCAGCCAAGCTTGAGCTCGTATTATAACTTTTTGGAGGCGGGAAAAATTATTCCACAGAAATTCACAGTGCCGCTTTTCTTTGTGTTGGAGGAAGAAAGAGTGAGAACCCACACGTGGATGAAGATAGCTAAATCTAAAGGAGTGGCAGATATAGGCCCCTTGGAGGAACAACTCAAGGAGGAACGAAGAGAATTAGCTATGGCCAAACACGTGGGAAACTGCCAGCAGGTATTCCTACAGGAAGAGAATGAGAAACTCAAACTGCAGCTACAAGAACAGAGGAAAGAAAGGGGCACAACATCAGGGGACACTACAGCAGAACCTCAAGGCAAAGAAGGACTGCAAGTTGGTCTTGGGGAGCTAACCCCGCATCTACAGGAAAGGGAATTGCAAGCACAAATCGAGATACAAGCTCTCAAACAACAGTTACAACAAAAAGAGGCACAACTGGCCTGCATGGCTAGTTGGGCCATGGATGCTATACAATGTAGACAACTGGCCAAATCTTATGGCCTATACCTACGGGAGCAGTGGCTGCAATTCCAAATTAATGCATTGGCACAGAGGGGTATCTCCCAAATCCAAGACCCCCAGCAGTTCACAGAGTTATGCAATAGCAGTTCATCAGAGGACAAGGCCAAGCTATCGGAGTTCTATCTCCATAATTTGGCCCTTCCTAATGTGACTTCATGGGATCCCAACACAGTCGTAGGAGATATGCAGTTGATGGCATTTGCCTCATGGTTGAACCATGAAGAAAAGAGAGCAGCAGAGGTCAAAGAGGTCATGAACCGAGAGTTACATGAGCCCCTACTGATTAGAGCAGAGCCAGGGGACCCCACTGTATTGATATCGGCCCACCAAAACTTAGCAACTGACTCTCAAGATTTATTGAAATACATGGATCAATAGGCTCAGGCTATAGCACATTTCGAGGATATGGAGCGACTATTAGGGGACAATTGCGTTCATGCTTGCACCCGCCGATGGAACACATTGTCCCACAGCCTCAAAATCAGGGAATATCACACTCCAACTTGAATGAGGGAAGCTCTAGTACGGGTGCCCCTCTACAAGAAGTCCATACAAAACCTCCAAGCCAGCTAGATTGGCCTCAAGCTAAGCCCACCTTTGCTTTTAGGATTGATGGAAGGCAGCACAGAAAAAGAAGAGCATAAGCAGTGGGAAGAGGTGGAAAGGAAGGCTAGGTTCCATGCCAGTGAGGAGGATACTACTTCAGAAGCCTGGGATGTGAGAGTGGCGGTGAAAGCAATGAAGGACGAGGAGCTGGATTAGTTGCTCACGGATGAGCAATCATTTTAGCTGGGGTGTGATGATGAGCCCCAAATTTGGTAACATTTTGGGCTCATTGGGCCTAACTACCCTTGCTCAATCCTTCATTTTTCATAACTTATGCATCATTTTTTAGTATGTTTATGTCATTTGTACGAATAAGGGTAGTCACTATTCCTAGGTGGCTAACACGTGCTCATTTCAGGTTTTTTGACACATGTTGGAGCAAAACCGAGCAGACAAGGGCTAGGAGACAGCCAAGATGGGGTTGAGGATTCATAGGGGGGTTGTCCATGGCATTAAATAGCCTTCCTCGGGATCTTCACCCCCAACTCCGAGCTCCAAAAGCCACCAAAACCGGATCTAGAAGGCAACCAAACAGATTTTGTGGAAGCAGCTGTTCACTCCCAGTTTGGTCAGCCAAGTCCCATAGATTTAGGAGGCCAGCTTGGGGCCTCGTGATGTATAAATGATAAGGCTTCAGCCTTCGAAAAGGACTTTTTTGGAAAAACTGTTGCACATTTTGCACTACGAGCTGCCAGCTCTGTTTTTGCTCTTTTGTAGCCATCATTGGCATACCTCTTGACTTATGATTATTATTTTTTAATGAGAAGCAGTCAGATTTGATCTCAGCTCTGAGTTTCTAGAGGAGCCATAGCTCTCGGGGTTGGGCCCAACCTGAGAGCCTAGGGCCTCCTTCTTTGTATTGATATCTTTCCTTTCAGCATTATGATTTTCTTTACATGCATTTGAAACGCAGTTTGTTGAGTTAGATTTCATTGTGTGGTTAAGTAGGTCATTGTTGAAAGATAGAGTTGCTTCAGATGTCTAGAATAGAGTAATGAGATAAGAATTGATAAGAGTTCCAGAAAAGGGTTGCCTGCACTCTCATTTTCACCTCTTTCTAGGGGCTGGAATTGCAGACAGTGCTACCCAACAAAAACACTAGTTTGCTTACTCATGCAATCTTTGGTGCAATGTTTTCATTTGTAAGAGTTATTCATGCGTTCAGACCTCTTGGAATGTTTCTTTGCTTCAGTACTGTACATGGTTCCCTTTAGAAATAACGTGTTGTTCATTGGTTTCATTAACAGTTAGGATAGATCAGTTAATATTTTGATTATGTGCAGGACATGGTTGATTTGGTTAAGTTTACACTGTGCAGTGCATCTCCATCACTCTCTCGTCCATCTAAGCTTCGTCCAGGCCAACTGCTCATCTCCAAATTAGATCCCTCGTCTCACAACTACTCTTTTGCCCACGTCACCCTACCTTCTTGGCCTTCCATTTCCTCTGCCCTCTTTAAGACAAGCTAGCTTTCCACACCCTCTCATCACCTCATCTCTCTGTCACTAAGTCATTACAAACCCCTATCCTACCTCCCTATCCATCCATGCATCCCTTTCCACTCACCCATCATCCAAAATCCAATCGTAGAACATCCTGTAGGAATTGCTGAACATCCTGTAGAAATTCTGAAACATCCTGTAGAACCCCTGCAGACTTCCTGTAGAAGCTCACAAATGAGGTTTCTTGATATCCAAACTTTGTGAAACTCTCCGGAAGGGTGTTAGGGACTCCTTAGACCCCCTCTGAACCTTCCCAACCTTTTCCAAGCCTTTTTCCTCCTTGATCCACCTCTGCACAGTAAAAAATAGTTAAAAGCACATGCATGATAATCCCAACAACTTAATCAGAAATACAAAAAGACATTTTCTTCAGATAGAGGTAGTCTAGACACATGTATTTTACCTTCATAGAAGTAATGGCATCTCTTTCAGTAGTTTGCATGCTCTCCTTTGCGTCAGTAGGACTAGCTGGTAGAATTAGGGTTTGCTAGGGTTTGCGTTTCTTTTTTACTTTCAGCTTCCTTTTTGCAATTAGATTAGCTTCCTTCGAGTTAGCTTTCCTCCATCAATTAAAAAGCTTCTTCTAGAGCTCATAGAAGTTGGCTAAAGCTCCTAGCGGACTTGTGCCAGCTGACCAAGTGACAGCTGTGGCAAGAGCTAGTACTTGTGCATACAACACCGTCGCTTCCAAGTTTGTTACGAACTACCGGGTTGATAAGATTAAATAAGGGAGTCCCAGGAGTTGTAGCATTATTGCTACAATACTGGAGCCCACCAACTGAATGACAGTATCAAACACGGGACATCCCCATGGAGGAGTGGGAAAGCATGGTGCCTGATCCATGGAATTCTTGTGGAAGGCATTCCCTATTCAGGAAAACCATACAACAGTACTGGGTAATGAAGAACGTGGTGGTACGGGCCATGACCCTGCATCGAGAGCAAACGGTGGGTGATGGAGCAGAGGCACAAGAGAAAAACAAGGAAAAAGACCCAATCAGGGCAGAATTACTCAGGGAGATAGCGACAATTCAAATACAGACCTACAGAAATAACCTGGCCCTAGGAAGAATTGAATAGACTCTTAAAGAGCTGAAGTGGAGAATTGAGCAGAGGAGTGAGATGCCAGGTTCCAGTGCCAAGGTGCCAGCCCCAGTAATATCCTCGGATAAGGATTGACGTAGTGGTCGAGTTTGATTAGAAAAAATTTTCTTTTGATGAAATGCACTTACATGTATAATTTCATTTCTAGGAACAGTAGTATAGACAGTCAAAACAGTGATGCTAGATGGATAGCAATAAACCTCTTTAAATTTTGGACAGGGTTTAATGCTGACAGGTGGTTATCTGGTTTCCTTTGGGCAGGTAAGCCACCTAGAGCAAATGGATGTTAAAGATTTTGAAAAAGTAATATAAATAGAGGAAACACTGCCAAGTTTACAAAAAAAAAATGTAAAATATATATTTACATATTTTAATGTCTAGGTGATGAAAATGAGCAAACTTTGACCAAGGATATTTTTGAGACCGTGTGACAGAATCAAGTGAAATTTGAACCATTGGAAAATTAGCAACAAAACGAAAGTGATGAAGCCATCAAAATGAAAATAAAATAAAATTGGAAATCAACCAAAATAAAGGCAATCAAAGCAATTCAAGGCATGTCATTAACAAAGTTCATATGGGGGGCCCCATAATTTCGAAAAAATTATGGGGGGTGGTTGAGGCCTTAACAATTTGCGACACACTCAGATAGAACAATTATCTCTGGTTTAGAATAATATGTTTAAATTTATTAAAGATCGAAATGAAATCTTCCAATATATTCTTGCATATTACACTATTTCCGAAAGTCCCACATAAGATGAATCAACGTAAGATAAGCTATTAAGAAATGAAAATACTTGAATACCCAATTCTAAAATAATGAATCCAAATATAGGGAATAATTATTAGCTACATCCTTTCTCTACTAAATATAGGGAATAATTATTAGCTACATCCTTTCTCTACTATTGGATAACAAAGATAGCTAAGAGGCTTTTTAAGACTAGTAGGCATCTAATGAATATAATTACCTCTTTTTGCTGACATTGCTTTACTGCGCGCGAGCATCCATAGTGCCGATGAAGATGTATCGGTATTGTACAAGCATGGCCCCGCTGCCAGCGAGTGTCCATAGCTCCGACGATTTTATTTGTTCTTCCCACATATATGTGCTTTCAACTCTCTTATGTGCCACCCTTTTGATTAACATATTTGGAGAATCGCTCTAATAATCGGGTGAAGAGAGCAAGGTGGTACAAAAGGTTTTCTACTTAAAGAAATAGATGTAGTACTAATTAAGTTTTACCCCACCAATCTTCTCTCCATCTACCAAAGTAGAGGATTTAATTGTGGAGGGGTATGAGAGGGATTCAAAGAAAATACCAGAGAAAATTTGTTCCTTTATAAAGGTGAAATTATAATACTTAAATCATATGTTAATGTTCTCCATAGATAATGGTTGACTTATGAGAAAATGAAAACTTAGCAAGGATGACCTTTAGATAAATGAAACCTATTAAAAATATAGAGTACATATTTTCACCTCTAAACCAATTGATGTTGCATAGGAAAAATATTCCCCCATATAAATTTCAGGAATATCACAAAATCCAATCCAAATCAAAACAGTGAAATCGAACCCCCACAAATGTAAGACTATGCAACTCTTGCAAAAATCAAAACTAAAGGAGGAATAATGCAATCTGCTTAGGAAAGGAATAAAACAAATTGGAAAGCAAAGTAAAATAGAAGCCATGAAAATATGAAAACTCAAACAAGACAAGAAAATAGATCTCAACATAAAGAGAAAGAATAACGAGTTAATATGTTCATTCTCATTTAAGTTGAGTGATTAGTTATGTCTCGTAAGGTTTTAATTAATTAGGTTTTTTTTTTTATTAAAAAATAAATCTTAAATCTATGGAGAATCTATGAGTAAAATACAAAGGCACATCAAGATATCCCTTGTCCTTGCTTTAAATCCAAGACTTAATTGAAAAGCCTTAATGGTTATCTATTAAGGATGAGGCCTACAATAAGTTTTGAAAATAAGATACTAAATGAAAACGTGAGAAAGGTGTAGGGACTCCTTGATGTAACTTGTTCGCGACTTGATCATCAGCACAACTACTTTGCCAAACTAGAAGGCATGCAAAGTAAATATAAGGATTTCTAAGCTATTTTTCCAGCAAAATCAAACCTTTAGTGTAACCAGTGAAGACTTGCAAAAATAAATCTTAGATTAGAAAATATTAAACAAAACTGAAACTGAAATTAGAACGAAAAATAGTAAAAGATGAAAACAAGCATATGAAATTTACCTTGAAGAATTTTGTTATGGTTTACCTTAGAGATCTCAATTTTATTCAAATTTCATGTTTTAAAAAAGTAACCTCTTCTCATGATCAATATTAAAGAGTATGAAGAAGTTGTATCTTTATCAAAATTTACATATGCCTACGATCACCAGCTTTATTTAACCTAAACTAAGGCGAGCAACAAACCTATAAAAAGTATTTACTAGAAAGAAATGGTTTCATGTTTAAGATATTGGTGATTATTAAGAATCGTCATAAACTTCATATTTGTGTTTAAATGAAGATACTTTAAATAAAATGAAAACAATGAAAATCTACTAGAATATATGATGCCTTGCATTACTACTATGAATATCCTTCTTTGCAAATTGTGAGTTGATTCATGTTTCCAAGATGAAGGTCGCAAAACTTTATTTAAATCCCACTTAAACAATGCTAAAGTCCTAACCTATTTGGCGAATTTTATATATAGAGAGAGAGGACTCAGAATTTTGCATAGTGGGCCCTTTTGACATTAGGATGAAGAAATATATACAACCAAAATAATGGAAGAGTCTAAAATCAACATAATTAGCATTGATCCAAATTACCATAGTAGCAATGTTGATGTAGTGGAATCTCACGAATTTGTAAAGCCAATCAATGTAGAGTAAAACATATGCACAAATTCATTGTTTAAAATTAACCAAAGCACACCTTGTTAAAATTAAAATTTTGATGAGTAACGAAATTATTCCTTGAACATGTTTGTAAGTGGATTTTATTAACATATCCTTAAACCATTCCTCATCAAGAAAATAAAGGCCTGTCGTTTGCTTATTTCACACCCGTATTTTAGAAAACAAAAATAAAAACAACCAAAATAAACTACTACTATTCTATTATCAAGGAACAAATAAAACTAAACATATATTCATATTTATAGTGGATCCAATCAAGCTCTTTTATTCATACACATAAATGTATATAAAAAAAAATTACTACAAAAATAATTAAACTAATAAGAAGAAATAAAAGAAACAATTTTTTTATAATTCCACTCATTATGTAAAATAAAACAACATTGTTATTTACAAGGAACTTTGTTTAAAATGACTCCTCAAATCATTGTGTCATGAAAACAATCATTTAACAATCTCTCCCTCATCCATCATTCTTTTGTTTGAAATTCAACTAAATTATTAAAATTGGATTGGAGAAATACTAGTGGTTGGGAAAAACTTATAGTTGAAATATTTGGTTGAGAGGTAAAATTAAAATCATTGTCGTGTTGGAATTTGTGTGAGATCATAAAGGTCAATTCAGAGAAAAGAATAAGATGATGCAACATAACTATAAGCTGAAATTAAAATATTGTTTCATCAAATTGAAGCAAATTATTTGGATTAATGAATATATTTTTTCCATCATGTTATTAGTGTTGAAATGCAAGCAAAGATAATTAGAGAAATATAACATAATAATTATATGCACATTATAAATAAAAAATAGAGATTAAACCAAAAATACATCTAAAATATTTAAAATTGATTTAAAAATATACAAGAGAAACAAGCAAATATTTACAAGTAGTTTAAAAGAATGGTGTGATTATGCTGAGAAAAAATAATGGGAAAGTAGAGATTGTGTGAAAGACATTGGGGAGGAATCTTGGTACAATCAATTTCGGCAAGACCATGAAATTTAGGCATAACCAATGGCTGAACTTGAGGTGTGTCATCATCTTGGCAATTCCCTAAAAATTCAAATATTAAACAACCCACCTATGATAAATGAGAAGAATTAAATATTGCTTCTTCAATGAGAAAGATAAATTAGTATTAATAGAATGACCATGGTTAATATTATTTAATTGATTAAAAAAAATATTTCACCACACCAATAATTTAAATTGTGAAACTCCTTGTTGATTATAAAATACACTGAATCATTAAGAGTTTGCTATGGCATTGTGGATGTCACAAAATTCCCTTCATCCCATAAAGGATATGGAGAGAAGCAAAAAAACATGAGAGGAAATGAATTCGTGATTAAATCGTAAATTAATTTCATCTTGCACTTTATCAAATTCATGTCCAAAAGAAAAATATTTACATGATTAGAAATAATACCTTGAGAACTAATATCAGTAAATAGATTTGGATAAAAAGAAATGATAGCAAGAGGAAATGAAAAAATAAGCATATCTGATTTAAATTCTTCTTCTTTGAATATTAAATGATCAATCCAATAATGATGACGAGAAATCACAAGATGATTCACTAATTGCAATCCAATAATGATGACGAGAAATCACAAGATGATTCACTAATTGATAAGAAATAATTAATGAAAGAATAATAAATAAATAAATAATCTGAACACGATCAAAAGATATATGAGAAGATTGATTCATGCTTGAGCACAAATTTCAGACTTAATGCTTTTTATTATGAGTTTGAAATAAAATAACTTTCTTCATCTTTCATTAACATTCCTTTATTTTTCTGTTGATGGGTGACTGAGATTTCATTATGCTCACAAGAAATCCTTTTTTTCAATATCTGCATATGTAGGAAAATGAGAGAAAGTAGAGGTTTCATGTTCTTCTTTTGAAGTATTATTTGCAATTTTTAGATTTTTACAATTCATATATAAATCTAAATCATTTGGTGAATGAGAATCCATATATAATTTAAATTTTTATAAATCATTTGTTTTTGTAGAGAAACCAGATATTCGAAATAATCAAAAGAAAAAAGTTCCATTGAAGGAAATCTACAACAAAGATTATTAAATCTAATTGAAAACTTTTCCAATGATTCAGCAGGTTTTATCTCGAGATTATTGATTTCATCACATAATCTATCAAAATCATGATATTGAAAAGTTGTTAAAAACTCACCAATAAACTAGTTTCGGGAATGAATGGGTGCATCCAACAATGTCTTACACCATATCTTCATGCAGCCTTTGAAAGTATGTGTAAAAATCTTGCATCTAACATCCTCGTAAAACATATCATGAGAGATACAAATTTGAATAAATTGATAAATCTGTTTGTATGCATAAATCTTACCATCACCATCAAATTTGTTTTTCGACAAGATTTTAACTATATTAATTAGAGTGGTGGAAGATGCACGTATGGAAATGTAACTCCAAATGGGAAGTTTAGAAGGAGTCATTGCAAATAAATAAAAACTTTAAAATACAAAACTCCAAAAGGACAACTTGTCACATGCGCTCCTTTAGCGCCAATATGTTAATAGCCAACAATGACCATAATCAACATTGGGGATACCACCAGGTCAGGGCCCCAATTATGCCCTTATTCATTTGGGATGATGATTCTAACTGGTTAAAATGGGTCCAATTGGCCCCCATTATCCTTACTAACTTGTGATATTTCTAATTACTATCAGCGAGAAGAGGCATGAAACCTACCCTCTTGTAGCTAGCTTGCAAGAAAGTTGTCCTTAAGTTAACATAAGGGTTCAACCAAGCCACCAATGGGGTTGCTCCTACAAAAGGAGACTTCTAAAAAATGGGAATAAATCTAAATATAAATGCAGTGCAAACATAAAAATAAATAAAACTATTCTAACTTGGCACATAGGAAATAGTTCATAAATTCCAAGTGCAAGGATTTAAAAAAAATAATGGGGATTTAACATGTGTTTTATAATAAGTATCAAGTTGTTGAAATATTTCTAAAAATTGATATTCTTGATGCATGAAATGTTCTGTTTAGAGATTAAAATAACAAAAGGTGAACCATTACAACATGGACATAGTTCACACCATTTTAATGACAATTAAATTGATTTATGATGACAAATTTTGAGTTAACAGTTGCTTAGGAAATCGTTTAAATGCAAGAGTAAATTGAAAGATTAATGACTAATTATTAGATCAAATAAACAAAAATTCACATAGTTAACAGTAGTACTAAAACATGGAATCACTCACGCAAATATGCCACAAAAGGATAAGGTTATATTCACAAATAAAAGTATTTGAAATACAATCATAAACCTATGTATTTCATGCTCTATTTTTAGAAAGAATTTCTCCAACAATCCTCCCAAGAAGTCTAGATCTACCAATACAGAATGGAATTACAATAGTACAATATCTACCTCTACAACAGATATCTAATCTCAAAAAGAAAACCCTCAAACTCATATTTTAGTATTCCTACTAAATATACATGAAAATATGTTATGCAACCAGCTCACAAAATAGAAGAAATAGATCAACGACTTCAAAATTAGCCTCTTCAAGGGGGAAACCTCATTTACATTACATAAATGAAAAATTATTGGATGATTCAAATGACGAAACCTCCTTTGTATATATAGGAGTCTAAGGGGTCACAATATAATCAGAGCTAACATAACAATAATAATGTAAGGGCACACCAATAAGAATAGTGGGTTTCTATGGGGCACAATAATATCAATATGGGTACTACATGGGCACAACAAAACAATAAGGGGCTACACTAACAATAACAATGAGGGAATAAATTATTATTATAGCGACCTAACATGTCCCTCTCCTTCAAAAAAGTGTTTTCCTCAATGCTTGAGTAGTTTTGGATGCTTTTGTATAAAATTCTCATCCTCCCATGTGGAATCTTTAGCGGGCAAGTTCTTTCACTTGATGAGATACTCTGAAAGTGATTGATTTCGTAGCTATCGAGTTCTTGTTTCTGCGACTGCTTCAGGTTCCAATATGATTTTTTTTTTTGCTCATCAAGTTATGACAATATTGTTTGAACTGGGAGCTTATCACCTATAACCTTCTTTAAGCATGAAACATGGAAAACTGGGTGCATTCGGAAAGATGCAGGGAGCTCCAATTTGTATGTCATAGTACCAATCTTTTGCAACACCTTGTAAGGACCATAATACTTTGGTGATAATGTATTATCCTTCTTAGCTTACTTGAGGGACATTTGTTTGTATGGTTGTAGCCATAAGAGTACCCAGTCGCCTACATCAAAATTTCTTTGACTGTGATGTTGATCTACTTGTCGTTTCATTCTATTATGCGTCGAGAACTTGTTGTTGATGCTCAATATGATCTTCCATTGCTTGAAGCTTGTAATTTTCTCTTAAACATGATGTGATGGATGGTGGATGATATCCATAAAGTGCCATAAATGGGGTCATTTTTGCTACAGTATGGAAGGAAGTGTTTGTTGGCATTATGACTCTGGTTTGGTGCTATGGCACAAGTGTTGTCCTTGATGGCAACTCACTCAAGAGGCAAATCACTGTTCAGGCTCTCAAAATAATAGAAAATGAGATACCCGCAGGTGCGCCTACCAAAAGCTGCGGACCCGCAGGTGCCTCGAACAAAAAGTGCGGACATACCCGCAGTTCCTCCGAAGAAAAGGTGCGGACGTCAAATTCACTCACTTTCATGCAGAGAAGCGCACACACGTGGGAATTTTTATGATTGATCCATGGTATTTAGTCCGAAGTGTTTGATACTATGGTTTTGGTCCGTGGTATAGCATCTAAAATATTGAACCCCGGTTTTGGGTCCCTTGTATTAGCTTTCTATGGTTTTGATCCATGGTTTGTGTAAGGGCTTGCCTATAAAAAGGAAAGGAGATCATTTGGCTAGGCACTCATGTGTTGAATATCTTAAGAGGAACAAGATCTGAAATACTTGTAATCGGTTGATGAGATAAAATTAAACCTGAGCATGAGAAGGCTGATCAATTGAGGGGTCGTGATCTCTTTGGCGCATGATCAGATCTGTGGATCTGACAGTCTGGGGTACAATTGAGGACTGATAAAGTGTTTATATCTGGAGGTCCACAGGCGAGATACGGCTCAGGTGCGGAGGTGCACAGTCCAGCAGACGACACAGGTGCGGAGGTCTGCAACCCAGTAGACGGCGCAGGTGCGGAGGTCCGCAGTTCAGTAAACGGCGCAGGTGCGGAGGTCCGCAGTTCAGTAAACGGCGCAGGTGCGGAGGTGCGCAGTCTAGTACACAGAGCAGGTGCGGAGCTGCGCAGGCTAGACACAGCAGAAGTGCGGATATTCGCAGGTTTCTATTGGTGAAGTTGCAGACTTTTCTTGAAATATTTGTTGGCTGCCTTTTGTCTATTGCTGCAGTATTCTGGGTTTAGATTACTGGTACTGCTTTTCTGGTTACTGCATTCTGAGAAGCTATTGGTTGATTCATTAGTTGATTGTAAAAGGAGATTGGTTGATTCACATGTACTTGATGATTATTTGATGTTCATGGATCCAGTCTGAAAATTTATGAAACATGTTCCTTGGAAGAAAAGAAGTAGGTAAACATCTACGTACTAGTAACTCAGCTAGTACAAGAGCTAAGGGGGTAGTAGCTCCCTTCCAGGAGAGTCTGGAAAACGAGAGAGGGTTGTAGCTCTCTGCAGGTTGCAGCCTGCGTACTGGTAAAGGACTGCACCAGTACATAATCATTGTAAAAACAAGTTTCCAATTGAAAGAAGATAGAGACATATTGCAGCAGGTGGTTTTCACCCACATTGGGTTTCCACCTTATATCTAGTGTTCTTTGGTGTGACTATCTGTTTTCTTGTTCTTGTTGATTATTATATGGTACTGACATACAAATTAATGGTCAACTTCTGAAGAATAAATTGAATTATAAATCTGGAAGGTATAGTGAAAAGAATTTAATAATACTGATTCACCCCCCCCCCCTCTCAGTATTATTTCCAACAATTGGTATCAGAGCAGGTCCTTCTGAAGAAGCTTGATCGCTTGAAGGAAGATCCATCATCATGAGCAACTACGAGAGTGAAGCATTGATCAGGCCACCAATTTTTGATGGGACCAACTTCGTCTATTGGAAGGTAAGAGTCACAGCATATCTTCAATCTCTTGGTACAGAAGTCTGGGATATCATAGATACATGATACACTTTTCCATCCACAACTCCTACAGATTCGGCTAGTAAGAAGCAATATGAAACAAATCCAAAGGCTGTCAATACTCTATTGGGATGTCTATCTCAATCAGAATTTGTCAAAGTTATGCAGTATAAATCCGCAAAAGAAATATGGGACAAGATTGTTCTGAGCTATGAAGGAGATGAACAGTTAAAACGAGAAAAACTTCAAACCCTCAGAATTCAGTATGAAAATCTCAGAATGCATAATGATGAAAGCGTGGCTAACTATTTCCTTCGTGTAGATGAGATTGTTAATTGTATGAAAAACTTGGGTGAAGAAATAAACGAGGCTGTTGTGGTTGAAAAGGTTCTAAGATCTTTGTCCCCTAGGTTTGAATCTAAAGTTTCTGCAATAGAAGAAAAAGAGAATCTACGAAACCTTAGCATGTCACAGCTGCATGGAATTCTGACTGCTTATGAAATGAGGAAAGGAGGACCATCAGACAGAAGAGAAGTTGCATTCAAGGCTTCAGGCAAAGGAGATTACTATGAGTCAGGACATCTATCAGAAGAATACAAAGAATCAAATTTCGTCAAGAACCTTCAACGGGGTGCTGGAAGATTCAGAGGTAAGTTACCTTTCAAATGCTTTGCTTGTGGAAGAGTCGGTCATGCTGCAAAGTGTCCTCATAAAGATAAGTTTGATAAAGGTAAGGAACCTGTCAGATGGAACAAGAAACAGAATGTAAATAAGAAAAGCTATTACACTCATGAAGACAGTGATGGACTTTCAAATAGTGATGAAGATGAACAAGGTAACAATTATAGACTTTTAATGGCCTTTGAAGATGATGATTTCATGGATGCTATAGATGAAGAAGGTCTGTATGAAGAGATTTCTAAACTCAAAATTTGTTTAGAAGAGAAAAATATGATTATTGATACTTTGCAATTCCAACTGGCTGAAAAAGAAAAACTTCATGAAAAATTAGAATGTGAAATTGTTGGTCTTAGAAAAGAGATTGAGAAAACAAAAGCTCTTAATCTTAGATTTGTTAAAGGATCTGAAACTCTAGATGAGATTATCAATGTGCAGCGTTCTCCACTAATCAAGACAGGTCTGGGATATAATGAAGAAGCATCTCAAGTGCAGCAACCATCCACCTCCAAAAGTTATCTTGATGCAGCAAGGAGGAGTGAGCAAAAGTCAAATAGAAATCAGGGACAATTTACCTCAAGAATGAACAAAGACTACCAGGTAAATCAGGGGCAATCCACCTTAAGGATGAACAGAAGCTACAACCAGCCACAGGTAAAATCTTCCCAATTTGCCTCAAGAATGGATGTCAGTAGAAACTACAATCGGTTGGTTGGTAGATTTGATAATCGCAGGAGTTTATTCAATGGCCAATGTTTTTCTTGTCATAACTTTGGTCACAAAGCAGCTCAATGTGTTGCCTATAAGACAATCATGACTAGAGAAGCTCAAAAACAAAGAAGTATGATTGGGATCATGAAAAGAACCTACAATAAATTTTCTGCCCTTGAGAATGAAATTGAATGTTCTATTTGTAATAACTTCGGTCATGAAGATTCTGAATGCAGGAGCATGTTTCGGCAAACAAAGGAACAAGCCTCAAATTCCAAAACATGGAGAATGAAAGAACTGCAACCATAAAGATGTGGTATAGCCTTATATGCGGAAGGGCAAGAAAATCAATGGTACATCGACAGTAGATGTTCGAAACATATGACGGGTGATAAAGAAAAACTTCAGTCATATAGTGCCTTAGAGAAGGATAAGAAGGTCTCATTTGGAAATGACACCCCTGCGCTCATAAAAGGTAAAGGTTCTGTTCAGTTGAAAGAAAAGGTCAAACATGGAAATTTTATGTATGTTGATGGGTTAAAGCATAATTTATTGAGTGTCAGTCAGATGTGTGATCAAGGAACGGAGGTAATATTTCGATCAAATGGATGTAGTGTTCGTGATCTTGATACAGGAAAAACAGTGATCAAAGGCATAAGAACTCCAAATAATTTATACATATTCAAAGAAGGACAAAATCAATGCTATATAAGCAAGAACGATGAACAATGGTTATGGCACAGAAGATTGGGGCATCTTAGCTTCTCACAAATAAGGAAAGCATGTAAATACCAGGCAGTTCGTGGTCTTCCAGACATCAGAATTCTAGACAATACAATATGCAAATGATGTCAGGTTGGTAAGAAAACCAGAACTAACTTACCTGAGAAGGAAGGATCAGCTAGCAGACCACTTGAACTTGTCCATACTGATGTATGTAGTCCATCTAGGAAAAGGTCACCTCGAGGAGAAGAATATTTCATATTATTCATTAATGACTTTTCTAGGATGTGTTGGATAGGACTTATGAAGCACAAAGACGAAGCCTTTGAAAAGTTCAAATCATTCAAAGCCTTGGTGGAGAACGAATCAGATCACAAAATCAAATACCTCAGGTCTGATAGAGGTGGGGAGTTTACCTCGAATGAATTTTTCGACTTTTGTGAAGAACATGGAATAAGAAGGGAATTCTCTACAGCTAGGACTCCTCAACAAAATGGAGTAGTGGAAAGGATGAACAAAACGGTTCAACAAATGGCTCGTGCTATGCTTGATGAGTCTGGAACTCCCGCAACCTTCTGGGGTGAAGCCACATTTGCTGCAGTTGTTATTCTCAACAAGACAAATATCCGGGTGAACAACACTCAAACTCCTCATGAGCTCTGGTATGGTGAGACTCCTTCGGTAAAACATTTCAAAATTTTTGGAAGAAAATGCTATATTAAAAATAATGATGAAAATCTTGGCAAGTTTGAACCTATAGCAGATGAAGGCATTCTCCTTGGTTATTCTCCTCACAGCAAAGCATACAAATGTTACAATAAAAGGCTTGGAAGAATTGTCGACAACATTGATGTAGTGGTGGATGAAAAAGAAAACACTCCCAGGCAGGTAAGATCTGAAGACTTCGAAGATGATGAGGACTATCCATCAACATAAAATCATATTCATGATGAAGAAGAAACCCATGAGGCACCAGAGGAACAGATAAGGATAGAAGAAAAGACTCCATCCAGGTATGTTCAAAAGAATCATCCAGAATCTCAAATTTTGGGGCAAAAGGAGGAAGGTATACAAACAAGAAGAACAATTGCAGAAGCTTCAAGCTATTTGGCATTACTCTCCTCCGCTGAACCACAAAATGTAAAAGAGGCATGCAAAGATGAATGCTGGGTCAAGGCAATGGATGAAGAACTTGAGCAGATAAAAAAGAACAACACTTGGGAGTTGGTTCCTAGACCAAAAGATAAGAATGTCATAGGGACAAAATGGATTTTCAAAAACAAGTTGAATGAAAATGGGGAAGTAATTAGAAACAAGGCCAGACTTGTTTGTAAAGGGTATGCTCAACAAGAAGGAGTAGACTTTGAAGAAACTTTTGCTCCCGTTGCTAGACTTGAGGCCATCAGAATGTTCCTTGCTCTCTCTAGCTTTCAGAAGTTCAAAGTATTTCAAATGGATGTGAAATAAACCTTTCTGAATGAAGACTTAGAAGAAGAAGTGTACATTGAGTAACCAGATGGATTCATCCTTGGGAATGATCCAAATCTTGTATGCAGACTAAAAAAGGCTCTCTATGGTCCTAAATAGGCTCCAAGGGCTTGGTACTATCGCTTGGATAAATACCTGCATCAAAAAGGTTTTTCAAAAGGATCAGCATATAGCAATCTTTATATAAAAATTGAAAATGACAAATTGCTAATACTTGTTGTGTATGTAGATGATATTATCTTTGGCAGCAATGAAGAAGCTATGAGTCAAAACTTTGCCTTGGTAATGCAGAAAGAATTCGAAATGTCATTACTTGGAGAGTTGACATATTTTCTTGGTCTACAAAGCCAACAAAATGAAGGTAGTATCTTTTTATCTCAAACCAAGTACCTGAAGCAGATCTTGAAGAAATATGGCATGGAAGATTCGAAACCAGTATGTACCCCTATGGTTACAGGATGCAGCCTCAGTGCAAATGATGAATCAGCAACAGTGCATCAACCAACCTATAGATCCATGATTGGAAGTCTGCTTTATTTGACAGGTACCCGACCAGACATCATGCATGCAGTGGGAATAGTTGGAAGATTTCAGGGAAATCCAAAGGAAACTCATCTTCAGGAAGTTAAGAGAATCTTCAAGTACCTTCAAGGAACTCAAAACTATGGCTTATGATATCCTAGAGATACAGATCTCACACTTCATGCTTATACAGATGCAGATTGGGCCGGAAGCGTGGATGACAGAAAAAGCACTAGTGGTGGTGCATTCTTCATGGGTTCTAGATTAGTATCTTGGTTCAGCAAGAAACAGAGTTCAATATCATTATCTACAGCTGAAGCAGAGTATGTGGCTGCTGCATCTTGTTGCACACAACTTCTTTGGATGATGCAAACTTTGCAGGACTTTCAAATCACTTGTACTCCACCTATCTCCATCCTATGTGATAATACAAGTGCTATCAACATTTCAAAGAACCCAGTCATGCATTCAAAGACCAAGCATATACCTATCAAATATCATTTTCTTCGGGAACAAGTGCTTGAACAAAAGGTCAAGTTGGAGTATGTTCCCTCGAAGGAACAAGTTGCTGATATACTCACCAAACCGCTGCCCAGGGAGACCTTTGAATATCTCAGGCAAAAGCTGGGGGTAGTTGATGCATCATCTTGCTGTTGAATCTTGTCTGTTTCAGAGATTGTTGGTTGTACGCGAGTTTCATATGGGGTATATGCGTACATTCGTTGGTTTATGGATTGGTCAAAGACCAAATGGCACAGGTTCAGGGGGAGCATATATTCTCCTAATAATGCATTGTTGGCATTATTGTAGAAGATCTTGGAGGAGCAAGTACAGAAGGAGAACATGGATGCTGATCTGAATATTGCTGCTAATGTTTTGTCTCTATATCTTATATTTCTTTTGTCAAGGTCATATAACGGCCTATGTCTGGGATGAATGATATAATGTACTTGGTTGGGTGGATGATCCCCACTTGGGTGGGTGATGAATGTATGTATAGAGGCTTTTGGTCATTTATGGTGTATGGTGGACTATGGTTCTTTTGCAGATCTGGCCTACAGTCAGGGGGAGCACGATCAGCACAGCAGAGCAGAGTTTTCAGCATGTTCTCAGGGGGAGCATAACCCTTTGCCCTTGATGACAAAGGGGGAGAATGACGTTGAGGATCTTGGGGTTGCCATCAAGTCCAAAGGGGGAGATTGTTGGCATTATGACTCTGGTTTGGTGCTATGGCACAGGTGTTGTCCTTGATGGCAACTCACTCAAGAGGCAAATCACTGTTCAGGCTCTCAAAATAATAGAAAATGAGATACCCGCAGGTGTGACTACCAAAAGTTGCGGACCTGTAGGTGCCTCTAACAAAAAGTGCGGACATACCCGTAGTTCCTCCGAACAAAAGGTGCGGACGTCAAATTCACTCACTTTCATGTAGAGAAGTGCACGCACGTGGGAATTTTTATGATTGATCCATGGTATTTAGTCCAACGTGTTTGATCCTATGGTTTTGGTCCGTGGTATAGCATCTAAAATATTGAACCTCGGTTTTGGGTCCCTTGTATTGGCTTTATATGGTTTTGATCCATGGTTTGTGTAAGGGCTTGCCTATAAAAAGGAAAGGAGATCATTTGGCTAGGCACTTATGTGTTGAATATCTTAAGAGGAACAAGATCTGAAATACTTGTAATCGGTTGATGAGATAAAATTAAACCTGAGCATGAGAAGGCTGATCAATTAAGGGGTCGTGATCTCTTTGGCGCATGATTAGATCTATGGATCTGACAGTCTGGGGCACAATTGAGGACTGATAAAGTGTTTATATCTGGAGGTTCGCAGGCGAGATACGGCTCAGGTGCGGAGGTGCGCAGTCCAGCAGACGATGCAGGTGCAGAGGTCCGCAGCCCAGTAGACGGCGCAGGTGCGGAGGTCCGCAGTTCAGTAAACGATGCAAGTGCGGAGGTCCGCAGTTCAGTAAACGACGCAGGTGCGGAGGTGCACAGTCTAGTACACAGAGCAGGTGCGGAGCTGCGTAGGCTAGACACAACAGAAGTGTAGATATTCGCAGGTTTCTATTGGTGAAGTTGCGGACTTTTCTTGAAATATTTGTTGGCTGCCTTTTGTCTATTGCTGCAGTATTCTGGGTTTAGATTACTGGTACTGCTTTTCTGGTTACTGCATTCTGAGAAGCTATTGGTTGATTCATTAGTTGATTGTAAAAGGAGATTGGTTGATTCACATGTACTTGATGATTATTTGATGTTCATGGATCCAGTCTGAAAATTTATGAAACGTGGTCCTTGGAAGAAAAGAAGTAGGTCAGCACCTACGTACTAGTAGCTCAGCTAGTACAAGAGCTAAGGGGGTTGTAGCTCCCTTCCAGGAGAGTCTGGAAAATGAGAGAGGGTTGTAGCTCTCTGCAGGTTGCAGCCTGCGTACCAGTAAAGGACTGCACCAGTACAGAATCATTATAAAAAGAAGTTTCTAATTGAAAGAAGATAGAGACATAATGCAGCAAGTGGTTTTCACCCACATTGGGTTTCCACCTTATATCTGGTGTTCTTTTTGTGTGACTATCTGTTTTCTTGTTCTTGTTGATTATTATATGGTACTGACATACAAATTAATGGTCAACTTCTGAAGAAAAAATTGAATTATAAATCTGGAAGGTATAGTGAAAAGAATTTAATAATATTGATTCACCCCCCTCTCTCAGTATTATTTCCAACAGTGTTATACCACCATTATGCCAAAGGTAACCACTTAAACCATTGTGTCTGTTTATCGGACACAAAGCAACAAAGATATCCTTCTAAACATTTGTTCACAATCTCAGTTTTCCCATCAGATTGAGGATGATAAGATGAGCTATGAGCTAATTGAGTACCCAGACAAGAAAATAATTCCGTCCAAAAATTTCTAGTGAAAATGGGATCTCTATCGCTTACAACAGTCTTTGGGTTTCCATGAGGCTTTTGCATTGTTTCCATAAATGAAGTAGCAACTGTATTGGCTTTAAATGGATGAGATAATGCACAAAAGTGTGCATACTTGGTAATTATATCAACTACCACCATGATGAATCTCTTTCCTTCAGACTTGGGTAAACCTGTGATAAAATCCATTGAAAGCTCCTCCCAACATTGACTTGGAATGGATAAAGGTTGTAATAGACCCGGAGTCTTAACTATCTCAACATTATTTTGTTGGCAAACCAGACATTCCGCCACAAACTTTTGAATATCAAATTTAAGTCCATCCCAAAAAAAGTCCTTCTTAACCTGGTGGTAACTTTTTGAAAATCCTGAGTGCCCTCCTAAGGGAGAGGTGTGAAATTCCATAAGAATATTTTGTTTGAGTTGGAATTCTTACAAAGGTATAAGTGATATTTGTACCATAATGAATCATTTTTCCAGCTAAATGTATCAGATGTACTGGGACCTTGTTGCAACTTTTGAATGAGTGCCCACATTTCTTCGTCATTCTTCCATTCATCCCTTGCTTTGGTTATCCAATCTGGTTGGATAATAGAAATGGCACAAAACAATGCTTCCACATCCTCATCCTTTCTTGAGAGTGCATTTGCAACAAAAATTTTCTTCCCTTTTTTGTAGATGATTTCAAAGTCATAACCCAACATCTTTGTGACCCAGTTTTGCTGCTCTTCAGAAGATAATATTTGTTCTAAAAAGTATTTAAGACTATCATGATCTGTTTTTACCTTTAAGTGTCTTCCTATTAGGTAAGGTCGACATTTCTTAAGTGCATGTAGTATTGACAACATTTCCTTCTCATAAATATCTTTGTGTAAATACTTTCCTTTGATTGGGCGACTTTCAAAAGAAATGGGTCTTCCTTCTTGCATTAAAACAACACCAATTCCATTTCCCGAGGCATCACACTCCACAATAAATGTTTTTGTGAAGTCTAGCATAGCTAAGATGATGCTTGGCACATTGCCTATTTAAGATGTTCAAAGGCCTTAGTTGCTTTTGGAGTCCAACAAAATGCATCTTTCTTCAGTAATGGTGTTAGAGGTGCAGTTATTCTCCCATAATTATTAACAAACTTGCGATAATACCCTTTCGACCCGAGGAATCATCGCAGATGCTTTATGGATGTGGGGATTTTCCATTCGTTAATGGCTTTAATTTTTTTAGGGTCTACCTTAACACCCTCATGAGATACAATATGACCCAGATATTCCACCTCATGTACTCCAAAGAAACATTTGGATTATTTTTCATATAATTGTTTCTCCTCCAATAGTTTGAGCACCCTGTCAACATGTTGAACATGATCCTTCCAAGACTTATTGTAGATTAGTATATCATAAAAAAATACTAACACAAATTTTCTAAGGAAGGGTTTGAAAATGGAATTCATCAAACCTTGAAATGTAGAAGGTACACTGATAAAGCCAAAAGGCATGACCAAAAATTTATAATTACCCTCATGAGTTCTAAATGTTGTTTTCAGAATGTCTACGGTCTTCATTCTTATTTGATGATATCCTGAACAAAGATCCAACTTGGTGAAGTAAATTGCTCCATGTAATTCATCTAGTAATTCATGAATGACAGGAATGGGAAATTTATCTTTAATAGTGAGCTTTTTGAGCTCCTTATAATTTGGACACATGCATCATGATCCATCCTTCTTGTGCACCAATACTACTGGAGCAGAAAAAGAACTTTGACTAGGTTGAATTATACCATCCTCTAGCATTTATGCAACCATACGCTCAATTTCACTCTTTTGGGCATAGGGATATTTGGAAGGCCTGATGTTTGGAGGAACACTTCCTGGAGTCAAATGAATAGCATGATCATGATCATGAATATGTGGGAGGCCTTTGGGATTCTCAAATACCTTGGAATGATTGTCCAAGACTTTTTGGATCTCTGGAGAATTAGATGATTTCATTGTTTGAACTTCTAGTGAACATAATTGTGCCATTACACCCTGTTCTTCTTTCTTTAGAAGCTTGGTCATGCCATTAAAGTTGATATCTTTCCTGGTTTCCCTACGATACCCCTTAATTCAAGTTTCTTTCCTTCCCAAAAAAATTTCAAGAAAAATTCATGAAAATTAAAAGCTATTGTACCCAAAGATTGTAACCATTGGAATCCTAGTACAACATCAGCACCACCTATTGGAATGGGAAGCATTGGACTATTCAATACATATTTTCCCATGGATAGCTTGATATTATGGCACTTTCCAGAGCAATTTATAGTTCCTCAATTTGCAACCATCACTTGACACTTTGGTGCTGGATATAGGAAATAATTCATTCCTTGGCTATCTTACAATGAATAAAATTATGGTACTACCTGAATCAATCAACAATATTACCTTTTTCTTAATGATATGTCCTTCTATCTTGAGAGTTTGAGGAGTGGAAATTCCTACCAATGCATTACAAGATATGTTTTGATTCATTTCTTCTTTCTCTAGGGTTGGTTCCTGATGTATATCCTCCTCTTTTGATGTTTCTTGTTCATTTTCTTCATCCTCTTCACAATCTATGTAGATTAATTTCTTCTTGGCACACTTATGGCCTTTAGCGTATTTTCTATCACAACTATAACAAAGCCCTTTTGCTCTTTTTTCCTCCAATTGTTTTGGTGTCAACCTTGTAGGTTGTGGAAGACTAGAACCAACAACACTTCCATCTTTATAGTTGTGAGTGGTAGACTTCCTTGTTGTCATAATTTTGCTTTCAACTTTTCTTTCCACCCTGAATGCCTTCTTGAGTGAATCAGGTTCCCAAAGGAGAACCTCGTGTTGGATTTTATCTTTTAAATTCCCTATGAATACATCGATCCTATGCTCCTCTAGAATATCAGTTACCCTAATATTCAATTTTTGGAAGTCTTCAATGTGCTTCACTATTGAACCCTTTTGTTTGAGATTTATCAATTGGCTAAAAAAGGTGTTGTTGTTTGTATCTTCATAATGTGCTATCATTTCCTCTGTAAAATTGACCAGGTGAAAAGTGCTCTATGAGAACCAAGCCATCAATACCATAAAAACTGATTGGGTTCTAAATATAAAGATGCAGTACGTACCTTTTGTGATGGTTGCACATCATGTAGATCAAAATATTGCTCCATCTTTAGTATCCAAGTTACCAAATCCTTGCCATAAAACTTCCTCATATCTATCTTTGGAATGTGGTGGTTCTTAAACCCCACATTGGAGTCTCTAAAATCGTAATTGATATTCCTTTTATCTTCATCATGATTTTCATGGATTGCCTTGTCACCACTAGGACACCTTTCTTCTAGCAACTTTGTTAAACCTTCCTTCAACCCCTTTATCTTGACATTCATCATTGCTTCCATGTCTGCTTTGAAAGGATCATTCAAAACTCCCATGTCCCTTTTTATACCATCTATCTTAACATTCATCATGGCTTCCAATTCATTTTTTTTACTTTTTGCGAGAGCGAAATTTATTGCATTTGGTCTTGCAATTTTGATATATCATCTTTCATTTCTTCTTCTTCTTCATGTGTCATAGTAGAGCTTGTGGGTTGCTTACTAGGTGTTTCCATTTTATTTCTTTAGGGCATCAATTAATGATAATTATTCTTCACTATTCCCTTTGAATCATGTCAAACTAAATTTTAAAACAAAACTTTTGCAAATTTTAAAAACTATACACCTTTTTGTATCGCTTTGTAGGAGCTCGATATTGCATCTGTTGTATCTCTGTAATTTCGGATCTTCAAGGTATGAAATTTAGGCTGGTTGTAGCCCTCTGAGTCCTCTTTCTAACTCCACAAGTCTAATCAATATTGGATTCTCCAATAAATATTGATGCCTAATCTCCCACGATGGCTTGATTATAGACTGATTTAGTAGAGAACACTTGTACGAAGTGCCATGTGTCACTGTTTCGACCTTCGGCCCTGAAAACGATACCCAAAAAATTAAAGTTCATCCTATTTGTATCAATTTTTTTGAAATTTGAATTTGATTCTTAGAGAGAACGTTTTGATGATTTTCCCAATGTCACCTGTTTGATATGGAATTAGGGAGCCTGCAAAAACCCTAACTTCCTTGGATCATATCTCTGAAAATACAGTGATACAATATCTGTAATTTGGACACGAGGTTTACCAAGATTTCTTCTCAAATGGGTTTTAATTTATACTTCTAAAACTTTGTATAAAAAAATCTATAGCGAAAATTCCAAAATGACCTATTTTAAGCATCGAAACCCTAGAATCCAAACCTCTGATACCAAATGTTATGAAACCAACTCAGAAAATAGAAGAAGTAAATCAAAGACTTCAAAATTAGACTCTTTGAGGGGGAAGCCTCCTTTACATTACATAAATGAACTATTGGATGATTCAAATGATAAAACCTCATTTCCATATATAGGAGTCTAAGAGGTCACAATATAATTAGAGTCGACATAACAATAATAATGTAAGGGCACAACAATGACAATAATGGGCTTCTATGGGGCACAATAATAATAATATGGATACTACATGGGCACACAAATAAAAATAAGGGGATACACTGATAATAACAATGAGGGAATACACTAGTATTATAGAGACCTAACATAATCCTCTTTACAAAAGTGCAAAGAGCACCCTACTTCCAGAAAAAGGACCCCCCTGCTCTTCTTCAAAGGTTCTATTTATCATTTACAAATCAGATCCAAAAAATGGAATTATGCGTACGTGACAACTGATTCAAGAGTTTTAATTTGATTTGAAGGTTGAAGAAATATTATTTTTCTCTCTTCTTCTCTAATCTCATTCCTCAGAAGCTCCAGGTCATGATTTTTCCAACAACCTCTGGAAAAATAATCTAATTAAAATTGAGAAAACCAATTAAAAATGAAGACAAAACTCAAATTTCCAAATATGTTGATAACAAACAAATGGATTAAATTTCAATCACATAAATTAATAAAAGCAAAATCATGCTTTCCCTTGCTTTCTTGTGGAGATATGATTAGACATTGAACAATCTGGGAATGAATTAGTGACAACAAATATTCTTTGCCAAAGAAATTTCTCCCAAAACAAACTCAAAAAATCAATTTTGGTTATAGATTCGTAACTTTGACTTATACTAAATTTCAAGGGTAGTAAATGGCCAGATATGGTCAAATAATCACTTCCATATTTTTCTTCATTAAAATAACTTTCCAACGAGCTCATAATTTCCTAATTTGGTGGAGTAGAACTCAAGATATTGCCTCTCAAAATTGAGTCACCAAAACTAATTAAACTATGTTTTAAAAATTTTGGGCATGTCCAATTTTGTATTTGTTTACTTTAATAAATTAAAAAAATTAAAAAGAACATTTATAGAAAAAAAAAAAAGAGAAAAGAAAAGAAAAGATATCAATAAAAAATAATAATAAAGGGGAGGTGGATATTGGTAGCCACCCACCTATTCCACCTAGATCTCCAATCGGTTTCATTTGTTTCCTTGTTTATTCCAACATTTACTATTTTTAGCAGTTTTTCTACTCTCGAACTTCCGGAGCAGTTTTGACCCCCTAAACGGTGTTTTTTTAAGGTCCATTATAGGTAGGGGCTTGTGGCAAAACCTGTAGTACTCATAGATACCTTTCCAATAAGGTAGCGCACGCGCCAAACTGAGATAATATGACCAAGTTATGACCCTGGGAAGTTGGTTACCCAACTAACCCCAACGGGGCCCACAAACTCTTGGCATTACATCTCCTGGGGTTGGGTTTTGGTTGTTTATGGTTTTCTCATTTTTTTAAATAATAAATAGGCCCTTGAGCCTCATTGTAACATAATTCAGAGGCATGTAGTCACCACATCTCTTCTCAGAGATAAGCTAGCATTGCCCGAGCTAGTCTTATTTCCATTTTGTTTGTAAGCATATTTCAGTATTTTATATTAATGAAATGAAGTGTTATTTTTGTTGCATCTCTGTATTTATGGTTATATCTGTAATTTGTTGCGTTCTTATTTAAATTTAGATCAATGGTATCAGAGTGGTATGCTCTTTCTCTGTTTTTGTTTGCATGTCCCTAACGAGGTTAGGATATAAGGAGTTGGGGCTTGAATTGGTCGAACCTTTGCAAGACTATCCTTGCAAATCCCGACGACCTCCAATGGAGGAAGAAAAGAGAGATAAGGGGGCAGGCGATCCTTTCAAAATCTTGCTCGAAGAAGCCCTCGAGCAACAAAGTAATGCGATGATGGAAAAATTTGCCCAGATCCTTCAGCGGATACCCAAGGGTGACACATCTACTTCCAGCAGCTAGTCTGGAAGCACCACACCCTTTAAGGTACAACTTAACTTTAACATTCCCATATTTGAGGGTCAGATAGATGCGGACGTTGTAGATAAATGGCTAAATCTGCTTGAAGGATATTTTTCTGTTCATGATATTTCTAGTCGGGAAAATAATACTTTTTCTCTTCTCAAAGCCGCCCCCCATGTCAAGGACTGGTTGGAAACCTACTATGTGTAGAATGATGAAAGTACGCCCTCACTATTTTCAGTTGCACCCACTTGGGATTCGTTCCGGGATGCCATCAAGGAGCAGTACTACCATGTCGGGAGCTATGAGGATAAATACATAAAGTGGATCACATTGCAAAAGGGAAGGGACCAAGATGTGTCAAAGTTTACCAATGATTTTCATACCCTTCGCACAAAGTTGGGTATCAAGGATTCTGAGAAACATTTGGTACTCAAGTACCGCGACTGCTTACATAGGTACATCCAGGATGAAATGGAGCTGTTGGACATCTCCTCGCTTGGAACAACATACCAATACACTGTCAAGATCGGGCAAAAGCTTAAACAGAAAAAGCAAGACTTTGGATATGTGAATCCAAAGCAAGGAAAAGGCGCCCCCAAACTGCAGAGCAAAGGGAAAAAAGAAGGCGAGGTGACCTAGGATAACCCACCGAAGCCGCAAGTAAATAACAACACCATGAAGACAAAGAAGGACACGGGAAAGTGGTGTAAGTTCCATAAGAGCTCCACTCACAACACAAGTGAGTGCCAGGCCAAGGAGTCGCTGGTGTCTGAGCTAAAGGCCTCTGAGTTCTACGCATGTTCTGACTCTGAGTCGGAACCTGACAAGGGGAATAACAAAGGGAAGTAGATCATTGACACGGAGCCCAATGCCACTGTGGCCACAACCAAGGTCTATAAGATTGAACCTGAAGATCCAGAAGAGGGGGAGCGCCTATTCCACTCACAAGAGTGGGTGAAGGGTTCTTTGTTGCAGTTCATTTTCTATAGTGGGAGCCAAAAGAACCTCATTTCAGTAGAGGTCGTGAAGTGGCTAGGCCTACCAACTACAACACATCCACAACTGTATACCGTCGGGTGGCTTCATGAAGGACGAGATATCTGCGTCAGCCAACAGTGTAGCCTTCCCTGCAACATCAAGCCCTTCACAGATGAGGTATTGTGTGATGTTTCTCTTCTTGAAGTTTGTGATGTATTATTAGGACAACCATACTTATGGAAGTGACATGTTGTATATGAGTCTAGACCTCACTCTGTTATTATTTCTTTGGGTAATAAGTTATACATGATACCGAAGGTAGCCCCACCTATCGCCATCTCTTTGATCTCTGTTAAGAAATGCAGTCAGGTCATCTCCCAAAATGGGAAATTTGTTTTCTTTCTGATCCACTCTCAAAGTAAGGGGAAGGTCATATCCACATCCATGGCCCATGGGAAGGGTTCCTCCAAGTAGAAAAAGTAGGTGGATACAGTCGTAGAAGAATACATGGGCATCTTCTCCTCACCCACAAGGATACCCTTGCATTGTCAGGTCAGGAATTCAATCGATCTGACTCCCAGTGCACCTCTACCCAATGGACCAATATATCACTGCTCAATTATGGAAAATGAAGAGATCAAGTGAAAAATCCAGGTGTTGTTGCAAAACGGCACGTCCGACCAAGTTCCTCGCCTTGTGGGAGCTCGATTGTACTTGTACAGAAGAAGGATGGAACCTGGAGCCTCTACATTGATTATCAGGCACTAAAAAAAATCATTGTTAGGAACAGGTATCCAATCCCATAGATTGATGACCTATTGGCCAACTCAAGGGTGGAAAGTATTTCATCAGGATCGATCTGAAGTCTAGTTATCACCAGGTTCCAATAGAGTCCACTGATGTATGGAAGCTCGCCTTTAAATCCAAGGAAGGCCTTTTTGAATGGTTGGTTATGCCCTTCGGGTTGAAAAATTCCCCTACTACTTTTATGAGGCTAATGGATGACATCTTGCGGCCCTTCACCAACTTGTTCGTGGTGGTTTATCTGGACAACATCCTCATCTTTAGTAAGAGTTGGGAAGAAAATTTGCAACACATTCGACAGGTCCTTCAAAACCTTCAGCAACAAAAACTGTGTGCCAACTTGGAGAAATGCACCTTTGGCCCGAGCCAGGTCCAATACTTGGGTTACATCATAAATGAGTGTGGCGTGCATGTGGACCCAACCAAGATCCAAGTCATTCAGGATTGGCTAGCCTCGACCACTCTAATAGAGCTTCGCATCTTTTTGGGCCTTGCAAATTTTTATCGAAGGTTCGTGTTGGGATTCTCCCATATCACTTGGCCTTTGAGTTAGATTAATAAGTGTAGGGCGAAAGAAAAATTTTCGTAGTTTGAGTCCCAACAGAATCCGTTCGTTGATTTGAAGTACTGCCTCTGCTCTGCACCAATACTCACACTGCCAGACCTGCAGTAGCCATTTGAAATAGAGACAAACACCTCAAACTATGCTATCGGTGCAGTCCTCACCCAGCACGGGCATCCAGTGGCCTATCATAGTTAGACACTTTCTGATACAATTCGGAAGACCCCACCTATGATAAAGAGATGTATTTTGTCGTGCAGGATTTTCGGAAATGGAAGGACTACATTCTGAGGAAGGAGACGATCATCCACATCGATCATCGACCTCTTTAGTTTATACAGACATAAAGGAAGTTTTAGAATGATCTCCATCATAACTGGTCTACATATCTGCAACATTTCCACTTGAACATTAAATACAAAAAGGGCAACACCAATCATGTTGCAGACTGCCTCAGCTAGCCCCTAGTTGCAGCATTGACTATTGTTCTCAACTCTTGTGGTCATGGGACCTCTTGATGGCCGCAACTATAAAAAATTGATCCAGAGTTCACCTCGACATACCAGATGCTAGTATATGGCAAGGAAGTTCTTGATTTCCACCCCCATGACACATTATTATTCTACGTGGGCTTCCTTTGTGTTCCTTCAAGTGAGGGTGCCAAGCTGATTTGGGAGGCGCACTACAGTCAGGTCACAGGACACTTTGGTGTGGAGAAAATGGTGGTTGTACTACAAAAGTACTTTTATTGGCCCAAACTCCAACTAGATGTTTGGAAATATATCAGATCCTGAACTATCTGTGCCATCGCCAAGCCAACCATCAAGAAGCAAGGCCTGTACACTCATCTGCATAACCCCAGCTAGCCGTGGGAATCCATCTCCATGGACTATATACCTGACATCCCTTCTACCAAGCATGGTAATGACTGTGTATTTGTGCTCGTGGACAGATTTTATAAGATAGCTATATTGGCGGCCTGCAAGAAGAGTATCACAGCAGAGTACACTGCCAAACTCTTCTTTGAATGAGTATGGGTACATTTTGGGATTTTGTAGACCGTTATATCAAACCAGGATAGCAGGTTCCTAAGCACACTCTGGTCAAGCCTTTGGACACTATTGGACACCAAGCTCACCAAATCAACTTCCTTCCATCCCGAGATTGATGGCTAGACAGAGGTCGCCAATAGGATGATAGTTCACATACTCTGCATGTACAACTCCAAGCATCCTTGAACCTGGGATGAGAGTCTTCCATATGTGTAGCACAATTATAATAGATCTCTCCATAGCTCAATTGGTCATAATCCATTTCAAGTGGGTCTAGGATTCCAACCATTATGTTTGATTGATGTTGCCATGTCTCATGCGACTACGCAGACATGATCCACACATGTATTGTCCGAGGTTGATAAAGCGACCAAATTTATTGAACGCATCCAACACATCTGCCAACAAGTTCATGACATCATGGAAAGTCAAATGCCAACTAAAGTAGTGACATGATCAACATGGGGTGCCACACAAGTTTTAGGTAAACGATAAAGTCTAGTTGCATTTGCAAAAAGGTTGCCTTACTGGAGCCCATCGAAAGCTTAGACAACTCCGATATGGTCCTTACACAATTACCAATTTTGTTGGAGACAATGATTTTGAGCTCAACATTCCCCCATTCCTTGGCCTGCACCAAGTTTTCAATGTGGACCGCATTCGACCATACTTCCCATCATTGTTGGACACATCAGACATTGCAGAACATCTCACACCAACAAAGTTAAACCCAGACTACATGGAACAGGCCAAAACTGATCAGATTATGGACACACAGGTCAAGAACACTCACTAGCAGCAGATACAACTATATCAGGTTATCAAAGCTGACCAACTCCTACACCAAGGTGGCTCACCAGGGATCAAGTTCAACAGAAATTTCCTCACCTCATGGAGGCTCTTCACGCAATGGGGACCATTTCTTCCTAAGTGGGGAGGAATGATCCAGGTGGATATTGGTGGCCACCCACCTATTCTACATAGACCTCCATTCGGTTTCATTTGTTTCCTTGTTTATTTCAAAATTTACTATTTTTAGTAGTTTTTCAAGTCCAAAACTTCCGGAGTAGTTTGGACCCGCTAAACAACATTTTTTTAGGTCCACTGCAATCCCATTGCCATAGGCAAGGTCCTATGGGAAAACCTATAGTACTCAGAGAGACCTTTCCAACAAGGTATCGTATGCGCCAAACAAAGATAATATCACCAAGTTATGACCCCGGGAAGTTAGCTATCCATCTAACCCCAATGGGGCCCACAAACTCTTGGTGTTACATCTCGTGGGGTTAGGGTTTTGGTTGTCTAGGGTTTTCTCATGTTTTTCAATAATAAATAGGCCCTTGAGCCTCATTGTAACACAGTTTAGAGGCATGTAGCCGCCACGTCTCTTCTTAGAGATAAGCTACCATCGCCCGAGCTAGTCTTATTTCCATTATGTTTGTAAGCATATTTCAGTATTTTACATCAATGAAATGAAGTGTTATTTCTATTGCATCTCTATATTTATGGTTATATCTGTAATTTGTTGCATTCCTGTTTAAATTCAGATCACCATAATACATAATGGAGAGGAGTGTGAAGGGAGAAGAGTGGATGAGGGGGCCCATGTGGGTGGAGAGTGGGACCCCCTCTCCACTATAATATAACCAAACATATAATAACCTTGAACTCCTTTTGATATATAATTATAGCCTTTCTTTGATCGCGAAAAGCAAGGAACTGGTGGTCCCATAGACTATTTTTAATCTCATGGATGTTAAAATATCATTTAATTTAATTTATATAATATGTTATTTTGTGCTTTGTGATACACATCAACCCAACAATAAAATATTGGGGGATTTCGATGGAGCACCATATGAAATCCCCAAGATTTTATTGTCGGAGTGATGTCATACTTGCTCGGCTACAATTGTTCTTTAATGCATTTTTTATTTTTTTAGATTATTTATTAAATTTTGTTATAATTACAATATATAATTTATAATATATATACAATATCTTGGCCACAATGATTATACTAATTAAGAATACTAAAATATATTTTATTCACAATTATAATTTAATTTTAAAATAAAGTTTTAAAAATTAATTTAATAATAACATTATATAATTAAAAAAAATTATATTTACAAATTAATTAATTTAAAAATTAACTTAATTACCTAAATTAATTAACTAATAATTAACTTAATTAACTAGAGCTAAATAAAATAATAAAAATTCTATTTACATATTTTAATTAACTCTATATAAAACAAAATGTAAAATACATATTTACATGTTTTAATGCCTAGGCGGTGAAAATGACCAAACTTTGACCAATGATATATTTCAAACCATATGACAGAATCAAATGAAATATGAACTATTGGAAAGGTGGAAACAAAACGAAAGCGATGAAGCTGTCAAAAAAAAAATGAAAGAAAAGTGAAAATCAACCAAAATAAAAGTAATGAAAGCAATTCAAGGTATGACATTAAAGAAATTCATATGAAGGTTCCGATGCCTCAACACCACCACATTGTGAAAGAGAGAGAAGTTTCCAAGGAAAGAAATATAATGTGTAGAGGAAATGATAAGTTTACTTATTTTGCAAAGATGAGTGAGTTTTTTTTTGTAGAAATATAGCGTGTCGAGGAAGGGAAATTTACTCCATCTCAAAAATTCAAAACCATAAAGCAAAGATGTAAGTGAGTCTATTTTTCAGGTAGAATAGTGTTAGAAACTAGGATAATACTAAGAGGTAGGGTGAATCAATATTATGACAATTTAAAATATTTCTTTCACAAAGTAAAGAATACTTAACACCAACAACAACAATCAATAACACATCAAACTCATAAATCAAGACACAAGATATAATGTGGAAACCCAACTGGGAAAACTACCAATTATCTTTCTATTATGATGTAATTCAAGATCCAACTTTAAGTACATCAATTTTTAGTCTACTACCTACTAGAAGGCTTCAACCCTCTTTCTTGCTACAAGCACCAACTTGCTAGTTTCTCAAGCTCCAACCTGAAGAAGCTCCAACTCCTTGATTTATCAACACCCACTGAAAGGAAGCTCCAACTCCCTATTATGCAAGCACCAACTTGCACAACCCTCTTGATCCTTCTTTCATACAATTTTCATACTCAGACCATGAAGGCTTTCCTTCTTCAAAAATAATTATCTTTCTTAGTCACCAAAATCTCCTATCCCAATACACCTTTCCTTCCAATTACATCCACACACAAATTATTCTCATTTTCTACTACTTATAAAGAATTTAGAGTTGCTAACTTTGTTTTAACAAACAATTTAACTTCAACTATATAATTAAATTTTTTCTTGATTAACTATTATTTACTTAGTTATTTTTTTCTCTTGTTGTTCACTTAATTTATTCGAGTTTTGCACATGAACAATCCAAATTTATATCATGCATGGTGTTCTAAGGTGTTCTCTCTGTTTAACTCTTGATTTTGAACAATTTTGGTGTTTACACAAAATTTGGCAGGACTTCTAAATTTAGCAGACTTTCAAATATGGCATAACTACCAAATATAGTCGAATGCTGCTAAAATCTTGACTATGGACCGGTCTCATTTAGCCCCATTTACCTTAACCTTCAACTCCATGTACCATGGGATACACCATAATCAATATTGTAGAGTGGCTTGTTAAACAATGCCTGAAGCACCTTTTGTATTGTGGGCTTAAACGCCTCAAATCAAGACTATATACACATGTACCCCCACGCCCTTTACATATGTACACAACATTGTGTATTAAGATTGAAGGAACAAAGTGATCGATTAAGGCTGAAGGATCAAAGCACTAAACAAAATGCAAATGTCCCAAAGCACTAAAACCATGTATTCTCATGTTTTAGACCCATTTCCCAAAAGACCACTTAATGTGACTTGGAGCTCCTTTCGATAACCTAACATATCATTGGTTGATGGAAATATTATCATCCCTTGGTTTGTCAATATCTACCCATATCCACATATGCACCTTTCTATTCACCACCAAGGTGAGACGTGAAACTTCACATTTGTTGATAGAGAAGTTTTCGTGTTAGTCTCTATCACCTCAACCTGTCCATCATACCTTCTTCACGTCCCAGGGCAAGACATGAAATTCGCTAGTGACTAATGGGGAACCATTCCCATGTCTCGGTCTTTTTTTATCTTGACATCTTGGGACTCTTGGTATAATTCATCGATGGGAAGGTGTCAGGGCAAGATGCCAATATTTATGGGAATAGTTGGGAATAAGCCTGACTCACAAGCTCTATCTATTGCGAGACCGTAGGGACTTCACTCAAATTGACTTTTGTTAAATGTTTAGTGTAAGCATCGTCCCTCTTGAGCTTAAAACTTTGAAATTTGTTACCAAACACATGGTTGTGAGGAAACTTGAGGCTTAGAACTCTGAGTTATTTGACCTGAAACATGTGAAACTTTGACTGGCCACAACTCCTTCATCCCTTGAATTTTTTTAGGATTTCATACATTGTTGGAAAGATATTTTTGAGACCTATCCACCTATGAACTTTGAGAGGGCATCTGAGCTAATATTCTATACCAAAAATTGCTCTAAAATTAGGCTCCATTATAGACCTAAAAACACCTTGAACATGTATGACCTCACACTTTGACATCAATGAAAACATTGTTCTAACATTCTCTCCCTTTGGCATTGATGACAACAACAAAAATATTGATAGCAATCATTAAAATCAGTAACACAATAAAATAAATCATGTTGAGTTATTTTGGTTTCATCCTTCTACTCTTGGTTCATTCTCCCCTTGTGGTCATTCCCCCCTGTGGTTCTAAGAAGAAATTGCACCTTTTGCCTCAATCTCCTTCAATATTGTTCTTTTTGTTTTTTTATTTCTCCCCCTTTTTCATCAATGGAAAATAACTAAATGATACCCCCACAAATAATCACCTCTCGTGTTTAATGCATTCATGTGGACCTGGAAAATCCTTATTATGTTGATGGCTTTACTAAACTGAGGCGTCACCTTCCATCCCTATGGAGAAGATCTAGTTAAGAGAGGAGAGTGAAATTATTCCCAATCTCTACCTTAGATACTCAAATGGTTCTTGTGCTATGGGTTTGGTGAATATATCAGCAACCTCACCCTTTATGGGAACATATTCCAATCACACAACCTGATTTGCAACTTTCTCTCTTATGAAATGATATTGTATAGGAATATGTTTAGTATTTGAGTGTAGAACAATGTTTTTAGATATGCCGATGGCACTTGTGTTATCACATATTATGGGAATATGGTCTACATATTCTACCTTCATATCCTATAAGGTTTACTTCACCCACAAAATTTGAGCGTAGCTTGTTGCTACTACTATATAATCTGCCTCAATAGTAGAAAGAGAGTTTGAAGTTTGCTTCTTACTTAACCATGCCATGAGACATTCTCCAAGAAAGAAAGCACCTCCACTAGTGTTCTTCCTGTCATCTATATTTGTTTCCTAGACTGTATATATGTATGTTGTTGATAAAAACATTTTACCTCTGGGATACCATAATCCATAGTCCATAGTGGCTCTCAAATATATGAGAATCCTCTTTTTTGCAAGGAGATGAATTTCTTTAGGGGTTGCTTGAAATATTCCAACAACATCAATAACTTGAATAATATCTAGTCATGAGGCTATTAAATATAAAATGTTGCCAATAAGTGACGTGTGCAAAGTTTGATCAACCTCAGGTGACTTATCATCTTTGCTAAGTTTGCATCTAGTGACCATAGGAGTGCTGAAAAGTGAACATTCTTCCATACCAAACTTCTTCAAGACTTCTTTGAGATACTTTCCTTGAGAGATAAAAAATCCTTTTGTTGACTATGCGATTTGTAAACCAAGGAAGTAAGATAGTTCTCCAAGCATATAAATCTCAAATTTTGACTTCATATCAACTGTGAATTGTCGACTGAGTTCATTTGCATCACTACCAAAAATGATATCGTCAACATAAACAACAACAATTAACAGTTTATCATTATCAATTTTTATATAAAGTTTTTGTTCGTTGCACCCCTTTTAAATCAGATACTTGTCTAGCCTTGAATACCAAGCCCTAGGTACTTGTTTAAGGCCATACAAGGAATTTTTCAACCTATAAACAAAATCATTTTGTCTGTTAATTGAAAACCTTCAGGCTGATCAATATAAACTTCTTCCCGTAGTTCATCATTCAAGAAGCATGGCTTGACATCCATTTGATATATCTTGAACCTTTTATAACTAGAAAAAACCAATAACATTCTTATGTCCTCTAGTATTACAACTCAAGTGAAGGTTTCATCAAAATCCAATCCTTCAACCTGAGCATAACCCTTGCACACTATTCTGGCCTTGTTTCTCACCACCTGTCCATCATCATTCACTTTGTTCCTAAAGACCCATTTTGTGCCAATTACATTATTATTTGCTGGTCTTGGAATTAATTCCTAGGTCTGATTCTTCTCAATCTAATCTAACTCTTAATTTATGGATTTTACCCAATTTTCATCCTTGTTGACTTGAGAAAAATCCTTTGGCTCAATCTTAGAAAAACTATATGAACTTCATTAGGGGATTCATAACTCTTCTTCTTGTTTGTACTCTTGCATCTAAATTACCCAAAATATGATCAGTAAGATGATGCTTTTGCACATACCTTGGAGGGTTTTTTGGTTGGGGACTTTGGGCACCTTCGTTGGTCCCTTCAACCTGTTCATCACCAGATTCATGGGTGATCTGATTAATTGGGTTGATGGATGTTGGTTGTTTATTTTTAAGAGGAGCATACTCATCCACTTAACATCAATACAGTCAACTATCCTTCTTGACTTCTTATTGTAGCACCTGTAATATTTTCTACTTTGGGAATACCCAAGAAATATTCCCTCGTCTACTTTGGCATCAAACTTACCATTTTTCTCATCATTGTTCTTGATGTAACACTTGTTTCCAAAGACCTTGAAGTGTTTGACTGTTGCTGGCCTCCCATACCACAGTTCATATGGGGATTTTTCACTGCTTGGTTTGAAGTGTGCCTTAATAGGTCTTGGCAACTGTTGCACTAACCTATTTTATCTCTTAGCTACTCCATTCTATTGTGGGGTCTCAAGAATTGTAAACTACATTTTAATTCTTTGTTCTTTAAAATAGTCATAAAATTCCCTAGAAGTGAACTCCCCACCATTTTTTGATCTTATGGTCTTCATTTTATAATCAATTTCATTCTCAACCATTGGTTTAAAAATCTTAAACGTTTCAAAAGCTTCATATTTCTCTCCCAAAAATGCAACCCATATCATTCTATTGTAATCATCAATGATTAACATGAAATATAACTTTCCTATGGGTGTTTGAGTTCTTGAAGGATCATAAAGATCCATATGTACCCACTGCAAAGGCCTGTTGGTCGTATTTTCTTTGGATTTGAAGGGAACATGCATTTTTTTACTAATATGGTATGATTTACCAATAATGTTCTCAGGCTTAGTTATTTTGCGTTAGTCCATGACTGTGTTTTCTTTCTAAGCCTCACAATATGGTCAAAATTTAAATGACCAAACCTTCCATGCCACAACCAACTCTCGTCAACCTTACTCAGGCAATATTTCCCTATCTTTTCTTTTATAACATAGACATTGTTGTTTGTTCTAATAACCTCAACCACTACTTCAAATGTATCAATAGTCTTGATTTGATCATTTTTAGATCTAAAAATCATACCATTACCCTAATCACAGTTCTAGGAAACACTTAATAAAATATGCTTCATGTCTTCAGTGAATAAGGAATTTTTTTCCTTACCTCTGTCATTCAAAATAAAAACACCTTTGCCCAATATTTTTCTTGGAGCATCATTTCCAAAAGTTACATTACCTTTGATGACATTCTTCATTGATAAACATTTGTTTTTATCCCATGTCATGTGCTTTAAACAACCACTATCTACATACCAATGGATGCCCTAATTATGTGCATAGAAAACTAGGTTACAATCTTCTTTCTTTTTCTCTCAAACCTTGGGTTTTTCTTGTGCTTTGTTCTCAGGTGTTGATTTAAACTTTCTAATCTTGCAGTCAATTTCCTTATGCATGAAATTATGAAAATTAAAACACTCCAGCATATTAGTCAATAAAGAAAATGAGTTATTATTCTTGGGAACATTTTTCCTAGCAAATCCATTATTTAACTAATAAAAAGTATTTCTCCTATGTTTTAAGATATGTCTATAAGTTAAATTCACCCTACAAATGGAAACTTTGTGTCCATAATTCATACATGTGAAACAATAGCCTGGAAAAATACATTCATACTTGGGAATAATTGAATTTGTTTTCATTATCCATATCTAATGTACAACAATTCGATTTCATGAATTATGGTTGTTGTGTACCTCAAAATTTTACTGTTTTTGTTGAGAATTCCTCTTCCTTATAGCGCTATTCTTTTTATGGGTTAGATAACTTTGTGTATTTTCCTTCTATTGCTACTGTTATAAGCGATTGATAGGTTTTTAATTTTTTGGTCCTTTTATGACCTCAATGAAGTTGATGGGTCTCTTTCGCTTAAGAGTTGATATTGAACTCGATTCACCTACAAAGCCCAAACCAGTCTTCACATGAGGGGGTCTTTGGACATTGAGTATTTCATTCATACTGATGGTCACCTTGCTAAACTTCTGCTCTATAATCATCTTCATTTTTGTCTTGTCCAACTCTATTCTAAGAGTTACAACTTGATCTTTGAGTGTTTTGCAAGCCTTTTCTTTCTCTTTGAGCTCCTCTTGAAAAGTATCTTGTACCTTCCTTGCTTATTCAATTTTCAGGAGAAGAGGTTCCATGCTTTCGTAATTACCTTTGTACAACATTTCCGTCTACAACTTATTCTTCTACCTTAGCCTTTAAATATCTTCTAAGGCACTGACCAACTCCCCTTCTAAGTCTACTTCAACCAATTCTTCAACAATCTTACCTTGAACTTCTTATAAAGTGTCTATGGCCATTAAAATGAACTTCTTTGATATTTATTAAGCTCTACCCTCATCAGAAGATTGAGTGTTAACATCTTCTTAGGAACTGCTATTTTTAGTATAAAAACTTTTCTTCTTAGTCTTCTTTTCATTTCAAAATTTTATATACTTCTCTCTAGGTTCATGTTGATTCTTTTTCTTATATGGACAGTTCGAAGCATAGTGGCATACCTTACCACAATTGAAACACTTGAAGGGAATATTAACTTTATATATACCTAAACCTCTCTTTAGTTTTCTGAGAAACTTGGCCTCCTCTTCATCTAATTCACAACATGAGTCTTCATGATCTTCTTTGGGCTTTTTATCTACTTTGAAGGATGCCTCTCTTTCTATAGATTTTCCTTTTGAAATCCTCATTTCATAGGCAATGAGTGTACCATGCAATTGATCCATTGTAAGAGTATTGATATTTGTCATCTCTTCTAGAGCTGATATCTTGGGATTGAATCTTTTTGGAAGTGATCTCAACACCTTTTGGACTACAACTGACTCCTTCAATTCTTCATCAAGTCCTCTTATGGTATTGACCACTTCATCCACTTGTAGAAAAAACTTTGATATTTCCTCAGCATCATGTATAGTTTTTCCCAAGAACATTAGATCCTTGTTGGTTTTTCATCCTTCTTGGTTATACATTTTCTCTGATCTTCCTTCTAGTTATTAAATTGATCCTGAAGGAACTTGGCTCTGATACCAATTGTTAGAAACCAGGATAATATTGAGAAGGGGGATGAATCAATTTTATGACAATTTAAAATATTTATTTCACAAAGTAAAGAACACTTAACACCACCAACAACAACCAATAGCACATCAAACTCATAAATCAACACATGAGATATAATGTGGAAAACCAACTTCGAAAACCACCAATTATTTTTCTATTATGATGCAATTCAATATCTAACTTCAAGTACAAGAACTTGTAGGTTACTACCCACTAAGAAGCTTCAACCCTCTTTCTTCTTACAAGCACCAACTTGTTAGTTTCTGAGGCTTCAACTTGAAGGCAACTCCAACTCCTTGATTTATCAACACTCACTGAAAGGAAGCTCCAACTCCCTATTATGCAACCACCAACTTGCACAACCCTATTGATCCTTCTTTCATACAATTTTTCTTACTCATACCATGACGGATTTCTATCTTCAGAAATAATTCTTTGTCCTACTCACTGAAATCACCTATCTCAATATACATATGATTCCAATTACATCCACTCACAAATTATGTTCATTTTTGGTTTCTTATAAAGATTTTAGAGTTGTTAATTTCAGTTTTAACAAACAATTTAACTTCAGCTCTATAAATAAATATTTTCTTAATTAACTTTTGTTTAATTTCCTTAATTATTATGTTCTCTTGTTGTTCACTTAATTTATTTGATTTCTACGTATGAACAATCCAAATTTATACCCTGTATGTTGTTCTAAGGTGTTCTCAATGTTTAACTGTTGATTTTGAACAATTCTAGTATTCACAAAGAGTTTGGTAGGACTTCTAAATTTAACAGTCTGGCAGATATGGCATAAATGCAAAATATAGCCAAGCTCTGTTGAAATCATGATTGTGGTTGGTCTCGTTTAGCCCCATTTACCTTAACCTTCAGCTCCATGTATCATGGGCTATACCATAATCAAGGCTATATAGGGACTTGTTAAATAGTGCTTGGAGCACCTTTTTTTATCGGTGGCTTAAATACCTCAAATCAAGACTTTAGACCAGTACCCCACACCCTTTACATATGTCGAAAACATTATGTATTAAACCCGAACACCTAAAGCACTATATTAATCTAAAAGGCTCAAAGTGTGAAACCCCTATATGTTCATGTTATGGACCTACTTCCTATAAACCACTTAACTTAACCCTGATTCTCCATTTGATATCTTGACATAATCTTAGTTGATGGCAATATTTCCATCCCTCAATCTGTCAAAATCATCACGTCTCCACATATGCACCTTCTTATTCACCATTGAGGTGAGATGTTTTTGTCTATTAGTGGAGAATTTTTTGTCTCGGCCTCTATCACCTTGGTCTCTCCACCACACCTTTCTCATGTGCCAGGGAGAGACATGAAATTCACTAGCAATTGATGGGGAACCATTCCCATCTCTCGAAATTTGTTTATCTTGGGAACTCAGGACCCTTAGCATAATGCGCCTATGGGAAGGGACCAGTGTAAGATGCCAATATTTATGAGGATATTTAGGAAGAAGCCCGACTCTTAGACTATTTATACCACTAGACCTTGAGGCCTTCACTCTAATTTATTTGTGTTAAGCATTTTGTGTAAGAATTGTCCCTCCTGAGCTTAAAAATTTGAAATTTGATTAACACATAAATTTGTTACCAAACACATGGTTGTGAGGAACCTTGAGGCTTGGGAGCCTGTGTTGTTTGAACTGAAACATGTGAAACTTTGATTGGCCATAACTCCTTCATCCCTTTGATTTTTTCATACTTCCATATCCATTTGTATTTTTGAGACCTATCCATTTGTGCACTTTGAAAGGGCATTTGAGCTAATATTCTATACCAAAAATTTCTCCAAAGCTAGGCTCCATTCTGGACCTAAAAACACCTTGAACATGTATGACCTCATACTTTGACATCAATGACAACACTATTCTAACAAATAGTGCATACAATTATTTTATTTTTTTTCAAGCTTAAGAGTGTTATTATAGTCAGGTTTTTTAGTAGAGGAAGTGCCATAGACACAATGTAAGTCCATTTTGTAAAATATGAATGTTTACAAGGTTAAGTAAGAACATTAAAACCCTAAAATATAGAAGATAAATTATCACAAATACTTAACAAGCTACAAGATAACCATGGGTGGAGATTCAATGGAAGAGAACCTACAAATAAAACTCTATGATATAACAACTATAATGTTGTGAATTATTTTCAACAAGCACAGTGGCTTGAATATTACACTATATTGCAAGGATTTGATGATGACTTAATAATGGAGTTTAGCGAAGATTTTAGGACTAACACTACTTGAGGATAATACCATGGATCCCTACTATGATCAAAGAATTAGAGATTCATGTAGATATAGAAACCATTGTAAAGGTGACAAGGATTCTTGTTGGACAATCTTGGGACAAAGATGACATAATTCTAGCAGTACATTCCAAGTAAGATTTCCTCCTATCCTCTAAACTTATGGATGAGGTGTTTTTCCACCTAAGTAGGTATATTACATACAAAGAAAGGTATAACCTAGTGCATGCTTATCATTTTAGACTATTATATCAATTGAGGTAAAACTCACATTTGATACCTAGAGAAAACTTAATTGCTCCACATTTTTTTCTCATATCCTACAAATATAAGTGTTAAAGTATAAAGGGAAAATCCAAAAACTCCATCCCACCATGTGTTTACAAAGTTTCTTACTTTTTATGCCTTAGAAAGACACCCGCACAAGGTTTCATTTTATAGATTCCTAATAAGAAGTGATGAAGATTTTGTAACTCTACAAAGTAATAAATATGAAAATATAGACCCTATAATAGAGTTAAGAAAAAAAACAGGTTGTCGACAAGACTAGCACTAGCAATGAGAAGAAGAAAAATAAACCAAGAGGACAAAAATAAGGGAGTTAGACAAGGATGTTGTTGCCATTTTATTGAAAATGGAGGGATCATCCCTTATTAACCTCCATATTCCTAAAAGTAAGATCAATTGAATCTATAAGGATTCAAGAGAGGGAACTAAGGACCAGAACAAGATCCCAAGATACCAAAATATGAAGGACTTCATATAGTCCAACACTATGCATGGAAGAGACATAATTATTTGTAAACTACCATGGATATTCCATTAGACAATTTGTCATAATAGATTTATTAAAATAAACCGAAATCTATATTATGAAGGATTAATTCCTTTAGATTCCATATTTGTTATTATTAATTTTTTTTGTTTATGCATGCAATGGATAAAATGTGGAAAATAGAGAATAGTGAAACACAAATAGATAACAATCGTAATGAGCACCAAAATATTCTTGTAGAAACCCTATTCTCTCTCTTTTTTGACATGGAAAATATGAAAATACAAAGGAGAAGGCACTCTATATGCGAACACTTGAGACCTCTTTCCTATGGGTTACTACGGAATATAAAACCCCTTTGTTTTCTCTCTTTCTATCCTCTCGTATCTACTTTTCTCTACAATGGAACAAAATGCCCTCGAATAGAATGGAAGGCCCTATCATAACATTACTTGATAGCCAACTAGGGCTTAAATTTACCCCTTCAACTCTCAACTAGAGTTACAAATTTGAAATTAATAGAGTCGTCTTCATAATATCCACATGGTTATCCCCTTTTCCATGAGTAATGGAGCTGACATGGCATCCTATCAAATCATGGTGGACAAAACAAAAAAGTCAACTTCTAGTTCGCATACATTTTGCTGTGTTTGACATCTTTGTTTCACCATTGTAAAAGTCTCTTTGTGTAGATTTGTGCAATAGGATCTCACACAAATGAGATTCCCCACCCCCCCCCAAAAAAAAATTCCTTTAATGCCTCAAACTACCTCTGAAAGGTTTTAGACCTTGTTGATGGTGTTGGATGGTGCCAACATTTTAAGGGGATTTCCCTAATTTGAAGTCCCAATTAGTCCTCACATCATTTGGTATAGGAGTCTCATCCGATCATACGGTCCAACCACCATTAGAAAGGTTTCAAACATATGCATTGGTTACTTTTGTAGCGGCTACAACCACCCTCCAAAATTTTGCTTATGCTTTGTTTGTGAGCCTCCCTCCTAAATCACAATAGCTCATCTCGCACTGACCCAGGTACTTGTGCTTTCATTGAACTTTATATTTTGCATGTTGGCTTGTGTTTCCTACTTGCTTTACTGCTTAACCCACAAGTCGATCTCTTGACTTGGTTTCAACCCAATTCTAGGCTTGCCTTAATGAATTGTGCAATCCTTGAGGGCAACTAGCCTTACTCTTGGGAATTGTGCAGTCCAAGCCAGCAGTGAACCTTCAACTCCAAAACTGCGCAAAACTAGCTGACAATTAGCTTTAAGCTGGGAAACTACGTAGAGCATGAGAGGAATCCAGGGCCTCTTAGCCTAGAAATTACGTAGAATATTTCCCTCAGTAGTGGCCCGATGCATGAGCCGATGATTTGCCCAGTTCTCCCCAGAACTGCACAATCTCTCCGGGAAATGCATGGCAGCTTTTTCCAAAAGGAAAAATAAAAAACAAAAAAACAAAAAAACGAAAAATCATCCCTAAAAAATAGGGATCTATTTTTAGCAGCCCAGAGGAGACACTCGAGTTACTTAGGAAACTGTCGGCAAGTGTCGCTTTTTCCTTGATTTTTCCCTTCACATCATAAACCCTAAATAAACCAAATATATTTAAAGGATGTTTCTAGATCTCATTTGTACATTTGATCTTGGAGCTTTGGCATTCCCGAGGAGATCAAGGAACCTTTGGTGCGATCGTCGTTGCTTTTCCAGATAAGTCTTGCTTTTCTAATCTTTTGCTTCCTTTTCTATCGTTTTGTTTGTTTAGATTGTGAGAGTATTGTTTCAATTGTTTTGTTGAACGATCGTTGGAGTTTTATTTTTTTTTATCTTGTAGAAGTGTTGTTTTAAGTTCTTCATTTCCTTTTGCAAGTGTTGCATGCATTACCCAATTTTTGCACTAACGGTTGTCGTTGCGGCGATTCTCTCCACATGCTTCATTGTTCTTCAGTTTAATTGATTCCTACATTCGTTTTACTTGCATGCATAATCATTCACTCAGATATGCAACCACCATCATTGCCTCCTTCAAATATGGTCTTTTTTATGCTCACATTAGGCAGATGTGGGCTTCCTTGGCCCATATTTTTCTCCTTCCCAAGCATGCACTATGCATTTCTAGAACTCAGGGCCTCAGCCTTGGCTTCTGGAATTGCGCAGAGGTTACCTAGGCCTGGCTCCAACTGCACACTGTGTAGTACCAAAATCCAGTTGTGAGCCTTGGCTATTAGGATTACACAATGTGCAGTCTCACCGACCTAAGCCAAATTGGATTGCGCATTACATAGTTCCAGTTAGCAAGACTTCCTCACTAATTGTTGGGACTTACCGACGTCCCATTCCAACTAGTAGTCAGTCACCTCTCAAAGCCAGGATTGGTAGTCTTTCCCAGCAATTTCCTAGTTTGTTGCTTGGTATGTTCTTGAAGTGGTTTTAGTTTCAAGCTAACATGCATGCCATGAGTGTCCTCTCTGTCTCCAGGTACAAAAATTGTTGAAAAACTCTCCAGTAGTTACAGGTAACATGGCTTCCAAGAGTGTTGCATCAAAGGATAGTTTTGAGAGTAGCACTGGGGAAGCAATTGAGAAGGTGTCAATGAATTTTCCAGTTTATGCAGACACTCATTTGTTCAATGAGAAGGGCATGAAGTTAACATGGAAGGAAATCAATGATATCTGTGTAGGGGACTTCAATGAAGATCTACAGGGTCGGTAGGTTTATATCAATGTCCACCAGTCAAGCTTACATAAGGTTGCATGCAAGTACCCCAAATTCCCTTGTGCATACGTCATCCACTCGATTGTCTCACACACAGATCCAGAGACTACGACATTGAGTAGTACCAGTGGGACATAACTTGCCACCGTCAAGGCAGAGAATTATTAGCAGATGTATCATTTACCTTAGCCGATGAACTGCATGGATTGACTTTTCTATGCCACCCATAGCTTTGTGAACACCAGAGACATTGTAGAGCGTTGGGTGAAAGATCCATCAAAGTTTAGAGTGACACCCACTCATGTTTACAAGACAAAGTCACTCGGGAAAGCCTACCAATTCTTGATCATCTTTGCATGTCGATTATACGATCAAGAGAGCACAGAGACTTTTTCAAAAAATTGGGTGGTTATGTTGGACCAGTTTGTGAATGATGGAATGTCTTTTGACTGGTCAGATCTATTGGCTCTTCAGTTGAAAATCCATGTGACTAATGCCTGAAATCTGCCCAAAGATGAGCAGGCAAGATTCTACATGTTCATGTATTTACTTGATGCAATTTGTGCCCAACATCAGTTTCCTGGCATGGGTTGGACATGGAAACCAAAAGAGACTATCGTCAACATTTATTACAAGTTTCTTTTCGAGGGAAACTACCAAGGAGTTATGACGAGGCTAGTTGACCATTTCGCCATCCCAGTGTACAAGTTGATCTTTGAGCAGGATCCACCTTACATGTCCCAGGAAGTAATGGAGGTGATACTTAACATTTCTTGGCATGCCTCACCCAGTGGCACCTTCATTTGAATGTTTGGTGGAGAAAAGTATCCTGGTATGTGACAGACAAGTTGGTCATGCAAGAGATCGCATATCACCTCTCCATAGGGTTATCATCAGGACTTCACAGGAAGAAGAAGGCACCATGGCCCACCCTTCCTTTGCGGATTGGATTGCACAAAATTAAGATCTTGAAAGATGTGGATGAGGAAGCTAAGGAAATAGTGAAGTTTGAGTTTGACACCAAAGAATTCAATCTATATGATCCTCACTATATTTGTAAGAACCATTGTGTGAAGGTGTACTACCCATGGATCCACAAGACATGTCATTGGGCAGAGGAGGACCCTTGGAGGTATTGTTACCACTAATCCAAGTTCAATGAACCAATCAATATAGACACAACATGGAAAGTTGCTCTATAGGCAGTGGCACCATAGGAAGAACCAACAACAATAACATGTAGCAAACTGGCATAGGATAAGGGTAAGAGGAAGATCGGCAAGGACCCAGAGGCTGAGAAAAGCTACAAGTTCAAAGAAGATCCTATCATTAAGAAAGCAGCTTTGGCAGTAGAGGAAAAGAGGCAACAACACATAAAGAGGGTAGAGCGAAGGAAGAAAGAAAATCAAAGGCTAGAGGAAGTAGAAAGGAAGTTGCAAGAAATGGAGAAGAAGTTGAAGGAAGAGCAGGAGCTAAGAAGGAGAGAGAGGGAAGAGAAGCAAAAATAGGAAGAAGAGGAAAGGCAAGGTGCGATGACAGAGTAAACAATGCCCATATAGGTTGAGGAGTCAGAACATCCAGCAGTTGAAGAAGAGGGTGAGCATATGAAGGATTGCGAACTTGCTCATCAGATTGTGCAATTAATCGAAGTGACAGACATGGAGTTGGCGGATGAACCACAGGATCAAGACACTGACCTCACACTGCATGAACCCGAGGTCACCCCTCAGCCTCCACCACCTCCAGTGTTAGAACTAGTCCCAAGCAAGCAAGGAGAGGTTTTCCTCCTTGATGTTGATCGAATGATGGATGTGTGCAATCTATCATTCGACGAGTTGCAGAAGAAGATTGTACAGGCACGGTGAAAGAATTTCCTAGATGATCACGCATCACCTGTATTCATGAAGGAAAGGGTGATAGTGTCAGATGTCAGAAAGAACTAGTTTCCATCGAAGATGCCACCTTGGCTTATGTAGGAGCCACGAGCTCAAATGTCAAGTTCCTGTTAGCAGAAAATGAACAGATGGAAAAGAACTTGCAGGTGGCCAGGGAGAAGGCAGAACAATCAATGGGTTCGCAATGGCAGAGATGAGGAAACCAATATTTGCTGAAGTATCAACTCTTGAGGCCACCATGCAGAAACTCTATAACAAATTTGTCACCGTGCATAAGCCAGTTTTCCATCTATATGGATTTCAACAACGAAGCAGAAGGATTGTCCAAAATCTCAAGGAAATGCATTATATTATCGTCCATGTGCAATAATGGACGATGAGGTACGAGGGAACCACGCTTCACTTTCCCAAATTGATGACACTGTAGGCAAAGCTAGACAAAGCAAGGATCCAAATGTTGATCCAGAATTATGAGTAGCTTGTCTCGTTCATTAGCATCATATAGGCTTCATATGAACAATTGTATAATAGTTTGGACGTCATGGTAAGAACACACAAGATCCCCTCAATCGTTTACTTCACCAATGATAAGCATAAGAACCAAGTCTGGCTAGAGATCAACATGTACATGGAGCAGCTAAGGCAAAAGGCCACTAACGATAACTTGGAGCTAAGCGCAAAAAACATGCAGAAGTACATTGGTGGTCCTATCATGGTCAAGACCATGTTGCACATGCTTCAGGATGAGTTGGACAAAGGTTCCAAAACCATATACCCAAAATCTATGCAGGCAAGAATCCGCTATCAGAAAGACACCATCAAGCAGTTTGGGGACATCATAGCACAGTACCAAGCTTGGTATCAGTATGTCACCAAGAAGTGTTAAGTGCAGGTTGTCGAGTTGGTCTTTCCCCAAACTTCTAAGTCGTAGTGTTTTGACTTGTTAGGTTGTCTCTAGCCTACTTTGTCTCACATGGGTACATGTGGAAAATGCATATTATTTGTAAATATGTTGTAAGTGAAATTTCAAGTGTCATTAATTCAATGTGAACAATCACTATGTAATGTAATGAGTTATTTGTAAAGAAGTTGAAGAGTAATGAGGGTAGTCAAAGAGTCACAAAAGGGAATATCAAGGGTCACCCCACCCTTTGTTATAAATAGAACCTCATAACTCATAGAACAGGCTTTTGGGAGCCAAGATTTTGGCTAGTCTTAAGCTTAGAGAAGGCTTGGGAGTATTGTGACGAGCCTTGGCTTCTCCACAGCGTAGAGCGAGTATACTTCTTTGGAGGAGCAAGTGTTCTTGACTGTAATGTTCCGCTATTGGGGCTAGTGGTTGTCAATGGAGTATGTATGGATGAAACTTCCCCTCATAATAATAATGACTAAGACAACACACTTTCATGCATATGTTGTTATTGTAGTTGGAATATTCTAGTTTCTTTAGCAATGTATGTTGTTTAACTTACACATTTTCTTATGAAATACTTTGTATGCAATTATATGAATCTTGTTGAATGCGCGTTGTTGGATTAACCCATCAATTTGTTTTGTGAACTATTCTGGATTTCAGTTTGTGATGTCATTCCGCTCATGTGTTCCTTTTAGGTTGCGTACTATTACAGGATTCTAAGAGATACACTTCCTTTTCCCCTCCATGTGTTAGAACCCCCATCCATCTCACTTGACTCACTTGACTCCTACTCCAAACGGTATGAGGCCTAGTTGGGAATTCTTACCGTGAGATCCCATGAATGTTTTTAGGTCCAACACTATCAACATTTATGGCACTAGAAGGAGAGCCAAATGACAAGTTGAGCCCTCAAAATCTGTTTTGAATCTCTACACATCATTCATGACTTACATCACAATCTCAACCCTAACATGTTTTTCTCACGCTTCTGATTTCGATGAGTCGACATATGTCATTGATGACTTTTCACAACTTAAATATGAGGGTGAAAGTGGAGAACCCCTATTAATTCACACAGTTTCCTTCTTGGGTTTCTGTGACAGGAAGGAAGTCCCATCAACCGACATTTCCTATGGGTTGTTTGTTTACACGTTCGAAGGGTGCATCAAGCAATGGCGTCTCACATTTCCCGCACCCTCTATACACTCTTTCAAGCACATGATCAGAGATTTAGGTCATGCGTTCTTTTGTTATGATCGTAAAGCACTCCATCGCAAAATTTTAAAATTGCAAAAAACACCTAATGAGTCAATTGTGCACTCTTATGATAGTTTCCATCATTACTTTTTTGAATTTCCAGAAGATGAAGTTGACTGGAAATTTCTGAATGAAATATTTCAGTATCTTGTTCACATCTCTGAGAATCCACATGAGTTAGAATATTTCAAACCCCTCCCAACATAGCTTGGTGTTAAAGCTTCTAAATGTAAGGCGAACAAGGTTGTTGTCCCAAGTGACCATTCGTCCCCTTCTCATCAAACAATGTTAGCTCCGTAGGATGAGGTGGGAAGAGTTGTGAATCCACCTATTGAACCATCACCATCTCCTCCTACCCCACCTACTATGTATTTCTGCGCAGAGTTGGACTGCAAGCCTGATGGTTGTCACATGGTATCATCCCATCGACCTCCGTCCTTTGGTTTTGTTGATCCTTTGGATTTTGTTGTGTTGTGTTCATCTGTTCCAAATTCCACATGTGATGTTCACAAGGATCAAGTTTTGGATGGAGTTGGTGTTGAACAACAAACCTGCGTTATCCTTTTTTATGGGTATGTGTGGGAATCTGAATAAGAAGTTGTGGTGAAGGATGACCTCCTTCTATCTGCAACTCGTCCGCTTTATCCTGACATCTTTTGTGATTCTTCCATTTATGTTGCCTCTTGTGAAAATTCATCTCCAGATTTTTCCACTTCCGATCATTCACAAAATGCGCATGATGTGAGCCTTTCATTTGATTGCAAAGAGGACAAATCTTTCTTACCGAATTCGCTTGATCTCTCATCTTTCATTTCCTGAAATTCAGAGGGTGAAATTTTTTGTTTCTCATCAACTCCTCTTTAAGATTCGTGATATCATGAGGATGTTGTTGTTCATATTGAATTTTTTTATCATGGTTGTCATGATCTGTTCACTCATTCATTTGATTACCATTCTGATTCACCTACTGTTGATCTTTCTAAGCCATCGATGTTCGATGATCCATCTTCTAATGAAGTGGGAACTCCTCAAGCTGCCAAGGAACTTCAACCCGAGCTAAAGGTTATGTCAAGTTCGCCTTGAGGTCAATTCCACTTCTGATTAGAAATCTATTGAATCTCTCTAGGGTCCTCATCACTCTCATGTTCAAACTGAAGATCAATCTAGTTTACAGTTTTCACATCCTCCACTAGAATCACATGATATTATCACTCATGCATTGGAGGAGTCATACATAGCAAGCATTGCTGCAAAACAAATTTTTTTCTCTTTCTTCATGTTTGCTTGTTTGTCAAGTTCAAAGGGGCGTACAGGCTTGTCTTCCACAGGTAATGTGACACAACACCATGATATGACTGTAGCGTGCATTTCATGTTCTTTCAATTTTTTCTTTTATGTGGATGCATTCAAACTTCAAACATTTTGATTTACATTGTTTTATCTTTCTTGTTTATTGGTTTGCCTAAATATCTTTCTCATTAACCATCCCATCACCTACATGGGTCAAACAATGCGCCAGTGGCTGCATTGGAAATATCGCTTCACATGAGTTGGCCCATGCTTTGTTTAGCTTAGGAGTAGGAGTAGTGTTTTCTTTCCTGTTTTCTTTTTCTTATTTTGTTTTTCTTTGTCTTACTTCTTTCCTTTACTTGTTTGTTGTTTTATGCACCCGTAGGATTAGTTCCCGCTTGAAACCGTGTTTGGCTTCTTGAGACAAGCAGGGTGAAATACAAGAGGACTTATACAACTATCAACACTTGGTTATCTATCTATTCCCTCTCTTTATGATGATCTTTCATTTCTTACAGTCGATGGTACCTGATGGAAAATATGTTCCTTTCCAGAGTGAGTCTTGGTGAAATCAACGCTTACACTTTTAACTAGTACTACCTACTCTAATTGATTTTCTATATTTGGTTAACCCTTGTCAACTCAGTCAAGTAGAGTAATGAGAGGGGGAAAACCTTAACAAGTATGTCATAGGTATATATAAACATCCTTCTCTGAAGGGACAACCTCTTCTACTCTCAATAAGTTGGGATACCTCTTCCACTTCTTGAAATAAATAAGTGCCTATGCACAGTTCTTTGAAAAATGAAAAATGAAATGAACAAAAATAAAATAAAGGCGAAAGAATAAAAAGGCTTCTTGCGTAGAGAGTTGAAGCAAGTAACTCTGCCGGGGTACTGTCCAAGATCACTAACAACGAAGCAATGCTTGTAATTTTGAAGTGTCTTTGTTGGGGTATTGTTTAGGCCTGTTGGAAGTAGAGCAACACCAAAGATGAAACTAAAACTCTAACAATCTATATTACTTGTGCATCAATATACCCCTCATCCCCAATCGAAATAACTCAGATAACTTGGCTTGGCATGTGTGTTGTGATAAAGAGAATGGTAGGGACTACATATTTAACTCAAGATAGTGAGGAATCTACAACGATCAAAGAATCGAACAATACTTCCAGAAGAATTAGACTCTCTTTACATGAGACAAGGTCCATACGGAGAGCCAGAGTTCACTAGTGTGTCAGTAATGTTTTAGCGACTACAACCACCCTCCAAAATTTTGCCTATGCTTTGTTTTGGATCCTCCCTCCTAAATCACAACATCTCATCTTGCACTGACCCAGGTACTTGTGCATTGATTGAGCTTTATCTTTTGCATGTTGGCTTTTGTTTCCTACTTGCTTTTTGTCTAACCCACAAGCCGATATCTTGACTTGGTTTCAACCCGGTTCCAGACATGCCTTAGTGAATTGTGCAATCCTTGAGGGAAACCGGCCTTGCTCTTTGGAATTATGCATCTAAGCCAGTAGTGAGACTTTAGCTCCAAAATTGCACAGAACCAGCTGACAGCCAACCTTCAGTTGGGAAACTGTGTAGAGCATGAGAGGCATCCAGGTCCACTCAGTTTAGAAATTGTGCAGAAGCTTTCCCTCAGCAACTGCTTGATGGATGAGCTAGTGAGTTGCCCAATTCTCCCCAGAACAAAATAATCTCTCCAGGCAATGCATGGAAGCCTTTTCCTGAAAAGGAAAAAAAGAAAAAAGAATCCCTAAAAAATAGGGATCTATTTTTAGCAGCCCAAAGGAAACACTCGAGTTATTTTGGAAACTGTCGCCAAGTGTCACTTTTTCCTTGATTTTTGGCCTTCACGTCATAAACCCTAAATCAACCAAATATATTTAATGGATGCTGCCAGAGCTCATTTTCACATTTGATCTTGGAGCTCTGGAATTCCCGAGGAGATCAAGGAACCTCTGGTGCGATCATTGTTGCTTTTCTGGGTAAGTCTTGCTTTTCTAGTCTTTTGCTGCTTTTTTGTCGCTTTTGTTTGTTTAGCTTGTGAGAGTGTTGTTTCACTCGTTTTGTTGAATGATCGCTCGCGCTTTAATTTTTTTTTAGCTTGAAAAAATGATGTTTTAAGTTTCTCATTGCCTTTCCCAAGTGTTGTATGCATTATCCAATTTTTGCACTAACGATCGTCGTTGCGGCGATTGTCTCCACATGCTTCATTGTTATTCAGTTTAATTGATTCTTGCACTAATTTTACTTGCATGCATCATCATTGACTCATATCTGCACCCACCATCATTCCCTCCTTCAGATCTGCTCATTTTCACGCTCCCATTGGGGAGATCTTGGCTTCCTTGGCCCGAATCTTGCTCATTCCCAAGCATGCACTACGCATTTCTACAACTCAGGGCCTCGGCCTTAGCTTCTGGAATTGCACAAAGGTTTACTAGGCCTGGGTCCAACTACACACTGCGCATTTCCAGGAGCCAGTCCTGAGCCTTGGCCATTGGGATTGCGCAATGTGCAGTTTCACCCGGCTAAAGCCAGAATGGACTGCTCATTACATAGTTCTAATCTGTAAGACATCCCCACTGACTGTTGGGATTGCACAATGCGCAGTTCTAGATGGCATTCAGTCACCTCTCAAAGACAGGATTGCACAATCTTTCCCAACAGTTGCCCATTGTGTTGCCTGGCCTGTTCTTGAAGTGATTTTGGTTTCAAGCTAAAATTTTCATGCCATGAGTGTCCTCTTTGTCTCCAGGTATAACATTTGTTGAGAAACTCTCTAGAAGTTAAAGGTAAAATTGCTTCCAAGAGTGCTACATCAAATGATACTGTTGAGAGTAGCACTAGCGAAGCCGTTGAGTAAGTGTCAGTGAATTTTCTAGTGTATGCAGACACTTAGTTGTTCATTGAGAAGGGAATGAAGCTAACATAGCAGGAAATCAAGGATATATTTGTAGGGGACTTCAAGGAAGATCTATATGATCGGTAGGTTTATATCAGTGTCCACCGGTCATGCTTACATAAGGTTGCATAAAGTACCCCGCCTTCCCATGTGCATACATCGTCCACTGGATTGTCTCACACACAGATCGAGAGACCATGAAATTGAACAGTACTAGTGGAACACAACTTGTCATATTCAGGGTGGAGAACTATCAGCAGATGTATCATTTACCTTAGCCAGTGAACTGCATGGATTGACTTTTCAATGCCACCCACAGTTTGTGTTACACCGGATATATTATAAAGTGTTGGGTGAAAGAGTCATCAAATTTCAAAGCAACACCCACTCATGTTTACAAGACAAAGTCACTCAGGAAGGCATACCAATTCTTTATCATATTTGCGTGCCAATTATACAATGAAGAGAGCATGAAGACCTTTCCGAAAAATTGGGTGGTTGTGTTGGACCAGTTGGTGAATGATGGAAGGCCATTCAACTGGTTAGATCTGCTGGCTCTTCAATTGAAAAACCATGTGAATAATGCCCAAAAGTTGCTAAAAAATGAGCAATAAATATTCTACATGTTCGCATATTTATTTGATGCAATCTATGCCCAGCATCAATTTCCTCGCATGGGTTGGACATGGACATCAAAGGAGACTGTCATCAACACTTATTGCAAGTTGATTTCCAAGTAAAGATACCGAGGATTTAGAGTGAGGCTAGCTAACCATTTCATATCCCAGTGTACAAGTTGATCTTTGAGCAGGATCCACCTTGCATGTCCCAAGAAGTGATGCAGGCGATACATAACATTGCAGATTGGTATGCCTCACTTGGTGGCACCTTCATCAGGTTGTTTGGCGGAGAGAAGCCTCTGTATGTTCTACCAAGGTATTCCACGGACAAGCTGGTCATGAAAGAGATCACATATCACCTCTCCATAGGGCTATCATCAGGACCCCACAGGAAGAAGAAGGCACCATGGCCCACCCTTCCCTTGCGGATTGGATTGTACAAGATTAAGATATTGAAAGATGCAGATGTCAAAGCTAAGGAAATAGTGAAGTTTGAATTTGGCACCAAAGACTTCAATATGTATGATCCCCACGGTATTTGAAAGAACCACTGTGTGAAGGTGTACTATCCATGAATCCATGAGACATGTCATTGAGCAAAGGAGGGCCCTTGGAGGTATTGTTACAACTACACAAGGCTCAATGAACCGGTCAGTATAGCCACATCATGGAAAGTTTCTCTGCAGGCAAAGACACCAAAGGAAGCAACAACAAATACAAAAATAAGTAGCAAACTGGCACAGGACAAGTGTAAGAGGAAGATTGTCAAGGACCCAGAGGCTGAGAAAAGCTACAATTTCAAAGAATATCCTCCGGTTGAGAAAGAAACTTTGGTAGTAGAGGAAAAGAGGCAAAAACCCATAAAGAGGGAATAACGAAGAAAGAAAGAAAATAAAAGGTGGGAAGAAGCAGAAAGGAAGTTGCAGGAAATAGAGAAGAAGTTGAAGGAAGAAAAAGAGATAAGAAGGAGAGAGAGGGAAGAGAAAAAGAAACAAGAAGAAGATGAAATTCAAGGCGTGATGACAGAGCAAACAATGCCCATACAGGTTGAGGAGTTAGAACAACCAACAGTTGAAGAAGAGGGTGAGAAGATGTAGGATCGGGAACTTTCTCAACAGATTGAGAAATTGATTAAAGTGACAAACATGGAGTTGGTGGATGAACCATAGGATCAAGACACTGACCTCATGCCGCATGCACCTGAGGTCACCCTCAACCTCCACCGCCTCCAGTGTTAGAGCAAGTCCCAAGAGAGCAAGGAGAGGTTGTCCTCCTTAATGATGATATAGTGATGGATGTGTACAATCTATCATTCGATGAGTTGCAAAAGAATATTGTATAGGCATGGTGAAATCATTTCCCAGATGATCACACATCACCTGCATTCATGAAGGAAAGGGTGATAGTGTCAGATGTCAGAAAGAATCCAGTTTCCATGGTCGATGCCACCTTGGCTTATGCAGGAGCCACGAGCTCAAATGTGAAATTCCTGTTAGCAGAAAATGAACAGATGGCAAAGAACTTGCAAGTGGCCAGGTAGAAGGCAGAACAATCCACACATTCTGTAATGGCAGAGATGATGAAAGCGGTATTTGCTGAAGTATAAAATATTGAGGCCACCATGTGGAAACTCTATAACGGATTTTTCACCATGCATAAGGCAATTGTCCATCTATGGATTTTAGCAGCGGAGCAGAAGAATTGTCCAAACTCTCAAGGACATACATGTCGCTATTGTCCATGTGCAAGAATGGACAATGTGGTACAAGGGAGCCCCACTTCACTTTCCCAAGATGATGAAGTCTCATGTAGAGCTAGACAAAGTAAGGATCCAGATGTTGATCCAAAGCTATGAGTAGCTCGCCCCGTTCATCAGCAGCATACAGGATTCATATATACGGTTGTATAATAGTTTGGATGTCATGGTAAAAATGCATAGGATCTCGTTAATCGGTTCCCTCACCGAAGATAAACACAAGAACCAAGTCCGACTAGAGATCGATAGGTACATGGAGTAGCTAAGGCGAGAGGACACCAACGATGACTTGGAATTGAGCACACAAAACATCCAAAAGTACATTGGTGGTCCTGTCATGGTCAAGACCATGTTGCACACGCTTTAGGATGATCTGGACAAAGGTTCCAAAACCATATACATAGAAGTTATGGAGGCAAGAGTTCGCTATCAGAAAGACACCATCAAGTAGTTTGGGCAATGGGGAGATCATAACACAATACCAAGCTTGGTATTAGTACATCATCGAGAAGCGTCAAGTGGAGGTTGTCGAGTTGGTCTTTCCCCAAACTTTTGAGTCGTAGTGTTTTGTCTTGTTAGATGGTCTCTAACCTATTTTATCTCACATGGGTATATTTGGAAAATGTATATTATTTGTAAATATGTTGTAAGTGAAATTTCAAGTGTCATTAGTGGAATGTGAACAATCACTATGTAATGTAATGAGTTATTTGTAAAGAAGTTGAAGAGTCATGAGGGTAGTCAAAGAGTCACAAAGGGGAATGTCAAGGGTCACCCCACCCTTTGTTATAAATAGAACCTCATAACTCATATAACAAGCTTTTGGGAGCCAAGCTTTTGGCTAGGCTTAGGCTTAGAGAAGGCTTGGGAGTATTGTGACGAGCCTTGGCTTCTCCACAACGTAGAGCGAGTATACTTATTTGGAGGAGCAAGTGTTCTTGACTGTAATGTTCCACTATTGGGGCTAGTGGTTGTCAATGGAGTATGTATGGATGAAACTTCCAATTATAATAACATGCTTTCATGCATATGTTGTTATTGTAGTTGGACTATTCTGGTTTCTTTAGAAATGTATCTTGTTTAACTTACACATTTTCTTATGATCTACTTTGTATGCAATTGTATGAATCTTGTGGAATGTGTGTTGTTGGAGTAACCTGTCACTTTTTTTTTTGGACTATTTCGCATTTCAGTTTGTGGTGTCATTCCGCTCATGTGTTCCTTTCAAGTTGCGTACTATTACAAACTTCTAAGGGACACAGTTCCTTTTCCCCTTTGTGTGTTAGAACATCCATGCTTCTCACTTGACTCGCTGCAAGGTCACATACTTGCTTCCGACCAAAGTCATCATACTTATGTTTGCACGCTATTGCGGTTAAGGCACTACATTACCACCCACTGTTGGGACTCCTACCCCAAACGGTTTGAGGTCTATTTGGGACTTCTTACCAAGTAGATCCCCTGAATGTTGTCGGGTCCAACACTGCCAACAGTTACGATTATGCACAAGAGATGAAACACCTATTTGGGGAAATAAGTATGTGATTTTGTGAGACACCCAATGTAACGTGCACGAGGGAACATCCATGACTAGTAAAAGGAAAATGAGCCTCTGGTTAGAAAAGTAGTAGTATTATCCTAAAGGGGGACCCAAGAAGGAAGATAAAGACTTGTTGAATACCTACATATTAGTCCACATAATAAACAACAATCATTAAAGCATAACAACACTCATTCAATAACAACCATATCTAAGCAACGAATTAGTTCATTCACTTAGTATGTAATTAAAACAACATATATCATAAACATAACAAGAATAGTCCTACTATATCTATGATACATGTATGAATAAGTGTTGACTCATAGAGCTTCTGATTAAGAGTGAAATATCCCAAGTACATTGTTACATGAATGAAACACTATATCCAGTAGTGGAACATGAAGCCACAACTTGCTTCTCGAAAGAATCATCTATCTCCTATGCACTAGAAGAGAAGCCAAGGCAAGGCTCCAAGAATACAAGCCCCTTAGTTTGATTTATGAGGAGATATTTATAACAAATAGCAATGACCTTTGAGCTTCCTCATGACTCTTTGACTCCTATGACTATTCATATTCTATTCATGACTTATTACATCCCATATGTGACTATTCTCATTCCACATGTGTCCCTTGGACTTCATTACATACCATTTAGACAAATTATATATGAGATGATGGCTATATAAGACAAATTTGATAACGGGACAAAGTCTCATCAAATTGATAAATCATTTGCTTCCTCATGGAGCTCATTTGTAATGTAAGTGTGTCATTCCATGAACTCTTTTGAGATGGCTTTGACCCGAACTGGAAAGTCCCCTACATACTGCATATTCACCTCCAGTGCCTCCGTCAATATGGTCTTGGAGATTGACTGTACATTATTCCATAGTAATGAAAGGTTCATATGAGCTTTGATTGGTGCGATTGTGTACTATATAATAATTTCCTTGGTGATCTCCAAGCCTTCCTATTATGTTGCTTGTTTGATATGTTCAATGTACTACCTGATCTCCTAGAAGATAATATCATTGCCTCTGATTGCTTCAAGTTTTCCTATTGCCGGCATCCCATGTTTAAGTGTTAGAGACTTGAAATCTTTATGTAGTCGATTATAGGTAGAAATAGAAATAATTGACTATTATCCATGACACAGGTAGTTCTAATGGTGAAGTCTCAACTAAAGTCAGTCTATCTCTGTGGAAATCATATCTTTCTTTCCCAAATGTTGTGGAGCATCTAGATACTTGGCAGCCCACTCTTGAATATTATTAACCACTTTGTTTTCTACTTTCAGGAGTTTAACCACTTCTTGTGCTTTCTTCCGAATGCCAATGAGAGGAGCCACCACCTATTATATAAGTATCATCTCATCATATATCCATGCCATGGTGTCCTCCATTGGCCCCAGTTCCTCCTACATGGTTTCCTGCCATTTTTTTGTGTTGAAACTTTGTGATGATAGTCATTGATTCTCCATCACAAGATGTTCTGCCTATTGCTTCACTATAACAATTTCTTTCATCAATCTATCATTCTCACTCAATAGATATTCAAAGTTTTCCTGTGTTGTTGTGGCAAAAGCAACATTTTCTCCCATGATTTCCCTAGGATTCCTTCTCGTGTTGGTAGTTATCACCTTCTATGTAGAACATGAGACTAGATTCTCAGGATCCTTTGGGAAGTATATATGCTTCTGCTACATGATCCACTTCTTAAGCCGATCAAACTTGACACTACATACATCCATGACTCTGTCTGCTGGTGGGGGTGTGATTCTCGTTTCTCTACACGGAAGATGACCACTTGTGAGGGAGGTTCCCCTGGAGACCCTAGTTCATCATCCATAGGTTGAATGGTATCTTATTCCTCCAACTCTTCCTCTTCTATCTCCCGAGTCAACTATTCTTCTTCTAGTCTTTGTGCTGCTTCTTCTTCCTAGGATTTCCTTTGTTGTTCTTCTTCTATCCTTCTCCTTTCATATTATTCTTCTTGTTTCTTTTGAAGAAACTCATCCTCATTCCTCTTCTCCTATTCTTCTTCTACTTATCTCCTCTCATGTTCTGCTCGAATAGCTCATGTGTTCAAAGGATCAACTTTCCACTTCCTACTACTCTCACTTGTTGAATCATACCTGATCCCTCTTCTTAGGAGCTAATTTCCTTGCTTAAGGGGTTATATGTTCTTCCTCCTATACTTGCATATCTTGGGATGGTGGATCTTGGGGTGAACTAGTATCTATTGCTATGTGTGTCATTCTAACTACATTATACCAATTCTTCACTTTTTCATCTTTTGTTGTGGACATCAATGAATACCCCGTATTGAAACCGATCCTTTCACAATTTTGCCTGCACACTCTCTTGGGATCATACCATGAAATTACCTAGTGGAAAAGTGAAAGTGATCCAACACTTGTATTTATGTTTTTGTTACCTAATGGATCTTCAACTCATATAATCCAATCCTCAAAGGAAAGGTGGGCCAAGGGGATTTCTTCCTCCTGTGAATAACTCCTGACAATACATTCTCCAACTGGTTGGCTACTTCCTGCATGACCACCTTATTGGTCACATATCATGGCATGAGAAGAGGGTATATATAACAACCGAAACATTTTATGTATGTTCCCTCAGGTGCTGAAAACTAATCCGTGATATATCATAGTCTTTCCTTCACTTGATCAGTCATGCAAGGAGGATTGATCTCGAATAGCGTATGAAAGATAAATGTAAAGAAGTGCTCGGCCAATCTGTCATATGCACCTCTGAAGCTTGATTCTGATAACACTCTACAGTGGAAGTAAATTGGAAACTTGTTCTAAGGGGTCCAGTTCCAGTACATTCCTAGGAACACATATTTCATCTAAAAGAAATGCAGACATGTAGAATTTCAGGGCTTGGTTCTCCCTCAAATATGTTTTTTCCTACCCCACATGACGCTACAACTCAAATGACAATATATCTGCCCAATTGAAGACTCTTCCATGGGTTACCACCATATTGAGCATATATATCCAGTTTTCCTCAAACACCTACTTGTTATTTCGCCCATGAAATCAACAACATATGGCTATTAGATACTGATATACATCTTTGAGGATCTTAATCAGATAGATTGCAGATGGGTGATGGCGAAAATTAGCAGGCTCTTGACACCATGATTTGATATTGTCACTTGTGTGGAGGTCGTGCCATCTAATGTAAAAGTCATCATTTTCATATTATGTGGGACTAAGAATCTTGTAGTACATCTACATGTCTTCTCCATAATAAGTGGCGAGTTGACTACCAGTCTCACTATGAAGAACAAGATGAGAGTCATCCATATCTGTAATGATCCATTCAATCACTTTTGCAGATGGGATAACTAGGAATATTCATGTGATCCTATGCATCCTTGACTTCTTAATGTTGATGTACACTTCCAAGTCCTCCAAGTTCTCAGTAAAAATTTTCTGCATGAATATGTTGTTTATATCGCTCCATGTGACCTCAGTAGACTTATCAATGAAGCACTGTGTGTCAACATAAATGGGAATGGTTGGCTTGTTCACTTCAATAGGTCCCTGAGTGCTTGCTTCTAAGACTTCTTTGGAGGCTACTTTATGGGGAGGGATGGCTTAAACATATGAAGAAAGGGTGGCAATACTTGTAGTTCGAACACCTGTTTGTGGCAACGCACTGATGATGAGAAGATTAGCTCTATGAAACTAACTATGCAGTAATATCTCATTAATAATGTACAAAGAGACATCAAATGTAATTGATCATGAAAATCTATCAATGATGGTACAAAATTAATTGCATGCATAAGAAAATAGGCATGCAAACAAGGAGGGCACACTTTTAAAGCACAAAGGAGAGTCAAGGATAATTCAGGGCTTTGCAATGTGCTCATGCACTCAAGCAAGAGAAGAAAGCAATCAAGGGAACACTAGCACACTCCAAAGGGTCGAAGGGCTGAGTTGTTGGGCCTCCATGCCTTCACAGTGCGCTCATGCCCTCAAGGAGACAGAGAGGAAGCATTGGCACACTCTGAAGGGATGAAGGAACATGTACTCAAGCCTTCAGTCCTTCAGGTTGCACTCAGAGGAAGGAGGGTACAATGGTGCATGCCGAAGGGATGAAGGAAAATAATTTGAGTCTTCGAGGTATCTCATGCACTCAAGGGAGGGCACAATCCTTCGTGACGAAGGAGTGCGCTTAAGAGGGGAACTTTGTCATTATGAGCACAATTTTTAAGGTTGATTGGGCTTCGAGTTCCAGAAGTGCCCATTTCTCGAGGAAATCTCAAGAACAAGTTTGACAACAATATTTCATGATAGGAATGAGAAGAAGAAGGATCTACAAGCTTATATGGATCCTGTCACAATCATGGTAGAATGTGAAAGGTTGAGGAATGTGCAGAGTCTCTACATGTGACAACAAATTAACACTTGCAGAATCAAGATTGAACAAAAATGCCAGTAAAAAAAAGCAAAAAAAAAAATAAATAAATGAAAGTAAGATTGACAGTGAAATCATGAAAGGCAATGAATAGATTTGACATGAAAAACTTACTTGTAATGCAGGTTGATGAAGAGTTTCTTGATCCACAGTTGTGCACCCAACCTAGATGAGAATGATTATGCAAATGAATGATTAACTGGGTTAATTTAAAATAGTTTACATGCAAAATTGTTTCATGCATGATCACCACTTGTTGACAAGTGAAAGGATTAGTTAAGGGAAGTTAAGTGGGCTCCTATTTTCTAGGAGTGCACCCACATGCAACAAAGAGGCTCATGCATGCATCCATAAAGAGCACATCTCTTCGGCACGGAGTGCGCTAAAGGGGGACGCACTTCTTCAGCACGAGGGAGTGTGCTCAAGGGGGAGAACTTTCTTTCTTTTGTTTGATTTTTATGTGATTTTGTGTTATTTTTCCATTGTGTGCATGGCGTAAAGGCTATTTTCTAGGTCAAGATAAGTCATGAGTTCACCTAACCATTGACTAGATAACATAAGAACTTCTAATGGTTAGGTGATGACGCTTAGGAAACATGGACTTAGGAGGATGTGACACTAGGATAAAACACAGAAATAACAAATCAAACAACATGACGACAATAGGGGGCTTGAAACGATGGTTCGTGTAGGTTCCAAAATTGACTTAGGCAAAAAATTGGAGGGTCGTTGTCGTAGCGACAACACTTGGAAACATACTAGGAGAATCCCAACTTCTCTGAAATAGTTTCATTTACGTGCAAAGTATAAATTCTCTAGGAAGTATTGATTCAATCAGTGATTTACCTTAGCTCCACACTCTTACCTGGTTAAATACGTAGTCTTTTGTTAACAGTGTTGGACCCGCCAACATCAGGGGATCACTCCGATATGAAGTCCCAACTAGACCTCACATCATTTGGTGTGGGTGTCCCATTCAGTATGATGGCCCGGTTTTCATTATCTTAAATATTTGCCTCAACCCTTGCTTGTAAGCACAGGAGATATCCCCGCTTTGTCTTCGAGAAGTGAGGTTCGCGTGCCTGGTGATTGCTAGTGTCACTTGTGTCAATAGTTCTTTCACTGCAGAGGGAGAGGGTGGGAGTGGGTCCCAAGTTGGTTTGGAGGAAGCCCCAACTGTGTTAGGAACACACAACACAATAGTACGTGCACAACTTCCAGAAGAACATTCCACATGGATGTGGCAATCACAACACATAAGGGAAGATATCATGTACAACACTCAATGGATGAGTCCGCGGGAGTGCAACGGTTGTTATAGAAAGTTTTATGTGAAAGGTCTGTTTAATGTCTGGGGAGGTAACCAACATGGGCGAGACAATGTTAAAAGCATATACAACACATTTTCATTAACATATATGTATTACCACAAGTGAATGAGTTCAAGTGTTAAACACAGGCTAAAGCAACATGCATTACAAGTGTTCAAGATTAGTGTTACAACAGTTACAATACATGTGTGAAAACGTGTTGGCCTGTTAGCAGGCTTCTGAATTAAGTGAAAGCTCCAAGACACTTCGTTACACCATACATCACTAACCCCATGGGCGGGGCGTTGGAGCCATTACTTACTCCTCAAAGAAAAGATTACATACTCTCAAGGCTATGTGGGAGGAGCTGAGGTGAAAATTCCTTTGCATGTACAAATGAGGGGGTATTTATAGCCAAGGGTGAAACTGAACCTTGTGGTTGTTCGATTATTCTCATGATTGTTTGACTTCCATGACTTTTCGACTTTACATGACTCTTCATAAAACAAGTGGGTCTCTTGGACTTCCACGTTACATTACATTGATTGATAGTATGGCCCACGGTAGAGATGTGGACGACATGACTCATGACATGACTTGACATGAAAGTGTTGGTACATTCGTGTTGTTACTGGTGTGCATGTCGAGTTGCAGTGCTGCTGGGTGATAGATGTCCTCATGGTGTGTCACAGCTTCGACTCCACATGGCAAAGTGCATGGAGTCTTTGATGTTCATTGGTTCGCTTGATGTTGCATTCACACATTTCTCCTTGCTTGTATGTTGGTAAGCTTGATAGGTTCGTCTGTTCACGAAAGGTGCATGTTCATCCATTCATCCATTCGTGAACACATCTTGCATGTTTTCTCGTCCATCCGTCCATGAACACATATTTGCATGATCATCCATTCGCGAGCACATCTATTTGCATACATCATTTGTTCATTCGTTGGTGAACCTGTCCTTCTACATGTGCTCCCTTCGTTCATTCCATCTGTCATCGCGCCATGTTTTTTTGTGTACCTGTGTCTGCAGTCACTCATGATGAGACGACATCAAATCCATAAACCTCCTAGTCTACCATGATGCATGATCATTTCGGATGCAGGTGACTGGGAGAGGTGACAAGGTTGCGAGGCAGGATGGAGGCTCTAGGAACTGCTGATGAAAACTATGCAAGAGTCACTGGGTGATGAATATGGGTGATCTGGATCGATAGTGACTTCCCGCGGGGTCTGAGTCAGCTGGAGGAAAAAACTGTGAAGTTTTTGTGAGGAACAGTCTGGTTACGGAAGGTTGGGCAGGCAAAATTTGTGCAATTTCTGGAACAAGCGGGAAGCAGGAGATTGCCAGCAAAAACTGCGCAATCCTTGAGGGGAACTGGTAGTCAGTTTCTAGGTCACTGGCAGCAAAAACTACACAATTCCTAAGGGGAACTTGTAGTGAGCTGCTGGGAGCTTGGCAGCAAAAACTGTGTAATTCCTTAGGGGAACTGGTAGTCAGCTGTTGGGTCACTGGTAGAAAAAACTATGTGATTCCTGAGGGGAACTAACAGTTAGCTTTCAGGATCTTGACAGTAAAAATTGCACAATTCCTAGAGGGAACTGGCAGTCAGTTGCTGGAGCTTGGCAGCAAAAACTGCGCAATTCCTAAGGGGAATTGTTAGTCAGCTGCCAGGAGCTGTTGGCAGGAAAAACTGCGTTGAAGCTGGGAGGATGGCCTACTAATCATCTCTGAACAGTTTCTAAGATGAGTGGATTGCTGGGCAGCAGAGGAATTTCTCATGAAAATTGTGCAAATTTCTTAGTAAGCATTCGATCGACTGTCGAGAGGGTTGGTTGGAAAAACTGTGCAATTTTTTGAGGGAGAGAGTGACAGGAACTTGGTGTCTATCCGGCCTGTGTGGACAACTTTCTTAGTTAGAAGAGCAGGCAAGATCTGCAGCCTCTACGCAATTTTTTAGGGGAGTCAGTCTCGGGGTGTCTACCGGGTCCAACTCTCTGGTTGACTAGCATGAAGGTTGATCGATTTGCTTGTGGGCAGCGCAGCTTGAAATGGCTTGCTTGGTACTTCTACATTATTCTGGGTGACAGACGATCGAGTCGATGGTGGGTTGATGGTCCAGGAATCAGAGCGAAATCCAGTCGTCAGAACTTCAACAAAGTGACTAAGTGTGTGAACGAGTGAAAGATGCATACGTGAGCTTGCAAACACACACTTAAATGACTTAAAACATGAGACGACTCAAACCATCTAGACACACATACTCAAGATGATTGACTGACGATGTAAGTGACAAGTGTGACACTTATGATTGATCATTGGTCGACCGTGACGATGATTGCGCAACAGTGAATTTGATTCCATGTGTGAGTGCGACAGATGTTTTCATAGTGAACACAACAAGTACACTCGAAGCGAAGACTTTGAGTATAACTAGAACATGGTCGCAAGCATGAATTTGACATCAAAATACAAAAACTTGGGTGAAATGATCAAGAAAGGTGGGTGTGAAGACTCACACGAGCTCACGGGATGAACCCGAGTGTGTGTAGTCATCAAGTGAAACTCTCAAGGGAAGCTCCGAAATTGGGTGCATGCCAAAATTTTGGAGGGTGGTTGTAGACGCTACAACATCTTCCCAATTCCATTACTCAACGTAACACAACATAAAGCAAGCCATATCACATCCTTGTCGACATAAGTAAGGGTAATATAGTATGATGAGTTAAAACAATAAGAGTATGATTTTTACATCTCTAGCATTTCTCCATTGCCAACAGACCTAGACAGTACCCTAATGGAGTTGCTTCAGGAACAAAAACATTACTTCACTCCCAGTGAGCTTGGACAGTACCCCGACAAAGTCACCTGCTTCACCTCCCTATTATTGTCGCTGTGAAAAATACCCTCCAAAATTTTGTGTACACTCGAATTTTGGAGCCTATTATGGATCTTGTGATCGATCATTTTGTAGTCACTTCTTGGTCAACTAATGATTTTTGATCTCCCTTCTTGGACTACAAGTGTCAAAGTCACTTGCTCACGCATGCTCATTTTGTAACAAGTGCATGAGTGCATCCTTTTATGCAAGCTCGGACATACATATCATGTTCCATCAATATTGTGCATGTCCAATGTCCAATCCATGTCGACAATCAATGCACACTAACAACGATAGTTTCTCACATTTTAGTTGTGTTTATAGTTCTGTTTTAGTGAGTTTTGCAAATTGTCGCTCTCGCACACCTTTGTTTTTTTGAGCATCATTTTCATGTTTTCAGTTGTCGATTTTTCTTTCTTTAACTTTAATTAGTGTCATTTTCATGTTATATTTGATCTGGAATGTGCTACTTTCACTGTTGATTCACATATCACAAGAGTTGTTTGCACTTTAGAAATTGTCATATTTTCTCATGTTAGTTATTGCACAATGTATTTATTCTTGTTATTGTGGTTTTAAGGGGTTATCTTTGTGTGAATGAGTTGGTCTAACCATGTAAACATTATTCACACTCATTCCCAAAGTTTTAAGCACTGTCGCACAAGTGTCGTCACAGTGGTCGCAAAGTGTACCTTTAGTGTTGCACTTGTCATAAAGTCATCATAAATTTCTCGCATTGAGGGAAATATGTTGTTAATGTGTTTCAGAGGATCTATATTGTTGTGTCATCAAAGTGTTTCAAGTGTGTGATAATAATCAAGGCATATCATTGTTCACAATAGTCTCTTCAGTCCCACAATTAGCCAAATTTTGTAAAATTCCTCACAACCTAGCCTCATCCAAACCCCTTGAATTGCGCATTGTGTAGTCTCAGCCCTCAAACTGTGACCTTATCTCATGACACAACACAATGCACAGTCTCTGCCTCCCATAACTATGCATTTCACAACCACAATGCTTAAACCCATAACTTCTCAATCATGCATTCTAGCCACGCCTGAATTGCACATTGTGCAGACTCTATCCTGCAACTACGCAATGGCCCAATTTCCCTTGTCTCCTAGAACTACCCAATGTTCTCTCCCAATGCTCATCCCCTCAGCTTGTCACACTGATCTCCAAAATTGTGTAGTTTTCTCCCTCAACCTAGCCTGCATTGCGCATTGCACAGTCTCAAGGCTCCGCTTGACTGCGTAACTACGCAATCATTGATCCCTTTTCCCAGCCTTTCATCTGGTTCCAACTCATTCAATGGATAAATATGCACATTCTTAGACCATGGGGGTTTTCGGACTGATGTCGTCTCGTCATGAGTGAATTGTATAAACAAGTACCTTATCATGCCATGGAAAGATGATGAAGAGGGAGATGGAGAAGGAGGGCATGCTAAAAGACAAATATGGAGTAGAAGAGGTAATATGATCATCAAGCTATAGGATGAAGGAATGCCAGACTATAACATAAGATTAATGTCAAGATCACATGGAAAACTCCTCATCTTCAAGTCATAAGTAGGAGGAAGAAGAAGAACATGTACCATCTTTTCAAGAAGATACAAAGAAATAAGTAGCAACAAGGGCATCTTGGCACTATCACATCATCATGCAATCCGTGTCATTAGTGTCATGTCATGTCTTGTCACAAGTCATCATATGCCAAATCATTATTGTGGATTATGTAATTACCTATTCAAAATGTACTGTAAAGTGGAAGTTCAAAGGACACATTCAGAATATGAAGAGTCATGTACAATCGAAAAGTCAGAGGAAGTAAAAAATTCATGAGGGTATTCAAATAGTCACAAGGAAGGTGAAGCATCACCTCTTAGTTATATATAAACCCTCATTGTATGAGCAAGGCACTTTTCACCTTGGCTACTCTGGCAAGGAAATAGAGAGAAAAACTATTTCTTTTGAGGAGCAAGGAGTGGCTCCAATGCTCCACTATTGGATATATTGATGTCCATTATATACATGTGTGCTAAATTAGTTGAACTATTTCAGTTATTTTAGTACTTACCTTAGTGAGAATGTGATACAATGGTTGTTATTGTTTTCCCATCCTTGTGGACTATTCCATAGGATGCTAAATAGATCTTTCATATTGTTTGGTTGTAATGACTGTCACTTTTTTCTGGACTATTACATTGGATGTTACATAGATCCCTCTTGTTTGTGTGTGTCTCTTCTTGGATGGTACTATTACCTCTCTCTTATAGGCTCACTTTACTCTTTCCCTCCACAGTAGAAGAAATTTGACACACCTACAACCAAACACTCACCAGGCACACCTTCTTGCTTTCCAAAGGAACCACGTGTTCCTCTCTTGATGACAATTAGAGCCAAGGAAAATCTATAACAATACATGGAAACTAGGTTGATATTTTAGATGGGGATCCTAATCCAAACAGTGTGAGGTCTAATTGGAACTTCACATTGGGGAGACCCCTTGGTTGACGGATTTCCAGCATCGTCAACAATTGGTGCCAGAAGGTCCAAATGACAAGTTGTGCCCGTTGAGTCTGTTTTGAACCTCTTATCTCAAATGGCTCATCCTCAAATATTACTCCCGGGGTGTTTTTCTAATTTATCCATTTATTAATTTTCAATCCCCGATGAGCCTCTTTATCACTTGTCTCAGTTAAAGTTTGATGGTGAGGATGGAACATCCATAACCATGCACATTTATGATTTTCTTAAATTTTGTGAATCTTACGAAATCGATGATGAAGAGTTTGCTTGTGTGATTTTCTTCCTCACCCTTGAAGGTCATGTTAATCAATGGTGCCATAACTTACCACCTGCCTCCATCTATTATTTTCCATCATTTCCTCAAGGAGATTTATCAAGCCTTTGATAGGTATGATTACCGAGATGTTTATGAAATAATCAATCAGTTAAGAATGAAGCCTGATGAATCAATTGAGGATTTCTCTAATCGATTCCTTCACCTTTGTTATGAATTTCCTGAAAAGTATGCGGATTGGAATTTCTTTAAACAATTTTATTTGCGTTTGGTTCATGTCTCTTTGCACGGTGAACCTGAACCCCTTGATGTTTCTACTTCCCCAACTCTTGTGAATCATGAGACACCTCTAATTTCAGAGGAGGAATTTACTGCTCCTTTTGTTCTTTTGTCCTCCTCCTTTTCTAGTTCTAATGAGGGTGTCTCCATCTCGCGATAATAAAGGTCCGAAATCTAATAAGTCAAATTCCTAATCCATCTTCTCATTTTTCTTCTACTTGTCACGACTCAGAATTGATGGAGGAAATCCCATAATGGCTCATGAATCCCATGGTGAAGTCACTCCTCCATTCCACAAGATGATGTTACTATTCATAACTCTAGTCTCAAATTTGATCTGGATTTCTATTATCCTCTATAATCTACATGCCATGGCTCTTTGTATCGTGATCTTTCTGATCAAACTTCTCGACTAGCTAGTTTTTTACACTCTCTCAATTTTTGAGTTGCTAGTTCAAATTGCGATCAGATACAAGGAAGTCACATTACATAGGTAGGGGAATAGGAAGGTGAAGATGATTTCAAGTTGTCTTCTCTTTTCCAAAATCCTCCATGTGAAGATGATTCACTTTCATTCTTGGATGATTTTCAATTTGCTAATCTCAGTAGTGAATCAAATGCAATCAATCTGTAGCCTTAGGAAATAATCATTGCGACGATGACTTTGTTGATGATTGTGATCATGAATGCTAAGGTGCATCTTATGATCTTTCATTTTCTCATGAAGACGTTACTTTAGATCCAATATCTAACTCGATCAAAGAATATGTGCTTACCGAAACTTCCTCTTCATCTCACTACCCCTTGTGCTCTACCGTCTGCGATGAATCTACTCACGATAGACATACTCCATGCTATTCAAGTCCTTCATCCGATGAGTTAACCTCTCAATTGGCACAAGGCGGTGATATTATCCATGATGCAAATGAAAACAATGAAATCATTGAGTACTCTTCCCATCCCTTATCATCTTTTCCCTTGCACGAATACAAAATTTCCCCGATTCATTCATCTTCAAATTTGCGATCAGAAGAATCTTTTGACTTGAGTAATCTAGTTGTCAAAGTTGGAAAATATGGTAAAATTAGTGAGAGAGATGGATGTCATCTGGTGAGAAATGGATTTATTGAAGCCAGTGTAGTAGCTATTTGTAAACCATGCATGATTTGGTTCAATCTTCAAAATGCGATTTTACAATCCTGGAAGGTTTCGGGACCTTCTAGGGAGTCGAGGCACTTCAACTTCTGTTGATGGTTATGTCAGCATCTTACGACTCTTATAAGCCCCCCGAACTAAGTCAGATTTGGTTTCTCCTGCGCAATCCTTCTCTTTGTGTCGTTTCACTCCATGAAATTTTCTTTTTAAAAAATGTTTGGTATCTCGGGTGTCATATTTCAAATTTCCAATATTTTACTTCTCACTAGATTCATGAATATTTTTCATTTCATTCATCTTCATGCAAAACTCTCCTAGAAAAATCAGGTCTGGAATGTGTATCTATCATAGAGTCGTGGAATTGCAAAGTTAATCATTCCAAAGACCATCTTTGGTTGAAGGAATAATATCTATAATATTTATTTCATGATGAGAAACTCCTGGATTTCCTTGTGAATATCATATCGCGGATCTTGTTCTCCATCACACCTGAAATCCTCTTGAGTGCAAATGAATGCATGAGTTATTATGCAAATCAATTTTTTTCGTTCACTGCATCTTAATTGGTTTCATATGTTTGTTGTACTGGAATTCCTTTCCACTTCTTTTGATGATTACGAAGGTTGTGTAGTGCGTTACCAGTTACAAAGAAATAGTTTCTCACATTCATCATGTGAGGAAGATGATTCTATTATTCAGAGCATTTGTGAAACTATTCAAATTGATTTATATTCGTTTATTACAAACTGGGAATCTGATGCTTTAATCAACCCATCTGATCATTATTTTGTCCTTAATGACTGTCATTTGTTTTATCATTTTCCCACAAATACATCTAATTACATTTATTTTACATCCTTCGATCTTCATCGTTCAACATCTTACTATTCATATTTTTGTCGAGCAGTTGAGGCACCTTAGCCTTCGGTGATGGTTATGTCAGGTCCTCACTGTCTTGACATGCATGTTGAATATGATCAGATCTATTTTCCCTCACAAGACTCAAAACGTAATCCTGTGCTTCTAATTGAAAATTCATATTTTCAAAGATTTCGGAGTTTTTAGGAGGATTATCATGAATTCTATGATCCAATCGTCGAATGGCTGGAACAATATTACCTTGCTAAGGAGTTCGGTGCATATGGAGACACATTCGTAGGAAGCTTCTTATTGAATGATGGGTCTCATAAAAAGGTATGAATATAAACTAGTTAGAAGCAGTGGTTATGGCCTATATTTCTGTTGACAGGAAATACCTTCAATTTTTTGTGCAAGATATTCAATTTCTTATCTTTCCTATTGCACATTATTTTATATTTTTTTTAATCGGTCACATATTTGTGATTGCAGGTCAGGAACAATTACAATGGATATATTGGAAATTCCATTTTATGTGACCCTGACCTTCTTGTTGGTTAGGTTACGAGTAGGTCTAGTTGCAATTTAGTTTACCTACACATCCATCCTACATTCGTTTCCTATATTTTGTCTTGGGTTTACTAGTTTTGGCATCACATCATGGTTTTGCTTTAGCCATTTTATGTCTTGTCTTCTGGTTTGTTTCCTTGTTTTGTTGTCTTTCCTTTCGTTTTGTGAGATTATGCATGAAGATGCTTTGTTGGATCAAAGCGAATGTGGAAAAATAGAAAAGTACTTTGTAACACTGCGACATTTTTCTAACTCTTTGTCCTCTTCCTTGTCTTGGTTACATATTTTGGTTGATGATGTTCCGACAGAATATACGATCTTTGCGTCAAGAAAGCCTTGTGTCGAACCATGAACTCAATGTCTATTCTGGAAGCCTCATGCCTGCACTGGGGTTTTATGTTTATGTGTTTTCAGGCTGATCCAATCAAGTCAAGAAGGACAAGGGGAAAATCTAAATGAGAAAACCAATATCATAGGTCTTATATATGATTCTCTAAAGGGAAAACCTCTCCTACTCTCAATAAGTCGAGATCCCTCTTCCGTCCATTAAATAAATAAGCGTCGATGCACAATCCTATATAAATAAATAAATAAAGGTGAAAGAAGAGATATGATTCTTGTGCAGAGAGGTGAAGAAAGCAACTCTACAGGGGTACTACCCAGGTTCACTGGTAGCAGAGCAATATTTTTGTTCTTGAAGTGACTTCGTTAGGGTACTGTGCAGGCTTACTAGGAGTAGAGCAATACCAAAGATGAAAAAAATATACTCTGAAAATATAAAGCTTTCGAACTTCATTACCCTATCTCAATTTGAAACATTGTGTGATCGTCAGTCTTATGTTTGTGTTTAACCAAGTAAAGGAATGAAGGGGACTATGTTTATGCGTGGGTAAGTGCGGAAGCCATGGAAATCGGAACAATGAATCAATACTTCCTAAAGAACTAGACCCTCTACGAAAGAATTGACCAAGGCAGAGAAGTTGGAGTTCTACTAGTGTGTTACCAAGTGTTGTCGTTGTGACAAATACCCTCCAAAATTTTGCGTACACTCAAATTTTGGAGCCTACTATGGATCTTGCGATCAATCGTTTCATAGTCACTTCTTGGTCAGGTGATACTTTTTGAGCTTCCTTCTTGGACTTCAAGTATCAAAGTCACTTGCTCGTGCATGCTCAGTCTATAACAAGTGCATGAGTGCATTATTTTGCGCAAGATTGAGCAAGTATAGCACGTTCCATCAAGACTGTGCCTTTATGATGTCCAATCCATGTCGAAAGTTAGTGTGCTCTGACAAAAATAGTTTCTCACATTTTAGCTGCATTTGTACTTCCGTTTCGATGAGTTTTGCAAACTATCACTCCCACGCACCTTTGTTTTTGCAAGCATCATTTTCATGATTTTAGTTGTCACTTTTGCTTTCTTTCACTTTAATTAGTGGCATTTTCATGTTATATTTGCTCTAGCATGTGTTACTTTCACTGTCGATTCACATATCACAAGAGTCGTTCGCACTTTAGCAATTGTTGTCTTTTCGCATGTTAGTTGTCGCACAATGTACGTATTCTTTTTCTAGTGGTTTCAGGGGGTTATCTTTGTGTTAATGAGATGGTATAACCATGTAAACATCATTCACACCCATTCCCAAAGTTTTAATTATTGTCGTAAAAGAGTCGTCACGGTCGTCGCACATTGTACCTTTAGTGTCGCACTTGTTGTAAAGTCATCATAAAGTTGTTGCATTGAGGGAAATATGTTGTTAAAATGTTCCAGATGATCTATGTTGTTGTGTTGACAATTTTTTTCAAGTGTTTGATCACAGTCAAGGCATATAACTATTCACAACAGTCTCTTCGGTCCCACACTTAGCAAAATTTCATAAAATTCCTGGCAACCTAGCCTCATCCATCCCTATTGAATTTCGCATTGCATAGTCTTAGACCTCAAGCAGTGATCTTGTCTCCTGGCACTACACAATGCACAATCTCTTCCTCCCAAAACTATGCATTTTTCAACCTCAATGCTCAAGCCTAGAACTATGCAATCATGCCTTCCAGCGAAGCATGAACTGCGCATTGCGTAGTCTCTAGCCTCAAGCTCATACTTGAGATTCTGAACTATGCAACTATGTAATGGCCCAATCTCCCTTGTCTCCCAGAACTACACATTGTGCTCTCTCATGTTGGCATTATGATTCAAGTGTTGTCCTTGATGGCAACTCACTCAGAGGTTGGTACAGATGCTCAGAAGTTGGTACAGGAGATGGCAACTTAATCAGAAGACAGATCCTAGTACAGCTTGCCAAGGAAGTTCATACACGCAGGTTAGTCCTTGGAAGTTGTGCCTATGGTTTCGGACCATTATGTCTCGACGGACGTGTTGATCCCTAGTTTCGAGGTTGATGGTATTGTGTTTCTATGGTTTTGGCTCTTGGTATTGAACAAGGCCTAAGGCTATATAAGGAGAAGATCACTAGGCAAAGGAGTATGGATTGTGGGTGTCTGACGCAGTGAGAAGATCTGGTATTGCTGGTTATCTGTTCGGGACGCTTTGCAAGGGTCGGATCTGACAGCAAAGGCAGAAGTAATCATTTCTAGATCTGCACGCGGGTTGCCTTTGGAGAAAGCGCGTATACACGCGGTTTTGGTACAGTGAAGTAGCGTATGCATGATAAGTGTTAATATTTCAGGTTGCTGCTGATTCTGGTGGTTGTTGCAGAGTTCTAGATTCTGGTTTGGGTTCTGTGTTCTTGATGACAGGGTTTCAGTGATTCGGTATTGGGTTGTTTAATGAATTATGATGCAAGTATAAGTTGATGATTGTATTGCGGTAATGTTTGCTTTGTACTCTTGGATCCAGTATGAAAATGTATGAAACGTGGTCCCTGAAGGTTGTAGGGTCAGCACCTACGTACTAGTAAATGGATCAGCTAGTACAAGAGCTGAGGGGGTTGTAGCTCCCTTCCAAAAGTAGTTGGAAAACGAGAGAGGGTTGTAGCCCTCTGCAGGTTGTAGCCTGCGTGCTGGTAAAGGACTGCACCAGTACATTGTAAAAGAAGTTTCTCATTAAAGAAGAAAGAGACAAATTGCAGCAGGTGGTTTTCACCCACATTGGGTTTCCACCTTATATCATGGTGTTCATGTGTGTGGCTTTTGTGTGATGATCTATTCTGTTATACTGCATCTGTTTACTGTTAATATGCTTAATAATATCCTGATGCATTTACTGAAGATAAGATTAACTGAATCATAAGATCTCTGCATATACGCTAGTTTCTTTAGACACAGTCGCGTGTACACGCGGGTTCACTTAACTGAAGTCGCGTATATGTTTCTGAGTATGAAATTGAAAAGTTTTATCTGATCTGATAATACTGATTCACCCCCCCCCCCCCTCTCAGTATTATTTCCAACAATTGGTATCAGAGCAGGTCCTTCAAAGAAAGCTTGATCGCTTGAAGGAAAAGATCCATCAAATGGATAATCCAGAAAGAGAGGCACACATCAGGCCACCAGTCTTTGACGGGAACAATTTTACTCACTGGAAGATAAGAACCACTGCATATCTACAGTCGCTTGGAGCAGAAGTTTGGGGAATCGTAGAAGGAGGATACAAATTCCCATCAGCAACTCCTACAGATCCAGCAGAGAAAAAGCAATATGAGCTCAATGCCAAAGTAGTTACTGTCCTATTGAGTACTTTGACTCAATCAGAATTTATGAAGATCATGCATCTCAAATCAGCTAAGGAAATATGGGACAAAATCGTTACAAGCTACGAAGGAGATGATCAGGTAAAAATAGCAAAGCTTCAAACTCTCAGAATCCGATATGAAACTCTTAAGATGCGAAGTAATGAAAGCGTAGCTAATTATTTCCTGCGTATGGATGAGATTGTGAATTGTATGAGGGATCTGGGTGAAGAATTTGAGGAAGTTGTCTTAGTTCAAAAGGTTTTGAGATCTCTGTCTACTAAGTTTGATTCTAAAGTATCTGCCATAGAAGAAAAGGAGAATGTGCGGAAAATTACCATGTCACAGCTTCACGGGATCTTAACTGCTTTTGAAATGCGACAAGAGGTACCACCAGAGGCCGCATTCGAAGTGTCAGAGGAAGAAGATGAGGTAAATTTTGTCAAGAATCTTGAACGGGGATCTGGACGGTTCAAAGATAAGCTACCTTTCAAATGTTTTCTATGTGGTAGAGTTGGTCACTATGCTGCTAGATGTCCTCATAACAAAGAAAAGATATATGAAGAAGATGGTAGAAGCTATTATACCCATATTAAAAGTTCATTAAATGATAGTGAGGATATTAGAAGTCTCATGGCACATAAGAAGAAGAATGCTTCATCCAATAATAGCGAGGATATTAAAAGTCTCATGGCACATGAAGAGACAAATGCAGAAACTGAAGAAGTTGCCAAACTAAAAGAACTATTGGAGACAGAAACCAGGGTAAGGGAGAAATTGCAGGATATAGCAAAAGATCAGAGCACAACTATTCAGAGACTTGAATCAAAGATCCTCTCTCTAAAAGAAGATCTTGAAGATCAAGAACATGAAGTGATCAAACTAAAGCGACAAGTGGAAGAAGGGAGAAAAGTTGAAGAAGACCTAAGGAAGAAGTATCTGAAAAAGGAAGAACAACATCAAGTTGAGGTAAATATCTTGAAAGGTAAACTAGAAGAAAAGGATAAGCTTTTACGATTTCAAGATAGTTCTAAAGTCTTGGATGATATTCTTAATAGTCAAAGATCTCCTGCTATCAAGACTGGTCTTGGTTTTCATGAATATGTTGAAGGTGAATCTAGTTCACAAGTTGAGACAAGAAACTCTAATGAGAAATCTGAAATGCTCAAGGAACAACCAAGGAAAGAAATTCCTCAAGGAAGATCCTTTACTCCTAACTATGGACGTGATAGACGATTATTTCCTCCGCTGAATAATGTTGAATGTTATGTATGTCATAATCTTGGACATGTTGCAGCCAGATGCAGAAGTAGAATGGTTCAAGAAAGATCATCGCATCCCAGGTACTTCAGAGGGTATTGCTTTGCCTGCAATGCATATGGACACAAAGCAATTGATTGTGATAGAAGGAACATGAAAAATATAAGGTGCTATACATGCAACAACTATGGGCATAAAGCAAGGGAATGCAGGAGCAGATTTCAAAATTCAAGACAAAAGGACCATACATCATCACAGTTGCAGGAATTGAAGAAGACAGAGACAGAAAGGTGTGGGATAACTCAGTCAGCTGACATAACAGACACAGGGGAATCTGAAAGTGAAATTCAGTATTCCATCCTGCATACGCTTATATAATGAAGACAAGTCGCGTATATACGCGAGTTACAGGCTGCAAAGTCGCGTATATGGAGAAAGGGCAGCAGAACAGACCCAGGTTCAGTCATGGTTGGCTCAGGCTCAGGGGAGCAGAACAGACTCAGGAAATGGTTCAGACATGGTTGGCTTACACTCAGGGGGAGAATATTCTTCAAATAATGCATTGTTGGCATTATGGTTAGAAGGTGTTGATAAAGTCTATGAAGCTAAATGATACATCTTACTGTTTAGGAATGGTATTGCAGGCTGATGCTTATGGTACAGATCATAATGCTGTTGGTGGCTTTCATAAGTCTTGGTCTAGATATTTCATCACTATGTCATGTATCTCTTTTATGATGTCAAGGTCGTGTAACGGCCTATGTTGGTTTCCCCACTATGCCTGGGATGAATGATGAAATGTTCATGTATTATCATGTATCTTCACATGGTTAGGTGGATGAGTCAATATTGGTATATCCCCACTAGGTTGGGTGATGAATGTATGTTGAGTCTTTTGGTGATAGGAAGGTCTTCTATGATGTATAAGTCTTTGTTCTTCTTGAAGAACATCTTTTGCAGATCTTGCCTACAGTCAAGGGGAGCATGAACAGCACAATTCAGCAAGAGCAGGATGGATAGATTGGTACACTTTGGCATACACAAAGGGGGAGCACATTTGGAGATTTCAGCATGTACTCAGGGGGGGTATGGACAGCAGTATGGACAGGAGAGGGTATACCAAAGAAGAGAATATCTTGGTCCACCCTTTGCCCTTGATGTCAAAGGGGGAGAGTGACTTGGTGTGGTGGTTGCCATCAAGTCCAAAGGGGGAGATTGTTGGCATTATGATTCAAGTGTTGTCCTTGATGGCAACTCACTCAGAGGTTGGTACAGATGCTCAGAAGTTGGTACAGGAGATGGCAACTTAATCAGAAGACAGATCCTAGTACAGCTTGCCAAGAAAGTTCATACACGCAGGTTTGTTAAGACCAAGTCGCGTGTACACGCAGGTTGGCTTCAGAAAAAGCGCGTGTATGTGGAAAAGTACCTTTGGTCCATGGCGGTTAGTCCTTGGAAGTTGTGCCTATGGTTTCGGACCATTATGTCTCGACGGACGTGTTGATCCCTAGTTTCGAGGTTGATGGTATTGTGTTTCTATGGTTTTGGCTCTTGGTATTGAACAAGGCCTAAGGCTATATAAGGAGAAGATCACTAGGCAAAGGAGTATGGATTGTGGGTGTCTGACGCAGTGAGAAGATCTGGTATTGCTGGTTATCTGTTCAGGACACTTGGCAAGGGTCGAATCTGACAGCAAAGGCAGAAGTAATCATTTCTAGATCTGCACGCGGGTTGCCTTTGGAGAAAGCGCGTATACACGCGGTTTTGGTACAGTGAAGTAGCGTATGCATGATAAGTGTTAATATTTCAGGTTGCTGCTGATTCTGGTGGTTGTTGCAGAGTTCTAGATTCTGGTTTGGGTTCTGTGTTCTTGATGACAGGGTTTCAGTGATTCGGTATTGGGTTGTTTAATGAATTATGATGCAAGTATAAGTTGATGATTGTATTGCGGTAATGTTTGCTTTGTACTCTTGGATCCAGTATGAAAATGTATGAAACGTGGTCCTTGAAGGTTGTAGGGTCAGCACCTACGTACTAGTAAATGGATCAGCTAGTACAAGAGCTGAGGGGGTTGTAGCTCCCTTCCAAAAGTAGTTGGAAAACGAGAGAGGGTTGTAGCCCTCTGCAGGTTGTAGCCTGCGTGCTGGTAAAGGACTGCACCAGTACATTGTAAAAGAAGTTTCTCATTAAAGAAGAAAGAGACAAATTGCAGCAGGTGGTTTTCACCCACATTGGGTTTCCACCTTATATCATGGTGTTCATGTGTGTGGCTTTTGTGTGATGATCTATTCTGTTATACTGCATCTGTTTACTGTTAATATGCTTAATAATATCCTGATGCATTTACTGAAGATAAGATTAACTGAATCATAAGATCTCTGCATATACGCTAGTTGCTTTAGACACAGTCGCGTGTACACGCGGGTTCACTTAACTGAAGTCGCGTATATGTTTCTGAGTATGAAATTGAAAAGTTTTATCTGATCTGATAATACTGATTCACCCCCCCCTCTCAGTATTATTTCCAACATCTCAGTGCTCATCCCGCCAACCTGTCACACTGATCTCCAGAATTGTGCAGTTTAATACCTCAGTCCGGCCTGAACTGCGCACTACGCAGTATCAAGGCTCAAGGCTTACTGCTTGAACCATACAATCACTGATCCATTTTCCCAGCCTTCTATTTGGTTCTAGCTTAGTCAATGGATCAATATGCACAATCTTAGATTAGGGGGTTTTCAAACTAATGTCTTCTCATCATGAGTGAATTGCATAAATAGGTACCTTATCATGCCATGTCAAGGTGATGAAGACGAAGAAGGAGAAGGAGGGCATGCTAAAAGACACATATGGAGCGAAAGAGATAAGATGATCATCAGGAGAGAGGACGAAGGAAAACCAAACTATAACAAAAGAGGAAGATGAAGATCACATGGAAGACTCCACTTCTTCAAGTGATAAGTAAGAGGAAGAAGAAGAACATGTACCATCTTTTCAAGAAAACACAAAGAAAGAAGCAGCAAGAAGGACAACTTGGCACTGTCACATCATCATGTAGGCCATGTCATCAGTGTCATGTAACGTCCTATCACAAGTCATCATATGCCACATCATTATTTTGGATTATGTAATTACCTATTAAAAATATATTGTAAAGTGGAAGTCCATAGGACACATTCAGAATATGAAGAGGCATGTAAAGTCGAAAAGTTATAGGAAGTCAAATAGTCATGAGGGTAGTCAAACAGTCATGAGGAAGGTGAAGCATCACCTCTTGGTTATATATACACCCTAATGGTATGAGAAAGGCACTTTTCACCTTGGCTCCTCCCGCAAGGGATTAGAGAGATAAACTAGTTCTTTTGAGGAGGAAGGAATGTCTCCAACGCTCCACTATTAGAGCTAGTGATGTTCATTTTATACATGTGTCTTGGAAATTTTACTTAAAAGCATAAGCCTTCATGGCCGGTATGTTCTTCATGCATGGATTATGAATATTTGTAAGACTATTTTGTGGATGTTTGTATTTCATGTCTAATTTCATCTATGCTAAAGTAGTTGAACTATTTCGGTTATTTTAGCACTTAACTTAGTGAGAATGTGTTGTAATGGTTATTATTATTGCCCAATCCTTTTGGAATATTCCATAGGATGCTAGACATATCTTTCTCATTGATTGTTTGTAATGATCATTGCATATTTTATTGACTATTCTCCTGCATGTTAGATGGATCCCTCTTGTTTGTGTGTGTCTCTTATTGTGTGGTATTATTCCTATCTCTTAGAGGCTCACTTTACTCTTTACCTTCGTAGTAGAAGAACTTTGACACACTACAACTGAGCACTCACCAGGCACACCTTCTTGCTTTCTGAAGGCACCATGCATTCCTCTCTTGCTAACAGTTAGAGCCAAGTAAAATATACAAGAATACATGGGAACTAGGCCGATATTCTGGATGGGGCTCCTACTCCAAATGGTGTGAGGTCTAATTGGTACCACATCGGGGAGACCCCTTGGTTGACGGATTTATAGAATTGTCAACAGTTGCATAGGAAGGTGTTGTAGCGGCTACAACCAACCTCCAAAATTTTGCCTTCGCTTTGTTTTGTAGCCTCCCTCCTCAAAATCTTAGAAGCTTGTCTTGCACTACTCAGGCACTTGTCTTTCATTCAAGTTTATCCTTCACTTTGCAGCTTGTGTTTGCTTACTTTCTTTGTTGACTAACCACAACCTGACCCCGTGACTTGTTTTACATCCGATTCTTGCGTTGTCCTAGAAAACTCCACAGTCCTAGAGGGCAACCTGCCTTTCTCTCAGGAATTGCACATAGCATCCCAACAGCCTGCCTTGCTCTCAGGAATTGCACAGAGCAGCCTAACGATCAGCGTTTCTCTCCAAAATTGCGTAGAACATCCCGACAGTGAGCTTAGGCTCCAAAACTGTGCAGTCCCAACTAACATCTTGTCTTTAGTCAGGAAACTACGTAGAGCATGAGAGGTAGCCAAAGCCATTCAACCCAAGAACTGCGCAAAAGGATTCCTTCAGCCGTTTTCTGATGCATGTGATGGAAAGTTGCCCGATTCCCTCCAGAACTACACAATTTTTCCATGCTTGCATGTCAGCCTTTCCCAAAAAAGGAAAAAAAAGAAGAAAAAAACATCCCTAAAAAATAGGGATCTATTTTTAGCACTGGGAGTTACACTCAATTCAATTTTGAAAACTTCCTGCCACTTGTTGCTTTTTCCTAGATTTTTTGCATGTGCATCATAAACCCTAGATCTACCATATCTATTTAATGGATGCCCCATAGCTCATTCTACATATTCAATCTTGGAGCTCTGGCACTCCCGAGGCATCTAGGAACCTTAGGCACAGTCAGTGTAACCTTTTTGGGTAAGTTATGATTTTCAAGTCCTTTGTTGTTTTTTTTGTCACTTTTGTTTCCTTGGGTTGTGTGAGTGTTGTTTTGCATGCTTTATTGAATGACGACTGGCGTTTTAGTTTGTTTTAACTTGTAGAAGTGTTGTTTCAAGTTTTGCATTGTCTTTCTTGAGCGTTGCATGCATAACATTGTTTTTGTGGATTTGGTTGCACGAGATCCGTGCCTTAAAATATGCGGATGTAAAGGTTGAGGACTTGAAGAAGTTTGGGTTCGACACCAAGAGATTCAAACCATATGATCCCCACTACATATGCAAGAACCACTGTGTGAAGGTGTACTACCCATGGATCCACGGGGCATGTCATTGGCCAAAGGAAGATCCTTGGAGGTATTTATAAAACTCTTCTAGGCTCAATGAACTATTCAGCATGGTAGTAGAATGGAAAGCTGCACTGCAGACAGCGACACCACAGGAAGCAACAACAAAAGCAACAGCAGTGAGCAGCAAACCTGCACAATACAAAGGCAAGAGGAAGATTGTTGAGAGCATAGAGGTTGAGCAAAGCTATAAGTTCAAAGAAGATCCACTTGTTGAGGAAGTAGCTTTGGAGATAGAGGCGAAGAGGCCACAGTGCGAAAGGAGAGTAGAGCTGAAGAAGAGACAGAGATAAAGGTTAGAAGATACAGAGAGGAGATTTTAGGAGACAAAGAAGAAGTTGAAAGCAGAACAAGAGCTCATGAGGAAAGAAAGGTAGAAATAGGAACATGAAGAAGGAAAAGGCACACTGATAGAGCAAACTACGCAGATATAGGTTGAAGAAGCAGAGTAGCCAGCATATGAAGAAGAGGGTGAGAAAGTGTAGGTTCGGGAACTTTCTCAGTAGGTTGAGCAGTTGGTTGAGGCAACATACATGGAGACGGAATAGGAGCTATAGGACCAAGACATTGATCTCATGCCGAGGGCATCCGAGGTCGCACCACAGTCTCTGCCACCTCCAGAATCACAACCAGTCCCAAGCAAGCAAGGAGAAGTTGTTCTCCTTGATGATGATCTAGAGATGGATGTGTACAATCTTGAATTTGACGAGTCACAATAGAGAATTGTACAGTTACGAAGATGATCATACATCACTGGTGCACACAGAGGAAAGGGTGATTGTACTAGATGTTAGAAGACATCCAGTTTCCATGACCGAGGCTTTTAAGGCTTATGAAAATGCCGTGAGTTCGATAGTCAAGTTCTTGATAGTAGAGAATGATCAGATGGCGAAGGACTTGCAAGAGGCCAGGCAGAGAACAAAGTAGTCCATAGGGTCTGCTATGGCAGAAATGAAGAAAGCAATACTAGTGGAGATATTAAATTTGGAGACCACCATGTAGACAGTGTATAGCATATTTGTCACTATGCACAAAGTGGTTTTCCATCTATACGACTTTCAGCAATAGTGCGTGCAAACAACACAAACTCTCAAAGGCATTCATGCTGCTATTGCGCACATGAAGGAATGGACAATGAGGTACAAGGAGCCTCGCTTTACTTGCACAAGAAGATGAAACCACAAGCTGAGCTAGACAAATCATGGATTCGTATGTTGATCCAAAACTATGAGAAACTCCCTCCAGTCATCACTAGCATTGAGGTTTTGTTATGAAACCAGCTCAAGAAAAGATAGAAAAGAAAGATCAACGCCTTAGAATTAAGCCTCTTCGAGGGGGCAACCTCCTTTACATTACATAAATGAACAATTCTTGGATGATACAAATGACAAAACCTCCTTTCTATATATAGGAGTCTAAGGAGTCACAATATAATCCAGCCGACCTAACAATAATAATATAAAGCCACAAAAATAACAATAGAGGGATTCTATGGGGCACAGAAATAACAATATGGGGGTAATAGGGGCACAACAATATAAATAAGGGGTATAACTACAATAGTAATGGGGTAATCACTAGTATTATAGGGACCCAACATGCCCCTCTCCTTCAAAAAAGTGTTGTCCTCAACGCTTGAGTAGTTCTGGATACTTCTGCATAAAATTCTCATCCTCCCATGTGGAATCTTCAGCGGATAAGTTCTTCCACTTGATAAGATACTCTGAAATTGATCGATTTCGTAGCTGTCGAGTTCTTGTTTCTGTGACTGCTTCCGGTTCCAATATAATTTTTCCTTCCTCGTCAAGTTCTGGCAATATTGTTTGAACTGGGAGCTTGTCGCCTATAACCTTCTTTAAACATGAAACATGGAAAACTGGGTGCAATCGAGAAGCTGCAGGAAGCTCCAATTTGTATGCCATAGTACCAATCTTTTCCAACACCTTGTACGGACCATAATACTTTGGTGATAATTTATTATCCTTCTTAGCTTGCTTTAGGGACATTTGCTTATATGGTTGTAGCCGTAGGAATACCCAATCACCTACATCAAAACTTCTTTCACTGCGATGTTGATCTGCCTGTTGTTTCATTCTATTTTGTGCCAACACGAGGTTATCCTTTAAGAGTTGGAGGACTTGTTGTTGATGTTCGATGTGATGTTCCACTGCCTGAACCTTAGAATTTTCTCTTAAATATGATGTGATGGATGGTGGTTGATACCCATAAAGTGCCATAAATGGGGTCATTTTTGTTGCTGTATGGAAGGAAGTGTTATACCACCATTCAGCCAGAGGCAACCATTTGACCCATTGTGTCTGTTTATCAGATACAAAGCAACGAAGATATCCTTCCAAACATTTGTTTACTATCTCAGTTTGCCCATCAGATTGAGGATGATAAGATGAGCTATGAGCTAACTGAGTACCAAGACAAGAAAATAATTCTGTCCAAAAATTTCCAGTGAAAATGGGATCTCTGTCACTTACAATAATCTTTGGGTTTCCATGTAGCTTTTGAACTGTTTCCATAAATGCAGTAGAAACTGTACTGGCTTTAAATGGATGTGATAATGCACAAAAGTGTGCATACTTGGTAAGTCTGTCAACTACCACCATGATGACACTCTTTCCCTCAGACTTGGGTAAACCTGTGATAAAATCCATTGAAACCTCCTCCCAACGTTGGCTTGGAATGGATAAAGGTTGTAATAGACCCGGTGTCTTAATTGTTTCAACTTTATTTTGTTGGCAAACCAAACATTCCGCCACAAACTTTTGAATATCTGATTTAAGGCCATCCCAAAAAAATTCCTTCTTAACCCTGTGGTAAGTTTTTAAAAATCCTGAGTGCCCTCCTAAGGGAGAAGTGTGCAATTCCATAAGAATCTTTTGTTTTAGCTGGGAATTCTTACAGAGGTATAAGCGATCTTTGTACCATAACGAATCATTTTGCCAGCTAAATGTATCAGAAGTACTGGAATCTTGTTGTAGCTTTCGAATAAGTGCCCACACTTCTTCGTCATTCTTCCATTCCTCCCTTGCTTCGTTTATCCAATCTGGTTGGATAATAGAAATGGCACACAACAATGCTTCCACATCCTCATCCTTTCTTGAGAGTGCATCTGCCACCACATTTTGCTTCCCTTTTTTGTAGATGATTTCAAAGTCATAACCCAACATCTTTGTGACCCACTTTTGTTGCTCTTCAGAGGATAATCTTTGTTCTAAAAAGTATTTAAGGCTATCATGATCCGTTTTTACCTTGAAGTGTCTTCCCATTAGGTAGGGTCGCCATTTCTTAAGTGCATGGAGTATTGCCAACATTTCCTTCTCATAAATAGCTTTGCTTAAAAACTTTCCCTTGATTGGACGACTTTCAAAAGCAATGGGTCTTTCATCTTGCATTAGAACAGCACCAATTCCATTTCCTGAAGCATCACATTCCACAATAAAGGTTTTTGTGAAGTCCGGTGTAGCTAAGACCGGTGCTTGGCACATTGCCTCTTTAAGATGTTCAAAGGCCTTTGTTGCTTCCGGAGTCCATGAAAATGAATCTTTCTTCAATAATGTTGTTAGAGGTGCTGCTATTCTCCCATAATTCTTAACAAACTTGCGATAATACCCTGTCAACCCAAGAAATCCTCGCAGATGCTTTATGGATGTGGGGATTTTCCATTCCTTAATGGCTTTAATTTTGCTAGGGTCTACCTTAACTCCTTCATGAGATACAATATGACCCAAATATTCCACCTCCTGGACTCCAAAGAAACATTTGGATCTTTTTGCATATAATTGTTTCTCCTCCAATAGTTGTAGCACCCTGTCAACATGTTCAACATGATCCTTCCAAGACTTGCTGTAGATTAGTATATCATCAAAAAATACTAACACAAATTTTCTAAGGAATGGTTTGAAAATTGAATTCATCAAACCTTGAAATGTTGAAGGTGCATTGGTAAGGCCAAAAGGCATGACCAAAAATTCATAATGACCCTCATGAGTTCTAAATGTCGTTTTCGGAATGTCTTCAATCTTCATTCTGATTTGATGATATCCCGAACGAAGATCCAACTTGGTGAAGTAAATTGATCCATGCAATTCATCCAGTAATTCATCAATGACAGGAATGGGGAACTTATCTTTAATAGTGAGCTTGTTGAGCTCCCTATAATCTGGACACATGCGCCATGATCCATCCTTCTTGTGCACCAATACTACTGGAGCTGAGAAAGAACTTTGACTCGGTTGAATTATACCAGCCTCTAGCATTTCTGCAACCATACGTTCAATTTCACTTTTTTGGACATAGGGATATCTGTACGGCCTGATGTTTGGAGGAACACTTCCTGGAATCAGATGAATAGCATGATCATGATCACGCATAGGTGGGAGACCTTTGGGAGTCTCAAATACCTTGGAATGATTGTCCAGGACTTTTTGGAGATCTGGAGAAATAGATGATTCCAATGTGGAAACATCTAGCGAACATAATTGTGCAATTACACCTCTTTGCTCCTTTTTTAGAAGCTTTGTCATGCCATTAGAGCTGATTATCTTTCCTGGTTTCCCTGCAATACCCCTTAATTCAACTTCCTTTCCTTCCACAGAAAATTTCATGAAAAGTTCTTGAAAATTAAAAGCTATTGTACCCAAGGATTGTAGCCATTGGACTCCTAGTACAACATCAGCACCTCCCATTGGAATGGAAAGCATTGGGCTAGTCAATACATATTCTCCCATGGATAGCTTGATATTATGGCACTTTCCAGAACAATTTATTGTTCCTCCATTTGCAATCATCACTTGACACTCTGGTGCTGGATATAGGAAGCAATTCAATTCTTTTGCTACCCTACAATGAATAAAATTGTGGGTGCTTCCTGAATCAATCAACACTATTACCTTTTTCTTCTTGATTTGTCCTTCTATCTTGATGGTTTGAGGAGTGGTAATTCCCGCCAATGCATTACAAGATATGGTCGGATTTATTTGTTCTTCATCTAGGCTTTGTTCCTGGAATATATCCTCTTCTTTTGACCTTTCTTGCTCCTTTTCTTCTTCCTCTTCACAATCTATGTAGAATAATTTCTTCTCAGCACACTTATGACCTTTTGTGTATTTGCTATCACAATTGTAACAAAGCCCTTTTGCTCTTTTTTCTTCCAATTGTTGTGGTGTCAACCTTGTAGGTTGTGGAAGACTATGGGCAACAACACTTCCGTCTTTATAGTTGTGAGTGGTATGCTTCCTAGTTGCCATAATTTTGCTTTCCATTTTTCTTGCTAACCTGAATGCCTTCTCTAATGAATCAGGTTCCCAAAGGCGAACATCATGTTGGATATTATCCTTTAAAGACCCTATGAACACATCAATCCTATGCTCCTCTGGAATATCTTTTACCCTTATGTTCAATTTTTGGAACTCCTCAATGTGCTCCATTATTGAACCCTTTTGTTTGAGACTTATCAATTGGCTAAAAAAAGTGTTGCTTTTTGTATCCTCATAATGTGCTATCAATTCTTCCGTAAAAATTGCCCAAGTGATAAATTGTTTACGAGAACAAAGCCATTGATACCATACAAACTGATTTGGTTCCAAATATAAAGTTGCCATACGTACCTTTTGTGTGTTTTGCACATTATTGAGATCGAAGAATTGCTCCATCTGTAATATCCATGTGGCGGGATCCTTGCCATCAAACTTCCTCATATCGATTTTTGGAATATGGTGATTCTTCGATCCAACATTAGAGTCTATGGAATCATGATTAACATTTCTTTTGTTCTCATCATGAGTTTCCTTTACTACCTTTTCACCATTAGTAAGTATTTCTTGTAGAAAATTAGTCAAATCTGTCTTCAAATCTGCCATGCCTGTCTTCAAATTTGTGTTCAAATCTATCTTCAAATTGTCCATCTTAGCTTCCATGCCATTCATCTTAGCTTCCACGCCATTTATCTTAGCTTCCACGCCATTTATCTTAGCATCTGTTAGCTTTTGTGAGCGTGACATTTGTTGCACTTGTTCTTGTAATTTTGATATATCATGTAGCATTTCTTCCTCTTCTTCATGAGTCATGCTAGAGCTTTCAGGTTCCTTACTAGGTGTTTGCATTTTCTTTCCTCGGGGCATCAGTTACCGATAATAATGCTCTACTATGCCCTTTGAATTCCTTCAAAATAAATTTTCAAACCAAGCTTAAGAAAAATTTAAAAAAAATCTACACACCTTTTTTCACTTTGTAGGAGCTCGATATTGCCTCTGATGTATCTCTGTACTTTCCAATCATCTAGTTCTGAAATTGTGACCTGTAGTAGCTCTCTGTGTCCTCTTTCCAATGCCACAAGTCTGACCCAAATTGGATTCTCCAAGGAAGAGTTATGCGAAATCTCCCACAGTGACTTGATTATAGACTAGTTCAGTAGAGCGAACTTGTACGACGTGCCACGAGTCACTGTTTCGACCTTTGGATCTGAAAAACACCCACAAGAAACTACAGTCCGTCCTCTTTCTGTACCTTCTTACGAAATTTCAATCTGATCCCCAGAGAGAAAGTTATGACGATTTTCCCCAGGTCACCTGTTTTGAATGTAATTCAGGAGTCTGCAAAAAGACCAACTTCCTCAGATCATATCTCCGCAAATATCGCGCAAAAAGCTCTGAAATTCGGACCCAAGGTTCAGCGCGATTTCTTCTCAAATGGGTTTTTTTTAGACTTCTGAAACGTCACAGAAAAAAAGTTATAGCGAAAATTCCACGATGACCTGTTTGGAGCAGCGAAACCCTAGAATCCAAAGCTCTGATACCAAATGTTATGAAACCAGCTCAAGAAAAGATAGAAAAGAAAGATCAACGCCTTAGAATTCAGCCTCTTCGAGGGGGAAACCTCCTTTACATTACATAAATGAACAATTCTTGGATGATACAAATGACAAAACCTCCTTTCTATATATAGGAGTCTAAGGAGTCACAATATAATCCAGCCGACCTAACAATAATAATATAAAGCCACAAAAATAACAATAGAGGGATTCTATGGGGCACAGAAATAACAATATGGGGGTAATAGGGGCACAACAATATAAATAAGGGGTATAACTACAATAGTAATGGGGTAATCACTAGTATTATAGGGACCCAACAGGTTTCCTATGCATAGTTGTTCAAGAGTCTGGATGTCATAGTGCGAACGCACAATATCCCTTCCATCGGAACCCTCACCCAAGCCATGAGGAAGAACCAAGTTGTGATGGATGTCTAAAAGTACATAGAGTAGTTGATGCGCAAAGCCACTAGCGATGACTTGCATCCCAATGAAGAGAACATGCATAAGTATATCGATGGTCCAACCACATTCAGGACAGTGTTGCGCATACTTCAAGATGATCTAGACATAGGTTTTAGAACCATATACCCAAAAGCCATGGAGCCAAGAGTTTGCTTCGACAAAGATGTCACCAAATAGTACAGGAACACAATAACGCAATACCAAGATTGGTATCAGTTCGTCACCGAAGACCACCGCGAGGAGTTTATCGAGTTATTCTTTCCCCAAGACCTCGAGTGATCTTGTTTGTATTGTTAGGCTGACTCAAGCCTATTTTTGTCCCTCATGGGTCTATGTGGAAATTGTATTATTGTAAATATATTGTAAGTGAAATTCCAAGTGTCATTAGTGGAATGTGAACAATCACTATGTAATGTGAAGAGTCATGAGGATAGTCGAAGGGTCAAAGGGGAATGTCAAGGGTCACCCCACCCTTTTTTAATATATAGAACCTCATAACTCATAGTACTGGCTTTTGGGATCCAAGGTTTTGGCTAGGAATTTCTTAGAGAAGGCTTGGAGAGTATTGTGACGATCCTTGGCTTCTCCATAGTGAAGAGCAAGTACATCTCTTTGGAGGAGCACTCAGTGTTGACTGTAATGTTCCACTATTGGGGCTAGTGGTTTTCAATGGTGTATGTATGGATGGAACTTTCACTTAATATATATAACAGAGCCAACACGTTTTCATGCATATGTTGTTATTGTAGTTCAACTATTCTGGTTACTTTAGCAATGTATGTTATTTAACTTACACATTTGTGTATGAACTATTTTGTATGCAATTGTATGAATCTTGTTGCAGACATGTTGTTGGTTTAACCCATCACTTTGGATTGTGGACTATTCTGCTTTCCATATTGTGATGTCATTCAACTCGTGTGTTCCTTTCAGGTTGCATATTAATACAGGCTTCTAAGGGACACACTTCCTTTTCTCATTTGCGTGATAGAAACCCCGTGCATCTCACTTGGCTCATTGCAAGGTCACACACTTACTTCCGACAAAGATATCACACTTACCTCTACGTGCTATCACAGTCAAGGCATTGCTTTGCTACCCACTACTGAGACTCCTACTCCAAACAGTCTGAGGTCTAGTTGGGACTTCTTACCGAGGATATCCCATGACATGTTGGCGGGTCCAGCACCGTCAACAGAAGGCTTTCTCTTCTTTCACCCTTTATTTTCTTTCTTTTTTAATAGGACTACGCATAGGAACTTATTATTTTTCAATGGGCAGAAGAGGGATCCTAACTTATTGAGAGTAGAAGAGGTTGTTCCTTCAGAGACAAGTTTTAGAACTCTAATGCTTTGATCTGTAAAAGTGTTCCCCTTATAATACTATACTCAAATAGATAAGGAAGAACATACTATTCATAACAAGGCCAAGTGTAGAAATAATAATCCTAAATGGATACAGGCATCATGGTTTGCTTACAACTTCCCAACTAAAGGATCATATTTTCCATCATAAAATCATTGACTTGAAATATTTAAACCAAAAAAAAGAAGAGGGTAACAAGAAATCCAAGGGTTGTGTGTAACCACAACTTGCCTTTCACAAAAGATTAACCTTGTCATCTAAAAGCTCAAAACCAGCTTTATTCAAGAACCAATAAAATTGAAAGTGAAAGGGAAGATGAAAGCACAAAGGAGGAATGTAATGGATCTAACTAAATTCAACCTATCCTATCCTAAACTAAGTAATACACAGCCAGGTTATGTGAAATGGAACTTCCAATGCAGCCACAGAAGCTGCTCTCGACCTTTGGGTGAAAGGATGTGATCATGTAAGACCATAATAAAATGAAATGCAGTGACAAGGATAAACCACACAAACATACACACTTACAGAAGGAAACATGAAGTGCAACCACAATGGTGTAGCACACTTTATTGCTCTATCAAATGCAAGACTCCACAATAGTAGTATTCACCAAGCCTATGGCCATACAAGACTTGATGAAATGCATGCAAGTACAAGCCATGAGACATGGGTCTGAATTGATAGGATTCTTCTAGGGAATCTTCAATAGGATCATGGAAAGAACCTTTGGGGAAACTATGATAGGAAAAATTGATCAAAGACAAATCCACATCATAAGAAACATTAACAGGCTAACCAAAATCCATGTTGTCATGTGAGTGGGATTCTTTGATGGATGATGTAGAAGATTCATTAAAACCCTTCTCTATTTCCACATCACGAATTAAAGATTTGCTTGAGGTGGGATGTAGCGATGGAAGTTCAATAATCAAATTAAACTTCCCGGAGGGTTTAAAAATTATATGTTGGGTCCCTATAATACTAGTAATTACCCCATTACTATTGTAGTTGCATCCCTTATTAATATTGTTGCGCCCCTATTATCCCCATATTGTTATTATTGTGCCCCATAGAATCCCTCTATTGTTATTTTTGTGGCTTTATATTATTATTGTTAGGTCGGCTGGGTTATATTGTGACTCCTTAGACTCCTATATATAGAAAGGAGGTTTTGTCATTTGAATCATCCAAGAATTGTTAATTTATGTAATGTAAAGGAGGTTGTCCCCTCGAAGAGGCTAAATTCTAAGGCGTTGATCTATCTTTTCTATCTTTTCTTGAGCTGGTTTCACAACATTTGGTATCAGAGCTTTGGATTCTAGGGTTTCGCTGCTCCAAAACGGGTCATCGTGGCATTTTCGCTATAACTTTTTTTCTGCAATGTTTCAGAAGTTTCAAAAAAAACCCATTTGAGAAGAAATCGCGCTAAACCTCGGATCTGAATTTCAGAGCTTTTTGCGCTATATTTTCGGAGATATGATCTGAGGAAGTTGGTCTTTTTGCAGACTCCTGAATTACATTCCAAACAGGTGACCTGGGGAAAATCGTCATAACTTTATCTCTGGGGATCGGATTGAAATTTCGTAAGAAGGTACAGAAAGAGGACAGATTGTAGTTTCTTGTATGCATTTTTCAGATCCAAAGGTCGAAACAGTGACTCGTGGAACGTCGTACAAGTTCGCTCTATTGAACTAGTCTATAATCAAGTCACTATGGGAGATTTCACATAACTCTTCCTTGGAGAATCCAATTTGGGTCAGAAAGTACAGAGATACATCAGAGGCAATGTCGAGCTCCTACAAAGTGAAAAAAGGTGTGTAGATTTTCTTAAATTTTTGCTTAAGCTTGGTTTGAAAATTTATTTTGAAGGAATTCAAAGGGCATAGTAGAGCATTATTATCGGTAACTGATGCCCCGAGGAAAGAAAATGAAAACACCTAGTAAGGAACCTGAAAGCTCTAGCATGACTCATGAAGAAGAGGAAGAAATGCTACATGATATATCAAAATTACAAGAACAAGTGCAACAATTGTCACTGTCACAAAAGCTAACATAAGCTAAGATAAATGGCATGGAAGCTAAAATGAATGGCATGGAAGCTAAGATGGATAACTTGAAGATATATTTGAACACAAATTTGAAGACAGGAATGGCAGATTTGACAAATTTTCTACAAGAAATACTTACCAATGGTGAAAAGGTAGTAAAGGAAACTCATGATGCGAACAAAAGAAATGTTAATCATGATTTCTTAGACTCTAATGTGGGATCGAAAACCCACCATATTCCAAAAATCGATATGAGGAAGTTCGATGGCAAGGATCCCGCAACATGGATATTACAAATGGAGCAATTTTTTGATCTCAATAATGTGCAAAACACACAAAAGGTACATATTGCAACTTTATATTTGGAACCAAATCAGTTTGTATGGTATCAATGGCTTTGCTCTCGTAAACAAATTATCACTTGGGCAATTTTTACGGAAGAATTGATAGCACATTATGAGGATACAAAAAGCAACACTTTTTTTAGCCAATTGATAAGTCTCAAACAAAAGGGTTCAATAATGGAGCACATTGAGGAGTTCCAAAAATTGAACATAAGGGTAAAAGATATTCCAGAGGAGCATAGGATTGATGTGTTCATAGGGACTTTAAAGGATAATATCCAACATGATGTTCGCCTTTGGGAACCTGATTCATTAGAGAAGGCATTCAGGTTAGCAAGAAAAATGGAAAGCAAAATTATGGCAACCAGGAAGCATACCACTCACAACTATAAAGATGGAAGTGTGGTTTCTCCTAGTCTTCCACAACCCATAAGGTTGACACCACAACAATTGGAAGAAAAAAGAGAAAAAGGGCTTTGTTACAGTTGTGATAGCAAATACATTAAAGGTCATAAGTGTGCTGAGAAGAAATTATTCTACATAGATTGTGAAGAGGAAGAAGAAAAGGAGCAAGAAAGGTCAAAAGAAGAGGATATACTCCAGGAACAAAGCCTAGATAAAGAAGAAATGAATCCGACCATATCTTGTAATGCATTGGTGGGAATTACCACTCCTCAAACCATCAAGATAGAAGGACAAATCAAGAAGAAAAAGGTAATAGTGTTGATTGATTCAGGAAGTACCCACAATTTTATTCATTGTAAAGTAGCAAAAGAATTGAATTGCTTCTTATACCCAGCACCAGAGTGTCAAGTGATGGTTGCAAATGGAGGAACAATAAATTGCTTGGAAAGTGCCATAATATCAAGCTATCCATGGGAGAATATGTATTGACTAGCCCAATGCTTTCCATTCCAATGGGAGGTGCTGATGTTGTACTAGGAGTCCAATGGCTACAATCCTTGGGTACAATAGCTTTTAATTTTCAAGAACTTTTCATGAAATTTTCATGGAAGGAAAGGAAGTTGAATTAAGGGGTATTGCAGGGAAATTGGGAAAGATAATTAGCTCTAATGGTATGACAAAGCTTCTAAAAAAGGAACAAAGGGGTGTAATTGCACAATTATGTTCGCTAGATGTTTCCACATTCCAATCATCTATTTCTCCAGATCTCCAAAAAGTCTTGGACAATCATTCCAAGGTATTTGAGACTCCCAAAGGTCTCCCACCTATTCGTGATCATGATCATGCTATTCATTTGATTCCAGGAAGTGTTCCTCCAAACATCAGGCCGTACAGATATCCCTATGCCCAAAAGAGTGAAATTGAATGTATGGTTGCAGAAATGCTAGAGGCTGGTATAATTCAACCAAGTCAAAGTTCTTTCTCTGCTCCAGTAGTATTGGTGCACAAGAAGGATGGATCATGGTGCATGTGTCCAGATTATAGGGGGCTCAACGAGCTCACTATTAAAGATAAGTTTCCCATTCTCGTCACAAGCTCACTATTAAAGATAAGTTTCCCACTCCCATCATTGATGAATTACTGGATGAATTGCATGGATCAATTTACTTCACCAAGTTGGATCTTCGTTCAGGATATCATCAAATCATAATGAAGATTGAAGACATTCCGAAAATAGCATTTAGAACTCATGAGGGTCATTATGAATTTTTGGTCATGCCTTTTGGCCTTACCAATGCACCTTCAACATTTCAAGGTTTGATGAATTCCCTTTTCAAACCATTCCTTAGAAAATGTGTGTATTTTTTGATGATATACTAATCTACGGCAAGTCTTGGAAGGATCATGTTGAACATGTTGACAAGGTGCTACAACTATTGGAGGAGAAAAAATTATATGCAAAAAGATCCAAATGTTTCTTTGGAGTACAAGAGGTGGAATATCTGGGTCATATTGTATCTCATGAAGGAGTTAAGGTAGACCCTAGCAAAATTAAAGCCATTAAGGAATGGAAAATCCCCACATCCATAAAGCATCTGCGAGGATTTCTCAGGTTGACAGGGTATTATCGCAAGTTTGTTAAGAATTATGGGAGAATAGCAGCACCTCTAACAACATTATTGAAGAAAGATGCATTTTCATGGACTCCAGAAGCAACAAAGGCCTTCGAACATCTTAAAGAGGCAATGTGCCAAGCACCGGTCTTAGCTACACCGGACTTCACAAAAACCTTTATTGTGGAATGTGATGCTTCAGGAAATGGAATTGGTGCTGTTTTAATGCAAGATGAAAGACCCATTGCTTTTGAAAGTCGCCCAATCAAGGGAAAGTTTTTGCACAAAGCTATTTATGAGAAGGAAATGTTGGCAATACTCCATGCACTTAAGAAATGGTGACCCTACCTAATGGGAAGACACTTCAAGGTAAAAACGGATCATGATAGCCTTAAATACTTTTTAGAACAAAGATTATCCTTTGAAGAGCAACAAAAGTGGGTCACAAAGATGTTGGGTTATGACTTTGAAATCATCTACAAAAAAGGGAAGCAAAATGTGGTGGCAGATGCACTCTCAAGAAAGGATGAGGATGTGGAAGCATTGTTGTGCACCATTTCTATTATCCAACCAGATTGGATAAACGAAGCAAGGGAGGAATGGAAGAATGACAAAGAAGTATGGGCACTTATTCAAAAGTTACAACAAGATTCCAGTACGTCTGATACATTTAGCTGGAAAAATGATTCTTTATGGTACAAAGATCGCTTATACCTCTGTAAGAATTCCCAACTAAAACAAAAGATTCTTATGGAATTGCACACTTCTCCCTTAGGAGGGCACTCAGGATTTTTAAAAACTTACCACTGGGTTAAGAAGGAATTTTTTTGGGATGGCCTTAAATCGGATATTCAAAAATTTGTGGTGGAATGTTTGGTTTGCCAACAAAATAAAGTTGAAACAATTAAGACATCGGGTCTATTACAACCTTTATCCATTCCAAGCCAACATTGGGAGGTGGTTTCAATGGATTTTATCACAGGTTTACCCAAGTCTGAGGGAAAGAGTGTCATCATGGTGGTAGTTGACAGACTTACCAAGTATGCACACTTTTGTGCATTATCACATCCATTTAAAGCCAGTACGGTTTCTACTGCATTTATGGAAACAATTCAAAAGCTACATGGAAACCCAGAGATTATTGTAAGTGACAGAGATCCCATTTTCACAAAAAAATTTGGACAGAATTATTTTCTTGTCTTGGTACTCAGTTAGCTCATAGCTCATCTTATCATCCTCAATCTGATGGGCAAACTGAGATAGTAAAAAAATGTTTGGAAGGATATCTTCGTTGCTTTGTATCTGATAAACAGACATAATGGGTCAAATGGTTGCCTCTGGCTGAATGGTGGTATAACACTTCCTTCCATACAGCAACAAAAATGACCCCATTTATGGCACTTTATGGATATCAGCCACCATCCATCACATCATATTTAAGAGAAAATTCAAAGGTTCAAGCAGTGGAACATCACATCGAACATCAACAACAAGTCCTCCAACTCTTAAAGGATAACTTCATGTGGGCACAGAATAGAATGAAACAATAGGCAGATCAACATCGCAGCGAAAGAAGTTTTGATGTAGGTGATTGGGTATTCCTACGGCTACAACCATATAAGAAAATGTCCCTCAAGCAAGCTGAGAAGGATAATAAATTATCACCAAAGTATTATGGTCCATACAAGGTGTTGCAAAAGATTGGTACTATGGAATACAAATTGGAGCTTCCTGTAGCTTCTCGATTGCACCCAGTTTTCCATGTTTCATATTTAAAGAAGGTTATGGGTGACAAGCTCCTAGTTCAAACAATATTGCCAGAACTTGACGAGGAAGGAAAGATTATATTGGAACCAGAAGCAGTCACAGAAACAAGAACTCGACAGCTACGAAATCGATCAATTTCAGAGTATCTTATCAAGTGGAAGAACTTATCCGCTGAAGATTCCACATGGGAGGATGAGAATTTTATACAGAAGCATCCAGAACTACTCAAGTGTTGAGGACAACACTTTTTTTGAAGGAGAGGGGCATGTTGGATCCCCATAATACTAGTAATTACCCCATTACTATTATAGTTGCATCCCTTATTAATATTTTTGTGCCCCTATTATCCCCATATTGTTATTACTGTGCCCCATAGAATCCCTCTATTGTTATTTTTGTGGCTTTATATTATTATTGTTAGGTCGGCCGGGTTATATTGTGACTCCTTAGACTCCTATATATAGAAAGGAGGTTTTGTCATTTGAATCATCCAAGAATTGTTCATTTATGTAATGTAAAGGAGGTTTCCCCTTCGAAGAGGCTAAATTCTAAGGCATTGATCTAGCTTTTCTATCTTTTCTTGAGCTGGTTTCATAACATTATATGTGAAAAAAATGAGCATCCCTCAGGAGAGAGACGACATCCCACAAGATGAAATTATGTAAAATAATCATGAACTAATTGAAATCACAAATACCACAGGTGACAGGAACCTAACATAACCATTAGCATAGGCTGAAGTGTCCTACTCATGTAACTTAACCCTGAATTTCATGAAAACATGATAAAATGCTTATTAGAACAAGATTCATTATTCTAAATGAGATTCAAAAATTTGAGGTTGATCAGATAGAAGATCTTCAAGATTAGTACAAAAATCATCAATAATAAGCATGTCATCTTCTTGATAAAAAGGAGTTATACTTGAAATCAAAGTTTTGATCACTGCATCAGACTCTAATTTGAAATCCTACTGATGTAATCATTCTTGTAGGAACAAAGGTTCATCCATGTTACTTGAACAATTATTCCCATATAATTTAGAGAAAACGAAATCATCAGGGTCATGGTTGTCCAAGGGTTCAACTTGATTGATAATATTATATGAATCACCATCATGGGAAATATGTGAAAGAAAAAATAATTCTTCATCAGCACTTTGATCTTCCAGTTTGGTGATTGTTTCGAGTTGAAAATACAGAACATCAAAAGAAGGGGCACATGGGACAAAAGGCATATCTATTTGTTCCTCAGGATGCTCAAACTATTTTTGATCGAGAGAACATGATGAATCTAAATCAAAATATTTTCTCGACATCTGAACAAAGAAACAAACTTCTCATCCAAGGGCTACAAATCCACATCCTCATCCGGAAATTCATAACAAAGATGAAGGAATTTGTCAGCAAAATGTTTAAGAGATTCATTTGATTCCGTTCTAAGATGATAAATATCATTAAGAACATCTTGATATTCATATTTGTCAAAGACATGATGAAGCTCATTACTCAATTGTTTAAAATATGAGATAGAAGCAATGGGTAGAAAATATCAACATTGCTTTGCACGACTATCCAATGTAAGGGTAAACAATTGTGTGAGGATTTCTTCAAAATAAACACCACTTGAAAAAAAAAATTGAACAAGCTCAATTGCGTAATCAAGGACGATTGTTGTACCCTTGCCATCAAATTTAAAATGTCACAAGTTATGTAAAAAGTCTACAAGGATTCAAAGATCTAAATATTCAGAGCAATGCCTCAAGATTATGATCTGGGATGAAGGCATTAAAGGTAAGAGACTCAAACAAACTTCATGGGCTTAGCTTGTCATCTGGCCCTCCTTCTAGTGCCAAAAATGTTGACGGTGTTAGATGTCCAAAACATTGTAAGGGGATCTACCTGATGTGAATTCACAATTAGATCTCACATTGTTTGGTGTAGCAGTCCCATCCTATCATACGACCTGGCCACTATTGGAAAGGTTTAAAAGATATTATTTGGTTACGATTGCACACAAGAGAACACAACAGCTCTTTGCCGTAGCAAGTATGAGATATTTGTGAAACTCCCAATGTGAGGTGCACGATGGAACATCCACGACTAGTAAAAGGAAAACAAGCATTTGGTTAGAAAAGTAGTAGTAGTATCCTAAACGGGGACCCAGGAAGGAAGATAAAGACTTGTTGAATACCTGCAGATTAGTCCACATAATAAAAAACAAGCATTAAAGAATAAGAAAACTCATCCAATAATAACCATAGCTAAGAAACGAATTAGTTCATTCACTTAGTATGTAATTAAAAAACCATATATCATAAACATAACAAGAATAGTCCTACTATATCTATGATACATGTATGAAGAAGTGTCGGCTCATAGAGTTTTTGTTTAAGAGTGAAAGATCCCAAGTACAAAATTATATGAATGAAACACTATATCCAGTAGTATAACATGAAGCCACAACTTGATTTTCCAAAAAATGATCTATCTCCTATGCACTACAAGAGAATCCAAGGCAAGACTCCAAGAATCCAAGTCCCTTAGCTTGAGTTATGAGGAGCTATTTATAAATAAAAAATAACCTCTGAAGAACTCCTGACAATCCCTTGTCCAATTGATTGGCTACTTCCTTCATGACCACCTTATTGGTCACATATTGTGGCATGATATTACAGGATATATGACAACAAAAACATCTGATGTATGTTCCCTCAGGTGTTGCAAACCAATATCGATATCTCATAGTGACTCCTTCACTTGATCAGTCATGCAAGGAGGATATGTAACAACCTTAGTGAAAATTCCATGTAATAAAGTTAATAAAGGAAAAATAATAACCATGGTGATGTGGCACGTATTCCAAGCTGAATGTTGGGCAAAAACATAGCGATGGGGATCACTTGTGATTAATTAATGGATAAGGAAATTGGCAAAGGAAATGGAAAAGGCTTTGAAAAGGCATGAGGCATTAATTGGAATTTTATTTATGAAAATAGTGGAAATTAAGATAGAAGAAAGGTGAAAGGTCACAGGTTGCATGTGCAGAGGAAAATGAAGCAAAATAATGGAAAATTGAAGAAAATAGAGGCCTCATTAATAAAAAGGATTTTGAGGATTAGTTTGCAAACTTTGGTTAGTTCATTTTTGGAGCTCTCTCTCTATAATCTCTCTCTCATACTCTTGGACAGCTAGATTTTTCTTGGATCACTCTTGGAGGAGTGTGGCATACTTGGAGATTTGGAACAAGAAGGAAAAGGAAGGGTAGGAAAGTGCAAGAGTACATCAGGATGAACATCTACAACGGGTTTTTCTTGTAGGTACCAAGTTGCATGTATGGTTTCATTGCTCATGGAATGTGCATGTGGTTTCTTGGTTATGGTATGTCATTGGCATGGAGGAATGCTTGGATTGGCAGTGGATTCGCTTGGCCTTTCCATTTCCTGGATAGCCATGGTATTGTGGGTTTTACTTTTGTTTTCTGGTTAGTTCATTTTTGGAGCTCTCTCTCTATAATCTCTCTCTCATACTCTTGGACAGCTAGATTTTTCTTGGATCACTCTTGGAGGAGTGTGGCATACTTGGAGATTTGGAACAAGAAGGAAAAGGAAGGGTAGGAAAGTGCAAGAGTACATCAGGATGAACATCTACAACGGGTTTTTCTTGTAGGTACCAAGTTGCATGTATGGTTTCATTGCTCATGGAATATGCATGTGGTTTCTTGGTTATGGTATGTCATTGGCATGGAGGAATGCTTGGATTGGCAGTGGATTCGCTTGGCCTTTCCATTTCCTGGATAGCCATGGTATTGTGGGTTTTACTTTTGTTTTCTGGTTGGTTCTCATGTTCCTTTGGTTGTGGGTTGAGTTATTAGTTCCTGGAGCCTTGGTTGGACAAACACTCTTGAGCCCTGTAACATCTCGGGTTGAGTTATTAGTCCTGGAGCCTTGGTTGGAAAAACGATATGGAGCCCTTAGTAGGTTGAGTTACTAGTCCTTGAGCCTTGGTTGGACGAACACTCTGGAGCTCAACAACAGTTGTGGGTTGAGTTACTAGTCTTGGAGCATTGCTTGGAACAAACGCTCTAGAGCCATGTACAACTTAGGTAGAGACAAATCTAGTGATGGTTAGTGATGTCCGACTGTGAGGTGGATCATTGGTTGAGGGCTGAGGTGGTTAGCCTCTGGAATCCCTGGTTTGGTTTTGTCGGATGTGTTCCATGAGATCCCAATTCCATGCTTGGAATATGGCACGAGGGTGGCTGGATGAAAGAGAGATTTGGTTCAGCCTATTCTATGGTCAAGTGGTTTGTGGAAATCCCATACCTGGTCAGCCTATGCATTCATTAATAAGATATCCTTCTCCTTGGTATTTTATGTGTAAATATATTGGTTTGTATGTGGTTTTATGGTTGTTATATCCTTGTTATTTATGTTGGTTATATGTTGGTTATGAGCATGTTTTATGACAGTGATGATGTATGGCTCTCATCATGTTTCAATTTGTAAATGAATGAACAATGAATATGTGACCTGATAGAAGATAATGTAATTAATTTGATAAGGCATCAATGCTTCTTAGCGATTCTCATATAAGTATGATACCCCTATGCTCAAATATGTTGTTATGACCTATAGATTGCATATTTGTGACACGTTAGACAAAATGTATGTCATGGCTAGTAGGGGTCCAGTCAAGTATTTGTTCAAGTATTTTCATTTGTATCATTTCTTCGATGTTACTTTTCATTTCTGGGAGTTTCATGAAGTTATGGGTAGTGTCCTGAGACTTGGACCTGAAAAAGTGGCATAAAATTTGGGATCATAGGCTTTGAAAAAGATGAAAAATACCCCATTCGCTTGCATGCCCTTGCTATGAGAGTGACTGGAGGGCCCTAGTCACATGAGTTCCCATTTCATGGGAGCGACTGAGGCTCTAGGTCAGTAAGGTGTTGGGTTTTCTCAGGGGTTTATCACTAGAGAGTGGTAGATTAGCTCCTTGAGGTTCTGTAGCATGTGTAGAAAGTTAGGTTGGTTGTGTTTTGTCGTTTCCACTTCCTTAACTATACATGGGGAGTTTAATTAGATCATAGTAGCCTCTCGTCACATGTTTACCCTGGTGGACTAGTTAACTTGGGTAAATATGGGAGGAGGGTGTTATCGAGTGCTATTTGAGCATGGTTTACCCCTTGGACTGGATGGCTGGTGTGTTGGTCATGAATTCATATCAGGTTCATATGTGTTCTCATTTGTTGTGTATGCATGGTGTTGGTCGTGGTTTCATTTGTGTAGCCATGTGAAAGTGGATGGTGTGTTGTTGGAGGTGTTTATCATGAGTATAGGTCGGTTATGCACTAATTATGCATGTCAGTGTTTGTATGTATTGTGTATGCATTCATGTCATACATATGTTGATTATGCATACATTGACATGGTTATAGTTTTCGTGCACGGGGTCATGGTATGTGGTCAGTATGGTCACGCACTGATGACTAGACTATGGTTAGGATGATATATGTGTGTGTGTGTGTGTGTGTGTGTGTGTGTGTTGTTATGATTATGTTTATACATGTATTGTGCTAATCTGGTTGATATTGCAGACAAGATATCCTCCCCATAACTATATTGAGGTATGTTGATTATATTATGTTCTAGTTTAGATGACATGGTATACTTGCAAGAAGAATATCAAAGATGACTAGCAAGATGGTAGACTACAATTCCTGAGACTCTCCCTATGGATCATATGAGCAATGTGGTGTTGGGAACTCTACTGACTTAGCAGACACATTGAGAAGCTTGAAGGAAGAAATAAGGAGTTGCAAAGAAGATAATGACATAATCATGCAGACACAGGAGAAACAAGTAGAATTTAATGCAGTAATCCTTCAGAGTTTTTCAGAACTACAGAGACAAGGACCACTTTGGATCAGCCATGAATAGGAGGATATGACTAATGGGGCATATGGCAATAGATCTCATGGTGGTCACTGGTTGGATAGATATGACACAATCAGATATGGCAGGTTCTTGGATACTCCAGATATGAGAGGTGATGGACACAGGTACTATTCTAGTTTTGGTTCTAACAGGTATCATGATCATCATTGTTATCATCCTTACAGGAGGAGTGATAGGGGATATTTTACAAATGAGTTCAAGCAAAGCCACCTACATTTGATGGGGAAATGAAGAAGTCATAGGATTAAAAATAATGGTTGCTTGGTATGAATAAGTTCTTCACGTTGCATGATTACTCAGAAAACATGAAGGCCAAAATAGCTATATTCAGTCTTAAAGGTAAAGTAGATATCTGATGGGAAGATGTAAATAATGTTAGAGGTATTCATGAAGAGGATTTAACTTGGAGTGAGTTTGAGAGACTATTAAGGAAGAAGTATCGATCAGAGAGAAACTATGACGATAGGGTAAAATAATTATGTGAGCTGAAGATGGGATCTATGACCGATGAGGAGTACACTAGCATATTATTGGAGTTACTGAGGTATGTGCTTTACCTCAAGGAGGAGAAGGCCAAGATTCAGAGACCCATCAGTAGGCTTCTAATAGAATTCAAGGATAAGATTGAGTTTTACGAGCCTAGATCATTGGAGGAGGCCATCCGAAAGCTAAAACATTGTTTTGAGCAATCAAAGCGCAAATCTGAGACTAAGCCAAACTGAAAAGGCAATGAAAATAATAAAGGAAAATGGCACAAGAAGTGAATAAGACCTCAAGGTACATGTAACAAAGAAAATGCAGTGCCAGCTAAGAAGTTCAATGCATATGATAGAGGACAGGGATAGGGAGCTCGTACGGTGCTAGACTTGTGGAGGAGATCACCATAGGATAGATTGTCCACAGCATCAAGGTTGTAGAACACATATCCACAGTGCGTAGGAGGCATAAAAAATGGGGGAGTTCTCTCTTTGTTCTCCTTCTCTCATACTCTTGGACACTTAGAACTATTGGAGGAGTGTGGCATACTTGGAGCTTTGGAGCAAGAAGTTAAAGGAAGAGCTGGAAAGCACAAGAGGACATCAGGATCAACGACTACAATGGGTTTTACTTACAGGTACTGAGTTGCATGTATGATTTCCTTGCTAGTTTTGGCATGCATTGCATATGCATGTGGTTTCTTGGTTGTGATATGTCATCGACATGAAGGAATGCCTAGATTGATGGTGGATTTGCTTAGCCTTTCCATTTCTTGGATAACCATGGTGTTGTGGGTTTTGCTTCTTTTTTTTTGGTTGGTTCTCATGTTCCTTTCATTGTGGGTTGAGTTATTAGTTCCTAGATCCTTAGTTCAACAAACACTCTAGAGCCTTCTCATAGATTGGGTTGAGTTACTAGTCCTGGAGCCTTGGTTGGAAAAACACTCTAGATCCCTTGGTGGATTGACTTACTAGTCCTGGAGCCTTGGTTGGAACAAACTCTCTGGATCCTGACAACATTTGTGGGTTGAGTTACTAGTCCTGGAGCCTTGGTTGGAACAAACTCTCTGGATCTCGACAACAGTTGTGGGTTGAGTTACTAGTCCTGGAGCCTTGGTTGGAACAAACACTCTGGAGCTCTAAACAACTTAAGTAGAGACCAATTTGGTGATGGTTAGTGATGTTCAACCGTGAGGTGGAATCACTAGTTGAGGGTTGAGGTGGTTGGCCTCTCGAAGCCCTGGTTTGGTTTTCTTGGATGTGTTCCATGAGATCCCACATTCATGATTGGGATATGGCATGGGTATGACTGGATGAAAGAGAGATTTGGCTCAGCCTGGTCTATGGTCAGGTGGTTCGTGGATGTCCCATACCTGGTCAACCTATGCATTAATTAATAATAGTTCCTTCTCCTTGGTATTTTATGTGTAAATATATTGGTTCATATGTGGTTTTTATGGCTGTTATATCCTTGTTATTTATGTTGGTTATATGTTGGTTATGAGAATGTTGTATGACAATGATGATGTATGACTCTCATCATGTTTCAATTTGTAAATGAATGAACAATGAATATGTGACCTAATAGAAGATAATGCAGTTAATGTGATAAGGCATTAATGCTTCTTAGCGATTCTCATATAAGTATGAGACCCCTATGTTCAGATCTATTGTTATGACCTATAGATTGCATATTTGTGACATGTCTGACAAAATTCCTGTCATGGCTAGTAGGGGTCTAGTCAAATCTTTCTTCAAGTATTTGCATTTTTGTCATTTTTTCGATCTTAGTTTTCATTTATGAGAGTTTCATGAAGTTTTGGGTAGTGGCCTGAGACCTAGCCCTGGAAAAGTGGCACAAAATCCAAGGTCACAAGATCTAAACTAGCTAAAAAAGACCCTAGTCGCTTGCATGTCCTTGATGTGAGAGAGACTGGAGGGCCCTAGTTGGATGCATACCCATGTCATGGAAGCGACTCAGACTCTAGGTTAGTAAGATGTTGGGTTGCTTCAGGGGTTGGTCACGTGGAGTGGTAGATTAGCTCCTAGAGGTTCTGTAGCATGTGTAGAAGGTCAAGTTGGTTGTGTTTTGTCAATTCCACTTCTTTAACTGTACATGGGGAGTTGAATCAGATTATAGTAGCCTCTCGTCACATGTTTACCCTAGCAAACTGGTTAAATTTGGTAAATATGGGAGGAGGGTGTTACAACATCGATCTTGAATATCATATGAAAGATAACTGCAAAGAAATGCTTGGCCAATTTTCTATATGTGCCTTTGAAGCTTGATTTTAAACAGGGAATGCATATTGTGCATAGGTTCCATCTAAAATAAATGCATACATGTAGAATTATGGGGTGAGGTTTGCCCTCAAAGATGCTTTTTCCTACCCCACATGATGCTTTTTCCTGCCCCACATGACACTACAACTCAAATGAAAATATATCTGCCCAATTGAAGACTCTTCCATGGGCTACCACCATATTGAGCATATATCCCTAGTTTTCCTCAAATACCTCAGTGTTCTTACACCCATGCAAGCGACAACACATGGCTATCAGATAATGATATACATCTATGAGGATCTTAGTCAAATAGATTGCAGATGGGTAATGGAAAAACTTAGCAGGCTCTTGACACCATGGTTTGATAATGTCACTTGTGTTGAGATCAACCCATCTAATGTAGAATTCGTCATTTAACATCTTGTAGCACTTCTGCATGTCTTATCCATAATAAGTGGCGAGCTGATGACCAATCTCACTGCAAAGCACATGATGAGAGTCGCCCATATGTGTAATGATCCACTCAATCACTTTTGCACAAGGAATGACTGGGAGTCTGCATGCGATCTTATGCATCCAAGACTTCTTAATGTTGATGTACACTTCCAAGTCCTCTAAGTTCTCAGGAAAACAATTATGCATGAATGTGTTGTTTATACCACTCTAGGTGACCCTAGTGGACTTATCAATGAAGCAATGTGTATTTGCATACATGGGAATGGTTGGCTTGGTCACTTCAACAGGTTCCTCAATTTTTTCTTCTGAGACTTCTTTGGAGGCCACTTTACGAGGAGGCATGGCTCCACAATTTGTTGAAAGGGTGATAATACTTGTAGCTCAAACACCTTTTTGTGGCAGCACACTCATGATGACAAGATTAGCTCTATGAACCTAACTATGCAACAATATCGCATAAATCATGTACAAAGAGCCATCAAATGTAATTGATCATGAAAATCTATCAACGACAGTACAAAATGACTTGCATGCATAAGAAAATAAGCATGCAAACAAGGAGGGAGTACTTTCAAAGAACAAAGTAGATTCAAGGATCATTCAAGGTTTTGCAGTGTGCTAATGTGCTCAAGCAAGAGAAGAAAACCATCAAGGGCACACTGGTACACTTCAAAGGGTCAAAGGGGTGAGTTGGTTGGCCTTCAGGCCTTCATAGTGCGCTCATGCACTCAAGGAGATATAGAGGGAACTTTGGCGCACTCCAAAGGGACGAAGGAACATGTCCTAAAGCCTTCAGTCCTTTGGGGTGTGCTCATGCACTCAAAGGCAAGGAGGGTACATTGGCGCATGCCAAAGGGATGAAGGAAAATCATTTGAGTCTTCGAGGTGTGCTCATATGCTCAAGGGATGGTGTAGTCCTTCGTGACGAAGGAGTGTGCTCAAGAGGGGAACTTGGTCAATCTGGGTGCAATTTTCAAGGTTGATCGGGCTTCAAGTTCTAAAAGTGTGTTATGTCCAAGGAAAGCTCAAGAATAAGTTTAACAACAAGAATTCAAGATGGGAATGAGAAGAAGAAGTATCTACAAGCTTATATGGATCCTGTCGCAATCATGGTGGAATGTGAAAGGTTGAGGAATGTGTAGAGTCTTTGCATGTGACAACAAATTAACACTTGAATAATCAAGGTTGACATAAATGTGAGTAAATAAACTGAAAAACAAAGAAACACTAGAAATAAAATCAAGATCGAAAGTGAAATCATCTAAGGCAATGAATAGTTTCGCCATACAAAACTTACTTGTAATGCAGGTTGATGAAGAGTTTCTTAATCCACAGTTGTGCACCCAACCTAGATGAGAATGATTATGCAAATGAATGATTAACTAGGTTAATTTAAAAAAAATTATATGCAAAATTGTTTCATGCATGATTTCCACTTTTCGACAAGTAAAAGGATTAGTTAAGGGAAGTTACGTGGGCTCCTACTCTTTAGGAGTGCGCCCACATGCAACAAAGAGCACATGTCTTCTACACGAAGGAGTGTGCTCAAGGGGGGAACAAAGGAGTACGCTCAAGGAGGGCACACTTCTTTAGCTTGAAGGAGTGTGCTCATCTCAAGTGCATGTCTTCATCAACTTGGAGTGTGTTTTTGCCTTAAAAAGTGTTTTCTTGACTTTGTTTTCTTTTTATGTGTGTTTTGTGTGCTTTTTTGAGTGTGTGCATGGTGTAAAGGCTAGTTTCTAAGTCGAGATAAGTCATGAGTTCACCTAACCATGGACTAGATAACATAAGCGCTTCCAAAGGTTAGGTGACGATACTTAGGAAACATTGACTTAGGAGGATGTAACACTAGGAGAAAACACACAAATAACAAAGAAAACAACATGAAGACACTAGGGGGGTTGAAATGATAGTTCATGTAGGAACCAAAATTGACTTAGGCAAATATTTTATAGGGTCGTTATCATAGCGACAATAGAACTCAATTATCCAAACTAGGAACCGTCAATAAAAATGGCCCTGTAAGTTTATTGCTCCAATTTTTGAACTTTGAAAGCATTGAGATGGATGAAAAATAATATAATGATCCAATCTAAATCACCTAATATTCTAATAGTGATCTGCATTTCAACAGGAACACAACAAATTACATAGATAACCATAAATACATAGATGCAGCAGAAATAATACTTCATTTCATTAATGTAAAATACTGAAATATGCTTACAAACAGAAATGGAAATAAACTAGCTCGGGCGATGGTAGCATATCTCTAAGGAGAGATGTGGCGGCTACATGCCTCTAAACTATGTTACAATGAGGCTCGAAGGCCTATTTATTGTTGAGAAACAATATAAAACCCTAAACATCCAAAACCTAACCCTAGGAGATGAAGCGCCAAACTATGGGCCCCATTTGGGTAAATTGGTACAGCAACTTCCCGGGGTCGTAACTTTGGCATACGATCTTTGTTTGATGCGCTTAATACCTCGTTAGAAAGATATATTCAAGGAATAAAACTTTCTAGTGGCCAAAATCACTGTCAATCTATGTTAGCCCTCATTTTCCCAAAAAATATCGTTTAGGGCCTCAAAACGGCTCCGAAAGTTCAGGACCTGAAAAACTAGGAAACTGAAAAACTGAAAGAAAAAATGGTAGGGGTCCATGTGGAATAGGTGGGTATCCACCAATATACACTTGGATCATTCCTCCCCTCTTAGGAAGCAATGGTCCCCATTGCATTCAGTGCCTCCATGAGATGGGGAAACTTCTGCTGAACTTGGTCCCTGGTGAGTTATTCTGCAATATCTGATGCGTCCAGTAATGGTGGGAAGCATAGTTGAGGGTGGTCAACATTGAACACTTGGTGCAAGCCAAGGAATGGGGGAATTTTGTGCTCCAAAGCATTGTTTCCCACAGCTTGGGGAATGGTGTAAGGACCATATCGGAGTGGTCTAAGCTTCCGATGGGCTCTTGTAAGGCGTTCTTTTTGCAAATGCAACCAGACTTTTTTGCCCACTTGAGACTTGTGTGGCACCGTATGTTGATCATGTCACTGCTTGTACATGGAATTTTCCACAATGGAGCAACAATATATCGGTTCGGTTGGTAGAGGTGCTCCAGGAGTCAGATCAGACAAATGCTTGACCTCACACTGAAACGGTACCCATGTGGGTGAGGAGAAGATGTTCCTATATTCTTTCATGACCGTATCCACCTACTTCTGCTATGTGGAGGAACCCTTTTCAAGGGTCATCGATGTGGCTACGATCTTCCCCTTACTTTGAGAGCGAACCAGAAAGAAAATGGATTTCCTAGGCTGGGAGATGATCTTACTGCATTTCTTAGAAGAGATCAAAGAGGTGGCAATAGGTGGGGCTACCTCCGGTATCTTGTATATTGTATTACCTAAAGAAATAATAATAGAGCGAGGTCTCAACTCATATACAACATGTCGCTTCCACAAGTATGGTTTTCCTAATAATACCTCACAAACATCAAGAGGAGTAACAACACACAATACTTTGTCTGTCAAGGGCTTGATGTTGTAGGGAAGGCAACACTGCTGGTGGACTCAGAGATCTCGTCCTTGGTGAAGCCACCCGATGTTGTATGATTGTGGGTGTGGTATGGTCAGTAGGCCTAGCCGCTTCATGACTTCTGCTAAAATGAGGTTCTTTTGGTTGCCACTTTAGACAATGAATTGCAGCAGTGAACCCTTCACCCAAATTTGTGAGTGGAAAAGACGCTTCCCCTCCTATGGATCTTCGAGCTCATTCTTCTGGATCTTGGCAGAAGCAACAATGGCACTGGGCTTCGCATCAATGATCTACCTTCCTTTGTCATTCCTCTTGTTGGGTTTTGACTCAAGGTTGGAACATGCATCTGATTATGAAGCCTTCAAGTCAGTCTAACACTCACTTGTGTTATGAGTGGGGCTCTTATGGAACTCACACCACTTTCCTGTGTCCTTCCTTGACTTCATGGTGTTGTTCTTTTATTTCAGCTTCGATGAGTTGTCTTGGGTCACACCATCTTGACTTTGTCCTTGGTTCTACGGTTTAGGGAATCATTTCCCTTGCTTTAGATTCGCCGATCCAAAGTATCGCTTCTTCTATTTAAACTTATGCTCAATCTTGACAACGTATCGGTACGTCGTGCCGAGCGAGGAGATGTCCAGGAACTCCATCTCATCCTGGATGTATATGTGCAGGAAGCCATATATTTGAGTACCAAATGCCACCCAGATTCCTTGATACCCAGTTTAGTGCGAAGGGTATGAAAAATGTTGGTAAACTCCGGCAAGTCTTGGTCCCTTCACTACCGCAGCATGGTCCACTTTATGTATTTATCCTCATAGCTTCCGGCAGGGTACTACTACTCCTTGATGGCATCCTAGAATGAATTCCAAGTGGGTGCGGCTAAAAATAGTGCGGCCATACTTTCATCCCTCTGCTCGCAGTAGGTTTCCCACCAGTCCTTGACATGGGGAGCTGCTTTGAGAAGTGAAAAAGTGATCTTTTCCTGGCTGGAAAAACAATGAACAGAAAAATACCCTTCTAGCAGATTTAGCCATTTATCTACAACATATGCATCTATCTAACCCTCAAATATGGGGATTTCAAAGTTAACTTGTACCTTAAAGGGTGTGGTGTTTCCAGATTAGCTGCTGGAAATAGATGTGTCGCCCCTGGGTAGCCGGTGAAGGATCTGGGCAAAGTTGTCTATCCTCATGTTCCTTTGTCGCTTGAGGGCCTCTTTGAGCAAGATTTTGATAGGATGTCCTACCCTCTCGTCTTTCTTTTCATCCGCCATGGGAGGCCGTCAGGATTTGTGAGACTGGCCTTGTAAAGGTTTGACTAGTTCAAGCCCTAACTTCTTATATCCCAACCTCCTTGGGGACATGCAAAAAAAACAGAGAAATAGCAGACCGCTCTCATACCACTAATCCGGATTTAAATAGTAACACGAAAAATTACAGAGATAACCATAAATACAGAGATGGAGCAAAAATAATACTTCATTTCATTAATGTAAAATATTGAAATATGCTTACAAACAGAAATGGAAATAAACTAGCTCGGGCGATGGTAGCTTATCTTTAAGGAGAGATGTGGTGGCTACATGCCTCTGAGCTATGTTACAATGAGGCTCGAAAGCCTATTTATTGTTGAAAAATAATGGAAAACCCTAAACATCCAAAAACTTAACCCTAGGAGATGAAGCGCCAAATTATGGGCCCCGTTTGGGTAAATTGGTACATCAACTTCCCGGGGTCATAACTTTGGCATACGGTCTCTGTTTGACGCACTCAATACCTCGTTAGAAAGATCTATCCAAGGACTACAACTTTCGAGTGGCCAACATTAGTCTTCAACCAAGTTGGCCCCCGTTTTCCCAAAAAGTGTCGCCTAGCGCCTCAAAACGGCTTTAGAAGTTCAGGACCCGAAAAACTGCCAGTAAATTGTGCTACAAATAAAGAAACTGGAAAACTAAAAGAAACAATGGTGGGGGTCCACGTGGAATAGGCGAGTGGCCACCAATATCCACCTGGATCAAATAGTATGGTAATTTCTAATAAAAATACATAGCACCTATAAGATTATATTGAGGAAGCAAGGGTAAATATCATAAAGTGGCTAAACATTATGAAGTCCAATAGAGAAACAATTATCCCTTTGATACAACATGAGTAAATAATTTCTTATTTTCAAGAAACCGATCAAATTTTGAAAATTTAAGCAATTAGAAAATGAAATTTTAACCTTGTGGGAAATAATAGAGAGGCTACAAGAGGAAATTGAAACTAGGGTTGAGAATTTGTTAATCCTAGAAAGCTCTGTTACCAGGGTTGTGTAAATTACAAGAGAGATGCTCTCATTTAGACCTCCTACTAGCAATTATAAATTATACTTGAGAGAATAATGGTATAAGTTCTAAGCTATATAAAGTTATTGGATATTTACCCTTATAGAAGGATAACCAAAAAAACTTCATTGAAATGTATGATAGAGGCCATGAGAAGGAGAAAAACCTTATGTATGAGTTATATTTGCATAATTATGCTTTTCCTCCTCCATTTGAATGGTCTCTCAACCCTTATGTGAAGGATGTCTAATTGAGAGTATTTTTTTCTTAGATACAAAATGAGGAGAGTAGGGCTATACAAGCTCAAAGTTATAGAAAATAAAAGTTCAATATGATGTTGTGGATAAGTGTTGAAACCACCAAGCTCATAGATGTGTTGAGAACTCATGCACAAATGGATTTAGAAGAAATCCACAATGTAATACTAAATCAATACAAATAACTATGGGGACAAAGGGGCATAATTGTGTCAAAACAAGTGGGAGAACTTAATCCCCACACTTGAGAAAGAAAATCATCACTCCCGATAAGGTATAACAACTACCCCATATAGATCATAGTTGTATATGGATACTTTAAACAACATAGAGAAAAATCATATTGTCTTGAGGTTTAAATTCCCTCTTCTCCTACATCGTACTCCATCATGGAAATCTATAGTAGATATACATATAGGGAGAATATATAATACATAGAATAGTGGAATAAGAAACATCATACCATAATAAAGATTCCATCACAGAAATTATAGAATATGACGTTAGAGAGATATGCATGTAACCTTAGTTTAATGATGAGTGAGAAAAGCACAATACAAATTTTGGACGGATTACTCTTCAATTGTTCTAAATTGTTGTGCAATGTATTGGAACAAATTCTTTAGTTCTTTTTATTGTTCTAAATAATCCCACCAAATTTTGTTGCACAAAGTCTTACAAGCCTATGGCTGGGGTGTAATGATGGGCCCCTATATTATTATATGTTTCCCATGCTTTTGACATGAATCATTGCTAATTTTATCTCATAGACCTAGAACTTTTCTAAGAAAGCTTGTTTTAATGGTGAAACTATATTATTTTGACATGTGTTTATTTGAATGAATATGCTTGATTTATTTTTAAGAGAATATGATGAATGTTTGATGTCTTGAGCATTTTTTAGTTGATTTTGTGGTTTAAAATTGTGCGGACTAATGTTTATTAGCAAGAAGAAATTTTAATTCAACAATGGTTGAGGACTTCGGAATTAATCCCATGGACATAGATCAAAAATGGGTTTGACCCTTCCATAAATGCTCATATTCAAAACTCCAAGCATATCTCAATCAAGGAATAAGGAATTAGAAAATCAAGGGATATTGTCCTCCTCTTTATGAAGGTGACCACTAAGCCACTAGTGAGGAGCCACTCATGAAGCAAGTGAAGCCCTCTGATCCTAAATTGTGTTTTGAAATTTGAACTCGTTAGAGGAGGAAGAATAAATCTCCAAAACTAAACTATGCTAGGCAAAGGGAAAATTAGGTATATATCCTACAATTAGTCAAGGATTTCATTGATCAAGTTAGCATAATTCTCTAGTGCAATTCTAACATTTATATAAACTAAAATAGTAGAGTGAGGTTCCTAATTTTTTCAATTTGATTTCTATTTTATTGTAATAAGACTAATTTTAGTAGTTTCAAGAGAAAATTCATATACTACTTTTATATTCCAAATTTACAAAAATGACAAATACAAATTTAATCTTGGTTTTATTTCCCTAGTTGTTGTACAAGATTCCAAGAACTTCCTTAGGTAGGGCCTGCTCAAGGGGATGCCAAAGGAATCCTTATTTTGTTGTTGTCATTTTTATTTTTGTTTTGTGAGCTTATTTCTATTCATCTCGATAATTTGTTCACTTTCTATCAATTCAATATTATCAATGATTTTATTTACAATAATATTTCATATTCGATGCATTTCTATGATTGTTTTTATTCTTATGGATTGCGATGATTATTTCTATGGAATGTGGACTTATGAACTCTATGCATATGATCGTTAATGTTGCATGTATTTCCTCATTCCAATATCTAGATAGTGATTGTTGATCCCATAGAGTGTTCTCATTCTATTAGTCCTTGGTGTAGTACCACTCCTATCCAACTTTTTGAAAATTGCATGAAGAGATGGAGATCAAAATAATTACCCTTGGCTATGTAGAGTGAAGTATAATGATCTTCCTGTAGTTGATCATTTATCTCACTACAACATCATTGGGATTTTGAGTAGACTAACGTTATGTAGTTTTGCATATACATTACATAACACCTCATAAGTTTGCTCAATCCTTAGTTGACAATTTAAAGTCAGTTGTGGAGTTCAACATCTATGGTTGTAATTTTGTAGTCCAACAAAAGGCTATCTTAGGAATTTCTACATCTTTCATCCATATTCGGTGTTACCTTGAGTGAGGCCCAATTTAATGAAGAACTTGGCACCATGAATCTCATCCAAACGATATCCAATAATTAGGATGTGAAACTTGTCTTTGATGGTCATTTTATTAAGAACAAGACAATAAGCATGTGCTAATTGCATTTTTTCTTCAATACCATGACCATGGGTGATGAATAAGGGCTAGCGGTAGGATGGATGATGCCAACTAGCAATAGTTCCTAAATAAATTTTTCAATTTCATCCTTCTATGCAAAAGGGTGCCTAGAAAGCTACACATTGGGTGGTTCACTACCGAGAATCAGTGGAATACCATGTTCGTTCTCACCATATGAATGGGGTAAACTATGATGTGTTTTAAATAACTATTGATTATTTGTTAGTACCAAATACAAGTTAGGGTAAATTTCTTGTGGGGGACTATATATTATTTGGATGGTATTGAATTGGGAAACAATGCATGAATGACCTTTCTTCAAGAGATTTTCCATACAATGAAAGCTAATAATTTGGAAGAGTCTAACTTGAGATCCTTGAGTATATATTTAAGATATTTCTTCATGAAGTTTGTGTGAAATCCATGGTACCCAAACCCAAAGTTTACAATTATTGTGGGAAAAGTTTTTATGCTTCGCTAACAACCCTTCAAATTGCATAGGGCTAAGTGAGATAATGGGAACTAAGCCTAATTGATTAAATCCCTTGCCTAATTCTGACTAATATATGTTACAAATTAGAGGTGGCAGGAGTGGGGGGGTGATTTTTTTCCTTGAAAACAAATTAGAGATCATATACGCTTGGGTTTAGGTACATCAACTAATAATCGGGTTGCACTTTTGGCTTTATGGAAAGGATTGGAGCTTTCCATAAGCAAAGGTATAAGGAGAATACAGGGTCTTATGTGATTCGATGATTGTCATAAGGATAATTTCGAAATCTAAGTTTGAAATCGCCCCCCCCCACCCCCCCCCCCCAAATCTCACTATTGTGAACATGATAACCTTGAAATTAGAGAATTTTGAGGAGATTTATCTCTTCCACATATTCAGACATCTAAACTTGGAAGCGGACAATATTTTCAATCACATGGAAACACTTGGGAAAGGTATAATCGAACTATATCAAGGCCAAAGGAACTTTTCCCCACTTTCATGAGTCACATCCACATGTTTTCTTATGAATTAGAAGATTGATTCGATCACCCCTTGTTTCGAGGGAGAGGCATCAAAATCGAAGGAGACATTTATATAGTTATAGCGGTCCTTGTGTCCCTCACACTTGGCGCAAACAGTAATTGGATCACAAAGCATGGAGGCGACAAGTACATCATGTCTCATCCTTTGAAGTTAAGATATTGTCGACTCGAAAATTGGTTGGGATTTTGGATTCATTTTAAATGGGAATTGACATGCAAATCCATGTCGTTGCTTTGTCCTTACTTCTCCATCGTGTCAGTCTTTAATTCCTCGCCCTACTCTCCTAGTATGGTCTTTAATTCCATGGCAGATTTCATTCCACTTGCAAGTTCCTAGATCTGAGTCGATCTAGAATTAATATTTCTCCTCAAGAATCACCTCTACAGGTATGATGAAAATTTGTTATATATTCAAGGGATCTCTAGGAATTCCTCGTCATTTTCTCCTACTCTGTGGTTTTTACAGTGGTTTTGCAATTTGAGTTTGGAAAGATTAAAAATGGCTGCCTCTGAGGGTCATGCTCTTAAGAACGAGATGGAGCATTGGAATCGTATGTTGAAAATCAATTCAAGTTTTAATGGGCATGGTGGAGATCTCAACCAAAAGGCTAGACCTGGTGGAAAGTGAGAAGAAAGCAAGGTTTCATCTCTTGGAGAAGTGATGTGAATGGACAAAAAAAATGCAAGTATGGAGGTTGAATTTCTTATGTTGAAAATGCATGCCAGTGGGGATGCCCTATCAACAAGCAAACTTGGACTCAAGATGGACAATTTAAGTCAAGGTATGAGTGACCAGGTGGTTGAAGTTGGTGTCAATGCAGCTGGTGAAGGCTCGTATCACAATAAAGAAGGAAATATTGATCCTACAACAAAAGTTGGGCCCTCCGAGGTTTTATAATTTTCATGTGTTTTTATGTATTGCAAATATGTATTATTTTGGAGACAGTTTTGCAAAGTATATGGGAGGTTCCAATGTGAAATTGTAGTCTAGAAATCTCATAGAGGCAAGAAATTTTTGCTGTGGATATATTGGAATATCAAAGCATATGAAATTAATAAATCATGTAAATGGTTTTGGCCATGCAACCAAATATTTCAATACAAATGCTACCCATTATGTTTTAAAAAAATATGTATTTTACAAATTTACAAATATTTATAATCATAAAACAAACTTTTAAATACACCTAAACAAGAAACAATGATTTACAAGTAAAGAAAGTGAATAAAATTCAAAATATATACAGTAAAATAACAAAAAAATATAGGTGGATTTAAAAGTTTACATCAACAACCTAAACATATTGTGCATGTGTTAAGTATTATGACATATGACAACCAAAGAATAGGCAACACATGTCACAAATACGCTCAATATTTAAAAACAATATTCGAAAAAAACTAAATAGATATGTACCAAATATAAGAGTCAAGCAACTGATTCTATTTGATAAAAAAGAGTGTACAATCAACTGTCTTTTCAAATTTATGCAAAAAATTGGACCAAAAAATGACTTTAGAAGCCAAAGATGTTAAATATCCATACAAAGGAAACTAAGTGCCATGAAAGAAGCAAGATAATAAAAAAATTTGGTTTGGACCCTTCTAATAAGATCATCTTAGTCAGAGCTCTGCAAAAAGTGCACTAATTAGCACTGAAAATAATCAAACCTTCTAAAAAGGACAAAAAGTTGTAGAAAAACTAAAACAACCTTATAGGCACAAACAACAAAAATGATGAAATCACCCCTTCCTTGTCACTCAAGAAATTTTTGTCATCAACAAGACAACTAGGCTAATTACTAAAAAAACAACTATATGATAAAAAAATGGCAACTTAAAGATATATCATACCTCTCTTCACTTCTCGAAAAGTTACTTTCCTCACGGACCTCTTGCTCCTTTTGTAATCTCCTTCAATTAGTTACGAGGTAACTACTTTCCTTTTCTTTAGATTTATTTAGTTATTTTTTTTATTTTTAGAAGAAGAAGACTTTTGAGTAAACTTTTAGTTTTTTAATTTATTTTAAGTAGGTGGGGTCCCACTAGGCTCATTTCCATTTAATATATCATTTAAAATATCACCTTGTGACTCCCATAAAAATTAAATATAAATGGTAGCATGATAAAACTTTCAACATCATCCATCATCATTTACCATATCATCCTAATGCATCATCAAACAATATATATCATTATCATAAAATATAATATGAGGATTTATCAACAATTTCAAAATGACATGTATTAAAAAAACTTGTATCTCCCTTATGTCAAAAATAACAACATTACAAAAATGGATACCAATGCCATAAAGCATGTCTTTGTCAAAGTCTAAAAAGTAGGCAATCATAAACTCAAGCAAGCATCACAGTCAAAATACGTCTAGATGCATGTCTAAACTAGTGACCTTCCTTTTCTCATCACTTTTATTTTCACAAGTTAGGGTGCATGTCTAGAAGGAGAACTCTCTTCTTTGTTTATTTTCAGTTCTAGGTGTGCTAGTATGTGAGTGAGCTAAAGTGGCCTGTGTAGATGAGAAGACATGAGAGATAACTGCAACTTATTTCTATTTTTCTACATGTGTAGGGGAAATTAGAGGTTCTTGTCTAGAATTATGATCAATGTGAGATACAAAAGATGGGATCCATGGGCCTATAACAAGTGGTGGGATAACATGTCGGGAACTGGAGGGCCAATGAGCAATGTCAGAAGCTAGTCTAATGGGATTTGGTTCAAATCCATCATGCCATTGAGGCTACTATTATGGTGGTGGATGGGGCTCGAGAATTTCTATTATGTTGGGATGTGGCTGAGGAGGAGATTTATGTGATGCATGAGGATTAGGCGGAGGGCCACCTAGATACAGATGCCCAGTTTGAGTTAACTAGTTGAACTCATCAGAGTCTACATCGAAGTGAATAGAAAATCTTATTCTCTTGTTCTTGCCTTCGTGGAAAAACTTGTTTGACCTTCTTCCCTATGCTCTCTTGTTCTACCTAGAAGCCCTACTAAAGAAACTCATCTATGGACAAGAGAAAAAACTCCTATTATGACATCATTTTCTTTAATCACATATTTATAGTTAAAAACTAAAACAAATTAAATAGTAACTTGTATATTATTTACTGCTCTGATAAACTCAGCTCCGATACCATGTAGAAATTCCACAAATTCTCTACAAATCTCGTTCTAAGACTATGTAGAAAATATGACTGTAGATTAACCCGCTAATGCAATATAACCAAAGAAAAATACTATAATTTACTTCTACTATCAATTTGCTTTGCGGAAGCTTAAGGATTGAGCAAGATCGAGCTGAACACATATAACCAGAAGAAGAAGAATCAATACACATGAAACACAGAAAATACTCAGGGGAAGTCTCAGCTAAAAACCCCACTATCTGTAATATCATACAAGGTGGAAATATCTCAGAATTACACAAAGCCTTAGCTCTCACAACTAGCCAGCTCTCAGTACAATCCTCATGGATGCTCACAGGCAATCAAAGCTTCTCAAAAGCCTTCTCCTCTGCCCTCTAAGCTCCTATTTCCTTGCGCAGTTACCTCTGGGATGATCTCCTTCACCCAGTGTAACACTGCTCTAACACACTATCAGAACTACGCAATCCTCAAGGAACTTTATTCCTTCTGCATGGATGAGTTTCCTTTATAAGAAAACTCATGCAATTGATAGTAACCTGTCCTTGACATTTGGCTCAACTAAGTCTTTCTCAGAATAGACATGCATGAGTTAATGATGAGAGAATCTTTAGTTATTTGGAGTACACTAGTTGGATGCATGCATGCATTAACTGACTGAACTCACAATTAGTTCCTCAAACCGTTTGGAACTAATTTAACTGGACTTAACTCAGTAAACTGAGCTAACTAATTACAACTCAAATGCAACTCAATCTTATCTCCTTAATTTAAGGGATAACTGTTGCATGACTTCACAAAGACTTCTAACTTGAATTTCTCCAACTAATTAATCCATAATGAATTAATTAATTATTTTTCAAGCAGTTTGTGAGACTAAATTCGAATTTAATTCACAATTTTAATTCATGGACAAATTAAAAATGGAATATTTTGGATTCTATTTTTAACATTTCTTGTTGTTATTTTCAACAAATATAGTTAAATTAAAGGAAAAAACAATAACGATATAATGAGACAAGGCAATTCCACAACTCCATAGTATAGATATTTTATATGTTTTATCATAAGTACATAAATAAATATATTAACAAATAATTCTAAAATTTATAATATATAACTTTATAATGTCAAAAAAATTTATAAACAAATATTAATCATAACTTAAATAAAATAACAATCCTACATTGACTCAAACACCCCATGCCACCTACATTGATGTCCAAATATAATTCTCTTATTTAAAATATGTATATGATAATATAATTTAGTATTTTTTAATTCATGGCCAATCTATAATAAATTTGAGTTAATTCATTAATATGTGTGACACATGACAACTTATTCTATATACTTAATTTCTTATAGTAATGAATAAATGTAAGTTTTATATCTTATAAAAAAAAAAAAAACAAAACAAAAAACAAAACAAAACAAAACAAAACAAACAAAACAAAAAAACAAAAAAACAAAAAACAAAAAAAAAAAAACAAAAAAAACAAAAAAAACAAAAAACAAAAAAACAAAAAAAAAACAAAAAACAAAAAACAAAAAACAAAACAAAACAAAAAACAAAACAAAACAAAAAACAAACAAACAAACAAACAAAAAAATCATAAATATTTAAATAAACCAAAAAAAAATGATTAAGTGATTATTCACTTATTCACTTAAGTGATTATTTATACAATACATTGGTTCTACATCATAAAGGAATGGCACAAACATAGTACTATTGGATATGACATCACCGTGGTCAATTTTATCCAATTAATTCCCAGTCATTGGAACCAAATTTATATGTAACAAGAGAAACAATATAAAATTTGGTATTAAATAGACCCTATGGTCAATTCTTTGCCTGGAAATCCATGTGTTAACTTTGATATCCAAGAAGAGGAAGAATTCTATAGATGGAGAGTTATTTACTCTGAGCTGTAAATGCTAGCAAGGTTCCTCACATACAATATTCTGCAGGACAAGATAGGTCCACAATGTTGGCAATAGGATCCAATGGCAATGGATGATTCATGAATTCCAACAGGGACGAGCTTCGTCAGATCCATGCAAGAAGCGCGGGAGTTAGCTTCCAACAATTGTAACATCAATGTAAGATTGACGTACCAACATTTATGAACTAACAATTGCTGGTACACCAACATCATTACACAATAAGACCCAAATTGATTCAACCAATCAAAATGTAGAAAAAGAAAAAATTAAATTATTTTAAAAATAAATTAAATTAATTTCTAATGTTAACTTTGGAAACTGTTGTTTAATTTTTTAGTCAAACTGAGATTAATTGAAGGTCAACCATATATCCAATACGTTATACTGCCAGCGCAGGATAATAAGAGTTGGGGATTATTCTCATTTATTATGCCTATACCAATATGTATTTACCAACCTCTTGTTCGTTTATCACCCAAATTCTTCTTCATTTGTATTTGAGATCAATCTCTCTCTTCCCCGCTTCTCCCTTTCCCCTACTGCCACCCCACCTTTGGCATATGTGTGAGCTATAATGTGTAACCATTCTACCAAATGCAATAGGGACTTGTGCCTAACCTCATCTATTTTTAACATCGCATTCTTGTGTGGTGGACCATAGAAAGAACGGAACCCTCATGGATGATCTCATAATTGTTCAAATTCACCATATGAAAGGAATCCCTATTGGTTCCTTATTACTTATTTGCAAAAAATGATGGTTCTAATGCACAAACATTAACCTAAACAACTTCATGTAATCGATTATTAGACAATCTTATAAAGATATCAAAATATAGTCAAAATTATCTTCAGTCTATTTGGTTTTAGAGAAACATCTAACAACTCCATTTAAACATCAATAGACAGTACGAACTATCCTCACCTTATATATAACATAGATTTTATATTCTCTAATTTAATCTATTTATTAACTTATTTCATACTTTACATTCTTGACTACATTCCAAATTTATAATTCCACTATAAAATCAGTGATCACACTCATCTTTAACTTGTTTATTAATCTAATAATGTCTCATAATATTTTAGGTATTCAATACATGGCCACAATAGGTACCTTATTTCCACTTCTCATTAAGTGTAACTCAATTAATTACACATTCCTACATATGTATATACATGGGGCATACATTTGGTAAACAGTGGCCTTAGTTTACAAAGATCATTTTAACGCTTGTAATATACACCTACATTCAAGCACGAGTCACACATATGCATATGTGTCTAATATTCCTCACCTCTCAAATTTAAACAAAATAATCAAAATAATCATGGTTTTTATTTTTTAATGATATATTGCTTGCATCATATATTTCATGCATTCATTCCTACATGACATCGTGTTTGAATTTTTCTATTTATATTTGAACATTATATTTAATGTATAATCTCATTGTTCATACTCATAATAGAGGAGAATTTTTATGCGATTATATATTCTTGTAGCAATAAGATATGTTAATGGGTTTTTAGCCTTTGTTTATGTTTTAGGTTTTTTATTCAATGCATTTTCAATATTAAGAGGATCTAAGCATACTATTTTTCGATTATTTAGTCAACGATGCATTCTGGAGTCAATTTGGCTTATAGGAGTGGCCCGTATGCCACGATGTCCTTGTTTTGTTGCTCTCATGGTTGTTTAACCTAGCTTTGACTCCACCTTAAGCATCTATTTGAGGGTTTCTTCACCATTAGTATGGAGGTGTTTTGAGCGTTCATCTCATCTATTGTAAACATTATCTGAGTTGAGATACCTTACTACTCTTATTGATTTTTTGGGATTTTATACTTGACTACACTACCACTTTTACCTATAATGGTTGACCTCAATGAAGGTGATTTGAACACTTTTCAATTTCAACATTAGTCAAAATTATAATGGAATCATATATTTTTCTTTGTGGTGAATGAATTGTACTTTTAAATGCTTATTCTAAGTTCATTGTCTTCAGCATTTTCTTGTGTTCTATTAGGAGTAGGATGTTGGTTTATTTGCATATGTTTTCATATCTATTTCTCTTAAACTTATGCAAATTATGAAGGGAAAACCAATGAATTAAAACTTATTTATGGATAGGGGTTTGCAAATTTTTATTACTATTTCTTTTTAAAGCCCGAGTTAGCAACAATAGAGGAGTTGTGTTATTGTATTTGAATATAACTTTATACCTAATTTGCAAGTAATATTCAATTTTGTTACATATGCATATCCACTTACTTCCCTACTCTCTTCTTTACCACACTAAGGTTTCACAACATAAATAACAATTTTGTGAATTCTTAACTTTATATTCAATGCATTAATCATTGATATCATATTAGAAAATAATCAAATACCAAGTTCTTAATTATGATGATGATGATGGTGGTGGTGGTTAACGTCCACTGAGACCAAATTGGTCTATCGAACCTATAATTTTCTTAGTTTTTAATTGTCTGGCTCCTCGTCTTTCTTGGCGAGATCGGTGCTGTAGCTTTCTTTTTTTCTCTACGGTCTTTGAACTTCCTTTATCTTGCATCTCCTTCATCTCTTCTGGTTCTTGGGACATTGGTGTCTTAGCTTCACGATCTATTGTGTTCGTCCTTTTGAAGATATTCGGAGAAGAAGTTTAGTCTAGGAGATCTGATTTGCTATTAAATGAAGATTTATTTTGTGTGGTATTCGAATCCTCATAATTGTTGATGCTTGAGGGATCGTCGAGTTCAATTTTTTGTTGTTGGGCGGGGATTTCTCCCTGTTTGTCTTGAGAGCTGTTTCTTTCTTGCCCGCTTTCTTGTGATTTAGAGTTTTCTCTAGAGTATTCTTCTTTGATGACAATATAGTGTTCTTTTTGTGCTCCTTCCCGCCATGTAGATCTGTGGTGGTTTTTTCTAGCAGAATTTTTCTAGGAGGCTTTTGGGCAATTTTTGGCTAGATGGCCTGTCTCAAAGCAGGATCGACATCTGAAGAGGACACTTTCATAATCGAGTTTCTAGTTCCACACATAGTCTTTACTTGTTAGGTTTATTTCAGCTGGGAATCCGGCGCTGAAGTCCATTTCCACACAGATGCGTGCATAGGTGGTTTTGGCATATTCCTCTGTTTCTAGGCACCTGTAGTAAAATTTCGCAATTGCATTTCCAATGGCTTTTAGCGAGGAGAGATTCTAGAGATGCAAGGGTAGGCTTGGCAATCTCACCCAAACTGGTGCTGAGGTTATGACTGTTGTTGAGGGATCGAATGATGGGTTCCATGGCTTTATGAATAGGCCTGAGTTTTCCCAAAACCAAGGGCCGGAATCTAGAATACATTGTCTGCTTTCAAGATTTTCAAAATCTACTATAAAGAAACCCCTAGCACAGGCGTAGATATTAATTTCATCAGAAATGACAGGCTTCCATACCTCCGAGATCCAATTGTGGAGAGTTGTTACCTGCAGCCAAAAACCACTAAACCGGCAGATTAGGGCACTTTCGGAAAACTTCAAAGCCTCATCGAGTGAGGCCTGGACCACCTAGACAGTGGGAGCTGGGGCTTCACTGACGATATGGGCAGGAGCTTTCCCTCTAGAAGCGAACGGAACTAAGCCAACAGCTATTTTCGCAAAGCTGGGAGCCATATTTTACTTGCCCGTAGAACCCAGCCGCAGAGAAATAAGGTAGAAGATTAGATCTAGATCTAGCCGCACATTGAACAGGTGGTTCGTCTATGAAACAAAAGATTAGATCTAAAACCCAGCCGTAGAGAAATAAGGCAGAAGATTAGATCTAGCCGTAGAAGATTAGATCTAGAACCCAGCCGCAGAGTCTCAATAAGCCTTTTAATCCTAGCTTTGATAAGAGAGGAAAAAGCATGCCGCTGGGCACATTGCCTTCATTCCAAATCGTGGACGTTTGATCCAAAGCAGTGCCGCCGGTTCTGTTAAAAATTGCCGCAAGGGAAAACATAACATACGCCACAGTAAAAAAAATAAAATAAAAAAAAATAAAAATAAAAAAACAAAAAACACCGGTGAGAACCAAATTTTGATCGCAGTATTAGAGAGGAGATAACATGCTTCAGTCCAACCGTTGTAAGATTAGCCAGACCTCCCCTACGATCCCACTGTCATAATCCTCAGATTTGAGCCGGAGCTCGACTGCATACCGCCCAGATCCGGAAAAGCATGAATTGCAAAAGAATAACACTCGCCACAATAAAAAAGCGGAATGCATACTCCCACTGTAGAGCAGATACAGCAATAATGTAAATAGATAGAGTCTCAAACCCATTGAACAAAGCTAAAAAAAATATTAGACATGTACATCAATATTGTTTTTAAATTTTCCTATACAAGATTTATTAACTTATTATTTTCTTTTATTCCTTATTTATAATGTTAATGGTAAATTGTCCTAATCAAATAATATTACATTCGTTTGATTTATAAATATCATAATCAATCAATTTTACATTTATTTGATTTAATCATGACTATATAAAACTACAAAATTACATTTAGAATTATTATTTTCATTTAACCTTTCATTATCATATAAATTATAAGTTATCACATTCCATCAATTTAATTTATAATTTATTATAATAAAATATTATTTAATTTATAAATTACCATATTTTATTAATATACTTATACATAATTAATTGTACTTAGTCAATAATTAAACTATACAAAGAAATAGAGTGTTGCTTTTAGCGTGACTCTTTAAAGTCAAAACTTACATGGGACCAAAAAAACGAAGCGTTTTATAATGGTTTGCAGATTTCTGTGATGCGGTTTTTGAGGTTCAGAATTCGGATATTCTACAGTTTTCATTTTATGTTGTCTATGTTTCGAGTCTAGAACAAGACTCATCATCGGGACTGATTTACAAAAAAGGGAAACGCAAGTTATAAATATGATCAAAGAGTTGTAAAGTCAAGCTGACCAGTTCAATATTGTTTATTTTATTTTAATTATTTATTATTATGTTCATCATAAAATATTTTATCAATTTCTCTATTATTTTGTTATAATAATGATTTACTAGTTTAATTGTTAACATGTTTTTAAATATAGCTATATCGGTTATGATGTTATTTATATTCGTATCTTTATGCTTTTTTTGTAATAAGATTAGTTTCTATAATTTCTATTTTAATTATATTCTAATTAAATTACAATGGTTTATCTAATAAAGTGTTAAATTATTACTATAATGCCTGTAGGTTTTAGATTTATTTTCTTTTATATTAATGGCTTGTTTTTAAGGTAATTATTGAAATGAGTCCTAATATTGTTTAATATAAAGTCAATTTGTTGAAGTAAAATTGTTTATTATATTGTAATTAAATTTCAATAGTTTGTTTAATTACATGTAAAGTGTTAAAATATAAAGTTACTTTATTGAAATTAATTATATTCTAATTAAATTTCAATAGTTGATTTAATTATAGGTAAAGTGTTAAAATAAAGTCAATCCATATTGTTTAATACAAAGTTAATTTATTGGAATTTAATTATATTCTAATTAAATTTCAATGGTTTATTTAATTATAGGTAAAGTGTTAAAATATTGCTATAATGCTTATAGGTTTTAGATTTATTTCTGATTATGTTATTGGCTTGTTCCTAAGCCATTTATTAAAATGAATCCTAATATTGTTTAAAATAAAGTCAATTGTGTTTTCTTTGTTTTAATTTATTATATTCTAATTAATTTATAATTTTAATGTTATGATTGCAGAGAGGTGTTAATATATTATTATGCTAATATATCGCTTCTTGTTTTTAATGCAATTGTGTTATTGCTAATGTGTTTCTACATTGAATTTTAATTATACTAATGTTGTTGTTATATTATAAATGAATTATTTCCTTACTTAATGTTTGGTATTATATTTTATTAAGGTTATGAGAGGGGAAACAGGTTTCTCCAACGACAGGGTCAAAGAAGGGAGGTTCAATTAAAATTCCAAGGAGGGGGGTATGAGAAGGTGAAAGGGAACTTTAAGAGGATAGGGGATTGAAACTGAGGTTAAGGGTGAAGAGGACGGGTATGACGAAAAATGGTAAGGTCAATGTGAACGAGGGAGCCTCCTATTCAATGGGGGTGAGAAGGGAAATCCAATTTCTGCTAACTTCCAAGCCTCCGTCCCTATTGAGGTTATGCGGGTGTTTGATGATTTCAAGTGCCTCTCGTACTTTATGCTTAAAATGATGTTTCTCGTTGGCAATGACCTTTGTGTCTTCGAGGCAAATGTGGTGGTTTGTCTTACCTGCATGCTCAGCTAAAGCTGAAGAATGAGTTCTCTCATTACGGATATCTGCACCATGCTCTTTGAGCCTTATCTTGACCGACCTGCCTGTTTCCCCAATATAGCATTCCCCGCAAGAGAAATTGATCATATACACACCTTTCTGCTGGAGGTGTTCCGGGTTGTCTTTGACCGATTTCATTCTTTGTTTAATGGTCGTCATGGGTTTGAATGAAGTTTTGATATCTTTCTTCATGAGAACTTTAGCTAGCTTGTCAGTGACTCCCCGAATATATGGAAGGTAGGCATTAGCAGTTTGAGGGTTATTAGATTTATCTTTTTTGTTTCCGGATCTGGCTTTTCGGATGGCTTTGAAGATGTCTTTATTATTGTATCCTAAGCTAGTAAATATTTTTCTTAAGTAAGTAATCTCTTCTTCAGTGTGGATCTCATCTGATATCCTACATGCTCTAGTAAAGAGGGTTTGAAGGACACCCATCTTTTGAGCTGGATGGTGATGTGAATCAACATGAAGGTACTTATTAGTATGCGCCTTATTTCTAAACACTTTGTGTCCTATGGAACCATCCTTGTTTCTTATGAGTAGGATATCAAGGAATGGGATGTAACTATTTTCCTCAACCACCATTATAAACTTGATTTCATCAAACATGTTATTTAAATTGTTTAAAATATTTTTAAGTTCATCATCCCCATGAGGCAAATTTACACTAGTGTCATCCACAAACCTGATCCAAAACTTTTATTTATTTATTTATTTAATTAATTGATATTCATGTTTTATTATATCTTATTATTTTTTTAAGTTTTATTTCTAAATTGTTTTAATACGAAAGTGGAATTTTATTTTGCCTTGAAGGAACCATGGGGCACATAAGTTTATTGCTTGGAACATTTATTATATTGATACCAGAAGTTAATATGAATATCTATAATTAAATTATTAACTAAAAATGATAAAATTTATGTTTAAAAAAAAACTAAAAGTGATAAAATTTATATTTAACAAAAATATTATTATATTAGGAAATGTGAGTTGCATCATAGACGTGTAATATAAAGTTAATTAATTTAAATGAAAAATAAAAGGTGCGAGATTCATAAAAAAAAGGTAAAAGTTATCCATAATAATTATTAATATAGATTTATTTAGAAGAAAAAAATATCATCAATAATGGTGATCATTAAAACAAATTTATTTATTAAAACAAATTTATTTACTAAAGGAAGGGTAAGCAGCGACAATAAAACAAAGAAAATGACAAATAAGAAATAAGGTAAGTAGTTACCCTTATCCTTAATAAGCTTAATGGAAAGTCTCCATCTATGGTGCTCTTCATTATTTGCAATTCTTTTGAGAGACACAATGACTACGACAATTGTCTCATTGGGACCATGTGGGCTTTATCTCCATTGAGGACACGTTGCAGTGACTTAGCCCTTAGTTTCTTCTCTCTAGTTTAATCGGTGGATGCATTCATGTCCAACATACCTTGTTCCACTAGGTCAAATCCCTTAGATGCTATCCTCATAGTCCTTGCCGACAATGACTACTTCATGCCACAAAATATATTTTGGGATATTAATTAAGGGATAGCTAATGAAAAACCCCCCTCAATGGCCCATGGGAAAAGAAGTAAACGGGATTTCTTAATCTTTATTTAACCACTTGAAGAAGTAGCAATTAATGCTTGAAATGACCATTAGCAAGTTTGGTTTAGGCCTTAATTCTCAAGCTAGTCATGGACCTTTCCATGGCCTTGTGCTCAGTGATTTTGATTGTTTCCTCTAGCTATTGTTGAATGCATTTTAGTGTCTATGATACCTACATGGATGGAGACTCTCCTTGTATATAGAAAGGTAAATTATATTATTGGGAAAATGTAAAATTAACACCCTATTAAAAATGGTTTGATGGAAATCTCGTCTGCAGAATATTTGGCAAAATTCCTATAAGAAGATTTCAAGTATTTGATAAGTCTCTTGCTAGACAAAGCCTCTCTTTATAAATGAATTTTATAGATCACATTGTAAACTTAAAGTGTAAGGTGTAAAATAATGAGGGGAACCCACAAGTGCATAAGTGGTTGATATACATGAGAAAGTGGATAAAATACATATTTCTACTAGCTAATTACAATAGCGACAAAGATGACATAGTTATTTTGGTGTCAAATCTTCCTAGTGGAGCCCTAGGCATTGGTGTTCCCTCCTCATCCATGCCCCACTCCTTCAAGGATGTAATGAAATCCAAAACTTCCTCCTCAATGAACATAGAGAAACATATCCACATTACCTTCGTCATGGAGATATCATAGGATATAATCTTTGTTTGGGAAGTGTTGGAACTATATGATTATTCTTATGACGCCTTGTATGAAGGCATGCTTTAATTTTTCTTTTCAATGGGCTTTAGCCTTCTACATAACTGCTTCATGAGTGGTTGAGTTGTACATGGAATCCAAATGATGAGTTATGTAGGAACTTGTCCTAGGTACTCATTTTTTTTTATACAAGTATTCATACACATGATGCCACACACAAATATTTTTATCAACAAAAATAAGTTATACATTCCATTTCATTGAGTTACAAACATAATAGGCAATGAGAGATTATTTATTTTACATTAAATCGTCCTTGAATAATGAAAACCAATCACAAATAGATATACAAATAGTTCAAGATACATATATCCATAGCCAAGGAATTCGCAACTATACATCATTTATTTATTACAAATAATCATAATAATATAGGAGATTTTTTTCTAACACCAATGATACCATGCACCAAGTGAATTTAACTCGATCTTAGATCTGTGGATTTCTTGCACTCCCTTGATATGGTCCTCGTGCATGTGTGGAATTTTTTGTGTCCTGATTGAACATTGTTGACTCAATGATTGACTTCCCAACCTACTCCTTTCGTATTCTTCTTCCCCATGGAACCTCGAGTTTCAATGGGGTTGTACGGAAGAAGGAAAACTCTAGCAAGTGGAGGAGATCACTCCATCTCAAAAGTTTCCCACTCAAAGAGTCTCCACTTCCACCAAACTCACTAAAGAACTAATTTTTCACTCTAAATACACAATAGTATCAGAATATGCATCCCATAGCAAGGCCAAAAAGAGTCCCTACCACATAACTTGCTCCCTTTACAAAAGGCTTCAAAGATGACACTTGTCACTTTATGCAGAATTAATTTGATTTTTCGCATATTCATGTGTTAGCCTCTCACCAATGTTCTCCTAAAATTATTTACTTAATTTATTATTAAAAATGATATTTTCTCTCACCAACACATTTTCCCCTATATATTCTCCTAGTTGTCCCTTGATCCTAATTTACACTCTCTATTTTGTGTTCATTAACTTAAGTCAACAAGTAGGTCTCATATTTTGTTTCTCAACTACTCCCTATTTTTTCCCAAGTTGAAGTCTTAGTTGGAGATCTTTGTGTTATGCTCTTTCCACATAGAGGTTCTCTCATGAAATTTTATATTATTATTCTTATTATTATATTTATATTATAATTCTTTAATTTCATGCAAAAACTTCTACTCTCACTAAAAGTAAATTATCATTGCGTTAATGTTTCTAGTTTAACTCTATGCTCCCTTCCCCTTTCAGATATATATATATATATATATATATATATATATATGTTTAAGGTTTTCCAAAAGTGAGGAGGGCAGCGTTACTTATTAGCAACTTTTATAATTATACCTATTCTCCCTTTTCCGAAGGTTGACTTATGTTTTAATTATTTTATTCCGAAAACCCACTTACTACATTATGTGAATTAGTGTTTATCATTGCATGATCATTAACCCTTAATTTTATTCTAACCTTTTCTTCTTGATGCCAAGGGTTCCAAGTTGGTCATGCCCTTCAAGAACTTTCTTTTGAAGTTCCAAGGGCACCATGTTGATTTGCCTTCATGCATTTGTAACTACGAGGGGAAAAGTGGGTGTGACGACAAAGACCATTTTCATCTCCTGTGTCACCCTCTATGGTGAGACTAATGGTGTTGGGGATCAAGGAATTTTCCTTGATGTGCGCCCCCCAGTAATCCTCGTGAGCAACCCAATATGAGTTTTCCCTTATGGTATCATGAGCTTCAAGGCAAAGGTATATCAATACCTTTTAGACCAAGTCACGACAAGAGTGTTAGCGGGTGGAATTAGGGATGTTGTGCCACCCCTCCCATGAAATTCCATCAATCATGTACAACCCCATCACCCATGTGTGATTTGTTCAGCCAAGCATCTAACATGGGCCTACAACCACTATCATGCCATTAGTAATCATAACAAAGTATTAATTAGAACTTTAAATTTTAGTGTCAATAATATGTGATGGATCAAACTAGAGTCCGTTAACTCATTACATATAGGTGCATCTAGGTGGTCTCTTGCCACATTCAATAATAATTAGTACTATCTTATCATAGTGTTAGTCATTGATATAATTGCACATGCTAGATTATCCTTATATACATCATCATCAACATAATCACTAACTATAAGCAAGAAGCTAGTCCTCAGAATATAAACAAGAAAACATAATGAATTTATCAACATGATTACACATATTCATCAAACATGTCCATCATAGCCATCATTGTAACCAAAATAACCTCAAACTGGTACATCACAATTATTATCACATCCACTAATAATAAAAGTAAAATAACTAGATCCCCGACTTGAGGCCCTCAAAGAATAATGTATGAGGCATAAGGCTATATCAAGGTTAATGTAATGTAAAAATCAGCCAACCAAAGTGGGGCACTACAAGTTACACCTCTCTTCTAATGAATTTTTTGTTATATATATTATTAACTAAGAAGGTCATTTAAAATTTCTCAAAGAAGAGCCCTAGTTTAAGGGTAGATAAAGTTTATCCATTCAACCATAGTTTTTAACATTTGGCCTAACCACCATGATAATCACAATAACTCCAATCTAGATAAGAATGATAAATATTTGTATTCCCATGTGGGGATCAAGCTTTCTTAAATTAATTAGAAACACTATGGTTTACTTATTAAGGTATAGAGTGGATTCAAGATAGTTTCTTTACCTTTGCATGTATTTACATGAGGGTTAATTTTAACAAGGGATTATTGTTATCGAGTGGAGGGACATCAAATGGACCCAAGATTTACACTTTGATATTACCATGTTTAGATGTAGAGCATGTAGAATTTTGTAGAATTTTTCTACAAATCAGTCAACTCTGATACCATGTAGAAATTTCCCACCTGTAGATCAACCTGGTAATGCAATGTACTAAAGCAAAACATTTGATCTACTTCTACTAACAATTTAGCGGAAGCCTAATCAACCATGAGCAACATCAATAAGAACACATATAACTGATAAGAAGGAATCGATCACACATAACACAGAAGAATTTACTCGGGGAAAGCACCTGCCTAAAATCCCATCTTTGTATTATCATACAAGTGGAAATATAGTCTGAATTACACAAAGCCTTAGCTCGGGAGCTATCCAGCTCTCAGTACAATCCCTCTGCTGCTCATAGACAGTCGAAGGCTTCTCACAAACCTTCTCCTCTGCCCTCCAAGCCTCCTATTTCCTTGTGCAGTTTTCCTTGGGGTCCAGTGCTGCCATCTGTGTGAATTGGCCTCTTCACACACTCACTAACCTCTGATCTAACTGCACAAACCTGAAGGAGATAAATCCTCATCATGGATGAGCTTCCTTGATAGGAAAAATATTCATCCAACTGATAGTACGCTGTCCCTTCTCTGATCTCAACTGGGTCTCTGACAGAACTGACATGCATCAGTTATCCATGAGTGAATACACAGTTATCTAAAAATAACAGTTGTCACATGCATGCAAGCATCAAAAAATTGTATCTCATTAAGTTAACAACTTGTTAAATTAATCTAACTTAACTTAACTAAGTTAAACTAAGTCAACTGATCCTCTCACTATAGAACTCATCCTTAATTCCTTAATCAATGGAGCAAATCAAGGATACATTCCCCAATTAGTGGAGAAATAATTGCATGTTCTCACAAAGACTTCAAGTTTGCTTTTCCTTAACTAATTAACTCATGGAGAATTAATTAATTAATATTCCAAAGTGCTGGTAAGACCAAATTCGAATTCACTTCCTATAGATAAACCAAGGAGTGCTATAAATAGGACGGGACCCAGAAATGCTATTTTTAGAAAATGCTATTTTTATCATTTTCACCTCTCACCCAAGGTGGCCAAAATGCTCATTGGCCAAACTTCTATTTTATAAGTGCTATTTTTAGCAGTTCTATTTTTAGCAATTTCTAAATTTACATTTCTTGTTGCACACTTTTCAACACTCCCTCTCAACAAGAAAGGCTTCCTCTCGAACCCGATCCTGTAACTCTGGAATGTTCTGCATGCAACACATCTACCAAGTGCGGTTGCTCTAGCAACACTCGGAACAAAAAAACTCCCAATTGACCACTCTGTTGGGCTAGAAACATACTCTAATGCTGAAGCTCTACCTACTACTGACAAGTGCTCCCTCTCTAATATCTGCGCTACTGCAACATCTCCATGCATCTCGCACCATTGCACACCTCTCTGTGCCACCTAGCACTGTGCAACACACTTGTGCCTCTTGCATTGCTGCAGCCTGCATGCTATGTGATGTCCTGGGATTCCCTGCACTGTAGCTCTTTCTGCCGCTCCATCCACATCTGTCTCTACCCAATCAGTCAGTTCCTGCTACTCCACATCGGGGATCCTGTAGCAAGGTCTCATCCAAGAGGTTGGGTACCTCAAGGATCCTGCCCCTCCTCCTTGGGACGATCACTCCACATCGCCCCACCTCCTACCTAGAGGTATGGCTACATGTGATCCCTCTGCCCACCTGGCTCGAAGTTTCCCCCTACTGGAGGTCTCTGCATGAGTAGATGTCTCTACTCGATCTCCTCTCAGCTTCCCCTATTGTGGCTGCTCCACAACCTCCTGAAGTTGCTGCACCAATCATGGCTCCTCCACAATTGTCTGAGACTTCTTCTGGCTCTGCATGTTGAGAGGTAATTTACTCTCCCTCTCAACCACCAAGTATCTAACCTTTTCCTTGCTCCTCAAGGCTTTGCATGCATCTTGTACCTCAAGTGCATACAAGTTCTTGGCTAGCACACCAATCTATTTCCACTTTCCCGCCATCATGAAATTTTCTAGAAAAAGAGTTGATTTTAAATCAACGATATCTCCCTCATCCGAACTCCGATTCAGCCGATTTTTTTTTTTTTGGGTATTTTTCTGCAAGGAATCCAAATATGCTATTTATTTCTGAAAATTTTGTACAAAAATTTTTAGATCTTCCCTGCAAACACTCGGCCCAAAACTCAAAACTTTGAAATCTCCTCTCAGTGTATTGTTCTTCCTTGATCACCTTTGCTCTGATACCATGTAGAATTTTGTAGAATTTTTCTGCAAATCAGTGAACTCTGATACCATGTAGAAATTTCCCACCTGTAGATCAACTTGGTAATGCAATGTACTAAAACAAAACACTTGATCTACTTCTACTAAAAATTTAGCGGAAGCTTAATCAACCATGAGCAACATCAATAAGAACACATATAATTGATAAGAAGGAATCAATCACACATAACACAGAAGAATTTACCTGGGGAAAGCACCTGCCTAAAACCCCATCTCTGTATTATCATACAAGTGGAAATATAGTCTGAAATACATAAAGCCTTAGCTCGGAAGCTATCCAACTCTTAGTACAATCCCTCTGCTGCTCATAGACAGTCAAAGGCTTCTCACAAACCTTCTCCTCCGCCCTCCAAGCCTCCTATTTCCTTGTGCAGTTTCCTTGGGGTCCAATGCTACCACCTGTGTGAATTTGCCTCTTCACACACTCACTAACCTCTGATCTAACTGCACAAACCTGAAGGAGATAAATCCTCATCATGGATGAGCTTCCTTTATAGGAAAAATATTCATCCAACTGATAGTACACTGTCCCTTCTCTGATCTCAACTAGGTCTATGATAGAACTGACATGCATCAGTTATCCATGAGTGAATACATAGTTATCTGAAAATAACAGTTGTCACATGCATGCAAGCATCAACAAACTGTATCTCATTAAGTTAACAACTTGTTAAATTAATCTAACTGAACTTGACTAAGTTAAACTAAGTCAAATGATCCTCTCAATATAGAACTCATCCTTAATTCCTCAATCAGTGGAGCAAATCAAGGACACATCCCCCAATTAGTGGAGAAATAATTGCATGTTCTCACAAAGGCTTCAAGTTTTCTTTTCCTTAACTAATTAACTCATGGAGAATTAATTAATTAATATTCCAAACTGCTGGTAAGACCAAATTCGAATTTACTTCCTATAGATAGACCAGGGACTGCTATAAATAGGAAGGGACCCATAAATGCTATTTTTAGAAGATGTTATTTTTAGTAGTTTCACCTCTCACCCAAGGTGGCCAAAATGCTCATTGGCCAAACTGCTATTTTTAGCAGTTCTATTTTTAGCAATTTATAAATTTACATTTCTTGTTGCACACTTTTCAACAGAGCATGCTAGCAAATAAGTCAAATGTAAGGAATGTGTCATTTTCTCGTTTCTCTTCAAGACAAGATAGGAACTATAGTAAATCCAAATCTTTCCAATAGATAAAGATGAATCCTTCTAAGTTAGTACCTAAACAACATATTTAACAACCTTAGATAATTTTAATGGAGAAGCTGACCCAACTGGAACCAAAGGAGCCAACCCACACTTTTCAACATCCAAAGGGGAATGGCATGGAGAAGGAAAATGCCTTTGTGTTTACCTCTCAATTTAGATTAACCAAGTTGAGAATCTTTTACGGGGGTTTAAGTACACCCCATTAATTAGAAAATTTAGACTTTGAGAAAGAGGTAGCTTGAGTACCTAGTTCAGAAGTTTCAAAGCATTCATACCTTTCAGCCAACTACTATCTATGTAGCCTCCACTAGCATAAAGAAATTGTGTTGGATGAATTGCATTAGAAATAAATTAAAGAAAAGAGATCCACCAATATATAACATCACATGAAACTATATTCTATTTTAGTCTCACTATAACTCAACTAAGTTATTTTCTATGTTGTAATGTGGTATTTCAATCAAGCCAAACTTTTCAATGGAACTTTTTTGTTTGTTTTGTAGCATCATTTTTTTTAAGAAAAACAAGATTACTTAGCAAAAAAAAGCCAACATAGATCCATCTTAACCCAAGATTTATAAAATATTAAGAAATGTTTAAAAAATTGAGGCTCTAAGCTTCTCAATGCTTAAAATGATTGAGATTGAGATTGATCTAAATTGGGTTTTATTTTTTTGAAGAAACAAAACATAATATTTGTATTTCATAGGATGAAATGTACATATTATATTTAACAATTGTTCAAGGCATATATTTCCATAAGAATATGTACACCATGATACATATATCATTTAATAAAAAGGAGGGACACAAATCCCTACAATTCCAAGTCCCCTTCCTCAACTATATATTGTGGCTCATAAAAACAAATTCCAAAAAACGAGATTTTAATATTAAGAGACTAATTTAAAGACTTAAACACATAAAGACAAAATTATGACCCAAATATCCACTGCAAAGTGACTAAAAAAAAAATCAAGGGGGTATTTAGTAACCATCCCTTTGGGAACCTCACACTTATGAAGAATGTCAATCTCTACTATTATTCCAAACTTTGACTTTTGGTCTAATTTGTAGTTTAACTCCTTGAAGGCATGCTTGAAAGAGATAAAGTTAGATCTTTCTTTTCATAATAGAACCTCATCCATGACACCTGCTAAACTCATATTTTGAAATATAAATTAACCAATAATCTAGTTTATTATGAGCTAAAAATCACCAAAAACTTGAAGAGATTCAATGCTCAAATCCACAACAATTCTCATAAGGACCGCTAGGGCATACAACTATGTTGAGTTGTTTGTACCAAAACCCAAACCTAGATGGAAGGAGTAAAATTGAGTCTTATTTAAAATGAATTATTCCAATTACAACATAAAGGCTAGGATTGATTAGGTGATCAAATTTATGCTCAAAATCAAAAGTGTTCAAAAATGCTCGAAACATGTACCAGTGCGTAGATCTCAGCGATCTGAATCCAACGCAACTCATTTCACTCAAAATTGATATCGTGTGCTCCAAATATCGTGTTCTAATCGAATTCTCAAATAAGTAAAATTTGCCAAAAATTGACAGGTGACTAGACATTTTGGGCTAGTGTTAGGCTGCGACATGGCCTCTCCGGATTGGTCCAAAATTTTGGAATTTTTATTGGCCAATGGGTTTTCACCAAGTGTCTTGTTCTTACTGGCTCTTAAATGGTGCAATTTTATTGGATGCAAGGTTCGTTGACTTGGACCGATGGGGGAGATCCATGTGGACCAATTGGAGGCTGCCACACGACATCCAATGACAGGTCAAAATTTTGGCTTTTGGGGCAAACAAGCCTGGTGGGATTCGAATGTGAAACCTCCGGGGTGGCAGCACAGTGCTCCACCACTGCACCATTGGTGCTTCTTATTAACTATAGCCAACAAATTGTATTTAAAGTTTATCGTCACCATAGTTGGGGGTAGGGTCGAGGCTAAGCCCCAGCCCTGGTCACCCTGCCCACGAGGATCAAGGGGCGGGACCGTGGGTCAAGGCTTAGCTCCAACCCTGTGGTCTCTTCCCTCCACTCAACGCACAATTTCAAAGAACCACAGGCGGAAAAGTTAAGGGGCCAGCCTTGGGGTCACGTGACCCATCGCAGAACTGGGAGCCCAACTCAGAACCGACGAGTAAAGGGGAAAGTCCTAGGGGACCAACCCTAGGCCATTTGTAGCCCATGTAACCATAGGTGGAAGCTTCAGGGTGCTTGGAAAAAGGCGCTAGCAGAAGGGGGCTAGCCCCAGGTCCTGTGGACCGCATGTGACCCCACGCGTCAAGAAAAAGGTCTCTGATAGTCAGCCCAAAATTTAAGCGCCTAACTCTAGTTTTATGGGCACAATGTGACTTGTGGCAGTTAGTTGGGGGCTCATTCAGTGGGGTTGGGTGGTTAGCCCCAACCCCTGGGAACATGGCCCCCATATGACCATGTTTTTTGAAACTGGTGTGTTAATGGACAGTGTAACTTTTTGACAAATTCACCCATCGGGCAGGATTGTAAGCCAGGTTTACGCGCCAGTTCCAAATTTGGGACACTCAAGCTAGGTTTAGGTCGAATTGTAGGATGGTTAATATAGAAAATCATGAGAGAACTTGGAATATCATAATTTTTGGAGTTTTTAACCAAATTGAGCTCAGAAAAAGGATGCTTAGGAGTTTTTGGATGTTATGAATCCATTGGTAACCTGTATTTTTTTATTTGAGCACATCTACAAGGTCTTTCTGTATGTTTGAGACTAAAGTTGTATGGATCATTCAGGGATTGGAAGCAGTTATGGGAAGTTTTTGGGCATAGAGAAGACCTCTTAGGGGTATTCTCAATTCCAAAAGGCTACTACAATAGTTGTAACTAGGAGGGTTCAACTTAGGTTCAACTTATATTATCATGAAGGTTTGACTACATGTTTCAATATGGAATTGAAGATGCACGTGATGTTTTTAACTCATTTCTGTTGAAGTATGTCATCTTTGAAGAAGATGTTTTGAGTTGTTGTTCTTGTGAGAGTTCTTTGTAGGATAACATTACCTTGTAGGGGTAATAGTCACTTATTTACATGCATCAATTGTTTATGTATTTCATTGATAAGGAATATATGACTGGTCCAGTCATGTTGGCAGGCTCATAGATGTAGCCCAGGAGGGATGAACTCCATCAAAAAACCTTTGTCTAGCTCTTCTTTATGCTTTCATAGATTATGTTTGTTATGTTCAGCTACATATGGAGACTATTTCTTGATTTGAAAGATAATGAATAAACCTGTTATTATAAGACCCAATTTTAAACTTACAAAGCGTTGACACAATCCTAAGTTTTGTTTATTTGATTTTGGAAAAGATGAAGAAATTACTTAAATCCAAATTCAGATCAGTTTGGTACCAGAGCTCTGGTTGACCAAGTTGCAAGATGGACAGAAAAAAGAATCTCCAAGAGCTAGAGGAGTAGAATTTGGCTCTTTGGATGGAGAACATAGAATTGAGAAGGATGTTGGAGATAGTTGAAGAGGAGAAGAGACACATGTGTTTTGTTTTGCAGTAATTTCTTGATGAGAAAGTTGCAGAAAGCTATACTCCTACACTAGCAAGGGAAACCTCCAAGATGAGGTTGGTGTGTAGTCATGGTTCAAATAGTGGTTTTGGACCATATGTGGAAGATGTTGCATGTGATTTTTTCAAACATCTTCAAGAAGCACACCATAACCTAGTGGACAAGAGTGGGTTGCTAGAGTCATCTACAAGTTGGCCATCATTGTCATCATCAAAAGTTGAAAGGATGCGTGACAAGTTTAAAGAGGTAATCAGTATCTCAAATTCCACTCATTCTGTTTTCATGCATAGAAACTATTTCATTGCGTTCAAGCAACATACAAAGGGCATAGGTATGAAGTTTCTTTCCAAGATGGGATATGAAGGCAGAGATCCCGAAAAAAATGGTCAAGGTATTACCAATCCGATTATGTTTGAGGAAAGAACGAAGTACCAGGGATTGGTATATAGCTGAAAGGAGTTTAGAGAATGCTCTAAACAACTTGAGGTACATCAAACATCAGAACATGAGATGTCACCACCTTGTGACAACCATCGAAGTTGCAACTCTAGAGAGAGGCATAACACTCAAGAACGTTTTCCATTGCATGGAAATTTTGAATACTTGTGAATCAGTACCCGTGTACATTTTGTGATGCTTCTGACCATTGCGTGGGTATACGTGAGAAATGTATGTTAATGGTTAAATGAATGAACCAAATTTTGGGCATCAAGCATATTGACTTTATTTTGCAAAAGCAAACTTCTATGTTAGCAAACAAGAAGAAGTTTTTTTGTGCTCATTGCAAAGTGCATGGACTTCATTCAAAGAAAGGTAAAGAGATTAAGTTTCATAATGCAAGCAAAACAAAAGGTTCCAAAGAGGACTCTCCACAATCCTAAGTGAACTTCACAGCAAGAAGATGCAAAAAGAGAACCCATAAGCCTAGGAGAGGCAAAATTTGGGTACACTTATTGTAAAGTTGTTTCGAATTTTTTTTGTAAATACTTGTTGTCATTACCTATTTAGGTACTTTTGTAAAGTGAACATTATTGTCACTATGTTTAACAAGTAGATGTTTTTCATTGATTTAGGTATTGACTTGTTATAAGTCCACATGTTCAGGACTTTTTTTGAATGTACAAGATTGTCGTTCAAAGTTGTCTACAAATTGTCATATGTTCACTGATACAAGAATTCGATTTGAAACTTGTACGAATTAAATATTTGTTTCTAATTTTGTGTAAGATGACTATTTGTTGTAGGCAACATCAATCATATCATGGAAAAGTTTGCAGCAGTATACTTTTCATGTACAAGCTCAGCTTGAAGACGTTAAAGCAAATTTATTTTGTTTCTAATTTCCAAGATGGAGTCAAGTTTGTCTTCAATAGTTTAAACTTCAAGCTAAAGTGTTTTTGGAGCCGTGCAAGGATGAGAGTAGAGAGAATGTTCAGATTCCACTCATCAGTATTTTATTCTTGCAACAACGATAATAATGTGGCTCAATTCTTAACAGGACAACAGGGCTTCATGAGGATGATAATTGAGTGTCTTGGTTGGGGCTTGAAAGGCACCAATTGAAAATTTTGCAGTTTGGATTGATTTTTTGGGTATTTTTTAGTTCCAACCTCTTTATATTGACTATGGAGGTAAACTTTTGGAATCCTAAAGTTCCTAGTGGGGAGGTGTGATCAGGTGATCAAATTTATGATCAAAATCAAAATTGTACAAAAATGCTTGAAACCTATACTAGTGCGTAGATATCAGTGATTTGAATCCAACGCAACTCGTTTCACTCAAAACCAATATCGTATGCTCCCGATATCATGTTCTGATCGAATTCCCAAACAAGTAAAATTTGGCAAAAATTGAAAAGTGACTGGACATTTTGGGCCAGTGGCAGGCTGCCACATGGCCTCTCCAGATTGGTCCAAAAATTCAGATTTTTTATTGGCCAATGGGTTTTCGCCAAGTGTCTTGTTCTTATTGGCTCTTAAATGGTGCAATTTTATTGGCTGCAAGGTTCGTTGACTTGGACCAATGGGGGAGAGCCACATGGGCCAATTGGAGGCTGCCACGTTGTAGGAATTTACAGGGTAAGTTCCTCAGAAAGAACACCAAAAGGATACCGCTCACAACCAGATCACAGATCAATACACCAGTATTTTTGACGTGGTTAAAACCCTCAAAGAGGGAAATAGTCCACGGCCTGAGCCAACGCAGCCACTTCAAGCAATTTATTAATCAAAGAATGAAAATTTACATAAGCTTCTCTCATGCACGGATTACCCTACAAATGACCCTCCATGCGCTTTAAATAGAATTCATGGACCAATCGGGTGTCAAGCCACGGATCAAGTGTCGGTAATACCGAGGAGAGAATGAACCATCGGATCACTACATATCGTGACCGTCGGATTGTAAGTTACAAAATGTACAACGGTAAAGAACACACTTTACCTAACTCTATACCTAACTCTACACTAGAGCAAGTTGTACTTAACTATTTCCTATGTGTCGGAATATCCTAACATCCCCCCTTAAGAACAACTTGGGATAGGATTGAAGGATTTACAAATATGACACAATAGGAGAAGGAAGGAGGCACTAGAGCCTATCCCCCCTTAGTGACAACTTCCTGAACTCCAACCATAAATCGAATTTTAGTGAACTTCGCCTCTGTGAGAGCCTTTGTGAAGATGTCTGCAACTTGATTATCTGTTGAACAATATTGCACTTCAAGAACATGGTCGTGAATGAGCTTTCTGATGAAGTGCATGTGCATTTCAATGTGTTTGCTGCGTTGATGTTGAACTGGATCTTTGCATAGCTGAATGGCACTTTGATTATCACACCAAAGTGTAGTCGGATGCTGCTGCTGAAAGCGAAATTCTGACAGGATCTGACGAAGCCACAAGGCTTCCTTACTAGCTTCTACGGCACCACAATACTCTGCTTCTGCTGATGAAAGAGAAATGGCACCCTGTTTCTTGCAAGCCCATGTAATAGGTCCTGAACCAAGAGTGAACACATAACCGGCAGTAGACTTCTGATCATCAGGGTCACCAGCCCAATCGAAATCAGTGAAACCAACCAATAGAGGAGATGCTTTAGCACTGTAATGAATCCCAAACTGAACTGTACCTCGAACATAACGAAGTATTCTTTTAGCTGCTTTCCAATGACTTTCACGGGGGTTTTGCATGAATCGAGCAACAAGGCCAACAGCAAAGGAAAGGTCAGGACGAGTATGGGTTAGATACAAAAGTTTTCCTACAAGTTGACGGTATAAGGTAGCATCAACTTCAGGAGAAGTACAAGTGACTGAGAGTTTGACTCCAGACTGAAAGGGAGAAGGGGCTGGCTTACAGTCTTCCATGTGAAAATGACGTAGAATATCACAAGCATACTTGGACTGGGAAAGGGAAATACCCTCCTTGGATTGCAAGACTTGAAGACCGAGAAAATAGTGTAAGTGTCCTAAGTCTGTCATTTCAAATTTCCTTTTGAGGCTAGACTTCACATGGTTTATAAGGTTGGGATCACTACCAGTAAGGATAAGGTCATCAACATAAAGAACAAGGATGATAAGAGAGTTGCCCACTTTCTTGGTGTAGACAGTATTGTCAGAATGACAACTAGAAAAGCTAGATTCTAAAAGAAAGCTATCCATTTTGGCATACCAAGCCCGAGGAGCTTGCTTGAGACCATAAAGGGATTTCTTAAGTCGACATACAAGGCTGGAGTCTGTTTGTATGAAGCCAATGGGTTGTTCCATATAGATTTCTTCATGCAAGTCCCCATGCAAGAAGGCAGATTTAACATCCATCTGATGGACTTCCCATTTGAAAGAGGCAGCAAGGGAAAGAACAAGGCGGATAGAGTTCATTTTGGCAACAGGGGAGAAGGTTTCAGTGTAGTCAATGCCTTCAACCTGTGAAAAGCCTTTAGCAACAAGACGAGCTTTATGTTTATCAACTTTCCCATCTGGTCCATACTTGGTTCTGTAAACCCATTTGCATCTAACAAGTTTTCGTCCCTTTGGTAAAGGAACAAGATCCCATGTATCATTTGCCAATAATGAATGATATTCTTCATTCATAGCTGCTTCCCAATCTGGATGGTCTGAAGCTTCTGCAAAGGTGTCAGGATCATAATTTACTGGAGCTTGAGCCAGTAAAGAAGAGGCTCTCTCGAACTGAGAATGTGTGCGTCGCTGATCTGTAGGATCACCGGAAAGATCACCTGTTGCATCTCAAGTAGCACGAACCCATTTTGGAAGCTCAGGAGCTGAAGGAGGATCTTGAGATGGTGGGGGAGGATTGTCATCCTCACTTTCATCATCTGAAGAAGAAATGTTTTCAAAGGTAGAAGAGATAGGGAGAGGTGGCACATCCGCCGGACTAGGCTCGCAGGTCGATATATTTTCATCAAATTTTACATCTCTTCTAATGATGACATTTTGGGACTTAAATGGAATAAGTCTATAGCCTTTGAATCTTCATAATATCCAACAAAAGTACATTTTTCACTCTTAGGTTCTAAAGCTTTATGTTTTTCATCTGGAATATGGGCCCACGCTTCACTTCCAAAAACACGAAAGTGACTTACATATGGTTTGATTGAGCTCCATGCTTCTTCTGGAGTGATATTCTTTAAAGCCTTAGTAGGAGTGCGATTTATTATGTAATTTGCACAGTTAATTGCTTCTGCCCAAAAACTAAGACCAAGTCCTTTAGATTGTAGCATACAATTAGCCATTTCCTTTAAGGTGCGATTCTTCCTTTCAGCTACACCATTTTGTTGTCGAGTGTATGGAACAGTATGTTGCATTTGAATTCCATTCTCAGTGCAATAGTTGATGAATGTGTTTTTAACATATTCTCCGCCATTATCAGATCTTAACTTAAGAATTTGATGTCCAGATTGTTTTTCAACAAAGGCCTTGAAGGCCAGAAAAGTGTTAAATACTTCACTCTTGAGTTTTAAGAAGTATACCCAAGTGCGTCTGGAGAAATCATCAATGAAAGTTAAGAAATACTTGCAACCAGAGAATGACACAACTGGAAGTGGACCACATAAATCACTATGCACAAGCTGTAAAGGGGCTGAGGCGTGCCAAGAGGCACGTTTTTCAAAACTGTCCCGATGATGTTTTCCGAGTACACATCCGGAACAAACACCATCTCTGCAAGATACCATAGGAAGACCTGTCACCATATTTTCTTTACATAGATGCTGAAGGGAGCGATAGTTTAAGTGACCAAATCGCTCATGCCAAAGTTTTCTCACTTCATCGTTATGAGCAACAAATACTGAGGGAAGATTTGATGACCCAAAGTTGTGAAACTTATACAACCTTGTAGAATCATCAGCAATGCCAGTAGCCAAAATCTGTTTAGGATCTTTTAAGTCCTTGATTACAACATCATGAGGTGAAAATTCAATGATTTTACCTTCACCTGAATGAGTTATCTGGTATACAGATAGAAGGTTGCAGGATAAGGTTGGAACACATAATACATCATTAAACTGACCATTGTCTAGATGAACAGTTCCAGTCCCTACAACATTAAGAGATCTATCATCACCAACATATATATTTTTGGTGTTACAATCATTTAAAGAAGAAAACATGGCTTTGTTTTTGGCCATGTGATAAGAAGCTCCAGAATCAATGAGCCACTCATGAGAATGAGAAGAAGAAGATACATTTAATGCATAGCCAGACCGAGATGCTTGACAACCACATGCAGAAAGTGCCATTCCTGAAGATGAAGTTGAAGTTGAAGATTGCCCCAAATGGATGTTATGCTTCTTCATTGCTGCTTCCATCTTTTTAAAGCATTTTGATTCTAAGTGGCCATCTCGATTACAAAAATTGCAATGTCTATCAGTCTTCTTCCCTTTGTTTTTATTTGTCTTATCATTTTGTTGAAAAGATTTTTCATTTTGGGGCTGAAATTGCTTAGGACCCTTGTTTGGTTTAGGACCATTCTTTTTAGGATATGACTTCTTAGGATTCTTTGAATTTGGTTGCTGCTGGGCGGCTAACGCTTTCTTGGAAGAGTTTCCAAGATTAAGAAGACCAAGGTGTAAGAGTTTTTCTTGTTCTCTTATTAAAGAATCACAAAAAGAGTCAAAGGAAGGGGGCTTGTAGTCTTTTCCTTGAGAAATGAAGGCTTCTCTTGTAGAATGGAAGGTGGAAACAAATACAGAGTAGGCTGGTCCCAACTTAGTAAGGATGGAATAAATAAGGTTACTATCTTCTTTCTTAACCTTAACACCTTCCAAAAGATATCTAAGGGTCTTGAACTTAGACAAGAAATCTTCAATGCAAGAAAAATTATTAGGGTCCAATGTAAGCAACTCATTTTCAAGTTGATGGGCTCTAATTTCATTTTTAATCCCAAAAACTTTATTGATTTGTTCCATTGCTTCATGAGGAGTTTCAAGTTCTGCAATATGGAATCTAAGATCTGGAGAAATAGACATCCCTATCAAACCACGTGCTTGATCTTGTCTATTTTCCCATTTAGCAGCCTTGTCTTCATCTTTCGGTTTCTTTTCTTGGCCTATGGCTATTCGGTAGAGACCTTTACTTCTAAGTAAATCCTCCATGTAGGACAACCATTGGAAGTAGTTGGTGATGTCAAGGGTAACTTGGTATTGACTTTCCATTTCAACAGAAACTGAAGCTGAAGATGCTGAAAGTAAGTGTTCCAATGGATAGATCTCGAAAAATTAGGCTGGTTTAAAAAAAAATGGCTCTGAAAAAGGCTTCCGGATGAAGAAGTTATGGCTTTTTGAAAAAAAGTTGTTGAAGTTGCCGACGAAGTGCGGGAATGTGCGAAAATGAAAAAAGTTCGCCCCCACAAAATGGAGACTTGAACCCAAGACCTCTACTCTCTTAAAATAGCTTTGAACCAATTGATCTATACAAAAAATTTGACCAATTGATCTATACAAAAAATTTGAGAGAGAGAGAGAGAGAGAGAGAGAGAGAGGGGGGGGGCTTTGGGTTGCGTGCTTGCTTTGAGAAGGCTCTTTTTCCATACAAAACAAAAAACACAAAACCCAACACGGACATGCAAAGAAAACGAACCTTGCGGCTCGAAGTTAGCTTTACCCAAAAAACTAAATATTTTCAAAAATTGAACCTTGCGGCTCAAAGTTAGCTTTAGCCGAAAAACTAAATATTTTTCTCAATGTTTCTGATTTTCCGAGATCACACTAAGGTGCAGGGAAAAGAGCATACGCATGAGAAAAATCGTTCCTTTCTGTTTCTGATTTGCCCAGATCACACAGAGTCGCAGGGCAAAGAGCATACGCAGAAATGAAAGGTATAGATCCGGTTAAAAAAAAGCTAAATAAACCGAAACCGAAATAAGCAGAGAGAAAATAACAGTAAACTGCAAATAAACACTGTATACCTCCAGATCTTAAAAATGACGCAGCTAGGGCTACCGGAAACCTTTTCGCGTGAAACGAAAGGGGTTCCTCACTGGAACAGATGCTTCGAACACAATAGAGCAGTCCTCTCGGCCCGAAAGCAGTCAGAAACAGCAGATCTAGGAAACGGCAGTCGGATGCAGTTCTACCGGCTTCAGATTTGGATCACCAACGGACGCGGCCCTCAAATAGCTCTGATACCATGTAGGAATTTACAGGGTAAGTTCCTCAGAAAGAACACCAAAAGGACATCGCTCACAACCAGATTACAGATCAATACACCAGTATTTTTGACGTGGTTAAAACCCTCAAAGAGGGAAACAGTCCACGGCCTGAGCCAACGCGGCCACTTCAGGAAATTTATTAATCAAAGAATGAAAATTTACATAAGCTTCTCTCATGCACGGATTACCCTACAAATGACCCTCCATGCGCTTTAAATAGAATTCATGGACCAATCGGGTGTCAAGCCACGGATCAAGTGTCGGTAATACCGAGGAGAGAATGAACCGTCGGATCACTACATATCATGACCGTCGGATTGTAAGTTACAAAATGTACAACGGTAAAGAAACACACTTTACCTAACTCTATACCTAACTCTACACTAGACCAAGTTGTACTTAACTATTTCCTATGTGTCGGAATACTAACACACGTGGCCTCTAATGATAGGTCAAAAATTTGGTTTTTGGGTCAAATGGGCCTAGTGGGATTTGAACGCGAGACCTTTGGGGTGGCAGCATAGTGCTCCACCACTGTGCCTCCGGTGCTTCTTATTAACTATAGCCAACAAATTGTATTTAAAGTTTACCGTCGACATAGTTGGGTGTAGGGTCAGGGCTACACCCCAGCCTTGGTCACAGTTCCCATGATGATCAAGTGGCGGGACCGTGGGCCAAGGCTTAGCCCCAACCTTTTTTCCTTTTCCCTCCACTCAATGCACCACTGCAAAGAACCGCAAGTAGAAAAGTTAAGGGGCTAGCCCCGGGGTCACGTGACCCATCGCAGAACTGGGAGCCCAACTCAAAACCGGCGGTGAAGTGTAAAGGGGCCAACCCTAGGGGACTAGCTCCAAGCCATTCACATCCCATGTAACCACAGGCAGAAGCTTCAAGGCGCTCAGCGAAAGGCACTAGCGGAAGAGGTCCAGGCCTAGGTCCTGTGGACCACATGTGACCCCGCGTGCCAGGAAAAAGGGCTCCCACGGTCAACCTGGAATTTAAGCACATAGTTATAGTTTTATGGGCTCAATGTGACCTATGGCGGTTAGTTGAGGGCCCGACCGACAGGGGTGGGCAGTTAGCCCCAACCCCTAAGCACGTGGCCTCCATATGACCGCGTTTTTTAGAACTGGGATGTTAATGGATAGTTTATTTGCCCGAAAAATTCACCCGTCGGCGGATTGTAGGCCAGGTTTGCACACCGGTTCCGGATTTGGGGCACTCAATCTAGGTTTAGGTCGAATTGTAGGATGGTTAATATAGAAAATCATGAGAGAGCTTGGAAGATCATAATTTTTGGAGTTTTTATCCAAATTGAGCTCAGAAAGAGGGTACTTAGGGGTTTTTGGACCTTTTGAATCCATTGGTAACCTCTATTCTCTGATTTGAGCACATATATAGGGTATGTTTTCAAGTTTGAGGCTAATAATGTATGGATCAGTAAGGGATTGGAAGCAGTTATGGGAAGTTTTTGGGCATGGAGAATAGATTGTAGGGGTAATATCAATTCCAGAAGGCTACTACAATAGTTGTAACTAGCAGGGTTCAGCTCAAGTTAAACTTCTCTTATCATGAAGTTTTTATTATATGTTTCAATGTGGAATTAAAGCATGCACATGATGTTTTTAACTCATTTCAGTTGAAGTAAGTCATCTTTGAAGGAGATGTTTGAGTTGTTGTTGTTGGGAGAGTTATTTGTAGGAGACCATTACCTTGTAGGGGTAATAGTCACTTATTTACCTGTAGCAATTGTTTATCTACTTCATTGATACTAAATATATGAGTGGTCTAGTCATGTTGACACGCCTGGAGATGTAGCCTAGGAGGGGTGAACTCCATCATCAAAACTTTGTCTTTCTCTTCTTTATGATTTCATGGATTCTGTGTGTTATGTTAAGCTATATATGGAGACTATTTCATGATTTGAAAAGGCATCGAATAAACTTGTTATTATAAGACCCAATTTTAAACTTACAAAGCGTTGACATGGTCCTAAGTTTTGTTTATTTGATTTTGGAAAAGAGGAAGAAATTACTTAAATCCAATTTCATATCAAGGATTTCCTAGAGAGTCCCATAAAATAAGCCCCACATTGAGTCCTCAAAAATGTCCAAAGTATCCACCTAGAACTTTCCTACTCACCTAACTACTACATCCCTCAAATAAGTTTTTGACACTTTGAATAGCCTAGAGGACAATAAGAGTTTTTCTCTAGAACAAAGCTTCAATGTTGATTAACCATAAAACCCAATTAACAATGGGAAACCCCTCAAATCCTTAACCCGTGGATCCATCCACCATGTTTTAAAATATTTTGATAAGGATTGACCTCCAACACTCCCTTATCTCCAATATTTTTTTATTACAAAGCATACTTGTTCAAAGAATTAATAAGAAATAAGAAGATGAAATATACATTCACCTTCTCTCTATAGAGAAAGAAAATCCCAGTATATGTCTATCCCTTTTTTGGAGAACTTCCCATGTTGGGAACATGCCTTCTAGCACCATCCAAAAATTTAATTTAATTTTAGAAGGGGCCTTTAGTTTCCAAATACTCTTCCATCATGATACTAGATCAAATTGCAAGCTTTGCATAGACAAATGTATAACCAAATTCATAGTTTAGTTACCATCAATTGGATTACTATACCAATTTTTTTTTTCTTTCGACCCTAGTTGAATTTGATGCTACTAAGTGCCCATTTATGGGTGTAAGCCTTTCGTTCAGGTGCCATGTCACTTTCCGAGTCTACTTCCTTTAGTGTTCCCCAATCCTCCCTCCATGGAAATCCTTTTTGATAAGAAGGCACATCTCGTAGAAAATGTAGGTTTTGATTATCTAGTTGTTGGGCTTTAAGTGCCTCTGGTAGGTCATAAGAACCTTTGTAGCCTAACAATGGACCAATTCCAAAATAGACCCAAGATGCATTCACAACCTCACAAGATAACTAGGAACAAAAAAAGGGAAAGACTATCACTAAATATTTCCATATGTTTGAGGAATTCCTAAAGCTTTTGATGGGATCTTATTCAATATTCAATTGACAAGGATTCTAGATATTTGTGTTTGATGGGATCTTATTCAATCTTCAATTGACAAGGATTCTAGATATTTGTGTTTGTCACATATAGTTTGATTTGTGTGTGTATTCCATGAAGTGTTTCCATGGGGAAAGTCTCTAGGAATTTCCTTGCATTTCATGAATGTACCTATGGAAAATGTCATCAATGAGAAACATGTACACCAAACCCCAAGGAACGTAGGTGGGATTTGATATCTCTCTCTCTCTCTCTCTCTCTCTCTCTCTCTCTCTCTCTCTCTCTCTCTCTCTATATATATATATATATATATATATATATATATATATATATATACATATAAGGAATGTTTCACCACATTCTTGGATGGTATCTCTAGTAATCTCATTAATGTACACTAGTGCACTTAATGAAGCGGGGTTTGAACTTAGGACTTGGTGGCATGGAAATAGCTAAAATGCCCAATAAAATTGGAAACAACAATTTAAGCTAACCCCATGTGCCACACAAACATACATATATATTTTTAATGAAAACATCATAGAGATACCCAAGGGATGCAGTACACCAAACCCCAAGAGATACCCAAGGGATGCAGTACACCAAACCCCAAGGAACGCAGGTGGGATTTGACCCCATATTGCCAACATGGCTTTGGCAAGTCAAACCACTTGAGTTAAAGATTGGGTCTCTCTCTCTCTCTCTCTCTCTCTCTCTCTCTCTCTCTCTCTCTATATATATATATATATATATATATATATATATATATATATCCAAAGAAAATAAGGAATGTTTCCCCACATTCTTGGATGGTATCTCTAGAAATCTCATTAATGTACACTAGTGTACTTAATGAAGGGGGTTTTGAACTTAGGACTTGGTGGCATGGAAATAGCTAAATGCCTAATAAAATTGGAAACAACAAGTCGAGCTAACCCCATGTGCCACACATACATACATATATATTTTTAAGGAAAACATCATAGGGATACCCAAGGGATGCTTTCCTACAGTCATAGTTGAAATCCCTAATAAACACATCGGTTTAGGCTAGTGTGACTCATATAGGGGATTTGAATCAGGCACTAGCTGGCATGAAACTAGTGAAATTCCCAACAACATTGATGACAAATGGTTGAGCTCACCCCTATGGTTGTTTCACACTCAAACACAAGTTCCTAAAGCTCTTAGTGGGTGGGGACTCAAAAGTATCTTTTAGTTTTCAAAGTCCTTGGAGAGGAAAAGTGTATGGAGACTGATCTAAGGAAGGATTTGTAGTGTCAAGTGGTTCAATATAATATATGTTTTCTTGATTCTTTTAATGATTGGGTAAGGAAACTTAAGGAGAGTTTGCATAATGTTCTTATCATATGGAAAACTATGATTATGCGATTCCCCTTAATTATGGATGGATTAATGTGGAAGGTGGTGAATGGAATGAATGTTAGGATAAGAGAGCATCCATGAGTAGGTAGGGGTAGAGACTAAAATAGTCCATGTCATATGATTTAGAGTGACACCACCCAAGGTCTGTAGCTTTCACAACACCTACAGAACCTAAATCATTGTCACAGAGCACACAACCCATGCCATTTGGTTTCTGGCTACTAAATTAATTAATTCAAGGACCAAATCATAGAACACAAACAAAGAGTAATTCAAGTCTGCTCATGAGAACAAAAAAAATGATTTCAAATATTTTTATTCATTCAAAATGTGTTGTTACATGAAAATATGGGAATGGAGTCCTCAGAGTCATTGAAATTCCTATGTTGTTACACAATAATACCATGACAACAACTAGACACCCTCGCTAACTCATACAACAATCAGTCGCGTTCTCTCAAAAGCATGCAACAACCAAAACCAATGCCAACAATCCAATAACCAAACCCCGAGAGGCAGAAGCAAAAACCTAAAAAGAACAAGAAAAACACCCATTTCCTTCCTTGTTCCTGCAATTTATCTTCATGTTGTTGACCTTTTATTATTCCAACTGAAACAAATCGCTTCCCATACTGTCGACCTCTTCACCTTCTAGAATTGAATTGACTCGCTCCATTTCAGCATGTAAACAAACCAAAATTTGTAACCTATGTCCTTTCATATCACATTTATTAATGTTTGTCCTGCATCAACCTAGTAAAACAATTGTCGATTTTGGATGTGTAAATAACTCCACATAGCAAGAGTATCAGCACGTGATCCTAGGAGTGCAAGTAACCTAAATATATTTTCTGCTTCACTAAAACGTAGCTACAGGAGTAGCAACAACCATCCGTTGGGTGTATCAACAATTAACATATCAAGTGTATCAACAACGTAAAATACATGGGAGTAACAACACTTATTACAAACTAAACAAAAACTTATTTTTGGTTGATGAGGATTTCCTGGGGCCAAGTATGCTCCTCTATCATAGAGGCTATTTCAAACTTCCCTAGATTTTTGACCCCGATCTTACGTTCGTATGACACCAAGGGTGTTTGTCAGCTACTAGTTTTCACTTCAAAGATGAGGTTGTTTAAGTTTGGGGGGTTGTTTAGACAAACTTAGGTTAAATAATTTCAAGTTGTTTGAGAGAGCTGGCAAACTCATATGATCAATGAATCCCTTTGGGATCTATACTCCTAAATATGTATATATTGTCATAAGCTTAGAAGGAGTTCAAATGATTGTTGAGTGGTGGTGGAGGAAAGTATGGGAATTTAAATTCCCATCAAAGGCAAAAAAAATATGTCATTTTTACTAAACAATAAATATTTGACATGGGATAGTCTTCAGAAAAGCAATAAAGAAATTTGTAGTAGATTCCCCCATCGAAGATTAGTGAAGAGACTACTACACATTTTATTATGGAGTGTTGATTTTCTTCTAAGGTTTGGAGGGAGGTATAAAATTTACTATTAGAGGAAATTTCAACTTTAAAATGCCAATGAAATTTTCACGTAATTTCCATGTCGTAATATGTAAACCAATCAAAATCCTTTAAATTTAAAAAGAATGTCCTAAATAATTTTAAATCGTTTAATTTGGGTATCTATGAAATATTTTATTATTAATTTGGGTATTGGTGAAATGTTTTGATATTAATTTGGGTATTCGTGAAATATTTATTAATGTTATTTACCTACCTTACCCATATGAATTAAAATATCAAAAAAGTTATTAATGCAATACAAATCGTCATATTAGTGCAAGAATATAAATTACAAATGTGGGACAATTTGACATGAATAACAATGCCCCAAAAAAACACCATAAAATAGTAATATATATATATATATATATATATATATATATATATAAACAATTAAATATAAGATATAAATATAGACGGTTATAGTTAAATATAAAATAGTTGAAAAATGCATTCACAAATTACCAGCCAAAAATATAGATATATAGTTAAATATAGGATAATTATATGTTAAATGTAATTAAATATAAAATAGTTTAATAGTTTAAAAATGTATTCCAGAAAGGATAAATTACCAGATTCGGGCCAAAAAATATATTTCAGGTGAAATTGTGGACAATGTCGTTAAAAAAATACAAAAAAAAATAGCTAAATATAAAAATTATATAGACAATTGTTATAATAAAAGTGCCTGAGGGATTTCGATAAAAGTAAAAAGATAGAAATAATACATTAATTTTTTTTATTAAAACTCATACTAGTCAATATTGTGGAACATAAATAAAAGAAAAGTAATATTAAAAAATTCTCTACATGACATTTTTTATTATTAATTTCTTCTTTTTTCTTTAGGATGCTACTTTTAGGCTGAAATTTCCTCTAATACGATTGGATTAAGAAACATGTGATTTGGAGGTGCTATGGAAGAAGGGATTAGAGTTTGATGTGGTAATCTAATGGTGAAACCTTATCAAGCACTCCTAGTGATTCTAGCATGGGGTATTTGGTTGGAAATAATTGCTAGTTAATTTGAAGATAAAAATTTAATCTCCCCATCCAATGTGAATCTTAAGGTTGTAGTACCTTAAAGAGTTTCTTGTTTTTGAATTAGGACAAGCCTCTTAGGCATTTTTTGTAGAGGTAGTGAATAGAGAGGTTGTCTAGGCATATTTCAATGGAGTTGTTTAGGGAGACCTTCACCATTTTGAGGCATGGAGAGTGATTTTTTTAATGATAATCAATTCTGAGATTCAGGGTTTGATTTAGTATAGGAAATTGGAAATTTTGTAGAGTTGATGGCTCCTAAACTTATTCTTATATTGGTAAATGAAAGAGGGAGCTTGAGTCTACAATGTTTTGGTGATTCTATGCTTGTGATCAAAGGGATAGGGAAGGAACGAAATTGCTTAAATTTGATTCTACAACCATTGTTGGAAGAGGCACAAGGTGTTTGTATATTTTTTCACAATCGTACTTTCTCCCATGTGTACAAGGAAAGGAACATAATTGATGATGGACCATCCAAATTTAATATTCATATGCCTAATGGGTAGTGGTGCATATCGGAGGAAAGACAAGCCCTATTGTTTGATTACTATCATCCTCCATTTCATGATTCTCACAAGCTAATATATGGATGGGTCTAATCCAGATTTTTTCGCTAGTTAGTAGGCTTTATTTAGTTTTATTTGAACTCTTATACTATTTGGAAATTCTATGTAAATAGGCATTGTTCCCTATAAATATTTGTGAGAACTTCATGAATTGTTTAAATTTTTACATGCTTTTTCTTGTTGATGTGAGGGTATTTTATATGAGGTTCTATTGAGGTTTATCTATAAGTGATTGTTAGGATAAGTACCCTCTCAATTTGAGGATAACTTTGGAGTTGAATGCTATATTGTTGTAATGCTAATAGAACATTTCAAAAATATAATTTTGTTCATTGAAATAAAATTATAATATTTTTTCAATATAAATGTTTTTGTGTCTATACACACACACACACACACACAATTTTATTTTTTCACTATGAAGAAAATTAGAGCATTTCATTAATTCAATAAAAAATTGCCCAAAAGGGTATATATAGAGAATCTTCTTTGGTGAACTTACAAACCAATCACAAACAAAACCCCAAGTCTTCTTGAAAACACAAAGAATAGGATTGAAACTGCAAAAAATAAGAGTTCTACGAGCCATTGTATCATGCATTCATATGAGAATCTTGTCATTAAGCCATCACAAAAGTGAATTAATACATAGTTATTATGATATTCCTTTAAATGAATAAAAGTATATCAACCAAATTCTTAACCAAACATATAACCATCTCACAACATGTGAGAATTTTTTGTGACATCCAATCCCATACCCTATAGTCTACTATCTTTGTCAAAGGCACTTTGTATTTTGAGACAAGCTACAAGTGCATGAGTTGGGTAGAGAGGAAGACAACATAATTGATGCATGCATTTTGGGTTAAGAATTTACCTTGTTTACCTAATACCTCATAAGTTGATGAAACTAGATCTAAAAAGAAAGTCCAAGGGAGCTTGTAATGAAATCTTGTTTAGATCAAAAGAATTGGAAGGACACCTTGTCTTAACCCTCATCAAATCAAGAAACATAATATTGAAATCTCTATTATGAATGGAGGAAAGGAGTTTGCATTTTCTATCATTTAAGAGTGTTCTGCCAATGAGTTATCAATCAATGAATCTACTCTTGATCTCAAAATTTTCATCTACAAACTTGAAAAATAACTTGAAGGACATGACAACCCTCCAATCAAGGAAATGAAACTTGCAACCCTTGGATATGAATTATTGAATCTTCTCTTTATTGTTGATTTCTTGGGTTCGAGAATAACTACTAAAAATTGCATCACCTCCTAGGCACTTCACCAGTGGAACCCTAGCTGAAGGAGACCAAGTATAATTATCAACCTTACGGGCACCTAATACTATTGCCAACTTCTCTAGGTAATTAACATTGTGTTGAGTACCTATGATACCATACTTAATATGGACATGTAATCCTCATTCTAGGTTAAAAATAACTTTGACTAGACGTTAGACCACTCTCCATGCTTTTAATAAATCCATATTGTAAATAAAATCTCGATCTAAATCCTCTATCACCTATAAATATTAAAAACCTATCTCACTAGATTGAGGTTGTGGATCCTCAATCTCTGAAGAAATAATGGTCTTAACTTCCCAGTTGGGATTGCTCATAACAATCCACAATATTTTGCCTCTAATTCTTCTATGGTTGAGAACAATGCCTCTAAACATATATCACCAAAACTAATAATACTATTATCTCCTTCCTCCATTGAATATGCTAAAAATTTTGAGATCTAGACCCTTACATCTATATCCTAACTACCAAACTTCGACTATCTCTGCAAATCACCCATTAGATCCCTAGAGTGTGAATGAGATACACTAATAATTCCCCACAGTGGGTCGTGGTCATATCTTGACCATATTTGAGATCTATACACTTTCATTTATATCATAACTACCAAACCTCGAGGGTCTCTACAAATCACCCACTAGATACCTAGAGGGTGAATGAGATGCATTAATAATTCCTCAATTGGTTCACGACCATCTTTTTACTTGGGCTATTTCCTCTTTACCAAAACCTTCCTAGGATAGCCATGATAGAGGTGACCATGGTTGTGATATAACCAAAAGTGAAATGGAATATTTTCATATTCTAAGATCTTAACCCACACTTATTCACACATTCAATGATTTATTTCTTTTGGGAGCTCTCCCATAAAAGAGGTCAAAACAATAAAGTGAGGGGTATTGTGAGGCACTAGCCTTGAATGGATTCAAGCACCTCTACTACATTATCATCTTGTTAGTCATTCAATGGAATAGATGGACATGATAGAAGGTTTATGGCTAGATGAATTGGTTTTGGGTGCCCTTGCACAATGGCAAGGTCCACCAAAAACATACTAAGCACCCTTGCTTAAACTAGGCAGACCACATACCTTGGTAGCTTGCATTAATTAGACACACCAAGAGAAGCTTGGAAGGAAACTTCATGAGGGAGGACAGAGAAGGTTATCACAGATGGCCTCATATGCAAGCATACACTAAGCATGATAGAATAAGTGCCCATAAGAACTGAGTGACTTACATATGACTTGGACATGATTCCATGGGTACACTTGGTTGAGTACATGTCAATCAAACATATTTAATTGGATACATTTGGATGACATGCATTGGTTAGGCAAACTTGTATGCACCCTATCAGACACACTTGGGTGCATCTTGATGGGAACACTTCCAGGTATACTTGTGGGTGTGCTTGGACATGGGCACATCATCATAAGAGTAAAGAGTTGTATCATTTTCCATGTGAAACCATAGGATGCAAGAACCAATAGACAAGTCATGTGGGTGCAATTAAATGAACAATTGGGCACTTGAGTCCACCTTAGATTTGAAGGAGCTTGAAAGATAAGGAAAGTCTTATATAAAAGGGAGGACACCTCTGAAGTTCTAAGGCATTCAAATGTTATTAATATAATAGTGAAAAAGAGATTTGTGATAGTGCTAAGTTTATGGGTTGGCACAATAGGGAGAGAGACGACATCCCACAAGATGAAATTATGTAAAATAATCATGAACTAATTGAAATCACAAATACCATCAGGTGACTGGAACCTAACATAACCATCAGCGTAGGCTGAAGTTTCCTACTCATCTAACTTAACCCTGAATTTCATGAAAACATGATCAAATTCTTATCAAAACAAGATTCATTATTCTAAATGGGATTCAAAATTTTGAGGTTGATCAGATAGATCTTCAAGCTTAGTACAAATATCATCAATAATAAGCATGTCATCTTCTTGATCAAAAGGAGTTATACCTGAAATCAAAGTTTTGCTGACTGCATCAAACTCTAATTTGAAATCCTATTGATCTAATCCTTCTTATAGGAACAAAGGTTCATCCATGTTACTTGAACAATTATTCCCATATAAATTAGAGAAAACGAAATCATCAGGGTCATGGTTGTCCAAGGGTTCAACTTGATTAACGAGTAAAAGATCGACTAGTGAGATATCAAGATTCAAAGATGGTGGATTGATAAGATTATATGAATCACCATCATGGGAAAGATGTGAAAGAAAAAATAATTCTTCATTAGCACTTTGATCTTCCAGTTTAGTGATCATTTCGAGTTGAAAATTCAAAACATCAAAAGAAGGGGCACATGGGACAAAAGGTATATATGTTTGTTCCTCAGGATGTTGAAACTATTTTTGATCGAGAGAACATGATGAATATGAATCAAAATATTTTCTCGACATCCAGACAAAGAAACGAACTTCTCATCCAAGGACTACCAATCCACATCCTCATCCAGAAATTTATAACAAAGATGAAGGAATCTGTCAACAAAATGTTCAAGAGATTCATTTGATTCCATTCTAAGATTATAAATATCATTAAGAACATCTTGATATTCATATTTGTCAAAGACGTGATGAAGCTCATTAACCAATCGTTTAAAATATGAGATAGAAGCATTGGGTAGAGAATATCAACATTGTGTTGCATGACTATCCAATGTAAGGGTAAACAATTGTGTGAGTATTTCTTCAGAATAAACACCACTTGAAAAACAAAATTGAACAAAATCAATTACGTAATCAAGGACGATTGTTGTACCCTTGCCATAGAATTTAAAATGTGACAAGTTATGTAAAAAGTCTATGAGGATTCAAAGATCTAAATATTCGGAGAAACACCTCAGGATTATGATCTGGGATGAAGGAACTAAAGGTAAGAGACTCAAATAGACTTCACAGGCTCAGCTTGTCATCTGGCCCTCCTTCTAGTGCCAAAAATGTTGACGGTGTTAGATGTCAAAAACATTGTAAGGGGATCTCCCTGATGTGAATTCCTAATTAGATCTCATATTGTTTGGTATAGGAGTCTCATCCTACCATACGGCCTGGCCACCATTGGAAAGGTTTCAAAGATATTCTTTGGATACGATTGCGCACAAGAGAACACAACACCTCTTTGGGGTAGCAAGTATGTGATATTTGTGAAACTCCTAATGTAAGGTGCACGATGGAACATCCACGACTGGTAAAAGGAAAACAAGCATTCAGTTAGAAAAGCAGTAGTAGTATCCTAAATGGGGACCCGAGAAGGAAGATAAAGACTTGTTGAATACCTACAGATTAGTCCACATAATAAACAATAATCATTAAAGAATAACAAAATCATTCAATAATAGCCATAGCTAAGAAACGAATTAGTTCATTCACTTAGTATGTAATTAAAGAACCATATATCATAAACATAACAAGAATAGTCCTACTATATCAATGATACATGTATGAAGAAGTGTCGACTCATAAAGCTTTTGATTAAGAGTGAAAGATCCCAAGTATAAAATGATATAAATGAAACAATATATCCAGTAGTATCACATGAAGCCACAACTTGATTTTCCAAAAAATGATCTATCTCCTATGCACTACAAGAGAAGCCAAGGCAAAAGTCCAAGAATCCAAACCCCTTAGCTTGAGTTATGAGGAGCTATTTATAAATAAAAAAGTGACCTTTGAAGAACTCCTGATAATCCCTTGTCCAATTGATTGGCTAATTCCTGCATGACCACCTTATTAGTCACATATCGCGGCATGATATTACAGGATATATGACAACAAAAATATCTGATGTACGTTCCCTCAGGTGTTGCAAACCAATATCGATATCACGTAATGACTCCTTCTCCTAATCAGTCATGCAAGGAGGATATGTAACAACCCTAGTGAAAATTCCATGTAATAAAGTTAATAAAGGAAAAATAATAACCATGGTGATGGGGCACGTATTCGAAGCTGAATGTTGGGAAAAAAACATAGCGATGGGGATCACTTGTGATTAATTAATGGATAAGGAAATTGGAAAAGGGATGAGGCACTAATTGGAATTTTATTTATGAAAATAATGGAAATTAAGAGAGAAGGAAGGTGAAAGGTCGCAGGTTGCATGAAATGAATCAAAATAATGGAAAATTGAATAAAATAGAGGCCTCATTAATAAAAAGGCTTCTGAGGATCAGTTTGCAGACTTTGGTTAGTTCATTTTTGGAGCTCTCTCTCTATAATCTCTCTCTCATACTTTTGGACACTTATATTTTTCTTGGAGCACTCTTGGAGGAGTGTGGCATACTTGGAGATTTGGAGAAATAAGATAAAGGAAGGGTAGGAAAGTGCAAGATTACATCGGGATCAACATCTACAATGGGTTTTTCTTGTAGGTACTGAGTTGTATGTATGATTTCCTTACTAGTTTTGGCATGCATGGCATATGCATGTGGTTTCTTAGTCATGATATGTCATTGGCATGGAGGAATGCTTGGATTAGCGGTGGATTCGCTTAGCCTTTCCATTTCCTGGATAGCCATGGTATTGTGGGTTTTACTTTTGTTTTCTGGTTGGTTCTCATGTTCCTTTGGTTGTGGGTTGAGTTATTAATTCCTGGAGCCTTGGTTGGACAAACACTCTAGAGCCCTGTAACAACTTGGGTTGAGTTACCAGTCCTGGAACCTTGGTTGGAAAAACAATATGGATCCCTTGGTAGGTTGAGTTACTAGTCCTTGAGCCTTCGTTGGAAAAACACTCTGGAGCTCAGCAACAGTTATGGGTTGAGTTACTAGTCCTGGAGCCTTGCTTGGAACAAACACTCTAGATCCCTCGACAGCTTGAGTAGAGACAAATCTAGTGATGGTTAGTGATGTCCGACTATGAGGTGGATCACTGGTTGAGGGTTGAGGTGGTTGGCCTATGGAAGCCCTGGTTTGGTTTTGTTGGATGTGTTCCATGAGATCCCACTTCCATGCTTGGAATATGGCATGGGGGTGGCTGGCTAAAAGAGAGATTTTGTTCAGCCTAGTCTATTGTCAGGTGGTTCATGGAAATCCCATACCTGGTCATCCTATGTATTCATTAAAAATATCTCCTTCTCCTTGGTATTTTAGGTGTAAATATATTGGTTTGTATGTGGTTTTATGGTTGTTCTATCCTTGTTATTTCTTTTGGTTATATCTTGGTTATGAGCATGTTTTATGACAGTGATGATGTATGGCTCTCCTCATGTTTCAATTTGTAAATGAATAAAAAATGAATATGTGACCTAATAGAAGATAATGTAGTTAATGTGATAAGGCATCAATGCTTCTTAGCAATTATCAGATAAGTATGATACCCCTATGCTCAAATATGTTGTTATGACCTGTAGATTGCATATTTGTGACATGTTTGACAAAATGTATGTCATGGCTAGTAGGGGTCCAGTCAAGTCTTTGTTCAAGTATTTTCATTTGTATCATTGTTTCGATGTTACTTTTCATTTCTGGGAGTTTCGTGAAGTTATGGGTAGTGGCCTGAGACTTGGACATTAAAAAGTGGCACAAAATTCGAGATCGTAGGCTTTGAAATAGATGAAAAATACCCCATTCGCTTGCATGCTCTTGCTACTAGAGTGAATGGAGGGCCCTAGTCGCATGCATTCCCATTTCATGGGAGAGAATGAGGCTCTAGGTCAGTAAGGTGTTGGGTTTTCTCAGGGGTTTTTCACTTGGAGTGGTAGATTAGCTCCTTGAGGTTCTATAGCATGTGTAGAAGGTTAGTGTTGACACCTAATCCTCTGCGATTGGGTGAATTTGGAATGTGAACAGTCATCAAAAGATGAACTGAGCAGTCACATTCTTTGTATATAACAATAGCTACCTGATGAAATAAATTGTATCAGTTTTCTGCCAAACTGGAGTTACTCCTGGCCTGACATGGTATCAGAGCCAGCTCCCTGTTTACCTTTTATGTCTTTGTAACTCCTGATTTGCTCCATTGCTCTCTCTATAATTCTATCTGCCTACCTACGTTCTGTCTGCCACACCTGCGCTGCCCTGACATATTCTATTTATGATTTCTTGCGCCCTGTTCATTTGAATACGCTCAGAATCCAAAACTGTTCCATATTCCTGCGCCACTGGGCTCTGTCCATTAACGCATCTGTCCATTAACGCATCTGTCATATGTATTAACGCATCTGTCATCTGTATTAACGCATTTGTTTCGCGTGAAATATTCAGAGGAAGGTCTTCAGAGTCCACGACACCCTTTACAAAGCTAAGCTCCTGGATTTGAAATGGGATTTGGCACGCATTCGTTCTGGCGTAGATATGTTCGGTGTAGATCTCTACCTGGTATCGAAGCGTGGTGGTCTCTGTCCCATATATAATTGTTCATATAAAACTGTTAATAACTCGTCTCTGACTCTACCTGGTATCGAAGCGTGGTGGTCTCTGTCCCATATATAACTGTTCATATAAAACTGTTAATAACTGGTCTTTGTCTCTACCTGGTTTCAAAGCGCTACATATCTTCATCCTTGGTGAACCCAACGTGAAACTCTGAGCTGGTTCGAACTGCTGAATTCTGGTGAGCTGGTGTAATCGTTCAATTTCCTTGATTGTTCGAAGACTTGTAATCGTATCTCGTGTCAGCATTGTATTGAGCTATCATTATTTTCTTAGACCACCAGTACTGAATACAGCCAATGTTGTCATAGTAATCGTCCATCAGTGGATTTCCCACCATAAAGCCCTTGAGATTTATGAAGGGATTAGAATTCCCTTTGTTGTATTCATACACTTTCTTCGCTAGCTGCGGAACATAGTGCCCTGCGTAGCTCTCCCCGCATATGTAAAATTCTTGATACTTGTATTGAGGGAATCTGTCAGCATTGTATTGAGCTATCATTATTTTCTTAGACAAATCCAGACAGAATAAAAGTTATGAACTGGCCTTTGTAATTGATAGTTCAGATCGCAGGATACGAGAGAGCTTGAGGTCTTGAACAACGCATTTAAATCATATAACTGTTCATATATGTAAATGCGTGTGAAAAGTTATTTTTTCCATTGTGATTTTTTTTCCAAGGGTGACATGCTTCTACCATTGCAAAAGCAAATTTTCGAATAATGGATGTGTTGATCGATTGGTTTCTGGTATCGATTGGTTTCAGTCTTTTTCGAATGAAATACTCTTCAAACTCTTTGAACATAGATTTTATCATTTAATGGTAGCAATTAGTCAAGAAAACAGAGCTCCCGCCTGTCATCCTTTCTTATGAAATCTGGAGAGAATGTCTGCACTTTAACGTTGCCATATTTTTATTCTTGGCCTAACATGGTGATTTTTTTTAATCTTTTCAGTGAACTTTGAAATTGTAATATTGTTGCTGCTGCAACTTTGTAGAGCTCGCGGTTAATACCGTTGCTGCTCCAACTTTGTAGAGCTCGCGGTGAATCACTGATTATTTTTAAACAACCAAAGTTATTTCCCACAGAAATCTTTTGAGTACAATTTCACTGTATATCAACAGAAGTTTTTTTTTATCAGCAAAAATATTTTTACAGAATCCATTCAATCATCTTTATGGTAGGAATAGTTCTCACTGGCAAGGAGAACTATCCTGAATGGTCCCGGATGATAAAACACACCCTCATCTTCAATGAGTTGTGGAAAGGAGTGTGTGTCGGAGAAGCAGACAATGACCCAGTGCAGCCTACATCAGACAAAGAGCTTGTCATTTGGGAAAACAAGAACAGCAAAGCCTATGCATTAATCGCAGCATCTGTAAATGAAGAGGTGAGTCGCCATATTTCATCATATTCAACTGCCTTTGAAGCTTTACAAAAGCTGAAAGAACTCTATGACTCACATTCTGCACTTGAAGTTGTTCAACTCATGATTAAACTCTTCACTCTTGAACTGAAAAATAATGATCCTCTTGCTCTTGCATCTGAAGTAAAGTCTATAATGCATGATATCAAATCCACTAAGGTTGAGCTGGATATCCCTCTTATTGCTTTTCTCAAGGCACTCTATCCTACCTACTCCAATTATCTTGAGTCTTTACAAGCAAATGGAAATCTTAAAGATATAACCTTTGACTCTCTTGTGAAAAAGTTTGTTGAAAGAGAGAAAGCCTTTGGAAAGAAGATAGCCCCTGAATCTTCTGAAGAGACTGTGTGCCTTGCTCATAAAGAAAAGCATCCTGCTCAAGATTCTACAAGAGGAAGAGGTGGACGAAGAGGAAGAGGAAGATATTTCAGAGGCAGGGGGGGTAGACATTCTCAAGGAGAAAAGGCAGACTTACACTGCATTCGCTGCAAAAGAAATGGATCACATGATGCTTCTACATGCAAGCTACCATGGGACAAAATTGAGCAGAAAAGAAACCAACAGAAAGGTAAAACTGATGATTCAGACAAAGGTAAAGCACTTGAATCCGCTCATGTAACATTGGAGTAAATGAATATTTGTTTAATGCTTCACTTGCTTCTTCGAAAAATGATTGGTTGCTTGATTCAGGAGCAACCTGTCATATGACTCATAGAAAATATTTTTTTGAAGATTTCACTGATAATGTTGATGGAGCAGTATACTTTGCAGATCAGTCAAAAATCAAGCCATCAGGGCTTGGCACAATCAGGCTTAAACTGCCTGGTCTTCCAGACTTTCTTCTGGATCATGTTCTATATCTCCCACAGCTCAAGAGAAACTTGTTGTCCTTGGTCCACATCTGCCAGCAAGGTCACTCCATTCATATGTTTGATGGAAAACTTGAGGTAAGAAAAGCTTCTGACCACTCACTTGTCATGTGGGGAATAGAAGAAGAAAGGCTTCTCAAACTGCAAGGAACCTCTGCTCATGCACAACATTTCTCATATATTTCTCATCATGAAGAAGGTACACTTCCATCAAGTTTATTATGGCATGCTAGATTTGGACATTTAAACTATGACAGTCTCCGCTTATTGAAGAAAAATGGTGTTGCTGGTTTGCCTACAATTCCTAGGAAACATAAGCAATATGATGCTTGCATTCTAGGAAAGCATAGCAAACAGCCTTTTCATGATTCACATTCAAGAGCACATAGGAAGCTTGAACTCATTCATTCAGATTTATGTGGTCCAATGCCTGTTCCTTCTGCAAATGGAAATAAATATATCATGACATTTATTGATGATTACACCAGAATGTGTTGGGTCTATTTATTGAAGAACAAATCTGATGCTTTTCAAACATTCAAGAATTTTCATAAATGGATTGAAAATGATGCACAATCTCATATTGGCTCTATTCGCACTGATAATGGAAAAGAATATACATCAAATGAATTTGAAAACTATCTTCGCCAACATGGGATCAAACATCAAACAATTGTGCCTTATAATCCCCAACAGAATGGTGTAGCTGAAAGAATGAATAGAAAAATCTTGAATATGGTACGATCCATGCTTTTCTTCAAAAATGTAAAGATAATGTTTTGGGTTGATGTTGTTCTATGTGCTGCATATATAAAGAATAGATGTCCATCTAATGCTATAAGAAACAAGACTCCTTATGAATTGTGGTATGGACATGTTCCTTCGGTAAAACATCTCAGGATCTTTGGTTCCACCTGTTATGCTTTGATACCAAAGGTACATAGAAACAAACTTGGTGCTAGAAGTCGTAAGTGTATCTTCCTGGGGTATTCAAACACCTCCAAAGCATACCGCCTCTATGATGAAGCAAACAAAAAGTTTTTTGTATCTAGAGATGTCATTTTTCTTGAATCATCCAAATCTGACAATGTTGTTGAGCGGCAACTTGATCGCTTGGATAGATTCGCAAAAATGAAATCATTTCAAGAATTTGATAATCAGATTCTACATCTTGAAGGGGGGATTCCTATACTAGATCAACATGTGGAATCTTCTTCTGAAGAACAATCTCCCCTGCATGAAACTCCAACAATGGATGATGCTTTAAGTGATGTAACTGATAGAATTGGGAGACTCAATCTTGATTCAGTCCCAACTCAATCAACAAAGCAGCCTGGACCATCTCAGAAAGGTCCCCCAAAGTGTCTGACAAAGACACTTGAAAGTGTTCATCCTGATGAAATTGGAAAAACAGGAACCAGAAATTCAAACCGACAAAATGGAGGTGATGTAGATGACTCTAATTCACCTGTTGATATGGATGTTTCTTATGATTGTGAATTGAACTTGTCTACAGATTTTGAACCAACTTCCTTCAAAGAAGCAGCTTCTCATGATGAATGGAAAGAAGCAATGCAAAAGAAGTATGATGCCCGCATAAAGAACGGCACTTGGAAGCTGGTTGATCCTCCATTTGGAACCAAACCAATTGGCTGCAAGTGGGTCTACAAGAACAAGTACAAAGCTGACAGCTCACTTGACAAGCACAAAGCTAGGCTTGTGGCAAAAGGTTTTGCACAGAAGGAAGGGGTCGATTATGAGGAAACTTTTTCCCCCACAGCAAAATGGGCCACCATCCGGACACTCTTTGCACTAGCAGCTCAGAACGGTTGTAAAGTCCATCAAATGGATGTAAAAACTTCCTTCTTGAATGGAGATCTAAAAGAGAATGTTTTTATGTCCCAGCCTGAAGGATTTGCTGTGAAAGGACATGAACAAAAAGTATGCAAACTTGTGAAGTCCTTGTATGGCCTCAAACAAGCACCGCGAGCCTGGTATGAAAAACTAACTGAGAATCTTCTAAAACTCAACTTCAATCATTTTGACCTTGATGATGCAACTTTATTTGTCAAGAAAGTTGGAAAAACAGTTGTATATCTTGTGGTATATGTAGATGATCTTTTAATGACAGGGAACAATGAAAGCTACATTGCATCCATGAAGAAGGAATTGGGGAAAAGTTTTGAAATGACTGATTTGGGCTATGTTCATTACTATCTTGGCATTGAAGTAACCCAACATCCAAAATCCATATTTCTTTCTCAAAAGAAATACATTGGAGATTTGTTAAACAGATTTGGCATGACAGAGTGCAATCCTCTTTCTACTCCAATGGAACAAAACTTAAAGCTCACGTCTATTGAAGGAAAGGAATTTGAGGATGCAACAAAGTATAGACAGCTTGTAGGAAGTCTCATCTACCTCACTACTACCAGACCAGACATTTCATTTGCTGTTGGAATCCTCTCTAGGTTTATGCAAAAGCCTTGTGAGGGACATTGGTCTGCTGCAAAAAGAGTTCTAAGGTACTTGAAGGGAACTCAAGACCTTGGAATCAAGTATACACAGGTGGACGACTTCAACTTGATTGGATACTCTGATTCAGACTTCGATGGAGACAAAGAAACTGGGGTATCTACTTCAGGATATGCTATGAGTCTTGGATCAGGAGCTGTCTCTTAGAGATCACGCAAACAATCCGTTCCAGAAGATTCCACAACAGAAGCAGAATACGTGGCAGCAGCTGAAGCAACGAAAGAAATTGTGTGGCTCAGAAAAATTCTTGAAGATTTGCAGGTAAAACAAGTACAATCAACTCCACTCATGATTGACAACACCTCTGCAATAAAGTTGGCCAAGAACCCAAAGTTCCATGATCGTACAAAGCACATCAATACTAAATATCATATGATCCGACATCATGTTGAGGCCAAAACAATCCATCTCCATCATTGTTCCACAAATGAGCAAATCGCAGACATCTTCACCAAAGCGCTTGGAAGAGAAAAGCTTGAAAGATTCAGAACGATGCTTGGACTCACCAACATCCCTTCAGATTAAGGGGGGGAATTTTGACACCTAATCCTCTGCGATTGGGTGAATTTGGAAAGTGAACAGTCATCAGAAGATGAACTGAGCAATCACATTCTTTGTATATAACAATAGCTACCTAATGAAATAAATTGTATCAGTTTTCTGCCAAACTGGAGTTACTACTGGCCTGACAGTCAGGTTGGTTGTGTTTTGTCGGTTCCACTTCCTTAACTGTACATGGGGAGTTTAATTAGATCATAGTAGCCTCTCGTCACATGTTTACCCTGGAGGACTAGTTAACTTGGGTAAATGTGGGACGAGGGTGTTATAGAGTGGTATTGGAGCATGGTTCACCCCTTGGACTGGATGGGTGGTGTGTTGGTCATGCATTCATATCAGGTTCATATGTGTTCTCTATGCTTGTGGTCTATATATTTGTTGTGTATGGTGTTGGTCGTGGTTTCATTTGTGTAGCCATGTGAAAGTGGATGGTGTGTTGTTGGAGGTGTTTATCATGAATATAGGTGGGTTATGCACTAATTATGCATGTCAGTGTTCGTATGTATTGTATATGCATGCATGGCGTACATATGTTGATTATGCATACATTGACATGGTTATAGTTTTGGTGCACGAGGTCATGGTATGTGGTCAGTATGGTCACGCACTGATGACTGGACTATGGTTAGGATGATATATATATATATATATATATATATATATATATATATATATATATATATATATATATATATAGAGAGAGAGAGAGAGAGAGAGAGAGAGAGAGAGAGATATGTGTTGTTATGATTATGTTTATACATGTCTTGTGCTAATCCGGTTGATATTGCAGACAAGATATCCTCCCCATAACTATAATGAGGTATGTTGATTATATTATGCTATAGTTTAGATGATATGGCATACTTGCAAGAACAATATCAAACATGACTAGCAAGATGGTAAACTACAATTCTTGAGACTCTCCCTATGGATCATATGAGCAACGTGGTGTTGGGTACTCTACTGACTTAGCAGACACATTGAGAAGCTTGAGAAATAAGGAGTTGAAAAGAGGATAATTACATAATCATGCAAGCATAGGAGAAACAAGTAGAATTCAATGCAGTAATCCTTCAGAGTTTTTCAGAACTACAAAGACAAGGACCACTTCGGATCAACCATGAACAAGAGGATATGACTAATGGGGCATATGGCAGTAGATCTCATGGTGGGCACGGGTTGGATAGATATGACGCGATCAGATATGGCAGGTTCTTGGATACTCCGAATATGAGAGGTGATGGACACAGGTACTATTCTAGTTTTGGTTCTAACAGGTATCATGATCATCATCGTTATCATCCTTACAGGAGGAGTGATAAGGGATATTTTACGGATGAGTTCAAGCAAAGCCACCTACATTTGATGGCGAAATGAAGAAGTCATAGGATTAAAACTAATGGTTTCTTGGTATGAATAAGTTCTTCAGGTTGCATGATTACTCAGAAAACATGAAGGCCAAAATAGATACATTCAGTCTTAAAGGTAAAGTAGATATATGGTGGGAAGATGTAAAGAATGTTAGAGGTATTTATGAAGAGTATTTAACTTGGAGTGAGTTTGAGAGACTATTAAGGAAGAAGTATCTATCAAAGAGATACTATGACGATAGGGAAAAATAATTCTATGAGCTGAATATGGGATCTATGACCGATGAGGAGTACACTAGCATATTCTTGGAGTTACTGAGGTATGTGCTTTACCTAAAGGAGGAGAAGGCCAAGATTTAGAGATCCATCAGTGGGCTTCTGGTAGAATTCAAGGATAAGATTGAGTTTGACGAGCCTAGATCATTGGAGGAGGCCATCCGAAAGCTAAAACATTGTTTTGAGCAATCAAAGCACAGATCTGAGACTAAGACAAACTAGAAAGGCAATGAAAAGAATAAAGGAAAATGGCACAAGAAGAAAATAAGACCTCAAGGTATACGTAAAAAATAAAACGCAATGCCACCTAAGAAGTTCAATGCATCTAATAGAGGATAGGGATTTCGATCTGAGCAAAAGAAGGGTGATGATAGGGAGCTCGTACGGTGCTGGACTTGTGGAGGAGATCACCATAGGAGAGATTGTCCATAGCATCAGTGTGGTAGACCAGAGATCTACAGTGCGTAGGAGGCATAAAAAAATGGGGGAAGTTGGATAGAGTATTCCACGGATCTATGTAGCATTGGAGAACAGGCAGGCAGATCGCCAGGTGTCTATTATCGAGATGGACGGTAAGATTTTTGATCAAGTCATTTCTATTTTGATTGACCCTGGATCTAATTATAGTTATGTTAGTCCTAACCTGGTGGATAAGTGTAGTTTCAATAAATAAGTGCATCAAGAATCTTGGTTAGTGAAGCTAGCTACAGGTACAAAGAAGAGAGTTCATCATTGGGTAAGAGCTTGTGTATTTGAGTTGAATGGTATGCTTACATCAACACATTTGAATGTATTGTTGTTGGGATCATATAGTATGTTGTTGGGTATGGACTGGTTGTATCTTCATAGGACTAAAGTGGATTGCTATGACAAAGCCATTTAGTGCTTGGATGAGAATGGAGAACAAAGAGTCTTGCACGCTAAGAAGGAAACGTTAGTTAGAATGGTGACATCTATGTAGGTGAAGTGCAACCACAGGAAAGAGTGTGTGTTATTTTTAGTGCATATTTATAGTGACAAAGGTAAGGAAGTTGAATATGTGAATATCTTGAGCGGGTACCCAGTTCTACAACAATTTCAGGATGTTTTTCCGACAGATATTTCATAGTTTCCACCTCACAAAGAAGTAGACTTTTCTATTGAGTTGGTACTAGGGGCAGCACCGACATCAAAAGCATCGTACATGATGAGCACACCAGAGTTAGTAGAGTTAAAGTTGCAGTTGAAGGAAATGCTTGAAAAGGGATAGATTAGGCCAAGTGCATCGCCTTGGGGTGCACCAGTGTCATTTGTGAAGAAGAAGAATGGTACTCTTAGATTATGTATTGATTACAGGCAATTGAATAGAGTGACCATCAAGAACAAGTATTTGTTGTCGAGGATTGACGATTTATTTGATTAGTTGAAGCGATCCGTAGTGTTCTTGAAGATTGCTCTGAGATCAGGATACCATCAGGTACACGTCAAAGAAGAAGATATCTACAAGACTTCTTTCCAGACCAGGTATAAACATTATGAGTTTGTTGTAGTTCCATTTGGTTTGACTAATGCTCCAGCTACTTTTATGTGCTTGATGAATATTGTGTTGTGTACTTATCTGGACAAGTTTGTTATTATGTAAATTGTTGATATATTGATATATTCTAAAAATGAGGAAAAGCATGTCGAACACTTAGTAGCAGTATTGAGATTGATGAGAGAGCATCAGGTGTATGCCAAGCTTAGCAAATGCAGTTTCTTTCGGACAGAGGTACAATATTTGGGGCATGTGGTTTCCAAGGAAGGCATAGCAGTGGATCTAGAGAAGGTAAGTGTGATAATGGAATGGGAAACTCCTAGAAATGTGGACGAGGTAAGATCGTTCATGGGGTTAGCAGGTTATTATAGGAGGTTCATCTGTAACTTCTCTCGCATTTCTTATATGATTACATCGTAGCAAAGGAAAGGTAAAAAGTTTGAATGGATAGAGGAATGTGTAACAAGTTTTGAGTGGTTAAAGCAGTTGATGACGAATGCTCTAGTGTTAATCGAACAAATAATTTTGGTATGTATAGATGCTTTCAAGAGAGGACTTGGTGGAGTCCTTATGCATGAAGGACAGGAAGTATGATATGAACCAAGGATATTGAATGAGCATGAGAAGAATTATCTGACACATGATCTTGAGTTGGAAACGATCATCCATGCCTTGAAGACGTGGAGGCACTATATTCTTGGTAGGTAGTTCATCTTGATGAGTGATCATGGTGGATTGAGGTATCTATTTAACCAACCAAATTTAAATTCCAGGCAAGCTAGATGGTTGACCATGATTAGTGAGTTTGACTTCAAGATCAAGTATATTGAAGGTAAAGAGAACAGGATTGCAAATGCTCTTAGCAGGCGGATACAGGTAAATCACATAGCAACTATGAGTTCTTACGAGACGAATTTGCAAGATCAGATCGTGTAGGTAGGTTAGCAGGATGACATGTACATGGAGCTTATGCACAGGTTACAACAGAGCATAGGTACAAGTATAAGTACAGGTGCAAGTACTAGTATATAGGATATAACCTATCATCTTACATAAAATGGCTTGGTCATATTTAAGGTTAGGATATATGTTCCAAACAACAATGAGCTCAAGAAGCTTATCTTGAGGGAATTTCATGATAAGTTGTATTCAGATCACCCAGGATATCAAAAGATGTTGACAACAGTGAAGAAGTTTTATTATTGGCTGAATATGAAGAAGGACATGGCCGAGTTTGTGGCCATCTGCTTGGATTGTCATCAGGTAAAGACAGAGTGTAAGCATCCAGGTGGCCTGCTATAGTCGATTGCGATTCTAGAGTGGAAGTGGGAGGTCATTTCCATGGATTTTATCACAGGTTTTCTGAGGACATCTAGAGAACATGATTCCATCATGGTTGTGATGGAAAGGTTGAAAAAAGTAGTGCACTTGATTCCAGTGAAGTCTACATATTCAGATAATGATGTAGCATAGGTATTCATTAGAGATGTAGTGAGGTTGCATGGTGTACTGAAGAAGATTCTGTCATAAAGGGATTCAAAGTTCACTTCTAGGTTTTGGAAAGATTTATTTGCAGGTTTGGGTATAGAGTTGGCCTTTAGCGTAGCTGATCATCCGCAAAAAAATGGATAGATAGAGAGGTTCAACAGGATATTGAAGGATATGTTGAGGATGTATGTGATGCCTCAGGAGCGGAAGTGGGAAGAGTATCTTCCAATGTGATGAAAAGAGATATAGGGGTATAGCCAAAATCCCTTTCATTAACATTATCGATCCTGAGGCCTATGGGTTATGGCCCACAGACCCTATTGGAAGCGTAATTGAGGGTTTAAACCTTTAAAACCAAGGACCACACACTTATTCAGTTTTCCTTTGAAAACCGGAGCTACATTACTTTATCGCAATACAAAGGGAAACATGGGAAAACCCACTCCGAAACACATAAGTCGGAACTCAAAAACTATACAGCCGCATTCATAAATATCGTCGGGTCCGGCTCTCACTTCAAAGCCTTATCGCTACCCTCCTCCGATCTCCGATAAGGGATCGCTCTGATCGTCGATCAACACTTTATCGCTATCGACGTATCGGTCGATTGCAATCGCAACATCGCTGAATCACCGTCCGCTATCATTTGGGTTTGCCGAAATGTGATCAGCGATCAAATCTTGATCATCGATCCTGGTTCCGATTTGACGGTCCTCGTTTGATCGCACAATCACAATCACACTAATTCAAATACTGGTTCCGATAGTGCATAAAGGGTTTCGTCGATGCGATATGAGATCTCTACTCCACAACGATTAGATTTGGACCGCTAATCTCTAAGATCCAACGGTCGTTGTGCATTTTCGCCCGCTTCCTCCTTAACTTAATCTCGCTTGTCTTTTGATGGATTTTTGTGTTAAACACAGTTCTGCCACAGTCTCTGTCTACACACGACACACTATATATAACAAATTTTTTGTTTTATGATTGGATCACCATCGATCCTTACAGTGATCAATGGTCGATCAAACCCCGCAATACGGAAACATTCAGCCTATCTATGAAATAACAGACAGGCGTATAATTCATCACTTAAACACACATTTTCCTATTATATACAGAACGATTACAAGCTAAGGCATTTCAGCCTTAGAATTAGTTCTCCTCTCGACTACATCTTATACACACACTGGTTACACAATTTCTATCTATTGCTATATATTACTCTATCCTTCTCTTCTATTTGTCTCACGATATATATATATATATAAGGAACATTGGATCGGATCACTATGAAGGATCTGATCATATCCTCTCCATGAATCACTCAACAACTCCCTAATCTCTCTACATGCATACATATGGTAGACAATTACATTAATTAAGTCTTCTAGAGACTTATTGCTTCCATCATTGAAGCTCTATTTTAACAATATTTCCCCTATTTTAGCTCGATGGTCCACATCTCCTCCTTCTCCGCTTTGGATTCCTCATTTGATTAAGGGGGGGTCAGATGCTTCTGCATCAAACTCCCAAGGCACAAAAATGTATGACCTCTTGGTCATATGCTTCTCCTTGTCCTTAGCAATTCTGCCCACTTCTCAGTGGAACTGCCTTCATGATCTTCTGTGAGCTGCAACCAACCTCTGCAGTAACAGTCTTCCTCTGCGACACGATACCTCACCAAGCTCTCCTCACTCAGTCTTTTGGCATCCTTTTGGTTCTCTTCTCCGGAACCAATTGAGCACTCCTTGCTCTAGGTTGCTACAAATCTTCTCACCTTCTGCTGTCATTCTCTGCACGACAGTAAGACCACAAATTCTCCAACTTTAAACAACTGTACCTCCTTTCCTTTCTTCCCTCTCACAGGAAAACTTAACCTGGCTCTGATACCACTTGATGAAAAGAGATATAGGGGTATAGCCCAAAATCCCTTTCATTAACATTATCGATCCTGAGGCCTATGGGTTATGGCCCACAGACCCTATCGGAAGCGTAATTAAGGGTTTAAGCCTTTAAAACCATGGACCACACATTTATTTGGTTTTCCTTTGAAAATCGGAGCTACATTACTTTATCGCAATACAAAGGGAAACACGGGAAAACTCTCTCTGAAACACATAAGCTGGAGCTCAAAAACTATACAGCCACATTCAGAAATATCGTCGGGTTCAACTCTCACTTCAAAGCCTTATCGCTGCACTCCTCCGATCTTCGATAAGTGATCACTCTGATCGCCGATCGGTGCTTTATCGCTATCGGCATATCAGACCATCGCAATCACAACATCGTCGAATCATTGTCCGCTATCATTTGGCTTTGTCGAAATGCGATCAACTATCAAATATTGACCGTTGATCTTGGTTTCAATCCGACGGTCCTCATTTGATCGCACAATCACAATCACACTAATTCAAAGACCGGTTCTGATATCGCATAAATGGTTTCGCCGATGCGATATGAGATCTTTGCTCCACAGTGATTAGATCTGGACCGTTGATCTCTGAGATCCAACGGTCGCTGTGCATTTTCACCCACTTCCTCCTTAACTTAATCTCGCTTGTCTTTTGACGGATTTCTGTGTTAAACACAGTTCTGCCACAGTCTCTGTCCACACACGACACACCATATATAACAATATTTTTGGCTTATGATTAGATCTCCATCGATCCTTACAGTGATCGATGGTCAATCAAATATGGAAACATTCAGCCTATCTATGAAACAACATACAGGCGTATAATTCAACACTTAAACACACATTTCCCTATTATATACAGAATGATTACAAGCTAAGGCATTTCAGCCTTAGAAGCAGTTCTCCTCTCGACTGCATCTTATACACACACTAGTTACACAATTTCTATCTATTGCTCTATATTAATCTCTCCTTCTCTCCTATCTGTCTCACGACACACACACACACACACACACATATATATATAAGGAACATTGGATCGGATCACTGTGAAGGATCCGATCATATCCTCTCCATGAATCACTCAACAACTCCCTAATCTCTCTACATGCATACATATGGCAGACAATTACATTAAGTAAGTCTTCTAGAGACTTATCGCTTCCATCATTTAAGCTTTATTTTAACAAAATTTCCCCTATTTTAGCTCGATGGTCCACATCTCCTCCTTCTCCGATTTAGATTCCTCGTTTGATTAAGGGGGGGTCAGATGCTCCTACATCACACTGGTTGAGTTTTCTTACAACAATGGGTACAAGCAATATTTGAGGATGAGTTTGTTTGAGGAATTGTATGGGTGAAGTTGTAACACTCCCATCAGTTGGAGTGATCCAGTTAATAGGGTGTTGATTGGACCAAACACGTTGGTAGAGATGGAACAAGAAATTCAAGTAATCAAGAAGAATATAAAGGTAGCACAGAATAGACAAAAGATTTATGCAAATCAAAATAGGTTGTTTAAGGAATTTCAGGTTTGGGAACAGGTGTACTTGTGTATCAACCCAAGAAGAGCTCCTTGAGGATTAGATCATGTGCTAAGATAACACCTTGGTTTTGTGGACCTTTCAAGATCCTTGAAAGGATTGGACCAGTAGCCTATCAACTTGCACTGCATCCAACAATGAAAGTCCATGATGTTTTCCATGTGTGATTTTTTAAGAAGTATGTTAAAGATGTTGATCATGTGATTGATTGGTCTGTATTGTAGGTGGAGCTAGAAGGAGAATTCTAGCTAGAACCTCAGTGCATTTTGTAGAGAAATATGCTCATGCTCTCGAATCGAGCAATCAAGCAAGTTAAAGTGGAGTGGAAGCACTTTGGGCCCAATGAAGCTACATGGGAGATGGTAGATTGGATGCAGTCTATGTATCCTTATTTATTCATTGATTGAGCGAATGTTTTTGGTACATGTTTTTGATATACATTTTGGTATATGTTGTGGGTATATGTAGATATGTATATGGATGTAAATACATCCATGAGTTTGTTATAAAGCTCTAATATTCGATATGGGTATCATGTCAATATAGTTGTCATGTTGGTTGTTTCCCAGCAAGTTGATCATTATAAATACTGCAATGACCTAAGTTATAAAGCTCCATGGGTAGTATGTTTTTCTTACAGCAGTTTTGTTGGTTGTAGGTGTCGTTGAACACCAAGGACAGTCTTCCCCCAAGTGGGAGGGTTCTATAACAACCCTGCTGAAAATTTCATGTAATAAAGTTAATAAAGGAAAAATAATAACCATGGTGATAAGACACGTATTCCAAGTTGAATTTTGGGCAAAAAACATAGTGATGGGTATCACTTGTGATTAATTAATGGCTAAGGAAATTGGTAAAGTAAATGGAAAAGGCTTTGGAAAGGCATGAGGCATTAATTGGCATTTTATTTATGAAAATAATGGAAATTAGGAGAGAAGGAAGGTGAAAGGTCACAGGTTGAATGTGAGGAGGAAAATAATGGAAAATTGAAGAAAATAGAGGCCTTATTAATAAAAAGGCTTTTAAGGATCAGTTTGCAGACTTTTGTCAGTTTAGTTTTGGAGCTCTCTCTTTGTTCTCTCTCTCTCATACTCTTGGACACTTATAACTCTTGGAGGAGTGTGGCATACTTGGAGCTTTGGAGCAAGAAGGCAAAGGAAGAGCAGGAAAGCGCAAAAGGACATTGGGATCAACAACTACAATGGGTTTTACTTGCAAGTACTGAGTTTCATGTATTATTTCCTTGCTAGTTTTGGAATGCATGGCATATGCATGTGGTTTCTTGGTTATGATATGTCATTGACATGAAGGAATGCCTAGATTGATGGTGGATTTGCTTAGCCTTTCCATTTCCTGGATAACCATGGTGTTGTGGGTTTTACTTTTATTTTCTGGTTGGTTCTCATGTTCCTTTCATTGTGAGTTGAGTTATTAGTTCCTGGAGCCTTAGTTCGACAAACACTCTAGAGACTTGTCATAGCTTGGGTTGAGTTACTAGTCCTGGAGCCTTGGTTGGACAAACACTCTAAATCCCTTGGTGGATTGACTTACTAGTCCTGGAGCCTTGGTTGGAACAAAATCTCTAGATCTCGACAACAGTTGTGGGTTGAGTTACTAGTCCTGGATCCTTGGTTGGAACAAACACTCTAGAGCCCTAGATAGCTTGGGTAGATACCAATCTGGTGATGGTTAGTGATGTTCAATTGTGAGGTGGAATCACTAGTTGAGGGTTGAGGTGGTTTGCCTTTGGAAGCCCTAGTTTTGTTTTCTTGGATGTGTTCCATGATATCCCACATTCATGATTGGAATATGCCATGAGTGTGACTGGATGAAAGAGAGATTTGGTTCAACCTAGTCTATGGTCAGGTGGTTTGTGGAAGTCCCATACCTGGTCGACCTATGCATTAATTAATAATAGCTCCTTCTCCTTGGTAATTTATGTGTAAATATATTGGTTCATATGTGGTTTTTATGGATGTTATATCCTTGTTATTTATGTTGGTTATATGTTGGTTATGAGAATGTTTTATGACAATGATGATGTATGGCTCTCATCATGTTTCAATTTTTAAATGAATGAACAATGAATATGTGACCTACTAGAAGATAATTCATCTAATGTGATAAGGCATTAATGCCTCTTAGCGATTCTCATATAAGTATGAGACCCATATGCTCAGATCTGTTGTTATGACCTATAGATTGCATATTTGTGACATGTCTGACAAAATGCCTGTCATGGCTAGTAGGGGTCTAGTCAAGTCTTTGTTCAAGTATTTTCATTTGTATCATTTTTTCGATGTTACTTTTCATTTATGAGAGTTTCATGAAGTTCTGGGTAGTGGCCTGAGACTTGGCCCTGGAAAAGTGGCACAGAATCCAAGGTCGTAAGATCTAAACTAGCTGAAAAAGACCCTAGTCGCTTGCATGTCCTTGATGTGAGAGAGACTGGAGGACCCCAGTTGGATGCATACCCATGTCATGGAAGCGACTAAGGCTCTAGGTCAATAAGATGTTGGGTTGCTTTAGGGGTTGGTCACCTAGAGTGGTAGATTAGTTCCTGGAGGTTCTGTAGCATGTGTAGAAGGTCAGGTTGGTTGTGTTTTATCAGTTCCACTTCATTAACTGTACATGGGGAGTTGAATCAGATCATAGTAGCCTCTCGTTACATGTTTACCCCAGCACACCGATTAACTTTGGTAAATGCGGGAGGAGGGTGTTATAGGATCGATCTCGAATATCATATGAAAGATAACTGCAAAGAAATGCTTGGCCAATTTGATATATATGCCTTTAAAGATTGATTTTAAACTGGGAACACATATTGTGCACAGATTCCATCTGAAAGAATGGCATATATGTAGAATTATGGGGCTAGGTTTGCCCTCAAAGATTCTTTTTCCTACCCCACATGAGACTACAACTCAAATGACAATATATCTACCCAATTGAAGACTCTTCCATGGGCTACCTCCATATTGAGCATATATATCCAATTTTCCTCAAACACCTCAGCGTTCTTACGCCCATGCAAGCGACAACACATGGCTATTAGACAATGATATACATCTATGAGGATCATAGTCGAATAGACTGTGGATGGGCAATGGTAAAAATTAGCACGCTCTTGACACCGTGATTTGATAATGTCACTTATGTCGAGGTCGACCCATCTAATGTAGAAGTCATCATTTGCATACTTTGTGGGCCTAAGCATCTTGCAGCACATTAATGTGAGTAAATAAATTGAAAAACAAAGAAATGCCAGCAAGAAAATGAAGATCAAAAGTGAAATCATGAAAGGCAATGAATAGATTCGCCATACAAAACTTACATGTAATGCAGGTTGATGAAGAGTTTCTTGATCCACAATTGTGCACCCAACTTAGATGAGAATGATTATGCAAATGAATGATTAACTAGGTTAATTTAAAAAAAGAATACATGCAAAATTGTTTCATGCATGATTTCCACTTGTTGACAAGTGAAAGGATTAGTTAATGGAAGTTAGGTGGGCTCCTATTCTTTAGGAGTGCGCCCACATGCAACAAAGAGGCTCATGCTTGCATCCAGAAAGAGCACATGTCTTCAACACGAATGAGTGTGCTCAAGGGGGGAACAAAGGAGTACGCTCAAGGAGGGCACGCTTCTTCAGATCGAAGGAGTGTTCTCATCTCAAGTGCATATCTTCATCAACTTGGAGTGTGTTTTTTCCTTAAAAAGCGCTTTCTTGATTTCGTTTTCTTTTTATGTGTTCTTGTGTGCTTTTTTGAGTGTGTGCATGGCGTAAAGGCTAGTTTCTAAGTCAAAATCAGTAATGAGTTCACCTAACCATGGATTAGACCACATAAGCGCTTCTAAAGGTTAGGTGACGATACTAAGGAAACATTGACTTAGGAGGTTGCAACACTAGGAGAAAACACACAAATAACAAAGCAAACAACATGAAGACACTAGGGGAATTGAAACGACAGTTCATGTAGGATCCAAAATTTACTTAGGCAAATATTTTAGAGGGTCGTTATCATAGTGACAATAGAACTCAATTATCCAGACTAGGACCCATCAATAAAAAAGGCCCTCTAAGTTTATTGCTCCAATTTTTTAACTTTGAAAGCATTGAGATGGATGAAAAATAATATAATGATCCAATATAAATCACCTAATATTCTAATAGTGATCTGTATTTAAACAGGAATGCAACAAATTATAGAGACAACCATAAATACATAGATGCAGCAGAAATAATACTTCATTTCATTAATGTAAAATACTGAAATATGCTTACAAACAAAAATGGAAATAAACTAGCTCGGGCGATGGTAGCTTATCTCTGAGGAGAGATGTGGCAACTACATGCCTTTGAACTGTGTTACAATGAGGCTCAAAGGCCTATTTATTGTTGAGAAACAATGGAAAACCCTAAACATCCAAAAACCTAACCCTAGGAGATGAAGTGCCAAACTATGGGTCATGTTTGGGAAAATTGGTACATCAACTTCCCGGGGTCATAACTTTGGCATACGATCTCCGTTTGATGTGCTAAATACCTCGTTAGAAAGATCTATATGAGGACTACAACTTTCGAGTGGCCAAAATCGGTCAAGGCCACATGTTGGCCCTTGTTTTCCCAAAAAAACATCGTTTAGGGCCTCAAAACAACTCCGGAAGTTCAAGACCCGAAAAAACTGAAAAACTTCCAAAAATAGTAAATTGTGCTGCAAATAAGGAAACTGAAAAACTGAAAGAAACAATGGTGGGGGTCAACGTGGACTAGGAGGGTGGCCACCAATATCCACCTGGATCATTCCTCCCGCCTTAGGAAGCAATGGTCCCCATTGCGTTCAGTGCCTCCATGACATGGGGAAACTTCTGCTGAACTTGGTCCCTGGTGAGCTGTTCTGCAATCTCTGATGCGTCTAGTAATGGTGGGAAGCATGGTTGAGGGTGGTCTACATTGAACACTTGGTGCAAACCAAGGAATGGGGGAATGTTGTGCTCCAAAGAATTGTTTACCACAGCCTGGGGAATGGTGTAAGGACCATATCGGAGTGGTCTGAGCTTTCGATGGGCTCTTGTAAGGCGTTCTTTCTACAGATGCAACCAGAATTTGTCACCCACTTGAAACTTTTGTGACACCCGATGTTGATCATGTCACTACTTATACTTGGAATTTTCCACAATGGAGTGACGACATATCGCCCCATTGGGTAGAGTTGCTCCCGGAGTCAGATCAGACGAATTCTTGACCTGACAGTGCAACAGTACCCTTGTGGGTGAGGAGAAGATGTTCCTATATTCTTTCATGACCATATCCACCTGCTTTTGCTGCATGGAGGAACCCTTCCCAAGGGCCATGGATGTGGCTACAATCTTCCCCTTACTTTGAGAGCGAACCAGAAAGAAAATGAATTTCCTAGTCTGGGAGATGATCTTACTACATTTCTTAGCAGAGATCAAAGAGGTGGTGGTAGGTGGGGCTACCTCCAGTATCTTGTATAATGTATTACCCAAAGAAATAATAATAGAGCGAGGTCTCGACTCATATACAACATGTCACTTCCACAAGTATGGTTGTCCTAATAATACATCACAAACGTAAAGAGGAGCAACATCACACAATACCTTGTCTGTCAAGGGCTTGATGCTATAGGGAAGGCGGCACTATTGGCAGACTCGGAGATCTCGTCCTTGGTGAAGCTACCCAATGTTGTACAATTGCGGGTGTGGTATGGTCAATAGGCCTAGACGCTTCGTGACTTCTGCTGAAATGAGGTTCTTTTGGATGCCAGTGTCGACTGTCGACAATGAATTGCAGCGGCGAACCCTTCACCCACATTTGTGAGAGGAAAAGATGCTCCCCCTCCTGTGGATCTTTGGGCTCATTCTTCTGGATCTTGGTGGTGGCAATAGTGGCACTGGGCTCCTCATCAATGATCTGCTTCCCTTTGTCATTCCTCTTATCGGGTTCTGACTCAAGGTCGGAACATGCATCTGCTTTTGAATCCTTCAACTCAGCCACCAACGACTGCTTGGTCTGACACTCACTTGTGTTATGAGTGGGGCTCTTATGGAACTCACACCACTTTCCTGTGTCCTTCCTTGACTTTGTGGTGTTGTTCTTTTCTTGTGGCTTCGACTGGTTGTCTTGGGTCACACCGTCTTGGCTTTGTCTCTGGTTCTGCAGTTTGGGGAATCATTTCCCTTGCTTTGGATTCGTGGATCCAAAGTCTTGCTTCTTCTGTCTAAACTTCTGCTCAATCTTGACAGCGTATTGGTAGACTGTGCCGAGCAAGTAGATCTCCATGAACTCCATCTCGTCCTGGATGTACCTATGCTGGCAAACACAGTATTTGAGTACCAAATGCCGCTCAGAATCCTTGATACCCAACTTTGTGCGAAGGGTATGAAAAATGTTGGTAAACTCTGGCACGTTTTGGTCCCTTCCCTGTCGCAACGTGGTCCACTTTACGTATTTATCCTCATAGCTTCCGAAGGGGTAGTCCTGCTCGTTGATGGCATCCTGGAATGAATTCCAAGTGGGTGCAGCTGAAAACAGTGAGGTTGTACTTTCATCCTTCTGCTCACAGTAGGTTTCCCACTAGTCCTTGACGTGGGGGGCTGCTTTGAGAAGTGAAAAAGTGATCTTTTCCCAGCTGGAAAAATCATGAACAGAAAAATACCCTTCTAGCAAATTTAACCATTTATCTACGACATTTGCATCTATCTGAACCTCGAATATGGGGATTTCAATGTTAACTTGTACCTTAAAGGGTGTGGTGTTTCTAGAGTAGATGTTGGAAGTAGATGCGTCGCCCTTGGGTAGCCATTGAAGGATCTAGCCAAAGTTGTCCATAATCATGTTTCTTTGTTGCTCAAGGGCCTCTTCAAGCAATATTTTGACAGGATCTCCTACCCCCTCGTCTTTCTTTTCATCAGCCATTGGAGGTCATCGGGATTTGCGAGGCTGGTCTTGCAAAGGTTCGACCAATTCAAGCCCAAACTCCTTATATCCCAACCTCGTTGGGGACATGCAAAGAAAACAAAGAAAGAGCAGACCGCTCTGATACCACTGATACGGATTTAAACAGTAACGCAAAAAATTACAGAGATAACCATAAACACAGAGATGCAGCAGAAATAATACTTCATTTCATTAATGTAAAATACTGAAATATGCTTACAAACAGAAATGGAAATAAACTAGCTCGGGCGATGGTAGCTTATCTCTGAGGAGAGATGTGGCGGCTACATGCTTCTCAACTGTGTTAAAATGAGGCTCAAAGGCCTATTTATTGTTGAGAAACAATGGAAAACCCTAAACATCCAAAAACCTAACCCTAGGAGATGAAGCGCCAAACTATGGGCGTCGTTTGGATAAATTGGTACATCAACTTCCCGGGGTTGTAACTTTGGCATACGATCTCCGTTTGACGCGCTCAATATCTCGTTAAAAAGATCTATCCGAGGAATACAACTTTCGAGTGGCCAAAATCAAATATTCACCCATGTTGGCCCCCATTTTCCCAAAAAAACGTCGTTTAGGGCCTCAAAACGGCTCCGGAAGTTCAGAACCCAAAAAAACTACCAAAAATAGTAAATTGTGCTACAAATAAGGAAATTGAAAAACTGAAAGAAACAATGGTGGGGGTCCACACGGAATAGGCGAGTGGCCACCAATATCCACCTGGATCAAATAGTATGGTAATTTCTAAGAAAAATACATAGCACCTATTAGATTAGATTGAGGAAGCAAGGGTAAATATCATAAAGTGGATAAACATTATGGAGTCCAATAGAGAAACAATTATCCCTTTGATACAACAGGAGTAAATAATTACTTATTTTCAAGAAACCGATCAAATTTTGAAAATTTAAGCCATTAGAAAATGAAATTTTAACCTTGTGGGAAATAATAGAGAGGCTACAAGAGGAAATTGAAACTAGGGTTGAGAATTTGTTAATCCTAGAGAGATCTGTTACTAGGGTTGTGTAAATTACAAGAGAGATGCTCTCATGTAGACCTCGTACTAGCAATTATAAATTATACTTGAGAGAATAATGGTATAAGTTCTAAGCTATACAAAGTTACTAGATATTTACCTTTCTAGAAAGATAACCAAAAAACTTCATTGAAATGTATGATAGAGACCATGAGAAAGAGAAAAACCTTATGCATAAGTTATATTTGCATAATTATGCTTTTCCTCCTCCATTTGAATGGTCTCTCGACCCTTATGTGAAGGATGTCTAATAAAGAGTATTTTTTTCTTAGATACAAAATGAGGAGAGTAGGGCTATACAAGCTCAAAGTTATAGAAAATAAAAGTTCAATATGATGTTGTGGATAAGTGTTGAAACCACCAAGCTCATAGATGTGTTGAGAACTCATGCACAAATGGATTTAGAAGAAATCCACAATGTAATACTAAAGAAATACAAATAACTATGGGGACAAAGGGGCATAATTGTGTCAAAACAAGTGGGAGAACTTAATCCCCACACTTGACAAAGAAAATCATCACTCTCGATAAGGTATAACAACTACCCCATATAGATCATAGTTGTATATGGATACTTTAAACAATATAGAGAAAAATCATATTGTCTTGAGGTTTAAATTCCCTCTTCTCCTACATCTTACTCCATCATGGAAATCTATAGTAGATATACATATAGGGAGAATATATAATACATAGCATAATAGAATAAGAAACATAGTACCATAATAAATATTTCATCACAGACATTATAGAATATGACATTAGAGAGATATGCATGGAACATTAGTTTAATGATGAGTGAGAAAAGCACAATAAAATTTTGGACGGATTACTCTTCAATCGTTCTAAATTGTTGTGCAATGTATTGGAACAAATTCTTTAGTTCTTTTCACTGTTCTGAATAATCCCACCAAATTTTGTTGCACAAAGGCTTACAAGCCTATGGCTAGGGTGTAATGATGGGCCCCTAGATTACTATATGTTTCCCATGCTTTTGGCATGAATCATTGCTAAATTTATCTCATAGACCTAGAATTTTTCTAAGCATAGTTGTTTTAATGGTGAAACTATATTATTTTGACATGTGTTTATTTGAATGAATATGCTTGATTTAATTTTAAGAGAATATGATGAATGTTTGATGTCTTGAGAATATTTTAATTGATTTTCTGGTCTAAAATTGTGCGGACTAATGTTTATTAGCAAGAAGAAATTTTAATTCAGCAATGCTTGGGGACTTTGGAATTAATCCCATGACCATAGATCAAAAAGGGGTTTGACCCTTCCATAAATGCTCACATTCAAAACTCCAATCATATCTCAATCAAAACTCCTCCTCTTTATGAAGGTGACCACCAAGCCACTAGTGAGGAGCCACTCATGAAACAAGTGAAGCCCTCTCATCCTCAATTGTGTTTTGAAATTTGAACTAGTTAGAGGAGGAAGAATAAATCTCCAAAACTCAACTATTCTAGGCAAAGGGAAAATTAGGTATATATCCTCCAATTAGTCAAGGATTTCATTGATCAAGTTAGCATATTTCTCTAGTGCAATTCCAACATTTGTATAAACTGAAATAGTAGAGCGAGGTTCCTAATTTTTTCAATTTGATTTCTATTTTATTGTAATAAGACTAATTTTAGTAGTTTCAAGAGAAAATTCATATACTACTTTTATATTCCAAATTTACAAAAATGACGAATACAAATTTGATCTTGGTTTTATTTCCCTAGTCGTTGTACAAGATTCCAAGAACTTCCTTAGGTAGGGCTTGCTCAAGGGAGTGCCAAAGGAATCCTTATTTTGTTGCTGCCATTTTTATTTTTGTTTTGTGAGCTTATTTCTATTCACATCGATAATTTGTTCACTTTCTATCAATTCAATTTTATCAATGATTTTATTTACAATAATATTTTATATTTGATGCATTTCTATGATGGTTTTTATTCTTATGGATTGCAATGATCATTGCTATGGAATGTGGACTTATGAACTCTATGTATATGATTGTTAATGTTGCATGTATTTCCTCATTCCAATATCTAGATAGTGATTGTTGATCCCATAGAGTGTTCTAATTCTATTAGTCCTTGGTGTAGTACCACTCCTATCCAACTTTTTTAAAATTGCATGAAGAGATGGAGATCAAAATAATTACCCTTGGCTATGTGGAGTGAAGTATAATGATCTTCTTGTAGTTGATCATTTATCTTACTACAACCTCATTTGGATTTTTAGTAGACTGAGGTTATGTAGTTTTTCATATACATTACATAACACCTCATAAGTTTGCTCAATCCTTATTTGACAATTTAAAGTCAGTTGTGGAGTTCAACATCTATGGTTGTAATTTTGTAGCCCAACAAAAGGCTATCTTAGAAATTTCTACATCCTTCATCCAGATTTGGTGTTACCTTGAGTGAGGCCCAGTTTAATGAAGAACTTGGGGCCATGAATCTCATCCAAGAGATCTCCAATAATTAGGATGTGAAACTTGTCTTTGTTGGTCATTTTATTAAGAATGAGAAAATAAGCATGTGCTAATTACATTTTTTCTTCAATGCCATGACCATGGGTGATGAATAAGGGCTAGCGGTAGGATGGATGATGCCAACTAGCAACAATTTCTAAATATTTTTTTCAATTTCATTCTTCTATGCAAAAGGGTGCCTAGAAAGCTACACATTGGGTGGTTCGCTACCTAGAATCAATGGAATACCGTGTTCATTCTCACCATATGAAGGGGGTAAACTATGATGTTTTTTAAATAACTATTGATTATTTGTTAGTACCAAATACAATTTAGGGTGAATTTCTTGTGGGGGACTATATATTATTTGGATGGTATTGAACTAGGAAACAATGCATGAATGACCTTTCTTCTATGCAAAAGGGTGCCTAGAAAGCTACACATTGGGTGGTTCACTACCTAGAATCAGTGGAATACCATGTTCATTCTCACCATATGAAGGGGGTAAACTATTATGTGTTTTAAATAACTATTGATTATTTGTTAGTACCAAATACAAGTTAGGGTGAATTTCTTGTGGGGGACTATATATTATTTGGATGTTATTGAATTGGGAAACAATGCATGAATGACCTTTCTTCAAGAGAATTTCCATACAATGAAAGCTGATAATTTGGAAGAGTCTAACTTGAGATCCTTGAGTATATATTTAAGATATTTCTTCATGAAGTTTGTGTGAAATCCATGGTACCCAAACCCAAAGTTTACAATTATTTTGGGAAAAGTTATGATGCTTCGCTAACAACCCTTCAAATTGCATAGGGCTAAGTGAGATAATGGGAACCAAGCCTAATTGCTTAAATCCCTTGTCTAATTTTGACTAATATATGTTACAAATTAGAGGTGGCATGAGTGGGAGGGGTGATATTTTTCCCGGAAGAAAAATCAGAGATCATATACGCTTGGGTTTAGGTACATCAGCTAATAATCAGGTTATATTTTTGGCTTTATGGAAAGGATTGGAGCTTTCCATAAGCAAAGGTATAGGGAGAATAAAGGGTCTTATGTGATTCGATGATTGTCATAAGGATAATTTCCAAATCTAAGTTTGAAAGGCCCCCCCAAATCTCACTATTGTGAACATGATAACCTTGATATTAGAGAATTTTGAGGAGATTTATCTCTTCCACATATTCAGACATCTAAACTTGGAAACGGACAAACTTTTCAATCCCGGGGAAACACTTGGGAAAGTTATAATATAACTTGTTAGGTAAACTTGACTCAGGATAGAGTCAAAGTTGACCAGGTTAAACAGTGATGGTTTAGGGGCACATGGTATTGTGCACTCATAGTGTTCTGCCAGTGCTATTATATGTAATGGAGCTTATAAAAGACTGGAAGGACTTCATTGTAATGCAAGACCTAGAGGTGAGTGGTGAAGGCTCATTTGGTCGGATTGGCCAGGGTTTTGGCCAAGGATAATGAAATTTCATTATGGTTGGGTTTTTCCCCGAATTTGGGGTTTTCCCGAATAAACATCTGTGTTTATGTGTTTATGGTTATTGTTGATTATTTCTTATATATAATTCCTCTTAGTAATTATTTATGTTATGCAGTAAATTTCTTAACAACTAATATCAGAGCCAGATATTGGCTTCAAAGGGATTCTTTGATACCAGGGGTTTATAGTGCCTGATGAGATCAATGCAGCCTTTTTACAGATCTGGGTCTTGAAAATAATGGTGGAACAATCGTACGCGGAAGAACCTCGAGGAGATATGTGCATCTGCCCAAAACTGTAAAGGCAATCCTGCATGCAATCTCATGCACCTTGCACGCTCCATGATTGTTCTGTTCATCCTTTCTGAACACCATTTTATTGTGGTGTTCTTGGAACTGTCTTCTCTCTGCGAATTCCATGCTCTGAACAGTACCTATCAAACTCTTTGTTGGAATATTCACCTCCATTGTATGATCTAAGACACTTCAATTTCTTTCTTGTCTCAATCTCAACCAAAGCTTTCCATTTCTTGAAAGTATCAAATACATCAGATTTATTCTTAATACAATAAATCCAAGTTTTTCTAGTTGCATCATCAATAAAAGTAACATAATAATGAGAGCCACCAAGAGATGATACCTGAGCAGGTCCCCATACATCTATATGCACAAGCTCTAAGATAGTGTCGTAACTGCCATGGATCGCAGTGAATTTGCGATATTTACCAGTTTGGAACATGCTGATGAATTGTTCGGGATTCATGCAGCTATTTAAAGAATGTTAGCAGAAGAAAATTGTTCATGCGGCTTCGAAAATTGTTTGTTTTCTGCTACTTGAGGCCACAAGTGCTGGAATCTACGAGGTTCTTCTCAGGCTCGCAGTTGGAGCGGTTTGATAGAAGTTTTTGAGCAAATCAAATTGACATAGGATGCTTGTTAGGACTCTCGACATCACATATATCCACAATGGTATGATATTGTCCACTTTGGGCCTAAGCCCTCATGGATTTGTTTTTTGGCTTTACCCCAAAAGGCCTCATACCAATGGAGATATTTGTCCATCCTTATATGCCCATGATCCTCCCCACTTCTAGTCAATGTGGGACTTTGGTCGTATACCAACAATCCTCCCCTCGAACAAAGGACCATCGAGCCTCCCCTCAAACGATTATCCATCTGTCCACTCTCTACCAACCAGAATTCCCTGCTCCAATGCGCTGGAAGCACACGCCTTACATGGAAGCACCACCTACCTCGAGAGCTTGCTTTATCCCAGGTCAACTCCTCTTCACCGTGTTGGGACCAGGACACGTCCATGAAGAATCCGGAGCACACCACCTGTATTACCAGGGCCCACCACCTTTGTTCGGCATTCCGAAGATTCATCCACTTGGATAACTTAGAACTTGGCTCCGATACCACTTGTTAGGACTCTCGACACCACATATCTCCACAATGGTATGATATTGTCCACTTTGGGCCTAAGCCCTCATGGATTTGTTTTTTGGCTTTACCCCAAAATGCCTCATACCAATGGAGATATTTTTCCATCCTTATATGCCCATGATCCTCCCCACTTCTAGTCAATGTGGGACTTTGGTCGTATACCAACATAACTATATCAAGGCCAGAGGAATTTTCCCCCACTTTCATGAGTCACATCCACATGTTCTCTTATGAATTGGAAGATTGATTCGGTCACTCCTTGTTCCACGGGAGAGGCATAAAAATCGAAGGAGATATTTATATAGTTATAGTGGTCCTTATTTCCCTCACACTTGGCACAAAAAGTAATTAGATCACAAAGCATGGAGGTGAAAATTACAACATGTCTCATCCTTTGAAGTTAAGATATTGTTGACTTGAAAATTGGTTGGGCTTTTGGATTCGTTTTGAATGGTAATTGACATGCAAATCCATGTCGATGATTTGTCCCTACTTCTCCATGGTGTCAGTCTTTAATTACTCGCCCTACTCTCCTAGTATGGTCTTTAATTCCATGGCAGATTTCATTCCACTTGCAGGTTCTTGGATCTGAGTCGATCTAGAATTAATGTTTCTCCTGAAGAATCACCTCTACAGGTATGATGAAAAATTGTTATATATTCAAGGGCTCTCCAGGAATTCCTTGTCATTTTCTCCTACTCCATGGTTTTGCTATTTGAGTTTGGAAAGATTGAAAATGGTTACCTCTGAGGGTCATGCTCCTGAGAACGAGATGGAGCATTAGAAATAATATGTTGAAAATCAGTTCAAGGTTTAATGGGCATGGTGGAGATCTGATCCAGGGATCTTTTGCTTATAGATGTATGACAAGAATCACATGTGAAAATTGTAGCTTAACTTAGAAACTTAATGTGCACACAAGAAAGAAGAAGGAAAAAATAAAGGCACAACAAGAAGACACCAAGACTTGATAATGGATTTCGTCCAACTCGGACTACGTCTTCGGGCCCTGCTCGATCAATGGGGAGGCCTTCATATATTAAGTGGCATGAAAAGAAGAGAATTACATTCACCAATTACATAAAAAAGAGGCTATACCTCCATTCTAGACAATGGCTGTGAAATGGAGACCTCAGATGGAGAAATGGACAGCACCAATGCGTTCGTGGTGATGAAAGGGGTTGAAAACATATAAGATTTGTCCAAAATCAGACAAAATACACTATTGGCCCTCCTGAAAACTCTCCTGCCTCGAATTGCATGCTGAAAATCATTCTCCCCCATGCTTTCTTCATTCATCGGGCTTTATAGCACAAAGCCACTTAATAATCAGAGGTTTGTTCTGTTGGAATAGAAACCGTTCAGGTGGAAGGGTCGATGGGCACAACAAACCCTTCAAAATAGCGTTTTTATCGTTTAAAACGATAATACAAAAAACCCGTCAAACACTAAAAATTCCGACAAAAACCTTAAGAACCGGATCTCAAAGTTCATCAAATCGGGCTCATAGACCCATCGGGTCTGGCCCCATATCGCAATTGGCACATCGCTCTTCAATGGCCCTTTATCCCGAGGATCTAGCAATCGTCGATTGTCGATATCGATGTATTGCATCGGCCCGATCGGATTGGTGTATCGCATCGCTATGGCTCAGGGGTCCTGATCCTTGGTCTTGCTGATTGCCAATCACGATCGCAAGTCGGCTCTGCCTAGTTCTGACCGCTCCATCCCAATATCGCCAATTGCCTGCCCCGATTGTGATTTAGTCAGAGATCACTAATCGAGGGTTCTGCTGCTACTTCTTAAGTCCACCCTTCTGGACCCTTCGATTGCGATTTGCCTTCATAAGGCTAAAAACCCATTTTTAAGAAAAAATGCCTCATTTTCCAAAATAACTAAGGCAAACTCTTTCTGCCACAACTTCATCCTCTGGACTCGGATTGGAGTGTCGTTCACACCGTTGGAATCAGGGAGACGAGCACTTCGATTTGTTGTCAAGATACTAGCTTTTCTGCCACTTCGAATTTTGAGATTTTCCATGCCATCATTTCTAAAGATCCACCTGGATCAATCCTCCCCATTGAGGAGCTTTTGGACTGCCCAAAGCTTTCTTTAGTCAATTGGCAAGTGAGGGAATTGTTCCCTCACCTTTTCCTTCTCCAGCCATTTGGCCTTGCTAGGGTGCATTCCCTTAAAACTCACTCGAAGGTATTCCACATCTCCTCACCATGAAGTCTTGGTCCTTCTGTTAAGGTTGATGTCTTCCGTAACTCATCGAGATATTCTGGAGCAAAATCATCAACTATAGGAACTGTGCCCATCTCATCAGTGTCCATGATCAATGGAGGTTCATACAACGTTAGATTCTCTATATTCACTACTGAGTACATTTGCATATATATCGGCAAATCAAGACGAGAGGCATTGTTTCCAATCTTCTCCAATATGGTGAATGGACCATACCGGATGGGTCACAACTTCTTCCCTTCTCCCTTCATCTTGTCCTTGATGTGGAACCACACTTTGTCACCCACTTGGAATTGGTGGTTGACTTAGTGTTTGTCATTTCGAGCCTTGTAACAGGTTTGACTTTTCTCCATCTACTCTTGCACTGCTTGGTGAATCAATTGGATTCGCTGAATGAACTGCTAAGCTTTGTCCCTATCATTACACCCACTGGAGCTATCTTCCCTTCCAAATACCATATCAAAAGGGTCCTTTGGCAAGTAACCAAAGCATGTATCAAAAGGTGAACACTGCATAGATGAATGTATTGCTCGGTTGTAGGAATGATGTACATATGGGAGATGTTTATCCCACAACTTGGGATGTTTCCCACAATAGCCTCATAGCAAGTGTACCGCGGTATGGTTGACAACCTCTGTCTGTCCGTCAGTCTGCGGATGAAATGTCGTGCTTCTTTTCAATTTGGTGTCCATCATCTTCCACAAGCTAGTCTAGAACTCTCCGAGAAAGCGAGATTCCCAATCTAACACAATTGGTGTGGGTAATCCAAAATGGACCCAAACATGCTGAAAGAAAAGAGAAGCAGTCTACTCTGCAATGATATGCTTTTTACAAGGCATAAGAATATACATCTTGCTAAAACGGTCAATGACAACATACAAATAGTCGTGACTCTTTTTAGACAAAGGAAAACCTCCTACAAAGTCCATTGACACACTTTTCCATGGATGACTCGAAATAGGGAGTGGTGTGTAGAACCCGAGTTTTCTATTAGAGGGCTTTGAAACAGAACACATCACACAACCCTTTACATAGCAAGTCACAATATTTTTCATATGAGGCCAAAAACAAAATCTTTTTGCATGACATAAAGTCTTTTCGACACCAAAGTGTCCAGACACAAGAGAGGTGTGGGCCTCTCGAATTACATGTACTCTTTCCCCTGTGGGAATACATAATTTGCCAAGGTGATACAACAGTTTCCCCTGCAAGTGATAGTTTTCCACCTGTGAACCATGGGTTAGTTTTGCATAAATCTCCTTAAAGTCATCATCGTTAGCATATTGTTCAGCATAACTCTCAAAAGACAGCGAAGAATTATGCAAAATAATAGAAGCAGAAATAGGAGGGCAAGATAGCATATTGGCCACTTTATTGCTAGTGCCCTTCTTATACTTTATTACCAGATGAAACTGTTGAAGAAAACCCATCCACCTGAAATGACGAGATTTCTGCAACTTGGTTTGTGACTAAAGGTACTGCAAGGGTTGATGATCTGTATGGATGATAGTCTCCTTGTTGATCAGGTAGTATTTCCACTTTTTCACACTCTACACCAAGGCATAAAGCTCCTTGTCATAAGTGGGATAATTTATCACAGCTTGAGAAAACTTCTCAGAATGGTAACAAATCGGCTTCTTTTGCTGCATCAGTACAGCTCCCATGGCATAACCGCTGGCATCGATTTCGATCTCGAATGGTTGTTGGAGATCGGGTAAGGCTAAGACTGGCGCGGTGCTGATCTTTTCCTTCAATGTTTCGAATGACTTCTGTTGTCTTCCTCCCCATTGGAAGACCTATTTCACACTTGTCAATGTGTGCAGAGGTGTCGCAATAACAGAGAAATTAGCAATAAATCTCCTCCACTACTAGATTGCACCTAAAAAGCTATGAACCTCAGTTACACTAGTAGGCTTAGGCCAATTTACAATTTCTTCAACTTTAGAGGGATCAATTTGTAACTGCCCATGACCAACAATCTGACCTAGGTAACCCAAAGAGGTTTTCCCGAACTCACACTTTGACAATTTTACAAAGAGTTTTTATTTTTTCAGTACATCAAGCACTTTCTTTACATGACACACATGTTCAACCCAAATTTTACTGAAGACAAGTATATCATCTAAATATACAAGAACAAATTCATCAATGAAAGGCAGAAAGAGATCATTCATGGCCCTCATAAAAGTGGTTGGATCGTTGCAAAGTCCGAATGGCATCACCATCCATTCGAACAGCCCATGTTTGGTCTTGAAGGCGGTTTTCCACATGTCCTGCTCTGCAATTCAGACTTGGGGATAACCACTGTGCAAATCCAACTTGGTGAAATAAACAACAGTCTTTAACTAATCTAATAAATCATCTATGCGTGGAAGAGGGTAGCAATTTTTCACCGTGATCTTGTTTAGCGCGCGGTAATCCATGCACATCCTCCATGTGTCGTCTTTCTTTGGGACTAAGACAATTGGTGATCCACACGAAGAAGTGCTCAACCTGATGACCCCTTGGTCCAGCAATTCCTACACCTGTTTCTTGATTTCCTCCATCTCAATGGTCGACATCCTATACATGCCAATATTTGGCAAAGGAGCGTCATGCTGCAAATGGATTTCATGTTGGATTTCCCTCTTCGGAGGTAATCCCTTCGGTTCCTGAAACAACTCATCATAATTAGAAATTAATTCAAATAATTCCTGTTTATGTTCCTTATCGCAACCCTGGAAAGCATCAGCAAATTCTGCCTCTTTTTCCCTTACTACCATAAGCATGCAACCCTTACTGGAATTCACCAGTCTTTTCATTTGTCCAGCACTTACAAGGCTGGCATTGATTTTATTTTGATGAGCCCTTACTATATATTCTACCCCATCTTTTGTGATTTGGTATTTGTTTTCATGATGGAAAAATACTGCCTTTCTATCATACAGATATGGACTCCCTAACACCATGCCACAGATATCCAATGGTATTACATCCAGTTCTACTTCATCCACTAGCTTAGAAGCGATCACAAATTTGACTTTACATTGCTTGGTGACATTCAATTTTGCTTTATCATGTATCCATCCAAGCGGGTAAGGTTTCGGGTGTGGTTTTGTTTCTAAGCCGAGTTTCTTTACCAGGGATTTTGCAATTAAGTTTGCTTGGGATCCAGTATCAAACAGAGTTTCAACTTTAGTATGATTTACAACAACTCTGATATGAAACAGTTTAATTCACTTTCGGTCATTAGAAAGGGACTCATTTAAAAAATTGGTGCCTTCACGCGATTCAGAATTAACATGAGGTGTAAGAGTACCTTTTGTTCCTGCTGCTGTGATCAACGCTTCATCTCCAGAATCCGATCTAAGGTCCTACTGCACAGTTGCCACAGTCTTGCCTTTTCCTCCATACTTCTTTGGACGCTTTTCTGGGTGTTGTTTCCAACAGTGATCATCATCATGGCCTTCCATTTTGCAGTGATTGCAATACGGCCTCTCTCCTTCTTTGGCTGCTGCGTCTTCTTCTCCTTTCCTTTCCATTTCGCTTTAGATTTTCCATTGGGAGGTTTAAACGATGGTTTTCTGGATTGATCATCTCTTTCATTTTTGCCCATGTTCTCAATATGAATTGCCTTTACACTGGTTGAGTCAATAGTGGTTGGTTCAAACAACAGCAATGAATGCCTAATGTAACTATGCAATGAGCCAATATACTTAGTTACAACTTCAGGTGTATCAAGTGCAATACCATGATTCAGTGCTTGCTTTCTAACTTCCTTTGTAAAACTCTGAACATCCTGACCTTTGCCTTCCCTTAAATACTGCCAATTCATTAAATCTTTTTGCTCGTATCCTAAGGGATAAAATTGTTCCTTTAACGCATAAATAAAATCAGGCCATGAGGAAAAGAGGTTACCCACATTCTTACTGCACTGCAATTTTCTCTCCCACCAAATGAGAGCGGTGTTGCTCAGCCGTATAGAAGCTAGATGAATATTTGCGTCATCCTCCATGATCTGTTGAATCCTGTAGTAGACCTCAATCTGCCTAATCCAATTATTAAGATACTCTACATTACTTTCACCATTAAACATGGGAAGATCAAATTTAACATATAATTTAGAGAAAGGTTTCTTAGATGCATCCCTTGAATTTCTACGATTATGGTGGTGAGAGGAGGGAGAACCTTCACTCCCGGAAGGAGAAGGAGGGGGTTCTTCTCCACCGTTCCCATGTGATGAACCTTGTTCTTCTAGGTTTCTCTCTTCTACTTTCTCCAGCCTTAAAACCAGCTGACTGATATTCTCTGCCATTGAATAGAAAGTCTTGCAGAAATTGCGCTCCTCTTCAAGATGAGCTTCATCTTCTACCATGTTTCTCCTTCGATGTGCACGCCCCGCTTCGGGATCGAAAGGCTCTAATTCCCCTTCGCCTCTACGAAATCTATCTCTTGTTAGCCTACAAACATGAAATTCACATCTAAAAAGACCTGCTCTAATACCACATGATCCAGGGATATTTTGCCTATAGATGTATGACAAGAATCACATGTGAAAATTGTAGCTTAACTTAGAAACTTAATGTGCACACAAGAAAGAAGAAGGAAACAAATAAAGGCACAACAAGAAGACACCAAGACTCGATAACAAAGTTCGTCCAACTCGGACTACATCTCCGGGCCTTGCTCGATCAATGGGGAGGCCTTCATATATTAAGTGGCATGAAAAGAAGAGAATTACATTCATCAATTACATAAAAAGAGGCTATACCTCCATTCTGGACAATGGCTGTGAAATGGAGACCTCAGATGGAGAAATGGGTAGCACCAATGTGTCCGTGGCAATGGAAGGGGTTGAAAACATATAAGATTTGTTCAAAATCAGACAAAATACACTATCAGCCCTCCTGAAAACTCTCCTGCCTTGAACTGCATGCTGAAAATCCTTCTCCCCCATGCTTTCTTCATTCATCGGGCTTTATAGCACAAAACCGCTTAACAATCAGAGGTTTGTTCTATTGGAATAGAAATTGTTCAGGTGGAAGGGTCGGTGGACACAACAAACCCTTCAAAATAGCTTTTTTATCGTTTAAAACGATAATACAAAAAAACTCGTCAAACACTAAAAATTCTAACAAAAACCTTAAGAACCAGATCTCAAAGTTCATCAAATCGGGTTCATAGACCCATCGGGTCGGGCCCCATATCGCAATCGACACATCGCTCTTTAATGGCCCTTTATCCCGAGGATCCACTGATTGCCGATTTCCGATATCGGCGTATCGCATTGGCCCGATCGGATTGGCGTATCGCATCGCTGCGGCTCAGGGGTCCTGGTCCTTGGTCTTGTCAATCGTCGATCGGCTGATCGCTCCGATCGCTGACCGCAATCGCAAGTCGGCTCTGCCTGGTTCCGACCGCTCCATCCCAATATCGCTGATTGCTTGCCCCGATTGCGGTTTAGTTGGATATCGCTAATCATGGGGTTCTGCTACTGCTTCTTAAGTCCGCCCTTCTGGACCTTCCGATTGCGATTTGCCTTCATAAGGCTAAAAACCCATTTTTAAGAGAAAATGCCTCATTTTCCAAAGGAACTAAGGGAAACTCTTTCTGCCACAACTTCATCATCTGGACTCGGATTAGAGTGTCGTTCACACCGTTGGAATCAGATCAACGAGCAATTTGATCTGATGTTAAGATAATAGCTTTTTTTCCACTTCGAATTTTGATATTTTCCATGCCATCGTTTCTGAATATCCACCTGGATCAATATCTCAACCAAAATGCTAGAGATGGTAGAAAGTGGGAAGGAAGCAAGGTTTCGTCTCTTAGAGAAGTGATGTGAATGGACAAAAAAATTGCAAGTATGGAGGTTGGATTTCTAATGTTGAAAATGCATGCCAGTGGGGATGCCCTATGAATGGGCAAACTTGGACTCAAGCTAGACAATTGAAGTCAAGGTATGAGTGACCAGGTGGCTGAAGTTGGTGTCAATGCAACTAGTGAAGGCTCGTATCATAACAAAGAAGGAAATCTTGATCCTACAACAAAAGTTGGGCCCTCCGAGGTTTTATAATTTTCATGTGTTTTTATGAATTGCAAATATGTACTATTTTCGGGACAGTTTTGCAAAGTATATGGGAGGTTCCAATGTGAAATTGTAGTCTAGAAATCTCGTAGAGGCAAGAATTTTTTGTTGTGGATATATAAGAATATCGAAGCATATGAAATTACTAAATCATGTAAATGGTTTTGGCCATGCAACCAAATATTTTAGTACAAATTATACCCATTACGTTTAGAAAATATGTATGTTACAAATTTACAAATATTTATCATCATAAAACAAACTTTTAAATACACCTAACCAAGAAACAATGTTGTACAAGTACAGAAAGTGAATAAAATCAAAATATATACAGTAAAATAACAAAAAGTATAGGTGGATTTAAAAGTTTACATCAACAACCTAAACATATTGTGCATGTGTTAAGTATTATGACATATGACAACCAAAGAATAGGCAACGCATGTCACAAATATGCTCAGTATTTAAAAACAATATTTGAAAAAATTAAATAGATATGTACCAAATATAAAAGAGTCAAGCAACTAATTTTATTTGATAAAAAAAGAGTGTACAATCAACTTTCTTTTCAAATTTATGCAAAAAATTAGACCAAACAATGAATTTAGAAGCCAGAGATGTTAAATATCCATGCAAAGGAAACTAAGTGCCATGAAAGAAGCAAGATAATAAAAACTTTTGGTTTGGACCCTTTTGATAAGATCATCTCAGTGAGAGATTTCCAAAAAGTGCACTAATTAGAACTGAAAGTAATCAAACCTTCTAAAAAGGACAAAAAGTTATAGGAAAACAAATACAACCTTATAGGCACAAACAACAAAAATGATGAAATCACCCCTTCCTTATCACTCAAGAAACCTTTGTCATCAACAAGACAACTAGGCTCGTTACTAAAAAAAACAATTATATGATAAAAAAAATGGCAACTTAAAGATATATCATACCTCTCTTCACTTCTTGAAAAGTAACTTCCCTCACCGACCTCTTGCTCCTTTTGTAATCTCCTTCAATCAGTTACAAGGTAACTACTTTCCTTTTCTTTAAATTTATTTAGTTATTTTTTTTTTTTTAGAAGAAGAAGACTTTTGAGTAAACTTTTAGTTTTTAAATTTATTTTAAGTAGGTGGGGTCCCACTAGGCTCATATCGAATATCACCTTCTGACTCCCATAAAAATTAAATATAAATGCTAGCATGATAAAAAAAAATTAACATCATTCATCGTCATTTACCATATCATCCTAATGCATCATCAAACAATATATATCATTATCATAAAATATAATATGAGGATTTATCAACAATTTCAAAATGACATGTATGACAAAAACCTTGTATCTCCCTTATGTCCAAAATAACAACATTATAAAAAATGATACCAATGCCATAAAGCATGTCTTTGTCAAAGTATAAAAAGTAGGCAATCATAAACTCAAGCAAACATCACAGTCAAAATATGTCTAGATGCATGTATAAACTAGTGACCTTCCTTTTCTCATCACTTTTATTTTCACAAGTTAGGGTGCATGTCCAGAAGGAGAACTCTCTTCTTCCTTCATTTTCAGTTCTAGGTGTGCTAGTATGTGAGTGAGCTAAAGTGGCCTGTGTAGATGAGAAGACATGAGAGGGAACTGCAACTTATTTCTATTTTTCTACATGTGTAGGGGAAATTAGAGGCTCTTGTCTAGGATTATGATCAATGTGAGATACAAAAGATGGGATCAATGGGCCTATAACAGGTGGTGGGATAACATGCCTGGAACTGGAGGGCCAATGAGCAATGTTAGAAGCTAGTCTAATGGGATTTGGTTCCAATCCATCATGCCATTGAGGCTACTATTATGGTGGTGGATGGGGCTCAAGAATTTCTATTATGTTGGGATATGGGTGAGGAGGAGATTTATTTGCTGAATTTAGGCTTATGTGATCCATATCAATATTTTGAGAAGAGTTTTCGGCGGAAATCACATCATAATTCATTTGTTGATGCGTTTCGAATCAACCAGTGTGGTTCATTGTCAGGACAAGTTGAAGAACTAGATCATGGCTGCAAAATAAATAGAGAGAGCAGGTTATCTAACGACTATATTCGACGATAAACGACTATATTTGGCTAGGAAATAGCTACATTAGATAGGGTAACCATACAGGACCAAGAGATATGGAAAGGTACCTATAATAAGTTAATAATTAATTACTAAGTTTTAATTCAACTAAGAAATGGACTTTTCTTATTTAAATCTTCAAGGACTTATATTAATATTGTTGTATGAAACAATAGGAAGAAATATTAAATGAGTAATAATCAAATAACCTAATTAGTTAGTTAGTTCTACGACTTAATTCCTAGTTTAATAAGGAATTTACTATATTTAGGGACCTATAATTAGTTTATTAAATAATTAATTAGTTAGTATTGATCAAACTAGTGGATTTTTTTATTTAAATCTTCAAAGATTTATATTAATATTAAATAATAGGAAGAAATAATAAAAGAGTAATAATCAAATAACCTAATTAGTTAGTTAGTTCTTCGACCTAATTCCTAGTTTAATAAAAAAATTAACTATATAGGGAATGTAGCAATTTATAATAGAATATAAATAATATACAAAGGAAAATTAACAATTTCCAAATAGTTATTTAATTTGATTTATTTATATTTATTTTTCTCAAGGTATAACGAGATTAATAGGTTTATTTATAATTCTTTCATCTATGTTTAGGTATAACGGATTTTTATCAAGAAGAATCTTAGATTAAAATGAATAACTAAATTATAGAATAAAAACCAAAGAGAAGAAAGGGAAAAAAGGAAAACCAATCCAGAGGATGAGGGGGAAAGGACAACACAAGGGGCGGGGGCGGGGGCGAGGGGGAGGCTAGGAGGAGAGGGAAGGGATCCAACAGCTGCTAATTTTCCAGCCATCATCTCTATTGATATTTCTCAGCCTTTTTTCAATTTCTATGGCTTCCCTAAATTTCTGGTGATGAAAGGGTGCAATCTTGGCAATAACACGGGCCTCCTCAATACATATGTGATGCTTAGTCTTTTTCGCGTGTTCTGCCAGGGCGGAAGACCGAGTCCTCCCATGTTTTATGTCGGCTAAGTGCTCATGAATCCTCTGATTAATAGAGCGACCAGTCTCACCGACATAGGGGGTCCCACATGAACAAGGAATAACATAGACACCTTTCATGTCCTTGGGGTCAACAGGGTCTTTTACCCATCTAAGGGAGCTAAGGATGGTGTTAAGGGGTCTAAAGGTTGAGGGAACATTATACTTCTTAAGAACTCTCGCAGTCTTATCAGTGGTCCCCTAGATGAAAGGGAGGGCCACCTAGATACACATGCCCAATTTGAGTGAACTAGTTGAAATCATCAAAGTCTACATCGAAGTGAATAGAAAATCTTATTCTCTTCTTCTTGTCTTCATGGAAAAACATGTTTGACCTTCTTCCCTATGCTCTCTTGTTCTACCTGGAAGCCCTACTAAAGAAACTCATCTATGGACAAGAAAAAACTCTTATTATGACATCATTTGCTTTAATCACATATTGATAATTAAAAACTAAAACAAATTAAATAGTAACTTGTATATCTCTTATCTAATGTAACAATTCATGTGTTTGAAACAAATATATGACAGATGTAGTGATTAAAAGCTTATGACAGAAATGAGATGAATAGAGATCTTTCAAAATCTTTGTCATGGGCTTTATCATGCATGTATATCAAAACAGGTTGAACAATTGGCTGCCACTTATCATTTTGTACATGAAAACTAAACAAAAATTAGGATCTATAACCAAGTTGATTGAATGTGCCTAGGTAAGAGGATTGTTGTAAGCCTTCTAAAGTGAGCATAATTTGGTTGTGTAGTAAGCAAAACAAGCCCATAGTCATTTTTTAGGGTTCATAAAAGTACCAATCCCCAAAACATTTCTTTCGTGCTCTAATAATGAGTCATAGTAAAACATTGAGACAAGATGGAATTACTATTAATGTATGAAATGAAAAAAAAAATGCAAGGTGATCTTATCTAAGCAAATAAAATGTGGTTGAATAGCACAAGTTTGAAGACAACCCATATCACTCTTAAATCATTTTTTAACTATGAGAATAAGACTAGGATTTTTCATTGCTCAACATACTATCAAAATTAAGGAGGAGGTGTGTGAAATGTATATAGCATGGAAACTGATAGAGTGAAATGGGTGACTAAAAGTAAACAAGAATGCCCTAAAATATATATTTTGAACGAAAATTGGTTATACGATGGTTTTAAATACATTTGGGTTAGAATTTGCAAGCCCTAAACAAGGCAAAGTCAATATGATACCTCCATTTAAGATATTCCAATGTATAACTCATGAGACAATTAATACATCCAAGACAACAAAATGGATGCAAGAATAGGTGTGACATCATGAATGAGCACAAAAAAAAATCATGAACTCAACATTAAAGATTTTATAGTAATAAAATGATTATGGTGATTATGGTGGCATTGTGAGCTGCAGTAAATAAAATTTATCAACTCGAGACCTTGGAAACATCTAAATTGCATATGAAACAATGAATTTAACCTAAGCCAACAAGTGAGAGGGATTTTTCCATTACCCACATCAATACATTGGTGCACTACTCTTTCAATTAAACACAAGTATATATATTAACATTGGGGATTTTATGCAATACAGAGGTAGGTGGACACATAACAAAGTGCAACTCATATTCCAGAATCATGGGTTCAATCAAAGGCACACAGGTACATGCATGGGGGAAAAGGGTTAGGATGCTTTATTAACCAACTAATAATGCCTTTAGTTGTAGCTAAAGTAGAGGAGATTGTCAGGTAGGAGATGGGTAATCTCTGCCTCCCCATCCTAATGATGGCCTAATAACATAATTTTTCCAATTTCAATTCTTTAATCAATGAAGAGTGCATTGTTCAGTAATATGTTCCATGGTTCAATGATAGAATAACAACGACCCAAAAAGAGTGTGTAAACACCATAATATTCGCAAAAACACAAAGAAAAATACCAGAGAAGAGTGCGTTATGGACCTTGTATGGAGTTATCCCAAAAATATTTCAAACAAAGAGAACCTGTGTGTATTACAAGATTGTCCTTTCAAAGTTTTTTAAATAACCTTGCATGCATGGTGATTATCAACAGAACCGTGTTAAAGCAAAACACAAGGAAGAGAAATGGAATAGGAATTAGCAACGAATGAGAGTATTAACCCCAAAAATATCACAGAGACAGAGTTATATTAATAGATAAACTACTCAATCAACGAGTTTTCAAGTGAAAAAATTCTTCCAAGGAGTCGAAACTATGCATACTTACGCTGCTAAGTTCTTATATCTTTTTCCAATAACCCCAAAACCATTACTATCCAGTTGCTAGCAAAAAATCATCATAGTTTTTCCTTGATACACTAGGGTTTAAGCAGACTAAGAGCAGAGTTCAAATTTGTAATGTCAAAAGGAGGAGGAGGTGGGTTGGTGGCCTGCCTTAACTTGATGTTTCGAAATGAAATGCTTCGAACACCAACACTTCGAACCTCTCGACATCTTGCGGGAGGTAATAAGAGCATTCACCCTATTGCTTTAATTTGCATGGTCAAGGTAGGGTCAACGCCAAGATTGACGCAACCCAAACAATTCGCCACTGAGAAGAGATTCATCGCTCACAAGGAAGAGTCATGGAGTGACTATCTCGTTTGTAAAATAAAGGAAAACTCACTAAGATAACCCTAACCCTACACAAAGTTATATACAAAGAATCAAACCAATCACTTCTCTAAGGTTTAAATCTTGGAGAATTGTAGGGCATAGGTCGTTATAAATATAAAAGCAAGGGAGTGAGCTAATCAAAGCTTAGGTAGATGCCTTAAGTCCTATAGAGCATAAGTTGAATGAAATTATAAATTAAAGAAATGAAATTGACCATGGCATCCTTTATGCATTAATTGTTGCTCGATTATGAAAACCTTAATGAGTAAAACTTTATTATACAACAATTAGATATGATGAAAAATGTGTGAATTATCTCTTCATTAATATAGTTTTAATTGAACAAAATGAACATATTGGGGTTTGAAATTGTAACATAGGAATTGTATCACTAATAACTTTACCATTAGGCCACATGCACAACTTGTATAATTAACTCTTTAAATATGTACTTAAATTGTTGTATATGTGTTTGTTTAATGAGAATAAGAAGTCTTATTAAGTGAATAAAATGAGCAATTAAGTACAGATTAAGTAAGCTTCTTACTAATAGTGGTGAGACAACAATTGAATAGTAAGATCCATTACAATCCAATCCAATCTTGAATTTATATGCAAATAATCTAGTGCATACAGTTATGAGTCCCATATTTTAATTTTTTTAAATACAACTGATTGTACACTAATATAAAAGTTTCTTTCTTATTAACAAACTGGAATGAAAAATTTTACTATTCTATAAATTATATTAAATATAATTCCTATAAACAATCCATTCTAAATGGATTTTCAAACAATTGTTTTAATATTTGATATGACTTTGGTAGGTTTACAATAAGAATAAATAATAACAACCAATTAAAAAAATGCCACACACACTTTTGACTTTTCTCTCTTCTAATTTATTATAATAATGCCCCTAGTGTTCCTCTCACTTAGTTTAATTATTGAACTTTGAAAGGTGTGAACGAACTTTTAGATTTGAACAAGGGCGTAGCTTAAATACAGTTAAATTAAAGAAAAAAACAATAACAATATAATGAGACAAGGCAGTTCCACAACTCCATAGTATAGATATTTTATATGCTTTATCATAAGTACATAGATAAATGTATTAACAAATAATTCCAAAATTTATAATATATAACTTTATAATGTCAAAAAAAATTATAAACAAATATTAATCACAACATAAATAAAATAACGATCATGCATTGACTCAAACACCCCATGCCACCTACATTGATGTCCAAATATAATTCTCTTATTTAAAATATGTATACAAGAATATAATTTAGTATTTTTTAATTCATAACCAATCTATAATAAATTTGAGTTAATTCCTTAATCAAACTGACACATGACAACTTATTCTATATACTTAATTTCTTATATTAATGAATAAAGTTAAGTTTTATATTTTATATTTAATATAAACTATAAAAAAAATCATAAATATTTAAATAAACAAAAAAAAATGATTAAGTGATTATTCACTTCTTCACTTAAGTGATTATTTATACAATACAATGGTTCTACATCATAAAGGAATGGCACAAACGTAGTACTATTGGATATGATATCACCGTGGTCAATTTTATCCTATTAATTCTCGGTCATTGCAACCAAATTTATATGTAACAAGAGAAACAATATAAAATTTGGTATTAAATAGACCTTATGGTCAGTTCTTTGCCTGGAAATCCACGTGTTAACTTTGATATCCAAGAAGAGGAAGAATTCTATAGATGGAGAATTATTTACTCTGAGTTGTAAATGCTAGCAAGGTTCCTCACGTACAGTAGAGTGAAAGACAAGGCAAGTCCACAATATTGGCAATAGGATCCAATGGTAATCGGTGATTCATGAATTCCAACAGGGGCGACCTTCGTCAAATCCATGCAAGAAGCGCGGGAGTTAGCTCCCAACAGTCATAACATCAATGTAAGATTGATGTACTAACATTTATGAACTGACAATTGCTGGTACACCAACGTCATTACACAATAAGACCCAAATTGATTCAACCAATCAAAGTGTAGAAAAAAGAAAAATTAAATTATTTTAAAAATAAATTAAATTAATTTCTAATGTTAACTTTGGAAACTATTGTTTTATTTTTTAGTCTGAGATAATTGAAGGTCAACCATATATTCAATACGTTATACTCGCAGCGGCAAGATAATAAGAGTTGTGGATTATTTTCATTTATTATGCCTATACCAATATGTATTTACCAACCTCTTGTTCGTTTATCACCCAAATTCTTCTTCATTTGTATTTGAGATCAATCTCTCTCTTCCCCCCTTCTCCCTTTCTCCTACTACCACCCCACCTTTGCCATAGGTGTGAGATATGATGTGTAACCATTCTACCAAATGCAATAAGGACTTGTGCCTAACCTCATCTATTTTAACATGGCATTCTTGTGTGATGGACCATAAAAAGAATGGAATCCTCATGGATGATCTCATAATTGTTCAAATTCACCATATCAAAGAAATGCCTATTAGTTTCTTATTACTTATTTTCAAAAAAATAATGGTTCTTATGCACAAACATTAACCTAAACAACTTCATGTGATCGATTATTGGACAATCTTATAAGGATATCAATCTATAGTCAAAATTGTCTTCACTCTATTTGGTTTTAGAGAAACATCTAACAACTCAATGTAGACATCAATTAACAGTAAGAACTATCCTCACCCATATTAATATATTACATCATAACAACAGCTGAATCAGGTGGAGAGCGATGGAGGCGATTCAGGCTAGGGTTTCTGAAGAATGCGCCGCCGCGATCCCTGGAGCCTTGCTCTGCTCTGGAGCGGCTAGAAATCGGATTGCTGGAGACACAAAGTACCTCCGGTCCTGGGCTGGTTTCTTCGAGGGGAAAGAGTTCAAGGATCCAAATCATAGGAAAAAGAAATCATTATGTTACGCCCAACGCTGGGAGCAGGACGACTATCTCAGGGCGGCACCAGATCTTCAACCGGAGGCTTTTACCCAAAATCAATCGATCCTTACCCTGTCGTGCTTGGATGCGCCCCTCTTTGCGACCGCATGGCACAGATCTGGCAGATCTGTCAATGGGAAACAGAGGCGCATGGTTTTCATGTTCCATTTCGATAAGAAGTGGATCCGATTTGTTGATATAGGGTTGTTTTTAACTGATATGGTTGAAGATCAAGTAGGGCTTGGGGTTTTGAACCTGGACCCTCGATGTGTTAAGCTTTTACTGCTCTATGCTGCGCAGATCTGGGATTTTATCTTTTCGCCGCATTGTTTTGACAGAGGTATCACAGATCACATCAAGCAAACGAGAGATGGACCCGATATGGGGACTGGCTCATCAGATCGGGCCAATCATTACAGATCTGGGGTGGATCTATCAGATCTGGCCAGATCCAGGCAGACAGATCCAGAACACAAAGCAGACAAAGCGGATCTGAAGCAAATTTTTATCAGATCAACAGAAGGCAGACACGTTTGTGTGCAGATCTGGGACCGGATGAGTGTCTTGGAGCTAAAAAAGGAGATCCAGGACAAAATAGGGATTCCAGGTGCATTACAAATCCTAATATTTTCTGGGCACTGCTTGCAGGACCATCACACACTCCAGCACTACAGGGTGGTAAAGGACTCAACTATTACCCTTAATCATCGACTGAGAGGCGGATCTAAGGGAGCTACCTCAAAACCTACAGGTACCTACCGCGATGCAGCCAAAGGGAAAGAACCCCCAAAAGGGAAAGAAGCTACAACTGATAATGCACCCCCAGGGCAGTACATTGTGGATCAAGCGCCAGAAAATCCATCCATCTCGCTGGATTTACCAGAGGTAAAATACATATTCTCAGATCTACAGAAAAACGCTGTTATTTGTAGATTTAACGGCTTCTGGCCTAGAACCGATGCTTTGTATCAATGGATCTACACGGTCTGGACAAAAAACTGTCAAATAAAACTATGCTCTAAGGGTTTTTTCATAGTAACTTTTCTCGCAGAAGAAGAAAAGGATAAAATCCTCAACGAAGGGCCATGGTTCTGGGGCAATGCGGGACTGTTTATTACCCCATGGTTCCCGGAGTTTGATGCCAATACTATGGTGGTATCAAGGATGCCAGTATGGGTAAGGCTGCATAATCTTCCGATACATTTTTGGCACTACAAGGCCTTATATGCTATAGGAAATGCCCTTGGAAGAATGTTAAAGATTGATTCAGAGAGACACATAAAAGGAATCTTTACCTTTGCCAGGATATGTGTCGAGGTAGATCTTAGCCAAGGACTACCTGAAAGCATCATCCTAAACTTCAACAATTCACAGTGGAAACAAACTCTGGACTATGAGAATACAGCATTCAGATGCAGGGGATGTCAACAAACAGGTCATCTGTCAAATGCATGCAAAAGTCAAAACAAGAACAAGCCTCAACAAAGGAAGCCAAAAGGATGGCAGAACATAGATGACGTCATAAGGAAGAGAGCAGCGGAAAAGAAAGCCTCATCAAGAAAAGAAGACGAAGAAACAGAAGCAGAAGAGGATGATATTACTATAGAGGAAGATGACACAGGGAACCAGAAGGAAAACACAACAGAAAACAAGGCTTCACAGGTTCAGATGTCAAACGTGGACCAAAGCAAGGTTCAGATGTCAAGCGTGGAACAAAGCATGGGAGGCACCAAACGGTATCATCACTCAGACACTTCAGACTCAGACAAAGAAACAGGCTCTCAGAATGCCGAAATGCAGTTAGTCACTGCCTCGACCGAGCCCACTCAAGGAGAGTGGCGTAAGGTCGATAAGAAGAAGGGGAGAAAAACTTAGTCTCTCTTCTCTTCTCTGTTCTTTTTCTTTGTTGTGTGGGGTGCGAAAGCACTCGAGCCCAGGTGGCATATTCCTGAATGCTTCATAGCATATGCTGGTGTAACTTTTCATTAAATTTTTTAATAAAAGGTTACCGTTTTTTCCTTGGAAAAAAAAAAGAACTATCCTCACCCTATATATAACATAAATTTTATATTCTCTAATTTAATCTATTTATTAACTTATTTCATGCTTTGCATTCTTACCTGCATTCCAAATTTATAATTCCGTTATAAAATAAATAATCAGACTCTTCCTTAACTTGTTTATTAATCTAATAATATCTCATAAAAATATGTTCTTTATTCAATACATGGCCACTTCTCATTAAGTGAAACTCAATTAATTACAAATTCATTCATATATATATAAATGGTAAACAATAGCCTTAGTTTATGAAGATCTTTTTAACTCTTGTAATATACACCTACATTCAAGCACGAGTCACACATATGCATATGTGTCTCCATTTAGGTATATAATGACTTATAGGTTTAGAATTATACCTCACCTCTCGAATTTAAACAAAATAATCATGCTTTTGATTTCTTAATGATATATTGCTTGCATCATACATTTCATGCGTTCATTCCTACATGACATCGTGTTTGAATTTTTCTATTTATATTTGAACATTATATTTAATGTATAATCTCATTGTTCATACCCATAATAGAGGAGAATTTTTATGCGATTATATATTCGTGTAACAATAACATACTTTAATGGTTTTTTAGCCCTTGTTTATGTCTTAGGTTTTTTATTCCACGCATTTTCAATATTAAGAAGATCTAAGCATATTATTTTTTGATTATTTAGTCAATGATGCATTCCGGAGTCAATTTGGCCCATAGGAGTGGCCCGTATGCCACTATGTCTTTGTTTTGTTGCTCTCATGGTTGTTTAATCTAGCTTTGACTCCACCTTAAGCATCCATTTTGAGGGTTTCTTCACCACTAGTATGGAGATTTATCTCATCTATTGTATCTGAGTTGAGATACCTTACTACTCTTATTGATTTTTTTAGATTTTATACATGACTACATTATCACTTTTGCCTGTAATGTCTGACCTCGATGAAGGTGATATGAACACTTTTCAATTTCAACATTAGTCAAAATTGTAATGGAATCATATATTTTTAAATTTCCTTATAATTCATTTCTCACATTTTCCTTGTGGTGAATGAATTGTACTTTTAAATGCTTATTCTTGGTTCATTGCCTTCACCATTTTCTTGTGTTCTATTAGGAGTAGGATGTTATTTTATTTGCATATGTTATCATATCTATTTCTCTTAAATTTATGCAAATTATGAAGGGAAAATCAATGAATTAAAACTTATTTATGGATAGGGGTTTGCAAATTTGTATTATTATTTCTTTTTAAAGCCCCAGTTAGCAACAATAGGGGAGTTGTGTTATTGTATTTGAATATAACTTTATACCTAATTTTCAAGTAATATATTCAATTTTGTTGCAGATGCATATCCACTTACTTCCCTACTCTCTTCTTTACCACACTAAGGTTTCACAACATAAATAACAATTTTGTGAATTCTTAACTTTGTATTCAATGCATTAATCATTGATATCATATTAGAAGATAATCAAATACCAATTTCTTAATTCTATTCTCAAGTCAATAATGTAAATAGATAGAGTCTCAAATCCATTAGACACAGTTACAAAAAATATTAGACATGTACATCAATATTGTTTTTAAATTTTCCCATTAAAAATTTATTGACTTATTCTTTTCTTTTATTCCTTATTTATAATGTTAATGGTAAATTGTCCTAATCAAATAATATTACATTGTTTGATTTATAAATGTCATAATCAATCAATTTTACATTTATTTGATTTATTCATGATTATATAAAGCTACAAAATTACATTTAAAATTTTTCTTTACATTTAACTTTTCATTATCATATAAATTATAAGTTATCACATTCCATCAATTTAATTTATAATTTATAAATCAAAATATTATTTAATTTATAAATTACCCTATTTTATTAATTTAATTATACTTACACAAAATTAATTGTAGTTAGTAAATAATTAAACCATATAAAGAAACAATTAGTTTCAATATAAGTTTTTATAATAGAACGTTGCTTTTAGCGTGATTCTTTAAAGTCAAAACTAACATGGAGTAAAAAAGAGATATATATATATATATATAATTTTTTGTATATATAATTTTTCAAATATTATTTTATTTTTGAAAATAAATATATACATATATGATTATTATTTTTAAGTTTTATATTTAAATTGTTTTAATATGAAAGTGGAATTTTATTTATGGGGCACATAAGTTTATTACTTGGAACATTTATTATATTGGTACCCGAAGTTAATATGAATATCTATAATTAAATTTTTAATTAAAAATGATAAAATTTATATTTAACAAAAATATTATTATACTTGGAACATTTATTATATTGGTACCCGAAGTTAATATGAATATTTATAATTAAATTTTTAACTAAAAATGATAAAATTTATATTTAACAAAAATATTATTATACTTGGAACATTTATTATATTGGTACCCGAAGTTAATATGAATATCTATAATTAAATTTTTAACTAAAAATGATAAAATTTATATTTAACAAAAATATTATTATATTAAGAATTATTATATTGGTACCAGAAGTTAATATGAATATTTATAATTAAATTATTAACTAAAGATGATAAAATTTATATTTAACAAAAATATTATTATATTAATAAATGTGAGTTGCATCATATATGTGTAATATAAAGTTAATTAATTTAAATGAAAAATAAAAAGTGTGAGATTCATTAAAAAAAAAAATACAAGTTATTCATAATAATTATTAATATAAATTTATTTAGAATAAAAAAAAAATCATCAATAATGGTGATCATTAAAACAAATTTATCTATTAAAATAAATTTATTTACCAGAGGGAAGGTAAGTAGTTACAATTAAACAAAGAAAATGACAAATAGGAAATAAGGTAAGTAGTTACCCTCATCCTTAATAGGCTTAATGGAAAGTCTCCATCTTATGGTGCTCTTCATCATTTGCAATTCTTTGAGAGACACAATGACTATGACAATTGTCTCATAGGGACCCTATGGACTTTATCTCCATTGGGGCCACGTTGCAGTGACTTAGCCCTTAGTGTCTTCTCTCTAGTTTAATCAATGGATGCATTCATGTCCAACATACCTTGTTCCACTAGGTTGAATCCCTTAGATGATATCCTCATAGTCCTTGCCCACAATGACTACTTCATGCCACAAAATATATTTTGGAGTATTAATTAAGGGATAGCTAATGACAAACCCCCCTCAATGGCCCATGGAAAAAGAATTAAATGGGATTGCTTAACCTTTTTTTAACCACTTGAAGAAGTAGCAATTGATGCTTGAAATGACCATTAGCAAGTTCCATTTAGGTTGTAATTCTCAAGCTAGTCATGGACCTTTCCATGGCCTTGTGCTCAATGATTTTGATTGTTTCCTCTGGCTATCGTTGAATGTGTTTTAGTGTCTATAATACCTACATGGGTGGAGTCTCTCCTTGTATATAGAAAGGTGGATTATATTATTGGGAAAATGTCAAATTAACACCCTATTAGCAAATGGTTTGATGGAAATATCGTCTCCAAACTATTTGGCAAAATTCCTACAAGAAGATTTCAAGTATTGATAAGTCTCTTGCTAGACAAACCCTCTCTTTATAAATGAATATTATAGATCACATTGTCAACTTAAAGTGTAAGGTGTAAAATAATGAGGGGAACCCACAAGTTCATAAGTGGTTGATATACACGAGAAAGTGGATAGAATACATATTTCTACTAGTTAATTACAATATCGACAAAGATGACATAATTGTTTTGGTGCCAAATCTTCCTAGTGGAGCCCTAGGCATTGATGTTCCCTCCTCATCCAAGTCCCACTCCTTCAAGGATGTAATGAAATCCAACACTTCCTCCTCATATCCACATTACCTTCATCATGGAGATGTCAAAGGATATAATCTTTGTTTGGGAAGTGTTGGAATTGGATGATTATTCTTATGACACCTTGTATGAAGGCATGCTTTAATTTTTCTTTTCAATGGCCTTTGGCCTTCTACACAACTGCTTCATGAGTGGTTGAGTTGTACATGGAATCCAAATGATGAGTTATGTAGGAAGTTGTCCTAGGTACTCATTTTCCTTTTTCTTTTTTATACAATTATGTTGAAATGTAGCAACAAGAATATTCCAATTTTAATTTGTCCTTGAATTAAAATTGAGAATTAAAATTCGAATTTAGTCTCACCAGCTGTTTGAAAAATAATTAATTAATTCATATTGAGTTAATTAGTTAGAGAGATTCAAACATGAAGTCTTTGTGAAGTCATGTCAAAGTTATCCCTTTGATTGAGGAAGTTATCCCTTAATTAAGGAGATAAATATGAGTTGTATTTTAGTTAAGTCCAGTTAAATTAGTTCCAAACAATTGGAGGAATTAATTGTGAGTTCAGTCAATTAATGCATGCATGCATGAAACTAGTGTACTCCAGATAACTGAATATTCTCTCATAAATAACTCATGCATGTCAGTTCAGACAAAGACCCAGTTGAGATTAAAGGCAGGGACAATGTACTATCAGTTGCAAGAATTTTCCTATAAGAAAATCTCTTGCATGCAGAAGGAATTCATTCCTTGAGATTTGTGCAGTTTTACAATGTGTGAGAGCAGTGTGTGAGATCAGTGTCACACAAGGTTACAGCTAGAGCACCCAGGGAAAATTGCGCAAGGAAATAGGAGGCTTGGAGGACAGAGGGAAAGGCATATGAGTTGTCTATTTTGTCTATGAGCAGCAGTGAGGGATTGTACTGAGAGCTGGATAGCTGTGAGAGCTAAAGCTTGTGTAATCCTGAGATATTTCCACTTGTATGATAATACAGATAGCGGGGTTTTTAGATGAGGCTTTCCCCAGAGTATTCTTCTGTGTTTCATGTGTGATTGATTCTTCTTCTCTGTTATATGTGTTCTATTTGATCTTGCTCAAATCGATTAAGCTTCCGCAAGTTTGATTGTAGAAGTAGATTAAGTATTTTGCTTTAGTACATTGCATAATCAGATTAATCTACAGTGAGAATTTCTACAAATTATTCATACACAAATATTTTTATCAACAAAAATAAGTTATACATTCCATTTCACTGAGTTACAAACATAATAAGCAATGAGAGATTATTTCTTTTACATTAAATCATCCTTGAATAATGACAACCAATCATAAATAAATATACAAATAGTTCAAGATACATATATCCATAGCCAAGGAATTCACAACTATACATCATTTATTTATTGCAAATTATCATAATAATATAGGAGATTTTTTTCTAGCGCCAATGATACCATGCACCAAGCGAATGTAACTCGATATTAGATTTGTGGATTTCTTGCACTCCCTTGATGTGGTCCTCGTGCATGTGTGGAAATTTTTGCGTCCTGATTGAACATTGTTGACTCAATGGTTGACTTCCCAACCTACTCCTTTGGTATTCTTCTTCCCCATGGACCCTCGAGTTTCAATGGGGTTGTACGGAAGAAGAAAAACACTAACAAGTGGAGGAGAGCAGTCCATCTCAAAAGTTTCCCACTCAAAGAGTCTCCACTTCCACTAAACTCACTACAGAACTAAGTTTTCACTCTAAATACACAATAGTATCATAATATTCATCCCACAGTAGGGCCAAAAAGAGTCCCTATCACATAACTTGCTCCCTTTATAAAAGGCTTCGGAGATGAGACTGTCACTTCATGCAGAAATAATTTTATTTTTTGCCTATCCATGTGTTAGCCTCTCACCAAGGTTCTCCTAAAATTATTTACTTAATTTCTTATTAAAAATGATATTTTCTCTCACCCACACATTTTTCCCTATATATTCTCCTAGTTGTCCCTTGATCCTAATTTACACTCTCTGTTTTGTGTTCATTAACTTAAGTCAACACGTAGGTCTCATATTTTGTTTCTCAACTACTCCCTAGTTTTTCTCGAGTTGTCTTAGTTGGAAATCTTTGCGTTATGCTCTTACAACATAGAGGTTCTCTCATGAAATTTTATATTATTATTCTTATTATTATATTTATATTATTATTCTTTAATTTCATGCAAAACCTTCTACTCTCACTAAAAGTGAATTATCATTGAATTAATGTTTCTAGTTTAACTCTATGCTCCCTTCCCCTTTCATATATATATGTGTGTGTGTGTGTGTGTTATTTAAATATAAATTATATGTTTAAGGTTTTCCAAAAGTGAGGAGGGCAGGGTTACTTATTAGGTTCAAGTTTTATAATTATACCTATTCTCCATTTTCCCAAGGTTGACTTATGATTTAATTATTTTTATTCCAAAAACCCACTTACTACATTATGTGAATTAGTGTTTATCATTACATGATCATTAACCCTTAATTTTATTCTAACCTTTTCTTCTTGGTGCCAAGGGTTCCAAGTTGTGCATGCCCTTCAAGAACTTTCTTTTGAAGTTCCAAGGGCGCCATGTTGATTTCCCTTCAAACATTTGTAACTATGAGGGGAAAAATTGGGTGTGATGACAGAGACCATTGTCATCTCCTGTGTCACCCTCTATGGTGAGACTAATGGTGTTGGGGATCAAGGAATTTTCCTTGATGCACGCCCCTAGTAAATCCTCGTGAGTGACCCAATCCGGGTTTTCCCTCATGGTATCATGAGTTTCAAGGCAAAGTTATCTCAATACCTTTTAGCCGAAGTCATGACGAGAGTGTTAGTGGGTGGACTTAGGGATGTTATACCACCCCTCCCATGAAATTCCATCAATCATGTGCAACACCATCACCCATGTGTGATTCGTTCAACCAAGCATCTAACATGTGCCTGCAACCACTATCATGCCATTAGTAATCATAACAAAATATTAATTAGAACTTTAAATTTTAGTGTCAATAGTATGCGATGGATCAAACTAGAGTCCGTTGACTCATTACATGTAGGTGCACCTGGGTGGTCCCCTGCCACATTCAATAATAATCAGTACTATCTGATCATAATGTTAGTCATTGATATAATTGCACATGCTAAATTATCATTATGACATAATCATCAACATAATCGCTAACTATAAGCAAGAAGCTAGTCCTCATAATATGTAAACAAGAAAACATAATGAATTTATCAACATGATTACACATAGTCATCAAACATGCCCACCATAGCCATCATTGTAACCAAAATAACCTCAAACTGGTACATCACAATTATTATCACATCCACTAATAATAAAAGTAAAATAATTGGATCCTCGACTTGAGGTCCTCAAAGAATAATGTATGAGCCATAAGGCTATATCAAGGTTAATGTAATGTAAAAATCAGTGAACCAATGTGGGGCACTACAAGTTACACCTCTCTTCTAATGACTTTTTTGTTATCTATCTTATTAACTAAGAAAGTCGTTTAAAATTACTCAAAGAAGAGCCCTAGTTTAAAGCTAGATAAAGTTTATCCATTCAACCATGGTTTCCAACATTTGGCTTAACCACCATGATAATCACAATAATTCCAATCTAGATAAGAATGATAAATCTTTGTATTCCCATGTGGGAATCGAGCTTTCTTAAATTAATTAGAAACACTATGGTTTGATTTATTAAGGTATAGAGTGGAATCAAGATAGTTTCTTTACCTTTTCATGTATTTACATGAGGGTTAATTTTAACAAGGGGTTATTGTTATCGAGTGTAGGGACATCAAATTGACCCAAGATTTGCACTATGAGATTACTGTGTTTAGATGTAGAACATGCTAGCAAATAAGTCAAATGTAAGGAACGTGTCATTTTCTCATTTCTCTTCAAGACAAGATAGGAACTATAGTAAATCCAAATCTTTCCAATATACAATGGTGAATCCTTCTAAATTAGTACCTAAACAACATATTTAACAACCTTAGATAATTTTAATGAAGAAGTTGACCCAACTGGAACCAAAGGAGCCAACTCACACTTTTCAACATCCAAAGGGGAGTGGCATGGAGAAGGAAAATGCCTTTGTGTTTACCCTTTGATTCAGATTAACCTAGTTGAGAATATTTTAGGGGGGTTTAAGTACACCCCATTAATTAGAAAATTTAGACTTTGAGAAAGAGGTAGCTTGAGTACCTAGTTCAAAAGTTCCAAAACACTCATACCTTTCATCCAACTACTATCTATGCAGCCTCCAATAGCATAAAGAAATTGTGTTGGGTGAATTGCATTAGAAAGAAAATAAAGAAAAGAGATCCACCAATATATAACATCAGATGAAACTATATTATGTTTTAGTCTCACTATAACTCAACTAAGTTATTTTCTATGTTGTAATGTGGTATTTCAATCAAGCCAAACTTTTCAATGGAACTTGGCTTGTTTGTTTTGTAGCATCATTTTTTTAAGAAAAACAAGATTACTTAGCAAAAAAAAACCAACATAGATCCATATTAACCCGAGATTTATAAAATATTAAGAAATATTTTAAAAATAAAGGCTCTAAACTTCTCAATGCTTAAAATGATTAAGATTGAGATTGATATAAATTGGGTTTTATTCTTTTGAAGAAAAAAACATAATATTTGTATTTCATAGGATGAAATTTACATATTATATTTAACAATTATTCAAGGCATATATTTTCATAAGAATATGTACACCATAATACATATATCATTTAGTAAAAACGAGGGACACAAATCCTTACAACTCCACATTGCCTTCCTCAACTATCTATTGTGGCTTGTAAAAAAAAAATTCCAAAAAAAGAGATATTAATATTAAGAGACTAATGTAAAGACTTAAACACATAAAGACAAAATTATGACCCAAATATTTCCACTGCAAAGTGACTAAATAAAAATTCAAGGGGGTATTTAGTAACCATCCCTTTGGGAACCTCACACATGTGAAGAATGTCAATCTCTAATATTATTCCAAGCTTTGACTTTTGGTCTACTTTGTAGTTTAACTCCCTGAAGGCATGCTTGAAAGAGATAAAGTTAGATCTTTCTTTTCATAATAGAACCTCATCCATGACACCTACTAAACTCATATTTTGAAATATAAAGTAACCAATAATCTAGTTTATTATGAGTTAAAAATCACCAAAAACTTGAAGAGATTCAATGCTCAAATCCACAACAATTCTCATAAGGACTGCTAGGGCATAAAACTATGTTGAGTTGTTTGTACCACAACCCAAACCTATATGGAAGGAGTAAAATTGAGTCCTATTTAAAATGAATTATTCCAACTACAACATAAAGGCTAGGATTGATTAGGTGATCAAATTTATGCTCAAAATTAAAAATGTTCAAAAATGCTCGAAACCTATACTAGTGCGTATATCTCGGCGATCTAAATCCAACACAACTTGTTTAACTCAAAACCGATATCGTATGCTCCAAATAGTGTTCTGATCGAATTCCCAAACAAGTAAAATTTGCCAAAAATTGACAGGTGACTGGACATTTTGGGCTAGCGGTAGGCTGCCACATGGCCTCTCCGGATTGGTCCAAAAATTTGGAATTTTTATTGGCCAACGGGTTTTCGCCAAGTGTCTTGTTCTTATTGGCTCTTAAATGGTGCAATTTTATTGGTTGACTTGGACCAATGGGGGAGAGCTACGTGGGCCAATTGGAGGTTGCCACATGACCTCCAATGACAGGTCAAAATTTTGGTTTGTGCGTGGAACGGGCCTGGTGGGATTCAAACGCGAAACCTCTGAGGTGGCAGCACAGTGCTCCACCTTTGCACCATCAGTGCTTCTTATTAATTATAGCCAACAAACTGTATTTAAAGTTTACCGTCGGCATAGTTGGGGGTAGGGTCTAGGCTAAGCCCCAGCCCTGGTCATCATGCCCACGAGGATCAAGGGGTGGGACCGTGGGCTAGGGCTTAGTCCCAGCCCTATAGTCTCCACCCTCCACTCAACGCACCACTGAAAAGAACCGCAGGCGGAAAAGTTTAGGGGTCAGCCATGGGGTCACGTGACCCATCGCAGAACCGGGAGCCCAACTCATAACCGACGATAGAGTGTAGAGGGGCCAACCCTAGGAGACCATCCCTAGGCCATGTGCGGCGCATATAACCACAGGCGGAAGCTTCAGGGTGCTCGGTGAAAGGCGATAGCGGAAGGGGCCAACCCCAGGTCCTGTGGACCACATGTGACCCCGCGCAACAAGAAAAAAGGCTCTGATGGTTAGCCTAGAATTTAAGCACCTAACTTTCGTTTTATGGGTGCAATGTGACCTGTGGTAGTTAGTTGGGGGCCCGGCCGGTGGGCTGTTAGCCCCGATCCCTGGGCATGTGGCCCCCATATGACCATGTTTTTCGGAACTAGGGTTTTAATGGACAGTTTAACTTTTTGACAAATTCACCCATCGAGGGGGATTGTAGGCCAGGTTTGCACACCAGTTCTGGATTTGGGGCACTCAAGCTAGGTTTAGGTTGAATTGTAGGATGATTAATATAGAAAATCATGACAGAGCTTGGAAGATCATAATTTTTGGAGTTTTTATCCAAATTGAGCTCAAAAAGAGGATGCTTAAGAGTTTTTGGATGTTATGAATCCATTGGTAACCTCTATTTTATGATTTGAGCACATCTACAAGGTCTTTTTGTAGGTTTGAGACTAAAGGTGTATGGATCAGTCAGGGATTGGAAGCAGTTCTGGGAAGTTTTTGGGCATGGAGAAGACCTTGTAGGGGTATTCTCAATTCCATAAGGCTACTACAACAGTTGTAACTAGCAAGGTTCAACTCATGTTCAAATTATCTTATCATGAAGTTTTGATTATATGTTTCAATGTGGAATTGAAGCATGCACGTGATGTTTTTAACTCATTTCAGTTGAAGTATATCATCTTTGAAGGAGATGTTTTGAGTTGTTACTGTTACGAGAGTTCTTTGTAGGAGAACATTTCCTTGTAGGGGTAATAGTCACTTATTTACCTGCATCAATTGTTTATGTATTTCATTGATAATGAATATATGAATGGTCCAGTCATGTTGACAGGCTCGGAGATGTAGCCTAGTAGGGGTGAACTCCGTCAAAAAACCTTTGTCTTGCTCTTATTTATGTTTTCATAGATTATGTTTGTTATGTTCAACTACATATGGAGACTATTTCATTATTTGAAAAGATAATGAATAAGCATGTTATTATAAGACCCAATTTTAAACTTACAAAGCATTGACACAATCCTAAGTTTTGTTTATTTGATTTTGGAAACGAGGAAGAAATTACTTAAATCCAAATTCAGATTAGTTGGGTATCAGAGCTCCGGTTGACCAAGTTGCAAGATGGGCAGCAAAAAGAATCTCCAAGAGCTATAGGAGAAAAATTTGGCTCTTCGGATGGAAAAGATAGAATTGAGAAGGATGTTGGAGATAGTTGAAGAGGAGAAGAGACACATGCGTTTTGTTTTGCAACAATTTCTTGATGAGCAAGTTGGAGAAAGTTCTACTCCTACACCAGCAAGGGAAACCTCCAAGATGAGGTTGGTGTGTGGTCATGGTTAAAATAATGGTTTCGGACCATTGTGGAAAATGTTGCATGTGCTTTTTGCAAACATCTTCAAGAAGCACACCATAAGCCAGTGGACAAGAGTGGGTGGCTAGAGCCATCTACAAGTTGGCCATCATTGTCATCATCAAAAGATAAAAAGATGTGTGATAAGTTTAAAGAGGTAATCAGTATCTCAAATTCCAATCCTTCTGTTTTCATGCAAAAAAACTATTTCGCAGCGTTCGAGCAACATACCAAGGGCATAAGTATGAAGTTGCTTTCCAATATGGGATATGAAGGTGGAGGTCTTGGAAAAAATGGTCAAGGTATTACCAATCCGATTATGGTTGAGGAAATAACAAAGTATCAGGGATTGGGATATAACCAAAAGGAGTTTGGAGAATGCTCTAAACAACTTGAGGTACATCAAATATCTGAACATGAAATGTCACCACCTTGTGACAATCGTCAAAGCTGCAACTCTAGAGACAGGTATAACTCTCAAGAATGTTTTCCATTGCATGGAAATTTTGAATACTTGTGGAATCAGTACCCTTGTACACTTTGTGATGCTTTTGACCATTGTGTGGCTATATGCGAGAAATGTATGTTAGTGGTTAAACTAATGAACCAAATTTTGGGCATCAAGCATAATCTTTTGCAAGAGCAAACTTCTATGTCATAAAACAAGAAGAAGTTTTTTGTGCTCATTGCAAAGTGCATGGACATGACACTGAATTATGTTGGAAGTTGCATCTGAAACTTCGTTCAAAGAAAGGTAAAGAGATTATGCTACATAATGCAAGCAAAAAAAAAGGTGCCAAAAAGGACTCTCCACAATCCTAAGTGACCTTCAAGACAAGAAGATGCAAAAAGAGAACCCATAAGCCTAGGAGAGACAAAGTTTGGGTACACTTATTGTAAAGTTGTTTTGATTTTTTTTGTAAATACTTGTTGTCATTCTCTGTTTAGGTACTTTTGTAAAGTGAACATTATTGTCACTATGTTCAACAAGTAGATGTTTTTCATTGATTTAGGTATTGACTTGTTATAAGTCCACATGTTCAGGACTTTTTGTGAATGTACAAGATTGTTGTTCAAAGTTGTCTACAAATTGTCATATGTTCATTGATACAAGTATTCGATTTGAAACTTGTGTGAATTAAATCTTTGTTTCTAAGTTTGTATAATATGACTATTTATTGTAGGCAAGATCAATCATATCATGGAAAATTTTGCAGCAGTATACTTTTCATGTACAAGCTCAGCTCGAAGACGTTAACGCAAATTTATTTTGTTTCTGATTTCCAAGATGGAGTCAAGTTTTTCTTCAACAGTTTAAACTTCAAGCTAAAGTGTTTTTGGAGCCGTGCAAACATGAGAGTAGAGAGAATGTTCAGATTCCACTCATCAGTATTTTATTCTTGCAATAACGATAATAATGTGGCTCAATTCTTAATAGGACAACATGGCTTCATGAGGATGATAATTGAGTGCCTTGGTTGGGGCTTGAAGGGCACCAATTGAAATTTTTGCAGTTTGGATTGAGTTTTGGGGTATTTTTGAGTTCCAGCCTCTTTATATTGACAAGGGAGGTAAACTTTTGGAGTCCAAAAGTTCATAGTGGGGAGGTGTGATTAGGTGATCAAATTTATGCTCAAAATTAAAAGTGTTCAAAAATGCTTGAAACCTATACTAGTGCGTAGATATCGGCGATTTGAATCAAAAGCAACTTGTTTTACTCAAAACCGATATCATGTTCTGATCGAATTCCCAAATAGGTATAATTTCCCAAAAATTTACAGGTGATTGGAAATTTGGGGCCAGTGGCCAGTTTCAACATGGCCTCTCCAGATTGGTCCAAAAATTCAGAATTTTTATTGGCCAATGGGTTTTCGCCATGTGTCTTGTTCTATTTGGCTCTTAAATGATGTTATTTTATTGGCTGTAAGCTTCGTTGACTTGGACCAATGGGGGAGAGCCACATGGGTCAATTGGAGGCTGCCATGTGGCCTCTAGTGATAGGTCAAAAATTTGGTTTGTGGGTCAAACGGGCCTGGTGGGATTCGAATGCGAGACCTTCAGGGTGGCAGCATAGTGCTCCACCACTGCACCACCGGTGCTTCTTATTAACTATAGCCAATAAATTGTATTTAAAGTTTACCATCGGCATAGGTGGGGGTATGGTTGGGGGTAAGCCCCAACCTTGGTCACAACGCTCATGATGATCAAGTGGCAGGACTGTAGGCTAGGGATTAGCCCCGGCCCTGTGGTCTCTGTCCTCCACTCAACACACCACTACAAAGAACCACGAGTGGAAAAGTTAAGGGACCAGCCCCAGGCCATGTGCGGCCCATGTAACCACAGGCGGAAGCTTCAGGGCACTTGGCGAAAGGCACTAGAGAAAGAGGTCCAGCCCCAGGTCCTGTGGACCGCATGTGACCCACGCGCAAGGAAAAAGGGCTCTGATGGTCAACTTGGAATTTAAGCGCTTAACTCTGATTTTATGGCATAATGTGACCTATGGCGGTTAGTTGGGGGGCTGACTGGCAGGGGTGGGCGGTTAGCCCCAACCCCTGGGCACGTGGCCCCCATATGACCACGTTTTTCGGAACTGGGATGTTAATGGACAGTTTAACTGTCCGACAAATTTGCCCGTCGGGTGGATTGTAGGCTAGGTTTGCGCGTCGGTTCCAGATTTGGGGCGCTCAAGCTAGGTTTAGGTCGAATTGTAGGATGGTAATATAGAAATTCATGAGAGAGCTTGGAAGCTCATAACTTTTGGAGTTTTTATCCAAATTGAGCTCAGAAAGAGGCTGCTTAGGGGTTTTTGGATGTTCTGAATCCATTGGTAACCTCTATTTTCTAATTTGAGCACATCTATAGGGTCTTTTTACAAGTTTGAGACTAAAGGTGTATGGATCAGTCAGGGATTGGAAGCAATTATGGGAAGTTTTTGGGCATGGAGAAGACCTTGTAGGGGTATTCTCAATTCTAGAAGGCTACTATAATAGTTGTAACTAGCAGGGTTCAACTCAGGTTCAACTTCTCTTATCATGAAGTTTTTATTATATGTTTCAATGTGGAATTGAAGCATGCACATGATGTTTTTAACTCATTTCAGTTGAAGTATGTCATCTTTGAAGGAGATGTTTTGAGTTGTTGTTGTTGTGAGAGTTCTTTGTAGGAGAAAATTACCTTGTAGGGGTAATAGTCACTTATTTACCTGCAACAATTGTTTATGTACTTCATTGATACTGAATATATGAGTGGTCTAGTCATGTTGATAGGCCTGGAGATGTAGCCCAGGAGGGGTGAACTCTATCAACAAACCTTTGTCTTGCTCTTCTTTATGCTTTCATGGATTATGTGTGTTATGTTCAGCTACATATGGAGACTATTTCATGATTTGAAGAGACAATGAATAAACCTGTTATTATAAGACCCAATTTTAAACTTACAAAGCATTGACACGGTCCTAAGTTTTGTTTATTTGATTTTGGAAAAGAGGAAGAAATTACTTAAATCGAATTTCAGATCAAGGATTTCCTAGAGAGGCCCATAAAATAAGGCCCACATTGAGTCCTTAAAAATGTCCAAAGTATCCACCTACCTAGGAACTTTCCTACTCACTTAACTATTACATCCCTCAAATAAGTGTTTAACACTTTGAATAGCCTAGAGGACAATTGGAACTTTTCTCTAGAATAAAGTTTCAATGTTGGTTAACCATAAAACCCAATTAACAATGGGAAACCCCTCAAATCCATGGATCCATCCACCATGTTTTAAAATATTTTGATAAGGATTGACCTCCAACACTCCCTTACCTCTAATATTGTTTTTATTGCAAAGCATACTTGTTCAAGAATTAATAAGGAATAAGAAGATGAAATATACATTCACCTTCTCTCTATAGAGAAAGAAAAGCCCAGTATATGTCTCACCCTTTTTTGGAGAACTTCCCATGTTGGGAACATGCCTTCCAGCACCATCCAAAAGATTAATTTAATTTTAGACGGGGCCTTTAGTTTCCAAATACTCTTCCATCACTAGACTAGATCAAATTGCAAGATTTGCATACACAAATGTATAACCAAATTCATAGTTTAGTTACCGTCAATTGGATTACTATACCAATTTTTTTTGTCTTTCAACCCTAGTTAAATTTGATGCTAATAAGTGCCCATTGATGGGTGTAATCCTTTCGTTCAGGTGCCATGTCACTTTTCGAGTCTACTTCCTTTAGTGTTCCCCAATCCTCCCTCCATGGAAATCCTTTTTGATAAGAAGGCACATCTCGTAGAAAATGTAAGTTTTGATTATCTAGTTGTTGGGCTTTAAGTGCCTCTGGTAGGTCATAAGAACCTTTGTAGCCTAACAATGGACCAATTCCAAAATAGACCCAAGATGTATTCACAACCTCACAAGGTAACTAGGAATAAAAAAAGGGAAAGACTATCACTAAATATTTCCATATGTTCAAGGAATTCTTAAATCTTTTGATGGGATCTTATTCAACCTTCAATTGACAAGGATGCTAGATATTTGTGTTCATCACTTATAATTTGATGTGTGTGTGTATTCCATGAAGCATTTCCATGGGGAAAAACTCTAGGAATATCCTTGCATTTCATGAATGTACCTATGGAAAATGTCATCAATGAACAACATGTACACCAAACCCCAAGGAACCTAGGTGGGATTTGACCTCATATAGCCAACATGGCTTTGGAAAGTCAAACCACATGAGTTAAAGGTTGGGTCTCTCTCTCTCTCTCTCTCTCTCTCTCTATATATATATATATATATATAAAGAAAATCTTGTACGTAAATCTAAGGAATGTTTCCCCACATTCTTGGATGGTATCCCTAGTAATCTCATTAATGTACACTAGTGCACTTAATGAAGGGGGGTTTGTACTTAGGACTTGGTGGCATGGAAATAGCTAAATGCCTAATAAAATTGGAAACAATAAGTTGAGCTAACCCCATGTGCCACACATACATACATATATATTTTTAAGGAAAACATCATAGGGATACCCAAGGGATGCTTTCCTACAATCATAGTTGAAATCCCTAATAAACACATCGATGTAGGCTAGTGTGACTTGTACAAGGGATTTGAATTAGGCACTGGCTGACATGAAACTAATGAAATTCCCAACAACATTGATGACAAATGGTTGAGCTCACCCCTATGGTTGTTTCACACTCAAACACAAGTTCCTAAAGCTCTTAGTGGGTGGGGACTCAAAAATATCTTTTAGTTTTCAAAGTCCTTGGTGAGGAAAAGTGTATGGAGACTGATCTAAAGGAAGGATTTGTAGTGTCAAGTGGTTCAATATAATATATGTTTTCTTTATTTTGTTAATGATTGGGTAAGGAAACCTAAGAAGAGTTTGCATAATGTTCTTATCATATGGAAAACTATGATTATGGAATTCCCCTTAATTATGGATGGATTAGTGTGGAAGGTGGTGAATGGAATGAATGTTAGGATAAGAGAGTATCCATGGGTAGGTAGGGATAGAGACTCCAATAGTCTAGGTCATATGATTTAGAGTGACACAACCCAAGGTCTATAGCTTTCATAACACCTACATAACCTAATTCATTGTTACAGAGCACACAACCCAGGCCATTTGGTTTTTGGCTACTAAATTAATTAATTCAAGGACTAAATCACAGAACACAAACAAAGAGTAATTCAAGTTTGCTCACGAGAACAAAAAAATGATTTCAAATATTTTTATTCATTCAAAATGTGTTGTTACAAGAAAATATGGGAATGGAGCCTCAAAGTGATTGAAATTCCTATGTTGTTACACAATATTACCATGACAACAACCAGACACCCTCGCTAACACGTACAACAATCAGTGACACTCTCTGAAAAGCATTCAACAACCAAAACCAATGCCAACAATCCAATAACCAAACCTCGAGAGGCAAAAGCAAAAGACTAAAAGCAGAAAACCCCTTTCCTTCCTTGTTCCTGCAATTTATCTGCATGTTGTTGACCTTTTAGTATTTCAACTGAAACAAATAGATTCCCATACTATTGACCTCTTTGCCTTCTAGAATTGAATTGACTCACTTCCTTTCAGCATGCAAACAAGCCAAAATTTGTAACCTATGTCCTATTCATATCACATTTAGTAATTATTGTCCTGCAGCAACCCAGTAAAACAATTGTTGATTTTGGATGTGTCAACAACTCCACATAACAAGAGCATCAGCCTGGGAGTGTCAGTAATCCAAAAATAATTTCTGCTTCACTAAAACATAGCTACAGGAGCATCAACAACCATCCTCTGGGTGTATCAACAATTAACATATCAAGTGTATCAACAACGTAAAATACATGGGAGTAACAACACTTATTACAAACTCAACAAAAACTTGTTTTTAGTTAATGAGGATTGTCTGAGGCCAAGGATGCTCCTGCATCATATAGGCTATTCCAAACTTCCCTAGATTGTTGACCCTGATCTTACCTTCGTATGACATCAAGGGTGTTTGTCAACTAATAGTTTTCACTTAAAACATGAGGATGTTTAAGTTTGGGTGGTTTGTTCAGACAAACTTAGGTTAAATACTTTCAAGTTGTTTGAGAGAACTGGCAAACTCATATGACCAATGAATCCATTTGGGATCTATACTTCTAAATATGTATATTGTCATAAGCTTAGAAGGAGTTCAAAGGATTGTTGAGTGTTGGTGGAGGAAAGTATGGGAATTTAAATTCCCATCAAAGGCAAAAAAACTATGTCGTTTTTACTAAACAATAAATCTTTGACATGGGATAGTTTTAGAAAAACAACAAAGAAATCCATAGTAGATTCCCCCATCGAAGATTAGTGAAGAGACTAGTGCACATTTTATTATGGAGTATTGTTTTTCTTCTAAGGTTTGGAGGGAGGTATAAAACTTACTATTAGAGGAAATTTCAGCTTAAAAGTGCCAATGAAATTTTCACTTAATTTCTATGTCGTAATATGTAAACCAATCAAAATCCTTTAAATTTAAAAAAAATGTCCTAAATAATTTTAAATCGTTTAATTTGGGTATCTATGTAATATTTTATTATTAATTTGGGTAATGGTGAAATGTTTTGATATTAATTTGGGTATTCATGAAATATTTATTAATGTTATTTACCTACCTTACCCATATGAATTACAATATTGAAAAAATTATTAATGTAATGTAAATCGTGATATTAGTGCAAAAAAATAAATTAAAAATGTGTGACCATTTGACATTAGTAACAATGCCCAAAAAAAAAATTAAAAAAATTAAAAAAAAAAAAAAATATATATATATATATATATATATATATAACACAATTAAATATAAGATAGAAATATAGACGGTTATAGTTAAATATAAAATAGTTGAAAAATCTATTCACAAATTACTAGCCAAAAATATAGATATATAGTTAGATATAAGATAATTATATAGTTAAATATAATTAAATAGTTAAATAGTTAAAAAAATGTATTCCGTAAAGGACAAACTACGAGATTCTGGCCAAAAAATATATTTCAGGTGAAATTGTGGACAATGTCGTTAAAAAAACGCCAAAAAGATTAGTTAAACATAAAAATTATATAGGCAATTGTTTTAATAAAAGTGCCATATATTGAGGGATTTCGATAAAAGTAAAAAAATAGAAATAATATATATATATATATATATATATTATTAAATATCATGCTAATAAATATTGTGGAACATAAATAAAAGTAAAGTAATATTAAAAAATTGTCTGACATTTTTTTTTACTAATTTCTGGTTTTTTCTTTGGGATGCTACTTTTATGTTGAAATTTCCTCTAATATGATTGGGTTAAGAAACATGCGATTTGGGGGTGCTATGGAGGAAGGGATTAGAGTTTGGTGTGGTAATCTAATGGTGAAACCTTATCAAGCACTCCTAGTGATTCTAGCATGGGGTATCTGGTTGGCAATAATTGCTAGTTAATTTGAAGATAAAAAATTAATCACCCCATCCAATGTGCATCTTAAAGTTGTAGTATCTTAAAAAGTTTCTTATTTTTGAATTAGGACAAGCCTCTTATGCATTTTTTTGTAGAGGTAGTGAATAGAGAGGGTGTCTAGGCATATTTCAATGGAGTTGTTCAGGGAGACCTTCACCATTTTGAGGCATGGGGAGTGATTTTTTTAATGATAATCAATTCTAAGATTCAGGGTTTGACTAGTATAGGAAATTGGAAAATTTGTAGAGTTGATGGCTCTTAAACTTATTCTTTTATTGGTAAATGAAAGAGGGATCTCAAGTCTCCAATGTTTTTGTGATTCTATGCTTGTGATCAAAGGGATAGGGAAGGAACAAAATTGCTTAAATTTTATTCTACAACCATTATTGGAAGAGGTACAAGGTGTTTGTATATCTTTTCACAATTGTACTTTCTCCCATGTGTACAAGGAAAGGAACATAATTGATGATGGACCATCCAAAGTTAATATTCATATGCCTAATGGGCAGTGGTGAATATAGGAGGAAAGACAAGTCCTATTGTTTGATTACTATCATCCTCTATTTCATGATTCTCATAAGCTAATATATGGATTTGTCTAATCCATATTTTTTCGTTGGTTAGTAGGATTTATTTAGTTTATTTGAACTCTTATACTATTTGGGAATGATGTGTAAATAGGCATTGTTCCTTGTAAATATTTGTGAGAACTTCATGAATTGCTTAGATTTTTACATGTTTTTTCTTGTTGATGTGAGGGTATTTTTGATGAGGTTCTATTGAGGTTTATCTATAAGTGATTGTTAGGATAAGCACCCTTTCAATTAGAGGATAAATTTGGAGTTGAATGCTAAATTGTTGCAATGCTAATAGAACGTTTCAAAAATGTAATTTTGTTCATTGAAATAAAATTATGATATTTTTCAATATAAATGTTTTTGTGCCTATACACACACACATACAATTTTATTTTTTCACTAGGAAGCAAATTAGAGCATTTCATTAATTCAATCAAAAATTGCCCCAAAGGGAAGATATAGAGAATCTTCTTTGATGATCTTACAAACCAATCACAAGCAAAACCCCAAGTCTTCTTGAAAACACAAAGAATAGGATTGAAACCGCAAAAAATAAGAGTTCTACGAGCCATTATATCATGTATTCATATGAGAATCTCGTCATTAAGCCATCACAAAAGGGAATTAATACATAGTCATTGTAATAATCCTTTAAATGAATCAAAGGATCCCAACCAAATTCTTAACCAAACATATAACCATCTCACAACATGTGAGAATTTTTTGTGACATCCAATCCCATACCCTATAGTCTACTATCTTTGTCCAAGGTACTTTGTATTTTGAGACAAGCTATAAGTGCATGAGTTAGGTAGAGAATAAGACAACATAATTGATGCATCCATTTTGGGTTAAGAATTTACCTTGTTTACCTAATACCTCATAAGTTGATGAAACTAGATCTAAAAAGAAAGTCCAAGGGAGCTTGTAATGAAGTCTTGTTTGGATCATTAGAATTGAAGGACACCTTGTCTTAACCCTCATCAAATCAAGAAACATAATCTTGAATTCTCTATTATGAATAGAGGAAAGGAGTTTGCATTTTCTATCGTTTAAGAGTGTTCTACCAATGAGTTATCAATCAATGAATTTAAGAGTGTTCTGCCAATGAGTTATCAATCAATGAATCTACTCTTTATCTCAAAATTTTCATCTACAAACTTGTAAAATAAATTAAAGTACGTGACAACCCTCCAATCAAGGAAATGAAACTTGCAACCCTTGGATATGAATTGTTGAATCTTCTCTTTGTTGTTGATTGCTTGGGTTCGAGAATAACTACTAAAAATTGCATTACCTCCTAGGCACTTCACCAATGGAACCCTAGCTGAAGGAGACTAAGTATAATTATCAACCTTAGGGACACCTAATACCATTGTTGACTTTTCTAGGTAATTAACATTGTGTTGAGTACCTCTGGTACCATACTTAATATGGACGTGCAATCCTCATTCTAGGTTAGAAACAACTTTGACTAGACCTTAGCCCACTCTCCATGCTTTTAATAAATCCATATTGTAAATAAAATCTCCATCTAAATCCCCTATCACCTATAAATATTAAAAACTATCTTACTAGATTGAGGTTGTGAGTCCTCGATCTCTGAATAAATAATGGTCTTAACTTCCCAGTTGGGATTGCTCATAACAATCCACAATCCTTTGCCTCAAATGCTTCTATGGTTGAGAACAATGCCTCTAAACATATATCACTAAAACTAACAATTCTCTTATCTCCTTCCTCCATTGAATATGTTAAAAAGTTTGATATCTAGACCCTTGCATCCATATCCTAACTACCAAACTTTGATTGTCTCTACAAATCACCCATTAGATCCCTATAGCGTGAATGAGATGCAATAATAATTCCCCACATTGGGTTTTGCTCATATCTTGACCATATTTGAGATCTATACACCTGCATTTATATCCTAACTACCAAACCTCGAGGGTCTCTACAAATCACCCACTAGATCCCTAGAGGGTGAATGAGATGCATTAATAATTCCTCAATTGGTTCACGACCATCTTTTTACTTGGGCTATTTCCTCTTTACCAAAACCTTCCTAGGATAGCCATGATAGAGGTGACCATGGTTGGGAAATAACCAAAAGTGAAATGGAATATTTTCATAGTCTAAGATCTTAACCCACACTTATTCACTCATTCAAGGATTTATTTCTTTTGGGAGATCTCCTAGCAAAGAGGTCAAAACAATAAAATGAGGGGTAATGTGAGGCACTAGCCTTGAATGGATTCAAGCACCTCTACTACATGATCATCTTGTTAGTCATTCAATGGTATACATGGACATGATAAAAGGTTGATGGCTAGATGAATTGGTTTTGGGTGCCCTTGCATAATGGCAAGGTGCACCAAAAACATACTAAGCACCCTTGCTTAAACTAGGTAGACCACATACCTTGGTAGCTTGCATTAATTGGACACACCAAGAGAAGCTTTGAAGGAAACTTCATGAGGGAGGACAAAGAAGGTTATCACAGATGACCTCATATGCAAGCATACATATGACTTACATATGACTTACATAAGAAGAACTAAGTGACTTACATATGACTTGGACACGCTTCCATGGGTACACTTGGTTGAGTACATGCCAATCAAACATATTTAGTTGGCTACATTTGGATGACACACATTGGTTAGGAAAAATTGGATGCACCCTATCAGACACACTTGGATGCATCTAGATGGGAACACTTCCAAGTATACTTGTGGGTGCACTTGGACTTGGGCACAACATCATAAGAGTAAAGAGTTGTATCATTTTCCATGTGAAACCATGGGATGCAAGAACCAATAGACAAGTCATGTGGGTGCAATTAAATGAAAAATTGGGCACTTGAGTCCACCTTAAATTTGAAGGGGCTTGAGAGATAAGGAAAGTCTTATATAAAAGGGATGACACCTCTGAAGTTCTAAGGCATTCAAAACGTTATTAACATAAGAGTGAAAACGAGCTTTGTGATAGTGCTAAGTTTATGGGTTGGCACAATAGGGAAAATCACAATAGCTAAGTGAAAAGAAGAAGATAGGTCTTGTAGGAGGTAAGCTTGTGGTTGCATAACGGGTTGGATTGATAATCCTTATAGGTAGTTGTGCCTTTTGTAATTATAGTTTATAAATGAGTTGTGAGTAGTGGTCAATTATTCTCTATTGTACATTATAAAATTCTTCATCTAAATAAAGTTAAGGCACCCATCTTGAGCGACACCAATACACGTGTATTGTGGACTCCTTATGTTATTGAATGTTATCGTCCCTTATAATGTATTTAGTTGGCCAGAGAAAAAGTATTATTGGAGTGTTTTAAAGGCCATGGTTGGATGTTTGTCTATTGTTGAATTAAATTGTTAAGGAGGACTTAGTTTCATTTGATACATTATAGTTTAAGGTGAAGTTATGGGTAGACCTTATGTGAAGAGGCATAGTCTAGTTGTAGTAGGTGTAGGCTAGCTAATCCCTTGCATTTAAGGTAAGGAAATGTTGCATTACCTTATGTGCCAAAACAAACTTGGGAGGATCTCAAGTAGCAAAGAAAATTCCAGGAAAATTATAGGTCCATGATGAGTGGAATCACAATATATTGTTCACCACTTTTTGAAGGGAAGGTGGAATTGGAGCACAAACATTGGTTAGAAACATTGATTTCCACCATCGTCCCAATTGTGACAATCATTTTCAAAGCAAATTGACACTCTTGTTTAGCTCTTGGGGAACTTGAAATAAGACAACAAGCTTTGGCATGAGTTACTAAGTAGCTGCTAGAGTGACTTGAAGACTAGAAAATGTAGACTTAGTGCCTGGGTGCAATAGGTAGCCACAACAATCATCTAAACAATGAGCTCTCTTGTTATTTACAGAACATTGCAGCTCAAGTTAGCAAGGTGAGCTAAGTCTTTGGCTCTTGGGAAATATTTTTAAATATGCCTAGAGGGCCAAAGTACTTTTGGATTGTGACATGGAAAATACAAAGAAAGAGCCATGGAGACTAATATGAAAGTTATTGACATGGATCTGGAGTATTGGGATTAAGAGATCATTGAGTTGTACAAAGTACATGTGACATGACTAGAAAACGGGCTAAAGCTTGAGTTCAAATGATCCAAAATGGATCTTGGATAGACTTCTAAGTCTAAAGTGTTCCTCACAGAGGAAAATGAAAGTCTAAGGATGCTCCTGGAAATAGTCCCATTGTGTAGATCTTTTCATTCTGAATCTACTACAATTTGAATGGGATAAAACAGACCTCAGATGCAGAAGTTATCGCAGAAAGAAGTTGCCCTTTTTCCTTTGAAAAAGAGGAAAAATCTTCAAAAAATGGCCTAAAAGGCTTTATAAAGGAAATCGCATCGCAAATGGTTCAAAGGGCAGACTTAAAGCGGAGGCGGAAGAGACCCCCGATCACCGATCTCCAACATATCGGGTCGGAGGCAGGCATGAATGCGATGTCGGGACCCTGGGCGGAGCCGATTGCGATATGCGATGAATCGGATCGGCGGATCGACATTGGCGATGTACAGAACCCCTGGGCCGTAGTGAATGTGACATGCGATAGTGATCTGCGGCATGCGATCTCAGCCGTCGGATCGAAAATGAGATCAACGGCCAGGATTAAATTGGCGGTCGGGAGATCAGCGATCCCCGACACAAAGGGCCGATGCAATAGCGATATGCGATGCGATCTGGACCATCCGATCGGGGATCAGATCAACGGTCTAGATTAAATCGGCGATCAATGATCCCCGATAGCAGGGCTAATGCGATTGCGATTGCGATAAGCAATAAGGGCCGGACCCGATGGGGATTATAAGCCCGATTACATAATTTTTTAAGTTTGGGAATTCAGATTTTCTGTGTTATCCCGTGTATTTGGGATTTTGGCCATGTGATGATGCGATAGCGATATTGCGACTAATGGCAGACCCGATAGGGTTATAGGGGCGATTTAATGAAATTTCAAGTCCGAAATTCACATCCAATACTGTATTTTCATAAAATCTCTGTGTATTGGATTTTTCTCCATTTTCGGGTTTTTGCCTGGAAGAAGGCCTTGATCCCTCTGTAACGGTCCCTGATCACTGTGCCATGCTGCAAGCGGGCATTTTTGGTAGACAATGATGCATTTGAAGCCACAGAGCCGCAGAGCCAGATGGCCAGTCGAACAGACAATGCGCAGAGAAACGGTTGGGGAAGCCGTAGAGCCGAGAAAATGCCTCAAAGAAGCCAGAGAGCACGATTGAGGGCAACGCTTGACGGAGAGCTCAATTGACAGCAGCAAGTTGTTGCTGAAGGTCGCTGGAAGGTTGCTAAGGGATGCTTGGAGGTTGAGCGATCCATTGATGCACGCAGAGGCCGAGAGAAGCTCGTGAGAGCCAGAGCTAGAGCTAAGAGCCAGAGCCAAAGCCGAGAGCGAGAGCACCAGAGCCGCAGAGCCAGAGTGCTTGACAGAGGCATAGCCACCAGAGGTTGGAGGCAGAACCTCAGAGCCACCGAGCTCAAAGCAGACTTCCAAGAGCCGTGATGCCGTAGTGAAGCTGCAAAACAGCAAAGGGTCGAAATGATCAGCTGTTGCTAGTGTCCAGAGTGGGTTGAAGACAGAAGAAGGCATTCCAGAGACAATTAAGAGGATTCTAAGGGAGTTGGTGCAAGCTAGAGCAAGATTGCTCAGAGCGCTGACTAAAGGAGTTGAGTCCAGAGAAGCCTAGATCGGTCATCAGAGTGAGGACAACTAGCAGGATAAGATGGCATTCTAAACCCATAGGTTCAGTGTAAACCAATGGAGTTGAGCATGGAGCTTGTAAAAAGATTTCTTTCCATAATCCCAGAGAGCCTAGTTGAGTTGACTAGAGCTCAAGGAGACGTAGCCCAAGAGTTTTGGGTGAACTCCAAATTAATATTGTTGTTATGTGTGTTGTTTTATTGTTGCATCTTGCTGCTATGCGTGTGTTTCTTATTTGCTGCTTTACTTACTGTCATCTGTATTTTATATCAGCATAAGCAAGTGAACTTAAAGCACATAACCAGTTTTAAAACAAACATAAGCATACACCTATTTTCAAGCATTATTAATTCCACATTTGGTTAATCATAATATCTTGGGAGTATTTAAGCTTTGGAAGTGGGAGAGGTTCTTGTAAGTTAGACAAAAAGCCTATAGTGCCCCATTTTCATATCAGGCGGTATCTGAGCTTAAGATTGATTAACCACACCTTCAAAGAAGGTTACATCAGAATGCTTGATTGACAGAGCAAAGATTGCTTGTCTGAAAGGTGTTTAAACAATCAGAGGTTGATTGTATGCTTGTTTGCAGACTGACTATTGTTTGAGTTTGCAGAGGTGAAGGGAAAGTTATTGATAGCTCAGTCCAGGAAGGACAAGAAGGAAGAAGGGTTGAAGGCATTCTTCTTATCCCAAAGGACCTCAAGGCAATCCTTGAAGCACAAGAGGTTTGTTGCAAAAAGGTTGCTGAATAAGCTCTTTATTAATCTTGTTTGAAGTTCTTTTGTTCATGGGCATAATGACAACTTCTACAAGTGAGTCCTCAAATTCTACTTTCTTCACAAGAGTCTTTGATGAAGACATTAAGCAAGACTTGTCCACCATGATGGATATGGTGAGAGAAATGTATGAGGATGGAAGGAAGAGCATCATAATTAGAGAGAAGTTGAATTCCGTGGAGGAAGAGAAGCGGTTGCTTTCTGACAAATTGCAGGAGATGGAGAGGCAATTTCATATTGCAAATATGAACCTAAAAAGGATGCATGAGTTGGAGTCACAACTCTTTGTTGCCAAAGAAGCCTTGGTCAAGTATCAGCTTGAAGAAGAGGTAAATCATTCCAGTTTGTCTTCAAATTCTTCTAAGAATGTTTATATTGGTTCTTTTGAAAAACATACCAGAGGCATAGGTTCCAAGCTAATGTCCAAGATGGGCTATGAGGGAAAAGGCTTGGGTAAACATGCACAAGGTGTTGTTGAACCAATAATGGTTGAGGAAAGGCCTAAGTATTTGGGTCTTGGCTATGGAAAACCGTATGGAGAAAGTTCCAAAGCTGCCATGAAGGCCAGTGAAATAGCTCCAAGAAGGAGTTGCATTGCAGGTCTTCAAGAGTGTGAAGGTTGTATTCAGGAGGAATGCAATAGCTTGAAACATCATTTGCAGAATGCAGGTGTTCAGAAGCACACACTTGAACCACAGAGTTGTGGAGACTCTAACAACCTTGAAGAGATTGATGGTGTTCCAAAGGGAGTCACTTCTTCATTTGCTTCACCTCCTCATGAAGGCAATAAAGGTGAAAGAGAAAGGTATAAATTTGGTTCTAATCATCTTCCTTTTGATTTTGCAAAGCATGATAAATTTCCACATAGATATGGGAAAAGAATTGCATGTTCCTTTTGTGGTTTGGATAACCATCATGTTTCTAGATGTTGGAAGAGAATGGCCACATACAAGAAACTTTTGAAGGAAAAGAAGCAAGAAGCCAAAGGTCCATTGGACAAGGCAAATCATGTTGTCAAGAGGATGCACATGCAGTGCACTTACTGCCATAAGCAAGGGCATCTTGCTGAAAGGTGTTGGACTCTGAATCCAACAATGCTTCCACAAAAGCTGAAGAAAGTGGAAAGAGAAGATGGCAGAAATGGAAAGGAAGATTCCATGATTGATGTGTTTCAGGATGATTCACATGTTGATGTTGATGTGCAGACAAAGGTAGTACCTTTGAAAGGGATTGGTGAGAAATGGTTAGAGTTCTTATCCAATTAAGATTGCATGTCTATTGATGCATCTATTTGCATTTCTTTGTTAATGGAATGCAAGTTGCAGGATTTTACCAAGAAGGTGACTGGAAAAAGTTGAGTAGGAGGCTCACTTTGTTGTTGCAACATTATGTTCATTTCAGCTTTGAAAGTACAGTGTGCTTAAGCGAAAGTTGAAGGATGAAATGCATGCATAGGCATGATGTGCATGAACACAGGGAGGCTAATGATTTCCTTGTGTTTGAACATGTATGTGTAATTAACTTGAAGAGTTGATTGCTTTGACATGTATGAGATGCAATTTTGACTTGTGAGAAGTTAACTTGGTCTCCAAGATGGAGATAATGATGAAGTGTTTCATCTTTTGAAAAAGAGTCCTAATGGTCTTTTTCTACATGCTTGACTTGAAAGGTAATTTGTTTTAAAAGCATGTTTTGTGGGCTTGTTATCTAGTCCATCATTTGTATGTAGATGTAAGACATGGAGGTGTTCACAAGATGTGAAATATGTTTCTTTTGTTGAAGCAGGAGTTTAGGCCATCCAGTTGTTGTCTGTGTTTCTGTTGTTGTTAACAGTTGCTGTTGGCAGCTTTTCAAATAGGTACAAATGAAAATTTTGTGGAGCAGATGTACTTCACATTGGTTTGAGCCACCTTAGATCAATGATCAAGGCACAAAAGTTCAAACTACCTTCTGTGACCATCTCAGCAAGAGTTCTGCAGGAAGGCAAGGAGGAAGACAGTTCTTCCCAGGGAGACCAGCACATCCAGGAATGAAAGTGGTCAAAGGCTTTGGTTCAGAGGAACTATGCAAGGAAACTGTATGGAGGTTGAATGAAGAGGGTGTTGTTACTCTCATTTACTGTTCAGATCAGTATGTCAGTCTTTTGGAGACCAAAAGTTCTTCAGTGGGAAGGCGTGATCCAAAATGGATATTGGATAGACTTCTAAGTATAAAGTGTTCCACACAGAGGAAAATGAAAGTCTAAGGATGCCCCTGTAAATAGTCTCATTGCGTTGATCTTTTCATTCTGAATCTACTGCAATTTGAATGAGATAAAATGGACCTCGGATGCAGAAGTTACCGCAGAAAGAAGTTGCCCTTTTTCCTTTGAAAAAGAGGAAAAATCTTTAAAAAATGGCCTAAAAGGCTTTATAAAGGAAATCGCATCACAAATGGTTCAAAGGGTGGACTTAAAGCGGAGGCGGAAGAGACCCCCAATCACTGATCTCCGACATATTGGGTTGGAGGCAGGCATGAATGCGATGTCGGGACCCCGGGCAGAGCCGATTGCGATATGCGATGAATCAGATCGGCGGATCGACATCAGCGATGTACAAAACCCCTGGGCCGTAGCGAATGCAACATGCGATAACGATCTGCGGCGTGTGATCTCAGCCGTCAAATTGGAAATGAGATCAATAGCTAGGATTAAATCGGCAGTCAGGAGATCAGCGATCCCCGACACAAAGGGCCGATGCGATAGCGATATGCGATGCGATCTGGACCGTCCGATCGGGGATCAGATCAACGGTCCAGATTAAATCGGCGATCAGCGATCGACGATCCCCGATAGCAGGGCTAATGCGATTGCGATTGCAATAAGCGATAAGGGCCAGACTCGATGGGGATTATAAGCCTGATTACATAATTTTTGAAGTTCGGGAATTCAGATTTTCTGTGTTATCCCGTGTATTTGGGATTTTGGCCATGCGATGATGCGATAGTGATATTGCGACTAATGGCGGACCCAATAGGGTTATAGGGGCGATTTAATGAAATTTCAAGTCCGGAATTCACGCCCGATAGTGTATTTTCAGAAAATCTTTGTGTATTGGATTTTTCTCCATTTTCGGGTTTTTGCCTGGAAGAAGGCCTCGATCCCTCTGTAACGACCCCTGATCACTGTGCCACGCTGCAAGCGGGCGTTTTTGGCAGAAAATGATGCGTTTGAAGCCACAGAGCCGCAGAGCCAGATGGCCAGTCGAACAGACAACACGCAGAGAAGCCATAGAGCCGCAGGGGAGTAATGACACGCAGAGAAACAGCTGGGGAAGCCGCAGAGCCGGGAAAATACCTCAAAGAAGCTAGAGAGCATGATTGAGGGTAGCGCTTGACAGAGAGCTCAATTGACAGTAGCGAGTTGTTGTTGAAGGTCGCTGGAAGGTTGCTAAGGGATGCTTGGAGGTCAAGCGATCCATTGATGCATGCAGAGGCCGAGAGAAGCTCGTGAGAGCCAGAGCCAAAGCCAAGAGCGAGAGCACCAGAGCCATAGAGCCAGAGTGCTTGACAGAGGCATAGCCACCAGAGGTTGGAGGCAGAACCTCAGAGCCACAGAGCTCAAAGCAGACTTCCAAGAGCCGTGATGCCGTAGTGAAGCTGCAGAACAACAAAGGGTCGAAATGATCAGCTGTTGCTGGTGTCCAGAGTGGGTTGAAGATAGAAGAAGGCATTCCAGAGACAGTTAAGAGGATTCTGAGGGAGTTGGTGCAAGCTAGAGCAAGATCGCTCAGAGCATTGATTGAAGGAGTTGAGTCCAAAGAAGCCTAGATCTGTCATCAGAGTGAGGATAACCAGCGGGATAAGATGGCATTCTAAACCCATAGGTTCAGTGTAAACCAATGGAGTTGAGCGTGGAGCTTGTAAAAATATTTCTTGCCATAATCCCAGAGAGCCTAGTTGAGTTGACTAGAGCTCAAGGAGACGTAGCCCAAGAGTTTTGGGTGAACTCCAAATTAATATTGTTGTTATGTGTGTTGTTTTATTGCTGCATCTTGCTACTATGCGTGTGTTGCTTATTTGCTACTTTACTTACTGTCATCTGTATTTTATATCAGCATAAGCAAGTGAACTTAAAGCACATAACCAATTTTAAAACAAACATAAGCATGCACCTATTTTCAAGCATTATTAATTCTGCATTTGGTTAATCATAATATCTTGGGAGTATTTAAGCTTTGGAAGTGGGAGAGGTTCTTGTAAGCTAGACAAGAAGCCTTTGACAAACCAAGTAGAGACTTGTGTTCTACCTAAGTTCAGATCATTCCAGGAGAAGGGTGCCTAAGATGACAACAACATTATAGTAAGGAAGCACCTAAAATTGCCTAAGTCCAGAGATAAGAATGTTGTTGGTTTCCTTTGTTACCAAAATCACTTTGTAATGGATTATCCTCTGAAGAAGAAGTTGGAAGACTTGGAAGCAAGTGCAATCGACTTTGAAGGTGAAACTAGCAACCCTATGAGCAACCCAAGCATAGTATCCTCTCAAGGCAACATTGAAGATTTTGGGTGCCTTGACAATAATTTTGGGAAAGTTCATGGTAGAAGGCAATGAATGTGGTTCATAAGATGAAGGCATGAATTCCTTTTTCTTCATGAATGCAACCATGAGTGGGTTGAAGGTCGAAACTTTGGTAGACACCAGTGCAACCCATAGCTTTGTAAGAAGATAAACTACCACAACACTTCATCATAAGCCTAAGAGTTGCATGCTCATGTTCATGGTGGTGAACTCAACAACAAATCCAATAATAAGACTAGTTCGTTTTGCACCTTTGAATGATGGGGAATGGTTTCTTAGTTTGACTTGATAGTGGCTCCATTAGATGACCATATAATGATTTTTGGGAAGACTTTCTTAAGCTTTCCAAAGTATCTCTAGTTCCCTATGACAACTATTTGATGTCATAGAACCAGGACTTGTGATGACTAGAAAGAAGTTGGGAAGGATACTAAGAATGTTAGCATGAAGATGATTAATGTAGCCATTGAATCCATAGACATGCCTTGCATTGTCACACAATGGTAAGAAGAGGTGGTTTTGGGCAAAGTAGCCTAAGTGCCCAAGATGGTGAAGACCATACAAGGAGTAGTTTGACAACAATAGAGACTTTGGTGGAGCCACCCTTGAAAAGGACTAAACTATTGTAAACCTTGAGGATCCATAAGCAAGATGTTGGAAGCAAGGTTGAGTGTGCATGATCTGTAAACTATCATGGATATTCCACTGGACAGTTGGTCACAACAAATATGATAATATTATATTAAAAATATGAGATTCTACACTATTACAATTTTATTAAACTTTAAGATTTGTAGATTTAACTGTAATTAGTGCATGCATGCAAATGGAAATTATGCAGAAAAATAGAGAACGACAAAATAAGCTCACATACACACACATAAGACACAAGATATGCTCTGGGAAACCCTTTCGGGAGAAAACTCAACTGGAAGGTGAGGTCGCTTCACTCTCTTTCTCTGTCTGGAAAATAAGGCTGCAGGTACAAAGAAGTAATGCCTATGGCCCATGGGATGTTGCAGTGCACAGATCCTCTCTGTGTGCTCTACCTCCTATCTCTCTTGGCTATGTTTGCTCAGCTATGGAACAAAATGCTCTCGAAAGAATGGAATGCCTCTTCCTCCTAGTGGCCCGATTATAACACAACCCCATAGCCTACTCTTGGTTAAGTTTGACTACATCAACTCTTAACTAGAGTTACAATATAGACTCTTCTAGAATCTTTTACATCACAGTCACGTGGCTATCCCCTTTTCCATGAATAATGGGGGTTGACGCGACATCCTCTCGAATTATAGGTGTGAAAACAGGAAGGTCAACTTCTGTGTCGCATAACTTTTGCATACAGACTTCGATTGACACGCTTCTTGCGCCGTTGGAAAGATATATGTGTGTATGACAACATGAAAAAGTGCCACACTAAAGTGACAAGTTTTTATCCCCAAAAAACATCATTTGATGCCTCAAAACATTTGCGGAAGGTTTCAGACCTCGTTTCGCCAAACTGGGTCCCACTAATAAAAATGGTCTCGTGAACTGATTCCTCCACTTTTTCCACTATGAATGCATTGATATGGATGATAAACAATATAATGTTCCAATCCAGATCAGTGCACGAACAAAAATTGTGGAGGTCATTAACAAAGGAATTCGCCAAAAAAGACTTGTGGCACATAGAATCAAGAGGAGGCAAGCCAGGAAGATGCTTCATTTTTTATGAAAAATACTTTAAGTATTGGGTCTAAGCATTGCACAGAAACACTCACATAACATGACCCTCAATTAGATGATGGTTGAATGGTTAAAGAGAAGGTTTGAAAAACCATGCATGAGTTAAATGCACTTCAACTTCATGAAGTATGGAAATTTGATGGTGTCATATTTGTTGTTTTAGAGGGTTAACAGATCCTAGAAGAGGTCGTTGACAAGATTCAACCACCAAGGGGTTGAGTAAGTCTACTGAGAGGTGAGCTAGGAAGACATAGCAGCGGGGCAAAGATGAATAAGGCACTTTTGTTGATAATATAGGTCAGTGAAGACTCTCAATTAGATGTAACAATGGGCCAATGAAGATTTCCCTAATAATGATGTAATTGACAATGCATATTTTTGTAGATTATCCATGAGGATGCATGATTTTTAGTTGACGACAAGCTACTTATAAGAATTGGGTTATAGAATGTTAAATAAGAACAAAGTCCTAGATGAAGTACAAGTCAAACAATTTGGTTGGTAGTGGCCTTAGTAACCACTTTCCAACTCCTTTTATCTAACAAGTCACAATGTAGTTCACAACCTAGGAGCACGCATGAGAACCTAGAACATCTATGTAAAAGTTGCCTTGGAAAACTATATTTGGAGATGACTTAATAGTATGAAGGAAAAGGTGGTGACCTTGCCTCAATTCAAAGAAGTTGGATATGATGTATGAAATGTGGATGGAAATGATTTTTTGGGTGCATTCTCATGGTTTTCATGTGATGGTTGGATTGATCACCCTACTAGTTTAGATCTTGAGGGCTAGTAGTGTATAGAAGCATGACAAAATGGGTCAAAACAATGGCATAATAGTATATTTGGAGAAGTGCAACAGTTGGATAGTGGTATGAAATTCGTAATGAAGGTTAAGTTGTAGCAATTGCAATATTGTTGACACTTGAGTTGTAGTCATAATAATGGGCAACCACGACAATGTTGAACAATTGAATTGTTATAATAGTAGTAGGAATCCACAACAATGTAGGGCTTAAATTGCAACTGCAATAGAAGACATCAACAATAACATAGACATCCTAGAGGTATTGTTGGGGGCAAATTCATTTTGTTCAAAAGAAGAAATGGATAATGGATAATGCATCACAACACTAGCAACGATAATGCTAAGTAGTTGAAGAAATCAAATGTAGATAGATGCATGAGTCTTAGTAGCAAACTTGGAGGACAACAAATTCTTGAGGATGTTATCAAGGATGATAAGGGGAGGTTGCAAGGCACTAACCTTTAATGGATTTAGGTACCTCCACTATGTGATCATCTTAATGGTTACTGAATAACTCAAATGGAGATGATGAAAGGTTCATGACTACAAATCTTGGAAACTCACATTAGTTTGACACACCAAGAGAAGCTTAGAAGTGAACTTGGAAAGTTAAGGAATAAGGTTATCATGGATGATCTCATCTGTAAGCATGCACTAAGCATGATGGATGAAGTTGTTAGGAAGAATTGATTAGCTTATAGATGAATCAAACACATTTAGATGAGCACACTTGTATGAGTGCATGTTGGTTGATCATAGTCAGTTGGGTGCACTTGGATGCATGCACATTGGCTAGGCATACTCGAATAGAACTTATCAAGCACACTTCTTGGGTGTACCTTGCTAGGTGCACTTTTGGGTGTATGTAGACATGGACACACCTTTGGAAGAGTAAATACCTATGGTACTTACAATGTAGCACCATTGGATGTGAACGTTGACCAAAACAAGTCATGTGGGAAAAATTGAGTTGAACAAGTGGACACTTGAGTCCACCTTAGAGTTGAAGGGGCTTGCAAGACAAGGCGAGTCTCATATAAAAAGGAGGATGCATCAAATGTGACAAGGCATTCACGCACAAGTGTAAAAAGTGCTTTGTGGTAGTGCTAAGTTCTTGGGTTGGCATATTAGGGTGAATTAAAATGGTTGAGAGAAAAGAGGAAGAAGATAAGACCCGTAGGAGGTAGGCCTATCATTGCTTTAGGAGTTGGATTGACAAATCTTGTAGGTAGTTGCATTTTTTGTAATTGTAGTCTACAAATGAGTTGTAGGTAGTTGGATGCACTACTCTATTGTAAATTGTAACTTTCTTCATATAAATAAAGTTAGGCACCCATACATGTGTGTTGTGGAGACTTTATGTTGTTGAATTGTTGTTGTCCCTTGTAATGCATTGAATTGACTAAGTATTGCTAATTAGCTAAGTGTAAAATATTACAAGGATGTTTTAAAGGTCACAATTAGACATGTGCTTATTATTGAATAAAATTAATTAAATAAAACTTAGTTAGATTTGCTCTAACTATTCAAATCCCACTTCATACTCTCCCTCTATATCTATTTAGAAAAATAATTCAACATTTACCTACATATTACATATATATATATATATATATAATTTTTTAATTATCCAAATTCCATAAAATTCAAATATTTTTATATATAAAATTTTGTTAAATTCTTTTAAATTTAAAAATAAATAAATATAAAATCTACTATTTAAATGTTTAAAGTTTCCATTTAAAAAAATAAAATGCAATGTTGAATACTTATCCATTTTATCAATCCTTTGAATAATAGAAGATGTACACACAAACACTTGCTTGGATTGCACGCTACCAACTCCCATGAAGTCCGTAAATGAACGAGAACATTTTTATCAGGTCAAAGGCAAAAGGATTTGCAGTTAATGATAAAATTGATTGTTTACCAATATTTATATTTTTTTGGAAAATTTCAAGGGTGTGTTGTTAATGGTAAAATTGAATGTTTACGGATATTTAGGAAAATTTTTATTTTTTATTTAGATTATAGGTTTTCGAAAGATATTTATTTACAATATGGATTACAAAAGTTTCAGAGTTAAGAAATTTAAAAATATTTTAACTAATCTAAGTATAAAATATACACACAAGGTTATTAAATTTTAAAAAATTCATAAATTATAATTTTATTATATATATCTAATAAATATTTTACCTATATTTTATTATGAAGATTTTTAATTTGTAAATATATTTTATAATATTTGCTGGCAACACATTCAGTGTTTCTTTTCATTGTATATTAATTTGTTTTTGACTAAATATTTATGCGGCTTATTTATAGTTTAACATTGGGAATTCATTTTTGTTATTATTATTTAAATTTATTTATTTGTAAGATGATTATTTGAAGTCTTATTATGAGTTGTTTAGTACTTCTATTTCTATTAATTATTATTATTATTTTTTCAACTTTGTTTTTTTGGATCATTTTTGTATTGTTTACATTTTCATGAATTATAGTTTTTCCTCCATATTTTGAATTTAAGATGACTTATTATTATATTAAAAACACATTTTAATAAATTTAATTATAAAAAATTATACATTTTAATAAAAAATATAATACATACACAAGCATATATATTAAAATGTGTATATGTTAATATAAACAATATTAGTTAATAATTTCTTAATTTTTGGGGATGACATTCAACCATACAATATTTTATTAGTTGTTTTATTTATGTGATGAAATCTTTATGTTTTTATTGTTTTTTTAGTTTAATTAAGTTATATTTAAGCTAAGCCGCAGGTACTAGCTACTATGTAGCCCTTGTTACAATATTATGGGCCAATATCATGACTTTTTTTTTTTTTTTTTCAGAGAGTGAAAATCAGCATATATTATATTGAGAAAATATAAGAATATACATATAAACCATTATAGCAGGCGTGCTATTGAGCCTCATTATCAGGAGTAGTCCATCCAATAACATTCCAGAGGACATGTACAGGCCATGATGAGACATGGGGCCGGATAAGATCAAAAGGAAATCCATATGACGATACAACGAGATGCTAAAGACAGAAAAAACAGAAAATAGCATGGAGCCTACAATAATTTGCAGAGCCATACAATCCTGAAGCCGAGAGACTAAAACCGTCTTGACATTGCACAGCGAGGAGGAGCCAGTGATATAAAAATGGCCAGGAACAAAATAGAGCCAAAAACCCACGGCCGCTTTAGAGGGAACCTGTGCAAAGACATGAAAACTTGAAGAAGGAACAGAGACATCAACATGATGAATTTAGCATCGCCGATATGTGAATGAGAAGGGAGAGGATTGGTTCTTTGGAATCCTGAAAAATGCATGCATTTCTCCACTTCCAGAGACACCAACAGGTAATGATAAATAAAGATTGCCACTCTTGACATTGAGCAGACCACCACTTGAAACCCTCCTGCACAGATGCGAAAACCTGCAGAGCAAAACCATGAGATATTGAAAGTTCATACCAGATTTGAGCAGTTCCTGGGCACTGGAAAAACATGTGGGCGTTCGTTTCCATCGCTTGTCGACACATAACACATCTGCTTGGACCCGACCACCCCTTGGGCCAATATCATGACTTATCAATACCACATGACCAAAAAACTATAACTCACTTCATATGATTATTATTCATATAACAATTTTTTTTATTAATCAATTTAATTAATAAAAAACAAAAAGAGCATATATATTTTGGAGACAAATCTCAATTTTTAATTTCTTTAAACCACTATGAATATTCTAGAATATTTCGTGGAAATTACTATGTAACCCTTGTTACAATATTATGGGCCAATATCATGACTTATCAATCCCACATGACCAAAATACTATAACTCACTTCATATGATTATTATTCATATAACAATTTTTTTTAATTAAACAATTTAATTAAAAAGACAAAAAAAACATAATTACTTTGGAGACAAATCTCAATTTTTAATTTCTTTAAAAATTAAATAATTATCAATCCAATAATAATTGACAATTAAAATAGTCCCAAGGGATAGCTCAGTTTGTTGAGTTCCGTGTTTCCAAGTATATCGTAATTTTTGATAATTAAACTAGTCCCAAGGAATAGCTCACTGAGTGGAATGTTGCCAAGTGTCTGGCCTATAAAAAAAATTCACAAGATCAAATCCCCTCTACGCCTTTGAAATTAAATCTTACTAATTTAACCAATAAACATAAAAATGGATGATAAAAAAAATCGGTCCAACAAATCACTATCACATTTCCAAAATACTCTGGAATAAAGAAAAATGAACTTGTAAAAACATTCACATAGAATCAAAATTGGTACGCGTAGACATGGACTTGTGAAAACCTACAAAACAAAAGTCAGAACTGGTACGCATAGCATTAATTAGTGTGCACATGTCACGACTTTCATTCAACCCAAACTGCGAAGAAAACGATTTTCTTAATCTCCACGCATCAATGAATTCTCTAAACATAAAAAACTAAATATATCCCCACCCAACTCTTCTCAGCGACTTGTGAAAATTTAATAGTGTCTTCTCACTCATTATATAGAGTTATTTTTCGCATGTCTTGTTTCAGTTTTATTCCATTCTTCATCAATTTTCACCGTCACCATCGCATCGCTCTGGCTTTGGACATACGCAGCAGCTCTGAAATAGCCATATGAACGTTATTGCCATTATTATTACTGAAACAGAACAGGCAGCCCGAGGTATATGAGCAAATAGCAGGCAGGTAAGTTTCTTGTGTTCTGCTCATGTTTTTATTGTTCTTCTTCGTACAATAAACGCGTATTTGTATTTTGGTTTTGGGCAAGTCAAGGTCAATCAATCGTCCAGCCTTTATATATATATATATATATATATATATATATATATATCCCACCCTATATCTAAGTTATTACTAGTATATTCACGTATTTTGGATTACCAGGGTAGGTGGGTAGCCTTTGTATTGAAGCCAAACTACAGAGATTTCGGCAATCCTTGCTTCTAGCGGTATGTATTTGTATATATTAATGTTATGAATTCATGCTCTGTTTAACAATTTTAATCATTTTGTTTCGAGTTATTTCGATTTATTGCAGGGGTCGGTTATTCGTATGGTAAATGATAATATTGCCTAGATGGGTATTTATTGTTGTATGGTATGATATGTACTATTTCCGTGGTCAGTTTGAATTCTGGACCTGTTCCACGATATACAATGTGCTCTACTATTACGTGGCTTTTGTTTTTTTCTTAAATCTTCGAGTGACCAGATCTCAGATCCTTATCATCTGGTTGGAATTCCAATATAGACTGTAAGATATAGCAAGTAAATTCATGGCCAAAGGAGGTGTGTCCATTGAAATATGGAAATAGGTAGCCTATGTTTTCATATATTCTCTTGATTTAAGCCTTGATTGAGTTGGTCGAATTCTGTCTTTACTGCTGGGTTAAGGAGTATGAGTGTGAACTGGGGAACATTTTGTGTGGACCTGTATGCTTGATCTATGAAATGGTGAAGACCATTTCTAATTTATGGGTGTTTATGATTGCCATGAATGCCTGGTTTTTTGTTCACAGTGATGGTCTTGCAAAGTGTTTTTGTGTATGGAATCTCGTTTAGAATTTAAATTCGAGAGATAGGTTGGTTAGTCAAGTGTAAGTGTTACCCTTCTGTATCGATATGAAACAAATCTAGGTTACCCTGGACATAAATCTTCTTAACTACAGTCTTCCATAGGAGACCATTTATGATAATCCAAACTGTTCTTGTGGTGTTGCATGAATCTATTATAGTAACATTTTGTTTCTGTTCAGAGTCCAGAGGCACAGAGGAGTTACAGATCTCCTCTTAACAATGCACATAATATGCTATTACAAATTTACATTGCCAAAATTTTAAATTTCTGTGGAAAAATGTTTGCTTTTAAAATCATATCAATTCAACATCAAGTGTTTAAGTCGATTTAGGGTTGAGTTTTTCCCACTAATATCTGCATTCACTTTGGGTATATATTTCATTGAAAGTTATTTGCATCTAGTGTTTTCAAAACTGGCCGGTTCAGCTGATCAGACCTTCGAAATCACCAAACAGGATCTCAAATCAATTTCTGGACTGGATCTATAACAAACTGGTCATCTATAGGCTGGACAGGGTTTTGCTGAAAAAAATAATTTTAAATTATATAAAACTTTTATGTCATGTGGATGATCCCATTTCCAACAGTGATGATGAGCTTGATGATTGATCATGTTGATCAATGATATATAGTTAGGCTAGTAGCTAGTAGCATGTTGTGTTTTTGGACTCTAGAGGCCATTTAGAGCCTTCTTGGTTATGTATTTTACTATTTTGTTTAAGATTTACTGCACTTAGTGCCATTTTGCTATATTCACACTTACATGATATATACATGAGTAGACTTTGCATATCTTGTCTCTAATGATTCGGAAGCTTCATTTTACATTGATGTGCATGAATATATCTTTTTCATTAAAATTTTCATATTTTATGTGTTTTTACTTTTTACGTAAACCTGTTCGTAAATTGTGTAATTGACCGATTTTGATCCAAGTCTTGTCTGACCTTCAGCTAATTCTGATTTTGATTCAGACTTCTAAAACATTTCTTGCACCTTTGTTTGGAAAATTGTGGGCTTAGCATGGGGAGCAAGCTCACTAAGGTTGAACCTAGGTCCTCATTGCTAAAAATGCTCCAACTTGCCATGGCCTAATGGAGCACAATGGACATATTGGTTGTTAAACCCCTTTTTATTGATTGAAGAGGGTGCAGATTGCCAAATTCCCATCCACATTCTGCACTAAGAAAATAAAGGATAATGATAGTGCCATATGTAACAACTTAGTCACCGTACAAAATTTGATGAATAAGACCCTCCTTGTGAGGACACACCCAACCTACCCCCTAGCTTTCAACACTCTTGGGGACATACCCACCTTACGTTGTTGGGTTTGAAACCATTGTAGTGATGCACCAATCCACCCCATTGGGTTTTGAACTCGTGATATAGGTTGGACTCATTTTCAAGGGGTGTTACAAATAAAGACATGAGCCCAAAATGCCAAAAGGAACCTACAATATACCTACTACTCATGAATATTGGGCTTATTCTTCCTATCCTACTCTACGATAGGATGAAGCAATGTTAGGAGAAATAAAAAATCCAATGCAACGATAGTGTCATCTCATCAAAAACATAAGACCTCCCTCTGTGTTTGGAAAAAAAGCCAAAACAAGGTTATGTCAACTTGCTTGCAAGATTAGGCTGGCATATTTGTCATTGTATGGCTGAAAACTAATGTGAGCTCCTTAAGATAGAAGAAAACACCAAGATCACACCAAGGTTGGGGTGTGCCACTACATGCTTGCTCTATCCAATGTTGAATAGTGCTAATGTACTCATCACCTTGGGCATGTGAATATGGCAGTCCACCATCAAGCCATTGATCACCTCCATGGACCTCCAAAAGATGATCTACATGCTCCACCATCAGCCTTCCCTTGCTTCCATGAAAATCACCCATGGCACCTTCAAGCAATGAGGGTTTAGAAGGTGTCTTCAATATAAACCTGCAAAAATTCTGCTTCCCTTATTTGCTGCCCTCTATCAAATATCCACATGAAGCATGCCACGAATATTTAGATGTGGAAAAACAAATCAGCTCATGATTTTTGGTCTACTTCTAGAATACTAAAAAATGCCTACAATATGTCAAGATCGAATGGGTTGCTGTCTTAACAAAATTGCAGCCCTGAAAACACAGCTGATTTTTTGTACCTATATAGGATACAAACTGAAGATACCGATGTTTAGAAAATTGCTGGCCAAGTGACGTGATGAAAATGCTCCCTATGCTGCAAGAAATGTGTCTCGTTGATGAGGACACACATATGTTGATCAACAATAAAAAATGCATGACATATATCAACATCTTTTGGCTCTCCAAGACCCAAGGAAACAAGACTTGCAATGTCTTCTTCATGTCCTATGGAATGACTCTCCCAATGCTTATTGGAAATGGAGATTGCCAATTTGGATATTCCTCCATCAAGCTCTCACTATTCTTGTCATAGACGAGATCTTTGATAAGAAACCAACAATACACATCTCATATATGTCTCCCAATCACAGAAAGAGTGTTCAGATCATTATCCTCTGGGCTACCATTAAAGTCACAAGACACAACCCTTAGGGGTCCCGTGTCTCGTATCTTGCATGTTGGACACAACATGACCCATAAAACGTGTTTGACACGTTTTTCAACATGGCCTAAAATCAGGCACGTGTTTGGGCTGTGTTAGACATGTGCCCTAACGTGTCCCAATTTTAGGACGTGTCCCACTAAAATCCCAAAGTAAAAAGCGTCGCGTCTTGATTTTTTATTTCATTTTTTTTGTCAATTTCATGTCTATTCGTGAGAGGAACACTGTTGAGCATGCAACTATCATCGATTCGTAGGCAGAGGCAGGAGTGGTTGAAGAAAAAGACAAAGATGTGGGATGTGTTTCCTGATGATATGGGTTTGGATGACAATATTGAGCTGGAGTTCGCCAACATGGATCTTAATGACCAAGTGCTAGAGCCAATAATTTTTGATGATGAGTCTCTTGAGGGGTCATCCTCCACACCAACAAATGCAACAACAAATCTTGGATTGGGCATAGAGGAATATGGAGCAAAGTTAGATGGCAGTGGTAGTGATGATGATTATGACATGGAGAAGGACCTGGACTATTGAATCTTGATAGAGTCGTGAGTAGTGAGTTATGACCAGTGTTTTACAACTCGGACTCGGACTCGGACTCGGCCGAGGATCGACTCCGACTCGGACTCCGACTCGGTAATGACTCGGCCGGCTCGATTTCAATCACTCGGTCGTTGTAAAAAATACATTAAATATTTATTTTTTTTATAAAAAAACATAATTTTAAATATTTTAAACATAATTTTAAAGATTTTCATTCATGTTTCCAAACACACAGTGGGTGAAGACAGTTTTGGAATTTATTGAAGGTGCTTGGCCCTTTCTTCTAGACCACATATGTATTATGAAGTATCTGTGGCTCCATTGAAGCTACCTGGAACTATAATCTTGAGCAGTCACATAAAATGCTTGAATCTCCATGTTCATTGCACATGCTAAGTATGAGTTCTGTTGAGGTTATGACAATGTTTGCATTAACAGTTTTGTTGGTGACTCTTCATCCTACAGCAGCATGTAAAAGTTGACATGTCAAAGAAGCAGCATAGCATGCCACAGGTATCCATTGAGATAACTGTAGAAATAAGTTTCAACCGCTTGAGAGGAAGAATCACATCAAACTGAAACTTCTGACATGGAAACTATTGAGTTCTTTTGTTGTAACAGGAGATTTTTTCTTGCAGAAACCAAATTCTGGCCCGATGTATTTAACAAAAGGTATTACTGAACATACAAATGCATTTCTGGACCTTGACTGTGGTTATAAGAGATTGAAAATAAATAAGAAATAAATTGTGTAAACATGTGTACAAGAAGAGAAGTGGTCAGAGAAACAGGCAAAACACCAAGAAATAGCCCTACATCAAAAGGAATGGCTCAGGCATCTCTAACTTGGATACAGCTAAGTGTAATGAAATGAAGCGACGAAATCCAAAAATAAAGATATTGAAAAAAACACAGTATTAAACATCTGAAATCGAATTTCGAAGAAATATCCACAGATTCCACACGTAAGTACAGTCCCAACCCAAATTCAGTTAACCGGTATTAATGTTATATAAGTTCAAGGCTCAAGCACTGCTACAGGGATAATCTTAGCCCAAATGCTAGTTAGCACTAAACCGTCTTGACTCATAACACTTATAAGTTATATTGTGATTTGGGGAGTGACTCGGCCAGCTACCCGGCCGGGTTGACCGAGTCACATATGACTCGGCCGAGTCATTGGATGACTCGGCCGAGTCATATGTGACTCGGTCAACCGAACCGGGTAGCTGGTCGAGTCACTCCCCAGGCCTTTGACTCGGTTCGACTCGGCCGAGTCGGAGTCGATTCGGCCGTTTTGTAAAACAATGGTTATGACCAGTAGCTCTGATGCGCTATGATATTCCTACCTATTTTGTATCTACTCTATTTTGTATTTTCTAGTGGCATTCCCTCGGTATCTATGTAATAAATTTTGATTTTAATGACTCAATGAAAATTTTTCAACTTATGGTTTTAATATCTAAGTTCTATATCCAAATTTCTAGTTTTATTTTATCAGTTATGATATTTCTAAATTTCTAGTTTCTTATGTGCTTGAACAATTGTACAACATGAACAACGAACATTGAACTGTGAACATTATCGCTGTAGTAAATTAATAAACTAACTAGTTCTAAAACTATAAAATTGTAAATACTAAATTAGTAAATTTACTAAATAGGTATTGTCATGATTCATATATGTAGATGTTCTGATTTCTTAAAAATATGGATCAGACAATATATATATATATATATATATATATAAAATGTCTCTCGTGTCTTGTTTCCAGGGTTGCCATGTCTTGTGTTGAATACTCATATTTACGTGTTCTTTGTGTCCAATGTCCTCGTGTCATGTGATTGAGGCTGCCATGTTTTTTATCACATGAGCTAGTAGAAACACTTGCAATTTCTTCATCCTCCAGGGGCTTCTCTATCACTTCTATACTCTTCAAATCATCAAGAGATTTATCATCAAATTCAGATTTTTGAAAAGAAGCATAACTTACCAAACCCTTATCCTCCTAGGAAAATAATGATGATTGTTGGAATGTCATGCAAGTGTACATCATCATCACAAGTTGTTTCTTCTAGAACAAGATGGAAATACATATTCTTCAGTGGAACAATATTCATGAGTTTTGCAATAGGTTTTTCCATTATTTCATAATCTTCTTATCCAAATCAAAAATTTTATTCATAAGTGGCTCATGTGATGAAAGACAAGGCTGGTCTTCTAAGTGATCTTCATGAAAACCATCTCCAAGCTTCTCCTATTCTAGCTTACCATATTTTTCTTTGATATACTCAACTAAGGACATCACCGCCACATATTTCTAATTGATTTTAGCCAAGAGAGCATCCAAGGGGTTACTTTGACAAGTATGCACTAGGTTACATATCTTACTTTCTTTATATTGGAAAACATCAATCAAATCTTCAACCCTTCCTTCTTCTTCATAACTAGTTTCCTAACACTTGGGAAACGCTTTGGCCAGACATGGAAATGAAGATATTTCCTTTCTACAAAGATGTTCAAACAATATTTCTATAGAATATTCTATGGTAAGTCCAAATGTTTTCATATATTGGCATCCTCATGGGCAACGTTGAAATCTGAAATAATTTTCATGAAGGATATAACATGTGGTGTGGTGTAGTTGATTCAATGTTTGTGGGACCTCGCAATGTGTTTATCCCAATCTAGATCAGGGACATCATTTAGATATCTTGGGATGCTCAAAAAGCCTCATGGAGGAAACCCTTCCACATCCAATTTTTAAGATTGATGCCATATCCAATCATCTCAAATCTCAAAATGAAAAATTGATATGAAAGTTTCAAAAACACATCCTCATACCTTATTTCAATATCAGTGGAGTTGCCAAGTGAGTCTTCAATTGCCTTCAAGTCTATTGGATGTCTTCACCTCTACAAACAACAAGTTCGATTCAAAACTTTTGGAATAGGGCTTCATTCCTTCAAAGAGTTACTAGATGAGAATAAGATCTTCAAAAAACAAGTCAATTTTAAAGGAACTCAGGTATGCTGTCTATTGTCACCACAACAACTCTTCCTCTCACTTTAGGTCCATTGTCTTCCATCACAGGTGGAGAAATGCTAGAAAATATGTTTATGATATTCTTTAGAATTTAAGGGATGGTGGATTGATAAAACCAATGCCTATCCAATGGGTTATGGAATTGAGATCTACTATCAGTAGGGTTTGAACTTGTATGCAAGGAGGTGTAACTAGGCTATTATAAACATGTCCTAACCAACCATATGGATTTACTTCATTATGCAGACAATTAAAGGAGGGCCCTTCCAAATATGCTCCTCACAACAAGTACAAAATCTTCGAAGTAATAATGTGTGTTACCTCCCTAGCTTGCACTTAATGATGAGAGCCCTAATCCACAAGGTGTGACCTGAGAGGGAACTACCGAGATAGTTACCATAGCCACCTAAGTAAGCCATCCTTTTCACTTTAGGCCATCTCCCCTTTGGCTCAAGAGGTTATACATATAAGTAGGATTACTTAAGCTAAACAATGAGGCACGAGGTGATAAGAGAATAGTTATAATTAGAAAATGTGTTTTATATTTTTTTAAAGGAATTGAGTGATGGAGGGATCTAGATATTAATGCCAATCCAACAAGGGCAGATGGAGTCAAGAAGTCTATCCAACAAGGCAAGCTCATCAAAGGGTTAAGACTACAAGGACTGCAATATGCTTGTCTAAAGCAAACTTAACATTGTCGAAAAATGGAAGGAAATAAATGTTAGGACTTTGAAAAGTGTCACATCAAAACATTGCTAAAGTGGTGTGGCTTACACAATGAAGTATTATAAGCAACAACTCTAGAAATGATAGGAGCAAGATAATATATTCATCAATAAGATATCAAAGGGAAAAAAAGGAAGAAAACTTCTCCATAAAACCCTTCTAGTGTGGTAGATATACCCTTCTCTCTTGGCCCAACAAAGCAATTTCTAGTAACTCGACAACTACGTTACTAGGAAACAACAACAAATATGGATCCAAATGTCCAAAAATGGGTCTACATGCTCATCATTTGAATATTTCAACTCTATATCATGATCAACGTGTCATCTTCCTTGAAATTTGCCTTAAAATCTAAAAATTCCTATCTAGTTACAAGGGTAAATGAATATTGTACACTATTTGAGAACATGCTTTAGTCTATGTATCATATTGTTCTAAGATGACTCTTCACCTAGAGTTGGATGGGATTGATCTAATTAAATTATTAATGGCATACCCATCCTTCGTACACTTTATTATCTTGTATTGTCTTAAAGCTTTCTTGTTAGCATTACTAAAAAATGAAAATGAAAAGTTTGATGTGTCAGACCTTTCTGCTAGCATTATCATGTGTTATGCAACCTATAGGTAATTAGTAATTTACTTATACAACTATATAGCCTACATATTACCAATAAGTAATCTAAATAAAACTATAAATATAATATTTGCTTTTTAGGGTTTCAAACATGTGGCCAATATTCTTAAAACATAAAAAATAAACCAAAAATTCTAATGTTATTTGTTTGGGATCCAATGTGTGAGGGCTAGCTGGCACAAGATCTGTTTTAGTAGCATGGGATCCATTTATGGGTTTGAAGGATCCGTTTAGCTAGTGGATCTAATGTGGATATGAGTAGATCCATATTTATATCTGTATTCGTGTCCAAAAGGCGAATTTGTGGATCCAACATCAAGACCTCATGGATCTGGTAACACAACTCTACAACCACGAGCAAAAATTTAGAAGCATTAGAACCATAAACTGTACATTAGAGAAGAGAACCCTTACACATCACAGATTCACATATGCTCCAAAAAATATGTATCCATTGAGCTCAATGGAGGGGAAACTCCAAAAATCTAGCAATGACTACAAATGGAAAGAGCTGCTCTTTAAATAGAGTCTAGCTTCATCTTCTTAAAATAATATTTGTTTTCCTAGATCCATTAATCTCTCCCAGGAATACAATAAATAACTTCTTCAACAACTTCATTACTAAAAGTAACAATTATTTGTTAAAATCCACGTTTTTGCCCAAGAGAATTAATAAAATATGTTAGGAAAACAATACAACAATGTTCTCATGTAACGAATCACATGAGACAAGTCACTTTCATCACATGACAAATTTTTAGGGGTAACTTATAGGGATACTAATGGACTAGAGAAACTTACCTTCTATTTTGATTGAGGATAATGTTGTTAGTTTTTGTAGCATCAGAGGTGTTCTAGTCTCGAAAATTTGTGGAGAGGCTAAAACGCATGAGATCTCCATAACCTAGAAATCGTTTCTGGAAAATCCACTTAGAAGTGTCTCAATTAGATTATTAGCCTATTTTTTAATTATTTCCTAAGTCTAATCTTAGGAAAAGGGGTTAATTAATTAGAATTAATTGAGATAAGGTGAGAATCATCTAGAAACTCACACGGATTGACTCCGATATGATCTTGGCCTTGATTAAGTTTTAATCTTCGCTGTTGGAGCTCTAACATAAGATTATAAGAAGAAGTCGATGGGTAGATGACGAATACACTTGAGACACTTGTAAGAACCACAAAGAGTTCGATTTCCTTGGAAAGTTCAATTTTCCAGAAAGCCCTCAGTGCTGGAAGTAGGGAAGCAGAGATACAGAGAAGCAGGGATAGTGATTCGGAGGAAGTTTTCCAGATCCGAAGAGGCAGCAACAAGAGGTCGAGTTACTCCCAGTGAGGTAGCGCAGAGGACTGCGCAGTCAGCTTCAGAGGGCAATTTGATTTGGCTGTGGGAAAAATTGATTCAGCGTCCAGAGGTCTGGAAAGTCTTCCAGAAGGCCGAAGAATCATTTTCCTTAGCTGAAACAGGCATAACGACTTGATCAAAGGCTGTTCCGGGCTAGACATCAAAGAATCTGAGCAAGCACTGCGCAGAGGGTCCAGGAGGATGAGTTTTGTGAAGCAGAGTTGTTTTGGGGTTGCTTGTGGTGGAAGGAAAATTTCCTTAGATAATTTTGGCCAGATTTTCTTGTTGTTTGGATTGCCAGCTGGGCATCCATAGATTGTAATTAGATTTCTCTGCTACATAATAATAAAAACCCTCATCTACTACACCGATTTTCCCACATTGGTTTTTTTGGGGGACTTTTGTCCAAAAATAATTGTGTTGATTTTTATGTGTTATAGTATTTTCTCAGTTTCCAATGCTCTTTTCTTCCCGTAGTTTATTTGTGAAGGTTGCAGTGTGAATTATTTGGTATTTGTTGTAGCAGATAAATTGTTAAATTAATTTAACAATTAGAAAAATAATTTTCAGTTGTTGCAATAGCATTTCAGTGGTGAAATTTTCACATGGTATCAGAGCGTGATTGATAAGCTGAGAAGCTCAGAAGCGAAGAAGAAAATTTCGTTGTTCAGAGGGAGTAGCAGGCTGAAATTTTCTACGTTTGCGCAAAGCTTGAGACAGGCAGTTCAAATTGCTGGGCAAGGGCTCAATTTTCAGTGGTAGGTTGGTAGAAAATTTGAGTTGCCCGGAATAGTAATTCCAACAGGTGGAGGGAGCAACAACAACTCAGATTTTCACTGAGTAGATTCCTTGGTTGGACGCAAAGGGTTTTGCAGTAGCAGAATCAGCGTTGGGTGGAAGAGAAAAGCACACACAGAGGGAAATTTCTCTCAGAGGTTTTCTAGACCAGAAATCCAATTTTCCCAGTTGCAAATTGGCAGTAGCTGTGAGCAGATTTTCTCACTCCAGAAGGGAGTGCGAGTAGCGGATCCAACAACCAAGTAGAGGAAGAGGAAGTTTCCAGACCAGATTTAGAGATGGCCACAACTAGGCTCAGAGATCAGGATAGGTTGGAGGGAGCCTCCAACTACGTCATTTGGAAGGCTAGGATGTCCTTCCTTTTGGATGAATATGGTCTGAAGACCTATGCAAAGAATGTGGTAGCAATACCCCATGATCCAGATCAGCAGAAGGAGTACATAAAGGAAATGGAAAAGGTGAAGAGGATGATTTTGGATGGTGTTCGAGATCATCTAGTCTCACATGCAGCAGACAAAGGTACGACCAAGGAAATGTGGGATGCTCTCTCTGAGCTATTTCATAGTTCTTCTGAGTAGCGGAAGATGTTTCTCTAGGAGAAGCTAAGGAGCATAAGGATGCAAAAGGATGAGAGCATAGATGGCTTCCTCTCCAGGATTCAGGAAGTCCGGGATCAACTATCATTCGTTGGGGAGGTACCCAACCCACAAAGCTTGTACGATTGACACTGAATAGTGTCTCAAATGGCTAACAAGTATTTGTCCAGAGTATCTTGGGTAGAGACACCTTGCCTAAGTGGAACAGGATGTGGTCTGAACTACAACATGAGGAGTTGAGGCGAGCTCTAGTAAAGAGTACCATCAACGACAGTAGCAACAAGGGCGTGAAGGAAGAGGAAAATGTGGCCCTAGCATCTAAGGGTCCCAGATAGGGGCAAGGGGAAAAGAAGAAGAAGAAGGACCTGCCAAAGGTCAAATGCTTTAGATGTGGTGAGTTCGGTCACTATACTCACTACAGTAAGCAGTGTCCTCTTAGGAAGAAAGAAAAGCCGGAGACGCAAAACCAGGCGACAACGTCAGCAGAGATTGAAAAGTTGTCCTCTAGGTTGGAGGAAAAGTTTGCTATGTTTGCAACCATACCTCCAGGAGAGAGGTGGGGCGATATGGAGTTGTAGTTCCAGTGAGTTGCAGACATGGGCAGGGTCCATTGAGGAGTCCACCTCATGGATCATTACCTGGTTACGGGGGCCCACATTATTCAGTAGTAAGATGGATCAGTGGTAGTGGATGTAGTCAGGTTCTAGGGTGATAGTTGCAGATTAGTAGTAGTTAGGTACTGAGGGGCACAGTGTAGTGTTGGCAGCAACGCAAAGTGGCACAGTGTAGAGTCAGCAGCGGCGCAGAGTCTTCAGTGGACAGTGCAGTAGCTAGTAGTAGTTAGGACTCGGGAGACAGATGCATCCTACTAAACACAATTGGTTCAGTATTTTGGATGCTTCTTAGTTGTAGTTGCAACAACAACAGATGAGAGGGAGTTGCAGTGCAGATGCAGAGTTGGCAGCAATATGGCAGTGTCAACAACAGCATAGATGCAACATCAGAGTTGCGCAGTGGTTGGTAGGCAGTGGCTAGATATAAGTAGCGTGACAGAGGGTGGTACAAAAACAAGGTGTTGTGGCAGTATGTGCAGCACTAGAGAGAACACCTTCCTCTCTAAGAGGGAGTGTTAGTTTTTGTAGCATCAAAGGTGTTCTAGTATCGAAACTTTGTGGAGAGGCACAAACACATGAGATCTCCATAACCCAGAAATCGTTTATGGAAATTCCACCTAGAAGTGTCAATTAGATTATTAGCCTGTTTTTTAATTATTTCCTAAATCTAAACTTAGGAAAAGGGATTAATTAGTCATAATTAATTAAGATAAGGTGAGAATCATCTAGAAACTCACACGGATTGACTCCGATATGAGCTTGGCCCTTGATTAAGTTTTAATCTTGGTTGTTGGAGCTCCAACAGAGAATCATAAGAAGAAGTCGATGGGTAGATGAAGAATACACTTAAGACACTTATAAGAACCACAGAGAATTCGATTTCCTTGGAGAGTTCGATTTTCCAGAGAGTTAGCAGTGTTGGAAGAGTTCGAGCTTCAGTAGGGAAGCAGAGACAGAGAGGGGCAGAGAAAGTGATCTGGAGGAAGTTTTCAGATCTAGAGAGGCAGTAGCAAGAGGCTAAGTTATTCGCAGTGAGGCAGCACAAAGGACTACGCAGTCAGCTTTAGAGGGCAATTTGATTTGGCTGTGGGAAAAATTGGTTCAACTTCCAGAGGCTTAGAAAGTCTTCCAGAAGGCCGGAGAATCATTTTCCTCAACAAAGACTAGCAAAACAACTTGATCATAGGCTATTTTGGGCTATATGTCATAGGGTGTGCGCAAGCACTGCGCAGAGGGTCCAGGAGGACGCGTTTTCTGAGGCAGAGTTGTGCCGAGGCTGCTTGTGGAGGAAGGGAAATTCCCTTAGATAATTTTGGCCAATTTTTCTTGCTGTTTGGATTGCTAGTTGGGCATCCATAGATTGTACTAAGATTTCACTGCTACATAATAATAAAAACCCTTATCTACTGCACCAGTTTTCCGCACTGGGTTTTTCTGGGGACTTTTGTCCAAAAATAATTGTGTTAATTTTTATGTGTGTGTGCTAGTATTTTCTCAGTTTCCAACGCTATTTTCTTCCGTAGTTTATTTGTGAAGGTTGCAGTGTGAATTATTTGGTATTTGTTGTAGCAGATAAATTGTTAAATTAATTAACAATTAGAAAAATAATTTCCAGTTGTTGCAATAGGATTTCAATGGTGAAATTTTCATAAATGCATCTTGCTTGGAGATAATTGATGGTTGTAGATCCTCTTACTTCATCATCATGATACATAGGATGTTACATGTTTTTTAGTGGCCCATATGATGGCTAAATTTGAATCATGGTTACATTTGTTGTTTAGATGGATAGTGAAGATGCATTCCTCAATGCTATTGGTTGATCATCCATTATTAGCCTTTGGATCAACTTGCTTGGTGATGGTGCTAGTTCATTGCTTCATGATGTTGCTCCTTGCATGTTTGTATGGTTTGATGGTATATAACGTTTTGGAGGAGTGCTCTAGTCTTTTCAATTGTGCATTGCATTCTTTACTAACATTTAATGAGATAAACAAAGGATTTTATGGAGCACCCACCTTCATGCTACATAGATTACTTACGTGCCACTTCATGCTTGTGATGGAGTGTCCAGGTAATTGAGATATCTATTGTGTTCCTAAGGTGATAATTGATGTAATAAACTACTAATCTCCTACAATGCTCACCCTTTTATACATTTGGACTTCATGATGAAGCAACCTAGGGTTTTAAGGCTAACATTGGCATGGTTGGTGGCATCACACTTCTTAGAGAGGGTGCCCTAGGGTTTGATGTGTCTGTCATAACCTTATGATGATGTATGATTGAATAAATACTCATTCTTATGAAGTGCTCCACTCTATCATGGATTTTCAAGCAGTAGTTGAAGTTGAACCAGCAGCCCCTCGGGAAAAGAAAAAAAAGACTATGGCCAACTACAAGTATCACAGATCACACCCGTACCAAATATAGGCAATCAACCAATGGATTTGTATCTATGTAAATACTACAAGCCCTGTTATAGAACCATACGTATGGGAGCTAGAAGCAGCAGGTCCTCACTTGCCTCTCCAGAGGCAAGGGGCAGCACCTAAGCGAGCAGGAGGGATATTGCCTTAGCTAGGTTGGCTCCTAGGCTACATCAATTGTACAACAAGCGATGTTATCAGCGATGCCTCGCAGCATGGAATGTTATTTCTTCTTCTCTTAACCCTTTATCACCTTCTCTCACTGTCGCTCTTCCTATTATTATATTATCTGGATAGGGATTGATGACATGGCACCTTGGGTGAGGGTACTCAAAGGTTTGAGGTGTCTAATATGGTCTTATGATGATATTTGATAGGATAGGAACCCCCTTTTGTGGAGCACTCCACTTCTCATGGTTTTCTAGTTTTTTCTAGGTTTTTATGGTTTGAGCGCAAGGGCCAACCCTCTCCTTGTTGCATAGGTGGACATCATTGTTAGAGTGCTTGGCTTCATTGTTTTACTTTGAGATTGAGATTTCACTTTATGATGACCATGCACCTCATTCTTATGGAACACTCCTTTGCTTGCACACATGTGGAGGCATTACTCATGGATCGAGGCCATTTACCATTGGATAGTGATTGTTGCACGCTATGGAGGTTGTTGGGGTCTTTGATGACTTGGCCCTTGGTTTATGTTGTCTATTCTATGCTTGTCAACCTCTTATATTGAGATACACTTTATCTACCTCAATTTATGGATGGTTGTTACACTTTGGAGTCACATGTGCAACTTGAAGGTCTTTATTGCATATCATCTTTTGAGGTTGGTTATATCTTGGAGTTTGAGCTCAGATGACTTGTGGCCCATTTCTCTTGAGTTCTTCACTTATTGAGGAATCTATTACATTCCTTTCCTTGATGTGATGAGGACATCTGCTTCAGGAGGCTTCTTGTGTTAAAATATATAACTAGGTTCAGTCTTCATAATGACGTGTAATCATGATTTTATGTAATTGATGAAAAAAAAGAAAAAGAAAATTATTTTGTATTGCTTGAGTCATGGGTTTCATGCTCAAGGAATTTTATTTTTAGTTGAAGCTCCCATTGTGAGCTATTAGGTTTGGTCATCAAGTCATAAAGTCTAGTGAGTCAATGTCAAGAAATGAAGACTAAGGAATTTTATTTTTAGTTGAAGCTCCCATTGTGAGCTATTAGGTTTCGTCATCAAGTCATAAAGTCTAGTGAGTCAATGTCAAGAAATGAAGACCCATTTTGGGCATGTTATACATTGTAAAAAAAAAATTGTTTGGAGTCATTAACCCTCCAAGACCTTATCACAAGCACCCCTTGAAGTCGGCCTACAAAAGGAAATTAAGATGATTCCAGAATGGCATGTCGGCCTAGGCACAAGGTCAAGTCGGCCTATATCACATGGACAAACCACTATATATAGGAGCACTCGGCATCACTTGGAGGACAATTCGGTCAAGCAATCTGAAACAAGAAGAAGTGCGAAAAACACAAGGAGAATAGCCTCATAACCAGCGAGAAGCAAAGGAAGAAGAGCGAAGGAATTTGGGACTGTTTTTGGGTCATCTTCCTCACACGTGTGACAAAAACTAGGGTTTATGCAGTAGGGTTACACCAACCCTTATAGAAGCCAAGTAAAAGGTCACTATATCGTCAATTGTGCTAGACGAGGTTATAAGAAAAAGCTCTCAAGCCAAGCGAAGAAGGAAAACATCATCAAGAACCTTAATTCAGCCTACACGTGTGATTTTTGTAGAAATTTCAGGCAACCAAGAATTGCAGATCTGTGGAGAAAGGCCGAAATACCAGTGTAGCCAAAATTTGTAGTGATAGAAGTCAGTTTGACTAGTTTTGACTTGGGCAAGAAGAAGAAGTAGTGAAGAAGGGTCTTGTGACTTGGTTTTGGAGAGGTTGTTGTGTCAAGGGTCTTGGTCTTGGTATTCGTCACTTGAAGTTTCTATAAGAAGAAGAATTTGTTTGGGTTTTCCTCTCAAGTTGGAGAGGTTTTGGCCCTGGTTGATTGCCTACATTCTGTGTCTCTTGTCTCCTTATTGTTTATGATTTGGTAGTTGTTTGATGAAAAGGAACACTATAATAATCTAAGTCAAGAAAAGAACCTAATCTAAAGAAGTAAAAAGCATTCACAAGCAGTTATCATTACAAGAGAAATCACTTAATCCTAATGCCCTAGATTTCTCAACATGGTATCAGAGCTAAGGTAACAAATCAAGGAAGGGCAACTCATCAAGAGACACTCAAGCATTCAAGGATCAAAACTCTAGAAGGGAATCAAAGCAAATCTAAAAGATCATCTCATCCTAAAAGCATCTTGAAGTCAAGATCTACAAGGAAGTGTCAAAACCCTAGATCAAAGAAGAAGTCTCGGGATCTTCAAGCCATCATCAAAGAAAAGGACCACAAAGACCATACCTCTACTCAAGTTGAAAATATCTAAAATCAAAGTAACTTGAAGTTTACTCATCCAAGAGAAGCAAGATCAAGGACGTTGTCATCATCATCAAAAGTTCTAAGGTGATCTCCCTCTCTTTGGAGCCAAGGATCACTCTTGAAGAAAACTATCTTCATCAAGGAGAAGTTTTCTATTATCTATATCATCATCAAATTCAAGGAAGCAGCAAGTGGAAGAACCATCTTCACAAGTAAGTGTATTTATGTGTACATCTGAATCTGTCAACATGTCTTTTTGCAAGGAAAGCAACAGGCTGGTTGGGGCTTCAAACTTTCTTGCATGGAAGAAGATGATAGATATGAATTTCATTGAAAATGAGGTCATGGAACATGTTAAGGGCTCAATCTCCAAACCTCCAAAAGAAGATGATCAAGCACTTACAAGGTTCATGAAAGGGGAAGTAAGGGCTCAAAGGATTCTCATAGAATCCATCAAGGATCCCCTCATTCCATATGTATCTAAACTTGAAACTTCAAAAGAAATATATGACAAACTGGTAGAGTTGTTTTTCGTAAGCACTGCAGGGGAAGTGATCTCATTAAGGCAAGAACTCTACAAGCTAAGGAGATCAAAAGAAGAAGAAATAACCTCATACTTTATGAGGATATCTGAAATAAGGGATCAACTTCAAGGTCTGCGACAAATAATGTCTGACAAAGAGATGACCACCGTAGTACTAAATGCACTACCAGAAGAATGGGGTAACTTCACATCAAGCATTTATGGGAAGAAGGAAGCTACTCCATTCAAGGATCTATGGTCACTATGCAAGATTGAAGAAACCAGGTTGAAGACAAAAATTGATATAGGATCAAGTGAACAAAATCAGGGATATGCTAGCAGCTACAATGACAAAAAGAAAAGGAAAATTTGGAAAGTTTGGTCCTCAGAAAAAGAAGAAGAATATGACCAAGGTTCAATGCTATATGAATGTCAAGAATATGGGCATTACAAGAGAGATTGTCTTAAGCTCAAGAAGGACAATAACAAAAGAGGAAGAGAAGAAGTCCATATCACTAAAGAAGTGGAGGAAGCTAAAAAGAAGAAATCCAAGAAGTAGGAAGTAAAAGATCTCTACTATGATTGAGTTGGTCTTTCTCACCTAATTCTTTTCAAGTTTTTGTTTTGTTTTTTATTTTTTTATTTTTTTGTTGTAAGATATGACCATCATGAGTCACTAAGGAGCATGATAGGATGCATCATGGCATCATAGAAGCATTGAAAGCAAGAGCTCGTGAAATCATCATAGAGAAGCATGAAAGATAGAAGTCTATGGCAGTCACCTATGGAAGGATATAGCTCTTGGAAACCTCATTAGAAGCATAAATGGTACTTATGAGAAAAGGGAAAAGTCATCTAGTACAAAGCACATCATACATCAATCAAAAGGAAAACATTTGCTGAATGAGGATACTCAAGATCCTCTGTTGGAATCTTCATTGGAAGGTTCACTGATTAAAAGGAAGCAAGTGTTTCATCAAGAATTCCAACTTGTGGGAATTCATGGGATGGTGGAATGATGTCAAAAGAAGTGAAGCAGATCAAGGAATTGAAGTTCTTTCAATCAAGGAAGCTGCTGAAGGAAGTCTAGATGACCTAAAGGAAAATGAGGTATGTATGCTTGTATTTGATAAAATAGAGTCATGTCATATGGTTGCAAGTAACATGGATAAATGCTCTATCTCAAGAGCATGATCAAAAGAAAGGATCTCCTCCTTTGAAAGGATGCAAGAAGGCATGGGTCACACATTGACTAGATGAAATCAACATAATATGTCCTCATATGAAATATGAGGTGGTTGACAAAAATTGGAGGAACTCTGATTGGAAGTTCCTAGAAAGGAAATATGTGAAGAAAGAAAGGAAGAGATCATGAAATATGCAACTATGGAAGAGGCAATCAACATCCAAGGATTTGACTATGATATCTCCATGAAATATATGAAGACCCTAATGAACTCTGAAATAGAAAAAGACCCTTGACAATATATATCTTTTGGAGATGTGTCAATATGTATGCAGGACGTTGATGCAAATAAGGAGATTTCATGATGAAAGACCATCACAAAGGTCTGTTTGATTTAATGTTCCTTTTCTATTTTTGAACAATATCTGGATGGGCTAATAATGCAGGGCTACCAAAGGAAGAGCTGTAGATGTCATCTACAATTGACACTCATGTGGTAGGATAAAAGATCTTGAAGGAAACATGATGCGAAGAAGGTAGCAAGGTATGAAGGAAAGGCCAAATATGGACTAATGGATCACTTTCCAATGAAAGAAAGGATGACATGACTGACATGATTCATGAATGAAAGTGATGGATGGTCGATGCCCTACGAAGAAGTCCCAAAAAGATGAAGACTCCTGAATAAAGAAAAATAAGTTCATGACATCGAAAGGAGGAGCTATTCAAGCAATTGGTTGTCCCATGATCTCCACCTAAAGAGCTGTTGGAAGCAAGTCCCTAGTCAAGAGGGAGCTTGGTCAAGTCCCTAATTAAGAGGGAACTTGGGTACATTCCTTTTATAGGAATGGGTACATTCCTTCAATGGAATGGGTATGCCCTCCCTAAGTTGAGAGGGAGAGATAGACACTTCATTCTTGTCTTCACTTGGGAAGATAGAATGGGGGATAGGGTGAGCATCTGGCATCCAATACTCTTTGAGGATGTGGTAGGGCATCCAAGATAATAGTAGTCATAGAGAACCGATATTATTTGAGGACTAGGAATCCAAGATAAGAATAGTCCTGGTGGAACATATTCTGAGAGAATCCGGGTAGGGTATGTTCAGAGAGAGACAATAATGAGGGTGTCTACAAATCATTGGTCTCAACAACATCGTGCTTTGATCTTGTGGAGAGATAGAGTTGTTAGTCAAGGCCTTTCCTTGTGACAATGTTGGAGGATATGATGCTAAACAGATGGGTTACCAATCTGACTCTTCTTATGAGAATTATTTAGATTGAGAATGTCCAAGAACTTTGTATAGGTTATGAATGCCTCCCTAGTTAAGAGGGAGTGTTGAAATATGTAACTATGTTCAGTCTTCATAATGACGTGTAATCATGATTTATGTAATTGATGAAAAGAAGAAAAAAATTATTTTGTAATGTTTGAGTCATGGGTTTCATGCTCAAGGAATTTTATTTTTAGTTGAAGCTCCCGTTGTAAGCTATTAGGTTTGGTCATCAAGTCATAAAGTCTAGTGAGTCAATGTCAAGAAATGAAGACCCATTTTGGGCATGTTATACATTGTAAAAAGAAAATTCGTTTGAGTCATTAACCCTCCAAGACCTTGTCACAAGCACCCCTTGAAGTCGACCTACAAAACAAAATTAATATGACTCCAGAATGGCATGTCGGCCTTGGCACAAGGTCAAGTTGACCTATATCACATGGACAGACCACTATATATAGGAGCACTCGACATCACTTGGAGGAAAATTCGGTCAAGCAATTTGAAACAAGAAGTGCGAAAAAAACAAGGAGAATAGGCTCATAAGCAACAAAAAGCAAAGGAAGAAGAGCGAAGGAATTTGGGACTATTTTTTGGTCATCTTCCTCACACGTGTAACAAAAACTAGGGTTTTTGCAGTAGGGTTACACCAATCCTTATAAAAGCCAAGTAAAAGGTCACTATACCATCAATTGTGCTAGCCAAGGTTATAAGAAAAAGCTCTCAAGCCAAGCGAAGAAGGAAAACATCATAAAGAACCTTAATTCAGTCTACACGTATGATTTTTGCAGAAGTTTTAGGCAACTGAGAATTGCAGATATGTGGAGGAAGGCCAATATACTAGTGTAGCTTTGGAGTAATACAAGTCAATTTGACTAGTGTTGACTTGGGCAAGAAGAAGAAGCAGTGAAGAAGGGTCTTGTGACTTGGTCTTGGAGAGGTTGTTATGTCAAGGGTCTTGGTCTTTGTATTCATCACTTGAAGTTTCTATAAGAAGAATAATTCATTTGGTTTTTCCTCTCAAGTTGGAGAGGTTTTGGCCTTGGATGATCGCCTACATTCTATGTCTCTTGTCTCCTTATTATTTAGAATTTGGTAGCTATTTGATGAAAAGGAACACTATAATAATCTAAGTCAAGAAAAGAACCTAATCTAAAGAAGTAAAAAGGATTCACAAGCAATTATCATTACAAGAGAAATCACTTAATCCTAATGCCCTAGATTTCTCAACATCTTGCACACATATCTCCACTATTTTCATGAGGACATCTACTTGAGGGGGTTGTTTTGCACATATCTCTATGCTATTTGTTGAGGGTGTCCAGATATGGAGAATCTGTAGTTGGTCTACCACTTTTTTTTTTATCTTAGGATGATAGCATGTGCCACATGGTGATCTATATGCACATTCTTCATGGGACGACTTGGTTTTGGAGATCACATGTGTGATTAGGTTTGGTTATTTGGTTCATATTATGAGGACTTAAGTCATGGATCAATTTGAGGAGATTATTTTTACATGTCCCTTGCTTCTTTATTGAGGTCAATCCTCTTTATTTATGCTTGCTTCAAACATGGGACATCTCTAAGAGGGTGCACATCTGGATAGACGTCTATCTTGCTATTTTTGGAGCCTTGACATGGTCTAACCCTCAACTAAAGGAGCCACTCAACCACTTAGCTCTATTTTGGGGATACAATTATAACTAACTCCATATTTTATTATTTCTCGACTTATATATTGGAGTTCGATAAGACATTCATTGTATTTGTTTTCCTTGATATTTTATTGTAACTGCTTGGAGAAAATTGTGGATCTCCACAAACTCCTTGCGACTTCTAGTAAGCAAGCTATTGAGATTGTTATTTTATTGTTATTCCTTGAAGAGATTGGTGGATCTATGAAAACAATTTGTTGTTGATTGTAGAGAGGAGATAGAGTTGAAACCTATATAAAGGTTTACTCTCTCCATTTGTAAGGGATTTGGTGAATGAAAGAGCTCCAAGGTTATGGAATAAAAGTTCTCTATCTTTTGTCTAAGCTTTGTGTATTGTATCTGCAACTTCATTTATGTGTTGCAAATATTGTTCTAGGTGCACCATTGGGAGTTATTTTTTGTAGGTTTGTGGATGCCAGAGTCAACTCAAGGGCCATGGAGGACCAAATGTGCTACATTGGAGAAGATTATGTAATCCTTAAATCTTCTTATTTTGCTTCCTTCAAGATGAAAACTTTATGCACGTGACTTCACTTGATTTTGTGCATCTGTAAATAATCCTTGGTATGGGCCACCCTTAGAATTGCCTTGGGAAGTGGATCTTAGACAGATCATGTCCCTCATTAAACTTGTGGGTCTAGCAACTAAATTGGGGCTATTGTGCACATCACCTTGGCTAACTATTTCCCCCCAATAACTATTAGAAGAACCCTCTAACATTGAATGTGTGACCCCATAGCCCAAACATGATAAGGCACTGGTCTTCCCTTTCATCCACCGCCCCAGAAACATAAAACTTCAAAAAGAGTTTTTCCTTTTTGTTTTCTGTTGCTAAGCTCTCTCTTGCTCCCACACTACACACATTGAGCTTAGTTAACCATAGGGAAGCCCCCCTTAGGTGAGATTTCATCTAGTCTAAAGTGTGAAAGGCAAGGCTACTGAGGTGACAATATATAACTTGCCTGAGTTGCCTTTGCACCAAGTCAAAACCTAGGAAGTAATAAGACATCCCATTAATAATGCATACAAATGTGTGCCAGGTGGCCTTAAGAGCTAGGTCACTCTCCACCATGGGCATACATCAATAATGATCTCCCCAAATAACCAAAGCACTCAAGTAATAGAGGTGGGGCGCCTCAAAATGAGTGGTCAAGATGTAGTGAGAATTTTCCAGCAATAAATTTTGAAAATATGATAACTCAGACAATTTTTGTCATAATCTATATTATACCACAATTTGGAAATCTTCTAGTCACTCTGCATCTAATGGCATTGATCTAATGGAAATTTGGGTACTCTGTCAAAAGATAACTACCCTTCAAGCTAGATCTCCTAAAAATATGCAATGAAACTCTAGATATAGGGTTTGGAAGCTTCTAGATCTCGTCCAATCTGAAACGTCTTCATCAATGGCATGGAAAAGAGTGCAATGATCACGAAAAACCCTTCAGTAGTGGATATATATCTCCTCAAGGTGAAATGTCCCCTCATAAAGTGGCACATGTGGCTCTCTAGGTTGATGTCCTCTCAATCATGAATAAATGTGCACTAAAGCTCTCCCAATGTTGGACATCCTCAACTATGAGTGCAAGAAACCATGAAGAACCTTCTCAATATAGGGCATAAACCATGAAGAACCTCCTCAAGAGATTTGTGGCATCTTCCAAGGTGGAAGTCCTCAATCACAATATAAATAAATGTGCAATAAGGATCCAAGAAAGGTGGATTCCCTCAATCACAATATAGATAAGTGTGCAATAAGACTCCAAGAAAGGTGGATGTCCTCCTCAAAACAAGTGCTAAGAAGGTGGATCTATGAAACATGGCATCAAATCTATGAAGAACACATATAGAATGCCACAATACTCAACCAACTCCATGATGAAAGGGAGCAACCCCTCGTCAACCAACAAAATAGGGCCATGCCTCAACATGTGTGCAAATGCTAGATCCAAGGAACAATGAGTCAAATAAGCCATGTATCAACATCAACCACCATGTCAAGGAAGCCATGTCCTCAAACAATTGTATGACAAATGAGAGAACATCCCACAAGGCTAGGGCACTCAATGGTAGGCTCCTCCATCAAGCAGTAGTACATAAAATATGTAGAAGAGGGGAGCGCTCTGTATAAGAGTGTTGCCTATATCATAATGCGCCATAATATGCCATCAATATGAACATGGGCATTCACCTCATGGACATGAAACCAAACTAGACCATGTTAATTCCAAGAAGAATGTCAAATCAAGTGATAGCAAGGGAAGAATGCCAATCAAATTAAGATACCAATACAATGGTTGCTTTTTCCAAAAGTGCTAGGGCATTCTATCAAGCGAATGTTGGATGGTGTTGTCATTGATGTCAACCCATGGAGTTTGACTGGGTTTGACTTTGATTGAAACACCCGTCATTGATGTCAAATTGATTATGAACACTTTTAATAATTGCCTGATTACATTAAGTAGGGAGCTCCACTAATTGGATGGTTGAAAAGCTAGGTCCTAGGATTTGGATTTCCTGGATTGAGGACATACCCCGACATTGTGGAGGATTTTTGAAGTGGCAAATTATTGAGTTTGGGTTGGTGATCCATGTCATTGGATTCTCCTCAAAAAGATGTTTCCGGTGGTATGTGGTATGCCACATGGTTCATCTTGGTTTGAGAGATATTCGCAATTAAAGTTAGGGATCCTAGTCAGTGGGCTAAAACCCCATAGGACAATGTCATGGCACATTCATTCAAAAGTTAATTATTTAAATTTAATGGTTATTAAGGGTTAGTTATTATTATTAAAATGATAATTTAGGAAGGGTATTAAAGTTTTTTCTAGGGAGTGCCCATTAGCATTTAAAAATTAAGAAAGACCTTTGTTTTTCCTCAAGGCCAGCAGCCTTCTTTTCTTAAGTGCCAAGGCTACATCTTTTGACTAATTTTTAGGAATTTAAAGTTCTTATGAAGCCCTCTCTATGGTCTCTAATGGATATCCTTTAGGTCTATAAAAGGAGATTAAACCTCTCCTCAAAAGGTATGAACTAAACGCACAAGTTTGAAAGAAATTCACTCTGAAATTTCGGCTACCTGAGAAAACAAAGGTTCGACCTTCCTGATGCAGAGAACAACAAAGAACCTATGGCAAAGCTTTTGTTTGGGATTTTTTTTTTACCTACTTCAAGTAGCTCAACCTACTCAAGGTATGTCTATTCAATCTGATTCCTTTGTTTTTGTATACCTCTGAACAGCCCAGTGAAGGACTACAATGTGTTATCTCTGCAATTTGTATGAAGGAACCAGCAAGGAAATTTGAGGCATAAAATCTAGGTTAGGACTTTATACCTCTTTTGACATTCAGCCTTGAGAAGCAGATCAGTTAATAGTTATTAGAATATGATTTGACCAAGAACATGACCAAATCTGGTAGCTCTAGTCTCTGTCACATAATCCTGAGCACTAAAGTGAAAGTTTCAGTCCACATTCGGGCTTTATTTCAGTACATGAGGGTTTGTTTGTTTAAGTCTTACTGAAGGATTTGTTTGGGCATGAGTGCTTGCAAGTTGATTAGTGAAATTCTAGGTCATCAAAGAGTCAAATGGCACATCTACAAGGCTCTCTAGGGCAAACATCTTTATAAGACAGCGAAGGTAATTTCGGTAATTTCAGATCGCTCAATCTTTGAAGAACCAGCAAAGAACATTTGACGGTTGAATCAGGTCTGCAAGTCCATTTTAGGACAATGTTTTGATACCATTCATACACAGTCACGTAGACAGGTATACCTTGTAAGTTGACAATAATTTGGTGTACCTACAATCACTTTAGACAGGGATTCTTAGCAATGAATTGAAGTCAGTATCAGACCTTGATGTGTCTTGACGTGTAAACATGATTTGAGTTGACTCATAGACCTGATATATATAAGTTGACACCTTAACTTTGACTTGATACGACTTAGCAGTATCACATGACATAGACCTATGACTCTAATGACCTAGGATTTGAATAGATGCCTTGTAGGATGACCTAGAGGGTATAAGTAGCAAGTGACTTAAGTGTGACCTTACAGGGCAGCAGTTCTTTGAAGACATATCACCGTATTGTACAACTTATTGACATGAAAATGGACAAATGGACAACATTATATGAGTAGTGGTCAGCAGCATTGAAAAGACATGTTGGTAGCTCTCCGAGGGTAGAGCTTGAGAGCATTGGCAGCAGGTCATAGGGATGACCTGCGGCATCTTGGAGTATGCCATTATCAAACATTTACGTTCAACATTAGTAGTGTACAAGCGGTGTGGTACAGTGATCTAGTCTGAAAATTGTGAAACGTGGTCCACCGACTCTTTAGGGTGATTGCAGTCACCTTCAGGTTGTGGCCTGAGAACTCTTCAGGGTGGCAGGGTGGTGTTAGGGCAGGTCACAGCCTGCACAGGGCGTATGGGCATAGGGGCATCCTTTCAGTTGTGGATGATAAATTACAGGGCAGTGAAGCATCCTTCCGACAACAACTAGCAAAAAGAGTGTTGGGGCACTCGTCAGGTTGTGGCTGACTCACAAGGCGTTGGGGTGCCCTTTCGGTTGTAGCAGGTATTAGGGTGTAGTAGCGTCCTCCAGGTTGTAGCCTATAAAGCAGGGGGTTGGCACCTCCTTTTGTTGTAGCTGATAACTTGATGTAATTATTTTCTTTTAGGAGGGAAGAAGACAACTACTAAGAAGTGTTCGGTGGTTTTTGTTCCGGAGGGGGTCTTCCACCTAAAATACTTTGTGTCTACTGTTTTATCTTTCTGCATTGTTGTATGGTGTTGTCTATTGTTGATTATTGTTTACGATTATCTGAAGAAGAACAACAATAATAATTGAAGATTAACTAATGCTCTGAAAATGATTTAAAAGTCCTCATTGCTAAGAAATATTGATTCACCCCCCCTCTCAGTATTTCCAACAGGGAATCATACATGGACATGTATCATCAACCATCCGATGATCATTGGGGCTTCACAACCATGTCTATTAACATGAAAGGATAGCAATCACTAAGACAAACAAAGCATCAACATCATCAAGCCATCCATGACTACATCGCCAATAATCTCATCAAATTCAATCACAACTCTTAGGCCATCGAAAGATCAATCTATAAACTTGCCTTTGTGATGAAAATCACACGAGTAGTAAAGAAATTCACTAGCATAAGCCTCATGCAAAATGAGGGTTTAGAACATGCAATCATCAAAACTAAAGGACAACCACATATGAAACCATAAATGAAGTGGAAAAAACTAGGAAGCCTTCTCTATAGAATGAACAACCAACAATACATCATTCTTCAATTGTGATTTTACCAAAAGATTAAGAGGGCCTAAACATTCACACTTAACCTTCAACCCTAGTTAGGGAAGCCTTGAAAATAGAATGAACAACTCTAACTGAGAAATTATAGCAACAAATATCCTTCAATAAACACAATGGTTACAACAAGACAAAGGGAGGGTTTCACCTCAACCCTAGCATCTTTTTACTAGAACAAAACTACCTTTCTACAAAGATTATTCCATTAGATTTGTACTAGTAATTTCCAGCAATTAAATCAACCCAAGAAAATAAAATAAAGATTAACCTCACATTGAAACGCCCCTTAACTTCTTCCTCTTAAAAGATATTCAACTACGCTTGGAGAGGAACTCCCACTATTCCAACCATGCCTCTAGCAAATGCATCTTTTCTCTATTTATACCTTTCTCTATGCAAATTAGACCTTCATCCATAAAGTTTAAAAAAGTGAATAGTATTTCAATTCATGGAAAGTATCCTCCTTCTTAGGGATGTTATATTTGGTCCTCTTTTAGCTTGTAGGTCCATTTGCCATTTTTCGTCTTTGTATTTTCTTAGAGTATGCATTAATTCTTGGGCTTAGAGCATTTCCACCACTCCACAAGGTGCTTCCTCATGGAAAGCTTTCTACTCCAAATGTGTAGAACATGCCTCAAACCAAGTGTCCTTTACCCAAATGTCTCAAGGGTTAAACATGCCTCCAAATATGTGGAATACGCTTCAGATAATGTGTAATGCCCCACAAAATCACTTTATTGTTCTTTGAATGCCCTTTTACCCAAACATCCCTTTGACCAAATCGGTGCTCCAAGCTAGGACATTCCTCTGTCACTTGTCATTGCCTAGGCCTCTTCTGAGATAGAGCATTTTCTCTCCTTTATGCTTTTGACTTCCCATGTTGGGGGCACTCCTATTTTAGGGTGCATTTGACTCCTTAACTTGTCGTAGTCATGTTTTGAACATCTTCTTACATATGGCATTCTTCTTCAAGGGATCCCTTCATCGACTATGTTAGGTGTGCCAAAATGGAATTTCCTAGTGTAGTGTGCCTTTGTGAAGTTTCCATCAATTTGTAATTGCCCTTGAACTTCTTCTATGCTCATTGAGAGAGGAAAACCCCTGAAAATGTAAAATGGAGCATGTATTTTCAAGGGGTAATAGGTGGGATTTGGCAGCTAGTTCTATCTAGGCATTCTATATGCCAACATAATTGGTAAAATACATTGGTAGTTATGCAAGGTGATGATTGTACAAGAAAGGTTATCATATATGGAACAAAAACACACATGATTGAAAAGATTGGAGGGCAATTACTAGGTCCCATCTACTAGTAGTTATTTGTGTAAAATACTTCAAGATTTAGAATTATTTAAAATATAGGTGGAGGTTTCTAGCTTTGCTACCTCCCAAATTTACACTTCCAAGTGTTAAAGCCCTAAAACAAAAGTTCGTCCTCAAGGGAACTAAGAGGGGTTACTAATTTCCCTCTCTCACTTTAAGCTAGGTCTCCTTTAGTATGATCCCTAGGAAAATATATGATTAACTTTAGAGGTAGATAGATGGGTAGATCAAGACTAGTGCCTATCCAAATTAAGGCAAACAGAGTGAAAGAATCAAACATACACGACTATTTTCTTATGAGATAAAGTCAAAAGGAAGGCGGGATAAACAAGCTACAACTCTCCATTGTTGTAGAAAATCTCTTGGAGGAGCCCTAATGAAGGTGGACGTCCAAACTTACATGAGGGTGTGTCTACCAATGGGCAATGTAAATTTGTAACCGCCAATAATTATGAAGGAAAATTCACGTTGATATTTCTAGCAATAAACACAAGGATATGAAAAGGGAGATGGCCCGCAATCAGGTTGTTCTAAAGAAAGGAAGATTGTTGCCCAATTTTGATTCCTTCATAACACATTTGATACAAGTAATTCCCCATGTTACATTCAATAGGTCAAGATGAAAAACATTATGCCTCACAAGAGAAAGCCTTAACTTTGATTGCCTTCAAAAAAGATATTCAATTAAGCTCTGATGTCCATTTGTAGATACCATCAATCTCCTTGAACTATGAGTGATAAATGGGATGACCTAGGAGAATGTGCAACAAGGGGATGTTCTCCTGATAAAATAATCAAAACCAATTATCAAAAGGAGAAACCATGTGCCAAAACCATCCATTGATCTCCAAAACCATGGGCACAAATGTGGAGAGACCTCATAGAGCATGAAAGATAGTTAGGTCTCCTAAAAAAATGTACCAATGATGTCAAAAAGGGAAATGCTCCACTATTTTAGGGAATCAACCGGCTCAAAATATTCAAGACATGCTCATAATAGTAAACGGGGCTAGAGTGCTCTAAGAAGTTATGCCAACAGATGGGAGCTTGACTAAATTCAATAACCCAATACCATCAAAGAAAGAGGGTGCCTTAGGAGCGTGTCCACAAAGTAGTACACTCCTCAAGAATAGATCTCAACCATTTAATGCAAAATCAATTTTCAAGGCATGCACCCTAGGAATATGTGCCCTAGTGAGAGCCTACTTCCTCTAGGAGATATCAATCAAATGATGAAGCAATAATCCAAAATAATATGCCATTAACCTTAGGATTTCATGTGAATTATGCAAGGTACCCCATGCACTACATCAAATAGCAACAAATAATCAATAATATTTAGGAAAACCCTTAGTTGATGGGTATTTCTTCAATGAATGTGCTAGTAATTAACTAAGAGCGCACTATGCTAATCAAAACCCCATGAAGAAACCCAACACTCTACCAAACTCCACATGTGCAAGATGTAGGCCTCCAAAATGTGAGACAATGATGCCAACAAAAGATGATAATCCATGAATAATATGCATCCAAAACCACAAAAATATGGCTCCTAAGCCATCATCCTCCAAGCACAAACTACTTGGATAGGGTCTTCAACCTAGGACAATCCTTATGATACATGAAGGGTAACAAGCTCCATTTTGAAAGATTGGAGATGGTGCTACCATAAAAAGTACTTCAATAACAATACAAAGAAGCTTTACGAAGCAATAAGTCCAAGTTGTAACATTTTTGATAGACTTAAGAGAAGATGGGGATTGCAGGATGCCAAAATAAGGTAGCCGAATCATTGTCAATCTCTTTGCAAAACAAAAAATTCTTTCAAATCACGAATAATAGAGTTGATGATAATTGAGTTAAAGCCTGCTGATTAATGCTTGGCTGCATATATCTGGGCTGATAGATGGAATGTGCTTAATTTCTCATAAAGGAGTTATGAAGTGAGCCTTGTTATGACAAAATCTAGCACTTAGTTCAAAGCCTCAATAGGTGACCTAGACAATGTGCAACACACAGAAGTGTTACCGCTGTCACCTCAACAACTACTCCCCTGAGCCCTCTCTTTAGTGAAGGACATGATCCAACACAAGGGAGACTTCCCTCATAGGGCTTAGGGATCAAGTAACACAAGGATCTTAAGCTAAGTACCCCCGAGGATCCTACACCATATATCCACCAAATAAAGGTATGATAAATCAAGGTTTGAGGTGAAGGAATAAATTCCAGATTTGGGTACAATAGAGATATGGGTCAAGCTAAAGGCTATGGTTGGCCTAAAGAGTCTCAAGTAGGTTTCTTGAACATATCAAATCAAGAAAATAGTTGAGGCTGCTATAAACTAGGGCTTTAAATCAGCAAATTGCAGAAAAACAGTAGTTTATGACAGCAGCAAATTTGGTCGTGAAAATTATGAATAAGCTATGTGAAATGAAGGCTAAATTAGAAGCAAACTAGAGAAAAAGTTACAACACATTTTGACAGTTAATAAGGCATAAAACAACAAATAAAATCCTAGAAAATGGCTGAAAAATGCATGAAAAACTTCAATTTTGCTTCTCTAATGCACTTTTACACAATGTCTAACCCTAGGGTTTAGCTCAACAAGGGACATTGAAGAAAATACCAAATAAACTAATGTAGCACAAAATATTAATCCCATGGAACATAATACCAAGATAAAACAAATAAACTAACTTCACCATGTAACATCCAAGATCCACCATAATGGAAGTTGCTTAACTGTGACTTCATAGCACACAAGAGAGAAGAATCACTAATCAAGAAGTTTTGATCCAAGTGTGACGATGAATCCAAGAAACAAATTGACTATATGACAGTAACTAAGTTGATTTACCTTTACTAGAAGCCTCTACAAAACAAATTATCCATTATACAAGGTAGATAGGTCATCAAGCCAATCCCCCAAAACAAAACAAAAATAACGAAAATAAGCCTCAATTAGCCCGCATGTGAGGGAAAACGTCTCTTCAAAGGGTGACTTCATATCCAAAGTAATGTTTGTCCTTGAAATGGTGCAAAATATGACTCAAAATGCATGCCTCATTCACAAGTCATGTCTCTCCATTTCCAACAAGGTGCCTCATCACTAAAATAGCCCTCTCAAGCCACAACATCACCCTCTAATCCACCTAATGGAAGTTGCTTAACTGTGACTTCATAGCACACAAGAGAGAAGAATCACTAATCAAGAAGTTTTGATCGAAGTGTGACGATGAATCCAAGAAACAAATTGACTACATGAGGGTAACTAAGTTGATTTACCTTTACTAGAAGCCTCTACAAAACAAATTATCCATTATACAAGGTAGATAGGTCATCAAGCCAATCCCCCAAAACAAAAAAAAAAATAACGAAAATAAGCCTCAATTAGCCCGCATGTGAGGGAAAAATGTCTCTTCAAAGGGTGACATCATATCCAAAGTCATGTTTGTCCTTGAAATGGTGCAAAATATGACTCAAAATGCATGCCTCATTCACAAGTCATGTCTCTCCATTTCCAACAAGGTGCCTCATCACTAAAATAGCCCTCTCAAGCCACAACATCACCCTCTAAAATGCCTACATCATCAAATGTAGCACATGGGTGATGTCATCAAGCTAGGGCATGATGTCATCCTAGAAGAAGGTGCACAATCCCCTCCAAAGGGGTCCCAAGTGATCATCATTATCAACCATCATCAAGAGAAGAGAAATGTCCATCAAGAAGGTATAATGCCAGTCTGGAGGTGTTTTGTCATCTCCTTGGTACACTTGATCCCCAAGCAAAATCCAAGCCTAGATCATCAATGTCCAAGGTTTTGAGGCAGAGGGAGGGTCTCATCAACTATGCCAAGTCAACCTCAAGTTCAACACCGCTCAAAAAGTGCCCAACTTCCTTTGTCAAAGTGCTCTACGTCATCATTAGATGTAGTTGGACATCACCTTTGAAGTGCTGGAGAAGCATCATATCATCCCTTAAGTTATCCTGGTTGCACCTGGAAGAGCCATCTAGCACATACTCAAGGAATCAAGTGAGATCAACATCATGGGTACAAGAACCATAAGAGCATCAAGGTGGACCATATTCAATGTCAAAGCCATCAAAGTACTTCACACAAGTATCATCTTCAAATGTCTTACTAGCTTATGATTGTATACATGTTACCATAGTTAGGTATTTGAGGGTTATCACGTGACCCTATTAGGTGCTTCCAACCCTAGGGGTAGGAACAGTTCCTTGGTCAACCCTTTCAAATGATAGGGGCAAGTCATCCATGAGCGCCTCTATAGAGGGAGTGCTTAGCTACTTGAGTTACCTTCCCTCACCTTTGTTTTTCCAAGACCCCTTATTTGCATTTTTCTTCATCTGATTTGGCTTGTTTAACAAAATCCATTGATTTATCATGTAATAATGATGATATAATCCCCTGTTAATGATGGGCGGTTTATTGCTTCATTGGGGTTAGGATGTTCTTAGGGAGTTCCTTTTACTTTGATAGACGTGATATACATGGTTAGTCTTAGGTAGAGCTCAAGCTATAATTGGCTTTTGATTGCTTTACATCCCTTGTTATTCTTTTATATTTTGATATTTATCTTATGCTTTTTCTTTTCTTACAACTGCATCAACCTTTGGTATTTCCAACCCTTTCTTCTTGTAGAATGTGGTACATAGAGAACCAATACGAGCGATTGATAAAAACCAATCAAAAGATGGGAGAATGAATAAAGGGAATAATGACAAGTGTGAAGTATGAATTTTGTGCCCCTCCTAGATAGTGAAACAAAGACCCTAGGGAAGGTCACACTGAATTAGGAACAAATGATAACCACCAAGTTGAAGTAATGGAACCAGTATACGAATGTAGCAGTATAATCCAATTTCAACCTGTGACCCATACTAGCATGCCTTAAACATTAAATGAAAGCACCTACATGCAAAATTGGTTAATGTACCTCACAATAGATGACCCACCTTCATCTGATGAGTAGGCTAGACAGATGAATGTACTGATCGAAGAATAGGTGAGAAGCATTTGAGGCTGGTTATCAGTGGATCATGGTAGGGGCTGCTGGCTCGCAAGCTGCATCATAGGAGAAATAATTTCTCCTAGGGTTACGCATGTATGTTGATGGGTAACATGCCCAAGCATATTGGTGATATATTGAGACACAATTTTCAATCCTCTTTGAGTTCTTTTGAGGGGGAAGGGTTATATTCTTGGAAATAACTGGACGATCAGGAAGCATGGCAGGGTTTATGCAGTACTATTTATTTGACAAGACTTTCATTTCTATGGATGAGATACAGAGCTACTTTTAGTGGTCATTTGTCCAAGTTCAATCGAGGAGAAATGTGTTCAAAGTTGACTTTGTTGATTAACTTTCATGTAGAATGGTTATTTCTCATACAGATATTGTCTATTGATATATTAGAGTGTGGATAAGGCCTGTTTGCTAGCTCTACTCACTTATGTTGGGTGATGGAGCACCATCAAGTTTTAGTCTGACGATGTTCACCCAGGTACTTTTGTATGTTTATATTGCAATGCCTGATGCAATTTTCAAAAATAAAGGAAAGCAGAGAACTCAAAAGTTTGCAGATGCCACATGTAATAACTTGTAAATTTTACAATGTATGACTCAGACATGAGAACATTACAGATGGCAATCTGGAATTTACATTTTAGGCTGCCAGGCACGAAAAATGGCTAACCATAGGGCATTACCCGTTTTCCTGTAAATACAATGGACACGTGGAAAAAAATTACCTTCATATAACAACTGGGTGGGGGCCATACCAACGTCTTACTTTCACTGTTCATGCTATGCCATTGCAACTGATAGTTCAGGCCTGCACTATATGATTATCAAAGGCCAGATTATATTCAAAATGAAAGCCATCATCATGGCTGCTAGATGAGGTTAACCAGAGGCTGCAAGGCATGCAGAAACAACAGCATCTTCGATGCAGATGATCAGAGAGGCTTATGTAGACTTCCTGGATCTAAATAAACCAGCGGCTGGAAGGCCCAAAGAAAAGACCAATTTTTTTCATACAGATGATTACAGGGGTTTATGTAGACCTCCTAGAATGTATATAAGAAACAACAATCGTAGGGAAAAAGGTTTCTAGTCAGAGTATTTGATTTTAGGTATTATGGTTCAAACTAATGTGGATAAACGTAACTCCTTGCCACAATTTTCTTTTGACTTTGTAGACAGTGGTTTCAAATGTTCCCAGATTTCAAATGGATTTGCAACTAGAAAGCTACAAGTATAAGCCTTGCTCAGAATTTGATTTTCATGGACAACTGAAATCTGCAACTAATCTCCCCTGAATTAGGAGAAAACAGGATGAACTGCAAACTGCCCCTTGAAAGGATAGATGCCTTGAAGAGTCCATACTAACAAACTAATCATAAGTAGAAATACCAGTCCTAATACTGCAACTTCTTTCCATGTATCTCAAGTTTTAATGGAACTCTCAGTCATGGTTGCTAGTCCAGATGAATCTCTTCTTTTACAACATGCTTGGCATTGAATGTTCTCAGTGTTGACACAAAATGTATTCAAGATTTATGATCTGTGAATTAATTAGAAGAACTTCTGAGTTGATCCATATGTTTGTAGTATGTACCAATTTTTTTTTTTTGTTAATGAATGAAGAAGCACATGTAGATTAACCCTGAACAAATTAATACGCTTTCAGATTTGGCTAGGACAAAAGGAAAAATAAAGTACTGTTTGACATGTCTAATCTAAGTTTGTCTAATCTATTGTCCAGTAATTCCCCATTTCAAGTACTTTATTGCCTAGGCCCTAGCTACTAGTGTGCATGGCCTTGATGTCGGCTGTCTCAAAAATTATGTTTGCCTGTTCAGATCTTAACTGTCATTCAAGACAGATGGAGAGACTGGCTTTCACCATACCAGAAATGCAGTCATCTTCTCATGAAAGCGGTGGTGGGAGTGGGCCAATTGATGAAATATTTGGAAGTCTATTACTGTCATCGGCCTCTACTAACTCTAATGATACCTCTGACAGTCCACATATTCCCCCCCGGATTGGAGACAAGTATCAAGTCAATGTGCCACCATTTAAGATGAAAATGGGCCATGATCAACTGGGAATGAATAGAAGTAAAGATAATAAGGATGGCAAGACTGAAGACTTTGAACTACTGTTTGTGGAAGGGTTGCATGTGCCAGTAATGCAGATCTGTTGTTTCTCACCTTTTGGAAATGGAAGATCCTCAGATAATGAGTTCCATTCAAAGGAGTCTTCCCCAATTCCAGCTATAAAGAAAGATTGTGGATTATGTCAACTGGATTTTTCTGAGGTGGAAAATGATCGATGTACCCATGAGATTATTAACAGCAGCCAACTCAGAGAGGACAATGCAGTTTGTTCTATTACAGATTTGAAGACAGAATTCTTAAGACCAGAAGATACTGCTACAGAGTCTACTGTTACAGCTGAGAATGTGCTTGATACATCTTATTGCAATGGGGGTCAAAGAAAAAGGGGCAAGGTTGGCTGGAGGACGGTCAAGAAGATGAAAGTTGGTTTTTTGGACTCAAACAAGCACTGTATTGACTCCAATTGCCAGGTTCAGCAGCAAGGAACGTATAATACAGGGGAAGATGCAAGTTCGAGAAGTTACATGATAGTTCCTGGTAGGCAAAGTGCATCGTGGAGTAAAAGTGAGGAAGATTTATTCATACTCGGGCTGTATATCTATGGGAAAAATCTTAAAGCTGTGAAAAGATTTGTGGAAACCAAAGAAATGGGAGATGTATTATCACACTATTACGGGAAGTTCTTCAAGACAGATTCATATTGCAGATGGGCAGAATCTAGAAGGACAAGAAGCAGAAAGTGTATCCAGGGGCAGCGCATTTTCTCTGGATGGCGGAAACAGGAATTGTTGACACGCCTAATTCCTCACATACCTGAGCATTTGAAACATGAGATCCCAGAGGTAAGTTTTCTTCTCAAAAAGTCTATTAGATATGTAAATGTAAAAATGGCATGTTGTTAATTACACATCAATGGAGTGCTGATATGAAATTTTAATGTCTCTTACACCAAATTAGTGCTATAAGGGTGAAAATAAAGTTTGCATTTGCGATGGGATGATACATCTTGTAACTGACACATGAACTAAATATCATAATCCAGCTTGACCAGATTGATCTTTTTGTTTCACAATATATAAATAACCTAAATGCCAAATTATCCTATTAGCAGAAAATTGTGAACAACATTTGCAAAAGTGAACTCAATTTTTCAAGTAACAACCATCGGTTTTTGAGATCCGGGATATGAACTCTAAGGGTTTTTTTCTGTAGTTGATAGTTAAGTGACTTCCTTGTTCAGGCACATGCTGCTCCCTTGTATGTTGCCCAAGAAGTTGTAAAGGGATACTTTTGTTTACTCTTGCCAGGATCAGGTTGCTTCCTTGTATGAAAGCATGGGGATTTGTAAAGGGAAGCTCATTGGTATCTCCCCTGTTTTGTCTCATGGGGATTTTTTGTTCATGGGAATCTGGTTTTAGATTTTGGGCTGTGTTTTAACATTTTAGCCCTTGATCATTGTTTGTGGTGACAGTCTATCAGCTGTCCTTTTTTTCATAATATGTTTGACAATCAATTTATTTTTTAACTCAATAGAATTATGAAGCATATTTCAAAAGAAAAATCTTCTGGTTATGAATTTTTTAGCCTTACTCCTGTTATGATAGTTTGAATGTTCTTATAAGTATAGGGTCTAACAGAATTTTCTGATAAACAGGTAACAAAGGCATTTAATGATGGAAGAGTTTCTATGGAAGAGTTTGTTACAAAGCTGAAAACATTAGCAGGACCAAATGTACTTGTTCAAGCTGTGGGAATTGGCAAAGGCAAGGAAGATCTTACTGCAGTTCTCACAGAGCCAGCAAAGACAAACCAAGTTAGTTCTCTTCGTCATGAAATTCCTATGGGCAGGGCATGTTCCACCCTTTCTACTGAAGAGATTATTAAGTTCCTAACTGGAGATTTTAGGCTTAGCAAAGCTCGAGCAGATGACTTATTTTGGGAGGCAGTGTGGCCTCGTCTCTTAGCGAGGGGATGGCATTCTGAGAAACCTGACAAGGCTGTCTTTGGATTGAGGCAGCCTTTAGTTTTTCTGATCCCTGGTGTACATAAGTTTTCAAGAAGAGATCTAACGAAAGGAATTCATTTTTTTGATTCTGTTAGTGAGGTGTTAAGCAGGGTAGCCTCAGATCCAAGACTGATTGAACTAGATACACATGAAATAACTGCAGTTGAAGTGAAGCCAGAATGTGTCCAGGCTTCTGAGAATGCAGATGAAGAAAATGGGCATCCGGATCATCAGCGTTTCTATCTTCAACCTAGATTTAACACACAGGTTTCATCCTTGGCATTTACAATAGTCGACACCAGTCTAACATCACAAGGAGTAGGACCATCTAGGATACGAGAGAGAGTGACTTTGCCTCTGGATGATGGCTCAGATAGGTCTGAAAATGTGTCATGGGAAACAGAGGATACAGACAACTTAGAATTATCGCCATCTCAAGGGGATTCATTGAACTGTAATTCTGAAGAGTCAACCCGATTTATAGTTGATCATGACAGCTCGGGTGAGAAGAATAAGAATTTTGGATTGTGCAAGGTGAAAGCTCAGGATTCATTGAACTGTAATTCTGAAGAGTCAACCCGAGTTGTAGTTGATCATGAAAGCTCGGGTGAGAGGAATGAGATTTTTGGATCGTGCAACGTATCAACCCCCGATCAATGGGATTGTCTTCCCTCTCCCTTGAAGCGGAGGAAACTAATTACCTGTATAAATGATAAAGAGGAGATAAAAGCTGCTAGTTTGGTAGAATCTAGTGAGTCAAATGATCAAACAACAATGCTGAAATTTAATCCCAAGGAAGAATATCCTGAACCTCAACCTCTTTTAGGAGCTACTCCATTAGAAATAAGCATGTGCGTACCATATTCAACTCAAGAAAGTGCCGGGAGAAGCATCAATGCTACTTTTGTGAGTACAGATTGGCCTTCTGCAAATAGGATCAATAACAATTCTCAGAATTCTAGGATATGCAGATTGATACCTGAGATAGGGTCTGGTCTGAACTTACCAGAAGATCAACCATTAAATACTATGATCAACTCTGTCCCAGTAATCAGTAGTCCAGTCTCCGAAGCTTCAAAGTCTGAAGAAACTTCTTATTCCGAGGCAAATTATGGGCACCCTCAGGTTGTGCTTAATAATTCAGGAATTGTTGTGAAGTCCTCAAGTCCAGGCCCAGATGAGAGCCATTCTACCGGGCCACGAGAAAACGACGGAAGTGCTCCACAGGAAAATGTACGCAGGCAAAGCACAAGGATCCGCCCCTTGACTAAAAGAGCATTGGAGGCTTTTGCTTGTGATTTTTTCTCTCCTAAACGGCGGAGAAAGGGTAGTGAGAAGACTTTGAATCCAGATGGCTGCCGCATGAAATCTATCTCCAGGCGGGTCGAAGATGAGCCAACATGTTCGCTGAATACTTGTAGTTCAGAAAGCAATGACATTCTTATAGGTCACTAGAATACAAGTGTGGAGTCTGTCAAAGATAATGTAACAGGGACAGTTTACTAGATGTTAAGTCTCAGTTGTGTACAAGAGAACATAAACTGGCTTTATGGGGAAAGGCCTAAGACATTTATCTACCGAGAAAATTAAAACTATGCAGAAGGAAAAAGAATAGATGTTTCGGTACCAGCAATCTCAGAGTAGTGCAGACTGGCCAAAGCAAAGGTCAGGCAGGCAGGTCAGGAAACGCCGTGACTGGTGATCCAGCTGCCCACGTGGCTTCCTTCCCTGGCCACTGGATGACAAGTTTCCTATGTTGGCCCTGGCAATTTCTGAAGCAGCGGAAGCCTCTGAAGAACAGCAGCAGAATAATGATGGTCCAGAATTTACTGTTCCCAAGCGCGAATCACCAACCAACGGCTGCTGGAAGGGGCCATCTAACAATGATAGTAGTGACCAACCCCCTGCATCTGTAATGGTTCCTGCTTCCTGCTGCTGCAAATTTTTTATGTTTTTAAGATGATTGATTATGGGCTTCGTTTCCAGTGGCCACCAGCACGGCAAATTAATGTTCTTGGACTTAGATATGTTTCTGTTGCTCGTTCCGGAATTGGTTCTGTTGTAGCCAGCCACTTGTAATTTAGTTTCTAAGATCTGCTTTGCTGCTGTCCAATTTTTCCTTTGGTTGTTGTTAATAAATGCTTATAAGTTGCTATATTATTATTGATAGAAGCTACAAAACGCATTTATTGAAGAAAACAGTGCACTTTCCATGGAGTGATTTGGGTGTGGAATCGACAACACATGTTTCTAAGTAGAGATGGTTTACCTTACCACAATGCCAATACCAAGATAACGCACCTTCCATTTTTTCATATCTTTGGAAACTGCAAACACTTAGTGAGGGATGAGGATAATACTTTTTTGGCACAGTGAAAATGATTTTTTCCACTAAAATCTAGGGATATAATTTTGGGTGAGATTGACTTATTTTGAATGTATAAATTTGTGTTGCATGGGTACCTGCACCGGGGGTGGGGTTCTCGAACCCGTCCTGGGTTCTTGCACCGAAGTACTGGATTCGGGTACGGGTTCTTTCCAAACGAACCCAGAAGAACCGGGTTCTTCAAAAAAAAAAATTGGGTTATTTTCCTTTAATGGGTTCTTGGGTTCTTCGGGTGCTTGGGTTTTTCGGGTTCTTCGGATTGGGTTCTTTGGGTTCTTTTGGTTCTTCATAAAAAAACTACATTAAAAATTTAATTTTCAAATAATTTTTTTTATTGAAATTTAAAAAATAACTTATAACAAAGGTAAAACTTATAACAAAACCTAAAAAACCCTAAATCAATTCTTGTAAATCAAGTTGGAATGAAACATTCTTCCACGGTCCTTACCATCAAACTCTGTGTTGCACGGGTACCCGCACCCGGTTTTTTAAGTTTTTTACAAGTCTTTTTTTTTAAGAATTCTTGTAAATCAATTTGGAATGAAACATTCATTCCCGAGCCAAATAACCATCAAATTATAAACTGTAAATGCACACATACAGGTTCAGAGATTTTCGGTCAAATAGAAAGTAGGATTGAGACCAGCCATAAGCTGTAATCAGCTGATGCTGTTAAATGGCGAAGGGCTATTTTGGACAATGGCTAAATTAAGTATCAAAATCTGCCAATTTCTCACAACATTCTGATAACATCATGTTAAGATTAAAACTAGGAAAATATGCCTAAATCATATATGGTCTCTACAGACTTGTACACCAAGTAATCTCTAAAAACTGCGAAGATGTTTTATGTTTAGATAATTAATATTCAGGCAGAGCTTTGCACTCAAAGACAAACTATCCCTCAAGCCATCAGATGGCTGCTGTGCATTTTATTGGGAAACAAAGACTGATAAGCGTGTTTTGTGGAAGGGTAAGGCTGCCACTGTTTTTGGGATTGCTTTACCACAGAGCACACCATGCATGGGGCAAGTGGATGATTAGACATCAAGAAAATTCTAGACCACTATCAGGTTGAGAAGAATCTCCTATGAAAAAATTGTGTTTTTATATGGGAGAGACTAAACATTCAAAGCAAAGTTACAAGCTCAAGCTCCAGCCAGAATGAGCAATTTAAATAAGGAGAGAAGCTGTCTTGAAATTAGAGCAGGAGGCAGAAATGCTAACACTCCTTGGCTGTGTAGGAGGAAGGGTTCGTACGACCACAGCCTGATTCATTGATAGGCATCCTTGCAAATGAACCTAAGCTGCATAGTTATTTTAAAGCCTGTGTGTGACAAAATCTGTCCCAAGTTTCACCAAAATAGCTGAGTCTAGCATTTATCCTAGTATGTATTTTGAATTTTCAGTTTTAGTAGTAGCCTTGAGCTCTCTCACATAGCTGTCACAATGTCATGGTTACACGGAAAAGATTCAAAAGAACAGTTTTTTGGTGATAAATTTTGAAATTTCAATGTCAATGTTGAATGTTCAATGATGTGCATGTTTAAATGATTATCATTAAAGTTTTCTTGTTTAAAGTTGAAAAAATATACAAATTCAAATTTCTATATATTATTAATTATAAATTTATAATTTATAAAATTTAATTATTAAAATTTAATATTATTATATTACCTGACGAACCCACGCACCCTGTTTCCAAAAATGTCGTCCCCGTCCCCGTCCCCGCACCCACGTTTCCTGGCAACATAGGTATATATGAATTTGGAATTCTAAAAAATTTCATACAATTTCAAGTGAGATTGTGATTTCTTATTGTTTAAAATGTTTTTTTAATGCATAAATGGATTCAACACCCTTAAAAATCCCAAGGCACTTGAACTTTGCATTTTGCAAAATAAATTAAACTTATGATTCTTGAAAATCTCTACCAGATTTTGGCAAAATTGACTAGATTCAAAAAATGAAAAAAAATAATTTTATCTTATTAGTTAGACCACTTATTTGCCAAATTGTATCAACCTGTCTACAATGGAGTCATACCTACCAACTCATTGGAGGAGGATATTTAAAATTTCATAAACCATTTAAAATTTCAACTTCAAGTTTACTAGAAACTTGAAATTTCATATTCTCCATTCTAATCTGGGTATAAGCCCTTTCTCATTTAGGATGAACACTATAGGTCTCCATAGTACACTAACTGGCTAACGTGGTTGAAGAAATTTGTCATTATTATCAACTATAATACCTCCATTGTGCTCATCCAATGCACAGCTGAAACCTCATGTCCAAACTTCAAAGTAGACAACTATAATATATAGGCCATCAAGCAATATACATAGCTTTTAATTAAAATTTCAACTTCAAGTTTACTAGAAACTTGAAATTTCATATTCTCCATTCTAATCTGGTTATAAGCCCTTTCTCATTTAGGATGAACACTATAGGTCTCCATAGTACACTAACTGGCTAACGGGGTTGAAGAAATCTGTCATTATTATCAACTATAATACCTCCATTGTGCTCATCCAATGCACAGCTGAAACCTCATGTCCAAACTTCAAAGTAGACAACTATAATAGATAGGCCATCAAGCAATACACATAGCTTCTAATATCATTAACTCTGTGAAACGTTATGGCAACCCATAAGGAACGCAACTTCATATTGTGTGAGCACCCTAATGTTATTATAAGGCATCAAGCAATAAATATAACTTCTAATATCATTAACTCTGTCAAACATTACGGAAACCCAGGGGGAACGCATCTTCACACTGTGTGAGTGCCCTAATAACATTGTATTTTGGGCATTTTGGATGGAGGATTAGCGAGGCATCTCCACACTAATAACATTGTATTTTTGGTATTTTGGATGGAGGATTAGGGAGGCATCTCCACACTCTTTGAGCTTTGGAGTGCCCTAATACCACAGGGTTTGGATATAGTCTTTCCCAATGAGTTGTAAATTTTTTATAAAAGATAAACAGTGAAATTCTGATTTGAGTGGCCATGCATCATTTTGATGTTTCCCTCATCCTTCACTAGTGTTATGGAGACACTTTTTGTAGAAGGTTTTGCGTCCCTGCCCATTAATAGATGCAAATCTGACGTTGGTTTATTTTGATCCATCAGGCAAGGTTGTCCACCATCTCCAACCTTGCATGTGTTGGTATGTCATAAGGTTGGAGCAGGGCTTGTTAAAAGTCTCTCACTCCCTGAAACCGATGATTTCTAGCTACTGAACAATCATTTTGCTCGCTGGCTCGTGAATAACCACTTTGCTAATGACACTTTTTGTCCATTTTGGGAATCAAATTTCTTGAGACAGAGGAATGGAATGTCTGGATATTTTTTACTTGCCCTCGCGATTAAATATCCGATGGCGCAACCCCTGTGTTACAGAGAAAGGCAACACCCAGAGCCACATTAGTTCCCTGTTTATAATTGGTCCTGGTTTGGTTTCCGTTGGGTCAAAAATTTAAATTACTTAGTATTCCTAGTGCTTTCTAGGTTTCTGCTAAGGACTTCCAAAAGTGGTGGTGTAAAGTGTTGAAAGGAAAATCGACAAGTGGATCACCAATGGAGTTTCATAATTGTTAGAAATTTTGTTGCTCTGTCATTGTCATGGTTAGCATTGTGTTATTAGTGCTTGGAAAAGGCTCTCATGGACTTCATTTCTGACAATGCCACAGGCAAAGGGTTTCACAAGGTCAATTGGGTCTTTGCCAAAAGGTTTCACAAGGTCAATTGGGGTTTTGTCACATATGAATGATGGTTTGTGTATAATCAAATGGCAAAGGGGTTTCACAAGGTTTTTTTTCTTTTAACATTTTTTTTTCTCTTTTCTTTTTGTATAAACAAAATTTGGGTGGAAGGTTTGGTGTTCAAGAATTTGTGGTGATGGCTGAATGAAATTTATAAAGTTTTTTTTTTTTAATTATTTTATTTATTTATTTTAAATTGTTGGCACTTTTGTTGTTCAAAGTACTTAAGATTCTCGTATGGAGAGATTTATTTTTCATTAAAGAAATTTAGAAATAAGAATGAATCTCAAAACAAAAATTGTGCTACCAACTTCAACTTTAAAACAACTAATAACATTCAAGACAATAATGTCAATCACAAGGTAACTAGTTTTGTGGAGAAAAAAAGAGAACTACTTTTTAAATCATATTTTCGACTTATCTCCTTATATGTTTCAAGTATAGGTACTCATTGGATTTTGGGTAAACATATGAGGAGTTGAAAATATGATTAAAAAAGTAGTTTTCTTTCTTTCCCTTTCAAAAATTTGTAACTCTTATTTTATTATTTTAACTAGTATTTTTTATTTTTCATAAATGGTCCATTTTAAATCTTAATTTCTCTAATGACAACCTTGAATTATCATTTAATGAGATTTTTATGATAGTCTTCCCTAGTTTAACTTAATGGTAGCCCATATGATAGTCTTCCCTAGTTTAACTTAATGGTAGCCAATATTCTACATGGTTTTTAGTGTGGTGAATGTTTAAAAGATCTATACAGACAACCAAGGACTTGGTTGATAATAAAAGGAGGGAATGGATCCTCTAAACAAAACAGAAACATAAATTTTGACAGGAAAGTCTGTATACTTATATTTTTGAGTGTGTACAAGGCCTAATACTTGATGACTTCTTCCTAAGTTGAACCTTCAAGGACCTTGAGCATGGTGCAAGATTGGAAATGGGGGTGTGCCATAATGTTCCCAAGATATAAGATTGAACTGTGTTACAAATGGCTGTCTCAAACTAGTATTCGAGAGTCATTTGAATAAGCTTTGGCGAGTTAGGTACAAGCATAAAGCATGATTGTGCTTCAAGTGAAGCCTTTGGAAGTCAATCTTGAAGCCAAAGAAGCCTTTCTTTGCATGGTTTCTTGTTGTGGGAGGTTTGCAGTGAATAAATGAGTAACATAACTAAAAATGCAAAATCCATGTTGTCTGTAATGTGAGGGAGATGACCCATGAAACATTTGTTTTGGATTTGTCTTGTGGCCAAGTCTATGTGGACCCGAGTAGTCTTTGTGTCAAAACTTCCTTGTTAGGCCACTATTCCCCGTAACCTATAAAAATCCATTAAGCTTGGATTGTTTGTTCATATTGAAGTCCTTTACTTTTTATCGAAGAAACACAACAAAGTGTTTTTAATGCTAAAGAGATTTTATGACACTAGGTATGTCTTTCTTGACACTCCTATGCCTCTTTGTAGATTTTTTTCTTGTATAGCTAGCAGTTGGCCCATATTTCAGAACTTCTGATGGGCTTAGCACCCTCTTAGACAAATGTATGTCCATACTACTGGCAACTGTTCCATGTTGCCTTTGCCTTTGTAAATCTAATATACCTTGCAATAACACTAAATTGATCTCCTTCTACTCCTCTTGTGCTCTAAGGATCTCTTATGATTAGCCTTGTAACTCTCTAGTTCAACTTTCAAGCTTCTCAACTCCACTGAATTTGGAGGAATTTCAACATCTTTCCTCTTATTTGGTTTATCATTCCTCATGTGTGAAGTTTTCTCCACATTGTATTGTGCATTATGGCGAACCTTCCTCTTTCCTTATTGTTGTATGCCTTCTTATGTAATAAAACAACACACCATCGTTAGTTTATTCGAAAGAGTTAATTCCAATATAATTGGTTGCCTTGGCAATATATGCATCAACCTATAATTGCTTGAAGTTGAAATTTTGTTCCAACTGCAAGTCACACTTTGGTGAGTATTCCAATTAGAAAAAATAAGTTCACAAAACCAGATTAATCTAACTTAACAAATTATCACAACCACACATCACATTCACCATGACTTTTCCTCTTCCATGAGGAAATATGACATACACATCAACCCTACTCATTTTTCAAGTGAGTACTTACAATCATTAATTTAAGGAGATTATCATCTTCATTAAACATGCATCCTTAACAAGATCAATATTTCACAACTTCACCTTATTGGTAGCAAGCTTACCTACTACTCGACACTTGCATCAACATTCATATTATTGCATTGTGTCCATGGTATGCATCATACAAGGTACTCAAGGCACCTTTAGGTATGCCCTCTACCCTTACATGCACATACAAGCCCATAAATGTCATTATACACATGAGCTCTTACTTAGAATTCAAAGCACACCTAATTTGTAGGGATCCACCTTACTGCTTAGCCATTCAACAACCCTCAAGGATACATTTCCAACATTATGACTCTCTTTTCCATGAGAGTTTTCCCTTGCACACTTGCTAATTTGAGCACCATGTGCCACATGGCTTCCCACATTTATTTCTAGGCACTGTCTTTCCCATTAGCTTGTTAGGGTGGTTTGGATAAACTTGACTCGGTCAAGTTACCGATGGTTTTTGAGCTTCAGGTTTATGGAACCCATGGTAATCATGTGAAATATAGCCTATTTAAAGGCATAAATATTCCAGGTAAATTTGTCCTCGTGGCCATTGGGATCCCAAGCAACGATGTCTTTAAACACCACAACTTCTCTCGATTTCATGATCCTAACAATTGGTATCAACGTTTTGGTCAAAGTTGTTGTGTTGATTATAACATGGATGGTCCAGTAGAATATGGTGCAAATCAATCAGAGTTGTCATTGGAGTTGTTGTTCGTGTTGATAAGAGCTAGAGTTGAGCGTACTTAGTATCACAAAAGTCATATGGTACATAGAGCTCGACGAAGTGGGCCATTGGATAAGAGTCGAGTTTGGAATTAGATGAGGAGAGTATCATAGAGAGCAACTTGGACATGAAAACAAACTTTTTTTATGATGAAGCAAAAAACTTGCACACCAACATCATGAAGGATGGGAAGGAGTGAGTGGTATGGTTGAAGTTGAAGTTTCCTCTATGCTAATTGGTCAAACTATAAGTAAAAGAAGAGGAAGAGCTTATCATGTGCCAAGGTTGCAATGACAAAGCAATTGGACAAGCACAACCTATTTGAGGCACTAGAGGATGACTCATTGGAAAATGTGTTGGTGATCGATAGCTATGTAAGAAGGTAAGTGTGCAACAATTTTGAGAGTAACAAGAAAAGCCAGGGGGAGGATGCACAATGAGAATGAGGACGTAGATGAATAACATATGTTGGAGATATAACAAGGGAGTGGTCATATGGATGAGAAAATAAAGATGGAGTCAATGGTTTGAAGTGTAGTGAAGGAGCCATCATGTGATGAGATCTGTAGTGGTGTGTGAACACCCTAAGGGTTTTTTTGTCTAGTTATGAAATCCTGCAAAAGGTAGTTATATTTCCCCATGTGGTTGTAAGACATATTATTTAGGCATATAGGTTGCACAGGAGCATGTGTTGTTATAAGACCTTAAGACTTTGATTAGGCATAAATGTAATGTAGTGACACATGTAGTTATTAAGTTGTGGAATGGACCACTTGGATAGGTACCAAGGTTGCAGGTGTATCAATATCCTAGCTAGAGGGGGGAATGTGAGATGGTTGATGAACCATGGACTTGAAGAGGTGTCCTAGATAATTGGTTGATACAGTGGCAGTTACCCATGCACTCTGATAGATGGTAACCTTTATGTATGGACATTGATAGGGTGATTGGAACTAGGTTAATCTCCCCATGTCAATTTTAAGAGGGTGATTGTTAGGGTGGTTTTGGTAAACTTGACTTAGTCAATTTACCGATGATTTTTGAGGTCTAGGTTTGTGATACCCATGGTATTAACCTGTGGCATTCATGTGGAATAAATAATATTTAAATGCAGAAAAAATCAAGATAATTTTGTCCTTGTGGCCATTGGGATCCCAAACAACAATGTTTTTAGAAACCACCACTTCTCTTGGTTTCGTGATCCTAACATAGCTCACTTCAAGGAAAAATGCCTTGCCATCTAAAACATGTGTCCAACATACACATATCCATATACATCCAACACACATGAAAGTGCATCCATTGCACTTTCCATCTTTAATTATACTTTTTTTATTCCTAGATCAACATAATTCACAAGAGATAGGCTCTTAAAACCAACTTCAAGGCATAACTTTTCCAAGCATGATTATTTTCTCACAAAGAACACTATTTTGTTACACGATTGCTCAAATTCAAGCAACCAATGTTTTTCAAGTTCACCTCAAATAATGTTATTGTCACCAAAAGAAAACCAACAAGTCTTTGTCTTGCACCAAAATTATCTCTTTGGTGTATCTCTAGGCCTAGTCTTTGAACCATAACGCTAATACCACTTTGTAACATACCCAACCCCCTAATCTGTCTTAAGAAGACGAGGTTATTAAAAATAGTCTTCCTTCAACCACCTTAAAACACATTTATGAGATTACCATCATCTTCTATTTGTTGAGAGCTTTCCATCCATATAAATTTCATCCAAATTTGAGCTCTGGACACAAAGTTATGCCCAATTGAAGACTTTACCTTCAAAACACCATGTCAACATCCGTACTAGTGCCACGAGACAATCCTTTGCCCCCATGTCCCCATCGTACAATGCCACATTATCTAAACATGGATGACACATGGCAATCCCTGCCCATGTTAAGATCTTCATACTATGCCCAAATTCTCCAAACAGGGCTGACACTCTGCCCAAATTCTTCTAAGTATTTTGATATCTTCATCATCCTATAAAGGAATCTAAACCTTCATTCCATAGCCATTTACTAGGCTCTTCTTCCAAGCAGTCAAGGATGCCACTATTCACAATTTGCCCCTATTTGAGTGAAGCTTCTCACTCTCCTCAACCAAAAATACACAGGACTTACAACCCACCACAAAATCAACTAAAAGCCAACATCAACGCCTGCCTTCACAAGGAGCATAGTCCTTGTAAGGCACCAACATCAGAAATCCTCCAATTCTTCTTATATGAGAACAAGGATACCTTTCAAGTATTCAACCATATAGTAGATTCAGAGCTTCTCTGGCCTACCTAGAGTAGATCAAGCTCCTTGGTTGAGACTCACTAAGAGACTTCCATAATAAACTAACCATCCCTCCTAGTTGTCTAGGGACTAAGGGGTTAACATCCCTTATCTTATCAACCACAACAACTTACTAGCAAAAAGGTCTATTACAACCCTAAACATTAAAACCAAGTGTCTCTTAGCCCTGAGTATCTCTTAGGTATCTCTTATTAGGAGTAAGTATCTATTAGTCCCATGCTCAAAATCATGAAAACACATCATAAGAACACATTAAGATCAACCAATCATGTGAATATTACATAGTCATCATAGCCAAAATTTACCTTCTCATATCATAAATATGTATCACATAGACTAGGATGTCCATGCAATAGGCAAGCACACTTATATACATAGGTTATCAATCATCATTTCTATTTCAAGGAATATGATTTACATCCCAAATTTTAAGTCCATAAGGGAACTTATTTGACAATATCAAAGTCTACCTGCAATCGATGAAGGGCGAGCCATGTTCCATCCACCATAGACTCAACTGTCTATTCTATCCTTTGTAGCTAGCCACCCCCAAGCTACACCAAGAATCCATGAGGGAAGTTGTCACTTAACATGAAGACCATTCTCTTTCGTCTAGTCAAACTCATAAGTTTCTTTCAAAATCCCACTAGCCCAAAGCCTCCTCAATTGTAATGGGTGGTTTTTTAACTATCCTTAGACACAACGAGCACCCAAAGGGAATTTCTTTCTAATGATATTAATGGTGAAAGAATGAAGGCCATTCTCCTTCATCTAGTCAAACTTATGAAGTTCTCTTGAAATCCCACTAAGCCTAACGTCCACCTATTGATGATTGTGTTTAAGTTAATTGAACTTTAATAACTCAAATCCTTGAATCTTATTAACTCAACGACACAATAAGACAAAATGCTCTAAATTTGTAGCTAGAAGTTTTTTTTTTTTTGTTTTTAATGGGGAAAGTTTATGTCATAGGAAGGAAAAAATTGCATTAACAAAATAAAGAATGTACATGATAGAAATAAAGCATTTACAACAAAGCAAATGATAGACAAAAAGAAATAATATAAAAATTGAAATAAAATCAAGTTTAATAAAAGTAGTGAGCAGAATTTGGGCTCAATGACTTTGAATTATGTAGAGCATAAGCTGCAATAATTTAGAGAAATAAAGAGAGTCCGTTATTATAAAATACACAATAAAACACTGATATATGCACAATAATAAATTTGTAAATGGAAGGTTGATTTTATTGATATTGAAAAGTACATCCAAAATCTTGAAAAGCAGACTTTTGCAAAAGTTTTTGATTAGTCTCAACACAAAACTACTACAATGTAAAATTAAATCATATACAATAGCTTTGAAAACAAGCAAGGATGGCAGCTGATTGAATCCTTCAAGAAAATGCAGTTATGGACAAATTGTTCTCTGTAAAAGGATAATTGTTAGCACTAGTTAAAGAATGACCAAACCTTCAAACACAACAAAATAGATAATAAAAACACAAGATGCTTGAAAAATTCCTTAAAAAATATAAATGGAGCCACTCTAATTTGTCTCCCCTTGGTGAAATGATACTGTTGTCACCATCGAGATTAACTTCCAACTTTTGAAGAAAATAAAATCAGAGGATATAATGACATTAGAAATTTTATAGCATACCTCTTTTCATACTTTTCTCTCTTGCCTTCATAGATCCAATCCCCATTTAAAGGACTTGAAAATAGTTTTGTGAAGTTTTGCTATTTAAAAAATCACTGTATGTTTTATTTTCTAATTTGAGTTTGATTAGAAAGAGGGAGGAAGGGATGTTATGAAGGTATAATAAAATAAATTAGTTTATGCGACTTTATTTTTTACCCTAATAGGTGGGACCCTTCATTCCATTAGTTAGGTTTCATAACTTCTTCCTTTAGAAACATAAATGATGACACTTCACACTCAAATACTTTGCCTCATAACAAATGTATGATACCCAATCATAATTATAATAATATAATATACCATGTCACAAAAGAAGTATATTATAATCACATGTGAAACCATTCAAAAACATATGCCACATTATCAAACTTCCCTTTGTGTATGACATTGAGGTAAAAATCAGATAATAATCATGAAAAGTAAACCCTTGTATCTCCCAAAACACCTTGTTCCTCCATAGTATTTGTAACCCATATATATTAGATGTGCCATAAAATTATGTTCATGACAAATAGAGGGCCGTATGCATGAAAACAACCCATACTATAAATAAAATGAAACGTAAAAATTATCCATATATATATGTGTGTGTGTCATGAATTTCCCAAACAAAACTGAAGCAACAACATCATTTACCACTGTATATAAGCTAGATAGTGGTAGAAACTCAATAACATCCATAAGTGCATCAAAGGTTGTACTACAAGCATCCACAAGTTATTGTTCGGGCTTATGGGATGGAGCACTTTCTGCCTTTTTCTCTTCCTGGCGAGGGTGGGATGTGACAAAATGGAAAGAACTATGCGAAGAATCAAAGAGAGTGACTTGGGATTTTTTCCTTTTATCACTTGTGGTAGGTTGAGGAATGGTTGCATGCTTGGAGGATTGACCAATTGGGTTGGAAAGTACAATGGGTTTCTTGGAAACCTACCCAACATATAGAGGATGCTGACTTACACGTGTGGAAGGTTGTGGTTCTACTCCTGGAGAGTGTCCAACACATGAAGAGGTGACTATAAGTGATGTGTTGGGTCCCTATAATACTAGTGATTACCCCATTACTATTGTAGTTATACCCCTTATTAATATTGTTGTGCCCCTATTGCCCCCATATTGATATTACTGTGCCCCATAGAATCCCTCTATTGTTATTTTTGTGGCTTTATATTATTATTGTTAGGTCGGCTGGATTATATTGTGACTCCTTAGACTCCTATATATAGAAAGGAGGTTTTGTCATTTGAATCATCCAAGAATTGTTCATTTATGTAATGTAAAGGAGGTTGCCCCCTCGAAGAGGCTGAATTCTAAGGCGTTGATCTATCTTTTCTATCTTTTCTTGAGCTGGTTTCATAACATTTGGTATCAGAGCTTTGGATTCTAGGGTTTCGCTGCTCCAAACAGGTCATCGTGGCATTTTCGCTATAATTTTTTTTCTACAACGTTTCAGAAGTTTCAAAAAAACCCATTTGAGAAGAAATCGCGCTGAACCTTGGGTCCGAATTTCAGAGCTTTTCGCACTATATTTGCGGAGATATGATCTGAGGACATTGGTCTTTTTGCATACTACTGAATTACATTCCAAACAGGTGACCTGGGGAAAATCGTCATAACTTTCTCTCTGGGATCGGATTGAAATTTCGTAAGAAGGTACAGAAAGAGGACGGACTGTAGTTTCTTGTATGCATTTTTCAGATCCAAAGGTTGAAACAGTGACTCGTGGCACGTCGTACAAGTTCGCTCTACTGAACTAGTCTATAATCAAGTCACTGTGGGAGATTTCGCATAACTCTTCCTTGGAGAATCCAATTTGGGTCAGACTTGTGGCATTGGAAAGAGGACACAGAAGGCTTCTACAGGTCGCAATTTCAGAACTGGAAGATCTGAAATTACAGAGATACATCAGATTCAATATCAGGCTTCTACAAAGTGAAAAAAGGTGTGTAGTTTTTTTTTAATTTTTGCGTAAGCTTGGTTTGAAGGAATTCAAAGGGCATAGTAAAGCATTATTATTGGTAACTGATGCCCCGAGGAAAGAAAATGCAAACACCTAGTAAGGAACCTGAAAGCTCTAGCATGACTCATGAAGAAGAGGAAGAAATGCTACATGATATATCAAAATTACAAGAACAAGTGCAACAAATGTCACGCTCACAAAAGCTAACAGAAGCTAAGATAAATGGCGTGGAATCTAAGATAAAGGGCATGGAAGCTAAGATGGATGATTCGAAGACAGATTTGAAGAGAGACATGGCAGATTTGAAGACAGATTTGAAGACAGACATGGCAGATTTGAAGACAGATTTGAAAAATTTTCTACAAGAAATACTTACTAATGGTGAAAAGGTTGTAAAAGAAACTCATGATGTGAACAAAAGAAATGTTAATCATGATTCCATAGACTCTAATGTTGGATCGAAGACCCACCATATTCCAAAAATCGATATGAGGAAGTTTGATGGCAAGGATCCCGCCACATGGATATTACAGATGGAGCAATTCTTCGATCTCAATAATGTGCAAAACACACAAAAGGTACGTATGGCAACTTTATATTTGGAACCAAATCAGTTTGTATGGTATCAATGGCTTTGCTCTCGTAAACAATTTATCACTTGGGCAATTTTTACGGAAGAATTGATAGCACATTATGAGGATACAAAAAGCAACACTTTTTTTAGCCAATTGATAAGTCTCAAACAAAAGGGTTCAATAATGGAGCACATTGAGGAGTTCCAAAAATTGAACATAAGGGTAAAATATATTCCAGAGGAGCATAGGATTGATGTGTTCATAGGGTCTTTAAAGGATAATATCCAACATGATGTTCGCCTTTGGGAACCTGATTCATTAGAGAAGGCATTCAGGTTAGCAAGAAAAATGGAAAGCAAAATTATGGCAACCAGGAAGCATACCACTCACAACTATAAAGACGGAAGTGTTGTTGCCCCTAGTCTTCCACAACCTATAAGGTTGACACCACAACAATTGGAAGAAAAAAGAGCAAAAGGGCTTTGTTACAGTTGTGATAGCAAATACACTAAAGGTCATAAGTGTGCTGAGAAGAAATTATTCTACATAGATTGTGAAGAGGAAGAAGAAAAGGAGCAAGAAAGGTCAAAAGAAGAGGATATACTCCAGGAACAAAGCCTAGATGAAGAACAAATAAATCCGACCATATCTTGTAATGCATTGGCGGGAATTACCACTCCTCAAACCATCAAGATAGAAGGACAAATCAAGAAGAAAAAGGTAATAGTGTTGATTGATTCAGGAAGCACCCACAATTTTATTCATTGTAAGGTAGCAAAAGAATTGAATTGCTTCCTATATCCAGCACCAGAGTGTCAAGTGATGATTGCAAATGGAGGAACAATAAATTTCTCTGGAAAGTGCCATAATATCAAGCTATCCATGGGAGAATATGTATTGACTAGCCCAATGCTTTCCATTCCAATGGGAGGTGCTGATGTTGTACTAGGAGTCCAATGGCTACAATCCTTGGGTACAATAGCTTTTAATTTTCAAGAACTTTTCATCAAATTTTCTACGGAAGGAAAGGAAGTTGAATTAAGGGGTATTGCAGGGAAACCAGGAAAGATAATCAGCTCTAATGGTATGACAAAGCTTCTAAAAAGGGAGCAAAGAGGTGTAATTGCACAATTATGTTCGCTAGATGTTTCCACATCGGAATCATCTATTTCTCCAGATCTCCAAAAAGTCCTGGACAATCATTCCAAGGTATTTGAGACTCCCAAAGGTCTCCCACCTATGCGTGATCATGATCATGCTATTCATCTGATTCCAGGAAGTGTTCCTCCAAACATCAGGCGTACAGATATCCCTATGTCCAAAAGAGTGAAATTGAACGTATGGTTGCAGAAATGCTAGAGGCTGGTATAATTCAACCGAGTCAAAGTTCTTTCTCTGCTCCAGTAGTATTGGTGCACAAGAAGGATGGATCATGGCGCATGTGTCCGGATTATAGGGAGCTCAACAAGCTCACTATTAAAGATAAGTTCCCCATTCCTGTCATTGATGAATTACTGGATGAATTGCATGGATCAATTTACTTCACCAAGTTGGATCTTCGTTCAGGATATCATCAAATCAGAATGAAGATTGAAGACATTCCGAAAACAACATTTAGAACTCATGAGGGTCATTATGAATTTTTGGTCATGCCTTTTGGCCTTACCAATGCACCTTCAACATTTCAAGGTTTGATGAATTCAATTTTCAAACCATTCCTTAGAAAATTTGTGTTAGTATTTTTTGATGATATACTAATCTACAGCAAGTCTTGGAAGGATCATGTTGAACATGTTGACAGGGTGCTACAACTATTGGAGGAGAAACAATTATATGCAAAAAGATCCAAATGTTTCTTTGGAGTCCAGGAGGTGGAATATCTGGGTCATATTGTATCTCATGAAGGAGTTAAGGTAGACCCTAGCAAAATTAAAGCCATTAAGGAATGGAAAATCCCCACATCCATAAAGCATCTGCGAGGATTTCTTGGGTTGACAGGGTATTATCGCAAGTTTGTTAAGAATTATGGGAGAATAGCAGCACCTCTAACAACATTATTGAAGAAAGATGCATTTTCATGGACTCCGAAAGCAACAAAGGCCTTTGAACATCTTAAAGAGGCAATGTGCCAAGCACCGGTCTTAGCTACACCGGACTTCACAAAAACCTTTATTGTGGAATGTGATGCTTCAGGAAATGGAATTGGTGTTGTTCTAATGCAAGATGAAAGACCCATTGCTTTTGAAAGTCGTCCAATCAAGGGAAAGTTTTTAAGCAAAGCTATTTATGAGAAGGAAATGTTGGCAATACTCCATGCACTTAAGAAATGGCGACCCTACCTAATGGGAAGACACTTCAAGGTAAAAACGGATCATGATAGCCTTAAATACTTTTTAGAACAAAGATTATCCTCTGAAGAGCAACAAAAGTGGGTCACAAAGATGTTGGGTTATGACTTTGAAATCATCTACAAAAAAGGGAAGCAAAATGTGGTGGCAGATGCACTCTCAAGAAAGGATGAGGATGTGGAAGCATTGTTGTGCGCCATTTCTATTATCCAACCAGATTGGATAAACGAAGCAAGGGAGGAATGGAAGAATGACGAAGAAGTGTGGGCACTTATTCGAAAGTTACAACAAGATTCCAGTACGTCTGATACATTTAGCTGGCAAAATGATTCGTTATGGTACAAAGATCGCTTATACCTCTGTAAGAATTCCCAGCTAAAACAAAAGATTCTTATGGAATTGCACACTTCTCCCTTAGGAGGGCACTCAGGATTTTTAAAAACTTACCACAGGGTTAAGAAGGAATTTTTTTGGGATGGCCTTAAATCAGATATTCAAAAGTTTGTGGCGGAATGTTTGGTTTGCCAACAAAATAAAGTTGAAACAATTAAGACACCGGGTCTATTACAACCTTTATCCATTCCAAGCCAACGTTGGGAGGAGGTTTCAATGGATTTTATCACAGGTTTACCCAAGTCTGAGGGAAAGAGTGTCATCATGGTGGTAGTTGACAGACTTACCAAGTATGCACACTTTTGTGCATTATCACATCCATTTAAAGCCAGTACAGTTTCTACTGCATTTATGGAAACAATTCAAAAGCTACATGGAAACCCAAAGATTATTGTAAGTGACAGAGATCCCATTTTCACTGGAAATTTTTGGACAGAATTATTTTCTTGTCTTGGTACTCAGTTAGCTCATAGCTCATCTTATCATCCTCAATCTGATGGGCAAACTGAGATAGTAAACAAATGTTTGGAAGGATATCTTCGTTGCTTTGTATCTGATAAACAGACACAATGGGTCAAATGGTTGCCTCTGGCTGAATGGTGGTATAACACTTCCTTCCATACAACAACAAAAATGACCCCATTTATGGCACTTTATGGGTATCAACCACCATCCATCACATCATATTTAAGAGAAAATTCTAAGGTTCAGGCAGTGGAACATCACATCGAACATCAACAACAAGTCCTCCAACTCTTAAAGGATAACCTCGTGTTGGCACAGAATAGAATGAAACAACAGGCAGATCAACATCGCAGTGAAAGAAGTTTTGATGTAGGTGATTGGGTATTCCTACGGCTACAACCATATAAGCAAATGTCCCTCAAGCAAGCTAAGAAGGATAATAAATTATCACCAAAGTATTATGGTCCGTACAAGGTGTTGCAAAAGATTGGTACTATGGCATACAAATTGGAGCTTCCTGCAGCTTCTCGATTGCACCCAGTTTTCCATGTTTCATGTTTAAAGAAGGTTATAGGCGACAAGCTCCCAGTTCAAACAATATTGCCAGAACTTGACGAGGAAGGAAAAATTATATTGGAACCGGAAGCAGTCACAGAAACAAGAACTCGACAGCTACGAAATCGATCAATTTCAGAGTATCTTATCAAGTGGAAGAACTTATCCGCTGAAGATTCCACATGGGAGGATGAGAATTTTATGCAGAAGTATCCAGAACTACTCAAGCGTTGAGGACAACACTTTTTTGAAGGAGAGGGGCATGTTGGGTCCCTATAATACTAGTGATTACCCCATTACTATTGTAGTTATACCCCTTATTAATATTGTTGTGCCCCTATTGCCCCCATATTGTTATTATTGTGCCCCATAGAATCCCTCTATTGTTATTTTTGTGGCTTTATATTATTATTGTTAGGTCGGCTGGATTATATTGTGACTCCTTAGACTCCTATATATAGAAAGGAGGTTTTGTCATTTGAATCATCCAAGAATTGTTCATTTATGTAATGTAAAGGAGGTTGCCCCCTCGAAGAGGTTGAATTCTAAGGCGTTGATCTATCTTTTCTATCTTTTCTTGAGCTGGTTTCATAACATGATGAAAGAAATTTGCTTTAGGAGGAGGAGACAATGAAGTGATAGGCCAACCTTGAACAGAGCACAAAGGATGTTCTGAAATTGTGTTTTTCCAACCATCATTATTGGGAACAACACGGTGAGTAGACACATTTGGTGGCACAGGGATGCCAATGCTTGGTGCATGATGAATAAGGGGTTGTTGAGGTTGGGCCATAGGCTGACTTAAAAGGTTAACTATGCTAGTCTGAAGCATCTGCCTCAATTATTCTAAGTCTACATCAAAATGAACTGACACTCTGGGCCTCATGTCCCTCCTTATTCCAAAATTTCCACTGTTGTTCCCTATCCCTATGCCTCTCTTTTTGTTAAAGAAACTCATGTTAGAAATAACCATAATAATTAATTTCACATTACTAAAAAATAAGGCATCTAAAATTAATGAATCAATCAATTGTCTAAGTCATTAAACATATAAAGGAGTTAAATAAGGAGGGGATTTTTTTTGGCAGGTTGACATAATTAACCCATCTTATAAGGAGTTCAGTATTTTTCTTAAAAAGAAAATAACGATGAAAATGAAGAGGGAATACAAGAGTCCAAACTCCTATTCATGTATATATATTTTCCTTTCCCCTTTTTTTAAATAAGAACACAAAAATAGAAGAAGAATCGAACTGCTACTAAGAGAGCCCTTTTTTGTGTCTCGTATGCGGTGGAAAGCACAGAGGGAAGGGAAATTGATATAGAAAAGGTAACTCAAAGTGACCCTCATGCTCGTTTAATAAAGAACGTCAGTTTGGCAATGTATCGCTTTAACGCGTAGTGCAATGATCAATTTCGAGGAAAGATTCTTTCCATTACAAACAATGACTGGGAATTCTGAGAAGAATAATTGACAACCTTTTTTTTTTACATAAAGAGAATGGGGAGCTGAAAGGAAGATCGAAATTACTGAGGGAAAAGTCCCCCGTTCCTTTTTATATTTTCATTTAATTGTAACGATCAGTAACAACATACCGCGTTGTTGGACCGGGTGGTTGGGACAGGGCAATATTGCCCTCCCCACCCAGGGTTGAATCATGTAAATATTGTATTATAATGCTTCTTCTACTAGGGATTTACCTAGTTGTACAAATGAGGTAAATATTGTAATATAATGCTTCTTCTACAGGGATTTCCCCTCTGAAAAACAACGTGCACATGAATATTGTAATATAATGCTTCTTCTACGGGGATTTCCCCAGTTGTATAAATATTGTAATATAATGCTTCTTCTACGGGGATTTTCCCTCCGAAAAACAACATGCACATTACTGATAACAATCGAGTCAATGAATTGCAACAATAGAAAAATGAATTGTGTTGATAGGGTTTAAAAAGAAATGGTAAATCTTTGCGCACTGACATAATCACATTTTTTTCCCTGATATTAAATTTATCTCTAAGGATCCCATGGATATGGTTGAGGCTTTAGGTGACAATTTTTTTTTAATATTAGTCTTTAGGTGACAATTTTTTTTAATATTAGTAATTAAATATTTAAACAATGAGAAGCTAATCACAACATTAAGTAGTTTGGGAAATGATTTAGTAGGGAACACATTTCTTTGAACATGGTTCAAGCATAACAAAGATTTTTTGCATGAAATATAGTGGGGGCTTGCCTCTTGAAAACAAATTGCAATTTTGGGTAATGTTGGGTGTTTTGTGCTGAGGGAGTCCTTGAGGGGTTAGACCTCAAGTGCACAGGTAACCAGTATAAAACTAAGATAAAAAAAAAATCAGGAATATTTAGGATAATTTTATTTTCTTCCTCCTTTTTTAACCTACTGGGGTAAAACAAACAATGTACTATAAATGTTGGTGAAAAGGAACAATTTGAAAGCTCAAATGTAAGAAAAGTCCCCGGGTTAAAAATTTGAAACTGTAGCAAGTAATGTAAACCCAAAAAAAAGGAGAAGGACAATCATTCAACTCATCAATGAGATAGAACTAGTTAAAACATACTTACGAACCGAGTGTGCCTTGAAGGCAAAGGAAAACTTGACTGCAGTGAAAAATGTTTGAACTGTTGCCTTTTCCTTCTAGTATGTAGTAGGGTTTCACTATGTTTTCTGAGAACATGATTTTACTCTTGGAAACCCACATAGGGAAATGAGAATGGATTAATAAAATTGAGGCATAGACATGATGGGAGAGTAAATGCATGAGAGGAAATCAATGCGGAGAAAGGTGAATTAATGTAATAATGAATTCAGAGTGAAGGGTGGTATAAGAAGTCAAAAAACATACATAAAACTTATTGTGCCATGTCACTTTGTTGGTGGAAATAAATCAATATGAATGAGCTATTATAGAGGGGTTGATTCCAAAGGAGAGGTGACTCAACAGTATGAAGGGTATGGTGCCACTAGAAAAATGTTTAACATGCAAACTTGTGCTATGGGCAATGTGTCCAATGGATGGACTTAATTCACATGTAAAATGCGAGTTCTCCGTGCATGGTTTTGATCACAACCAGACTAGTTTACACAAAAGCATCAAATCTAATGACCTATCTTCCTTATTCAATACCATCGCCTTGTTTAGGCTTCATATGGATGAAATCAAATTTCGGGTGGTCATTTCCAATAACCATCACCTGTTACCAATTCAATTGGTGGGCAGATGAATGCCATAGTTTCAAAATTATTTAAATTAAACTTTACACCTTGTGGTGATACATTATGCTTTTAAATACAAACACTATATGTTTGTCATATGCAATGTGCATATGGCACTTAGGACCATAAACCTCTACGACCATTCCCCATAACATTTGATACTACCACTCGTGCTTTTATATGGCTTTCAATAGCATTGACATAGGTCCCACATATATCTATATATATATATATATATATATATATATATATATATATATATATATATATATATATATATATATATATATATATATATATATATATATATATATATCTATATATATATATATATATATTTATATATATACCATGTAGTGTATTACATATTCAAAGATTTGATTTATGTCCAAGCTTCCAACTAGGCCATGCACCCATACAACCATTAATGTTTTGTTTACAAAGTGTTCTCATTCCATGTATATAAAGCCAACAACGTTATATGATCAAAAGGAGACCTTCAACTTTTGAGATGCCACACACATACATTCATATAACTCATATAGTGTAAACCCAAGATACTTTTCAAGCACGTCAATCCAAGGTGCATATTTATCTTGTATTCTTTGGCAAAGAGTTTGCTTAATGAAGGGTCCCACCTACTAGGTTAAATTTATTATTAGCTTTAATTTTTTAATATCATTAGGGGAGAATTAATTAATGAGGACTGCAACGGCTTGTAGAAATTAATGAATATTGACAAGTGTCAACATTGACAACTCCAAAGGGGGATTTTTTGGAAGAAAATCAGAAAACAACATCTTTGGTTGAAAAAACATAACTTCAACTGTAGAAGAGTAGGATGCAAGTTGTCATGGGTAGGATGCATGGGAAGCAAGGAGCGAGATAAAGAAGGCATATCTTGAGGTGGATTTTGCATAAAATAATGAGGTTTGAACAAAACTAGGACAACCCATATCAAGATAAGGGTAGCATATTTATCGCTTCCTGTAAGAGATCATGCAATAGAAGGTTAATAATATAAGCTTATAAATTTTAGATAGCAACAACCTTAAAGTAATGTACTTGCAGACAGATTCATTGCTACTGGTTTGTTGCTGTTGTATTGAAAAAACAATAGTAACAAGCAGTGGTAAAACATATCGCAACTAAAGAAAAAAAACACAAACACCAAAAAACGTGAATGAAAAAAAAAGAAATAAAATGGAAACAGAGAAAGGGAAAAAATTGTATGAAAATAAATGTAAAGCCTACATATGGACAATAGCACTGAGATGATGATTTATCTAGTGCTGCTTCCACAAATGGCTTCAAATGAGAGTTGTTTGTGGTATATGGAAGAACACCATCATTTTGATCTTTGAGAAAGTAAGTGTTTGGTCAAACAATAGAAACAATTTTAAAAGGACCGATCCAAAAATTTTGGAACTTGTGGTGTTTACTTTTTTCATCATGAGTGAATCCCAAAGGAGTACTTTTTGATCCATAGTGACGCTAACATTTTTTGACTTTTTTTATCAAAATATTTCTTCAATGCTTTCATTCTATGTTTGAGATTTTCCAAGGGGTGATTTTGTTGTTCTTCAAGAGCTAGCAATGCTAAAACTCTCTGTGGAACACATTTTGAGGTAAGTTCCTCAACATACATGGTAAGATGAAGAGACAAAAGTTCCAATTCAACATGTAGTGTGGCACCTTGGCCATAGGAAAGTTGGAAGCGTGAAGCACCAATACTAGATTTCACAGTGGTTCGATCTACCCATAGTGCAAATTTTAACAAGGTATGCCAAATACGGGGCTTGTCATTAATGACCTTTTTCAAGATGTGGATTATATTTTTATTGGTGGATTCAATTAATCCATTACCTTGTGGGTAATAAGTGGAGGAAGTTATGTGTTTGATATTGTATTGATTACAAAATTGAGTGAAATGTGCAGATATAAAAGGAAAGCCATTATCTGAAATTAATTCTAAGGGAAAGCCAAAGTGTGAGAAAATATTATTTTCTAGGAATTCAATGACCTGCTCATCACGAGCATTCTTTATAGGAACATATTCTTCCCACCTAGTAAGATAATTAGTGGCAGTAAGTATAAAAGTATGACCAAATGATGAAAGAGGCTTAATCGGCCTGATAAAGTCAAGGCCCGACTTGGCAAATGGAAATTCAGGGATAACTGGACAAAGAGGCATGGGATGGAACTTTTCTCTTCCAGATTCCTATTGGAATTCTCTGCATCTCTGTACATACTTATAACAGTTTGCATAGGCTAGTAAAAACCAACTCTTAGGATTTTGTGTGCAGTGGACTTTGTTGCAAAATGCTCACAAACATGGAAATCTCTAGATGTTGAACCATGGGAGACTATTAAAAGTTTAGCTGCAAATTGGTCATCAAAACAACGTAGCAACAAACCATCATTTTATGGTAAATCATGGTGTTTAAAATCAAATACTTGGAAGACTCTAAACATAATTTTCTTCATTGAAATTTGTCCAAGTATTTTGGACACTTTTGATTTTGAAGATAAAAGATCATATATTTATACCATGGATGGTCTGCGGCATCAATTAGTACTTAATTAATTAAGAATAAGGTAGACAATGATTCATCATCATTGCTTGGGTTACTTGGCTCAAGATATTGAGCCAAGTGTTGTGAAAATTCGGTGATCCCGAATCCTACTGCAACAACTGATAATATTTATTCTATTTGTAAAACTACTTAAATAAATTATTTGTAGTCTTCTACGACAAACATCAAAATACATACACTGCAGTCTTCACAAATAAAATTCCGCAGAAAGTAAATACAAATAAAAATACTAGCACACATATAACCATAGTGACACAATTATTTTTGGACAATTGTCCCCAGAAGAACCCAATGTGGGAAAACCGGTGCAACAGATGAGGGTTTCTCTTATTAATCTTTAGCAATAATTTATGTACAATACAAAATAAAGGAAGAATCACTGAAAGAATTTTACTGGTGATATTCTCACACTCTACAGTGTTTTCTGACTCCGAAGAGGACCTCTTGCCTCTTTCGCCGGCCTTTCTGCGTCACGTCTACACAGTGACATCGTAGGCCCCTGCGTCAACCTTTCTACGTCCTAGCTTTGTGTCTCTCCTCTGCGCTACCTCCTCCAGATTTGTCTTGCACTCTTTGACTATGTTGATGCCCTCTCTCTCCCACATGCAACTCAATCCCTGACTCGATTTTCTCTTTCCGAACTTCAACCAGTGAGAAAATCATTCTGCTTGAGCAACTGAGTATCTGCTCTGGTGTATTCTCCATCTACCCATTGATTTTTTCTTATAATATTCTGTTGGAGCACCAACGACCAACATTATAACATAATCGATGGCTAAGATTAACTAGAAGTCCATCTATGTCTTCTTCTAGAAGATGGACTTAATTAATACCCTTTAATTAACTAGATTTCCTAAGTTTAGACTTAGGGAATCATTTAAAAAATTTAATTATTTTAATTAAGTCGTCTTGTGTGGAATTTCCAGAAACGATTTCTAGGTGTTGAAGAATACATGTATCCTAGCCTCTCCACAAAATTTCGTGGCTATAACACATCCGATGCTACAAAAATCAACACTCCCTCTTAGCGAGGAATGTGTTCTAGTGCTGCAACCCACTATAGAAACATCTTGTCTTTTCTTTACCTCCTGTCACACCGCAACCATCAAGTTGCTTTTCCCATCACTACTGCACAAATATGATATGAGAAGCATCTGTGTTGCTGCTGACCCTGCTGAACTGTTGTTAACTACTGCCTTTGCATGACAACTCCCTCTCATTTGCTGCTTTTGCAAATAAGAATCCATCTGTTGTGAAATGGGTTCTCCACCATACCCATCTGTTCCCTGAACTAGATGAAGTTAGCTCTCCATGGAGCTTTCATGAGTATGTTTGTCACCTAATCTCCTGTGGGGACATATTTCAGCTCAACTGCCCCACGTTGAACACAATCCCTGATGAAATGACATATGATATCAATGTGCTTCGACCTGTCATGAAATATTGGATTCTCAGATAGTTTTATGCAACTCTGATTATCACAATAAACATTGGTCGCTCCCATTTTCTTCCTGAACAAACTCACAGCAATTTCATAAGCCATATGGCTTTGCACGTAGTTGTGCTAGCTACCATATATTCTTCTTCTGCTAAGCTCAGTGCTACTGACTTCTGCTTCCTGGTGCACCAAGAGATCATCCCTGATCCAACACTGAAGCAACACCTGGAGGTACTTTTCTTGTCCACTAAACTACCTGCCCAATCTGCTTCTATGAATCCACTCAACCTGACACCATCTCCTTGAGTATATTTCAACCCGAGTCCGACTGTTCCATGCACATATATGAGAATGTTCCTAGCTACTCTCCAATGTACCCTTTTCAGTTCCACCATGAACTAACTAAGGGTATTGATAGCAAAACAAATGTCTGGCATGGTGTTGACCAAAAACATGAGTGACCCAATTAGTTGTCTGTACAAGGTGGGGTCGACTTCCCTATCCCCTGAGTCATCTATCTCTTTCCAGTTGGTAATCATGTGTGTTGCCATGGGTTTGCAATCCTGCATTCTGAATCTCTTCAGAATTTTTGTAGCATATCTCCCTTGCCCAAGGAAGATTTTCCCATTCTTTTGCCATACTTCCAACCCCAAAAAATAATGCATCAACCCCATATCCTTCACGTCAAATTCTACTGCAAGGTTCCTTTTGCAGTCCTCTATGAACCTCTATGATCCTGTCCAAAACATATCATCTACATATAAAATCGGAATAAGAGGCTCATTCTCCACCATCAGATAATAGAGATTGGGATCTGCATCACTCTTGATGAATCCCAACTGCTGCAAGTAACTGTCAATCTGACCGGGCCACGCCTTGCTTGCTTGAGCCCATACATGTATTTCTTCAATATGCATACATGAGTGTGCTTCTCATGAGTCTCAAAGCCTTCAATTTGTTCTACGTACACCTCTTCTTCTATCACCCCATTCAAGAATGTTGTCTTGACATCCATCTGGTGAATTTCCCATCCCATCTACACTGTTAGGGATATGACGAATCAAATAGTGGTATATCTAGAAACTGGGGCGAAGGTCTCCTCATAGTCTATTCCTTCCTTTTGTGCATACTCCTTTGCAAAAAATATAGCCTTATACTTCTCTACACTGCCATTTGTAGTGTATTTGATCTTGTAGATCCATCTGGAACCTACAACGTGCCTACAACTGATCTATCTTTAGGTCTAGGCACCACCTCCTAAACATCATTAGTCATGATAGAACTATACTCTTCTACCATGGCATCTACCCACACTTGATGTTGTGTAGCTTCTTGAAAATTAGAGGGTTTTGCAACCTGAGCTACCAAGGTCTGGTATCTTTCTGGTTGCATGCGCTGCCTCTTGTCGGTTCTAGGAGCTCTGACAAACTCTTCTGCGTCCTTTAAGGTCTGACGCACTTCCTTAACCACTGGTGGTGGTAGGTTCAATATGTTCCTCTTCCTATTTCTGCAACTCTGTCTGCTGAGAACTTCTTGGATCTCCTGCTACTAAGGAGATGTTTGTACTAGTCACAATACTCGAATCATGTGACTGTCCCCTTGCTTGTTCTCCCTATGGTCCCTATTGTTGCTGGACTAATGGAACATCTGATGACTGATCTCTTGCAGGCATCTCTCGAGATCTTATCAAAGCTATGTCTTCCATGGACTTTACATCTCGCCTTACTACAATCTTCCTACTGCCAAGAACATAGATTTTGTATGCCTTTGAGGTCTTGCTATACCCTACAAGATACCCCTTTTTTGCATTCTCATCCAACTTACTGCACTTTTCATCTAGAATGTGAGAATAGGCTACACTCCCAAATATCCTCAAATGACTTACCTCAGGTTTCTTCCCAGTGAAGACTTCCTCTGGCGTTTTCTTCCCCAAAGCTTTGTGAGGTGTCCTGTTTTGAATGTACACTGCTATGTTGCATGCTTATGCCCATAGAAATCTAGGCAGATCCTGATCATACAACATGGCCTTTGCTACTCCGACTATAGTTCTTCTTCTGTTCCGCTACTCCAGTATGCTGTGGATTGTAGGGCTCTCTTTTGATACCTTCCTTTGCGTAGAAATCTGTGAATTCTCTATCCGTGTATTTTCGACTGTTATCTGAACGTATTACCTTGATCTTTTTCCCTGTCATGTTTTCTACAAGAGCCTTGAACTCTCTAAACTTATCAAAGATCTCATCTTTGGTCTTTAAGAAGTAGATACAGGTTCTTGTAGAATGGTCATCAATAAAGTTGATGAAATTCTCGCCCCCGCTAAGATCTCTGGTGGACATAGGGCCGCAAATATCTGAGTGTATCAATCCCAACACGCCTTTGGCTCTGTTATCACTTCTGAGAAACACTACTTTTGCGTACTTCCCAATTACACATCCTCGGCATAGATCATCGTGTTCATTGCTAAGCGCTGGAACTCCTGTTATAGTCTCTTTGAGAACCCTAAGTGCTCCATGGTGCAAGTGCCCCATCCTCCTGTGCCATAGTTCATTTAACTCCTTCGTACTATTGTTATCACTGCCTATAAGTGCCATTGGAGAATCGATCTGCAACCTATATAGTCTGTTGCTTCAAGCTCGAACCTATCTCACCTTCTTCCAGGTGGGATTCTTGACATATACTTTCTTTCCCACAAATTACACATCATATCCCTTGTCTTATAATTGGGACACTAAAATTAGGTTCATACCCAATATTGGCACATGCAACACATTTGTGGTGCTAGTGTTGGTTCCTACTTCCATATGAAAATATATGGTGCCTCTCCCTACTGGAGTACACTTAGTTCTATTTCCCATAATGAATTGGAAGTCCATTTTCTGCTCTTGATAGCTCGATAAATATTCCCTTACTCTAGTCATATGAGCTGAAGATCCGCTAGCAATACACCAAACACCAACTGAAGTTGATCCTGACAGACACACAAACTCATCTTCTAGCCTGGAAGATAATTATGAGATTTCTTGATTATCCATAATTTCCTATGCTATTCTCCTATCTTCTGACGCTATTCTGCTAGTAACTGCTGCAAAATAACTACATCTCCGCTGAAGATTTGCTTTACAAGGAAACTGCACTGCTCCCTTCTGCCTCTAGAAAGCTTCAATATGGAGAATCGAATTTCTCTGTCGACTCACTCAGAGAAACCGATTTCACTCAAAACTTCAACCCCTTGGCCCAAGGACTGCGCTGCCTCTAGGATTTCTAACTGCTACCAAGGCAGGATTTTGAAACCCCTTCTTCCTTTCTGTTCTGAGCTCTCTAGCTTACAATCTGTGCTCTGATACCATGTGAAAATTCGGTGATCCCGAATCCTACTACAGTTACTGATAATATTTCTTCTATTTGTAAAATTACTTAAACAAATTATTTACAGTCTTCTACGACAAACATCAAAATACATACACTACAGTCTTCAAAAATAAAATTCCGCAGAAAGTAAATACAAAGAAAAATACTAGCACACATATAACCACAACAACACAATTATTTTTGGAAAATTGTCCCTGGAAAAACCCAATGTGGAAAAACTGGTGCAGTAGATGAGAGTTTCTTTTATTAATCTTCAACAATAATTCATGTACAAGACAAAATAGAGGAAGAATCATTGAGAGAATTTTATTGGTGATATTCTCACACTCCACAATGTTTTCTGACTCCAAAGAGGACCTCCTACCTCTTTCGCTGGCCTTTTTGCATCACCCTCCGCGTAGTGACATCGTAGGCCTTGCATCAACCCTTTTGCATCCCAGATCCTTGTCTCTCCTCTGTGTTGCCTCCTCCAGATTTGTCTTGCACTCTCTAACTATGGTGATTCCCTCTCTCTCCCACCTGCAACTCACTCTTTGACTCAATTTTCTCTTGCCGAACTTTAGCCAGCGAGAAAATCAACCTGCTTGAGCAACTGACTATTTGCTCTGGTGTATTCTCCATCTACCCATCGACTTCTTCTTATAATCTTCTATTGGAGCACCAAGGACCAAGATTAAAACATAAGCGATGGTTAAGATTAACTAGAAGTCAATCCATGTCTTCTTCTAGAAGATTCTCACCATGACTTAATTAATACCCTTTAATTAACCAGATTTCCTAAGTTTAGACTTAGGGAATCTTTTAAAATATTTAATTAATTTAATTAAGTCATCTCTAGATGGAATGTCTAGGAACAATTCTGGGTTTTGGAGAATACATGTTTTCTAGCCTCTCCACAAAATTTCGTGGCTAGAACACATCTGATGCTACAAAAATCAACAAGTGTAACACCAAGTCATGTCCTTTTATGGTTTTCGATGTAGTAATCTTCAAATAATTCTATTGGATCTTAGCAAGCTAAATGTGCAAGTTTACCTCAAAGAAAAGTTTTAGATAGAAAAAACTTTACGACAGGTAAAGGGACTCTTACCTCTGTGTGCTTGCCAATAATATAATGTCTGATTTTTTAAATCTCTTTAACAAGGGTGAAATCATTCTTTTCAATAAAAGAGTATTTAAACTCTTAATATCATAAGCTTTGGCTGATGAAAGTGATCAAATTCTCATTTCCATGATCATCTTTTTGCATAATGATGCCAAAAATGGCTTCCTTGGTTGCGTTAGTGTAAATAATGAAGTCTCTAACAACATTTGGTTTAGCTAGGACAAGTGTAGAAGTGATTGCTTGTTTGATAGCAATAAAAAAATGTTATGCAGAATCATCCCATTCAAATTCACAACCTTTCTTTGTTAGATTATTGATTGGATTTACAATTTTAGCAAAATCATTTATGAAATTTCGAACGAAATTAATCTTAGCCATAAGAAATTGAATCTCTTTTTTATAATTTGTGGGTTCAAGATTCTTGATTACAATGACTCGATTAGGATCAATACTAATGCCAACTTCTAAAATAATATGTCCCAATAATTTTTCAGTAGCGACACCAGATACTAATTTTTTTAGATTGAGTGAGATACCAATTCATCTACAGTGAAGGAGAACACACCTAAGATTATCAAAATGATTTGATCAATACTTGGAATAATCAGTCATATCATCGAGATAAATCTGAATGATCTTCCCAATGAGGTCATCATATTCCAGCTACATGGCCCTTTGAAAGGTAGCACTTGCATTAATCAAGTTGAAAGGCATGCATTCATAGGTGAAGGTGCCCAAACAAGTGATAAAAGTGGTTTCATTGGAAATACTGAGAGGGGGGTGAATCAATATTTCCTTCATTTTTGACAATTGGTTAGTTTATCTTTATAAACATTGAGAGCATAAAATAAACAAGAAACATAACCACATCAATACACCAAAGATTTTCTCAACAAGCTTTGGTCATGTATGGTTTACATACAAATTTACCAGTTGAATTGGAAGGAAGTACAAGACTCCCTAAGGGTTTTTTTTTTTAACATGATCGTATACTTATATATTATAAAACTGCTTGGAGCCAAATCCAGTTACATAAGTGGATGGAAGTAGATAAAGAGAAGTCCAAAATGGGTTCGCAGACCCTGACTTCTTATAGACAAACTTGAGTAGTGTAGATTGGAAAAGAAAACGGCTATATAGCCTTACAAACAGACCTGCGAGAAGACAAAATTTGCTAGTCATTAGTTAGATTACTAGAGCTGATTGACATAGTCATCAATCTGGGGTTCTTTCTTGACGCTTGCTCTAGTTGAAGTCTTAACCTACATACTTGAGTGATGGATTTGATGTGGGCGATTGCCTCCTCCATGTGTTTGCATTTTTCCTTTAGGCTTTCTATTTCTGCCTTGTGTTTTTCCAATTTCTTTCTCTTTGATCTGCTATCAGCCTCAAAGTCCTCTTTGAGCTCGTTGAAATGTTTGACAAACCTTGCAATCATAAAGTAATGAGCTTTACACAACGTGCAGTTGCCGTTTCCAAGCACTCTGTCCAGAGGATTCTCGGGCAACTCACGGTTTTCCTGAGCCTCAGTATGCTCTCTGTTTTCCGGGTTCTCTGCCATTTCCAGAGAACTGATATGGATGCTGAGCGGGAACAGGGAAAAGGAGCTGGGGTGAAGAGGAAGGAGACCTGCTCGACAGAGGTAAAATGCCACGAAGAAGAAACAGAGCAGGGAGGAAAACACTGTTAAAGAAGGGAGCCAGGCACAGAGATTTACCAAACAGTCGAGGAGGAGAGGAGCAGCCAAACCGAAGGCGATATTCCAGTCTTTGGGATTGCTGACTTCCCCGGGAGCTTTTGAGAACGATCTCATAGCCGGTCTGCACTGATAGCGGCCTCTCTTGATGCCAACCTCCCTTAGCTGAATGCCTGGAAAAGGACCATTACTCTCCTGCGAAGAATAGAACGAGTTTCTGATGCGCTCGTAAAGAGGAGGGTAGGTGAATATATATAGCGCAGAGGAAGGATGAGCGGGCCGAGGATGCGGCATAAGCTCTGTGATCTGGCTAGGATTAGCCACCAGCTTAAAATCTTTGCAGCAGTCTAAGGAGATCATGAAAAGACTTCTACTTATAATCTGCATGGGATAGTCACGAGAGAGCTGGGGAATCGAGATCCTGTGATCGGACCAAGAAGGTTGAGTGGTGGGAGTGAAGAAGGGAGGATCGAAATTCAATGCCTGACGAGCAGCGTGCGACGGGACTGATTTTGGCCAGAGATCACAAGAATGAGGGTGGGGAATGATAAGACAGGAGGTCGAAAGGGTGCTGGAATGACTGGTCGGAGATTTTGAGAGGCAACTAAGCCAACTACGGAATGGGATTTTCATATATGAGATCATTTTCTTTGACTTGGCCGATCTGTCTGTTGGTTGCCTTAGTGGCGTAATGGTCCGCTTCAGTGTTGTTGTCTCTTAGAACATGTTTGAAAGTCGTGTCTCCCATTTCTTTGACATTATCCTCAATCCTGAGCTTTACATTATTAAGAGCCTCTTTTTTAAATTTTGTTCCCGCCACCATGGCTGCAATGACGATGGCCGAGTCTCCCACTATTATTGGATTTCTGATTCTCAGCCGGTTCAGAATGAGGGTACCTAGGTAGAGGCTGTAAGCTTCAGCCAGGTTATTGGACATTTGGCCCAAACCCCATTCATAGCTTACCAGAGTTTTGCCATGGCTGTCCTTTATGATGCCCCCTGCTCCAGCTTCCCCCGGGTTATTTTTGGAGGCCCCGTCGAAATGCAAAGTAGGGCGATTCTGATCAAGGATCCATTGACTTACTTCTTCCCTTGTGCCTCTGAGCTTCCAGGTTATTCTTCTCGTGCTAGCTTTGGGGTGTGCTAGATGATTGTTGCTATGATTGATGCTGAATTTGTTATACCATTCCATCTCTTCTTTGTGCCAGCTTGATTGGTCTGGAGGAGCTACCAAGTTTGCACTTATTGTTTCAGATATGAGCGCTATTGTTTTTGCCAATATGCGGACAAGGTTGGGCTTCTTGTCATTAAAAATACAGTTGTTCCTAGCTAACCAGATTTGCCAACTAAGGGTAGCTGGGATGCATTTCCACATACGGGTGATATTGTTTTTACCTTTCTTAGGATAGGGGTAACATTTTGCCCAGTTTTTTTGAAGGGAGGATAGCTGATCAAAAGTCTCTTCAATTTTCATTGGGCTGACAATCTGAGTCCAACAACTTTGAGCGATGGGGCAGTGGTAGAATAGATGATGGCTGCTCTCCTCCTCAGCGCGGCAAAGGCAGCATATAGATGGCCCCAAGATCCCTCTTTTCCTTAGGTTTTCAGCGGTAAGCACCTTTCCTTTGAGGAGGGTCCAATTGAAGTGTTTGACCTTTGGGATGCATTCAGATTTCCAGACAGTTGTGAAGAGGTTCCATTTGGCTGTCGAAGTGGATGCCTGGAGGAATTTGTAACCATCTCTGACAGTGAATTTCCCACCACTTGGGTCCCATATATACCTGTCTTCAGCCCCTCTAATGGTGGGTGCTGCGCCTGTGAGGGAGACCTTGAGATTATGCCATAGTTCTCTGAGCTCATTGGGAATTTGCAGGTCCTTCCAGCCCTGCCATGTGTTCCGGTCCCAAGTTGAAATGTCATACAAGGAGGTTAAGTTTTTAGCTTCCATCCAGATGTGCAGAGGCCTGAGATTTTGGTTGTGGATTCTTGGTCTGGTGCCCATGATTCTATCAGTCCAGATGTTGACCTCCTGGCCGCTTCCAGGCACTTTGGAAATGTTCTCTCTGAACTGAGGAAGGACTTTTTTAATTAGCTTCCAAACAGGGGTGCAAGATCTTTCAGCTATTGTTTCGGAAAGAATATTAAAATTTGGTCCATTCAGATATTTCCTCTTTAATACTTCCACCCACCAGGAGCCTTTGCCGGTGAGGATTCTCCAAATTAGTTTAAAGCCCATAGCCCTGTTGGAGAAGCTCAGAATTTTGATGGCGAGCCCACCTTTGTCATAGGGAAGGATGACTTGTTCCCATTTGACAAGGCTGAATTTCTTGGATTCTTGCTTTCCCCCCTGCCAGAGAAAACTTCTCATTAATAATTCCATGTGCTTATGTATGCTGGCGGGAGCCAATGTGACCGCATATTGGTAGATGGGGAGAGCAGAGAGAACAACCTTTATAAGGGTCGATCTACCAGCCAGATTTAGCCAAGAAACTCCCCAACTTTGAAGGAGACCTCTCATCTTTTCTATGTGTTTGGCCCATATCTCAGCCTTAACTGTTTCTTTGGCTAAAGGCAGACCAAGATAAGAGAAATAACTCCAGTTCCTCTGCATTGGGATGTCCAGGATCAGAGAGATTCTTTGCCTTATTTGTTCAGGGACATTCCAGGTATAGATCTTGCATTTTTTGTTGTTCAGCATCCCTCCAGAGGCAGCTAGGAAGGCATCCAAGACTTTCTTGAATCTTTTTTCCATTAGGCTTGAAGCTCCCCCAATGAGAAGGGTATCATCCGCGAAAAGCGAATGATTGATCTCTTTAGTCCCTCTTCCTATACCAATTCCAGTGATCTCTTTTTGCTTGCGGAGTTTTTCTAAGTGTATACTCAGAGTTTCCGCCATTATGATGTATAGGAAAGGGGAGAGAGGGCAGCCTTGCCTCAATCCCCTGGTGCTTCTAAAATACCTGCTTGGGCGACCATTAATCAGAGGGGCAGTCCAAGGGTTGGAGATGCAACCAGAGATGGTGCTTATGAAGTTGTTTGAAATCCCAAACTTTTTGAGAACTGCAGTTAGGAAGTGGTGGTCGACTCTGTCGAAAGCGTTTGCCATATCAAGTTTGATTATCATTCCTCGTTCCTTCCTGCTGATGCTGCTGTGAATTGCCTCTTGGATGAGTATGACATTATCTGTGATTTGCCTTTGTGGAACAAATCCCCCTTGGTTCTCTGATATTAAATAGGGGAGGAGCTTTTTGAGCCTATTGGCTAGAATTTTGGTTACTATCTTATAGGAGACATTACAAAGGGAAATAGGCCGGAAGCGGTCGAAAGAACGAGGGTTAACTTCCTTAGGGATGAGAGCTAAATGTGAGGATTTTGTGTTGTCTCCCATCTTGTGATTTTTAAAAACATTTTTGACCATCCGCACAAAGTCTTTTTTGATGGAGTCCCAATGGTTTCGGTAAAAGGCCACCGTGAAACCATCAGGGCCCGGAGCCTTGTCCTGTTGCATACTAAATACTGCCTCCCTAATTTCCTCTTCTGTGACCTCCTGATCCAGCTCTCTGTTTTGAGGGTCTGAGATTTTGTTCTCGACTGCGCTAAGGAAGTCAGAGCTGTCCGACTGCTGCGGGGCTGCTGCTAGAAGAGATTTAAAGTGGTTGAAGGCCGCCTCCTTAATTTCTTCTTGGTCACTGTACTCGTGCCCTTCTGCCTCAATTTTATCTATCTGATTCCCGGCGCGCCTGAGCTTTATGTTGTTGTGGAAGAAGGAGGTATTTTTGTCGCCCGCCCTCAGCCATAGGCACCTTGATTTCTGCCTTTGTTCCTCTTCCTCAGCTCGATTTTGTCTATATAGCTCCCTGTACATTTCATTTTCATGGATTATATCTTCGTTTGTGGATTGGCTGTTCTCCTTGTCTTTGTTCCACTGTTCCATTTGAATTTGCAGATCCATTTTTTTCCTCTTTTCCTTTGCTGCATATTCCTTGGCCCATTGTTTAATGACTATTCTTAGAGATTTTAATTTGGTTTCCCAAACGTAGTAAGGCGATCCCCACACTTCCTTTGCCCACTGATTTTGAACGAGGGAGCGAAAGTCTTCTTTGTAATCCCATACTTTGTTGTATTTGAAGGGGAGGGGCCCCAGATTTCTCCCTTTCTCCATACTCATCACCACAGGTTTGTGATCAGAGGCCGAGGCTTGAATGATTTTGCTCTTGATGGTAGAGAAGCTTGCTGCGATTCTTTCCTGCACAAGAAATCTGTCTAACCTCTCCTTGATATTGTGGCAGCCTGTTCTTTTGTTACTCCATGTGTATTTCCCGTTGAAGGGAGGTATATCAATGAGATTATGAGACTGGATTATAGCCTCCAGCGCCTCTCTTGAGGGGTCCGAATGAAAATTTCCTCCTAACTTTTCATCCACATTTCTTATGAGATTCAGATCTCCTCCCAGAATTATGTTACTGTCATGGGAGGACTGTAAATCTAAGGATAGAGAATCCCAACACGTTGATTTGTCCCTGTAATGGTTTGGAGCATAGATGTTGTATATGTTGTAGACTTCTTGAGAGGCTTTGTTTCTGAGTTCTGTTCTTATCCACCAATTGCAAGATTGGAGGTTGATGTGAGTCCATTTATTCTTGTTCCAGAGTGTTCCTATACCTCCTGATGCTCCTTCTGATCCTATTGAGTAACCTTCAAAATTTTTGAATCGTTTTACTTGTTTTTGGAAATCTGGATCTGAGATTTTGGTCTCCTGGATGAGGACAATGTCTGGCTGCTCCTGATTTATTAAGTCACGGACTGAATTTATTTTTAAGGAGGAGCCCATCCCCCTACAGTTCCAAGAGACCAGATTCATCATTTACCAGTTTTTGGGTGAGTCCCGCTTCTCTCCTTGGTTTTGTCTCCACTCCCTTTTTGCCTGTCTAGATAGGAGTCCATTGGTTGCTGTGCTCCAGTAGCCATTTCTTTTGCTGCTGCCTCGTCTCTAAGTTCCTTGTTTGACTTTCTTCCTGCCTTTCTTGGGGGATCTAAGGGAAGACTGGATTCTTTCATTTTATTTCTGGTGAGTATTCTCTCTATTGTTGGGGGAGGGGAGGGCAGAGGGATCGAAGGTGAGGAGATGACAGCTAGAGAGTTGATGCGAGGGGAAGGGGGAGGAGAAGAGGGATCTTCAACTTCCAAGGATTCAAAGGGGTTGGAGGTAGAGGGAAATGAAGGAGCTGAGCTGGGTGGGGGAGGGGAGGGAGGGGGGGGGTTTTCCAGGGAGGGCTTAGAGCTAGGCCCTTGAGAGGCAGAAGATTTTTTTTTTTTTACTTGTTCCCATTGGCCATCCGAAGGTTCTTCATTTTCGATGGATTCATTTGATTTTGATTTGCTACATCTATTTGCAAAGTGTCCGTATTCGTGACATACCTTGCATTTGAAGGGCAGTTGCTCGTAGTCCAGCTGTTGGATGTGCGTCCATTGGTCGACCTTGATCTTGATGGCTTCTGGCAGGCCTTTCCCGAGATCTACTTCTACACAAATCCTGGCGCACGCATGCATGTTCTCCCTTGGCTCGGATCTGTCGATGTATTTGCCGACCGCGTTCCCTATTGCCTTTACTGATTCATCCCCCCAACAGTGGAGTGGCAGGTGTGGGAGGCGGACCCAGACCGGGACTGCGTTTGGGATGTCCATCTCTGGATCAAAGTCTGGAGTCCATCTGTTCAGATAGAGGCCTCTTGAATCCATGAAGTAGGGGCCGTTTCTAAATATGAGATTCATGTCCTCTTTTGTTTCGAAGATGAATGTATAATAGCCCCTTCCAAAAAATCTGATGGCTATTTTCCCTTGTGTCATTGCTATCCAGTTGCGCTCCACCCATTTTTGGACTGATTTTGGGGAAGGCCAGAGGCCAGTGAACTGACCTATGAGACCTCTTTCAGCGAGGGTGATTGCAGATTTCCTTGGCAGAGATGGAGGGAGAGATACCTCGGGGATTTCATCCAGTTTCTTGATAAATTTAGAGACAGAGGGACGAGTTTTTGCAGAGGCGGTATCGGGGATCAGGGAAGCGAAGAGCTCTGCATGGTTCTCAGGATCAAGGGGGGGGGGGGGCGTTCCCAGCCATTCAAGACTGAGAAGCCAGCTTCAAAAGGGCGAGATCAGGAATGGGCCCCAGCGTGGAGCCGGGCAGGAGGCCCGAGGATGTGAGCGCAGCGCGCAGGAGGGAGGAAGGCAGCAAATGGCAGCAGCCTGCCAGGCAGAGCCTGGGGAGCGGAACCAGTCGGGCGCGGGAAGTGGATCGCCTTCAGCCGGGAGCTCGATCAGCTAGCATTTGCAAAGTATCTATATTACCAAAATATCAGGACTCCCTAAGGGTTTTACCATAAAAAAATGAAGGAATAAAATGATCCTTGAATGGGTTTGGGCTCCCCTACTAGGGATAATGGCCCAACTACAATCAAGTTGCAGCCTCTACTGGTGCACTTCACTGCCACTGCTACCACCACTGCTATCCACTCTAACTGTTCACTGCTGCTACTAAGGAAGATCATTGTCGCCACAGGCTTGCAATCTACAACTACTCACATGCTGCTACGCTGCAACTACTACCACCGTTTCCACTAATGCTACTACTACACACTATTTTGGTGGTGTCACTCGTTGCTGCCTTTGTTGTTGCTACTCCCATCCACTGCTTCCACCACACACATTGTCACAACTCTCACACATATTATCAAAAATGTCATATAGGTGTTGTCACAACATCATCATTGTCATCAACAAGGGAAAATGTTTGTCTGCATTGTCATCAAAGGTACTGTCACTTGTTTCATCAATAATCATACATAAATAACATTGTCAAGCTCATTTATGCCTCACTGTCCTACATTCATGCACATCATCAATACTATAGCTACTATAGCAAGGTCACTATTAACAAATAATCTAGGACATTGTATAACTTGTTAAGTCACCATTCATCATTGTTGCAAATGTTGTCACGTCATGGTTACTACCATATCACAATTCAATTAAGTTGCCACATATATCAAGGTTCTCATCGTAGTCAAGATCACATTCATTTCTAGATCATTTTCATATCTAGGGCACTACCATATCAACAAGGTTATTGTTATATCGAGAGTGTAGTTATACATAACAAACAAGGTCACAATAAGGTCATTGTTATGCCATCAGGGTTTCACAACTGTTATACAACAAGATGATTGACATGTCATGAAGCTCACTGTCAAATGGCTTACATGGATCACTGTAATATCAATAATTATTGTCAAAAGTCTATTACTGTCACTGTCTCACTATCCATGGTTTTGTTGTTGGCATTATGGCTAAAGTATTGTCCTTGATGGCAACCCATACAGGTGATAGATCACAGTACTTCAGGTCAGTAGCAAAGATTGATGATCAGCTCTCAAATATTGAAGAAAATAAGGGGTACGCAGGTACACTGTACAGAAGGTGCGTACACGCAGGTCTGTCTTACATAAAGTGCGTACATACCCGCAGTTATCCCGTTCATGAGGTGCGTACCCCTAGTTCACTCACTTCAAGCCAGAGAAGCGCGCTCACATGGGGTTTCTTATGGTTGGCCCGTGGTATTTAGCCCGCCGTTCTTGATTCTATGGTTTTGGCCCGTGGTATTGTTTTATATTATTATTATTATTATTGAGCCCCATGTTTTGGTTATCTATGGTATTGATCCATGATTTTAGGAAGAGCTTGCCTATATAAAGCAAAGGAGATCATTTGGCTAGACACTTGTGAAATAAGAAGATCTTAAGAAAAGCTAGATCTGAAATTCTTGTAATCGGTGTGTGAGAGAATCAATATCAGGGAGAAACATTAGAATTACAAGTCGGATCTACTAATGGGTTGATATCTCCTCGGCGCATGTTCAGATCTGTAGATCTGACAGTCTGGGTTATTCTTGAAGTCTTGAATTTATCTATACCTGTAGGTACGCAAGTACAGTGAAAGAAAAGTGCGGAGATACGCAGGCGCAGAAGCGCTGCAGGTGCGCAGATTCGCAGGCCCAGAAGCGCTGCAGATGCGGAGGTACGCAGGCAGTTCATTGGACACAGAGCGCAAGTACGCAGGGAGTCTGTGAGGCACAGTGCGTGGGTACGCAGGAATGCAGTTGGACGCAATGCGTACTTCTACGCAGGTGTTATATGGGTGAAGCTGCGTACTTCTCATGAAATCTATTTAGCTGCCCCTGTTTATTGTTGTGTTCTAGGTTTTGAAGTGATGTCTGGTTTCTGGTATTAAGTTCTGATAACAGCAGTGATTGATTAAATGTTTATACATTGATGGATGAATGGATTAGGTTCTTATTGACTCATTTTATGTGATCTGATGGACTAGATCTGATTGATGACTCACTTGTATATGTATTGATCTAGTGCTTGGGTAATTCAGAAGGTTGTTTGATTATGAGCTTCAATGTTGTTGGGCCCAGTATGAAAATTGGATGAAATGTGGCCTTTCAGATTATGTGTTGTGCTTCAGTGTATCCAGTCTGAAAATTGATGAAACGTGGTACCTGGAGGAGAGAAGATTGTAGGTCAGCACCTACGTACTAGTATCTAAGCTAGTACAAGAGCTAAAGGAAATCTTTGGAGCATTGTAGCAGGTAGTAGCCTGCGTACTAGTAAATGGATCGGCTAGTACAAGAGCAAAGGGGGTTGTAGCTCCCGTACTGGTATAAGACTGCACCAGTACAAATATTGTAAAAGGATTTTCTTATTAAGAAGAAGATTGAGATGACTTGCAGCAGGTGGTTTTCTCCCGCATTGGGTTTCCACCTTATATCATGGTGTTCATGTGTGTGCCTTATGTGTGATGATATACTCTATGTTACTGCATCTGTTAACTGATAATATGGTTGATAATGTTCTAATGCACTCATTGAAGATCAATTAACTTAATCATAAGAAGTTGTGGAAGTAGCATATATGAATCTGATTATGGAAATGAAAAAGTTTTATTAATGTGATAATACTTATTCGCCCCCCCCTCTCAGTATTATTTCCAACAATTGGTATCAGAGGAGGTCCTTTGATAGAAGCTTGATCGCTTGAAGGAGATCCGTGGAACAATGGGAAAGAAGCTTAAGAAGAAAGCAACTAAGAAGAAGAAGACATCTCAGAAGAACTATGACAGTGGGAGAATCGATTGGGGATTAGGTATAAGAAGCTCTTCAGATTCAGAATCAGATCCAGAATCATTATCAGGTATGAATTTGCTATCCTCTGATGTTCCAGCTATCTTTCCTTTTGGAAAAGATGAAAGTGATAGTGAGACTACTGAATTTTCCCTTATAGGTGAGCAAGAAAGATATCAAATTGAGGCAGAATTTAAAAGTCTTACAGACAAAATTAGAACTCAGCAAGATCTGTTGGACAAAAGGAACTGTGCTTTTGAAAGGGTAACTGCCGATCTAAAAGCTCATCAAGAGAGAGGAAGCAAGGTAAGGAAGCTATTTAAGGAAAAGTATCAAAAGTTGCAGGCTGAAGCAACATGTCTAAGAAATGAAGTCATTGAAAAGAACACAACAATCAAGGAGTTCAGAGATCGATCCAGTTATTATGAAAGTCTTGAAGCCACGATCCTCTCACTAAAGGAAGAACTTGAAGAATCAAAGAAGCAGAATGAAGATCTACACCAAGCAATTGAAAAACAAGACAACGAAGTCATCAGCTTAAAATCCCAGCTGGAATATGCCTTCAGAGTTCGTCAAATACAGCAGGATCTGAATGAAGAACAAGAAAAGGAGATTCTCAAACTAAGGGAACAAATGGAAGAAGGAAGGAAAGCTGAAGAAGATTTGAAAAAGCAATCTCTTGAAAAGGAAGAACAGCTTCAGGTTGAAGTAAATATCTTGAAAGGTAAATTAGAAGAAAAGGATAAGCTTTTACGATTTCAAGATAGTTCTAAAGTCTTGAATGATATTCTTAGTAGTCAAAGGTCTCCTGCTATAAAGACTGGTCTTGGTTTCCATGAATCTGTTGAAGGTGAATCTAGTTCACAAGGTGAGGCAAGGAACTCTAAAGAGAAATCTAAAGTGATCAACGAAGAAATGAAAGATCAATCTCATCATCAACCAAGGAAAGAGACTCCTCAAAGAAAATCCTTTACTCCTCCTATGAATAATGTTGAATGTTATGTATGTCTTAATCTTGGACATGTTGCAGCTAGATGTAGAAGAAGAAGGGTTCAATACCATTATGCAGAAAGATCATTACATTCAAGGTACTTTAATGGATATTGCTTTGCTTGCAATATGTATGGTCACAAAGCTGTTGATTGCTACAAAAGGAATATGAAACATGTAAGATGTTATGCATGTAACAAACTTGGACATATAGCAAAGGAATGCAGGAACAAAGCATGGACATCACACCAAAAGGAGAAAACATCATCACGCTTGAAGATATGGAAGAAAAAGGAAGTTCAGTCAAAAAGTGGCGGCACAGCACAACATACAGACATACCAGAATCAGAGGGAGCTGAAAGTACAAAACATCAGTCCCCTGAATCTCATATGAAAATTCCATAAAGGAAAGTCGCATATATACGCGAGTTGGATACTGCACAATCGCGTATATGATTGTTTGAAGAAAGGCAGTAGGGAAAGTGAAGTTGGAAGTGAATCTGTGAAGTGTGATCTCTCGAGCACAAGATCAGATCTGGGAATCTGACTGTCAGTAGCACAGAGGAGGACTATTTAATTGGGTTCTAATCAGAGGTACGCAGGTGATACACAGTGAAAGTGCGAGGGTACGCAGCGCAGCAATGGTCCTGGTGCGTAGGTACGCGGCGTAACAAAAGAGCACATGCGGACGGACGCGGCGAGACAGAAGAAGAGGTGCGTAGCAAGATCGAAGGTACGCGGCGCGACAGAAGGATAACCTGCGGAGGTACATAGAAGTACGCGGCGCGATAGAAGCAAAGGGTGCGTGAGGTACGCGGCGCAACTGATGGCACAGGTGCATGGGTACGCACTGTAGTAGAAGGCTGTCTGCGTGAATACGCAGAAACACAGAAGGTCAGGTGCGGGGATACGCAGAGAAGCGAAAGACGAAGTGCGGAGCCACGCAGGTCGTATAATGAGAAACTGCGTATCTGTCTTAAGGCATTTATTGGCTGACTTTTCTTGTTGATAAGATCTGACAGATGACACCAGTTTAGGGGGAGCATATGTTCTTTATGCATTGTTGGCATTATGGGTAATAGTCCTTGGTAATGATGCTTACATAGATAAATGATTCATCTTGCTATGAGTTGTTCACATGGTTCTTGGATCAAATTTGTGGTTGATTCTCTAATGGTGCTTACATGGTAACTTTCATGAGGATAAGGAGATGCACTTAGCTTAAATTCACATCTTCTTGATGATGAGTCACTCATATGCTGCTGTTGACATATGCATAAAGATCATATATTACAGTTATGATGCATGATTCCTTTCATTCTTGGCACAAATGGATGAGGATTGTTGGCTGGATGATTATTCAAAGTTGCATTGTTGAAGACATGATGATGATGAGCTCTTACCTATATGATGATAGGTTGTTCCGTACATATGTTGATTGATGCAGATATTTCCAAATGATGATCATGATGGCTATGGTGTTTCTCACATAGAATGTGAAATTCTGTTGATGCGGACATACCTTGATGATTCATGCACTAATGCAAGTTGCTGATCTAGTTGTTGTTGACAGATACTATGGAGCAGATCATACAGTGTTGCTGCTGATGTTTATCTTAGGTGATTGGTCTCTGTTATGAATGTCATATCACGACTCATGATGTAATATTATGTCTCTATCTATTATAGTCATCTCTTCAGGTCATGTAATGGCCTATGTTGGTTTCCCCACTATGCCTGGGATGAATGATGTTATTCTTTTATGTTATCATATGTAAACTTTTGGTATATCATCATTGTGATGGGAGATAGATGTATGTATGAGTCTTTGGTGATAGGAAAGTCTTTTATGATATATAGAGTCATGTTCTTCTTGTAGAACATCTTTTTGCAGACCTTGCTTACAGTCAGGGGGAGCTTGAGCATGAACAACACTATATAGTAGAGCAGATATTTCAGCTTGTTCTCAGAAAGAGCATTATCAGATTGGTGCACCATGGCATATACAAAGGGGGAGCTCATTCAGAGACTTCAGCAGATCCGGTTTATAGTCAAGGCGAGCATGTTCTTGGGGGGAGAAAAACCCTTTGCCCTTGATGTCAAAGGGGGAGAGTGATTTGGTGTTGTTGCCATCAAGTCCAAAGGGGGAGATTGTTGGCATTATGATGCATGTGTTGTACTTGATGGAAACCCTCTCATAGAAGATCATCTCACTTATATACATTCAGATGAATCTACAGAAGAGATATCAGATGTGACATAATACATAGATGCAGGACAACTCAAAGGAATCAAATGGCAAGTTCTTAGTAAGCTTTGCCATCAAGTCCAAAGGGGGAGATTGTTGGCATTATGGCTAAAGTATTATCCTTTATGGCAACCCATACAGGTGATAGATCACAGTACTTCAGGTCAGTAGCAAAGATTGATGATCAGCTCTCAAATATTGAAGAAAATAAGGGGTACGCAGGTACACCATACAGAAGGTGCGTACACGCAGGTCTGTCTTACATAAAGTGCGTACATACCCGCAGTTATCCCATTCATGAGGTGCGTACCCCCAGTTCACTCACTTCAAGGCAGAGAAGCACGCTCACGTGGGGTTTCTTATGGTTGGCCCGTGATATTTAGCCCGCTGTTCTTGATTCTATGGTTTTGGCCCGTGGTATTGTTTTATATTATTATTATTATTATTGAGCCCCATGTTTTGGTTATCTATGGTATTGATCCATGATTTTAGGAAGATCTTGCCTATATAAAGCAAAGGAGATCATTTGGCTAGACACTTGTGAAATAAGAAGATCTTAAGAAAAGCTAGATCTGAAATTCTTGTAATCGGTGCGTGAGAGAATCAATATTAGGGAGAAACATTAGAATTACAAGTCGGATCTACTAATGGGTTGATATCTCCTCGGCGCATGTTCAGATATGTAGATCTGACAGTCTGGGTTATTCTTGAAGTCTTGAAATTATCTATACCTGCAGGTACGCAAGTACAGTGAAAGAAAAGTGCGGAGATACGCAGGCGCAGAAGCGCTGCAGGTGCGCAGATACGCAGGCCCAGAAGCGCTGCAGATGCGGAGGTACGTAGGTAGTTCATTGGACACAGAGCGCAGGTACGCAGGGAGTCTGTGAGGCACAATGCGTGGGTATGCAGGAACGCAGTTGGACGCAGTGCGTACTTCTACGCAGGTGTTATATGGGTGAAGCTGCGTACTTCTCATGAAATCTATTTAGCTGCCCCTGTTTATTGTTGTGTTCTGGGTTTTGAAGTGATGTCTGGTTTCTGGTATTAAGTTCTGATAACAGCAGTGATTGATTAAATGTTTATACATTGATGGATGAATGGATCAGGTTCTTATTGACTCATTTTATGTGATCTGATGGACTAGATCTGATTGATGACTCACTTGTATATGTATTGATCTAGTGCTTGGGTAATTCAGAAGGTTGTTTGATTATGAGCTTCAATGTTGTTGGGCCCAGTATGAAAATTGGATGAAATGTGGCCTTTCAGATTATGTGTTGTGCTTCAGTGTATCCAGTCTGAAAATTGATGAAACGTGGTACCTGGAGGAGAGAAGATTGTAGGTCAGCACCTACGTACTAGTATCTAAGCTAGTACAAGAGCTAAAGAAAATATTTGGAGCATTGTAGCAGGTAGTAGCCTACGTACTAGTAAATGGATCGGCTAGTACAAGAGAAAAGGGGGTTGTAGCTCCCGTACTGGTATAAGACTGCACCAGTACAAATATTGTAAAAGGATTTTCTTATTAAGAAGAAGATTGAGATGACTTGCAGTAGGTGGTTTTCTCCCGCATTGGGTTTCCACCTTATATCATGGTGTTCATGTCTGTGCCTTATGTGTGATGATCTACTCTATGTTACTGCATCTGTTAACTGATAATATGGTTGATAATGTTCTAATGCACTCATTGAAGATCAATTAACTTAATCATAAGAAGTTGTGGAAGTAGCATATATGAATCTGATTATGGAAATGAAAAAGTTTTATTAATGTGATAATACTGATTCACCCCCGCCCCCCTCTCAGTATTATTTCCAACATTTGTCACCTTTCAACACATGCAGTCATGTTCAACCACAAATACACTGTCACATTGGAAACCCTTACTACAAGTCTAAGATGATGCGATACTCTTACTGCAAAATGATACAAATAGATCCTACTTCATGAGTTGATGCTTTCATGGATATTTCACAAATCATCCTTCTAAGATACATTTATTAATTCTATCACTATAACAAATATAGGAATATATGTGTTAATGATTCTAGAAAATTCAGGATTTCAAAACAAGCCATGGTTGATGAATTTTCTATCTTTTCATATGATCAATCATCACCACTACACATCACTTCAGGAAACATTATGTCTTTGAGATTCAACTTAAGAAGTCACATTCAAGTTATAGTGGGTAAAATATTTGGCCTATAAGGATAACATCTAATGATGGATAGATGTTATAAAACCTCGTATCACAGTGATTATTCAAAGATTAAGGCTTCTTGCAATACATCAAGTCACATTACAAGTGGGTGAAGTCATTAGGTCTTCATAGCAAAATCAATGAAGGACAAAGTTATTTGCATCAATACATATTATAGAAGCCATCATGAGGCTACAATAATGTGTCAAGGCATAGAGATATAAACTATTAAAAAGGTTGTAAAAGGTCAGATATTTCTCATAGATGAATGTATGAATGATTTCCTTAGTCTTCAAGAGATTGGAACCTTACATCACAATAATTAATATGCGATAAAATTAATCCTTCAGGGATTTGTAAACCCTAAACCAGATCAAGCCCTAATAGGGCTACAAATGTTTCCAATGAGCACAATACAAAGGACTAAACACTACTTCAGCAAGATCGACTTGCAAAAAGAAGATAACTCAAGTGAATCCCTTCAATAACCAATCCCAAAAAAAACCCCTAAAATAATCAAACTTCAAGAATGATGCAAGCTACTTCCATAGGGTTGAATGTAAGATCTCGTAGCAAGATCACTTAAAAACATAGATTTTCATTAGACTCCTGTCATATAGATCAAAAGATATTCCTTTATATAGTTTTTGGATGACCTCAAACAAGGCAACCAACTTCTATTTTGGAGGGAACAAATTTTGAATTTCAAAAATAATGGACCCAAAAAAAATCCCCTTTGATAAGGTCGATTTTTAGTTGGGATAAGTTTGAATTTACAAACATTGATACCATCAATAAAATTTTAATCAAATTTTTTATTCCATAAACAATATTTTTGACCCAAATAAATATTTAATTGATTTAACAAAAGGGACCTTTGACTTTTTAAAATTTTCCAACTATTAATAATGTGCCATGTCATCAATTGACCATATGATAGGTTGAAACCTTCCAAGATAATATTAATTGGTTGCTACATCAACATCCATTGGGGATTTAGACCACAAAACTGGGCTACTAATATTGACCATGGATATCTCTTAAATAGTGAAGGCCCATGAGACACTCCACACATCAACGAAATCAACATGACGAGTTGAATCTGATGGCAATGATCCCTAAGAAAATTCGACAATCTGTTGCTTCAAATATTCCAACAAATGCGAGGTGTGCTCATCCTCCAAGGAAACCAAACCCTAGAGCTATGGTTTCATTAATTTGCATCATCCTTTGGGAATCATCAAGTTGCATCATCCTATGTGCATCATCATCATCACCTGCATCAATGATCTCCAACTGCACTTGCTTACATATTACACCTACCTGCACTTGCACCCACTTTGACATCAATGAAAACATACTCAACAATTTCGAACTTATCAACTTTCTTCAATCATATCTTGTCATAACTAGAGAAGCCATCCAAAAGCAACATCATTTGAGATCCTGCAAATTTTTGCAAAATATAATCCATGTTAGGTAGGGGGGAATTGAATTTTACACTTTCTCTATCTAATAATCGGTAATCAACACACAAACACATAGATTCACTACCCATTCTAAATGTTTAACAAGAAAGATTATATGAGTGTTACACAATTTTTCTAGTTATTTTAGGATGGTAACTTTGAGTGTAGGATTAATTGGTCTTTTTCTTTGCCTTACAGGTTTGGCATCTTGTTTGATTGGAATAAAATGTTATATGATACCAAGATCAAAACCACGAAGATTCTTATATGACTAGACAAAGACATCACTAAATTCCTTGAAAAGGAAAATTAACCTTTCCTTTTCTTGGTCAGTACATTGTGCCCCAATTTGTAAAATTTTGGGATCGTCAGGAGTCCCAATGTCAATTGAGATTGTTTCACCAATTTTCCTATTCATTTATTTTCTATGGTTATTCTTCGATGATGGAACATCAATGGGAGAAAATGATCTTTGTAGTGGAAATAGTCCAGAAGGATACTTGTAGTCTTTTAGTGATATGATCTGTTTGTCATCTATTGGTTGATTTTAAATAAAAGCACAAATGCTTTTGTCATATTGAAAGACTTTCTAGTCTTCTTCATTATTTGGGAGATGAGACCTATATAAAGATTGGAACACACAATCAGGCCCATCAGATGAAGTTTTACGAAAATGACTTGAAGCATAAGCAATTGAATGGTCAACTAAGGGATTAAGCTCTCTAAAAATATGATTAATATTAAAAGAAGTCAATAGAGATATTTTGTCCCAAGTCAGTTGAGTGTAACGCTTCATTAACTTGTTAGAGGGAGAGTAAACTTTCATAACGAAGTTGACAACAAATTCAAAGTCATTGAAAGAAATCAAAGATTTACATCCTAAAACAAGGGTTTGTTTGATTCCTAGAAGAAGAGATTCAAACTCTGCAACATTATTGGTACAATCAAATTTGAGTCTAAATGGATATTGGTGCATTTTACCTTGAGGAGTGCATAAAATATTACCAGCACCATTGCCTTCGTGAGATGAGGCATCATTGAAATGTAAATACCAAAGTTGATTGTCTAATTGAGGTTCACCTGGTAAAGCATAGTCCTCCTCTATGAAGAGGGAATAAATGCCCATTTCCTCTTTAACATAATTAACATGAGGTTTAGGTAAACCTTGGATGAAAGGAGTGGTCCGACCTTCCTTATAAACAAAAATGTTTTTATCATTTTTAAGGATGGTCATGTACGTTCCATCAAATGATAAATACCCACCCATACGAACTCCAATCTATTCCTAATTGTTAGTTTTTGTGGCATCAATTAGGTGTTCTAGCATTGACTTGTGTCAGAGAGGCTAAGAACACGAGAGCTTCAAAACCCAGAGATTTTTTCATGAGACAATCTTGTGAAACACATTAATTAAATTAATTAACCATCATTTAATTTTTTCCTAAAGTCTAACTTAGTAAAATTGGTTAATTAATAGGAATTAATTAAGGGAAGGTAAGAATGCTCTAGAAACTCACATGTATTGAGTTTGAGATGATATTAACCATTCATGGAGATCTAATCATGGCTATTGGTTCACCAGTGAGATATTATGAGAGTGAGACAATGGGGATGGAGATAGACACATCGAGTGAGAGGGAGATATAGCTAGACCGAATTTCCCAGAGAGCGGAGATTAAATTTCGAGAAGAATTGAGGCGAGAGATTAAGTAGCAGATATTGAGGAGTAGTAGTAGAGAGATTCTAGATAATTTTCTAGATCCGAAAGAGGCAGTAGAGAGAGGCCAAGTTACTCCACAGGAGGTTGTGTAGGGGCTTGCACAGAGCCTTAAGGAGGCGATTCGGTTTAGCCAAAGGAGAGATCAATTTAGTAGATGAGTGCTGGGAACTTTCTTCCATAGCGCCAATGAATATTTCTTAGTGGAAGAGACAATCAACAAAGGTAGAGAGAAGATATTCCAGGAAGTGTGAGTTTTAACTTGCGCAGATGTTGATGCGGAGGCAGACTGGGAGTTGATTGTGGGGCCAGATTAGGCTAGGATTTCTTGTAGATAGAGAAAAAAACTCTCTTAGATATTTTTCTAGTGATTTATCAAGAGAGGATTGCCAGTTTTGCATCTAGATTATTGTACTCGGATTTGATGTTGAATAATAATAATAAAACCCTCATCTGTTGCAACGATTTTCCCACATTAGGTTTTTTTGGGGACATTTGTCCAAAAATAATAATGTCTTTTTTATTGTGTGTGTGCTATTTTATTAGTTCCAGTTTTGTTTCCGAAATGCATTTTATTTTTGGTGAAAATTGCAGTTGTGATTTTATTCATTTTTTGTCGTAATAGCAAATAAAATGCACATAATAAATTTCAATTAGAAGAATAATTTCCAATTGCTGCAATAGTGAAAATTTCACACTAATATGATGGAATAGTTTGAAACTGGCATGCTCATCACCTCTATTTTACACGTAGTTCTAATTTCTGGATGGGCACTGTAGTGTCCTATCTAGGGTGCTAGCTTAGGCTATATTTATTATCGACCAGGGTCAGTAAACTTTGAGGCATGCGTCTACAGTCTATAGACATAAAGGATTCCTAAGTAAGTGTTCGTGATGGTAGGTTACAGAACTTCCTTACGGAAGGTTGAGGTATGCTCCCTATCGCCTAGACACTCAGGTCACTCAATTCATCTACCTGTTTTAAAAACACTGTGTATTACTTAAACCAAGATTTCAATCCCCTTACGAGGATGTTGTGCATAAAACCCCTATTCAGTGAACACTCAGCATTCAATGTGTAACATTCATGAAAGATTGAAACATACTAAAATCATAAGCACACTTAAAATTCAAATATATGAGAAACAGGGTTCATGAAGATGCTTTTAAAAATAACGAAAAGATCAGATCCCTTACAGGATACAATTCAACGATCTTAGCGATGAATCCTTCAAGCTACCATCATAAACATCACTCATACAAATTTCTAATTAAACCAATGAAAGCATAAACCAAACTCTAATCACTGTGCATACTATTGAATATTCAGAAGTTGCAAATGAAATGAAATGACAGTATACCCGTTCCACACAGGGCCCGTCCGCGTTTCAAAGGTATACTGGACTGTGCACAAGCAACTATAGAATCAACGCAACAATGAAATCGTGACTGCAACCGTGTTTTTGGTATTAAGTTCAAAAGCTCTGTTTTCAAAACGATACAATGATAACCCTTAACTAACAACACATAACTGTGTTTACATATGTTTTACAACGTTTACATTTCAGAATGAATGTACATTCGTTATGCAACTGTTGCCGCTTTTGCTATGGCATAGTTTTTAAGTTGTTTCCATTCTGAACCGATTCCAAAAAGGAACAAAACTAAATCGGTTTAGAACCCTATGTTGTTGATGCTTTTGTCGCCAACATGTTGTGCTTTGACCATCATTGACCGCGCATTTAGGAGTGTTGGTTTTGCTGGAGGATAGGTGTTCGTCCATGCTTGTACATTCTATTTTTCATCCCTACCCTTTGCTCTAGCTTAGTTGTCATGCCATATGTCAAACAATAAACCAATTACAAGATGTTGCAACTTCCTGTAGTCTTTTTATAAAAAATCCCTAATTCTTTAACATAAAACTCATAAATCAATTCTAATGCATTTAACAACTATAATACTGTTAACTAATCAATTTCAAGGGGTCTAAGAGATGTATGAAGGAAAAAGGTAGGCAAACGATGTGTTTCAAGAGGAAAAAGGAGGTCAAGGAATGGTACCAACATCTCTCCCCGACTTAATGAATTAGCATGACCTCATGCTAACCCCGATGTGCTTCCTCTGAACTCTGTCCCTGCCTGTACCTCTGCTGCCTTCAACAATGTATCCACATTCTTCTTCACCTGGGCATCTTTCTGACCATGGAGCTCATGCTTTAAACTCTTGTACTTTTCCTTGAGGACCTTCTTTTGGTTGTACCATTTAGTGGCCCACTTACAAATATCTGTTTGTTCAGCTTCAAGTTCCTTAATTTGTTCCCTTAACTTTTCATTTTTCTGTTGAGTCTCTTTACTCTGTGCTCTGAGCATTTCATTTTCTTTCTTGATAACTTTTTCCAGCATATTAGCCTCCATTAGTTCTTCCTTTAACTTCTCAATTTGCTTCTCCAGTTTCTTCTGTTTCTTTATGGCAGGTGGTGAATCTTTTTCTTGCCTGTTATTGCTTTCAACCTCCATCTCAGCTCCTGGTCCAGGTTGTGAGTGGGCACTACTTTCAATATCCATCGGCATAGGTGCATTTGATTCAGGCTGGTCTTCTTGTAGCTGGGCCTTTGATGTTCTCCTATTTCTTCTTGAATAGGTGGTAAAATTTTTATCTTGCTCTGCTTTCCGAGCATCCTCTTTTCTCATTTTCCTCGTCCTTATACTACTAACAGGTGGAGTGTTATAGACATTTTTGTGCCTTACAACTATAAGCATGAAATGTCCATGATCTAAGGGATCCAAAGTCCCTAAACATGTTATTCCTACCCCTAGAGGAACAAGGCTAACAAACCACAACAATTCACAGAAGTTCTCCACCAGAAACTGCTCAAAAACAAGTCAATTCAGGATCAATTCAGTGGCTCCACTAGCTGTCTGTGCTGAATGTCAAAGTCAACACTGGCTACCTGCACTGCAACGCAGGTAGAAGCACTACCAGGGTGCACTGAGCGAGAGTTGACAAATGGCAAGTTCATTCCAAGAGGTGTCAAGACCCAGGAAGCTTCTAGAATCTTCCTCAATGACACTTGCCTCAGTGAATTCGACTAGTGATGAGTAAGAGGTTCCCAATCTCCAAGTGGAAGCAAGAACCTCCAAGTGGAATCAAGAACTGACAGAGGGAGAGGACACTAGTCAGATCTCAAGCTGACTCATCCTCTCTCCAAACATCTATATATGGATCTCTCCTCCATGAGATCTAGAGGCTGGAATTTTGTTATTGCAAAGAATTGCTGTTGGTTTGAGATTGGAATCATTGGGTGCTTAATGCTTTGAAGGGGGTGAAGATAGGAATTCCATTTGTTGGGAAGGAGATGCTGGATTGGAGCCCTCTGGGTTGTATCTCTTCCCGAACCTTGTTATTCATCAATAAAGCTATCTTGGTTTCTCCTATATACTGATGTATCTTTGATGTATGATTGCATTAGTATGTTTAGTTTATTTCTAATCCTGAACTAGTTATGAATATGAATCCATGTCTTGTGTAGTGTTCTCTTCTTGTGATCTTGCAGAAACCTCTTGAAGCTGGGCGAGCGAGAAGGCAAGTAGCTGGGAACCCTCTAAGAGAAGAGAAACCGGATCGAGGGACAAACGGAAGACACCGGTTAGTCCATCTATCTCTCTTCATTCTTAATTCATAAAGGAAGAATACTAGAATAACTGTCTCTGTTTGTTGCTAAGGCACTGTCACACCTTAGGTGGATAGGATCGTCCTGCATAGGCATTTTTCCCCACAACAAATTGGTGACTCCGTTGAGGAGATCTGTTTAGTCATTTTATTTGTGTTTCCATCATTGTTTGTTTCATAGACTCAACAACAACAATCGAACTGCATCTGCTATTCTCAGATGCAAAGTAGACAGCTGCTGCTTTGATCCAATCACTGGATTTGTCTATGATCTGAACAATGGACTCACAAATGATTTGATGATCCTTTGTGATAGATCTTAGTGCCCCCAAAAAGCATCCCTTTGATTGCACCTTGCTTGTTGCTTTTATTTGGCCTGAAAATGTAGATTAAATAGCAAACTGTGACCCAGAACCCAGTGAGAAACTCTCGTTTCTCCTTCAGCGCAGACCCTGTGAAGAGGTTCTGCATTTTAACGCAGGTCCCGTGAAGGCTACCTGCGCTGAATGTCAAAACCCCTGTGTTGAGGTTGCGCTGATCCAGTTGGGCCTTGTGCAGCTGGGGTTCTCTTCTCTGTTTTTCCTTGTTTTGATCTCTGATTTTTGCAGCCTGTAACCAGCATAGGTACCAGTCTGATAACTCCTTTTCTTTGCTTAAATTCCGCCTCCTTTTGTACAAAAAGACTGTGAGTGTTTTTATGTGTTTGTGGCGTCATTTGCAGTTTTCCTTTGCATGAGTGAAATAATCATCCTGTAGCCCTTGATTCAGATCTGCTGATTGTGATCTTAGGAGAGAGTTCATTGGCTGTTTACAGTTGATTATACATTTACTTTTGCTTTTGGCTTGAGTTTGTCTCTTTTAAGTGTCGAAACAAGTGTTCATTTCGAAAATCGTTAAGTGTTGTAATCTCTTCTACCCTTTCTGATTTTGAAAAAGTAAACTTGTTTGTATTTGTCATTTGAAAGCAAATTCAAAGTTGTACAAAAAGCTTTCTTTGTAGGCATCAATACTAAGAAAGCGGAAAACAAACACCTGCATTGTGCATTTGCATCTCGATAGTTTGCATGTTTGATTTAGGAAAAGTGCATTAGAGTGTGCTGATTGCTCTTTAAGAAAAGATGGTGTCTTTCTTTTCCCTTAGTAGCTAGGATTTTCATAAGTTGAAAAGATATAAAGCTTGCTTATCATCTTTAGACTGCATTTAGGAATTGTATCATACATCTCATGGTGAACGTCAAAAGGCAAACTTCTAAAAATATCAACCTAAAATAAATTGAATGAACTTAACAACGCTTTGCAACATAACGCACAACATAGAGGTCTAGGCTAGAGACGTGTTCCGACGTCGTAAAGCCTGGTGACTGTCGATCTCGTTGATGGTGGGTGATTCCTCCTGAGAGACGATAGCACCAGTATGGATTGTGCTCCCACGTACCGTCGCGTATATATTGGGAGACCCCTATAGGAATATAACCTTTATCCATAGGAAGCCGTGTCGGCCGCCCTACTGATCGCAATGCACTGAACACAGCATTCAGGAAGATTGACTGCCCGTACCCTAAAAAGTATTCTGCGATTTTGCAAAAATTTTGGCACACCCTCTGCCTAGAACTCCAGAGCAGTTTCTTTTGGCCTTTTTCAGACTATATAACAGAAAAATTCCATCCGAGCGTTTGTCACTTCGGGCTCGTTAAAACATCGAAGGAGACTAGAGTCATCTTTAGCTTTTTCTCGACTCTTTAAAATTGAAAAAGCAAGTTGTGTCCAAAGCATCGTTAAAATTTATTTTAAATGGAACAATCACCCCTATTCCTGTGTTGATCTTTAGGTTGAGAAAATGGAGCACACCAACCAAGGAATTCCCCTTGGTGGAAATCCTAGTCCCTTCTCCTCTTGGGGAGATGTTGGTGTGCCTCATATGGCCACATTGTCGCTTCCAGGACTAACAATTGGCTTGCCGGTCTGGCTCTTCTCAACCAATGTCGTTCAGAACACCACTATTCCGGAACAGTCGAGTCAACAGTTAGACCAGACCAGAGTTACCCACCAGCCTTCTACTTCATCTAATTCTCCCTCTCCTCCTTCCTCTTCGCTTGATGGAACTGGTAAAACAAAAAGCCAAGTTCCTAAGGAGAAGAAGGAAAAGAAGAAGAAAGAGAAGAAGAAGAAGGAGCCAAAAGCGACTGGGGGCAAACAAGTGTCGTCTGACAAAAATCCACACACAGCACTGACTAGGCCTAAATCGCCATGTGTCATATGCAAGGGAGACCACTTCCACAGAGATTGTCCCTGCATCCCTCAGATACTAAGGGACTGGTCTCCCCGTTTGCACAATTCGGTGGCGTCAACCTCTGATAGTCATGTTGACAGCTCACCATCAACTAGTGAAAGTGAAGTCACAGGACAGAGAGGGAAAGCTATATTTCCCTGTAAACTGTGTGAAGGCGACCATGCCATCCACCATTGTCCCTTCTTAGACGAGGCTAAAAGAGTTTTGGAAGATCGCCTGGTTTTACCAGTGCAACTTCCTCCTGGATATCAAAAACTCCTGCCAAGTCCTTCACCAGTTGAGAACCCGGCTGGCCCGCTCAGGTGGTCAGCCGAAGCACCTATCATTGAGGATGAACCGTCTGAATCCATACCTGACGAAAGTCGAAAGGTTGAGGCGGCAGTCGACCCGGTTTTGCCTTCAGAGGCTCTATCTTCGAATGATACCATCACAGAGGAGAATAAAGACGACACCGTCCAAATTCTCTTCATCAACACAGACTCCGACGAACAAGGGGGCAATTTGCCCATTCCTTTATCGGAGGAAGGAACTTCGTCAGAGTCATACCCGGCCGTCTATTCAGTCCCACCACCAAGCAACCTAGTTGTGTCCTTCGACTGGAACCAACTAGGCAGACCCCAGTTGCCAACAAGCATACCATTTAGAATTATCGTTCAAATATACAGAATGGTAATGGTTGGCACTATCATTGATGAGGGGGCATCTGTGAGTATCCTTTCCTCTATTGCTTGGAAAGCGCTTGGTTCGCCAGCGCTTTTGCCTGAAATGAGAAATCTATCAAGCTTTGATAAAGGAACCAGTCGACCTTTAGGGATCCTCCCCAATGTGCCCATAACATTGAAAGGGAAGACCGTTCAAATGAATGTGATGGTCGTTCAAGGACCCTTGGATTATAACCTACTCCTTGGACGAGACTATATATATTTCATGGGAGCTATTGTCTCCTCACTCTTTAGAGTAATGTCTTTTCCACACGAAGGAAGAGTGGTCAAGCTCATGGACCAGCTTTCATTTCCCGGATCACGCATCGCAAATAGTCATATACCATCCCTAAATGGTCTCTTCACGCAAGAAATGTCTCAACCCACGGTCCGTCCTCCTGATGAGCGCGAGTAATCCTGGAGGATATGACTGGAACCCAGGGGGCATGCGTCCTGGTCTGCTTCGGCAGGAAAACTTTGGGTATAGGGTAGGTTTCCGCGGGAGAATATGACTAGTCCGTACCCCGTCCGTGAGTGGAAGAGGGGTTGTTCTAGAATAAGATTCTTTTGTCAAAGTTATGTGAGTTGGCGGGCATCGTCACTCACCTTTGTCTATTTCGGTAGACATCGCCGAAGAAGTGTTTTATTCGTGGCCGCGAATGGAGCAATCTTTGGTAACCTGAAAGAGGTAGGCCTCTCCCGGTAAAACAAATGTTTTATTGGACTAAAGAAGGGGTAACCTTGAAATCGTACTTTATGCCTGGGGGCATGCAAACCTTTTGGAGTGCAAGCAAGGGGCGGCTATTTATTTTTTAAATTTTTAGGTCCTCCCTTTAAACCTGTAGGTCTAACCCTTTAAACTCGTAGGATTAGTCGTTTCCGAACTTGCATAACGAAAGGATCCGGAGAAAATCTTTGTAAGATATAAGCTCCATAAAAAATAGCATCTTTAATGAGACATTCTTATCATATGACTGGATTAATCGAGCAGTTTTAGCACACAGTTCATGCTCGTTAAAAAATAAACGCAAGATCCGAGCAGTTTTATCGTATAGTTCATGCTCGTTAAAAAATAAACATAAGATCGAGCAAATGTTTCCACCCGCGTTTAAGCTCGTTAAAAATGAACTATCCCGGTAAATAACCACAGTGAATGTAATATCATCAGCCATTAAAGCCTTGGTCGTGTTTGTACTGTCACCTCCACTTTTCCATTGGCCGATCGTTCACCTCCATATGATTGTTTACACATTTTGGGGAACAGCTGCGAAGAGTGATTTCACTATCCATCCTTGTGACACTGCCGTGATTGGAAAATTCCAACCTGTACCTGGAATCAGTTGCTAAGCCATTTCATCACTCGTTCCTCAAAAGACGAGTCTTCTTTAAGCTCTTTTCATCTGACTCGTAAAATATGAAAAGATTGCCGAGTCCTTGGCCTTCCAGCTCGTTAAAGGGACAGGAAGTGCTATCCCTCCTCTAGATTTTAATCTTTTTGGACCTGAGGGATTATTGCACAAAAAGATCGAGCGCTTGTTTTATTCGGCTCGTTAAACTATCGAAAACTCATCCCTTCTGTATTGTTTTATACTTTTTCGGACCTAAGGGATTAGATGACGAAAAAGGACTTTTGGAGTTAACTTTATGTACCTTTTCAGACTCTCTAAAAATGAAAAGGACCGAGTTATCCTTGTTGTTAGACTCGTTAAAATCATTAAATAGCGACAAACTTGTCTTTAGACGAGAACGAGTTTCACTATCGCTAGGCTCGTTAAAACATAGTGATGGGCTTGCCCGAAGGGCAAGTTATAGAACAAGCATATGTTATCCCCCTCAAGCTTGACAAAAATAAAGAGGTACTGGTGAGCAATGACTGGGGAAAAATTGGGAGAAACTCAAGAAAACTTTGATGGTAGCAAGTCGCTCTTGAACATGACACTTTTCCTCCGTACCACAATCAGGTTGGGTTGTTTCATTCACCGGTCACATCACCATGGTTTCGCCATACCATCCATATTTGGGGTAATGCTACCGATCCATCGCATCAGTGTCGCCATATGTTCAAGAGAAGTCGTTCAGAAAAGTCAACCGTGTCCCATCCACTGCCGTACATTATCCTTCATCCTTTCATGACCGCCACCCTGAATCATATGTCACAGATCGTTTTCACCTCCATCAAAATCATTAGCTCCGTTCCGTGTCATTGATGTGGGATTCATTAAGGCCCTCCTTTGACGGATCGCTTCTTGTCGACATCAGCTCATTATCCAAGAAGTTGATCTAGGAACAACCCCTTCAGTACTTTGAAGCTTGCATGCCTCAATGGCAAGTTTCTCACTTCCGACGACAGGTATACATCAATGACCTTCGACCGAAAGATTTTGCGTGGTGTTCGACGCCAAGTCCTTTATTCACACCACGTGAATTGTACTGCAGTACCTTGAGGGTCATTATCATTATCGGTGATTCCTCTCGCGCTTGTTAATGGTTTACCTCATTGACCGGTAATCAAGCGATGTCTTTCCATGTTTGACTTCAGAACATTTCTCACATGGATCGACTTGTACTTAGAGTGAAGATCGAACGAGTTTGAAGACCCCGGATCTAGTTTCATCCATCCGGGCTGCGATATATATATTCAGAAAAGATAAAGACATTGACATGTACATCATTGCAGCAGATAATCATCCTACCCAAAGGATGATAATTTCATCAAAATTATCAGTCTACCATCAGACGATTGTCTGTTCTATGTACAGAAAAATGAATTTATAAAGCTAAGCATGGGAATGCCCGCCTCAGCTAGATCATGAAAGCAGTATGAAAAATAATGTATTGTATTGTATCTTATTACAGGTCTCCTCCCAGCATTGGATGAACTTCGGATCCTCCTGATAAAGCATTTCACCCGATAAACGGCCTCATACTTTAGGGGGCAACTGTTATAGACATTTTTGTGCCTTACAACTATAAGCATGAAATGTCCATGATCTAAGGGATCCAAAGTCCCTAAACATGTTGTTCCTACCCCTAGAGGAACAAGGCTAACAAACCACAGCAATTCACAGAAGTTCTCCACTAGAAACTGCTCAAAAACAAGTCAATTCAGGATCAATTCAGTGGCTCCACTAGCTGTCTGCGCTGAATGTCAAAGTCAACAATGGCTATCTACACTGCAACGCAGGTAGAAGCACTACCAGGGTGCGCTGAGCGAGAGTTGACAAATGGCAAGTTCATTCCAAGAGGTGTCAAGACCCAGGAAGCTTCTAGAATCTTCCTCAATGACACTTGCCTCAGTGAATTCGACTAGTGATGAGTAAGAGGCTCCCAATCTCCAAGTGGAAGCAAGAACCTCCAAGTGGAATCAAGAACTGACAGAGGGAGAGGACACTAGTCAGATCTCAAGCTGACTCATCCTCTCTCCAAACATCTATATATGGATCTCTCCTCCATGAGATCTAGAGGCTGGAATTTTGTTATTGCAAAGAATTGCTGTTGGTTTGAGATTGGAATCATTGGGTGCTTAATGCTTTGAAGGGGGTGAAGATAGGAATTCCATTTGCTGGGAAGGAGATGCTGGATTGGAGCCCTCTGGGTTGTATCTCTTCCTGAACCTTGTTATTCATCAATAAAGCTATCTTGGTTTCTCCTATATACTGATGTATATTTGATGTATGATTGCATTAGTATGTTTAGTTTATTTCTAATCCTGAACTAGTTATGAATATGAATCCATGTCTTGTGTAGTGTTCTCTTCTTGTGATCTTGCAGAAACCTCTTGAAGCTGGGTGAGCGAGAAGGCAAGTAGCTGGGAACCCTCTAAGAGAAGAGAAACCAGATCGAGGGACAAATGGAAGACACCGGTTAGTCCATCTATCTCTCTTCATTCTTAATTCATAAAGGAAGAATACTAGAATAGCTGTCTCTATTTGTTGCTAAGGCACTGTCACACCTTAGGTGGATAGGATCGTCCTGCATAGGCATTTTTCCCCACAACATGGAGGCACCTTGCTTGCTTTGTGTATAGGAATTTCTTCATTGATATCATTCACAAATCCTGAGTTTTCCTGTGGTTCTTCCTTGTCCTCTTCGTCTTTAATTTGGTTAGCAACCAAGAATTCCTTCCACGTTTTCCCTTTTCTCTGTAATTCATACTCAATAAGAATTTTAATTAGCCCAAAGTGATATAAGCTCTTGTCTTCGTTACCTTTCTGCTTTTGGATGGTCTTCGACATTTTGGTTAGGCTTTGCAAGAGGAAGTATGGCAGACTGATAACACACTGCCCTTTCAAATGTAACAATAACTTGATATGGTACAAGTAAACAATAATGTAGCGGCCTTCACAAGTTACAAACTTTTGGATAATATACACCATCTCGTCCCAGGGATGCACCAGCCAACTCCTTGGGACGCCTTTCTTCCAATTAATGGATGGAACCCTGTATCTGGACCTAAATTGAGTCCATGATTTCTCTTTAAATTGCTTTGTCTTGAAGTACTTCTCCCCTTCTGGGCTGATCCCTAGGGACTGAGCTATGGTGTCTTCCGAAACTCTGAATGAAAAATTACCTATCAGATCTTTCTCTCCGTTGAATGTAAAAGCGAACTGTTTGGTGACCTCTTCATTACTTCCACGAAATTTCTCTAAAAAGGGAAACCACTATATTTCTTTAAGAATTGAAATGCAATCTTCGTGATACTGGGAGCTGTCGAATATGCTTGGTTCGACCCTATTGGTCATTTTGGCAGAGACTTGTGCTCTAACTCTTCTTTGTTTATGTTTTGCAAATTCAACAAAGAAGTTTTGATTTGTTACCTTTTGTCTTCCGCCCCAAAACTGCTGACCAGGTGGCGTCCTCGACTCTTTAACACTAGCTCCTTTAGTAACCCAAGCGATGCTCGATTGACTGTCTTGTAATGGAGGTCGAACCCAATTAACTACATTTTCCTTTCGTGGCGCTTGCTAGTCTTTACTGTTGAAGTCACAGGAGTCGAATGCTAATATAGAACAACTGAAAATGATAATGAAATAACCGGCTTAACTCGATTCATAACATATTCATCTTTTGAAACAGAGGAATGGCTATACTGGTCGTATGGATGCCATCATAGAAGCGCTAGAAGCATATATGAAGTAATGGGATATGATTTCAGGTAGTCGTTTGCATCATTTGGCTTTGTCGGGCGGTTAAATCATAATTCGGCTGTTTCAAACATAATGAACAAGCCCGCATGACATTTGGTTTCCAAACAATTCACCACGTGTCCTGCTTCTGTTGGTACCCGGCCAAATAGAAATGTTGGGATGGCTGTAGGGTCTAATTGGTTAGTAACAGAGATTGAAAAGGTGATATGAGAGGGGATTAACAAAATCATATAAGTATGAGATGGGTTGGAGTATTGGAAGATGATAGGGATTAACAATAGGATAAGGAGTGATAGGTATGGAGGTGTCTCTGAAATTGATCGTAGCAGTCACAGTTATTAAATTTAACATTAAAAATTAATCTAAGAATTTAAATGTTAAGAATAAGGAATACATTACACTTTTGTTGGTTGTTCAAGCGTTGCATTGGCATGCTAGGTAGGACTAATCTCTTTTGACTATTCTTTGTTGTTCATAACAGGTCCCCTGAGATAGATTCGAATGCAACAGGTCCCTCTGAGATCTGGAAAATGTTCATGCAGCTTCTTTGAAATCCGGAAAAAGAATTATATGTATACAGGTTCCTTGATCTTTGGTATTTGATGAAGTCTTGGTGCCCAACAACCTATGGATCCTTGTTGAAACTTGATGAAGCTTTGTTGAAGTAATCTTGAAGTAATAGTCTCTTAACAGGTCCCTTTTATGTATCTTAAACAGGTCCCATTGCTGCTGGTGTTGGTAACATGGTCTTCTAGACAGAACAGGTCCCCCTGCATAATGTTTTTAACCAGGTCCCTCTAAGATAAAACAATGACAAAAAAACTTCTTTATTGAAATCTGGAGTGCTGAAACAAACTTCTTTGGAAATTTACAGTGAGGAGATGAGATAAGAAATCTTTAAGAATTTACAATGGAGAGATAAGAAAACAAAATGTTGATGCTTCTCTCCCCCACTAAAGTTTTGACTTGTCCTCAAGTCATTATTTAGTTGATAAATAAAGCAGGAAACAAAAGAAAAGGAATTCTTACCTGCCAACGAATTGGTTTTCAAGTAAGAATTCGGGGTTAGAGTGTGCGAGAGTCTGGTTTTCACATCTAACCCATTTTTATTATTTTTTTTGTTGTGTTTTTTTTTAGATTTTGTTTTGTTTTTTTTGTTTTTAATTTCTTTTGAATTTCTAAATTGAAATGAAATGAACTAAGGCAGGGATACTGCAGCTGGAGGCTGCAATATCTCAACCTCTCTTTGTTGAGATACTGTTTGGAGAAAATTTTGCTTGCTGATGGGCTTAGTGTAAAGTTTCAGGCGATGACTGTTGACAGTAAAGGAATGACCTTCTCCATCAATAGTTTTGAGCTTGACTGAACCATTGTCGTAAGCCTGAATAATTTGGTATGGGCCCATCCAATGTGTGGTAAACTTGGCTTTATGATCTCTGAATTTAGAGTCAAAAAGTAAAGCCCAGTCTCCTTCCTTGAACTGCTTCTTCTTGATATGTGCATCATGCCACTGCTTCCTTTGTTTTTGCATGAGGATTGTGGTTTCCTCTTCTTGCTGCCTCATTTCATCCAGCTGGTTCAACTGCTTAATTCTTTCTTGTTGTGCTTGGTCCAGGTCAATTTGCAAATCTGCAGCCAGTTTAAAAGTATGTATTTGAAACTCAATAGGAAGCATTACCTCTTTGCCATACACCAACTGATATGGTGTAAATCCTGTAGTATTCTTCCACGTAATTCTGTAAGCCCAGAGTGCATCTTTGAGCTTCTCTTCCCAATTCTTTCTATTCATTTCCACAGTTTTAGTGATGATCCCTTCCAAAGTTTTGTTTGTGGATTCCACCTGCCCATTGGCCTGTGGATGGTAAGGTGTACTTCTTCTGTGCTTGATTTGGTATTTGTCTGTGATGTCCTTTACTAACTTTGAAGTAAATTGAGTACCTTGATCAGTCACTATTTCCCTTGGTACTCCATACCTTACAAAAATCTCTTCAAAATGGAAATTTACCACTGTTTGTTCGGTGGCTCTAACTAGTGCTTTTGCTTCAGCGCACTTTGTGACGTAATCAGTACATACTAAGATGTACTTCTTACCATTGGAGGTTGGGTTAATGGGTCCTATAAAGTCTAGAGCCCATTTTTCAAATGGCTCTAGGTGAACTTGGGGCTGAAGTGGCATCTCATCTGTAGCTGTTGGCCTGCCCATTCTTTGGTAGCTATCACAACTCTTCACGTACCTCTTGGAATCCTTAAAAATGGATGGCCAGTAGTATCCAAGACTAAGAATTTTGAATGCTGTTCGCTTAGCTGCAAAATGCCCACCACACAGTTCATCATGGCAAGATTTTAAAATATCAATTATCTCATCATTTCTTACACATCGTCTAATAATCATATCATAACCAGTGTAAAATAAATCGCCATTAATCCATGAGTATCGAGCACTTTGTTTGACTAGTCTCTTCTTTTCCTTTGGAGTAAAGTATGGGGGTGTCCTTCATGTAGACAAATAATTGGCCAAGTCAGCATACCAAGGATTCACTATGGAAATTGCACATAAATTTTCATCTGGGAAAGAATCTTCAACCGGAACAACCTCACCTGGATTTTGCAGTCTAGAAAGAAAATCTACCACCTGATTCTCTTTACCTGGTCTATCTAACACTGTGATGTTAAATTGCTGTAACAATAATAACCATCTGGTAACTCTGCCACTAGTTATTGGTTTATTCATTAAATGTCGAATGGCAGAATGATCAGTATGTACAAAGACTTCATAACCAGTTATATAATGTCGGAATTTATTCACAGCATATATGATGGCAAGTGTTTCCTTTTCTGTGACTGTGTAGTTTGATTCTGCAGGTGTTAGATTTTTGCTAATGAAATAAATGGCATAATTACAAGATTACTCTTTTTGGCCTAATGAGGCACCTACTGCAGTGTCAGATGCATCTGTAAAGATATGAAATGGTAGGCTCCAGTTAGGCCCCCTTAAGACTGGTGTGATTGATAACTTCTTTTTGAGAGCTTCAAATGCTTGCTGGCAGTTCTCATTCCAGTTGAAAAGTACATCTTTTGTTAGAAGCTTAAACAAAGGTAAAGCTATTTTACTAAAATGTTCAATAAACCTTCTGTAATAGCTTGCATACCCAAGGAAACTTCTTACCTCTCTTTGATTATTTGGAATTGGCAAATCAACAATGATCTGGATTTTTGCTAGGTCAACTTTGATGCCTTGAAAAGAAATATAGTGGCCTAATACTATCCCTTCGTTTAACATCATAAAGCACTTTTCATTGATCGGGGACATATTAGCTTCAATACATCTTTTCAAAACTCTTTCAAGGTTCTCTAATGCATGTTCAAATGAATTGTCGTACACTGAAAAATTATCCATGTAAACTTCAACACAATCATGAACTAAATCAGCGAAAATAGCTAATACAGCTCTCTGAAATGTAGCTGGAGCATTGCAAAGTCCAAATGGAAAAACATTATAAGCATAAGTGCCCCAAGGACAGGTGAATGTGGTTTTGTCCTGGTCTTCTGAGGCTATCCTGATCTGGTTGTAGCCACTGAAACCATCAAGAAAAGAGAATGATGATTTCCCAACTAATGTGTCTAACACTTGGTCAATAAATGGCAGTGGAAAGTAATATTTGAGCGTTGACTTGTTCAATTGTCTGTAATCAACACAAATGCGCCACTTACCATTTTTCTTGGGCACTATAACCAATGGGGATACCCACTGACTATCAAAAATAGGATATATAAAATTAATTCTCAACAGTTTTTGCAATTCTTCTCTGACAATATCCTGGAGTATGGGGTTCATTCTTCTCTGCGGTTGCCTCACTGGTTTGATAGTACTATCTGTATAAATATGGTGAGTGCATGTGTCGGGGTGAATCCCATGCATATCGGTGTAGTCCCAAGCAAATGCTTTCTGGTATTTTCTCAATAGTTGAGTCAATTTCTCTTGCTGAGATGAGTCTAGGTGATTGCCAATGTTCAGAGTTTTCCCTGGACTAATCTCTATGATTTGACTCTGTGTGTTTGTGATGGATTGAACTGGAAAAATATCGTGAAATGTGGTTTGCAAAGATTGAATGGTGCATGTTTCTTGAAAATTTTGGGCTAAAAGCACATCTGCAGCATGATATTGGTCGTTTCTCAAATTTTTGGAAATATCAGGTTGAGAAAGGAACAATTCTACCAAATCATTATTATTTTGTTCTTGGAAATCATAGATTTGGTTGATGCTAAAAACAGATTGTACTTCTTCTTTATCATTGTATTTTTCATCGAGCCATAAATTGTGTGTTACTGCTGGTGATTGTGCTGATGGATAAAGAGTGAGTTGTTTTCTTTCAGTTCCTCGTGAAATGATCATGTTGCCCGATCGACATCCTATGAATGCATCAACAGTCGCTAACCATGGTCTACCAAGAATGATAGGGTACCCTCCTAAATTGGATTTGGGTTGAAGAACTAAGAAGTCCACTGGGTACTCCCAAGAGTCTAGTGAAACAATTATGTCCTCCAAAATCCCTTCAGGAATCACTTTAGACCTATCAACTAGTTCTAGAACAATCGTTGTGTGTTGCAAATTTATAAGCTGGAGTGTTCTCATGGTTTCGAGAGTCATGACATTTATTGCGGCCCCAAGATCTATTAAAGTGTTTGGGATCTGTATGTTGTTAATGATTGTAGTAACTCTGGGGATACCAGGATCAACATACTTCTCCATTGAGATGGTATTTGTCATAAGGCCAGCTAAATGTCCTATAACATGAATGGTTTGTGGATCAATCCTTTTCCTAGTGGGCTTCTTAAGGCACATTTCTCTGATTGCTATAGTATATATGGGAATGTCTTTTATGGCTTGTTGTAGCGGAATTTTTATATAGACATTCTTGAGCTCATCTAAAACATCAAACTGTGGTATAGACATTGGAAGTTTCATTTGGACCAATCGGTCTGGAAAAGGTGGATGCAATGGTTGCATTTGCTTATCTTTGGTATCATCGTTTAGTTTTCTTTGATTTGTCGTTTCGTTTTCATTTTCTGTGTTTTCTTCTTGTTTATCAGTTATTGGAGAATCTTTGTGGAGTACCTTACCAGACCTCAAGTTGATATTTTGCAAGGGTAGTGTGGGATATGAGGTTCCCTCTTCTACATTGTAGGCTGGCCTCTCTGCTCTGTTATTTGGATTTGGGACAGTTTGAGCAGGAATTTGAGTAGGTCTGGGAGGTTGTGAGTTAGATGGAAATTGCAGTTGTGGTGGATTTATTGATGGAGGAGCAGGCAGTGCTTGTTGAGTAGGTTGAGGTTGGTAAACAACTTGTTGCTGAGGATACTGCTAATATGGTTGAGGATGTGATGAGTATGGCTGATGATATTGTTGATATGGCTGCGAATATGGTTCGTATGATTGAGGATATGTATGATATGATTGAGAGTACTGTTGAGATGGTCTCCATTGTTGCTGTGGGTGATTTTGGTGCTGCCATGGCATGGGTACATTCCATGAATTCTGAGCATACATTTGATCATTTACAGGAAATTGCAAATTTTGATTTGGAAACATACCTTGAGGTGTTGGCCTTGGCTGCCATGGTCTCTTTGTGCCCATGTAATACACATTTTCCATCTCTGCATTAGCTTCCATATTACAGTTCTGCAAAACCTTAACTTTAGGACAATTAAATATATCATGATTTTCAGTACAGAAGGCACAAACTTGGATGTTTTCTAATGGGCAGTCTTTTAAGGCATGTTTCCTCCGGCATTTTGGGCAGAAGATAGCCATTATCTGATCTTCATCTTCTTATTTCTTCTTAGCTTTTAGAGTGTCAATTTGGTTCCCTAAGGTGCTTAACAAATCTGTTTTAAATTCTTCTAACAGATTCCCTATTTCAGCCCTTGTGACACTTGCTGAAGCAGATTTTGTGACTTTGGATGACAAGGTTCTTTTTCCAATTTTAGCTTTGCTTCTTGAATACTTTTCGCATAATTTAGCGATTTCTTCAAAAGGTAAGGTAGAAATGTCACCTTTGCCCATCAAATTAAGATCATCCATGTATTCCTCTCGGATGCCTTTCAAGAATATTGTGTGAATCAAATCAAGAGGCATAGTTCGGTGTTTGGATTTTTGTAAGTTGTAGACAAACCGTTCTAAGTATTCCTCTAAGGTTTCATCCTCTTGTTGGCTCATTCTAAATATATCATCTTTGGAATCTTTGGATCTACAATAAGGTTGATATTTCTTTAGAAATATCCATCTCATGCCATCCCAATCAATTATCGCATGCTCACCAAGCCTCATGAACCATCTTAAGGCTGATGCCTTTAATGTCGCTGGGAAGATTCTAAGCCTATGGGCATCATCTGCGTAACCGTATGTTCGACATACAATGTCAAACTCGAACAAGAATGAGTTTGGGTCTTCCGAAGCCATACCATAAAAGTTTGGTAGCACGGATGGAGGTATGTTTTTCATTTTGATCTCATCATCTTCTTGTGGTTCATGTATAGGAAACTTAAAGGTTGACTCTTCTTCATCTCTTCGTCCTTGATTTGGTATTGATCCATCTCCCTCCTTAGCCATTTTAATAGGTTCCTCTATGTCAGTGTCACTTGTTTTAAAGAGAAAATTAAAGAAATATTGTTCGGTCACTGTGCTACTTTCTCCTTGTATAGAGGATCTAGGAAAGTTTTTCTTCTGCGATTTATGTGCTAATAAAGTTTGCCTTTCGATGAGAGTAAGTCTTTGCCTTGGCTTTTGTTTATCCTCTAATGCTTGTATGGTGACTTCCTAAGTTGGCGTTGTATTTCCTAAAGAGTCTGCTCCTTATGATAGGTTAGTTTTTGGATGGGGGGTTTTTATGAATCTACCTTGATTATCTCTAAATCTAGGCATAAATGAACATGATTTCTAAATCTATGTTTTTGCTCGTTTTTGTTTATTGAATTTTTTTTCTTTTTAAATCCTTTAACTACGCCTCCCCGGCAACGGTGCCAAAATGTAGTGTCCTATCTAGGGTGCTAGATTAGGCTATATTTATTATCGACCAGGGTCAGTAAACTTTGAGGCATGCGTCTACAGTCTATAGACATAAATGATTCCTAACTAAGTGTTCGTGATGGTAGGTTACAGAACTTCCTTACGGAAGGTTGAGGTATGCTCCCTATCGCCTAGACACTCAAGTCACTCAATTCATCTACCTGTTTTAAAAACACTGTGTATTACTTAAACCAAGATTTCAATCCCCTTACGAGGATGCTGTGCATAAAACACCTGTTCAGTGAACACTCAGCATTCAATGTGTATCATTCATGAAAGATTGAAACATACTAAAATTATAAGCACACTTAAAATTCAAATATATGAGAAACAGGGTTCATGAAGATGCTTTTAAAAATAACGAAAAGATCAGATCCCTTACAGGATACAATTCAACGATCTCAGCTATGAATCCTTCAAGCTACCATCATAAACATCACTCATACAAATTTCTAATTAAACCAATGAAAGCATAAACCAAACTCTAATCACTGTGCATACTATTGAATATTCAGAAGTTGCAAATGAAATGAAATGGCAGTATACCCGTTCCACGCAGGGCCCGTCTGCATTTCAAAGGTATACTGGACTGTGCTCAAGCAACTATAGAATCAACGCAACAATGAAATCGTGACTGCAACCGTGTTTTTGGTATTAAGTTCAAAAGCTCTGTTTTCAAAACGATACAATGATAACCCTTAACTAACAACACATAACTGTGTTTACATATGTTTTACAACGTTTACATTTCGGAATGAATGTACATTCGTTATGCGGCTGTTTCCGCTTTTGCTATGGCATAGTTTTTAAGTTGTTTCCATTCTGAACCGATTCCAAAAAGGAACAAAACTAAATCGGTTTAGAACCCTATGCTGTTGCTGCTTTTGTCGCCAACATGTTGTGCTTTGACCATCATTGACCGCGCATTCAGGAGTGTTGGTTCTGCTGGAGGATAGGTGTTCGTCCATGCTTGTACATTCTATTTTTCATCCCTACCCTTTGCTCTAGCTTAGCTGTCATGCCATATGTCAAACAATAAACCAATTACAGGATGTTGCAACTTCCTGTAGTCTTTTTATCAAAAATCCCTAATTCTTTAACATAAAACTCATAAATCAATTCTAATGCATTTAACAACTATAATATTGTTAACTAATCAATTTCAAGGGGTCTAAGAGATGTATGAAGGAAAAAGGGCAAACGATGTGTTTCAAGAGGAAAAAGGAGGTCAAGGAATGGTACCAACAGGCACAAAAAACCAAGGTGACATATTTGATTATGCCAATATATTCTTGTAGCGAGTTGTTGAAACATACTATATTTCATGGAGTGTCATCAGTAAACTGTAGGCCAAGTTCTTCCATGATAATCATATACATAACATTTGGCCTTGAACCTCCATCCACTAGACAAAAAAGTGCAATTTATCATCAATTTTCATGGATACATAAAATGGAGAGGTACTGAAAGGATTGTTAGCAGCAAAAGTTGTTTCTTGAGAGTGTTTTCTAGGTTGAATCTCCAAGTAATTAATGGTAGTAGGAACTTTCCCTTCAAGGAATCCTTTTAGTTGCTTTTGTTTCTAAGGGATTGTGTCCATAACAATTAATGAAACATCAAATTTAATGTTGGCCATCTGAGTCAAAATATTGAACCTTGACAACTTAGTTGAAGAAGAAGAAGGGGAAGGATGTACAGTTTGGGTGAAAGCAGAAGTATTTACAGGTGAACGGTTAAAAGCGAGATCTAAGGTAATTTTATTTAACTTTTGCTTGGAAGATTGTTCTTTGGTGGTATGAGCCTTGTAAGAATTTCTAGTTTCGACAACTAGGATATCCTCTTCATCAACCTAATCAAGGTTTTCCATAGTAGGGTCAATCATTTTACCAAAAATCCTATCCCTCACACTTTGCAAATTTAACACGTTTTCCCATCATGATATTCCTCACAAAAATCATACCATGGACGAGAAAAGGGGGTAACATGTTGATAAACCAGTTGGGAAACATGTGCATTCCCTAAAGTGGAGGCTTCAGATTGAGAGTTAAGTCTTCATTCATATGTAATCAATCTATTACTCATGTCTTGCATGAGTTGTAAGCTTGAAGTCATATTAGTTTGGTTAGCTTGACCCTCAAGAGGTATGCATGTTCCTCAAAGTTTCTCTTCATGTTCCAAGCATATTTACAAGGTATATTCAAGGCTAGTAGCATTTTTCTCTTATAGTCATTAGTGATAAGGAGAAGGTAATTCACTGTAGTATTGCAACTCGGTTCTTAGGGTGGATAAAATTAAGAATATGATTATAGAGTCTAGTAAAGTGAAGGTTAAAGTTTTAAATGTTTCCCCCCTTTGGAAAAGAAACATTATTGTAAACATGTAATAGATCGATCAAACTCCTAGGTTCGCCATAAGTTTATTTGAGCCAATAACAAAGTTCATCCCAAGTACTAAAGGCCTTTGAAGGGAGTTCAAATAAATCAACAACCTTTCCTGAGAGAGAATTAATGAACAATCACATACATGTGTTTTCATCATTTGCCCCAATATTGTGGAAAGCATTTAAAAAAGTAATTAAGTGTTCATTTGTAGTAATGGTGCCATCGACAGAGAACTTGGGAAAGTTATCTTTTAATTTGGGAAGAGGAGCATTGGCAGGTGCAATATTTAAATGGGATTGAATGTGCCAAGGGGTTGCATTAACATCCTCCTCGGACTAAGAAAGTCCAATTTTCAAATGACCAATTGTTGAGGATTGAATGATGAATAAATAGATCCATTGAGATAGTTGGGGTAGAAATAAAACTAGAATTGGATGCAAACATCCATAGCTTGTAGATCCATGAGTCCTAGTTGAAGGTTGACTCTATGTTCCAAACATGATTCCTGTAGCTAGTGAGGTAGTTCGAGATGAACTTGTGAGATGTTGTAGGAAACGACGACATTCCTCGACCTCTAAAACAACCCTACGACATTGAGTTTTTTTAATGGGGGGGTATTTAGGATAGTAACCTTTAAGAGGGCGAGAAGACCGAGGCTAAGTACTCATGCAGAAATCATTGATGAAGATTGTGTATGCGTTGGAGTTCATGTTCACATTGTTGATTAATTAAGGCATCTTATTCATCAATTACGTCAATTTCATGAGAGATAGCAGACCAATCATGATTTAATTATTGGATATTAGATGTGTTATTTAGAATAAATTCAAGTACGGAAATATCAATGTTCCTTTTATCATTCAACTGGGGGATAAGGTTAGGTTGTTGATTTTATAGGATTTCCATGAATAAATAAGATTTCAAAATAACTAAAGGAATGGATCATTCCTCAATATGGTCACCAAAAGATATTGTTGATTGTGTTTAAGTTAATTAAACTTTAACAATTCAACTCCTTGAATCTCATTAACTCAATGGGATAATGAGACATAATGCTTGAAATTTGTAGCTAGAAGTTTTTTTTCTTTAATGGGGAAGGTTTATGTCACATGAAGGAAAAATTTGCATTAACAAAAGAGATAATGTACATGATAGAAATAAAGCATTTACAATGAAGCAAATGATAAACAAAAAGAAGTAAAATAAAAACTGAAATAAAATAAGGTTTAATAAAAGCAACAAGCTAGCCAGAATCTGGGCCCAATGATCCTAAATTTTGTAGGGCATAAGATGCAACAATTTAGAGAAATAAAGAGATACTAGCATTATAAAATACACAATAAAAGACTGAGATATGCACAGTAAAAAAGTTTTAAATGGCCCCGACTGCAGGTGGCAGATGAGAATTCAATGCAGATTCGCCGCTGGACTAGCAAGTGGACGAGTCACATGGTAACTCACGCTTTCCCCTGTGCGAATTTAAGGCAGGCCTCTACCCCTCAGCCAGCACCATTAACCCATTGTGTGGATCGAGACATCCCCTGCAAGCAGAAAAATATGTAGCCAAGCCCCCTGCAAATCTACATTCGGCCTCTGAATTGCTCTTGCCACCCTGCCGCAGAAGAGCCAAGCTTTCGCACCGCAACAGGTAGGCGTTGCAGACTCCTCTGCTGCGTCGACCTAGGCAATGGTCACCACTTCTCCTAGTATATTCATTACACCCTGCAAATTGAGGTCTCGGCCCCTGCCTTTGGCCCTGATTTGATTCCCCCTATTCTACACAGTCTCTCCTCTGTTGCTTTCACCCAGCTCCCTGCCACTTTGACTCAATTCTCGCTGAAGAAACCAACTCAGAGAAATATGTGTCGTCATCATCGCATGAGATGTAGGCGAGGTGGTAGCTGTGGCAGTGCCATCCGCCCCCCTTCACTGCCTCCCTCTACTTCGACTTCCTCTTCGGCCTCCCTACCCCCCAACCCTTCATTTTCCCGTTTCCATGGCAGATATCCGGATACGCACAATGGAAGAGGACGAGCTCGCTCCTATGAGGTTCATCGAACTGATGGAGCCACCCAGCCTACTAATCTCACTGCTACTATCCAGTACGCTCAATTCATTTTCTCTGCTCCATGGACAGACCGTTAATCATTGCTACCGTCTCGGTGGACTTTAGGGAGGTAGCGAGTTCGTGCTTCGAACCAGACCACAGCCCTGAGAAGAACCAGGTCCCTCCTTCACATGACAGTGTTCAAGGGGAGCCGAGCTCAAGCCACCCGAAGAAAGCCAAGGACCATCCATCCATCAGTAAACAAAAGACGTTGGGAGGCAATGTCACCAGCAAAGACAAAGGCATTCAGGCTGAAGATAGAGAACCACAGAACACCATCGGTGGTAGGCAGGTAGAGGATACTGATTTTGGCAAGTATGGGTGGTGTCCGATCGTGGAAGAGAAGCCACCATCCTAAGACACCTAGTAGTTGCATGCCATAGGTCATGTGTCAAGCTCGGTCTCTGAGTTTTGTTTTTTTCTTTCTATAGTGGTCAATTTTGGCAGTCTTTTTTGAATTTCACAGTCTTTTTACAATGGTCAATTTTGGCAGTAAATTTTGAGTTCTGGAATTGTAGCCCCTGCGTGGGCAGAAGGAACCTATCTTTATCTCATTCTAGGATTGGTTTCCCCATTTGGGGTAGTCTCGATTTTAAGTCTTGATGTTTAAAATGGTCATATGGCTGACCTAGACCCGCAGAGGCTGGAGCCTCACTATACATTATGTTTTCATCAATAGATTTAGTTTTACATAGTAAAAAAAAACAAAGTTGTAAATGGAAGGTCGATTTTATCGATAATGAAAAGTATAACCAAAATATTGGAAAGCAGACCTTTGCCAAAGTCTTTGACTAGTCTCAACACAAAACTACTACAATGTAAAATTAAATAACATATAATAGCTTGAAAAAAAAAGTAAGGATGGCAGTTGATTGAAATCCTTCAAGAAAATGCAATTAGGGGCAACTTGTTCTCTACAAAAGGATTACTATTAGCACTAGTTAAAGAATGATTAGACCTTTGAACAACAACAAAGTAGATAAAAAAAAAAACACAAGATACCTGAAAGATTCCTTGAATAATATTAATGGAGTCACCCTAATTTGTCTCCCCTTGGTGAAATGAGATTGTTATCACCATAAATATTAGCTTCCATCTTTTGAAAAAAATAAAATTAGAGGACAAAATGAAAACTTAGAAATTTTAGAGTGTACCTCTCTTCACAATTCTCTCTCTCTTGCCCTCATAGATTCAATCCCCATTTAAAGGACTTGAAAACAATTTTTGGAAGTTTTGTTGTTTAAAAGACTACATTATGTTTTATTTTATAATCTGAGTTTGATTAGAAATTGGGAGGAAGGGATGTTCTGAAGGTATAATCAAATAAATTCATTTATGAGACTTTATGTTTGAACCTAGTAGGCGGGACCCTTCTTTCCATTAGTTTGGTTTCATAGCTTCTTCCTTCAGAAACATAAATGAGGAAATTTTGTAATCAAATACTTTCCCTCATAACAAATTTATAATATCCAACCATAATGATAATAATATAATATACCATATCACAAAAAAGGTATATTAGAATCACATGTGCAACCATTCAAAAAATTATGTCGTATTATCAAACTTCCCTTTGCGGATGATACCAAGGTAAAAATAAGATAATCATCATGACAAGTAAACCCATATCTCCCAAAACACCCTGTTCCTCCATAATATTTGTAACCCATATATATTAGATGTTCCATCAAAACATGTTCATGATAAATAGAGGGCCATATGCATGACAAAAATCCATACTATAAATAAAATGGAACAACATAAATTATCCACAAATATGTGTGTGTGTGTTTGTCATGAAGTTCCTAAACAAAAATGAAACAGTAACATTATTTACCAGTGTATATAAACCAAATATGTAACGCCTCCTCCCACATTTACCCACTTTCACGGGCCTGTCAGGGTAAACATGAGATGAGGGCTACTTTGACATGACTTAACCTCCTAAGTACAGTTAAGGAAGTGGAATCGATGAAATGAAACTTTACTGACCTTCCTCGGGAGCTACAGGACCCCCAGGAGCTAAACAACCACTCCAAGTGTCCCAATCTAAGCTAGACTGCTTGTTCACTGACCTAGGCTACTAGTAACATGCACAAGGCTACATCCATGTGACTGTAGGCCTCTAGTCGCATGCATAAACATGTAAGGTAGTGACTGCAGTCCCAATTTCTCAATTCTGTGCCTCCAACTGCGAGACCTGTGCCACCTTTTCAGGGCTACACTCCAGATCACTACCCAAGACCTGTTGATAATTTCCAAAACAATAAATGAAACAAGGAAAAGCCTCTAACACAAAACTTAATCAAGGATTTGGCCTAACTAGGCCTAACCATGATAGTCATTTCATCAAACACATTAAGAACATGCAATCTACAGGTCATGGATGCATATATGAACATAGGGGATTGATACTTATCTGAGAATCATAAAGAAGGTATAATGGCATCTCATAATAGCTACAATAAAATCTATTAGGTAATGCATTCAATAACCATTCATTTACCAATCAAAACATGATAAGATCCATAACTATAATTTGTCGTAAAACCATGCTTATAACTAGAATAATAACATTGATAGAACAACCATCAAATCCACACCATAACAAGTAAATTTACTCATAAAATGAAATAGTAAAAGAGCTCTTATTAATATATGCAAGTCCAACCAAGTTAGGGACTTCCACGTACCACCCGACCATAGATTGGGTTGAACCAAATATTTCTTTTAGCCAATCACCCCTCGTGCCATATTCCAAGCATGAATGTGGGACTCACAACAACAAAAAATAAGCTTCCTTAGGCTTTACCGCAATCACTCCAAAACCAGTCAAGGGATTCCTAGGCTTGAAACAAGAACCTACATAACCAGACTTTACCATAATCCTTCCATTACAGGTCAAGGGATCCTAGGCCCAAACAACAAATATACACAACCAGGATTTACTGCAATCCCCCCAAAACTGGTCAAGGGATCACTAGGCCCTAAACAAGCTTGGATGCCTCTAGATTTCTTCACCAAAACCTTGTGGAATTTCCCCGTCTCCACCCTTAGGATTTACCGCAATCCCACCAAAACCGATCAAGGGATTCCTAGGCCGTTGGGAATTTTCTTAAGACCACCTCACCTGGTTCCAAAACCATTCGAAAATCCAAAGTTCAACCAAGTAAAAGAATCCCATCACGCAATGGCTATCTAGAAATGGAAAGGAAAAGCTGAAACCACTATCACACCTAGCAAAACCCACGCCAATGACAACAAGAGAACCAAATATAGACATGCATGTACCATGGACGCCAAAACTAGCAATGAAATCATACATGAAACTTGATAACTGCATAGTAATCCCGATATAACCTCTTGATCCAACTCTTCCTTGATTTCCTTTGCATTCTTGTCCTTCCTTTGCCTTCCTTTCTCCAATGCTAGAGTGATCCAAGAATTCTCCAAGTGTGCAAGAGTATGAGAGAGAGGGAATAGAGAGAGAGCTCCAAGCTAAAACTAACAAAAGGTTGTGAAGTAATCCTCATAAGCCTTTTTATCATTGAGGCCTCTATTTTCTTCAATTTCCTCTATTTTCCTTCAATTTCCTCCTCACATGAAACCTGTGACCTTTCACCTTCCTTTTCTTATATTTTCCGTTATTTTCATAAATGATTTCCAATTAATACCTCTTGCTTTTTAAAAGCCTTTGCCAATTTCCTTAGTCATAATAAACCAAATGAAGACCCACTAGGATGTTTTTCCCAACATTAAGCTCAGAATACGTGTCCCATGACCTTGGTCTTATTTTTTATTTATTAACTTTATTACATGAACTTTTAACCCAAGGTTGTTACAAAATAGTAGAAAAAACTCAATAGCATCAACAATTGTACTACAAGCATCCATAAGCTATTTTTCTGGCCTATGGGATGGAGCACTTTCTCCCTGTTGCTCTTCCCGACGAGGGTGGGATGTGACAGAATGGGAAGAACCATGTGAAGAATCAGAGAGAGTGACTTGGCTTTTTTTTTTTCTTTTATCACTTATGGCAAGTTGAGGAATGACTGCATGCTTGGAGGATTGACCAACTAGGTAGGCAAGTATAGTGGGTTGCTTGGAAACTTGGGCAATAGTTGGTGTTATCACTCCAAAATGTCTTCTAAGTTGTCAAAAAAAGAAATGATAGAGGTAACCACAAACCAACTTTGGAGATCAGGATCTAACCTTCCTAATCTCAGAGAGGGCTCTCTCTTTTTAAGTTAACTTTTTTAGTTATTTGATCTTAGGCTAGTTATGATTATGCTTGGGTTTTTGATTTGAATTTGGGTGGTGGGATAACTTAGATGAAATAGGGTTGCTTTTACCATTGGGCTATGGGGTCAAAATTCCAGACAAACAGGACTGGATCAAGTTCTAAAAACAGTGTCTACAGGGCAAGATAAAGGAATTACCACAGATCCCAAAGGCTTGATGGTGAAATGGTTTCCAATTGGATCCAGGAAGCAATTAAGGGTTCCTTAGGCTGAATTATGAAGGGAAATGAAAGAGGTCAACCGGGATGGGAGAGAAATTAAGGGTTCTCAAATCCAGATATCAGAGGAAAACATATAAATGATTAATTTTGCAAAACAGAGTGTACTTTGAACAAATTCTGAGTTAAATTTCCAGTTAATTCATTCAAATTTAGATAACATTTAAGTTTATGGAACACATAAGAAAGTAACAAAATCAGACAAAGAAGACACTTCACTGTAATAGCTCATCTCATGAATACTGTAATGCAATCTTTTTATTACTTGCTCCAGTCTGTTGACTTAAAAATTGGTACAATAACCCTTAGGTTTAAGATCAAAATAACTCTACAAATGTATAGCAATCCACCCTCAATAAGTCTTCGAGTTATGAAGTATTTATACAAAAATATTATACAAAATATCCCAAAATGTCTTGGGAACTATTCTAGGAGAAATAAATATATTCATGCAAGAAGATAGAGACAACTATTGAACTATTGCTTGCTGTCCCTGTTATTTAGGTTTTTCTGGCTTTGATATTTTGATATTTTGCACTTAAATCTACTTTGTTGTTTGGTCTTCACGTTGGATGTTCTATTTACTTTGACCTTTCATCTGATACACTTTGACGTGGCTGACGTGTCAATATCCTTTTACTGCGCCCTTTTACTTTTACTGTACATTTTATATTTTTACTGTACATTTCTACAGTAAATCATTTAGTTTTTTCCATGCCTCAGCATCTGGTAATTGGATATTGAGCATCTTCCTATAGATCTCATCTGCCTATGTATACTTGGAAAAAGTAGGCTTATTGACAAAAAGGTGTTTTACCTCATGCTGGAGGTAAAACAAAATCTCAAAAGTTTGATACAATACTTTGCCAGTAGGTATACCCTTCATGGATGAAGTATGTTCAGTCCCAAACCCGCATTTCCCTATATACCTTTTCAACCTTCTTTTCAATTTACTTGATCCACCAAGCTGTCAAACCATTGCATATTAGTCTAAAAAGAGCTTATGAAATGGTTTCCTAACTATGTTTATGACTGCTGTTTGATTTAGATTTTTGTTCAAGCAGCTGCGGAAACTTGTCACTTTCCGCAGCCAGCTCAAGTTTCCGCAGCCATTTTGTTAAAGACTATGTTACAGGTGCCCAATGTTGAAACCAGCCACATGGGCAAGCTACAAGTGACATGTACATGGAGCATGTCCCCTCAATTCAGCCGAATCACTCACACACAGCCATGGTCAAAGACGGTCAAAGGAGGGGTCAAACCAAGAGTTTTGCGGTGGCACGACTCTGTTTTGCCCACGTGAAGGTTTACGTGGCACGATCCTCAATTTCCGGAGGTGTTGGTACACCTGTGGATCAACCCGTGAACTGAATCGAGCAGCCACCACTCCATGGATTTAACTGTCATAATTACCATACCGCTAGATCTCAGGCCATGGAGATCTACGTGTCTGTTTGGCAGCGTAGAATATAGGAATTAGTTGCAGCATTTTCACTTATAAATAACGCGTTGGTATATGCTGGATAGTTAGTTTTTGAGATGTAATTTTGACTGTTATTATAAGCCCACTGTACCGTGCTTTACTTTTGTCTTATTACTGCACTTTAATATATGAGAAGACAACATTCTTGACTTCGATTTGTGACTGAGTATTGACTAGTTGAGGTTGCAGAGGGCCCCTGTACACCAAGGCTCTGTATAGTTTCTTACTTGCTTTCATTATGTTACTGCTTTTATAAGCATTGCTTGTATATATTACACTGTTCTGATATTCATGATTAACTGCTGTCCATATTTCCTTTCATGTCTTTTCATAACTATTAGCTGATCAGTGCTTTTCTTACAGGTTTTTGTAGGCAGCCCAGGCAAATTTACATATTTTTAATGACTACTGACATGAGATCATCTTGGCCTTCCCGCTGATTCATTTACTGAGTTTTTAATTCCAACATTTTCATTTCTTTCAGTGTTGCTTTGCTTATTTACTTTTCTGCCACTTAGATATCATATTACTCATCTGTTTATGATTTCCTTTCTATAGCCAGGCGACTCAATTAGTGAGGAATCAGAATATTATTTGATGTAGTATGATTTAGTTTGCTTTCTTGCAAGTTAGAGATTAAATTACTTACGTCATTTTCAAGAATTGAAATATGAACGAGTAGTTAAATCTTAGTTTCCTTTTATGCAATTTGATTTCCTGCAATTTAGATATCATATTACTCAGCTTGTTTATGATTACTTCCTATAGCCGGAGCGAGTCGAAAGGTGAAGGGTCAGAATGTGGGTTGAAGTAGTGTGATTTAGTTTGCTTTTCTTTCAGTCTTTGAGTTGCTTTGAGTTCAGTTTTTATTTTCTTTTCATACAGCAGTAAGGATACTGGGCCATTGTCACTAGTTCACTGTTTTGGTACATTTATTTCCTTTTGAGAATTGATTTCATCACAGTCAGTTTGAAACCTTCTTTTTGAGAACTTTAAAGTTTGGAAAATCATTGTAGGAATCACCATTACCATCCATACTTAAATCATTGTAGAAATCACCATTACCATCCATACTTGACTTTCAATTTCACCATCTCACACTAGGGAATCCACAGAAGATAAACCCAAAAACAAACTAAAAAAAACTCAAAAACGACAAAAGACTAAGAAATCGGTTATCTTGCATATACGGTGCACTTCACTTCAACAGTTTACGGCTCCCGGATTGACATTTTAAATATCAATTTAGGACACACTAAATTGACCAAACATTTTGGCGCCGTTGCCGGGGAAGTGAAACTAGGTAGCCAATTTCTTAAAAAAAAAAAAAAAACAAGAAAATTTCAAGGAAGGAAAAATTGATAACTTCTCAAAGTATGCTCTCCTCTTGCACCTAGTGCGATTTGGAGGATCAGAAAAGAGAGTTATTTGTCTAATAATTTCTTGAGTATGCTCTCTTCTTGCACCTAGAGTGACCTGGAAGCTCAGAAAGAGAATTATTAGCCCGACTTGAAGAAAAAAAAAAAATGACATGCATAGAGCAAGAGATTCTAGGGGAAGGTTTTTAGCTAGGGCCAAGAGTTCGATTTTTACAACTCCATCTACTTCAAGGAATAGACAAGAGACACCTCCATCATCTCCAACTCACACTACTAGCCTTAGGATTCCTGAAATTCAAGAGGTAGTAGTTGAATTAGGAGACTCTCCCACACCATCCATTGAATCCGAATTAGGAAAAGATCCTTTCTTTCCTTCTACAGGGAGACACATTTTAATTGAAGAAGTAGAATCACTTGAGGACGAAGAAGGAGAAATTCCTCCTCGTTCGCCATTAGTAGAGGAACCAGAGGAATCTGAAGTCTCTGAGGAAACTATCATGACAGAGGAAGTAGTAAACGGATTTGGTAGAGGTAGAGGTAGAGGAGGAGGAGGAGGAAACAATGGAGGAGGTAAAGGAAACAATGGGGGAAATAGGGATGGAGATAACTCATTCGGATTTCCTATAGTCGATGAGGATTCTCGAGCAACAATGAAAAACATTTCACCATCTTTCCTCCCAAACTTTCATGGGTTAAGAAATGAGGATCCTGAAACATTTCTATTTGAGTTTGAGGTCGTGTGTTGAACTTATGATTATCTGGAAGACTCTCAAAAACTCAAATTGTTTCCTTCAACATTGAAAGGAGTTGCTTTGAAATGGTTCATGGGATTACTCACTCAATCCATTAGGACTTGGAATGATATGAAACAAACATTTTTGGATAGATACCTGGACTATTGTATGCCCACCAATCACAAGGATGAAGTATTCAAAATGGTGCAAAGAGAAGAAACCCAGGTATGGACACCACTATGTTTACTAAAGGGATTCATGTTCATGCATTGAAAGAAGAATGGGCCAGTCTGCTGTTAGTTATCCAAAAATTTATCACTTGCGAAGGACGCTTTGGTTCAATGTACATGTACCATGCTAGACTGTTGATGAATTTCTTAGAGAGTCAAACTCTTAATTTGCCTTATTTCTTACTGTTGAGTTTGAAAAAGATGAGTATTACAGTCCAAAAACACATAGGCAATATAGAACCTCATCTATATCATCATGGACTTGTAAAAATTCTCATTGAGGACCAACTAAAGAAAAACAAAGATACCTGGGAACAATTCTTGATAAGAAACTACTTTCAAGAGCCATCTGAGGCATCTGAAAGTAGTACACCAAAGACACCAAGAAAAAGTAGGAGAAAAGAAAAGAGTGCCATAGTCCAAGACTCTCCTACTACAGAAACTCAAGAAGTTGGTCAAAAAGAAAAAGAGAACAGAACTAAGGACAAGAAATAGAAAAAACTGAAAGGCAAAAGAACCATCCAAGAAGTCTACCAATCACCTGAGCCATCTATAGAGGAAGATTATCAACCACTGTCAGAGAGATCAGTGCATCTTCAAGAATTGGCTGCTATAGCAAAGAAAAAGGAAAAAGGGAAACAAAGCATACAAGAAGGGAGCACTAGTCCACCATACTTAAGGAGAAGCACCAGGCTTAGAGGAAAAGGGAGTAAAGCACAAGTAAAACGGCCCCACTTCATTGACTTGGGTGGGGAGACACCCGAGAAAACTCCAGCTAGCCGTAGTCCACCTCGTCCTCAGCCAAGTATTGCAACTAGTCCTCCACATGATGAAAGCCCTTCTCGGCCAGAGCTAGAGAGCAGTCCTCCTCCTCCACAAGATTTTGAACTCAGTCCAAGAAAGACACCTGAAATAGATCCCAATCAAAAGGAAGTATATGACTACTTGGAATCTTTAGAAAAATTAGCTGCAGGTCCAAGTACCACTCTACCCCACATGACACCAGATGCACAAGTTCAATCCTTAAAGCAGGAGGTATTTGAATTAGAGGTTCTAAACAGGCATATCAAGCAAGAAAATGAAGCACTCAAGGAGCAAAGCAAAGTAGATAAAATTATTCATGATAACACTATGCTTCATTTGGGACTACGGCAAAAGAAAAACAAGAAACTGAAGAAAAAGTGCAGAAAGTTGAGCAGAGAATTGATCAATCTCAAATTCAGATGTCTAATAAGGAAACCCGGGATGGTGGTAGCACCAAAGAAGAAGAAAAGAGGGCTAGATGTCCTAGCAGAGGCTTCAGAACATATGGATTAGAGGGGAATGACTAAATTTTGGTTGCATGAGGACATGCAACACCTTCACAGTGGGGGTATGTTGAGTCCCAAACCTGCATTTCCCTATATACCTTTTCAGCCTTCTTTTCCATTTACTTGATCCACCAAGCTGTCAAATCATTGCATATTAGTAGAGCTTATGAAATGGTTTCCTAACTATGTTTATGACTGCTGTTTGATTTAGATTTTTGTTCAAGCAGCTGTGGAAACTTGTCATTTTCCGCAGCCAGCTCAAGTTTCCGCAGCCATTTTGTTAAAGACTATGTTACAGGTGTCCAATGGAGAAACCGACCACATGGGCAAGCTGCAAGTGACATGTACATGGAGCGTGTCCCCTCAGTTCTACCGAATCACTCACACACAGCCATGGTCAAAGACGGTCAAAGGAGGGGTCAAACCAAGAGTTTTGCGGTGGCACAGCTCTGTTTTGCCCACGTGAAGGTTTGCGTGGCACGATCCTCAATTTCCGGAGGTGTTGACACACCTGTGGATCAACCTGTGAACTGAATCGAGCAACCACCACTCCATGGATTTAACTGTCATAATTACCATACCGCTAGATCTCAGGCCGTGGAGATCTACGTGTCTGTTTGGTAGCATAGAATCTAGGAATTAGTTGCAGCATTTTCACTTATAAATAACACATTGGTATACGCTGGATAGTTAGTTTTTGAGATGTAATTTTGACTATTGTTATAAGACCACTGTACCGTGCTTTACTTTTGTCTTATTACTGCACTTTAATATATGAGAAGACAACATTCTTGAATTCGATTTGTGATTGAGTATTGACTGGCTGAGGTTGCAGTGGGCCCCTGTACACCAAGGCTCTGTATAGTTTCTTACTTGCTTTCATTATGATACTGCTTTTATAATCATTGCTTGTATATATTACGCTGTTCTGATATTCATGATTAACTGCTGTCCATATTTCCTTTCATGTTTTCTCATAACTGTTAGCTAATCAATGCTTTTCTTATAGGTTTTTGTAGGCAGCTCGGGCAAATTTACATATTTTTAATGACTACTGACATGAGATCATCCTGTCCTTCCTTCTGATTCATTTACTGAGTTTTTAATTCCAGCGTTGTCATTTCTTTCAGTGTTGCTTTGCTTATTTACTTTTCTGCCACTTAGATATCATATTACTCATCTGTTTATGATTTCCTTTCTATAGCCAGGTGACTCAATTAGTGAGGAATCAGAATATTATTTGATGTAGTATGATTTAGTTTGCTTTCTTGCAAGTTAGAGATTAAATTACTTATGTCATTTTCAAGAATTGAAATATGAACGAGTAGTTAAATCTTAGTTTCCTTTTATGCAATTTGATTTCCTACAATTTAGATATCATATTACTTAGCTTGTTTATGATTACTTCCTATAGCCGGAGCGAGTCGAAAGGTGAAGGGTCAGAATGTGGGTTGAAGTAGTGTGATTTAGTTTGCTTTGCTTTCAGTCTTTGAGTTGCTTTGAGTTCAGTTTTTATTTTCTTTTCATACAGCAGTAAGGATACTGGGCCATTGTCACTAGTTCACTGTTTTGGTACATTTATTTCCTTTTGAGAATTGATTTCATCACAGTCAGTTTGAAACCTTCTTTTTGAGAACTTTAAAGTTTGGAAAATCATTGTAGAAATCACCATTACCATCCATACTTGAATCATTGTAGAAATCACCATTACCATCCATACTTGACTTTCAATTTCGCCATCTCACACTAGGGAATCCACAGAAGATAAACCCAAAAACAAACTAAAAAAAACTCAAAAACGAAAAAAGACTAAGAAATCGGTTATCTTGCATATACGGTGCACTTCACTTCAGCAATTTACGACTCCTGGATTGGCATTTTAAATAGCAATTTAGGACACACTAAATTGACCAAACAAAGTATTTACCTGATCTTTGGCCACTTCTCTGATCCTTTTATTATAGTCTTCCTGTGTCATTAACTTGTCGTTGATAACCAAGGGATTTGGTAAACCCTTTTGCCTCAAAATTTCGAACTTCACCATGAATATGTCAATGGCTAATTACATAGTTTGGCACTTATCCTCTAGGTTCAACATAAAATTCCTCTTGGTTCCAAAATTGTACCTGTTATGTCAGGTATATCTAATTCCCGCAGCTCATTCTTGTTCTTGGAGTTGAGGAAGTGAATGATCCTTGCAGCTTCCTCTGGCATATCTCCAAGTTCTGCTTTGACTCTTTGAATGGCTTCTGTAGCCTACTTTATTAAATCAATTTGTTCAAAAATAACCTGGATGGATGGCCAAATATCATTGACTGAGTCAATGATATTGGACCACAGTTGATCCTTAGCCCGACCTAGAGGTTCATTCAGTGCCAGTTCCTTCTCCGGGCTTTTGATTCTTTCAGTCATCCTTGTAGATTTCTGTTGTTCTTCTTTGTGCATGATTTGGGCAAGCTTGTAATCTGTTTCTAGGCTGGTCACTTTTTCCTTAAGCCTATTCATCTCAGTGGTCTGAATGGACATTTCTTCCATTGCTTTGACCAACTTGTGTAGAAATTCTGACTGTAGATTAACTCGATAATGCAATATACCAATGCAAAATACTTTAATCTACTTCTACAATCAATTTGCAGAAGCTTAAAAGATTTGAGCAAGATCAAGTTGAACCAATGCACATGAAACACAGAAGAATACTTAGGGGAAAACCTCAGCTAAAAACCCCACTATTTGTATTATCATACAAGTTGGAAATATCTCAGAATTACACAAAGCTTTAGCTCTCAAAACTAGCCAGCTCTTAGTACAATCCTCAAAGATGCTCATAGGCAAAATAGACTTTTCATGAGTCCTCCACACTGCCCTCCAAGCTCCTATTTCCTAGCACAGTTTTTCTTGGGTGATCCTACTATTACCATGTGTAACACTAATCACTCACACTGATCTCACACCCTGTAAAACTGCGCAATCCTCGAGGAATGAATTCCTTCTACGTGCATGAGTTTTCCTTTATAGGAGAAAACACATAACTGATAGTACATTGTCCCTGTCTTTAATATCAACTGGGTCTTTCTCAGAATAGACATGCTTGAGTTACTTATGAGAGAATCTTCAGTTATCTAGAGTACACTAGTTGGATGCATGCATGCATTAACTGACTGAACTCACAATTAGTTCCTCAAATAGTTTGGAACTAATTTAACTGGACTTAACTCAGTAAACTGAGCAAACTAATTACAACTCAAATATAACTCAATCTTATCTCCTTAATTAAGTGATAATCTCCCTAATTTAAGGGATAACTATTGCATGACTTTAGAAAGACTTCTAACTTGAATTTCTCCAACTAATTAACTCAAGATGAATTAATTAATTATTTTTCAAGTAGCTGGTGAGACTAAATTTGAATTTTAATTCTCAAGTTTAATTCAAGGACAAATTAAAATTGGAATATTCTTATTGCCACATTTCAACACTCCCTCTCAACAAGAAAGGGATTATCTACCACCCCGATCCTATCTCTATGGAACTCAAACTTACACTTTGACAATGCCTTTGTCAAAATGTCAGCATTTTGCTCCTCGGCCGGAATATACTACAACAACATGATCCTCCTCGCTACACAGTCTCTGAGATGATGATACCGGATATCGATGTGCTTGGACCTATCATGAAATACTGGATTCTCAGAGATTTTGATACAACTATAATTATCACAATAGATCACAGTTGGATCCATCCTCTGATCAAACAAACCAACTAGAATTTTCCACATCCAGATGGCCTCACATGCTGCCTGACTTGCAGCCATGTATTCAACCTCTACCGAGTTAAGTGCAACCAGCCTTTGTTTCCTGCTGACTGCTGCTGACCCAAGGTTGAAAATCCTACCTGATGTGCTCTTATGATCTGATGGACTCCCTGCCCAATCTGCATCAGTGAAGCTCTGCAGCTTCACTCCCTCTATCCTTCTGTACCATAATCCATACTGAGATGTGCCTCTGAGGTATCTCAATACATGCTTTGCCACCTTCCAAAATATCTTGGTAGGCTGAACCATAGCTTGACTCAACTGATTCATAGCATAGCAAAAATCTAGTCATGTGTTCACTAAGTACATCAGTGAACCCACAAGCTGCATGTACACAGTAGCCTCTACTACTTCTCCTGAAGTAGCATCCTCCTTCCTCCAGTTACCTGCTATAGGAGTCTGCATGGGCTTACACTTCTCTATGTGGAATCTCTTAAGTATCTCGTTGGCATACTTGCCCTGAGACACAAACAACTCCCCATCCTTCTGCCACACTTCCATGCCAAGGAAGTAATGCATAAGGCCCATGTCTTTCATCTCGAATTCTCTTGCAAGGTCCTCCTTGCAAGACATGATCAACTGATCGTCACCTGTCAATATGAGATCATCAACATAAAAGTACAATGATCAACTGCTTACCTTTCACCATGATGTGGTACAGGTTTGCATCTGCTTCACTCTTTGTGAAGCCCAACCCGGGGAAGTAGTTGTCTATCCTAGTGTACCAAGTATGAGGTGCTTGCTTCAACCCATACAAAGCTCTCTTGAGTCGGCACACATGTGACTCACGATCGAAGGTCTCAAAACCTTCCAGTTGCTCTATGTACACCTCTTCCTCAATCTTTCCATTGAGGAATGTAGTCTTCACATCCATCTGATGGATCTTCCAACCCATATGTGCTGATAGTGCCAACATTGATCTGATGAATGAGTACCTTGTGACAGGAGCAAAAGTCTCATCATAGTCAATCCCCTCGACCTGTGAAAAACCACAGGTAACAAACCTTTCCTTATGTTTCTCCACACTACCACTAACAACTTGCTTTACCTTATAAAGCCAACAGGAACTCACAACTGACTTGTTCTCCAGTCTCAGAACCACGTCCCAAACACTATTATGAACTATAGAGGCATACTCCTCCACCATAGCATCAACCCAAATTGGCTGCTGCATTGCTTCCTCAAAGGAAGATGGCTCAGTCTCAATGTGTTCCCCAACAAGGGCCATGTATCTAGTGTACCTCTCAGGTGACCTCCTCTATCTACGCTGAGAAGATGGTTCTCCCACATTATCTCTCGCATTCGACAAAAAATTGTTAGCTTCTCTTGTGCGCTTTCGTCCATCTTTGGAAGACTCTGCTTGAGTGGATATCTCCACTCTTGGATCCTCTGCATGCGGCTTCTTTGCATCAGTCTGAGGCTCCTCCTCCTTAGGAACCAATAGTTCCTCCGCAACTTGTAGTTGGAGCTCCCTCTCAAGGGAAACTTGCATGGCCTTCTCCTCATCAAACTTGAGATCTCTGTGAACCACTATCCTTCCACTGATAGGCAAATACACCTGATAGTTGTGGGGTGTATTAGTGTACCCCACAAGAATCCCCAACTCTGTTGTCAACTCAAGCTTCTTCCATGCATCCTTTGTCACATGGCAATATACTTATGAGCCAAAGATCCTGAAGTGACCCACATCTGGTCTCTTACCAGGGAAAGCTTCCTTTGGTGTCTTCATCCCAAGTATGCGATGCGGGCTTCTATTCTGCAAATAGACCGTTGTGTTGCATGCCTCAACCTACAAATGAAGTGGTAGGCCTTGGTCATGCAGCATCGCCCTCGCTGCCCCTACAATTGTTCTGTTCTTCCTCTTGGCCACCCCATTCTACTGTGGCTTATGAGGTGATGTTAGATCTCGTTTAATTCCTTCCGCTGCATAGGAGTCCTTAAACTCTTAAGAGACATATTATCCACCATTGTCGCTTCTCAAGGCCTTGATCTTCTTCCCTAACTCTTTCTCGACCAAAGCTTTGAACTCACAAAACTTTGAGAAGTTTTAGTCCTTCTTCTACATGAAATAAATCCAACATTTATGAGAAAAATCATCAATGAAAATCACATAATACCTTTGCTTCACTGTGGATGTCGTCGAGAATGGTCCACAAAAATCAGTATGAACTCGCTCTAAGATCGCTTCTGCTCGACTGTCTTGATCATGAAAGGAAGACTTGGTGTAATTTCCCAAGGTACAACCTTTGCATGTGTCAACTTGCTCAAGTTTACCTTTGGGAAGTCCTGTAGATATCTGTTGCATTATCTTCAAGGCCCTATGATGTAAATGGCCCAATCTCCTGTCCCACAACTCGCTACTGTCTTAGCTTTGCACCAATTCTGCTTTCGAACTCAATGCTGCACAATCATCTACCTCTAGTTTATAAAGATTCTTCACCCAAATCCCAATGCTCTTGTTCTGACCTGTGGCTATGTGTCTTAGGAACATCTTTCCTTTACTAAGTACAACATCGTAGCCTTTGTCCTCCAGCAGCGCAACCGATACCAAGTTCTTCTTTAGTCTAGGCACATACTTCACATCTGTCAAGGTGAGAGGAGCTCCATGCTCCCTTTGAAAAGAAACCGTGCCCACTCCTGAAACACTGTACTTTCTGTCATCACCCATCTCTATGCACATCTTGAGGTCTTTCTCCTCCAAGGTACTAAATAAACTTTTATCATCTGTCATGTGGAATGAGGCTCCACTGTCAAGATACCAAACACAACCCGCGATTGATGACACCATGCATATGATGAGGGAAAATTCCATTTCGAAATGAGAGGCTAATGCCTCACCTTCCGATCCTTTCGAGGATCCCTTCTTGGACTTCTTCGATGGGAAATTAGTTGCATTATGTCCCATCTCGTGACAATTAAAGCATCTCACTTTAGACTTGTCAACATTCTTCCCTCCATGAGAAGAATTTGATTTGGAATGGGAATCCTTCCCCTTCCCTTTCCTTGTGTTACTTGCTAAGGCCAGATTTTCTTCATCATCATTCTTTGATGAAGAACCATTTCGTGTGCTCCTCCTGCATCAGATTTGACCATAGTTGTTCCCAATCCAACAGTTTGTCCCTTCCATTCACAGAGTCCTGGTAGCTATTCCAGCTCTTTGGAAGGTCGAGGAGAGTGAGGCTCACCATATCATCATTGACAATAGTTATTCCCACACTACCAAGCTCATCTTTGTAGGTGGTGAGCTTGTTCAGTTATGTGGAAATAGTATCACCCTTCTCCATCTTGATTTTCCTAAGCTTATCCTTAAGGGTCAATTTCCTCTGGTCGCTACTGTTCTGGTAGAGCTCCTTCAATGTCTTCCACATTGAAAATGGAGTATCCTTCCCATGGAGACTCGAGACAATATGGTCTCGAACTCCCTTTAGGATGATCCTTCTCGCCTTCGCTACACACTTCTTCCACTCAGCCAACTCTTGTGCATTAGCTGCAGTTGGCTTCGGGATTTCTTGATTAATGAAATATTTCAAGCCATTGTCTTCTAATACAGCTTCCATTCTATCTTTCCATGTTATGTAATTCGAGCTGCCTTCTAAGGAATACTTGAGTCTCAAGCCATAGAACGCCATTGACCAACCTGAAGTATGAGAGGAATTCGATTTGTACCTGCAACCCTGAACTTCAAACTTCGAATTCTCTGCTCAGTATATTGTTCACAGCTCCGATAACCTTCGCTCTGATACCATGTAGAAATTCTGACTGTAGGTTAACTCGATAATGCAATATACCAAAGCAAAATACTGTAATCTACTTCTACAATCAATTTGCAGAAGCTTAAAAGATTTGAGCAAGATCAAGCTGAACACATATAACCAGAAGAAGAATTAATGCACATGAAACACAGAAGAATACTCAAGGGAAAGCCTCAGCTAAAAACCCCACTATCTATATTATCATACAAGTTGGAAATATCTCAGAATTGCACAAAGCTTTAGCTCTCACAGCTAGCCAGCTCTCAGTACAATCCTCACAGATGCTCACAGGAAAAATAGACTTCTCATGAGTCCTCCACACTGCCCTCCAAGCTCCCATTTCCTAGTGCAGTTTTTCCTGGGTGATCCTATTGTTACCATGTGTAACACTGATCACTCACACTGATCTCACACCCTCTAAAACTACACAATCCTCAAGGAATGAATTTCTTCTGCATGCATGAGTTTTCCTTTATAGGAGAAAACATGCAACTGATAGTACACTTTCCCTGTCTTTAATCTCAACTGGGTCTTTCTCAGAATAGACATGCATGAGTTACTAATGAGAGAATCTTCAGTTATTTGGAGTACACTAGTTGGATGCATGCATGCATTAACTGACTGAACTCACAATTAGTTCCTCAAACAGTTTGGAACTAATTTAACTGGACTTAACTCAGTAAACTGAGCTAACTAATTACAACTCAAATACAACTCAATCTTATCTCCTTAATTAAGGGATAATCTCCTTAATTTAAGGGATAACTGTTGCATGACTTCAGAAAGACTTCTAACTTGAATTTCTCCAACTAATTAACTCAAGGTGAATTAATTAATTATTTTTCAAGTAGCTGGTGAGACTAAATTCGAATTTTAATTCTCAATTTTAATTCAAGGACAAATTAAAATTGGAATATTCTTGTTGCCACATTTCAACAACCTGTTTGCCTCATCGCCTGTAGACCATGTTGCTGTAGAACCTGTTGCTGATGTAGTTGGTGTAGATGCTGGCAGTGCTGTGGCCATTGGAGCTAAGGATGCTACCAAAGTAGAAGGTACAACAGTGGTAACTATTGGGATGACAGTTGCAGGAGCATCATCAAGACTAGCTTGTTTGAGCTGAATCAAGCTATCCAATTCTTTCTCCATCTCCTTTAACTGATCATTCAGCTATAGCACTAGGTCCATCATTTCTTCATGATTGGTTTGGCTCTCTAGGACCTCCTTTGTCTGTGGGTGTTGTAAATGTGGCAACTTGAGTTGTTTCTTGAGGGCTGCTATATCCTCATTCTTCTTTTTTATCAGCTTTTCAGCAACCTTAATGTCACTTGGATCATGGACGAGCTCAATGACCAAGTCCTCTAATGAATTTATCCTGTTGTCTTTGGCTTGTGAGGAGGCCTTCTCTAATTTGTATTGGGCTGTCACATTATCTAGTGAATCGTGCAACTTGTGTGCAGCCATGGCTTTTCCTGTTAGGGTGGAGTAAATCATTTCTCCAGCTTGCTCGTGAAACTCTATTTGGTTAATGGGATGAACATCCCTGGCCAACAGCTCAAAATTAGTTTTCTTATAGTCAGACGAGGTCTTTGGTTGCTGAACAGTGGGTTGCAAAAATAATACTTGCATCTTTCCTACTTTAATGTCAAAGGCTGACATTAACATGCTCTAGTTGGCTGGTGTATGTTTGAAGTATTGGGCATATTTCTCGGCCTTCAACTTCTCATTCCTCATCTTTATTTCTTTATACCTGTCTTTGATGTCTTTTTCTCTGTCAGCTGGCCTGATAAAGGAAGAAACCTCAACACTTTGTTGTCTTTCAATCGAGTGTTGGAGGTCGATGGCTGTTGTGTTTCACCTGATGTAGCTGTGTCTTTGCTTCTTTGCCCCATTGTTTTAGTGTCAGTTATTTCCACTGATTCAATGTTCTCCTCCTGTTTAGACACAGGATTCAACTTGGGCCTTAATCTTAGCTCAAACAGCTCATCTATACTCTCCATGGCAGAACTAGATGACTCTTCCATATTTCTCTTTGGATTCTTCTCGTAATTGGCTAAGGTCTGTAACACAGGATGAACATTCATTGGTTCTCCTAGTTCCGGAACTTGCAGGAAAGAGCTCTAGTCAAATTGTGCTTCAAGATCAATGAGTGTGTTCCCCACATCCACAACTGTGTTATCCATATCAATCAATGTATTTTCCAACTACTCAGATTGGTTGGAAAATTGTTCAATGTCAGGTCTTGGATGGTGGATGTAAGATCCAATTTCACCCTGAGTCTTAGCTTGTTTATGACCCCAAGAGGGTCATACTACCACATGAAGTTGTTGTTGAACTTCATCTGTTGTAGTATCTTATCAACCTCTGGCCCAACCTCTCTGTTATTGCAAATGAATGGGCCCAATTGGTTTTTCATCTTAAACTGGGTCTTCTTCCTAGCAGATAGGAAGTGGACCTCATCAGAGTTGATGATTTGTCTGAAGTACTCAAGTGCAAATATCCTCATAGGGAGGTATTTGGGAAACTTGTAAGGGGCTAATTGGCAGCCATAAACCCTGATTTCAGTGTGGTTCTAGTACAGGTACCAGTCTCCCACCTTGCTGTTCTTAGCCAACTGTAGCACCATCTTGATTTCTTGGCTGATTCTAGGTTGAGTGTTACTAGTCAACATGTTCATGACTGGGTAGACGAATGAATCTATGAAGTCTTTGTATGTAAATACTGTGGAGAATTTCTAGATCAAGGGTGTCTAGAAGACAACTGATCTCTATTTTCCTTTGGTATCCAGATTATGGATGGTTACAGGGAACTTATCTGCTTGGTAATATAAAAACATGTGAAACAACACTGAAGAGTACTTGAAAACTCTTTCAGTGGGCAGTCCTGTAAATTGTTCATGCATCATGTCTGCAATGAACTGAGCATAATTGTACATGATAGCAAGAGGCTTTCTTGAGGCAAAAATGGACAGGAAGTGTTAAAATTGGCAACCAGGGCAAAACTTCATGTGGGTCATCTTATTCATGGCTGATAATATTTTTATTAGATTCCTCTCATCGAGAGGTGTAGGATTGATATAAAGATCATCCGATTTCGATAAGTATTCATGGAGATATGAATTTATTTTGATTATGGAATTATTATCAAGCCGACCTACAACTCATGTAGGCTCAGAAGCCCAACATTCGCATCTATTCACCCACCAACTTTGTGTATAAATATAAGAGGATGTTATGCTCTTAACTTGCAAAATGATACCCAAATACAGAATATGCGAAGAAAAGATACCCAGAACACAGAATAGCAATGATTTTATTATTCAGAGAGTAATGATCACTTGCCTCTTCGAGGGGGCAACCTCCAATAGAGCAGAGCTCGAATACAAAATAAGACACAATTCTCCTTGCAGGGAGTCTCTATCCTTTATATATGACTCATACATGCAATACCACGGGCCAAGACCGTGGGTTTTATTAATACCATCTATCTAATACTACGACCCATTTGCAACTAACTGTGGTCCGGTCATTAATTGCGGGTTAACCACTTACAAATATTAATATGGGCTTTATTGACTCTTGACTATGACGTGATCCCATGACATAAATAAGGGGGTTAGGGTGGGACCCTAACATCCCCTCCCCCTTAAGACTAGCCTTGTCCTCAAGGCTGAAGCTGCGGAAACTGCTGAAGAATAGTGGCTGGTTCCCAAGTTGCATCTTCCGGAGAGGTGTCTTTCCATTTGACTAGGACTTCCTTAATCATGCGGCCACGCAGGTGCTTGTCTCGTGTGTCTAGAACCTGTTCGGGTTGAAGCCAGATTGACCCTTCTTCGTCCAATTCAGGTAGATTGGTTTGAACTCGGCAATTGTTCCCAATCACTTTCTTGAGGCACGATACATGGAAAACTGGATGGATTTTTGCCGTAGGTGGCAAATCCAACTTGTAAGCCACTTCTCCAATGCGCTGAAGTACTTGGTATGGTCCGTAGAATTTTGGAGAGAGCTTTTGACAACCCTTGTCTTTGAGTGATGTTTGCTTATATGGTTGCAACCTCAAAAATACCTGATCCCCTTCTTGAAATTGGTGCTCTGAGCGATGCTGGTCGACCTGTTGCTTCATGCGGTTCTGAGCTTGATGAAGATTCTCTCTAAGATGGGCGAGCATGGTTGCGCGGTGTTGTAGGAGTTGATCCACTGCTTGTACTTTGGAGCACCCCTTGAGATAAGAAGTAGGGGAAGGCGGAATTTGACCATATACTGCTTCATAGGGAGTCATTTTGGTGGTGGCATGATAGTTGGTGTTATACCACCATTCAGCCAGAGGTAACCACTGTACCCAAAGGTGTTGTTTTCTGAAGTGAAACACCTAAGGTAGGTTTCTAGACATTTGTTGACGGCTTCGGTTTGACCATCTGTTTGCGGATGATATGAAGTACTGAGTTTGAGTTGAGTGCCTTGTATTCTGAAGAGTTCCTGCAAAAAATTACTGGTGAAGATCGGGTCGCGGTCGGACACAATAGAAGTGGGCATGCCATGCAATTTGAAGATCTGATCCATGAAAGATTGAGCAACCAAAGTTGGTGTAAACGGGTGGGGTAGGGCGCAGAAATGAACATACTTCGACAGTCGGTCCACAACCACCATGATGACTGATTTGTTCCCTGACTTTGGAAGACCTGTAATGAAATCCATAGAAACCTCCGTCCAAATTGATGCCGGAATGGGCAATGGTTGTAATGTGCCTGTTGTGTTCATAAATGACGGTTTCCCCTTTGTGGCGTTGACAGACCTCACATTCTACTACGAAGGTAAGGATGTCCTTTTTCATGCTTGTCCAAAAAAATGATCTTCTGGTGCGAGCATACGTCTTCTGAAAGCCCGAATGTCCTGCAATGGAAGATGAGTGCAATTCTGCCAAAATGCGACTTTTGAGGGTGGATGTTGGTGAAATTACGACTCTGTCCTTGTAGCGAAGAATATCATTCTGCCACGAGTAGCCCTTGGTGGAATTAGTATCTACCTGCAATTGAGAAATGAGTTGGGAGAGCCCAGGGTGTGAAAACCATTCCCTGCGAGCCTCTTCAATCCAGTCTGGAATGGGGAGGGAAATTGCGAGCAGAGTAATTTCCTCCTCAAATTGGCGAGATAATGCATCTGCTACACTATTGTATTTCCCTTTCTTGTAAATGATCTCATAATCATATCCCAGCATTTTGGCTAACCATTTATTTTGTTCTGGGGAGGATAGGCGTTGCTCCAAAAAATATTTAAGACTGTGATGATCTGTGCGGATTTGGAAACGTCGCCCCAATAAGTAAGGTCGCCAGGTCTCGACTGCATGTAAGATGGCCATCATCTCCTTCACGTAGGTAGATTGGCCCAGATTCCTCCCACTGAGTTGTTGGCTTGTGAAGGCCAACGGTCGCCCTTCCTGCATTAAGACCGCCCCAATACCTGTACCCGAAGCATCACATTCAATGACAAAGGATTTGGTGAAGTCAGGTAGTGCTAAGACTGGAGTGGAACACATGGCGTTTTTGAGAGCGGTAAATGCCTGTTGTGATTACTCGTTCCAGAAGAAGGAATTTTTCTTTAGGAGTTGAGTGAGGGGTTTCACTATGCGGCCATAGTTGTGGAAAAATTTACGATAATAGCCTGTGAGACCCAAAAATCCTCTCAAGCTCTTCAAGGTCTTAGGTTGAGGCCATTCTTGCATTGCCTGGATCTTTTTGGGGTCCACCTTTACACCTTCACGCCCCACAATGTGGCCCAAATACTCAACTTCTTCCATGCCAAACGAACACTTGGACATCTTCACAAATAATTTATGCTTGTAGAGTAGTTGCAAGAGTAGATCTACATGCTGAAGATGTGCAGCCCAAGTGCCCTATAGATGAGGATTTCATCGAAGAAGACAAGGACAAATTTTCTGAGATATGGTTTGAGAATGTGATTCATAAGGCTCTGAAAAGTAGAGGGGGCATTACAAAGACCAAATGGCATGACCAGGAACTCATAATGGCCTTCATGAGTTTTGAAAGCCATTTTGGGAATGTCGACTTCCTTCATGCGAATTTGGTGGTAGCCTGAGCGAAGATCCAACTTAGTGAAGAATTGAGCCCCATTGAGTTCGTCCAGCAAATCGTCAACCACCGGGATGGGAAATTTATCTTTGACTGTCAACTTATTAAGGGCCCTGAAGTCGGGACACATCCGCCACTCCCCATCTTTCTTGAGCACCATGACCACTGGGGATGAATAAGGACTAACGCTGGGACGAATGACACCTGCTTCCAACAGTTCCTTGATGATTTTTTCTATTTCATTCTTTTGGGTGAACGGATATCTGTATGGCCGCACATTTGGGGGTTGGGCCCCTAGAACCAAGGTGATGCTATGATCATGTTCCCCTCGCGAGGGTGGAAGCTCATTAGGCTTGTCAAAGACCGTCCGATGGTGATTTAAAATCTATTGCATCTCATGATGAATTGGTAGAGACATGGTTTCGACTACCTAGATGGCATTAAATTGAGCTACTACTCCATGATGGCCCTTTTTTAACAATTTTTCCATCCTATGCGAGCTGATGATAGAGGGGGCTCCCGCCTGGAGTCCACGGAGGGTATGTGTGGAGTTGTTCTGCTTAAAACTCATATATAACTCCTGGAAATCCATTGTGATTGACCCAAGAGTGCGGAGCCATTCAGCGCCGAGGACAATGTCGCAACCCCCCATGTGTATGGCAAACATGTGGGTTTTCAACTGATAATCCCCCATTTGAAGTTTGACATTTTCACAGTGGCCTTCACATTTCATTGTGCCCCCATCCGCAATTTGAACTTGGAAGTTAGAAACTGCTCGTACAAAACAATGCGCTGCTTCTGCGATTTTTTGATGGATGAAATTATGGGTACTTCCACTATCAATCAAGACTACTACTGGGCGATGTTTAAGAAAACCCCGGATTTTGAGAGTTTGAGGGGAAGAAATCCCTGCCAAACGTCCTGCGAAAAGTATACCCCGGTATAGGAACCCTTCACAACAACTCCGATCTGGTGGGTCTGAGAGATCTGAATGGCGGAACAACTGCTGCAGCGGATCTGATGGATCTGATGTCTACTGCTGCTGCACCTCTTTGCACCCGTGGATCGGGAATAGATGATGTGTGATCCCCCGATAGAAAGGAAACTATGGTCGTGAGGAGTGTCAAGTGCTACAGATCGCAATATACATAAGGGTCTGGCAGTAGTACTCGGCCCAATGTTTCAAGGCTCTAACTAAGGAGGATTGACCGTACCCTTAGTCGTACAACCCGACTTCCCTATCGTACAGGCGAGTAATCTCTCCGAGTGCTATTCTTGGTGTACTTTAGCCACAAGACGGCCGACGGTTTATCTATGGCGAGGTTTCAAGGAGCCTAGGGGGCTTCCGATATACCCAGAGGGTACGTGGAAGACAGTCCGTGCGCGGTTCTGTCTAATGCGCTACTACTCGAAGGGGTACCCACAGGGGTTACAAGGGAGTCCAACAGACGTGACCACCTCTTGTATTTCCTACGTGCATGCCTCCCCAAATCCGTAGGTTTATGCGCTCAATGACAGATCCCGTGGTTTAAAGACGCCAGAACACGTCTCTAGCCGAAATTTTTTTTTTGCTAAGAATTGGAGATCCCACCGGCCCTGGAAAGTGCTCTGATACCACTTGTTATGCTCTTAACCTGCAAAATGATACCCAAATACAGAATATGTGAAGAAAAGATACCCAGAACACAGAATAGCAATGATTTTATTATTCAGAGAGTAATGTTCACTTGCCTCTTCGAGGGGGCAACCTCCAATAGAGCAGAGCTCGAATACAAAATAAGACACAATGCTCCTCGCAGGGAGTCTCTATCCTTTATATATGACTCATACATGCAATACCACGGGCCAAGACCGTGGGTTTTATTAATACCATCTATCTAATACTACGACCCATTTGCAACTAACTGTGGTCCCGTCATTAATTACGGGTTAACCACTTACAAATATTAATATGGGCTTTATTGACTCTTGACTATGACGTGATCCCATGACATAAATAAGGGGGTTAGGGTGGGACCCTAACAGAGGACTTTTCCTCATTTAGACTCACTCATCTCATCACATCTCTCTCTCTCTCTACTGCGCAGATATGAGTCTCTTCTCTACTGGGCTGAAATGGGTCTCTCTCTCTACACATGTGAAGCCGGAAGCTGTTGAATTTGAAGCTGCAACTGCAGAATTAAAGATTGACTTGCGTGGCCTAGAAGATCTCCTCTTTGGAACTATGCTGTAGGTTCATCTGAATCTCCCTTTGAAAGCCACAACTTTTGGTGGTGGAATGAAGTCAATCCGACGAACGGTTTGCAAGATATCGACTGCCCTAGTTTGAAGCTGGAAACTACTGAAACTGAAGCTGCAACTGCAGAAGTAAAGATTGACTTGTGTGGCCTAGAAGATCTCTTTGGAACTACATTGTAGGTTCATCTGAATCTCCTTTGAAAGCTGCAACTTTGGTGGTGGAATGAAGTCAATCCGACGAACGGTTTGCAAGATATCGACTGCCCTAGTTTGAAGCCGGAAACTGCTGAAACTGAAGCTGCAACTACAGAAGTAAAGATTGACTTGTGTGGCCTAGAAGATCTCCTCATTTGAACTGCACTGTAGGTTCATCTGAACCTCCTCTGGAAGCCGAAACTTTTGGTGGTGGAATGAAGTCAATCCGACGGTCGGTTTGTGAGATATCGTCTGCCCTAGTTTGATAATGAAGCTCCTAATGCTGATGTTGCTGATCTAGGGTTTGCTACTGCTGATATGAATCAGATTTATTGTACTATTTCTCTCTGCTGAATTATTGAAGATAAAAGAAGATTTGATCAAAGGGTTTCCCCACACATTGTTGGGTTTGTCCCTGGCTAGCCGCCACATCTTGTGTCTCTTGTGTTGGCTTGTTTTCTGTCGATCGTTTAATGTTCTATCTGCACTTTACTTTATGTACATGTGATTGCTAATCGGTGGAATATAATAAGGAAAAGAAGTAAACTGTTATAAGCATAGAAAATACCATAACTTAACATGGTATCAGAGCTGAGGTGAAGACAAAGCCCGAGCAAGAGCAAGAGCAATCATTGAAGAAAAGATTGGCAAGGCTATCCTAAAAGAACTATGGGGTCCTCAACACTCTTTCCTGCCGAAGACAAGCTCCGTGAGAAAGTTGACTATCACGGATGGAAGATGTCTATCGATCTAACCCTTGAAGATCAAGGAGTGCTGGACCATGTAAGAGGCAATATTGTTGAGCCTTCATCAAATGCATCTGCTGCTGCCTGGAACAAATGGAAAAATGGAGAAGTCAAAACAAAGAAGATCATCCGGGACTCTATCGACAAGCGCTTGGTGGCCTACATCTCTGATCTAGACACCTCAAAGGAAATCTACGACAGACTGGTGAGTTTATTTAAAGTTAATGATGCAAATCAAGTTTTGTTTCTTAGAAATAAGTTGAGGGAAATCAAGAAGGGTAAAGATGAAAGTATGAAAGCATACTTCTTAAGAATCACCGAGATCAAGAACGATCTCCTATCTATTGGGGAAACCATTATTGACAGAGAAATGGCACTCACAACTCTCGGAGGATTACCATCTGAATGGTATGTGTTCAGGACTACTCTTCTGAACAATAATGTAATTCCTAGTTTCGAGGAATTAATGGCTAGATGCATTCAAGAACAATCAAGGGTAGAAGAGCAGGAAATTCCTTGCCTAAAGGTCCTCCTGCTGCTTTTTCTTCTCATGCTAAGAAAAGAAATAATTCTGGGTCTAAATCAAAAGGAAAGGCTGGACCTAAGGGTGGAAGAAAAGGATGATGTTACATCTACGATAAAGCAGGTCACTATGCAAGGGAGTGCCCTGATAGAAAGGACTCACACCAGGACAATGATCAAAATCCCTCTGATGGAAAATCAAAGGAATGACAAATTCAACAGCAAAGGTAAGAGGATAGCTGGGGATCGAGGAAGAGGACAACCATTCAAGAAGGCTAGAAAGTCCAGGATGTATTAAATGCACCTGACCTCAAAAGGAACCTAGTTTCCATCTCGGCAATGGAAGACAAAGGCTACAAGGTAACCTTAAGCAATGGCAAGGTATGTATATGGAAATGCCTTTACTCTTGGGTTTAGTGTTGATTCATCATATCAGGTCGATGGAAGTCTGCTAGGTGTCATGTCTTGTGACACAACTCTTCAGTCCGAACTTTGGCATCAGAGGTTTGCCCACCTTCATTACAAAGCTCTACTTGGTGTAAAACAAATGGTGACAGGGATGCACGAATTCCAAGTAGAGAAAGAAGGTGTATGTCCGGGATGTGTCGAAGGAAAGCTCAAAAGGGGACCGTTCCCCTCAAGCCAAAGCAAGACCTCTGATGTATTACAGTTGGTCCACTCAGGCATATCTGAGGTTGGCATTAAGAGGGAGACTACTACACCACATACTCTTGAACAGAATGGTGTGGCAGGAAGGAAGAACCACACGATGATGGAAGTTGTCCGGGTCATGCTACATGATCAAAGACTTCCAAAGTTTCTATGGGCTGAAACTACAATCACCGTCGTATATGTACAAAACTGATGCCCTCATCAAGCATTGGGTTCCTAAACTCCTGAAGAAATGTTCACCACCGGTCAAAGGGAAGTCGTGATTAGTCATAATGTCACCCTTGACAAAGATATGGCTCTCAGCAAGGTGGACAATCTGCTGATTTTGAGTAGCTCTTAAGAAGCCGACACCAGGGAACCGAAAGAAAAGTATGATGAATCAATGCCTGATATAGAAGAAACCATGGATCTAATTGATTCTCATCCACATGAGCCTTCCTCTTCTAGGAAGAGGCCTTCATGGCTTAGTGGGATACTTGATGATGCTGAAGGACATGTTGCACCCTGAGGAACCTTCCATCAAAGTAAGAAACTTAACAGGTATAAGGGATACCTGACCATCATGAGCACGATCATACAAAATGAACCTTCATCATTCTCAGATGTCATCAAGCATTAACTATGGAAGGATGCTATGACCATAGAATATGAGTCTATTATGGAGAATGATGTCTGGGAAGTAGTTCCCAGACCCTGGACAAGACAATTGTTACTTCAAAATGGCTTTACAAGATAAAGCATGCAGCAAATAGAAGTATGGAAAAGTATAAGGTTCATTTTGTTGCTCGTGGTTTATCCCAGAAGGGAGGTATAGACTATGATATTTGCACCTATTGTCAGATATACGTCCATGCGCTTGATCTTAGCCCATGTGGCTTCACCAGGATGGAACCTACATTAGATGGATGTTAAGACTAAGTTCTTGCATGGTTCTATCAAAGAAGAGGTCTATGTGGAGCAACCTGAAGGATTTGAGATTTATGATTGAAAATCTCATGTATGCAGGTTGAAGAAGGCTCTCTATGGGCTGAAGCAAGCACCCCGAGCATGGTATGAGAGGATCGATAATTACTTGATGAAGCTGGATTTCACTAGGAGTGAAGCTGATCCTAACCTTTACTTTAAGGTTGAAGATGACAAGCCTCTCATACTGGTGTTGTATGTGGATGACCTATTTCTAACAGGTGCAAACCCTCTCATTCACAAATGTTAGAGGGAGATGGCTTTTGAATTTGAAATGAAGGACCAAGGACTTGAAGTGTGGTAGAAGCCAAGGGAAATTTTCCTATCTCAAGGAAAATATGTGGTAAATATGTTGGAAAGATTCAGTATGATGGACTGCAAGCCTATGACTACCTCGAGGATCTTAACTTTTAGAAGTTATATGGTAGTGATGTCGGACCAGACTTGGGAAATGCCTCTGAGTTTCAAAAAACTCATTCGCAATGATGTTCTTGGTGAACCTCCGTCCGAACATATGTTTTGCAGTTAGCATTGTGAGCTCATATTTGGTTGAGCCTCACTGGATTGATGCCAGGAATCTTCTGAGATGTCTTCAGGACACAATCTCTCATGGATTAAGATACACTGCGGAGATGTGAGACTACTTGGATATACTGATGTTGATTGGGCAAGCAGTGTGGTGGACCGTAAGAGCACTTCCAGGTACTGTTTCACCTTGGGATCTTCTTCGATATCCTGGATGACCGGAAGCAGAAGTCGGTAGCTTTAAGCACCGCCGAAGCAGGATATATTGTTGCTAGCATAACTCGTGTGAGGCAGTCTGGTTGCGAAAGCTCTTCAGTGAGCTATTTGGATTTACATTGGATACCACTGTGATTCTCTGTAACAACGAGAGGTGGGATTTGATTATTGAGGAATCCCGTATTCGTCAATTGCTCTAGCAGATAGACATCATCTGGGATATGGTAAGTTGATGAGCAAGGAAGCTCCATCACATTAAGATGATGTACAAGTTGATACACCTTGTCAAAGCCCGAGGAAAGATCTAATCTGTGATTTTCCCAAACGACTTGGAGTCAGCAAGAAACCTTTGTACAAGGGTCCTGCATGTTGCATACATTGAGCTCTGGGAGCTCTAAGGGCTTGCGGGTTCCTACTGGAGCAACATAAGACCACAGGGTGACTCACCCTCCCCTGGTGGTGCACACTGGAACAAGATGATTCGCTCTCTTGTGGGACAAGATGATTCGCTCTCTTGTGGAACAGGATGATTCGCTCTCCTGTGTAGCAGGATGATTAGTTCTCCTGTGAGGCCTGGATTGATGTGTTCTCCATGGCAGCCTGGATTGATGTGTTCTCCACGGCGATTGTAGTAGGATTGATGTGTTCTCCACGGCGATTGTAGCAGGATTGATGTGTTCTCCTGTGAGGCCTAGATTGATGTGTTCTCCATGGCAATTGTAGGAGGATTGATGTGTTCTCCTGTGAGGCCTGGATTGATGTGTTCTCCATGGCAATTGTAGTAGGATTGATGTGTTCTCCTGTGAGGACAGGATTGATTAGTTCTCCTGTCGAGGCATCCTACCCATGCAGTCTGGGACTCATGGGAAGTACCTCTCATCTGATCAATGAGCAGGGAATGAAGTTAGGGACCATAGTAGTACCGATGGACGCATCATTGTAACTACCGTACTCCCTACGCTAGGATGACCTCCATTGATCTGGGATCAATGATACTGGTCTGGGACCAGTGGTAGGAGTTGTACCATACTATGACGCTGACTTCGGGTCGGTTGAGACTAGTCTGGGATCAGTGGTACATACTCTAAGACTAACTTTGAGTCAGTGGAGGATGATATTGGTCTGGGACCATTGGAGTTGTACTCACTATGACACTGACTTTGGATTGGTTGAGACTGGTCTGGGACCAGTAGTACATACTCTGAGACTGACTTTGAGTCAATATGATACATTCTCGATCATTTCTTCTTCTTCATAATTCGGACAAAAGCAGAGCAAAACAGAACAATGCAAGAGCAGAGCAGAACAGAGCAAAACAATACAGATCAGTGTAGGCAGAACAAGACAAAGCAGAATAGGCAGAATAGAGCAGAGCAGGGCAAGGGTCAGGCTGTACAGGGTAGTGCATTTGATGGATGAATAGTAACGACCGATAGATAGATTGCAGATGAAGTTCTCCATGGTTGAGAGGGAGTGTTTAAAATTGGAAACCAGGGCAAAAATTCATGTGGGTCATCTTATTCATGGCTGATAATATTTTTATTAGATTCCTCTCGTCGAGAGGTGTAGGATTGATATAAAGATCATCCGATTCCGATAAGTATTCATGGAGATATGAATTTATTTTGATTATGGAATTATTATCAAGCCGACCTACAACTCATGTAGGCTCAGAAGCCCAACAGTCGCATCTATTCACCACCAACGTTGTGTATAAATATAAGAGGAATTTTCCTCATTTAGACTCACTCATCTCATCACATCTCTCTCTCTCTCTACTGCGCAGATATGAGTCTCTTCTCTACTGCGCTGAAATGGGTCTCTCTCTCTCACACATGTGAAGCCGGAAGCTGTTGAATTTGAAGCTGCAACTGCAGAAGTAAATATTGACTTGCGTGGCCTAGAAGATCTCCTCTTTGGAACTGCATTGTAGGTTCATCTGAATCTCCTTTGAAAGCCGCAACTTTTGGTGGTGGAATGAAGTCAATCCGACGAACGGTTTGCAAGATATCGATTGCCATAGTTTGAAGCCGGAAACTGCTGAAACTGAAGTTGCAACTGCAGAAGTAAAGATTGACTTGCGTGGCCTAGAAGATCTCCTCTTTGGAACTGCGCTATAGGTTCATATGAATCTCCTTTTAAAGCTGCAACTTTTGGTGGTGGAATGAAGTCAATCCGACGACGGTTTGCAAGATATCGACTGCCCTAGTTTGAAGCCGGAAACTGCTTAAACTTAAGCTGCAACTGCAGAAGTAAAGATTGACTTGCGTGGCCTAGAAGATATTCCTCATTTGAACTGCGTTGTAGGTTCATCTGAACCTCCTTTGGAAGCCGAAACTTTTGGTGGTGGAATGAAGTCAATCCGACGGTCAGTTTGTGAGATATCGTCTGCCCTAGTTTGATAATGAAGCCGCTAATGCTGATGCTGCTGATCTAGGGTTTGCTACTGCTTATATGAATCAGATTTATTGTACTATTTCTCTCTGCTGAATTATTGAAGATAAAAGAAGATTTGATCAAAGGGTTTCCCCACACATTGTGGGGTTTGTCCTTGGCTAGCCGACACATCTTGTGTCTCTTGTCTTGGCTTGTTTTCTGTCGATCGTTTAATGTTCTATCTGCACTTTACTTTATGTACATGTGATTGCTAATCGGTGGAATATAATAAGGAAAAGAAGTAAATTGTTATAAGCATAGAACATACCATAACTTAACAGGAAGGCCAGGATGGCCTCATCCACATGCTCATATGTGGTGTATCCTAGGATGCATGAGAGCATGGTGATTATATGTCTGTCTATTTCTAAAAAAATAGTGGCAGCATAGGGTGGGGTATCTGTAGGAGTATGGCGGTCTTCAATGATGAAGTCTGGAAGATTTTCCTTATCTTAACCAGGTCCAGGGTGATATACAAGTCCAATAGGTCTCCAATGGATAGAGGGGTCTGATTTTGGCTAGGTTGGACTTGAAGCATTTGGTTGATGGACTCTGGTGTAATGGTGAATAAGAGTTGCTGGTTTGGAGCAATAATAGCTCTTTGGCTAGGGATATAGCAGGCATGACAAAAATGTATGATATTAGGGAATGGGTGGACTTTTGGGAATAGATATTTGGGTAAATTGGATTCCCAAAGGTGGATGTCATCGGCATGGTTCAGGAATCTGTCCTTACTCCAGCAGTGGAGCCTCAGAAGGTTGGCTGGGGTAGCAGTGTCTTTATTGGAAATCCCTGTCCACTAGTGCCAAATGGTCGATGTCCAGGTGAGGGGTTGACACAGGTCTCACATCCAGAGAGGTGTGGGATGCCATTTTTAGGGGGAAAGGTGCGAATTAGGCTTGTATAGGCTGTAGCAATGAGGCTTTGAAAACTCTGGTGCAGTGAGAGGGTAATTTATAGTTTGCAAAAGATGGGTTTGGGTATTCAAGTGGAAAAACTCTTCAATTTAGGGGAAAATAAATTAAATTCAATTAATTAATCTTTGAATTAATTGTACTCTTTCAAATTGAGAGAGTCGTTTCGGTTTTTTCTCAAAATCCCTGGAAATTGGTGGTTCAGGCTACAAACTGGTTTTAATGGTGACTGTAGATGGTACAGTGGCTTCAGTTGTGCACTGGATGCTTTAATTGGGTGTCTGGATCTTGTTCGGGAGGTAAACAACGGTCAATTTCAGTTGTAGAGGCTCAAGGTGGTGCAGGAAAGCTTAGGCAACATTCACAGTGAAAACAAGCGAAAAGAGTCGAAATGGGCTTCTTCGGCCTTTTAACCGGAAATGGTTAGAATTTGGCGTGGAATTCATAAATGAACAGTGAATGGTTTTGGCTTTTGGTGGGGAAGCGGTTTCAGGGGCCATCGCACCGCTTTTGGTAGGCAGGCGGTATTTCCTTGAGAGCACGCAATTTCGCCTGGAGCTGCCACGTAGCAGAATAGGGCCCAAGCAAAACCGCAAATCTTGCGTGCTCTTGGGCTGGTAAAGGTCGGAGAGGGAATGAGCGCGATATGGATGCGCGCCATTAGATCTGGGGGTGGAAGATCGGACGACTATCGCGCGGTCAAGATGCATGGAGGGAACAGGGTGAAGATTTGCAGGGCCCGGGGGATTAATTACAACTAATTGTAATTAATTAATGAATAAGGTAGGGATTATATATAAGCGAGGGTTAATGGAGTCTAACCAGGGTTTATTATGGCGGGGTTTTCTTATTCGCACCAAAGGTGGTGGATTAAAAGGTTTTTTGGGAAAATATGAATTCAGGGAATTAATTAAATAATGTGGGGGGGGGGGGGATAAAACTTAGGATAAGGGTGTTTCATCACGGGTTTTTAGGTAAAATATGGAAATTCATAAGGGGAAAGGTGATTTTTCATTGGGGAATGGGTTTCACACTAGGGAAAAGGGGTTTTGGGTAGGGGGATGACCTTTGGAGGTAAAATACTAGGGAAATGTGTGAAACCAAGGGGTAAGGGTCAAAATGAAGGTAAAAGGGTATTTTTATAAGAAATGAGGGGATAATGGGGAAATTAGTAAATAAGTATGTGGGTGGGGGGGGGAGAATGAAATGAAGGGAAGTTAATCAAATAAGCTAGTGAACATCCTGTCACTCTTAAATGCTCTTGCACACTGAAACATAGGATTAAGCATGAAAATTTGCTTATTATTTAACAACCTTGTACATCTGCAACCCTTCTTCTTCCTATCCTTTACTTATCCTAACATTTTTTCTTCATTTTATTGGGTGCATTTAAGCTAGCAAACCCTTTCTTTCATTTTCTTTTGACAAGCAAAACTATGTAAGTCTAACCTTATAACTTCCAATGGCTTAGATTAAGCCTGTGAGCACATTTTTATTTCTCTACCTAACTACTGATCTGCCAAGGTTAAACAATTTGGCTAGATCTTTATTCTCTATCTATAAACATGAATTTAAAGCATTAATTAGTCAAGATTAAGCTATTTGACTATCATGGGTTGTGGCATTTATGACAAGCTGCACACAACCATTATTTTTCACATAAAAGTAAAAGCAGTGGCACTTGAATTTGCACACTTTCATGATCTGTTTTTGTTTCAGGTTCATATTTTCACTTTTTTTATCTTTTATTTTTCTTTTTGTCCTTTGATTATTCTTTTAGGACATACCCTCTTTACATTTTTTATTTTTTAATATGGAAAACATTTTGCAAAAAGCAAAAGTATGTACAATATTACAAGACTAACCATAACCAATTCAAAATTATGAATCCTATTATTATAGGACCCTAACAGTGGCTCCACATGGGGATGGCATTTCCTGGTGAAATGTCAAGAACTTTAAGATCAGTAGCCTCTGAAAATGTGACTGAAGTTACCTTGTAAACTGTTCTTCTGTGATTATGCTTTATTCATACTTATGATGGTGAACCTTTCAAAGCTCAGGGCCTTCTCTCCGGGCTTCAACTTCAAAAGATTACCATCCAATCCAATCTAAACTCTACAATGTTATATACAATGAGTAAAGTAAAGTGAACTATTGTTAATTTGTGGAAAAATAATGCTTCAGCATTCTTACCATTGACAGGTCCTCCTGGTAGATCTGATCCATCTATCTCTCTCAAGAAAAAAACATTGTTACCTCTGTAACCATAAATGACATAAGGGCCTTGCCACAGAAAATCAAATTTTCCATGTTTTCCCTTGTCTTCTCTTCTTGAATCCCACTTAAGAACTTTATCACCTATGTAAAAATCATCATCTTTGGTATTTTTATCAAATATCTTTTTGATTTTGTCCTAGATTACTTGTGATTTTACATATACTTCTTCTTTGGTCTGTTGCAAGTGTATGGTCTGATTTATCCTTCTCTGGATATCATTTGGTTCTACCTGCAACTCCTGGATGATCTTCATCACTAGCACTCCCAAAGAGGATGGAAAAACAACATCCATCCCATATACTAACTGATAGGGAGATGTACCAATGGACTTTTTGGTAGTTAGTTTGTCTGCCATAGGCATTGACCAACTTCTTGTTCCATGTCTTTTTGTTGTCTTCCAGTAATTTCTAAATGATATTGACAAGGATTTTGTTAGAGGATTCCACAAGTCCATTACCTTGAGGGTAATAGGCAGTGGAGTGGCCAGGATGATGTGGTATTTGTTACAGAAGTCTACCATCTTCTTGGACTTAAAAGCAACTACATTATCAGTAATGAGATTTTGGGGGCATCCAAATCTTGATAGGACATTGTTTTCTAGGAAGGAGATAATGACAGAGTTTGTAGCTTGTCTAGAAGGGATGGCTTCTATCCATTTGGTAAATAATCAGTGGCTGTCAAAATCCACTTATGCTTAGCTGAGGAGGCTGGGTGTATTTCTCAATGAAGTCTAATCCCCATTGTTGCAATGGCATTTCTGTGGAGATGGGTTTGAGAGGTAAAGGTAAAAGCTTTCTTTTTCCCTCAAATATCTGGCACTTATGATAGGAGGTCACATTTTTCTTAAATCTACAAACAGAGTGGGCCAGTAAAACCAACCCTTAGAATTTTGTTAGGAGTAGCTTCCAATACAAGTGTCCTCCACAATCTCCTGCATGGAATTCTTGCATAATTTTATCAGCTTCATCTTTCAGTAAACAATTCAAAAGAATACCAACGTTGTCTTTCCAAAACAAAGCATTATCTATGATACAATATCTTCTGATCATCAAGGGCATCAATGAAATTTATATCTAGGGCTTGACATTCGATTCAGCCATGAGTTTGCTAAACTTGGCCTTTGATAAGTTTAGTGGGATTTATTTCTATGTCATATTCCAAAATAGTGGCAATCCATTTGCCTCTCTTTCCTTCAGGCCCATTTTGTGTCAAAATGTCCTTTACTACTGAGTTTGGAACATAAGCAATGATGTGAGAATACAAAATATACACTCTGAAATCTTTGATAGCCTTTACTAAAGCTAGTGCTTGTTTTTCCATTATGTTGTATTTGAGTGTGGCATCTCTTAAGGATTTACTGAAAAATGCAATTGGTTGTTCATATCCCTGGTCATTCTTTTGCAACAAGACTGCTGCAATAGTGTGTTCTGAAGCAAAAGAAAAAATTATAAATCTTTCTAAAAATCAGGACTTATAAGGACGGAGTTTTGGTTAGGGCTTCCTTGATGGCTTCAAAGGACTTTTTTTCCTCCACTGTCCATTTAAGTGTTGAATCTTTCTTAACATGTTATTTAGTTCTCTAATCAATTCTGCTAAATTTGAAATGAATCTCCTAAGAAAATTAATTTTGCCTAAAAATGACTGCAATTC